>OY796685.1:13926942-16611942 GCA_963680715.1 Tetragnatha montana
GGAGTCGATATCGACCACTTAGGGAATACCTGGACCAGATTCATCATTGGTCAATATCATTCAGGGAACGATAGGTAATTTTCCTAATCACGTCGCGCTACCGATCCATGTAAACCGGCCCTTATTCTTGAGGGTGCGATTGAGAGACAGAGGGGGTTTTCTTTTGGGGCGACACGAATCGCCTAATTAGGGAACGGATTTTTTTTCTTCGTTTTCTCGTTCCTCTTTAATTGTCTTTTTATTTCGGTTTTATGGGAGGGTTTTGTGCTCTCGGATCCCGTTCTTTTTTTTTTCTTTGGGACGAAGAGGATTTGGTATTGTTTTCGTTGTGGGAGGAGGGAATCGATGTTTTTTTGGAGATATATCGATAGTTTCGTGTGGAGGGGTGTTTAGAAATTGGATGCGTGGGTTTGTAAATCGTGTGTTTCAAACGAGAGACTAGATTGCTTTTCACGCTTACAGTTCTATTCAAAACATAATTTATCGCAAGATCCTACCCAGGTAGCACACGAATCCCGATCGATATTGTATGGTCGATATTGGCCACTACCAAAATGACCCCCCCTTGAACATCGGCCAATACCGATTCTCGAAATCAGATAATATCGGACAACACTGATTAATCTCGCATCTTCGATATTCGTTTTTATCGATATCAGACAATGTCGTCACGACAGCATTGGCCAATTTCGTTCTGCAAACATTGGCCAGTCTCAAAATTAAATATCAGCTAGTATCGGATTGGTATTGATAAATACTGAACATTACTGATCAATCCTGGAGTTTCGATGTTCGTCTTTTCCGAGATCTATCGATGTCATGAGGTATTGGCGATCATCAGACCCCTCAAAAAATATTGGATTCGAGATTGATGAATACTGATCAATCCTGGAGTTTCGATGTTCGTTTTTTCCGAGATCTATCGATGTCATGCGAGATTCTAGAATAATTTAGAACACTGATCAATGCCCGCATTTGCAATTTTTGAATATCGTACAGCATTAATTAACGCCGGAGTTTCGACCTCCGTCTTTTCCAATAGTTATCGATTCCGTTCGGTATTCGCCATTAAAATCAGCACCCCTTAGAAATTTTTGTGGAGCCTGATATAATGGCAAATACCGGATGGAATCGACATTATCAGATTTGAGATTGCTGAATAGACAGTTCCCCACTGATAGGAATTCTAAACATAACCATTGATGAAAATCATTTTCCACTTTAATATACCTCTTGTTATTCACAAGTGTATCATTATTAATTATTTTTACAGCAAATGCTTTACAAGTTTTATAAATTGTTCCTAATATATTCCAGACATACCTACTAAATATATATACTCATGCCTAAATAGTTTTTTTCAATCCTTCATATTTTCTAAACCAGAGAAACCAATTACAACTTTGATCAATATCACTTACAAAAAAATGCTCAATTCCTCCAAATATTCACAGGTGTCCATATCTGAAATACACCTTTATTGCATTTGTTGATAAACACACATAAATCAAGAATTAAATACTTAAAGATTTCATGAGAAAAAAAAAACAGCTGCAAAGTAAATATAATACAATGATTTATTTTGCAAGTATACATGTTTATTTTACAAATACACAGTTTATTTTACAAATACTTTATCCACTGAACATCAGAATTAATAGTCATTCTTTATCTGTATAACATTAATAAATTTGACATAAATTATACCACTTAAAAATGACATATTTTGGGTATTTGAGAGCTACGTCTTGTGAGTTCCACCAGGATGGACATTGTTACTACTCAATGATATTAATTATTTAGAATGCAAAAATTTTTTGGAAAAAAAGTTTAGCTAAGTTGGACATTTTTATGTTTTATCCCTTAATTAATTTTTAAAAATATATACACAAAATTTTACACATTTGAATTTTTAAAAAAGTCTAAACATATTCAAAATACTCTTTTCCACAGAAACAAAGTAAAATTAATTATTGCATAAAAGTAGTAGTATTATTTGTAGAAAAATTCTCTTTAAAAATGAATTTGAATTATAGCTTTTAAATATCATTTTTAAACTAAAGAGGTAAATAATTCAAAAATTAAATTAATAAGATAAAATTTTGTGTTATAATAATTATGACACCTTTTACTATATGTTGAGTACCAATGTCCACAATGGCAGATAAACCCCCTGAAAAATAATTATCAAAATTTTAAATTAATATGAAACATTTGAAGCAATTTTTAACTGTTTTTAGAAAAAAATTCAGTTGAAAGAATATTTCTATGCTTGCTTGGGACTGATGCAAAACAATCGAGTAATTCCTTGTCTGCATCAGACAGCTTCCTTGTCTGTATATTACCATGCCTCTTCCCTGCTACTGCTAGAAGGAAAGGAGAATAATTAGTTTTAGTGAAAAATGCAGATTAGTCAAATCAAAAGCTTGAACATATTTATAAAAAGATCATTATTGATATTTAGATGGAATCAGTTCCAATTTAAATCACTTGATATATTGGAAACAAACTAAAAATGGATTTTCAAATAAACAGGTGATGTTTTAAAGGGGATCACATAATTAAATTATCTTCATTTCTGTCAAAACCAGATACAAAATTATACTGTATATTGTAGTTGTGCCCTGTTTGACAGTTGAGTTTTGTTAGACGCATCGAGTTTGATTGGCATGTTTCACCTAACCTCCTAAAAAGACGTAATGATAGGTATACTTGATGTATACTTATTCTTACCAGGCGTGGATCGAAGGGGGCACTCTGGAAAGTGCTCCCTTTTTGAGCTAATAAAGGAGGAAAGAAGGGGGGGAAGGGGTACAAGAAAGAATAACATTTATTAGCCATTCAAAAAATACTTTGTTTTGCCATTTTTTTCTTTCTTTTCCCCTCTTGGCCCCTGTATTTGTCAAGTAAAATAGCATGGCAATTGCACAACATTAATACTTATGATGTTGACACAAAACAAATCAATGGGAATTAACTTTAAAATTACTCAGTTACTATTTTACTTCCCCCATCAATTGGAAGTTATTTCATATTGTTTTTACCTTAAATCAGGGTTGCTGATTTTTTTTATTTAAATAGGATTTTTTTTTTATTTAAATCAGATTTTTTTATTTAAATGAATTACTAGCTCTGAACTTCCCAAAACTGGTTATAATTTACTGATATTGTAATATGCATGTTATATAATAGTTTAGCATTACTTAATATCCCAATATTTATCTATTTTAGGCATTAATTAATTGAATTAATTAAGGGAAGTAGTTTGCTACCATTTCATGGTGAGATGCCCAAACCCATCCTAAAATTGGTGAATGAACAATTAATTGTACTATCAGTTACTAAAATTTTTTATCCTTCTTTCTATAACTATTTTTACCCAATTGTGAAATCAATTTTTAAAAGAAATGGTGATGATTTCTAAAAAAAATCTATGCATCAATTTTATGTAAAAATTTTAATTTCAATAATTCAGTTGAATTAATTTCATTAAATGTATTGTGCATTTATTTCTTTAAAATAATAATTACTTATACAAATAAAATCAAATAAGTAACTTATTGACAGTTATGTACCCAGAGTATTCGCTGTAATTATGTTTAAAAAAATAATAGTTTGGAAAACATGACTAAAACTATAAAAGCAAGCTTTCGATAAAAATCATTCTCATGCTTGTGTTTTGAAAAGGGGATGTATACCTGAAAAAAATATAAAGATTTTTAATTCTAGTTTAATTTATCACAATTATTGATTCCAAACGCTGCTATTTACCTCTTTTCGTTGTAAATATTTTTGTAATTGGTAGTACAATAACCTATCTCCCAGTTAATTTAAGCAATGCAACTAGCAGAATTAAAAAAAAAATTGAAATGCAAATAACCTTGCAAAGCATTTTAAAGCATACAACTATTTTTTTATTTAAATTGTGGCAGTTTAACATTTTTGATTTAAATCAATGATTTTTTTAAAAAAAATCAGGTGATTTAAATCAACTTGATTTAAATCAAGCAACCCTGCCTTAAATACTCATTAATTTGAATCATATGATGGATTTCTTACCATGGTCACCAGTCAGGCGTTCCTCCTCCTTCACATTTCAATTGAACATTCTGTTGTTGCTCCTTTCTTTTAGCACCTCGTAAACATGAGATACTAACTGGGGCTAGGTCACCAGATGGCAGCTAGAAAAAAGCAAAATCTTTTAAATTCTAGAATTTAGGATATCTTGAAAGGTGAGCCAACAAAAAAAAAGAGCCAAAATTCACCAAACTGGCTTTAAATAGAAGTTGAAGTTTATCTAACTAGTTTACTGTAATGGGAAAATACCAAAAAATGCAGTATACACAGATGCTCCCTGACACGACAGAACTTTCCAGTTTTCCTAATTATAACTATGTGTGGAAAGCTCTATAGAAAAGTATAATTCTGCACTCCAAAATTTTAATTTTGAACTTTTTACTAGGGATTCCAGTTTTACTTTTTAGAAAAACATAAGTCATGAACTTTCTAAAAACTACAAACATAGTTCCCTAAACATCTAAATTAATTTTGAAGACAATGAGACTGACCGACCAGTAAGAATATTTGACCAAAAATGTAAATTTTGTCCTACGAATCATGTTAAAATTCCAATAATATACCATTTTAAAAGGTTTAAGTAAGTAGTGGCAGCTGGTGAGTAGTTCGAATTGGATTTCACAATTATATTAAATGCAGTTAGTATGCAATTAACAATTTAATTACAATTATAGTTATTTATGTTAATATTTACAAAAATAAATATCTCAGGTATGAGCAGTGATAACAGCAGGCTCAAGAAAAAATATAGGATTTCCCACAAAAATATATAGGACATCAAAATTAAATCAATCATACCTTTTATTGGAACGACAAAATTTTAATATGCATTAATACACAAGCCTTTTATAATAAAACCAAATTAATGAGAAGTTTTGATAAAAGCACTATTTAAAATAGTTTAAGAGAGTATTTATGAAAAATTCAATATTTTAAATATTTGGCCAAAAGGTAATTACTTTTAAAAATGCTCAAAATCCTTTCACAAATTTGAAAAATGGTTAATAAATTCCAGCAGACTCAAAAATTTAGATTATAAAACTATTAAAACCATGCAATGGTAACAAAACAATGCACTATGCAATGGTCTCCGCAATTGGTCACTCCGCACGCAAAACGAAACTTACACGAAAAATAGCGATTTTCCGACTTTTTCCACGATAATTAGTCTTTTTTCTTGGAAATAAAAACTATTTCTCGATTTTTAAGAAAGAAGTTTAGGCAGTTTAAGTTTTTGGTTTTGTGAAATGGAAAAAATATAGGACGAATGGCCGTTTTTGAAAATATAGGACAAATATAGGACATTTTTTCGGATTTTCCCAAAAAATATAGGAATTATAGGACAACTGCGATCACTGTATGAGGCAAATCATCCAACAGGATGTAGCATTCCATTTTGCTTACCAAACAAACACAAACAAATGAAGACTTCATCATTTACAAAATTATCTACACTGATGGTAACTAAATAAATATATTGAACGTATAACTTACTTGAAATAAGCATGTGAAGCATAAGAAACTGACCATGAGCCATGAGTGCGAGTGCCGCGAGTGCAAGGCTGCAAGCGACACGCGAGGACAGTCCAACCTCCAACGGCCAACGCGATGAAAGAATAACAAATGAATGACGTATTGCCATGGTGTTGCCATTTGCAGAAGGGAAATCCAATCTTCGGGGTGGCTCAGTCCACAGAGTTATACTCCACATAAATAAAACATCATCAAAAGTAAATAGTTTTAAAAAGGAATCTTGATTAAATAAATTTGAAAGTAAAAATGTGCTCATATTTTAATTGGTAGGACGAAATTTTTATTTTTACGAATTCTTTTTTCTCGAGAACTTTATAAAAACCAATCCCGGTAGAGATGAGGAACGGCGTCAACTAAGGCTACAGACACTTTTCATTTTCCTGGCAAAATACTGCGTTTTGGACTTTTTAAACCCATTAAATGCTTTCAAATTTTATTTCTTTGGCATATTCTTACAGATGACCTCAAAATATATCGAATTTTTAAGCAATTGGGTACATATTTAGGGGCTTTACAGAGTCTGGTAAAAAAACAGTATTTCGGGGAAAAAACACAAGTCCGAAAAGGCCCAAAATTGATATTTAATAATAGGTTTGATTTTTTTTTAAATTTTTTTATGGTAGTAGAGTAATGTGGTAAGCTTTTTCCAGAAACTTGAGTTTCCATGGTGATTCTGCCATCATCCAGGAATTTTTGAACACAAAAGGGGCTTACTAGTTTTTATAGGGATTCATTGGGTTTTTGGAGATGTAAGAAAAAGGTGGAAAGGGAGAAAGCATGAGTGCCCCCCAAGTATTTTATATCATAGTGTTCACATAGACTTGTAGATTAAGAATATGTAAAGCGTAAGGGGGTAGGATCCATATTTCGGGAGTTTTTCTGGTTTTACTGAAAAAACCTAAATTGGGCGTCACGCCCGGAGTTTTAGAGGTAGGGGTCTGAAATTTTAATGTGTGTATCTCCTTAAAATTCCCTTCAAAACGATCTTTGTCACTAAGAGGTGAGATCCATATTTTGATGTTTTGAGTCCATGAGCTCGTTCTAATTTTCACTTTCAAACACCCTAGCTCCTTTTTACTGAGAGGTAAGGAGTCTCTCTAACATTATTCTGAGAGGTTTCAAAAAGTTGTTCAAGAATATGGTTATTGCTAAGCTTTCAGATCATTATTTCGGGAGAAATCTGTGAAAAACCGTCTAAGAAAACGAAACATTGAATTCTTCAGATTGCGCAATTTTTACACCACCTCTTGGTAAAACCTGCGGTTCGAAACCTCATTTTAAATGCTTTCACAAATTACAAACCGCTAAGCTGTGATTCTAGTAAATCCGGAGCTATTCAATATCAAAGTCAGTACAAGTAGGCTTAACGTGCCACGAGTTAGCACAAGGACATTGAACAATGATGTACCAATACTGGCCAATATCGCGAATATCAGACATCGGAATCACGATATCTGACAGTTTTGATCGATATTGCGTAATTTTTTAGAAGAGAGGGAGATTAGAAATACATTGAAAATCATTTTTATAACGTTATTTGTAGGAAAAATAAGTGTGAATGTCAATTTGGACCTTTACCCATTTTTTGGTAAAATCGCTAAAATAATATCGGTGAACTGATTTTGATTAATAATGGCCATTGTCGTGAAATGAATATCGCCATGGCGATTTCGATCGATATTGTATGGCGTTGCGTAACCGACATCAGAAAAACGAGATCACAAGTCAATTCAAAGTCGTAGGAAGGATATTGGCCGATGTTTGGCAGCATTGTAAAATTGTTATTGTAGGTACGATATTGATTGATAATGAGTGATTTTTTCACAGAGATGAAAAAAAAAAATTAATCTAACTTCCATTTAATCTGTATGAAAAAATCACTCATTTTCAATCAATATTTTACTACAATATCATTTCATTAGACAATGTCATTTCTACATCTATTTCAAGACTTCGTCCAATATTTGTCAATATCCTTCCTCCAATATTATCTTAGCAATTTTACCAAAAAGGTGGTTAACATTGTTTCTTAAGGCGGACATAAATTAGAGCCAAGCAGCGCAGCTTAAGCGAACAGCCGCGAATGACCGTAACTATCCGTAACCGATTTGGCGCTCGTAGCGCGGTGCAAGAGGAAATGTTGCTCTCCGTACGGTTTCAAGGAATCCGCCATCGCCGCAAATGCTCTCGGCACGTTGAAGAGCGTATTCGCGGCTTTTCGCTTACACTGCTTCGCTATCAATCATTGCTGTCAGATATCCAGATTCCGACATCCTACGATAGTGGTCACTCTCAGTACAGCATTGGCCAATGTTTTCATTCTACCTGAAAAATATCGGCCAATATCCGATTAAATATAAAAATTACATATATTGTTTTGACTGATGAATATTTTAAAACTGTTGTCAGAATCAAAAACTGGCATCAAAAAACACTCGGAAATGAAATCCACATCTAATTTTTTTTTCATCTCTATGAAAAAATCACTCATTATCAATCAATATCGTACCTACAATAACAGTTTTACAATGCTGCCAAACATCGGCCAATATCCTTCCTACGACTTTGAATTGACTTGTGATCTCGTTTTTCTGATGTCGGTTACGCAACGCCATACAATATCGATCGAAATCGCCATGGCGATATTCATTTCACGACATTGGCCATTATTAATCAAAATCAGTTCACCGATATTATTTTAGCAATTTTACCAAAAAATGGGTAAAAAGGTCCAAATTGACATTCACACTTATTTTTCATACAAATAACGTTAGAAAAAATGTTTTTCAATGTATTTCTAATCTCCCTCTCTTCTAAAAAATTACGCAATATCGATCAAAGCTGTCAGATATCGTGATTCCGATGTCCGATATTCAACGATGTTCGCGATATTGGCCAGTATTGGCACATCATTGTCCAATGTCCTTGTGCTACCTGGGGGGTGGGTTGCCCAGTGAATGAACACTCCCAGTGAATGAACACCTGGTCGTATAATCTCAATTATTAAGCTATTTGAACTCTGTAAAGACTGTTACTAAAATTCAGTAGTTGCAATGAGACCTCCTAGAGGCCAGGCAATCGTTAATTTAACCGTATATTCCGATTTCAGTCTGTGTAAATTTTTTTACTTATACTCGAGCTTCAGACCCATGAAAAAGTCTCCGGTAAGTTAAGATTTGACTTGATTCATTCATATTTTTCTGACTTATAATTGCGCTTATTATGATTTTTGTTGTTTTTTATCAAATGTTAAAGACTTAATCTTTGATATGGCATAATTCAGAAAGCTGTACTTTTGAAATTGCGATAGATAAGGGGGTGTTCACTTACTGGAAGTGCAAACTGAGATTTCCCAGTGAATGAACAGGTGTTCATTTACTGGGGAAAATGCATATTTCGTAAAACCTCATGATTATAGTTTTATTTGATTCATAATGATGTAAGCTAAACTATGTAAAAATGCGCGATGATCAAAATTGTGTCCTTCCAGTAAATGAACGGGGTATGTTGATTAGAAAGTACAAGTGTTCACATACTGGAAAGAGTAATTAAACTAAGATTTACCAGTAAATGAACAACCTTCATACTATGGGAAACTGCTTATCTCGTGAACCAAAAGACCTATAGGCTTATTTGACGGCTTAAACTAGGAATAGGTTATGATAAAGATCAGTATTGTCTTTAGATAGAATAAGTTTTTCATTTAAAAGTCTAGGTTTATACAGGGTGTATCATTATGAATGGGAAAACTTCTAGGGGAGGTAGACATTATAAGGGTTCAGAATTGCATAGGAACCCATGGTCCCAAACGACAAGCATGGACGTATATAAGGGGGGGTAGAGGGTCCAGACCCCCCCCCCCCAATAGCCTAAACCTTATGTCAGCCAAACAAAAAGGTTCCTGTCCCAAATATTCAAAAAATGAGTGAAAATACAACTTTTTGGATCACATTTTCTGGGAGAAGACCCAGACACCCCTCTTTTGCTTGAGGGCATGTATTAACCACACAAATTTGTGATTAAGTTCACAAAATTTCACATTTGCCCTACATTTTACTCGGAAAGGGAAAACTATTAGAAACATTTTGGGTTACAGAATCCCTTCAAAACAGTTTAGTAACGGCTCCTTTGGTCCTGAGGTCTTATAGGTTTTGCCCCCCCCCAATCAAAAAGTTTAACTTACTCCTATCGTACTCCATTTTGTCCCCCCTCGTGATAAAGGTTAACCTAAGCTTTTATAACCCCTTGCTACGCTCAGAGGGAATTTCAAGGTATACAACCCCTCTTTCGAAACCTCAAACTTTAAAATTTTTCCCCATAGAAAACGACCAACCAAAGTTACTACTTAATGAAAAAGTGGGTAAATAGGGTTCAGGGGTCCTCCTCCAAAAATGTTTAAATTTTAGTATACTAAATAGTCTTCTATATAGCTACTTTTTATGGGTTTTCAGGGAGCTTCGCGGGCCGCATGTGGCCCGCCAGTTGGAAAACCCTGTTTTAGATACACTTTCATTGCCCATTGCGACCCCTGAAAGAAGTTTCTTGAACCCCCCCCCTTGTAAAAGCTATAGCTACGTCCGTGCTAGGAGGTATTGATTATTAATTGTGTTAAGATGGAATATGCAATTAGTATAACGTCGCAATCGATGTTTGGCAAGATTTGCACCCACCTCCTAAGTAACTTTTTTGTGTGTGTGCGTGTGTGTATTGAAGAAATTTTAGAGTTTTTAGTAAAATATTTTCTATTTTATGTAACGCAGGCTGATCAGTTGAAAAAAATCATGGTATTTTTCAGTGTTCATTTACTGGAAGACACTGTTCATACTTAGGGCAAACTTTGTTCATTCACTGGGTCTATCGCACTTTTTTCACTCAAATCAGCATTCCTTCAAAACTATTGATTTCTAAGATCTGGAAATGCTTCGATCATATTGCCAAGAAAAAGCCAGTATGGAAACATACCTTATTTTTAGAAATTGACCGAGAAAAAGCCCTGAAAAAAATTTTTGAAGTGGGAAAATCGCAAACCCAAATGCTAAGTGTTCATTCACTGGGCGGTTCACCCTACATACGTACCTTATATTAATACAATCATATCAAAGCCCTTTTTTCATTGTTTCAAGATAAATAATACCATTTCTAAACATTGTAAGGAAATAAAGTGTGAATGTTAAGCAAAAAATATTTATTTATACGCCTAAGAATTTAACAAAAAATCTCAGTAAATAACTAAATAACTCAGCTTCCTACAGAAGATAAAAAAATAATAATACCCTTTCATATGTATCATCCAATGCATCTGTCTAATTAAAATGACTTAGAAGTAGATGTTTGAAATAATTCTTTACAGAAAATTATTTCTCTCAGCATAAAAAAAAAAATCAATCATCTATCTAAAAGCCACAAGAAAAATAATTTCTTTGATACTCATTTAAATAAAAAATACATTGTCAATGCAAACTAAATCCAAGCAGGAAATAAGTTCATTCCAAACCACCCTGTTTGAATCCGGGAGGAAAAGTAAATATGTGTGTTCTTTTAAAAGGTAAAAGTTGCTTTTCTTAAGAACTGAATTACCTTAAGTCCTTTCCTGTTTGAGTCGAGTTAAAAACACTGGCTTTGTTTGTTGAGGAAAATAGAAGACACAGTTTTGTTACTTTTTTCATCAAAGTAAATATAATTTTTATTCATTATTTGCTGATGGAATTTCTAGTTACAAAGTTGATTTTTTTTTCTTTTGATTAATCATGTAATGTAAAAGGGAGTATTTATTTTGTATGTGTGTTTTAAAATCTAATATTTTATGCTATTAACATCATTGTTTATTTGAAGGTATCTATTTAAAATTCTTTTGCACTTTTATCGCACTTTCCACTGATTTTTATATCTTATACAATAGGCCGGGTCAAAATACACAAAATTAAAAAAAAAAGAACGTTGAAAAGTAATGTTGTAGAAAATTGTAACTATTTAATTTATAAGTATAATGCAATAAGAATTTTTAAAATCGATCAACGTAATCGATCAACGCGCAACGCGGTCAAAGTTTTGATGTTTTGGTCATTTTTGCGAAAACGGTCGAAAATCCCTAGATAACGTACTAAAATAGAGTCCTCAATTTTTTCATGGTTGGATATCTTCCTACATTAAATACATTAATTATTAAAATAATGTATGACTTTTTTAAATTTACTTAAAGAAGTATTACAAATATTTTTGAGAGGAAAAATATGTCCTTATCATACATTATTTAACCTTATTCTTATCATATACTAGCTGACTTACCCGGCCTTGCACGGGTTGAGTTAATTCATAAATATTTTAAAAAGTTTTTCAAGTTATGTCTTTTCTTTTTCTGGAACTTATCGTCCCCGTCGTCTTTTTCATCCCAGTTCTTAACTGTAAAAATATACCCTAACTCATCCCCTCCCGCATTTAAATTTGGCTGTTACCTTCGCTGTAAAGAACAATCAAATTGAAATCATCAGGTTTATCAAGTTATATGTCTTTTCTTTTTCTGGCTTATTAGCAGTCACTTATCATCCCGTCACCCCCGTCGTCTTTTTCTTCCCGGTTCCTTACTTTGAAAATATACCCAAACTCATCCCGCCCCGCTTTTAACTTTGGCTGTTAAAGAACAATCCAATTTAAATCATCAGGTTTATTGAGTTATATGGTTTTTCTTTTCCTGGTTAGCAATCACTTATCATCCCGTCGCCCCGTCGTCTTTTTCATCCCGGGTTCTTACTAAGAAAATATACCCTAACGTATCCCGTCCCGCATTTTACTGTGGCTGTAAAAGAACAATCCAATTGAAATCATCAGTCTTTTGAAATTTATAGTTTAAAATCTTTAACAAAATTTCTATGAAGTATTTCCGATGTCCTTTTCAAAAAAACGCTTCGGTTTTTATAAATCCCTTGATAAAAACTTAGGAAGTAAAAATAACAACCCTCTTTGAGCCCCTTGGGAATAATTTCCTACAGGATGTTACAAACCATATAGAGCATTCGCACATGACGTCACTTGGAGGACAAAATCAACGTTGCTAAGGCTGTTGTTAGGGGCGGGACATAAAAGTATCCAATAGCAGCATTCGCACATGACGTCACTTGGCGAATAAACAACGTTGCTAAGGCCGTTGTTAGGCAGAGTCATGTGATTGAAAATGCTCTATATGAAGTTTCTATCGTTTTCCAAAAATGATATTAATTTAATCAAAAAATAATCCCTATGTGTAATTCAGTCAACAACTCCCGCCGCCAAAGCAAAATATTTAACTATACCTAATTTAATTTATATTCAAAAATGATAAAGAATCCATTTTTATTTGCATGATCCTACATCTCCAAAAATAAAAACATTTTTATCAAAATAATAAAATGCTTGATAAATCTCGTTTTCCTTTTATCATGATAGCCAACTTCTTAGTAAAAACGGTTATCTAGTACTTAACAATAAAAATTTAGTGAATGTATAAGTCTAGTAAACCAGGCCCCATGAAACAATGAAATAATTTCAGCTCTGTTTCCATGGAAACCATTTATTTTAGCCTTTCCATAAATATATTTATTTTAGAAAAAAATTAAGATTACAAATAAAGGAAAATGTTGTTTCAAAATTAATTATTTGAATTTATATGTTTCCTGAAAATTGTTATAATTTTGAAATAGAAATTTACACTGTGTTTTTCGTCTTAATTTGTTATAAATTATGAAATTTTTGAAATTATATTTTATCACATGAGGCCAGACGAAACCTCAAGAGAGAAATAAACCTGCTGCAATTTATGCATTTCAACAATGCACAATGTTATTTCAATGGGAAAAACGGAGTAGAAAAAGCGCCGAAAAGCAGGGAAGGAGTCGTTCGATTTTTAAATCCGTTCTTAGTGCGCGTCGCATAGCTGAGAGGAAGGTCTCTGTCAAATTTCAAGCCTCTGGGTCCAGTAGTTTCGGAGATTCCGTGTTGAGTGTTCCTTACTTACCAGTGAATGAATGAATGAGTGAGTCAGTCAGTGGTATTTGGCTTTTATAGATATAGATTATTTTACTACGTTGACAGTGTTGTTATTGTTGGACAGAGGGCGAGTAATGGTCCTTTAGTCCAGTAATTGTTTTCTCCTTCTAACAATGCAAATAACATTAAAGAAATACCATTTCAAGAATCATTAATTATTTATAGAAATAAAATGGGATATAGATGAAGGAATTGAATACAATTTTGATAAAAACAATCTTCAAATTACCGGCAATGTGATAAATCCGGGCATTATTAATAATGCCCGGGCAATGTGATGAATGCAGTGGAATTTATGAATGAATTTTATCACTTTGCCCGCCTCCACTTCGGGAATTATTAATAATGCCCGATTTATCACTTTGCCCATAACATATATACTCTCTAACGGCACTTAATAAACCCATGGAAAAAAACCCAGGAAATTAATAAACCCATGGATTGTATTAACAAACAAGATGGCACACTTTACTCGTCTCCCGTATAATTCCCAATAACACAATCTTATTCATAAAGCAGAACAATTCCCGCCAAATACACTTAACTATTAATTACTCTTCCACATCTCACACGGTCGGCATCGGCATATTCCTCCAACGAAACACCACACGGTCTATTATTGCATTACGCAGCACGAAAGTGCCCGAACGCAAGAATGTCCCTCTAATTACAAGACAAAGTCAAAGAGGAATTCAACACAAGTGGCTGGATTAAGGATATGCCTGAAATGACGCATGCCTCTGCATAGTCCAGACTGCATTAGAGCACTCATTAACATATAAAGTGGAAATTACACACATATCTTTACTTTAAGAGCGGTGTTTGGACAAGGGATGAAAATTTTAGAAAGTACAGGTAAGGAAGAATTTGAGTTTCCAATTGTTTGGTGGCGTGGGGAACATTGGACCCTTGGGTCTGAGGGGCGGGAGGAACATGCTTTATTACCCTTGTTGATGATAAGGGAATAAATAATCTGAGTAACCTTGGGGGGAGTTATTGGCCCCCGGAGTATCGTAAGTCTGGTGGGGAGGATGCAGAAATTGCGGTTGTTAACATGCGTTGGGATGGAGCTCGGTGGTGAATTTATTAGACATTTATCAATGCCCCTTGAGAGCTGCCTCACGTCTTTGTAGGGAATGGCGGAGTTATTGAGGCATTTGTTTCATAAAGAAAGCAAATTGCATTTTGTGGGGGATGTTTGTTATACTTTTCTCAGCTTTAAACCCTCGTTTTCCGAACCCCAATTTAGGTAATTCAGGAAGTAAAAACTATTGCGTTGTTAAGGGGGTGATACTTATTCACGTTTATGTTCCTTACGGGATAGGTAACTCTGTATTTGTATACTGTGTAGTAAAATGATGTTGAAACTTTTCCTGAAATAGGGTAATAATTGAGTATTCAAATGTGTCTAAATAAATCTTTTGACATTTTCGGTCGATCTGCTAAAGTTGACTTGGATTTTATGAAAGCTATGAATTAATGAAAGTTATAACTTGCTCAAATAATGAAGCTTAAGAAAAATGTATGAATAACGTGGAAAAAGTAATGTTCTCCCTCAGAATTTAAAGTTGTTTTCATTAAAAAAAATATGTGTTTTTAGTTAAAAATATTAATTACGTTAACAAAATACACATACTTAAATGTATTTCTAAAATTGGGTTCCATATTTTTCCCTTTTATAATTGTCTTAAAATTGTTGTCAGAAATATAATAAATAAATTCGGAGTAAAAATTCCTGATAATGTTCCTAATTTTACTTTCAATACCACAGTTAAAAACAACACACGTTGGTTAAATTTTGTCCCTGTTTGTAGTTTTCTGTCTTTTATGGATTGAAAAAACAATTTAAATTAAATTAATTAAAAAGTTAACAATAAGAACAAAATGTACGCATAATTTTTATTTTAAGTTTTTATTTAAGTTAAAGAAAAACGAAAATAAATAAAATTATTAATATTGTAATATGTAGCTCACTTGAAGGATACTTTTTTATGTAATAACCTTAAAACAGAGTGATAATGTGAAAGTTTGAACACACAAAAAAACCATAAAATAACTAAAAGATTAAGAAAAAGTCAGTTCTCTATCAAATTATTATAAATATATTTAGACCAAATGAGCATTAGTTTGATGGGATCAAAAGGGATTGCTAAAGATAGATTCCGTATTTTTCTAGATATACAGACGACCCCTATTAGCTCAATTGCTTTTTATACGCTGCTTTCCCCATTAAACATGCCGTTATCCCCATACAATTCTTAAGTCTTTAACTCAATGCCATAAAAAGTCGCCTACGATGCATAATAAAAACACAATAAATCTCTTCAAACCACGTTAAAAGATAGCCCGACAATGGGAAGATAATTTTCAATCGTTTTTATGGATCACGAAGAACCTCCAGATATTGATGATAAAGGCATATATTACGTCTCATAAAATCTGAGCTTTTAGAAATCATCACTGAACTGTTTTAAAGTTTGCATTTTCGCTGATTTTCATCAGATATAAAATTTACTCTGGGAAAGGCTGGTTGAAAAGCTCGAGCATTATTATTATTGTGGTTGCTCTGGGCAAAGATATTTTATAGCTTGACTATAAAGGATATTTTTATTCGCCACTTAATTTATATTTTAATAGCGTCTCCGTTTATGGTAGTGGCATAGAGAGAGATGTATGGCAGGCACTTATTTATGTACTTTTACTGGAAGTTTACTCTTTGTTCTGGGTATAAAAATATTTTCACTGTGAAGTTATTGAATGAAAATCATTTTTCTTTAATACAAGACATGGGTTTTAAGAATCGTTCATAGTGTCAAGTAGGAAATATGGATATTGTAAACAAAAATAAAATAAATAACTCGTTTTTCGATTTAATAACTGAAAAAAGTATTCGTTCCATCGTAAAATAATTGTTCATAGTGTCTTAATGGAAATTCGTGTGTATGAAGAACAAAAATTAAATAAAGAAAACGTTTTTCTATTAAAGTGGAAAAAAATTGCTTTCGTAATTGAAAAACAAAGAAAATAACCTAAATCGTTTCAATAGTAAATATTTATATATTGTAAGGAATATTTTGTACCCTTAGATTATTCTGTACGTACTGACACAAAATGTACAAAAAAGATTGTATTCCCATGAGACGGTTTTCAAATGCTTTGCTCTGAAAACTTTCATTGTAAGTTCTGAAAATACCTCTGTCCCTCTTCGCATCTTTTTCTATTACGAGTTTTAATAATAAAAGTGTATTTTTATTTTGAACGAATTTGATAGGAAATTCGTAGAAACTCCAAAATTTTAACAAAAAAAAATATTTATTCTAGAAAATAGTATTTGGTCGGTATGTTCCAGTAAAGAACTTTTTAATTACTAAACTTATTCAACTTTAAATGCATTGTTAGTTTTACTTTTATGTATTGAACTTTACATATAATATTTTTTTAAACAAAGATTTTGTTTTGTATGCTTTTAAAATGTTTCTAATTACAAAACCAACTCAAAATAATAGAAGCCATCTTCTGGGGATATTTAGAGGGTAAGCGGTTTGGAGGCGGAGGCCTCTAATTGTGTATAACATTATCCATATCCATAGCTTTTTTAAACAAATAATTAGGAAGTTATCAATATTGTTTACACAAAATCGTTCCAAGAATTGGATAATTAAAATTCTTAGAAAATTTCTACTGCAATTGTATTTACTCGTTTTTTTTTTATGAAAGCAGTATTCCTTCAAGAAGCTGTAGTGGCAATGTATAAATTTCACCGTCATTTCTCCTGATAACTAAAAAATTAATTAACTTGATCGTTTGTTTTCAACAAAAGAATAATATTGTTGATAAAAAAAATCGTCAGCAGGTATTTGTGAACTGAACAGGAGATCCAAAACTTTTTATAATAAAAATTTTACGCCGTTTTTCATTTTCTCGTTCGATGTTCTCGTTGAAGTAGAAAAAGGCGCTGCATATGTGAAATTTAAATCCAGTTTTAAATTTAATATAATTATTAATGGTTTGAACGAAAATAGAAACTGTAACCATTTAAAAAATTGTGTTTTTAATTACCTGATAATTAATAAAAATTTAATGGGGAAAAGAACCCGCGGAGAAGAATTTCAGTTGCAGTTGGAACGGTATGTAGTTTTCATAGGAGCATCAAACTTTACTTGATATATTAGAGTAGAAGTGTTGGAAAAATAGCAGATGCTTTTTATAAAGACAAGTAACATTCATTGATGGATGGTTAATTAATTACCTCAGTGTTTCTCTCTCCATTAAACTTGCTGATAAACCATCAAAACCATCAGACCATAGCTAGTGATGCAAATTTAGAGTAACCTAAGGGAAATTTGAGTATTAATTTGAATATTTCACTGGAATTCCTTTTTTTATTAGAAAAGTACTTTGAACTACTAAATGCATGCTTTCATAATATTTTACTTTCAAAAACGCATTAAAGAATAACCAATTCATGTAGAGGTTGTAAATTGAAAAACGTATATACTATATATAACTTGAAATAAAAATTTGGAAAGAGAAATTACTCATCAATGATGTTGATAAATTATGTGTAAGTCTTTATTAAATCATTTTCCAGCATCAATAAATTCTTAATCAGGCTGTGGAAGTTTCCATAACTTTATTTATGTGCATATATGTTTACAATCAATAAAAACATCGATTTTCGGTCAATTTAAAAAAGTCATTTAATTTATCTTTATTCAAAATTTGATAATAAATCGCTTGAAACAAATGCTTTTAATAAAAATTGACATAGAATCGCTGTTATTCTCAATTTTGCTATCCCTTCTACCATAGAAACTATTGTTAAATACATCCAGTTTTTCATCTTCTAAAAATTATGTAAATTAAGTTATGACATGATGCGCCTTAGGCAAAGTTATCGAAAAGGGACATTTCAGATTCATGGATGGCACCCAAAACTACAGACTATTTAAACTTAGAAAAGTTTCATCAACTAAAGCAAAATGTTGGATAAAATAATAAAATAAAAAAAAATGTGCCATAAAATCTAAATATGTTACAAAATAAGCAAAAACGTAACAAACCAGAATTGCATTAAATGAACAATCGGAAAAATACATCGTGACATTCGATTCTGCATTACCACCTCCCCCAAACACATCAATAACCGAACACATAACGACACAAAATCCCCCTGTAAGCCTAATCCGAACATATAAATTTTTCCTCCCCCTCGCCCATCTTAAATCATCCCCCACTAATTGCACGCTCCACAAATGTGCCACTTTATCACCGGGAGGGACCCCTTTCCAAATCCGGAATTTTTCGGGAACGGGAAGGGGGTTCTCCGTCATTTCCCTGCCCAAAAATGCCAGGGAACAATCCTCCTGCTCTAATTATGGGCGCATTAATAGAAATGCGACAAAGATGTAATCTACGGGTTGCGATTTTTCACGTGCGTTATCGGCGGGCATCATTAAGAACGGCCGGTAACCACTGGGAATGTTTCTTGAGGCGGCCTTTGTTCGAATGGCTGTTTAGAATGCGCCACAATGGAATCTGGGATCAATAAAGATCCCGCTTTGTGAAACAATTGTCGAGATTTATTACGATGAGTTGGAATTGCGGTTGAATTGAAGACCCGCTTTCGCTTCTTCCGACGGTGTTTAGCAAGTTGTGGTGTCTTGGTTGTTATTATGCTGTAAGAATCGAGGAATTCGTTATAATTTTCCGTTGGATTTTTACATAATTTTGTTTAAATTGTTTCTAATTTTGAGTTTTAACCCGTCAGCCTGAATATTTTTTTCTAATACCCTATATTTTCGCGTAAAAGGCGAGAATTTTTAGAAAAAAATCCGATTCAAAAGTGGAGGGTCAGTTTAAACGCGGATCTAAGGAGTTTGGAAATATTATTAACTGAATTAGGTTTCACGGAAGCCTCTAGGGATCATTTTAAAATAATATAAAGGCTGGGATGCTAACGCCAATACATAAATCATAAAGAAATTAAAACAAAACACAACTTTTTTCCCATGCCCGTTCGATAAGTTTTTTATTATGCGTATAAAAGAAAATAAGAAATGATCTGGTTGAATCCTAGTGGGATTCAATTGTAAGATTTGTTGCAGCCGCCATTTTTTTTCTCTCTCCGATTTCGGTGATTCATGGGAGCATTAGGTGAAAAAATTTAAACTTCTACGTGGGTTTTGAATTTTTGGTCAATTTTTCGAATAAAAAGGGTAGTACTCTTGGCGTATACGCGGGTAGGCTTATACATGTAAATATAGGGTATGCTTTTGACAGTAATGGTATAAAGCCTGAAAATCACTGGAGAAACAGTAAAAAAATAATAAGAGGTTATTTTTTTTACTCTGAAATTTAAAAGAAGAACCAACTATCCTAAAAACAGATGGTAGGGAAAAATGGGGCGTGTTTCTTCCAGATGAAACGTATAGTAAATGAATGTTTTAATACATTTAAAGCGTTCATACCTTGAAAAGTACATTAACGTGACTGTAAAGATACTGTAAGATGAAAATATACAAAAGTAGGTAAATTATTTATTTATTCAATGGACTCTAACCGCCTATCTGGTTCGAGACTTCACGGAACCAACACGTGACCTACAACTGAGCTTGCAATTGGTTACCACAGATACTACACTAGTAGATCTACTAGTGTAGTATCTGTGGTAACCAATCGCAAGCTCAGTAGGTCACGTGTTGGTTCCGTGTGACGTCAGACGGTTAGAGCAAGACCCTCTATATAATGGCCTCACAACTCGGACGGGTGACGTCACACTTTCCGCCACCTTTGACGTCACATGCAAAACGACGCCATGTTTTATATTTTTTGACTAAAGGGACAAAATTTTGATTCTAAACGAAAGATTTTGAGTTTCCAGAACAGTATTATCAGCCTTGAAGGCATACATAACGCGAGGAGTTAAGAAAGTATGTTTTTATGCTCCATAGACTTAACATGGGAAATTTAGCGGTTTTCCGCCACCTTTGACGTCACAGTGACGTAGTTGTCAGGCTTTGTATATAGAGGGTTTTGGTTAGAGTCCATTGCAAGCTCAGTAGGTCACGTGTTGGTTCCGTGTGACGTCAGACGGTTAGAGTCCATTAAACGATTAAACTAACCTTAAAAATTGCAAATCGGGTATATTTTGTATGCTTGGAAGCCACTTAATGCTTTCCAAACATACATTTATATAGTGATTTAAATACAATTTTCATAAATTTTTAATACATACTGATTATGGTGACATTTCTCAAAATTCGTGATAGCTTATAAAAATATAAAAAGTGCTTAAACAGTAATTTATCTTAAGATTACTCAAACTTTTTCTTCTAAACTAAAGATAGTTTTTCTCTTTCTGGTATAGCGAAGTCTTATCCAAAGCAAACTAAAACTAGATCGTATTCAAAGGATATTTGGACTGTAGATAATAAAAGTATACAAATACATATATGAAATGAAATATTATTCCTACAAAATATATTTATCAAATGGAAATGTCGAATATAAAGATACTTTTGTATGAAAAACCAACTGTATGTTTAAATTCATATTCAAATTTGCATCAAAGTAAATTCCCACAAAAAAAATTACAGCTTAAAAGTTCAGCCGTGAAAGAGCCTAATACAAAAATAAAATCAAGTGAACATGAAAAATAAAGTTTTTCATGGAAACATGCCACAATAGTTCCGAACGACAAATTAAGTTCTGTATGGCTATAGAATCTTGTAGATCTCTTTTGATCCCGTAAGCTAACATATGTCTGGCTGTAAGCCCCACAATACTGGGCTATACTGGTATATCCACTAGAGACGAGAATAACAAACACAAGGAATTCTATACCAAAGTCTGGGATTAGGATTTTGAAAAATAGTTTTTCCATTGACGCAAAGCACTTGGCTTTAAATTTATTCTCCCTTATTTAGAGTTTATATTTTACTTGCGAGTTAACAAAGTACTTGCTTAGTAAGCTGTTGGAAAGACTATCTTTGTAATCTTTGATTTAAAGCTTATATTACTCTAGTGCTGGATATTCTAATAGATTTTTAACTTCTTTAAAATAGGTTTATTTTTGTATAAGAACTTAGCTGTAAAATTCTACAAACCGTCAAAACCAATTAGTACTTTTAATCCGAGATGTTTTTTTAAATATTGAAATTTATTAAATTGTAAACATGTATATTTTTATTGGGAGGGGGGGCTCATGTTTTTCTTCTTCGAAATTATTGGTCATCCAAAACTTTTAAAATCGTAAAAAGGGATGTGATAATGTAATGGTTAAACCATTAAACATTTAATAACTGTATTAAAGTAAATAGTTTTGAAATATAGGGAGATTGAAAACCAATGGGCAAAACTATTAAGATGTGTAAACTATATAAAGGGAATTCAGGATCAACTCGGAAAGGGAGGTCCTTGACGCAATTCTGAGAGAATGAAAAATATATTATTGTAGGCAAACGGTTCGAGGTAGAAATAAAATGCTAGTTCCAATTATAAAGTTTTAACTTGCTTAAAAAAACCTGATAAGTTTTTGTTCTTCGTCTTCAAAATCCAAAAATAAAAAAGGGACAGTATCATATTACGTTTTGAAAGCATCCAATTACAAAAACTTAACTTTTTAAAATTAGTCAAAACAATTAACTTTATTAATTTAATACTTTAAGTTAGATAAGCTTTATAAATGAGTTAAAACAGGATTTTTGTCACTGGGATGTTATTTCCGACCTCAACTGTTTGCCCTGGCCACTTTTATCCGCGTTTTAGTGCATCAGGATTGTCTCTTGGACCACTTTTCCAGGCTGACTCTGATTTCTGTCTTTGCGTAATCTACACCCTATAATTTTTTCTCACGAGGTTTGGATCACACTTATATTTTACCTGTACGTCAACAGTCAATTAAATTCAATAGTTTTAGTATGAAAACCAAAAGAAGAATGTGTTTTTCAAATATATAATAACAATATTACATTTACACAATATGTTATCGTTCACAGACAGTTCTAGTATAATGATATCGAATATCCGTCATTAACTTATGTTTTATTTATGAGACTAGGATAAATAAATGTAAAATTTTGTTCTATAAAACAAATGTAAAACAGAAATATAATTAAATTAGGAATTTATAAAAGGCGATAACCTTTTCAGTGTCCTTTTTCATAATTCCAGTATTATTATTGCACTATTTCAAATACCGAGAAATTTAAAATTGAAGATTAATACAACTACTGTTGAATATCTTTGTAAGAGCAAAGGATAATTATTGCAAAATTGTGTAATTTCATAAACTGATTTTTTATATTGTTATATTATTATTATAATATTGTGAATTATATTATTTGGAATTTTTCCAATTTGAGTTTCAATGTTAACTGAAAAAATGTCTCATTAGTTCAAGAAAAAAAATATTAATACAAGTATAAGTACATAACATCGGGAAAGTTCAGTGGTACGCATCGTAACCATTTACAAAGTTATTACCTTTTCACTCCAAATAACTCTTTGAAACGACAGGTAATATCCCATTTGGGCCAAGCCATGGACGTAAAAGGCAATCCTTTCTTCCGCTCTATGAAACCAACTGCTCTGGACACACGGCTTTTTGTTAACGATTGATTTCAGTCATTATCTTCAAAGCAATTCAGTGATTCGCCGGCAACTGAATCTGACACTGACTTTCATTGTTGAGTGAATAGAGCCATTTTTTCATCCTGTTCTTAGAGACAGCGGTATCTGACAGTTTTGTGCTTTTCAAAGGAGTATCACTCGGGTTGGGTATTGAGAGAATTTTTCAATGCTCTACACATGAGAATAGTGCCCCTACTGTATATTTTTTACTTAAATTCATCGTATCCATTGTTTTAAAAAACTTAAGTAAGAAATCTTAGCATCAATTATGAACACGTTTAAATGCATTTAGATTGATTCTAAACTCTAAGAGCTGTACCAACTTTTTGTAGGTGTATACAACCCAGAGATAATAGCGTGACATAGAAAGGTTGGTTCTCCAAAGCAATCCTAAGTCATTTGAGTGTAGGAAAGTATAAAAATTTTAAATGAAAAAGAAAATATGTTATTGAGGGCGGCTCAAATAAAAACACGTTTATTTTTATGAAGATGTGTTTTAGATAAATTTGGGTTTTTGATGATAATAAATATCATTTAATAAATAATTAAAGAAAAACAATTAATGTATTGAAACATTTTCCTATAACACCTCACTATAACAGGGAAACTGAAGAAGCCATGGTTAAAACAGATAATGGCATGATAGAGGGTCAGTGGTCATCTGTATGTGATTCGATTTCACATGAAAATCCTGACCATGTAAAATGAATAGCCCATCCTAAACCAAATACATAGTTAAAAAAGAAACTTTTTATGAAAATCATATATATTTTTCGGAAAAGGTATGTTTCAAAACCTCTTAGAATATGCGATTCTCAGAAATTACATCAATGTCCAAAATTTAACAAGAAACGAGGGATTTTCAGGAAAGACGTAGACTTACTTCCATTCTGAAAATATAATCCTCTTTACAACTTCTGATGTTTTGGAACTAAATAATAAAATGATTTTCCTTTCAGAAAGAATAAGACAGGTTTTCAAATCCCTTATTATAGAAAGGCTTTAAAAATTGTATATTTCTTTCATATCATATAATCTTAAAATAATCGCATATCCCGTCCAAATATTTTATAATTTTATCTAAATTCATCATAAGCTATCTTGAAAATGGACCATAATTATGTGTTGACTTATTCTTCGGATTGATAATCTAGGTTCATACATTTCTTAACAAAGGGAGCAATTAAATTTTGTTTTAAATTTCAAAAAAATCTGCTCTAAAATTATACTTTGATGCTGATAAAAACATCCTATTCTGTAATATACCACATTCTTTTAATATAAATAGTAATTCTACGTTTAATAAATTTGTTTTAATCAGCTCTTAATGCATATTTATTATCAAACTGTATTAAGATAGTTTTATAAATACATTTAATTTTTTATTCTGTATTTTTACCAATAAGGAAGTGCCATAACCGCTCCGCGCTACCGGTTTAACTGAAGCCGATGAAGAGACTAGAAATTAATGCAGTAACATGGCGGCCGCACAGATTCAGGATGTTTGCCGTTTCTAACGCGCTTTTCGTTTTGAGCGATGAAAGTGAAGAACGCGATCTTTCTGCTTTACAAATTTAGGCAGTTCCCACTTCAAAACAAATTAAAAAAAAAATTAAAGGCATATTATTGCCCTATTATTTCCCATAAAATAGTTACCATTTTTTACTTACCTTTGAAAATTTAACTTCTTGACACAATTAAAACTTTAAAACACAAAACATATTTCAATGAACTTAGAAATAAAACAAGATAAAAATACTTTTTAGAAATTTTTATTGAAAATATAAGAATAATAAACAAATAAGTAAATGATTTTAAAAACTTTTTGTCAAAAGAAAGTTTAAAACAGTAAAGTTTGATATTTTTTTAAAGCAAAAAACATGCTACTTACTTGGTAAAAGCAGTAAAAGAAAGGATTTTGTATAATTTTTCTTTTTTAAATAGGTATCAAAACCCAGGATAATTTGAGGCAAAATAAGTTATTCAAAAAATTAATAATATTTATAACAAAATATTTTTTGTAACTTGTAAAAATTCTTGGAGATATTTTTCTTACTGTTTTTATTTTTAAGAACTTTGTCAGAAGTAAATTTTAATGCAAAGATTTTGATTGAACTCCAATTTTGCAAATATATCTTTTATTAAAAGATTTTCATAGTAAAAATCTTTCATCATATCTTCCAGGGGTCCAAGCAAAAAGAAAATACAAATTTTCCATGGGCTATATCATAGTTAGAAATTAAGAAATTAAGCAGTCGAGATAATTACAATTTTAAAAATACAGTCAAGTTCTTATTCTCGAAATTCATATTCTATATGCATAATTCATATTCTGATTCACTGTTGATCTGAAATTTTAAAAATGCCATTAACATTTTATAGACAATTTTATAATATTAAATAAACTTTGTTTTTAAGTATGTAATAAGAAACTTCCCCAGTGGTTAAAATGTAACCCGTGGATTTTCTGCTAGAAATTTACAATCAGCCTTCACATATAAATATAAGACTGAAGAAAAAGAATATTAGTATTATTAATAATAATATTTTAAAATAAGAATGTTTACATGTCGTCGTAACATCCAAGAACATATAAATTAAACAGATCCAAGCAATACAACTTAAACATATTATTTCATCAATTATTTAACATTTCAAACAGTATTACATATATCTTTAATTCAATTATTTCATTATTTACATAAAATAAAGAAATATTATTGCATAAACACATTTGAACAGAATGAGACAAGTAACTAGAACATGAATAGTTTAACTTACCTAAAAACGTTTTCTAAGAATCGTCTTCACTATTTATTCCGCTGAACATGAGGCAGAACACTGTTCTTTGACTGAATGCAATCATTTAAGAAACATATCCACGAATATTACTATAAAATACAACGATAAAATACGGAATCACCCATTGCTTTACATGGGAAAACGCAATGTTTTTATGGGACTAAGATGGACCAAGATGGCGGCGCGGTTACAGGGAATGCTTCACTCGTTTCCCGATACGGCTCTTCCTCAGTCTTCTAGTTCCATGATTTTTACTGAGAAAAAAAAAACAACGAACTTAACAAAATCTTAAATATTGAATTACGTAACAAAATCTTAAATATTGAATTACATAACAATATTTTATTAAGTAGACTTTATTAAATGCATAGGTTAAATTTATATTAGATTTAATGGAATCTGATAAATATTGTAACTATTTTTAGCAATAAAAAAATTCTTGAATCCATCCTAAATCCATACATTTGAAAATTACTACATGATTTTATGAAAATGGTATGAAATTCAAAATAAGAAATTTTTAAATGGCACAAGCACACAAAATATGTCTTATATTCAAATATTATACACAATGAATAGGTTCATATAATCCGACCGCCATCGCCACGAGATAAACGAGAGACGGAAGATCAAAACTTTGAAAAGAAGTTCAAATCTAAATGATACTTCCATAGATTTAGTGCAAAGAATTTTTTCAGCATTTATAAATTACCATCATCCCAAAAATTGAAGGGAATAATCAGTTTTCATAACAATCGGCCACGGTCGGACTATACCTCCACCTTTACTGTATTAAAATTAACCATTTAAAATAATTTCTAACCCTCATCCTATTCATCATCTTCAAGCACAATCCCTCAACCTGGAAAAATACACCCCCAAAACTCCATTGAAGCTATTAAAATCATTATCAGCTCCCGTTTAGACCACCTCTTCAACCCCGAACCTATTACAAAGCGGTAGGTGGGGGTCATCAATTTCATCTCATTAAGCCCATCGCACGAGAGTGAAGAAACGTGCGCCGCATGACGAAAGACCTACCTCATTTCATTTCCATTTTAACTCGCGTAGCCCCTGCACAACGCGTGAGCATTCCAATGACTTCGTGA
This sequence comes from Tetragnatha montana, assembly GCA_963680715.1. Lineage (NCBI taxonomy): Eukaryota > Metazoa > Arthropoda > Arachnida > Araneae > Tetragnathidae > Tetragnatha > Tetragnatha montana. The sequence continues at coordinate 13,954,116 of OY796685.1, forward strand.
GAAGAATCCTTTGAATACTTTATGAGAGGTCCTCACAAACATCTCGACTCAACTCGAGCATTAATTTTCTTAACGCGTCCTCGATCCTTCCCCCTGAGGTGATAAATCCGGTGTGTCTGGGGATCCGAAGACCCCCCTTCCTCCGGGGGATATAGAAAGTAGGCTTAACGAAGTTTGAATGCCGGGATTTCGGTGACATATTTGCAAGGAGGTGGTTTCGGAATTGAAATAATTGCTTTGATGTGTGAGGTGTGGGACCTGGGGGGGGGGAGGTTTCGTTCTTTGAAAGTGGATAGATTTGTCATGCTGAGTGAAATGAATATTTTATCAGGGCGCATTTGATTTAATGAAGCATGGACGGATTTCCGAAGATTTTGTGAGAGGATGTGCATAATTTTCAATAGTAATTTGGAAATAATTATGAATATTTTTCAATATTTATGAACTTTTAAATTTAATTTGTCTGCTTTGTTTCTTCTAAATTTCAATGAATAAATTGAAGGAGGTAAAATGCTTTAAAAAGTTTAATTGCTTTGTGTTGATTAATTTGCTTACTAAACAACAGCGAATAAAAAATAATATTAACGTCTGATTAAACTCTAAAGTAGCAGTATAAAGAGAAACTATTTGTTTCTAGGATCATTGGTTTTTCTTCACCATCGTCAGTGTTACTGTAGGATTGCAATCAAAGATATTAATATGTTATAACCATAAAAGAAAAGTAAAAGAGAATTAAAATTAGAATAGTTTCAGGGATGTTATAAATAGTACCTACGAAAAAAAACTACTTGCTTTACAATTCAAAGCCCCCAAAATTTTGTACTTTTAGAAAAGTTGTACAAAATTAGCTTAAAACGTAATAATCTCTAATTTTACCATACGAGTCTAGATTATAAAATTAGTAATATAAGATCTAAAATATATTGAATAAAAATTCTAAAAATGATGGATCTTTTCTAATTAAAAATTTACTAATTAAAATGAGCAAATAATAATAAGATTAACCTTTTAAACGCCGCAATTCAAATTTCAAATTTAAGGTTCTGATTTTTGGCTTAAATAGCTTGTTTCATCATTACTAAAACCAATCTTGACATTTTTTAGCAGAAAAAAAATCCTAAGTAGGATTTTCAGGATGTTCCCATTTGGGAACATCGGCGTTTGGAGTGAAGTTTTTAGGGGGATTTCCAAAAGGCATATATTTCAAAATAAATTGAAGTAAAACTACTGAAATAGGTTTCTACTCAATAATTTTGAACATTTTTATCATATTGGACTGTTTCTTCATATTTAATTCCCATAGTTGGACGATTGGGTAAAATTTTAAAGATTTTCATAAGAAAAAATTTACATATTTATTACATGCGTGACACTTTTCCGTACATTTTTACTGCACAATGGGTAATTTTTCGGTATAAAAAATACGAAATAATGTTCCCATGCGTTTCAAAGCTAAGCAATTATCTTTCTTGGTGAAAAATTAGGTTTAATTACTGTTCTATCTGGATATCTAGCATAAAATACATGAATTGCATTCAAATTTAATTAGCTTTCAAAAGTGATAATCATAACTATCTCCATTGATTTGTTAAAGCTGCGTTTCTCATGGAAGATTCTAAACTAAACAACATATCTCTTACATCCAACTTACGTTAGAAAAGTGTTTTTCGATGTACAAACTTTTCATTATTTTCAAAATTCTTCTTAATTTATACCTAAAATTTCTATGTAAAAAGAGAACTTGAACAAAATAAGTACCCAAGTCCTCAGAAGTACTCCAAATATGCCCTTTGCATAACTCATAATAATAATTACTGAAAATTAATCGGTAAGGGAGTTAGAAAAATATACAAAAGTAGGAATCTGCTATAAAGATTTGGCATTTATTCCTCCATAAATCAGGAGAAAAAAATTAAATTATAGATTTAGAAATTTAAAACATCATGATTAACCTGTTTAGATCCTTTGAGACAGAAAAGATTAAAAAAATTAAGGATAATAAGAAATAGCTTGAATTTTTACATGTTATGAAAATCCCCTCAAAAACTATACCCCAAACGCCGATGTTCCCATTTGGGAACATATACGTTGAATTGGTAATTACTCTCCAAAATTGGAATATGGAGCTATTCTTCCAAGCCAATTGAAAAGATGTGTACTTAAGCTACTTAAACACAGCATAATTATTTAAAACTAAATTTATTTAAATTTAGCATAAATTGAAACTTGTGCAACTTTTGGAAGAGCGAAAAATCTGTTATTTTGATATAAATTCCACAAAAAGGATTAAATTGCACGGTAAAATCTTTTGCATGTAAAATAACTTCATATCTTTGAGTTTCTTACTACCAAATATCAAATTCCTGCATGAAAAATTAAGTGGCGAAAAAATTCTCTAAAGTGATGTTCCCATTTGGGAACATCGGCAGGTAAAAGGTTAACTTCTACAACAAAATCGTAAAGATTAACGTTTTAAGTTTAAATAATGAACCCAACTTCTGGGACAAATTCATAACTAACACATTACTTAAAGGTAAACTTGAAAGTAATATTCCCCAAAACCCGAGACAAAATTTCTGGGAAAATATGAAAGATCAGCACTTTTGAGGTCGGCGCTTCACGCAGTTTGAGCTAAGAGGCCCCAAAGGTTGAATTCTTAATTAATTGCTGTCGTGAAAGTCCTGAAAGGGGGGGGGGAGACGACAGGAAAGGATTCATTAATAATACAAATTACATGGAAGTTGTCCGTGACTTCATTAGGTATATGGACACAGACTCTGGAGATATTCAGCAATTACGCTTTTAGCTTGGTCAATAAAAATACAAAAGGATGAAATTAATTTATAACATGATGTTCTATGATTTACACTGTTGTTGGGCTGATTAGAAGAAAATCACGTATACATTGAATCCAATCGGTTTTATATAGAGGGATTTATTCACAGTGTTTGTTAGCAAGTTGTGTTTTTTAAACCCAAATTTTCTGCAAACACGGGAAGGATTCTTAGTAGAAATTATAGTTAAATTTATAATTGGAACTTAAAAGATATACCTTAACTTTCTCTCCCAAATTTACCGTAATTGTATACCTAATGTTTTTAATATAAACTTCACTTTTTTAATATTTAATAATGTTTCTTTACTGATTCTCATTTGTACTACACATCCTTTATTAAAAATATCTAGTTTAATGTTTTTTAAAGCTGTATAAATCTTTCAAAACATATATAAGCTATTTACTTATTTTTAAATTTCTTTTGAAGGGAAGAAATACAATACTGTCTTTTTATGCAAGTATCGTTTTATGTTAAAGCAAGGAAACTATTTTGAAACAGATATCTAGGAATAAAAACATATTCTTAACCTTGAAAAGAATGAACCAAAACTATTCATATGCAAGAATACGAGTTCTTCACCCCTTAAAAAACTATGCTTTGAGTTCAAAAAAAATCTGAAATGCAAAACAATATTAAGTTTTGGCTTATCTAAGATGTAGAGTGCAACGATAAAAAATTTCTACAGAAAAGTCAAAAAGTGAAAATTTTCAAATAGGGTTCTACTACATCAGTATTCACACTTTGTTCAGCATTTATTGGTGAGAAAAGAAGATTCGCTTTCTAAGAAAAAGTAAATGGAGTTTCGAATTTTGAGGGTTCTAAAAGAAAGGAGAAAGAAAAAATTGATTTAATTTTCTTCTTCGCAATCAAGGACAGCCTTGCTACTTGTTCTTTAAGAACGAGGTATTTTCTCTCAAAGAGAATAAAAAGGGTTTTGTATGATACCATTGGAGAATTCAATGAGATAGCGATTTTTATTGCCGTACAATGTTGTTAGGTTTTTCAGTTTTACATTTTCAAAAATAATGTTTTTGATTGAAAATTGCTTAGTTTGTTGTATGCGTATGTAAAATAAATACCGAAGAATTGAATGTTTTGAAAAAAATATGAAACATATTCCGCTGTGATTTTATCAAATTGTATGCTCAATGGATTAATATAGTGAATTCATTTTAAATTTTTTATGAAGCAAAGAGAACAGAATAAATGATATGCATAAAATAATACTTCTTCTGAGCATAATTGGTAATATGGACGAGGTTCTGAATTATAAATATGTGTTTACACTCTGTTTGAAGAGACTTTCTGTAGTTAAATTGAAATAAAATATTTTCTACTTCAAATAAGAATTTGCAATATACCTTTAAGATATACGAAAGAAAAAGCACAAGGAAATAAGATAAATTGGTATTAAACAGCGAAATTGAATTCTGTATTTTATGTACAAATAAAAACTACAGAAAGCTTTTGAAATCAGGTATTGTTTTATCTAAAAAATTGCATAGAATAATACATAATGATGCAAATTTGAATGTTAATTTAAACATACAGTTTGTTTTTCATACAAAAGTATCTTTACATTCGATACTTCGATTTGATAAATATGTTTTGAAAACTACATAAAATTTAATATTTATTAAATATCATTTATCATGATATTGTATTTATGTATAAAAAGTAATTTATTGATGATATTATCGTTACACTGGGAATAGCAAAATCTTATTTCAAACAAGACATGGCTAAAATATTGCTCTTAAAATTAATTTTAAACAATTATTTAATGTGCAATTATTTAATGTGCAATTATTTAATTGCAATTATTTCCCAATCAATATTTCTTTCGTAATTTGTTATTTGATAACTGAAATAGTTTTAAAGGCAATGTTTATCAAATTATAAAAAATTTAATTCCTAAGTAATTCGAACTTTTTATCATTGCCTCTAAAATTAATTTGGAGGAAACAAATGGGATTTTTAAAAGTATGGAAAATTCAGTCGTCTTGGAAAATATTTTTAAAAAAGTAGGAGTGATAATCGTTCTTAATTCTTTTGATACGAAATAATCTCATTATATTTTAGTCGTAGCATAGGCACTAAAAATATTAAAAGTCGTATATTATATTTTGAGTCAATGCAGATATAGCATTGGTGCAATTGACAGACATTTTTCATCTATAAAGTGAGCAATCAAAGTAGCTTGCATGCCAGCACATAAAAAATGCCTCTGACAAAGTCAGGCAAGGAAACCGCAGAGCAAAATCTCTCACTTTTCCTTAAGTGTGACAGTAGCGCCTGACACAAAATGAAGAATATATAAATTCGCAGTTGGAAATTCAAATGATCGACCCCCGGGAGGGTAAAATGAATGCGAGGGAAGGAATAAATAAATATCCCCTGGAATAAATAAAAAAAAGGCAAATCTATTCCACCGGCTTTAAATGCACTTTCAGGGACAATTCGGCTGGCAGGCAAAAGGTGGAGGTACGGACCAGAACAATGGCTCCAATATAAAATGGTGCCTGGAATCGTAAAATAATTTTTCCCGACGTCGAAGGGAGAAAAATGGGGAAAAGAGAGACGAAGGGTTGGGGCGGGGAATAAAACGGGGAAAAAGGGTAAAAAAGTTGATCCCGAAGAGAAATTTTCGCGACGGCTGTTTTTGACAGGTGCTTTCAGGGATGAAAAGAATGAAAGAATAAAAACGGAAAATTGTGAAACTCTCCCGAAATAGTGAAAGGAAGGGTTTTATTTATTTTTTCGGTTTTAAAGTGAAAAGTGGGTAAAAAAATTGTGGGAATTTTGATGCCCAATAGGAAATGAATGGTGGGCCATGTCTGCTACTGAATTTTAAGGGTTGTGCTTTTTTTAGCCCTCTACCAACTCCCGACAGGAATGTTGGATTTTTTTTTTCTTTTTGAGGTTAAATCTGTCAGTTTGAGTAACTTCATTTCACTAGAAGTTCTCTCAGTTGCTTGTTTTTATTGTGTCTTTTGTCTTTATTTTAATGCTGGAGGTCTTCCTTCAACAGTAGAAGTTTAATTTTTTTCGCATAATACACTCACGTAGGTATTTGCCAATTTTTGGGTGTCGAAGATACTTAGAAATACCTTTCTGATATTAGATTTATATTCAATGAAGTGGTATCTCTTCTGATATGAGTTTCAAATTTTCATTTGGATAAATTTTTATCCGAAATATGTTTTATACAATTTTATGTAAAAATATTTTTGAAACGCGCGAAAGTTAAATATATTAAAGAATCTCAAGTAAGTTCTATAAAAAATCAATGAGGTCAATAACCCAAATATGTAACCATGTAACCCAAAGATATAACTTTCAAATTATGATACAAAAATTATACGGTCTAGGTATATTTAGTAATCAATAAACTGTATTTTTAACTACTTAGTCAAAATAATTAAGGCTCATTAAAATAAATTAAATTAAAATAATTAATTAATTATAAATTTAAAAATTATATTTATTTAATGAAATAAAATTTTTAATTTTAATAATTTTATTTTAATAAAATTAATAAAGCATTTTTAATAGAGCGATTTTTGTGTTGAAAAAAGATTATTTTGCTTGAAAAAAGATTATGGACAAGTTTCCTTACTGTATCTTGAATAAAATTAAAACATTTTTTGAAGTATTTTAACGTATAAGTTATTATTAAATTTACTAATAAATAATATTTAATTTTTTCTTTGGAAAGGAAGATATTCTCCTTCGTGATTTCAGTCTACAGGAGTCCACTGGGCAACGCCAAACAAGTGTTATTATATTTCGTGCATCAATGATGCTAGCCAAATAACGGACAGCAGCAGAGAAAAATAAAGAAAAAAATTAAATAGTATCGGAAGTTAGTAACTTTTAACTGCCCAGGGACGTCCATTAGACGTATTATTACATCAGGTGTGGATCCAAGGGCCCCACTATAAATGATATCAAAATTTTCTCCATGTATTTGACTCCCTGGAAAGAACCGAGACCCCACATGTATCACTTTTAACATGACAATTTTATCTCTACAAGATCATTTATACTTACACTGCAATTTCCAAAAATCGTTGTTTTTATAGAATAAAAAGATATATAACTCCACCCGTTCAAGGTCGGGCATATCAGCTAGTGTATAACAGAAGAAATATTTCGCCTATTCTCTGTGAAGGTGACCATATCTGAACCCGGCACTGTGTCACAATTCATTACCACCAAAAAGTTACCTTCGTTATTCCACCCGAACTCCCTAGTACCCCAGCACAATATATCCAAAATTCAAATGAAGCCAGCTTGCCAGCGGGCGTGCAGACCACCACCTATCTCTCCCGAGCACTTCCCTCTGCTCATCCACCTGACAGGAGAGAGGGCTCCCACCACCCCCACAATTAGCACTCGGGCCGACAGTGACGGATGCAACTGGGCGCGCGCGCACGGATTAGAGCACGCGAGAGATTACGGATCCGTAACAATTACCTTGCGCCCCGCTCTGCGCGGTTATTTATTAAAACTGTAGGGAGAAAGGGAGACTATTGATTCCCTCCCTCCGTAACTGCGGAAGGATTATGGGGGGAGCGATGTTTAAGGGATTATGGGCTATTAGTATGCTTAAACGGTCCCTAGAGTTGGGGGCTGGAGAAGGACTGCAGGGGAGTTAAATTGTGGGAGTATAGTGTGCTGAGATTGTTGGGGAGGAGGTAGAAGTAGCGTTTTAATGTATTCGTGGAGTTAAGTGGATTAATGTTAAATTGCTTTTATCTTTACTGACGTGATTGGGTCTTTTTGAACCACTTCTGTAGGTAATATCATTATACTATTGTATGAGAAAGGGATTTATTAATACTCGACGTTTTTAGAAAAATTATCTTCAGACATATGTCGTTTAGTATTTTTATTATTTTTATGAGTTTATGTTTTATGATAATTTCGTTAAAGATATTAGAAGTTTAAATTTGGCTGAATTTTTTTTCAGGAATTTAATTTCAACTTTTTTTTTAAGATTTAGTCATTTGTTTAATATGTAAATATAAATTTAAATATAATAGGTAAATTTTGCTTTTAATGCAACTCTGTTATTATTTCAAATGCGGGTTATTTTGTCAAAATACGGGTCAAAATTTAACTATAACCTAATAATAATATTAAATAATATGAAAGAGAGAATCTAAATCTACTTAAAATGTTTGTTTTGATATTATTTTAAAAAGAAATACTCAAAACTTAAAAGTATCTATTTAAGCGTTTGTATTGTAAACGAAAGAGATAAAATAATTTTAAGCAAATATCTTCAGTGGGTTTGTGGGTATCAGCCAGCGTAAGAAGAATGAATCTAAAAATAAAAATAAAAAAAATTAAAATTAAAACATCTTAAGTTCCAAGATTTAGAATTCTTTATAGTTATTTTGTTAACTTTTATATTTAATCTATTAATGCAAATAAATGACCTATATGATATATAAATAAGTTTCTTTAATGTTATTCAATTAACGATTTTAAAAACTATGCGGTGTAACAATTTCAAAATTTTTTTATAAAATGAATTATACCTCTTAAATACCTCAGATAGAGTTAAAAGATGTCATCGAAAATCTGAAATAATTTTAACAAAAGTGTCTCGAAAAAAAATCTCATGTTATTTTACATGTTCAAAAGTGAGAGATTTAAAAAGTAACAAAATATTTAATCGGACAATTATGATTTTACACTATAACCACGATTGACCATAATATGAATCAAAATTCTTCATTTTAACATTATTCATGAGATAATTTATTATTAAGTTTTTTCAGTTCTGTGAGATAGAAGTTCATTATTAATAAATATGCTACGTAATTTTCGCAAATGTATAACATATGAATTTCGTAAAATACATCCAGGTTAAAAAAATAAATAAAGAGATGGAATTTAATAATCTGGAACTATCAAAATTTCACCTTTTACCTGCCGATGTTCCCAAATGGGAACATCTCACTTTAGGGAATTTTTTCACCACTTAATTTTTCATGCAGGAATTTGATACTTGGTAGTAAGAAACTCAAAGATATGAAGTTATTTTACATGCAAAAGTTTTTACCGTGCAATTTAATCCTTTTTGTGGAATTTATATCAAAATAACAGATTTTTGGCTCTTCCAAAAGTTGCACAAGTTTCAATTTATGATAAATTTAAATAAATTTAGTTTTAATTAATTATGCTGTGTTTAGGTAGCTTAAGTACACATCTTTTCAATTGACTTGGAAGAATAGCTCCATATTCCAATTTTGGAGAGTAATTACCAATTCAACTTATATGTTCCCAAATGGGAACATCGGCGTTTGGGTATAGTTTTTGAGGGGATTTTCATAACATGTAAAAATTCAAGCTATTTCTTATTATCCTTAATTTTTTTAATCTTTTCTGTCTCAAAGGATCTAAACAGGTTAATCATGATGTTTTAAATTTCTAAATCTATAATTTAATTTTTTTCTCCTGATTTATGGAGGAATAAATGCCAAATCTTTATAGCAGATTCCTACTTTTGTATATTTTTCTAACTCCCTGACCGATTAAATTTCAGTAATGATTATTATGAGTTATGCAAAGGGCATATTTGGAGTACTTCTGAGGACTTGGGTACTTATTTTGTTCAAGTTCTCTTTTTTACAAATTTTAGGTATACATTTGAAGAATTTTGAAAATAATAAAAGTTTGTACATCTAAAAAAACTTTTCTAACGTAAGTTGGATGTAGGAGATATGTTGCTTAGTTTAGAATCTTCCATGTGAAACGCAGCTTTAACAAATCAATGGAGATAGTTATGATTATCACTTTTGAAAGTTAATTAAATTTGAATGCAATTCATGGATTTTATGCTAGATATCCAGATAGAACAGTAATTAAACCTAATTTTTCACCCAGAAAGATAACTGCTTAGCTTTGAAACGCATGGGAACATTATTACGTATTTTTTATACCGAAAAATTACCCATTGTGCAGTAAAAATGTACGGAAAAATGTCACGCATGTAATAAATATGTAAATTTTTTCTTATGAAAATCTTTAAAATTTTACCCAATCTTCCAACTATGGGAATTAAATATGAAGAAACAGTCCAATATGATAAAAATGTTCAAAATTATTGAGTAGAAACCTATATCAGTAGTTTTACTTGAATTAATTTTGAAATATATGCCTGTTGGAAATCCCCCTAAAAACTTCACACGCCGATGTTCCCAAATGGGAACATCCTGAAAATCTTACTTTTGATTTTTTTTCTGCCAAAAAATGTCAAGATTGGTTTTAGTAATGATGAAACAAGCCATTTAAGCCAAAAATCAGAACCTTAAATTTGAAATGTGAATTGCGGCGTTTAAAAGGTTAATATTTCACACAAATTAATAATTATTAATGTGAAAATATACGTATAACTGTGTAATAATTCTACATGTTTAGTATTTAACTTTAATTTTAGTCCCTTTTCATTAATTTTTTAATTTGTATTTTAATAATTATTTTAAACATATTTGTATTGTTTACAAAATGTACACAATCTATGCATCCTCTGTTGCACAAAGGAAAATATAACATTCATACATTATCATAAGATTAAATTATTAAAATGACATTTCCCAGGTAATGAATTGATATCCTATACAATAGTTAGATGTATACAGGTTTAGCGTAAGGTATAAGGGTACCCATGATACTTACCCAAGCGTTTTAGACCGACTCGAATGGATTACGGTAAAGTGATCGTACTAGTCTAGTCACTCCATGCATAAGTAAATCTCTGCTACAAGGTATTCTAGAACGATGTCACAGAAGATTAAGGACTAATTATCTTCAGATTGTCCGAATGCCGTTGGAATTGCAAGATTTGATTGATTTCCCTGTCCTCGTGAAAGATTTTTAGATGTTTAAAATTGTTATTAGGTTTATGTTCAGTTTTGAGAAAGTGGTAGGGAAAGTTGTCTTAGATAGAACATGCCATGTTAAGAAATGTATTTATTAGTCGGTACAAAACATATTATGAGATTAAATTGAGAAGGAAATATCCGGTTCTAGGTATATCAATCCGAATTTCATCAATTTGATAATATGTAGTACCTATTTATTGCATTTAGATTGGTAGCAGATTTGTTAACGTAATGTTACATTTATCTTTTTTTTTGTCCTTTGTGTTTTTAATAAAAGTAAACTAAAATATTAACTTAAATTCATATTTTCTATTGTAAAAACACACATACAATAAATATATTTTTTTTGTTCCGTGCGTTTATAAGAAGAAGCCTTCATAAATGAGACTGTGAAATTAAAGTAACAAGAATTAATTTAAAATATAAAAATAAGATATTTTTCCCAGACAAACATGCCAAGGCATGTCAACGTAAATTTATCTCTTTATTTGTGTATATTCAGTTTAAAGTCAGTAAATAATTTCATCCACATAAATAGAAACATTAAAAAATTAATTAAAATTCAATTTTTACGAATTTACAAGCTTGAGTAAACTTCCTAACGGGGAAAAACGTTTCAGTTACTTGATAAAAGTTTTACCGAAGAAACTCTAAATTGGAATAATGTATTTATGAGATTATGCATAAGGTAGTAGTCTAAGTTTGTTTAATCGCCATTTCTCGGATACGCTATGTGTAACTAATTAGGTATTCAAATCCAATTATTATTGGTATCACTAAACCCTATACTTTTATTAAACATTTTCAATACATTTCTAAGGTTCCTTATGAATGTTGAAAGAGAATCCTGCAAACAGCTCATCAATATTTCATTCGGTCTTCGCTAATTGCATTCAGATATATACGTTTATGAAGTTTTATTACTTTCTAGTTTTATGGTGGTATCTAAGATCATATAAACTTGTACCCAATGCTTTTTCAATAACATTCTAAAGTGGTTTATTTTTCATAGAAAGAGGAATAAATATATTTTTATAATGACTGAAAATAAATTGAATTTTAGGTAGGATATATAAAGTAAACCATTTCTAGTGCAAAAGGAATCATAGATACAGACCTAATTATATTCTGATATTACATCCCAAGAACAATTTTATGGAAATGGATTTATTTTATATTATTTACTATTTATTTTCTTTTGGAGGATGTTTTTGTTAACACTTTCTTTTGTTTTTTAAAGGGAATGTTAATGCTCTTCCATAATTTTTAACTATGTAAACACAGTTTATTGGATGTTCATTTTCAATTCATATCTTTCATCCAAACAACTTTTAATAGTAGGGGAAGGTTGTGTACTTTGGACCAAAGTATACCGCCGTGCTACATTGTTTTAACCTTAACTTTTAGTAGTGTGGTAACATCCTTATCCCTATGTTAGCATCCTTTCAATGAAACTAACACTCTACTAAAAGTTACTTACTACTAACCTTACTTACTAGTTACTTACTACAAACCTTACTTACTAGTTACTTACTACTAACCTTACGTACTACTAATTACTTACTACTAGTTACTTACTACTATCCTTACTTACTAGTTACTTACTACTGACCATACTTACTACTAACCTTACTTACTACTAGTTACTTACTGCAAGTTACTTACTACTAACCTTACTTACTACTAGTTACTTACTACTATCCTTACTTACTAGTTACTTACTACTAACCTTACTTACTACTAACCTTACTTACTATAGTTACTTACTACTAACCTTACTTACTACTAGTTACTTACTACTAACCTTACTTACTACTAGTCACTTACTACAAACTACTAGTTACTTAAAAGTTGCTTACTACTAAAGGTTACTTCTCAGTAACTAACCTCCAAATCTCCTCTCTTTCAGCCGATCCTCCCGTTCTCAACTCCCGCTTCGAAGAACAGACGGTGAGCCCGGGGCGCCCCGTGTCCCTGCGCTGCATCGCGTCTGGCCACCCGCTGCCCAAGATCACGTGGACGGCGGACGGTGACGCAGTGCCGCAGTCCCCGCGGCTGCGGCTCGGTGACTTCGTGACGCAGGACGGCGGCGTGGTGCACAGCTTCCTCAACATCAGCGCCGTGGACGCGGCCGACGGCAAGGACTACGCGTGCCGCGCGGAGAGCGACTTCGGACGCGTCACGCACAGCGCGCGGCTCAACGTGCCGTCGTCCCCCGTGGGCAGGCCGCCGCAGAACAGGACGGCGCTGGTCGGACAGACGGCGACGTTCGTGTGTCCCGTGGCTGGCTATCCGCTGACGCATTACGCCTGGGAGAAAGGTGAGTATACTAGTGACTTTCAATTTAGTCTAGAAATTGAAATGAAACATATAGTTGTTGTTGGCATGTCCATGGACTACTCTTGTATATGCCCTCAAAGGCACTGATGACAGCGGCTGCTAGCTTTGGCGCCTCAGGGCCATACAAGGTTTCCTGTACAGGGTGGTAGAGGGGCACCAGTTCGAGCTTTAGCACCTCAGGGCTATAATAACCGGGCAGTCTAAAATATGCATAAAACATATAGTTCTCAAGGTAAATTATTGTGTTCTTCGTATTTGTGGCTGTTTTTCACTTGCTATCCCACGTCACTAAATAGACGACATTAGTCATAACGTCACTTGCTTGTTTGGAAAAGTAGATTCCATCCGTGATTGGTTCCGTACGGATTTACCTCCAATCACGGAACCAATCACGGATAGAATCAACGTTTCCAAACAAGCAAGTGACGTCACACTAATGTCGTCTATTGTATATCCTTACTATAAATATCGTTTAGAATTTTGGCAGTCATTTTCTATGGATTTTGGTTTGTTTGGTTATTGTTTTATGGCGCAAGAACAACGACCAAACCAAAAAAAAACCCGAATGAATATTGTTTTGGGAAATTACGTTGTACCAAATAAAAGACAACAGATCACGCCACAATTTTTCTAATGAGGATGTATTCTAAAAAGGAAGGCAATACGTTTGGTTGTGGTGTAAGTAGGCTTGCACGTTCTAATAGACCGGTTAATAACACTGTAATTAACCTTTATTAATTGTAAATAATTCGACATCCGGCTTGATAGCTGAACCACACCTGTGAATAATTGCCTTTTCAAAACTGATTTTGTTAAGGAGGATTAGAATGTTTTGGTAAATATGAAAAATATCAATATAAGTTAATTTTCAAAATTAAAAAATCCAATCAATGTACTTAGTGTTTGATAAAGTATCACAAATCCTATATAGCATTTAAATAAAAAAAAAGTACTATGAAACATCGAGTGACTATGAAAATATGAAATGAATTAAATGAAGAAATTAAATGAAGATAAGTGGACTGTGTAATCCTAAAATTGTAACTATTTTCTCGTCACGAAAATGAAAAATTTCTTAAAATCATTGAATCCAGGTCATAACAGATAGTTTCTTCCAGGGTTCGCGTTTACCCGCTATACCGGGTTTTTTACGCAAATTTGCGAAAGCGGGACTCAACTCCGGCAAAATACCGGGTCCGCGGGACCCGGAAAATTTCCGAGAAAAAAAAAATACAATTTCGGATAGGGAACGCAATTTTGTCCTAACTTCCGGAAGCAACGCGGACCCGAAAATTTCCAAGAAAAAGGGTCGAGGTCGGAAAATCGCGACATCCCGCGAGTGTTTTGTTTTGCCCCCGGAGTGTTCCGTTCTTCCCGCGATGCTTTCTTGGATGGCCGCGGGCGCCAAGGTGAAGTCGGCGATTGTCATTGCGATGTAGAAAAAACAACTTTAGCGTGGTCAGAAGCCAACAAGTCCAATGTTCCGGAAATCGAAAAATTGAGATTTTTCGCGAAAGTTCCGTTTTTTCCGCGAGTGCTTCCTACAGGCGTCTGTTGACGTTGTCTTCTTCTCACGTTGTAATCGCGATCGCGATGTGGAAAAAACAACATTACTGAGGTCAGAGCAGCCTAATAAGTCTAGTAGTCAAGTAATATCTCTCAGAATCGCGTTTTTCTCGATTTTATCAATATTTTCAACTCATGAGGTTTTTCTAAGTTGTATATTTTTATTGAAAGGTCGCTTTGAAGAAGGATTAATATATAAGATAATAAATTTAATTTTATTAATAAGATAATAATACAGTGGGTTTTTAAAAAATTTTGGTAGATTATAACCTGTTTAGATAAGTAATACGATTTTAGATTTAAAAATACTTTCAAAAATAAACTTCTTACTGTTTCTTTACAAAGCAAAAATGATATTGGTCATAAAATTTAAGTAATTTAGCCATTACTTAAGTAATTATTAAATTATTCTAGTATTAACTAATTTCCTAAACTTTTATTTGATTTTAGTTACATTTTGGTTATTTTCATGCAGATATATATTATTTGAAATAATGTATTCTTCTAAGTATGGAGATATTAATCAGGTTAATATTAATAACTAGTTTTATGCAAGTTAAAATCCAATTTCACATGACAATAGAGGGGTCTTAACTACCGTAGCCTAACTGTTTGCAAATAGATTGGAAAAACTTAACTAAGTAATTTAATGATGATATGTTTGCAAGAGCCAAATTTAAAAGGAACAAAGAAAAATAAATACTATCTAGTGCAATGCAAACAAAAATATGTGTCATAGGAGATAAAATTTGTAAGAACAAATAAATGCTATTTTCCTACTCCTATTTTTTAATATGTGTGGAATATTATTTTGTTCTTTGTTTTATTAACATGTCTCCCCCGTAAAATTTTAGGGACTCATTTTTTTTTGCTTTCGGACCCACATTTTTTATTTTAGTGGGTCCCTGGGACTCAGGTTGACAACAGTTCACCGCGAACACTGTTCTTCTCGTCAGAAAAAAAAATTGCTGTACAATATCACATTAATTCATATAGAGTTTCATCAAATTGATTTGAATTCGGATTATAAATCAGCTGGTAAGGTGGTAAGCTACCCTTCCCATTGCTTAGATTTTCATCTACTCTATAGCCAAAAATGTTTGTAAAAAGATGAAAATGAACCATTCACAGTGACATAGTGATAATCTATATACATTCTTTCCACAAATTTAAGTCATTTTAAAATTGAAACCACTTCAGAAAATTGTTCCATACAAAATAAAAAAATTAAGTTTATTGGTAATAAATCTAGTACAAAAAATTTATATTCTTCTCCTAATCTATGATTTGATATCGTCAAAAAATACTAATTGAAAGGATATACTGTAGTAAAATTCTCAGTATTTTTTGCCAAAACTACATAGATGGGAGAGAATTCAATTTTATATCCAAGTTTCTTTAATACAATTGATAAACTCGGAAAAATGAGTAGGCGTTCTTTAAACCTACGGCTTAGAGAAATTGTTTAAAATAGAAAGACTATCCCTGTAGTTAAAGAACCTGTATCTGTTTTTTTTAAACTAAGGCTTATGAAACTATGCCATGTATTTTTAGTACAAAAGAAACGTTTTCTATTCTTCAGAAAATATGCCTGTTAGTGTAACTATTCTTTCCAACATGAAGGATTACTTAAAGTAGAAATACCGGATAAAAAAGATTAAGCACATAAAATATAAGTATAATATAAGTATTGGGTAAGAAAAAATAAAATCTCATTACAGATGAAATACAAGAATTCAATTTTAAACAACTTACAAAAACACTTTAATCGTCAGGATATTTCATTTGTAAAATGTGGAAGTTTGATGCAATTACTCTCAAAATCATTCATATTTGTACCCTTTTTAAATGTGTTTTTGGGCTTTAAGAAATCTCTATTTTGTGAACAAGGGAGCTATGGGTCACCAACTTCAGAAAACTGCTTACGCAGAACCTTTCGGATCGCTTCAAACTCTTCACAAAACCCATCTCACGGCACTTACTCACTTTATAAAACATTCGTAAAACAATATTTGTAATTGAATAAATTTTTTCTCATATTTGGCCCTGACGATTTCGATTTCGAATATTAAACCATTCAAATTTGCCAAAGTGACTTATAGTTAATTCCACATATTCAAAGATCAGATAAATTTGATCTTGGGACGGCTGCGTCGTGGGGTACCATCACCGAGCGGCTTCCGCCGCTCGGCTACTGTGTGAACACTCATCTAGCTTGTGTTGTCCTATACCTGTGATGACTTTAATAGTCGATTTGGTGGACAGCATTAAGAACTGGACAGCATGTGGACATACATTCTTATTTTGTCAATGGACGGTTAACCGATGTAAACAACAACAAACAGTCCGACATTTTTAACTCTAGTGATAGTTCCGGTGTATCCCTCCGCTTATGTTTTCTATGGGAAAAAGGCGTAAACAGGCTCATTTCCTCAAATAATTTTTGATTAAAGTACAGTTTTAAATGTTTTCCAAATAGTATCATCCATAGGATAATGATGAGCTTAGTAATTTCGTTCAGCTTTCTATCCATCAACTTAATCACAAAAAATATTATTAGATTAACTTTAATACGAATGGGTTGCTAGATTTTACGATTATCGCTCAATTTGGCGGTATTTACGTTTTGTTTCTGTAGTTTCGTTACACGAGTTTTTTGGTTATTTAGTTGATATCTTGATTATTTAACTTGAAATATATGCTCATAGATGTAAAATATCTAGTAAATATCTTAGTATATATCCAAAAAATAAGTTTTTACATATGTAAATAATAAACACTGGCGCACATTGGCGGTTGCTGGCGCTCTGAAAAGATGCCAAAGTGTAACCCGGAAGTGCTTAAAGACTCATTTTCACTACCGCCCTCTATACTGAGTTTGATGGCTGCTAACCATCCATAGTCTGGCCATGTGCTCAATTAATTGTCAGTGCAATGCAATCTGACTGATGCAATACTAAACATAATTAATTATAGGTAAATTTATGAATCAATCAGTTTTTTTTAATGTCATATAAAAATATGGAAAAATATTCAAAAATGTACATTTTGGTCAAAAGTGCTCTGTTTTCTCCTAAAATATAAAGGTTTTGATTCTGTGTTCTAGACGTCGAAAATCTAAGTCATCTTCAAACAAATAATATCCGAAGGAAAAGGTATTTTATTTCATCATCAATCGGTATAAAATAGCTTCTAAAGTTTCAACCTATAGGGAATGTAACATTGCTACAAACTTTCATTTCTCGAAGTACATACATACATTTGCATCACACTTTTCACACATAGCCTGTTCTCCACCCAGAAAAACACATCTTGTCAGTATTAAGCAGCATCTCACCACCCTCAAACACATCCAGTACAGAATATTAAAACTTTTCCGTCTGGCTCATTTTCAGCATAGATAGGGGGAGGGCAAACTCACTCCCCACCACCTGGTAAATATCGGGAAAATGCCGCCCCCGATAACTCGCGCGCTTTTCTTGTTGTCTATAACCGCCTCGGATGTCAGCGCCCATCGACTTTTCAATCAGTCTTTCCCGATCGACCAGGAATTGCAAAATGCCCCCCCCCTCTGCAACAAAATGATTACGCTTTATCGCGGGGTTTGCTTTTGTCCCGCTTGCCGAAAGAATCGATGGTTCCTCGTGTAAAACTGGTCGCTTATCGCCGTTGCAGCCGCTTTTGGGCCAATTAAAATCGTGTCGATTACTCTTGTTTTAGTTAGTTAGATTGTTGGTTGAGGTTTGGGATTGTTTGTCCCGGCCGGAACTGGGTCGCTTGATAGGAGGGGGCTTAGCGAAGTGTGCGGTCGGAGGAAGAGAGAGAGGGCAGTTTAAATCTGAATTAATTTGGCGTGTGGAGCGGATGGGTTTGCTCTCTGTTTGAATTTAACCTGAAGGCGTTTAAAGTCTTGGAAATATTTTAAGTAACGTCTGTGGGTGTTGATAATAATAGGGAGAAAGCTGGCTGCTGATGGAAAGATTTGGTTCAGAGAAAATTATTTTATTTTGAAGTACATTTCTAAGGAAGTAAATCTCTGTAGGACAGCACCTGTGCCAAGCGATTGCGTTAACGAAAGGCAGCTAATAGAATTTTCTGCTTTTCTTGATAAATCTTGGCAATCACACTATAGGATTTTTAACCGTACATGGAATTACATGTTTCTATTATTGAATAAATTACCGTGTATTTTTATAGCTTAAATTGTTTCTGAGATATTTAGGTTTAAAGTTAATTCTTTTTTCGCTTTTTCCTTTCACAAAGCAATCATTTTTCGCAATACCATATTGTACTGAAAGATGAAAACCGGATTAGTAAGAACTTGGAAGGTTAATATCTAAGAACCTATGTAAGTTATATAAAAAACTTGGGCTTAAAATGTAGGTTAAAAGGGAGGTAAAACTGTGTTCAGTGAAAACCTTTTGAATCAAAACTAAAATGGCAATAGAAACGCAAATACGTATTTTAAAATTGAAAAAGCAAAGAAAAATTAATGAGTTTTTTAAGAGAGTAAAAAGGGGGAATTGACAGTTAATTAAATTTTTAGCTATCGCTAAGGATCGAACGTATTTTGATATTTTCAATACCAAAATAATGTCATTAGTAGCGGTAATGCTAATGTTTTCATCGGAATTAGTTAAACTTAAAACCATTATTTTTTAGAGTAGAGTGTAATTATTTGATTGCCAGTCATTTAAAATAAATCTAACGAGAAACAAAAATAAATCCTTAATTTCTCACCCCAAAATTACTCGATCAAAAATTACCCCTATCTTTTTCTCATCAACCAAAAACTATGCACCCTAATGTGAGAGGATCGCTTACCCTATCCAGCCTATTCCCGAAGCATCTCACCTCTTAATGAGATTTCGAAATTAGCTATTCCAATGTTACGTCATTTCATAACATCCTCTCACCGATCATGAAATTACGAAGAGGGGATATTTCCCTTACCTAAGAATGCACTGAAAACTGCCCTGGATATTTTACGGCACATCATCATCATCAGCTACCTGGTTAGCTGGCCCAGGTTATTAAATAACCGGCAGCAAAACGTGTAATTTATTTGGAAGTATCAGGGGCATTAATAAGACGTGTGCCCGTTCATTGAATTAATTTATTAATTAATTGTATTAGGAGTTTGAGATTTGAGTTGTGTGAGGTTGGGGGTCGTTCTTGTTATGACCTGTAGATCACGATTATTATGTGGGGAATGTTCAGCGCAGGATTACTTTATAAGTGCTTTTTAAAGTTGGTTGATCGAGTTAATGTGTTTTTTAAATTCGGAAACTTGGAATTGAAACATTATGGTTCTTGTAATTCTCCCCAACAGTTGAAGGAGAAGGGACGGTTTTTAATGAAGTATTTGGAATTTAATATAATCATTTGGGTGAATTTTAAGCTGTGTTAAACATAATTGAGGAAAGTTAGCACCAACTTTCCCATTTTAGGATTTTGTTTCTAGTTTGAAATGCCACTTTTACTTTTTAATTCTTTCAAATAAATGGATCCAGGATTACTTTTCTAAAATATGAAATTTCATCTGTGTGTATTTTACCCAAATTATCATATATTCCTTACAAATGATGACGTAACTCCTATGTCATAGCACTTAGAACCAATGGCAGGACCAGATTCTAAATCGAGTAGCGAAGCGATAGGAAATTTTTGACCGTTTTCCCTGTTTTCCCTATGACGTCACGGACCCATCGCTCAAATTGCAGCGACCTATGAGCTAACAAAACTTCCTACTTCTAATTTTTTCAAAACTTTTTTAAACCAACAAGACGTAAGAAAAGAAAACAGCTAAATCAGATCTATTATCACTTTTAGGATTTGTTTTTATTCCTAAAATTAGCAAACTGATAAAAATACATAAAAATATTTACAAACTACCGTAATATTGATAACAATGAAATACTCCTCATGGGTCTAAAGCTATTAATTAATTATAAAATAATTCATTAAAAGATCCCAAAGAACTGAAAACAACCCTGTTATAGCTTTATTAATTATGAATGCAGCATCAAGAACTATTCCAAGAGAACGAAGCTCCAACTAAAAGTAATTACCTCTTAATTGTTCCTTATCTAGAAATACCGTGTAACCTCACAAGCAATTTACTCACCCAAAACACCAGCCGCAACATCTAAACAAAACTATAAATGCAATTCGGATAGTTATGTAATGGAATACAAGTGGAAGGCACATCTGCGTCTGTTCTGCATGCTAACCTTCCATCAGGAAGCAAAGAACAATAATAATTCGAATTTTCTCCGTCCCGAGCCTTGTCTTCTTTCCCTTGTAACCTCAATTAGCTAATAATTCAAGGCCTCCCCCCTCAATTGAATGGGGCCCCTCACATTTGATTCTCATTCGTTGCAGTCTAATGGGTTAAAGCTGATTTGAAGGCGGGTGTCGCTGTAATTGGATTGTGGCAGTGACTGATAACGCCTGTCCTTCAATTGGGGTAATCGGATCACAGGCGAGAGAAGAAGACAGGCGAGAATAACGTAAGTAATTAGGAAGAAAATGCGGATTTCTTTTCGGCTGTTTGTCGTCGTTTACGAGACAGGGGGGTTGAAAATTGGTGTTGTTGGGACATCGATTGCTCAATATGGATGGTAGACCGAGCTCCGTTTCTTTTTTAATTACGTTTTCAAATTGTGGTGTTGAATAATTAATTGATGGTTTCCTTTCGAAAACTATAATTGAATTAATCTAACCAACTCTCATAACGGAAATGAAAATTAAAAAAGTTTGTTACTCGGAAATTATCTATGTGAATTTTTTTATGTATCTAAACTAAGTGTGAGGGTGAAAGGTCACTCATTCATACTACCAGATACCAGATACCTTAAAGAAAAAGAAGAAATAAAGAAAAAGAAAAAAGAAATCTCTAAATTTTTAATGTACTCAAAATATTAGATTTAACTCTTGTCAGTGGACCTTTCATATTGGTGATGATATTTTTTTGTAAAGATAGTTTATATTTAAAAAAAAAAGTTTATTTAAATGAATAGTTATATTGCTTATTCTAAATTTAACTGTTTTCTTCATAAAATCAAGAATTTATGAATTAAAGTGAATTTTAATTTGGATGTATATTCAATTTTTTGAATAAAGTAGAAGTTTTTTATTCTCAATTTTAAGATTATTTATTTGATTTACACTACACCTTTTTGTTTTGCAATATTTATGTACTCACATTAGTTTAAACGACATTTTAGGTTTATTCTGCGTTTATTGCTTACCTGATTTAAAATGTAGAATAGATGTCAAACGTGTTATACAATTTAACTGTATTTTCTTCAGTATTAGGATCAGAATATTTTTAATTTTTCAAAATAGATGGATCATTTTAAAAATATTGCTGGCATGGGTAAATTTCAACTAGAAAGATAAATGAAAAGAACGTGCATTCATTAACTTAAAAATTTGCTTGGAAGGGAAATACTCTCTTTTTCTTTATGCTTTGATTATAATATCTTGAATAGTTTCACTTTTAAGAAAAATATGCACACTTAAGCACTTGAAACGGCGTAAAATTTTAATAAATCTATAAATGTACTTAATAAGTTACCAAATTAAATTTAGAGATTTGGTGAATGAAAAACGACTAAATCAAAATCAAATTAAATTTCCACTGTCAATTCTATAAAATTATGTGATTCATTCGATTTTCGTTGTAATGTTTCGTTAAAAATGACAAACTCCGATCTATTCTTCTTTCAGATGGTGAAAGTCTTCCAAACAGTCATCGTCACGAGGTGAAGAAAAACGGTAAAATAGTCATCCAGTACGTCGAAAAGAACACAGACGATGGAACCTATTGGTGCACAGCTGGCAATAATCGAGGAGTTTCTGCAAGAGGAAGAATAGACGTCGTCGTTGTTGGTATGGGCATTTTACTTATATCAATACATAATGATCCCACGAAAGGGTCTGAATACTTTATGGTATTGGATAACACGGAGAAAAGATGTATTATTGCTGGTCAATTTGTCCTCATTTCAGGTTAACGAAACAACGTTATCCCATTTGTCCAAGTAATTGGAATAAGGATATTACTTTATTTGGTTTTATCATGGTGCTAAAATTTCACGTTTAGTTTATGGTTCGATATATTTTGTAGTCATAATTTTTACTCACTTTTTAACCTTGATTTTATTGAATGACTATTTAAACAACTTATGCAAATGCAATGTTAAAAGTTCTGCAAAGACAGTGAGGGAAAAGATGTTTTATTGCATTTTACATTTATCATTTATCTGACATAACCACTCTCCATTTGAGTGAAAACTGATTGTAATAATAGTGCTGGGGGGTCACTGTCTCTTAGTTTTATATTACTTTTTATATAATGATAGATGGGCATCAGTTATCCCCCTAGTTTAATGTTTACTTTATCCCATATGATTTCCATTGTGATTTTGGTTATTTGCGTTGTGTTTATAAAATCTGACAATAATAATAACTCAATAACAATAATAACCCAGGACCTAGACCCTTCCCTAGACTAATGAATACTGACACGAATAATAACAAACACAATTTATTGAAGTTAAATAATATATATTTACAAAGATTAGGAATGTGATATGTACAGATGAATAAGTCTCATTAAGTTTAATTTTTGAATCTTACTGACATATTATAGTATATTAATCTTATCTTAATAGTCATACATTTGTATTCATATAATGAGTTAGCCAGATCTTCGTCATTTCATTATTTATAAAATGTAGCTTTTCCAAATTTTATTAGTTCATTTAAGTTTTCCAAACATCCTGTTACATTTCAACACAATGCATTTCTCATTCAATTAGCTACAACTCAAATTCATTAAGGAACTCGATCACGAAGCCTGGCCATATCATCATATGTTTATAAATAATTTATTACATTAATCTTAACAATTATAGTATGAGTTTAGAGAATTAAGTTGAGAGAGAGATACTAGAGACAATACAGTCGACGACTTACCCCAATCGTTGTCGCCCCTTTTGTTGGCCAAGGTATCCATTTTAAGTCCTAATATAAATTACATAGACTCACATAATTAACGTTTATTTGCAAGGCACTGACGTCTTTCGAACTGTTCTTTCGTTCTATTTATCGGTCGTATTTTCACCATTTTAGAATCTACTGAAGGTTATCATTTTATCATTTTAAAATCTCCCGAAGGTTTTTGATTTCCCTTCTCCCAGGACTTTTATAAACTTTTTCCCATTGTCCTAAAATCTCCAATCCTGGGGTTTTTACCGCCTACCTAGGGTCCTAACTCCACCCTTCTGGATTCCCACTGGTTATATCTCCCCCTTTGGTCAAATCAGATCAACTTTTAAATTCTAAAGGAACTGTCTCATAACTTTCTATTTCCCCGATCGCGGCTCCTTTTGCTGAGAATGCGCCTTTTATCTAATTCTACAATACCTAAATTTGCACCTGGACTGGAAATATGTAAGAGGTTTCCCGCCAAGATGTAGAACCACCTCGTAATTTAGTCCCCACACAATTCCTTCTTTGCTCTCTGACGTTACCCTTTATATTATTCCACCGGATATAAGAAAAGCTCAACAATAACCCGCGGCTCCTATCCCTGATCAAAGAACCGCTCGGACCTCGCAGCCGTCCGAACTCCACAAAAAACACTCATAAACATGCCACTATTAGATGCCTCTATTGTATGGTCCCTTCTGGTCGCTCTCCCCTGCTTGTTCCTTTGAAAACGCGCGGAATAAAATTCCTGAAAACTAATGATGAGAATTAGCTTCTCATCATCTTCACTCTCCTCCAGGGAACTAAGTCACTCTCTCCATCTCTCTCTCAACTATACACAAAAATGTTCACTCTCCAAAACTAGATTACAAGTTAATTTTTTTTTATTTTCACTATATTTTAAATATTTATCAATAATATTTTATAAAAATTCATAATTATTAAATTTTCTTAAATTGTCCTTAAGATATCAAAACAGTTTGTAGAGTAATAAAATGGTTAAGCATGCAAATTTGGCAATGTAAATTTGATAACTAAAAAGGAAAATTATTAATAACATCATGATGCACAATACATAAATTAAACACAAAAACATAAAACATGAACACAAGTAAAACACAAATGAACACTTAAATATGACGTCATAGAATTATCCGGATTTCTGATTGAGTATTCATATTAAAACTCGTAATTTAAAATTGTTCATAGTCAACATATTTTTTTTTCACGTGATAAAAATTTCACGTCCACTCAATTTTAATTAGTAAAATATTCTCAGTTCAAAGAGCTATAGTAATGTATTTTCATTATGAGTCAATTACTCTAACATCATCGTCGATATATGTCCTTTTTGGCTTTTGGAAATAATGCCATTCCGGTTCTCACATTATCGTCAAAAGATCCTCCTGGCTCTGAAGAAAAGTTTATGATTTCACCAACCTTCAGTAAGTTCGCAAAAGGGAGGGCGTGAAAATGAAGGCTCGAAGCCTGAATTTCACCCTCTTCTCCACTTGACGAGGGGAAAGTTCCGGTCGTAGTCCCTACATCCCCAGCCTTGTTGCTGCTAAAGGCTATGAGGTTTGCAAGGTAAGAAGCCCGCTTCTGCCTCGCATAGAAACGTGGTTGTCAAAGTCCGTGTAGATGAGGAGAGGTTCCCATAGTTGGGTAATGAAAGTGGAGGGGGAACATACTCTCCTCGGACAGTTTATGGGGAGTCTCATCACTAGGGAACCACAACAACCGAGAAGAGATGGCAAGGGAAGGGAATCCCTGTCTCTCGGCGAAATCACAGTCTTTGTTGGGGATCAGGAAGCAACGGGAAGGGGTTCCCATTGTGTCACCCTGGCTGGGTGTAGGAGGTGGTGGAGCTCAGAAGAGTGGTTGCCCATCTTTGGCAACGGTGGGCCCTTATTGCCATAAGGACCTTGGAACATCATGGCTGGGACATTATGGAAGCCAGGAGCCGATCGTTTTCGGCAATTAACCAACTGATGCAGTACTTTTAAGTCCAACGTTTGGCGTAACGATAAGGGGTTATCAACAGTCATCAACACATCTCTTATTATCTCTCTCCAAATATTAAAATTATACTATATATCTAATCAATAACTAGAGCCATAACTTAAGAAATTCACACATTAACTAAAGTATGCCTTATCCAATAACGATACCATTCTTAAATCTAGTTCACATTATCAACATGTATTCATTAATAAGTTTTTCTAATGAGAGCTAAATAAGACATACAACTAAAAGAAAATAATGTTATTCTTTTCATTACTATCTCTAATATCATTCAATTAACAACACACAAGAATCAAAATTAAGGCTTGAATCTGAATTTTTCTTGAATACTACTAATTTATCTCATAGTATACAAAATTTTCGCTCATTAAATTTTCCAATTCGAAATTTTTATTTCCTGAGCGAATTTCTTTTTTCCATCTAATGTTTTACATTTATATACAACAAAAAAACTTAACACATGGCTAATAAAATCATTTGTGACAGTCTACTTAAACTAGCCATTCTCTCTAATTTTCCAATCTCTACAACTTTAGACTTTCTTCAATTACATGGTTTGATTTTTTTTTTATTTCTCACACAATCATTAAATACCCAGTAATAATGAACTCGCCTTCGATACAACAAAAGTTCACTTTAAAAAAAAATCATTTTCCATACTCATAACGCAGAAATTCACAGCTAATATTTTCTAAAATATATATATCGTTCTATAATTCTCAAATTTGCTCCGATCAATCTATACCTTCCAATTCATTTCAGGGAATACCTCATTGATTCTCAAAACATACAAAAAAAAATCGTCTACGTGATTTCCCGTTTTTAAAAAGTTCCTTTTCTCAGACAGGATAAACTTTCATAATTTTTACAAATATTTTTTTATTTTTACATATTCTCAACCTTCAAGGGAAAAATTTCTCATATTTTAAAGTATTCAACCTTGTCTAATTAATAAAAATTGTTCACATCTAACCCCAAATAAAACTATGCCTCAAATTATTTTGTAAACCTAATTAAATACAACCTTAAAGTAAATCAATTCCATATAACCTTTGTAACCTTGCATAATTTCCATTTATCAATTTATACTTAGCATCACTTTATCCATTCATTATTTTTCATAATTTTTCTCGTTTAACTAATATTTTAATACATAATTGCTAATTAATATATTTCCTTTCGTATTCTCACATTATTTGATTTTTGCAGTCAAAATTGGATATCAAGGTTTAATTAACTTTAGTTTAATGTTGTAATTAGTAAATCTGGGAAGCTATAATTATCAGTTCCTAAGATAGATGTTAAGTTTCCTATAAATAATTTTTTTTTTCTGAAATTACTTGAATTATAATTATGTGACTATTTGAAATTTAAATTAAAATAATTGTATTTTATTAAAACTATTGTAATGTTACATTAATGTATTCTCCCACCCTGTGATCCACAACATTTGGCCATATGCAGATGAAACACAAGATGAGTGAAATAACTAAATTAAATTTATTTGATAAGAGACTGAAATTTAATATTCAAGGTTGATCAGGCCCCGAATATAAATTATTAATCTCTATTTTAACTTTCAAATTTTATTTATAAGTAAATCATTAACTCAATGCATCCCTATACGTGGACTAATTCATGCCATTCTCAATCAAATTAGTTTTTTCTTAATTATTTTTCTTAAAGTAGCAATTCTGTGAATATCAATATCCAATTTTGAACTACATATACTTTCACTGTTATATTTGATATTTTTTTTCCAACATCCAGATTTTGCAATGCATTCAATACCTAATTTATGCTATATTTTTTTTTTGAATCATTACTCGTTAGGGATTATTAAGTGCATTTCCAAATATTTAGGCTTAATTATTATCAAATTAAGAAAAAAAATTAGAATATATATACAAATACATATACAAAAAAATTGTTATTGTTTAATTGATTTTGGTGAGCTAGTTGTCAATTATTTAATTATTAATACTATTTTAATGTTACGCAAATTATGCATGTTCTTTCAAGAATTGTGCTAAGTTATAAGTAAGTCCTCTTTTTTTTTTTTTAATTTCATTTTGCTCAATTATCTGCCCAATCAAGTACAAGATTTTTATGCACATTTACTATACTAAATAACTCCGAAATATCTCAATTCTATCCTCATAAAATGACAGTGTTTGACTTTGGGTATATATCATTTTTATAGATGATTGTGTGTCATCCTATGCTATTTGTTACTGCGGCAAGAATTATCCACAAGCCTGTTAACAAAAGCATTCGTTGTATGATATTATCCACTTCGGAAACACTAATTTTATTTAAGAATAACACAATTAATTATGTATGTAAAAAAAAATTATAAGAGGAGAAGGTTTTTTTTTTCATCTATCTTTATATTTGTCTTAATTTTTCGAGTATATTGTTAGGAGATACAAGGTAAATTGTTTAATTTTTTTTCTTTAACATTATTCTTGATATATATTCCCTCAAATTTATATTAGGTTAGATCCTCTATTTAATTTGTCAGGTATTTTATTTCGTAATTAAGAGTGATCTTATCTCAAGGAATCTGCTAATCTATCTAAAAATTGAAGTACCCGTGATGGTTCATTTGGGTCTGAAGGAGCTGTTATATTAAGTGCCCAAGTTAAAAGATCATTTGGAGGTTCTGCGTTTTGTTGTGGGTCTTGAATTTCAGCATTTTGATTAGTGTGATTGGGTGCATCAGATTCAATTTCACTTTCTACACGTAAATTATCCTCTACCAATGAATTACCGGGATTATTCTCTACCGTTGAATTGCCGCGATTATCTACCTCATCATTAGGTGTACCAACGCTACTACAACTATTCTGGGTACTACAAATTTCGGTTCCCTCAGAGTTCTGTGTGGTTATCACGCTAACTGGTCCCTTATCTTTGGATCTTAGGTTGAAATCACGCGGTTCAATTCTAAATTTCTTACGCGGTTTTGGCACATTTACGGGATCATTATTATCAACCTCTTTTGTTTCCGTATTTTGAGTCTCATTGCCCTGAACTTCTGAATTATTTGCTGTTGTGTTAATATCCTCTGTGCAAGAATTTTGAGATTGGGAGTCAAATTGATTTTGTGACGAGGCCCCTAAAGTTAAAGAAACGTCTTCCCTTTGTTCATTCGATTCCTCAGCGTTATAAATTATTGTCTCGTCTCCTGAGGATTGTGAGTCCTCTGCATCATTGGTAGCAACCTCTGAACAAGAACTTTGGGCTTGTCGGTTAGCTACTCTCTGGTTTTGGAGAGAAACCCATAACGCTAATGGAATATCCTCTTCCGAATCGTCGTCATCGAATTTAGCTGGGGGGAAGGATTTTGGAATAGTTTGATCAGGTTCAGTTTCCGTTTCCCTTTCTTCCATTAACTCTAAATTTTGTCTCCTTTCAGTAAACGGAATTAATCTAGATGCATGAACCTTCATTGTTTTCTCCTTATTTTTAGTGTCTTTGATAGTATAATTTACAGCATTGTGTTTTTTTATTACTCGATATGGACCCTGATAATTCCTCCGTTTTGGTAAATGTTGATTTCTGTCCATTTCAGGGGCCAATAAAAATACTAGTTGTCCTTCATAGAAATCTCTATCTTTAGCTGATTTATGCTGATATGTGTTTATTGGCCTCAAAGTGTGGGGGACTGCTAATTTCCGATTTGCAACTCCCAAACCCTTCTAATGTTCCTTTTGAATCAGTGCTATTATTACCCCGAATTTGTGTGGTATTCTGTGAGGTCGCAAAATTGACTACGGGGGAAGAATCTTGTCCCCAATTACCAGAGGTATACTGACCCTGAAAATATCCGTCTTCTATCAAGCGTGGAACCCTTCTTTGAGAACACTCCCTATACATGCTACCAGAGGGTTTACCATTCCAACACCTGTAGGGGTACCTATTCATGTCCCTTGAGGGGTATCTTACATGGGGTGAGGTTAAGTTATTGCCGTGGGGGTTGAACGGCCTATTATACGATCTCATGTAAGGATAGTTATATTGTGACCATATCCTGCTTCTATCATCGACATTACTTTCATTCTCGAAGTTATTTTGCTGTATAACGCTCAAATAATGATAACAATTTGAGGCACTATGATTTTTAGAACAAATCTGGCACACTATCCTATTATTTGACGGTTGTCTTTCCCTTCCGTCATTAATTTGTAAATTTAAGTTTTGTACCCTATAGCTTAATTCAGACAAAGTTTCATTAATTTTATTATTTCTTGATTCTAACATATTTTGTGATTCTATCTCAGGATTATTAACGCGGTTTACCGAATAGCCTTCTGCCTTATTATCTTCTATTAATTCCAAAAATTCAACCGCTTCTGTGAGATTTTTAGGATCTTTAATTAATATAAGATTCCTTTCATTCGGAGAAATTTCCTGAATAAATCTATTTAATTTAGTTTTTTCAATTAATATTTTGATTTCTTCACTTTCTTGTCCATTATTTTGGTCCAAAAATTCTATCGTGGCTGCCTCCACTCTACTTGCAAATTGCCTTATAGTCTCATTGGGCATCCATTTTAAATTTAAGAATATATTCAGTTGGAATAATGATGTGGGTTTCTTTTCGAAGAAACTTAAAAATTTTGCTTTGAATTTATCATAGTTTGTTTCATTATTAAATTGGGGATTTTTGATTATGTGAGAAAGCGCGTTTCCGCGCAGTTTTGATTTTAGTACTGTTAATTTTTCATTAGGAGTACAAGTAGCATGATCACAAACAGATTCGAATGTATTTAAAAAGTATTTAGCAGTTATTATACTTTCACCATCAAATTGTGGTAAGAACGATTGGATCCCTGATAATTTAGAAAAAGACATTTTCGTGACTCTTTTAGTTTGGGAAAGTCTTATCAAATATGGTACTAATTATAAGATTTTGATTGTGTGTGTTATACTACGACACTTAAATGATACCAAATACAAGTATTATATACTCTAAAACATTCAATTATACTTTCAAATAATCACTATAATATCAACTTTCAAAATGACTATTTCATACTGGACATGCAAATAATAAACGTGTCAATTCATCAGTAATCAGGAAAATGTCTAGGATCATCCTCTAATTTAAACGGCATCATTGCTGGGGGGTCACTGTCTCTTAGTTTTATATTACTTTTTATATAATGATAGATGGGCATCAGTTATCCCCCTAGTTTAATGTTTACTTTATCCCATATGATTTCCATTGTGATTTTGGTTATTTGCGTTGTGTTTATAAAATCTGACAATAATAATAACTCAATAACAATAATAACCCAGGACCTAGACCCTTCCCTAGACTAATGAATACTGACACGAATAATAACAAACACAATTTATTGAAGTTAAATAATATATATTTACAAAGATTAGGAATGTGATATGTACAGATGAATAAGTCTCATTAAGTTTAATTTTTGAATCTTACTGACATATTATAGTATATTAATCTTATCTTAATAGTCATACATTTGTATTCATATAATGAGTTAGCCAGATCTTCGTCATTTCATTATTTATAAAATGTAGCTTTTCCAAATTTTATTAGTTCATTTAAGTTTTCCAAACATCCTGTTACATTTCAACACAATGCATTTCTCATTCAATTAGCTACAACTCAAATTCATTAAGGAACTCGATCACGAAGCCTGGCCATATCATCATATGTTTATAAATAATTTATTACATTAATCTTAACAATTATAGTATGAGTTTAGAGAATTAAGTTGAGAGAGAGATACTAGAGACAATACAGTCGACGACTTACCCCAATCGTTGTCGCCCCTTTTGTTGGCCAAGGTATCCATTTTAAGTCCTAATATAAATTACATAGACTCACATAATTAACGTTTATTTGCAAGGCACTGACGTCTTTCGAACTGTTCTTTCGTTCTATTTATCGGTCGTATTTTCACCATTTTAGAATCTACTGAAGGTTATCATTTTATCATTTTAAAATCTCCCGAAGGTTTTTGATTTCCCTTCTCCCAGGACTTTTATAAACTTTTTCCCATTGTCCTAAAATCTCCAATCCTGGGGTTTTTACCGCCTACCTAGGGTCCTAACTCCACCCTTCTGGATTCCCACTGGTTATATCTCCCCCTTTGGTCAAATCAGATCAACTTTTAAATTCTAAAGGAACTGTCTCATAACTTTCTATTTCCCCGATCGCGGCTCCTTTTGCTGAGAATGCGCCTTTTATCTAATTCTACAATACCTAAATTTGCACCTGGACTGGAAATATGTAAGAGGTTTCCCGCCAAGATGTAGAACCACCTCGTAATTTAGTCCCCACACAATTCCTTCTTTGCTCTCTGACGTTACCCTTTATATTATTCCACCGGATATAAGAAAAGCTCAACAATAACCCGCGGCTCCTATCCCTGATCAAAGAACCGCTCGGACCTCGCAGCCGTCCGAACTCCACAAAAAACACTCATAAACATGCCACTATTAGATGCCTCTATTGTATGGTCCCTTCTGGTCGCTCTCCCCTGCTTGTTCCTTTGAAAACGCGCGGAATAAAATTCCTGAAAACTAATGATGAGAATTAGCTTCTCATCAATAGAATTAACATGAACAAAGTATAATTACTTGGAATAAAATATCAGATAAGCGATAATAGGTATGATTAATTTGTTGCCTAACTTCAATGAATGTCCTTGTGAAAAAATTAATTATGCTAGTCACTTTTATATAAAAAAACTTTTGTTTTAAAATGTATGTTTCACTCAAATGTAATTAAACTTTTAGGAATTAAATATTTAATGTAAATAATATTTAAATGCTTAAATTTCATTTTTTTTATTTGTAAATGATTTTTTAGTTAAATACCTTCGCTAGCCTTCACGTGCCCAAGTTCTAATGTATTTTAATGAAATTAGTAATTTATGAGATTTTCAAAGGTCAAATCCGTTATATTCTATTTATTTAATTTCCCCTTCATATTTTTAAACATATTGTATTGGCCTCATCATATTTACAGTTTTATTACCAAACTAAAAAAAATGGCTTGCTGTAGAAGTAGAACTTTAATGACTTCGTTTATGTTTGACTCCCGACCTTTCACTTTTAAATTTTAGAAGGGCGAGAAAATGTTAAAACCAATATCAGTTATTGAGCTAAGGGTTAGTTTAAATTCCCATTAAACTACAAGCAAACAAATAAGGTCTTTCAAACTGCACCTTCACAATGTGGGGATCATCCTGCATTTCTCCTCGAATAATTTGGCTAAACGCCGTGCCCTCATCTCCACCTCCCGAAAATTCAATTTTCTTCAGGAAATAAGTGCCCGCATTTGCAGAAAAAAATAATAAAATTCCCGTTTTGTGCAATTCATTCCCCCTTTTCACAACTAACTGCGAAACTCATTGAAAACACGATTCCCACCCTCTCCCCCTCCGCTAATGGGAATGTCGATATTTGTTTAATAATGAGCACCATCCAAAGGCGCTTCGCTCCCTTTTATGATTGATAACGCTATGAAGGCACCAGAGAGAAATGATGGGGGGATGGAATATTTAATAAAAATATTTCATAAATAAGGCGATGGAGGGCAATTCCTTAATGTTTCATTTCGCTCATAACTATTGTAGACCCATTAGTAATGCGGAAAGTTTTCACTAGGAATGTCTGGGTAATCGCCAACAAGATCATTAATTTTTTCTTCGGTTTGGAGTCGTTTTTTTTCTAGCTCTTTTCAATGGGTTCAATCGGGAAGAGGTCTGGGTTTTTTTTTTTTCTATTTTTTTGTGGTTGTTACTTCAAAGGGCAAGCGAACTCGGACTGTGAAAGGAGGGAGACGTGGAAAACTTGATTTCAATATAATATATCGGGTTCAGAAAGCTGGGAATGACATTGGTAGAATAGAAACAAATGAGCGGTGGTTGAATGTGTTGCTTTGTGTGGCGATGAATGCTTTTGGCGATTGAAACATTGAGGGAGAGGTTGTGATTTTGGTTTAATGTTTGAATGGTTTTTTTTGGATCTATTCAAGTTTGGTATTTTATTGTAACTACTAGCAATTATCTAAAGGTTTGGTGCATGGTTTTGGTTTTGCACCAAGGAATACTGACTGAAGAAAAATATATTTCTCATAGTTTTGGGATCCAATTGCTGATTGCAAAAAATGACACTATTCCAAGTCCTTTAACTATTATGCTTATATCATTTACTTACAGTAGTAGTTATGGTCTGGCAACCGTTATCATTTAACCCAAGATTTACGTTTAGTTACTAAATTTCTTATACTTTATAGTTGGATAAAAAATATTAAATTTTAATAAAAGTAATGCTTTGTAACATTATAAATGATTACTAATTCGTGATTTGAGCTATTAATTCTCGAACTTTATAACCTTGGTAATGAAATGAAGATTTTAAATCGTAACATTTTGCACCATAGCTCCCTTTCCCTTTTATATTTATTTCAAAAGAATTTTACTCATTGCATTTAATTCAAAGAGATTCTGGCATATAATTGTATACTTAAGTGTTCCCTTCATCAAAGCTTCACATTTTTAATGAAATCTTGAAATCTATTACTCTTCTAAATATAATCTACTCATGCAGGCAAATATAATTAGTTAGATCTGCTTCGAGTGAGGTTATTCCTATTAAAGTCACCTTAATTAATTAAAAATACCTCAGAACAAAGTACCAAGACTCATTACCAATTATCACAATACTACTACATAAATATTATTATTTTTAAAAACCTAACACTGACCTCCTCAAAAGATTTTTTTATTAAAATAGCTTTGAAGTTAGGTATATCAACTATTATAGAAAATAGCAATAACCCCTGTATTCAAGGCAAATCCAAATATGGCTCTCAAATACCTAGAATTTTGACTACAGTTGTTTGTATTTTAATGTTTCAGAACTCTCTCATCTATACTGAGTCGGTTAGCATGCCACAGTTAAAAAAAATTGCAGTTAAGCTACAAAAGAAGGTACAGTGGCCTGATCCTGAGCCATGCTCTCTTACCTATACATACTACTTCATAAATCATCCTATACAATACTCATTCCCATACTACTGTACATAACATATCATATTTTTTGTACGCATGTCTTGTACCTCCCATCGCCTTTGTTAATCAATCTGGAAATTGTAAGCAACTCTATAAAAATTGATAGTAAAATTATTTATATGAACGAAAATTAAATCACATAGCCCTTCTTTTTTTTCTAGCTGGCCCCGTAGTGGACCCCTTCAACTTCCCCGAAAACCTCCGCGAAGGCCGGCGCACCACCCTGACCTGCATGGTGTCCGCGGGAGACCCTCCCATCGCCTTCCGGTGGGAGAAGGACGGAGAACCCATACAACCCGCCTTCCTGGGAGTCTCCGTCGAGTACATCAATCAGTTCACCTCCACTCTGTTCTTCGAGCAGGCCTCGCGGAAGCACAACGGGAACTACACTTGTATAGCTTCGAATCCGTACTCGTCTGCCAACCACACGGCCAGTTTGGTGCTCAACAGTACGTGAATATCAGACTCGTTTGTTTGGGGGGGGGATTTAAAATGGGAGGCGTGTGTGGATAGATTGGTAGTTCTATGTAGTTTAACAGGATTTTATATTTAGGCATTTGCAGTCTACAGAGCAAGGGACTATTATTTAACAACGTGATGAATCTTTTTACTTAAGTATTATTGCGATTAAATGTATAGTTTGTTTTTTTTTAAATTATATAATTTAAAAAAAAAAACTATACATTTAATATCAAAATAAATAATTAATTAGTTGTTAAAAATTATGCATTTCTCTCAGGTTTAAAAACGAGAGAGGATATAATATATGGATTTTAGGCATCTGTATGGAAGTATTTCGAAAATTGAGCCGATTGGAGTAAAATTTCCGTCGGTTATAAAAGCTGTTAAAAAGTATTAAACATTGAATAAATGATTTTTTCCAGCCTCTTTTTTTACCTAATTATAAAAATTTGTCAAAATACTATTCTAATAAACTTTCTTATACTGTTCTAAAGTAATATAATAAGAAACTAAAAGAAATATGTAACTAAAAATATCCAATTTTTAAAATGATTCTAAGCAAATTAAAATTTTGAATTAGTGCAAAAGATGTTAATATTCTTTGTTTTTAATTAGGAAAATTATTCAAATACGTTCAACAATTGTTTTGCATTTTATTTTTAAAACCTTCATATTTTGCAAATTTAGAACGGAATTTAGTTTTTTCTTCCGCCTGACTTTTCGAGATGTATCTGGAAATAGAAAAATTACTTAGAAAACAAAAATTAATTAAAGTTGATTAATTAAAGTTGATTAATTAAAGTTGTAGTACTAACTAAATCGAAACAGAAAGCTAAGCAAGTAATTTTTACAGTTTCTGAAAATTTTCAAATTTTACAGTAGGTGTTTTTTTTTTTTAATTTATTTTTTCAAGGGGTAGTTCGTTAAATAGAAGGGTAAGAGGACTGTTTCTCATACAGGGTCATATACTAATACCATTTTCATTTCAAAAAAGTACATGAAACACTTTTATTTTATCTATGTAATTCATCTTCATTCTATGCAGTTCCTCCACGATGGATAATCGAGCCAAAAGACGTGGAAGTTGTCCAAGCAAGTTCAGTAAGGGTTGATTGTCAGGCAGATGGATTTCCTCGCCCCATCATACGATGGAAGCAACTAGTTGGTACGTTTTCTATAGATGATTGAAAAATTTGACTATTAAACTATTTTTAATATAACTTTAGTTTCATTTTCTTAAAAATGTAATTAATGTTATTTCATACATTTTTGTACAAATTCCTTATAAATTGACCAGTCCCTTTTTTGAATGTGCTATGAATATAAGGTTCTTACGTTCCCGTCGACCGTGACGCTTAATCCAAAAACGTTATATCCCATTGACTTTACTATTACTGTGCCACTGAATTAGACGGTCGTTGAACTGTCGACAGGATAATACGTAAGTACCGAATATAATTATACTAGTTCATGTTTAAGAAATCTACTTCGTGTAAAACGTTAGGTTAAGTAAATTTCGTTTTTTAAAAATCATTTTATATCCATTGCGCTATATCTCCATAATTAACGGATTTTATATTTTCTTTTTTACAAGAAAGACGGTATGAAAAGGAAATAATCCAAGTAAATCTTTTTTACCATATATGGAGGCACAAAGGTCACCTTTCTTGAAATAAGAACTTACTCCATCTTTTTAAAACTGAAGCTTTCTTAACGAAAACTACCTAAATGAAACTTTAGAAAAATACGCACATTTCTTAAAAAAATACACTTCATTTTTCCTTTCACGAAAGAGTGTTTTAGTTATGAGTGTTGACAACTCCTTCTTCCATTCCTTCCGCTTAGGAGCCCACGGGAATCCAGAATCTTTTCAAACGATAATGAGCAGTGCCAGAATGCAGGTGCTGGAAAATGGGTCTTTGCTCATCTTGGAAGCAAGCCCTTCTGATGGGGGTTCCTTCCTGTGTCAAGCATTCAATAGAATAGGACCAGGACTTAGTAAAATGCTTACAATAACCGTTCATGGTAATATATCTTTTCATATAGTGTTTGTTCTTGGTTTAAAATGTAATAAGTATTTTACTTTCAAATTATTCAACTTTCCCGGTTTTGCAAACTGAACACCCCTCCCATTTTTTCAAGAAAATACACTGAATATATCAATTAATGATGTCAATTTTAGGTTCTAATGTAGGACAAACACTAAAAGTTAAATTATTAATCGATACTTATTCATTAGTAAAAATATGTCTTTTCCTATGAAATTTTTTATCTGACTTTTTTTTTATAAGAATCCCTGCAGTTTTCCTAAAATAGTAGAAATAACTTATTCTTGTTTACGATTAGTCAACTTCTAATGTGAGAAATATTATATTACGGTTTTATTGAAAATATTTTCAAATATTTTTTAGTGTTAGTTCAAAAAATAAATGTATGCTTGTCAAAGAAAAAGTCAAAACAATTTTTAAGAAATCAAGGCCTCTTTTCATTCAAACACATTCATCATATATGCACTTAAAATTACAATACGCTTCATTGAAACTAAATTATTTGATACAATTCTGTACACTGTCCCGTTACACATCGCAAAACTGTTTTGGATGCCAATTATTCAAATAATACGATATTTTTACGATATTTTACTCCTTTAATACATAAGGAATCTCCCGTTACAAAATACATTCAAATAATATCCCGAAGTGAACTCTTCTCCTTTCCCTTCGAGGCTTCTCTCCCAATAGACATACTACGCATCCCTTCCTTCCCCCCCCGGAAACAAAGACGACTCCCAAAGCAATCGTTTTTCAATTTCAGTCCCTGCTCACTTCAAGGCGAAATTCAGCGCCCAGAAAGCCAAAAAGGGAGACCAAGTGAACCTCAACTGCAATGCCCAGGGGGACAAGCCCATTTCCATCACGTGGTACAAGGACGGGGAGGTCCTCCCCAATGGAACAATACCCAGGTACAATACCTTCTGCAAACGATGTCACAGTTCCGCCACCATTAGTGAAATTGAAACCTGCTCTCCCACACTTTTCAGATGTTGTCATATTACTTTCGTTTCACTGCTTTGCTCTTTGAATGTGTTTTTTTTTTTTGGTTCGCCTTTGTTTTACCTGTTGCTTTTGAGAGTCTAAGAATAGGGGATCGTTATTTTTTTTATTAGGAAGTTGTTTTTGTTGCTTTTGAGCGTAACAAAAGGCTTTTGAAGGGAGGAACTTCATTAGTAAATTGATAATTATGATTGTCAACTATGGGACTAGGGTTTAGTTTTTGAAAGAGACTTTCACAAAAGCTGTTGGTGATTGGCATACTATGAGATATTTAAATATTTATAACGACTATTTGTATTAGGTAATTTTAAACTGGTTTGTGTGTAGTCACATTCATTATAATACACTATTTTGACGTACTTCTAAAAGATATAAAATTTATATTCTATGAGAGAAACATGCTTTTCCATATTATTATCTTTATTATTTTTATGATAATGGTATTCTTATTTTTTTTAATTAGCAGTATAGGAAAGTTTCTTAAAAAATATTTTGCACTTTAAAAATTAGTTCGGACGTAAAAATTACTTTTTAAAAATAAAAAGTTGCTCAGTATGGTATTTATAACTTCTATTTTGAGAGATAATAAATTCATTTAACCGTAAAACCTTTCAAACTTCTCTAAAGCGGTATTTAATAAGCAAACAAAATAACCTCATGGGAGAAATAACCCATGGGAGCCAAGGTATACGTTTTCCATATTAGTTTTCATCACCGAGGGCCCTCATGATAAATGCCACTTTTATGTGATTGTTAAAGAAATTTATAGTTCTAGTAAAATACATTTAATTGACTTGAATTTAAAAATACATGCATTTCTATTCATTTTAAAATGCTATTCATTAATTTAACAAATTATAAGATGAAACGGTCAATCAATACTGCAGAATAATGAAGGACTGTGTTTTTCCAAAGAGCAGATACAGTAAGAGGCAGTTCGATCACCACGACGGACTAACTTCCCAATTAAGTATCCATTCCGTACGGAGAGAGGATTCATCCGTCTTCTCGTGCAGAGCTTCCAACCGCTACGGCCACGACGATTCCACGGTGGAACTTGTCGTCCAAGGTGAGTTTATGAATGAAAGAAACATTTTAAAGCATTAGAAAGATATCTTGATAGCTTCTTAAAAGCTTGTTCTTTTTAGCAAGCTATATGAAATCTTGTTTAAGTTTAATCTTGTTTAAATAACATCATTTTGAACAAAAAATAATAAAAACATAATTGCAGTTAATAAAAAAAGCTTACATACAATATTCAAATTTTATATTTAGATAATTTATATTCAAATAATCATTAAAATATACTATTAAGTTTCTTTTCTGTAATTCACAGGCATAGTGATAGAAAATAAACTTAAGCTTTGAGGCTTCTATTTATAAGTCGTATATTATTTATACCCATTTAATTATTTCCCAAGGGATTACATTCATAAGCTGTAAATCCTAAATGAAATCCTTTTGATTACTTTATGGTCTTACATGTGGTATGTAAAATTCTGTCCCCCCATGTTTAACCACATTAGTCGATAACTGAGTCAAAGCGAATTAATTTCATCGAAAACTTGACTGGCACGTTTTTAAAATAATGATCAAAGGCTAGATGAAATCTTATTTTAATCAAGCCTGTTCTAAAACCTTAGCTTTCTAGCCTGGCTAAAGTGAATGAACTTCGTAACAGGTGGATTAAACTGACTTACAGCAGAGCACAGAATGCCACTTTAATCTTATTTTAGGAATCTAAATCAATTAGCACGTTACTAAAGTTTAGATGCGAGGGTAGACGGGTACTTGGCTTAATGAAGAGCATCTGATAAGTATGGTTCATTAAACAAGTTTTATCTTAAATTCCGAAATCCTGTAGATTTTGAGTGTCTTCATCTGGGAGTTTTGGATGTCTTGTTTTAATTATAACTTGTTGAGTTCCGTTCTTGTGATTCGTGAGCAAACGATTTAAAGGCGTTAGAATAGTCTGGGTTATACTTAATAGGGTCAAGTTTGATCTTAAACAAATAAAACTGATTCAATTGCCCTGCTCTTCAAATCAAGTTTAATTTGCCTCGTTAAAATATTTGGTCTTTGGATTGAATATTTAAATTCTAATTATTATAAAATTTCTTATATGTTGTTGTTGTTGTTGTGTGCCACTTGAAATACGCAATCTCCATAAGGATAAAACTTCTTATACTGTGAGGAAATTCTAAGTTTACTTCTCAATCTGAGTCGTTAAAAAACCTGAAATCAAGTATCAAATATCTTGATCCCACACAAACGTAGGGGATGTTTACAATATTTCATGTCATTAATAACTGAATAAAAAATTCAAGTTTTCTAAAATACTTTACTTTATTGTTTTTTCTCAATTATATTATTTTTGTTGAAGTATAATAATAACTAACATTTTCGATTGAACAAGAAACAATAAAACAAAACTTGACTTATTCGGCGATGTTTCATAACTGTTCATTACAAAGATTATAATGGTGAAACCTATTTATATACGTTCTTTATTGTTTTATATGGTTTCGAGAAGTACTTAGATGCCTATATTTAAAAGGAAATCAGTAAACCGGATCAACCCCAAACAATTTTAATATCCCTGAAAAAAAGTTTAATAAAATCTTCAAGCTACTTTTATTTCTTATACTTCTAATAGATGTTTTTTTTTTGATATAATGAAGATTATAATGATATCATAATGAGAAAATTACTGGATTTGATGTTGAAATCTATTTCTAGGCAGCAACATTTTCTGAAAATAATTATTTGCAAATATTTTTGTGAGTCTCAGAAATTATAATTCCTATTTTTATTCCACATTTTGATCCTTACTTTTCACCTTCAGTGTTCTTTATGATATTGTCTTCAAGTTTTTCTCTCATATTAAGGAGTATTACATTAAGATAATTAGCGTTTTTAATAGTCTCTCTTAATATAAAATTTTGCTATACTTTTTAATACTTTAAACTACTAAGTTTTTCCATACAACTATTTTTTTTTAAATAGTTACTACTTAGTGGGGAATATTTTACATGGTGCATAAAGAATCATAAGAAGTTGAATAAAATTCACATAGGTAGTTATGCAAAAAATATTGGGCCGATTTTCCACTAGTTTTTTTGTGTTTAATTATTATGATATTCGAATTATTTCTTAGTTAAATTATCTTCTGTTATAATAAATACGATTTCACAGAAAGTGCTTGTTTAAAAACAATTAAACTTATAATAAATGAACATACTTTTAAATCGAATAAAACTA
This sequence comes from Tetragnatha montana, assembly GCA_963680715.1. Classification (NCBI taxonomy): domain Eukaryota; kingdom Metazoa; phylum Arthropoda; class Arachnida; order Araneae; family Tetragnathidae; genus Tetragnatha; species Tetragnatha montana. The sequence goes on from OY796685.1 coordinate 13,995,620, forward strand.
AAGCTTTTTAAAAGCCTGATGTGCTAATTACTTGAAAATAATTAACTGCCAATTTACAAAAGGGTATTTACGTATGGAACTCTAAAAGCAACCTTAACTACATAAAACAATTACCTTCCTCATCCCCATGTTGTTATTAAAAGTTCAACCTAACGTTATCCCATACTATTCTCATAACGCTTAAAGTTGTGGAGGCAACCATAATACTATTAATCAGCAACCTCAACGCAAATAACTACCTCATAATGAAAATACCCCATTTTATGATAAACCCTTAGTGCTTCATTTCCAGGGTAAACCATTCATCGCACCGCATTCTTCAATCTATCTGAACGCATTTCTAAAACATAATTAAAGCCATTCCCTGGCGACCTTAAACACTCGGGGCCCTCAGAATGAGGGAAGAGGCTTTTACTTCATTAATTAGATTATGTCCCTTCTCTCGTGGAATGGCGCATCCGAACTTGGCCCAAAACTCTGTAGTTTTGGAGTAGGAGGGAACATCTTTCTCTGAAGGTGGGGGGGGGGTGCCAGGAGTTCCTAGAATCAGTTGGAAGGGGACCACCCTTACGAAGCGATTGATTTGGTCAATTAGAAGGGGTTGGAGTCCATTGGTGAGTGGGGTTTGCCAGATATCTTTGACTAGGAGTGGTTTAAATGCTGTGACATATTGGATGATTTGAAGGGGATTGTTTTAGATATTTTTGTAACATTATGGATGGAGAATGTTATTAAAAACACTCCACAGTAGTTCTTTATGTCGTTATGCATGTATGTCATGCTATTCAGGCATGCAGTTCAGTGGCTGATCCGGAGACTCGACTTGGAGGGGGGGGGGGATTCTCCAGGGCTGTACCAAACCTTTCGTCTATAGGGAGGTTTACTCATATACCATATAATGGAATTACAGTAGCTTTTTAGAACACTTGCATGTAAGATTTGAATTTTGATGTAATTTTGTTACAGTGTTTTGTTGGTTTGGGGATCCTCCCCTCAGAATTTACTCCTAATTTGACCCACAAAAATTTTAACTTTATTTTATGGACATATTATTTTTTTATTATTTGGCATAATTTTAGTATCTGTCATCCCAGTTGATACAACACTGTTGCAATTATTAATTATTTAGTTTTAAAAATCATAAATGTGCGAATCCGTAAGTAGTTTTCCCATAAGATTCGCAATTTACTACACTTTCTAGACCTATAAATAGTGTTAAGGGTCTCTATTGCCCTCATTCATTGTACACATCCTTACATTTATTTGAGAAGAAAAATGAGAGACAACAGAAGAAACATAGAGGTTTATTAAGAGAGAATATGCAAAGGGAATCCCTGAGCAAGAGAGGAGGATATGAGAGGAAAATTGAAGGAAAGCATAAAATAGTACTTAAGAAGGAAGAAGATATAGGAGGAAGATATAGACTATGGAAGGAGGGAAGGATTGCATTAGGAAATAATTATCCTATAACTTTAATTTTAACAAACATAAAAAACAAAAAGAGAGAAAATCAAAAGTGAAAGTTATAAAAATGTCACTAATTTCCTTAACAGGCTAACATTTAACGTCATTTTTCTCTTTTAAATTATAAACAAAAAGAAATAATAGTAATGGTAAAGCAATTAACTTACAGTTATAAAATATCAATATTTATTTGGAAAACCTTCTTTAGGAAATAATATTAATAACTCATTCTTTTTATAAAGTTCAAATCATAAGACTCAACCCTCACCCTTTTCTCATGCAAAATTGAATTAAATTCATAGATTAAACCACGAATAGGAGAGGGACTTTTGATTTCCTAGTAGAACAACACTTTCAACCACTCTAAAGTATTTTCCATTCATCCCTTTGTCGGTCACGCAATGACAAACATAATCTAAACAAAACTTCAAAGTGCACGAAAATTCACCCCTGCGCGGGGACAATCCATTTTTAAGCCATTTCTATTTGCATCCCAAACTCGGCCTATCGACCCCGGCGCCTCCACTGCTGTTCAAGCGTGAAACAAATAAGCTATCTGTCCATCTGTAACAAGATATCCAGAGGGAAATAAAGCTTCATTTTCCGCTGCCGTGCATTTGTTTACCCCAGAAATCCCCTTGATATCCTTTTCTGCCAGCGGAGATAACAATATCTGGGATGCTTCGGGGAAGGTCGCGCAGTGATACATAATAAGGGAGAGTGGATATTTCTAATGTGAGGAAAAAAGGACGGAGAGTGTTTTTTTTTTGGGGGGGGTGCTTCAGTTTACGAGTGATTTGAGAGGGTGATTTGCATGCCGATTCACCTTTGAGGTGTGAGTTTTTCCGGTGACTTTTCTTTTCGTGTTGCGCTTAGTGATGCGGATGACTTGGTTGTGTTTTTTTTTTCAGGATAAAAGTTTTGATAAAGGCGGAATTATTGTAGAAAATGGATTTGGGATATAAGTGAGGTGAAGATACGAGGAAGGAAAGCTATAACTTTAAAAATGGAATGCATGCCTTAAAATCTCTGATATTTGTTTCGATCAGAAAAGTAGCTTTAAAAAGTTTTTTTTTTTTTAGTTTACATGAAATTTAAACCCTGTGTTCAATAAATTGTATTTATATTCTTTAAGTTTTTTATGTTTTTACGCTTACTTGGTTGTTTAATGTTTATACGATTGGGAGGGATACGACTTCCTTACTTGTTAGGAATGACTACTCAAACGTATTTGACTAGATTAATATTTGAGTTTGTTACTTAATTCTTTAGATTGGCTAGACCCTTTATAGCTTTCTAAAATTCCCATTTGTTTTATATTTATAAATTGTCCATGCTTAAATTTAGTTTCTTTTAACTAGTTTATGTAAACATTTTTTCTCTCCTTAAATGATTCTACTTTCTAATTCATTTTGATAATTCAAAACAATTAATTTAATAGCCTTGTCTTTATTGTGTATACCATATAATTATTTCTGATGATGAAAGCATAATAAAAATGGAATATTTACGTTACAATTTACGAGCGACTTTGAAAAGGAATTAAATGAAAAATTTCAATTTCCATTTTATGCTAACTCATGAAATACACTTGAATCATGCTGGTATTATTATAACAATTTGTCTTTCATCTAGTAAATCGAGAAGCATTGATATATATGAATACAATATTATTAAAAATGTCGTCTTCAATTGAAGTAATATTCCCTAAATACTAGAGTAATTTTGAAACCATCTTATTCCTTCACTCAGATTGTTTCAAAAACAGGGTGAAATAAAGTATTAAAAATTCAGAATGTGATTGATTTTTAAAAGCAACTTTTGCACCTAACTAAACATCTTCCGTAAACGATATCAGTAAGAGGTATTGTTTAAATTATTCATCCTTCAAAAGCTAACCAGTACAACTTATCGATAACATCGGTTTTCTCTCAAAACAAACAAACCAAAACACTTGTCTCATCGACAGCGACAAATTCAATCAAAACCGCCAATCCAACACCGACTCCTGATTAAGCCGATCTCTAATTCATCCCCACAAAGACGCTCCCTCCCGCATTGTCTGATGCCAAAAGTAACCGTTTAATTCCATTTATATTAATCAATAGCACAGAGCGCATCCCATCGATTTCCTTTCACGGGGCCGCAAATTGCGACTGCTGCGAAAACAACCCCCAGATCGCGTTCGATGTCAACCGGGAAACGCATTCTAAATGGGAATGGCTTGTCACTTGCGGCGGGACTTTCCCAAACAAGCGTCTTTTGCGGAATTGCTTTAAAGAGACAAGGGGTAAAGTGTGCCAGCCAATAGCGGGAAACTAATTAAAAGGGAGTAAATTTAATTAAATCCATAAGGAGGAAAAGGAGTTGGGGTGGATCTTTCGGAGCGGAAGAGAGAAACTTCATTTTGCGAGAAATTCCCTCCCGACGCCTAAGATAACACGGGGAGGTGTGCGCGTGTAATCAGCAACGGGGGCGGTCTCCGGATGCGGAGAGGGAATGTGTAGGGAGAAGGTTTCCGAAAAATAAGAAAGTGGCAATATTCCCTAAAGGCATCAACTTCCCCTCAACTAATAGTGCTTTGATATTACTTGTAGAATTCATGGATGAAGAATGTTGGATTGGGTAGGGATAGTAGTACTAAAGGCAGCATATCGATGGAGTTAGGAGAAAACCTCGTACAATCGAAAATCCAGATGGCTACCAATAGATACAGTATAAGTCAGCGAGATTCGTTTCCCAGCCAAAGACCATTTTCAGCGGTAAACAGGTGGATGGTGAATTTCAATAAGCTGTTAAAGCAAAAAAGCAGGTGTTATAATCTCTCACAAGGAGACTCATTTTTTGTTCCCATCTGGATTTTTTCTGATAACCTCGTGGATCAAAGGCATAGACCAAGGGATAACTGTTTTGTTATTTTTATTATGTGAAGAAAAGTTTTTGTTAAACTTCAGGTGCGAAATCAAAGCAAAAGCTTCACTGCTCTTGGGGTTACAGGATGATTGCTGGTGTTCCCAGTGGAATTGATTTAACCCTTGTTTTGGTGTTAATGACTTGACACTCGCAAATAAATTTGGTTGTAATTAATTCCTCATTGGCACCATTGGCGCAAAAACACACACTCACCAATCTAGAATATACAGCATCTGTCCCGACTGCGATTTTACGGGATTATTATACGAGGTTTTCTCCTGATGTCATCGATATAGAGACTATAGTATTATCTTTATATCAACAATTCTTGTTTTTTTTTAAGTTAAATTATATTTATTGTGTAATTAAATTAGAAAATTATTCCATCACCTAGACGGGACTTAGTCCCCTTGGTGATGAATAAGTGTTTCCTTCATAAATTTCTGTAATTAATTTGCTATGTTAATAAAATTTAAAAAAATTTACAATTGACTTGCTAAAGACTGGAATACAGTGAAGTGGAAAAATGGAGTGAGAATTATATTTAATGCAACACCTTTTTTTGCCTTTATTTTAAAATGGAGAGCTCGGTGACTCCATAGTCCATAGAGGAGGATTAGAAATGGAGTGAGTATTCCCATTGAATCGACTCCGAAAAAGAGTACCCGACATTAAATTTCAAAAGCATGTGCTAAAGTTTGGCGACAAAACTCGATGCCAAGAATGCAAGCATTAGCAACACTGCTCAGCTCAACTCAACTAAAAATTATAAATTTCGACAAAATGTGTGAAATTTTAATATGAAATAACATATCTATAAGGTTTTAGCATATTTGTATCAGTTTTTGAGTGACATTTAATTTGGAAAGTACTTCAAAGTACATTTTTAAAACATGTTTCATCATAAAATATGGCTTAAATAATTGGTATTTGTGATTGGATGTACAATAAGTAATTTGACTGTACTTGCTTTGTAACTGCGACCATATCCGTAACCTAAAAAAATAGAAATATTTTAAAATGGAGAATTTTTTAAAAAAAAATATCCAAAGGCTTATACTGCACATCCTCGAAAGAATCCGGACATTTTGATACCAACAATAAGTTACCCGGATCAGTAATTAAAAAGTTTTTCTCTGGAAACCGTTCAACAAAAATAGAATAGAATTTAGAATACAGAGATTCTCAATTTATTGGTAATTGGATAAAATCCTGATATGGGTCAATGAAAGAAAAGCAAGTTTGATCAATGTTTTAATATTTTTTAGACAGTACATTTGTTATAATTTGAAATCTTTCATTTCAATTCACGGGCTAAGCTTTTGTTTAAAAAAATAATTTGAATGCAATATTTAAAAAAAAATCATAATTGATTTCATTATTATGCAAAGAAATAACAATATTTTCAATAACTCGTTTAATTTTAAATGTTTACTTCAACATAAAAACTAATGGAATCCAAATCATTCTTTGCTCTTGGTATTTTTGATATCAAATAAATTGATAACGATCTCTTCAAATTAATTTTCTGGGAAAACCGTTTAGCTTATTTCCATGTATTGAATTGTAAACTTACTATGTAAATATTTGTTTCCTTCTTTTCGAAAAGCTGTGAGAGAAAACTAAGTAAATTTATACTGATTTGCTTCAATTTGTTTTAAACCTCTAAAATAATTCAAAGATACCTTTGGAGTAGAGTCTTAAATTTTGATTAAATTTTTTTTCAAATTTACTGAAAACAGTGTTCTTGAAACTAACAAATATTGTTAAAGAAAACCCTTTTCGGTCTAATAAATTTATCATGTGAGAAGAATTATGTGATGAATGTGAAGAATTATGTGATGCTTGATTGCCGTTAAATTACGCATGAGGGAAGAATAAAGTTATTTTAACTAGTTTAAAAGGGTGGTAGGATAAGCAAATAATAAAAAAATAAATTTTAAATGCTTGTGAAAATTACTCGGTGTACTCATTCAAATATCCTTCCCCTTATGAATATTTTATGGGCAATGTGATGAATCAAGGCATTATTTATAATGCCCGCGTATTTCTGGCCAAGTGATAAATACTCATTGATAAATCTCATTGAATTTATCACATTGCCCGCCTTCCCTTCGGATTTATTAACAATTTCATTTGCGTGGGTAATTAGAAAAACTTAAAACAAAATTTATAACTTAAATTTTGAAAATGGTTTACTTTTTGTGAGCTCAATAATTAATATGCATTCAATTCTCCGTTTTCTATGGCATACATAAAACTTAGAATCAAATTCAAATAATCACCTTCTTTATTCATTTAATAATTAGAATGAATATAGTAATTACTTTCTTTCATCAAGGTGCAAAAGGTCAAGTGCTGCAAAGATTAATTTATAGAAATAATAATTTGAATAAGTTAAGGGTTTTTTTATTAAAACTATTTTAATGAGACAATAGGAATGAAAGCATGAAAAAAAATCTTAAGATTTCAAATGACTTAATTTATAGTACTCATTTCATACAATTTAATTTTAAAAATTTGCAGTACCCCTTACTTTTTTTATTAAACTCAATGTTCATTTAAGTTATACATTTTAATACCACATTGATTCGCTTAAACTAGTGACTGATCATAGAAAACAAAGTATATCGTCGAAAAAAATAACTTGCCATTACAATACATATCTCCAATTTTACAAAACAGAAAACACAGAGTTCCTAAGCCCTTTGCAAACAATGCCTCCTCTCCACTTATTGCTATCAAATAAGCCTCTTCTAAAGAACACCCCAAGTTTTATTTGCCGACGCTCCCGGAAACCTTTGTGCTCCGCCATTGCTCATGCACCACTCAAATAATTCCTCACCGTGCCTTGTTAGAAACCCCTTCATCCTTGTCTCAGTCCAAACCCTGGGGACACCCCCCTCACAAAAGAACCCACGGATCATAAGTTTATACGCTTCGAGCACCGCTCCCTGTTCTATTTGTCTTTCCCTCCTCCCCCGAGCATTTTTGAGTCCCCCCCGATATTAGATTGCGTCGTTGCAAATATGAACCCCCTCTCTTTTTGATCATTAACGATGGTCTAGAAACGCTTTTTTTCTGTGTCTTTTTTATACCGTTATTAGGACGTTGCAGCGACGTCGCCGGCGGGGGTGGCTTTGATGTTTCTAATTTGCGGTTCTTTGATGGTTTGTTGTTTGTTCTGTGTTTTGCAGAGGCCCCCGACCATCCCGCTCAAGTGGAGGTGGTTCACATCTCGAGTAGGAGCGTGCACATTCGGTGGGTGGAGCCTTTCGACGGAAACAGTCCCGTCGTTCGGTTTCTGATCGTCAGCGAGAATACGAAAGGTAGGTTTCAGAGCTCAAGGGGAAATAAATACACAGGCATAGTGGATTTTGAGTTCATGTTTTTCGATGAAACAGGCATTTGGTTCTTTAAAACCATAGAACAATAAGATTGCTGCTTAGTTAACTGTCAGCGAAATTCTTCATATTATTTTGATACAAAAATAAGGTAATTTTAAAGTGTTTATCTAAATCGCTCCGTTGGTTTTTCATACGTTTTATTTCCAGCATCACGATTCGAAAAACTTTTTCTAAGTTCACGAACTTAACAAATAAATTAATAATCTTTTCAATTCAAATAAAAAATTTCAGAAAATGTCATTCTTATTAACGGTTTAGGAATTCCTAAACTACATTACAAAAAGTCAATTCGGGCTATCTTCCTTTTTTAATAAAAAGTTTAAGGTTATATAGTTAAATAATAAATACATTTTCGTCCCCCTTACTTCATCTTTTCCTTTGTTTTCATGATTCGGTAAGTGGGTTAAGATTTACCCTATGGTTTGTATTCTAATTTTTATTTGAATTTTCAATAGAAAAATTCGTAATATTTTATAATAACTTCCTTCTATAACAAGCAATTTCATTTAAAATAAGTATGTTTCGAATCCTCTCCTTAATAAGATTTTAACAATCCAATTTTCTAAGACGGTTTAATAATGCCCCATAGGGTATATTAAATTGTTTCAGAAGATTTGAGGGCAAGACTAAGAGAAGCTTTACTAAACAATTTAAAACATCCTTATAATATCATTGATCGAATTTTCAATTGGATCTTTGAAGATAAGCCGGCCGACTACGAATGTTACATTTTTGTAAATCCCTACCCTATATAAGAATCTGAGTATAAATAAATAGAGAAAACTGAAAATTAAGTATGAATTTTGGAAAGGTGATATTATTTAATTTATCAATACGGTAGTGAGTTTCATTTTAATGAAAATAAAATCCTTAATATATTACATGAATTTTACAAATTACACGTTGAAGATCTATTCCTCTGACGTGTTATTAAAAGCAAAATAAACAACTCTAATACAATATGTTTCTTTAAAAAAAATTAATTGAAAATGTTTATAATTGAAATCAATCTTTTATCTGTGATCAATATAGACGCAGGTTTATGCGAGTAATCGTAAGGCTATGACTGATAGGGATAATTTCCTATGACGATTTGTAATGGTTAATATTTCCTGTGTGTCTGGTGACAGTCCAGTCAGCTCAGCAGAATTTCGTCAAAGTTACACCCAATTATCGTATTTATTACAAAACCAATTTTAACCAATAAATAGTCATTCAAACACAATTTTCAAGTTTCAAATTACTTTAAGCATTCAAAGCAGTAAGCATTACGACAAACAAAGAAATATTTTATAAATTACATGCTTTTTTATGACCTTTTCTGTTTAATAAATTAAATGAAAACCTCAAAACTACTAAAAGTAAATTTGAGTTTAAATCTGGAATAGTATATAATTTCATAAATGAACGAACTGATACTGAAGAATTATTCAAAACACTAAAATAGAGTCGGCCCAGCTTTGTTACCCGATTATATTTCATTTTTAGGTACCAATGACAAGCTTTGTTCCCTTTTGGTATCACAAAATTATTTTCTGTGTGTTTTGTGTGTTTTTGTTCTATTTGTGAATGGAGTTTGTGTTATCGTGGATTTTGTGGCTTTTGTTATAAGGTATGTTTGTATGTTCTTATGTCCAATAAATTACATTCTATTCTATTCACTAAGTTTCAATTGAGAAGAGCTCCTAAAGTAATTTACAAAATAACCTTAATAAAATCTTGAGCAATATCTGTAAAAGGAATCAATAATAAATCAATACCCTATCTTTTTAGAAGCTTGATTTTCTCTTTAAAAGTACCGAGCAAAAATATTCTTCCATTTATAAACTAGTTATTGCATTGCACGTTAGCTAATTTGAAATCATTATAAACCCCGCTTTTACTTTAAAATGACAAACAACGTTTAAACTCTACGTCCTGCGTCCAAATAAAAAAATGAACAAGACAAAATGTCCTGACTTTCTAATAGTGACCACGAAGAACAGCAGTTGGTTTCAAGCTTCAACCACCCCCGATGGAGTCACAGAAGACGCAAGTATAGAAGCAATATTCCTGAAACTCCTCTCACAAGTCTTAGGCTTTCGATACAAACTGGTACTACCTCCTGACGGTGAGTGGGGAAGATTATCTAAAGACGGAACAACATGGAGTGGCATGATCGGTATGATTGTCAAAGGAGAGGCGGATATTGGAATCAGTTACCTAAGTATTACTGAAGAAAGACAAAAAGTCGTTGATTTCAGTGTTCCCTATTTGAATTCTCCCATCACATTTGCAACAGATATGCCTGAACTTTTGCCGAGGGAATATTTATTCCTGTACCCATTCGACAATTGGACATGGATATGCTTGCTCGTGGTTCTATTTTATTTACCATTAGTCCTTCATAAAATTTACAACACGGAAGATTCTTATTGGAGAGTGCTTCTCACAATATGGGGTAACATTTTGCGCCAACCTGCATCTGACAGAACTTTCCAAAGACACCTGTTAATCCCTCTGTTCTGGATACTGTTCTCCGTGCTTTCTTTGAATTACTCCGCAGTTATATTGTCTTTTCTGACCGTTCCATTGACGGAAACCCCGATAAGAACCATTGACGAATTACTGAAGGCAACTAAAAGAGGAGAATATGCCGTTTTTACATTCCAGGGGAACTCTGGATTGGAGAAATTAAAGAGCAGTTATGACCCGAAAGCGAGGGAAATCGCTGATATTATTGAGAAAAATGAATGGTATATCACTCGTGAGGAGATGGTAGAGTTCAGATCTAAGAAATTCAAGCACAAACAGGCAGTGTTTGAAAATAGGTTAGGGTGGGAATTAACTCTAGCTATTCCACATGTTACCACAAAATATTTGTCTAATGAAGATTTAGTCTGGGATTCTATTGGAATTGCACTGAAGAAAAACTCTAGTTGCAAGAAAAGCTTTGATTTAATAATTAAAAGAGTAAGACAATCAGGCTTATACGAAAAGTTTATAAAAGACGAAGTTTATAAAGGTTGGATAAGGTCTCATGAATCAAAAGTTTATGCTTCTGCTATTGATGTGATTTCGATTGATGATATATCTGGAGCACTGTTTGTTCTTTTGCTTGGCTATAGTACAGCTTTAGTAGCATTCGTATTCGAAATTATAATTTTTAAAACGAAATATCGCCATAGGGTAGTGGCACCAGTAACTGACAGGGCACCAGTAACTGACACTTTGAGATTTAATTCATAATAATAAGATTTGTTTTGTGAACTCGAAATAAATCATGGTCTATTTTAATATTTTAGACATTTATCTTTAACTTTATGCAGTATTTATTTTATACCAAGGGGTTTTAAGTTTAATAAATTGAGAATTCCCATTTCATGTTAAGAAACTTCCGATTTTCAGAGGTTGGCTTAAGGCTGAAATTAAGGACACACATTTTTAAAAAGGGTCTAATTTAATCAAATTTTCTTTTTGAAACCTATTTCAACATGAAATGTATCTGATAATAGTACATAAATTCATGCCACATAGTTATTTTTGTAAAAAAAAATATTTTTTTATTTATTTTAAATGGGGTGTCAGTTACTGGATCTAAAAAATGAATTTCACCAGTAACTGACATGGGTGTCAGTTACTGGTGATTTAGTGAAATTCAAGGTAATTGATTGAAAATTCTAGGGAATATGGTGAAAGCTATTTAGAATAAAGTTGTGCAGTTAAATTTTTAAAATTTAATATTTTTCCAGTAACTGACACCCTGTCAGTTATTGGTTCTGCCCTATGTCAGTTATTGGTATTGGGATATAGCAGTGTTTTCATTCTGCTTATATCGTAACAAATCAATAGATGGTAGGAAATAGAATGGATCATTTTCACAAACGATTTGTAATTACACTTTTAAATACTCAGAAACCAACTTTCCTAAAAGTAACATTTAAATTATTTAAGTAAATCAACTATTTTTATGAAAACAGATAGAAAACTTTCCTCTTTGTTTGTACTTATAATTTAGTTTAAATATAATTTGTGTACAATTTTCTATTAATAAATTCTTATTAATGCGAAATTGTTTGACTTAGTATCATTTTATAGAGTAATATGGTATGTCTTATAATATCCCATAAAGGGCCCTTTTTAAATGTAGTATTTTGATTTAAAATACCTTTTCTGCCTGATATTTTCCTTCATATTTTGTAAAATTACTTAAAAAATAAAATATTTGTTTTATTATATTATGTTTGCTAAAAAAATAATGTAGCATATAAAAAACAGCTTATTTATTAAAGGTATTTCGAAGTGTCAGTTATTGGTTCAGGAGGTGTCAGTTATTGGTTCCAAAATTTTCCCAGGGTGTCAGTTACTGGTGCTTCGACCATGCCAACTTAAAAAATATTTTAAAAATAGAAAAAAATTACTTAGACTAACAAATTGTGCTCTAAATAAATATTGAAACTACATTTAATTTTTCGGAACAAAATGTTTTTTCCTGGATAATTTTAGTAAGTAGCAATAGCTAATTATTTTAAAAATTGCTCTTAAAGTGCCAGTTACTGGTGCCACTACCCTATATAGAAACGAGATTTAGATAAATGTTCCTAAGTAATAAAATACATGAACGGTCCCTTGGTCTATGACTGTGTATTTATTTATATTTCATTTTTAGTATGTTCTCTTTTATATGTTTTAACTCCTAAATAATTGTTTGGGAGCTATGAACGGACGGATTACTATCCGTCTATGATTGTAATCTTTTAGTCAATGTCATAATACTGAACTGAACATTTATCTAAAGTGTTAAAGTTTATGTTAAACGTTGGAAGAAACGTGTAGCTTCAAATTTAAATTTACCTAAAGAATAGCTTTTTTACATTATTGTATTCATTTTTGTCTACTACTTTCGATTTTTTCTTTAAAAAATTATCAACCAACATTCGACATTAAAAGTGTAAATAAAAAATTATAATTCCAAAACATTTCAAATATTTGAATAAATATTCATTAACTATAATATATTCATTAACCATATTATAAACCATAACGGAAGGAATGTAGATTTGTATAAAAGGCAAATAAATTCACATTGACTTTTATTATATTCGATGGTGTGGTTTGTGCATATACTTCCTGAGGTTCGTATATTAGGTATTGTTAAAAATGTATTTATTTCTTAAAAATGTTCAATTTTTTTGCATCAGAAGAGGTTTTAAGATTAATAAATCCTCATCTTTGCCATTTAGTTTAAGAAAGTGCGAAAGGTAGTAAAATAAACGAAAAAAAAAATACAAAACTATTTAGTTTTATTCACTATTTTTTCAACCTATCTTTCGAACTTCCCCTCAAAATGTTGCTTTCTAAATCTTTACTCTATAAAATTTCTAGGCACCGAAGCAAATATCGTTACTTCGGACGTGTCAGGCAGCCAGATGGACACAACTCTGAGGGGTCTAAGACCAAGGACATCTTATAATATCCATATTCTAGCTGAAAATGCAATTGGAAGGAGCCCCAGAAGCAAGATTTTATCCGTTACAACCGATGATGAAGGTACACAATTTCAAAAGAAATTACTATTTTAGTAATGCATGTGGTTTCAAATTTCATTTATTTATACATTTTTAAACGTTTTTATGATGTAAAATTAACAATTTTTAATTTTTTTTAATTACATGATTAATTACATTTAATTTTTACATGATTAATATTATTTTTCTACTACGTGTGCACGATTTGAATTTGTTAACACAATGGTAAATGCTATAATAATATAAATATGTATTTCAATTTATATACTCAACATTTTCTTTAGAACTTTTTCTTTCGATTCCTTATATTACTCTTAGTTCTATTAGCATTTTCTTTCTTTCTTTTTCCATATCATAAATAATTTCACTTCCAATTTTTGTAAAACTTGCAAAGCTAAATGTTATTTTGTTTATAATTTTTTCTAGTTCCTCGTACACCACCATTGCAAGTAAAAGTGGTTCCTGACAATTCAAAGTCATTAAGAGTATCGTGGCTGGTAAGTGATAAGTTTTTCTCCAAAATTTAAATTAACTTCAATAAAAATATTTGAGGCAGATTCCAGTTCTTTGTAATAGATGGCAGCAGGAGAGTTGGCTGCAAATAAATATCTGACATCTCGTATTGTAAAAGCATTCTGCCATCTTAATTTGAAAATTACGAAATTTTATATTTAGGTTCTTTTTTTGCACCAGTTAAAAAAAGTTTTGCAAGACAAATTTTCACATGATAAAGAATAATTAATATTTATTTTCCAGTAACGAACACGAACACCCTTAAACAATATGGCATACAAATAGATTGTAAAATATAATAAATAGATGTAACCAAAGAATAGAATAAACAAGGCGTAAATAAGGGGGGGCGAGGAGGCCCTATCCCCTTCCCCGAAATTCGGACTTGGTGTACCAAAACAATTTAAAAACCTATATTTTAGGGTCAAATTTCCAAAACTCACAACTTTTCCCTTTTATGTTCTTCAAGACGCAAATTCTACCTGAGAGGAATAAGTTTGGGTACCTCCCGGAATAAATGTATACGCCACTGAGAATAAATGAAAGTAACCATAGAATTTAATAAATAGGTCATACGTACTGGCATTTAAATAAACTCAAAACCTTATTGAATAAATTAATAGGGGATAAAAACTAGGTTGGTTAATAAATACCCTAATTATAATGATAGACTAATACAAACATTTCCCAGTCTTTTCGGACCAACTTGGAATGGATCCATAGAAAATTTAGAGCCGGGAAAAACAATATTGTCACTTTTTTAAGGATTTGCGATTAAATATTGATTTATTTCAATTAAAACATTTACCCATGACGCATAAGAGCAAGGTTGATAGAAATGATATTCTAAAGTATATTAAGGACCGACCCGACATTGAAATTTTTGTCAGGGCATCATTGTCAAATAATTTTATATGCTTTTTATTATTCTTATTGTGACGAATGTTATGACATCTATCGTCCCCTCTTGCACGATCTACTCCTGAGTTCAGTTAAAGATTATTTAAAGACAAGATATTTTCAATTAAAATAAAGTTTTCTACTATAATTATCTCTAGATTTATGTTCAATAGTGCAAAAACGCCCCACACCTAGAATAATACATTGTATATATTATTTTATTTGGTTTAATTTTAATAAATTGCGTTTGTTTCCTTTCCATTTCAATCCCTTGTTTAATAAAATAAACCTAGAATAAATTTTGCTAGCATTTGTTTTGTAGTTTGTTTTCTTATCAACAATAATTCTTATTTCACATTTCGTTTAGCCTCCCGAAGGAGCAAGTGACGGCGGCGGTTCCATTACAGGCTACTATGTCGGCTACAAGGCTTCCAAAACAGGTGGTCAGTACCTGTTCAAAACACTGAAGGTCACAGATGAGTTTGAGAACGAGTGTGTGCTGAGCAATCTGCAGAGTTCAACTGAGTACAGCATTGTAGTTCAAGCATTCAATGAAAAAGGACCCGGTCCTCAATCAGATGAAATCATTGCGGAAACGTCGAAATTCAGTAAGATTTTTTCATTACTTCTAAAAGAGGAAATAAAACAAACCGAAACAAAACGGTTTTCTTTCAACCTGCATGTATAAAATTATTGTGTATTTCTTGTTTTTGTGTCACTATAAAATATTCTGAGCCTAAGGGTCACATTCATTTAAAATAGGGGAAAGTAGAGTACCTGGTTGTTTTGTTTCATCTCTTAGAAGTTTTTTAAATTTATACCCTGATCAACTTATCTTAAAATGTATCATTATTTTGATTTATCAAATTTATTATAGTTTTTTCATTATAATTTAAACATCCTAATTAATGGTGTCACTAATGTTTAAATTATTGCTTAATTTTATTCTACTTTTAATTGTCTGAAATAACTTGAATTCTCACTTTAAAATAAAAATTCATAGACATGTGTTAATTGTGTTGATACATTTTATAATGATTTTTGTTTCCTATAGATCCTCCAAAAAGTCCATCAATTGAAATAGTTAAAACTACGTCAAACTCAATCCAGATTCAGTGGGAAAAAACTGAAAATGTAGAAGGTAAATCTTCATAATCATGTTTAAGTTTTTACCTAAATTTTGTTATAGGTACTATAGTAATCTGTATTACTAAATAAGTCCATTCAAGTTCCATTATTTTATTCTATTCGAATTATTTTTTATCATTATTTATCAAATGAGTTTTTTTCCACTTTCTTACATCCTACAGTAATGAGTATAATTTCGAAAGCTCAAACTAATAAAATAGTATAACATGTCAGTGTACCTTTACATACATTTATTCCTTAGTAGTTAAAAACTGTTGATTTATGTCGGGAAAATTCTGAAATCGTATTAAAAGAATAAAAATGTATTACAGGATACTTAGCTTACATTCGTGAAGATAACGGAGAATGGAAGGAAGCCACTCTACCCTCCGATATTTTAACATACAAGTTCGAAAATCTCAATTGCGGAAGCGTGTACCAAATATACATGGTTCCTTTCGCATCAGGTGGCAAAGGAGAAAGAAGCCAAGTACTCACAATCAAAACTGACGGAAGAGGTATTTTAATTACATTTACATTAATTAATTTAATGTAACGGTTCAGTACAAAAACAATATATTCAAATTATATTTAACTCGGGTGACATGTGAAACCCCAAGTATTACATTAACAACCAAAGGGTTTATCAGGTTTTTCAAGCTGTTTTATAATGCTTGCAACGAAATACAGAACTACTAAGTACATGAACTTAAACTTATAAAAATTTTATTTTAAATTTTTTACACCTCGTTGATTTTTAAAAATCCATCGTATAAACATTCTAAAATTAGTTTGACAGCTAACTAAACTAATGCCAAAGAAAATTGAATGTATTTAACGGCTAAATTAAACTTTCATTTTTATCATTTTATTAAATAAAAAAAACCTTAAGGCATATTACATCATTCGGAGATTGAATAAACATAAATTTTCAAAATCATACATATAATAGTTAATAATTACACTTGTAAATATTACTTTTCAGTGGTTAGTATTGATTTTCATTAAAGAGAGAAATATATAAATATAAAAGAAGGACAAAGCTCCAAAAATTTTTTTTCATCATTTGCTGTGATTATTTCGGAATTTAATTTTCATAATGGAAATTTAATGATTAAAATTTGAGTAAAATCTTAAAAATCGGGCATGGTATGTGGAAAATAAAATAAAGATTGAATTTTTAGTTTTATTGGTTTTGATTAAAAATAATAATTACTTTTGAGTGATACGGTTTTACTCCGATAATAATAATTAATATATGATGAAAATATTTCGATCAAAAAATAAAAGTCAATCAACGCCATACTATATCGTTTTCAGTACACCTCACCAAAATTGCCAATCTAACTTTTCGAGGATAGGCGCGGTTTTTTTCAGTATTTTTTAGAATAATCCAGGTATCTCTCCGTTGGTGATTAACTAAAATGGTTTTTAGAGGAAAATATAATAATAATTAAATAATACATTATCGGCATTAAATGATTACGAAGTGGTATTTTTTTGTGATCGCCCAACGATTATCCGCGTTTGAGGAAAAACGCCACCCGATTTTTAAAAGTGGCGCATAAAAATTTGATACAATTTTGAGTTTTTCTCGGTCTTCATAATTATCAATTTTAAACCCTGCCAGTAAAAATAAAGCGTCTTATTTTCTGTTTTCATTAAGTGAGTTCTGTGATAGATAGCGCCACTGAAACTGGTCATTCATATTCTATCATAGACTAATATTAATGTACCCCTATTTTCTCCCAAAAAAAATTCCCCCAACTGAAATAAAGAAAAAATAATACTGATCCTATATATTTAACTACCGGATAAACACTATAACTTTGATTGATAAATTTGATTCCCTGTTACTAAACACTTTAAAAATACATAAAGTTTGAATCACGATGTCATATATTTTTTCATTATCATAAGCAGAATATTTTAATAAAATATTGAGAACCTAACCATGCAGGTGAATATACATACGTTGTTCTTCACCCTAACTATAAATTTGAAATGAAATATAATGTTATCACTTTTTACTGGTCAAACTTGATGTGTGCTTCTTTGCAAGCAAACGCTTAGAAAGGAAAAACCTGTTTTACAGGAAAGCATCATGCATTGCAGGGTAAATTACTTAAAAGTTATATTCAAGCGGCTATTTGGATTATAATCTAAATCTATACCTTACATATACATAATCATCATGAATATTTCTGTCCATCTTGTCAGCAAAGATAAGCAACCAGTAACCTCCCTTTCCCCCTAAAGTTATCAACCCAACCTAACTAATATTTGAATGGTTCTTAAATCACACAAAATGGAAAACTGCAATACAAACTAACCAACTCAATCTCTTTCTCCCCCAGCCCCTTCCTCGCCCCTCAAAGAACAGTTCCTGCAAGTGAACGCTTCATCGGTGACAGTGTACCTGTCCACATGGGACGACGGAGGCTGCCCCATAGTGCACTACTTCCTGCGATACCGGGCACAGACCGAACAGACCTGGACCGAAGTCCCCGTGCTGGGACACAGACCCAGGGCCTTCATCACCGGCCTCAACCCAGGACAGTGGTACAAGCTGCTCGCGGGGGCAAGGAACAGCGCGGGCAACAAGGATGTGGAGTTTGACTTCCTCACCAGGAGGATTGATATCGGGAAAACGCAAGGTAAAGGGGGAAATTCGATGAAAGTTCTGTAAAGATAGATACTGTGAGATAGATTGTCACTAATAACACATTAGTAATTTAGACACCTGTGCTTCAAAGGAAAACACTGAGTTATATATTTTTAAATCTTGGTTGGGGGACCACGAATGAATATTACACGAGTAACTCTCCTTTCAAGTATTCGTTGTAATTTGTCCAGTATGTTTTTTTTGCCATTGACTAGCTAATTCCAACACTGATTTAGGACGGTTTGGATATTAATTTATCCGACCCTCCAACTTGTCCCAAAGATGTAAAATTGGGTTAATTGTCTCGAATCTTATCAGGAGGGTTATCTTATCAGGCGGGTTCAGTTGCTGAACTTCCTTTCATTCATGTAAATTAAATCGATGGTGGCTCTCAAAACATGACAAGTGTCATTGCCATCCTCAATGCGTAGGAACCGTAGAGTTTTTCAAAATTGTACAGTACGTCTCTGTATTTAGTCTTCTATGTATTGGGACTTTGTTTTCCTTGCAAGAGGCAGATGATCCCTGTAACAGGACTTGATTTCCATAGGTGTCCAAATACTTGTTACTTCGTATATTTTTTATTGATAACGTATAGGGAAAAAAATGACAAAATCTTGATAACTTCCTGGAAAACAATCAAGGAACAGTACATACATGAAAAAGACAATGTGTCATTAGCAAGTGTCCAGATCTCCAAAATATTTTTTTCCACATCTGCAAGATGAAGTGCAGATCTAATATTTTGTCCTTCGTTTCAACCTGGAAGAGCCCAAAATGAGGGTCAAGCGACAAAACCTCAGAACCGGATAACCTCTTTTCCTGTTACACCTGTTTTCTTCAATACATATATATATTTAAAATAAAATCATGACAGAAGATAATTTTTCATAATAAATTAAGAGAACAACGGAAATTTTTCCATTGAAATTGGAGAAATACACTATAAAATTGTTACCATTTTTATTTATTTCTATTCAAGTAAACGGATATTATTCTTTTGTAGGGATGGGTCCCCTTCCACCCGTCGTCGCCGAGTCGTCTGCGATGGAACTGCAGCGGCGAGTGGCGGTGATCACCTCCGCCGTGTGCTCCGCTGTGGTGCTCGTGGTGATCCTCATAGCCGCCTGCGCAGTGCTCACGAGGAGGAGAAGGCACAGGCCGGACGGACAAGACTCAGGTGGTACGCGCTATAGAGAAATTCTTAAATAGCTAATTGTGTTCATGCATTTTCACCCAAAATATGCATTTAAAGTCTATTTACTTTAACAAGCAAAATTTGTAATTTATGAGGCCTGCACTTTTTTTTAAAGATTTCTTACAAATAAACTCGTGTAGGTGAACCATAAAGGTATAAAGGTTTGATTAGTTAAAAGTTGAAATTCAGAAGAATAAAAAAAAATAATGACGTAAAACGAGTTTAACGTTTCCTGACCCTATGACGTCTCTAACAAAGTAGTTCCCAGCTCAGTGTGTGGATTTTGAGTGAAATGAAGAACTTCAATTTAAAAATATGATTATTTTATTAACCCATGTCATTATGCATAGCGTCTTTTTATTATGATTTGCGTACCGAAACTCATCCGCATCCGAAACTCGTGTACACATTTTCTGCTTCCTCGTAATGATGAGATAGGGTCAGAAAACGTTGCTGTCGAGTTTACCTTGTAGAATTCCTCATTGCAAGTTTTCAATACGAAACAAACATTTTACCATCAAACTAAACTTGTATTTCTTTCCCCAGCTGACCGCCGCAGCACGTGCGAGACCCAGAAATCGTCTGAGACGGTGGCCTTGAGCGCCTGGGAAAAGCGACCGGAAGCCTCCCACCGCGGGTCGCAGTGCAGAGAGTCCCTCTACCTGCCCTGTCCCTACGCCACTGCCCGGCTGTCGCAGTTCGCTGTCGACGACCACCATGCCAACGAACATTCCTACGACGTGCCTATACAGGTGGTCAGCAAACTGCACTAGCCCCTTGTGTGGATCCCGTGATGTACAGTCGTGTAAATAGGATGGGTGTAAATAGTATTGTGGAGGGTGCTCTGAAGTTTTTGTTCCGTTTTCTTTGCCGGAGTGGTGCGGTTTTATGGATTTTAATAAGTGCGGTGTCGGAACTTGTGAAGATTAGTATGCCGTGGAACAATGTTAAATTTGTGTGGACAATTTTTAAATTTTTCTCTCAGTTTCAAGAAAATGGGAATTTAAGGGGTTAGGTTTAACTAAATAACGCCTATGATATATTAAGGGATTAATTTTGAATTGAATAAGTAGATGATACACAAGGTTATACATTTTTTTTATTTAATGCTTCTTTCATCAGTTTAAGTTTTGTGATACATTTATAAAAATATCTGAAATGTAGTTACCATTTATTAACAATACCATTTATTAACTAATGGTATTTATAAACTAATTAACCATTAAACTAATTAACCAGTAATAAACGAAAATACCATTTATTAACTAAAACAAATATTACAATACAGGGTTTTGAAAATATTTAAAATAATGGATTTTGTAAATACTAAACGTAAAGAATTCAAAAGAAGAAGTACTAAATTGGGGAAAAAAACACCCAGGAACCCAACGGTATTTTAAAAACATAAATTATTATTAACTAAAATGTTATACTTAAAATATTATTTAATTTCTTAAACATGGTACCATACCTCGAAATGGAATGATTTCAAGAATTATATTAGAACCACGCTCCTAGTGAACCCGTGAGAATTGATCTTTCTCCAGTGATCACTGAATAATCACGATTCTAATATTATAATTTATTGTAAACTTCCAATCGTATGACGATCCTACAACTATAAACATTGCATCGAAGATAGTTTTCAAAATAATATGATCTCTCTTCCTCTAAAGTTTGTGCATTAAGAGGTCACAAACAATAAAAATATGTATTTATACTTCTTTATTTGGATACATTTGATTTCGAACAGCAAACTGACAAGTACTGTGGTGAAATCTTACTCAAACGGCAAGAGAAGAAGAAAAAATCGGGAAGCTTTCTAGACTTGATGTGTCCGGCGTGAATCTGAATTACCTTTGTATACATGCTTTTCTTTTCATACCTCCATCCGTCACCGTTTCGCACACCGTCGAGTGTGATCCGTCGTCATTGCGTTCATGTGATCAACGGTTTTACTACGACTTCGCCCACGTCTGTGAGAATATGTAACGTTGAAGTCTATTAAAACGTTATTTTACATCTCTGTGTCTTTTCCTCTCCATTATCATTCTTTTTTTTTTACTTATCGTTGGGTCGTAGGAGAAAGGCACTAACGACCGTATTCACCGGTAGTCAACTTAAACCGTCAATCAAACTTATGATTGGCAGTTAAAGAAGGAAAACTAATTCTTTGCCAAGTTTAGAGTTTACGTAGTTCAGAGGTTTGACTCTCGGTCAAGTTTCCGGTGAATACGGTTTTGGTGAATCTTTTGAAAGCGGTAGAGCGGTGCCAACAAACGAGGGGATCCCA
The DNA here is from genome assembly GCA_963680715.1 of Tetragnatha montana. Classification (NCBI taxonomy): domain Eukaryota; kingdom Metazoa; phylum Arthropoda; class Arachnida; order Araneae; family Tetragnathidae; genus Tetragnatha; species Tetragnatha montana. The sequence goes on from OY796685.1 coordinate 14,017,608, forward strand.
AAACCACTCACCCCAAGCTCACCAAAAGATTGTTTCTTAAATATGATACTGTATGGTGCAAAAGAAAGCGATGGGATATCGCCAAATTTGGAGTAATCGTCTCGCCTTTCTACGGTAATCCGACAATATATTACATGGGAAGCATCATTTAAAAAAAATATTTACCATTTTAATTTTAAACAAAAAAGATGAGTACTACTACGTGTAGGGATGCAACGAACACAATTGCATAGAATAATATTTAGAAACTTCATAAGTAGCGATAAGGTTTATTTATTTGCAGTACATTTGGAAAAAAAAGGCTGTAAATAAAGCCCTCAAGAAAAATATTCTAAATTCAAAATTATAGGACTGCAAATGTGTCAGTATTCATTTTTTTTTATTCAACATGCATATTTTCTTCGTAGTCACATGTCGTTTTCTTCTTTTGTTGCAATTTTAATGAATTTAATATGCATTTTTATTTTGTCATTTTTTAACTCTTCACCTATTATACTTTCGTATTTTAAATTTTTTTGCAGATTTTACTCGTATAAAATTTAAAAAATCTTCATTTTTCAATGAAAATGTACATGATTAGTTTCAGAGCTGTATACTAGACAGCACCACCATCGTTCATAGAATTTATTTCTGTTTCATACTTGCCGACCAAAGATAATTATTTTAAAAAACTACTATGTAGGAAGAAGAAAAACAACTTCGGAAATGATGGCTTCCGTTACATATGATTTATTTGTTTAGTTTTTATGATATTTTACTAAAAATAAAATAGAATCTTCTTTGTTTTGAAAAATGCTAGAAATACGCAACTTACAAACATTACTAAGCAAAGTAACATATGAAGTATGTTATTAGATCACTTTCAATTACAAGTTCGTCAACAAGTTATCAAGAATTCACAACAGTTGAAATTTAAGTTTTCTACACTTCATTAATATTATTTTATCAAATGCAATTATATTTACCAATTATTTGAATACATAAAAATATTTAACTAATGTTTTTTCTAAAACTAAGGGTAGTGGAAAATATCTTCTAGAATTGGGGGTGAAAAAAATTGATAGCTGTCAAGCTATCCACTTGCATGCATATCTATGAGCCACGTTTCAAGAATTTATGCACATAATTTTACAAGTAAAATTATTTAAAAAAAATATGTGTATATATTTAATTACTTAAAAAAACATTTTCAAATTAGAAATATTGAATAAATTTCTAAGGTAATTATTTTTTCTTTTTTAAGTAATCATTTCTATTATGAACTGAAAGTAAAGCGTAAAACTATCAAACAGTATCAGACTAAAAATGAAATTATTTTATTACTTATTTTTACATTTTTAAACCTTTAATTGACTACATTTGTAAGTAATTTAGTATTATTACTATTATTGTATTTGTTTAGTATAGCTTAATAGCAATAGGTGGCAGCACCACAATTACGGAGCGGTCCCTTCTCTATGATAATGATTTTTACTTATGGGAGCGAGTCTACTGCTTTTTCAACAAAAGTACATCTATTAAATGCGATCGTCGTATGCAATGAAATGATAATACCCAAATAATCAGTATTTTAAAATTAGTCCAAAACTTTGCTATTGTATTGTAAATTAAATAATGTTTTATATAAATACTTTCTTAAAATAAAAAAAAAATATTGTTACTCATTATAATAAATTTACTAACTAAAAAAAAAACCCTTCTTTATTTAAAGTGCTGCTTTTTTTACGAAAAAAAAATTCCTGAAAAGGTAACACTTTAAATGAAGCAGCTTTTTATTAAGTTAGTAAATTTATAATTAGTAAAATAAAATCTACTAATAATAAATTTTTTATTCTATTTCAATTTTCACTTCGATTCGGGCCGATTATTTAGAGTCAATCATTCAAGAACAGGTTTAATTTCATAATATGTTTAATATGTAACAAATAATTTCACATACGATTAATAATAAATAATGGAGTTAAAAACAATAAACATTTATTTTACGTGTTCTGAATCAAAGTAGATTTAGTTTAACGAGGTGTATTATGTAATGAACTGTAATTCGAATTCTTTAAACTTCTTTGAGGCCTTTAGGTACATATCTTAACAAATACACGGTGTACATAAAATGAAGGTTCCGGCAGGGCTTAAATTCTAACCAAAGAAGTACCGGAGCGCTACTATTTCAACATTCCGCTTAACAGGAGCGTCATTTCAGTTTTTGGTCGTAGGGGGCAAGGATGTCTTTTAAGTGGGGCTGGGGCTCACCCCCAGAAAAATTTAAAAAATTTAGCCTCTTTTTACAACATTTAAGGTACATCCAAAGAAAAGGTACTCTGTATAACATATATATGTAAATATTTTAAAGGGGGGTCTGGGGATTCTCCCCCAGAAAATTTTTTTGAAATTTGCCTCTTGAAGTAATGTTTCAGCTCATTTTGAGACCATTTGGGTTACATAAAAAAATAACAGTTACTCGTAAAGCATTGAATTTTCTAGGTAAAAAAAAAGTTATAAATAAACATCAAATTTTCAAAGGGGGGCGGAGATCCTCCAGTTAAAATTTTTGAAAATTCCGGTTTAAACCAGTGTTTTACCTCCTCTTCAAACTCTTTGGGGTTTCATGCTCTTTGGTTCCCAAAGGGAACCGCTTCTTGTAAGTGGCAGAATTTTCAAGGGAGAAACATTATATCAAAGGTCTAGAGGGAGTTTTGGGGTTCTCCCCCAGAAAATTTTGAAATTTGACCCTCAAAAGTAGTGTTTTAACTCCTTTTTAAAGTTCTAACGAAAAATTTTAAAAGAATTCCTATTAATCTTTTTTTTTATTTTTAATACAACGACCAAAAAAAAAAATATCTGAAAAAATTCGTATTTGTTTTAAAAATATATCGATTTACTTGGGCTTTTAACCAAAAATCTTCGACACAAAAATAGAAATTTCTTTAAGAAGAATAATATATCCAGGGAATAATACTTTTTTTGAGATGTGAAGGTTATAGGAATAACGAAGTTCATGATATAGGCATTTAGGGAATATATGGTATAGCGCGTACATTTATTATTTTCCCAAAGAAGTGATTGAGAGTGCGCTTTTAAAAAAAAATTCCTTTTACGTATTACCTTATAAATGCACAGTAAATTCTCAAGTAACCCAGATGGACAGAAATACCCCTTCCTTAAGTAGCAAATAATGTAATTCGAATAATCAACTCACAATTAACCTCTAAAAGGTATTACAGAACAGAAAAATTTCACTTAGAAAAATCAAATTAGTTTCTTAAAATTCATTGATTACAATAAAATACGTAAAACAAATTGAAACTTACCAGAAAGAGTAAATTCTCTTTAACTTTATTTTAATTCAATGTCGTATCGTATCTGTCGAAGAAAATTTCAGGCAAAACAGAGCTGTTATGGAGATTCACCGTGCACTATGATATGAACCAATAGCTGATGAAATGAAGAGCTCAAGAAGATGCGTTACGAATCACTCCTTCGGACAGGCTCCCTTCCCCCCAAAGCAGACAAAAATTTCTGGAATTCTCTGGTCAAGAACCCTCACAGAATCTACAGTTTCAAGATGAAATATTTGTTATTACAGCAACGCTCCCTTTGAGAACAGGAAGTACACACCCAGACCCAGGTGGACACAAACACAACCAAAACTCGTAAATCTTTCAAGGCATGCCTCACTGACCAAATTAAAATCCCCCCTACCTGCCCCATAACCTTTCAACCTATTATTGTGACCCCACTGTTATCTTAAAGACTACTTTCAATGTTTACAGAAGAATGGACTGCTGGACACATCTGGTTAACAAGCGAAATTTTACAGAAGCCAGACTTCTCCATTCAGGAGGGCTTCTTATCTCTTGTCCCGTTATTAGTCACCGAAGGGGGTGTCCTTCCCTTTGAGGGTGAGGAAAACAAGGTCGTTCGTCGTTGTTGACCGGGGGTAGTGAGGTGAAAGGCGTTTGTAATTTTCGGTAATCGAAAAACATCGAGGGGTACAGTTGGGGAAATAAAAAACGACTCAGTTGAGATTTCTGACGAACCACTTGGGTTAGGAAGACAAACAAGGTGTCATTTTTCATGTCATGAAGTATTCTTTAAATGAGGAAAATTTCGAGTCCTTAGGGGGTCGTCTTCATATTAAACGGAACACTAACTTTTGTTTTTCCTATAGGGACCCCCAATTATTATGCGATTTTCTGAAAGAGCATCCTCATAAACCCCCAAATACCAAGTTTCATTCAAATCGTGCGGCAAATAAAGCTTTTAGGTTTTGGGGGTCGTCTCCAGAGTGAGAAGGGTTAATTTTCTGTGAACACTATTTCTGAAAAACGGTGGGATAGCAAGACTTTCACTCACCACTTTAATGTTTATCAAAAAGTTTTTAAGTAATTTAATGAAATTTTATATCAAATTTAAGTTTTAATTCAAGTTATGGTGATTAAAATAAGGCGACTGTTTCCAGAAAAAGCATTTGCCGGTATACATTTGGCAGGGGTATATGGTCCCTTAAAGAGTGGGAATTTAGTTTAATTCGGTTTTTTCCAAAACTATTAAATGAAATCAACTGAAATTTTGGTTTTCCACATAAAATTACTTCCAGAATCGATTACCATAAAAATATTAAAAGATTTTAAAATTTAATTTTTGGGTCAAAATTAGATGTTAATTATCTATCTATTAACCATTAAATATCGCTATAAAAGCATAATTATTTTGTTTGGGGACACAAATTTGATCTAAATTCAAAGTTTCATATTTTTACACCGAAAACATTTTGATAAATTTCACATTGAATGGTTGACATTTCAAAAATTTATTATGCTTCTATTTGGATACTTACATGGATGAAACTTGGTATTTGGGGGTTTATGGGGATGCTCTTTCAGAAAAACGCATAATAATTGGGGGTCCCCATAGGAAAAACAAAAGTTAGTGTTTCGTTTAATATGAAGACGACCCCCTAAGGACTCGAAACTTTTTCCATTTAAAGAATACTTCATGACATGAAAAATGACACCTTATTTGTCTTCCTAACCCAAGTGGTTCGTCAGAAAACTCAACTGAGTCGTTTTTTATTTCCCCAACTGTACATTTTGGTCTTTCCGAAAAGGGTTCGGAACGCGATTTTATGCGCTCCGGTGCGTTCCGGTTAAAATGTAAAAATTTACTGAAACCCAAGAAGTACCGGAGCTCCGCTCCGGTGCGCTCCGGTGCAATTTAAGCCCTGGGTTCCGGGTTATTATGCCGTGGTCTAGTGAAAGTAAAACTCCTTCCCGACGTTTCGCCGGCATCTTTGGCAGGCATTTTCAAAGGGTATTAACTACCGCTTATTTCTGGGTCGAAAGTTATAAGGCGCTGCTGAGCCACGTGGTTCATCGTCATCAACCGGCAATAAAGGGAGAGGTGATTTGGTGACGTTTGATTGGTATCCGGGTTGATGTTTTGCCGCTGCGTCATCAAGTTGCTCCGATGGCTGTGTGTTGACGATGTTTTTTGTCAACACCGGAAACCAGGCTTTGTTTACTCGAAGAATTTCTTCCTATTTATTAAAATTATTAGGGTGTTTGAATATTTCGATGGCTTCCCTTTGAAGACGGGTGTAGTAGTGCTTGGTTGTTGTGAGTATTCTAGTTTCGTCATAATGAATTACATGGCCATCGGAAGTCAACGTGTTCGGCTATTACCGACTTTTCAGGTTGGAATAAGCGGCAACTACGTCTGTGTTCTTTTAGACGTGTCGCAACGCTACGGCCGGTAGTACCAATATATACCGCCCCGCAAGAGCAAGGAACCTGGTATACGCCAGGAGAGGATCTCTTTTGTCCTTAGCTGACCTTAGTAGATTTTTAATTTGCTGAGTTGGTTTAAAAACCGTTTTTAAATCGTGACGCTTGAAAAGCCTTCCCATGCGATCCGTCAAATCCTTGATGAAGGGCAAGTAAACTGTGCCAAGATTTATTGCCGGTTGATGACGATGAACCACGTGGCTCAGCAGCGCCTTATAACTTTCGACCCAGAAATAAGCGGTAGTTAATACCCTTTGAAAATGCCTGCCAAAGATACCGGCGAAACGTCGGAAAGGAGTTTTAGTTTCACTAGACCACGGCATAATAACCCGGAACCTTCATTTTATGTACATAGATCCGGCCGTGAAAGCCTGTCTTCTTTTATAAATACAAGGTGCTTCAAAGGTGCCTTTCACGGCTTTTATTTGGAGTTGACGTCTTCTAGGTTCATGGAAGTAAGGTCTACCCCAAGGGAAGTTGCCATAGAGAACCCATTGAGATGACTTAAAACGCCCCTAGCGGCGAAATAAAAAAAGTTAAAAAACTATAGGAGATAGAGCGAAAACTTCAATACGGATATTATTGCCCATATTATGAAAAACTCACTGGAAATATTTAATGAAAATATCTTCAATATTCGTAGAGATATTAGCATGTAAAAATAATATACTATTTCAAGCCTCAAAAAAGGAATAGTTTGTAAATTTGCAGGTTTTTTTATTTTTTGATTAAATTTTGTCTATCTAACTAAAAAAAAACCCACATGAGTACATAATATAACAAAAAAATAATTACGAACTTTTTATTTTTTAAAGGCTTGAAAAAGTGCTATTTTCACATGCTAATATCTTCTCGAATATTGAAGATATTTTTATGAAATTTTTTCTGCACGTTTTTTATTATATTACCAACAATATTCTAATTGATGTTTACCTCGGTTTATGTAGAACTTACTTCCATCAACCTAGATTTAGAAGACGTTGTTTCCAAATAATTTGCTATTTGAAATGTCATCTATTTATTTTAAAAGAGATGTTTTTTAAATTTCTTTTAGACAGTTTTTCAACAAATGTAAATCTTAAACACTTATTTGTACTTTTTGAATTACTAAGCCTTTTTTATTTAAGCAAAGATAAAATTTCGTAACTTGCCTACTTTTGAGAACTTACTCGCTTTTACTGACCTACTTTTTGCTTTCAATACTAAATCGTATGCTTTTTAATTCTTCAAGCTCAATAATTTCTTTTTTCATTGATGTTTTCATATTTATATTTAAAATTACTTTTTAAAGTAAATGCATAGGTACTTTTTCCTGGAAATTTATTTAATTTTTTTTTTTGAAAAATGTGTACTAATTTAGTGAAAACCCAGAGTTTTATATTTCATTGCCCTGTTACTTAATTAGAAAATTAGCAAATTGTGTGGTGAAAAATAAATAGTTTATTAAAGCTGCGTCTAGTTAGAAATTTGAGTTGGTTGATCGTTGTATAAAAGATCGTATTCTTCCAGAATTCTTGTTCAGGGAAATGAAAGCTTGAATCCGTTGATTTATTATGTTGGAGTAAAACTAAATTAATTTAATTGGAATGCACATTTAAAAGGCTAATATATAATTTTTGTTGATACTAAAAATTGTAAACTTTTGTAAAACCTACATTTGCAGTAGAGGAAGTTCATCTTTTAATCTTATTGTGTTTCATTCGATGTTTTTATATCGTTTTGTTCTTCGTAGTAAACTCATTCATAGAATTTACAGTGTTTACACATGTAAAAAAAAATCAAACTTCGACTTCACTTGATATTGATCAGTTTACAAGGCTACCTGTTAAAAGATAGATACCTATGAGTGATTTTTTCTAACACATTTTTTACATGCCAATCACTTCTTAAGTAGGGTTTTTATAAAATAGATATGACCTTATACTTTTCTAAACTTGGAAAAGGATACTTAAATTTTAGTTTTTAAACTATTTTTCCAGAAGAATGTTTGAAAAAAAAATTTAGAAATTGATTTATATATTTGTGATTTTTTCACATACGTTTGTCTTAAATCTATAATCTGGTCGGTACCCGTCATTTATATCTCATATCATAATCTTTCTTCTCGGTCATTACCATGTAAAAAGTAAAAATCCATTTCGAAGTAAAAATCCACACTGGGCGTTAGGGGTGTTATTAAAAAATATCAGAAGTAAAAAAATACACCCCCAAAAGTAAAAATAAAACCTACACCAATATACCCATAAAGCAAAAATATGCTTTCTCACGAAATAAAACCGGCTGAAAATTGAAACAAAATGCAACAATTTCCAGCCATCATATTTTAAATCGAATGAAACGTGTCAAATATATTTCACTTTAAAGCACCTTCTGTTGATCTTAAAAAAATAAAAGCGGAGCGCATGGACACGGGAGAAGAGTAGTTCCATAAATCAAAGTTCGCTTTTTACGACGGCTCAGAGCTTAGGTTGTTTACAGGTTACATAAATCAATGACTGTAGATACGCAGCATTTATCTTCCGTCGAAAAAGTAACTGCTTGACTCGTACAAATCGCCCTACGCTAGTTCCATCTAGCGGCGCAATTTGTATTTTCTTCGGCAACTTTGAAAATTCGCGTTGCCACATGATTCGATAAGCTTCGAGATGATCTTTTCTTGAAAGTTACTTTTTGGTAAAAGAATTTGCGGGAAAGTGATGGATGTTAGTAGTACTTCGTGTCTCTGCTCGGCCGAAAGTTTCTAGAAACAGTATAAATAATCTTTGTTGAGGTATTGGTTTTACTTGAGTTCAGGTAGTTATCTAAAAATTCTCAGGAATTGTGTGGTTTCCATTGCTTTTATTGAAAGTTCGTTTTCGAAAGCTTCAATTCTGAATAGGAAAAAAAAAGTAACGAATTGATTGATTTTCGTTTTTAGAAGTTTAATTTAGAAGAAAACTTACAAAATGGTAAGATAGTGTGAAGGTTTTATTTAATATTTGGAAATTATTCGACTTAATTTTTTAATAAATATGTGTAATTAATTTATCAACATTTAAATTTATATATTTATTGAATATACTTCATGTGTCTTTAAAACTGTGCCTTTTTACACTCAGAACATAAACTTATCATCAAAAAGAATGTATTCCTGATAAATATAGGTTATAAAAGTTATTGCTGGTAATTATGCTAATTTTATACATAATCTAAGTGTGGCAATGTACTTCCAATAGAAGTATTTTAAGTAATTTATTCATCATTCTAATGTTATAATGCCATGTAAACACCTTTAGTCGTAAAAATACCGTTATTTTCATACATATATTTCATACATATCAAAATAGTTTAGTTCTAAAAATTTATTGTTATATTATTGTTTATGCAGTTGAAATAAAATAACTTAATAAAATTTAATTGCTGACAATTTGAGTGTTCTTCTCTTAATTAAACAAAACTTTGTGTAGCATATCCTTCGACTCGTTTTAATTTTTATTGACACAAGAGTTCCCTATAGAATCTATTAGAATAGTATAGTAAACTATAGTCAGACCGCCAGGAGAAAAAACGTTTTGTTAAGGAGACTAGTTTTTCAATTTAATTTTGGGGCGATAAAAGCTGAAAAAAAAACGTTGAGTTCCAAATATGTGTGGCTATCATTTAGCTTTGTACTTCTTTTGAAAGTTTTGTTCTGTCAAAGTTTTTCACGTGGCGGTTAGACTATACTTTTAACTTTGGAGTAAATTTATATTTTAGATTACTCCAAATACTAACTTTAATATAACTTTAAGTAATTTACTCTGCATTGCTTGATGCTTTCCTGTAAAACAGGTTTTTCCTTTCTAAGCGTTTGCTTGCAAAGAAGCACACATACAGTTTGACCAGTATAAAAGGCATTACCAAAATATTTTATTTCAAATTTATATTTATGTGAAGAACAACGTACGTTAGTGTCTTATTTAATATTCACCTGTATGAATAGGGTCTCAATATTATATTAAAAATCCAATAAGTTCTTAATATCTGCTTATTATAATGAAAAAATATGAAGGGATTTAAACTTTGTGTATTTTTAAAATCTTTTATTTAGTTCTTTTTATTTTAGTATTAAAAATGGTGGTATTTTTAGTCTATGACAGAAAAAATCAGAGTTGCAAATTTGAATTACCAGTTTCAGTGGCGCTATCTATCAAAGAACTCACTTAATGAAAACGGTACATCATACGCTTTATTATTACTGGCAATGTTTAAAATTGATATAATTATGAAGACCAAGAAAACCCAAAATCGTATCAAAATTTTTATATGCCTCTTTTAAAAATCGGGCAGCGTTTTTTGCTCAAATCATCGGGTCATCGTTGGGCGATCAAAAAAGAAAATATCGCGTCGTAATCATTACTGCTGATCATATATTTAATGATTACTTGTGATCTTTGTTATATATTTTCCACCAAAAATAAAAGCATTTTTAGTCAATCACCAACGGAGACGGAGAGATGCTTCGATTATTCTAAAATAGTAAAGAAAAAGGAATTCTCGTGAGAGGCTCAAAAGTAATTCTTATTTTTTTAATCGAAAGCAATAAATCTCAAAATCCAATCATGAGTTTTTTGCCCCAACCAGACCTTACCTTATTTTTAAGATTTTACAAAATTTAATCTTTGAACTAGATTTTGGTGATCAAGCGTATAATCATTAAATTAAAACCATCTTAGCTCTAAAGTAGTCTTAGCTTTAAAGTAGTGTTCCACAAAATGTGTGAAAATATTTTCCTAACTTGAGCTACTTTATTGTTTATATCAGGCTATAACATCGAAATAAAATAATAAATTTATCTTAGACAAAATTTCTATAAATAAAAATTAAATTTCGAAAAATTCACAGTAAAATATCAAAATTTTTTGTGTGGAGATTTATCCTTCTTTTATACGCTTGTGTCTTTAAAAAATCAATATATATATATATATTAATTCTAATCACTGAAAAGTAATATTTTACAAGTGACAGTAATAATTATTATTTTCTTTTACATTTTGCATAATTTTTTAGGTTTAGATCAATTACTTTAATTAGCTGTCAAACTTATTTTAGAATTTATCGGCCTTATAACTACTTTTAAAATCATTGGACAATATTGAAGCTCAAAGAGAATTAATTCAAAGGTGATAAAAAAAATTCTACATTTATTTTAAAAAATGAATTTTAATTCTGTTATGATTTTCAACTTTGAAAAGATCGTTCAGAAAAATCCTTTAGGCTTATTTACTACCATGTTTATACGATTAATTTTTAAAAATCAACGAGGTGCAAAAAATTTAAAATTAAATTTTAATTTTTATAAAATTTTTACTGACAAATAGGTGGAGTAAATGTAATTTAATGAAACAGCCATTAAAACCAAAATTTGACAAGAGTGGTTGTTTAAAATTGTCTGATAATTGATCATCTTAGATGCAGGCAAATTATATTCTACAGGTTCATTAAACTTTATTTTATTGTTCGAAAATAAATAGATAGCTGAAATCAGTAGGTTTTGGCATATTTAGTGTTATTAATTTAGGAAAAATCTAACGCACACATTTCTAAAAACAATCAATTTCATAATCTTGTAACATCTCCCAAAACATTTTCATCTCCTCACTTCCAAAGCGAAACTTTTAAGCAACACAACTGTAAAAAATACTTCTATTAACATTTCCTATACACGAACAATGCCCCTTTGGATTTAGAAAACACAATAACGGTGCCCAAAACTCGAATTTCAGCCCTTTCTTTTGTTACGATTTTCGGCGCTCTACGGATCTGAATATTTTCTGCGATACTTTTAAAATACGTACATAATCCGCCATCTCATTAAGATCTGCATAGGTTCACTAACAAGGATAAATGTGATACTAGCTCCCTTATTCCTGTCAAGCTGAGGCTTTTAGGCCGTGGAAGAATAATTGCCCTCTGTAGGTTTCTACGTGTGTCACCCTGGTAAATGCCCCCGGACATGATAGTTTCAGAGATCCGAGTTTGTTTTAGTTCGAAATCACAGTATTGAAAGTTTGTGCTTAAATTAGAGAAAAGTTTGATTTTGCAAAATAATGATTAGAGAGAAAATGTTTGGTATTTTTATGTTTAAATATACTATATTACATTAGAACAATTCCAATTACTTGTTGATGCTAATTTTTTTTTTCATTTCCCCTCACATTTTCTCCAACACTTTTCTTTCAGGCGATGGCAATATAATTTGGGTATCTGTTATATTATTTATAAAAGCCTATAAGTATTTACAATAATTTTATTGTTAAAAATAAAATAATTAATATAAAAAAATAAAAAATAATAAATTTTAATGCTTAAGCATCATTGTGTGTTTTAAAGGGATGAAACATGTTTTTAAATTTAAAAATTGAATGTCAAATCAAATTGAATATTACAACTTAAATACTTAATTCCTAAATCGTTATCTTAAAACATTTTAAGAATGAAATAAAACTGGATGCATGTATTATTTTAACTAAAACAAGTGTTATATAATATCAAAAGAAAAAAAACATTCAAACTTTTTAATTTGCCTTATTTTTTTAATTTAATTGAATATTACAACATGTTTATGTTTATATCAATTACTTTAAAAAGTTGTCAAACTCACTTTAGAATTTATTTGACTTAAAACTTATAACAACTTTTAAAATACATTAATCATATCAATGAGAGTGAAAGTTCAAATGTGAAAAAGAAATTTCTCAATTTACCCTAACAAATAACTTGTAATTTTTGCTACGATTTCCTGCTTTCAAAAGACTGTGAAGAATTTTTTTAGAGTCATCAATGGTTATGCTTCTTAAAACCAGTCCCGCGATCCACTAATTTAATTATTTATTAAATATTGTGAAATAAATACAAACGGTGATATGACATTAAAAACAATTCACGATACCATATTAATTGTATTGACTGACAGTGTAAATTAATATGTTCGAAATAGAAATTTCAATGTATTGAATTCTCCAACACAACACTTCCATTCATACTGCCATTCCCTTCTCCCAAAACTTTTCACTCTCCCAAACTATATATTAAAACCGGACATTTAACTCACCACCCGTAACGACCGACCCCCCTAATAACCCAATATCCAGATTCACCCCCACTCTTTTCGTCCTCCAAAGTTTAACACGGCTTCAAACCGAGAGGTCTCTTCCACTGCTCTCGCCATCACACAGCCGTCTGCAAATTATGTTAAAACCGAGTACCTATATTTCCCTGATTGGGAAAAGCTCTCGTTGACTCGGCACATTTTGAAGACGGGTGGTGGAAAATGTGGGAGTTGTGTCTATGAGTCTATCAGGTGTGGAGGACATCGAGTTGTCCATGGACGGTGAGGGAATCATTAGACGGGATTGGAGTTTTCTGGGTAATGAGCATGAGCTTGGTAAATTAGGGAGATGAATTAAGCTGTGGATGAGGTGAGTCAGGTTTGGGGATGACTAGAGTTAGAGGCATTTGTGTATTGGTTATTGGGAGATTGAAATTACACCTAATTTTATTTTTTGGGGGGTGTAAATTTTAATGAATACCTGATAGCGTGTTTGTAAAATAGTTAAATTAACCGGCAGCACTGTTTGTTGCTGGTAAATTTCCGTTATTTGAGGAAATATCTGGGTTTTTTTTTTCCTTTTTCTGTTAAATGAGAGAAACTTTCTGTTATTTGAAATATATTTTTAAAGTTCTTTTATATTAGTTACAGGAGGCCGCCTTTATAGCAATTCATATAACTATAAGCAAGCTATATAGCAAGTCATATAACAAATATTCAGGGTTCAATATTTCATGATCCACTTGTGTTCTCTCTAGGCATTTTCTTCAGTCCCAAGCAGCACAAACATTTAAGATTCGTCAATTTTTTTCATGTACGTTTAAATTTCGTTTTCTTCTAATAGCAGCTACGTAAACTTGACAGATGTGTTATGTCTTGTGCTAACCTTCAAACCCTTCTCATTGTATAGACACGAATGACATTGTTACGTCAACGGCAAACACATTAAGGGGCCCACAGACGAGCAACTTGGTCGTCAACCCGGTTGTCAACCAGGTTGATGCTTTTCCCACAGACGGCCAACCTGGTTGTCAACCAGAATGTAAACAATGAATAAAAAATTAATCAGAATGTAACAAATTAATATATTTTGGTACTTTAAATGCAAAATTATATTTTATTTAATTATTCTCTCGTGCCAGAATTATATTATTTTAATTTTTAATGCTTAGTTTTTTTTTATTTTCCTAATAACATGTTCCGATTAAGCTCCGCCCACCAAATTGACGATCAGATCATCAACCTGAAATTCAATCATCAACTTCCCCACAGACGGCCAACTTGGTTGCAAACTTCGCAAATTGACAACCCGGTTGACGACCAAGTTGCTCGTCTGTGGGCCCCTTAAAGAGGAATAGCCTTATAGCCACCTTATAGCAAAATGAAGATTGACATCGTTTTAACTAAACACTCACTAGCAGTTTTGACTTGTGAGTACTTGTTTTAAAATTAATTCTTTTATTGGTTATTTTACTAAATCTGAATTTTTTAGGAAGAATTCTTGGAAAAAGCAAGTTTTCTAGGCATGCGGACAATTTTCATCAAACCACATTGAAAAATTAAGACTATTACAGTGTGGATAGGTAATACCTTTTAATAAATTGAAACAAAATTATGTGTTTAACTTTTGTATATAACATAGGTTTTACTTCACACCCCTTATATGATTAATAAAACACCGGCTGTTGTTAAAGAGCTTAAGAGTCGTCTAGACTGCTACTTGCATACAAATATCTCGTTTTTAACAATGTTTGAATAAAATAGTGAGCTTACCTTTCCCTTGAAAACTTGATAATTAACTTTGCTCTAGCTGGTTAGAATAAAAGTGCTGTAAGTCGAAAAAAATGAGTTATGAAGGGATTTGGAGCCTTTATTTATTCTTTCCGGGTGAAGTGGTAGTTTTTTATGTCAACATAACGATAATTAGCCTATAAGAGTAGCCCTGAAATTGTCTACATAATAGCAACAACAAGTGTAGATAAATTAGCTAAGACAAAAGAGGATATTACGTAGATATACACCACCTGAGAGTTTGTCTACCCTTTTCCAGGCAGAAATAAATATTTCGTTAATTAGCTTGGAAATTCTTCAAGGATAAACTAGATAGTTTATAATATGCGGATAAACTATTTTTATATAATATAATAAAACTTTAATTGTAATTTTTTATAAAATGTAAGTCTTGAATCAAGCCGGT
The DNA here is from genome assembly GCA_963680715.1 of Tetragnatha montana. NCBI lineage: Eukaryota > Metazoa > Arthropoda > Arachnida > Araneae > Tetragnathidae > Tetragnatha > Tetragnatha montana. Next base: position 14,032,657 of record OY796685.1, read on the forward strand.
TTTTATAATATATTTTGTTGCCAATTTGTATACACCTTGTTGTAATCAATACGTATTTTTATTTTCAGATTGTGTAACAAAACTACACCTTATACAATAGATCAAAGCAAACTTTTTCTAATAACTGTACGAAATATAAAGAATTAAATAATTATGAAATCGTTGTAAAATTACGTTATTTTTATAAAAAAATAATAAAAGTAGTTAGCTACTCATGTACTCGTGCAGTAAATATACTTTCCAAAAATTTTGGAAACACAGTATCAAATTTATTAATGTTGTTCAAAACTGAAGAAGTATATTTAAAACATGTACCAAAGATCTTTCAAAGTAAACTTTAATATTTTTGGAACTCTTTCATGATTAAATTACATCTCCCGAACTTACGAAGCGTAAAACTTCAACCTACCTCCAGACCCAACATCCCTTCAAAGAAAGTTATTTTCTAGAAAATGTCAAAACTTATAAGCAAACAAAGTCAAAAAATTTTCTGAGACGAAATTCAATCCTTGGGCATAAAATCATTATACAGAATAAATTTTCTCAGAAACTAGCACATCCTATTATCTTCTCACAGACACCGCATCGATTTCTTTACACAGAAAATTGTTTTCTCGTAGAATCTCGCCCCCAAACGCATGCATTACATCAAATTAACACTCGACTCCCATTAGATATTCGGAATGCTGACGGGGGAATTAGCAATGCGCTTGTGTGACTGCCCTTTCTGGAAACGCACCAAAAAAACATCGGAGCGCATTACCATTACGTTGATTTAAGTGCCTCTCACTAAAACTCCTCCTAAACAACACGAAAAAAAAAGGAGAGCATTCCCTGTTTACAACGCGAACTCCTCATCCATTTACACCTCCAAAAAGCAATTCTTACTTTCAGAAATCTAATTTGGATTTCAATCAACCCGGCGTCCATTACAATTCTAACTAGATCTGAGAAAACTCCGACTCGCATATGAGAATTAGGATAGGGACAGAAGCCGGTTATCCGGGATAGATAGAAGCTTTTCCCGGATACATTCGGGAAGAGGAAAACCCCCGGAGGGGTTGTCAGAGTCGTAACTCCCGGTCATCAATCAGGGGGTTGTTTTTTTTTTCATTGCAGGTTGTAGCGTTTTATTCTGATAGTTTTTCGCGTCGTTTTACGACTATCGTACACGTGTTATGGAAATTGATAATGATTGGAATCTGTACTAGTCTTGTTCGATTTTTTTTCTCCATGGGGGATCGTCTGTAACCTGCTGGCTGACGATCAGGGTCAGACGACATTGATGGTTGGGGAGGGGGGGGTTTTATCGATACACGAGGGAATGGAGCTGGGGTGCTATTTTGAGATCGTTTGCGATTGATTTCCGATTGGTGGAGATTTGGTTTGGGGGGAGGGGTGATGCTTTGATTGCGTTTTCGAATATTTTTTTATGTGTTTATTCTGTGAGATTTATGCTTTTATTATTTCCTTGAATAATGGTAATGGTTTGCGTTTTGTTTTACTGAAATTTAATAAAATCACAGCAGTTTTTTAGGATCAATCCGGAAATCATAACACTGTTTTAATTTTTGTTCGACGAAAATGATGATGGAGAGTGTGAAAACATATTTTTTTATGAATACATAAATACATAACTAAATATTAATGAAAAGATAATGTTAAGTTTTACTGGTAGAAGACTTCATTAGAGTTATTCGATTAATTCATCCTTCAAATACAATGGTTTAATTTCTTGCAACAAAAAAGCACTTGCCTGTTTTAAGAAGATAGCAAAAACTACAAAGAACTTAATAGGTGATTATGATAAACCTTTTAGTATTAGAAGGAAGAATACTAAAAATATGAATTTTAATTTAGAAATCCACATTTTTTTAATTACTTTTAAGAATTAGATTTTCTTAAAGATCCGAATAAGTCATTATGCACCATAATATAATTAATCTCATTAACGTGTAAAATTGGAACTGGTCAAATAATTTAGTCATTCATTTCGTTTGCTGATGCCAATTTGTTCTCGATTATAAATTCATTTTAACAAAATACTGCTTAAGTTTTTTTAAGCTCTGTTATAATGATCTTAAAGATATTCTGTAATATAAATAATCATATTTCTTTTTATAAGTTTTATTTATTGGTTCATCTGCTATTAAAAACATATGGATTAAAATAACTTGTTGACAATAGAATATTCGAAAAAATCAGTTAAACTTACTTCACCAATGTGTAAAAATCTCTATATTTTTATTAACCAACGAGCGGCTCCATTTCAGTAAAAGAATAGTTTAGTGTGCAGGAATAGCGTCAGTTTCGGGAATAATATATCATGATTAGCAATCTATTAGATTTTGGTGATTTGAAAAATGAAATTTATTTTAAAAATTTAATTTTTAATCCTTTTGAAAAAGTGTTTCAAATGTAAATGAATTTTTGAAAAATTAACTAAAATCATCCCTTTTTTTAAGATCAAAAACATTTTTTTAGTTACAAAAAAGAGAAAGACCTTTCCTACTAGAAAGATAAAAAAAGGTTACTTTTATGCGTTTAAATAAAGTTTTGAATTTTTCTGAATTTTCGATTGAGTCAATCTAATCTCTTATTTATTCATAACAAAATATTTTATAAATATATTCTCAGATTTTATTTAGAGCCATTTTCCTGTTTTTCTCCATGACGAGAGGCAAATGTCGCAAAACTTTTGTATCAGAAATATCAGTATCACTCTTAAAATTTTATTTCCGACGCAAAAAATGTCTAAATTAAAAACTTCCTTGCATTAGAAAGTTTGAAAAACCTCAAAAGGGCGACCTTTTACCACCACCTACCCCCTATTGAAATTCGAAGTCTACTATTCATAATTTATGCTTAATTTAAAATAATAGTAGTTCTGAAAAAGGATTTTTAAAGATAATAAACATTTTTATTCATCTATAATTACTTTTTTTTGTTGTATAAGCAAAAAGTTCCTTCATTAACATTTTTGAGAAAAGCGATGCAACAGAGAACATACCTGAAAATTCACGAATGACTCTTTTTACAAACAAAATGACTAATGATAAAATACAAACCTCTTTTAATTCACACATCCATTAATATCCTTTCTTCTTCCCTCACACTCTAATAAAAACAACAGAAAACCCACTCTACCTCAGAAGAGATAGCTTTGCATCAAAGAACAAGAGATAATGGGAAAATAATGTGACTTTTATTAAAGCGCAATCCAGATTAACAACAATGCAGATGAAAGTTGAGCTCGCATCTTAGGGGTGATGAGGGGTGGGGGTCGGGGGTGAAGGGAGGTCAGACGGGGCGTTCTTCCATCGCCATCCGGAGGTGCATGTCGCACTCCGCCTCCGAGAATTCGAACGAGTCTCCGGGACTGGTCTCCGCGTCGCTGATGTAGTACACCGTCTCCTCCGTCTCTTCGCTCTGCAGCTCGCTGCGTCTGGGAAGAACAAATACGTCAATCTTCAGAAAAAAAACACCTCAACCCGTTTTGTACTCATATTGACAACATATTTGTTTCTGTTAATATTTAGATAGAACATTCAAACACTTCACTGTAAAAATTTGTCTGTTTAATTAAATTTTATGTTGTATTTGGACGACTATTTCTCGTATGCCTGGAAACCGGGTTTTTTCCGTGAATTCTTCCACAAAGGTTTTCCGTGAATTGAATTGAAAATTGATGAGATAAAAATCGCCGCTAAAAGAATAAATTTTAAAACCAAGTATGTTCAAATCAAGATTTTTCCGCGATCGTTAAATTAAAATGAGGCCGTCATGAAGTCATTCGGGCTTTTAACATGAGTTGTATTTAATACCTATAATATAATATTGAATGTTATTTATGCTGCTCCCTATAACTAAGCATAAAATATGTGATGTTACTTCAAATACCGTAAATCAACCGACAACAGTGCTGACGGTTAATTTCTGTTTTAAAAATTGAAAGTTTAAATATATAGAGGAATTTAAAGCAGGTATATAACAAGTGCCTTCATAGATCACAGCATTTTATTTAGTTGATATTAAAAGGTTAAATTATTTATAATTAATTTTCAGCCCTTTGTCACTTAGAGTGGTATCCGTAAAGTTATAAATAAGAATATGCAGGGGGGGAAAATATATTTTTCTTTTTGTAATAATTTTTGTTAATTAAAATGGTAAATATCGAATTTTTAATGAAGTTTAAAAAACACGTTTTTAATCTTTAATATATCATATAATGTTATGTGTATGCTTTAATAAAAACCTTTTCATAGAGTTGATTATAATCCGTCTTAAATTAATGCATTTTTATTATACTTTAACTTTGATACTTAAATGCATAGATATTTAATTTTTTTTATTTAACTAAGGTTGTTAAGAACTTTATTAAATTCGTTTATACAAGTACTATATTATAAATTTCCTAAACATACTTTTTAATTTAATAATTATGCAGAAAATAAATGTAAGGAAAAGGCGATGCTTAGAACTAACTGTTATAATTTTTAAAAAATCACATTGTCAAAAATACTGAAAAATTGGAAATAACTACATTTTTAAACAAAGACTTTATAAACCGTTGTGTAAAAAATTGTTAAACTCGGTTTTGAAAAAAAAAATACTGTAAAAGGCATTCGCGCATAAACATTGGACACATCTGTCATTCATTATAAAAAATAGTTATTTGCGTCCGATTTCTTTTGGTTAGCTTTATAACAAACGGAACCGATAAAGACGGAAGTTAGTACATTTTTTAAAACTTCTTTTTTCTTTTTTTAAGTGCTTAATCACATTAAACGAAATGGAGTGAACTCAAATAAAAAGCAATCGAGAAAAATCCGAAATCTCCTTACTCAAATATAATTCGCATTAGATGGAGAGAGAAAAAAAAAGAAATTCGAGTGAATGATGTAAGTTTAATAAATCAATCTACAAAAAACCGGGGACAAATGAGAACCTAGAAGAAAGAAGGTTTCAAAAGGAAAAGAAAAAGAGGTTTAGTCGAGGACGTGGCATAATACCATCTATACATCTGTCTTTGTAAACTCTTTCAAAGTCATTTTTATCGAATAGGAAGAAAAAAAAAGGATGGCCGAAAGGAAACTGTACAAGGGTTGTAAAGCCATTGCGAGCAGAGCAGAAAAAGCTATTACAAGTCTTCCGAATCAGAACCATAAAAGTTTTTATTTCAGAAGCACTTATATGGGTATGAAAGAAGAACAGAAAAATTGAAATAGCGAATAGGTCAAAATGAACATGAAATCACTCTGGAGGTTTCTTCGTGGAAGGCAACATTATTGGAACAGTTTGATAACAAAAAAAAAAACACTTTGAGGTAGTAAAGATGGTGCTTTTTTCCCCTAGGTACTTCTTGAAATAAAATCAGAAACGAAAACCACTGTTTGAATTGAAAGCACGAACTGATAGATCTAAAACTGGAGTGTAGAAGTATTTTTCTTGAAACACTCCAAATAGTTCATCAATTTTTAAAACTTTAGTATAAATGGTGTCATTGTACTGTATCTGATCGGTATTCTTGCAAGTATGCGATTTACCAGTTTAGTTAGCTGGATTTAAGGTAAATTGAGACACAGCTACTGATGTTTTTTAAATAAAATATTCTTAATTATGAAGGCTAAAAACACGAGGATTCAAAAATTTTCAGTTGAGGTATCGCTATCTACCCTATATCCAGCTAACTAAATTGGTAGATCGCATACTGCAAGAATACCATTTGATCATATAGGTGATAAGATTTATTGATGATTTGTTAATAATTAGTAGTTACTACATACAATATTCATACTATTGTAAATTTAGAATCACAATTTGTACACACATTTTCGTTGTTTTAATTGTCCCTTTTTGACGAAATTCTAAAATAGATCGGTAAAAACTGCGCTTTGTAGTCCATATGTAAGGATATTTTTTCTTTCTTTTACATATCAATGTCAAATTAAAATTGTTTTAAGAGAAGAGGAAAATATGCTGGCAGTGAAGTTATTATTAGTTTATTTAAAAAATTATGAAAACCTCCATGGTCGGAATCATTAATATTTATGAAATAAATTTCCAGGCATATGGGCAAATACTTAGAGAGCTGGATACTTGAAAATACCTGCTTAAAAATCAAATCTCCTTTTCAAAAATAAAGACCAACACACAGCATTTCCTCAAACAAAATTCTATCCCTAAAAACAGGAAAATATTCAACAAATAACAAAAGATTTACGAAAGATAAGGCTTTAAATTATATCCAATGCTCAAAGGACGCATGACAAAGCAAATACCCTGAAATAACTTTCACCCTTAATAAACATTGATATCAGAATAAAACATTTCTCGACTGCGATTCATCATGAAGCTGATAACAAACATTCTTGGGGAAGAAATATCAATGCATATATGACCGTGCATTTGAATAGACACAATGCTACGCTCGAAGATAAATAGTGTTAAGAGTATGCCGCTTTTGCATATTTCCCTCATTTAGATTTCGGGGAGGGGGAATCATATTTTATTCTGTCACTTATCATCCTCCGCTGAAGAAAACGCGTTCACCCTATTTTAAATTTTCTGAAATCACCCGATCAATTTTTTTTTTAGTTTTGGGGTTTTATAATAATCTAGGATTTTCATAGAAGGTTTTATTTATGAGAAGAGGATGGTTGAATGTTTTGAATGATTACTTTTAATTTGTGTTGCGATGTTTACTTTTGAGAGGAAACAAGAGTACCTGTTTGAAACTGTGTTTGAAAGAGGTGGATTATGTGTGATATATTAGGGTTAAACAATATACATGGGTTTGTTTGCCTATATCTTAGAAGTTTCTAAAGCATAAGAAGCATATTGTACAAACAAAAATTGATTTACTGTATTATAAATATAATGACGTAGTAGTTCGTCTTAAGATGCTTTAAAATTTATTCTGTAATGGAAGAGAAGGATACAGTTTTCACTGAGCATAAATAATGATTTGAGTTCTTTACCCTTTGTTAAAATAACAATAAGAAAATATAGGGATACTTCCTATTATTGTTAAAACGTTGCAGTGTAAGTTATTTCTTAAATCCTTTTGAGCATTTTAAATTAGGACATATACTTTTGATTTCTTAGTATATTTGCGAGATAATTTAATTATGATTGTTGTAAATTAAAATTTTGCTTACTTATTGTTAATTAATCTTTTGATTGAAGATTCAGATCTAACACATTTGTGCTTACCACGTTAACCCCTTAAGTGATCAGAGAGTTCATGTGATGTATATAAGCTATTAGAGGTAATTTCCTTTCCAACTATACATTATACATTGCCTAAATCTCTATTATAAAAAAAATTGAATTTCCAGAAACTCTTCTCTTAAACGAAACTGTAAATACCTACTAAGTTTTTCCTTCTCGTTGACTTGGTAAACTACTAAAAAAGAAGCTTATTGCAGAACAAAATTACACGACCATTTATTTTTTTCCATATCGTTCTTTCTACCTGTCGTTTCGATACTTTAATGTTATATTCCTAACAGAAAACAGCATTGCAAACAATCAAAGAAAACGCCAAACCGATTCTCTCCCAAATTACTTCTTCACTCGCTCTAAAAAGAGTTCTTAATGTTTCTCAAAAACCATTCCAGCAAATCTTCCAAGAGACGAGCATTACAACATTTGCATTCAGGCACACTTGCGACCAAAACGCGTTACTCTTCTCATACCTTCTCCGGCTGGGATTCCATTCTATTCCATTGAAATCCACGGCCGGTAGGAGGCGAAAGGGTTATAAAGTTCTTTACCGGTAGAATCGATATTCCATCACGAGTAGAGAATGGCAGGGCCTGAAGCAAAACATTTTAATAAACTATAAAATTCACTCCTACGCCGTTACCACAAATCTGAAATCGATATCCTTCAATGCAGCACTTGGCAAATCCCACCCTGCGTAAGAATCTGTTTATAATTCAGAGCACACGGACTCTTTTTGTGGTACAGATAACCTGAAAATAAAATTTCCCGGGCATAAGGTATGCAGGCATTCCGGTCATCCGTGTGTAACAAGCAATATATTAAATACCATCGACCCAAGGTAAAACAGTGCTCTATATTGAAGGGTAAAATGGATTATTCGAAGAGATATTTTCAGGAATAGATAGGAGGAAATATATATTTCGTATAGAGTGGATTATGCAAAGAATTCAGTTTTATCGACGTGAGTTTTTAAGTGTATTAAAGAGTGGATTGAAGAAAATCGTATTTCCTACCAAACAGGATTTAGTGAAGTTACTTATACATCCCTTAATATTTTTATATAACTTTGATATTAAATTATAAATGGATTGACATAGGTTGGAAATCTATTCTTAAATATAAGACTATAAGCATAAATCGAGCTCCATTTACTTTATATATTCGATGGTTCTTTAGTAATACTGAGTTAAACCCTGAACAAATTCATACAAAATAATATTTTAAAGGTTTTAACTTACAATTGGCTTGAATACACAGCCTACAACAAATTAATTTGTTGCTTAAAAGTTTCCAAAAATTATTGAATTTGTAAGCAATGATAATACGTTTAGTATGTTATTTTATAGTGCTGATTACAAAACTGTTACTATGTTAAATTAAATAAAACTATCAAGTGATACGCAATTTTAATTATATTATACCAAATGAATAATAATTCCAATATTTTATAATTGGAAATCAGTCACATGATAAAATATCGAGAATAGGTCATTTGGCTCATTTTTTTCCATTTTTCTTTAGTCAGAAAATCCAACTCTTTTCAAGTTAGTGTTGAAACAACCTTTTAATGCCTTTTTAAGTCTACTTTTACATGGACATTACACAATATCGTAGTTCTATTATAATAAAAACGATGTTTAAATAATTAGTCAACTAAATAATTCGGTGAACCAGAAGTAGAAAACCGATGGGGGTATTTTTTACACAAGTTGAAACTATGTAGCATTTCATCAATATAATAAGTTAATTTGAATTAAGAAAAATATTTTTGATCATTTTAATAGTTTTTATTACTTTTTTAATTTAAACATTTTAATGGCACATGCTTCCTCTCCGGGTAACTGTTTTAAGGTTCACGCAAAACAAAACAAAGCAATTATTTGATAATTATGATTTTCTTTTTATATGCTAATGCTAAGTCCTATATTTGACATAAACTATATTGTATACTAAATTTGAGTCTTTAACTTTGTACTGAAAATATGTCAGTTTAATATGAATAAAACTCATTCTATAAATTAATAGGATTTCAAATTTAGGATTTATAGTTTAAGAAAAGCGTGCAATATACTAGGAAAAGTAGTCCACTTGAAAACAAATTAATTCCTAAAACCCATTTATGAAAGGAATACATTATAAGTTTATTTTCTAAATAAATGAACTGTATCGTTTATTTAGAAAGTTGTATAACTATACCTCCCACAGTTAGATGATTTTTAATCATATTGAATTTGATCATATTGAAACTTGAAACCTTAAAAAAAAACCTAATTCCATTAAAAATAAAACATTATATCTGATGTGATTTTCTTCAAAAACACTTAAGGTCTTTTTATTTAAGTGCCATAGTAGTCAAATAATAACTTTTTTTAATATATTTTGACTTACTCCCCTTTCGAAACCAATTGCCCAGGTTAATAAAATACTATTAAAATGTACAACAAATCATCACCTTCATAACAACATATTTCGCAGATTTTAACTACTCGTATCTCTTTTCTTCTATCTACGCACAGTAAGTTTTCCTCTGCGATTCATACCTTTTAAACTAACTCATCAACGATTATTAGTTCTCCTATAACGTAATAATAAATAAACCCTCAAGAGTCGGAAATATATCAAATATCGTCCGCATTAAGCAACGAATTTCAAGCTCTTCTCCAACGCATTATTTTACGACACCATTCTCCCAAATCCATCAAAGGGGCACTTCATACACCTCAACGCACTTACACGAAACACCCCCACCCCCATCGCAAACATAAAAATATCGTTCTCCAGATTCGATTAAGAGAGACTCGAAGAGCAAGAAAGAAATGACGGATAGAGGTAACAGAAAACCTCCTCCTGAATATTTCGAAGAATACTAGTACTACCCACGTATCCCGGACGTGATTGAAGAGCGACTTATCCAAAGAAGTGTCTCAGCGGAATTTCGCGGAGTACGTTATTAACGTTTCCCCACCGACGGAACAATCCGAATGGCTATACGTGAAGATTCGAGTAAATACGGCTCGAGTATATATATCGCCGCTGTTTTGAAGCATGTTTTGATGCGTGTTTCAAAACACCGGGCGGCGTGAATTGTAGAAGAAGCGGAATTGATTTCGGGGCTCTCTCTCCTTGTAAGCGATGGAACGATGTCTTTTCGGGAGTATAAACCAGGGCATTCTTTACTCTTGAGGGACGGTGGAAAAATTACGAATTTAATCTACAGTTTGTTTGTGAGTGTGCTGGATATGCTTTTTAACGGGTTGACTTTATTTAATTAATGTTGATGCAGTTATAACGTTCCTAACTCAGTATATTTTTATATTATACATGATATTTTTAAAGAATAAACACCTTTCCAGGTTTTTTAAAAATTGTTTATTAGGTTTGAATTGATTGGGTGGGTAGTCAAGAGGTACAAGTGATGATGTGCAATATGAGTTTACTAAGCGTGGTGAATAAGTTTTGAAAACTTAATTTAAAAAAATTCTAAGTTTAAATTTTATGCTCACTAATTTATAAAGTATTTTTAAAGCCAAAGGATGGTGAAATTTCTTATGAAGAATACACATCGGTCACTCCTTTCAACAACGTCATATCTAAAAAAAACCCCTGATTTTTCAGGAGAGTGATTTTAAAGTAGACATTGAACTAGATTGAAATGCATTGAAAATGTATTTTAAAACATACGATTGAAGTAAGATTTTTTCTATGTAGCATAAAATAAAGACATGACGATCTTGTAGGATTACACTACTCTTTCAGGGCTTTATAAAAACAATCATAGCTAAAAATTGTTTATTTTTGAAATATGACGATGTTAAAAGGAGTGAATGACATGATTTAACTACTATATCGAGAAGTCTGTAAAGCAACCTCAATACAAAAGTTACTATACCTCTGAACAAAGCAAGCAAAAGAAGTTATTATTTTGCAATGCGAAAAGCCAATTTTAGGTTAAAGCAAGATTACAATATTATTTTTAATCAATATTAAACATTTCTATAGGTATAAACATATGAAAAGAACAAATATACTTAAAATAACACAATAATAATGCAATAAATTTAAAGAAAGAAAATGGCACAGCAAGGTATGGAGGTAAATTTTTGATTTTAATAAATTGAAAAAATCTAAATAATCTATGTCGATCATAACCTAAATTGAAAAAAAAAATAATCGTAGGAGAATTAGGAATATAGTTTGAAATTCTAAAGGTAAATTCTTTTTAAATTTTTGGCCAAGATAGATAAGATGTTTTCGAAAAATTTCATTACTGAAAATAGTAATTTGGTTTTCTTGCTGGTACTATATTAGAAAAATTAATATTTAAATCACATTTTTATTATAGTATAAAAGTATTATACGATAAATGCCCAATAGGTAAAACATTAAAGAGTGTTTCCCATCTTATACATTTTTAGAGATGATTATATTGAAAATTTGATACGTATAAAAATAAATTGTGGATTGATAATAATAGAAATAAATTACATTTGAAAGATTATATCTGTTATAGGTATATCCCGAATAGTCCCAATTGAGTTGCTTTCTTAAGTTCAGTTGTCACAATTGAGTTAAGAGTGGCGTATGTCCACACATCAAAACTGAAGTGTTTTAGTACCATCTCTAGTATTTTTCCTATTGAGAGAGCATTTTTGCAGTGCTACTTATAGATCAGTTTATTGAAATTTTTACATAAGCAGATTTTGACTTATACCCCTGTTCTCCTGAAAGGCTCGATCATGATTTAAAATATATATAAACTAATTAGAAAAGTTTCAAAAATATGTATCAATAATATTCTTAGAATTGGGATAAAGTTACAGAAATTGAATATTTTTATAAAATACTTTTTCGCTTATTTCAAATGTTCCTTTAAAATGGCTTTTTAAGTATATTCCTTTGCATTTCATTTCTGCATTATCTCTAACTTCATAAGGGGATTAATATCTTTTTTTCTGATTATAAAAACCATCAGGGAATGAAAATAAATATCATTACAGAAGAATAGAACAGAACTACGTTTTAAGAGAAAACCCAGCATTTGTTGAGTTATAGCGTGGAATTATTTCTAAACAAAGGAAAAACCTTGATAAAATTATCAATGAATAATTGAGAATGCATTTAAAAATTACCATTTCTAATGTATTATATATTAAAAGAACAATGATAGCCTGATTTAAATTCACAATTTTTAGGCACGATAAAATTGTGTTTGTATAAAAGGAAAAAACTATCTTTTAGCGTTTATTTCAAATATTATTCCTTTAAAGCTGATTTTAGATACATTGTTTTATACTCCATTTATGTGAGTGGAACCTTGAGTACTTACTTTTAATGAGCACTTACTCATTAAAAGGTACATTTTCAAATAAATGATCACATTAACTGAAAATGTTAGAGTTTATTCCGTGTGAATGTGTATTTATACATAGTAAAGGTTTTATTATCTGCTTTAGGCTTTTTTGAAGATCTCCGGTGTTCAGGAAATTTCCTTGAGATTGAAGTTATTTCCTACTGTTAAAAAATTCTTAAATTAATAATATTTTTAATTTTTTTTTTCATTTTGATAACATAACAGTAATGAGACATACAAATTTGACATAAAAGAGACTAAGATGGAAGTTTTTAACACCGTATTAAAACATAACCAAACAGAAGATAAAATGGAATCAGATTGTAATAAAGTAGAAGACATTGGGAAGTTTTCTAACCTTTTCACTACTATTATTTTTACATAAATATTTGTGTCTTTTTTACCTTGGCTGACTTCATTCAAAAATGAATTATGTATGTTACTATACAATTTTTATCAAAAAATCGTAACCCTAATGGGTACACCCGGAGAAGATTTAATAATATCTCAGTCTTTATATAAGATTTGTCAGAGGTTTTCCATAAAAAATAAACAATATAGAGTAAGGTAAACGGATAAAATTACCTACATGACCAGATCAAACAGTTGGAATTATACGAAGCACCACCATTAAACCCTGAACATACCCTCACGGTTTCATAAACTCATTTTTTGCACCATCCCCACTCCAGACAAGATCCGACGATGTACATTTTTATTTGAGAACCTAAAGCAGATCCGCATGGCATCCAAGAAAGATATTCCCTGTCCCCCTCCCCCAAGAGTCACGCGCAGGGGGAGAAATGATTGAGGCTTTGCATTTCTTACCCAGACAATCGCCACTCTCCCCACACCCCCTCCCTGCGTCCAGTCACGGACATATGTCAAAATAATGTGGGGATGCCTTCTCTAACGACGTGCAGGCGATGCTGTGTCTTTCTGGGGTCCTTGGGACCGTTCTCGAGGGAACGATTTCGGTTTTGGAGGAGGGGGGCGATCGAGGTTTGCCATCGATTTCGCATTTGGGATTCCGAGATAACGGGGGTTGGTATGTTAAGAGGTGGTTGTTTATTCTTTCCCGTTCTGATGGCTCATTGTGTGTCTTATGAAAAGGGCAAATGGGATTTTTGGTGTAGACCGTCCGTAACGGGCGCCTTAGATGATATTATGTGTTGATTCATGAGAAAAAATATGAATTGATAGTTCGAAATGATTCATTGCTTATTCTGTGATTTCTTACCAAATTTACATAGATTGAAAATGTAAGATCGTTTAAAAGGAAGTGTTTTTTTTTAAAACTTAACTTGTGCAGTTTATTTTAAGTTTATTTTTTTTAGTTTATCTGTTCAACCCATTCACCCCTAAAATAGTTTCGTCCATTTAAAGCATTTTAATTAACACGCCTGTGTTCTCAAATAGAACTTTTGACCATCGAATTTTTTTCTGAGATCTATAACTTTTTAGACGTTGTTCAATTTTAAGGAGTAGCTATCTATATTTGTTATTCGTAGGTTATATACAAAAAAAACCCTCAAATTTTTCAGATATAGAAAAAGTTTTTATAGATTAGAAATTGACACACAACGACACATAACATTGGTATGAAATATAATATATATTTTTCTTCCTGCAACTTAAAAAATATTAAGTTCCCCTAATAAAAATACTTCATATTTGGATCAGCTTTTTGTGTTTTAATACTGTTATCAATAAAAAGGAAAAATGAAGAACCTTTCACTGTTCAATAAAGAATTTTATATTACATTCTTTTATTTATTTGGACGTACATTTTGTGCTATTCCGTATCATCCTACCATCCACAAATGACGGTTTTGCAGAGATACCTAATGTATAAAATTGAGAAGGGTTTGTAAATTTTAGTTCATTTTGTTAATGAAATGAATAATCGACTGTCTTCATTATTTATATTTCATGATAATTAAGATTAAAGAAAATTCCCCTTAAATGTATTTCGATAATTTATTTAGAAGCCTAAAGCCTATTGGATAGGAAGAGGAAATGAAAGCTAATGGAAAGTCAATATAGCAAATTTTATGAAATTTCATAAGGAATATATTGTTAGAAATAGGGATTTATTTATTGCAGATGTAGGTCCATTATCTTTGTCATTGCATTTTTCGTCCTTATAATAATATTCTTCTAATTTATTGATGGTTAAATTAATGGGTAGTAGAAAATGCTTTTACTTATTCTGAGCAAAAAAGATTTTAGATCATTAAAATATAATAAATATTGAATTTGTGCAAGGTATATTGAACACGCGCATTTCTGGATATAAACAGCTATTTGCATTAAACACGCAAAATTTTGATTTGCTTTTCTTAATAGATAGATTTTGAGAAATTTTACCCTAATCACAATAAAATTTGCTTCATTATTAATTTCCTTAAGTGCTTTAATACTAAGTTTATCTTTAATTTAATGAGTGATAAAAATTTATTAAAACAAAGTTAAACATACCATAAACAAAATATTAAAAACTGACAGTCGTTTCTCGGTGATGCATCTATACATACCTACACCATCGAAACCGCCCTCAGTTTTTAAAGTTTTGTTTGTTCTATGCTTTACGTTAATCAATTTTTATCATATTGACTTTAGCACAGATTTTAATCTTTGAAATTCCTTACTACTTATAATACACCTTTAAATTTAGACAGTGCTTTACATCAAATATCAACATACATATACATATTCTTCATTGTAAATATATTCTGAGATAATTTCGATTGTATAAATCTGGTAGAAAATTTTATAATAATTAAACATACATTTTGCAACAAATTATATTATTTTTCACCCTACCAATCTGTAGGTATCGAATGTAAATCGTTTAAAAGAAAGCAAACTCAAAGTCTTTTGTAATAAAGAATTGCAGTTTTGAGAAATCGTTAAAAAAAACCGTCAGAGTAAGAGTTTCAATTTATTTTAATGCATTTTCCTTTCAAAAAATGTAAAACAGTTTAACTGAAAGTAAAAGATTCCGTCTGCGACGTTTTTCACTCGATCTTTGAACGCATGATATAAAACGGAATTCTTCTATACGTTTGAATCGTGACAAGGGTAATAAAGTGCTTAAATTTCTCTTAGGAATACAAATGAATGTTCTGGGGTATGAACTATAAGTAATTCAATAAAAAGTAATTCCTTCTCAAGAACTTCAAAAGAATTCAAGATAAACGTTTAATTGGATTGAAATCTAAATTCCTCGAATCTTTTATCGTCATTCTTTGAAGAATGAATAATTAAGAATTATTTTTAAGTGAGAGTAGAGGGGATTTTAAGTAAAGACGGGGTGCTCTTTTGAGTATAAAATGCGTTTAGAAGATTGCTTAGGAGATATTTTAAAAACACTATTAAATTACCCAATCTAAATGAAAATCTCCTTTGACAAATTAATTGAACAAATCGCAAGAAATTCCGGAGTAAGGAAATTGTAATATGATCTATAAATGAATTTAAAGTTTATAAAAATCGAAAGCTCTTAAGTAAATCTCCTCAGTAAAAGTAATGATGCAAACTTAGTTTTAAGATAAATGTATTTATTCAACTTGGATGTTTACTCAGATATTTTGGCAAGTAGGGCATTGTTTATTTCGTAGGAGGATTTGGAAGATTTGTGGAAAATATTTTAGTATTCAAAATCTGTTCGAAATAAATTTTAAGACAACTTTCACAGGAAAAAAAGGTATAGGATAAAGCCAAACTAGAATATCAAATAAACAATATGACATCTCTATATACAGGGTGTGCCTAGATAAGTGTCCACCCCCTTTAATTTTTGAATCCCTACAGAAATAGTCTAAGTGGTGTCTAGGTAAAGTAGTGTAAAGTGACCATGCCCTTATGCGATGCAACAACTTTCAACGCCCCCTAGCGGGAATATTAGGAACTATAATTTTTATTTTAAAAAGTTTTAGAGATTTGCTAAATTGGTCAATTACAAAGTTGTAGAGTAGAATCGATTTAGTAGGAAAAGACAGAGTGCTTGGAAGACAGTGTAAGAAAGACAGTGAAGCTGTGCAGAGAAATACCTCTAGAATAAATCCCCTAAAACGCTCCTCATAACGCGAAAATGAGAAATTTTTCTTTTTTATGATCTAAGAATACTTTTAGTCAATTAACTAAGTCATCAAAATATACCTAGACACCGTTTTTATGACTATATCTGTAGGGATTCAAAAATTAAAGGGGCGGCCATTTATCTTGGGACACCTGTATATGCCTCGTACTGAGTACTTGAACCATTAACAGTGTCCTTAGCCCACAATAAGTACAATTTTTTAATACTAAAAAAAAAACACAATCTTATTTTAAAAGTCACTGTCTTAAGCTATCAATATTATATAACTTTACTAACCTTATTATATTCCTTTGTATCCTCCTGGACCGATGGCGATGCTTAGATGACCTGTTATAGCTCGACCTTCTGGAGGGTTTAGAGTAGATATAGGACTGGACTTTGGCTTCGGCGATTTCACGGATTAGAGCTAAATCATGCGTCTGCAAAGTTCCATCTGGTGGAAGCTCGACCACAGCTGAAATCAAAGTCAACCTTAAATTTTTATGTGCATATATACAGGGTGTCCTGTCCAGTCTTAATGTCTATCACGGCCTTTACTCCTGAACGCCTGGAGCTATTTCAATAAACGCGGTGCCTATTTCTAGTAAAACGCCTATGCGCTTTCCGATGAAAGATGAAAACGCCCCCTAGCGGCAAGTTTATGAGTTAGCATATCGGTCTCAAAAACTATTAGCGACACGAGAAAATTGTCAATGTTAAAGAATGCGTTTTAATAGGGGTAGGCAAAACGTTTATGGAAATAGCTCCAGGCATTCAGGAGTAAAGGTGGTGATAAGCCTTGCGACTGGACACGTATAAAATCCCTGGAAATATAATTAAATGTAGTTTAAGAATTGTACAATTTAGATCTTTGAGTAGCAATGAAGCTATTATTTGTAATATTTTTGGTACTCTTCCCATATTTATAGAGTAAAAATTTTCCAATCTATTTTCAAAGAAAAAGATAAGAAATATCGTCAAAAATAGCAATAAAAATATATTTGAACATAACTTTGAAAAATTAAAGCTTTTTGCCCATACATTTTCATAAACACCCAAAATTCACTGAACAAATTTCTAATTTTTGTTCATGTGAGTTCTTCGAAATTTCATGCATTAAATTTGCTGATGTCTGTCGTTAAATCTTTGTTAGAATTTATATTTAAGGAAAATTAAATTAATTCAAAATTGAAGGTTCACAACGGTGATAGAAAAGGCATTTTCCAGGCAAGCTGATAAAATTACATTGGTCTCTTCCGGAACATGACATGTCCATCGATCACAGTTCGATTTCCCATTTATAAACGTGAGGAATTACATGTTACTCGGTTGAGCTGCTTATTAATTTCTAATAGGCTACCTTCGCCTCAAAAATCTGGACTCTAATTCATACTAGTCTTTGGAAATTTCATATATGTTTCCGATAAATATTAATCGGAAGAAAAAGCAATACCTGCTATGAAACCATCGATCAAAAATGCCAGTACCCGTCCTCCGAATCATTTAATCTATGCATTAATGATTCTGTTTTTCAGTGAAAATCTATGACAGTTTTGTTAGTTTTAAAATATATTTTGCTGCCTATACCAAAGGGATATTTTAGAATGAAGGCGAAAGTAGGAAGTAGTTTGATACGGAGATACGGATGGTGGTTTTATGGATTATACATTTCTATTGGCAAATAATGTATTTTATATTTTTTTAAAAAAGGGGTGTAAAAATTAATTTAGGAAAGTATGGGTAAGAGTATCTACATAATTAATTTATTTAAAATAACTGATTTTGCTTTATATGAACGAAATATTAGAAGTTAGATCCATGTGAATGTTTACTCAAACATATTTAACAATAATTTAATTGGGTTGGTTGATGCATTTTGCTCACCATTAGTATTTAAAGATAGCTGCACTTTTTCTGCTTCACCCTTAACATTTTAAATTCATTTATCAGGTGAATCATGCTGAATATTATCATTCAGTTAGAATTAGGAGCTATAGGTGTAGTTGCTAAGTAATGCTTATAAGTAATACTACATCGGGTGTATCACTGTAACATTACCTGGTTTTGTCACTGCTATCGCTTATTGACAATAAATGCCACCAGTTAACTACGCTTTTAAAGATTAATGAATATCCCAAACTATCATTAAACACAAAAACTGAAGCCAGCATATTGAAATGTCTCTCATTTTTTATATCTAAGATTAGTTACTGCGATACCGAGACTGTAACCCTCTTCTATTTTTTCGTAATCGTGGGTTCTTTGGAGCTTATCCTAAACTCTTTCATCACAGCTCACACAAAATTTTGTACTATTAGGGAAGTAATGGGAATTTAGAGATCCACATACATTCATCTACAAACACAAACATCAATGCCCGAGCAGATATTCAAATCCTGGAAGCCCAACTTCGTAGTCTCATTGTCTAAGGGGCCGTTTCCACTAATCCGAAACTGTTGCGAAGTTACTTATGTCTCTCCGTGGTTCATCAATACGTCTAGCTGGAGTACCGTACCGCAACGAACTCGGATACGTGGAAACAGTCCCTAAGCCCTAGTCCATCACTCCGGTAATCCACAACACTGAAAAAGCTCGCAACACATTTAATTAAACTTTTTTTTTCATAAATTAACAACACTTTATTGTGTGCTGTTAGAGTACTACACTCAAACATTTTATTGTGCTGTGTTAAGTGTTCTGAATATGTTTGAAATTGATTAAACAAAAACGTTTTCTAAAATTGTGTTAAAAATAAGTTCAAAATCTGATGTGTTCTTAAGTTCTTAAATTTAGATCGAAGCACTCCTAGCACTCATTTTATGCACTATTCGCAATTTTTAGCAAAACTTTATAATGCTATTTATAATACATTTCTGGATAGCAACGGTTTCCAAACATATTCGGAATGCTATCCCAAACGCAAAAAAGTACGAAGTGTTCTGATTAATAATATAAACTAAAGTGTTGATACTTTGAGGACAAAAAGACGTGTTTAAAATACAGGTTGAACCAAAAGTCCTGCCCCCATTATAAAATGCAATAACAAAAAACAAACAAAAGATAAAACCGCGCGCTTTGTTGCATCATTCTGGGAACTCAAAAATTGTACTACAGAATTGTTTGAAAATCAATAGTTCACAAAATTTCATATAGATGGCGCCACAACTACAAATCGGCAACAAAAAAAAACAAAAAAGAGAAAATATGTCGTTTGTTGCTTCCTACATGGGTTACTAATAAATTTCCGTACAAGAATTTTTTCAAATTCGTAGTTTACGAAATTTTAGACAGATGGTGACATCATTAAAAACAATAACAAAAAAAAACAGAAGAGAGATATTTTCTCTCTTTTATTATTTTTTGTTGTTAATATTTAGATATGGCGCAGACTATCTAGAATTTAGAGAACTATTAATTTTCCATAAATTTTGAAATAAAATTTGTGAGTTTCCCAGAAGGAATGAACTCACCGTGTGTTTTTATCTTTTTTATTATTATTGAATTTTATATATGGCATGGCTGGGGGCATGACTTTTACATATGGGGGCATGACTTTTGGTTCACCCTCTATATTGAGAGCTTTCAGTGTCAAAAAACGCAAAACACATGCTCACCTGGGTTCAAATAGAGATGTCTTCCTATCTGGTATCTAATTTCGCGTCCATCCGGTCCACTCCCCTCTTCCCCGACGATGACATTCTGCAATGAGAGAAGGCACGAGTTCCGCCATTTTGACCACCAAAAAAATATCACAAATGCACATCAACACACAATTAGTCCTCGCTCTCCTCATCAAACATGAAAGTAATTGCTACTGTTCGTGACACCTAGATTCGTGTCACCTGTCTGTGGATGAAGGGAACGTCGTACGTGTGTTCCCGCTCGTCGGGCCGCCAGGTGCCGTGGTGGTCGGGGTCGCCGTCCGCGGAGTACATGGAGATGCGCGACGTGGCGTACGGCGCCGGGAAGTACAGCTGCTCGCGGCTATGCGAGAGGCGCGTGTCCCCGCGGGACGACTTCTCCCATACCGTCATCGGGACCGTGTCCACCGGTTTGGAGATGTCTCGTTCTTGCGGCGGTTCTGGAAGAGATGGAGGGACAGAGTTTGTATTGACTGAGAATGAAAGGTACAGATGATAATTTCTGCGAACAGAGTAAAAGCAACGTGAATGAAGCGCGAAATAATGTTGCGAGACCAGCATAGATTCGGGGATTAGCAGATCCGGTGCAAAAATAGGGCGTCCTAAAGAAAACTTCGGTAAAATATACACCTCTGTATTATTATAAAATTTCAAGACACCAAAATAGAACAGGTTTAATGCGTGGAGTAGATCAAAAATGCCCAAAGAATTATACCTCTATATGACATTTTTTTTCGAAAATAAGTGACGTCATATCTGATAAAAACGTAATTATGTCATTCCACGGAGCGTGCAAGCCTATCCAAATAACCCATGTTCACGTTTGCCGTAAACTTTTAGGTTAAACTGGATGTGACGTTATAAGTTTTTTGCCGTTTTTCAGACATTTTTTCTGAATAATACTTAAGGGTACGCGCATAGTGCGGCAGGTTTTCAGATTCCGAAATCAGATTCAGATTTCCGACTATCGGAAATCTGCCTTCAGAATTTGTCAGCGCCGGTGTAGTCCGCATAGTGCATCAGATTTCGCCTGCTTCTTCGGAAAGCGTTTTGTTTACATTTTGCTGAAATAGCTTTATTTCTGCTCAAAAAGAGATCTGCTTATCCCAATGTTACGAAAAAAAACATAATGCAAATAAAAAAATATTAAAAGAAAAACTATATATATAAATTTATTTAAAAATCATATTAATATATAATCTAAAAATGTATTTCAACTAAATTAAAAATTTTAAAACTGGTATATATAGTTTAAAATATATTTATTTGAGTGTTTAATTTTTAAATAAAAAGTTTCATGGAATGGCATTGTTGTTAAAATAATCTCCATGGAAATGCAATAAACAAAAGAACATGCAATCCGAGAAATCTGCCGAATCTGAAAACCGGAATTAAAATTTAATTCCGGCAAAAATCTGATTCTGACGATCGGAAAGTCAGAAATATGAAAGTCGGCCACTATGAGCACTCTCCACTAAATACGCTAGGTAATTCTGGTTTCCGATTTTCGCTGGTTTTCAGAATCTGAAAATCTGCGGCACTATGCGCGTACCCTAACGCAAAGAATCTGACTGAGTAAAACATGAACGTAGGTACTTGTTAAAATTTGAAAAACCTGTAATTCATAGGGTTTTGTTCACATTCTGATGTTCTTGGAACTATAGCCCTTGCGTTAATTAATTTTGAAAAGACGAAGGAGATAATTTATTACTTTTACACAGATTATTTTTCCAAAAAATGGACGCTCCATCTGCTCCATCCCAGTAGATTTTTATTTTTCGACAAAAAGGCACCCACTTCCAGTAGGAATTTATTTTTCCGAAATAAGGCACCCCATCCCAGTAAGAAATTTTTTTCTTTCCAAAAAAGGGATCCCCGTTACAACTGTATTCTTGTTTCTTTTTGGAATTTATTTACGATACCTTTCATTAAATGCAGAAAATTTGCTTCCGAAAGTTTTTTTTTTTGTAATCTCATTTAACAGACTTCTAATAATTGGTTAAAATGATCTCCCTTTCAACTAAATTCTATTTTATGAATTAATCCCTAAAATTTGAGTAAAGCATTTGCAAATGAATTAATGGAAAATATAAAGAGTATTTTCCATTTTCAGCTCCATTATTACTGCGTCTGTTATAAATGTTTAATATGCCCCGTGTGTATTTAAAAAGGCAATTTCATAAAATAAGCCTTACCTTCTGGCGTAATATGCCTTCTTCGAATCAGAACCACACAGGCAACAGTTATTATTAGCACCAATACAACTGTTGTACACGCTATAGGGATTATAATCTTTAACTGTTGAAACAGTTCTCGGTCTGTGTCTATAGCTGAAGTTATCGGAGGAACTGTGGCTGAAAAAAAATAGTTCATTTTAATTTACAAAGAAAAACAAGGTATATAAAAAAATATGTTTCTATAAAAACAGCAATGTTGAATACCTACTTTATTTTATTAAAACTATCTTAAAACGATTTTTTTCAAAAATTAAATATAACCTAATTTTGATTAACTAAAATGTAGTCCCCTTGCGAAAACTAAAAAGCATACTTAGTTTTTTTCAAGGGGACTACATTTTGCTTCAACTTTTTGTATTGTTAAATTTAAAACTAAAGACGACTGCTGAAGAATACACTATAAATAGCTTTGACTCCGTTAAAGCTAGTTAAAGCACGCAAATTGACATCTGACCTTTATATCTAATAAAACCTCTAGTAATCAAAGATAAATCTAATGATAACCCTCTGAGATTACAAAATTAGTAAGAATGTTTTATCTGGTAAAAATTAACATCTTAGATTTATTTCTCCTTCAATCTATTTACTCACAAGAACAAACCACACGGAGCTTTATTGCCTAAGGATTTAGTTTTTATCTCATATTCTCAGTACTGTGATTCCAAATTTTCTTGTTTATTCCAACACTTTGTGTCAGGAGTCGGAATCACCTTTTATATTTTTCAAAATGTTATAGAAGCGATCCACATAAACCTTATTTGGATTAAAATTTATTTTAGGTTAACTGCCATTATAATAGCTTTAGTTTGGTTGAATTGAAATGTCACAAGACTTTTGCATACTTTTTCTTAAAATACACTACCCAAATTCTTTTCCATTTACTAGGAAAAAAATTCGTAGAAGCCAATTCATTTTAAAAGCTTACACAGGATTTAGGAGAACTGATGCATATGTATTGAAAATCATTTTGTAACTAATACCTACTATTCTTTAAGTTTATAACTCAAAAATGTAAAAATGTTACGCCAAAGGCTAAATTAATAATTACTGAGAGATACTTTTAGGTATAATCCATTTTGTTATATCACTATAATTCAAAAAGTTTTAAATTTTCGGAGAAAGAAGTCGGCCGATAGTTTGAAAATATTATTGTTTTTCTTTTAAAAATTATAAATTTGCAGATGGATTTTGGTTTTCTAAGAAATATTTATCTCCGTTTATCCTTCCTCCTTTCAATTGGTTATCCGACATTTATATTTAATTCATCGATGTGGTGCAAAAATATAACAACAAAATATTTTCATGATAAATAAATAATCAGATTGGAATTAAAGAAACGTTCACAAACATTTTCCTTAATTTTCTATATAGCTTCCAAAAAGAAAAATATTCTTTCAAAAGTTGAAAAATTTAAGAGTAGAGGGAGTATTTTTTTGATCATATGATTTTTTTTTTTTTTTTTTTTTTTTTTGCCGAAATTGGGAGTTAAAAGTTCATGGGATTTTGGATGTTATTTTGTTTATGAAAATGGGTTTAACTTTTAATATAAATAATAAACTATAAATCGAATTTTCTTTAGTAAAAGAAAGTAGGTATATTTGTTTTTTTTTTACAGTTCTTGAACCATCGAAATCAGAATATCAACAAAAATAAGACAAGTAAAGATGCATATAGTAGTATACTATGTACGAGTTGATCATAATGACGACCGTTTATGTAAATTATTTAGTTATTATGACCGAGATTTACGTAATGAAGATGTCTCTATTGTTTTTATGGAGGAGGTACGATTATTGAGTTTGTGACTACCATATAAAAATACCACACTAAAAGTAGTACGAAAAAACACCTTGTGAAGAGAAATGCCTTGAATAGAACTCCTAAAACGCACACTCAAAAGCGCTTCTCATAACGCGAAAATGAGAATTTTAAAATTTTATGACTTATTTTGTGACTTATCATAAAAAAGGAAATATTCTCATTTTCAGGTTTATAGTTAATTGAATTAATGTTATTTGTTAATTTTTATGTTACAGAATCTTTCCAATCACTTTTGCTGTACTTAATAAGGTAGAAAATGTTTTTGAGGTATTAAAACACAGTTTTCTACAATACGTTTACTATAGTGAACAGACACGGGGGCATTTGTGCCTAAGAGTCCCTATTTAGGGACGTTTCTTAATTTTGGTTTATCAATTAAAATTGTACCCTGGGATGTTTTTATATTTTTTCCTAGTTGTGTTTTGGCGCTATTTACTACGCGTGTACCAAATATTTAAGAAAAATAAAAAGTCAGGCATTAATGGATTAACCCTGGAAAAAACACTTAGTCTCAATATGGAAAAGTTTACATTTTGTGTTAGGCGAAAGAATACACTGGATGAGTTCGTTAAACATTCCACGGTAAAATTCTCTTTTCTAGTTTACGGAATTAATCAGTGGAAAAATCACAGAAACGAATACGTAAAAAGTAGAATTTTTTAGTGTATTCAAATACATTTAAATTACAGAAAATCATTTATTCTGTGTCTCGTTTTCAGAGTTCTCAACAATTCCAATCTCTCAATTCAAATACG
Source organism: Tetragnatha montana (assembly GCA_963680715.1). NCBI lineage: Eukaryota > Metazoa > Arthropoda > Arachnida > Araneae > Tetragnathidae > Tetragnatha > Tetragnatha montana. The sequence goes on from OY796685.1 coordinate 14,057,775, forward strand.
GTCCCTCGCGAGACAACCCCCTCCCCCTTAAAAAAAACCTTCCACCAGAGCTCACTCCCGTAATTTGAGCCGCTAAAGAGGCGCAGGAAGAAGGAGAAAAAGTTCCTAATCCTATAAAAGTGACATCGGATCAAGAGACATACGGAATACTTACCCCGTAATTTCCGAGCATGGATTTTTGCTTTGGGAACGAAAGGGGAATCCGAAAGAAAACCGACAACGGAAAAAGAAGACCAGGAAGAGAAGAAAAAAAAAAAGAAAAAAAAAAGAGGAATAAATTTCATTTCAATTCTTTTCGGGTGAAAGAGAATTCTGTCCTAGCTGTGTTGTAATTAGAGGGTGAAAATGTAATTTCGTTATCTCATACACCAATCTCGTATTTCATTAAAATGAAATGGCAGTCTTACTTGTAGTAGAGGAATAAAAATTATCCGAAGGGACGTGAAATGTATGAGGAACCAATCTAATTACCGGTCCAGAGCGGTTAATTTAATGAAATTTATAATGGCCTTTCAAATATAATTCCCCCGTTTATCATACTTCAGGCTGATTTAAGATGCGTTGCAAATAAAAACGAATTGAGTGGAAATTAGAGTTACATTTTGTTGAAAGTGAAAATTAGCTTTTGGAAGTATAAAGGTGCTTAAATTTTTGAACTAGGTTCTATGGATGTAATTTTTTTCTTTTTTGGGAGGGGGGTTTTCTAATTTATTTCAATTATTTTTAAATGTTTTGCTTCAGTGAACGAAGGAATGATGGCGTTTTTAACTCACTTTTGGTGTCTGATGGGCTGCAGAATATTTCTCTTTAAAAATTCGGAGAGCGAGAAATAATTAAGAACGCATAAAATGTTATAGCTTTATAATTTTAAGCATTTAGCTTGCTTAAAATGTAATTACTTTTAATTTATAAATACGCCTGTTTGCCTCTGCTCAGTTTCTAATTGCTGTTAGAAAAATACATCGAAAATTGTATTCAAGTCTTTAAATACGCTTAATAAATTCTTCAACTTAGGCCTTAAAAATTATAAATTAAGTTTGAAATGAACTTGCAATATATTATTATTATTGATAGGTAACTTCGCAACACATTTAAATAGTATAACATTGGCCAGGTAATTCAATCCCTTAACTTTTTGGTTTTTGAGGTCTGAGCCAAAATTACCCCAATTCAGGGAAATTTGACCCAAAATTAAAAAAAAAAAACATGTTTAAATACACATTTTTAAGACGGATTATATTACAGTTGAACATGTTGAATAAAGTACAAACCACTGACCTTGTCACATTTTTTTTGTTAACATCTTTTATTTGTTTTTAATGTGAAAAAAAGTACTCCATTTGGGCCGAAGTAATCTCATTTTACTTTACTGTGCGTTAAAAACAACATGTTGATAGTTAGCGGGACAGATAACTAAAAGAGAATTAAAATTTACATCTAAATCCATCTTTTTTTTCATCACGATTCTCTAGCAGGCGTATTATCCAATAACTGACATTATTTCAAGGGGCTTACACCCCGCTAGGGGAAGTAAAATATAAAAACTTTATCCAATGAGAAACCCAAAAATAAACTAATCTAAAATTATCATCAAAAATGAAAATGTATTAATTAGGGAGAGATTGCTTTAGACAAATTAGTTGCATCTTCTTCCACAGGAACTACTTCTTGGAGTGAATAATCGAATGTTCAAACAAAAAGGGTAAAGATAATTAACTGAAGTGAGTGAATAATAGCTTTTTCCTCCAACGAAAAAACATCAGGTAAGCAAAATTATCTTTTTTATTTCCAGAATTTGGTGAAGGATTTTATAGATGCTCCTCAAGATAGTAAAGAAGTTTACAACAAATAGTGGTGTGTTGGTGTCATTTAGTTTCTGGAAAGAAATAGTTTAGCAATTTACTTAGAGTGAAACATTAATTCGTTTTTCCATTTTTCACAACAAATGACCGAGCCCCGTGTTTTAATTTTCCGAGGAGACAGCAAGAACTCCCACATAAATTAGTTATTCCTGAGAAGATTTATTTAAAATGAGGGACACTTGTTTTTAATTTATTTCATGTCAGAAATAAAGAAATGTATGTAAGGATTTCTTAGTTTTAAATACTTCTTGAATTTTGCAATGGCTCAGTATGGAAAACACTGTGAGTAATATAATAAAAACAGCATTTAAAAAATAGTACAGATCTTGATTGAGTTATAAATTGTTTTAAGCTAACAGTAGTTTTGTAATTCTTAAAGAAGCAAATAGTTAAAGAAAATACTTCCACAAGATTTTCTATCATTTAATAGAGTCAGGTGGGGTAAATATGATATAGTGATTTTTACAGTTTATGTTTGTAAAATTTATTGTTTTTTGGCATGCTGATTTTATTGAGGCTCAGGGAAAAATTAGCATGCCGATAAACACTAAATCTTATAAATATAAACTGTTAAAATCACTATCACCATTTTACCTGGCCCTACCCAAGCAGCAGAAACGTTCAAGATTCGTCCAATTTGTTTCATGTATGAGCAAATTTCGTTTACTTCTAGTACAAGTTACGTAAATCTGACCTATTTGGTATGAGCTGTGCAACTAGGGTAGTGGATAAAAGGGGAAACCGTTTTACTAATATACGGTTACATTTAACAAAACGAAAATGTAAAAATAATATATTAGTTGTTAATGAGTTGAACATATTTTGACGTATATTGGTAATGGTGATACAGAATTAGAAGAAAAAAGTTTGGCGTTCTTTTAAAAATATTTGCTTTCACTGTATTTTTGTTTCGTAGCTCTACATTTACCCGCATCGCCCAAAATAATACAATTATGTTATCTGTCCTGTTAAAAATCGCCCAGCTTTTAAATATAGTCTAAATTTCAAACTAACTTGTTAAAATATTCTGTTACATTAAGAACAATACAAATATTTGAGCTTTGAGCCTGCAGCTGGTCGTCAGTTTTTGTATTTGTATATTTGTATTTGTAAATATAGTATATTTAAATATTTGACTTAATATTTTTTTTGCAAATATTTAGAAGGACAGATAACGGACCTTCAAAATGAATATAGAACAGCTTAAGAGAAAATAAATTTATAGAGTTCCCCTTTAATTCGTCTTTGAACTGTTTTGAATAAATCATACATTTTAGGTTTTCACATTTGTGTGAGGTGAAGTAGCTACTTAAATAATTGAAATATCTTTAAATGTACACAGTCTTTTTGTATACATAAAATAGGTTGGTTGCTGAAATCATGCATTCATTACACACAAAATTGAAACCGACAATACTTAAATTCTTCAAATACCCCCTAAATTACCCTTTAGAAGCACTTTAAATACGAAATTGACAATTGCAGAAACCTCCCGCGTGAGTAACAATTACCATAAACTCTCCATTTCAAACCCTCATCTCTGGCTGCAGTTTCCGAACCCCTAGCGTCCCATTTTCCCTAATCAGCCCCCTTTACCCCGTCCGAACTTTCCCCTATATTTAATAACAGCCGTGCAATCTTAATTGCATTATGACAGCTACTTAGGCAACCGTTGATTGAAAGCGGAGGACGAAGTCTTTATGTCAGAGAGAGAGGACAAATTAGATTATAGCTAACTTGCTTTATCGTTGATTCACGGGTAACTGACTTTCTTTTACGCGAAAACTCGGTTAGTTGTCTTGCCGTATTATTAGGCCCAATCTTTCCTCCGGGCAAGATTGTAATGAAATTTCCCTTTCGTGTTAACGTTGTTTGCCGCGTATATTCTGATGGCGGTTATGGATGCAAAGATTCACTGGGATAATAACCGCGGCACCTGCGGCATGGCTGGTAGACCAATCGATTGGCTGGTTTAACATTGGAGGTCGTCGTTATTAGGTATGATGATAATTCCGGGGCAACTGCTGCTTGTCCCAACATTGACAGCTTATCTAAGTTTGCGGAGCGTCGTTAACTTTGTAGCGTGACGTGGATTGGGATCTGTTCATTTTGTAGTGGGTGCTGATGTTTGCGTATGAAGGTTGGGGGAGGAGTAGGCGTAAATGCAAAGGGTGGTTGTATTATAATTCCGTATTACATAATTGGAGTAGGTGTATAAAATGCAATTCTGTATAAGCCTTGGGGTAGCCAGAATGGCATTTGGGGAGATTAATTCATGTAATGTATTGAAAATTTCAGACAGGACATCAAAAATGAGCAAATGAGTGACATAAAGTAAATTTACCGTATTTAATCACATTGAATTTGGTTTTCCATAGGAATATATTTATAAGATCCTCTTCAAGGCTTTAATTGAACTATACTATTCGTTCTACTATCCATCTATGGTCATTACACTATGCCGGCATTATAGGTTGATAATGATGATTTTAAATTTTTTTTTCGGAACTTTTAGCTCATTTTTGATGTCTAGTCTTTAACTGCAATCTAACATGATGCAGTCTAACATTCAGCATATGACAAAACTGAATGTCAGGCTTTCATCAATCGTTCTTGATGAAAAGAATATCCGTTTTGATAGCCTAGTACCAAAATATAGTTTAATTTACTCTAGTAACCTAAGCATGTAAATAAATTGAAATAAGGTAAAAGTAATTTGTTTTTATCGCAGCTGTAAAATTCCCATTGATTTATCAAATCTCTACTATAAACAAACAATTTATTTCTTAAAAACTAATAAGATAATAATAATAATAGCTTCTCTTAAAAACCTAATAATATATTAATAGAATTGAATGTTTTTACAATACAGAACAATCTAGAAAAAAACCATGATAATTTTATGAAACTGAATCTACAAGATGTTTCTTAAGTCGATTAAGTTTTTTGTAATACACAATGTTAAAATAGTGTTTTTAATAATAAAATTATGAGTTTGAAATGGAAAATATGAATGTACGGATTAAAGACTAGACATACTTGGAAATAATTCATTATTTCTTTGAAGATAAAACTAAGTATTCTGTAAGTACATACAAACAATTTTTCATGACTTAAATATCTTCAACATTTTACCAATATACTGTATTTGTTACTTACACGAAACTAATCCTCAACGATTTTATAATGTGCAAACAAATATTAAAAAGTCAAAATTTTGTAGTTTTAAAATCTTAATACCTTATGAGGAAAGGAAATAAAGCTAAATATATATTTTTAAATAAAAATTCAATATTCTCTAAATAATATTTAGTTTATTTATACTTCATTTCTAAACTTTTGCAACAAACTTTAAGTTTACAGTCTAAACACACATGCAACATTCATTTTAACATTGTTACTAAAAACCGGAAAGTAACTGAAGTAACTGATCAATACAATGTACAGGAAAACTTCACTGTTCTCCCTCATTGTGAAATAATTACATGACCAAACACTCGAAGTTTCCTTTAATATGTTTATCATATTACTTGGGCATTGTGACGGAATTTAATTTCCTATAGAAAAGGAAACAACAAGAAAATCCAGAAAATGCATCCAGTTACAAAGATGCTTCAACACCTGAAGCACTTCCTTCAGCTTCGAGCATCTCTTTTAATGAGGAACTTTAATGACAAGAATGTGTATTTTTGATAAAGATAAAAGAAATGCCTCTCTATACACGGCCTGGGTTATTTAGCCTGAAGGCAGGTAAGATTCGTTTGAACAACTCCGACGGATACTTGTTAATCATCTTTGATAACTACGCAATGCCCGGATTCCGTAACTGACATTCTACGAAATAAGAAATCCAGTATAATTATTATCGTATAATTGTCAATGCGATTTTAGAAATGATTCCGAGAATAAATTGTCACGAATGTAATTCTTTTAACCTGGAGTAATTCATTTCCTTTCGAGAATTATTACAAATGTTTTTTTTTCTTAGTTTAATGATTGGCATTTGTATGATAAAAGAGTAAGATTTCTGTTTAGAAAATGATATTAATTTAGTCTCACATTAAAATGTAATTTTGGATGATTGTGAGAGGATTAAGTTTGACTAGTTTCAAGTTCTAATAACAGTACAAAATAATTTAGTATCTGTAAAAAATCTTTCTGTAACATAAGGTGGCGTTTAATTACGTTGTAGGAAAAAACCTTTTGCAATTCACACACTTTTTAGGAGGCCAAAACAGTATTTTAAATAAACTAGAAAATTTTATTATAAGTTCACTAACACATGCTTAAATTAAAGTATTAGAGAAAATGTTACTACTACATGTATTTTGTTATTATTCGATTGACGGCATTTCTCACAATATTATATATTTATTTACTAGATTGTTATTATATGTATTTTTTTAAAAAACATGTCATGTCTCATTGGGTTACTATCATTTATCCAGATATTCTCTATGCTTTACTTTGTTTTTATAATGTTTTGAATAAAATGCACGTTTTTCGCATATCAAGTAGAAATTTAACAAACAAGATCCATTAATCCATCTACCGAATCATAAAATAAAATAGTAAAACAAAATTGTAAAATAACAGGATTTTAGCCAAAACATAATTTTTGTTACAAAAAAAAAAATCTGAAAAACAAATACAGAAAATGTGCGGCGTTTACATAATACAGAGTGTTTCAAAAGTCCCTTTCACGGCTTTTATTGGGAAACAACGACTCCTAAGGTCTCGGAAGTAAGGTCTAACCCTATGTATGTGACCATGGATAAACCATTGAGATGACTTATAGCGCCCCTAATAGTAGGGGAGCCCAGAGTGTTTTTGGGTAGTAACTCGAGCGCGTCAGATAATCATAAGGGGGATACCTTGCATGCTTTTGAGTAACTCCACCAAATATAAGCTCTCTATGTAGGGGGGTTTGTCTAGAACAGCCCGTCAGATTTGTAAAAAAAAAATTAGTTAAATGGACATACTCGAGCGCGTCAGATAATGATAAAGTAGGTTAGTTACCAGCTAAAAAGTGTACATTTTCTAAAATCTGCCGATTTGAGCGGTGGGTAAGAGATCGGGAGGGTTACAAAGTTGCAAAGTAAAGCCAAGACCGGTAAGACGCTATCGCTCTTTTTGAGAAAAATGTACGAAACAAAATGTTTTTAGACTAGTAGCCAGGAAACTAGGCTCAACTAGTTGTAAACTGTCTTGGTAGCCAATCTGACGCGCTCGAGTATGTCCATGTAACTAGTTTTCTTTCAAATTTTGACGGGCTGTTCTAAACAAACCCACCAACATAGAGAGCTTATATTCGGTGGAGTTACTCAAAAGCATGCAAGGTATCTCCCCTATGATTATCTGACGCGCTCGAGTAAATCCACATTTAGCATCTTGGGCTCCCCTACTATAAAGGTGAAGTAAAAAAAGTTAAATTTTTGGTTATAAATATATGTCTGTACCAATAGCCTGTTTAATAAAGACAGGGAACAATCGCACACCTTAAAAAATAATTTTAAGTCTCCTTTGCATCAGGTTTTATTCACACTCATTTCCCCCCAGATAGTCCTAAAAGTTGGGGACTTTCGTCAATCTTCCCAAGCCAATAAAATCAATGAAAATCAGTCCCATGATAAATCTACCCAAACCGCGGATATCATCTATCCACCACCCCACTTCTTTTTGAACAACCATTCAAGTATCACCGCATCTTCTTGATAAATAACGCACTCCGACGATGCCATACATCATGCTTTGTGTGATCTATATTACACCGGTGAGAGCACCACACCATTCGTTACAGCGGACTCCTTCGGCGAAATTTGCTGACAAAGGATCAAGAATTAATCTCATTATGGCCGTGTGGTCGTTAATCTTCCTCCTACGGTGTCGAGTAATCCCTAGAATTATCATATATCGGAAGCGGATAAGTATTATCTTCACGCGGATCTTTTTTTATTTCTTTTTACTTTCATCACACCGAAGGACGTGTCCTCCGGTACTTAGCGGTGTTGAAAAATTAAAAATGATAATTTGATCGTTTTGTACCAGCAGATGAAGGGATCTGCGTCCCGTGAAATGGGCTTCTTTTATTCTGTCGCTAGAGGACTAATTTTTAAGAGGGCTTTTAGTGAGAGAAGCGGGGACATGAATATTCAAATGCACTTTCGGCTTGAGGGTGGTGGAAGTAGACGGCTTAGTGAGGGAATCGTTTAAGATAGTGTCGCTCACAGTCTTGTGAGGTATTTTTCTGGTGGAGTAGTTTTATGTCTTTTACGGCGAAGTGGTGTTTTGATATTATTAGTCTATAGTAGTTTTAGTAGAAGCTCATTAGAGTAGTAAGTGTTAGTTGCTGCATATAAAAAGCTGAAAAAATTTGGTTGGTGATTATGATGTATAACACTTTTGTAACAAAACAACTAAACAGACAGGGCTTAGAGCATAATTTTAAAATTTACGTTACAGGCTGTGTGTAAAGTTAGCTCCGATGCCTTACTAAATAGTATTAAACGAGCACACCAGGTTTTAGTTTTAATCTTGATGGTTAGTAAGTTTTTTACTCAATGAGCATATCCAAAATTTGCAAGTCATAATAATACATGGATTAATGATACAAGGGCTTTCATTATAACCAAACTAATAAGGAAGAGTCTTACAAAGGAAATTTTAATTGGAATTAATCAATCTACTTTAACTATGAACGGTAGAATTAAGAGTGTTTTAAACGCCTTTTGCTACAAGCGTTGAAATATAAAGTATGGATAATTCAAGTAATAGTGACATATCTTTTTCATAAGAATTTTTTTTATTTACAAAATTATCCAATAAATTCAATTCAAAACTTGTAACTTTAGTTCTAAGTTTTATTGTCTCATGTTTAAATTAACAATTTTATATGCGTAGTTAGATATTATTAGCACTAAAACCATAAATTATATTAAAGGGTGTATTTTAAAATACTGTAACACCGTCTTTAAGGTTCTTTAATAAAAATACACACTAGCACTCTCAAAAACTTATAATTATATACATTGCTAAATTCAAGAACCAAGATTTAAGGTTCTACACGTCTACACATCTTAGTAATTATAAATTACATTGAAATACCTGAACTAAAAGCCCCTTTTTTTTCGTTCCCCACACCGAGAATAAGAACAAAACTTAATCAACACAGAGCAAACTTTCAACAAAACCTCTGATAAAGAATTCCTACTCGGGGATAAAAAATAAAAAAAATGTAACGCATTCTCTGTCTTCTTAAACAAACCCATACCCCAAAAAACAACAGCAAAAAAGATTAAAATATGTTTTCTAGTTAATTAAGCAACATGCACGAAATGTGTGATTTATTATTGCTTTATCTGGAGAGAGTAGTAGTACTTTTTTTTTTCATTCCTTTTATAATGTTCATGGTTATTTGGGCGAAAGGGTTTTTATTTTTCTTCCTTTTCTCTTTTCGGTGTAAGAATTAAAGATTCCTTGTAGTAAAAGTAGAAGTAATCAAAAGTTTGGGTCTTTCCTTTCTTCAGTTATTTATCAAGAAAGGATCGTGCGGGATAGTTAGAATTACGTTGTGATATTTTTCGTTTTAAAACACAAAGGGAGATGACGTACTTTTTTTAGAATTCGAAGCTCTGATTATTTTTTTTACCTATTGGAAAATGGGTTATTTTTCCCTTTCATCGAACGGTTTTTCGGGTTCTAATTAACGAATACAGCAGGAAGGATGAGATTACATGGAATGTTAATGTTCCTCCAGAATTGATTATAATATTGTTTTGCGTAATTATTTGGGCACAGATGATGAAAATGAGCATTGTTTCATCTTTTTATGAAAGTACTTGTCTTTATTTGTGATATATAAAACCTATAAAACAACTCAAAGGAAGGGGGGATGAAATTTCTTTTTAAATTGAAAGTAAATTAAAGCATTCAAAATATAAAACTTTTCTTCAATCAGGGATTCTTTGTTGAAAAATATATTTGAGGAAGAACAAAAAAATAAAAAGGGCGGCTCTAGAAAGGTAATGTTTTCAAAATTAAAAAAATAAATAAATAATTTAGGTTGCATGTGGTATAATACTGAGATTCTTTTAATTGAAGCATATTATTTTCCAATGCAAGCATATTATTTTCCAATTAATATGCTTAGAACAATCTTAGGCTTCTCCCGAACATATGCTCGACTGTTTGGGACTCACAGGGAGGGATGTCTATTCGGATCCTCTCCTTGTATTGGACTTCCTGAGAATCAACAGTTTGATTGAATTGGTCTGACTTCATCAGACATAAAGGAGGACAAGAAACAACAACATAACAATCTTAACTTGTGTTCAATTCGTACATACATCGTTTAATGTTTTACTTGAACATTTTTGTTCTCTAAGTTCCATACATAAAAAAATATGCTTACACAACGTATGAATTATACTTTTCTAATTTAAGAGAGATATCTACTCCCAATCTATTATTTTTCCTCAAATATGTTTGTGGGTGTGAGATAACTGAGAAAAATAAGAGAAAGTTCAAATGGCTGTGACATTCATACAAACGGATTATAAAGGATAATGACCTATTTACCACATACATTGTTAAATAGTATATAGAAATTCAGTAATTAACTTCGTATTAAGGAAAGCAAATGTAAATGAAGTAACGATGTAAGAGAGAAAACAAGTATATACAGATGTTTTGGGGATTCCTGAACCACCTTTGTCAGTGCGGAAATAGATAGAGAAGAAGCACTCTCTCCTCTCTATACTTATTTGTTCATACATTCCCTCTTGTGTTACCTATTTTCACACTGATGACAGGATGATCCCGGAACTGTGAAACGGATGTAGGGTTCTTTAACTGCTTGTGCTTTGATAAAGTAGCTTTTTTTCTTAATATTAACTGTGATTATATTAATTTTTTAAAATTAATTTGGAATATATTCCTTATCTTTACCCATTATAATTGATAGACATTTAGAATTTTACTAAGGTTAAAGCAGTTTCACTTGAGAAAAACATCCTTATCCTAAGGTTGAGTTTTTTTACCAGCATAATAGCAAATGTCTTTTACTTACTGCAACAATAACAACATTCAAGACACTCATCATAAGTTATTTCCAGGTCCTAGTAAAAATCTCTAGTAACCACTCCTGCCAAACACAAGAGACTATCACCCCCGCTTCCAAAAATCGCCCGAATCGAAATTATTCCAGCTTAACCAAAATCACAGCCAACCCGGGGCCAGCCCGAACGGAGAATCTTAATCCCTCAAGTAAATACTCGGCTTAGGCTCCCACAGACTCCTAACAACTTCGAGTTGACAGTGTTTGTTTCGGATTAGGCCTAATCCCTCGCAGCAAGTCACCGAGCGCTGCCCGGGCAATCGCCCGACATTAATCCCATCGGACCCGGGCAAAAAAATAAATAAAAGGACGTCATTATTGGAGGACTAATGGATTTCATCCGCATGAATGCAGGAAATGATCCCTTAACATTCTCTTGCTGTGTCGGCATCGGGGGTTTGATATCGTAAAGCGATACTGCTGGTATTGTGTTCTTTTCCAGGAAGGATTTAATGAGCTCTTATTCGCAGGGGGTGTTGATGGCCGTTTTGGAGGGGGGTAAATGGTCTACCTGGGGATGGTGGGGGGCTTTTGATGATGTAGGTGGCTCAAACGATTTTCAATTGAAGGATGATCGGTGTAGAGTGGTTTGTGGAGCAACTGTAATAAATTATTGGTGGGATATACAGAGATGTTTGTGGATTCACTTTTTCATGGATTTGGAAAAAATCTTTGTGCGTTGTTTTTGCGGTTTTTTATTCAATATAATGGATTAAAGGACCATTTTCCTTTATCCAGATCTGTTGAGGTACGGCAATGCGCCGATTTCGATTTATAAGTAGTTTCTCTTTTCTGACGCTTTGCGTTGCGGCATTCGAATCCAGTGAGACGGACCCAGAGTTATACATCTGAGTAAGTAGAAATAAATGGTTCATAAGAGAGATCACATCAATTAAGTAATGTTGTAAATTTATGTTTCATGCTGAAATGGCAATATGTTTCTCCTAAGCTTTCACAATAAAACTTACTCTCCACTCTAAAATGGCCGGGAAATTTAATATCTGTACTTTTTCCAAATTAGACAAGCTAGGGATTTGTTTATTTGTATTATTTAAGAATTTTGATAACTTAAGATGTGATAATTTATTTTTAAATTGTAGTCCTTTTTATAAGAAAACATATTAGAATTACTACTTATCCAGTCTACCCTTCCTTACATTTTCTAGTCCCATTAATAAATCCCAAGATTTACTATTCCTTTGGTTAGTTTAAATGTTAAATACTAAAACAATAGTTCTCAAAGTTAAGAATGGAAGTCGCATTCCATTAATGTATTTCGTTGCAAATATCCCTTTGAAGCATATTATCCAATATATCCAATTACGTTCAAGATAAAAGAGGTAATTATTTAAGAAAGCCGATACTGGAAATAATTTCCAAACATATTTCCAGCTATTATGATTCATTCAAAATACTGTTCTTTTTCTGTGAATACTGGGAGAATTCATAATCCTCCAAAACCTTCGTATCAGAAGAAAAATCACAAGATTAGTCAAAAACACTAAACCACATACCTCCCCATAACGTCAATGTCGAAAACTGGTACTCAGCTTCTGTGGTCCCAGCTTCGTTGTGCGCAGTCATGAGCAGCATGTAGTGACTAGCGGGGGTGAGATCGGGGACAGTGACAGTCTTTTGATCAGGAAGAACGTTGCTGGACAGGAGTATCCACTCTGGCTGGTTCAGTGGTTTGTACTGCACAGCGAAGAAGTTGATCGCACACCCACCGCTCTTCCAACTCACGAGGCGAATCACCACGAATGTAGAGTTGATCACCAGTAAGGATTCTCTCACTGGAGCCACTGGAACTGTGTAATAAAGAACGCAGTCATTCTGAGAGTCTCTCTTGCGAAGTGATTTCAATATTTAAATATTGTATCACAGATGGTCATGAATGTACACTGAAAATAATCAGGCAGAGTTGTTCAACAAGTCAGTCCAAACTCTTCATAAAGATCCCTTACACTGAGTAGATAAATTTACCCAAAGAACAACACCCCTAAAACGATTTTTATTTATTGATTTTTTGTGTGATTCTCTAATGTTTTTGGTGTTTCTTTATTATCCTAAAAACTCTCAAGCTTAAAATTTCCTCCTTCCTCGATGACTTCGGTGTACCGAGAGTATACCAGGCTTTACTGCAATCTCCCAAAAAAAAAATCCTTAAATCAACCAAGGACACCCAATAAAATTATTTTAAGCAAATTTTTCCATATTGGTGTAACGTTCAAGTCAAGTTTGAAATTATTACGTCTAAATTATACTTGAAAGCTTCTAAAATATATCTGAAAGAATTACTTTTTAAGTATATTGACTGAATAGAAATAGAGGAACAATTGCGCTTTGAATAAAAAAAAAAACCCGATGATTAACACATGATTATTTATGGCAACATGCCTGAAGAGGTATATTACAATCAGAAAATTTAGACACAAGTGTTTATTAGACTAATATGAATGAATAGAACCCTATACTTTTATCTTGAATTGTTAAATCTTCTAAAAAGAGATGTCATAAGAGAAACTAAATAACTCAGTTGAGGTTGGATATTATTAAGTTAAACGTATTCAAATTTGATGCATTAGTTGGTTGAAAAGGTTCTTTATTGCATTACCTACCTTTTAACAATTTAGAAAAATTGTTTCCTACCGCTAAAGTGCTGATAGAATTCTTAATCCAAGCATTCCATACTAATTTAGAAGCTTTTGCAAGGCTATAATAATACATTAAAATAGTCAGTAGATAAGTTTATTTTCCAATTCAGTGAAGCTTGGTAATACCCGTAATTATCTAAGAGCTGTATTAAATTTCTCACAATGGAGAATAATGCAAGTAAAAGTTGTGATAAACGAATAATTTTGTTAAGTTTTATTTTAAAGTGACAAAAATAAATGATAAATTCTACTTTAAAGTACCTATAGTTTCATAACCATGAAACTAAATTATCTGGTGTAACGAAACGTTTTAATTTAAGCTTCCTACTGACAGTGTTTTTTTAATCTAGACACGCTTAAAAATTACTTTTAAAATGATTCATGTTTTATATCCTTATTCTCAAATCTTTATGTTTATCAAATGTTTTATATCTAATAAATTTAATTCAGATACAATAATTTTATATAAATTTCCCATAAAAAATACACAATTTTTCCAAGAAAATACCCTAAAATAAATTTCCGCAAATTCTTTAAGTTTATATTCTAACGAAATGACACGTAATAAGAAATTAAGTTTCAATTATGCACTAAGTGTCTTTAATGAGGCAAAAAATTTAATTAACTTACGTTTTAAGTTATTAAATTTTTGTGACCTTATAAATACAATACTCGCTTTTTTTTAACTGCATAATTGTCCCGCCAAACTAACAAAAAAAAAGATAATTATTCACATGTCTTACCTGTTCCTTCCGTTCTAGATGATATCACATCGCTAGGCTGACCTCTCCCAGCGATATTGAAGGCTACTAAGTAAAACTGGTATCTCATCCCACACTGCAGAGCATTGAAAACATGATTGTTTCTTTCTGCAGACAGCTGCACTTCAGCCCATTCTGGTGATTCGGCTTTCTTGAACAAGATGAAACCTAGGAGAAAGAAACAGTGCGAAATGAAGAAAAAAACCCTGAAGATTTCTAGTTTTATTTTTTCTTTGAGTTAATGATGATGGCAAATGGATTTTGAGCTCTTTGGGTCATCAGGAACTGGCAGGAAAGAAATCGTAAATCAAATTCTGAAGAATATTCTTTGCGATTTGCATTGATATGTTAATGACACCTTTAGGAATTGCTTTCATTATCTGGAATTTATATATATTTTCATTTTTCTTACTTGAACAACGATTCTAAATGTATTAGTGAAAATTGAACTGTTGCTGGAAAGGAGTTAGGACAGTTCATTTTTAATCGCACCTTTTAAAATTATTATTGTACATTCTATCTCCTGTAAATTCTATGAAGAGAACTCGGAGTTTGATTTAACGATGATGTGAATTACATGACGTAAGCACGCATTTTTGGATTAGCTTTGATTTGTTAAATTTACAAAAAAAGTATTTATACTATTGGTTTTGTAGTCAATAGCATATTTTAAATGTATTCATCATATGTTTATACACTATAAGCTTAAATAAATTAGAAATGTATTAACGATATTACTATACACTTATTTCCGAACAGGGTTCTTCAGAACATATTGAGTGTACCATCTAATAAAGAATAAGAAATAAAACTACAGAAACTGTTTTTAAACTTATTTCTTTACCAGTTAGTTACTAATATCTAATATATATTTTCCCACATAAAACTGTCTACTACAGGTTTTATCACAAAGAAATTTTGTATTTTCATCAAATATGCGTACTGTTGATCAATCACCAATAAGGTAATTTAATATAGGCACCAATAAGGCAAGAATAATTGAAAAAAATGTGATACACAAAAAAACCTAAAATAATAAATATGACTAGCAAATGATACCAGGGTTTCAAGGAAGAAATTCAGAACCATCAACCATCATATTAGAACGCTATGCTAGATCTTATTTTCTGCAAGCAGATTCCACATATTCTCTCCTAATCGGATTTTTCAAACTTTTAAAACGAAAAATACGACTCCAATATAAATGTATATTCGTAAATAAAAGTAGGGAACTAAGAACACGAACCAATTACAGCACAAAACGGATCTTGAAAAATATTCCGTTCGGGCCTCGAATTTGGCAGAAACCTTCTCC
This sequence comes from Tetragnatha montana, assembly GCA_963680715.1. Lineage (NCBI taxonomy): Eukaryota > Metazoa > Arthropoda > Arachnida > Araneae > Tetragnathidae > Tetragnatha > Tetragnatha montana. Next base: position 14,073,482 of record OY796685.1, read on the forward strand.
CACCCCTCTCCGTAAACAGAAAACGTTTTTTCCGCGGGTATCCTTCCATCCCGGGGGCCCGGGAAAGAAATTGTTGCCGCTCAAAAATCCTTTAATAGTTTCGCGAACATTTTTTGCCGCTTCCCAAACCGAATATTCTTCTCGGCCGTTGAAAAACGAAATAGAATGTGCAGAGAGGAAGTAAGTTCGAATATTCGCCACTTACATTATCGGGCTGCGGATGCAGTAAATTGGATTTCCCTCCTCCGCTTAAGTGACTTCAGTTCAGTTCCAGATTCGGTGTTATTTATATTTTCATCCATTTTTTTCTTCCGGGGTTTGTGTTTTGCCCCACGTTTAAACAGCCGGCCGTTTGTTGTAAATAACGCTTTCACGGCTCTTTGAGCAAATTGTCCCGCGTCTTTTAAACCGTATCTTCCCCTTCCGTAGTTCTTTTTTTTTCCTCTTTTGCGATATTTTCCGCTGGGTTTGCGGGTTCTGTAATGGTCTCCCTCTCTCTCCCTCCAAAGCGTTATTTACTGCGGGGGGAAGATTAACGAATCGTGTCAACAGCCGGCAGTGCGAGCCGAAATGAGTTACCCACACCCCTTTTCGCAGTGATCGGTAATTTCTTAAAATTTATAGCATCCGTGCTGGTGGCAACGGTTAATTTGTATTGTCCGAGGATGTGCTGATGGTAAATGAACGGATGTAGTTGTTCGTGAAGTATAGTTCTACCTACAAGTTTGATTACTTGTTCTATTCTCAAATAATGTTATCTAGCTACTGCATGCTATAAATAAGGGAAGAACTAAGGGGATATTTATTAGGGGATATATATGAAGAAAAACATATTCTTAATAATATCATAGCAGAATTAGCCCATTTAATGGCTAGGGATTCATATGCATTAAATCCATTCGTGGTACGAACACATTTGGAAAGCTGTAGTAATTTGTTTTAGTCCCAAGTTAAAATCATCCCTTTCACTGCAACTTAGGCACCAGAATTATAATATACGATATCATAGATTCATTTATTAAAAGGAAGGGAATTATGATATACGTTATCATGGATTCATTTATTAAAAGGAAAGGTATTATAAGAAGAGATATTGAAAGCTTTAAAGTAAAATTCAGGAAAATCCTATTTTTTTCTTAATTGAACTGTCATTCGTTGCTTAATATTAAGTCTACCGTAATAACAGAAATATTATAATATAATATTTTATTGATACACCCGACCTGGTTAAGCAGGCACACGGGAAAGAGAGAAATATATAGTATGACAGGAATATATTGGAACAAACTGATCACAAACGTTAATAGAAAAGAAATGAAACATTTTAAGGCATATTTTTCTTTTTTTCTGTTATGCTTAATACAAAGTTTCTTATAATATGCATAATTTTTAGCTCAACTGTTTGTTACCCCCTAGTTAATTTTTAATAATGATACATTCCAACGAAAAATGTTATGTAACGTTATTCTCTTGGATTACCTTTATGGTACTTTACATGTTCATAAATATTATACTCAGCTGAAATCCTCTTAAGTGAATGAATAAACATTTCCCAGTCTGTCGCGTAAATCTTCAACCAGACACGAAAAGAATCCCACCACATCCTCCAAAATTCCTCAAAATAATTCCACACAAACGGGCTACCCGCAAATTCCCTGGCTCCACACCAAAAACATCATTGTTGATGTAAACCGCATTTTTATTTACCCAACCCCCTTCTACACAATAGTGAACTTTTCCCCGCGACGTCAGAAGGCTTAATGGCCATGAATAATACCGGAATTTTCGGTCCACAGTATAAATAACGAACATTCAGTTAATCTTTCCTCTGCGGGCAATACTCATTTCTCGGATATTCTTTAAAAGGTTTTAAAAGAGGGGAGGTTCTTCAACCCGATCCATTTTATCTCCATAAACATCCCGGCCTTAAAAGTTTTCCGCAAATAGCCGGCGGTGTTTAAAACTTAAAGCATTAAGTTTATTAACAACTCGGTTTCTGAACGTTACACATTTGTTTGGTTTCTGGACCCCTTCCAAGTGTTCCTCGGGAGCGAGCTTTTTGATAAGTGCAATTATTTTTAAGAGAAAACTCCATTCCGCTGGAAAGGGCGGTAACGGTTTGGGGACTTGTAATTGCTTTGGTATTTGGAGGAGGGTTCTGTAGTCCCTGCTGAGATGTATATTTAACTAGGTAAACCTAGTTAGTTTCAGAGCAATTCAACCAGCTAACAACTGCTATGAAGTATGTTTATGGGAGGGGATTATTTTAAGTATCAAAAAGAAATAATTCAAAATTTAATTTTATGTGGCTTATTCCAATACAGATCCTTACAGATGTGATGGTTAATAATGTAAAGTAATTTATTTGATTAGGCTATATAAATGCAGTAATGTGCTAATTTGAAAACCAATTTCATTGCTTAGCAATGGTAGTTTTGTAGCGGGGCGTTCCAGACATCTCAACTCCTCTTTGTATTTTTTTATATGTATACAGCTACTTTCCTGCCCCAACAGTTTTATGGGAACAAAAAAAAAACTTTCACTATACCTAATAGGAGTATTATTGAAGGGATAGAAAATATATTTCTTTGATATATTTGATGATGATTAATATTTAAGTTATCACCATAAAGATTGTAATTTTATGTGATATAACAACTACTACCTAGGTTGGTTAATAGATGGATTTTAAGTTTCTTTATTGTTTTAGGTAATTGCTTAAAAATAAGAAAATAGAGAAAATTAACCTGATGGGTTTCATATCAAAACGTAAAAACTAAAACTTATTATTTTAACCTTAAGCGTTGTAATAAACAAAGTATTTTAAAATATCTCCTAAGCAATTATTTCAATAACTTCAAAAGAAAAACAAACGTTTTTATAATTTTTTGTTTACCAAAAACGCATCTCGCATCCAAATTTTATGCCTAAATTTTAAGGATTCCTTTTGAGTTTCATGACGTAATTCAATGATGATTTTAAGTAACACCCTATAATTTATTAATCGCGCTGCTTAAAAATTATTATAAAGGTGAAAATATACATAAATTCATCTAAATAACACCTGCGATTAATAGAACTTACCTGATACAGGATTTGTATTTTCTTCATTTAACTCCCACGATAAGTGAATGGATGATGCTGTAGCTGAGATTAATCGAAGAACTGGAGCATTAGGTGGATCTATTTGCCATGAAACAATTGATGAGCTTAAATCTTCTGACTGATATGCATTTAAAATTACTAACACATTTAAAAATAAAACTCTTACTTTAAGTAGCGTAAAAATGTTAACAGAAAAACTCTTTTAAACAAGAAAAAGTTGAAACACCAAGTAAAATGTGTTCTCTTTTTCATTAAATCTTTACTTCTGATATGTATGTGTGCTATTTAAAAATATCACATAAGATAGTACATGTGAAACAAAAAGGATTTAATATTTTCCTACCCAATTATATTATATAGGAAGCCTTGCTTTCCTTATATAATTATATTCTATGCATAGCTTAGTACCTTTAATGTTCCATTAAATTTTAATCTGTTTTAATTATAAAATTTATTTTTAAACAATTAAAACTATCTGTGGAAGGAATTTTATATAATTGCTAGAAAAATTTTATTACTGCCCCAATTATAAATTGTTCGTAATTAGCCAGTTTATAAAATGTTTCTCATAGTATAATTATTACATTATGCGACCATAAAACCTAACTTAAATTTTTATATTAATTTATACATGATCTTTCAATCATAAATATAACAACAATAATTTAGTAAAAAAAATCAAGGAGAAAAAAGAATTGAATCAAAGCCTCAACCCTCATTAGGAAGCAAAAAGTAAAGAAAAAAGTAATGTTCTTGAATTTCAAGAAACTAACTCCAAAAATAAAAAAGCTAAGAGATAAAAAACCCAATTATCTGAAAATTAGTTTTGTTTTTTAAGTTTGTTGCAATTCAGAAATAAAAAATCAAGTAAAATTAGCCTTATTCACAAAATGTAATAAAGAAACAAATTACTCATTATGCAAGTCGAATAATTATTTCTTTTTATAAGGATTTTAATACCTACAACATCCTTCACAGTTATGCATAGAAAAACAACAAAAAATAGTACTTTAAAATTAGAATAGGTTAGTACCTCCAGCAACTTAACTCAACAACCTTCTGCAAACGTAAAAACATACGACTGAATAAACTGTCATATCTGAAAACCGATACAGAAAGGAATATGCAATTCTTCCTACCGTACCAAACTCTAGTGTCTGAACTTGAGTTTCCTCGGATGGCGGGCCCGCCCCTTTTTGGTTGAAGGCTTGAACAATCACCCAATATTTGGTATTCTGGCTCAAATCCGTTATCTCACACTCTAACTGTCCTCCTCGAGAAGTCTCTAAAGTTTTGTAGGAAAACTGCTCGGTCTCCCTGTTTTTGTATCCTACGTAATATCCGTCTATCGGCGATAAGCTTTCTTCTCTCAAAGGGGGCTGAAAAAAAAGTATTTTAACATTTGATAAGAAGAAGTCGAAATATTTTGCTTACATTTCAAAGTGTTTATCTACATTTCTAATCATAACTGTTACCAATGCCATTTTATTTCGTGTGCGTAATATTACAGTTTTGTAGCATCGAAAAAATTTAGATAATCTAGAAATATTACTACTAGTAGCCCAGGCAACGAAAAGGTATAGAGGGAAATTCTTGGAGCACAATTTTTGACTTCGGAACTTTGTTTGGACTAGTTAGGAGGAGAACATATCAAAAGTCCCCGCCCGTAGCCCTGCCGCCAAAGTGAGGGGGGGTGTTTGAAAGTCTCATTTTTCAGTTTTTGGCTAATTACTCTTACAAAATGCATCCCCATGAAAAAGTTTCAATTATCTCTTTTAAAGTAGATAAAATTTGCAACAATTTAAAACCCTTCCCATGTTTATAAGTCCAATTGATCCCAAGTTACATCTCTTCAAAATGGAGAAATTTTTCCCAAAATTCGAAAATTTGAGAAAAAGTCGTTTTTAAAGCAATTTATTGGCTATATTACCCATATAAAAGGAAATTAAAGGCTATAACATTATAGGGCACTTATTTGGCTTTAATTTAAGCCCTGAACCAAGTGTTTGAGATCAATAGTTCTCATGCTATCTGAAAAAACAAATTGGGAAAATTGGATTTTCCCAGTAGTGCAGCCTACAGGTTTGAAATAATACAAGACTTCACTAGAATAATATAAGAACTCAAGAATAACAAGAATAATATAAGAACTCACTGAAAATTTCAGAAAAAGCTCTCTATGATGTCTATAATCAACCCTGAAAAGTCCCCTGAAATCCCCAGCGGGCTTCATTCCAAAATGGCGGATCAAAGATGGCCGCCAAGCAATCAAGTTTTTTTGCCATATCTCAGTCAAAAATAAATATTTTTTAATTCTGTAAAAAGCAATATACTTAGCAATAGAACCTCTTGGAGTTTCGCTCACTTTTCCCAGTGAAAAAATCGTATAAATATGGTTTAAAAGGGTGTAATCGACGCCAAATGGATTTTTTTTTTGTTTCTTTTCACCTAATTTGCCCCCTATCTTCACCCACATAAAAATCCCCAAAAGGAATCGATATAAATTCATAAGTACTATAAATAAGGATTATTTCAAAACAAAATTATTTTTGAAAATCCGCTTATAATTCTTGCTTGCTTGCTTGAAAACTTGATTGCTTGGCAGCCATCTTTGATCCGCCATTTTGGAATGAAGCCCGCTGGGGATTTCAGGGGACTTTTCAGGGTTGATTATAGACATCATAGAGAGCTTATTCTGAAATTTTCAGTGAGTTCTTATATTATTCTTGTTATTCTTGAGTTCTTATATTATTCTAGTGAAGTCTTATATTATTTCAAACCTGTAGGCTGCACTACTGGGAAAATCCAATTTTCCCAATTTGTTTTTTCAGATAGCATGAGAACTATTGATCTCAAAAACTTGGTTCAGGGCTTAAATTAAAGCCAAATAAGTGCCCTATAATGTTATAGCCTTTAATTTCCTTTTATATGGGTAATATAGCCAATAAATTGCTTTAAAAACGACTTTTTCTCAAATTTTCGAATTTTGGGAAAAATTTCTAAATTTTGAAGAGATGTAACTCGGGATCTATTGGACGTATAAACCTGGGAATGGTTTTAAATTGTTGCAAATTTTATCTACTTTAAAAGAGATAATTGAAACTTTTTCATGGGGATGCATTTTGTAAGAGTAATTAGCCAAAAACTGAAAAATGAGACTTTCAAACACCCCCCTCACTTTGGCGGCAGGGCTACGGGCGGGGACTTTTGATATGTTCACCTCCTAACTAGTCCAAACAAAGTTCCGAAGTCAAAAATTGTGCTCCAAGAATTTCCCTCTGTACCTTTTTTTGAGCATTCGTTGCCTGGACTATAGTAGTTTCTTACATAATGTTAAAAATATAACTGTGATTCAAAAGCAAAATATATATTCAAGTAACTAAATAAACACCTAATGCAAGTCATATGAAACTCTTACGCAATTTATAAAAAAAAATCCTACTTTTATATGTTTGGATAGTAAATACTTTATAAACTGGAATAATATTTAAAAACTACTTTGATATCTGATTCTTTCATGCAATAAGCTCCTCTTTTGGCAGAATTTCAGTTTGATAGGGTTGTTGAACACAGTGTTTTGGTTGAAAAATTAATAACTGCCTATTTCTAGGTTACATTATAATATATAACTTTCAAGGAATCCACTTTCAGTAAATTTAAATACGAAATCTTACTACATATTATTGGAAATTAAATATCCTACCTTCCAAGTCACTTGAATAGTTCTAGAACTTGTAGCGATTGCTCGGATTTCTCTGGGTGGACCACTTGGAGCTAAAGAAATTATGCTAATTTTTATAACCATTTAGATGACTAAAAATATTGTCACATAAATATAGTTAATGGAAATACTATTTTCTTCATTGTGGTAATATTCTTTTCAAATTTCTCTCAAAGAATACATTATTTTCTAAAAGTTGAACATGGGTACTATTTGAATTTCAGTACTCGGGCATTACATGTTCTAACTTTAGTAAAAATAGTTATTTATAGTATGTGTGGTAAACTATGGTTCACCGAAGCATGGTTACGAAAATATGGTGCAAAACTTTAACATAGTTTGTCTCATATACGAAAACGAATTTCAAACTAGATTTACTTGCTTGAAATGTTTGAGAGGATCATAGAGTTGTTATTACTTACCTTCGCCTTCAGTTGTCAATGTTATCGGTTCACTAAAATCACCACTAGCGATAGCATTTTCCGCTTTTACTCGAATGTGATAGGTAGTGTGAGGGGTTAATCCTTGAAGGGTGTACACACTTTCCGACGCATCAACAATTGTAGTTTTTGCCAGAGTCCATGGTTCTGAAAACAATAATAAAATTTTTCAACTTATTACAACATAGAATACTCGCAAAAAAAGGTGTGAAAAGGCTCTGAGTGACGTTTTTTATCACTTGAGATACCTTTATAACACCATTTAGTTGAAAACCTTTAGCAAAAGTCTTTCAAACGTCATTGTGTATCATCTCAAAAACTAAAGCTGCTCTGTAAAAATGGATGCTATTTTCTGAATCAACAGGTCAAATATATACAATTTAGCTTTAACATTCCCGGCACCAAACTGCGTGTTGACCAGTGTTATCATTCTGAGTAAAACCAGTATCACTCAAAAGTAGTCGTGGTTTTTAATGAAAACTAATAAAACTCAGACTCCGATCCCTTTTGCCTCAAACCATGGCCGATTTTTAAGATTTTACTCAGAATTTAATCATTAAACTAACTAGGTTTTGGTGATCCAGAGTGATCATTAAATTCGAACCTTTGAATTTGAATAAAAAATTGCATTAAGAAAACACAACAAAATTCGTGTCATTTCAGCAAACATACGTGCAATGGAAAATTACCGAAGCAACAATTACCGCATTTCCTATATTGAATTTTCAAACAAGATCAAATCATTTTTTCCAAAAGAACATGAAAAACCCTGAAATACCCGAGTTCAATCCTCTTCCTTTCACACAAAAAACACTAATTCTCAGCACAGCGTAAGAAAAAAACCAGCCCAGCCTCTCTTCCAAGCAATCAATCCAAACCAAAACAACGAGGCCCACTCCCGGATTGAACGAAGAAGAAGAAAAAGAAGGAGGGAAAAGAATCCTCACCTTTGGCCGCTTTGTGCTCAATAACATACTTGAGAACCATGCTGTTCCCACTGTAAGGAGCGGACCAGGTGATCGATAAGGAGCGACTGCCTTTCGTCGTCACATCCACATTGGGCGGCCGGTCAGGGGGTTCTGTTGGGGATAGATAAGGAGCCGCCTAATTAAAAAGTAAATCTCAAGGTAAAACTCGTGTGATTTAATCTATTGGAACTAATTGAATTAGGATTCAATTAACTTCAAAACGCAGAGAGGTACGCAGCGCACTTATTAAATTTTCTCCCATTTCCGAATTAAAACTACCCATTGCATTTCAAGAGGATAATCGGTTTAGTTACGAGGAGGGTATTGATATATAAATTGGAGGTTTTCCCCCTGTCGTGAATTTATTTTATTTTTTGAACCGTTTGGATGGGGTTTCTGTTTGAGGATGTTCTTTTGAAGGTGCGGTGTTAAGATGTTTAATTAAACCCTGGGATAAAGTTTGAGGGTGTGTGTGTTGAAACACTCTCCTGAAAACGGTTTCAGTAGTCTAATTAAAATCCTGGTACTTTTCGATTAGCCGGGTGAAAACCTCTCTAATCAAACTTTATTGGCTACGTTTTACGGATTACATATAACAATATAAAAATAACTGAAAGTAATTATTATACTGGATTTTTCGGAGGTTTATCACAACACATGGTGATTGCACCTGGCAAATCGAAAATTTCTAAAATTCTTAACCGTTTTTATCGTTAAAAAAATATAATTACTATCCCTTTTCCAAGTTTCCAGATTTAAAATGTTTTATCTTTAAATATTACATAATTTTAATGCATGAGTAAATACCTTTCTATGTTTCCTAAATAAGTTCTAGTTACTCATCAGTTTTATCTGCCGCCTTCTTTTATTAAAAGTATCACCTCATAGTTCAAGTATTACCAAAGAAACTTCCTAAGATATTGAATGACATTTTTTAAATACCTACACTTCAGATAAAAATATGTTGGACCATTTTATTAGGTTTCTCTTTTTATGATTAACTACTCCCTAAATGCATTATTTACTCTGGTATTTACGCTATGTTCATAATCTACTTTATTTTTTTTTTTTTACTAATTACATTTAGCAATATTCTGCTATAAAGCTGAATTGCACATACCTTGAACTACTATCTGAAAATTTGTGTCGTCTCTACCATAAGCGTTTTGAGCAATACAAGTAAATAAAGATGAATCTTTTCTGTTAGCTGAAGATATCTTAATCGATGCTTCCATACCTTCTGAGAATATCCTCTCTTCAAAAGCATACCTAAATAATCATAAAAGTACTAGTAAAATCAGAAAAAAAATATTTGTAAGTAGTATAAAAATCTTTGAAATAACAATTACACTGAACCGTAGTTAAAAATATTATAATTAAACGGTTTAATACTAACGATTAAAGTCGATAAAAACTGTGTCAGCTTTGAAATGAAGGTCTCGCGTAGCATTATTATACATACCCATTTCTCTTTATAATGCTGTTTTTAAATCGATTAATACAGTATAGGATGAAGAATCTACATAGAACTCTAGATTTTTATAACTAGGCGTCATTTTTCTAAGAAAATTATGAAACAGTAAAGTTGTTACTAAACAAAAGATCAATAGTAAGTTAACACGTTCTGTATGATCGTAAATAATGTATATAAAGTATATTAATGTATAATTAATGTGTGTATAGAAAATAATACGTTCTGAATTATTTACTAAGTTGTTATGACACAATGCCAGACATAACTTACACACTTTTTTGTTACATATACCGTAAATGTATGACCTAACTATTTCAGACAGTAGCAATTAGATATAAATATAAAAAAAAAACGCAAAACAACCAATTTAAATGGATAGCTATATTAGAGAACTCACATTTATTATACTGTGATAATTTTTGAATATAGGCCCTCACAAATAACTTTTAGGTTTCTGATGGATATATCTTACGGAGAACTATCTAATATTTCTTATCTTGTACGATAGTTCGTTTTGCTGTAACAACGTAAAACTTTATTCAATATAACAAAAATATTGCGTTTTTAAACGCTTTTATTAGACTTGCTCTGGGCCAAGGTCACGGGTGAAAACTTAAAACTCGATTTTCGGTCACTTCCTGATATTCCAGGACCCTGAAACTTTACACATTGATGTAACCCTCATGACACTCCAATATCCAATTATTATCTAATCAATAACCAAAGGATTAAGTTAATTAACGAGTATTTTTAATTATCAGAAAAACTGAAATTTGAGGCCCTTCCAAAGGGATTTTAGCTCCCAAAAAAAGAACAATACTGTAATAGGCATAGTACTATTATATTCAACCATCAAAACGACAATTCTCAAGTAATTAAATTAATTAACGGCAAATTATCGCAAAAAATTTAGATTATTGTACATAAAATTTCAGGTACTTCTAAACGATATTAAGCTTTGAAACTTTGCAGCATGGTGTAATATTCATGACAATGAAATATTCCATTATCACCGAGTCAATAACTCTCTAATTACGGTAATTAACGAGTATTCTTGATTATCCGATTAACTCTATTTTGAGACCCTTAAAAAATATTTTCGCTCCCAAACACGGATCAATAATGTAATAGGCATAGTACTACTATATTCAATCATCAAAACGGCAATTTTCAACTAATTAAAGAAATTAAAGACGAATTTATGCAAATTTTTAGGTTGTCATTTAGATTCTTGTACATAAAATTTCAGGTACTTCTAAATGATATTAAGCCTTGAAACTTTGCAGCATGGTGTAATATTTATGACAATGCAATATTCCATTATCACCGTGTCAATAACTCTCCAATTACCATAATTAACGAGTATTCTTGATTATCCGATTAACTCTATTTTGAGACCCTTAAAAAATATTTTCGCTCCCAAACACGGATCAATAATGTAATAGGAATAGTACTACTATATTCAATCATCAAAACGACAATTTTCAACTAATTAAAGAAATTAAAGACGAATTTATGCAAATTTTTAGGTTGTCATTTAGATTCTTGTACATAAAATTTCAGGTACTTCTAAACGATATTAAGCCTTGAAACTTTGCAGCATGGTGTAATATTCATGACAATGAAATATTCCATTATCACCGAGTCAATAACTCTCTAATTACGGTAATTAACGAGTATTCTTGATTATCCGATTAACTCGAATTTAAGACACTCCAAAAAGACTATGGCCTCCAAAACTTGTACAATAGCGTATTATACAGGGTGTCCCACGAAAAGTGGCCCAACCCCTATAACTTTTGAACCCCTATAGATATAGTCATGAAAGTGGGGTCTAGGTATAGTAAAGTGACCATGCCCTATCCGATGAGACAACTTTCAACGCCCTCTAGCGGAAACTTTAGGAGTTATAATTTTTATTTTAAAAACTATGAGAGGTATGTGGAAAAAGTCAATGACTAAGTTGTAGAGCAGCATCGTTTCATCATAAATCGACACCTCCACCACAAAAATGCCTACAATAAAACTCATTAAACGCCCGTTTATTTAATTATGATTTGGAACACTCAACCTCACGAAGCGCTTAAAACGCTTGCTTGTTTATTTGAGGTCTCGAACACTCAACTTCATGAAACACCTCATGAAAATAAACGTTTAACATTTACCACTGATGCTGTATGTGCTTACCGTCCGCGACAATGCACATTTGGACTCTAGATTGAATATAGAGTCGCATATTTTACACTTCACACACAATTACGCATAATTAAACAATAAAACCCAAAATTCAATAGCCCCTTAATTAGTATATCCAACGAGATAAAGTGTTTCAAGCACCAAGTTACTACATGCAAAAGCGTTTCGTGAGGTTAAGTGTTCGAGACCTCAAATAAACAAGCAAGCGTTTTAAGCGTTTCATGAGGTTGAGTGTTCCAAATCACAATTAAATAAAAGGGCGTTTAATGAGTTTTATTGTAGGCATTTTTGTGGTGGAGGTGTCGATTTATAATGAAACGATGCTGCTCTACAACTTAGTCATTGACTTTTTCCACATACCTCACATAGTTTTTAAAATAAAAATTATAACTCCTAAAGTTTCCGCTAGAGGGCGTTGAAAGTTGTCTCATCGGATAAGGCATGGTCACTTTACTATACCTAGACCCCACTTTCATGACTATATCTATAGGGGTTCAAAAGTTATAGGGGTTGGGCCACTTTTCGTGGGACACCCTGTATATATTTTAACAATATTCAATCTTTAAAACGTGTATTATTACCTTTTAATTAAGATTATTAACGAATATATTAATGGGAATTTAGAATGCTTAGCAATAGTGCTCTAAAAGCTTGGAAATACTTTGATTTAAAATTTTTATTTGATGAATAAATGGGAGTTTTGATGTTTTTATGACAGTTATGGCTATTTATTTCTTTTAGATTTCGCTTTCGTTCAGATGGAATTATTTATTGCTCAAACAGAAATTTTTAAAGTCTTGTGGAAACGGGGATTGAAATATACATAAATTATTTTGTATTTTCCTGGGAATTAACAATGTTTGAATGATTTATCCGAACGATTATATTAGCTTTGGGTGTTGCGCTTTTTCACTAAAAAAGAAATTATAAAATCTCTTCCTTTTAGAATATTTTTTATTTCCAGATATGTATCTTTATGAATGAGTTTCTTGAGATAAAATCTCTTAATTTTTTTGGAATATTTTCCCAAGTAATATTCAAATAATAATAAAAACACATTTTGAGCTATGATGTTGAGTCTCGTAGAACACTTGTATTTGGCAAGAAGTTCAACAAAACACTCTGAATTTCAATTTACTCTACTTCTCAATGCATACTATGACTAAAAAGAAGAAAATAAAATAAGTAAAAAAAATATTTTTAAAAAAACGCTTTTATTAGGATGTTCTAAAAATTCAAAAATAATTTTTTTACCTATAGTAATTCATTGGGAAATAGAAAATAACATTTCGGTAAGTAATTAAGATGTTCTAAAAATTCAAAAATAATTTATTGGGTTTTGTGAAATATTTTATTGAGGAGTAGAAAATACCTTTTCGGCAAGTAAAAAATATCTGATCACTAAAAATAAAAGCGTGGGCGCTAGTAATTCCCTATTAATTCTATATTCTTTAATCGCATTTTCTTCTATGTAAAATTATAAATTACTAGCGCCCACGCTTTTATTTTTAGTGATCAGATATTTTTTACTTGCCGAAAAGGTATTTTCTACTCCTCAATAAAATATTTCACAAAACCCAATAAATTATTTTTGAATTTTTAGAACATCTTAATTACTTACCGAAATGTTATTTTCTATTTCCCAATGAATTACTATACAGGTAAAAAAATTATTTTTGAATTTTTAGAACATCCTAATAAAAGCGTTTTTTTAAAAATATTTTTTTTTACTTATTTTTTAAACAAGTATCTTCCCTGAACTCATAACTGGGTACAAAAAATAAAACAATAGTAAAATTATATAAAACACGTGAATTAAAAAATAAAAGCCAACTGATACCTCAACGTTTAAATGTAAACTTGGCCCTTATATTGCGTATCACAGAACATTTTTTTAGAGCATTAAAATTAAAAATAAAGATATCAACCTTTGATAGCTTGAATGAAAACTACGAAATGAAAGTCGAAATACAGTGTGTGAAACTACGAATAAAAAATTTCAATATCGAGATAACGTTTTTTTACGACAGAACAAGTCTGAAATTGGATGTTAAATATTCATATTTTTATTAATAGGATGCATTTATCACCGCGTATCTCTCGTGGTCTAAAATTCAATTAGGGTGAAAATAAGATTGATTTACCACATCTATGAAACACACTAGATGCCTAAATGAAAATAGATGAGTAGGGCAAAAAGAAATGAATGCGTCAATTTGATACGTTAATTTAAAACCCATTAAGTCATCAATACATCAAAGCGATCAATGTCCAACACTTTCCTATAGTTTAAAAAATCTTTCTAATTCTTTTTCTGAATAAAATACGAAAAAGCACATACCTTTAATCTTCTATTTTTCTATGTTTTGATTTATATGTTTTACTGAAATGAATATACAATATAGTATGTTTTCTGATGTGGAATAAACAAAAGTTTTTTGGTTTGGAAATTATAGACATTTTTTTTTAAAAACGTTCTAATTTATAACGATGTTTTACATACCCTACATTAATTACAGTTTTCTATACCCAAGGCAGGTTTTTTCATGCTAAGGTGTTCATGAAATAATAAGAAATATTATATGCTCTTTTATGTAATTGTATGTATACAATGGAAATTTTATAATGATGCATAAACATAAATTGCTTTAGTTGATACATTATTAGGTACTTCATTTACTCCATAATATGTTTTGTTTGAAGTTATTATTTGAAAAAGAAAGAGGCTAAGAGAGATGTTTCCATTTTTGTGGATTTGAATTTTTTTTTTAAATGATAGCTTATAAACTCTTAAATCTTCACGTTCTAAATAAAACTACTTCTGCTTTTGATTTAAAAACTAATAATAAACAAATAATTTGATTTAAAAATTAGATGACGTAAGAGGAAATATTAAACCTTTCCCTCCAGTAATTAGTTGCTCTTCTTGTAGCTACGTAGCTTAAGTATTTAGCTTTGCATCGATTCAACAATATTTTTAGGAAACCTTTCAAAAGGCATTAGGTCCCCGAGCTTAAGGATTAGAGAAGAAAAAAAAATATCATTTCATTGGAAAGCTGATTTTCTTATAAGCCTATTAGAATTGTTAGAACTGACCTCATTACGTTAAAGGAAAACAAAAAAAAATATGTATAGTAGAAATGTTTTTACTTAGATTTATGAATAAATATTATCTATGCTCCTCTCTATACTACATGTCTTAAAAAATTCATAATATGTTTCGATTTAGATAACCAAAACGCATGTATAAAATATATTTTGATTTCGTGGATTTGAATCTCAGTTTTAGTTACAAGTATCATAAATAAGACTGGTTCTTTTGAAAAGCACATACTAAAATGAAATATTTTTAAGCCAATGGGCTTTTTTGAGATTGAATGTATAATCCATAAAATAAAGTGAATGTGATAAATACAACTCTTCATAAATAATTTCTTTTTAAATATATTTCATACTATGTTTACATGCGTTCATTATATTTGTTTTATGAATTTTGAAATTAATGTATCGAATTTAATTGATACATTACTTGAATTATAAAGGATTTTTAAAAACCGAATTTAATATCGAATACGTCTCTGTATTACTTATGCAGAACTTTTAATTTAATGTGCGAACTCTTCCTTAACACTTAAAAAATAACAATAAATGCATAAAAGGTGTTTGGCTAATTGAGGAATGCTAATCAACATCAAAGTCTTTATCTTTTCTTGACAAATTTCTTAATGGCAACCAAACTGTGAGATTTCGATCACACATGTATTCCCACATTTCACAAATGAGAGAATTTATACATATTGATTTCCGTTGCTAAAATATATTCTGAGCTAACTAACTTTGAAATTCAAACTTTTACCTGGAATAAAATATTTATTTTATATTGCTGATAAATGAGTTTTCACATCGGAAAAATCGTTTAAATTGTAAACATCAAACAAGTAAAACTATTCCAACGACGGGTAAAGGAATTTTGATTGAAAATACTGTTAATTAATAAATTATGTAATGCAGATGCAGATATAGTAAGAAATATCATCTTTAGGTGACTACTTTATTTGATTACTTTTAAAGGAAAGTAGAAAATTTAATTCTACTATCAATTAATAGTGAACACCATTAAGGAACTCAACTGCCTCGATATGACTGATCCTTAAGCATATATGTTTTAAAAGAACAAAAGTAAAATATATAAATTTCAAAAATGCATATTTTGAGTGAAATTGCCATTGAGGGAACTCTTGATCAATAAGTATGAACATAAAAGAGCCTTATATAAAAAAAAGTAACAGCATCATTCAGTTTTCTTTGTCTTATCCATAAAAACCCTCCTCCGGGGAAAAAAATAAACACTAACAATCCAAATGGATATACGCGCTAAACACATTACCCATTTTTAGCCCCGTTATTATCTATAACGACTTCCATATATCGATATCCAATAGATAAAGTACCAGATAAAACCGGAAAAGTGCAGGCCAACGAGGAAATGAATTGGTCCCGAACTGTATTTTTCACCCAGACACCAAATAAACCGGATGACCAAATTTTATGAGTGAGCTTCTGAGGAAGACATTATGACCCCCCAAAGTGGCAAAAAACTGGTCCTTACCGAGGTTCAAAGGATGGGTTGAAGGGATGGCGGTCTTTCGCCCATGTAATCGCCAACGGTTTCTCGCCCAATGCTTGGCAGGTCATTGTCGCACTTTGTCCTCTCGTTAGGGTTAGTGCTTTGAACTTATCCTTGAAGTGAGCAGCGACTGAAAAAAATATATTAATGCGTTTAAAAAGCAAAAAAAAAAAAAAAAAAAAAACACTTGAAGTTTTTATAAGTTTTATACTTGTTAGTGCGTGTGGAGGATAATAAATTCAAATCATGAAATTTTATTTGTTTCATTTAAGAAAACACATGTTTTCGAAATATATAAAGAACTTTTTTTTAAAAGTGCCACAAATTATGATTATTATTTAATATTTTTGCTTATTTTATTATTTGAAACCGTCAATAACTTATATTAGTTGCTTTGGAGTATAATATAAATCATTATAAAATACAATTAGTATTAACTCCTAGTTACAATAATGATTACAAATTTCAAATTTTACTTTTGACATTCAGTCATTTGGTTGATTTATTTTTAAGGCCAATGCGGACTAAATTTACCAGATGCCTTTTGTTGCTCTTGTCGTTCAGATAAAAAAGTAAAACAACATTGTCAGAAAACGGTTTAAGTAAATTCAGGTAGCGAATGAAAATTTCACATTATATTTATTTTAAAATGGAATGTCATTATCTATGATTTTTACACAATTCTTGAAAATTGTCTGATAAATGTTATACAGTTATTTAAATAATATAATAATAGTAACATATTTTGTTTATAATTTAAAGATTTATCAAATATTTTATAAAATATTAACATAATTCTACAGCTCATGCTTTATAATTATTCCATACTAACCATTTAAAAGTATCATCCAAGAAAATGTGTTTCAATCAGAGAACAACTTCGTTATTTCTTAGTTTTTTATCATTAGCTGACAGTAAAACTTTAAACTTCTTAAACTGGTTCAATTGCTACAAAAATTTCAGTTGGAAATCTGAAGATCATTTTTGGTTTGAAGATTTGGGTTTGAATTACTCAAATTTTTTTTAAATATCCCATTTAATAATGCAATTTACTTAGTAGCGATATCTAAAAACTTGCCTTTTTCATTATTGAACTACAAACTATCACACGAAACAAATTATTTTTTTTTATTATAAAAGAACCTAACCAAACTTCCCAGAATAAAGTATCACGAAACCAAAAAATACACCTTCCAAAATTGCTTCCCATTTCCACAGCGGCAGGCTTTCAACCAACCGCATCAATACCACCTCCACAGCATTGCAAAACCACCATTTCCATACCGAGATTCCAGACGCGAGTCCATAAAATTACCTGTAAAATAATTTCGGCAGCAAAAGAGCAACGGCAATTTCCTCTTTTGCTCGCGATAAGGCTTTGGCCTCTCTTGTAACGGGAACCTTTTAGCCAAGTCTGCGGGGTACTTTGTCAGCTAAACTCAGGGCAATATCTCGTTCAACACATATGGTAGCATCTAGCGGAAATCGATGAGGGAATTGTATAAAAATAATTTGCTAGTTGCGCGAAACGAGCAAGGGAAAAAGTTTTACCTTCTCAGCGGTTATCGGATAACACTTTTTTAGGAAGTTTTGTGAGCAGTGGATATATCCCCAGAGTAAATACGCGAGTTATCTTCGATCGATGAGTGGAATCTATACGTGGCTGTGTTTGGAGTATTTTGCTTTGACAGGTGGCAAGGATAACTTAGACGAGTGTGGCCCTGATTTAAGTGATGCCGTTTATTTTAATTTTATTTCTTACACCTTTGTAATTACCTAATTACTTCATTGATTATGATTTTAGGACAGACTAATCTAATTAGTGTTATTCCTAGGATTTCTTTGGAGGAGTAAAAAACTCCTTGACTTTTTTAGGAGGAGTAAAATTCAATTATGAGGAGTGATATAAGGAAATATCACATTTATAAACTACATTATATACTATATACAGTTCATTTTATTTTCTGTCCTATCCTACACTCCTCGAAACTACTCAGAAGGGCAAAGATGTGTTGTCATTAGAATAAAAATAATAATAGCAATAATTTTTTATATAATCATCAGCAAAATATTATACTGGCAGCCATAAGATAATTTGCCCCTCCCCATAAAATAAAAACCCCCGATGGATTTCAGAAAAAAAAATTTTCACATTTTTTCAGAGTCTCAACCATTGTTGAGACGTATCCCCGAAGGGATCTACGGCCTAATAATATGAATATTAGAAATAAATCCGGGGGAAATAAATTCAAAAATAAATAAAAATAACTTAGAAAATATTGTGTTATAGCAATCTGCGAAATCAGTTCAAGAAAAATAGGTTTATGTAGCGAGTTTCCATTAGAATAATCGTCAGAAATTTCAGATTTCGTTACCTTGGAAACAGCATCATGTAACCCTGATCAATACTACTCACTGTTATTCATAAATATCGCCTAAAGCTAGATTGGTATCATATAACGGAAGTTGGAAGTAAGCATTTTCATTGTGATGTTAGCATAATTAGTTTAACCCCGAAGCAAAACTTATTTTGTTCATTGCATTCCTCCAGCCAGAAAGTCGAGTTACTTGTTTTATTCAGCCCTATTTTATTCGAAAATAAAGTCTGGAACAAATACGGTAATTTCCAAACTTCTCCGGCTTGAAAGTGTCTAATGATGTAGGCGGGCTATGCTTATTATCTTGGTTTACTTTTCTATCTTTAAAACACGTTTTTAAAGACTGGAATATTTAAGGCAGGGTTTCATTAATGAGTGGATTGTTAGTGAGTTTTTAGTTTGTATTCATTTTAAAGATATAAGCTAAGCTAGTCTTTAAATTCATTATGAATGTTGGAAAATACTGAAAGTATTGATGAAATAAATATATGAATGAGTTTAGCGCATTATATTCGAAACCAGGTTTAAAAAAATACTCTAAGCTTGCACGAAGTTCGGCCCGTGGTCCACTAGGTCCGCTAATCCTTTGTTTGAGACCCAATAAGACTGGAATGTGTCTAAAAATTAAAATAGATGCAGACACTTCGCTAAAAAGTTCCATTTCTCAATTTATGTCCGTGAGATCGACAAAAATTGTGTATGAGTTTACCCGCTTCATAGTTAAAGTTGTGCAGACCTGTTTGAGCGACATATTTGATATTTTAATTATGCTACAGAAACATACATTTTAAAATAATTGTCAAGGTATATTTAACCTGTGACTGCTTTAAAAGAAGCAAAGGAATACCAGCATCACAGTGATGCCTGAAAGGGAATGTGTGTGAAAGGAGAAGTGCTTCACTTTTAAAACTTCGCCCTTTTACAAAGCCATATCTTTCGAAAAAAATACTGTTTTTTAGACAGAGATGGAAAAGTCTCTTAGCAGGAATGAAAACCTCTTTTACCTCAGACATAGTTGTCATTTTTAATGTTTAGCTTTTAAAATAACTCCCAGAACGTACATTTTTGTATAAGAGAGAGATTTCAACTCGCTCAGGAAAAATACACTAAGGCCGAAAAAATGGTTAAAGAATTACAAATGAACACACTTTACCTGAATTATCCAGAACTTTAACACACGTGTATTAAGAATGATATAGAATTAAACAATCGAAACATAGATTTTGACCCCTTTTCTTGATATCAAACTATATGTACCAGAATAACTTTAAGCAATAGCTAACTTAATTAATTTAATAGTTTGTTGTTATTATTTAACATGATCACATTAGTGAAATATATTTAAGAAAATAATAAGCCTAAAATATTTTCAATTCCTAAAAATTTCTGCTAAAATAAACTTAAATGAAACCTGTTGGAAAAAATTTGATTCCTCCTACTTAAATTACGTTTTTTTACCAAGTGGAGTTTTTAAAAAAATAAATTTTCAAATGCCCTATAATATTCATTGCTTAATATAAACTTTTACAATCGTAATTATATAAGAGTCCAGTTTTTATTAACATGTGAGACATTTTTGAGATCAATTTAATTCTGATTTTTAAAAAAAATTAAGGAAACACTATTACAGACAAGGGGACTGAGGATTGAGAAATTGTTAGCTAGTTAGAGATATCCATTAAAGGATGCTTTTCACATTAAAACTATATAAAATTCCATTAAAATCAAACCCATTTCCCCTAACATTTAACAAATTCAACGTATTCATAAAGTCTTAAAAAATGTTGCTTATTAAAAATTTCAAACTTCAATACAAAAAAAGAATACTATTCAGGGTCAATAAAAACCTCTAAATCGAATTTATGCTAAGTTCCAAACGAGATTATAAATAGAATACTTTTTGTAACGGTTAACATATTGAACGATGTTTTTCTTTACTATTCAACTAATTTTAAAAAACAAATTATTAATTTTCTTTTTAAATCAGTGTTTTATACTTCTGTAAAAATAAGGGTTATTGAAAGACTCCTTTATAAAATACCTCATCCATTCTGTTCTTTCAGATTTCTTCTTCAAAATCAACAGTCCTCTCCAAACCAAATAAAGCATAACACTATTAACAAATACCGAATACAAAATAGAACCATTACTCCTCAAGTAATTCATCTTTAAAAGATAAAAGCAGGGTTCAAGAAAAAGATCGCAATTTGAAAGAACATCTTGAAAAAGTATAACCCACCATGCACTTTGAGGTAGACAACTGTACTCAATCCCGAACCAACATCATTAGTGGCTTGACACATGTAATGCCCGCTGTCCTCTTTTGATGCTTCTTTGATGATCAAGGAGCCATTTTCTAAGATTTGAACATTTTCGCTGCTAATGATCACTTGAAACTGGGTCTTGGAACCCTCTGAAAAAAGAAACCGTATTTTTATTCCTTCCGTTGAAAAGATGATTTATTTGACTTCATAATAGTTTTTATCTTTAAATTATAAAGACCTTTTTAGAGATATAACCCGATTGTAAAAAGCATTGCGAATAAAAATTGCAAGCGATTTAGATTGAATTTTCCCACTCGTATTTTTACAAGATAAAACTACATAATAACATATAAAGCACATAAATCTCGAAAAATTGTTGGACCCTCACGACATATTATTCTTTTAAAATACTTTTAAATAAACATATTTTAGGGACACATAAAGGGATAATCAGAAATAATATTTATTTCATAATTCAAGTGGGAATTTTTATTTTGGATTTGGGCAATTCAATTTCCTTTTTTTTTATTAAATCCATAAAATTCAGAGAACTGTACTGAGAACTACGAAATGAGATTAAAACGCTATGTTTGTTTCAAATACAATATTGGTGTTTTCAAAAGATCGATGCAAAAAACAAATTAGAACTAGAATGTAATTTTTTATTGAATGATTCTTAACCGCTCGTTTATTATTTTAATGTATTTATATAGTATAATAATGCTATTTTTAAACATATTGTAATTTTACCATAACTAATCTTATATTCTTATATTCATTAATCATCAACTGATGGGGTACATGGTAAATTAAAATTATAAAAAAGGAAATCGTAAATTACATCGTATTTAACTTCATGTGAATAACGCAAAATTCTAGATGAGTATTTTTTAAATCATTAGAGAAGTTTAAATATTTTTAAATTAAGAATAACAGAAGATGATTTATATGAGGCACATCAATGTCGCACAGCCATTGAATTCCGTTTTATTTAATTACATACTCCCGAGATCATAACATTAACACTATCTTGTTATTTTAATTAATAAACTGATCCAAGTTTCGTAGTTTAAATATCAATTTAAATTAAAAACCTGTATATAAACCACAAAATTTAACACTAGAACCGCGGAGTGGGTCAATTTGACCCAAAACGAAATTTGATTTCGTTTTTCTCAAAAAGTTACGAACGCAGACTTAAAAATTTTTGTGGCTTTTCCTGGATCATTGTTAATAGTAAACTGTGAAAAAATGAGGATTCTAGCTTTTACCATTTTGTTGTAAAAAACATGTATACCTAATACCGCGGGGCGGGTCATTCTGACCCAAAGCGTTCTACCCTTATGAAATCGCACTAGAGTGCTGTCCAAAATTTGAAGAATCCCGTTTTATCAGTTTACCCTCTTTTCCCACACAGGTCAAGGTCACTTGACCAGTTTGGGATAATAAAGAATGCTTGAAACAGGTTTTTCGAGCAGATAAGTTACAAATTGCATTCCTCTGAATACACATGGGTGGATCGGTAAAAAATCATGGAAGAGCTCTGTCCATTCCCTATTTTTTGAGGGTAATTCATTTTACAAAGGTAAGAAATGTTTTAAATGCAATTTAGGTATATATCCTGTTAATTTTCCTCCAAATTCCCCCTGAAAGCAGTCTAATTTTTTTATTTGAAGAAAATAATGCAAAAAATCATAATTTGATCTTTTTTGAAGCTCTGAACTCACAATTTCATAATCTAGAGGTAGCTACAGCAGAAGAAATTTAGAACTTAGTAATTTCAGGGTAATCATGATTTTGGGAACCACCGATCTATTGTGCTTCTATGTTCAAAAGCCTATTTGTGGAAAAATGAGAATTTGCAATTATAAAAATAAATGCAATAAAAATTTCTTCAAACTGATACTATTTTAATAATTTCTGACACTTAAAATAAAAGTATAGGGATTTTTATTTGTTTTTATAAAGAAACTAATTTTTTTGAAAATTGACCAGCAGTAGTGTTACACGATATTTGGTGGAAAAGCCTGAAAATTGAATTGAAATTATGAATTTAAAGCTAAAATTGGCATTAAATTATGGAATTCCGGTTATGTTTATAGTAAATATGTATTAAACTATTGATATCTGGGTTTACTGAAATTTTTAGCCTTAGAAATATAATCATCTCCTGAAAAGTTCTGTCTTTTACACATTTTTGGCATTTTGATACTTTAATTATAATAATGTCTACCTTTATTGACCTTAATATAGAGCAAAGAAGTAAATTAAAGTAATTTCCCTCAAATAATATGATATTTTCCATTAAAAGCTCAGTTTTATAAGCCGGGGTCAATTTGACCCAGGCCCGCGGTTTTAGTTATACCGCAAATGCCGCGGTTCTAGTGTTAATACATTACACAAACCTCGAACAAATATTACCCAATTAATCGAAGTACAAGTCCTTCATTCATCTTTAAAATTTTAAACTAAAATACCCAATACAATATACGGTTTTCTCACTCCTGCAAAACCATTATTATCATTATTGAGTTAAAACTTATTACGCGCATACTTCCTGATATATTTACATATAAATCTCAAGGTAGTTACACTAATTGTTTATTGAGAGAATAAATCCAATAGTAGTTAATTCATAATTTCAACATCTCAACAATCATAACAGCGGTAACATACTTGTCATCTTTATACCAATAAAATTCAACTTCCTCTCTTTATTCTAATTCCTCTCCAACGTTACTAACTTCAATTAACACCTCATCTAAAAAGAGACGTAATAGTTTTAAAACGCCCACAGAGCACACGTCACCGGCGTCTGCAGTACGCACCACACATCACATCGAGTTTATCACGCAATCTGATAATTACCGCAGAGACCGCTTAATGGCCATGCCTGCCGCAACAAAATGCTTCATAAACAATGCATGAGTTTCGATATTTCTGCCGAAGGAATGTCAGATTCATGCATATTGATGAGAGAACAGGCAGGGCCCCATGCTAATTCAATTCTGCTCGAATCGGACGGGGGGTAAGGAAATTTCCCGCTAATCGTATTTTGAGAAGTGAATTTGGTGGCGAAAAGAAGTATTTGGTTATGATGATGTTCGTAAAAGGGATGTTTGTATGTTCTTAATGGGTGAGTGCAAAATGCGGTTTTTGTTTGCAGGGTTTTGAGGGAAATTTCAAATAAGCTCTTAACGAAGGAAATAAGCTCATCATATACCTAGAGTAAATTCTTGAAAAGCGTATGTTATGTGAACAAACTCCATTCATGTTTAAGGATTTAAAGCAAAACAAGACAACAAGACAGTTAAGCTCTTTAAATTTCCAAAAATAAATTGATACATTCTACAATTTAACATTTTTATGGAGAATTCCGATTAAACCTAAATTATTCATAACATGGGGTTAAAACAACTTTTTTTTTTACATTTCAAAAAAATGGTTAAGGTTTTAGTTATACTATTTTATCAAACGACTAGCTGATATGCCCGCCTTTGCTCGAGGGACAAAAGGCTTATCAAACTGTGTGTTAAAATAAATAAGAATTATCGTTTAGAGGCAATAGAGTCAACAGTCTTCCCGCTAGGATTCTTTTTTGATGCCATACCACTTCGTTAAGATGTAAAAAAAGCCTTTAAAAATACCACCTGTTTAGATTTAATGTGTGAAATCCCCATCCCCGTTTTTAAAGAGTAATTTTTCAAAATAGAAAAAAAGTCAGGGGATCTTCTGAACCCCATTATTTTTTCTCTTTTGTCCTTTTCTCCCTCCATCCATTTCTGCAATTAGTATAAATGTATATTTGAGGCAAATTTCTTCGCCTTCGCTTCACAATAAAGATATATTATTGAACAGCAATGTCTATAGATAGAACTTATTTCCCCCTCATCCCGCTAAATTTTTATAAAATACAAAACAATTAAATATACTTTATACTTTTTTAAGATCTTAAAAAACCGGTTTAGAATTAGTGTTTATAACCACTTTTTAATAACGATAATTTTTTTAAAAATCAGGGGGAGACCCCCTGAACCCCCCTTTGCTGATTTATCACCAACTCATTCATTGAAAGAAATTTCAAACATGAAATAAAAGTAAACATCATTTGAATCGACACTGAAAATGCCTAAGATAAAATATTGTTTAATTTGAACTTTGCTGGAAATACTTAAATTTGATTAAATAGAAAAAAGAATAAAATTTTTCAGTTGAACGATTTTTGGTTATCATAAAAAAAATTATTTAATCATTAAAAATTGTTTCTTTATCATATTTTTTAAAAATTCACCTGTTATAAAACATTTCAAAATAAATATTTCCAACAATAGAGGTTTTGCGTGTCCTGGAAAGAGCAATAACTGCAATAAATTTAACATTGAAGGCTAAGCATAAGAATTTAGAAAAGGGACAAAAAGGCTCCTTGGAATGTTTTGATTCAGAAAATTCTTTTTCGCAAACCTTCCTGGTTGTGTGAGGAACAACATGCTAAAATTTCATAACAATCACATTAATAATGTGGGTGCTAGGATCCAAAAACTAAAAACGGGAGTGAATATTCAAACCCCCGTGCACCCCCTCCAGATTGGAATATCGAAAAATCCAGAAATTACTTTCTTTGAAATTCTCTCAAGAAGGTATTACCAACAGTTCTATTCGTTATATCGATTTCTAGGTACTGTTTTCTTCGAAAATACAAAACTTGGTTTATGCTCAGCAAAAACGGGTTTTTGGAATATCCAGACCTCTTAAAATTCGAATATCCAAAATCTGAAAAATGCCTTTCTAGATATTGTTGCTAGGTACCTTCCTGCGAAATAAGGAAGATCTGGGGTCATTTGGGACGCCGCTGGGCTCGAAAACGTCTAAAACGCTCCAAACCCCCCTGTGGGTCAGAAAAAAGATATTTCGAAAAATCCCTTCTTAGTGCGCGTATACACTGTAAGGTCTTCCACCCTACCAAGTTTCGAGTCTTTAGCGCCGGTAGATTTTGCTGTGCGTTGATGAGTGAGTGGTAAAGCTCTTTTATTATTATAGATGATATACCCGCCGTTGCTCGGGAATAAAAGGCTTATCAAACTGTGTGTTAAAATAAATAAGAATTATTTTCTTTGCTGTATTCCTTTCCGAGGAGTCATTTAGATGCAATAGGGTCAACTCTCTTCCCGCTAGGATTCTTTTTTGATGATATACTACTTCTTTAAGATGTTTAAAAAAACTTTAAAAAAAACACCTGGTTAGATTTAACGTGTGAAAACCTCATCCCCGTTTTTAAAGGGTAATTTTTCAATAGGAAAAAGTCAGGGGACCTTCTGAACCCCCTTATTTTTTTCTCTTTTGTCCTATTCTCCCTCCATCCATTTCTAAATAATTGGTATAAATGTATATTTGAGGCAAATTTCTCCGCCTTCGCTTCACAATAAAGGTAGGTAAAAAATAAAATATTATTGAACAGCAATTTCTATAGATAAAACTTATTTCCCCCTCATCCCGCTAAATTTTTATAAAATACAAAACAATTAAATACACATACTTTTTAAGATCTTAAACAAAACCTTATAAAAAATCGATTTAGAATTAGTGTTTATAACCATTTTTAAATAATAAGATTTTTTTTTTAAATCAGGGGGAGACCCCCTGAACCCCCCTTTGCTGATTCATCACCAACTTATTCATTGAAAGAAACATGAAATAAAAGTAAACATAATTTGAATCGACACCAGCTATAGAGCATTCGCACATGACGTCACTTGGAGGACAAAATCAACGTTGCTAAGGCTGTTGTTAGGGGCGGGACATAGAAGTATCCAATAGCAGCATTCGCACATGACGTCACTTGGCGAATAAACAACGTTGCTAAGGCCGTTGTTAGGCAGAGTCATGTGATTGAAAATGCTCTATTGAAAATGCCTCTGATAAAATATGGTTTAATTTGAACTTTGCTGGAAATACTTAAATTTGATTAAATAGAAAAAATAATAAATTTTTTCAGTGAAACGGTTTTCGGTTATTATAACAAAAATTATTTAATCATTAAAAATTGTTTCTTTATCAGAATTTAAAAAATTCACCTGTTATAAAACATTTTTAAATTAATATTTCTAACAATAGAGGTATTGCTTCACCTGAAAGGAGAAATAACCGTTATCAATTTAAAATTGAAGGGTGCGCATAAGGATTTAGAAAAAAGCCGAGAAATGCTGCTTGGAATGCATTGATTTTAAAAATTCTTTTTTGCAAACCTTCCTGGTTGTGTGAGGAACAACATGCTAAAATTTCATAACAATCACATTAATAATGTGGATGCTAGAATGCAATAACTAAAAACGGGAGTGAATATTCAAACCTCCGTGCACCCCTTCCAGAATGGAATATCGAAAAATTCAGAAATTACTTTCTTTGAAATACTCTCAAGAAGGTATTACCAACAGTTCAATTCGTAATATCGATTTCTCGGTATTGTTTTCTTCGAAAATGTAAAACTTGGTTTATGCTCAGCAAAAACGGGTTTTTGGAATATTCAGACCTCTTAAAATTCGAATATCCAAAATTTGAAAAATGCCTTTCTAGATCTTGTCGCTAGGTACCTTCCTGTGAAATAACAAAGATCTGGGGTCATTTGGGACGCCGCTGGGCTCAAAAACGTCGAAAACGCTCCAAACCCCCCTGTGGGTCAGAAAAAAGATATTTCGAAAAATCCCTTCTTAGTGCGCGTATACACCGTAAGGTCTTCGACCCTACCAAGTTTCGAGTCTTTAGCCCCGGTAGATTTTGCTGTGCGTTGATGAGTGAGTGAGTGAGTGGTAAAGCTCTTTTATTATTATAGATTATTCCTTTACTATTCTCTTGAAAATAAGCTTTATTAAAATAAATGTTGACAAAAGAAACCTGACAAAATTAGAAATTTTTTTCTCGGTTCTTTGTGTCCATTATCTCCTTGCTTTCAAAAAACTCCTTATAAATAAACAAATCACCACCATTTCCTAATTTCATAAGTCCTTTTCAGTCCTACAATTTTGAATATCTAGAATCTTTTTAAGGTTTAGAAAAAAAATTAAACAAAAAAAAATTGTTTTTTAAAGTTTTTAAAAGAATTTGCCAAACGAAAATATCAACTTGATTTTCAACCAATTTACAAATTTGTATTTCTAAAGCAAAAACTATAAACCTAGAACTGACAAAACTATAGAAGTTTTATTAAAATTTTTAATTTTTTTAAAAACCTGAAGTATTTTTTGAACACACATCATAAGTGATCCTTTTCCTACTTATCTTTTTTTTTTCGTTTTTCCCAATATTAAGGAACAAGCAATATGGGAGCTTTACATTGCTTTTGGCCCGTGAAAATCTTTCCAGATAAATATTTTACCCCACGACAAATTATGCCAGCAAAATTAGACCCGCCTTCCTGACTGTTCTATAAGATTTAATGGAAATCTCGAGCTGTCTAGGATTAAAGAGTTAATTAAGTTCAAATAATACTCCTTATATTCAGGGACGTCATTTCAGTTTTTGGTTGGGGGGGGCAAGGATCCAGACTTGTTTTTTTTTGGGGGGGGGGTGACTCAACATCATAAGGTCTAAGTAAAAATGGGGGGTCTGGGGGTCATCCCCAGAAAAATTTTAAAATTTTGCTTCATTTTTACAACATTTAAGTTACATCCGAAGAGAACAGCCCCTTGTAAACCACATAATTTCTAGAGAAAAAAGTTACAAATAAACGTCAAAGTTTCAAGGGGAGCCGGAGGTCCTCCCTCAGAATTTTTTGTTGAAAATTACCCTTTAAACTAGGGTTTTATCTCCCTTGCAACCTCGTTGGGGAGCACCCAGAGGGAACTGCTTGTTGTGAGTGGCAGAATTTTCAAGGAAAATATACTGTATAACATAATATATATTCAAAAATTTTTTTAAATTTGCCTCTTTAAAGTAGTGTTTCAGCTCATTTTGAGGTCCTTTGGGTTACATTCAAAAAGAACAGTTCCTTGTAAAGCATAGAATTTTCTAGGGGAAAAAAAGTTATAAATAAACGTAATTATTTTCAAGGGGGGGCGGAGATCCTCCTCCAGTAAAAATTTTTGAAAATTCCCCTTTAAACCAGACTCCTAGGGGCTTCAAACTCTTTGGTTCCCAAAGGGAACTGCTTCTTGTAAGCGGCAGAATTTTCAAGGGAGACAAATTGTATAACAGACATCAAAGGTCAGGAGGGGGATTGGGGGTTCTCCCCCAGAAAATTTTGAAATTAGACCCTCAAAAGTAGTGCTTTAACTGCTTTTGGGATGTTTTGAGTTAAATCTGTTGCTCCTTGTGGAAGTTACAAAATTTTCCAGGGACTCTCAGCAATTTTTCACTTAAGAGTGGAAACCTTGGGGGGGGGCAATTGCCCCCCCCTGCCCCCCCTAAATGACGCCCATGCTTATATTTTTTTCTAAAAGACCTCAAGCATAGGGGAGACTGGGGACAATTGTAACAAAATTTACAAATTGATCTCCAGCCAAGCCATTTTTTATGTTAGAGTTATGAAAATTGGTATGAACATAGGTTGAAACACTCCAATTACAATTGCGTTATGAAAACTGTCCTGTGAACATGCATTACAATATAGTAAATAAAAAGTATGCCAAAGAATATTGTTACAATCGACCCTTGAAGTGGGGTCGATTCTAACACATATAAGGATCAATTGTAACACTACACATTTTCATAAGAAATACGGTAAATTATACAAATTTATTAAAAATATATTTTGTACGAAACACACTGAACCCATTTTTCACGGGGGGCGATTGTTTTTGAAATTGTCCATGGAAACAACACACAAATATTCATCGTCTAATGAGGTTTCACAGTCTGAATATTTAAATTTCTTTTTTGTGTAGACTTCTTCTCTTTTACACTGGGTTTATAGGTGCAGATGGGGCTCTTTCTCCTTGAGTTTCCTTTTTTTATAGTTGAATTGTGATTTTGTACCACTTTTGGTGTTGGCTGAACAGCCTGTGGTGAGCATTTTGATATTTGTGGTGATGGCAGTGAATTTGGTTCTCTTTTTTTTAAGAGATTGTGTAGGTGATACAGGTGATTGCTGGTGACAATTTATAAATTAATTAGCACCGATAACTTATAAATTAATTTTAACCTACTTTAGGGTTTTCATTTTTTCAGACAGGATCTGTATAACGGCCCATAACAAATACCGTGCTCACAAACACTTCACTGACTTCCCAGACTCCCAAACCTCAGCAGCCGCTGCCTCCATTCTTTCCTGACTAATCTGACCCCTTATAGTTGTCCTTGTACGAGATCTCGGCATCCAAAAGTCAATTTTCACATGTTACAATCGTCCCCGAATTAATGTTACATTTGACCCCATGTGTCCATTCTTAATTCAACCCTCGTTTTCAAAGAAACTAAAAACAATATTAACTTAAAACTAAACAGAATATAACTATGATAAATGTAGGTTCATTTTGTAAAAAAAAGTTATTTTGTGCTACATACCTGTAGTGCAGGAGAAAGAATTTAACTCAAAAGTAAAAATTTACTTTTATGCTAGAAAAACACTCTTTTCTCAAGTACACTGCTATACCTCAACTGCCAGTCTTGGCACTCTCGGACATTATTTGTTTACAAGCCGTGCACACACTGTTATCATTGTAGCAGCTTGGCATCTACACTTTTCTAGGAATTCGAAGTGTTACAATTGCCCCGTGTTACTATTGTCCCCAGTCTCCCCTACTCTTAATTGGTTATGAGATATGCGTCACAGATGTCACATAATTTAAGGTTAAATATGAAATCCTGAGATGACTGGTTCCTTCTACGTGATATTTATAAAATTAGTAAATTACTCACTTGGTATTTATGTCATTGTAAAAACGTTTTAGCAAAAATATTGACATGAGAGAGGAAGAGATAAACCGCATTTTATCTTGAAACCCGATAATTCTGTCAATCACATTTTATGTGTAAGTTACAGCATAATACCTCTTTTACTCAGTAAGTTTAGTTTCTTTATGTTATGAAATAAGAAATGATTGATTGTGTGGTTAGTTGGTTTGGTGTTTATTCGAGCAAGGAGCAAGTACCCCCAAAAAAGGGACGGACAATGCTTGAAATGCTATTGTGCATAGTTTATCAAAATATAACAGATATTATTTTGCATGAGAAAAATAACATTAAAAGGTTGAAGCTCGATTGGCAGCGCTATCAAATTTGTGGATCTACGAACCAAAAAAAGCAATATTCTTTTTTTGGTTTTAATATAAAATAAATTTTTCTTGTAGGTTTGCATCCTTGAGTGAATTGAAAATACTCTATAAAGACATACCAGTTTATGTACACACAATTCCATTGGAGCAAACACACACAATTATAATTAGCATAATCTTACAATCCGAATAAAATTTCCTCCCTAATCAGCACTTACTCGAAATCAACGCATTCATTTACAAAAATCACCCCTAATACAAACGATACGCAACCGAAATCGCAGAAATCAGCAGCGGCAGAGAGATCGTCCATTTCCGTCGACAACTCCATTATCAACCGATATTATCCTCACAAGGAAATAAGCGGCCACCGCAAAGAATTACCATCCTGCAATTACCGGTCCCCCATAATGAACACGGCGGACACCAGCCGTGGAACACATGCCATCTGGCCGGCCATTACCATCACAAAGCGATTTAATAGATCACGAGGGTGCGATAATAAATTCAAAATTGATAACGCCGAGGTGCGCTAACGCACAAACAAAAGAGACTTTTAATGGCTTTCGCCCGCACAAAAGCCGCGTGCGTTAATTTGCGTGTTTAACTTTCTGCGGGGGAAATATAATTACTCAGCGGCTACTGGATCAGAAATTGCACGTTGCGCGTGTCCCTTATTTTCATCAACTAATAGACGTTGAGATCGCTAAATTCGGATCGTCGTCTTTTCTTTCCGACGGTAAAACAATTTGAATGGTAATTGGGAGCAAGTAAAGCCAATTATGCGGCACCGGGGATATAATTGTTCCCTAATGGTTACGGGGGAGAGATGATGAATGTGCGTTTGCCGACTGCCGCTATCCGGTCTGATTTGTACAGAGTGAGTTCTGGTCATCACGGGCTGATCAAACAGTACATAATCAGTTTTGAAATATCTGATGAGTGGGATCCTGGTCTCTAATCATGTATTATTAGGGTTAGGATTGTAATTTCTCGTGGAAGTGTTATTGTGTTAGTTTAGATTAAGTTAAGTATACATTCCCGCATTAATTCTTAAGCGTTGCTGTAAAGAATATATTAACTTCGGTGATAATTTCTCTCTCAAGTTTTCTTTAACAGGTTAACGGATATTTTATGGGATTTATTAATAATAAATATGGTCAATTTTTAATTAAAAATAAAATTTAAAACCAGCTTTTATTACTCATAAAATAATGAAAGCTTCCACGACATGAACAGTGAACCATTTATTCCATTTTCTGGGATTGTTGGTCGAGGCGTTTGAACTTTAACTCCAATTATGAACTACTACTTCCGTAATAAGTAGTTAAAATGATGTTTTCGCCACTGAGGATGCCCTCCGAAGCAGAGGGCGAAGAGTTTTCAGTTAAAGTGAAAACGCCTTCACCAACAATCCCGGAAAATGGGATAAATAGTAAATTTTATCAACCACTTCATTTACTAGTTATACTTTATTTACTTTTTCATAAGTTTTTATATTTTTTTATACATCTGAATGAAATTGTTTTATTTTTGAGAAAGTACGCAATTTGTGAATATTTAGAACAGTTTAATAATTGCAAATGTTCTATAAAATATATAATAAACTTTTTAATGAACTCAAGTTCGTTAGGAATTCGATATGTACGGCTAATAAATTTGTGTCATATCCTAGTATCGTTGAAATATGTTTCCCTAAGACTCTTTAAGATATTTATTTACCTAATTCATTGAAAACGTTCCTAGAATCTTTCCAAGGTAGTTTAAATTACACCTGGAGGATATTAATGTAGGTCTCACTCCTATAATTATCAGTATAATGAGTTAAATACTTCAAAGTTTAGAAAAAAAAGACATCATAGAATCGAAATTATCAGATTTCCATGAAAATATCTGTCTGAAGGCTTCGTTTATCCTTTTGAAATAACTAAATCCTATAGAAAGTATATCTTTATTTATTTCTTCCTATGAGACGTTGTTGCTAAATAAAAGCCTTGAAAGGGACAGTAACACCCAGTATGTACAGTTAATGGAATTCCAAAC
The DNA here is from genome assembly GCA_963680715.1 of Tetragnatha montana. NCBI lineage: Eukaryota > Metazoa > Arthropoda > Arachnida > Araneae > Tetragnathidae > Tetragnatha > Tetragnatha montana. The sequence continues at coordinate 14,106,903 of OY796685.1, forward strand.
TCATTAAATAAAGTGTTAATAAACTTCGACTTCGCTATTTTAGTGTTCGTAGAGCCTTGTAGAGGAAGTAATGGTATTCATAAATAAAATACCGACATTACCATACTAGGGAAGAATTCTTACAATGATAACAAGTTTTAAGGTTTGTCATTCCTGAAAATCTTTAATTATATTTTGATTATTAAATTAGTTTAAAGTGAAGTATTGTATAAAATTTGTTTAAAATTTGCTAATTAAATTTATATTTGAGCGATTTGTGTGTAAGTATATTTAAACAGCATAAAATTAAATAAAATACGTATGCATCTTAAGATTTTATTTGAAAGGGTAAACATATGTAGAATGAAGATTTTTTTTTTATATTCTGTTATCGATTAATTTCATAATTTTCAAAATAATTAAATTGTTTAGCAGAATATGTATACTTAATTTCAATTCTATTTAGAATAATAAACTCTCGTCGTATTTATGTGTTTTAATACTAAAATTAAACGAGTAATAATAAACTCCTTTTAATAATATTAGATAAACCCAGTTTTAGACATTTATTAAAACATTTGAGATAGTTGTTAATAAAAGTGATACAATTTATCATAACTTAGTAGCGTAACTGAAGGTGTTTTAGCTGTGCCTTTGGGAATTTTTTCTTTAAGTAAGCTTCATAGGAGACTTTTGCTGACATAACAGGCAAATTATTTCTGTTTTAACTAAGAAAATTCCCAAGTACTGAAATTATATTGATATTTTTTTTATTGGACAAACAGTTCAACAGTTTTTTTTTCTCCACCATTATATTCGACACATCTCAATATTTCTAACTAAAGGAGAATTCCAGCAAAATTGTTTTTTTTTTTTTTTTTTAATATGCCTGTAAATAAATGAAAAGTTGCATCAAAAAGAAAGAATAACACACTCTAGTAATAAACTTTTCATGTCAAAAAGTACACCTCTACGTAGGGATTGAGGGGGGGGGACTCACCTACAGATTTTTTCCATCGAATAACAGGATCAGGATATCCATTAGCTTGGCAATCAAACATCACTGGCTGTCCCATTACCACCGATTTGTCAGAAGGTTCTGTCCTCCATTTAGGGGGTACTAAGAGGATAAAAAGGGAAGAAAAAGATTAGTGATTCTTAAAAAAAAAACCAGAACTTAAGTCGAAGAATAATTTAATGAAAACATCGCTTTAATCTCCTTTAAAAATTTTTATACATTGATCTAAGTTTTTTTGCCAATTTTATAACAAAAATATCCTAAGCCATCGTATTTTAAATAGCTTCATCTTTACTTTTATTTTCATCGATATATTCTCCTAAATTGTATTTATATCAATTATATTCAACAGAATGTTAAAATTACAGAGTTTCGGTATATAGTTCTTATAAGAACATCCTAATATTGATGAAATATTTGAAATAATTTGAAATCTTTGTATGTTACATAATTTGTGTTTTAACACTATGTTTTCGGAAATATTAAGATCCTCTTGATATTAAATATTTCAAAGAGTAGTTCAATAAAAAAGAACGTTGTGTAAGTTAAAACTTTCATTTTCTGACGTTAATAACCTAACATCGAAACGATGCGCCTCAGAGAAAGTTTTGAAGTGAAAGGATGAAATATTACAGTGCAGAACTTTCAATGGATAAACATCTTAGTTATTAATAAAATTTTTACTGCGTTTGAATATTTTTATCCTTTTATACAATATATATACAAAAAAGTGTTTAAAATCAGGCTCTCATAGCTTTGATTGTACTGAACGGATCCGTACGAAACTTCAAACATATTATATTATTTTACACATGCACTCGAGGGTTTTGAAATTAAAAATAGTCGCCGATAGGTAGCGCTGAACTGTTTAAATATCAGGCCAATGATTTGGTAAGGTAATTCCGTATAAAAACCCATTTATGTTTTAAAAAATAATTTGTCCTCAAAAAGCATGCCTCTAAATAAAAAAGGAGGGGTATTGATTGTAAAACTTAGATATCAGAAAAAACTGCCATGCTAATTTGAATATGAAAAACATCAGAAGGATTCTAGCAGCTCAGCGCAATCTATAGACAAGTAATATTTTGTTATAAAAGTTTAAGATCATTATTTCAGTAACAGACACTCCGAACGTGCAACATAAAAATAAAGACGTTTATATCAACACTTTTTTATTCTCAAATTAACAACACCTTAGTTGTGTCGTTAGGTAGAACACTTTAACCCCTTTTTATGTTGTGCATGATAGTATTCTGAATATGTTTATAAAGTGTAAGAAGTATGTTCTATATGAGTTAAACCATCCTACACTTGATTTCTAGCTTTATTAGTCATTTTCTGGAGTGTACCTTCACCTCAAGATAAATATTAAATGATGGTATCAAAATATGGTGTGAAATTTATTACATCTCCAAGAATAACATTTTATTATCCTCTTACATAACACAAGTACCCACATATGAGTAGTACACACATAGAAAATGCGTAAAAAAAGAGCTGCTTAGAATAACAGTGGCGTAAGTCCATCTAACGGCCGTATTCACCGCAAATCTGACCGGCGATTAATTGGGAGTCAAACCTCTGATTGGTGGATAACTAGATTTTATTCTTTAACTGCCAATCAGAAGTTTGACTGCTGGCTAAGTTTTCTTTTACTCGACCGCAACGTTTCTTGAACCCAGAACGTCACAAATGCGGAAGGAGAAATCGGTAAAAACAAAGCCTGGTAGGTTGCTAGGAAGAGTTTCGGTACGTAAATCGTGATTGAAAAGCACTATATATACACGGGTTCAACAACATAATCATATTTTTAAATGGACGTTCTTCATTTCACTCAAAATTCAGACACCGCGATGGGAACTACTGTGTTTGTTAGTGACGTCATAGGGTCAATTTAAGTTGCTGTCTACAGTGCTTGTGCTATATACAGTGCTTGTGCAATATACAGTGCTTGTGCAATATACAGTGCTTGTGCAATATACAGTGCTTGTGTAATATACAGTGCTTGTGCTATATACAGTGCTTGTGCAATATACAGTGCTTGTGCTATATACAGTGCTTGTGCAATATACAGTGCTTGTGCAATATACAGTGCTTGTGCTTATACAGTGCTTGTGCTATTCCAATCAGAAGCCATTTTTCGGTTTGCTCTTACAGTTTAAACTACTGATTGACTGACATTGGCAACTACCCTTCTCCCTAAATAAGACGGGCAAAACCAAACCCACGCTTACATTTAACTTTAATATTCGGGACTTGCTACATCATTCTCAAATCCAAACAGCCCACTCACCTTTCACGATCATGGTGGCGGAGTGGTTATTGGAGGCCACCGGGTTGGAAGCGACGCAGGTGTAGTTCCCGTTGTGGCTCTGCGACACACTGCTGAAGGAGAGGGTGGAAGTGAACTCGTTGACGGTGGAGATGGAGGCCCGCAGGTCGTCGGGCAGGGGCCGACCGTCCTTCAGCCACGACACCCGGATGGGAAGATCCCCGGAAGAGATGACGCACGTCACCGTCGCGCGCCGTCCTTCCGAGAGGGCTGCTGGGAAGGTGAAGGGTTCCACGATCGGTGGGGCTGTTCCAAGAGAAATGAAGATAGATTTGACTGTTGATGATTGAAGTAGATAGATTTGATTGTTTTTGTAAGGTGATTTGGACACTTTTAAACTGATGTGATGTAGGGAATATGTTAAAACCAATTACTATTTTTTGAAAAACAAAACGCCAATCTTTTTATAAAAAAAATATTTGTATGTGTCTTTTAAATATCATAGTTTTTTAGTTAAAACTTTATGAAGAATAGCAGAATGAAGCAAGCTAAGCATACAATAATATAGCGGGTCCAAGTGGGTCCAAGCGCTGTGACGTCACACAACAGCTTTAACGAAATTATTGTTTTTCCCGCCAATACTGGAAACGAAATTTTAAAAAATTAATATCTTGGGGAATAGTTTTCCGATTTCAATAATTTTTAAGTCATTTTTCATTGATTTTCATCCTCTATCATAATAAAATTAAAAAAAAACGTGCAAATACCTCATTAAGTCTGTAAATTAAAAAAAAATCTCTTCAATAATATTATTTACTAGGATAAAATTTTACCCAAATTTTAGATGCGTTTAAAACATGTAAAAAAGTTTGTTTTGTCTTTTTTTTAACCCATGTTATTCCACGTATGTGCTTACAAAAAGAAGTTTCTCTGATGGCTACCCTATAAATGTCTACCTCTCTGGTACTCCATACTTCATCTAGAACACACTTTATTATCTCCTCCACAAACAAAAACTTGCTTCCGTTTGTCATAAACAACCATTAGTAAAGGAAGACTATGGATCATGTGAAATAAGCAGTTCTTTTTGACGTTTGGAAGACAGATAACGCTGCAAGCACTATGTGTTTCTTGCAGATATTCCTTGTTAATCAGATAGAAATTCTTAATAATAAGATATTTTTCTACAGTTTAAAGAGGTATTTCAATTTCATGAACGTTTTACTCCTGATATTGATTTATTTGTGAAATATTAGCAGTAAACTTATAACCGTATTTGTGATAATAGATTTCGAGATAGGTCCCTAATAAACAACAAACACCATTGAAGAGACGTAGCATGTCTGCAACTCTAGAATAATATCTTAATGTTTAAAACAAAATGAAGCATCTGGCAGCAGCACTTGCATATATATGCGTTGTTATTTTATTTTCTCAGGTCAGCATTTTTTCTAATATAATCTTGTTTAAAAAATCATTAGATTTCGGTGTTTATTGGATGTTTTCAGCACGCCACAAGTGGGAATTGAAATGTTTAGAATCTTAAAAATTTTGTGAACGTAAGTTTATTTAGTTGCAAATCAATGTGAAAAAGTAAGAAATTTTTTAGCTTTTACCACGGCTTACTAGATATTATACAGGCTAGCCGAGTTTTGAATAATGAAAACCATTTGACAACTTTTCCCGCTTGGATCGTCACGAGACATACCTATATCGCCCAAACAATAGAGTGTTTTCAGGTGACGTCACAACCGGTTATTTTCTTTTAACTGTGTACCTTCTGTAGGGCTTTTAACTGTTGCTAAGGCCGTTGTTTATCTGTTGCTAAGGCGGATTTTAGGTATGGGATCACGTGATTGCAAATGCTCCAATAGAAGAATTCCACGGCTAGTCATTTTTTGTAACTGTTAACCTCTGTAGGGCAAAAAACTGTAACTTTTCTGTTGCTAAGGCCGTTGTTAGGTCCGAGTCATGTGATTGAAAATGCTCTTTAGGACAACACACTGACAAATAAGGAAAAATAAAGGCGAGAATTCATGACGTAAACTTCTGACTGTTGGCCATTAGTGGCTGAGTTGAATTTTTGTGCCATTAAGCCCCGCCTACAACTCTGTGGATTTGCTTTGCCAGTTTGTCAAGTACTTACATCTGGATTTTAAAATGATTTCCGTATCTCGGCTAGCCTGTATAGTATCTAGTAAGCCGTACTTTAACAAAGATGTGGTAGGTAAGGGCGAGCGCGCACGGGCGACTTTTGTCACGGTGACAAAGACAAAAACAACGTTGCTAAGGCTGCTGTTAGGGGCGGGAAATAGTAGTATCCAATAGAAGCATTCGCACATGACATCACTGGAGGATAAAAACAATGTTGCTAAGGCCGTTGTTAGGTAAAGTCATGTGATTGAAAATGCTCTATTGTTTTCTAGTGATATTTTTGATACTAGTAATCCTGGTCGCCGTGACTTTAGTCACTCGTGCGCGCCCAGCCTAAGAGTACGCAAGATGGGAAGCCTTCTAGAAATCTTTGCAGAACTCGCAAACACTCATGAACCTATGTAAAGAAATGACCCTCCAATGGTATAGAGTCTCTTGCAGTTATTTCATTAAAATTATTCATATTGTGTATATTTTTAATTCTATATTTCATAGATATTTTTGGACACTAAATCTATACTATATTATCCAATCCATATAGCCATGGATTGGCTAAATTGAAGCTATGCTATATGCATTCAATTTATCCAAACCTTTCACATAACATGCATAAAGTGATTTCCTAGAAAGCAAAGGAATATGCTTACCCAAGATATTCAAGGAAACATCTCTCCTCGCAGTTCGACTTCGATTATTTTCCGCCACGCAGTGGTACTGCCCTCCATCAGGAACCCTCTGTATGTCTTCTATTATCAGCGTGCCATTAGGGAAAGTTTTCTGCCTGTGATTATGGGGAAGGGGCCTTCCATCTTCCAGGAATATGAAAGAGAACAGACATTACATGAGAAAGATCTATTTATCCAGCTACCTGGAATATCATCCTACACTCATAAAATGGGTAGCTGTTTGGTGTATGAAAACGTATAGAATAGTAATAGTACAAAACTATTATAAATAGAGTTGGTATTACCATGTACAGTAGAGCCCCGATTATCCACGAGCGGATGATCCGCGAGTGCCACGAAATTTTTTTTTATTTACGAACCTAGTTTTTAATTAAGTAAAGGTGTTTCCGAAGCAAAAGCGAGTGACTGATTTCTTAAAAAGGCTTAACTGAACACTTTTTGTTAACAGTACACTGTTTACTGTTCTTTATTTTCGTGATTTAGATGTAGAGCAAAGGTTTCTGATGTACTTTACATATTTTAAAAGTTTTACATGTAATGTTTTTTGTACAATAAAATATGGTTTTTATGCTAAAATATTTTTATTCGTGTTTCACCTCATTTTTAGTCTTTTTTCGGGTTATCCGCGATTTTCGCTATTCGCGGTACCCTTGCCACCCAATTCCGCGGATAATCGGGGCTCTACTGTATTTGAGTATGTTTTTAGAATTTAAAAGTGTCGAGTGTTCTCAAATACAAGACATATTTTAAGTGATTTTGGATCAATTTAATATTTAAATTAGATATTTCACAAAGTTCTATTTACTTAGATGTATTATTATGTTAAATACATATTTGTCTACTTATTTACCATTTGAACCTACATCACAACCGTCACGTTCAGTTAAAAAATGAGCGAAAAGAAAAAGTACCATTCATAGGAAAAGAAAAGCTAATGTTTTACAAATAATTCATAAATTGAGTTTTAAAACCAGATTGTCTAAGTTTCTGAATCGAAAATTAAGAATATTAAAAGATAACAAAAGTGGATTATTATCTATAATTATTTTAAAATTCAGATATTTAGGTACTGTTTTTTTAGAAGTTAAAATGAAAAAATTTTTAGAACGTAATATTTTCACATTTTTACCATCCCGTTTAAAATACATTACTTAAGATTTTTAATAAATATATTTATCTTAAAATATGTACATATTATAAGTACATAGTTTGGGTTTATAACTAGATAGAAATCAGGGCTATTTTGATTAGTAACACTCAGTCATATCCATACAAAGTATATAGAAATGTTTTACGAAATTATTTTAAATTATAAATTCAAGTTATTATGAAAATGTATGTATTTATTCCTTTCACGCACATTTCTATAAATTGCACAGCTTATTTTTTCATTCATAGTTTGGATCATTTATAGTTCATATTAGTGGGATTTTCCTGAAATCGTACACATTCGTAAAATGAAATTTAAAAAAATTTCAATACTTTTAAGTGCCACTACCAATTTTCTGAACAACAAAAAAATTTCAATTCATCCACAAACAACAAAACATAACCAGTCTAGACATCTCCATTTAACAAACATATAATTACTTGAAGTATTTTGAAAGCCTTTCATCCAACCCCGGTTTTCAATCAAAAAGAAAAGCAATTTCAGTTCGGAATTGCCTCTCAATGAAACGCTCCGAATATGTGTTTCGGTATAAATTATTATTTCAATACTGATCGGGATAACATTGCTTTTGCAGTCATTCGTAACTTATAAAAGGGTGGGTGTATTATTTGCTGTACCCTTGATTCTCGCATCGGATCACGGCAAACATCTATCTTTGATTCCACACAAAGCTTTCACAAATGGGATCTGTTTGTTTTCCACGTGTGCAATCATACGCAGTAAAAGCACCAGCAAAGGAAATAGGGGGCGTGTTATCATGTAAAAGGGAAAATCAATGATACATGAAACTTTTTTTTTTACGAAACAAGAACGATCACAAGCGCACTGCAAAGAAACCGCATTACCGATTTCTACGTATTCAGTTTACAACATCTCAAATGTTCCAGGTAGATAAGTGGAAGACAAATAGAATCTTTTCTAGGGAAACATGAATGGAGAGTAACGATCCTATATAGAAAAAAAACCGCTGGATGTATCTCTTAGGATTTCTCTTCGTTTTTGCCAAGCATTGGGCTTAAATTTTAGATCTCCAACTTTTAAGGTAGGGAATCATTTTACGATTATATTTCGCCGTTTATATTTCAAATACTTCTCTAACGAGATAATTTAGTTTAAAAGTCTCTATAGAGTATGTATTTTACTATTTTATGAAAACAATAGTTTTTCCTTACATGCCTTATGAAAGAAGTAATGGTTGAGTTACACTGTAATTTTACTGATGAAATATTAAGGAACAAATAATTTTAAAATCTTATTTATTATTTGTTTAATTCGCATAAGAAATAAAAAATAATACGATTTTTTAAAGTTTGAATTTGAGTAGATTAAATATTAGAAAAATTATCCATTAAATTGATTGAACAATATTACTATCATTTTAAATGTTTTTGAATTCTTATCTTTTAGTTTAGAAAATGATTATTTTGTAACGTGAAGTATTATATCAACTCCTTTAAAATAATTTCAAATCAAAACAATCAAACCAATTAACTTTCCTTCATATATAACTTACACCTGGTAATTAGGTACCTATCTAAATTTAATGTAAATTTTAACAAAGTAGGGGGCCTGCCCCCTGCTCGCTATCGCTCACCAACCCCCGTAACTGCTTCGCAGTTCTTTTCAGATCGCTTCGCGATCTTAGCGAGCAGAGCTCGCTTGTTCATCTCAACAATCCAGCCTAACACTCTTCTCGACTTAATTAAGCCTCTTGTAATACCGAAAATACCTCTCTCTTGCTTATAAATAATTTAATTCGTATCATTCCCCTAAATTAACAACAAAAATGTTGCTGAAATACATTCCTTTTTTAGCTTATCAATAATTTAATCGAAATGTTATGAAATATCCAGCAAGTCTATTAATAATCATCAACCATTTTGTAGAAAAAACATTGTTGAAAATAAAAGAAATTAGGGTCATTCCACGTCAAATCAACACACAGGGCCTGCCCCCTGCTCGCTATCGCTCACCAACCCCCGTAACTGCTTCGCAGTTCTTTTCAGATCGCTTCGCGATCTTAGCGAGCAGAGCTCGCTTGTTCATCTCAACAATCCAGCCTAACACTCTTCTCGACTTAATTAAGCCTCTTGTAATACCGAAAATACCTCTCTCTTGCTTATAAATAATTTAATTCGTATCATTCCCCTAAATTAACAACAAAAATGTTGCTGAAATACATTCCTTTTTTAGCTTATCAATAATTTAATCGAAATGTTATGAAATATCCAGCAAGTCTATTAATAATCATCAACCATTTTGTAGAAAAAACATTGTTGAAAATAAAAGAAATTAGGGTCATTCCACGTCAAATCAACACACTTTTTGGCATGACCATCTCGGATTTTCTTGAAATTTGGTACACATGTTCTACTTACAGAAACTCGGAAAAGTACCAACTTTCATCAAAAAATATTGATTGGTTCTGGAATTACAGGTGCGCAAAGTAGTCAAAAATGGGCCAAAAACGGACCAACATAAGTTCTTTAAATTGCTCTAGAGGATCTTCTAATTGGGTTATACAAATGAAGTTGGTGTCATTTTGAAGTATTTTAAATGTTCCTTTTAATGGTGTAAAATGTGATACAAAAGTTTGAAAAACAATGTATTTTACAAAACAAAATAGAATTAAAAGTTCGATTTCTATCAAATGTACCACTTTTAAAATTTTGAAAAAAATTCCATTAATAGTTAATATTATTCTAAATATTTTAGTAAAATTGTAGGATGGGACAAAAAAGGGATCAGTGTCAAAAACTAATTAAACCAAAGTTCGATTTTTCTTATATCCCCTTAAAATTTTTAAAACTAATTTTTTTTCATTAATTGGATGTGAATTGAGTTGTATTTGACTGCTGTTAACAATTAGGGCCCCTGCACAAACTTGGTATACCCCGGGCTTCATATTTACAGTCTGTATGCTAATTCAGGCCATTGTATTGTAACAATGTACATGAAGTAAATATGTAGCCCGGGCTACACCAAGTTTGTGCAGGGGCCCTAATTGTCAACAGCAGTCAAATACAACTCAATTCACATCCAATTAATGAAAAAAAATTAGTTTTAAAATTTTTTAAGGGGATATAAGAAAAATCGAACTTTGGTTTAATTAGTTTTTGACACTGATCCCGTTTTTGTCCCATCCTACAATTTTACTAAAATATTTAGAATAATATTAACTATTAATGGAATTTTTTTCAAAATTTTAAAAGTGGTACATTTGATAGAAATCGAACTTTTAATTCTATTTTGTTTTGTAAAATATATTGTTTTTCAAAATTTTAAATCACATTTTACACCATTAAAAAGAACATTTAAAATACTTCAAAATGACACCAACTTCATTTGTATAACCCAATTAGAAGATCCTCTAGAGCAATTTAAAAAACTTATGTTGGTCCGTTTTTGGCCCATTTTTGACTACTTTGCGCACCTGTAATTCCAGAACCAATTAATATTTTTTGATGAAAGTTGGTACTTTTCCGAGTTTCTATAAGTAGAACATGTGTACCAAATTTCAAGAAAATCCGAGATGGTCATGCCAAAAAGTGTGTTGATTTGACGTGGAATGACCCATTAGACTCATCATAAAACTCGCCTGTTTCTCTAGTGAACGGCAACAGAAAGAGAAGAAAAAATTAAAACTTTGAATATTAATAACTCTAAAACTAATTAGAATTTTTTGAAAAACAAAACGCCAATATTTTTATAAAAAATAATTGTATGTGTGTTTAAAATATCATAGTTCTACTGTGATTAGTTTTTCTTTTATAACGAAAAAACCGAAAACCCGTCAAAAATTTCGAAACTTTAAAACTTAATTACTCCAAAACTAATTCGAAATTCGAAAAAAGGGCGACGAGGTGCAAAACTTCACATCTAAGAGAATGCGGCTGCAAAAAATCATATTTCTGCTGCGAATAGATTTTGCTGGGGGCGAACTCGCAGCAGAAAAAAATAATTTTCGACTTTGACACTAAATAATTCCAGAACTAATTATCTCATTAATTAGCTATTGGAACGAAAAGGACCCTCATACATTTGTCTACAAATGGTAAAAATTTCAATAATTTCCGTTCCATAGTTTTTGCATAGTGACAATTCAAAATTGTCAACGTTAAGATTTTCTGAAACAGCGGCGGCGGCGGCGGCGACTGTTACTTTTTTTTTAATATAGAGGGATTCAAAGTAAACTACTTCGTTTGTGTGTGGACGTATCAATACAAATGAATCTTTTAACAAAATAAGTATTCTTATTTAACCTGCAATAAACACCAAAATGCAATTGTGTTCGAAATTATATGAAACAATTTAAACATCTACCTATATTTACCTAACAATACACAAAATTTTAGAGTAGCAAATAAAATCAAACCCAAGCATCCAGATATGGAGCTAGAAAAAAGGTAAGAAAAAGAAGGGTGTAAAAATATTCACACTTTAAATCTCCTTAAACTTTTTTTTCATTTATTACACCTCTTTTACCGAAAATATTTCCTCAGTTATTTATATCCGAGTAAAAACATCTTGTGAATTTTTATGAATCTGAATAATGCCACGGGACAGAAAGAATTCATTGAAGTAAAATGCTACCCAAATACCACTCGACCGAAGCTATTTCTATAAAAGTACCGCATTCATTCATGAACATATCCCTTAATTCAGTTCCGCAAGAAAAAGTACATTCTCCGGCTCCCTCAGTTTGTTACAGCTCCGATCGCCCAGATGAAAGAAGCACGGGTAGGGAAAAAAAAGGGAAGACGGGGAAAAGCTACATGAAAGAATTGAGTCACGCACCACTGTAATGACCTCTTCAGAGCGGTCAAAGGAACCTTTCGAGAGGGATAAATCGATCATTTTCAGGGTCCTATGATAACCCGCGATATATCGATAGACCATCCCTTACTAAATGGCGGACTATTTTCTTGCGCGGGCACTGTACCATCGACGTGTGCGGGACTTTGGAATGGGATGTTATCGGTTCTTCGGCGGATGTAACTTTTTTTTTCTCGTTGTTCTACTTCGATTATCTGGTTCTACAGAGCTTAAAACCAGACAAAATTAAATTTCGGATCTTACCGAAGAAATGTTTCTTTCCTGGGAGACAATATTGACTCAGGGAATCAAATATTGAAGCAGAGGTAGAGATTTCAGAGTACAGGTTATTCTATTAGCGAGGTTTCTTGTTTTATTTCGAGAAAAATAAATCCTGCTTCTTCGCTTTTGTGGTATAACGTTTCTGTTTGCTGACTTTGGAGAAGGGGATATACGATGAAGTTTACTCTTTCTCTTTTTTCTAGGGTGTTGGTCTTAAGTAGATTTGTTCTCCTTTCTTTACAAACTTTTGTCAATTTGTAAATGATACACCTTCGTATTTAAAGGTAATTAAATATCGCGTTTCTTCTAAAGTTGGAGTACCAATTCAATTTGTGAGAGCAGTATTGTTTTTTGTCTGCTTTGTAACAATAAATTGATTCCAAATACGACATGATTAAAAAATATTTTACTTTTAAAATAAATACCTGCGATAAATCGTGATTACTTTTTCACTTTTTCATCATGATAAAAATCCCTTCTTGTTATAATATCTACCAGGGTCCTTTCTACTACAACAAACTACCTACGCAATTAACTACAAATTCTAATAAATTTTCTTTTAAAAGGGAATTATTTAATTTTTTATTGAACTCGGATGATTTTGTATTTTCTTGATAAATATTCACCTTTTGCTCATTTAGTTCTCAGCTTATGATCTTCATCTAACGTCGTTTGTTTTATATTATATATATTTGTCTTTGTTCATATGTTCTAGTGTGTTCTTATCTTTTATTTAAATTGGGTTGTATTTTGTATAGAGCCACAAAGTAAGTAATATTTTTCTGTGTTGTCCATTGCCATGTCTTGTAATTATTTCTATTTTTATATTGATGTACTTAATTTCTTTTTATTTATATATGTTTAATCGAAAAACTTTTTGTTTCACTTGGAAGGGCCAATTTCGGCCCCTTAGTGAACAATATAATATCGCTTTTCTCTCTCTCTCTCTCATTGGATGTAAAGGTTGAAAAATGTTTCATAATAAAAAAAAATATTGTATTAAATATCTTCATTGTATATGTATATAAATCTAAACAGGTTAGAATGTTATTTCGCAAAACGTTTTTACTATAAGAGGATAGATAGTCGTTTTAGATGCAATAAGATATAAATTAATTGCCCCAATTCTTTAGGAGAAAAGAAAAACTAACTCGCTCTAACATGTATCTCTATGGATGTAGCGGTAACAAGACTGACACGGATAGCAACCGTTCTAGGGCGTTTCTGAAAAACGTTATATCAGGCAACCCGGTGTCAACAACTAAATATACTACATTGATGCATAACTTTAAATGTCCGAAAACTGAGTTAGGTCATATTGCCCCTCAAATGGCGAGATATGAACCCGATAAAGAAAAACAAAACTTTTAAAATACATTTTTCTTACAACAGCTGTATAATATACTGCTTCAATTTACATATTATGTAAAAATAAGTATAAAAAGCTTGGATGTTAAAGGTAATTATTAATTCCCTTATTTTATAAGAATTTCCCGTCAATTTAGAAATATATTTCATAATGGTAACTTTTTTTCTTATTTACAAAATAAGCTCAATAAATAATACTCGTGTTAAAAAAAATTGTGTGAAAACATTTAATGTTTTCTTTGTAACTTTATATGATGTTTTCAAAACTTTTGTAACTGTGCGTTTTAGAGGGTTGATATTACTGGTTTGATAGTGAAAAAATTGAATCTAAAAAGATAAAAGCATTGTGATATAATATCCAGAATGATTTAAATTAGAACTCTTTAGAGATTATATTGCAGATTAAAGATACTGTATATTTCCATAATTATACCCATTTACAAAACTACCGTTTAAGGAAAAGCTTTAAGCTGAGAGTTAGAATTTAAATATCAGATTTTTGTATACTAGATACTTTAATACAGAATATTTTCTTCACAACTGAACTACTTAAAAATAACATAGTAACTCTATAAATTACTTTTTTTCCAGATGTAACTCTGGAAAAAGCAATAGCCGTATTACGGAAAAATAACATGAATCGGAATCGGATATTTTCTTTTCGGATCTAATTGAAAGTGTTAGAGCCCAAGTCAGTACATTCACGCGTAATAGTATTATTTATTAAAAAAGCCATTTGAAAAACTTCTCATCTTTATAAAAGTATGCTTACATGATTACTTAACATGCGAATGTACTTTTTCTTTACTAATGGAATTTGTAGATTTCTTCAACATAAGTTTAGATAGCAAATTATCCTCCGTTCACCTCTTTAAGTCTAATATTTTAAACTTAAAAGTTCGATATCTTATTATTGCAAGCATTAAGTACGGAAAATGCAGTTCCTAGAAACTGAATATCATGTGTTGGCTTAGCCAGGAAATGGAAATAGCTTCAAGGAATTTCGAAACGCTTAAGTAAATATTCAAGTTGTATTTCAATTACGATGATTTTAAAATGGTAAATGTATCTCCTCCAGATTTAAATCTTATGATTGGTTCGGGTAAACTTTTAAGTGGAGTGAAAATTTTAATTTGATCATGAAAATTCTCATGAGTATTCCTGAAATGCATTAAACAGGTATTTCAATTTCCCAGTTTTATAAGGGTGTTCAAAATTTCTTCAATTTTGTGTAAATTAAAAGAGCAATTAAATAGGTTATAGTTCCGTTGAATTAATATTTTATGCATTAAATTTCACTAAAAGGATTGAAAATTACAAAGATTTTGGGATATTCATACTTTTAGAATACAAAATATCACCTAATACTATATGATACAAAAACATACACAACTAATCCTGATGGAATTTCTTCAATTTGGATTTTTAACATCTTTAACCCAGAAGGACGCGAGTACCTTTCTGTTACACAGGAATGCATGTTGGATATCTGTCAGGCCCTTTCGGATGCTTTTCGGATATTCAACATCTTTACCTAACCCCAGGAGGACGCGTGCAACGTTTTCCGTTCTAAACATTCAGGCAAAACCTTTATCAGGGAACGTTAAAATATATCATGTCATCATTAAAAGTGTATAAACTTATTTTTAAGTTGACAGACTTTTGTAAAAAAAGAATATATTGGACTGTTTGAAACTGTGAAATTAGGTACCCCTTTTTTATATTTTTTCATGAAAAAAATTGTTTATAAGTTAACTCAGTGGAGTGTATTTACATTTTTCTTTTTGTAATAGAAGAATAATAAGATCGATCATTCGATTGGTCATTTTTGGAATATATTTGTCATATTGCGCTCATCCTTCAGTTTGAGAAAAGTTTCAATGAAAACGTTGTGCTAACAAAGAAAAAAATGCAGTTACTTCATTTAAACTTCAGGAAATTATTTGTAGAAATCTTTTAGGCAGCTACACTAGGTTTCAGTTCTTTTGGTTGAAAATGAGTGTTTCTGTTAAAGTTTATTTGTGCACTGGAACAGAACCCATGCGCGCCCTCGCGGGTTAAGAATAATATAATTGATTAATTATTGATAATTAAGATTGTAAATTATAATAACTACCAAGAAAGTTGAATTCCAAGTCAAACATCATTCATTTGTTAACCTAATACGCTATAGAAATATTAACGCTTTCCTTTAAATTTCTCCCCTTTCCCATTAAAACATATGCACAACCTGTCTGTATTTCGCAAATGGAGAATTCAGTTCAACGGTGGCCACTATATCTACTAGTATCTGCATGCAAATTTTGTCATCAAACTATTCATCAGGTCGTCATTGCAGAGACATTATACCTGGAGGTTGATTCAAGTTCCCCTGCTGCAAATGGAACGCAATATATTCGGGTCAGTAACTACTCTTCAGCGTGTATTACTGGATGGATCAGAGTGTAAATTAAGCTTAATTTGTAGTATACTCTTACTAAGCTCCAAGCAAATTGGTGCAAATAGATAGCCGTACTGGTGACGGAAAGGTATCGATTCTATAACTTATGTTCAATACCTAGAAGCTTAGTCATCGGGAGTATTTCATACCTAAATAAGAGTATCGATATTTAATTTACATATTTTTTATAATAAGCATCCATTTAAGCTACTACTCTATAATGTATTGACATTAAGCTTTCAGGGAAGTTATTTTATAAATATATATGCTGTTGCTTTTGGCATATAAAGTAAATTCCTCTTTTTTTATAATCCATTCTGGAATAGATTAAAGGAAAATAATTAGAAGGTGGAGGGACCGCAAAAAATTTCAATTAGACAAAACTTCAAATTAAAAAGTAAAATTAATTAAGATAAAGGAACCAAACTAACCACTCGCTCGCAAGTTATCTAAATTTGAATTATATTTTTTCCTCACGTAAAACTCAAAGAATTTATCCATACCCATTCTTTAATTCCCCATTTTTGATTCATTCAATGAGTTGTTAAGATTTTTCGAAACTGACTTTTCTTTTTGTGATCAATAATAAATTTACATTCAGTGTGATTGAAAACCCATCATGTGCAAAATGATAAAGGGTTTAGACTGTCCAAATACAATTCAAAATCACCCTGGGAAGGGTAGTCCCGGAAGCAGTCTTGAGGGGCTAGGTTGCGTATAAAAATTGCCATACCTATGAAAAGGGGGTTATCGGGGGTTTTGTTCGTTTAAAGTGCTGAGTAATGTATAACAACTGTGTAAAGTTTTTTGTTGTAAAAAAATGTCATCCTCAAAATTCGACAATAAAAATATTACAGTTATAAATTAATGTCGCATTTTGAAGACAACATTTTAAACTTTACACAGTTGTTATAAATAAATTAAAACGCGGTGTTTGGTAGAGTAATTTTATTTCTACCACCAACCCCTAGCCCACAATAACCCACTTTTCATTGCTTCTGGCACCTTTTCCTTTTGTCTCCGTTCTAATAAATTCCTCAGGATCACCTTCCCTTTTAAGGTGATACTGAATTGCCTATAAATGGTACACACTATAATATAAGTTGTGTACACTATACTATGAGTTGTATACTGAATTGTCTATTAGTTGTATACTGAATTGTTTATTAGTTGTATACTGAATTGTACATTAGTTGTATACTGAATTGTCTATTAGTTGTATACTGAATTGTATATGGGTTGTATACTTAATTGTATATGAGTTGTATACTGAATTGTCTATTAGTTTTATACTGAATTTAGCTTTATTGAATGAGCTTTATTGGTGAATCCCCCCATTAACTTCCCCCTACATCCACTCACTCTTTCTCTCCTCTCTCTCCACACACTCACACCTCAAAAACACCACCTACCTCTCTCCCAAAAGACCTTCGAAATGGGATATCCGGACACGGGACAGTGCACGACCACGCTCTGTCCGTCCAGCGCAGTCACGTTCCTCATGGACCTTATGAACGGCGGGCCGTACACGTTCAACCGCCTCGAGTGCTCCACGGACTTGACTCCGTTCCTGGCGACGCACCGGTACGTCCCTCCGTCCTCCACCGTGGCTCCGGACACGTTGACGTAGCTGTTGACGGTGCGTTCGTCGCTGACGTAGTCGCCGACGCGCACGTGGTAGGCCTCCGGGACCAGCTGGCCGTCCACGGACCAGGTGACTTGGGGCAAGGGGTTGCCGGCGGCCGAACACTTGAGGGACACCGACTGTCCCGGGTGGACGGCGAGTTCCGGGAAGGCGTAGGTAAAGATTGGCGCGTCCTCTGCGGATGGAGAGAGGGAGTGGTGGTGGGGAGAGAGAGAAAGAATTGATTGGATTAGATTGCTGTTGGATGGATGGAGGTAATGTAATGGTGATTTTATAGAGTGGTGGTATATATGTATTGAAATGTTTACAGTTTTTTGTACAGAAAGTATAGTATTCTATGCCTCTTCATAGAAAATCTGAAATCGGCTCTGAAACTGCCACCCATCAAGAAGCCAACCAGATTCCCGAAGAACAAGATCTTGAAAGCGACAAGCACCGCAATAATAAAATACGGCTGAGCAAGGGAGTTACAGCTCGCTTAAGGGGTGAGAAAAACCTACTTTTTTCTAGGAAACACAAGAAAAACACTATAAATGTTATATATAACTGGGCTAAATATTTCGGACTATTCTGAATCCGTTCGAATTATTTCGTTATTTTAATTAGTTAAAAATTAACGACTTTTGAACACGTGGTATAGTACCCCAGGATGAGATTCGAATCTTGAGGCGATATGTGCCGCCCAACTGTACAGAAGGATAATTAACACTCCCTCTGTAGATTTATGCGCGGGACACCTGTTTTCGTTTGAGTTTCAGAGTTTTACTGAATTTCAGATTTTCTATGGATAGGCCCTAAAGTAGTGATTCCCACATATACATTTTTTCATTAAAGACTAGGTAAGCATTGTGATGCAGGTTTCAAATCGCATCTACAAACATAAAGATTTTTACAAAACAAATAACAGGGTGCAAGGGTTGTGCACGGAAAAAACTATAACAGCAGTGATTTGCAAATGTGACACAATCATTTCAATGAATCTGTATTTTTTAAAGCTAAAATACAAATTCGAGGGATTTGATTTGAAAGAGGATATCTACTTTAAATAGACTTATGTAGTCAAATAAGTTGCATTCATTTTATATTATGCCAGTTTTGATGTGGTACAATAAATTAAATACTAGAAGGATGCAATTATGCATTAATAATATGTACCAATAATTCAAAGAATACTTCCTTTTGAATGTTGCCTAATTAAAAGTGTTGAAATATTCGTGGAAAACTAGCTCTGTTGAAAACATCAAATGACTGTATCAAAAATAACTAAATTATATCATTGAGAAAATTATTTATCACCTTGGCTTTCAAATTATATTACTATTCTTATTATATTAAATTCAAATTATATTACTACTTAAATTATGTTATTTCAAATTAGTTACAACATTAAAATGAATTCATATCAAAACCACTTACACAAATTGTCTCATTTTACCGTCGATGAAGAAAAATAGGTTAACCCTTATTTATATGATACATAAGCACCTTTGTAATGATATTTTATACAGCAATTAAACAATAAATTTACTTTTAATTAAACTTGCTAATATCTTCAATACTTTTCAGATTTATGTTTCAAGTTCAGTTGACATTATCAGTAAAATTCCTATCATTCCTTTCAGACCTCAAATAATTAAATGAATGAATATCCATTGTAATTAATCTTCTGATCATTGAGAAATGCGTTACTCCACAGATAAATTCTATGCTTTGTTCTGATTAGGAATAGAAATGTTCATCCAAGCTTTCGTGATGGAATACAGTATCGCTTTTCAAATTTAATTACAAATCTTCAAGAGCTGAATAAATAATGAATATTCAAATAGGAGAAACAATCTGTGAGTAAATAGGGTTTAATAGGCTTTTACGGGAAACAATGGCACACTTTTGATAAGTAGACTTATTTTCAATGAAATACTTTTGTAACAGTTTCTGCATTGGAAATCTTTGAAAATGAGTGTTTATACTCCCTTAACAAGTGGTTTTTCAGCTATTAAAAACTCTTTAAAAAGTTCTTCAAAATCACTCAGATCAGTATGAATTATGAGTCTGTTAATTTCAAGCGAAGAAAAGTTTACTGAAATGTATCGATAACTAACGTATCTAACGTAGACTGATGGATAAGGGTAGCAGACCTAGACACAGCTTCAATGTCACTACCTTCGATGATCAGCTCATCCTATTTCATATTTGAATTTTTTATTTAAAATGTATAACTATGGTATTTTAAGGATTAAAACTATTCTAGGTGATATTTTTTCATTAAGTATAATTTTTAGTACTTTTCCCTCTTGCGTACCAGAAAATATCTCCTACCTGATTTTTTCAAGTATAGGTTTCTAACAACCAGGTATTGAAGGGCCACCTTTAAAGTAGGTATATGCAATAACTGATGTTAAGAACATGGGTTTTTTTTAGATATTTGACTAAGGATCTTTGCTGACTTATTTACTAACTGCATTGAAGAAATTAACAACAATAACGCAATTTTAAAATTTTAAGTCAGTTAAAATATGTCAAGTTTTAGCGCAATTACATGGCTTGTTGTTAAATAAAAGCATAAATTTTATCAACTCCACTTTATTTCTATAAATAACAGTTTCAATTCTACATTAAAAATGTCTTCTTATTTCATATACTGTAAAAATGTTTTTGCATATCCTACAATTAAGGAAACTTTGAACATTTGCTTCAAAAATTTCAAGTACACAAAAACGAAAAGGAAATGCAAACATTCATTCTGCCAAGCCCATACCACCACCTGTTTCCACGTTACGCAGCTTTATCCCTCGAATTATCCCACAACGTTAAACCTCAACAACCCCAACTAGAAAATACATCAACATCCACTCCCAGTTAAAGAATGTTACCCAAAAATCCCCAAAACGAACAACCTCCAAAAAAAGTCCCTTCCCCGCTTTAATTTATCGCTTCCCTCCCGACCTAAGTGTTCCCCCAGGAAAAACACGCCCCGAAGCACAAATTTTAATTTTCACTCAATGTCGCACAAAAGCGCCGTCCGCTTTTTCTACCTCGTGATCATTCATTATTATTTTAACAGCGACAGTGCGAGGAGTTATGCTCAGGCCCTCCAACTGCTACTACAGCACGGGGGATATCGAGTGGGTGAACTCCGACAATGGAATGCATCGTTCTGCCCAGCTGAAATTATAAAAAATTAATTAACCATACTTAGAACAATGGAAGGAATAATTAAATGTCACTGGTGTAAGGGGAAGACAAAAACTGGGTAGGTCACTCATGTAGCCTTTTTTCCCTTGACTCTTAGACAAAGGGAGTTAAATAAATAAAATCTAATTACTCGCAAAGACTTAGCAGAATGTGTCCTTAATTAAAAAGTTGGAGAGGCTCCAAATGCCTGGAACTACCGATAACCACGTAAATTTCAAGGACCGGTGAAGAATCCTCTTGCTTTTAGGAGGGTCCTGCAGAAAAATGCTGGGGACATTTTTGTTTGTTTATTGGGATTCTTCTCTCATTGTTTTATTGGAATCGGTAAGATAGAGTTTTGGCGTTGAAAACGTATAATTAGGGTTGAAATACGTTTCGAGTCAGGTATTTTTTTTGAGCCGTGCTCTTTCACAGTTACTTTCATTCTGCTGATTATTTCGTCAGGGAAATGTATGCTACCGTGAATTGTTTGTTTTCGTCGAATGCTTCTTAAGGGGACTTGGTACCAAAATTTTGTCAAAATATCAAATTTGAGATTTTGCAATAAAAGTGAAGATAGTACACTCAGAATTATTCCTACCAAGTTTCATAATGATATGGGGATTCTAAGCTTAAAAATTTTGAGGTTTCTGAGGCGTAGATAGGCTTAAGAAGCCTAGTTTTCTATCTTTAAACGGCTTTTTCTCAAAACAAGGTTTTTAATGTTTAAAATCTAAAGGCTTTTTTTCTAATCATCCAAACCGCTTCAAACTTTGTAGTCATTATCAGTAACACCTGTTTAACATCTTCAGGCATGGATTTTATAATATATTTATTACATTATTTTTTACGGAGCATTAAAGTGGAAACTTACGGTATTTTTTTGAAAAAGATGCAAAATTTCACAGTTTTTTTATTTTTCAGAAACTTTTATAGATAATCAAATTTCCATGCCTACAAGTGACTATATATGTTTGATTTATGTTAAGAAAAAAAAATCAAGTCAAAATAACATATATTAAGGGAGGAGATACAATTTAAATTTAGGGTAATTTCGGGCATTTTTTTGAAGTTTTTTGTAATTTTTTAAAGAAATAAATTTTTGAACTCGCTTTTTGGGCTAAATATGAATTAGTATGAAGTAAATACATAATTTAACACCTTAAAAGATAATAAAATCCAGTTATTAAAGAAAAATATTTTTTTGGTACCAAGTCCCCTTAAAAAGTCGCAAAAGACTGTTATGTGTTTAAAATAAATTTTGTCACTTTAGGTGAAAAATATCTTTTCATTCAAATTGGATCATAAAAAAGTTTGAAAAAAAGCAGCACGTTTTAGAAAAAGTGGTACTAACTTTAAAAAGTGTTATTTATCAAGACTTAAAACAATGTTACGAGGTATAAAAACTAAAAACAATGTAATAAATATTCATCTAGACAAAAAGGTACTTCCATATAAATAGTTTATAAAAATAAACTGAATAAAAATTACACTCTAAAGGTTGAAAGTCTTGGAAGGTTGAAACCACAAATTAAAACTGTTAAATATTTTTATGCTCTAACATTAGTTGCAGACTGGAAACTTAATAAAAAAGAAGAAAAAGCTGAAAGGATAAATCAAAAATTGCATCCGTTTGAAATTTAAAAAATTAAAGTATTAAGGTAATAATGTATGTTTACTAATGAAATATTTCCAAATTCCCTGAAAAATGTTTCACTTTAACAAAATTTCAAACTATGATACCTAAAATATTTTTTTTTTCTAAGAGATAGTCGTACTTTGTATAAATACTGTTTCTGTGATGAAAGTATTTGACAAAATGATATTGTATTTTAAAAGAATTAAATTTATGCACTTGTTTAGTATTTGATACATTTAAGTTCGCGCGATTAAAAAAAACGAAATTTGCGTAATATTAAAAAATATATTATATTCTGCATTCTGTGGGTGGAGGGAAATATCTTAATTTGTATTCATGCTTTCATGTACCGGATAATGATTTCAGTGAGGCACGAAATTATATTCTGCTGATAAAAATTCGATCAAAACTACTGAACCATATCCAGCAGTTTTGGCATTTTCTAAGAACTCGAGTGCAAGGAAATGCACTGTTGTTCTGGAAAACAGCGTGGGTCCTCGTATATATTTGCATTTTTTATATTAAAAATGGGTAATTTTTTAAGATACTTGATTCATAAGTAAATTATTCTTATCTTCTATTGAAGTTGATAGATTACTAAGAATACAGTTTTCAACCGTTATTAATTAGTAAACGTTTTAAACGAAAATAATTATAATATTTTAGTATTTAAAGGCCTAATTATTGTGAAAAACAATTATAATCAAATACAAAGTTTTCTTCATTAAACATGAATAAAGGAAGTATATTTTTTATTATGTATTTTCTTGGGTTTTTTTTTCTTCTTTTTACAAAAAAAAAGAAACTTTGATCAAAAATAATATAATTTAAAATAAGGGTTAAAATACAGGTTAAAAATTTAAAAAAAAAATGGACATAGATGTAAATATTGTTTTTAAAACTAAAATTAAAAATAAGAATTTCATTTATATTTATAAACTTACAGCAGTTAAATTTTAAGAATAATCTATACACTAATTATTTCAAAAGAAACTTTAGTTCAGTTCAACAAAAAAAATTCCATCAATAAAACTTTAAAATTAAAGACAAATGCAGCCAATAAATTTACGACCTTCAAAACCCCATTTACCCAACTTGGAATTCCAAAACTTATCCCTTTCCAAAAGTTTCCATCTCAAGCTTCTCGACCTTCTCTATCCATACCCCAGTCAATTAAGAACTCCGAAATACCTGGCGGGGATGCCGATTAATAATTAAAGACTTGAGGGGGTGTTTTAACAAGGCCCAGCCGGGTCCCCAAGGAGCCTTGATTGCTCGTCGTTAAGGATGCCAGCATCCTGAGTTGAAAACTCCAGTTAGCAGCGAGAATTTGACGCATAGATGAATGTGATCGGTATCATTAGGTAGGGATGGTTGTTTTACGACTTTTTTTATGAGACTGTGAAGTCGTGATATGATGGTAAAGGATGTTCATTAAACATGGATGTTTTTCGCCTTTAATCTCTCACTTTTGCCCAAGTTGCTGGGTTGAGGAGAATCGATCCTGCTTATTGCGCATTAATGTCTCCCGCAAGAAAAGTTTGGAGGCATTATTTAAAAATATGTTGGGATGGAGTTTCTGAGAAACGCTTGAGATATTCTCTTGATGCCGTTATGGTGGGGAAAATGAGGGCGTGATAAAATTTGTTTTCTGGATTTTAATTATTTAGAATAAATGATATATTTCCAGAAGTTTTGGCTAATATTTGTTTTAGTAATGAAGAAAATTTGAAATAAGTGAGATTAAAATTAAATTATGTCATTGATTATCTGAAAACTTCTATTAATTTTTATTTTATTTGTCGGAGTTGGAGTACGGAGTGTCGTTACTTCATATAGTTTTTGCATATACTTCAAGTTTTGTATTTCAGCATAGCTAAATATATTTTCGGGGGTATGTGTATTATGAAAGAATTAGCATTTTTAAGGGAATTAGTCAATCTGCAATTTCTTTTACCTTCTGAATAGTTTAAAATACTAAATATTTTATTTAATATTTATTAAAAAAATTTGCCTACCATGTAGAACAATGTCGTGGATAAAATATATTTTTAAGTTTTTCTTAGTGTTTGCTATTAATAAAGAAAAATATTGAAATGATTGAAATTAAAATACACCTCATATAATATTTCCAAACTATTCAGCAGCTTATCATTTTTATTTTATTTTTCGTACTAACATTTTGCTTATCAACGTAGATAACAATATTTACTGGTGTATGAGCTGTATATCATGGAATAACTAGCATTTTTAAAGAATTAGTTGAGCTTCAATTTTTTACCTTCCAAATTGTTTTTAAAATACTGAACATTTTATTTAATTTTTATTTAAAAAAAAACGTGTATTAGATTAACCTTTTAAACGCCGCAATTCAAATTTCAAGTTAAAGGTTCTGATTTTTGGCTTAAATGGCTTGTTTCATCATTACTAAAACTAATCTTGACATTTTTTGGCAGAAAAAAAATCCTAAGTAGGATTTTGAGGATGTTCCCATTTGGGAACATCGGCGTTTGGAGTGAAGTTTTTAGGGAGATTTCCAAAATTCATATATTTCAAAATTAATTCAAGTAAAACTACTTAAATAGGTTTCTACTCAATGAATTTGAACATTTTTATCATATTGGACTGTTTCTTCATATTTAATTCCAATAGTTGGAAGATTGGGTAAAATTTTATAGATTTTCATAAGAAAAAAATTACATATTTATTACATGCGTGACACTTTTCCGTACATTTTTATTGCACAATGGGTAATTTTTCGGTATAAAAAATACAAAAGAATGTTCCCATGCGTTTCAAAGCTAAACAGTTATCTTTCTGTGTGAAAAATTAGTTTTAATTACTGTTCTAGCCGGATACCTAGCATAAAATCCATGAATTGCATTCAAATTTAATTAGCTTTCAAAAGTGATAATCATAACTATCTCCATTGATTTGTTAAAGTTGCGTTTCTCATGGAAGATTCCAAACTAAACAACATATCTCTTACATCCAACTTACGTTAGAGGTGTGTTTTTAGATGTACACACTTTTCATTACTTTCAAAATTCTTCAAATTTATAATTAAAATTTTTGTGTAAAAAAGTGCACTTGAACAAAATAAGTACCCAAATCCTCAGAAGTACTCCAAATATGCGCTTTGCATAACCCCTAATAATAATTACGGAAAATTAATCGGTCAGGGAGTTAGAAAATGTACAAAAGTAGGAATCTGCTATACAGATTTGGCATTTATTCGTCCATAAATCAGGTGAAAAAAATTAAAATTATTGATTTAGAAATTTAAATTAACCTGTTTAGATCCTTTGAGATAGAAAAGGTTCAAAAAATTAAAGAAAATAAGAAATAGCTTGAATTTTTACGTGTTATAAAAATCCCCTCAAAAACTATACCCCAAACGCCGATGTTCCCATTTGGGAACATATATGTTGAATTGGTAATTACTCTCCAAAATTGGAATGTGGAGCTATTCTGCCAAGCCAATTGAAAAGATGTGTACTTAAGCTACCTAAACACAGCATAATTATTTAAAACTAAATTTATTTAAATTTATCATAAATTGAAACTTGTGCAACTTTTGGAAGAGCCAAAAATCTGTTATTTTGATATAAATTCCACAAAAAGGATTAAATTGCACGTGAAAAACTTTTGCATGTAAAATAACTTTATATCTTTGAGTTACTTACTACCAAGTATCAAATTCCTGCATGAAAAATTAAGTGGTGAAAAAATTCCCTAAAGTGATGTTCCCATTTGGGAACATCGGCAGGTAAAAGGTTAATAGAATTATGGCGTGAATTCAGCTGGCAACTGTTATTTATGAAAAAATATAAATTTGAGAACATTCAAGATTTACAGAAAAATTGTAGTATTCTAAATAAATATAAATCAATTTTTAAAAACTAAGGTTTTATAACTATTTACTTGTTCAATTTTATGACCTACCTGATTTATTTGATGAAATCAGTTACTATTGTATAAGTTTTATAATGATAATTTAAAACTATGTTTATTAAGCTCAATGTTTTATAAAATGAAGTATCATTAGTTAAAGTCCCTTTCAAAAACTTTCTATTTAAGTCTAATATCTATTGTTTAGTTGCAACTAACAAGTATTTAAAAAAAATGTTAGTAGATGTATTGAAAAAAATTATCTCTTTATAATTCCCTTTTATTTCGTAAATAAAAATCATCAACGACTATAAATTGAAATAAAAAACTTTCAGGAATTGTGATAAAACTTTTTCTCCAAAACACGTCAAAACTAATCTTTGCCCAACTCACAACAAAACTAATAACATCTTTTTTTTTTCTTTTAGCGCCCAGTGAGGCTTTTAGAAAAGAAGTATTTTTTTTTTTTTGCACACCCAAAAAAAATCAATTGCTCATTGATCGTGACATTTTCTCTATAATTAGTGGAGTTTTTTTACTTATCGATCTCCCTTACTTAGCATCCTCCTGGAACAGGTTCTACATTGTCCTTCAGCTTTACGTCATGTTGCGCAGCCTTAGCTAATCTCGAAAGAAAAGAAAAAGTCGCCAATTATGCTAAAGGCAACGAGAGAAAAAAAAAGCTCGAACTCAACCTGATAACGCGGTTTTTTAAGCTAGACTCTTGTTAAGTAATGCTAGTAAGCCTAGGTTGGGAATTTGTAAGGGCTGATGAGGGAAAGCGTTATTAAACAAGCTTTAAGCATTTTATCGACAAACAAAAACAGCTAGAGCAAATATTTGATTTAGGAAAAGTTTATTAGCGATCCAAAAGTAGTTTTTAAAAGCCACATTTATTAATTCGGTCCTGTTCTATTCATTTCCAAATTGCAAGACTCCAGTAAGCCATATTACTAATGTTTTATGGGTTTTTTTATAACCTTGGAATAGAATTACATTGAATAAAAAATGCACTAATTGAAAAAAAAATACATAAAAGGCCTTAAATTAATTTCTATGCTCAAAAAATGCGGTGTTATTTGCAACACCAATGCTGCACAGTTCAGAAATGCATTAGGAAGGTAAAAGATTGTTATCAAATAGTTTTATGAACAATGCGTTAATATTTTAATGCCTGTAGACGGAGTTGAAACTGCAAATAAAAAAAACACAAGAACACTGGGATGTTGTTAGAATGATTAATGTAATTGAATGCTAAATAGATAATGGCTTTATAAATTGAATTTATAAATTTATGGCTTCAAATATGTTCTTCTTTTTCTGTAAGTTGTATGTTAAATGGTTTTAAAAATATATTGATGACTGCATTCTAACTTTAATAAAAATGCACACCACCTTACCCTTTACGTTGATATAAAAATTATGGACACTGTGCATATAAAAGGCACACAGGCTTTAAAATTCATAACCTATCGTAGATATCAAATTAAAACCTAACAATGGTTGATAAGCAAGCTTTTCGAAGCGAGAATAGTGGTAGATTTAAAATTATTAAAACATTTTATTAAACACACCGATTATTTATTTATTAACATTATTAAACACACAAACCTTTTTTTTAATTATGCAGAAGGAAAAATAAATTCAAAACTTTATATCCAAGAGAATTTTAGAAGAAATTGAGGTGTCGAGATTTTGAAATAAAAATGAATAGAAACCTAAC
This sequence comes from Tetragnatha montana, assembly GCA_963680715.1. NCBI lineage: Eukaryota > Metazoa > Arthropoda > Arachnida > Araneae > Tetragnathidae > Tetragnatha > Tetragnatha montana. Next base: position 14,135,157 of record OY796685.1, read on the forward strand.
ATGAATTGCCAAGATAAAAGGATTTTGTATTTTTATTTATAAAACAGTTTGGTCTTTGGAGACTCGACCGTTTCTGCGGGAGACTAACAGCCGACTCAGAACTGGTGAGAGTGTACATTAGTTGTGTTGGGAGAGTGTTAAAGAGGAAATGCAGGACAGATAAATGGAATGTACTGAAAGTAATGGCTTTGGTACTTTTCTGCTATTTATCTCATTCTACACTCTGTTTAGAACTACAAAATATAAGAAATGTATCTCTAAAATATACAACTAACAAATTTAAATATTCAGTTATATTGATGACACAATAAAATAAAAACTTGGTAACATTTCAATATTTGACTTCTAAAATATTTCGGCAATTTTTGAAGGGATTGATAACTAAATTGTACCCTAATTTTAAAGTTTATGCGCGTTTTATGGCTGTATACTAACTTGACCTAAGGTTAACCTGGAATGAAGCTTTTTCGACAAATCTGATTGGCTTAAAACTTGTTTCCCTTTTTCAACTATCAATTAGAAGTTTTGATTCCAGGTTAACCTTAGGTAGGTTAGTGTTTAATATGACCAATAGTAAAGTCATAATTTAAATTTAATTTCCCTCTAGAAGCGTTGCAGTTATTTGCACAGTAATTGGCTTTTCCTCTCTACAATATTCTGATCAAAAGAACTATTCTGTACCCCAAGCAATCATTCTATTATTTCCCAGGACGCCGGAAACTCAATCCTCTAGCCTTTCACCACCCGACAGCAGCGTCCCCTTTTAATCACTCATTCTACTCCCGACGTCCACACAGAGTGCGTGATACGTCGCTATCAGACACGATACAAATAGTTGTTACCCTCATGAAATATGCCTCGGGTCCACTCACGTGTACCTGGAAATGAAAGAACTGCCGCTGACTACAACAGTGGGGATCACATTAGGCAAAGAAATGCGTGGGGGCAGATTTAATTAAAAGTCACGTACGCGTCCCGTCACGGTTCTGGTAATCTGGGGGAAACTATGAATTGATGTTCGTGGGGAATTTAGTGAAGGGGAGGGGTGAGATGTGATTGGAGGGTTGATTTGTGGCCGGGGATGGGAATTGGAGGATCGATTCCTGCCGAATATTTATGGGAATGTGAGTTACCTCAATTTCCCGAAGAGCATGCCGATGTAACAAAATTATTAGTTATTATGTAATGTAGGATAAGTTATGATTTTCATAGAAAATTTTATTCATTTGATTGTTGTATTTACTGCACATGTGTGTGGGATTGTGCTATTAAAACTTCAGTTAAAATCTATACATCTCTTTGAATATGCAGCGCCGAGTCTTGGAGTTTAATCAGGTTGTGAAGAATGTTGAATCAACAGCAACCCGAGCAGCAATTGTATTGAACTAAATTCAGTATATGTGATTAATATTTCAAGAATTATTTTTGGTTAGACAATTTTAGAACTTTTGCAGAAAAACTTATTTTGATTATCTATCTGCTCGGAGGCTGCCTTTGGCTAAGTCATACATTTTTTTAACTTTATGTCCAAATGGAAAATCCATTTTAAAATGACTATAAATTACTACTAATACGGAAAACTAACTTTTGGGAATTTGATGTCCAGTGTTCAAATACATCAAACCATAAAGAACACATTAAATGATAAAAACTAACATCTTCCTAATTTTATGACTAAATCTAGTGGTATCACTTCATAGAATATCTTTCCCTCTCTTCTATATGTTTTTTTTTTGGCTCTCTATCACCTAAGAATTGCATTTCACCCTCACTTTCTCGGGGAAATTCCAAATTTGCTCTGAGTTGTCTGCATCATCTATAAGTTATTACTGTGAATTTTCAGCCACCCTGTGTAACATAAATATTTTGATTTTCCAACACTAACAGAAAACATCATCTCCTCACCTGTAACGAAGAGCTCAGCCGCCCCTTGCACAACATCCTGGTCGTTGCTGACGAAGCACTGGTACATGGCGGCGTCCTCCCTCCTCACAGGGTTGATCTGCAGGATGTCTCGCGACACGAGCTTGACCGGTCCGTTGGGGGCCAGAGGACTTCCGTTCTTCAGCCACACCACGGAATGGACAGGATGGCCGGACACCCTGCAACTCAGGGTGGCAGTTTTTCCAACGTCCACCGTCTGGGAACGGGGGTCGATTTCGGCTGATAGTGGAGCTAAAGGATGGGGGAAGAGTGTTAGTAAAATAATACTGTAATACATTTTTGTAAAGTTATATGATAGGATATGGTATATGCTTCAGTACTACATCTCAAAGTTTTAATCATTTATCAGAACTTTAACTTTTTGATTGTTTGAGTTTTCAAATACAATAAGACTTGATCAGTTTGTGCTATGTATATTGATCAATACAATATTTACAGTCAAGCATCTTAAAAATGTGTGATCATAGTCTATGAGTTTCATTGCATTTATTGCTACTATTTATGCAAAATTAAATTGTTTAAAAAAATTTCCAGAATTTTAAAAGAAGATTTTTTATGCAAAATATTGTATCATAATTTTTTTTTTTAAATGTTACAGGTGAGGACCAAAAATATAAAGGAAAATTTATAATATCAGCTATAGAATTGGCTGGGATATGATCCGGAAACTGATATTCGTCTTCAAATCAGTAATTACATTGGGGTACATTAGGTTTTTTCTAATTCTGCTTTTGAAGCCCACATTTGGGCTGATAACAGATATAATCGTTTAAAAATTATTTCCTCAAAAAGTTAAAATTGATTATAAAGTCCCTAAAATTTAAAAAACTTTAAAAACTACCTTATTTAATTTCTTCCATGCGCAATCAATCGCATTAATCTATACATCTATAGCCTTCTAACTCAACTTACAAAATTTGGCAATTTATCAGGAATGGAGAGGTTAGTTACCACATAGTTGCCAAATTAGTTGTAACATAGTTCTTACACCAAAGTCCTCAATTAGTAGAAAACCCATTACACTTAATTAAGTGTAACTGGTTACACTTAATTACTTAAATTTAATTATGAAAATTTATTACAATTTAGAGAATAAATACACTTATTTAAATAAAACTAGCCAAAACAATCAAACACTCCTTTTCAGAACACAATATAGTCTAAGAATATCTTTTAACTGTGCTGCTATCCTATAAAAGATAAATAAATAAATAACAATAAATGGAGCTAGTAAATTCAGTCAAACAACAATGAGACTACAAATCAATCGATTCACTATTTCCTCGTTTTGCGTCATCGATTGATTCACCAGTTCCAACACAACTCAACCGAATTCACTAGATCCAACAATTTCTACAATACAATAGAGTTTTGCATCAATATATTTAACTCCCAATCCTAGCTCTAACAAAAACCAAATATAAGTGCACTCACATGACACAAGCAGCTTAGTCTCAGCCTTATCCTGCCCCATGGAATTGTTTAGCTCGCAGACGTATACCCCTGTGTCCTGGATCGCCGCTTCCTGGATGATGAGGATGCCGTCCTTCAGCAGGATCCTCTCCCCCATTCTGAAAGAGGTGATCCGGTCCCCGTCCCTTCTCCCCCAGCGGTACGAGGGGTCCGGAAACCCTTGACCCACGCAGGGCAGGAAGACCCGCTCGGACTCGCGCGCTTTTATGAGTGGCCTGGATTCCGTGATGGTGGGTGGGAGAGATGAGTGGGGTTCTGGAAGGCAAATAAAGGAGATTTGAGCTGAAATGTGGGAAGAAGTACTCCTTCGTATAGTAAGCTGAAAGGAGTAAAGTTATTTGTTTAAAATGAAAGCGTAGAGAAGTGAAATAGTACAGGACAGGCCCTGGTGGCACAGCATTCCCCTGTATTCTTTTTGTGGCCTGATAAGTCTGGGATAATTTTAAAAACTAAATAGAGGTTTAGAAAATTTACATTTATTTTATTATTTTTTTTTGTAGTTTCCAGTATAAAGTTACAACATAATTCGTCAATGGAAAAAAAGGAAACAGTTAAGCTCATACTTTTATAAAACTGTAGAACTATTGTAGGAATTTGAATGGATTGTGTAAAACTGCAAAACTGTAGGAAATCAGCAAACCTGAAATCCACGGTATATATCAGACCTCAAAGTTCATTTGGAGTCTACAGAAACCCAGAATCGAAAGAAGGTTAATAAAACTGCATAAATACTTCAGATTAAAAAAAATTGTCAAAGACATAAAAAATATTGATCTAGCTGGTATATGTAGGATGTAGATTTATCCATAGGAAAACTTTCGTAAGTTTAGGTATGCGGTTTTGCAAACAAACATTTATAGTATTCCTTAGTTAATCATTTTTAATATTATGCAATTTGAAGTTATTGCTTAGATCCATATATCTCTTATAAATCGATTTTCCTATTAAAACAGTTTGTAAAATATCGAATTTTGTACATCGTAACATACACTTAACAAAATAATGTATCGATTTTACATTAGAAATCTTATTTTTATACTACTACTTAAATAGTGATATAGTTTTGCTGTTATATAAAACGCTATTGTTTTATTACTCTCTTATATTCCCTATTTCCCTGAGAGGATGCGAATTTATCTTCCATCAGTGGCAAAATTCCAAAGTTATTTTTATTTATAGTATAACTTTTATGTCTTAATGGACCATTGATGAGGTTGCTTCCAAACTATTTAGTTTTCTTCGTAATTGTTTGTTTACTAGACATGTTTATTGGAAAACCCGATGCGTATTTCTCCGAAAAGGAAGCTATGGCGCTGCGTGGGCTGACAATAATGTCCTTTATTAAAATATTGAATTTCAGATAAATGAACTTTATTGGACACAAGGTCCTAATTTAATTAAAATTTTTGTGCAGTTCTTTAAGGAAAGTTATTAAATTTTAATCCACTTTTACTTCAGTCTTTTTATTACTTGATGATTCATTTTATGACAAGTTTCATATTTTTATTTCCACATTTGTAACTTTTAGAAAACAACCTAATTATGTTTGATTAACTCTTATGTGAACCTCTGTTTAAGACGTTTTGAAAAAAAAAAACGAGTGTCCTTTTAAGTTACTTTAAATATTTCAAATTATTTAGAGTGTTTATGTGCAAATAAGAGAATTTTAATTAATTTAAATTATACCTAATTTTATGTAAAGAAATTTAGTAACAAAACGCCTGTCAAAATTTCTACATTTTTAACAATAAGAGGAACAACTAAATTTAAACTATGTTGACTGTGGTAATATTAGTTCTTGAAATTCTAAAAGAACTTAACTATATTTTAAAGCCCTTGTGGTTTGGTTTTAAATAGTAACGTATAGTCTTACCTCGAATGAAAAGTTTCCCTGATGAGGCACTGAGTTTGCTTTCTCCAATCAAGCGATGATGTACTTGACATTGGTAGCCTATTAGAGCATCTGCTGGCATCACATTTTTAACTAATAGCTCACCAGTTGGTAGAATAATATATTTATCTCCTAAATGAAGAATAAAAGAATACTAAATTATTTGTTACAACGCAAGGTTGCTTAATAATTATATAGGGGTGAATGGGTATACTTAAGCCACTTTTTATAGTTTATTTCTTTACAAACTAGCAAATGTTTAATTAAATCCCCTTCTGGTAAAGGTTAGGGAAGAATACACACAGTGAATAAATACCTTGCAGATATCAATACCCTTAGTGTCGACCCAACTTAAATAAATCACGAAGTCATAAATAAATAATATTGTACTGCGTTACACTTTCTTAGCGTATTCCCTGCCACATACATTTCAGATAAGGACTCTTGTAAGATGTATTTAATACACAAGGGACATGGTCATCATTCAAAGATATGTCCTTCCTCCTAGCATGAGTGTTTCATAGCTTGTATCACGCAATGCTTGCTTGGGTAATGCGTTTACAAATTACTCAATAAATTCCTACTTCTAGCATGGATTATTAAAGTTATGATGAATTAAAGAAACAAGTTTTGAGGGAATTTTTCTTTCTACAAAATCATTAATTAAAACACATTCTAATAGTAGAATTTAGGATAAAAACTCTTGAAATCAAAGTATGTCCAACATGTTTTATAATTCTTTAAACTTTAAAGCAATAAACGTTTTGTTTTCTTCAAAATTTAAAGAAAACATTTACATTGTTTTGGAAGGGATTTAAGTCGAGTGCTTAGAGTTCCGAAATAGTTTCCTTTAATTTATTTCAATAACATTGGAAACTGAAAATGCGCTTATTATGCACTTAAATTGAAATGCAGTTGATTTGTTCAGAAAAATAATGTGTTTAATACATAAATATATCGAAATGTTTTAATTTTTGTAAATAGTATATATAATAAGCTAAATTTTGAGATATTTGTTCTTACAACACTTTTTTAATAAATCACCCATATAAATGCTTTTTGTCTTTTTCAAAGATATTCCAAAGGTTTCAAAGATATTATAGCTAGGAAAGAATAAAGTTTGCATTAGGCACGGGAGGATAAGATATAATAACCTATATTAAGCATGACTTTACCATTTCATGCCAACACCGTCCGATATAGTCATTGAATCCTATTGAAAGTATGGAGCGGCTAGGACTGAGCGGATTAAATCTTTCTTCGCGTATCTAAAACGAGTAGAACCTAAAGATATTTAATTTTTAAACTTTTATTTGATAACAGACACACACACTTTCTTTTAAGCGTATATTTTCCCACCCTCGTCAAATACCGCATTATCCCCATAACGACATCCATAAACTGCACAATACCGAAACCCATCAAAATTAATTCGACTTCCCAAAAGCAAAACGTCAAACATCCATCCTCTCTGTCCACCCTCTTAATTCCGTATTTAACATCCAATAAAAAACCTCAGCCTCTCGGGATGCCCCCACCATTAATTTAAACAATACCCCCCTCCAAAGAGCTCTCGATACTCGTTTAAAACCAAAGAAGAAGAGCGCAAGACGCAATCTATTCCGAACGCTCCAATGAACAGCGTTAGCGACTTTAATAGGGAGTTAATGATGCGGAGCCTTCTGCTTTTTAATAGTGGCTCTTAATTGCAGCTGTTTCGTCTTATCGGGGACTGAGTTAAACGCGTGGTTGGGAGAGTCCTATTTGTCTATCCTGTGTGTTTTGGTGGGGGAGGGGGGTGCTTGACCCCTTTTTGGAGAGGGGTGTCAGCTGCGGGAAGGGATCGGCGGTGGTGTTGAATGTGAGGCAGGTGGGGTGTTTGAGTGGTGTTGTGGTTTGTTTTATGGCGGGATTTACAAGTGAGGAGGAAGAAATAATATGATTGTTATCGGTATTGTTGATAACTTTGTTTAATTTCTATGATCGCATGAGTATTGTTAAGATTTTGAGTAGATAAGTGTGCAACTTTTTTACGGTTATAAAGTTTTAGGTTATGGAATGTAAAATAGTATTCTTCTTCGCTTCTGAAAGGGGGGTGTCACATAAAAACAGCATATTAAAATGTAGTTTTATTGCTTTATTTTAAATTTATAACCATTTGTTAAATTAATGTCAACTTTAAATTCCCAAATATATAAATTTAAGAGAAATTTGATCAAAACAATTTAAAACACATCACTTATAAGTAATATGAAATATCTGTATATATTTTCAGTCAAAGATAAAACTACTAAAATCATTTTATTTGTTTACTTAAAACTGTGTTTATTTAAGTTACACTTTAAGTAAAACATTAATTTAGAGTTTTGATTGTTTTGGGAAAAATAACAATCAAATTACTAAAATTAAAAAATTAAATGTCGCTTTTTAACTACAAATGTAGGCATGCAGTTTAAAATTATTTATTCAATTATTTATTTGTTTTTAAATTTAAAAAAAATGTTTTACATATTTTAAAAAACATAAGCTTATAATTATTTATTTATTATTATTTATTATTACAATTATAATAACCCAAGAAAAGTTATTTTACAGGAATAGAAACTTGTAGTCTTTATTAGCAAGTTTAGATTATTGTTTTTCTGTGAGTAATTAACCCTCCAGGTAAAAAAGGTTTATAGGAAAAGTATAGAAACAGGTTGGTAATAGCAAACTCAGATGTTTGTTTCACTGTGGATAGGCTACCCTCCAGGCAAATACAGTTTTACAGGAACGCTGTTTTGTAATGCTAGCAATACAGATGTTTGTTTCACTGTGGATAATCTACCCTCCAGGTAAATATAGATTTACAGGAAAAGAGCATTGCAAAAAAACTTTAATATTTTTTCAGAAAATTCAGAATTTATCTATTTTTTTAATATTTAGTTTTTCTTTTAAATATGCATCGTCAAATGCTCGTAAAAATTTAGCGGAGTGTTTTTTTTTCCTTTAAATTAAGTTTTTCCAAAACTATAACTTTGATTTTTGTAAACAGTTGATTATACACAGTGTACTTATATTAAAAAAAAAAGTAAATTTGTGAAAAAAATTGTAGCTTCAGTATGCAATAAAGTACATGGTTGTAAAAATCTTGTTTGATATGGGACAAGTTTTCAGTTTTAAAAATTACTGAACTCCTACAACCTTTTGAACTTGAAAATGAATTATAACCTTTTTTATATATTGAGTAGGTCTTTGAAAGGGTATTTATTCCAGACTGTTTGATAACATTACAAATTTAAGTAGAAAATATCATAGAATATTTTCGTAACAACTAAATTCTACGATTTTTAAACCGATCCACCACATTAACGTTTCAAAGACCATTGCATATTAAAATGCGCTTTCAATTCAAGACTATCAACCTAACATAATAGCTTTGAAATTGAATCCCACTGCGCCACAATCTAAGCAATCCCTTCCCAAGAACTATTCCCTTTCTAAATCGATAAAGCATTTTTTTTTTCTAGAAGAAAGCAATCTCTCTTCTCTCACGCGTTATCTGCTTGTACTCCACGAACTAGCAGGGCACAAAAAAGAACCCTCTGTGTTATCCCTTCCACTATCCTGATTTTTTGAATTCAAATCCCAAAGGATCCCGGTTGGGTCTGTCCCGGAAGATGTCCCGAAGCGATATCGCTTCCATACCGACAGAATGAGTCCCGTCCGTAAGAATCTCGAATGTTGTGTCACAAGCTAAGAAACAAAGAGCAGCATTCATACACAGTATTGAAATGTATGAAAAACATGGCGGCTTATATCCGTTGTTTGAAAGATACTTCTTTGTGGGATTTTTGTGGCTGTGTTTTTGTGGAATGACTCCCTTGTGCGATTAGAAATAGTAGCGTATTTGAAAGGATGGTTTTATATGCATGGAAGTTCGGGTTTAGAGGGAGATTCTGTTTTGAATATTGGCATCGCTGTAAACCATAATGCCTCTCTACAATATATTTTTGTATTTTTCACCGTGTATAAGGTTTAGATAAGAATATTCAATGTTGTAAGCTTATCCTTTATAGATACTTTTATATGTTAAAAAGTGTGTTTCAAAAAGTACCTCAAACTCTACATATTCATATTCCATCCAGCAAAAAATACGCAATTGTGCCTGTAAGACTTATTTTTTTAGAAAGTTGTGACGTCACATCCGGTAAAAACTTTTATAATTTATTTTACGGTGTGCGCCTGCCTGCCCATTGGCATATAGTAGATTTCTAACGGGATAGATAAAGGAACTTACCCAATTTTGAATAAGCAGAAAATATAAAGTGGATTAAAGATCGCATCGATCAAATTTTTAGAAAGAAGTTATGGTGTAACAAGTCTTTCATTCCAAGAAGGTGTAAATAAAAAAATGCATTTTTTATTTAAACATATTAAAAAATAATTTATTTTGACTAAACAGAAGTTACGTACACTTTATTTAAAATTTGGCTTTAAAAAATAACAACCATTAGAACACAGCTCTCAGCTCCATTTTTAAAACAAGCACAACAGCTCAAATGCAAAGTATATTAAATAATAAAAACAACTAGAAAAAAAAAGAAATTCTGTAATAGGACGGAATAGCACCAAATAAACATTTTTAATGAAATTTTTAAATTAATCAGTAATAAAAATCTGATATAGGATTATAAAACTCATTGTTTTATACAAGATAAAATGAGTTATTTCTCGTTAAAAATAACATCCCACTTACTTCACACAAAAGAACCGTAACATCCCTTTCGAAAACACTAAACTTTGCATTTATGCACCACGACCCTAGCAAAGCATCCGCAAAAGTTACGACACCATTAAAGTCTTTCAAAAAACCGTCCAAACTCACTAACGCTGCATTTGCGGACACTCAAAAGCGGCATCTCTCTCGTCCGTTGTAATTTACTGTTCACGGATGGGGAACAAGTCCCTGATACATCCCCCACGAACAAAAAAAAAACCAAACAAACTAAAGCAAATAATGAAAAAACATTTCGAAGCATAAATTCCCATAGCAGGGAGGCCCTTTCAACTTAAAACGGGACTCGGGATAGCTTCCCAGGGATAAATGACGTACACGTGTACGATAAAAAAAGACACTTAAGGGTTTGATGCCGGTGACATTTCATGGAAGTTGAGAGATCAAATACTCCCATAAACATTGCTATGTCCACATAAAATGCAGCGGTGGAGAATAAATATTGACGAGTGTCAAGTTGGATTGTGGAGGACATTAGTCAATAGGCAGAGTGGGGTTTATGGCGGTTTTACGGGAAACAGCGGAGTTTAGAGTGTTATTGGATCTTTTTGTGCGAGTGGATGCAAAGCAATGAAATTTTAATTTCGAGAGGAACTTGGGAGTTTTCCCGGAAACATGGGTGTTTGTTCGTGCTGTTTACTCGGCTGCATGTTTAAAGTGATTCAGATGTTTGTTTTCAAACAGCACGCTTTTACTTTTGAAGTTCGTCGTAACGAAATGTTTTGAAGGTCATTCAAAACGGGTTTCTTTTGATTTGTTGAAAAGTGTTTTAAATTAAATGATGACCAAAATATATGTAAGCTTACATGGAAAAAGTTAGTTTTGCATAATTTCTATCAAAAATGTTTTTTGTTAATTTCAAATAAGCATTACAGGTATATCCCTCCGTACCATAAACTGTTTTATATTCCTCTTTTTGGTTAAAATATTTGGTTTAAATGTACATGTTCCATTTAATATATTAACTCCACAGAATTGTCTTGCAAGTTTTAAATATCCCATGTAGTATACCATGTACTACCTAAACAACCTGGATAGTGCTAAATTAAGGAAACTACATGGGCAGTATATTACTTAACCAAATAAATATAGTGCTTCTATTTACCAATAAATATTTCTGCATTCATTTAAAAACAAATTTTAAGTAAAATCGACTATTTGATTGTCTCCCGAGTTACTTAAGGTTGGGGCACACTGATCAAAGTTATAAATACGAGTTTGAATGGAGAAACTTCCCTTACCTATAGTTCCAGGAGATCCTATGCTCACTCCATCACTTCTTAGCCAGAGCATAACTTTAATGAAAGGTCGTATAGCGGGGGGACTTTGGCACTGCAGTATGGCGGTACTTCCTCTAATAACAAAATGATCTGGAACGTGAACTTCATAGTTTTGTTGAAGAACTGTTGAAGAAAAAGCACCGTTAGGAATCGTTGCAGAAAATTTTATTTGTCAATTAACCTTTTACCTGCCGATGTTCCCAAATGGGAACATCACTTTAGGGAATTTTTTCACCACTTAATTTTTCATGCAGGAATTTGATATTTGGTAGTAAGAAACTCAAAGATATGAAGTTATTTTACATGCAAAAGTTTTTCACGTGCAATTTAATCCTTTTTGTGGAATTTATATCAAAATAACAGATTTTTGGCTCTTCCAAAAGTTGCACAAGTTTCAATTTATGATAAATTTAAATAAATTTAGTTTTAAATAATTATGCTGTGTTTAGGTAGCTTAAGTACACATTTTTTCAATTGGCTTGGCAGAATAGCTACATATTCAAATTTTGGAGAGTAATTACCAATTCAACGTATATGTTCCCAAATGGGAACATCGGCGTTTGGGGTATAGTTTTTTAGGGGATTTTTATAACATGTAAAAATTCAAGTTATTTCTTATTTTCTTTAGTTGTTTGAACCTTTTCTGTCTCAAAGGATCTAAACAGGTTAATCATGCTTTTTTAAATTCCTAAATCTATAATTTTAATTTTTTCACCTGATTTTATGGAGGAATAAATGCCAAATCTTTATAGCAAATTCCTTTTTTTGTATATTTTTCTAACTCCCCGACCGATTTAATTTCAGTAATTATTGTTAAGGGTAATGCAAAAGGCATATTTGGAGTGTTTCTGAGGACTTGGATACTTATTTTGTTCAAGTGCTCTTTTTTACATAAAAATTTTAGGTATAAATTTGAAGAATTTTGAAAATAATGAAAAGTGTATATATCTAAAAACACTCTTCTAACGTAAGTTGGATGTAAGGGATATGTTGTTTAGTTTGGAATCTTCCATGAGAAACGCAGATTTAACAAATCAATGGAGATAGTTATGATTATCACTTTTGAAAGCTAATTAAATTTGAATGCAATTCATGGATTTTATGCTAGATATTCGGATAAAACAGTTATTTAAACTAATTTTTCACTCAGAAAGATAACTGTTTAGCTTTGAAACGCATGGGAACATTCTTTCGTATTTTTTATACCGAAAAATTACCCATTGTGCAATAAAAATGTACGGAAAAGTGTCACGCCTGTAATAAATATGTAAATTTTTTCTTATGAAAATCTATAAAATTTTACCCAATCGTCCAACCATGGGAATTTAATATGAAGAAATAGTCCAAGATCATAAAAATGTTCAAAATTATTGAGTAGAAATCTATTTCAGTAGTTTTACTTGAATTAATTTTGAAATAAATGCCTTTTGGAAATCCCCCTAAAAACTTCACTCCAAACGCCGATGTTCCCAAATGGGAACATCCTCAAAATCATACTTAGGATTTTTTTTCTGCCAAAAAACGTCAAGATTGGTTTTAGTAATGATGAAACAAGCCATTTAAGCCAAAAATCCGAACCTTTAATTTGAAATTTGAATTGCGGCGTTTAAAAGGTTAAAAAATAACTATTTTTTTCTTAGATTAGAAAATGAATAAACTAAATTTAAAATGAGAAGGATAAAATTAAAGAGTTCACCACAATTCATGATATTAAAATTCCTACCCCTTTGATTTGTTATAACTTTATAGATAGTATAAAATCAAAATAAGATATTTATGACGTTTAATTATTATTTGCATATATTAGTAAAGAAGTCATTAATTTGTTAATTTTTAACAAAAATTGGCCTGCTATTATTAATGAATTAAGTCTTCTTTAATAAATAGTTTGATGACTTGATATATTTAAAATCAGCCACACTAAAATATCTTTATAAGTAAAATAAAATAAAATTTATCATATTAATTTCATTCATTTGTTAATAGCAAATGATAATGCAATATTTCTTCTTATAAGTATATACAGTACTTGCTTTATAACTGCAACCTTATACGTAATCTAAAAAAAACGGAAATATTTCAAAATTTAGAATTTTTTTTGGAAATTTTAATGGCTTACTGCACATCCTCAAAAGAATCCGGACACTTTGTGTCTTTCGGTTCAGTATTAAAAATGTTTTCCCCTGGAAATCCGTTCACAAAAAAATTTTCTTAGTATAGAGAGATTTCTGTGTTTTATATGTTTACAAGAAATAAGATATATGCAAATTAAACAAACTAGCAAATTATATTTACTAAGCAAAAAGTTTTCATTAATAGATGTTCTCGATATTTTATCAAACGTACAAAAAATATAATTCCTGTGTGAGTAACCTTACATTTTTCTTGTACTTGCATACTAATAGTTTTTCCTAGGATCCCGAATCAAAAATACAAACCGACCACTTCATATACAACGCAACAAACACTTTGATAAAAAAAATACATAGTATATACGTTTTCCTTTTTATCGGAAACGCGAAAGCACAAACACTTTTTTTCTGTAATTACAGTGGCAAGCAGATAAAAAACACGGATGCGTTAATTGGTATTTTAATCCAAACACAAAATCTAAAAAAAAAGTGTATCATATTTTTTGATGAAGCGTAGGTAATTACATTTTCCCCGAAGCACAAGTAACGATTTCGTTGTCATCCTAACGTTTCAAGTTTATTTTACGCAGAAAAAAAAGACGAGAAAAAAACTCCAACATCTTCAATTACTTGAGGTTGCGCTCAGGGATATCTCAGCGGACATGAATATTCATGCTTGTTTCCTAAGTGAAAGTAACCTAAATTCCCAACTAATCAAATAACAAGGACCTTACCGACCGAATGTTAGGAAGCGGCAGGGTAAAAAGAGCTCCGATTGAACACAAATAAATTTAATTACAGGAAAGCCATAAAACTGAAGACTTTTTGTGAACTTTTGCGGATGCTTAGAGAATGGAAGAGCGATTCCGGAAGTTTGTCTCTTTTCACAGTGTTAGCCGAAATAATTAAGGTGTTTGCCCTGATTGTGAGGGACTCTTGTTGGAAGAGCCATTACTTTTTGCACGGTTTGTTATTGGAGAAAGAGCCTTAGCGGATCGCTTTGAGCCTTCGGGCATTGTTTGACATATTGAGACTCTTCCAAAGATTGAGCCTTAGAGTCATGAGTCGTTGAAAGAAGTTTGTGCGATGCTGCATTTTATGCCTTTAGGCAATCTGGTAATTTAATGTTGGTCCGCCATTAGCATGGAAAAGATTGTAAAAAGTGATTTTTGGGAAAGTGCGTGGTTCTTTTTTTTGCAGACTGCATAATTCGATTAAGCTGAAATTATATTCGCGAGATTTTTCTTATGAAAGTTTTTTTATCCACCTTAATAGTTAACAAGAAACCGAGTATAGTAATGAAAAATCGATAAATTTGTTAAGCTGAAGTATAGAAAATATATACTTGAACATAGATTTCTTTATTTTATTCATATCCTTAAATTTCACAAAGAATAAAAATATCCAGTACCCTACTGTTTGTTAAATAAAGAGGGTAAGGACGAGAAACAAAGTATTTCGCATTTTTATTCATTAACATAATATATTATTTTGTTCTATTCGTCAAATAATAATGGAGAAAACTTTATTGAGTTAAAATACAAAACAACATTTTTTTCCCAAATTAACGTAATCATTTCACATGTTTATGATTTAAAAATTTAAGCTTTAGTTCCTTGAATATTAGATAATTTAAGTAGCTGAAGTAATTGAATTTTGTTGTCAAAAGAATATCTTCAAGATAATTATTAGAAATAGGATCGATTTTATAGAAATAGGTTTGCTTCGTATAAAAAGCTTACTTTTTTTTTTGAAAAAAAGTAAATATTTTAAAACTTTGTTAGACATATTTGAGTTACACGAACGAACTACCGAAGAAATATAAAAGATTAAAAATTTTAATTTCTTAATAATGTATATATTTTCATGAACATATAGGGCTTTCCATACAAACTTAATAAAATATCTGAAATACAGAACCTTTGTACTCTTTTGATGTAGTACATACTATAATGATTTTAAATGTATAATTTGAACATATTGAACTTGAATTAAAACACAATATTTATTAATTATTAACTAAAAAAAAAAGAGTTTTGAACCCAATTTTTTTTCCATCAAAAAATTACTAAAAAGTAAGCATACGAATGAAGTCAACTGAAACAGCATTTTAATTTGAACGTCAGTCTCTGACGTACGTCCGGTGTATTCAATAACTTTAAGCTCAAATGAACCAAAATTGTTCAAGTAATTCGTGACGTCACACAGTCGAACTCGTCTATATTAGCTTGGCAAACAATGCGGGTGCGGTACGTCATACAATAAAGGAAATAGTCTCAAGGGAAAACGAACTAATAAACTTGTAGTACTAGAGGTTTTAACTATCGAGATAAAACCTGTGTTCACTTAAGCGGACCAAATTTCCATAGCGTAAAACGCAATCTCGTCTGTTGCTGTTAGGAAAAGATCGCCTTCAGTTCTTTTCTTCTGCAGCTGCCTAACCTAGCGGAAGGAACCCCTATCGCAGCTATCTCTCTCATCCCATCCCCTAATAAACCTAACCTTATCACCCCAGGAAAGGAGCAGCACTTGAACCATTCCCAAACCCAAATCACTTCGTTGCACTACCCATTTAAATCCCTGGGTGGCCGTAGTCAGGATCTCGTCGCAATCAACGACAACGCACCTTGAGGGCTAAATCATTGAAATATATAATAACTGTCCTGTTCTACTGAGATAATGGAACCCTAGAATGGGGGATCGGGAGGGAATCGATCGCTATAACTTCCAGGTTTTCGCATAACAATAACTTAGTATCTACTGTAAGGAACGGGCTGAGGGAATCTGGGTCCCTGGAAAACTCGAGGGTCCAGATATAGAATTGTTGTGAATTCGAAAGGGTGGGTTTATGTATGGGGTTGGGGTGGAAGGGTTTTATTTTCGTTCGAGTCGTCTGCTTTGTTTTATTGGGTGGATGTGCGGCTTGGGTATTAAATTAGAATGTGTAAGGGTTTGTGAGTCGTAAATAAGGGTTTATGTTTGGGTTTTTGACTTTCGGTTCGCGAAAATCGGAGGTTATGCGTTGGGAAGGGAGGGGGAAATCCCAGAATGTGTTTGGTTGTCGTGACTCTCGAGTTCTACGGAAGGAATATTTTTGGGGTATTTTGACTATATTTGGAATTAAATTGATGTTTATAGGATGTGTTTGGAACGTGAGATTCCAACTTTGAAAGTTAACCTATATCCTGCCATAGTCCTAAAAATAAGACAGCATAGATATGTCGCTTTTACCGAAACTACTTTAAATATATTTATATAAAACTTTCATACATACACATTGTTATTAAAGACTTATATTACAACGAATTTAATTTTATGGCAAGTCTAAATCAATACTAAATATTTTTTTTTATTCAAAATACTTATTTTGTAAGTTTTTTTTTCATTTTCAACACAGATATAAACTAAGAATTAAATTGTTTTCTTAACACCTGTATCGAAATTTATTGAGGCTATATCCTCTACTTTAAAACCAGTAAAATAAAAATTACTTAGGGGGTCAAATTTATCCGTATATCCAGCTGTCCTAAAAATAGAACGATGGCAGAATGCACTACTATTTTACCGCTCTCAGTTAGTATTGAACAAAGTGGTATTTAGAAAAAATTTTCAACAAAATCGTTTTTTTTTTAATTATTTAAACATCAAATAGAAACCTATAATGTGCGGTTAGAAAGCATACTCTCTATAACTTGAACTTAATAACCTCAAAAACCTTGATATTTAGATGATTTAATACTGTTTCCTTTTAATAATAATTTATAAATGATTATTACAGAATACACAGAAAACAATATATATTGTTTTCTGCAGTGTTGTATCAGAACTCGTTCTCCTGAACCTTTTTTGCAAACCAAATCAAATTTGGATGGTAATAGTGACAGCTTGAGTTAAAGAAAAGTCACAAAATCAGAAATGTCTAACTCAAATACTTTTGAAGAGGATTCGTTTTTGAAAACGCAAAACGGTCAAAATGACCACCTTCTTCTAGTCTAGGCTAATGCATAGAATGAAATTTAATCGATGTAACAATAATTAAAATGCGTATTTTTAGGTTGCAATTAATTATAAAATAAATGTGATACTAACTCTAATTAAGTAATTAAATTTTTAGCGCAGTGTGTGCATTTAATTATTCAATCACTATTTCCCTTAATTCCTTTAATTTTCCCTCAAAATTAATTAGAAAATAAATTATTATTTTTTAGAATAAGGTAGGTATATTAAAATTAATGACGGAAATTCCTTCTTCATTATAAATATTCTTTTAAAACCTTTCTAATAGTAATTCATAGTTAGTAGCGGTGATATAATTTCAATAAAGTAAAATTAACGCTCAGGTTCATTAAAAATTAAATCTTTTGATTTTTACAATGAGTTAGCAATGAAGGTAAACTATCCTAAATTTACTTTGGGAGTTTACATTATGTAGTGAAAATTACTGTTTTCATAAGTTTTTGTAATCCTAGTTTGCAAAAAAAAAAGAAAAGAAAATGGAAAGTTAACTCCATGGAATACTCTTCAGATATTTTATTTTAAAGTTTGTAAGATTTAAATATATCTGGGCATTATTAATAACGCCCGGTTTATCACTTTGTCCGTAATATATATACCCTTAATTTAAGGGAAACCACACAACATCCATCCACATAATCTATTCATCCCTGAATATTTTCCCCGAAGGTCTTCTTCCCAAAGGTTTCACCCACAATTGGACGCCTTTACATCTAAGCCCACCCCTAGTTGAAGGAGAACCGAATCGAAATAAATTGAGAGGCGTGCGAAATCACCCACCACGGACCCATTCACGCAAAGGATATCGTTATATCAATTTATCCGGAGTTTTCCATTAAGGCCCACCTTCCTCGACACACGCATTCCGGAAAACCGGATGTCATCATTGCGCGTGAGACGGCGCACCTGTTTTTGACAGGTAGGAGCTTCCTCTTGACGCATCTTGTTCGAGTAAATAAGGACCAGGGCGAATAAGATTACGAGTGCTCAAAATAAATACGGGTATCGGGTAAATGTGCTTGAGAGTGTTTTGCCCGCGACTGCGTGAATAATTCAAGCCGACAATTCGGTTATTTTTATATGCATATCTATGCATGGTGTTTCTTCGTCGTTGGGTTTGTATGGAAAAAGCGTATTAGACTGGTAGTGAAGACAAAAACTGGTTTTTCCGGTACGTGTCACATATGCTCACGGAGTGGAGTAAATATTTAGATATGTGAGCTTTTTTCCCTGAATTTTAATAGAGATTTATTCAAATGGGGATGGATTTTTCATTTGTTTTTTAAAGCTTTGTGAAAAGCTGACTCTAAGCTCTGGAATGTCGTTTTTTCTAAGGAAGTATTTATTCTGGTTTATCTAGGGAATACTTCAGATTTAGATTTCAATTGAAGTTAGGTTGTAATAAATAGATAGGGATAAAAGTAGGCCTTAAATTTTGTAGATAATTGTTCTTGTTGATACCCTTCTGAAAACACAAAATGCGATTCGAAAAATATAATCTACTTAATACAGAATATCGAGTTGTTGAAAGGGTATAAACATAATTAAAATTGAAGGATTCTATTGTTTTAGAGTTTTGTGGTAGATAAACATGTAATGAGGGCTTTAATCATAATTTAGTCTCATTCCCTTTATAAACGATTTAATTAACACTTTCTTTCATAACAAATAACAGTAATGACTACCACTAGATTGGAACCAGATGTGGGTCACCTAAAACGTTTGACCACTAAACATAATTCTAAATAGACCACTGAAATAATAACAATCCATTGTGACATCCTGGTATAACGGAAGCCCCAACTATATCCATGCATAGAAAATTCAATTCTTGGATATTATTGTTAGGATAGTTTCGTGACTATCTGTGGAACTGAGGGCTCACTTATAATACGTAATTGGAGTTCATATTGATGAGACAGGACGGACGGTCAGAATCTCAACTCAATCGATTCAAGCCTATCCTTTCGAATCGAGCAGGGCATCGGAATCTTGTCATATCGATGGACTTTTCATCCCATCTATCTCTCCTGTCATGTATCGATAGACATGCAATAACGGGCCGCGCGACAGATTGTCTAATGGGATCAACATTTATCATTAAGGGCCACTGTTCGTTTGAATATGGATGGCCAGGGCTGTTTGCTGGACTCATAGAAAATGGTGAGCCGGTATTGATCACAAAGGCTTCAAGGGGGTCAGGGGATGGATATGAGAGAGAATCACTCAAGTGATGAATATATATTTGACATTTGTAGGGATACGTCAGTTTCCAGTTGTTTAGGGATTTCGAGATGACATGCAGGTGGAAAAACGTACGAAAAAGAAAATAATACCTGACACTAGCTTAGAATCTACACATACGAGTTTCATCACTCCCCCCCCCCGCAGAATAATAATGCTAAGTGCTAAGTATGAAACATTTTAGTTAAATTTTCTTTAATGATACGATTTGCAACGAATTCGTTTGATGTTTTTTAAAATGTTTTAATCATCTCTTTTCCTTTCTCAGGAGCCGCACCCCCTTTGCCTTGAATCCTTATGGAGCTTGGGTATTTCAAGTGGCACACGAAAACAACAACATCTCTATTCGTCTTTTTTATTTATTTTTAGGAAATGGGCCATTCAAAAATTACGTGAGCTAATTGGAGAGAGGGATGCTTGCCTATCTTCGGTGACTTGGAAAGAAAGGAATATTGACGGAAATAAGATGAAAACAAGACTGTATTTTCAGTCATATTTAGTAACTTGCGAAAATATTTTAAATTAAAAAGCTCATTTAAAAAATTAATCATTTATAAAAAAAAACCATTTATGCATTTTTTGTTTCAAACCAAGTTTATTAACATATTTATTAAAAATAAAGCCAACAATTTTTTTTTAAATTAGATAATTTATGAAAATTTTATTCACAAAGACAAGAGGCTGGGATAGCATTATTCACTTATTTCGGCTTGGGAAGGGAGTCAAACATCAACAAAACATGCTTACGTAATATTTAAAGGACCCACACCCTTAAAAAATCCCAATCAATATAATTGTACCAACTGTCTCTACTTCCTCGCCCTTAAAATTCCAAATTAATAAATTTACCGAATCGTCACCACAGTATCTTTCAAAAAGTGATTATCCCCACTTCCTTCATCGCTCTCTCAAACACCGAGCAAACTCCCCAATCAGCAACCGGAAACCTCCCCGCGACGCGACCCCAGAGGAAAAATTAATTCCAAAGCCCAGGTCCAAATTAAAACGAAGGGAATGAAGAACAGAGACGACCTCCGATATAATTATCAATAATTTATCCGGGATTTTCCGGAGAGAGATCCCGAATCCGGGGATCACAGTCCCGCACCTCGCTTAAAGTAATTGCCACCGGATACTTTTCCAGGGGGTTCTAATTATTGTTTAGCTTGCATTTCAAAACGTGCAAGGGGCAGTGCATTAAGTTAATTGGGAAGGTCGGGTTTTGCGAGGTCAGCACGTGGGTTTCTGTCGGCAGAGGGGCGATTGTTATATTTTGGGAGCATTGTTTGTAGAGCGGAGTGTCAGAATAAAGCGACGTGACTGGCTGCTTTAATAGATTCGTTATTGCAGCCGGCTGAGAAGGTATTTTGAGATGGTAGATATTACTGGTCCCTTGGGTTAATTTATTTTGATATGGGAGCAGTTCGGATACGTAATTTTGCGGAAGTTGGAAGAAACTGGGGAATTAAGTTTGTTATTATAGTGATTGTGTAGAAAATTGATGACGTAAAAGTTTTGTGTGACTTTCTTTGTAAGGGAGATAAATAGTTTTAGGCTCAGAACTATTTTATGTGTAGGGATTTTTGGATACGTACTTGAAATTAAAATTCCTTGTACCAAACTTTTAATATTTGGTATTCAAATGGGATGTGTTCCACGAATTATAACGATTGAAACTTTAGTCTCTAGAACTATTTATTAAGAATTAAGTAAAGTGTTATGATACTTTAGGTTTGTGATTTAAAATTTGCCAACAAGTAAATGACAAAAATTGTTTCAAGCTTAACAAAATATCATCAGTTTTAAATATAAATTAGTTGCTTTATTATCTAGCTAAACTTACTAAAACTAAAACTAAAAATTTGAATAACTTTGAAAAATTGCTTTTGTCTTATCAATAATTATTATTTGTCTCACTGTGCATACCTAATAAAGAGAAAAATATTCCTTTCTTGGTAAATTAATGTTGGTTGAAAGCTTTCCATACGTAATTAATTTTGAAAAGATCAAAACAATTTTAATACATACATTTTTTCATCCTCCAACTTTGAAATCAAATGCATATTTTTTTTTAAACGGAAAACTTTACAGCCATTTTTAAGTATTGTTCTTATAATACTATGCCTTCCTATGTCATAAAAACATTTTATTAAATAAGAGAATCTGGTACTCCAAAAAAAAAAACCAAATTGCGAAAACATTATGCAGAAAATACTTATACAAAAATCAAAGTTCTTTACTTAACTAAGGTGATAAATATGTATATTCCTTGCAACTAATGATTAGATATGTTATATCGTGAATAGCATAATGAATCACTCGTGTATATCCCAAATATAATGTGCATATTAATTATATTCGGATGATATGGATGTCTCTTTGACTCTGAAGAGGTATTGCTTCGTATGAGTTATGTGTGGTTCATTAACAGTAAAGGTAATGAATGTGTCATGCTATTAAGTGCTGGAATTGTATTACTTTTTTTTAACATTTCAGTATAATAATATACCTTAATTAAAGGTGGTTATTGAATTCATATACTTTGAGTAAAGGAATGTTTTGATGGTCAAGTGAGTCGATTTCCTGAAGGTGACAAATTTAATATGCAACCCCTAAATTGGGGATCTATTTTGGAAAATGCAGACACTCAATTTCTAAGCGGTTCTCATAGGTTTACATTTCTTCATCTATTTAAATATAAATAATCCTGATTTATTTCGCACCAAACTCCTTATGCATACGTATCTAGACGGGAAAGACATTCGCACAGGTTCGAAATTTCTAAAACCACCCCTAAACCGCTTTATAACCATTTTTTTTTTTGCTTAGAACTTAATTATATTTTAGATAATATCTGCTTAAGTCTCATATTGTTTCAAAAAGAGAGAGTAAAATAATTATGCGCAAACAATCAAATGTGTAGGGCGGGGAATTTCAGCATGATATAAAAATGCTTAAAAGTTAAACGAAGAACTTGTGTGTGCACATGCCACTGCAACAAAACATCATGAAAATAAGACCATGGAAAAAGGAAAATAACTAACACTAGAGAGGTTTACAGAGTATATACCAGGATTTAATGAAAATTACAGGCTTTTACTTACATAGTATTTTACTTATAGGGGTATTGAAGATGTTACTGCGTTATGTAAAATTTGGAAATTTTTGGATAATATAAGAAATAAAAAATACATTCAAACAATTTCACGTTAGTAAATCATTGCTTAATGTAAATTTAAAAAAAAATTATTTGAATATAAGTGTGAAGTAATCTAAAAATGTTAGAAAGAACATTCGCTACGTTCTGCACTTCAAGGTGATTCTCATTCTGTTGTATGTACTGTATTTATACTATGCAGTCTTTCCAGCCTCAGAAAATGGTGAGCCAATAGATCCTAAGAGCTAATATAAGGTGATGCATGCCAACCTCATATACCTCCTAATCTCAGACATATATTCTAGCATAGCATTCAAGTATCAAGTTGCAAGCAGCATAGCCATGCTCTCTTATTAGAGGGATTCACAGAAAATGCTTTGCAACAAATATAAAAATGAAATATTTTTAAGTGGATGTTTCCATGTGATTCTTACAGTATTTAAAATTTTTAATGTTAAACAAAATACAAATAGTGAAATAACTTATTGGGTAGGCTGTGTGAGTTGGAGATAAATTCGTTAACTCAATACTGCATATTTTCTATATAATGCTTCTTACAAAAAAAATTCTTGTCTAAAAGACCATATTTTTCTTCTCTCTCAGACAATCTAGTAATATGTGAGATGCAGTTACAAAATAAGTAGGTCATGCTAGTTGGTGTGTGACACTATAAAACATTTGTGAATATTTGAATATTTTTATAACAAATTGTTTGTTAACAATATCAAAAAAAAAAGATCTTTACAATCTAGTCAAATAAGTATTCTTTTTACGAGCATATTTTATTGCGGTCAGAAGTTTGCCTTTATAATCCTCCTAGATATTATTTTTATCAGTATTAATTCGGCTTCGCAAATACGGTTTCAAAAATGCATTAATGTATTTGTATATCCCCTTCAATCCAATGGATATATTTCAGTTTCAAAACAATGTTAGAAAATATAAATACATTATCAATGGATAAATGATATTCCGTGGATAAACATTTTTATGATGAGGATAAACATGTTTGTCATCTGTTTACTAAAACTTGTCTCGTATTACCACAAATTTGAATTCCAATAAAACGCTGCATCAAAAAGCCTATGGCATTTTAAGGACTGTAAGTTGCATTGAAATTCGTTTTCTTTTGAAAATAGTAGAGTTGTGTTTTTCTTAAATAAAATTTTATAAAGTGAATCAAAATAAAAAAGTCATAATTTCAAGGTAGTAAAACCTGGCTACTTTTAGGACAGTATGCTTCTAACAGAAAAATGGAATGAGTCATTACAAGGTTTAGTTTCACCCTCATAACCTATAAAAACCAAACCAAATTAAGATTATTTCATGGACATAGGTAATTCTGTTTTCTAAGCTCTTTGATGTTATTATTTTTGGTGGAATTTTATAAGGGTATATTATAAACCCTGATAAATCAGAGTTTACATATAAGAACATATGAGTATTCTGTACATGTTGTTGACCAATACAGTCTAAAATGCACTATGTGAAAATATTCGGTACCTCAACGTTTATAACTAGAAGAAATCAAAAATCTAAATTTCAAACACAGCGGTAGGTGGCTCATAACTAAAGTATGTTCCCATTTTTTTTTTCAAATTTTAAATTTTATTTTGCGCGATAGTATTGGAAAAAGTAGGTACTCTGTATTTCAGTTATTTAGGCAACATATATTTTCCATACGTCTATAAATTTACCACTAAATATAATGAAGTATTCCATTTCAAAGCGACTACACGAAGATAATTTTTAAAATTATCAACCAATCCAAATGTTAGACTTATTACTTAATTTATGAACTTGTTATGAGTGATTATTCAAATGTATTCCCCCTTCGGACTCAATACTGATGAGGCATTCGCTTTCCATGCGATATAAACTTGATTCTAACTCTGGTGTTCTAGTATTTTTTTTTGCTTCTTTCCATAATAAGTTTAAACATTCGCCAATACTTTAACATTATAAATCGCCACGCTTGAACCCTTGGTTTCTGTTTTGAATAAATTCCACACTCAACTATGTGTTCGAAGTATTTTAATTTCGCAGAAAATGAGAAATCAAACTGAACTAAGGAATTATTAGTAAGGCAAATTTTGCTGATAGAAACATTGAAGATAATATTATTTTTTTTACTATCGCAAAATAAGGAAAAAAACTATCGCATTGCTTCACATGAATTATTAATCACATAGCGTGTTTCAATTACACCTTTCATTTAAAACCCAAGAATTCCTGTTTTGTCAGTTTCTTATCTCAGGAACTGCCCCCTTGCATCGTTAGTCGGACTAAAATAGTCCTGATCATAACGAACACGCGTCTTATCAAATATTCAATGATTATGCTGGGAAAAAAAAAAGCATTACACCATTTTTATCAGGAAGTCCCTCGCTAGAGCCAGAAAGAAACCTATGGATATTTTCCTACAGACGAAATGATTGAAGGAATGGCACCGGTTCTTTTAGCATTGGAATTGCAAATTGCACGGACTCTCCCGCAGATCTTTTTACGTTTTATTACCAGCAACTAAATTTCCGTCTGATTGTGTGCTCGGTTGAAGGCGGGGATTTTTCTATTTCCGCTGGTCTTAGAGAAAGGTTTGCATACAAAAGGAAACGTCGGGAATTTTACTGATATTTTACTTCTGGATTCTTTCGGAAGCAGGCATCGATATCTTGGAATGGTGTTAACAAAGAAGCAGTAACTCGCCTTTTTATTTTTCCCGCGCAGAAAAACTGCATTGTTATGCTCCAGCAGGAAATGGCTTTCATTCTTATTGTCGTTGCTGTTTTCGATCCGAATTCGTGTTGGGATGGGAATATTTCACTGCCTTCATAACCGAATGTTGGTGGTTAATGCAAAAAAAAAAAATCCTTAGTGTTCTATCGAAGTGTCACATACCAATGTTTTTAAATACTGATAACATGGTTCTGAGTTCTGCGTGAAAATTCGAAATGTATTTATCTAAAAAAGGAAACATATATATAAAATAAAACTTCAAACACATGTTTTTGGTAAAAATGATCGATATGCGTTTAATATTATTTTGCTCTTCTTCTTTTTTTAGATAATTTAAGGTCAATAGTTAAGGGAAAAATTATGCAAAAATGTTTAAGAAATTTTCGATAGTGAAAGCATGAAAACTAAAAAATATATATAATTAATACTAAATAGCCTAGTGTTAAATACCATTATTTTCTTTACACATTTCTAAAATCAATTTATATTTGAATAAAAATACGTATAATTAGAAATTGGCTTCATTGGATAAAGTGATAAAAAGCATTACGAAATCCTTACTAGTCAGAAAAAACTTCAAGGATTATTTTTGTGATTTATTGCTGCGATTTAAAAAGTAATAAGCTTATGCTATTTATTATATTGGGATTTATCTAGATCTGTATTAAGAAAGTTCACTAAAATTGTATTGTTAATTTAAATGATGCTATCAAATTATTATTCTAATATATTTTTAAAAATGTATTCTCAAATTTCATAAAATATTTACAAAAGCATAAAAATAATGATTTTTGTTTTATTAAAGTTTTCATTTACAACAGTGAAACGGCATGTAGTATTTGGTACATTATCTGATTAGTACTGGATAATGGTCACATCCTGTCATTCTTACAAAACATCTTCGAGTTCGGGAAAACTCTCAAGGGCTTATTAAACTTGTTCAGTTTTCCGATGATAAAGGACATGTAGCATATCACTCGCTTTTCTTTTCCAAGTGACTTTGACCTTTTTTTTCCCTCCGTTCCGACCTCTAATTTTCTTTCAGCCTCGAAGATCGTGTCTCGATTCCAAACTAACAACCTCCGTTTTCTTTTCAATTACGATTGAGGTCAGATAGTTTGATCCACTCCACAGCACTTACGTGAGTTCACCGAATTTTGTTTCACTTCGGTGTTTCCACCTTCATACGTGAAAGGTTTGGGGAAAATTGATTATCTTTCTCATTGTATTTTTGTTTATCAATTTAGTATAGGTGTAAGAGTATTCTAAAACTACTTAATCATTTGTTCAAATTTACAATTTATTACTAATCACCACTGTTGAAAATTCAGATTGATAACTGGTGTTGCCAACCGGGAAAAAAATCCCTTTTTTGTCGTGTATATGATGAAATACATATAAATATAAATTCTGAGACAAGAATATCAAATATGTCCATGGGCATTGATGACGGCCCTGGCGATCTGTTCAATTCCTTCGTCATACAACTCCACAGCAAATGGCAATACCCCTATCTTCCTCAAAACCGCACTAATGGCTGGACAGGCAAAAATGTGAGTCGGGGTTAGCTGTGTGTCTGGGCAGTTATCACAATTTCTGCATATTCTAATGCTCTCTCTATCCATTTTCATGCCCTTGTAATGTCCAGTTCTGAGTCTTACGATAGTTTTTGTGACAAGTCGATCAGTATCAATGTAGCAAAGCTGGTGTTTTATTGGGATCGATTTCTCTCCGAGTTTAAAATTTGCTATTGAATTTGCGTCCAGTAAAGTAGCATTGGATCCTCTGCGTACTTTTACCCGACTACGCGCTCTTACCTTCCGTTCCCCTATTTTGTTATTAACTAAAGCTACATAAGCACGACTCATGCTACATGAGATCATTTAAATGAAATGAAACATTTCAGTCTAAAAAATCTAACAAACTGTGAAATATAATCCAAATTTACTTTATTCGTAAGACTAAAAAAATGTTTCAATTTTATTGTTGTTTATGTTTAAATTTTTTGAAACAGGATAAATGAAAATGCAATATGTAAAATAACTGAAAGCAAATTTAAAAACTAATTTATGATAATTGTGTGTAAAAAGCCAGTGCAAAATCCTTGGAAATAATACTTCTAATTCTCATTATTGATCATAGATTCTTCTGTTCGGTGATTAAATATTTTTCCTTGGGTTAATTAAACTAATTAACTCCAAGAGAAAGGCAAAAATGAAAATACGTTTTTTGGAATCCAATGCCACATTTGTAATTTTCAGTAATTGCAAAAAATTTCGTAAGAAAGAACGTCAACAGGGGTGTCAAATATTTAACACATACCTATCTTTACAGAGATGGAACATTTGTTTCAGGAAGAATGTTCGTTTTTTGTTCTCTTTATCTACTCGTAAAATACTTTTGAAATTGAACCTCACCAATTTTAATCAAAGAACAAAGAAGAGTTATTTGATTTTAAAAAAGGGGAACAACGGTGAAATCTTTCTCTTTTTTTTTCTTCCGAACTAACTTTTCAACGAAAGAATCAGTTTACGGTAAAATCTGCCAGCTGATGCTTTTTGTACTCCTTAAAACGGAATAAAAGAACGCGGATCCACGAAGAACGTTATTTGAGAACATTTTTGGACTTTCTAATTAGTTTAAAATAAGAATGCACGTTATCAAAGGAAGGTAATTTTTCTGTTTACGGAGTAATGGTAATGCGACGCAAAAACCGTAATATGAAATTTTTGGAAAAATTATTAAAAATGCGCATCAGATGTTTCAGTGTTAATTTTGGTAAAAATAAAAAGTAGTTTACATCTTTTGTGCTACAGTGAAACTTAAGGTAAAATATATATATATTTTATGGAATTATAAACAAAAGAATGCAATTATATTAAAATGATGGATTTTTTCCCTTTTTTTAGAGGAAGAGAAATGCCTAAAAACCTCATCTAAAATATAAACATTAAATGTACTAAATAGTTAAAAACCAAATGCATTGTCTTCTCAAAAGCAATAACAATGTTTAAAAAATATTAATTGGTCTAGAGTTTTATTATTCATTTTACAGTTAAACCAAGAATATACCTTAAAACTGCTTATTACAATGCAGTTAGTTTTTTCAGGAACGACGAATATATACCAAGAAGGGTATGTGTGTTTTCTTCAATGTACGGTATTTTATTCTACCCTTTAACCTCAGGAAGTAATAATATGTTTCAAATATTTGAAATGTTTTAGACGCTAATTATATCTGATTATTTACTCCAATACCGATTTACTCTTTTAAAATTTTATAAGGTTTAGAAAAAAATAAATACTTAACATGAAAATATATTATCTTCATTCGTTTTGTTACATTTAAAAGACTATAGAGATATATGGAAAAATTCAATGAAATATTCAAAGGGTTTATTTATTTGGAGTCAGATTTTTGTACCCCAAGTGGCAGTCAGAATATCACCAAGCCAAGTAACCAAATCCCTACCAACAACACAATCAAAAGGCAAATAAAAATGCATTACATCACCCCGCATGACCTAACCCTAACCCTAACCCTAACACCACCCACACAATTTCCACGCTTAATTCCCAACTTAAAATTTCGCACAACAAAACAACACCACACCAATCCCCTCCCCCATTAAACAATCCCAATCTTATTATTGTCACGCACGTCGCTTTAGTGCTGTCCAATTTAGAAATCCCTGTAATCCCCTCCGCCCTTTAATCATGTCATAAAGAAGGGATCCTCCCTCATAAAGAAACGCTTGGTCATCGTTTGTCCTTAAACATGTCCAAAGGGAAAAGGAGACCCAGACATAAAGTGTCTCACCCATGAACAAGTCTGGTGGCAGCGATAAAGATTTTCGGGGATTGGCACCAGGGACAGATGTGCGACTAGGGCCAGGACAGGTACAAGAATAAAACCACCTATATAAGGGATACTTCCAATCTCGGGAGGGATTTATACCCAATTTTATTTGCACTATCCTTAATCCTACTCCATTCTTCCCTTGGCGTGACGAGATGAAGGTGGTGTTGGAGATTTGCTGCCTGGAGCCACTGGGAGATCAGTTAAATTAACATTTTTTTTATTGTTTTAAGTTTGTTGGCGTAGTTTTCGATGAAGCTGGAATTGTCAACAGTTTATTTCTCAATCGCTTTTACTTTTGAAAGTATTTACTCTGTGTAAACAATACACATTGATGAAAGCGGGGCGTTGAATTATTGAATACTATTAATAGGTAAGGCATCAATAAAAAAAAGGATCAATTTTTAACTTTTTAAACTATAATTTCACATTTTATGAGTGTCCACAGGTACAACTAGGTCTGTCTGTAGGTAGAACAGGCTGTTTTACCTTTGGACACAAATTTTATCAAATTATTGAAAATCGTATTAAAAATTATGTTTTATAATGTGCGGAAAGGGCTTAATTCAATTTTAAAAATTTGCAATAGATATTGCGTTTGAGATTATTTTCGTTTATACTTAATTTCACACAATTTGTAACTTATAATAACATTATTTTATCATAAAATAACAGAAAAGATTAATTCATACTTCGAACTACTTCTTATTAGTTATAGGAATAGTTTATCATCAAAAACTAACGGGGATTTTACCATTCTAAATAGTAATTATTGCATTAAACATAATATTTCTAGTTTCACACTTCCTATCTTTTCTTGTGAAAAATTATCACCCAATCTGGTGTAGTTCAGAAATTGTATAATTTGCGTGCGAAAGGACTACAGTTTAGATTTTAATAGTTCAACACTATCTAATGTCCCACTGCCATATTCGAAAATTCCAGGATTAAATAGTGAATCGAACTTAAAGGTAAATCCATAAGAGACCAGGGATTTCAATACCTTAAGATTGAATGACATCTCTGCTATCACTAAATTCTCCAGGTGTTTCCAAAAATATATTCGTACACTAAATAATGTCGGCGATATTTCTGCAAAGACATAACTCGTTTTAACTCAAAGTTTTCCAGTGACAGAAGAGAAATGTCCTTCATTTTATACCTGTCACCTGAGGCGAGGAGTAAATAATAAATGATTCAGAAAATACCGATGTAGGCAAAGACCTTTTTATAAAGAAAGTGCGGCACTATCTTGATAGAATAAAATGGATATCTTCTTTACATTGAGCAGCTGTCATGTTAAAGGGATAACAATCTTTTGTATTTGTATTAGTGAGTGAGTTCAATATTTCATTTTACCTAAATGGGCTTAAAACTTCAAAATTTAATAAAAAAAATTGCTGAAAATATATAACTTTATATAAACTATTTTATTCGTATTTTTAAAGGTTAGTGATTACATTTCTTAGAAAAAAAATGTGAATAAATTCAGAAGAAAGGAAATATTAAACATAACATAAAGTATGTTGCTAAAAATAAAATGGAGACATTCGGAATATTTGATTCCTTATTATTCGTTCTGTTTTTTAAAATGGATAAATTTATTTTTTATTATTAAAAGGAGTATTTTCATACCTTTTTTGTACATAAAATGAAACTGATTATGCACGGACTGAAAATTAGGTATAATAATTAATGTACAAAATGAAGTGATACTTAAAAAATACTATATTATGTAAAATATATTTATAAGTAAACCATTAAATATAATTATGTATGTTTATACTACTATATACGCATAAGAGTTAAGGTAGAGTGCTAATGATTTTTTTGAACTTAAAATTACATTTTTTATACGATTTTACAATATGTTGGCGTTTTCAATATAATTTTGTGCTCGTAGTATTTGGAATTCTCTTAAAAGTTAAAATCTATATTTCCATGTATTAAAATTCAGAACAGTAAAATCTTTTAATTTGAAACAAATTTCCATTACAATTTTCTTCAATAGATGCTTTAAGACATTAATGATCATCTCAATTTTAAAATATTAATTTAAAAAGTCATTTATACTTTTTAAGTTTTAGATGATGTAAAGTTTCTATCAATTTTAACACTACTAAAACAATTCTTATTTTTATTAAATACTAAAGACATTAGAAAAGTGTTTTTATTCAATTAATTATCAAATTGTTACTTTTCAATTATTGCTCCATAATAATTAGCTATGGAGCTACGTCAATGTTGTAAGATTATACATATCGTTTCCCAAGCCATTTCTTTTCAAATTGCATTTTAAATAAATTTTTATTCACGATTTGCATTTTAGTTACAGAGCTCAAAAGATAAGATCGGTCATAAAAAATAGTTTAAAACGGATCACATATAAAAAACCAAGTTTGACTCGGCAAGAAATTTTATTCCGCTAATCCCATTAAACTTACCAGAATAAAGTTTCATAACTATCTATTCCCTTCCTATCTAAACACGAGCCACCTGCAACGTAAGAACCTCCAGAGGTTACCCCGCAAGAAAAATTTTTTCTACCTTACCCAAAAACCAACACTCAAGCATCCCCAACTCATTTTTTCTCCCCCGAAAAAAGATTCCTTATTTATACCAAAACCTTTCCCTCCGCGGGAACAGAATATTTCACGAAGAATACATTCCTACGCATGCGCAGTAGAGCCCTGTGGTCTTAGAAGGGGACTTATCGTGTGCTTTGGAGCGGGAACTTTCATCCCGTACGAGAGCTTCCATTTTGGTAGCACTAATACCCATATTTCAGTGAAGAGGGAGTCTGCTGTTATCGGTAGATAACTCTCCTCGGTATAGTTGAGATCATTACTTCTTTTCTTTAAAAAAAAAAAGAGAAATTCTTGTCTTATTCCGGGGTTTATTTTATTGATTTGGGATTGAGGTGGGTTAGATGACTTTGAGATTGGGACACAAAGCAATTTTCATTGGGGATTTCTATGTGAATGTAAGTCGGTGTGTTTCCTCCTGGATAAGCCTGTGGGTTAGGAAGGAAGAAATGAAGTAGATTAGTTCTCAAATTGGGGTTTAGAAAGTTTTGGATGGAACATACCTTTAGGATAACTCGTAATTTTTGTGTGTGAGAGGGATACATAAGTATTATTTGATACAATTGGCAAAACTTAGGGGGCAAAATTTGATAAAAAGTTGCAAACAAGGCCTTTCTATTTTTAACCCGTTCAGACCTAGCCGCCCCAAATTTCCTATGGCAAATTCAGGCAGTATAGGAGTCAAAGGGTTAATAGGATAAATAATGTACCTTTACTACAGATTGTAAACGGAATAAACAATATAAGTGTGATAGTTTTTACTGCAAAAATAGTTGGTATGTGTATATATTAAAAATCCGTGCTCTCATGAGTTCTGTGATTTGAAATTCGAAACACTAGGGCAGTGGTTCCCAAAGTGGGTTCCGTGGAACCCTGGGGTTCCACGAAAAAATTTAAGGGTTCCTCAAGACAAATTTTATTTCCTTAAAGAAAATAAGAATTTTTTTTTTATATTCATCAAAATGCAAATCTTACCAAAAATATATATTAAGTTCTTAAAAATGTATGTTCGAAATTCGGATTAGGTGTACCAAAACAAGTTAAAACTATCTTTTTATAGTGAAATTTCCAAACATTTTATGGGGGTGGACCCCCAGACCCCCCTGATGGTTCTTGGAACTCGCTTAATCACAACTTTTTTAACATTAAGTTGGCTTGTTTCATTTAATATCAGATATTAAATTTAGAAAAGTCGATGATTAAAAAAAATACAGGGTTCCGCTATCATTGGCAACGAATTGGGAGGTTCCACGAGCAAAATAGTTTGGGAACCACTGCACTAGGGTGAACCGTTTTAAATGTTACTTAATAAAATAAGTAATATTTATTTCATTTTAGTGTGTTTACTAGATAAATGTAAGTTTATCTAGTAAATACAGTTCGAAAAATTATTAACTTTTCAATATGATTAAAAATATCTTAGTCATAGTTAAGACAGTAAAAGCGCAAGATAAAAATATCGATGTTTGATAGATTTTGAGACTAACGACCAATGAGACAAATCAATGTGCTTCCACTTCCAAGAACTACACTTCAACTCTTAAAACTATTGGACTTCAATACTGATATCAACCGAATAAACCATTATTATGCAATTCTTAAAGGAGGCAGTACTCTTGAACTACAAATCCAATTGTGAAGAACTCACAGCCAGAGTTATAAATAAGGTTATTAATAAGAACCAATGCTTCTTTTAAATGTGATAACATATTTAACCGGTTAATTTTAATAACAATGTCCCGGATTGTTTGGCAATCATTATAAATTTCAGGATACTTTTTAAACAATGAGTCATAAAGTGTGAGCTTAATGTTATTATAAATCAATTAACCCCAGGGGAAAATACCAAAACTAACTTCTTAATGACATTCCTATAAATATTTCTGACATGAAAATACAGCCCTATGTTAATAGGTAATCATAATAGATTTTTAATACGTTTTGTTTGAAATCTCCATCTGTGATGATTCGTAGAATTCATCACATCAGTGCCTCATTATTATGAATATAATTACTATTGCAAGTGCCGCATTGTATTTAAAGAAATAGCAACAAAACCAACCAATGCGCTGTGATAAATTCTGTACGGTTTGAACAGTAGTAAATTAATGTAATCAAGTAAAAGAGATAGAAAAATGGCTACATGCGTATTTTCCCGTCGACCGTGCCTCTGACAACGAAAATACAAAGCCGTAACTGAGCTGATGAAACTGATGGTCTACGATACAGTATAACCCTTAAGAACCGAAAATACCAACATTAAAATAATAACAACACAGAAAAAATAAAAATATAGTTAAGGTTTTTTAAAGTTTTAATTCTTCGTATCTTTAAAAAAGGGGTCATCCAGACATTTGGAAATTACTTTGATCAAAGAATTTAGTTCAATAATTTTAGTTTCTTTGATTTTTATAATTTAATTCCATTCTAATGTCTGTATCCTCGTTTTGGTGTTTCGAAAAAAATGTTGGCCATTTAAAAAAAAAATACATTAAAGTTGAAATGGTTCAATTTTGTTCGATTTTTAGTTTATCTTTGGAGTCATTCCGGTACAATTCCGTTAGAGTCCCCGCTAAATATCGCCAATATCCAAATCGCTAAATATATCCAAATATCAACAAATTTTTCCGACTTTTATTTATAAACTGAATAGTTATTGATCTAATTAAACATTTTAATTCAGGAATTTGAAATTATTTATGAATATTTCTACTTTTTGTTGTCTAAAAGAACCGGACGACATTTAGCGGGGACTCTAATGGAAATGAACCGTCATTCCTAAGTAAAAACCGTTGAGAAACCTTTTATTGGAATTTATCTGAATTTCGGTCCTTTTTACCCCGGTAATTTCAGTTATTTAATCGTCTAAATCTATAGGCAATGTAATTTAACGATTTATCAACCATCGGATATTATACATGCAGGTCCTATCTAGCATTACCAGCAATTTTTTTTAATTAAAAATAGTTTTAAGTTTATAAAATTAAAAAGTTTATTGCGAGACTTTTACTGTTTTGACCTCGACGGAATTTAAGTCAAAATAAATGCTTTTTATAGTATTAATTTTAAATTGGAAGCAACTTAAACAGGATATATGAATTATGGTATAAAACGTTTCAATGATTACAAAGGGGAGATTACACTTGAATAAGCAAAATATAAATAAATAAATAAAAAGCTCCCATTCTTTAATGTAAAAAAAGTATCCCGTAATGGTATTTATAAAAACATAAATTTGATAAATATGTGTGCTAACCCCACCCTAAGTTAAGCATATAATTATAGTATAAATCAATAGCATAGTCCTAATATTATTACTACTACAAACATTAACTGGAAACTATATCTGATATTATTAGTATTAGCCTAAGGCAAGGTAATGATTTAATAACTGGAGTTTCACAAAGGGAGAATTGAGTGACTATGACAAAGGGTGGTGGCATAGAACTAACTTTATGAGATCGCTAATTAGTAAGGGAGGGATAGTTGAATAATAATACAATTGCTAATGGTTCCTGTTTAGGTATCAGATGGACAATCTGATTAATTATAGATAAATATTAGATCGTTTTAAATATATTTATGACATTAGTAATATTGATATGTATGGGCATATTTAACCATTACTAATTATATTGTTGAAACCATTATGTTATTATTTTTTTAAAAATATTATATAAATCGAACTAAGAAATTTTTTCAGATCTATAAAATAAATTTAGAGAAAAAACATGATTGAATTTTTATTTTTCAAACTTAACTATTAATATTTTGCGTTACATTTGTTAAACGCTTTACATTAAATACTTTTTAAAATAAATTTATATCGAGAAAAATAATTAAATTTAACAAATAAAATAACTAAAAATTATTTAAAATTAATTAATATAAAATTAATTAATATAATTAGGTTTGAGTATACCCTATACATAGCAGTTAGAAAATAATATTGATTATGGAGTAAAATGGTATGATCCCTTATATACTTTTTAATGAACCTCCCATAAAATCAAACGAATAAAAAAACATCCATTAAAAACATGTTTTAATAGGTATTATAATTTTTCATGTAGGTGTAAATTCGAATATGTTTGTTTTACATTTTGATACTTTCAATACCAGTAAAGTTAACAAATTATGGAAAAACTAATCTGTGTAAATGATCTTACCCTAGATCTTGCCAGGAAACAATTCAACTTTATTTATCACCCATTAATTAATTTTTTCGGGGATCTCTTGATTCCCTCTACGTCAGTGCTAAAAAATCCTGTTAACAAATTATATCTAAAAATAAACGTGCTATCAAATTAACAACTACAAAAACGGAATAACTCGAGCTGTCGGTCGTGGAAAAAAATGACGAGTAAAATTAATTTTCTTAAATCCTAAGTGGTTACTTATAATCGTCTCTCATAAAATAAATGCTTTTAATTTTTGACTTTTAATATGGTAAGTATATGTTTCCTTGAAAAATGTGGGCTAAAAATAGCATTCAAAATGTTTTTATGCGTTTAATTAAATAAGGAAAACAAATCTTATTCACTTACACACCCACCCTTTCTACCTACTCACTGAACTTGATGCGGTTACAGTTACAACAACAATAACTCGTTACCTCTTGCAAGAGTTTCTATACTGTAAAATGACCCACCTGTTTTTATGACGACATCCCGACTTCTAATGACGCCAACCTTGTTACTGGCAATACAGCGGTAAACGGCAGCATGAATATCCTGACGGTACTTTTCCGTGTTGATGGGGAAAAACACTAGAGAACTGTCCGGCCTTATTTGGCGGATTCCAGGTATCGTGGTCACAGGACTCCCGTCCCTTCGCTCCCACCTGACGGAGGGTTCTGGGTGCCCTTGCGCTGAACAAGAGATCACAGCACCGGTGGAGTTTGAGAACTCAACAGTCTCAGGAGGTTCGTGGAGAAACGCTGGACCTTTCAGTCTTCGGTTGGATCTGTCTGCTGTCACTGAAATAGAAGAGATATAGAACTTATAGTTTAAGGTTATAGGATTCACATTTCCTTTAAATTTTATTGAGATAAAAACAGGCAAAAAAACATTATGAGAATAACTGTGACACACACAGTCACACAGGACTAGAAGGAGTAGAGGTGAATGTACAACAGAGGATTACACAGCTTACCAAAATGGTAAGTTTTGATGGGTGAGAAGTAGTCAAAGTGACCACTGAGTTGGTTTAAATTTCGTTGTTTAAAGATAATGCTTAGTCCAGCACCTTAGCAGTATTTCAGAACACAGAAACACTATTCTTTATGAGTACTGTATATTAGGTTATAATAGGAATTGTATAGGATATAAATAAGAATTCATTGATTAATAGGAAATACTGAATTTAAACTGAAATTTTTAAAGTTAGATTTAAAAGCCTAAAACTGTGGGGATTGTTTTTCTTTTTAGATTTTTTTTAGAAAAGCAAATATAGAACACAGAGCAAAAGCCAAATAGAGGGTCCAAAACGCTATTTTTAGGTACCAGCTCATGGTTGAGGGCAGTGCTGAAATGTCAATAATAACTGTGATTGAGTGAGGGGTAGGCAGTACAATTTGGGCACGACCAATTACAGAGGTGACTTGTTCATTAAATCTTTCAATTTCAGATGGTTGTTAGAGGATTAAAAGGATTTTTATGCGCCTTTCGTTACGTGACAAGGGAAGCTTGAGTTTCATGAGTAGTTGATGCGATCCCAGAGATACCAGGGCTACTATGACAAGGGCTCCTCACCCAATGCTTTCCTTATCCATAATTGCCGATGACCATGGACCCTCGGTTCTGGTATAATAATACCACCGAATGAATTTGAATTCAGCACTATCACTGATTTGGACCAACAGGAATAGTTTAAGCTCCTCTATGAACTACTTCACACATGTAAAAACAAATACGTAATTTACCTTCCCTCTGCGTATGCGCATATGCTATATCTCCATTTCTAATTATTTCAATGACTTAAGATAAGTGGATTTGGGCAAAGATGATTTCCAATGCTTAAATCTCTGAAGTTTCGAGAACTTGTTATGGAAAGCAGCTTAAGTATAGAACAGAGGGGTTTGGATCAATGACCTGTCGAATGCGGAGAGAGTGCTTTACCAATGAGCCATCGAGGATGGAACTCAAATAAAATAAAAACTTAGATAATCAGTCTAATATTTTGTTTGTTATCATTTAAAATCATTGTCTCTTTTGATCTGGTTTTTTACTTTAGTGCCAGTTGAAGAAAATATTACATCGCAGATCATTTCTGAAGTTGATTTTAAACAAAAAACTAAGTTGGAATCGTAAAACAAAAACAGCTATCACAAAATACAAACACAAGTGTTGTTTGTTGATTTTATACTCTTTTGCTTACTTAAGGAACGTAGTTCGAGGGGAGTTTGGAGACATCGAGTTAAAATATTGTCCCAATAAAAATGAAAGCAAAAACATATTTTAAATTTCCTTAAATAATGCATTAATACACCATATTTAAAATAAGTAATGACTTGAGATTGAGAAATTACGAATAGGCTGGTTAGATGTTAACTAAATTTCGATTTCATCAGTTATTTTTATATTGAAAAATTCGAAATCGAATTATTTTTCTGTTCTTAAATCCAGCCTTAAAGGGTTAGTGTTGATTTCCGAACCTGATGATTAAACACTTCCTCCATGTCGTTAGTATTGCATTTCTAAACCTAGAATTCTATGAGGTTCTGAGTTTCCTAGTTCTACCTCACCCCTCCCATCATTTTCTTCAACCATATTGAATCACTCTGTGTAAACAATAAAACAAGTTAAAAACAATTACTTCTCTCTAGGTAAGAATGAATTTGAATTGAAAAAGATTTGCTTGATTCAAAATGTCAGAACAGAATTACTACCCACAAAAATATCAGAACACTATAACCGCAGTATATTGCGAATAAATAATAAATTACTTCAGTTCTGGATACTAAAATGAAAGATAAAAATTCGTCATAATGAGGTAATATTTCCATAAATTTCCATTTTCATGCAACATTTCAGAATTAAATTGGTTAATTTTCGAACCTAAATCTCTATATTTTTAACATAAAATCATTGTTCTTGCACCAAAATGGATATTATACTTTTAAAGTTATTGTGGCAGAATCACTATTAGCCTGACATTTTCAATACTATCTCCAATTGAATTTTATAGCTTCCTTCACACATCCCTGGATCAGATAATTCAATTGATTTACATGTTACTTTAATTGCATGTCAAACTGAAGGCTTTCCATACATTATAATTGCAATAAAGTGTTAAGTTTTCGCAAGCAAAAGCTATCTGATGCATAAAAATATTATTAATGGCCCTTGCGACTTTGTCTTGAAACCCATAAAATGCCTTTTATGACGGCTATAAAGTGATTTAGGGTACTGTGTGCAAAATAATAAACCTAAGGAAGGCAAATCAGAGTGTTTATTACTGAACAAATCCCCTTTAACTACTCAATAGGGATTTTAAAAACATCTATCTCCGCTTTATAATTTTACAAAGCAATGTTTTATAATGAAGCTCTTCTTGCGTTTATTATATTTCAGCAGATAGGATCTTAAGGCAGAGATTCAGAGTTAAAAAGAATTAAGTTAATAAATATTCATTAATGCTAAGCGTGTTTCCTCCTCGCTTATGCTTATTAAGTTGAAGATTATAAAATAACTCATTTTAGGCACACAACACATTTTAATCGCGATACGTATAAAACTTGGAATGAATGGAGATATCTAATGGAAGTGTATCTAAACTTCCAAAAACTAAACAAAATTACTTCGAAATGTCCTAAAAAGATTCATAAAATATTTCTAATGTGAAAACTTAAACATATTCAGATTTCAGATTTTAAAAAGATAAACGCAAAACAATCGAATTTTATTTTAAAGTATTTAAATCATAGAAAGTTTTTCATTCACTCATTGTAAATTAAGTATTTAACAATTTTACGTCAGTAAAAAATGAATGACATTTTTTTTGATAGAGTTATCCAAGAGAGGAATATGCACGCAAAATTTTTTAAATAACAATGCTTATTTATTTGTAATTTGAAAGTTTTACTTTTAAAAAGGATGCAAAAAACAGTATGTGGCATCATTTAATCAAAATAATCTCTTTATTCTAAAAAACAAATTTTGGTGAACGGTGTCTGTAGAAAAACCTTTTCATTAGGGATCTATCACATTTTTTTGGTATCAAAATGTCTGGATTCTTTCGAGGATGTGCAAAAGAGGCTGTTCGTTTTCTTAAAACAAATTCTCAACTTAAAGAGGAGAAATTATTTTCTAGAGATTCATATCCTTCCAGAGAATAAATAATACACAAAATTATATTCATAAAATTCTTACTCTACTTCGTTCTAGACCTTATTTCACTTTTGAAATAATAACATAAATGTGAAACATAACGTAATGATTTTCTTCTGTCAAGAGTTTTTATGAGGTTTAATCCTTAAAACAAAATAAAAAAATGAAAATGTTAAAAAATTGCCACCTTTTAACTGTTCGTTAAAATTTTAAAAAATAATTAATATGTTATCACTGGCTAAGATATGATATCCTATCACTTAAAGTATTTCCAAAAAAGGAAGATTTTCAAGTTTTGATCCCATTATGGATAGGTCACATCATTTCCCTTTTGTAACTTTATAAAAATAATAAACAGTGATAGGTTGCTTAAATAAGGATGAGTCACAGGAAAAGAACGTAATTTACACACAATATTTTCAACGCTGTTTATTAAACATTGTCTCTTCAGTCTTAAGCCCTCCGAGATTGCCGTTGAATCCTGTGGTAAATTTGTCGGGTAGGACTGGAAGGTATATTCAATGTTATGTATGGCTCTACAATGGTACAAAATTGAAGATGGAGACATGTGTGGAAGACATAACAACCACTTGAACCCCATGGTTGTGTGTATAATAAGGGTTTTTGATACAATGTTAGTTATATGCGCATTAAGGATCTCTGTATTTGTCAAGTTGTTGTCTATCCTGTTGCAGAACTTCAATTAGTACTTTTATCAGTAAAATAAATTATTTTGCTACGTTTTATCCCATTCTTTTTTTAAATAAACTTAAACTTTGGAGTGCCCTTAGTGTCTTCTAGCAAATGCCCCCACTGGATAAAAGGTCCAATTGCTCTGATACGTATGTCATATTTGACTTGTGTAATTATTTCCTACTATCAGTTATTTTTGTTATTTTTTCATCCTAAAAAGCTCCGTAGTCATACAAAACGTTTTTATATCGTTTTTTTACGTTTTTTTTTAATTTAACTTTTACGTTTTAAATTTAACCAAAAACTTTTCCACCCTTATCAAATTTCAAGTAATTTCTCAACTTAAATAAATCATTCCTAAGTAATTAAACGCATTGAAACAGAACGAAACAGTAAGCCTTAATTAAACTTCCCAACATACCCTTTGCTTCGTCACTTAAAACCCCTGTTACCCCTAAAAAAAAGGAACCCTGCAATCCATTTTCTTAGCCGAAATGGATTGGGAGCTGAAACGGAGAAAAGTAATTCCACTGTGTGT
The DNA here is from genome assembly GCA_963680715.1 of Tetragnatha montana. Lineage (NCBI taxonomy): Eukaryota > Metazoa > Arthropoda > Arachnida > Araneae > Tetragnathidae > Tetragnatha > Tetragnatha montana. The sequence continues at coordinate 14,176,810 of OY796685.1, forward strand.
CTGAGATATAAATGACGGCTGTTACCCCGAGCTTCACGAACGAACTGGGCCTCAATTACACCAGAGTTGACACGCAAAAGTAATTGAGATTTAAATTTATATTTCCACACACAGCGACAAAAATAAGGCGTAACTGGAAGTTAATGAACTCGGAGTCTAATAGACGCGGGCTGGCGAAACGGATAAAGGAAGCGTAACTCATTCAGAACTGGCATTTAAACTGTTATTTATTGTGCCGTGAATGTTTCAGGAGCTTTCGGAAAATACTTATTCCGTTGCGGTTGAAGGTAATGGTGGAGTAGAGAATAGAAAGTGGGGAAGAGTAGTTTTAGACTATTTGCATTTTTGGGTGTTGTTACTTCCAAAAAAAAAAAAAAAAATACGAGTCACAATAAACTGTTTCTTTCCCGAAATTTATACATTCATCAATTCCCAATAGACAATTACACTCGATTTTTTTCAAGCGCTAAATTTTAAGTTATTTTCGATTAAAAACAGCTTTTTTTTCGGTCTGAGGTGAAATGGCTTGTGACGTCAGGCGTGCCTTATTTACAATCATTCCGCTTTAAAAGACATAGCTCTCTAGTTTTTTTTTCTTTTTACAGCCTAGTGTTTCCATAGAAATGGTGTTTCCCACTTTTCTGAGAGGCACTTTTGACTTCAGCTTTTCTGTAATGAAATATCTTATAATTAACTAACAATTAGTTTTTTTTTAGGAAAATATAAGAGTATTTTCGGATTTAGAAGATAATTCTAATTGAAGATTTTGAGATGTTGTAAAACTCCATTTGAATAAGATTTTTTTTTAAACTCGTGCGGGTTAAATGACTGACTATATTAACTTCTTTACCAACACCATGAATAGGTTTAAATTTTTAAGCTATTTACCTAAAATAAGTTAGTATAAAACTGTAAAGGGTATATAGTTTTATAATTATTGAAAATGGTAAATATTTATCTTAAATATATTAACATATTTAAAGTACAAAATTAAAAAAGTACATCCTTTTCGTACTATAAAAAATTACCACTGATCAAATTTTGATAACATTAATGTTTTTTTTTATACTTTTTCACTGAAAAAGTTTTTATCATCAGCAATTAAAAAATAGTTATAGATAAATCAGAATTTAAGAAAGAAAATTAGACGAAGCGTCATTTTTTATCTCTTCCTTTTTACATTTCTATATATAATCATGATGCAAACAAATTTATTCTTTACAGTCTAAACTTCAATTTGAAAGAAGTAATGTTGTTTTTGTAATTATGCATTCACAAGTAAGAAGGTTTAGTTTGCTACAATAAAAAAAAAATCCTGAGTATTTTTTTTATTTGTCTGAGTAACATAGTTACAATTTGCATAAACATTTTTTTGTAATTTTCTTATCTGAGGAGTTCATTAGCATTTATTAGCACATTTTCATACACAAAGAGAAACAAAAACAGTACCATTTGTCTAACGTAATTACAAAGGCTTTTTAATGCATAAACGAATAGTTATTCCAGATTTTCACTTTATCAAGCATCGTGATAAAGTAAAGCTAAACAAAAACCTAAACAACGGAACCAAACATTTTAAATACTGAAGACTTGACATTAAAACGAGCTAAAACTAAAAAATTGAGTTAGACACGAAAAACCCATCTATGTGCAATCATCAGCAACCTATAAAGCCAGCTAAGTGCCACGACCATGATTAGTAGTTCAAAAAGGCCTGAAAGATTACCTGATATGTATATTACTATGGAGAATCAAATTTAAAATGCTCAAGTACGGAAAATTTACTTTTTGGCTCGTTTTTGAAAACAGTCTTTTTTTGATTCTGAAATCGCCATCTGAGAGAGTGAATCGTGCGACTATGTGTTTACGGAAACGCGACTTGAAACATTTACGTTTGAAAACTCTACAAAGTTTCCGAATAACTTCACCAAGAAATTCAATTCCAGCACTCCAATTACTCGAAAGAATACCACCCCACCATCCATATGTCTAAAACTAAAAATTGCATGTCTTCCAAGAAAGTCTTTATGGTGATTGTCTTTGATAAATGAACTCTCCCACCATAAATCCTCAGCAACATGCAATCCATCACACGCGATTTTTTCCGCCACCACAGTAGGAAATTGCTTACCCATAACAAAAAAAAAGTGAAAAATAATTCCGCCTTCACTTATCTCATCTCAGAGTGCAAAGACACTCTATTACACTTTCGCTTTTCCTTCGCCCATATCTTCGCCTTAAGATAAACAAGTAAATGGATTTTCTTTGTGATTCGCCTCCTCTAGAAGAGGTATTATCGAGACTTGCCCATCAGAATAGCACAAAGGGGTTTTTTGTCGAGGGCTGTAGTTTTTCTACCCTGCCCAATGCGTCTTACGTCTAAGGTCGAGTTTACATGCAGCGATTCGAGCGATGCGACCGGGAGAAACGGTTCAGCATTTCCTATTGTTTTCCTCATAGATTTAGAATATTGCCCTGTCATTGGTCCTTAGTGCTATGGCGTAGTATTTACGTCATCATCTCTAGGGAATTTATAGGGAAGTTTAAACCAGTCGCGTCGCTCGAATCGCTGCATGTGAACCGGGCGTAAGCGAATAAGTAGCGAGCTCTCTCCTCTCCGCTGCTTTATAGCGGGAATGAATTGAGCCTTTGCAGAAGGTGTGCGCTCCATCCCTCTTCTTCGCCAGTAAAAAAGGTGTTTGCCTTGAGGGAGGAGGGGGGAGGGAATACGGCTTTGAGGAAGTTTCCATCGCTTTGTTGATGGCGTGAGAGATAGCGTGATGTGTGGAAATTATAAGGTGTTTTCTAGGGAATATGAGGTATACAAAACGGTTCTGTTCTGCTGACTGGTTGTTAGGCTGGTGATGGATCCATTACTTGATGGATAAAGTTATTATGTGCGATGGTTTTCATTGGGGATAGGGAACGGTGGCGTGCGGGGAAACTGGATAGATAAATTTGCCTAAGGGGATTGGTAGAAAGTTTGGTTTGCGTTAAATAATGTTTGGATAGATGGATATGAAAGGTATTCATTTAAAATTTCCCTTTAACTAACTAAAAATCTAAAATTTTAAAAAGTGATAATGTTAAAAGGGTTTTTATAAGTCGGTGTTTTTATAAGTCGCGAAGTAGTTTAGATAATAGATACTAAGATAAACACAAGGAATAATTGTAAAATTTAACATCAGAAGTGCAAAGATATGGACCTACCTCAAATTGCAAATGAGGTTATTTTTGACCTTCTTAAGTAAACCTTCATTAAATGGGAAAACAAAGTTTTTTTGTGTATATAAAAGTTCTTTAAAAAGACATTCTTTATTATAATATCCATTTAAAAGTGACAGTTTTCTATCAGCATGTCATGTACGAATTTTCAGAAAGGAGAGCAAACTTGTAGACTGACTGGAATCCAGTTCGAAATTACCCTTTTGGTTGTTCTAGATAGTTTATTGATTAATAAGTTATGTAATTAAAGTAAAAATATGAAAACTTTTCTATCTATTTCTCAGATATTTTTTGAGAAACTCGTTGAGCATCAGACAGTCGACTATTCATTACAAGCAGATCTACAGCTTAGTAGAGTAAAAATGTTTGACGTGCTTCCCCCTTTGGCGCTTCTAGTGTTAAAATGCTTTAAAAAGTACAAAAGTAAAATTTTTATACTATACATCTTCACTAAATCTTAACAAAGAAAATTGAAGAATAATTTAGTGATATGATAAGCACTTTGATACAGATATAAATTTAAGTTTGAGCCTGGTTTTAAATATAAGATAGTGATCACATTTAAACCATATATATATTCCCCTAAAATTGAAACACTTTTAAAATATATTAAATCCCATCATTTAAATGTATAAAAATGAACCATGTTTAATAAATTTTAGATTATCTTTTAATAATTTTATTTGCACTGAGTGGAAGCATTGTGAAAACGAAATAGAAAAAAAGGTGATCACCCCTACTTATTCTTTGATCGTTAACCTAGAGAATAAATTCGTTTTATGACTTCCCAGGAGGGCAGTTACAAGCTCCACTCTTTTATCATCCTTGTTTTATCTGTACCTACCATTGATTAAACTTCTGTTTCTTCCCATCGGTTTTTCTTCAGGAATACTATTTTAACTTTTTAACGAGCATCATAGATAATAATTAATTGTCAAAAAATTTAAAATAAATTCTCTATAGTAAAAGTGTTTTTACACTGAAAATTCATGAAATAATGGATTTTTTTCTACTTATTCTTTAAGGGTCAAAAATTCAAAATATCTGTCACTGTATACGTACATCATTTTTTTTTTTCATTTCTTAAGTTAAGTTATAATAAAAAAATAAATTTAAATTTCCTTATGAAGTAATTGATGAAAGATTTTTACACGTATTTTGAGTTTTAAGCTTTTATAATTTGAGAAATACTACACATCTTTATAATTTAAATATTATATATATTTTTAAACTTTTTACAATCTTTACAATTAAAAGAATGCTCTCAAACACCCAGAAATAGAACAAAATGTGATATTTTTAAAAAATAATTATCCAAATTGTAACGTCTCTAAAAAATACCTAGTGAAAATTTTGCCAATCAAAGTAAAATAATTGTTATAAAAAGTTATTCATTTAAGAAACTTTTTAAGTTTAAATCATGAAGTATATTGTTAAAGGAATAATTTTTAGCAAAAATTCGCATTCCGAAAATTTTGTATTTAGTTTAGTTGGGAAAACAAATTTGATAGCTAATAGCTAGCTTAAAGAACCCCTTAAAGAATATTAACTTGTGTGTGTAGTGGTCAGCGTGCCTGGCTACGAGCATGAGCTACGACCCAGGTTCGATATGCCTTGCGGCTTCTGCTTGGGTAGCTGGTCATGGGTCAACTCAGCCCTTCATCCTTCCGGGGTCGATAAAATGAGCACCAAGCTTGGTGCTTCAACTGGGGAATCAACTGGGGGTCCAGCGTTGGGCTAGCCACTCGGCCTGGATACAAGCTAAGTAATTAGCACTCCAGACCCAAAGGCTAATGAAACGGAAATGGGCACCGCCTGATGGGCCACTAGGCCAGGGCAGAATTTGATTTTTTTTATTTGAATTTTTAAAAACTGTTCTTTAATTACTCAATATTTGATACTACAACTTACAATATTTTAAGCATTTTAATATACAAATATTTTAAGCAAACATTTCTGCTAACATCCTAAAGCTCTTGGATGAATAATATTACAGTACTATATCATACACAAAATGATATCTTTTCTAAGATGAAAAAATTACATTATCTATAGGTGCACTAATAAAATGTTAATATGTACATATATTTTCTAGTTTTACGGTCAAATATTTAGTAACTCTTAAGCAATATAATTCTATTTTAACTAAACTCATGAAAAACTCCCATAAAGTATAATCTTTATGAAAAGACATTACATCATAAAAACTTATATTGCACCAAGATGCGGCACAGAGGTTCAATTGTCTAAACACCGCCGCTATATCTCATATATGATATATCCCCCCAAGATTTTCTCTCAAGCATGATCTTATAAATATCCCGGGTGCATAATGCACTCAAAAAGCATTACATTCGATATCAGAGTGGCTTCAAGAATAAATTTTTGATCACCAACTGCAGTACCATAAATTGCGATCTGACTTAAGGAGGGCAACTTCCTAGAAGAAAATCATGAGGAGCTAGCTCGAGGGGGCATTTTCCCCCTGAATACATAGAGCGATTTGTATAATGTGGAGAGGTTTGGATATAAAACGGTTCAAGCAAATGCAGGGGATATCGGAGGGTAGTTTACATAATAAAAGAGTTATGAATTGTGAGAGTTTATTATTTTTATCATGCAAAACTGGAAAAAACTATGTGGCGGTATAATATTTCAGAAGTTATTATATCCCACTTTATTTTTTGGTGTTATTCAAAGTTCTTGAAGAAATATGGGGTGACTTTGTTTTATGTTCTCGCGAGATAAATTGGATTAGAATGCAAAGGGGTAAATCATGATGTAACGAACTTTTTCGCTATTGAATATTTGATTTAATGCCTAAAATAATCTTCTGAAAATAATGAAAGTTGCTTTTTTATTTTGCAATTGATAATACATGTTATTGTAATAATGGTAGACGGATATTACTCTTTCAGCTGGAGAGATGGGATTAAGATTATTGTTAATAGAAATTTGTATTATTTCTTTAAAGATCTTGTAATACTACATATTTTTTAAAACATTTTTAATATGAAAAATAATTTACGTTCGTTAAATTATATCTTTTATTAGAAGTCTCAGGTGATTTATATTTGATTTCTTTATTTTTGTAACTTAAAAATTATTTAATACCTTATTTTTAAACTGAAAAATTTAATAATTTAGGTATTATGTTTTATGTACATACGTATATAACCCATACGTATATAGCCTTCAAAATCTTTGAACTGTAACTAACCCACCCTTATTTAACCTTTGATATAATTTCCAATAAAATATGCAATGAGCTTCATTTACTCAAACAAATATTTTGATGCATAAAAGTAATTACAAAATAGATTATTCCAATCTTAAAAAAAAAACCGTGAAATCATGTGCATGGGCATTAAAACATGAAAACAAATTTTGAACGAATAATACATCTTCAAATATTTCCAAACCTTAAAACGCACCAGTCAAAGCTCATTCTTTATGACTCTGTCTTACTTTGTTTCAAAAGAAGACGCTCTCAAATTCACAACTTTAAGAACCCTCCACTGAATGATGGATCACATCATTCATGTAACTCAAACCTCCGATTGATCTTTTAAAAAAAAAAACTTTGATCCATCTCCTGTCAAACCGAACCCTTTCCCCACACCAGACATTAAATATCAAATTAAACCAGCGCATATAAAACCCTCCCACCGAAATCAATCAAATACAAAAGAAACGACAAGTCTCCAATTCCCCCATCACCATCCCGAAACCACCGGGCGTAAACGCAAACCAGAAGTTTTGCCCCACAGAATGTGTGCGCAACGCTCATCCAGTTGGGAATGCATGGCTTCAACATGTTCAGTGCAATCCATCATCTCAGGTGTCATAAGCAGAGGCGGAGCTGCTTGCATCAGGGGTTGCTTTGGGAATAGAAGTTCCGCAAGTTTCCAATCCGCAGCTATTACCCGTTCTCTGTTGAGTGTGCTTTGGGTTGGAAGTTAGTTTCGAGAGGTTGAAGTCCTGTTTTGAGAATGAGGTCAATAATGTGGAGATAGTGGTTCTAGTTAGGGTAATGAGTCGCTACAAATATGTTTTCCCGTTAAGAAATTTTGTTTAATTACTTTGAACTTGCTTTTTCAACTATTTCAATTTATCTTGTTTTTGCAATTATTTTAGAACTTTTTTAGAGATTAAAAGAGCTATATAATTCAATTTTTTATTTAAATTTGGGGCTGTAAATCATTCTTGAACATGTCCCTTCCTTATTACCCCATTTAAACAAAATTTAAGGGTAATAACAAACACTAGCATTTTATCCCTGAAAATTTATAAATCGTATTTTTCTATTTATCATTTAAATATTTTATTGTTTTTATCAAGTTAAAACGTTAAATTCAATCAAGCTTATAATACATCAATTTTCTTGAAAAAGGTGAGATAGTAAGACACTTTTATTCACCACTTCATTGTTTATTGAAGAATTTATAAGTAATTTATTGAAATTTTATATCATATTTGTGTTTTAATTTATGATGAGTAAAATAAAATATTAAGTTGGTATTTTATACTCACGTTGCCGAGAAATTAATTAAAAACACTATTGAAACACAGTGGAGCAGGGGGAATAGTTTTAGGATTTCTTCATAAGCCTCATGAACCATTCGAACGTGTAGGGGAGGGGTACCGCTGAGTTTATTAGAGGAAGGGAAACCGACCTTTAAAAAACTGAGTTTGTAGAACAAATGGAGGTTTTTTTTGGGGGGGAGGGGGATTAACTTTTTAGTTTCACAAAATTAAATAAGAGAAACACCATTTTATCTGTTTTGTCATGATTTTCAAGTGTTATGTCAAAAAATATAGCGTTGTTAAAAACTTTCAGCTTGTAACCTTTTTACCCTAATTTTTAACTGAGCATATATCTCTAAAGATTTACAATGAAAGTTTTTGAAAATTACTATGGTTATAAAATGCACTATAGAGGTTACTTTCATTTGATTTTTAATTTTGTAAAATAAAAGGTTTGTTTCTTATTACCCCTCGTGGGGTAACAAGATTACAGTCGCTTGGGGTAATAAGATCCAAGAAAAATATTCCTTTTCGCCTTTACTTAGCAGGTTCATTATTTTTTCAAAGAAAACTGATATTGATATAAACATTTTGTAAAAAAAAATCAGCTTAGGGGGTCCGGGACACAAAAATCGTCAGATTTTCAAAAATATTTTTTTGCTCTTAAAAGTTAACCCTTTTTTCTTCTGCTTAAAATGATGCTTGAATTATTTTTCTATCCTAAATAGAACTAGAGGTACAATCCTTTATTGCCGGCTGCTTTGGTTAATCTAGCATTCTACGTTCTACATTCAAATGCGTTTTTCTCTATGATACATTTTTACACTATTTCTCAACTTCAAATTGATATAAGTCAAGAACCAAAGACTTGAAATTTGAAACACATATATTTTGAACACTTTACTTTAATCGTGATTCAGCAAATTTGAAAATTTTGTTTACTTTTTAAAATATGAATTTTTAAAAATAATTAACATGAAAATTTTAAGAATTTTTTACTTAATTGCTCATATTTTTTAAGAACATTAATATTTCTTAAAATGCTGAATATTAATTAAAGATAATATGTTTCTGTTTGATTTGGTGAAAATTTTGAAAATTGATTATTAATATTTTGAGTTATATCAATTTTAAACTACCCCTCTTTTTTCAACAAAAATTGAATTTAAAATTTTTCAAAACATTTGAGAAAAGTTTTGAGTAGTAATTTTTTCAAAGAATTTGATTCTTAATCTTCAAAAAAATTTCTGAAATTTTAAACCTAAAAATAAAATTTTTTTATGAAGCATCCCGGACCCCCTTAAAAGAAATTCCTGTGGAATTTTGAATGTTTCTTACTACCCCATTTGCTACTTATTACCCCACTCTCCTCTACAACACCTGAATCACAATTCATTAAATGTATCTAAAATGTATGTTTAGAAACTTCCAAGTAGTAAAGTAACTAAGTATTAAATCATAGTAAACTTCTAGTCTCCTTCAAAAGTATACTTTAGATAGCATAATTAAAAGCAAACTTAACCTTTACAAATTAAAAGTTTAATTAGTTATTTTTGAAAAACGTACGTCGCTTGATTTCAACGTGCGTCGGAGCAAGAAATCAATTAATACTTTAGTAAATTTATTAATTCACGTTTAATTTTTAAACAGCTCTACACTGAAGTGAATTTGCATGTTGATGTTGAGAGGTACGCTTTAATAAACTCCCAAGTTATATTTAATTAAAAGTGAATTATGTTTGCCCTAAAGCTTACTTTGTAAAGCTTTGTGCTTACTTTAGTAAATACATATTCAAATGAGGAAGCGTACACTTAATAGGACCTAATCGATGAGCTATGACGGGTTGATAAGCTCTAAGACGAGTCGATATTTACTCAAATATTTTTTATCTGGAAAACACGAGGAATCCATTAATTAGAACCTGCCATTCACGCGTCAATAGAAATCAATGAAGTTGAAAAATCATTTACAAGTTGATTTTTATGATGACTGATGATAAACAAGAATTCGAAGCTTTAAAAAGCTCCAAAAAACCCACAAAGTAATGATTAATGGCAAACCACACTGCAAGGCTTTTCATCTTACACACATTCAACACCATTTATCATAACTTAGGTTGACATATTTTGCCACTGAGTTGACAGCAACAAGGAAATCAAGCTTTTAGTGCTTTATCATTTAGCCGTGAAAGGTTTTATAGGAACAACCAGCCTGGCTTTGTTCTGAAACTCACAGCATATAAAGCGAAAAATAATAGATAACCACAGATATGACAGTTTGGCCGGAGGTCTAGTGAGGTAATTGAGACTCTAAAGTCGCAGTAAGGGTGCCGCTGCAATCGCCAATCACCATGCGATGTGTAATTCAATTTGGTTGTTTACAGCTAAAAGGGCTTTCTAAAAAGAAGGCTGATGGGGCCGGCCGTCGTCTGTTCGCGTTAATGGGTATCTGGATTTAAGTAATTTCCGAAATGTATTGCATAATGTTGTTTTTACGTCATTAAAAGCGAAGTCATTAGCGTGATGCTTCTGTTCGGGAGTTTATTTAATGCCTTTGGGCTAAATGATTACTTCGGTCTTTTTTGATTAATTATCTGGTTTCGCATTATGATTTGAATTATTTGCGTTGAATTCATTTTGCTTCATAAAAATGAGGTTTCATAAAACGCGCATCGATGTAGATAGTATTATTCATACCTATTTCTGATTTTTCATAAAGAGTAATTTGTTTCGATTTTTTTTTCTATTTATTCTGTGAAAATGCATAAACTATAGAAAGTAATGCTACAGCTGCTTTTTATTTTATCCGTGCGTCAGAGAATTTTAACAAAATTGTAAAATAAAAATAGGTTTTCTTTCATAACTAAAAATAATTTATGTAAATAAGGATAAGAAATACTAGGGGGATCTGCAAACTGCAAGCTATCACACACCAACCCCGGAATAGCTTCGCAGTTCTCTTCAGATCCCTTCGCGATCTAAGCGAGTGAAGCTCGCTTATTTGTTTCATCTCACCAATCCAGCTTAGCTTGTCGGCTTAGTTAATGTTCCTTTAATACCTAAACTACTAATCTCTCTTGCTTATAAAGATAGTTTAATACGAATCATTCCCCCAGAAATGACAAAGTAAAACTGTTGCTGAAGTATTCCTTTTCAAACTTATCAATAATTTAAACGAAATGTTTTCCCCAAAAAAATATCCAGAAAGTCTACTAATAACCATCACCAACCAACTTAGAGAAACAACATGTTTTTAAGAAACATTTAAATTTAAGTGTGTGTTGGGGGCAGTGGCGGCTCGTCCATAGGGAGCACATGAGCACGTGAACCGCCAAAAAAAATTAAATAAATCGAAATAAGTCAATAATTATATAAACGAAACTAATAAAAATATATTCCAAATTGTACCTTATTCAGGATGAGCGTCCAACCACTCTTCTGTTCTAATTGTGCTCTTTTTACTTAATTTTATTTTCAAAACACTATTGTGACCCCCCCCCCCCCCATTTGAACTACCTACAGCCTCTACTGATTAGGGGTATTAAAAATGAAAGAAATGAGACACATAAAACCCGTCTGTTTACAAACGGAGCAGTCAGAAAAAGAAAAAGAAATTAAAAATTTGAATCTTTATTATTACAAAACTAAAAAGCAAAACTCTCCAATTTTTTATAAAAAAAGTAACTATTTGTGTGTGGAAAAAAATATTCTACGATGATTACTTCTATTATAAACAAACATTCGTCAACCATTTAGAAATTTTGAATTAACGTATAAATCTGTTAAGTAAATTATATCCTTAATCTAAATTTACGTGGTTGCAAAAAATCATAATTCTGTTGTTAAATAGTTTTTCTGCAGACGAATTCGCAACAGAAAAAATAATTTTCGATTTGATATTAAATAACCCTAGACCTAAAAACATCATTCCATTGAATAGTTTTTGCGTAAAGATAATTTAAAGGGCTAAAAAATATAATTTTCTGAAACAACGGCGACGACTTGCTTTTTTTTAATAAGAAAAGTTAACACTCAAATTACAAATTTTAATATTTACACAGTTTTTTTTTAAATCAGCACATACGTAAACATTATTTTTTTTGATTTAATGAACGAATGAAAAATTAAAAGCAAAGTATGCAAGTAATTAATAAGGATTACTAAGATTGAATAACACGTTATAGTGGGTAACTTAGACATAAAATAGAAAAAAAACTGAAATAGTGAAAAGACTAACGTGTTTAGTGTTTTTGTACCCATATTCCAAAATTATAATCAGTATTATTAAAATTAAAAATAATTTTTCTAGAACATGTTTTAAAGTTTTAGGCACATTAATACGCGAGCAAGGGATTTTTGTACTTTTAAAAAGATGTCATGTTCATGAAAACTAAAAGGCTTTAAATTGTCGTTAGAGATTTCGACTAATTACCCCACTTGAAGCTTGAGCCAGACTATGATTTTTTTTTAAAGAAGAAACACCATTTTCTTCTAAGAACAATAAAATATAAATACAGAAGAGTGTGATATTTCTTTTATTTGATGAAAACTGTTTAACTTTTTAAAATTATAATAAAAATTCTTTATGACATTTCTATCAAGCATTATTTATAACATTGATTTTAGCGTTGAAAGGAGTCAAATGGAGCCAGTAAAAATTACAGGCATTATTCTTTAATACAACCCCCCCCCCAAACATGAAAGTATTATTATAAAAGTGTTATTAAATAAAAAGTATAAATCTTATAGTGTGCAAAAATCTGGGATAAGTTTTTTACATTAGATTCTTTTAAATGCTTTAAAAATAAAAGTTTCTCAAAGCTCGATAAATGCTTTTAAAAGCAGATGTTAAAGACATTCAAATAAATCTATTTTTGATGTGTGTGCTCCATTTTTTTAAGGAAACGGCATTCTAAACTGGGACGAATTGAGTTTTGGAATAAGAAGTTAATGGAAAAATCAGTTATTTATAGCTCAATTTGATACGATTCATTTATCAAGAAATATTTTTATTGATAACTAAACAAGGGAGGATATTTTGCATTTTCTGAAGAAATTTTCTTTTGTGGGTCCTTGATTCGATATTCTGATAGTATGATGTTGAAATGGAACTTTGTAAATCTATAAAGAAGGATGTGTACATTTTGGAAGGAAATACCTACTTACCACTAGTTTCAATTTAAAAAAACTATAGTAGCAAATGAAAAGTTCCTAAAAGACAAATCTAAATAAATTCTCTAAAATATAACTTATTTTTTACAAACCATGTCACCCATGTCACAATAGGCACGAAACCTTCCGAGAAAGTAATGAGGGATTTTCAGAATCCTAAATAATGCTTGATTGGGAAAAAACTCAATTGTGAGAGAAATGATATTTATTTAAATGATAAAAATGAGTTGTACTATTTTAAAGATAGAAGATTAAGAAACCATTGATTTTATAAAAACGAATGCTCGTTTGTATTTATTATGATTCTGACCTGATTGTTACTAAACCTGCTTATAAAACTTTAAATATCGCTGATTCGCCTTTACAAAAAAGTCGTTTTATTTCAACAGAACTTTTGGTGAACAAATGTCTTTTAATTTGGTACAAAAACTAACCAGTAAACATATATTTCACTATGCACTAAATGGCGTCCCTAACTTAGAAATATTTACATACCGGAAAACCACGCGTTGCTTAGCACCCCAATTCCTGCATATGAAACTGAAAATAAAGTAGAGCAGGGAAAAATTTTGTGCAATATAAAAATTGACTCTCCGATCGATCCATACTCCAACATATTCTCAAAATTTAAAGCTTAATTTCAACTCTCAATAAAAACACCATAAGTAAAAAAAGATGTAAAGGATTGGAATTTCTAAGCAGTTTATAAAGTTTCTAAGCAGCTGTGTAGTTTCCCAAGAGCTAAAGTTTCACTAATTTGGAGTTATGGAAAATTTGTATAAACTCAATTTGAAATTTTTCACCCTAAGCAATAGTATATATTGCTTATCTCTAAAATTGTTATTATTCTCTGAAAATTGTATTATATGCATTATGATGTTTTTCTATCGGTACAAATTTTAAACTAATTAATATTTTGAAATATTGAATAACTAAAGAAGGGGGGGGGCTCAACATATGGTCGGGAAATGTCGTTGCTTGAATGTAACACAAAATCCACATGATTAAAATTTTGTACCTTCAAGGGTAAAGCTACTTACTAATTGAAAAATTTACACTATTCGGAAAGTGAATACATTTTACGTCTACACAGTAACAAAATTATAACTAGCTTTCCGTTAAATTTGATTAGGAAAGTAAACCCTTACACGCAGAAAAGAAACGCTTTGAATCAAATAAACTCGGTGTCTGAAAGAGTTAAATCTAAATAACATGAAAGCCTAGTAAACATAAAACCAGGTGAAAGCAACATCCTGTCTTACAGAATCGAAATCCTTTTCCATGAATCCCATTTCCCTCTTCTGCCCTTCCGCTATTCAGAGACCATCCGTTATTTCTTTGAGGTGGCTGACGATGATGTTTAGAATATAACAAAGCCATAAAACCCTTCAGGCAAGGCGTAAAATTACCACCACCACCAGCAAACCCCAAATATCTTTCAACGGAAGAGTGCACGCAACGGGGAAATTCCGGAATTACCCCTGCATTTTACCCCACGCTTCAAAACATATTAATAAAACTGCGGCTGAGAAGCACTGCACTTCTTAAACATAGATGCACTTCCCTGGCCAAGATGCATTAATCTTATTTTCGTATCTTAATGCGCTTGCTTTTATCCACGCAATTCATCACTAATATAACCGTAAATGCGCCGGCTAGCGTGCGTGTAATTCAATTTTTAATGTCATTCCTCATTTAGCGCACGGCGCAACTTTTAATGGCCGCCTATTTTTAGGGGGAGAAAACGGGATATAAATTTTATTACAGGAACAGCTCCGGGAAACTAATTTTTAACTTTCCAGGAGGTAATCCGGAGAGGAGCAACGACAATATCCTTCAAGCAATAACAATAATCCTGTTACAGCGGAGAAAACCGGGCTTTGAGAAGAATTACAGCCGTTTCCGTTTTTGAAGTTTCGGCAAAAGGCGCAATTTCAATTTTGGGTGGCTCAGAGATAATTGAATTATTCCTTGGATCCCGTGTTGCTCCTGAAATTGATCCCTTCCCGAGTTTCTCAGGGTTAAAAGAGATAGATACATACATCACGACGAAAACAAGCTTACAAAAAAAACCTCCAATGTTGTATTTGTAACTTTCAGCTTCCCTATCCGCGAAAATCAATTTTGATTTTAATAAACTATACCATCTTAGATTGAACTTTGTGTTTTCCTTTCGTTTTTAATCTTCCCTAGACCCATCTTGTCAGTCTCGATACAAATTCCATCTTTTTATGGAAGTGGAAGCACTGATGCCTAAAAAATAATGGCGAAAGGGAGCTCGAATATGTGCATACCGGCTGGCTCCAGAAATTTGAATGCATTCTTGCAAGCCTTCGCGTTTTGTTTTTAGCATAATGGAGAGGGCTTAATATTCAGGAGAAAATGAAAGGTATATCTTCAAGTTTTTCTAAAGCTAAATTTGAAAACTGTATCCGTAGCAGAAAACTAGAGTTTGTTTCTGGAATGGAATATTTTTGTACTTATACTACACATGATAAAATAATTATGACTAGAAGAATCGAGTTTATTTGTTCAATCTTTAGGCTCGCTGAACTTACAATTTAATATCTAGATGAGATGAATCTCTGATAGGATTTGTATTATTATTCTTTTGTTCTTATTAATCAAATATCCTACGTCAAATAATTAAATTCCTAATAAAGTTTAACAACTTTAATACATTTAATCAAATTTTTAATGAAATAAATTAAACAAATGGTAAAAATACTAGTCTATTTTTTACATTGAGTACTTATTTTTGATATTGTTATTTTCCTTTGAAATGTGTAAAATAATGTTTTATTGTTTATTTGAGTCGACTTTATTTCATTAAAGTTGAACTCTTCTATAGTGATCCCAATCACATAATTTACAGTTAACTTAATGTAACAGTGAGGTATATTTATGATGAGTACTAGGGTGGTTCAATCTGATGGGGTTACACTAAAAATCAAGTGTATCAAAAATATTCCGATACAACATTATTGTATAGCATTTTCCATCACAATGAAATCTCATTCATAATGAGCTTTTGAAGTAGACCAGAATGAACTTCTCTGTTTTATGCCTACTGATAGTGAATCGAAGATGGACGTCATTTTATTCATTTCAGTTGTGCACTGAGTACTCAATAAAAAGTAACAAAACGTTTTCAAAAGTGTGAGTTTGTATGTAAACTTTTTTTTTATTTGGTTTATGGTAGAACCTGTAACCTTTATCATAAACCAGTGCACAATTTTACTGTACCAATATGAGTTAAATTTAATATTTATTTGCGTTCAATTCCGTTATCTGTTCAGTTGAATATCACCAATCTGTTTTGGACGCCAAATATTAAAATATCGCCAAGTTTTTATGCTTATTATTAATATAACTCTATGTCTTATTCGGTTGGTTTGTAATTTTTAGCAATATTTCTCATATCTGTAAAGCAAAACAGCTTGGAGATATTAAACGGGACAGAAAACGGAATTGAACCATTTTTTGTTATTGGTAGTATTTTTGCCATGAAACTGAAAACCCCCTATAAAATGCTAAAAAGCGTTCTAACACTTGAAGAATCATTTACAGAGAGCTCCCTATAAATATATTTGATATATATGAATTGAATCCCTTGGCAACTTGCTATAACTAAGTTCGAATGATTCTCCTGACTGATAAAGCCATTTCTGACTGAAGTACTCAAGAAATCTTTAGATAGTATGTAGATTTAGTCATTCCTTTCAGCAGGGCGTGACAGCATTGGCTTATGGCCAGCGAAGATTTCTCTAAGATCCTAAATGCTTATCTTAGCACTGATGAAATGGATCGGACATCCTGTGAATCTATAGTAGACATTACAGAACATAAATACTGGATGAGGTATTCAAGAGAAGCTCATCCGGTTGAAATGTATAATTTTTTATACGTTGATGCCCAAATATAGTGGATAATTTAATGATAGAGAAAAAATAAGCTTAATAAATGTTCATTGTTTTAAAAGTATTTTAATTAAAATATTCCGGGTTTTTTTTCGATCGTAATGCTTATTTTCCTGGAATTGTTTCACCTTCTTTTTTATCAGTTATATGTATGGGAATACATTTGTTTGGCTGATTGTAGGTTTGTCCTTTATTCTAATATTTAATTTTAGAACATCCCTTTCTAGAATCTATGAGGTTCTAAACACAGAAATGGTCTAAAAAAACAGAGCAAAACAACTAAAGAGGGAGACATTTCTAGGAATTCCTTTCCATTATCAAGATGAATCTGTATTTGTTTTTCCGTTTCCATAAATTTATTTATATTAATTGGATGGAAGAAAAAAAAGAAGCATTCTCAGAAAATTGTTGTTTTTAAGAAGGTCTCGGAATTCAACTGTAAATCTTAACTATTAAAATCCGAGAGTAAACAAACGTATGTTTGTCCGCTTGTCCACTTGTCCGTATGTCCCTCTATCTCCTCCGAAACCACTGAACGCAGAAGGGCGGCCGAGGTACCAAAAGACGGCAAATGACCCAGGGACGCCAAGTCGCCCATTTTCATTCCGAAATTCGAAATACTTTTCGAGATATTTGCGTTTTTCTGCTCTTTTACGCTTATTTCTCCATTTCTCTACTAGAGTAGATCTGCTTAACTCACTATTGTAAAAATGAGATGAAAACCACAAAATTAAATATTTTTAACAGGAAAAACTCGATAATTGTCCATTTAAAAACTCCATCAGCTATGAAAACGCCAAAATAAATTCAAATAATTTATTTTCAAGCGTTATTTTCCTTTATTTTAAGATTTATTCCTATAAAATAAAAATATTTATGGAATAACTTTCATAAATTGACTGGAGATATGGAAATGGACTCTAACCGCCTATCTGGTTCGAGACTTCACGGAACCAACACGTGACCTACAACTGAGCTTGCGATTGGTTACCACAGATACTACACTAGTAGATCTTCTAGTGTAGTATCTGTGGTAACCAATCGCAAGCTCAGTAGGTCACGTGTTGGTTCCGTGTGACGTCAGACGGTTAGAGTCCATTGGAAAGATACGGTTCACTAGACTTAAAAATTTACTAGGGCATTTTATTATATATTATTTTTAATTTTTCTCTAATAGAGTAGATCTGCTTCACTCACTGTTTTAAATGAGATGAAAACCTCAAAACTAATTTATTTTAATGGGAAAAATCATATAGAGCATTCGCACATGACGTCACTTGGAGGACAAAATCAACGTTGCTAAGGCTGTTGTTAGGGGCGGGACATAGAACTTTCCAATAGCAGCATTCGCACATGATGTCACTGGAGGAATAAAACAACGTTGCTAAGGCCGTTGTTAGGCAGAGTCATGTGATTGAAAATGCTCTATAGGTAAATGTCTATTAAAAACTATTTTCAGTTATGAAAACACCAAAATAAATTGAAATAATTGTTTTAACATTATTTACCTTTATTTAAGATTTTTCCTTAAAATTAAAATATATGTTACGGGCAATGTGATAAATCCGGGCATTATTAATAATGTTCGGGCAATGTGTGATAAATTCAGTGGAATTTATGAATGAAATTTATCACTTTGCTCGCCTCCACTTCGGGCATTATTAATAATGCCATTAATCACTTTGCCCATAACATATGTACTATATATGGAAAAGTGAAAATTTCATAAATACAAGGAACACTGGGATAGGAAAGATTACCGGGAACACCGTGACAGGAAATATATATTAGGAAACACCGGGATAGGTATAATATCTTAAAAAACCTGTGTAGGAAAAATTACCGGGAACACCGGAAGAATAGGAAAGATATCGAACACAAAGGGATAGGTAAACTATCGTAAAAACCGAGTAAGGAAAAATTACTGGGAGCACCGGAATATGAAAAAGGCGCCTGGGATACCGAGAGGATTGTAATTGCTGATATACAAAATTAGAAATGTATTTTGAGAAAACTTTTTTGAAATTTTTTTTATTTACTCCACAAGTGCAAGGCTGGAAATAGTGGCAAAAGTGGGTACAGAATTTTTATTGAATTTCTCTTTCTCATATCGTTTTCTTATCTAAAAATATAATATTAAAATATGCATCGTGAAAACTAGAATTAAAACTTAACTCGCCGCAACGCATCGGGTTGCTGTTCAGCTAGTAGTATTATTAATATCTGTGACGTTTTTTAATGTAAAAATATGGTTTACGTGAAAATTTCTCACCCTCAAGAGCTTTACTAATTAATATTAGGTTTTTATTTTTATCACTAATTTGTTTTTCTCAAACGAAAACTAACTTCATTGACTTATAATTAAATTTTTCAACTTTTTATGTTTTGGGATTTTAGATTTTTTATGGATTTTGTAATTGTTTATTATGTAGGTACCATCCACAACTAATAAATAAATAAATAATTGATTTAGGAATGATTTTTTGTCGCTGATATTTTTGATATTTGGTGGAAAATATTGGTTAATTTAAATATTTTTTTTTCAATTTTTATACTTAATTTTTTTTAATTATGTAACTGAAAATTGGTTTTTATCTATGCTAAAAATTACAATAAATACATTTTTAAAAATATTTAGCTCATATTTTCGATTATCAATAGGTATCTACAACAGTATTTTCGCCCTACCCTATTATGCATATAAAGTCAACGTTCAGAAAAAAAAATACGCCCTAAGTAACCTTGACAATTTTCGAGTTATTGAAATTGTATCACCCACACGCGATGTTTTCCGCGTATCAAATTGTCTCCTGTTTTCTTAATTTGCAGGTACACTAAGGTGTTCTTCTCCATATAATTAGAAAGAAAGTTAAATAACTCTGACAAAACTTATACCACGGCTTACTAGATACTTATACAGGCTAGCCGAGTTTTAAACAATGAAAACCATTTGACAACTTTTCAAGCTTGGAGCGCTACAAGACCTACCTATATCACCCACCGCCTTCAACCCTGTGGATATGCTTTGCCAGTTGGTCCAGTATTGCCATCTGGATTTGTAATGATTTCCGTACTCGACTAGCCTGTATAAGTATCTAGTAAGCCGTGCTTATACAATGGTCAAATACAAAATCTCAAAACATTACAGTTACAGCTTCAAAGAAAAATTCGATCATCTGTAAACATTTGCAGTGTATGTTTCAATATGAATTCATTTTTTTTAAATTAAAATAAGTTTAGTATTAACGCTAAAGTTTTCGTGTAAATGTCATTCCAAAGATATTTTATGAGGTTTTTAATTTATATATTTTCAAGAAATATGCACTTCCTTTCATTGATTTATAATTGGATATAAATTTGTGGTATTAAAAGTGAAATTTCCCATAAAAGACATCCTGTTATTTTCAGGACACTACAAGGATTGAAAATTAATCTTTATATGATAGGTTAAACCTAAACGGTTATTTATCAATTGAAATCTTTAAAACTACTGAACCATTAATTAAAATATTGAATGTAATACTAAAATGTTTACTTTAAGTAGTTTTTTTTTCCAAATCGCAAAAACGTAGCTTTAATCCCTCAAATTTTCATATTTAAAATCAATATGATCAGTTAGGCATATTGTTTAGCCATTTGACGTAATAAACGTTAAGAGTTTTTGTTTTCTATAGAAAATATTGAAGTTTTTCTTGCTTAAATTTTGTATCATTGTATAATATCAACTATCCTCATTGTTTATGCACCACCCTCTTATGACAGATATTAAACCCGTTATTTAAGACACCCTGTTTGCCACCCCTGTTTATACATTTATATTTATACTGCTCCTATATTATTTTTATGTATTGTTCACTTTAGTTTATAACTTCTTCACGTTTTAGTTTTTGTAATTATTCTATGCATGTTTTGTTGACCTACATGGATCGTTGCGATCCCAGGTGATATGGATATTTTCTTGTTCTGTTTGTTTTGACTGACTGTAAATAAATAAATAAATAATAATAAAAAAACCCACGTGATATAAAGTTGAATAAGTGTAAGAATGTATGAATATCCACACTTCTTCTCACGTCATATGTAACTTTTCATTTCACTAATTATTTAAGGTTCAAACGAATAATTCTTTAAAGACGAAAATAAAAAATATTCGTTCTCCGCATTCTTACTTATTCGTAGATATCCTGGTTTTTATTTTGCTTTTCGCTTCTAACGTCTCCCTGAAGGGCCATTAGAAAAGATTGCATTTCTGTAGTTTGTAAACGTGACATTTTCCTCTCGACTTGAAAGACTTATTGCTGCACTTAAGGAAATGCATCTGGGTATGTTTTGTTTGTCTGCTGGAAATAATTTCTTCAGAATAAACCTGTTATTGTTGATAATGCTATTAAAAGTTGAGTATAAACATTAAACAGTGTTCTAAAATATTAATTCATTCCCTTTGATCATCATGATTGATTCATCCTTTTAAACGAAAGATGATGATAATTTGTTGCCCATTACTTTTATGAATTACTTGCTACAATAATTTTGGACTTGTATGTTTTAATTAAATCCATCCAATCAGAACTTAAAAATGTTTATTTCCCCAAAAATTAAAAATGTAGTTTTATTATTGGGTTTGTGTATTAGTAAAATATTTTTATGGTAAAACCAAATTCATATGTCTTTGTAGGTCAAAAAGTGGCCAAGAGGTTTCATAAGTCGAGTTTTGTAAGTTTAAATTCAGAAGCAGCAAGTATTGTTTAGCTCTGGAAATAAACGGACCATATGCTTGAAATTTTACGTGGCTTTATAGAAAGTTTATATAAATAAATGTGCTGGGATCGCATGTTAATTTCTTGTGTTCAATAAAAAACGCGTGAAAAGGAAATTTGTAAACCCATTGTAAACTTGAGGGTTGTATAATTATATAATTTTGACAAAAGTATATCTTTCTTTTCCGAATGTATTACAAATGAAACTTCAGTGGAATTTCTCTTCATATAGGGGAGAGTGGGGCACCTTGGGACACTTTTTACTAAAATATTTTTCTAATTTATATATACTGTTATATTTATTCAAACATAGCTAATATATTAAATACAGTCCTTTGCACATCCAATAAAAAGTTTTCCGACCAATTATCTCTTTTAGGGTATTCATAATAACAAATTTTAAAAAACCTCTTTTAATGTCCCAAGGTGCCCCACACCTGATAGTCTCAAGGTGCCTCACTTGACGCTTTGAATATTAAACTTAATTACTCTTTTTGGTTTAGCAAAAAAAAATATTTTTCTTTCCTAAAATATTAATGGTTACACATATTTTAATCTCAACATAATTATAATGACGTAAATAAACCTCTTTTATTAAAAAAAATCTTTTGAAACTACAAGTGATTGTAACTTTGTATCAGGGAAAACAAGAAAACTGATGTAAATAATGAACCAGACGCACCAAAGATTCCAAAACACGTTTAAGAGTAGATTTTAGAATAATTTATTAGTACCTATTAGCATGAGTTCGTAAATATAAAATTGCGTCTGAAAAGTGGAGTGTCCCAAGGTGCCCCACTCTCCCCTATACGTAAGCCAACAAACACAATCGCTGTTTTAATTTTCATTTAATTAATTAAAACCATTTATTTAAGGTTTGAATTTTAATTAATAGAGGAATTTAGAACTTTCAAAGAAAAATAACACTTATTTTAAGAAAATCCTTCAACAAAATAATGTTCAAGATGGGCTTTTTCCTGGACACACTGCAAATTATACGTGATTGATAGACGATCAAACGTACTCAGACTTTTACATTTAGATTCATACCACGTTTATAAAAATATTTTTTGTACGACTTTTAAATAAAATTTATATTTAATCTATGTAAGTGAATATTATTTTAAGTACGGATAAAATAACTTCTCATCATGTAGTTACATATCTAAGGAAGATATAATTTTTCGCCATGATATTTTAATATACAATTGATATATTTTAAAATGTTACAGAATTTGCAGCGTTAAAATAACGAAAAATAAAAATGGCGTAGTAATAATTATACCAATCATTTAAAAATTTTAAATTCATATTATGACAGAATATGTGAAGAAACGCCGCAAAGAAATTTCAATCAGATTCTTAATATTTAAACTTGATTCATTTCGCACATGGCGTTGTTAGAAATATTTTTCCAACTAAATTATCAAAGTAAAAAAAAAAATATTCCTTTTCATAAATAAGCCACTCCTTTCAAAGTTAGCTCCAAAAGATTTAAGTTATAAAATATTCCTTATCAAAATGATGATATATGTATTGTAAAGAAAATAAGAAATTTCATATTTGAACTAAAAATAAATAAAATTTCAGATGCCATAAAAAAATTTTAACTTTGAATATCAAATCAAATTACTACACATTTGTAAACTTCATATTATTTCCAAAAAATATCTGTATTACGAATGCTTTTTCTTTAATTATTATCCCTAATTTGCGGTTTGCCAAATATGTCCTTTCGACAATTTTTCGCGCACATCAAATCCACGTGTTCGTGACACCGAAAAACTTCAAATAACATCACTCACCAAAAACAGTCCACACAATTCCAAAGCACACGATCCAGATCGATATCATCTCTTCACATCTTCCAAATACCAAAACCATTCCTTCGAAAACTTATCCCACAAAGATCGCTGCAACCCTCACAACCTCATCCAGCTGACAACGACACCACTGATGGGATATCCTGAAGGCGAGACGGTGCTACCGCTTCTCTGCTTAGCACGCGTGTGAGGCAGGAAAAGCGATACACGGATGCTTCGCCGGAGTTGGCGCATGCGCGGGGAGAAGCGGGCACGTGGTACCCACTTGACAGAAGAGTTGTTTTTCTTTCTTGATCCATTTACCTGAGCCGGGTCTTTTCGTCTTTGAAGGTGTTTCGTTTTAACGCTGGGTTTTTGGACAGTTTGGAAAGGACCTTTGAAATTTGTTTTACGCTTGACGGGAAGGGATACGACAATATTTCATTTTTCCAAGCTTAAGGGTTATTATTTTGTTTTTCAAGAGGTATTAGATACAATCAAGTAGACATGTCACAGTAACAATTAATATCTAAATTTAAAACTCAATTATACAGGGTGTTTCAATGAATCCACACAAACTTAACCAGATTTCTTGAGTGGGGTACAGTACATACAAAAGTTTAAATAGCTCTTCCACTACGACTCATAGTTTTCGAGACAGTTGCGACTGAAAAAGGTAAGACGTTGGTTGGTGTCGTGTCCTATAGAAGTCGAGTCAAATCGCTCCATGTGCCAAAATCATGGCCTTGGCAATACCCACAATCTTTTCATTATATAGATTTCTCTGAAAGGGAAATTCATCTATGGCCTGTAAGCTTCTTATGATGGTAAGGTAAGACGTATATTCACTTTACAAAAAAAAAGCTATAAAAACGTGAGCATATATAGTTATTTAGATTGGATATTTTTGCAGACTAAGATGCTAAAAATGTCCACTGCGGGTGCATGCGAGCGTGCACAGTAGAATGAAATAAGTCAGACCTGAATAAGTGAAATTCACTTAATAAATTAAATGAAAATTTATCACAACCATTATAGGTGTCTCAGTAGAACATCTGGGTAAGTGGGATCCCTAGATAAGTGGAATGAAAATGTCGGTCCCGATGATTCCACTTATCCAGGTTTGACTTAAGTAAAGTTTTTATCGGACATGATATCACAATTAAAAAAGTTAATTATAAAATTAAAAATAATAGGGTAATAAACAAATGTAGAAGAATGGCGTTCTATTAGCATGTTTTAAAAAAAAAGTTTATGTTACCACGCGAAGAATTTTTTGTTACAGAGTTTTGGTTGACTCGGTGAACGTAAGAAAAGGGAAAAATAATAATTACTAATTAGTTTTATGAGTTTTTACTTAAATAGACTTTGTATACCCAAGTTATCTAAAAAACACTGATATTTGGTTTTTACTTAAGTGGGAAACATCTATTTTGTCCGTTCTCATTTAATTAAAATAAAATTCAAAAGAAAACAATTTTCATTACATATATATATTTAATGGTAAATTACAAAATTTTAAAAAGAGTATCTTTAATTTATTGACCTTACTTCTTAAACATATGTTTTATTCGATTTCTTCAATTTGACTCCTATATTTTAGTCAAAAGAGAAAGATAAACAAACTAGTTAAACATGTACAGCAGAAGTATTTTTCAAAGTCGATTCAGTAAAAAAAAATATAATATCCACTAAGGAACTCAGGACAGAATTTTGCAAAATTGTTAACTTATGTAAAGAAAGAGTAAATCACCTAAATTGCAAAAACAATAAGTCCATCGACCTCATGTAAAGAACAAAAAAAATATTAATTTCATAGTACTCTAAAATAATTAGGAATTTTATCGGGCCTCCGTATCATATTTTTAATTACTTCATAAGAGTTCATGAACTTGGGAAAGTTCAAATAACCCTAAAGTAAAAACATCCTTTATATTAAATCTCAAATTAAAACTACTACATAGCAAAATTTAGGGTAGTATAAAAACGCATTGCGATCTATTACTAACCAAAATATTAACCCATTAAACGCCGCTATATGAACCGCTATGAAAAAAATTAATTTTTTGTGTGTTTTGAGATTCAATATATGTCTCTAATCATATACAGTTTAAATTTTCAAAAAATCTCAATTTCGACCGGAGATATGGTATGTTCCCAAAATGGGAGCTTTGGCGTAAAGTGGGGGTAACGTAAAGTGGGCGTTTTCTCCACCGCCGCAGTGTTACGGGTTGAACGTTTAATTTTATTTGCTAGCTAAATGAAGTTAAAAGTTCCGTAAATCTTTTTCATATGATTAATAAACTATACCATTCTATACTTTGCATAATTTCTATTTGAATTGTTAATAAATTCATAGTGTTTTTTCAAAAAATATTATACTCTTTGTTTGAAAAATAGAACGATTTAGCTTGAATGTTTCTTTTCTTTTTTACCGATTTTAATTATTTTTATGTTGTTTCTGAATTTTATTCAGGTTATCTTAGTCGTTTTAACAGGTTATCATAGTCGTAATCTTTTGGACACCCTTTTCTATTTTTCATGTAATAGTCATTATTGAAATGTCCTTGTTTTTCTCCGTTCTATTATAAATTAGACATCACCGAATTTATTATCTAGCTTCACTAAATCAAAATTATTTACATTAAAAATTTTAATTAAAGTTATTTTAACAAAATTTGGAGGCACCGATGAAATACTTGCTAATCTTCTGAAAATACACGCGAATCTGATTTTTGTATAGTCTAAAACACATTGCGCAGCTAAAATGAACAGGTATTTTACATTCAACTGAAAATTCTTCATAATCTAAATAAAGTTTCTCATCTGCACTAACTGGATATATAGTTTACAATGCAGATAAAGAATTCTACACGCATTCCTTGTCCATTCTTCAGAATAAAGGAGGTGGTACCGTAAATAATTCAACACCTGCTAAGTAATAAATCACCTGGTTGTTGATAAACACACCTCTTCTTGAACAACAAAAGGCAGGAAACAAGGGGGCTGTACCCCTTGACAGAAAAGAGGTGTGAATTTCAAAAGAAAGGCAATAAACCCAGAGAGTTCCAATTCAGTAACATACCTCACAATACGGGAACGCGCGAGAAATCGCACTAGGCACTTCCCGCCAAAGCTCCCATTTTGGGAACATTCTAAATAAACAGCTGTAAAATCCTTCTAAATTATTTTTTTGACCCCCGGTTTGTTTTGATTTAAAGACAAAACTATTGTTTTCCATATTCACTGGTTTAAATCTCCCGCATTTGAATAAGTAATTTTTAGTGAACTTATTTTGTTGTGAAGAAAAAAGTGCCAATTTTGTCAAAGTTCGAAGAATTTTAAAAAATAGAATTTAAGTTGCAAACTTTTTGTAAAAATTACTAACAATTATTCATATTCTTGTTATTAAAGGAAAAAAAATGCAAGTATGTATCTTTATTTCTTTTTGGTGAAAAAAATATTTTAAAAATGTTCCCAAAATGGGAGCTTTGGCGCTTAATGGGTTAAAAAGCACATTAATATATACTACTTAAAATATAACTGAAAGGAAATGTCTCGAATGTTTTAATTTAACCATGGATAAAAATGAAACATATTAATACCTTTTTATGTATCTATATTTGTTTAACATTAAACAAAATATTGGAAAATGCAAAAATATTCTTAAATATCTTCTCCCTGAAAGTAGAAAAGTACATCAAAGGAACATGAGCTTGTACAAAACTTAAAAGAATAGGTACTTGCTTTAATCACATTTTTTATAAATAGCTATTAGAAAATTAAATATACTATACTTATAATGAAATAAGCTATTTTTATTGAATGATTTTTTTTTTTTGCTTTAGCCATCGTTATCACAAAGTAAAAAGAAATTTAAAAAAATGAAGATACTTTAAGATCTTATTTAGTTACTCAGCGAAGTATGTACATTTAATTGTAATAATGTGTATTTGTAACCAACATGCTAATTTTTAGAATTAATAAATAGATACTCAGGTTTATCCATATCTTGAATACTAATGTTAAAATTTAAATATCTGTGTGGTTAAGTGCTTAAGAAACTATTAAGCTGAAGTAAAACTAAATAAAGCGTATTATTTCCACATCACTTAGTACACCAAACCTGGTAAGTAAACCGAATTCGGATCGCAAAACAAACCCTTCTGTTTCTAAACCTCATTTACATTACATGATCCAAAGAATCCCTTTCCATCCCAAAGAAAGAAAGCTAAATACAATCCAATGACTTCCCCACTCGGATTCACTCCTCTTTTTATTCAAAGCGGCTCCCCCTCCTAATATTTAAAACTAACAGATTCTCCGTCACATAAAGAAGTCGCTATGACTGCGGAGAGGCAGAGCAAAAACCCAGTGAAGCGGACATAGTCACGACTCCGAGGAGCGAGTTGCATTTACGGCTCAAACGGCTCATTGACTGTGTACTGGAAGTGAAGTGTTCACAACTGCTGTTGGAGAAGAAGAGATGGCTGCAGATAGGAGAACTGGTTGTGTTTGGAAGTTGAGAAAAGTTTTTCGATTCGATGGTGCATTTGTTATTGAATATATTTTGCGCTTGCGACGATACGGAATGGGAATGCTAATGGAAAGATGGTTTTTGTCCTGAAGAAATATTTTGCGTTTTTTCGTTTGTCATTAAAAAAGATTAAATGTTTTTCTGTAATGTAAATGTTACGGGAAATGTGATAAATCGGGGATTATTAATAATGCCCGGGCAATGTGATAAATTCAGTGGAATTTATGAATGAAATTTATCACTTTGACCGCCTCCACTTCGGGCATTATTAATAATCACTTTGCCCATAACATAAGTATTATCAAGGGTTTTAAGGTGAAACATAAATGAATGTTACGTTTTTGTCTTGCTATAATTATTAATGTAATGTGATAATAAAGTAGTTTTATGATAACTGAGTATTTCACTGTGAAAAATTTCTGTTCTCTAATAATATAACTTTTTTTTAAATTAATGCATAAAAACAAATTAACATATTTCATCACTTTCATAGTCAGAAAAGTAAGATACAATACCAATATGTAGTTTTATTTAGATATTTTAAAATACTTAAAAAAAATAATGAAGGACTAAAATCGAGAGAAATTTCATTATAAATTTGTTTATAATCAAATTTCTTTCGGCAACATTATTTAATGCAATGGGTTTATTTTTGTTGTAATATAAAATGTTTATTTTAAAAGTTTATTTTTAGTACAGGCATTAAAAATGTATAGGTTCTTAGAGCAAATGGCATACGAAACTATTGAGTCTACGTGATAAATATATAGATCACGCGTGATAAATATAATGAAATTTTAAGATTTTTTTAGTTGATCTTATTACATTTTATTTAAATAATCCTACCTTCTCTAGGAATTTAAAAATTATGCAACTTATCGAAAAATAAATTTAGGCTTATAAGATGAAAAATTGAATGTTTAGTGCTACACTTAATTACTATATGCCTTGAATTCTCGTAAAACTGAAATTGATGAGCATCTTTCGAGTAAGTTTGAAACATATTTGATGTTTTCACTCTCTATATCACAAAAAATAAATATCTTAAAAATATTTTTTAGAAATTGCTATTCACTTAGTGTATTTTGGTAAAGACATGGAGCTTTTCAGTTGGTTGTGTGCCAAAAAGGTGACCTTAACTTTATGGAATGTTGGTCATTGTGTAGCTAAACATTTGTCGATGAAGGTCTTTTGGAGATTTTTACGTATAAAAATAACATAATTCAATGTTCCTTCGTAAGTTTTTCTTATTCTTTGCAACTTCTCATAGAAAAATATCAGAATAATAAAAAATAATGTACATGATATAAATTTTAAAAGGGGGTTAGAGAGAAATGAAAATGCATGATGTGTTTATAGCACTGAACATTGAAACATGGCAAAGCAAATGTACATATTTCAAATACTTATTAAACATTATGTCGTTTTTATTACGGATACCAAGCAAAGTACATTTATATAAAATGTGTCTTTTCACTACATAGATATCTTTAAATTTTTAGAAACTGATTATGTATATTCTTATTTGCTTTTTTCCGAGTGTTTAGCTTAAAAATATGTATCAAATATAGTGTTAAGCCTAACTAATTATGTAAACATTAAAGTTTGAAAAACGCCATTATGGAATTTTGGATCGTAGCTACAAATATAATATAAATATATTACAATCACTTTTATTCATATTATCTGGTTAGGGTAAATATTCATGACCGGAAGAATGAGTTTATGGAAAAACCTCCTCAATGTTCTGTAGTTTTTACTTTAAGAAATCCTAATAATAAATTTAATAGCTTGTGAAAATATACGTAAAAATCAATATCCAGTGTTTTGGAAATAATGTAATTTATTTATTTATTATTTAAATTTAATCATTCAATAAAAAACATAATATTTTTGTATAATACATACAATGAGTGTTACGTTATAGGATTTTTAACTGAGCACAATCAATCGTCGTTATAGCAAATATCAGTGGCGGATTTAGAACATGAGCAAGGGGGGGGGCTAACTTAATCTGATTGAGGATGATAATGAAGTAACAAGCCGTGCTTTTTACAATATTCATTAATGTCTTAAATATTGAGGGCAGTGTTGATTGTAAATGACTAGTATTGTTAAATATAACTAATTAATTAGTAATTAAATTAGTTAATCATTAAATATATAAAAATAATAAGGGTGTGTCAACCGGGAGGGTTTTTTTTACGATGATTTGAGTCAAATATTTTTTTCCAAGAATATAGATCAAATAAGAATTTTCGTGCACTTAGTTTCAATGTTTAGTGAATAATACATCCATCCCGAGGCATAAGGGGGGTTTGGGGGAACCTCCCCCAAGAAATTTTTTGAAAATTTGACCCTAAAAAGTTGTGTTTTGACTCATTTTTGGTCATTTGGGATTCTTTGAGTGTCACACGAAAAAGATGATTTCTTGTACTCGTTTTCAAAGGAAAAAACTGTAATACATAATAATTTCATGGTGGTGGTTTGAACCCCGTAACCCCGTCTCTATTTTAACAGAGTAAATGTTTTGTAAGAGTGAATATTATAAAAACCATCAGGGAGTTAGAGATCTTGCAGAGGGGCTAAAGCTCATAACCTTTAAGATGTGAAACAAATCTATAAAAATGTAAGGGGCTAAGTATTTTGGAGGTTATGCTTTGTAAGGCTTAGAAAGCTCATTGGAATCTGCAAGTTCTTAATCGCATTTATATTAAAGTGCTGAAAGCTAAAGATCTTGGAGGGGGCTAAAGCTTTTAGGCTAAAGCTCATTAAATTGCGAACTAAATACTATAAAACATCGCAAGGAGGCTAATTCTTTATGGGGGCTAAAACTCATTGGCCCCTTTAAATTGTGAATTGAATCTACAAAAACTCAGGGCTAAAAGCCTTGTAGGAGCTAAAGATCATGGAAGGATAAAGCTCATTAAATAGTGAACCAAATATATTTAAAAACGCAAGAGGGCTAAAAGCTTTGCAAAGGCTATTAAAGAGCATGGAGGGGGCTAATGTTTCATAGGGATAAAGCTCATTAATTTGTGTAACAAACATAAAAACGCAAGGAGGCTAATGCTTTTAGGGGCTAAGCTCATTGGATAGACCCTTTAAATTACGAATCAAACCTTCAAACATGCAGGGGGCTAATAATTTGTAAGGGCTAAAACCTCTAGAAATCCTTAAATAGTGAATGGAGTTTATAAAAATGCAGGGGGCTAAAGATCTTGGAAGGGGCTTAATGCTTTGTAGACCCTTTGAATTGTGAAAAAGGCTACAAAAAAGAAAATTAGTTTAAAATTTTGAAAATTTAAACAAAATTTTCTAAAAACTTTATTTTTTTTTTTAAAAATGTTCAATTTTATGTAGTGTAAACTTAAGTCCCAAGGGGGGGGGGCTATAGCCCCTATAGCCCCCCCCCATAGATCCGCCAATGGCAAATATCTTACCAAAAAAGTGAAAAAAAAACTACCTGAGTAAAACAAATATTGGTATTAACTACACAAAAGAAAACAGGCGTTCTTTTTTTTTCATCCTACACTTCCCAATACATTTTTCTAGCAAAAAAAATCTAATTTATGTGGATAATAATCATCCCCTTCGGATAGTAATGACAAATGACTCCATTAATTACAAAAGCAATGTCACTCGTGATCGATGTAAGTTGTGTTCTCTAGTGATCAGGATTTAACAGAGTGCTGTACTTCGAGTCATTAGGATTTATTTTTGGGGTTCATTTTCTATGTTAGACAAATAATGGGGACATTATTTCTGACATCGCAGTTTTTTTCTGAACACAGTTCCAGATCAGTAACTAACACTCTTGTCATCGATTTGTGAGGATTGAGGGGTAACATATCATGGCGTGATTGTTTTAGGAAAGTGTGTAACGGAAATATAGCGGAGATTGTTTTTTTTTTGTATAGTATTTTGATTGGTTTGAAAATTTCACGATATGAGTTCGATTTTTTGTATCATAATGCAAATTTCTTAAATGCTAATTACCATGAAGTTACAGTAAAAAGGTCTCAGCTTATCTTTATTTCCGAAAAGGAATATAGTTTGTTAAATGTTTTATAAAAATACTTTCATATCGGTACTTTAAAATTATGGTATCATTTTTTATACTGAACTTTCTATGATTTATACATGGAAAGTTTTTGTTACTTTAAATACGAATACTTACGATACATCCCTCTATATTACAAAAAAAGTTACCATCACCGCTTTTGCAGAAAACTTTATTTATGACTGACTCTTTAATATCTCATAACGCAAAAACTACTTGATAGATATTTATGAAATTTTAAATGTTTGTAGAGAAATGTTTGGAAAACACTTTCGTACAAAAAGCTAAATTACATGATTTCTACTTCTTGGATATTTTTAAGGACAAAGTTAAAGGGTTCTTTTTCACCGCACTTTTAATGCTTAAATGGATGGAAAGGAATTTTAAAAGTGTAAAAGTTTCATTTACTTCTCAATAAATTTTTGTAGTTATAAAAATAAATGTGTAGTTGTAAATATAAATAATGAAACATTTTAACGTTACATTTTTACGTTAACATTTTTTTTTTAATGAAACATTTTTTTGTGTAACATTTTGTGTTGCATTTTAAAAGTAAATAGATTTATTTATGTTACTTACAAATATGTCAAATAATATTGTTGCAGTTTTTATTTCATTAGCAACTGAGGCTAGCCGAGATACGGAAATCATTAAAAATCCAGATGGCAATACTTGACAAACTGGCAAAGCAAATCCACAGAGTTGAAGGCGGAGCTTAATGCTCAAAAATTCAACTCAGCCACTAAGGGCCAACAATCAGCAGTTTATGTCATGAGAACACGCCTTTATTTTTCCTTATTTGTCAGTGTGTTATCCTAATGGTTGGTCGATATAGGTAGGACTTGTGGCGATTCAAGCAGGAAAAGTTGTCAAATAATTTTCATTGTTTTAAACTCGGCTAGCCTGTATAGTATCTAGTAAGCCGTCCGATCCCGAAGTCGATGCCTTAACCACTAGGCTCCCCACATGTAATTACTGTACTAAGCTGTTTAACGCAATAAATAACTGTGTGATACTTATCCAATAATTAGGTTCTATCCCATAATAATTGTGAAGTACATTTGCATTTATTTTTCTAATGATTAAATATAACTGACTCATTTCAACAGTATATCATTATTTAGAGCAATCAATTTTGAAAACTTATTTCGAAAAAAAAATATCAAGAAAATTTCAAAATAAAGGAATAAAATTTTATTCGTTTAACAAACTGCCTTACAAACTCAATATTCAAACCAAGAATTCAAGTTTTATTCCGGAATATCTCTTTTCCTTTCTCCAAACTATTTGCTTTCGACTCTCCAATATCTCACATTTATTATCCCTTTCTTTCGCGATGATTCTGTGCTTTCTCCTACTCCGATATTTACATTTCTCACGTCATTTGCATTTATCACACTCCATAACTCCCCCAATCAAAATATCCAAAATCAAATTTACTCGGGTTAAACTTTTCAGTAAATAAATATACTCGGCCCAAAAAGATTCTTAATAAAAACCGATTCTACCCACTCCAACAAAAAATTTCCATTTAGATGACACCATAAATAAAGCAGCGAAGGAGGATTTAAGAGACTGTGATACTCTTTGCTTTGGACCCGAGTTCGTGTCCGCTTATAAAAGATGATGTCTCAAAACAATCGCCCGAGACATGTATCTTCAAGTATAATGGGTCGGGTACATTAACGTGTTCCATATCTTCCATTACAGAGCAGAGTGTATGCTGCCCTTGATGTCATGTGTTTCTACTGCAATCAATCTTTTATAAAAGCTTTTTGATGATGCCGTCTTTTCTGTGGTTTAATGGTTCAAAAAGCATACAAATTTTTTTTCGTAAATGCCAAAATGAAATAAGTTGTTTCACTTTGGATGATATGCAATATAAATTAAAATTGGCAAGTTGCAATCCCTGTAAAATTTAAGACATGTAATAATTCCCTTTTTTTTTAGGTTAAAGGTAAATTAATTTATCTGCTAATACATCTAATCATGTTAAAATATTGCTCTTTTTTAAACATACAAACTGTTCTTTGGCAAAAGAACCATTTGGCACTTCTTAAAAATTATACTAAAACTTATTACTTTAATGACTGGAAGTTTAAGATTGTTAATTACGTAAAAGTGTATATTGAAATATATTAAATGAGCATAATTAATTCAAAAAGTTTTTAAAATTTATAAAATGAGCCTACTAGATGGAAATTTTTATCAAAAAATAATACTTGGTTTAGAGAAGATAACAAAATAAATTGTGTATAACTTGGATTTTCTTTTAACTATTTTTTTGAAATTTCATTTAGTAGATGGAATAAAGTGAGGGTAGAAACTTTCTAATTTTTAATTTTAAGTTAACTCATCCGCATAAAGTGAATTCCTTCAATGTGCATTACATTTGGAAAGCAATACTTATCCACCTTTAATATACTGCTCTCCTTTAATATACTAACATATTAATTCATTTTATGGCTTACTCATTTAATTTACAATGCTTACGTGCAATATATTTTCCGATATCATTGTAGCATGTAGCTTAAAACCATATACACAAGTATTTCTAGATAATTTTAGTGAAAAATAGTTTTATCCGAAAAACGCAAGTTTGAACTGAAAAAAAAATCGAAACACAACCACCAATTTTCCAAAAGTACTTTTATCTAGTATAGCATGACCCGCTTAATCAAAGAAGAAAATACATTTACCGATACCATCAGATAACCTCATTTAATTGCTTCTATTTTTGACTGAGTGAAGCCAAAGAGAAATATCGCTGATGTTCGAAAAATAATAAC
Source organism: Tetragnatha montana (assembly GCA_963680715.1). Classification (NCBI taxonomy): domain Eukaryota; kingdom Metazoa; phylum Arthropoda; class Arachnida; order Araneae; family Tetragnathidae; genus Tetragnatha; species Tetragnatha montana. The sequence goes on from OY796685.1 coordinate 14,211,601, forward strand.
TGTCGGTATCGCATTCCAGTTGATGTATGGAATAGGATTTTCATTTCTCATATCTGTAAGTAATTGCCGCAATTCTCGTAAAACACACTTGCCCTCTGACGGGAGCTGGATACCACCAGAAAAGGCTTTTTTAAGGACCTCTGGTTTTTATGTCCAGATATGGATCCGAAGCAGACACATTTCTTAGCATTCGCGCTTAAGGGGATGTTAGACTCTTTATCAGTTCGGTTGTATTCCAATTAGAATAGTTAAACAGCTGATATATGTATAGTAGGGTGTCCCGTTCATGTATGGAAAAAAGTTTTTTTTCGAGCTACACTATCGCAAGAGGTATCAAAAGTTGCGTAATTTTACACAGATTATGAAAATAGTAAAAAAATAGAATTGCGGGTCATCTTGAGGGCTCTACCCCGTCTTGAAGTTTTGTAAATTTTTCGTTTCTACAGACCTATTACCGTATGCCTAAAATATTATAAAATTCAAGTTTAAAGGGAATTTTATTACAGAGATAAACGAAACATGACTGAAAAGCATAATAAATAAAATTGATCTTATATTTAATGACAAAACTAAATTCATTCATTCAAGTCAAAAATTTGGCATTTCTGCTCGAGATTTGTAACCTTGTTCTAATAAAGCCATCTCTAGAATTTACGTCAGTTACTCTTTGTGAGGCCTCTGTTACCAGTTTAACACATCCATCTTTCCAGTGATTGTGTGTGGCAAGGAAAGTCAACAATATCCAAGCTCTTACCTTTTGCCATGATTTGAAGGTCCTCATTAGAAATATGTCGAAGAACCGGCGGAGCTGTAACACTGTTCAACAAATTGTACCTTAAATTTTTTTTCCTTGATGAAAATAGTCATTTCTTATAGATTTTAGGTAACTAAACACGAAAGTCACCATAAAAATTGTCAATTGGCTCGGGATTTTCGGGGAACGGCCCCCTCCCCCATTTTTACGCTTTTTGATGACTTAATGACTTTGAATTCGATTATCAGGGTCAAAAAACTTTACTCATGTCTTTAAATTACTCCCAAAGAGACAAGGAAGGATGAAAATCCAAAATATGAAATTTTGTAACAAATAGATAGGTTTAAGGGGTTTTAACCCCCTTAAAAATGCAAAAAAATAGCTAAAAATTATAGAGGTTTTGATACGATATTTTTTCCACTTAATTTTTACGCATTTCACTTTTGAAGGGTCCTAACCTTTCCCCAAGGACCCAAATTTTATGTCAATATGCAGCAATGATTTTTACTAAAAGCGGTTGAGGTGTTAGCGTCCCTAAAGCACTCGCGCAAGGTTTCGGAAGACTCTCTAGCGCAAGCGCGTTTAGGAAATTATTTTCATGCTTTGAAAAGTTTAAAAATGACATTTTTCTTACATTATAAATATTTTTTAAGTGGAAATTCTTCGATTCGTCAGTAACTGGCCGGTTGTATGGGGTATTCGATGTTTCAAGGGCGGATAGCTATGTGCAAGAGCGAACAGCTTGAACCATCGAATACCCCCATAAAACCAGCAAGTTACTAACGAATCGAAGAATTTTCACTTAGGAAAGACTTATAATGTAAGAAAAACTTCAATTTCAGGTCGGTCTTGACATATAAAATACGACATTTAATGACGTCCCTTATAGTTGGTAGCTGTCGATCGTCAAGTTGTTTGTATGGTCCCAATATAGCCTATACGCCTTGAACTCTTTTTTTTTTAAAATCACATGTGTACTTTTAAGCTTAAAAATTACTTTTGCTTCGAAGAAAACACTCGTAAGATAAGTACTCAAAACAAGTTGAAACTTCAGGGAGGTTGAAAGATTAGGAGCCTAAATTACGAATAGAGCGAATGATCTCCTTAAAAATGACAATTTTTAAAACTTTAACGATGGGTAGAGCCCTGAAGATATAGTTTAATTTTGTTTTTAAAAATATTTTTGTAATCTACGATCAATTACGCAAATTTTGAGTGGTCTTGCATTAGCGGAAGCCGAAAAAAAAATTTTCGGGACACCCTAATGTATAGGTGCGTAAATAAAATTTTTATACACTGTAGAAAAAAATCATCATATGTTAATGTAGTACTTTGAAGAGGTATGGTGTAGAATATGGTGATATCCTTACTATGCAAGAAAGTTTAGTTTTTTTAAGTTTCTGAGGATTAATGGATTATTTATCCTGTGATTTTTTTAAATCTGTATTTATTTATTTTAAATTCGATATTGTATATAAAATGATTGGATACAATTGTATATTTATTTGTATTAAAATGGCTGACGACATTTAAAATAGGAATTTTAATTCTTAAGTTTTCTTCAATTCTAGAGATTTAACTACTAACTGCAGTCAAATGCATGTAAAAATACTAAAAAACAATAAAAAAAAATAGTCCTCCTACATTTCTTTTAAAAGTATCAGTTCGCATTTTTCTGAATTTAATTATGAATTGGCGTAACTTTAATAAAGAACTTTCATTAGGTTATCATGATGTCATTCTCTGATTATATATATGTTACGGGCAATGTGATAAATTCGGGTATTATTAATAATGCCCGGGCAATGTGATAAATTCAGTGGAACTTATGAATGAAATTTATTACTTTGCCCGCCTCCACTTCGGGCATTAATAATAATGCCCGATTAATCACTTTGCCCATAACATAATATATCTTTACAAAAGTACTGAGATATGATATCTAAATCGAAGAACATAAATGTTTATAGATAATCATAACATATTAAACCTAAATATGACATAGGATTTGTAAAAAATAGGAAATAAAGTTGACACAAAAGGGCATAGCATTAGTTATTTTTTCGAGCAATAAGTAGGATATACTTAATACTTTTCCTATGTATAACAAACAGTTTTTGTACTCTCTTCTCACTCTTAACCATATGTTACACCATCAATATGACATTCTTCGCTCAAAAGAACTAATACTTATTTCCTTTTCATTTCTTACAGAGCTCTTCACAAGTCTTACCCAAAGTATTAAGTTAGCAAACCCATCCGAAACCAGAAGTCCCCAAAATCACCCCAATTTCCCAAGAAAAAAAAAACCCACATACACCCGATATCCTACCATCCAGGATGACAGCTTCATGAAGACCTGAAGACCATCCAAAGGTTTAGCGCCTCTCCACCGTCATCCTTTGATAATCCCTCACGATTGCTATCCTCACAATAACAGATATTAGACGAAAGGGGAAAAAAAAGCCAAAGTCCGGCATGATACTTCAGAAAGAAACTGATGGAAGTAACACTCCCTTTGAGCTTCCTCTGTCTTAACGGCTGCTAAAAATAAAGGCAAAAAAGGAAGCTGTGAAAAGATTGCTGCCTTCTGAAGATGCGAGCGAAAACTCCTTCCGTTAAAAGACCTTCCGTTTTCCCCTAAGTTTCAGGAGAAGTTTTAGTTCTTCACTTCATTGTTCGACGGGCATCTGGAAATGGATGCTCAGTTTTGATGATGATCATTACTGGAAGTGAGTCTTTACGAGTGTTAGGTCTGTTTTCTGATTTCCTTTGGAAATGGAAGGGATTTTAAGGGGAAAGTGGGGAAGCCTGTCTGCGCTGATGCTGTACATTAACGTGGCTGACTTTTCATCTGATGCTGTAATTATTGGATCATTAGAGGGGATCTTTAAGTTTGACCTATAGGATTTTCTTGGTTTGTGTTCGATTAATTGTGTCTGGAACCATTCCTTTAATTGTGCATTAATATATGTTGAAAAATATAGCTTGAGTCTCGAGTAATAACACATTCGTTTAAAAACTTTTGCGTTGAATGTTAAAATGATACAAAGGTAATTAAAATATTCAGAACACATTAAAATGTTTCTTTATTTGTTTGAGCAAAATAAAAATTCTGATTCATTCTACAACACCATGGGATCTATAATGACGAAATGATTAACCCCCCCCCCCCCCCCGAAAAGTTTACCACCCTTTATGTAAATATTTCCAATTTTTGAAAAAAAATCCTTATTTATTCCATAATAAAACTTTAAAAATTGATCATGATAACTGGAAAACTCACCGATAAATTAACAGCTGAAATTATACATTCTAAGGGCTAAAATGAGATTCGCATGTTGGCACAACTCTTATATAATAACTCATTATTTACTAAAACATCAGTATTCACTTTGATAAAAGGAGGAACAGTAAACCGTCTTTTCAATGGAAAATTTTTCACTGAAATTCACATAAATTCATCATAGACGCATAATTATGCACTAGATACTCTTACCATAGTGCCGTATTCAAAGTATTACAGTATTATTATATAATAAGCAAATGAAAGGTAGTACCTGCATAGTTAACACAATATTGTCAAGAAATAACAGGGTAGTATTACCATCACCTTCATTCACACTGTATTCACCATCGACTCAAACGCTGATTAAAACTCCATTCTTTCCAGGAACTGCGACGTCATACCTTATTGGATTACTTTAATGCGCTTTGATTAGGCATCAAAGCTTCCCCAGCAAATTAATTAACTTACAAAAGACAAAACAGCGGAGGCTCAAAGGAAACTTTCTCCTCCTCCTCCGTCAAACGGTTCCTGCGGCAGATTATTAAAACGTGACACGAACACGGGGCTGTGTTTTCAGTTGGTGACAGTTGTTTAATTACAGGGGAGCTCGAATCGGCAAACCGGCACGAATCAGTTGGGCTGTTTCAAAAGTTTAATGAAGCTTGGGTCTTGGGTGAGAAGTTCTAAAAATCCATTTTTGAAGAGCGTTTTGGTAATTAACGTTTGGGAATATTTGGTGGTGTATTTATCAATATTTAAGTTTTGAGTTTTTCGAAGGTATTATTCCGCTCAGGAGAAATTATACAGTTACAAATATGCTGATTATAAACTGATTATTAAATTGAAGATTTAATTAAATTAATTAAAGAATCGTTTGAAGCAATGGGATACCAAGCGTTTAGTTTAATTATTTGGTATCAAGTGCTGAATATCTGTTTTCTTAGACATATATCATCGTATTGTGCATATAACGTATCTGTAGTACATATAATAGGGGTCAATCACCTAAATATTATGAAATTATGGTCAAATAGAAAGTTTTGATGCCAAATTTAGTAGGTTTAGCTTAATGTCTAAATTCCAAGATAAAAGAGTAGGTAGTGTCTTTAGAATTTGAAATTAAACTTTCCTCAAAAGGTGACAACTTGATAAATAATTCATGATTTTACGTGATGATATTTATCACATATTAAATCAGTACAGATCTAACTAATGATGTTTTTTACAGTAAAAAAATTACAGTAATCATGAATCAAAAATGGTTACAGTTATATTAATAAAAAAAACTCATATTTATAAGTGTAAATAAGAGTTCTTCATTTTAAAAGCAAGCGGATATGAACCTATAACTAAACACATTTGTAATAAACTAATTAAACAGTTAATATTAAAATTAAATTACAATATAACAATCTTAAAAACAATTCTCTTTTGAATATACTACATAATTTAACAATATCCATACTTTGAAATAAACCTTAAGCTTGAGATAATAACCTATAGATACTTCGTTCATTTTGTAAGCGATCCCTTTTTCGATTGAATCAGAGCTAGAGACAGAGAAGAAGGTGACAAATTAGTTACTGAAAGTGCTGAAGATTCTCCAAGTAGGTCCGGAATTTCTCGTAATTAGGTAGACCGGACCGTCGAGTGGACGTATAATTACTGTCTCACAAACAATTCCATATAAGTGTCATTTTTCCCCCTTTACCCTCACTAGTTATTAGAATGGGAATGGATAAATGGATTGCAGCTTCAGATAATGAAGTATTATTGTGTTGCACAAAATGCATTCAGTGTTTTGATTTAGAGGAAGTAACCTGTATTTAAATTTCATGGGGTCATTTGTTAATGTGGAGGAAAAATCCCTTTGTTGTTTTACAACCGTTGTAGTTTTCGGCTTTGGTTATACAGTTTTAAATATGATTTTAACTGGTTTAAATTGGTGATTATTCTCTATTAATATTTTTCTTAGAATTGGTTTTGCCCCGAATATATAACGTATGTTACTCTTTTCACATTTTGTTTAATACATAAGTAAGTATGAGTGAGTAATACATAAGTATAAGCATACGTAAGAAAATATGGCTAGCTTTTTTTAAGTATGTGTGGTTCAATAAATGAAGTAGGTTTTTAATTTAAATTATTAATCCACCACACAAAATAATAATGATAATATGTTATCAAATGCTGCTACTTTGTTTCTTAAATATGTATATCTATTTAATATTACAAAACGAACTAAATTTAGTTCAATGAATATGAGTATATTCTCCACATTCCCTTGAGGAACTCTTAGATATATTTAGTATTGGGTTGCGTGGGCTACAAAATATGTGATATTTTTGTCCACTATAATAACCTAAGCCATGGTAATATTTCTGTTTTTTTTTCTTTCAGAGTATTAGTACACCAACCCGAAATTTCGGTCGGTGAGTTCGGAACATTTTTTTAAACAGTTTTCACAACAACAAACACTTTCTGGCATAATTTCTCCCTCAGTCACCAGGGCCTGTCCAAAAATTTCGAAAAACGCTCATTAACTCCAACTATCACCAAATAATCCGAAGCAGTAAGCGATAAAAAATAGACTTGTCACAGATGGCACAGTACATCCAAACTACATGGACAAATCGGGCAATCCGAGAAAATCGTGAGAAGAAATTCTCGCAATCCCGTTATTTCTTCTTCCAACCCCTCACATACTCATCAGGAGAAACGTCTACTGCATTAGACCAATTGAACACGCTACTGGCAAATGTCGCCATAACATTCGGTGTTAGAAGCGCGCCATCAATACACCATTTGCCCAGAGAGCAGAGGCAAGTTCTTCCGAAAATATGGCCTTTGATTTATTTTAGCTGCCGGGTACTAATGCAGCCACTCCGGGAAACAGAATGCGGTTTATGGGGTGGTATAATGCCCCGGGGCATGGCCGGCAATAGAAATTTCTTTCATAAATGTTTGGTTCTGCGAAGGGAGGGAGAGAATGATGGGTTGTTAGCCCTGGCGATCTTTCGATTGCTGCGGAAGTGGGAAAGAAGAAAAGCTTGTACTGGTGGGTTATAATGGGATGTGGGAATGAAGTGGAATTATTTTGCTGGAGTTGCTGTTTGAGGTTGCATATATTGGTCTTTCGACTTAAAGTCAACCCGACATTGGACACGCAATATTTTAAGAAATGTCCAATTGGTCATGTGATGTTGTATGTTGTTAATGTTGGTATGTTGTGTATGTTGTTAATGTTGAATTTTGTTAGCTGGCAGATAAGAATGTAGTTAAGGCAAATTTTGAAATTACATTGAAATTATTTTAGGATATTTTAAGTAACTTAATCACTTTACTACAGATTTATCTACATAGATTTGCAGTTTAAACACATGTTTACCTGTATACATTGTACATTTTCTTATGCTTTGAATTTAAACATTTTCTGAAAGAAGTTACTCGTTTCTGGAACAAATGGGAAAATGTTGTAATGTAGGGACAGATGGAGTCTCACATTTATGTCACACTATAGTGGGGACACTGAAAGAAGTAATAGGGTTATAACAAGGGTTATAACCACTGCAGCATGTATTCTGTGTATGTGCAATAATGTCTTCTTCCGAGGCTTTGAACAATTGCTGAAACAATTTATTTCCTATGTGGGTATCAGAAGCTGTTCTGCATATACTAATTGCTATTGTTTTTCTGTTGCTTTCCTTCAATGCTTTCTTCACTTTCCCTTTGTATTTTTGCAGACGCATTTTGTTATTTTGATCCTTTTAACCTTATTTTCGACCAATTGTCCCATTGAAAATTTGGTTCTTGATGAGTCCAATTATCCCTTATGGTCCGTTTCATGATTCCAAGTACATTATTTAGGACTTTATAGTGCAGAGGTTAGTCTAACTCTTAGATTTAAACGAATAGTCCATTTCGAACGGTTCCAGTTACTCTCTCCGTATAAAAAAATATTATAAAAAAAACGTGTGTGAAAGGATATTGTCACCGGAATTCACGGCTCTTGTAGTGAGATAACGGACAGAAAATAATCAATTTTACAGAAAACTCTCCAGCTATTCAAGTACTAGAAACACTCTAAATGAATTCAATGATGGATTGCAAGATTTTTTTTTCGTCAGTTCCTCCAAATACAGCAGCCCTGAACTATTTCTTCTAAAACTATGCGCTTCTTTCTAAACACATCCTGGATAAAGACGGGGAACAAAAAAAAAATCTAGAACAGTTCCAGTTTCGTTTTCCCGTTTGTACCCACGCTGTGTTCTCTGTGTTTTGCTTTTATACTTTTTTTCACAAACCATTAATTTAGCGTTTTTTCATCAAGCTCAGGGTGGGAAAAAACGCTGTTCCCCGCTCCCAGCATGTTTTTAGTTGTTCTTATTTTCTCTTCCGATCGCTTGTTTTATGCGCTGCACAAAAAACAAGACAAGACGAATAGGCTTGCGTTGTATGCTGGAAAAATAGGGGATAAGTCTTGCTTCTGCGTAACTTTGATTACCCAAGGGATGTTTTTTCATTTAGTTACTCGTTTGCGAAGTATTAAATGTGTCGGCCGGTACGAGGCAAACAAAAAAATGCTTAAGTACGTTAATCTTGAATAAAAAAAGGGTTTTTTTTTCGTAATCATAACAGCAATAGTTGATAAAAACTTCAATTAGAATTCAAACAGCCGAGATTGTTTTAAATCTTAGAAAAGAAGGATTATTAGTCAGCCGATAACAAATATTTATTCGAAATAAGTAATCCTTATCGGATAAAGTATTTTTCCAAATGTATGTTTATTTTATAGATAAAGCGTAATTAGGATATGGTAGTATTTATATTCATTTTTTTAACTATTTCTAAAACTAATATTGTGTTTATTAAGCAAAAATATTATTATTTCTAAGTAACAAGATGAGATTATGAATTAATTTTTAAAACTTTAATTTGGCTTTCCTTGCTTTATTATAGTGGGATATTTGATATTAAATTAATAAAATATGATGAGTTAAATTTTTACACTAATTGTGTTTTGGTTGATTCAACATTGTATTTAGCTTTAAGTTTTAATATTTATGCAAGAAAAATGTAGTGTGTAAGCTGGGAACTTTTGGTTCATATTTTATCCTCGTTTAATGTGATTTAACTTATTAATCTTTATTTATTTGAAATAAAAATGACTATAAACAAATAAATATTTTGTGTTTGCAGATTAAAACTTCTTAAACCTTTACTAATTAAATCCTGAGTTTAGATAGGTACTTAAACCGAAAAAGTTACAAAAAAAAGATGTTGAGAGGAATACGATAAAACATATTATCATGATATTTATCCAATTTATTCCAAAGTTAAAAATTGACAAAAAAAATGAGATTTAATTTTATTTTACCTTTTTTTTTCTACTTCTGGAATAAAATACGATGTTCAATTTTATTGCCACTTTACATACTATTTTCTTTGTAATTAATATACTTGTTAAATATAGCAATAATATCGAATAAAAACCAAAAATGAATTATTTTAAGATTTAAACTAAGTTCCAACAACTGTTATTAAAATTGAGATCCCATTTATCAATTTTTATTAAAATTTAATACTCATAAAACATCTCGGTATTTTAAAAGCCAATTTTAAACACTATCTTACAATAAAACAAAAAATTAAAAGTCGCATGAAATAAAGTGCTTTTATTTATTTTATTGTAACTAAAAGATATATTCCATCATCCCAACCAGTACTTTATAGGAACTATATTACGGAACTTTTTTCCTAATTAATTTGCATCCAAATTTTTCAAGCAAAATACACTAAATGACATATATTTAACTAATGCAGGAAACAAAACACAAACCTTTTGCCTCCTACTATTTCAAAAACTAATTTTATGATAAGGAAAGCACTTACTTTTTATTAGCATTTTAAATAAGTTTTCTGAAGAAAATCAGTGAATAATTTTCTTAAGTGACAGCAGCAGCGCTCTCAACAATGAAAAACAACTCCAAAACATATTTTCAATCAAGTGAAGTACCTTTAAAATTAAGAATTTCCTAAAAACTTGAGCAAAATTATCCAATTTGTTCCTTCATTTCAGAGATTAACCAAAAGAAATTCCACTCTCAAAAAGCCTCTTCAGCCTAGCGGAAAGGGAAAAATGCTCGAACGTAGTACACCCACTCAAATAAACTGTTTTTTACCATCGAGTTATTCATTGACACTCTAGAACTCCAAAAAAAGGTTCCCAAGTGCATATTTTCGCAAAAAAAGGACACAAATTAAATATTTAATAAGCTTCTTTAAATTCGAAAAGTAAAGAAAGACTATTAAAGTGCCGTACGATTCAGAATCCGACATGTAATATGTTGATTCCTTCTTCAGCTCGCTATATTTTTTTCGTAGCTTCAAATGTCTTGCACGTTTTCAATTAAACGTAATTGCCCGTAAAACGGTCTTAACTTCTCAAACATTTGGTAATTAAAACGCTTCTTTCGGCATAGTATATTTCACTCTTTTTTTAAAAACTAACGTTAAGCGCATATTAAAAATCGTTCTGGGAAAAATACTCGAAGCATTTCAGCTATAATGGGTGGGTGACGATTCTTCATTCTAAAACGCGTTTCTTAGAATTTTAGCTTTTGTTGGTATGACTTATTATCTCGTTACTTATAAAATTTAGAATATTATTTTCTGTGAGATATTTTAAAAGAAATACATTTGTACTTAATGAATACTTAATGTTTTTCACTTAAAACTTTAGAAATATATTCTTCCAATGGTTTAATTACAAATAAATTGTTTATAAGTTGTTTAGATGCTAAAAATCAGGTAGTTTTTTGCTGGCATTGCATAAAAATAATAACAATTAACTATAATAATAAAGATTTAAATATTTAGTGCATAAAAGTTCTGATATTTATTCCAAGATTTTTGTCGATAAAAATTAATAGTAATTTGCTTTTATATTTTTTTTCCAAATTCAAATTTATTTTAACAGCAGAATAAAGTACAAAAAAACATAATACAGAAAGTATCACACCAAAGGACAGAAAAGGGAAAGGAAATAAATGAAATTGCAAACGTGCAATATTCCTTCTTTTAAAATAAAAAAAAGCAATACATCTCAATAAATAAATAAATATTCTTTCCTCATGAGAGTGGTTTGCAACGTTACAATTGAAAGACTATAATATTTAACGATATGTTAGTAACTCTTTTATTACTAAGTTATTTTCCCTTATTTGAGCTAGGTAGGAAAATTTGGCTATCAATAGTGTCCCCCATTACTTAAGAAACAGATGTTCTCATTTTATTCCTTTACCAGCTAAAAATACAACCTATGTTAACCAAACCATCTCCTAATGGAAGAAACAAGAAACGTCAAAACGGTTTTGATTAGGATTTTAATAGGCTATGATTCTGCGAATTTTGAAATATCGGTCCTAAATTCTTATATCCCCACTTCTATAGGAGAAATGCAGTGTTATTAGCAACGGTTTGTCGTCAACCTTATGGTTTTGTGTGATGGAAAAATATATTCTTAGTAGTGTATAAATAAGCGTAAAAATAATAAATTATGAAAAGCACCATACATGTAGTTCTTACCCATATGACTCACTGTTAGATTTCTAATTTTTCCAGAAACTTGAGTTATTCGGTAAATAAATCTTCTAGATATCTTATTTTTGCTATCCAAAAGTAATAGTTTTACCCAAAATTAGAAATTGGTTTTGTAACATTTTGAGTTCAGTTCTATTAACTATAAATAGATGGTTGAACACAGCAAATGAGTAATGAGTATTAAAATTACTTCATTAGATATAAGAACAGGAAGTGCAAAGTTTTTATTACATGAAACTTTGTGAATGAGAGAGGTAGGAAATCTATCTAAACATTATTTGAAAGTTGATACTCTTATACGCATGAATTAATAAGTACCTTAATTTAATGAAGTTAATTCTTATAGAGTGTTTTCAGGTGACGTCACAACCGGTTATTTTCTTGTAACTGTGTACCTTCTGTAGGGCTTTTAACTGTTGTTAAGGCCGTTGTTTATCTGTTGCTAAGGCGGTTTTTAGGTATGAGATCACGTGATTGCAAATGCTCCAATAGAAGAATTCCACGGCTAGTCATTTTCTGTAACTGTTAACCTCTGTAGGGCAAAAAACTGTAACATCTTCTGTTGCTATGGCCGTTGTTAGGTCCGAGTCATGTGATTGAAAATGCTCAATAGTACTCAATATACTCTCCATTATCAACTACAGTCCGTACTGTATTCGTTATGAATGACTAATATTTCTCATTATAAGCTTTGAAAATTAAATGAGATAATAATTCTGAAAATAAAAACATGAACTCTATACTTAACATGGCATTAAAGTTAAATGCTTTCATTTACCTAACACCTAATATATTTTCCCTGAAATTGCTGAATGGGCAGATGAGAACATTTTATGATCACTTTAATTAAAATATGTTAATGTCAACAAAATACTTAAACTGCCCGAATCCTTTCCAAGTCAGATTAGGTAATAAATTAAAAGCTTTACTCGTTAAATACACGAATATAAATTCTTGAATGACAATTAATTAAATCGGAAACATTTTTCCTTACAGAATTTTACCCATTTCCCTCCCTAAGAAACATTCTGTTCCTGGAAGTATTCTCCTGTGTAATAACTTTTTGAAAATCTCTTCTCGAGAGGCTCGAAAAAGAATCCGTTAATAATACGTGACAGTTTCGAGAAGGTGACAGGAAATAAGACGTTGTCATTTCTTCGTACTTTGAATTGTTAAGTAAGACACAAAAAGAATGCGCCCGCGGAGTTTTCAGCCTTTTGACAGCCTCCTCTCAAATTTTAAAAAGATTAAGGATCTCGAAAGGGGAAGAAATTGGACAGCTTTTGTTCTTCAACTTTTCAAAATTAGATTTGCAACAAATATATATGGGGTGATATGTTTGTCTTTCTCAGGTTCGCCATTTTTCTTTTTTAGATGTTTGCAGAAGAAATGGATGTGCAGAGAACTTTGATGTGGTCTTCGCCATGAAACCTCTTGAGGGTATCTTATTAGAAGCGAGATAAACCAGCGAAAAAATAACTTTATCTCCATGAAATTTGGAAAGATATTTGTCTCTTAATGTGTTTTTATCATATTTAACACTTTATGTAGAACTCTTCGCGAGTACTTATAGTTATGTCTTATTAGAATGAAATTCGAAAACAATTAAGCATTTTGACTAGTTATCGAAATAAATGCAGATTGAAAGTTCTCATTGCATTACTACAATATTTATGATCTTAAAATTAAAAAAAAAACTTAATAAAATCTATTTAAATTAAATTCCTAAGTGTATGCTGTTTTTCCTTAAAGAATGATTTAGTTTTTTCTACTAATCCATTACCAAATTTGTTAATAAATATATAGAGATTTCTTTGCGATTTTTAAGTTTATATTCTTGTAAATTTTCTAAAAATTCTTTACGTCAGAGTCTTTGACATACATACAAGTTTTATTGATGTGTAAGAATATGTTTCTTAATAAAAGAGTTATAATTACTTCAGTTACTTACGTTGTCTCCATCAAACTCCCTTTTAAATGTTATGATAAATAATAAGTTAAAGCAACTCTTGGTAACAAGGGACCTTTGGAAATGTGTGATTATTTTGTACTTTCTTATTCTTTTTTGCTAAGTAACGTACTTATTTTAAATCAGTTAGTTGAATATTTTTAAATTTACTATTTTTCCTACATTTGAACTTTTGTTTAAGATGTAGAATTATTGGTAACTATATTATAACTGCATTTAATACTTTTATTTAAAGAAGATCTTATTAAAAACAACAAACTAAAAACCCAACAACACAATGTTTTATTATGAATTACTTTCGTAAAAAAAAAGTGTTTTAGCTAAAATAAGACACAAAGTTCAATAACATTTTGAAACTCGATTGCTAGATTTAAGTATTCTTATAAAAATAACAATTATGTTACTTCCAGATACGTATACACTTCATAAAGTGATCATTTATTTGACTTTAAGGAAAATTTACCGTTTTTCTATTTACTGTATTTTTTTGTTTCATAAATCAAGTTAGCTGGCAACGAAGAAAGAGATCTTCTCTCCAGATTCCATCATAAGTAAACAAAATGAAATAAAGAGAAGAGAAGGAGAAAAAAGAAAGGAGAAAAGAAATGAGTGAAATAAAAAACTACAATCAACCACTCACAGGGTTCAACTGAGCGCATGGAGGCCCTGAAATTGGTTTTACTCTCTTGAGAAATTACATCCATGCACTTTTTATTCTTTACATTTATGTTTTTCTTTACCCTTCCAAAGAAGAAAAGATACTTTTGTGAGAGAAATGGGAGACAAAATGATAAATCTTTTTACTTCATGAGAAGCATTTTTAAGATTTTTCTTGCGTTTCCTAATCTTTTTGTGATAGCACTTCTCAAAGCATCCGGTATAAGCTTCTTAGTTTCTTCAAGGCTTCTGTAATTGTTTTTAAAGTTTAGTCCTTTGGAATGAGGGAGATGAAAGAAGTATGGATTATTTATTAAATATTGCGTGATTTGTTTTGCGCACGGTGTGAAAAAAACCCTAAGGATTCAGAGTATCCTAATGACGAACGGAAAAATAAATTAAGTTTTCTTGGGTTTGCATAAGAATGGAAAAGATCTGATTAATCAAGTCTGCCTCTCGATGATACATCCCAGATAGCACGTAACCTTGCGGTTAGCCCTTTTTTTTCACTGTCATTGGGCTGCCTAAAAAGGGTTTGCCGAAAAGCCTTTAAGCAGTGCAAGAAAAGGGCTGTTCCGTGGCTGACCAAACAAGGTCTACCGAAAAGCCCTACAGCAGCGCTTGACGCAGGGCTATGAAAGGGCTGTCCCCCCAACCCTGTTGAAGGGCTTTCAGGAAAGGGCTGTGACAGCCAAGCCAATTTAAGCCCACGTGACATACCACGTGACCCCAATAAGTCCATCCAAACTCCACATCAACATCCGCCATTTAATTACCATTCCTGAGAGCAAGTATAAATTTTGTGTGTGAAGATATTTTCATTTCAAGAGCAAAAGCAAGGTAAGTTTTAAATGTTTTTTTTAGAGTTATGAAACATCTTCTTTTCATTTTGCATTAAATTGTGTAACTTGTTAAGTTTAACGTATATATTATTCAAAGTCGTGGATAAGTGGAAGGTTTTCTGAATGAATGTTGCCTCTTCGAATTCAAAATTTTTTAGATTGTTTTATCGGTTTAAATTGTCCAAGCTTCACTAATAAGTAAAGCTCATTAAAGTAAATTGGATCATAAATTATTTATTTAAAATTCGCGAAAAGAAAGGTAGATCTAAATAACTTTGCATTAATTTTCTCAATTCTTAAACTTCCATCAGATGTAAAAAATCCATTAGAATAGCAATTATGAGAATTCTTAACTATCCAAATTGGCCATTATCCAAATCGCTTTGAGAAAAATATCGAGGCTTATTTTACATTTCATGAAAAATGCATTTAAATAATATACAACTTTGATATGTGTAACCGAAATTATTTTACAAAATTTTATTTGTTTCTATAGTCATTGAAACTAATATATTGTATGCCTACTTCTTCTCATGTCTTCTGTTTAATATATTTTTGTGTTTTCTTGTTAACTTGGTCTTTAATCTGTTATGATTCAATGTTCCAATTATTTCAAATATTAGTAGTTTGATTTTATTTCAAAAATAATATTAATAAAATTAGATTATAATTAGCTTGTAGTACTAAAGATAGTATTTTTCATCAGAACATGTGAGAGAAAAAAAAAGAATTCACACTGAAATCGGAATGGGAAAATTATTTTGTTTAAATTTAATCAATTGGGAAAATTATTTTTGTTTTATATTCTTTTAAACAAAACAACTTCTTGTACATCAGCTTATTATATATGAAACTATATTTATTAAACTTTCTATTAATTTATTTTTTTTTCAAATGGAAGTAAACCTATTTGGATAAGAAAAAAATACATTAAAATTTTACTTTTGCAGAACGGCGTTATGTTTTCATGTGTGATGGTAAACATAAAAAATATCTAAAGAATAAAACATTGTAATGTAATATGATTAATTTCTGTAAACATTTTTAGTTAAGAACTTTCATTTTTTCTGAGTGGAATCAAACTTCTTTGGGGGGAATGTTTATTGTACATTTTTAAATGACTTTTAAAACTTTATTTTTAAGAACATCAAATACAAAATTTCTAATCTTTCTTAAAATTCTGAAATCAGTATTTTTAAATAAATTTTTCAATTTTTCTTGAAAGAATTAAACCATTTCGGGAAGAAAAAGGTTTTCTATTTATAGGTTTTATCTAAAGCAAAAAGTAATATTATTTTATTTTTCAGAAGTCTGTTTATACGGCTTTATTAAACGCGCTTATTGGATTAATTTACCAGCCAAATAAGGTATATTTAGTAAATACTCTAAACTATAACTAAATAAATATTTACGTAAAGTAAATACTTAGGTTTTATTATAGATTCAAAATTTCTGTAAATTTTGGAAAGGGAAAAAACTTTTTTCAACTTTTTTTTAAATCATTATTTTTTTAAAGTGGAAAATTTTTCATGGTTAAATTTTTACTTTAGTACTGGATTATGTTCTTATGAGTGATATTAAATAAAAAAAAATATTTAAAGAAAAACATTTCAATGAAACTATAATAAATTTCTGTAAGCATTTTTGATTACAAACCTTAAAATTTCCATTTTTTCTGAGCGTAATCTAATTTCTTTGGGGAAAATGTATTATATATTTTTAAAATGATTAAAACTTCATTTTTAAGTATTATATTATATAAGAACATCAGCTAAAAGTACTTTTTTATTGATATCAGTGGTAGGTATAATTCTGAGTACAGTATTTTTAAATAAATTTTTAAATTTTTCCGGAAAGATATAAACCCGGATAAAAAACGGTTTTCCATTTCTAGGTTTTATTTTGAGCAAAATATTTTTCTTTTCAGAAGTATGTTTAAAGACCTACAAAGAAAGTAAGGAAAATATAGTAAGGGATGCCATAAGTGATTGGTTCATACAATCCAAATTTAGGATTGCACGCAGGTAATTTTATGTAGGGTAGTGGCACCAGTAACTGACACTTTAAGAGCAATTTTTGAAATAATTAGCTATTGCTACTTACTAAAATTATCCAGGAAAAAACCTTTTGTTCCGAAAAATTAAATGAAGTTTCAATATTTATTTAGAGCACAATTTGTTAGTCTAAGTAATTTTTTTCTATTTTTAAAATATTTTTTAAGTTGGCATGGTCGAAGCACCAGTAACTGACACCCTGTGAAAATTTTGGAACCAATAACTGACACCTCCTGAACCAGTAACTGACACTTTGAAATACCTTTAATAAATAAGCTGTTTTTTGTATGCTACATTACTTTTTTAGCAAACATAATATAATGAAACAAATATTTTATTTTTTAAGCAATTTTGCAAAATATGAAGGAAAATATCAGGCAAAAAAGGTATTTTAAATCAAAATACATTTAAAAAGGGCCATTTATGGGATATTATAAGACATACCATATTACTACATAAAAATGATACTAAGTCAAACAATTTCACATTAATAAGAAATTTAGTTTATTAATAAGTTTATTAATAGAAAATTGTACACAAATTATATTTAAACTAAATAATAAGTACAAACAAAGAGGAAAGTTTTCTATCTGTTTTCATAAAAATAGTTGATTTACTTAAATAATTTAAATGTTACTTTTAGGAAAGTTGGTTTCTGAGTATTTAAAAAATGTAATTACAAATCGTTTGTGAAAATGATCCATTCTATTTCCTACCATCTAATGATTTGTTGCGATATAAGCAGAATGAAAACACTGCTATATTCCAATACCAATAACTGACATAGGGCAGAACCAATAACTGACAGGGTGTCAGTTACTGGAAAAATATTAAATTTTAAAAATTTAACTGCACAACTTTATTCTAAATAGCTTCCACCATATTCCCTAGAATTTCCAAGCAATTACCTTGAATTTCAATAAAACACCAGTAACTGACACCCATGTCAGTTACTGGTGAAATTCATTTTTTAGATCCAGTAACTGACACCCCATTTAAAATAAATAAAAAAACATTTTTTAACAAAAATAACTCTGTGGCATGAATTTATGTACTATTATCAAATACATTTCATGTTAAAATAGGTTTCAAAAAGAAAATTTGATTAAATTAGACCCTAATCAAAAATGCGTGTCCTTAATTTCAGCCTTAAGCCAACCTCTGAAAATCGGAAGTTTCTTAACATGAAATGGGAATTCTCAATTTATTAAACTTAAAACCCCTTGGTATAAAATAAATACTGCATAAAGTTAAAGATAAATGTCTAAAATATTAAGAGAGACCATGATTTATATCAAGTTCACAATACAAATCTTATTATTATGAATTAAATCTCAAAGTGTCAGTTACTGGTGCCCTGTCAGTTACTGGTGCCACTACCCTATGACTTCATTAAAAAATGTTCCACATTCTTAAATTTTGGATTTATGAAACACGCTGCATAAATAAAATGAATATCAGTTAATCTATAATCATCTCCTGTATCAGCTGTTTTCTATTATTAGGCCAAAAGTTCTATAATTTAGGGACCACTTAAAAACGTCCAACAGGTTGAGAATCATTAATGTAATACACAAATGTGGCTTGTTTTGAAGTCAGCTAGAATGGGTTAATAGAACTGGTGACTGGATATCTGAGAAAGAATTTTTTTTTTCTCCAAAATGTTAATTTCTGGCACACAAGCAAGATATTTTTACCGAATATTTATTTATACACTGCTGAAATAGTCTCATACTGAATGATTTTCATTATATGTTTCCTCTTTTTTTCAGAGACAAGAGAATTTTGGAAAAAGATGGAAACCATAAATTTTAAACTAATTTTAATTTTTTGTGTGTTAAAATAAAATTCTTGATAAATTCTGCGTATTTTTAATTAAAAATTTTCTTATGTTTATGTCTGTGGGGATTCTGAGTATATTTTGTTTATTTAAGGGAGTTTTATAATTAATATTTACTTCTTCCTTAGAACATGTTATCCCAAATAGCAGTACAATATTGTTTTCTTGTATTTTGTTTTAAAGAATTGCTAACAAAAATTACCTCGCTATCTTTTTTAATAGTTACAAAGAAGTTTTTATATTGCAATCGACACCTTTGCCAGTCCTGATAATTGTAATTATCTATTTTATATTTTATTTTCTTGTATTAATTATTTTGTATGATGTATCTTGTAATTTTTTTCCTTGTGTTTCTTCTTCTTTATATGTATTATTTAAATAGATTCAAAAGGCACTTGTAAGGAATGAAAATCTCCGAAGTGTATAATTTTAATTTTTTCTTACTCTTTAAATACTGGAAATACTCTTTAAAAAACTGGCCAGGAGTATTTTCACTCTTTGAATTTTTCGCAAAGGTTTATGTTAAACCTTTAGCCAAGGCATCCTAATTATCATACTTTTTAATTGTGTTTCATATAGCAATAGTATTTTTTTTCATTAATGAAAAAAAATATTAAAAATATAATAAAACAAATATTTGCTAAGTTAAAAGTTGATGGGGGATAATTTTCCCTCTCTTTTTAATGTCATTTTATTTATAAATGTGCAAATGAACTTCCATGTAGTTCAATATTTCCCTTCATTTCATGAGTATCCTTAGTATGATTTGAGTCTATGAGTAGAACCAGTATGCTTTGATGGCTCCTTATGTAGGATATTCTTAATTATAAAATTTACTCATGTGGTATTTTAAGCAAGAACAATCTCTTGTCAATTTTAACTTTTAAAATATACTTCTACTGAAAATGTTTCTCTAACCCAGTTTTTTATGGAATAGCAAATACTGTTCTATAACTTTAGTTGGCAAAGTCCCTGCATGGTATGCAGTCTTAACATTCTAATTCAGTAAAAATTACTTTTTATGTGGCCATAATTTGAATTCTAAGAATGAGAACCTTGAGTGTATTTCTAATTTAAATTTACCTGACCTCTGTCCTGGACCTCTGTCCGGATCCTGTTATTAGTATATTTTGTATATTTAACGGATTTTTTATGCTTATTTCTCTCTGTACTCTATGTTAATCCAGAAGCTATATTAGTCTAGTTTGTGTTATTGTCAGTGTAATACTTTTTCTAGCATTGTGTGTTAAAATAAAATTCTTGATAATATTCTGCGTATTTTTAATTAAAAATGTTCTTATGTTTATGTCTTTCTCTGATTCATGGGGATTCTGAGTATATTTTGTTTATTTAAGGGAGTTTTATAATTAATTTTTACTTCTTCCTCAGAACCATGTTATCCCAAATAGCAGTACAGCAGTATTGTTTTCTTGCATTTTGTTTTAAAGAATTGCTAACAGAAATTCCCTCGGTATCTCCTTCAATGGTTGTTTGGAAAACTTCTTAACTTTTACAAAGAAGTTTAAAAATGTAGAATATTTAAAGTTTTTTTATACCATAAAATGTATCAATTAAATATTCAAAAAGAAGTTATTTAATGAGAGCAAAGTACTTAATATTAGATTAGTAAATTGTATAGATAAATTATTACCAGAGTTAAAGGTTAAGAATTGCATTTTGTATTTTTTATTTTCTTTGTTGAATTATGTGATACAAAATTATTCCTGAAAATATGTACCACTGTATATATATAGTGCAATATTTCGGGGAAAATTTTGTGTCATCACATAATTCAAAAAACTCAGGAAAAATATGAAATGCAATATTAAACCTAGAACTATGGAGAAAATTCGGAATACCCTCCAACAAACCTAATTTATAACACTATATTAAGTTTTAAATAAAGTTTAATAGCCAATTTAAAAGACCTAGACGTGACGACGTTGTCGCAGGGCTTTCATTCCAGCCCTGTCGCAGGGCTTTCGTTCCAGCCCTTCGCAGGGCTTTCATTCCAGCCCTGCCAAAGCCCTACAAAGCGTCAACTAGCAGAGGTCGGTTTTACCCTGTCACAGGGTAAACAGGGCTGTCGTGACAACCCTGCGACAGCCTTACACGGGATTACGCCGCAGGGCTACGGCAGGGCTGTAACAGCCCTACATTGCTATCTGGGATTGCACTTCAAAATAAAGCACATATCTCATTTGGACGTATCCCCAAAGTAGTTTAGAGAAAACAGGGGCTATAAAAAGCTTACTCTGGACTTGACTAGTATATAGGAACACAGTACTTAGAAAAAACTGAAAAAGAAATTGTAAAAAATTCGCTTAAATACATTTTTCTGCTAATATTATGAGAGCGGATGAGAAGCCAGGGGAATATCAGTTAAAATGAGTAAAATGTTGACTAAATGGGACAAATAAAATTTTAAATACCTACTGAATATTTAATATAGTACAAACAACGAATGGTTTGATAATATTTTCTATGATTTATCACTGCTATTAAACTAGTTTTATAAACCAAAGAATATATATTTCTCATAGAACACATGGCGATCGAAAGTCCCAAGCGCGAGGCAGTACTCTCAAATTTTCTCGCGTGAAGCAGTCGAGGTTTCTTTGAATTCCAATTCGTTTGCACGAGCGAATAAGAACAGGCAAAAATGAGAAAGGGATAGAAAGATGATTCTGAGTTGGAAAAAAGAAATTGCGAAGGATCTTTTACATTTTATTGGATATTTTTTTATCTTTATAGTTTTAATTATTAGTTCTTCGTTTACAGGGTTTTAGTTCTACATTTTACAGGAGTTTCACTTGCTCCTATGGAAGAGCCTCTACTGCCAAAATCTCATCTTTCCATGCATTCTCCCATATTACGAGACCCTCTCGCTAGTTAATGCAGTTCACAAATCGCCCGGAAAGCCCCTCCACAACCAAAGGACATCCCCATTACAGCCAAGATCTCTACACCCTCCATCACACCCCTCTTCAAGGTATCCTCTCGCTACTTAATCCGGTCGCATCATCCTGCAACCCCCTTTTGTTAAGGTCACGCATTGTTAATTATCTTGCCGAGAAAGGCCCGAGACATTAGGTGGGAGGTGGCGAAGGGATCAGGGATGTCGGCTCCCATCGTTTATCACCGGCTGTTTCAAAGGGCTGGAGGGATGGACCGTAATTTATTGTCAAGGGGGGGGAGTAGTTGACTTTGGTGGGAATGGAGCTTCGGGTGATAGAGCGCGGAGTCGAGTTTTAAAGATGGAGGTGTCTAAAAATGATAATTTTCTGGTTGGGTTGATGTACGTACACTCTGTAGGTGTGAGAGTGTTAGGGGAGAGTTCTTTTGGTTGTAATGACTAAGGGTGAATAATGTTGTTGGGGGGATATGTATAAGTGATGGCAGAATTTGTTTAAGGAAGGAAACAAGGGGTTGGTTACAAAATTATAGGCAATTCTTTTATTTTGTCTTTAACCCTTCATAGAAGATAGCCTTACATTGTTGAGAATTATTGATATTTAAGAAGGTGGAATCAGAATCACGTCGTCAACCGTATAAAAATGTATATTTCACTTCATTTTAGCCAATGGCTGATGGTATACTTGGAAGATTCTATTGATCCCATATCCCCACGGAGATGAGGTACTGTCGCCCATGCCACACACATATTGCATGCACATTGCACAACCCGTTTTCACTAGAGAGCTATATTCATTAGGGTGGAGCGAAAAAAACTTTTTTTCGAAATTCAAAAAGATACCTATGGCAAAAGTGGTCTTATGTAATAAGATGAAAAACCGCGCAAAAATTTTTGAAATCGGTTAATATCTCAGTTCGCGCATCGAGCTCAAAGTTTATAAAAATGCTTAAAAATGAACATTTTTCGAAATTTTTAAGATAATATTTAAATAAAATTTATAGAAATATTCTCGCTTGTAACCTCTTTATAAAAGCTCAAAAAAGTAAAAAAAGAAAATTTAATGTTTATTTTTTAAATATTTGGGTGCGCAATTTTGCTTGAAAAATGCGAAATTTTCGAATAACACAATGCGACAAATAAAAAATGGGTCAAAATGCCACAGAAACTTTGAAAGCAGATTCTTATGTAAAATGACCCCCTGAATCCGAATCCGACCCCCGTTTTTCTCCATCAGCTTCAGATTTTCGGGGAACAGCCCCCCACACTTGTTACGTTCTTCGACGACTTTATAACTTTGAACTCAATTTTCAGGGTCAAAGAGCATTGCTTTAGTCTTCAAATTGCCCTCCAGGAGACAAGAAAGATTCAAAGGTTCAAATTAATAAAATATGAAAATTTGTATTAAATGGATAGGTTTAAGGGGTAATTAACCCCCTAAAAACGTAAAAAAATCACTAAAAATAGTAGGATTTGTTATACCCCATTTATTTCACTTATTTTTGAAGCAATTCATTTTTAAAGGATCCTAACCGTTTCCCAAGGACCCAAATTTAATAATGATATGCAGCAATGATTTTTAGGAAAAGCGGTTGAGGAGTTATAACCCCCGAAGCACCCGCGGAAGGGTTCGGAAGACTCTCTGAATCGCGCAGGCGTACGCGCGCTCAAGAAACATGGAACACCTCCATAAAACCGGCCAGCTACTATCGAACCAAAGATTTTCTACTTAGGAAAGACTTATAATATACGAAAAATGTCATTTTTAAAATTTTCAAAGCATGAATATAATTTCTTGAGCACGCGTGCGCCAGCGCGATTCAGAGAGTCTTCCGAACCCTTCCGCGGGTGCTTCGGGGACGATAACCCCTCAACCGCTCTTCCTAAAAATCATTGCTGCATATCATTATTAAATTTGGGTCCTTGGGGAACGGTTAGGACCCTTTAAAAATGAATTGCTTCAAAAATAAGTGAAATAAATGGGGTATAACAAATCCTACTATTTTTAGCGATTTTTTTACGTTTTTAGGGGGTTAATTACCCCTTAAACCTATCCATTTGTTACAAATTTTCATATTTTATTAATTTGAACCTTTCTTGTTTCCTGGGGGGGTAATTTGAAGACTAAAGCAATGCTTTTTGACCCTGAAAATCGAGTTCAAAGTTATAAAGTCGTCGAAAAAAGTAAAAAGTGGGGGGGGGCTGTTCTCCGAAAATCTGAGGCTGATGGAGAAAAACGGGGGTCGGATTCGGATTCAGGGGGGTCATTTTACAAAAGAATCTGCTTTCCAAGTTTCTGTGGCATTCTGACCCATTGTTTTTTTGTCGCATAGTGTTGTTCGAAAATTTCGCATTTTTCAAGCAAAATTGCGCACCCAAATATTTTAAAAATAAACATTAAATTTTCTTTTCTTACCTTTTTGAGCTTTTATAAAGATGTTACAAGCGAGAATATTTCTATAATTTTTATTTAAATATTATCTTAAAAATTTCGAAAAATGTTCATTTTTAAGCATTTTTATAAACTTTGAGCTCGATGCGCGAACTGAGATATTAACCGATTTCAAAAATTTTTGCGCGGTTTTTCATCTTATTACATAAGACCACTTTTGCCATAGGTATGTTTTTGAATTTCGAAAAAAAGTTTTTTTCGCTCCACCCTAATATTCATCCATCACCACCCACATACAAATATCCATGCCCGAGCAGGGATTTGAAACCTGGGCCCTCGGTATCGCAGTCAGATACTCTAACTAAGCACTACATAATCCAGCACGTCGGCTAAATAATTGACATACAGTTGGTTATTTTCAAGAATATTTTTACAAATTTATTGCTTTAAATCACAATTAGAAGTAGTATATGACTTTGAAACGAAAAGTTTCAGGAAATCGTTTTGACAAGACAGATGTAATCGTATACAGTAAATAACATTAAAAATAAAATTTACGTAGGCTGTATGATTTATTATTATATGTATATGTATTATTTATTTATTTGAAAAGTACATAAAAAAGGAATAAAAGTACAGTTCTTTTACTTTATGATATTTCCATGCGAGGAGTAAAGATTAAAGAGGCTTGTAATGAGTTGGATGGTCTTGCTGAAACACTTTTCATTTTCAACTTTGTGTTTCTTGTAATAAAAAATGTAATGTTTTCAAACCTAATTATTCCGCATAACTTTGATAGTATAAATATTTCTAAATAAATTTTGAACTAGAAGTCCATGCCTTGAAAAAAACTGGTTCGATAGTTTTTCACCTATCTTTAGAACTTCCTTTGTTACGGGATTCTCAAGTTATTTTCCGGAATAGTAATTTAATATCACTTTCTCATTGAATGGACAATTGCAGTCAATTTTTTTGAAAATCTTAATGTATTCAGAATCGCTTAAAACCTCCACAAAACCATTAATATACCTTTCAAAGCGCTAATTTTTAAGTTATTTTTAATTAAAAAGAGCTTCGTTTCGGTCTGAGCTGAAACAACTCGTGACGTCATGCGTGCCTTGTTTACAATCATTCCGCTTTGAAATACATTGAGCTCTAGTTTTTGTTTTGTTTTTACAACCTCGTGTTTCCATGGAAACTGTGTTTCCCTCATTTCTGAGAGGCACTTTTAACGTCAGCTTTTCTGTAATGAAATATCTTATAATTAACTTACAAAATTTTTCTCGTAAAAGACAAGCGTATTTTCGGATTCAGGAGAGAATTTTCAATAAGTTAAAATTGAAAACTTTGAATTTTAAGAGATGCTGCAATTCTCCATTCAGGACAAAGGCTGACTGGGACAAATCTCTTGTAAATAGAAGGTAACTATATACCATGCATTCTATCATCTTGAAAAGCTTATGAAATTCTCTATGCATATCTAATAGTTTAAGATGTATTAAGTCTATATGTACGGAGAGGTTAAACTAATGTCCTGATTTTGCAATTCTAAACGTCGTACAAGCAGACGTGCGCTTTACGCATTCATTAGGGATGCTTTGACGGAGATTCAAAGTACATTCAACGTAATCCCCTGCGTTCCTCTTTATTAATTTTAACAAAGCGTGTTAACAAGTTTAAATACATGAATTTTTGATGTGTGCAGAAATTTGTTTAATAATAGTTGTTTCCGGGAAAATGTGAATTAACTTAGATAATTTTAATTTTTCCATAAAGCTTCTTAATGTAAAACTATTTGAAATATGAAGACCCTCTCTATAGAATTTAATATAATAATGATGTTTATTAGGGTGTATCGAAAAAAACTTTTTTTTTTGATTTTGATAAAGTCTTAACAAAAAAAAGTTGTCTAAGGTGGCAGAGAGTACCTGTGAATTTTTTCAGAATTTTCGGATAATATCTACGGGTGCCGCAAAGCCCCCGAAGGTTCCCATGTTAATCCTATGGGTGCGCAAGCCAAAAAGGCCGAAAATCGGTTTTTCGCCCCTCATTTCTACCATTTCTCCTCATTACGACCCTATATGAAGTAATGAAGTATGCTACCCGAAAAAACTTGAATAACAGCTTAAATATCTATATGACGTTTTTTTGTGTGTTGAAAATCGCGTATTTCCAAGAGCCCACAATCAACGAAATATAGATATTTAGGCTATTATTCAAGTTTTGTCGGATAGCCTAGATCATATAGGGTCCATAACTCGAGTGAAGACATTCGTCGTGTGATTAGGGTAGAAATGAGGGGCGAAAAACCGATTTTCGGCCTTTTTGGCTTGCGCGCCCATAGGATTAACATGGGAACCTTCGGGGGCATTGCGGCGCCCCTAGATATTATCCGAAAATTCTGAAAAAATTCACAGGTACTCTCTGCCAACTTAGACAACTTTTTTTTGCTAAGACTTTTTGTATAGTTACTAACATTAGTAGTACATTTTTTGTATTATAATTACAACAATTAAAAACTATGGGTTGTAGAGGTGTAGTTCTTTGGGATTTCTTATGTGTTCCACGCATAGAACCTGCCTGTGTAGAGTTTGAGTCAATTTGTTGAAATACCCTGTATAGTTTTTCCAAATAAAAATATAATTTAAGAACTATACGCAAAAACTGTAAAAAATATTTTTATTTACTAGGGCCCTTTCAAACTCTAAAATTAAGTACTTTAGAGAAATATGAAGTCTTCAGAGTCTTGATGTCGTATGAAAATTCCTCCCTGGAAACGAAGCTAATTTTCAGCAGTCTGGGATGCGAAGATTCGCTCTGACGGCTGCTTGTTGTAGCTAGAGCTCACAGGGGAGTCATTTTGCCGGGCGCCCAAGCATTAAATTACCCCAGGTTGCAAATTCCGAGCAGTGAGAAAAATCTAAAGTATGATTATCAGATGAGGGAGGCAGCTGTAGTACACTCAAGGAGTGAAATCAGGACAATGCTGCTGCAGTTGTTAGGAAAAAGTACTTGGTTGGAAATGAAATGGGAGGAAGGGATCCTATAGAATGATATTCAGAGAGATACTAATGTTGGAATTTAGGAGAATTGGAGTTCGTGTCTTTTACTTATGAAGAAAAATGGGGAAGATTTAGGAAAAATGATTTATTCTCCAAGCAAGATAGCGGGTTTTTTCGGCATGGGTTTTCTAAATTAGTCACTTAAGCTTTAGTATTATTTGGTTTAAAAAACGTAAAAAATATCAAGAGTGTTTGTACTTTAATGACTCTTTATAAAGTTTTTCGTTTAAGTTTTATTACTTTAACACATTATTGGATAGTTTCTTTAAAAAAGAGGATATATTAGGCAACTTTTCTCTTTTTACAAAACTCGTTATCATGATTCAAAAATTGCACCGATGCATCTCTGATCTTCATATAACCTGAAAAACACAAGAAAAAAGCAGAATGAAAACATTTTTTAAGAGTGGAAACATGGATTTAAAAAAAACCTTTTTGGGCGTATTTAAAAGGAAAAGCTTAATACTTCTAGTAATTATTTTTATTTTTTCCAATTCTGACATTGATTATTGTTCATACATTAAATCAGTTGGGGTAGGTTTTTTCACTTTTGATTTTTTTAAATTTTGACCTCCTTTCTCACTCTTGAATTTCGTCCCTAAAAAACAACGCTAGGCACAAATGCCACCTTGTAAGGCTATTTTTCCTTCATTTCTCTTAAGAAAACGTTTTCTGTTGTTATGAAATGAATAGAATAGTTTAAACTTTCAGAGGGTTGTTGACACCGGTGTTTTAACGCAGAATTATACTATTTTAAAGAACAGTCTATCTATTATTATCTATTAGTAAGTCAACTATCTTCAAATAAGCCATCTTTATGTGACACCAGTCGCATTACTTTCCTAACACCCCGTGGGTAATTTTAATTTCTTTATGTGCAGATAATCTACTTTAATCTTCTTTTGGCTCACTTTTTTCATGGTAATTTCTTTACCTGGAAAAATGTATAAATGAAATATTCGAAACAGCTCATTCATTGTCAAGTATTTCACTCCACATCTCTACTATACTATTAATATTTCAATCTTTATTTTGAAAGGGACTTAGACTAAAATATACGCACTATAACCTTACTTAAAGTTCCTGACTGGCCAGTATCCATTACGACCGTGAAGCCAAATCTCTCCACTTTAAGTGATTCACGGGGGGGACTCCTCTTTACTCTGCTCGATTGGAACTTCACTCTGAATGGATCGAGAGTCACCACTCCGTTCAAATTGCTAGTTACTTTCGACTCCCTGAATCAATCTATTAACGTTTAGACTGAGGCTGCTGACGCTTTAATTCCCAAGTAACTCTCGGGGATTGAAATGTTCTGATTCAATTGCTTATGATTTTTAATTTGCAACGTGTTAATAGTTTCATAGAATTATTCCATGAGACAAATATCTTGTATGTTGATACTTCATTTTAACAAAATGAAGTTAATTATTGGTGCTTTATTCTATTAATTTAAGCTATAAGAGTTTATTATAAAATTGTGTGAATTGTTTGTTTATAATTAACTTTAATTTGAATAAATGTATATTTTTTATTTAGTTTTCACCATAACTTCAGATGATTACATCAAAAACATTATTTTTTCTGTTTCATTTTATATAATAACACTTAAGTATATTTCATTTTATAATTTTTGAAACAACCAACATGAATGACTCTTACTGAATAGTTATAAAATTTTCAAGTATATCTAGCACGTAATTTTAGTTTTACTTTGATCATTATTTTTATTGTGTTTAGTTTACTTAAATGAAGTAAGCGTATCTACTGCTGGCTGATTTTTTAGAATACCAACATAGTATAAATTACACAATACTAATGGATTTAAACATGCATGTTTTTTCATAGAGATAATGGGCACCTGTAGTCATTTCACAGAAATTAAAAACAATTATCACCAGGATGAGTTTTATATCCCTTATCAACGATATAATATCAAGTATTTATAAAGTATCGATATAAGATCCAAGTATTTATAAAGTATCGGTATATAATCAAGTATTTATAAAGAATCGATATAAGATCAAGTATTGACCAAGTCAGTAAAAGAGGAAAAAAAAGTTGTAATCCACAATAAATTTAATCACATTTACAGACAATTGATTCGGAGATCAATGGATCCGCCAAACAATTGTCTGCAAATGTGATTAAATTTATTGTGGATTACAACTTTGTTTTTATCCTTTACTCAATCAATCTCCACAAGTATTACTTACCTTTATTGACCACGTATTTGATAAAAGTATTAAATATTATAGCTATAGCTCCTCTTGGGCAAAGTCAGGCATATGATCTAGTTAAATTCATAAATCACTGATATAAATTCTTTATAAGACTCTTTACAGCAGTGAATCTATGAAAGACTAATAAATTCCACCTATGCCATTAGAATGTGAACACCATCGAGAAAATACCTTCTCCAAAAGAACACTTCCAAAGATTAAAAGCTTACACGAACCAAATTAAGATTTATTATTCCCAATCCTCCACGCTCCATCCCACGCGCCATTTCACTTTTATAGCCCGTAATCATGCAAAACCAACTCATCACAATCCCAGCCTCATCAATACCAGGAGAAAAAAAAAGCCTCACCATCAGATATCTGCTCGCTTTTAAAAGGTATCATTTGATGAGGAAGGAACCGCTTTTCGCAGGCTGAGTAGCTCAAAACCATGGGACACACAAGAAACGCTCCTCTGGTTAATTATTCTCATTCTCCTGGGTGGTGCTGGGAGATCAAAAACGTCGGCCGCCTCCATTTATCATGCTTAGAACTGTCCAGTGAGCTGATACTGATAGCCCTGCGAAGTTTCGAGACATGAATTATCAGACGGAGGTACAAATTAGGGGTTAAGCGATCGCAGTAACATAATGATCGAAAGTAGGCTGGTGTAAGGGGATGCCGGGGATAATATTTTCCCTTGATGTCATGTCAGACGGGGAGGGATGTAAGTGATGTATGGGCGAGGGAGGTAAGAGGTTTATTAATTACTTTGGAAAAACAGGTGTATGCTGGGATGTTTCGGTGAGGATAAGGGATGTGCAGTTCATTTTTATTAGTAAGCTTTTTTTTTATAAAAATATAATAAAATGAAATTTGGATTTTTTTTACATGCATGTAATATTTTTAAACCTTCTATTTGTAAGATGGACAATTATGTTGCTATGGTGGAAACAATATTCCTCATAAACGTTACAAAATTCCTCTTAATAAAGCTTAAATTGATAAATTGCATTTCTGGGAAAAAAGTATCAGGTTATGAAGAAGTAAGGGTGATTATATTCATTTCTAAAGATTTTTGCCCTAAATTATTTGTCTTTTGAGATTTGATTAAGTAGTCTTGAGGTCAAATTTAGAATAAAAGTTTATTAGAGGCATTACGATCAATGATAGGTACAGTATTTAGTGTTTGTTATAATTTAACAAGTATAACTAAAGCAATGAAAATATTACGAAACTATTAAAATAAGTAAAATTCCACTAGTAATAAATTGCTCTTATTTTATACTATCATGCGAAGATAAAAATAAAACGGCGTAATTGTATTAAAGGAAATACATATTAGGGGCGGGTTTCCATTTTATATGCACCGAAAAACACCGGGTTCCCATTCAGTTTATTCGTTAAACTAAAATGGTGTGCTGCAAGAATTTACAAATACTTTTAGTGCATCGTCAAGCATAAAAAGTTTGAGAAACACTACGATCTTCAAACTTACAAGTTTTTAGTCGAAACTATTACCTTAATGGTAAAGT
Source organism: Tetragnatha montana (assembly GCA_963680715.1). Taxonomy (NCBI): domain Eukaryota; kingdom Metazoa; phylum Arthropoda; class Arachnida; order Araneae; family Tetragnathidae; genus Tetragnatha; species Tetragnatha montana. Next base: position 14,242,733 of record OY796685.1, read on the forward strand.
AAAAAAAAATCTTAGACATATACGTCTTAATACCTACTACGAGGAAAAGACAAACTTTATAACAAGGTCTATATTTAGTAGTAATGTAAATTTCTCCCAAAAAACATTTAAATTGAAACGAAGGATGACAATATGATGGTTTTGAGTGACAGACCTTGTTAAAATAAATATTTTGTTTATGTTTGGTCTTCGGATGTGATTATTTGCTTCAAGTCACTACCTAGCAATTATACTTTATCTTTGTCTAAATCGATTTTATAAAACAACAGCTTTATTCGCACTATAAGAAAGTTCCATGAATTTTCATATAAAACTGTAGTATTTTCATTCGTTTATGACCAACGGAATAATAACGGAATAATTTATGCTTGGTAAAAATTCCTAATATGTACATACTTCTGAAATTAGATCAAAAGGAGAGGCAGTTTAAATAACGCTATTTTGAAAATATATTTTTCTTCAAAGCCATTATGAGTTTTCCTTATTAAATACTTTATTTCAGACACCAGTCAAACACAAAATTTCTTGTTTTGCCTCCCACTCTATCAATTTTGACATACTCAACACATATTACTTTCTATTTTTTCAACATACTTCAGTAATATTGGTAAAGTTATCAGTTTTATAGCAAATTAATCCTTTTTATGAATAACATGCTAACTTTATATAAACTTTATTAATTATTTATTTATTATTTATTAAAACTTTATATAACTTTATATTTTAATTTTATAATAACATTTTATGAATATGAATAACATGAATAATTCGGTGTCTTTAAAACCCCTTTTCTTCCCTCCCCTCTCTGCTATATACACACTTGCAAGCATTCCCCTGTGTATCTACTGTTTAAATGCTAGCAATCTCACCGTAAAAGTTTAATTAACGAACTCCACGATCCACTTGGAACTGATGTCACATCATCCATTAAATAAAACAATAGCCTCTAAACTACAATAGAGATACTACGCAAAAAATAGTTATTAACAAAAAAACTGCCTCCAGCAGCTGATATAAGTTTTTTTTTTGTTGCCTGTTTTTATTTCAGATTTTTCTCATCATTCTTAAAGGAGGAGGAGGAAGAGGAGGAAAAAAACGCAACACCTTCAAAAATTTATAATAAAACGTGCCCTTTCTTTCGGAATTCTCTATTCATACTTTTTTCTCAGTTTATTAAGCATTTTTGAGTATCTTTTGTAAGATAATAAAGTTTTTTAGGGTTAACACGTTGAGAATGACTAGCGAGGTTAGGGGGGGGGGATTCTCATGAACTGGATCTCACTTTAAAAAGAGCAGAAGTTATATAAAAAACCATATTATTTTGAGAGAGTAAAACACTCTTATTTTCCTTAAGTATCGGACTTGACATTGTCAAGTTAAATATATTTTAAACACTTAAGCTATATGTTTTAAAAATATATTATTTATTTTTTCACCCTATTTTATGCACCATTATCAATACTAACTACTATGAATAATAACTAAACAATAAGTATGTAAGAAAGTAATAACTATGCTCTGCGCAGTTTCAAGGCACTAAATAAATTGATATGATCAAATGAAAGACGCTGGTTATAGTTTAAGTTCTAGGGCTCAAATGCCCAATTTTTTTTTCAGCAAATTCAAATTTATTATTAATTAACAAAAATCAAATACAAAAATACTCAAAAACAGAAAGTATCATACAAAAGAATGAAAAACGAAAAGAAAATAAATGAAATTGCTTGCAATTTCACAAAACAGCCAAAAATTCTTTTATGGGTTCATAGATTATCTTACGAGAAATTGATAAAAAAATAACTAAAAAAGAAAAGGGGGCTGTGCAGACGGTAAAGAAAATATTAAATTAATATTTTTCTTGTCCAATTTGTAATTATGTTCTGAGTAGGAAATTATTGTTTGCAAAAAATATATTTGAAATATAGTATATATAGTATACTAAAATACTATATAAATATATATAGTATATTTGAAATGTATATAAAAATATATTTAAATATATTGGTTGTCTTTTATTCCAAAAAAAAATAGGCTGACTGTTTCAAATCGATTCTTGAAATCGTAGTTGATTGTAATATAATGTTTCTTAAAACTTAAATCGCATTCATTGAGTAAGATAAATTAATAATAGTGTCACATTTATCTCTAAATTTAAGGTGATGATTTTCATTATCTTTAAAACTAAATATGAAGAATTTAAATATATTTAAAACTTGAATGTATCCAATTACCACAGGAAACAATTAAGGGGACCTTGTCACTACATTTTTAGATCCAAAACTCTTTCAAGAATAACAATTCTTACACAAACTTTAACCTTCGAAGTAAACTTTTCTTCCTCTACGGATAATGCGACGCTAAAAAGGATAAGCAATGATCCCCCTCTGATCCCCTGTTGGTTCGCGATAATAATTTTTTCCCACTATACGTTACTTATTTTCTATATCTATATTCCCCTGCCCCTTCTTTCTTTACTCATCAGTGACAGCTGTGACGCTATATTGTATTATGTGGCCCTCCTCTTCCACCCGCATCAAATCTCAAAGGAATCTCAAAGAAAAAAATAAGCAACACGAATAAAAGGAATGGGAAACAAAATAAAAAAAATGGTGGTTGCAAAAAAAAAAAAGAGAAGGCTCCAAAGAAAGAAATCGATAAACATTGATAAAAAATCATCCCGTATATCTATATAAAAGCATAGGGTATATGCACCGACACTCGAGCGAAATCTCTTCACAGTCCAGAGGTGTCATAAAAGTGGGTTGGGGTGCCAGGCACGGGAAGGACGCCTTTCACTCTTCATTGGACTTTCATGAAGGGGAGTTTTGAAGCAATAGTTTCTTTTTGGTTTTCCTTTTTTCGAGTTTGGCAACGGTGCCACATTTTCCGTCTAAGGTGTACGGGAAGGGACTTGCATGCGAATTGGACTTTGGGAATACCTGGGAAGAAATGTGGGTTTGAGGATATGAGGTTTGGGAGTTGAGACCTGGATTGAATATGATTTCGATTTTTGGCGAGAGGGTTATAACGAAATGATGTTGGAATTCTAATTTCCCCGTATACTTGTATAATGAAGTTGTTTGTTGGGGAGGCTGTGCTCGGTGTGTTAAAAATTTGTGCCAGCTACTAAAAAATTCGGTTTTAAATCCCTTTTAATGCTAAAAATAAAAAATCCTTATAAGGAATATAATGAAACTTTTAAACACTGTTTATTAAAAATTGTAAACTAAGGATTTGGTATCTGCTACAAATGGATTATTTCCCCATTATTAAAGTCATTCTTGACATTTTTGTCAGAAAAAATTGCTACTGGAATTTTCAGGATGTTTTCTTCTGGGAACGTTTGGAGTGAAGATTTTAGGGTTTTTTTTAGTTTAATAGGCGTCTATTACATAATTTAGTCAAATGAAATTACAAATCGGTTTCTACTATGTAATTTAGAACACGTTTTATGTATTTCTTAAATTTTATAAGCTTATTAATTAAGTCGTAAAATAGACCACTATATTTGACAGATGCGAAATTTTAAAGAACCAACTTTCGTACATCAAGTTTTAAACACAACATTATACTCATTTCATTATTTACCCATTATTACATCACTTATTGTAGTCTACGACCCTACATAAATATTAAGTGTAATGGAATACTTAAAATATAAAATATAAAACATTCAACAACAACAATGATCTGCATGTTTCATTGATAGGTATAGAAGGGTCACCTTACATGTTTGATTTGTAAATAATTTTATTTTTCTTCCAATAAAATAAAAAGGCGTTTTTAATAAAAAATAATTCCAGTTTTAAAATAAGTGATTGTAGTGTACCACAAACGGTGAAAATATTTATGTACAACTCAGTAAACTTTAATTGTTAATTGTATTTTAAATCTGATGAAGAACAATGAAGCAATAATTCACTGAACACTCTCGCAGACTTCACACATCAACGCTTGCCTTTCCTTTGGGTGCCTATACCAAGGGCATTTGTGCATTTCTTAACAAGTGAAAGCCTTGAATCGAACAAAAATCAGGGTACTGTCACGAGAAATACAAGAAGGCATTTAAGCTTTTGTTGCACATTAGGTCTAAAGGTATTGTTCGACTGTCTCTTACTACCTGACGGCTTGCAGTCCCTGTACATGAATTTGAAAAGTTAATTAAAAGATAATAGAATTGCCTTTTTTTGAAAAATACATATTAAAGTGTACATATTAAAAAGGTTAACATTACTCGCATATGTAAATTATTCACTATTTATACTTAGGTAACACATTTGAGTAAAAAAAAATTCTTCACCTCTCTTTCGAGAATTTTAAAAGTAACCGTGTTAGATATTTCCAGGAGTTTCTATATCACTTTCCGTTAAGAGACCACCGGTTTATGAAAAATAAATTCCATCATTCAGATACGGCACTACCCTTGAAAATCAATACGACACCGAATACCGAAGCGATGGCCGTCGGAAAAAAAAAAAAAACTAGGCTTCCAAAGTGCAAATGGTGCAGAAAAAGCTGAAACTGAGTTTAGTTCCTAGGAGATTGAAATCCAGACCCCTCGGACCTAAGAAATGGAAACGGCTGAGGAAATGGAATGATTCCTTCAGTGAGGAAATTGTGCGTCTCATTTAAATTGCACACACGTATATCTGTTCAAGGGTGCTTGGCTCAGTTTTCGGAAAGCTTAAATATTCCATTGTTCAGTAGCACACTATTGGATTTGCAGCCGACATTCTATTGTTTATGTAGCGCTCCGTAAAGTGGCTTTTGGTGCAGTCTTGGATTTGTTTATTCGAGTAATTTGTAGAAAGAGAGGGATTTCTTTTTTGTTTATACATTGAGGAAGAGTCAGTTTCAGTGTGGTATGCCGTTTGACGATTGGGGAAAACTGAGCCAGGGATTTAGCTTCCTTTGTTTCTGGAAGAATTACATTTCAGGGTGAAATCCTGTGTGAACAAAACATTTAAAACATTATAGAACTTAAGATTAAATTAAATATTACGATGTTGTGAAATTTGATAATTAAGCAGTTCTTTTAAAATAATACTTTTTGTATATTATTTATATTAAACTTTCAAGTATTGCTTATTTTTATTTCGATCTTTAAAAGTGTTTCCTTTGGTTAAAAATTTATTATTTTCTTTTTAAGAAATCTTCTAAATAAATGCAATGATGAGTAATTGTAATTTGGATTAATAGTTAAAAATGTATACCGTAAAATAAGCACACACTTGATATTATCTATGAAAAATAACAATTTATTTTTCAGAAAAGTTAAAGAGAACAGTTTTAGGTAACATTTACATATGATAGGTATTACAACTGAAACAAACATGTATTGCATGATAAATGCTAAATAAAAAAAATTTAGTAAATCTCGGCGTAAAATCATTTTGATAGCTTTACTTAAAAAGTTAAAAATATAAAACCGACAATCGGTAAAAACAAAGTGTCTAATTTTTATAGGATAAATAAGAAAATTTCAAAATAAATTAACCATTTTAATTACTTATAATTTACTAAGTTTTAAAATAGAAGTAAACAAATAAGTACTTAACTTCATAAAGTATATTTGGATTAAAATGAAATATTCTAAAATGAAAAATATGCACGGATTTAAATATAATGAAGTGCCTTTTTTATATTGCAGAATTTTATAATAGGTATACGTGCTTATTATTTAGATTCAAGTGCAATTGATACTTTGTTTACTAGGGTGAATTTTAATTATGTTTATGAAAATTAATTACTTATTTTTTCTTCTTGCAGACGGATTAGAAGGTAAGACAATAACAATGAGAATACATAAAGCCGCAGTCATCTTATTACATATACTAATCTAAAACATGGTTACAACATGCTTATTATGGAGCGAAATAAACAACGCCGAAAATCACAAAAAAAAATTCAAACACCTTTAATTAAGACAAGGCGTAATATTTACAGAGTCATATTTGGGATTTTCACTCCTAAAACATCAGAAATATCAACACACATAAATCCAACAAGTAAACACGAAACTTAACCATAAAAGAAACCCAAGAACATTATCAAATCGCCTTTCTCGATTGTTTGAACAATCCCTGGGAGATTCGTTGTTGACTTAAGCGAAACCATCAGTACCTCAAAAAGCAAATCAGAGTTCACATGAAAGTCAATCTCGGTAAAACACGGAAAATGAAAAACATGGCAGAAAACTGTTTCCAAACAAATGCATAGCCAGAGTCTCTTTTGATTTTCTGTGCTGTTTTCGCCATGTTCCGTCTCAGCTTTTGTGTCTCTCTATTTTTGTTTCGTAGTGTATTTGATTTGTTTCTATTCAAACATGCCTTTCTGGCCTGAAAATAGCAGAAAAGGAAGACTTTAAAATGGATAGAATTCACGTGAAAACATGAAAACATATGGAAAGCTTTTATTGTGCGCTATTTATAAAGTTTAAGGGGGTTTAAAAGTTCACTTTAAAGATACTGTCAGATACAGGAGAGGGTGACTGTTTTCACAAACACTAAGTTCTTAAATATTTCCACGCCATACATTTTGTGATTAATTTTAGTTCTAAGTAAAGAACACTATTTATATTATATACATATTTCTCTGTTTAAGGATTCAATTTAAAAATACTGATTTTAAAAAGGAAGGTAAACATTTTTACACCGTACTAATGGAGTGTGACGTAACATTAAGATGTATTATGCAGTTTCATCTTTTGACGAAAGTTTTATTCCAAATAAAAATAATAGTAGCATCCAAATTCTGTTCCATTTTCTTTAAACGTATAGTACACACAGGAAATAAAATAGTCTACTTTATTTTTTACATTTATTCTTTTCTTTACCTAAAAATAGCTTGATTCAATGAAATACTTCAAATGTAATTAATTTTCTAACACTTAATTTATATAAGTAAGATAATACATTCAATCATATTCCTCTTTATTTTAAAGGCTTTAATTTTACAAAAAAAAACACGTAGTATTTATAAATATTTGAGAAGAAACATATTTACTTGACTGTAGTTAAAAAGTAAAATAATTTAACCCTAAACTACTGTGCAGTAGTTCGCACACACAGTTTAAATTTAACTCTTTAAAATAAGCAAAAATAAGCATTTTTTCTTTTACAATTTTAATCATAGTTCTCGGTTTTTTACATTCAATTATTGATATAATAAAGAAAAAAAATTACCAGCAATGATATTTCCTTATGCAAATCACCTAATGAAAATCAGCCTACTCAAAATCATGATGTAAAAGCATTCTCCCCACAACATTTTTTAAATCTACCCATGAACACAATTCCTCCTTCAAAACTATAAAAAAATCGATCTTTAGATGATTTGAACACTCTCTTATCCTAATGAAGAAGGCAAACCCTCCAATGGCTGACAGAAAAAAAGAAGAAAAAGGCTTGAATAGAATACAAAAACAAGCAACGTATACTCTTCAGGGACCCATGTAAGAGCGCTTACAGAAGGCTCTTAAGGCAAATTGCTCCCTCAGTGTGTGGTAGGATGGGGATGTCAAAGAAAAATCTCGGTACTAGAAGGAGCAATTTTTCTGAGTAAGGTAGGCACTTATACATCCATTATTTTCTGATTGTCTTATATAAGCTGTGCTAAGGTTCTGAGGCACATAAATTACGAAAAAATATAAAGCCAGATTTTATTTTTATAGTTTATTTACTACCATTTCTTAATTGCAAATATTTATATTTTAATTTTGGATTTACCTAAATTAAATGTTTTTTAGTAGTTTAAATATGATTATAATGCATTTTATTTAAAAAAATTTTTTTTTCGTAATTCTCGAAGAAAGTAATTTGGATTTTTCATAAAAATCCTGTTTGAAGTGTTTGTGTTTTTTGAGTAATTTGACTTTATTTTTGTATCAGTTAAACCCTTATTTAAAGCTACTCTTTTTATACTAAACTCAAAGCATAATTTATTAAGACAAAACTTTGCATGGTTCAAAATTTTTATTTTATAATTTGAGAGACTGCGTAGAATGAATTAAGTCTTACCTATATTAAAAAAAAATGTCTCATTTATCTAAACTATTTTAAGAATAAAAATTACAATAATATATCTAAATTTTAATAAAACACAAGTATAAAACAGTTTTATCTAACTTCAAAAAGTTTCTCTAACTAATTTTTACCGATTAAAAGCACAAAAAATTCGTTTAAAATAAATGGTCAAAAAAACCTAACAGATAGCATAGAAGAAACACCATTCGTTACATCTTATAACTATGAAACTTAACAATCGCATTTGGTTCAACCACGTTACTTTTAAACAACCATTTTACAAATGCCTGACCATATGTTTAACTTCAATACCGCAATTTTCCCCAAAACGGAGAATTTGGAACCGAAGGTTTTCCCAGCTGTTTTGTAAATTGGTTTCCCACTTACGGCAAGAGAGAAAACTCATTCCGTACAATTATCCCCCGGCATCTTAAAAATAACAAGCTTTAAAAGCGAAATGTTTCTCCGCAGTTCGATAAATTAGCCAGAATTTTAATCCCTGGAATAACATAGAATCGTTTTTGCGGGTGACTATTAGGCTCCGGAACTAATTATAATAAAGTACAAGAGCGGAGGGGTTTTTTTCCAGCTCCAGATATTTGACTTCAGGCTCATTATTAACCATAATTAGAGCTTAAATGTCTGGGAGTAATTAGAGGGTCCTTTATAGTACTTGTCTTCTGTAAAAAGACTGCACATGTTATTTAAGGTGAGTGTAATTTTTTTCTCCCTCGTTTTTGCTGGGGAAAAAGGAGTAATTATGTGTTGGGGGCTTAGTGGGGATTATATTGCTAACAATTAAAAAATGCATGAAAAACATGAGAAAAAAAAGCATATTGAATTTTTGTCTTATAATTGATTCAGTATGAAACATCAAATCGAATTACTTTATGATTGGTGTAATTTCTAATGCTAGAAACCTGAATGTTTTTATATTGTACGTGGATTTTGAAATAATCCATAATATGACTAAAATATTCAATACATGTGTAACAATCTTTGTAAGTATTTAGAGATAAGATGAATTTTTAATAAACCATCTCAAAAACGTAGACTTATTTTGTCAACGCGCAAATTCTATTTTGTCTTTTGAAACTGTGAGGCTTAATTCCTCATCAACATGCATGTTTAAAGTATAATAAAATTTCCTTGCAAATGATTTTAAGTGTTAAATTTAAATGTTAGGAAGTATGATTAAATATATTTTCGTTTAAATACATAAATTGGATACATATTTATTTTATAGAAAAGCTTTCTCAGTAACCAAGAAAAATCTCTTGAGACCTAAGATTTCTTTAAGAATGAAAAGTTCTAACGAAGACAAATGCTATACAAATCTCACAGATTAATAAAATAACCACTTCAGACTTTTCTATCAGACAGTGTACAACCAGATGGATAAACTACTTTTCATCCATCCATTCATACATATATTTGGTTATGTATTGGATACCGGCGACGAGGTTGGTCCTGTAGGATCAACTTTCCAGTGGGCTAAATGCTTATAGTTAGTATACAGCAGATAGAATTACTGACTATTTTACTGGTCCGTTTAGCTCGTACACCCTCAAAATTTTGAGTAAATTACAAAAAAAAAACCGCTAAAAATGGATAAAAATCAATCGCAAAAGATTGCGGTTATGCAGATGACCAAAATTGTGTAGACTTAAATCGACTGTGATTTTTATGTAGTTCGATTCGCTAAATCTGAAATTTATTTGGCTAGTTAACCCTCCAAAATTTGAGTAAAATTGAGTCCAAAATTTAATTTTTAGCCTCGTTAAGCTGTTCTTCGTGATTACTCTAAAATTTGAGGGTGTCCGAGCTAAACTGACACCTGAGATTCGAATTCGTTGTCGAACTGGTGATCTTTCACGCAAAAAAAAAAAAATGTTTCTTATATTTTGGAACAAAAAATATTACTCAGAAAATAACGATCGTAGAAAATCTTTCAATTATTATAAGCACCAAATAAGCTTCTTAAAGCTTCTTTTTTTCTGATCGCCAAAGGATGATCCGTTTTTGATGAATAAATAATGCCTGATTTTTAAATGTGACACATACAAATTTCGATCCGATTTTGAATTTTAAAGAAAATAAAAATAAGCGGGGCTTGTCCTGCCTGAATGTTACAAAATAGCGTGCATCCTCCCTGGATAGTAAGAGGGAATAAATGGATACTGAAAACTTCCATCACAAAGATGCTAATGATGGAAAGCTCTCAGATCTACTTCCTTATTATTCAAGGAGCTAGAAAGTGAGGGAAGTTTAATCACCGGGTTTAAGGTCTTAAACTTGTGCATTGTCCCTCGTTTTAGCAGCATAAGTGATTACTTTTAATTTATTTAAGAAAGCTTAAGGAGTCCGGTAAAATTATGCAATGTTTATACTCTCTGGATAAGGCTTTCGAATTCGCTTTTAAGTACTACTATAGCACTGAAATATGAAGTACATTAAATGGAAGATGCGTTCAGAAGCGGTCAGTGCTCTTTTACCATCGTTTTTTTTTTAAAGTAAAATATTTAAGTAATGATGATGAGTAAATGAAACAATTCCGTTTAGTCGTGTTTTCTAGGAAAACAAGGCTCCTACGTGATTAAAAGGGTGTTTTGGAAGTTTCCTAGTGTCTCTTTTTTGAAACTGTTGAATAATTTAATGCTGTATGGCTAAGTTTGTTGCTTCTTGGAAAGAAAAATTGTTTGGTGTATTCCTTCATTAGAGGGAACTATACTTTTGACGATGGAGGAACGATAGATTATGTTAGGAAAAGTGGACCTACTCTTCTAAAAGAGTTTAAATTCATATATAGAGCATTTTCAATCACATGAATCGGACCTGACAACGGCCTTAGTAACAGAAAGTTACAGTTTTTTTGCTCTACAGAAGGTTAACAGTTACAGAAAATGACTGGCCGTGAAATTCTTCTATTGGAGCATTTGCCCATACCTAAAAACCGCCTTAGCAACAGATACCTCGTTACCTAGCAGCCGCCTTAGCAACACTTAAAAGCCCTACAAAAGGTTAACAGTTAAAAGAAAATAGCTGGTCGTGACGTCACCTGAAAACACTCTATTTAAAAATAAGTCAATAAACTTCTTTGAAATTGATGGAAAATTCCCGTATTTTTTAAAAATATGAAATAAAGCTATTTTTCCGGTAAAAAAAACTGTTCTAATTTCAAAACTTAGCATTAAAAGTTTAAAAAAAATATTTTATTAGATATTTTAAAATAAAATAGCTAAATTTGAGTTGACCTCGAAACGCTCAGGGCGTAATTTGATACATACAAACATAACATAAACTAGTAACCGCCAACCAAGAATGTTTTTTGATGGGCTGTTACTTGTGTCTTTTGTATACCAACTGACGTCACACAACTATTTGTGACGTAGCAGCTGTTTTCGCGCCCTTTTTAAAAGGCGAACTGTGAAATTAAATAAAAAATAATTAAGCATCAGAATCAAAAACATTTTGCGACAAAATTTATTTTTCAACCATCTCTATCAAATAAAAGAATAATAAAAATAGCTGGAATCGTCCATTGTGAAAGTCTTTAATAACATACCAACTTATTTAAAGAATTAAATTTCAAAAATATTTTGTTTTCTTTCACTCTCAGAATATCAAGATTGGAAGAGTGAGCATTATACAAGGTAAACTAAAAGTCCCATTATAAAAATCAATAATAAAAAAATACGCATTTTGTTGCATCTGGGTAACTCAAAACTTTTTGTACACAATTTCTATAATATAAAAAGGAGAAAAATATGAACGTTGAAAAAAATGTGTCATTTTTAACATCTAACCATTACCATTATTAAGCAACTAACATTAAGAAAATTTCTTGAAAAGTTTTTCATCGTATCGTGTTTGCATAAGCTAAAGTTCAAAACTCGATGTGTCTTTTGAAAATGAACATTTCGGGTTGAGGTCCTTTTAAAAAACGGCCACAACTTAAATTTCGCGTTGTGGCTGTTTAGCAAATGCCACAACGCGTTGTGATCATTTTTTTTTCGCTCAGTGAGCAATTTTTATCGTCTTCTTCTTCCTTATCCATCTGGTCTGGATCAGACCAGATCCATGAGATAGTTCTTTTTTAACCTCTCCAACACCAAACCAGGATTTTTATGGAGTTCCTCCTTCGCCAGACCAATACAATTCAAAAGATGTTTGGCGGTGGCCGGCCTCCCCTAAATTGCACTTGGTGCAAATAGGAAAGACCCCTATGTCATTTACAAATCTGAAAGTTTTCAGATGACCAGTGCACAGTACCAGAGCGGTATGATCTCTCATATCTCCGACAAAACTAATCGATGCACCAGTACCCCCGCTAATGTACCATGGGTGTGTTGGTGGATTCCTTCAAGATATTTTTATAGAGGCCTTGCTTCTTAAGTATAGCTCAAGATACGTTAAGGGATCCCTCTCGATATGAGGCATGACAGAGACCTCTTTAGTCAGTCCATCAACCATATCATTATAATTTAAATGCACATGGGATGGGATCCACTGCAGATGGAGGACGGAGGCCCCTGGGATTTTTGTCATTGAGCCCACCACTCAATCTTCTACTCGGTAAACCGCTGCTTTCTTCATCACCAGATTCGACCAGATTAAACCATAACCCTAAACATATTTACCATTTCCACATCGTGTATTGGGAAATATGGGAGATTTTTCAAACATGATAGCTTATAATTGGTACGTAAGTATAGGTGAAATTATATGCGAGCCCACCGGCTTTGCAGTATTTACCAAGTTGAAAATGCTGACATTTAGAACTTAAAATTTTTCTACAAAAAAAGTTAGATAATATTTAAAAGTAGTTTTAGTACTAGATAATTACTTAATGAACGGCACTTTATATTTAGTAGGTATATATTTCGATGATTTTTTTAAATTCATGGAAATAACTTTAGCCTAAATATGAATTATTTAAATAAGGTATCCACTTAATAACAAGCATTCCAAACTTCTCTTATCACTGTCACTTTAATCACCTGAATCCATCTCTTGAAATCTAGACGCTATTAATTGAAACCCTACCCCGAGCATCGTGTCACAGAGGTTGGGAGCTAATCTCTAATGCCTTTACATCCCCAACCCAAGATCCAACAACTAATGACCCCTTTCCTTCAACTATGTGTATCAGAACGGGATGAATGTGGTCGTGACTTTAATTCTCTTTAAAGAGGGTTTCCATAAATCCCGTTTGATAAATTCTCCTGGCATAATTTCCCTAAAGCTACCGAGATAAGAGATGCCTGCATAAATATGCAATGATACGGCGCCCTCCTGTCAATGAAACTGAATCTCCGTGTAATGATTTTGTTAGATCTCTAATAAACTGCCAGCCTTATTGTTATCGTTTCTGTATGGATATACTATCATGAATATTTAACGCAGATTTGATAAGCTGTTTAAAATTTAAAATGCAGCTTCACTCAGTAGGATGGTCGGGAGATGTGTATTTGTGATAAATATTCATGAGGAACGGTTGATGAGAAAGGAGCGCAATGATTATAAGAAATGCGGGGTGTTTTGGAATAGTTTTGGTTTTGTTAAGTTCTTATACATTTTTATTCACGCATTAATATATTTATTATGAAATTTAGAGTTTATCCATGTTAAGGATATTTTTTTCAAAGATCGGATATCAAAGTATGGCTTAAATTTCCATGCGTTAAATCATTTTTGAATGAGAATGGTATAATATTAAGGCTATTAAATAACTCAAACTGTTTTATAAATACTACCAAATCCCTATGCATGGTTCCTTTGTGACTTGTTTAAAGCCTAAAGCCTGATCAAATCATAGAAATCATGCCATTCAATTTCTAGCCAGAAATATTCGATATCCGTATATGTATACGTACGTGAGAAGAATGGACGTTGGATTCTACTTAAGCATACATTACATTATGGAACAAAGACTTGTTTAGTACACAAACTACCTGTAATTCCGGAGGTGAGTATTTTTTTTTTTAAATTTTTTATGAAGAGAAAAGCTTTCTTATTTTGAACACGGGGTTTTATACCCAGACCCACAAAGAAAAGAGTTTGCTGATTCTAGAAATCTGATTGGTTCAGGAAAACCGGCATGCGATTCTTTATATGAAGGGGTTAACACTAGACACCAAAGGAGGAAGAAATCTCTCGGAAATAAAAATTTTGAGAAGTGGTGAACCTAATGTACACAAATGCCCTTTTAAGTTTTTTTTACTAAAATAGACGTTTTTGTACACTTTACAGAAATTCCTAACTGGATATTTGATCTCTTATAAGCAACATATTAATAGTATATGTAAAATGACATTTGTGTATGTGTCATAAAAACAAGTGCGATGACTATATTGCTCATTCACTTTCTATATAACTAATTATCTCCTAAAATTCAATGCTTCACCTTTTACAAGGCGAAATATCACAACATATATGAAGGTGTATGTAAGGGAAGTTTTACGCTTTCAATTGGAATAATGAATGCTAAAGTAATGATTATTATTCTTCATGGACATCTATGCATTATGTATCCATAAATGTTAGAAACAGCCTCAACCCTATAACATTTTTCCCAATATCGAATCAAACTTTAAAGTAAAAACCGTAACATGTCATTCACATCCTTATTACATCAACGAAAATTGAATTCCTACATAAAAGAAACTGCACCACCCGACTAAAGAGTATTCCGGAAAACGCACAAAGCCAGTCTTAATATACACGTAAAATGTCCGCAGTACCTCGCAAACTCCATTTTCGACCCAGTATAGAAACAGCTCCTAGGGCGACAAGATCATCCCATCCCAGAAGCTCAGAGAACAAAAGGATTGGGTGTAATGTATTCTGTTTAAACTCGGCAAAGGGGAGTTCCATTGAGAAAGGGGAGGGGGGATGCATATTACTGAGGGGCGAGTAGCTGTCACTGGCATCTGGCATGCCCTGTTTGCCAGAGGCTTGCGGCCTTGATGGTATGTATCTTAAGGGAGACATGTACACTTGTCTCAGTTTTGATAAGATTATTATGGCATTCGGGTCTAGGGGGTTATGAATCGATAATAGATGGTTGGGTGACTTTGTGGAGGATTTTGGTTAATCTGTGTTTTGAAGTTTCTGATGTTTGTATTATTTTATTCATATGGCTTATGATGTTTCTTGAAAGGAAAACTTAGGATTACTTTAAAGGTAACTTCCATGGAAGGATAAAACAACCATTCTGTTTTATATTTATTTATGTGACACAAGAGCAATACCAAGGAAAAATTCTAAAATCTTCTTTCTAAAAAAATGGAAATTTCACCATTAAAAAACTGTTTGGTCATTTTATTATTAATCATAAATTAAGATAATGTGTGAATTAATTTTAATCGCAGCAATGTTCCAAAAGGCATACATTTACATAAGTTCACTTTTTCTATTATTATTAAGTATTTATCGTCTAAACATAGATAAATTAGCTATTTTACTTCCACTCTTATTAGTCATTATTTGTTTATGATGAGTAGATTTAGGTATCACTTAAGTTTAAAGATACCTCTTTTTAAAAGTAAATTTTCAGAAGAAAAGTGGAAAAGTGATAGCATATAAAAATAGTGGAGTCGCTTGTGTCAAAAACCAATGGTGTAAAAAAAAACTTTTGGCAGAAGCTTAGTGAGTGGTATCATTCGATTCGTAATGACGTCTACATTAACGTGGTACCGGGTGTTTTTTCCGAATTCAGTGCAGGGGGTTTCTATGACGTCATAAATGCAAGATGGCCGCCGCAGGAAAAAAGCTGTAAATGGCGATCTAGCAATGTTATCGGAACTATTTTTGGACAAAAAGCTCAGAAATATATATTTTTATCGAATAGCTACAAAAATAAGCATCTAAATCGGTTAAAAATTGCGTTTATGACGTCATAACCAAAAAATGGCTATTTTAACCAAAAATACAGTATTTTGTCATGCAATACTTTAAATATATGCTATTTTCAACGTGAATGTAATGAAAATATGTTCATAATAAAAAAACCAACAATGAAAATTTCATTGATGGTCACAAAAGGCGTATATGACGTCAGAAATCCAAAATGGCTGTCACATAGAATAAAATTTTTTATTTTTTTTATTCAAAAATTTTTGTAATTGGGAATTATTACACTTATATGAATGTAATAAAGGTATTTTGAGGATAAAATTTAACAAAACATTTTAAAATTCCTGAAAAAAGCATCGAAATATTAGGTGTGAAAGACAGAACTACAGTATTTTGTCATGTAATACCTTAAATAGATGCTATTTTCAACGTTAATGTAAAGAAAATATGTTCATAATTAAAATGCCAGCAATGGAAATTTCATTCTTTGTCACACAAGGCGGATATGGCGTCAGAAATCCAAGATATGGCTGGCATGTGAAATGAATTTCTTTAGTTTTTTACTCCAAAATTTTTTAATTGGGAATTATGTTATCCTTAAAATGACTTCATTACAACATTAATAAAAGAATAATAATTCCCAAATAAAAAAAATTTTGGAGTAAAAAACTAAAGAAATTCATTTCACATGCCAGCCATCTTGGATTTCTGACGCCATATCCGCCTTGTGTGACAAAGAATGAAATTTCCATTGCTGGCATTTTAATTATGAACATATTTTCTTTACATTAACGTTGAAAATAGCATCTATTTAAGGTATTACATGACAAAATACTGTAGTTATGTCTTTCACACCTAATATTTCGATGCTTTTTTCAGGAATTTTAAAATGTTTTGTTAAATTTTATCCTCAAAATACCTTTACTACATTCATATAAGTGTAATAATTCCCAATTACAAAAATTTTTGAATAAAAAAATTAAAAATTTTATTCTATGTGACAGCCATTTTGGATTTCTGACGTCATATACGCCTTTTGTGACCATCAATGAAATTTTCATTGTTGGTTTTTTTATTATGAACATATTTTCATTACATTCACGTTGAAAATAGCATATATTTAAAGTATTACATGACAAAATACTGTATTTTTGGTGAAAATAGCCATTTTTTGGTTATGACTTCATAAACGCAATTTTTAACCGATTTAGATGCTTATGTTTGTAGCTATTCGATAAAAATATATATTTCTGAGCTTTTTGTCCAAAAATAGTTCCGATAACATTGCTAGATCGCCATTTACAGCTTTTTTCCTGCGGCGGCCATCTTGCATTCATGACGTTATAGGCAATTAATTTTTTTTTATCCAGGTTTGAATTTTTTTTTCAAGTTTTTATCAGAAGTAATTACGTCTGGTTAAGAAAATTGACATGAAAATTGGAAAATTAAAAAGAGATGCAACACCAAAATTCTGTCAGGTGGTTACTTTTTAATACTTATAGTTTTTCTCTATTTCCAAAATCTCAAAACAAATTTGTGTAATTAAGAGAATTGCACTTATTTTTAAGCTATTTGAATAATCAATAATTTAAATTAGTGTAACTACCATAATGAAAGTAAAAAAAAAATAGAGATATACGTTGATGATTACCTAAAAGAAAATTTATTAGCTCCTTTGTGCAGTTTCTTTATTTTCTTTTTCTAGTAATCATGTTGTTGTTGTCGTTTACCTAAAGATCAGATGGGAGTGGTGCCTGGATCAGCTTCGCTATGACGACTGCTCATTCTGAAGTCTTCTTCGGTGGGATAGTTTAGGTTATGTATCTAGTAATCATATTTTGCTTAAATAAATAAAATAGTTTATGTTGTATTCAAATCAGAGTTGAAAATTTTTATTTACATCCCTTATAATTATGTTAAAGTTTGGAATAAATTTATTAAATAAGTTTTTAAAATAAAACATTAAGATTAAGTATTTTTTTTGTTACCATATAGATTGAAAAATAATAGATAGTAATATTTGATGCCTTAAAGATATTTTTAAAATAAGAAAACATGGTAGAAAAATTCTCATTTCAGTTTTTTTTTCTTTAGTATTTCATTTCTATACTCCCTCTTCCTTTCCAAACATTATCAAATTACTTCATAATAGATTCAGAAATATGTTTTGAATATCTTCAAAACCCTTCACTTCCTGCATCTTTGATCATTCAACTCTGAAATAGCATACAGGCTCATACAAAACACATCACCCAATATTGTTTTTCATCATACCTCTCACACGAAAAATCGCTTGAATTTTTCATCGAACGCGATATCTCGCAAAGAGTCCCAAAGAGAACTTTCATAGATTTTTTCCCTCACATCATCCCCGTTGAAGGGCATCCAAGAAAAAAGGAGAAGGGGAACTCTTCAACTAAATTATGTAGGGAAACTGAGTTTCCCCGCAAGAAAAGAAAGTGTACTAGCTTTGTGACACTTGTCTTGACAAGAGGAATTACAAAATGGGAATTGAGATCTTCCGACCTGGAGATATTTCTGGTTCGGCGTTCTCTCTCCAATAATCTTCCATCCTCCTTCCCCCCCCCTCGTCTGCGGTGGATGTCTTGGTCTCTTTTACTAGGTTCTTTCATTTGTCAGAAATGTCTTTCAGGATAGATTATTTTCCTGGCTACGGTATTTGCTTTCTTCTCATGAAATTCAGAATACCCCGGGACCTTTGCCAGGGAGAGATGAAGTAAAGAGGGAAAATCGTATATATTCGCTTTCGGTTTCTTAAAAATGTTTTCTCTCTCTCTCTCGAATGGGAAGCGAAACCCTCTCACCGAAATGAAAAGTCTGCCGTATTAATTTGCTTTATTGCTTTATTCCGAGGTTTTTGTGGAAGATATGGATTTTATTTCCAGTTGAGAAATGTGGGACGTTTTTTCTCTTTGCGAAATGATATTGTAGGTGTCATCAGGTTTGTCGATTACTGAGGAAGAAAAGTGCCGCCTTATTCTTTATCAGAATATGATTAAGCTGGTAAAAAGAATGACAATATGATAAAAGATGGCACTTCTAAGAAAAAAACATAATTATAAAAGATGTTATTTTTAAAGTAGCAAAGGGATATTTCTATTTTAATGGCTCAATTGAGACAGCAAAAATAACTATTTAATGTTGATTGATATAATTTAAGAAGTTAAGAAATAGTTATAGTTATTTTGAAAATTTGTATGTTTATTGAAATGTTTCCTTTAATGAAAACTAAATCTTTTGCTACCTATTTTTGAAATAACAATGTTTCTAGTCGCAGAAGCAGTCAACGTTCCTGGCTATTGAGAATATATATATTAATTTCTTAAGTAATTAAATTAAATAAGAGCATAAGAAAAGTAAATTAAAAAAGGAAAGTTAAACCTAATGATAACTCAATAAGTTCTTATATTAAAAATATGCTCAGTAAAACACGTGATTAATGTAATTTCTATAACAAATTTTAGAAAAGGAGTAAGCAAAAATTTAGTAGAGTCATAGAGAAAGCATTGTAGTAATTTTAATAAAGACACTATTTTAAAACTATACTGATTTTTTTTAATATTGCAGAATCTTATCTTATTAAGCAACATATTATTATTGGTACATTATACTTTTCAACTCTTACATTTTAAACTTGATCAGTATAAAATTTTCCCTCTATCGTAAAACTAGATTATACTTGAAATGTCGTCATAATTATAAGGGGCACTCTCAAAGTAAGGAAAAGGAATATCTGTAATATTTTTCATGTTGCGTGATTTAAGATTGCTTCATTTCCCTTGTAGTATACAGGCATTTAAAAGTTATTGATCCCTGTTATTTCCATACAATCCCAATAAGATCAATAAAAAATCCCGCTAAAAACTGAACAGAAATTTTACAACTTGCATTGATCCCACCTGTATTTTTCCGATAACCCTGTACAGCGATTTTCAGACCCTGCGATGCGCATAATGGTTATTCCAACCAACCATTAGTGTTAAATTGAGTAAAAACGCACTTTATGATGACGAGGTACTTCCGATGAAATACTAATAATGAAGAAAAACGGCGCTCAGGATTCCTGGTCAAATCGATGTTCGGATCTAGCTCTGTTTTTTTTTTCTTCTTCTCCGGGACATTATATTCATCGCATCGACATTCCCGAACTTTTTTCCTCCGGTTTTCTTTTCTCCCGATTTATCTCATTCTTCGGAACCCATCACATCGTTATCGAAAGGGAGATCGAAATTTTATATCTCCATGCCTGGGAACTGGAAAACAAAATTGAATGATTGAAACCTTAACTTCTTCCAATCGCCGCTCGGGGATTTTTTTTCCGGGATCGGAAACGAAATTGCGATATTCGTAACTCGGGAGATCCCTGCCATTGAAAACGGGGTGGAGAGAGAAAATAGAGGAGTACGAGAGAGAGGGAAAGGGGAAATTTTTGAGGGAAGATAAATGGAAATTCAGATCCGGCTCTTGCGGTAAAATTTGGTTAATCTTGTCAATCTTCCACGATATTCCTGAAAGAGAAATTTTCTAGGTCTGTTTTGTAAGAACGGGGAGCGAACGTTTTATTCCGAGTGGGAGTTGTAAGTGATGGTTTTGAGTGAGTTTTCTCAGCTGAGAGGAAAAATTGAATATCAGTGGCTGATACAAAATTCAATACATTTTTGGAGGAAATTGAAAATATTGATTATATATTTTACATTTGAAGAAAAAAACTAGTCAATGTCATTCTCTAATTAATTATTAACACGAATAGCAGTTAGAAACATTTAAAAAAAATTAATAATAACCATTTCATTTTCTCACTTAAATAAGAGGGACGATAGTGCTTTTTAGTTTTAATTTCAGCTCCACCTTAATATCCCCTTAAATAACCTAACATACTTCACTCAAGCTAGAATTATCATACAACTTATTTTGACTGTTCAAATCTTCCTTAGGATATCCATTTCTATTGTATTAGTTATTAATAAAAATTTCGTGGTACATATATTTCACCCTCTTCAATTTCATCAAGCACCTATTATTTCATCAAATTGCTAAATAACTCACATGAATGCTTCAGCCACCATTCCGAATGTTTATGGATCTTCTTTATCAATGGAGAGTCTCTGTACCTCGTTATTGTCAGAGTTATTTGATCTCGGAACACATATTTCCACTCTAACTATGGTACTCTCATATGGCACGAATTTCATTGATAAATATTTTTGTCATTAACCCAAAATTAAAAATTGCTCTTAATTTTCGGGCACGAGTGTAGTTAGTATTAGTGACTTTTTCAAGGACGAATTCCGAAGCTTTCAGGGTCCATTAGTTAAAAATGTCATTGTATTATTGCCTTTTTTAAAACCTAGAGCACGTCAAGACAAAAATTTTGAGGGGTATAACTTTATATCTTAACATTAAGGAGACTCGATGCAAGTTAGGGGACTTTTTAGGAAAAATTATATTAAAGACGCAAATCAATTAATCTATACTGCATGGGATAAACACAAACATCCCATGTGTTATGGGTATCTAGGGACACAACCTAATGCAGTATACATTGATCCTCATAGCCCCCAAGGCTTCACATATCTTCCCTTGATTATTTATTCCCTCAATCTAGCGATCCGTATTGGCAGAGGAAGGCTAATTGCAATTCCTGTGTAAGACTAGTTCAAAGGTGGGAGAAGATGTATTCGGTAGGTGCCCGAGATGTTCTCTTAGACACCCTAGGGGATTGGCGTCTTTGCAAATAGATTTAGCTCTGGCTCTATTTACAGTTCGAAATCTGTTGAAGAAGTTTACTTTGCAATTATCTTGAATAAATAGGTCCTGAAAGGTGATCTGGATGTTTATTTACTTTGGACAATAGTAAGTTCTGAAGGTTCAAAGACCTGTGTTAATAAGAATTTAGTAAAGCTTTCCGATG
Source organism: Tetragnatha montana (assembly GCA_963680715.1). Taxonomy (NCBI): domain Eukaryota; kingdom Metazoa; phylum Arthropoda; class Arachnida; order Araneae; family Tetragnathidae; genus Tetragnatha; species Tetragnatha montana. Next base: position 14,264,546 of record OY796685.1, read on the forward strand.
GGTAAACTTTTACAAACATATTGGTATACATATTAACATATTGGTAAGTATGAGCATATCAGGAAAAGTATTATTGAAGTAATCAAAAATGGATTTTTAGGTAGTCGTTGATATAGAATTTAGCCATTTGGCAATAAAATTATTACGATAGATTTTTTCCCGTTTTGAATTACTCGAAGTGAAATTATTTAATTTGACTTTAATTTTAAAAAATTAATTACATTTACATGAGGAGAATAATAGGTAGCAGAGAACATATATATTATCGGTGTAAATAATCAGTTAACAGTGTAACATAGGAGTTTTATAGAAACATGTGTAACATGTTTTTTACATGAGTAAAGCATATTTGCCTGTATTTGGTAGAGTTTTATTTCATTATTACTTAATTATTTACACTAAAAATAATGTTTTCAATAAATATGAACAAGTATTGAACATTGGTTTAAACATAAATAGCTTCCCAGAAATTACCTTAAAAGCAAGTTTACCTTTAAATTTAACAACTTTTGAAAATAAATAGGAAAACAAAGTAAAATAGTAATTCTTGTAAATGGGCATTTTCGCAGAATTTCCAAAACTGATTTTGTCTGTAAACCTTTATTATATTAGATCTTTACGACTTTTCCCAATGTTCCTGACAAATGCATATCCCAATATCCACGCACATATCCAAAGCTTCTTTTCGCAAACCACTTTCCAGCTTTTAACAAGAGAAAACAAACCATTCCAACCCCACAAAAATTCTCCCAGAAGACGATAAGATAAAACCCGAGGCCAAAGCACACACAATTCTTCGTGAAAACCCAGTCCCATAGCCCCATTCCGAAAAGAGATGGATTCACGCTGGTATGCAACCCATTTCTCTACTCACGGGCACACTGCCAAGGGGGGCTTGATGATGGCTTTGAAAAGCATAATCATTAACTCTATGTGTGCCGCTGCGACGGACTTCATATCAAAAGTCCGAGGAGAAAAACATCATCAGCAAAACAAAATCCTAGTTTGTAGAAGGAGATTCGGCGGTAGACAATAAAGCAGCTCTTGATGATATCCGGTGATATATCTTCTCTGTCAAGACCCAGATTGAAATCCTTTTATAATTTAGATATCCAGGGTTTGAAAGTAGGTTGGTACCTATGTCATATAAGCGATGAATTTCAGGTTTGATGATGAACGTTGTTTTTTTTTTCTACTATGTTAGGATGGTAGTACATGGGGCTCATCAATTTGTTAAAAATGTGTTTGGCTCTAATCCAGGGGGTTGAGTACCCATGATCATTTTCTTGAATGATATCTTTAAGTTTAAAAATATTGCGTCATTTATTTAATCTTAAGGGATACTATTTTTTAATGAATGAGAAGAATATTTAATCGGATGTACTTCATGACTGAAAACAAGAAGTTTTATAAATTCTTGAGTTATTGAAAGAGCAAATTAAATTAGAAATCAAGGAAGATTATAATAGATAAAATATTTTACTAGTAGGTTAATTTTTATGAAACTAAAATATTTTTTTTTATTTTTGTAAAATAGAGTGTGTTCAGGTGACGTCACAACCGGTTATTTTCTTTTAACTGTGTACCTTCTGTAGGGCTTTTAACTGTTGCTAAGGCCGTTGTTTATATGTTGCTAAGGTGGTTTTTAAGTATGGTGTCACGTGATTGTAAATGCTCCAATAGAAGAATTCCACGGCCAGTCATTTTCTGTAACTGTTAACCTCTGTAGGACAAAAAACTGTAACATTTCTGTTGCTAAGTCATGTGATTAAAAATGCTCTATAAGGTATTAACAGAGTAACATGATTTACTACACTTGATTATTAACATAGGTGCAGCACGTAGATTTGATCCAATTTGATCCCCAGCCCATTACAGATAATCCACTAACGTTGCACTGGAGAATCTTAAAGAAGTTATAATTGAAAGTTGGAGACTGTATAATCTCCTTTTCATCAAGGTTCTCTACTAAAATATTGAGCTTGCCATCGTTTTATATCTGGATGACGGAGAAAGCAGTATCTTAATTCAAAAGATAATATGGTAAGATAGTAACTACAATTTTACTTAAGACACTGGGGAGTAAATCATGGAACTGGCTTAACGATTAGGGCTGAGCTTTCTTTACCATAACAAAGTGGGATGATATACATGCGTTGGGCGACCAGTAGTATAAAATACAGTTATGTTTGTTATTAAATAGGAAATTAATATTATTAAATTGAATTTTTTTTGTACAATTGCGATTGGTCAACTTTGAAAGACCATCTTACAACACCCACGTGACTCCTAATTTACGGTTCTTAAATTTTCATTTGTTTTGAAAGTACGGTAACGAAAGACAATTGCCTTTATTTCATTGAAATGACCATCTGGATAAAAAAAAACCGTTTAAATGAAGAAATTATGTAAATATATGAAGTAAGGTATTTTTTCTGTACGATCTATTATAGTAAAATATTCTTCCTGTGCTGTACCTCAAGCTTGGGAAATTGTGCTAATTTTAAAAGTATATGCGCTGTATTGTTTTTAAGTTGAAATACCTAAATATAATAATTAAATTATATTCTCAAATCATCTTATTTAAACCTTATATCATCTACTCATTGTTATCGCATTTACTAACATTGCCATTGAAAATAATACATATGTTTTGATTACCTTAATTTATAAATTGCCCCCATGCATTGTTTGATTTTTTTCATCGAGCAGAGTGAATATAAAACAGCGACTTGTAAAAGCACAGATTTTTCCATCCTTACATAATAAATAGTTCCAGTTACAAAAAAACAAGATGAGATTTCAGTGGACAATTACTCAAAAAAATTCACGAAAAAAAAACCCAACTCTAACTTAAACACATATCTCAGCACAAAGAGATAAGGACACATTGCCAAATTAATCCCTAACTACAGAAAGGGAAAAAAGCCAATGAAATAAAAAAAATGACCGAAATAATGAAAAAAAAACTTTTTTCGTTTTCAGCTCATGAAATCAATTAATTCTGATGCTTACTTTTGTTTTAAATTCAACTTTTTCCTTTGTGCTTGTAGGACCAGAGAGAAAAAGTTTTAAATCCCGACAGCACTAATGAATGCTCCAATGGGCAATGTAGATAAACTAATTATACTTAAATTAATTAAAACACGCTGGGAGTTTTAATGTAATTATATCGAGCTGGAGAATCCAGATGATGTAAACATGTCTAAGGAATCCGTGTTCTTAAGTTAAAGCCACAGCTGCTAAAGGCAGATCTAATTTGGGTAGCTTCATTCTCTTTAGGTTGTTCGTGCCGTTTGATGAACCTAAATATATTGATTTCCTAAATAGTATGTATTCCCTAGTGAATCCAATATATATTTTTCAAACAAAGTGACTATAATACTGAATTGTATAAGTGTTGAATGTGTTTTAAAATCGCATGGTGTTAATATCCGATTTAAAAGTATTTATCGAGTTATAATTCAATATTACAGGAAGCAGTTATGTAAATTAAATTGTTAATCACTTTCACACCATCGCATAAAGGTCATGCCTATTTTAAGCCATAATTAAACAAGGAGGATATTTTTTTACAACATGCCTAAATATAGTCTACATTTAATTAATGTACTATTTGGTCTGATTCTTTCGTTTTTAGTTTTCAATTGTTTTAAAATGTTCTGTGTTATTTGGAAATGTTACTTTTAAAATTTATGTTTTTCACAGATTTTAAGTTCCTATTATGCTTGAATTTACACCTTTATATCTTCCTCTAATCTTTGTATAGCCTAAACTCTCGTACGACCAGACCGTAAAGCACCATTATGGAGCATATTTACTAATCCCACTTCGACCACAGCATCTGAAGAGCCAATCAGAGCGTTTGCAGAGTAAACACCATTCCCATATTGGGAACGGCAACCATCTAACAAACCCATCTCAGCTCTTTCTCATATCTTACAAAGTAGTATCGGGAGATTTACCATCACCAACATAGCAAACACTCGGAGTTTACGAACGACATTCCATATCAAAACTGATCCTCACATCACTCATTTCAAACACGGATGATTACACACAACTTCACTTCAATTCAGCTTCCAAATCTACTTTCAGCAAACAAACGATAGCATTTCTGGAGAACTTCCAATCTTTCTCCCGCAGTTCCCTGTAGTATGTATGTAGCCGCACTTCTGGGTGTAAGTGACAAGGCAACTATAAATTTCAAAAGCCCAGGTTCTGTTAATAACCATTATCTTAATAGCTGTCAGCGGATTTGTTGTGGTTTGTTTAGCACAGCGGCGGATGGAATTTATGTACACACTTACGCAGAACTTTTCTTTTTCTTCCTCGCCTGGCAATTAATTCACTTGAGATATTTCGGTGATTATGGGCTCATAAACTTGATGCATCGCGTTTCTTTCGTTTGTTTCTTCCATTATGGTGCTTCCTAAAGGATGGGTTGGGTTTTAAAAAGGTTTTAAAATTAATGTTTGACCGTTTATGTTAGATAATAGGGATAATTTATAAGAGGAGATCTGTTTAGTGTAGGGAGATCAGGCTTGTTAAACAACAAAAAGTGCATCACCTGCAAAAAAACGTATCTAATGTATTTACTGTATTTTTTATACTAAATATCCTTGAAAAGGTATAATGAACAGTAAGCTATTTGGTGTTATGTAGCTTTGCTTACCAATTAAAGGTAGGCATTACGTTGATAAAAAATTTAACATGAGTATAATGTATTTATAGTGAAAAAATACAAAACCTTTTATCAGAAGCCTTAAAAACCTCATCACTAATCTAAAACAGTTTTTTATTTTTTTATGAGAAATAAATTGTGAGTAGAGTCAAACACAATGTTTTTTAGAGTGTAAATAATGTTAACCTTTTACCTGCCGATGTTCCCAAATGGGAACATCACTTTAGGGAATTTTTTCACCACTTAATTTTTCATGCAGGAATCTGATACTTGGTAGTAAGAAACTCAAAGATATGAAGTTATTTTACATGCAAAAGTTTTTCACGTGCAATTTAATCCTTTTTGTGGAATTTATATCAAAATAACAGATTTTTGGCTCTTCCAAAAGTTGCACAAGTTTCAATTTATGATAAATTTAAATAAATTTAGTTTTAAATAATTATGCTGTGTTTAGGTAGCTTAAATACACATCTTTTCAATTGGCTTGGCAGAATAGCTCCATATTCTAATTTTGGAGAGTAATTACCAATGCAACGTATATGTTCCCAAATGGGAACATCGGCAGTAGTAAGCGCCGGACACCGGGTGACGGAAGTGACGTCACAGAAAGGGGGCGTGGCTTATGACGTCACCGGAAGTGGGCGTGTCCTGGCCTATTGTTCAGTTAATGACCCCCTATTGTTCAGTTAATGACCCTTAATTACTTTTTTTAATTACCCCCTATTGTCTTAATTAATTACTTGATGACGTCATCTAAGTTTGGTTTCGTTTTAGGGGAGTTGAGTTGTTTTTTACTTCTGCTGGTTTTGGTTTCGTTTTCTCGGATTCTGCTGCATTGGACTTGTAATTTTTTTCGATCTTCGTCTGCTGGTTTTGGTTTCGTTTTAGCGGAGTTGAGTTGTTTTTCCGAATGGCAACGATTGTTTACTTTTTTACACATGCTGCCATCTAGTGAACAACATTTTAACCAATTATTGCTTAGTATTTTACCAAAAAATAGGATTTTAGGTGGAATCGAACCAGGGACCATTGGAACTGTGGGCCCGTGCTATACCAATCAAGCCATGAACGACTTACATCTCAAGAGTTTTTTTATCAATACATGTCTACTTGGACAATAGTGTTTACCTTTTTGGACTTGTAATTTTTTCGAACTATTCTTAATCCTTTTGATTACTATTGGATAGACTTGTATTTTTTCAAATCTTTTTTAACTAATAAATTACCCCTCGTTATTATTTACTTTAATTAAATTTTATTTAATACATTAACCCTTTGATTTTGTTGGACCTTTTTTTCGGACAATTCTTAATCCCTTGATTACTTATGGATGGACTTAATTACTTGATGACGTCATCTAAGGGGTTGGTTTCGTTTTATCATGTTCGAACAGGGTCAAGACAGGACCCAACACGATTAGAGCCCAATAACACAGCTGCCGCAAAAAAAACTATTCTCTGAGATGCCCAATAATAATAGGAGAAAAAAAATACTAGACATGGAGCATACCTTTTCATTGAGATGTATTTTCGCAAATATATTTACATCTTTACTGTAATATGTCTAAAAAAAAAAAAAAATGTTGAAATCACTTTGAACTTACCCGCTCCTTCATAGTATGAATAGAAGCAAGATGGGTTGTTGAAACTCAGCCCTTTAGACCCCCAATAACACAGCTGCAGCGAAACTATCCATTTGACACTTTAAAAGACACCGCATGCCAATAAGAGAAAAAATTCTCAGGCACCATACCTTTTGCATTGATGACATTTTCTTAAATTTATTTCCCACTTTACTGTATTATGTCTAAAGAAAAAAAAAAAATGTTGACACCCTGTGCCCTCCTTGTATGAATAGAATAGTGACGCATACAAACGGACAGACGAAAGGGGGCCCAGGCACAGACGATGACACTCAGGTGCGTGTTGACAAAACATGAATAGAACCACAAGTGTCCCGATAAATTTATCGTGGGAGAGAGGGAGACGTTATTGCATCACCGAAAGGGACGTCAGGTGTCAAGTACTGCAATTACGTATACTTTGGCTGTAACGGGTCGGTAGCTTTTACAGGGGAGGAGACTCCACAAAAGATAAGGGGGGGGGGCCTATGAGGGGAAGGGGTTGTTCGGCGGCTGCTAAAAAAAAAACCGCACGTGATGGGATAGTGTCAAAAGCGAGCCGACCGAAGTGGGGGCAATAAAGGGGTGACCCTCTCAAGTAATAGTTTATTACTTTGAAAGTGGATATAGAGAACACCGACAAAAGGGGTGAGTTGGCGGCGAAGGGTTCTTTGATGTGATACAACAAACACGCTCAAACACGATTTTGTTGATAGAAACATGTCGCCAAGGAGGGAGTTGAAGAAGGAGGGTTCATTCTCGGCCAATGGGGATTGCTTCTCTCCCCATAGGTCAGCTTAACACAATAAGGAACAAACCGATTGGCTGGTTCTGCGTTTTCACGATCGCTATTCGACCACTCACCCTCAACCTATTTAGATAAATAGTACAGACATTTCAACTGAACTCATCATTCCTTTTTTAAAATTGGTTCTCGGTGCCTTACCCAGGATTTTTTAGGGGGTTCTGTTTAGTTTGTGAAAAGATCAACATGTCTTCGGAAAAGGTAAGTGTTACTTCATCATATTTATTTTTATGTTCTAGAATGAAATGTTTTATTTTCCAAATCTTAAAAATTTATTGTGTTAACTTTATATTTTTTACTTTCAATAGAATACATGCTTATTATGTGTATTATAGTTACATAACATTTAATATTACTTTGAATTGTATTAGTCAAAATTATAGATAATACGTATATTTTTAAACGGTGTTGAATAGGAGGAGTTTGAATTAGTGGACCAATGTTCAACGCAAATCGTTGCTACACAATCAACTAATATGTTTGACGTAAGTATCAATCTCTAAAAATACTTTGATTAAATTCACAGATTACTCAAATTTATTGTGTTAAATTTTATACTTTTAAATGATGTTGAATAGGAGGAGTTTGAATTAGTGGACCAATGTTCAACGCAAATCGTTGCTACACAATCAACTAATATGTTCGACGTAAGTATCAATCTCTAAAAAATACTTTGATTGAATTCACAGATTACTCAAATTTATTGTGTTAAATTTTATACTTTTAAATGATGTTGAATAGGAGGAGTTTGAAATAGTGGACCAATGTTCAACGCAAAGCAGTACCATGGAGGAGAGTGTTGGTACACAATCAGATAACATGTTTGACGTAAGTATCAATCTCTGAAAAAATACTTTGATTTAATTTACAGATTACTCAAATTTAATATATAAGTATATTTCATAATTTTTAAAATTGATGTTGAATAGGAGGAGTTTGAAATAGTGGACGAATGTTCAACGCAAATGACGGAAAACGACGTCAGTGAAGATACAACTGTTCCTTCACAAATAGGAAGCGGAATGAGAGTAAATATTTTTTTTTATATACAATCTCTAATTTACTGTATTAACTTGAAAATGTGTAATCTATTTTTTTTTTCATGTGCTATTTCATTGTTTTAACCAGAAACGCAAAATTGACGAGCCCAACACCACTGCTAATTTCGACGCTTTGGATAGAGACGAACCCTCCACAGCAGTTGAACAAGCGACTGACTCATCCAAAGTGTGTACTAGTTTTAAGTCTTATTAGGTGTTTAGTTTTGTTTAGTTTAGTTTTAGTACTAGTTTTAAGTCTAATTAGGTGCAAGTTAAGAATAAAAGTTTTTTTAAATAATTTTTAAAGGATATTTTCGAGTTTACTCACTTTTTGTCAAATTAATATTTAGTCATCTTTTTATTTCAGAATCATGCTGGTCCCTCAAAAGCATTGGACGGATTTGGAAGTGTTGACATTAGATCATTTAATGTATGTAATTTTATAATTTATCATCGAAGTTGTGTCGATTTTTTTTTTTTTTTTTTTTTTTTTTTTTTTTTAAATAAACTTATTTACCATTTTTTTTTTTTTCAGATTGATGATGCTATTCTCATTGAAGAATATGCACGGTCTTCCAATCAAAAGTATCAGGCCGAGCAAATAATCTTTAGAGCTCGGGTTGATACTGAAAGATTGCCCCAGGATGCTCGAGGGATATCGTTGTCTACTATCGTAGACACTGTGAGAGCCCTTTTCCAAAACTTGATAAACAGGGTCACGGCAGGTAGAGCTCCTACGGACTTGATTCGTTTTTTCATTCAGGCTCACGGTCTAGACAACCCCATTTCGACTTCCTTGATGCCCGTATCGGAATTAACTGTGGAGAAAGTCATGGCGTGTATCATGAAAGTTCTCCAGTCTAAAGATACCATTGAGCTGGATGTGGGGTTCGTTGTGGATATCATTATCATCAATAGACCCGTAGGAGCAGGTCGTCTACAAAGAACAAATGTTAAATTTGATAGAATAAAGAAACAATGCATTTTGGCCATTCCATCTGATAACGAAGGTTTATGCTGTGCAAAGGCTATTGTTTATGCATTAGCTCACTTAAACAACGACAGAACAGCTATAAACTCTCTTAAGCGTCGTGACCGTCCAGCCCTAATGGATCATGCCCGTGCACTCCATGAAGCCGCCGGAGTTCCCCTTGGCCCATGGACATTCCGGGAGGTGGCAAGGTTTGAGGATCATTTAAATGTACAGATTGTTGTGTTCTCTTCAGAAATTTTAAGCACGGTAATCTTCTCTCTTTTAAAAATTACGAGTTAAGTTTTTTCCCCTATAATATATCAGTACTTTTATATTTTTTTTTTCTGTTTTTAGGTCCTATACAAGGGTATAAAAAGGGATAAAAGAATAAACTTGTGGCTTAATGATAATCATTATGATGTTATTAAGTCCATGAAAGCTTTTTACTCAAGTAATTCTTACTGCGAGAATTGCGAAACTGCATTTGACCATATAGAAAACCACTTATGCCCTGGAGCATGCTTTGTTTGCCGTCGCTTAGATTGTCACTCAGGACAGCCTCAGCGATGTCAAAACTGCGATAGGTTGTGCAAATCTGCTGACTGTTTTGATTCACATAAAGCCTCTGGACTTTGTGATAAGGTGAGGTTTTTTTTTACAACCTTTTTGTTGTATGGGGCATGTTTTTTAAATTACATTTCTTGCCAACCATAATATATCACTCATTTAAAAAGAGTTTTCTCACTCATAATATTTTCTGTTTCTAATTTTGTTTCAGCTTTACCAATGCAAAATCTGCTGTAAAGTCATACGGCGGAGGGATTGTAAAAAAGGGACTCATGTATGCGGCACTGTGAAGTGCAGATCTTGCAATAAATATGTGGTACGTGAAGAGCACAGGTGCTTCCTGAAAAAAGTCACCCCAAAGACCCCCAGTGACAAGATTATATTTTTTGATTTTGAAACGGATCAGGCCTTAGGTGAGCACGTTGTCAACTTTGCTGTCGCGGAATACGCGAACGGTGAGGAAACCGTTTTTAAAGGTTACAACGCATGCGATGACTTTTGCGCCTGGTTATTTTCTCACAAGCACAAGGGGTATACGGCCATTGCTCATAACATGAAAGGGTAAGTTGGAACTTTATTTTAAAAAAAAAAAAAAAATCAGTTAAACAATCAGTTTTTTTAAAAGAAAAAAAAAATGTTCAATACTATTCTTTTTACAGGTTTGATGGACAATTCATTATGGCGTGGCTCCTTAAACAAGGTATTGCTCCTGAAATAATTCCTAACGGGGCGTTGCTCATGAGCATTCATAACAAAAAGATTAACGTGCGAGTCATTGACTCGCTAAATTTTTTACCTATGGCCCTTTCTAAACTCCCTGCTTGTTTCGGGCTCACAGAGTTAAAGAAGGGGTATTTCCCACACCACTTCAATACTCGGGAAAATCAGAGCTACGTGGGAGAGTTTCCGGATTCAAAATTGTACTCCCCCGACTTTATGACACCTTCAGGGCGTAAGTCATTTCAGGAATGGTATGCCACAATAAAGGATTCAGTATTTGATTTCCAGAAGGAAATGTACGCTTATTGCAAGTAAGTAATTTTTTTAAAATGTAAGTTTGTTCTTTTTTTTACCAAATTTTCAGATGGTGTATAAAAACACGTTTTTTAATACAGGTCAGATGTGGACATACTCAGACGGTGCTGTTTGGATTTTCGTCAGCAGTTTTTAACCATAGCTGGAGTTGATCCCTTCCAGTAAGTACTTTTATATTTAAACTAGTATTACGTTAACTTAGTTTTTTTTTATTGTAAAACATTATTTTCTTTTAGGTACGTTACTATCGCATCTGCATGCATGGCGGCCTTTAGAAGTTGTAACATTCAGCCTGACACCATAGCCATGGTACCGGTACATGGTTATGTTAATAACACTAATTACAGTCGAGACTCAATTCGTTGGATGGCGTTTGTGGCTGACAAACTGAATATAGAAATACAGAATGCAATGAGTCCTAAAGGAGAGTATGTGATTGAAGGGAAATCGGTGGATGGGTATTGCCATGAAACCAAAACTGTATATCAGTTTCATGTAAGATTTTTTTTTTCTATTATTAAGATTATATATATATATATATTTTTTTTTTTCACCAGTTTCTTAAACTTTTATATATATATTTCAGGGGTGTTTTTGGCACGGATGTGACAAATGCTACGGGGGTGACGTAATTCATCCCGTTAAACAAGTCACCATGGCATGCCTGAAGCAAAAAACTGAAGAAATTTCATGCTTTTTAAAATCCCGGGGATATACCTTGGTTGAGATATGGGAGCATGACTTTTCAAAGCAAAAAAAGGATGACCCCGAGCTACAAGCCTTCCTAAAAACCCTCACCATAACGGATCGCTTAAATCCGAGAGACGCTTTCTTTGGCGGTAGAACTAACGCTATCCAGTTAAAATATGAAGGACCTGCAAAATACGTGGACTTCACATCTCTTTACCCATGGGTAATTACCTTTTTTTTTTTCTCAAATATTTTATTAAGGTAAATGTAATTACCCCCCCAAAAAAAATCACTACTAAATAAAATGTCTCATTTATTTTTTTCAGGTGAACAAGTATTGCTCATACCCCGTAGGTCACCCAAAAATTATCACCAAAGACTTTCTAGATATAGGAAAATATTTTGGAATAATAAAATGCACTGTCGAACCACCTCGTGGATTATTTTTTCCTGTTCTGCCCTACAGATGTCAGGGAAAATTAATGTTTCCGTTGTGCCACACCTGTGTCGCGTCGTTACAACAGACAACATGCACCCACACTGCTGAGGAGAGGGCCCTTACAGGCACTTGGGTGAGCGAGGAGGTTAAACTGGCTCTACAAAAAGGATACAAAATTTTAAAAGTAAGAATTTTTTTTCCCTTTAGTGTTTAAAAAGCTTCATTTTTTAATTATTACTATTATTTATTGGATGTATCATTCTTTTTATTTCTATTTTTTAGGTACATGAAGTTTATCACTTCCAAGAAACATCTGACACCCTCTTTAAGACATATATAGATATGTTCTTAAAGATAAAGCAAGAATCAAGTGGTTGGCCATCAGGGTGCTCTACCAAGGAAGAACGAACCAATTACATTTTGGACTATAAGGAGCGAGAAGGAGTATCTCTGGAAGCTAATGAAATTTGCAAAAATCCAGGGAGACGCCAAGTCGCTAAGTTAGCTTTGAATAGCTTTTGGGGCCGGTAAGTTTTTTTTTTCAGCTAAAAGGATATTTTATTTTATATAAATATAAGGAAAGGGCCCTTATTTATTTTATTTAAATAAAATATTTATAAATTTTTATCTTTTTTTTTTTTTTTTAGATGGGGAATGAATCTGAATAAGGGGCAAGCTACTTTTGTCGCGAAATTGGAAGATTTCAATAAAATATTATCAGACCCCAAGATAAATGTAAGTTTTCTGAAATGCATTGATTTGTTAATATTCATCACATTATATAAAGAAAACTAATTTTTTTTTTTTTGCTTTTTTTCTTTTAGGTCACTGATGTATACCTTCCTAGTGAAGAAGTTGCTTGCATCCATTGGAAGACGTGTAAGGAATTTTTAGACCAAGACACGTCAACCAATGTCTTTCTGGCTGCCTTTACAACAGCTTGGGCCCGGCTGAAATTATATGGAGAGATGGACAAGCTTGGGCGTGCTGTTTTGTATCACGACACAGATTCCATAGTGTATGCGTCGGATGCAAACAGAGCCAATGATCCTCCTCTCGGAAACTTCCTTGGTGATTTCACCGATGAATTAGATGGTGACATCATAACAACTTTTGTGTCTGGTAAACATTATTTAACTTATTATTATTTTTTTTTTATTTTAAATTATTATTTTAAAAAAAGTGCTAAGGTTTTTTTTTCTATGTTTTTCAGGTGGCCCGAAAAATTATTCGTTTAAGACTATGAGTGGGAAAACAGTGTGTAAAGTTAGGGGGATTACCCTCAACTTTAAAAACAGTCAGTTAATTAATTTTGACAGTATGCTGGCCATGATAGAGGACATGGACGCAGGGCCGTTCCGGGCGGGCGTGCTGGCCGTGCCTGCACGGAGGCGCCGACCGATGAAGAGGCGCCTTAGAAAATTTTTTTGACCCCTAACTTTAAGGGAAAAATATTCCGTTACGTCCTGACTCAAAAGAAACAAACCTAAGCAGTAAGCTAGATCTCCTTTCCTTTACAAAAAAAGCTTCAAAAGGCGCCTACAAACGAGTAAAGAGCGCCCTTACTGGGTTATACACACCCGTCCCCTTAAGAGAACTAATATAGGCGCCTTTTAAGAGAAGTGCATTTTGAACTTTTTGTATGGGGCGCCCTCATCTAGTGAATCTATTAAAGGGTGCCAACTCTTAACAAAAATTTTAACATGCCTGACTTTGAAAGCTATAAGGAAGACTCCTTTTAGCTTTCAAATTGTATGGGGCGCCCCATCAAATAAATATATATTCAAAGCGCCCACCCTGAGAGAAAAATTGAACACACCGACTTTGAAATATGTAAGGCGTCTTACTTAGCTAAACCAAATTGTATGAGTTGTCTTAATTAAATGGATTTATGAAAGACCGCCAGACCTGCGAGTGAAAATTTTAACATTCCCAACTTTAAAAGCTATACCATATTGTATGGGCGCCCCCATCAAATGAATCTATCCAGGGCGCCCAGCGCGCCCATTCTGAGTGAGTGAAAATTTAAACACTCCGGACTTGAAAGCTGTAAGGCGTCTTAGAAAAACTGAATTGTATGAATCTATTAATAGGCGCCCTCCTTGGATGAAGATTTGATTCACCAGTTATTAAATAGCTATCAAGCGTTTGCCTCAAATCATATTTTAATAGATGTCCCTTAAAAATTTCTATATAATAGGCCCTTGACTTGTGAAAAATGTTTTGAAGAAGACTATTGTAAAAAACCGAATGGATATCTCTTACGTAAATTTATTAGGTGCACACCTGCTCTTGAATATCTCACACAAATAAATTTGTTGGAAGCACACACCTGAGGAACTATTTTTTTTTTATTTATTAATTTTGATTTAATTGTATTTATACATATGCTTTCAAAATAAAATACAGTTAGACCAAAAAATAAATATAAAGTGATTTATTATGCTTTTAATTTGGAGTATAAATCTAGGAATTAAAATTCATTTTCAATGAATGGTCGGCCCGCGGCCCGGTACCATTTGATCCACGGACCGGGGAATGGGGACCACTGCTCTAGATCCATCCATACAAATATTTGGAGAAGATGATGAAAAGGTGTTCTCATCATTACATAAAAACAAAAAAAAAATTAGTGCTCTCAAGTTCAGAAGCGTCCTTGTTTATTTCACTCAATATACGAGGGGGCAGAAAACATAAAAAATTCCCGCCATTTTTGTGAGGGTGGCGACTGGGGGACCTCCGGGCTTTTGCCCGAGCACGGAGAATTTTTACTGGGAGGGTGTTGACGGATGTCGCGCAGCTGAGAGAGAGAGAGAGAGAGAGAGAGAGTACCGCCGGGATGAAGTACATATAGTTGAGTTTTTGGTGTCGTGCTCTTTGGTTTAAAAATGGCATGGCTGCAGAAAGTGAAAGGAATCAGGTTAGTCGCTAGTGACTCACTCCATTTTAATTCTCTCTCCCTCTCACTTTTTAAAAAATAAAAGTTAAACTATAAAAAAGATAATTAAATGACAGACGTGTTTAAGAAAAATATTTCTGAATCTCAAATAAAAACAAAACAAGCTAACTGGACTAGCTGGATAACATATAACATCCAGTATCATTCAGAAGATAAATAAACAAAAACTTTTGAATAAATCTATTATTAAACTAAATTAATCAGTTTTTAGTAGATTGTTTTCCATATTTTTATGTATCATACCTGTTATGCAACTGGATCTTTTTGTCTAAATTTAATCTAAAATATTTCGATACAATGGGTATTAAAGTTTCATATAAAGCAGCACAGAGAAATAAATTTTGGTACTTATATACCGTCGACCGTTCAGCAGCCGTTAAATTCAGCGGTACAGCTATAGAGTAGTCAATAGGATTTGATAACGTTTTCGGATTCGGATTCAACGGCACGGTAGACGGCATAATACGTGAATGTTCTAAAAAGTTCTTATTGGATTTTTAAGATTGATATTTTGCTTTCTTTGTATCAGCAGCTGTTTTTCATTTATACCTAATTATAAGCTTAATTTATTAAAGGTATTTCAAATTTTGAGTTATTGGTGCCAAAATTTCTCGGGGTGTCGGTTACTGGTGCCGCTACCATGCCAACTTAAAAATATTTTAAAAATAGAAAATAATTACTTTTTCAAACAAATTGTTCTCTAGATAAATATTGAAACTTCATTTAATTTTTCAAAACAAAAAGTTTTTTCAGGATAGCTTTATTAAGTAGCAATAGCTAATTAATTTTTATATTGTTCTTAAAGTGTCAATTACTGGTAACCATCAGTTACTGGTTAGATAAATAGCCAAACCATACAGCCTCTATCGAGAACTAAGAGAAAATTGAGTAATCCTAAGTGAATATTTTTGAGTTTATGGCCCAGGGCCGTATCCAAGGGGGGTTCTAGGGGTTCAAACCCCTCCCGAAATTTGACATCAATTTTTATACTGTTTTTCATTGTAAATTCTGCAAATTTATAAGGAGCAATTCTCTTCGGTTGTTAGCTAAAGGGTCTCAAAACGAGTTAAAACACTACTTTTAGGGGTCAAATTTCAGAAATTTTTCTTGGGGGAAAACCCCCAACCCCCCCCCCTACCTCCAAAAAATTAGCTTATCATTATTCTTTAAGGGGCCGTCCATAAATGACGTCACGCTCAGAGGGGGGGAGGGGGTTAATCAATTTGTGACAGTTTGTGTCAAGGGGGAGGGGGGGGAGTTTCAAAAGTTGTGACATCACATCCTCCAAAACTGAAAATCAACCAAAAATAACAAAAACAGAATTTTTTCCTAAGATTTTTTATCTAAAAAAATTAATTTTTGATCGATTGAAAGCGTGACATGTGACATAGGGGGGAGGGGGTATGAGGAAGTGTGACAGTTTGTGACAAAGGGGGGGAGGGGAGGGGGTCAAAAATGGACAAAAAAAGTGTGACATCATTTATGGACGGCCCCTAAACTGAAAAATGTAAAAATTCCCCACAATATATTGAAAAAAAGCTTGATTTATTTTAACTGAAAACTAATTTTAATTAAATAAGTAATGCCAATATTATTTATTTATTAATAAGTAGAACCCCTTTACAACGACCCTCTGTTATAGCAACCCTTGCGTTACAACAACCGGTAATAAAAGCACCTTTTTATTACAATATTGTTAATTTTATTCGTTAAAACGTCCGCATTTTGTTGGCACCATAAGGAGTCGCTTTATCAAAGTTCTACTGTATCATTAAATTAAGTAATATCAAATTTGTTTAAAGTAATTATTAATTAGTTAAAATTAACAAATAATTTAAAATAAGTGATTAATTAATTATAAATTAATTAAAAGTAAAAATTAATTAACTTAGAATTAATTATTAATGGGGGTGAGGTGTAAGGGGCCCCGTAATTTATTGGCACGGAGGCGCCTTCATACCCAGGAACGGGCCTGCATGGACGACCAGACCCCCATATCAATTGTGAACCCTGCCAAGATCACCCGGGAGCCGAAGAGGCGAAGGATCATAAATAAACCCGAAACGAAAACATACAAGATGATATATGACAAGAGGGTCATACAACCTGATGGGTACACAACATTGCCCTATGGATGGTGATGATGGACAACCAATGAAGTGTGAGTTATACGGGAAGAGTCTGTTCTGGGAAGGTATGCCTTCCCAGTAGACTTGCATATGCCTTTACTGTCTGACTACTACATTCTTGTGGTAGGACTGACAGTTTGGGGAACCCGCCCATTTAACAAAGGGGTAATGCGCTGAGAGCTGTACTCCAATCGAGTAGCGTGGAAACCAGCTCATTTTTTTTTATTATATTGCATGTTAATTTCAATTTATTATATCTTAATTTCATTGCATGTTAAAAATAATACATAACACAAATATCATCAAACAAAAAATCTTTATTATAATCTATAAAAAGTTACAAATTTAACCAAAATTCTTTTTTCTTTCCAAGTCTTTTAGGTCTTGCATGCATAGTTTTCACTTTTTTCAGATGAACGTTTTTTATATAAGCTTGAGGAAACTTGTGTTTCGATAGAGCTTCCTTGAACTTTTCAAATCCTTCCGGTGTTCTTTTTCTATCTCTTAGTAAGAAATTAACAAGATTAACAATATTGGACCCTGGAATTTCTTTTTTGTTCGCAACTACTTCATGGTTCGAGTTCCACTTTATGTTACGTTGCTTGAAAAATTCTATAATATTCTTTGCAGTCTTTTTATGTTTCACAGGAACAGTTTCCAGGATATCTATATCCACCTCAGATTCGGCTACATCTTGTTTTATATTTTCAAGTTCTTCCACTTTTGGTTTTTCCAAGTCGATCTTAGGCTCAGGCTTGACAGCATTCGTAGATGGAAAGGTAACGTATTTTTGAAGAACGTTATTGTAAAGTTTAATTTTTTCTGAATCACTCATTTTAGTTTTCAAAATACTATGAATTTGTGAGTCTAACTCATTCAAGTGATCTTCTTCAAATTCTTGCATACGATCTATGGGGACCAATGTAAACTTTCTAGCGAACTCCATTTATTAAATTAGACAAAACGGTCAGGGCAGTTGGAATAAGTAAAGATAAAAAGCCGTCACCCTTTTGTATCAATAGGCGTCTTTTTCTGTACAGAGGAACTCGTTTCTGAGCTAAAGTTCTCAGTGTTTTTTTAAAAGGAGTTAGTTTATTCTTTGAACGTTTACTAATTGGTAGGTTCCCTTTTAGTAAATTTAAAACACACTCACAGATACACTTAATGTAACAATTAGAACAGTTTTTTAACAATTTAGATTTTTTGCGACTTTTCTGTAAAACTTTCAGATATTCTACATCCTTCTCTGAAGGCATTCTGAATTGAAATGATTGCTTTAGATCGTATGCTTTGATTTATATAGTTTGCATAAGAAGTCGCTTTGACCAATGCACAAAAGTGAGAGTTCTTGGGGTGATGATTACACTTGACTCTTAAAACAGGTAAATCTTTGATTTTGGGGCAGTCCAAATTCCTGAGGTTTCCATCCATCAGTTTTTCTAAAAATGTCAACTTTTCCCTCCCTTTAACGTAAATAGTAGAATAGGCTGAAGACAAAAAATGTAAAATGTATTGCAAAGCACTGTAGGGTAATACACCACTATTCCACTGTAATTGATGCATGTTTCTTGTCACCCAAGCAAAATTCTTTTGATGAAATCTTGATAACGTTTCCCAAGGCATAGGGGGTAGGAATGACCAACAAGCCTGATATCCTTCGTTGAGTGAGTAAAACGCAAGTTCCTTGATAATAAAGCAATCAGCTTTAAGTTGAAAACCTTCAAAATCCAACACGATGGGACAAGCCATGTTACGTTCGAGGTGACTGGGGACTGAATGAATTTATCGCGGCTCATACACGTAATGTCTATCTCCTGGGAATATTCCTGTCCGTAACCTTAACTTTTCGAGGGTTTCTGGTCTCAAATCAATTAACAAATAACTGAAGGGAGTAGAAGTAGCATCGTCAAATATTTCTTGAAAAGCTTTCATTTTTCTAGGGAACATTTGTCTTGCTAAATGCATTATTTGGCTCTTATCTCTAGGGTTTTTGTATAACACAACATAATGGGAATTCAAATGAACACTTCTCATTTCTTTACCCTGATGAAAAAGGTTTTGAGTAATAAATATTACTGAAATATTTCGGTGATGGCTGCCTTTAGTGAATAAATTACTTAGTCGCGAGTCACTTGCTAATTCCACCATCAAATCATCTATAACGAATAGGGTATCCCGAATAGTATTTAAGTTAGATGGTAAACCTTCTTCAAATTTTACATTTTTCATAGTCTTGAAAAGGGGCTGATAACTTCCATAACAGTAAACAATGTTTGAAGGCATGGGACTAAACATTTTATAATCAATCAGTTTTTTTACAAACACTGTTTTCCCCGATCCAGTAGGACCACTGAGGAGACATGTGGAAGGATGTACTAGCCTTGGAAGCTGCATGTTTAAAAATAAGTTAATTTTATTGCTTTACCTCCTTTTATACTTTACATAGCATATCTACACATCCTTTTAATGTATTTGCGACAACGAGACATTCACTTAAAGAGTCAACAATATTTTTAGTATATTCAAGACAATGGTTTTGAAAAGTTTTAAAGGAATCCTTAACACAGATGCATACGCTGTTTCCACAGGTAGTGTTATTGTAATGAAAATCGTAAAATGCATCGCATTTAATATAGCCTATAGAATCAATACTTTGATAAATTTTGTATATTTCAAGTGTTGTTTTATTTTGATCTATATGAATAGGGTTTGGATAGGAATGGTAACTCCATATAATAAAACATGAAAAAATTACGTAAGATAGAAAAAGTAGACTGAATAGTACCCATTTTACAACATCCATGATTGAATGCTCAGTATAAACTAAATTGTTGAACATGTAGTCACTACCTTTTATAGAGAAAAAGAAAAACACAAAAGTATAGTTTATTTTTTTTATTTTTTAAAAACCATGGTTACACCGTATCTCTTTTTAACAAATTGAAACATTCTAAAATCATTCTTCTTCTGTTCTTGAAGCTGGCGAATAATAGATTTCATACATAATCCTTGACATCGTTTTACAATAAAATAAATACAGTAGTGTCCGCATACATTAGACGTTAAACTTTGAAAGGGGGTCTTGTTCCACATTACTCGATCATACATCTTGATGAATCTTGAAATATCTTTTCCAAATGCTTCGGGTGGGAATCCGTACGAGTCGAAGAAATCGATTGTGTGGCGATCTTGAACAAATACAGCTAGCCAGTGGGTGCCTTTTTCGTTATGTTTATCGGTATTCAGTACTAAAGTTGAGGGAAATTTTCCAATTGAGGGTATTTTATCAGAAGGAAAAACCCCTCTGAAATATCTCGCTGTTGCAGGATCCCTCGATAAAATTTTATCAATTTCTATGGAATTCATTTTTAATTTCCAAAATCGTAGATAATGTTACGAGCTTTATTGATTTCAATTAAGTTTTCAAATTCAGCATACACCAAGAGAGAAACTGTTTGTGGCAAACTATTTCCAAATTTAATTTCTAATCTCAAGTTGCTATGACGAATAAGATTTAAATGCGTACCGTCGCACAAATCAGGAGTTAAATCAAAGCAAAACAGAGAGTATCCTTGGGAAAACTCAGATCGTGAAAGATATAATCCTTTATTTTCAGAGTTCGTAAATAAATTTTGATAAGCTCTAACAAACTGGTTTTGGTCAAAATTAGGCTGTAATGGGTTGTGAGGAACAGGCTGACCATCCACATAAACCCCAATAAAGTTTATATTGTAATGTTTAAATTCGAAGGGGGACTTTTTGTAATCACCATTGAAAGCATCGTTATCAACACAAGCAATAACAATACGATTCGGCATCTGTCCTGTAAAAATGTTATCTTGCACAAAACTCATATTACCAGTGGGTATGGAATAAGCTTTACAGAGAACTCTGTTTATTGGGTATTTCGCAGATGTTTTTTCCAAACACTTTGCATGACCTAATGCAACTCCTGGGTTAACCCTAACTTTACGAACAAATAGTGAGGCATGTTCTAAAGATATTTTAAAATCTCCCTCTCCTAGTAAACAAAATTCCGGTTTGCTGCGTATGAGCTTAATTTTCACATCAACCATGTTTAAAAGTAATCTTTCTTGATGAAACATATCTAAATGCAGTCTTCCAATCATGTCGACGGATACACTATTTTTAAACAAATTGGCCCTTTGGGTGAACCCCTCATTATCCTTGGAAGCGAAAACATTCATGTGGCCAGCCGTATCTTTGAAAAAGAGCTCTGAGGAAAGTTGTGAGGTTTTTACATCGAACCCATGATTTAGTAATTTTTCTATCATGGCTCTGTAGGGATAAGTGTTATTACTAGACGAAACTAGTCTCTCGTTTAAACTAATATCCACTTGCGAGAACATGGAGTGCAAAAAGAGATTCACAGGGCCTACTTTGCTTTCAGCTGCAAGGGGTTTGCCATCTTTTTTTAGTATTTTCACTTTTACATAAAGTTGTGTTTGAGAGAGATCCAAATACTCATCGCCACTTCCGGATACGTTGAACTCAATTGGACTTCCGTCTGAAACATTTGCTAGTGGATGGAATTCCACCCATTGTCCTCTTTCTATTGCAGTTTGAGTTGGAGGGAGGGAAAATAATTCTAATTCAGATTTGACGCATTCAGGAGAATCTTTAAGTAAAAAAGCCATGGTATCACGAATCGAAAATATCGCGTCCTTGCACTTTCCTGATTTTGGATGGAATGACCCGTTTAGAGGTTTTGCGCTTCCTTTTAAACCTTCCTCGACCAATCATCTGGTCAGCTTTCTGGACTGCTTTTCTGGCTAAATTTTTACCACTTTCTTTTGCTCTAGTTTTAACAGCAACTTTAAAATTTTCTCCAGCTAGTACATCATTAGCTACCATAGTTCCAGCCCGTAAAGCTTCTTTTCCTACGGTTTTTGCTCCCCTTACTAAAAAAGGCATAGCTCTGCGAAAGAGGTTGGCGAAAAATCCTCCTATACCATATCCTTTCTGAAAACTGACCCCTTTATAGTAAGGTAATCCTTTTCCTGTTTGATTGACATAGTAATCTTCAAATTTTTTAGTACAACACGTATAAGGAACCAACATGGTGATCTTCTTTCGCTGAACACAATAATACAAATGATGAACACTCTTAAAACTAACTCTTTTATATGATTTGCTTGAGACGAAAATGTAGAGTCAAAAACACTTTCCCTCTTTCAAATGGTACTAAACTTCCCGAGTGCAGTCTTACATCGATGTGTATTGTTTGGAAATGTTGTCTAATCACTGGTACATAAAAAGGTCTTGGGTAATGTGCGTTAATAATTTCTCCATCTCGTCCTTCCACTGTAACTACTTTAAGCAAAGGAGCTTGTACATCCCCGACGATTTGAGGCTCTACGAGATCGCAATAAACATACATTACAGGAAAAGTGGCTTTGGGATCAGCTACATAAGGACTCATATGAATACCCGAATATTCACCTGGCTCAAATCCTAGTAATTCTGCCAAACCTTCGTGAAGAATTAATTTACATTTCTCAGCTGTTCTTATTTCTACTCTTTTGGTAATTTCATGATAATATAATTCAATTTTGCTTTGATGTGATACAAGTATCATTCCTTTGATAAGGTCTGGTATTGTTTCATAATATCCTGGTGGAACCCTTCTGCCTTCGCGCTTACCATCACCCAGATCAAAACCAAAAAGGTTATTTTCTTTTTGGACATTGTACCAAGTGTGGGGATAAATAAAGTCTACTAAGGCCATTTCCCAATCTCCATTTATATTAATAGAACTTGGAAGTTGGGTAGTGAATTGAGAAATTTTATTATTCGGAAAATATCCTTGAGAGCTATCACTGATTAACGTGATGTAGAACGACATTGTTCATCTAATGAAAGAAAGTTATAATGAACGATATATTTATATCATCTTAACATCCTCCACCCAATCATTAAATTTTTCGGGGTAACCCATGAATTTTACAAAGTACTCAACTTTTCCGTTACGCTTCCTTTTCTTTAAAACTTTTTCAACTGGGTAATATCCTGAATCTGTTACCTTTTGCAGTTCTTCCTTGTAAAAACTACCCTTAATCTCTTCCCCTGATAAATCTTTTAATTTATAAACAATAGGAACTCTATTTATTATTTTGTGAATTGTAAATATTTCTCGAGTCCAGTTTTGTTCATATCCTTTTTCGAATATCATCTTATTTCTACTTATACGAACTGTATCCCCCTCTTTAAATTCTGGACTATTCAATTTAACATTAGAAGAGTTATCATACATGGTATACCAAACTTTCTTTTCATTCTCCTCTGTCACTGAAACTGGTTCTGTCTTTATACTACGATGCCAAGTGTGGTTATAACTATGCATTAGTTTATCTATCACATCTATATATTTCTTAGTATTTTTTTCAGTAAAATATTTCCACATTTTAGTTTTCAGAGTACGATTAAAACGTTCAACTACAGAAGCCTTTGTTTCATTATGAGTTGTGAAGAAATGCACATTTTTCTTTTTTAAGAAAGCCTGAACCTGTTTGTTCGTAAATTCTTTTCCTGCATCCGTTTGTAAATATTGAGGAACTCTTTCAGAAAATATTTTCTCAAAAGCTGACACAATGGTCTCTGATTTTTTATCTTTTAGAGGAATTGCCCATGCATATTTAGATAAAATGTCAATACATGTAAGTAAATATTTGTAACCTTCATTCTCAACAGAAAGTGACTGCATATCAGCCAAATCAGCTTGAAACTGTTCATTTAAACCTCCAACTATAACTCTATTTCTTTTAAATTTATGCCTTAAAGGCTTATGCAATGTATAAGATTCCTTAGTTTGTAACCATTCCTTTATTTTGCTACTCTTAACACGCCCTTTCAAAGCTCGTTGTAAAGTATTAATACCTCCAAAACTACCAGGCAGCGCAGGATCTTGGTAAGTTTCTTCCATGATTATCAATTGCTAGAATGCTAAATATTCAAAAGAGTAAACCTATTTATATTAAAATTATCCCTGAAAAGAAAAGCCTAACCAAATTTAAGTTATCCCTGAAATAGAAAACACACAAAGAAAAACACAAATAAGAAAACCATGTTAAAGTTAAAACAACAAATTTTAATCATTTCTGTAACAAAAATAGTAACATAACTTTTCTTTTGACAATTCCTTATTTAACTCTTCCAGTTCGTGGTACAGTTTTTCGAGTTCCCATTTACTCATCACTAGGAAAGTACTTTTAAGTCCAAAGTTTCCCCTTCTAAAGGAGAACATGTTCTGCACTACAACCTGATTCTCTGCATTAATACACACTAATATCTCATTGTTTGCTACATACCCACTATCCGTAAAGGACACATCCAAGCTCAGGAATTTACTTGCGAATTCGGCCCACGTCTTTCGGCACATGGTCACTCCTTGAGCTGTTGGTCGGTTACCCTCGTAGCGGCGAAGATGAATTCTTAAGTTCTGTCCTCGGTGAGAGACTATAGACACACGAATTTCAGGCGTAATGTTCCAAGTATTAAGAGTATGGAACTCTGCTCCACTGGCCTTGGATCCTTCGTTGTTTCCATCCGCACTGCTGGGCACAGGGTTCCCAGCTTTGGGAAAAGGCTGAGGAGTCTCTGCGGTTGTACCCACTTTATCAAAGCGGCTTCTTGGCTTATCATGCTGTGGTATAGGAATATTGTACTCCTCAAACGGCAGGTCTTTGGAGAACCATGGTGGAGTAGGAGCGTCTTCCTCACTTAAACGTCTTTTAAGACTCATTTTTTTCGATAAAAGAGAAGAAAATAAAGTCAACTTAGCTGAAGAAAACCAGATAGCGAAATGCGCAACAGGTCTAAACCTCTTTAGTCGTAAACTCTATAATAGGTTTTCACCTGGGCCAATCAGGTAAGAGTCATAGTTGATGACGACATCATGTAGAAACGTTCTTATTGCTTGAAAAGAGATGACGTAACTATCCTACATTTTCATTGGACGATAAAAATGTATTCCTACGCTGCAGCTGTGTTATTGGGCTCTAATCGTGTTGGGTCCTGTCTTGACCCTGTTCGAACATGATAAAACGAAACCAACCCCTTAGATGACGTCATCAAGTAATTAAGTCCATCCATAAGTAATCAAGGGATTAAGAATTGTCCGAAAAAAAGGTCCAACAAAATCAAAGGGTTAATGTATTAAATAAAATTTAATTAAAGTAAATAATAACGAGGGGTAATTTATTAGTTAAAAAAGATTTGAAAAAATACAAGTCTATCCAATAGTAATCAAAAGGATTAAGAATAGTTCGAAAAAATTACAAGTCCAAAAAGGTAAACACTATTGTCCAAGTAGACATGTATTGATAAAAAAACTCTTGAGATGTAAGTCGTTCATGGCTTGATTGGTATAGCACGGGCCCACAGTTCCAATGGTCCCTGGTTCGATTCCAGCTAAAATCCTATTTTTTGGTAAAATACTAAGCAATAATTGGTTAAAATGTTGTTCACTAGATGGCAGCATGTGTAAAAAAAGTAAACAATCGTTGCCATTCGGAAAAACAACTCAACTCCGCTAAAACGAAACCAAAACCAGCAGACGAAGATCGAAAAAAATTACAAGTCCAATGCAGCAGAATCCGAGAAAACGAAACCAAAACCAGCAGAAGTAAAAAACAACTCAACTCCCCTAAAACGAAACCAAACTTAGATGACGTCATCAAGTAATTAATTAAGACAATAGGGGGTAATTAAAAAAAGTAATTAAGGGTCATTAACTGAACAATAGGGGGTCATTAACTGAACAATAGGCCAGGACACGCCCACTTCCGGTGACGTCATAAGCCACGCCCCCTTTCTGTGACGTCACTTCCGTCACCCGGTGTCCGGCGCTTACTACTATCGGCGTTTGGGGTATAGATTTTGAGGGGATTTTTATAACAAGTAAAAATTCAAGCTATTTCTTATTTTCTTTAATTTTTTGGACCTTTTCTGTCTCAAAGGATCTAAGCAGGTTAATTATGATGTTTTAAATTTCTAAATCGATATTTTTTTTTTTTTTTTTACCAGATTTATGGAGGAATAAATGCGAAATCTTTATAACAGATTCCTACTTTTATATATTTTTCCAACTCCCTGACCGATTAATTTTCAGTAATTATTATTAGGGGTTATGCAAAGGGCCTGGGGGTACTTCTGGGGGTTTGGGTACTTATTTTGTTCAAGTGCTCTTTTTTACATAAAATTTTAGGTATAAATTTGAAGAATTTTGAAAATAATGAAAAGTGTGTGCATCTAAAAACACTCTTCTAACGTAAGTTGCATGTAAAGAGATATGTTGTTTAGTTTGGAATCTTCCATGAGAAACGCAGCTTTAACAAATCAATGGAGATAGTTATGATTATCACTTTTGAAAGCTAATTAAATTTGAATGCAATTCATGGATTTTATGCTAGATATCCGGATAGAACAGTAATTAAAACTAATTTTTCACGCAGAAAGATAACTGTTTAGCTATGAAACGCATGGGAACATTCTTTCGTATTTTTTATACCGTAAAATAACCCATTGTGTAATAAAAATGTACGGAAAAGTGTCACGCATGTAATAAATATGTAAATTTTTTCTTATGAAAATCTATAAAATTTTACCCAATCGTCCAACCATGGGAATTAAATATGAAGAAACAGTCCAATATCATAAAAATGTTCAAAATTGTTGAGTAGAAACCTATTTCAGTAGTTTTACTTGAATTAATTTTGAAATATATGCCTTTTGGAAATCCCCCTAAAAACTTCACTCCAAACGCCGATGTTCCCAAATGGGAACACCCTCAAAATCCTACTTAGGATTTTTTTTCTGCCAAAAAATGTCAAGATTGGTTTTAGTAATGATGAAACAAGCCATTTAAGCCAAAAATCTGAACCTTTAATTTGAAATTTGAATTGCGGCGTTTAAAAGGTTAAATTGACTATAGGTATTAAATTGTTTTGAATGGTATTAAACACATCGGTTTAAAGAAAAAAAAGCAATTTTACAATGATATTTTAATATTTTTCATAGTTTTTTTTTAATATGAAGTAGGTATTATTTTGGTTTATTTGCGTTACTAAGCAAAAACCAAATTCCATGTTTTAAAAAGGCATGAATGTGATGCACACATTTAGCACACCATACACATACACTACAAAAAAATTGCTCGATGGAAATCATTTTAAAGGATCATGGGAAAAGCAAATTATAAACAAACGAGATACATATTTATTTAAGATTAGCAACATACATATATATTTTAAGGTGTTTCATTTTCTCCTAAGGTGTGATTTTCATACAGGGTCGATATCTCCCCGAATCAATGTGATCAAAAAATAACACATGCCAAATTTTAACAAGACTGTATAATATTTAGGGGGAAATGTATGGTTAGCTGACATAAATAAATCATCTTGTCATTTAAAAAAGAACCAAGCACCAACAAATCCACAACGACAAATCATCATTCAAATTTAATTATGTAGATACATATAGAAGCACATTTTCCTCTTATCCTCACCAACAAAGATGCATTACCATCTTTCAAGACGGCCTCAATTGAAACAGACACCCTCTCAACCATCTCTCAAATTACATTTTATGAGGAGCAGCACACATCACGGTCCATTTCAGCAACCGAACACTGCCCTTAACTACCCCCTAACAGGTTTTTTCAGCGGCCAACACTTTTCTCGGAGAGATGGTCAAGTTACCCGGGAATAAAAGTTGCCCCCACGTCTTCCCGCATTAGGTCCTCCCGAAGGAATCAATAATACGAGAAATGACAGGTCCACTTTGAGCCGCGGAGCCGGAGCACTTAGCTGCCTTTTGTGGCACGTCAAAATGTCAGGTGGGGGGATCAATTCCGGGTCGAGTTTTCCGGAGGTTCGCCTTACCCCCAGAACACTTCTTAAAACTGTCAACACGTCGCGATTGGGGTATGTGAGGGGGTGGATTATTTCATCGTGTTTAGATGTGGTGAGGAGTGTGTGGGGTTTAAGGGGGATAAGACCGGGAGGATAGGCTGCTAATAGGCACGTTTCTGGAATGGGGGTGTTATTGGGAAACTGTGGATTGGAGAGTGTGTGGCGCTTCGTGATAAAAGTTAAAAATATCTTTCTGAAAGTTCTTAACGTAGAATTTGTCTTCTGATAAATAAGAGTGATTTATCTTGAATAGAAGTTTCTAATTGATTTAGAAATCGGTTTAAAGTAAGCCAGTTGATGATACACAAATGTTTAAAGTACAATACTTTTTATAAATACAGGATGATTCAGATAAGTGTTTCATAACTTCTAGGGGAGGTAGGGTACATCAAGACGAACAAGAATCGATATAGGTTGAAAATTAGCAAAAAACCTCGCACATCTGGGCAGAAAGAGATACAATTGTTCGATTCCGGCATTTTTTACATTCAACCAATTCAAATTTTTCACGTAAAAACGAGATGCAAGTGTTTATTCTAATCAAAAACAGACCAATAATTGAAAGACATGCGCTCCAAACAACCAACAAAACTCTAGTGTTAAGATATTCTTGTCGTGACACTTTCTATTGCAGTCTATCAACTTACAACGCATGCCTGTTTCATTTATTGGTTTGTTTTTGATTAGAATAAACACTTGCATCTCGTTTTTACATGAAAAATTTGAATTGGTTGAATATACAAAATGCCGGAATCGAACAATTGTATCTCTTTCTGCCCAGATATGCGAGTTTTTTTTGATAATTTTCACCTGTGATTTTCACCCCTTAGACCCCACTTGCAACCCCCTAACCTATATCAATTCTTTTTCGTCTTGATGTACCCTACCTCCCCTAGAAGTTATGAAACACTTATCTGAATCACCCTGTATACTACTTGGGTTTCTGGTCAATCGATTGTTTGCAGTTCTTATAATATTCTGAAATATGCGATCCTTCAAATGGACTTTTAAATAGAAAATATAGGGTTTTTTTATTTCTCCTAGATTTTGTAATAATTCAAATGATTAAAAAAGTGTCGTTCATATTCAGTAATTAACCGATTCGAAATTTGTAAATTTAGTATACTTACTACAGAATTGTAAATACGTAGTGCAGTTACCTTCAAATTAGGTACCTAAAATTTTCTATTTTGTACCTAAAAGTATTCGATGCTTTAGAGTAGACGCATACAAAATGTATTCCATAGGGTCGATATTAAAATTTTCACAATTTAGTTAATTTACTCAGTAAAATGTTAAACAGTACAAGTTTTCCTGTCTCTTTGGGTTTAAAAAAAAGAGTACGTTGAAAGGGGGATTTAATGTTAATTTTGCAACAACTTTACTTGTACGATTACTTAATCACAATAATTGGTAGTCAAACCTTTTATATAATGCTTAGCTGTTCTATAAGAATGATCTATAATTTCACATTTTTAAGCATTATCCCGGGCCTTTTTTTAAATTCTGTACTTCGTTTTCTTTTCTAAGTTAAAGTGTTAAAAATCTTCAATAAACCAGTATTTTTACAAATTATTTTAAACAATTTTTGAATTGTTTTCTTTTGATATAATAATTAAATGATTAAAACATTTTTCCATAGATATAAATTCGTTTATTCTATAACGCTGAAATAAAACACAGTTGGTAGATTAAATATTTTAATATCGTAGATAAAAGTTTAATTCTATTGTTTCATGTAAAGACCCTATATAGAGATATCTATATAAAGGGTCTCTAGTTTCATGACATCAGTAACGCAAAAACATATAAAAATACATCAAAAATTGGTGTTTAAAACAGTGGAAAATATATTTAAAGAGCACTTAATTTAGGTATTGTAAAATATAAATTTAAAAAACAAACGATTTTTTTTTTATTTTACTCCCCTTATTTCCTCAAAGAATATAAATTGTTAAAACATTTTTGTAAAGAACTATGTAATATAATCATACTTATTCAAATATTCTTTTTAATTTTAACAGACTGTCATGCAATTAGCTAACTGGTAAGAAAATATATGCATATGCATCTCGTAATAAAATGAATACAATATAATACAATCATAAAACTAGCACAGACGTAAAAGCACAGTTTCATTAAACTTTAAAGTAAAAACTGGCAATTTTATACGAGTACATTAATGTAGATTGTAGAAAACTAATATAATTGAATTTTAAAATAATAACTGAGAGTTTGAAAGGTGTAATATCAACACAATTTATGAATTAAAAGTATAAATACAACCAAGCATAAAATAATGGATGTTGGGTGAAAATAAAAAGTCTTACACACATGCTAAACTTTTAATTAACGGTAAATTTAGGTTTAATCGAGTGCAAATTCTAATAAAACAGCTTTTGGTATTATTTTAGTAGAAATATAAGCTAAGAAAATGCCCCCCCCCGGAAAAAATCAACATTATTTGAAATATTATCAAGATTCTCCAAATGCAATATTTTCTTTACAATGAAAGACATAGTACCAATTTCCCAAATTGTTACAATTAATTTATAAAGAAAAACATATCATGCAACAAAATTTTAAACATTTTTATTATTATTTTTATCATCATCCTTATTATTATTATTACCATCACCTGTACTATTATTTTTATAAGTTAACCTTTCTAGAAGCTCTTAAATTTACAAAATGGAGAGAGAGAATGAATAATTCTTTGAAAAGTACGAAAAACATTAGGGTGCAAAACAAAAATTTTACTCT
The DNA here is from genome assembly GCA_963680715.1 of Tetragnatha montana. Classification (NCBI taxonomy): domain Eukaryota; kingdom Metazoa; phylum Arthropoda; class Arachnida; order Araneae; family Tetragnathidae; genus Tetragnatha; species Tetragnatha montana. The sequence continues at coordinate 14,295,185 of OY796685.1, forward strand.
GTAATTCACCATCGACTTTAAAACTAAAAATAGTTAGTTCAAAACTTCAGGTGTTTTTGCTGAGTATAAAACAAACAGAAACACGACACCTTCCCACGAAAAAAAAAAGACTCTCACAAAAGCTTCGACGGCCGAAGAAACTCCTCTTGCCAAAGAATACGCGAAACTCTTGTCCAAAGTCCAGAACATTTTGTTAATTAGTCATGCCGAACTAATGAGATCCCTTTAAACAAGGCCAAGGGTAAAACAAGTCCTTTGGAAAGTCTCCAACCTTCTCTTTCCCATCCATTTACAAATTATCTCTGCCTTTCTACGCATAATAAACACTTTTGTAAAGTTTTATCATCTTAGAAACGGGTTCTCTCCTTAATGCACAAATTAAATGCATTGTGCCGAGGAGCAAAGGCATATTTTTCTTGGCCAGAGTCCTAGATAAAGCAGATTTTTGCTTGGACTCAGAAGAACGAAGGCAATAAAGCCCCCTTCGAATCATTCGTGCGTGTTTCCAAATTTCTTTTCCACCCCAGAAGTGCGATAACGCTCGGAAAGGAAGTGGACGAGTTTTGGGGGGAAATAAGCGGGTAATGTGTGAACTTGCAACTCAAACACGGCGCTCGGATTTCTTTTTAGTAGCGCCTCCGCTCCCATTGTTGGCGGTTGGAGGTAAATGACTCAATAAAAAGCGTCACTCAGAAGAAACTGGACCGTTTTAGGAGTGGAAAACAAATTACTTTTACCGTAAACCGATAACAGCTCTTTGAAAGGAGTGTAACTCCATCAACCAACTGTAACTTTTACGCTCAAAATCAAACACAGTTCATTTTTTCACCTATTTTTTACGAACACTTACGGCCGTATTCACTGCATCCGAGTGAACATCAGACTCATTCAACACTAGTATAACGCGAGGTCGTGATAGCACCGTGTCAGCAGTGGATCCGTATTCATAGTACTCGGATCAAGTGAGTCCGATCCTGGCTTTGGCGATTGCTTGGCGAAGGTGTTTCGCGCTGAAAAGGTCTTCTCTGATTGGCTAGAGAGAATCACATCACTCGTAACTAGTTTTTTTAGTACATAAAAACACATGGCAATGCCTTACGCTGGCCGATCGACTGAAATAAAAATACTGCTATGTTTAATACAATCGTATAACTATTATATATCAAATTAAATAAATTGCTGAGTGTATGTAACTTGATGATACATTTATAAACTGGCTTATACCAATACATTTAACTAGTAATTTGTACTTTTACTGAGGTGTTAAAAATTATTAAATTCAAAGGCAAAAACCTTAATCAACGTGTTTCTATCGTTTATGATGAACAATTTATTTTGCTAACTATCATCGAGTAATGAATTTTGGGGTATTATTCTGGGAATTGAATTGATTTTACATGTGCTCATGTGCTGTCATAATTTTAATCAGTGAATTGTAGGGTTTTCTTTCTCCCTATACCTTATATGTATGAGTCCTTTGCAACATTTTAATTTTGCATTATTTGAGATCAAATGAAAAATAAGGACATTCTAATTTATTGATAGATACTAGATTAATATGAATAAATTGAAATGAAAACCTATGCAGTAAAAATGGCTCAAAACAAACTATGAAGAGAAAAGTGAGTGGCAAAAAGAAGCAACGAGCAAAATCAGCTGCTCTCTTGGAGCGAAAAAAAACAAAAACATTGATGTAGAAAATAATTAAATAATGAAAGGTGCTCTATGAAGAATAAATTTATAAAAACGATGGTTTTACTCTTAGGAGCTTAAGCTTTGTTACATAAGTTTATATTAGGTACCTGACCTATATAAATTAGCATTGATTATAATCTCAAATTCTAAAACACAAAAGCAGTATAAAGTAAGTCTCAAGAGATTTTGCAAAGCTGTTCTATAGTAAACCTGCACAAATTTTTGAAACTCAATTGAACAATAAATATTAAAACTATCTAAGATACTATTATTATTACTACCTATCAATTTAAAATTTCTCCCAACCCTTCCTTGATGTGAATAATAAATTCTGAAGCTATTAAATGAAGCTAGATTGTTTAAAAAAAAGGTTTTTTTTCCTTAGGATATTGACTATAATAAAAGTTATTTAATGATTTACAGTTATAAAGGCCCATACTTTACTAACACTACTAAATACTAAAACAGTAGTACCTATTATTTTTGCATCATGTATTTATGAAATAAAATTTAAAATACTTAAAATGGTCACTCAATCTTCCCTTTATTTTTTTATTCTTGAAAAAAAAATATGAATAATTAAAAATGAAAAAAATACTTATTAAAGCTATGATAGTATATCCCAATAGTAATGGCTAATAAAATCATTAAAATGCCATTTCAACTTTATACATAAGAAAAAAATACAGAGAAAAAACCCAACATTCTTTATGAAACAAAAGAAAGAAAACAGTTCTGCCAGAACACATTAAACTTCCATGCAAAAAATAAGACATTTTGAAAAATAATTCAGTTTCTTTTGAATCAAAAATTATATTCTGATTTGAAGAAAGTAATTAAAACTCTGAAAAATATTACCACTGTAAGCTACCATAATATACATTTACAAACTCATAAACAGCATTAATTAAAGTGGATTTTTTATTCAATAAAAAGTAAATTGAGCAACTTTTTGAACATAAAAAGGAACAATTCTTGTATGCATAATAAGAAATGTATAATAAGAAATACATAAAAATTATTACATTACTAATACAGTAAAATATTTTGTTTCACAATTTAAAAAGAAAATTAAAACTATATCAATAATTTTCAAATGAATTTTCAAGGCACAAATAAGCAGCTGTTCAAAAGCAACTGTTTCTGAGGTCAACACCTGTAATAAAAAGAAAAATCTAAACCCTCAAATATGTAATATCGAGATTAAAATTGATTTTAAAAAATTATCAATTAAATATATTTAATCTTCATGAAAAAGACAATATACATTAAATAAATGTTTTGCTTTTAAACCTCCAACAAAACAGTTCATTACTCAATTAAAATCACAGAATACAGAGAATTATAATTATAAATGAGTGTTCTTAAATAAACAAATGCTTTTTGGATTTCAGAAATTCAATTCCTTATGTAATATTAATTATTGTATTTAGGTAGACAACTTTTTAATTAAAAATATAGCATAATAGAATTCACTAAAATCAAAAGTTCGCCTGAGAACATAATAGGTATAAGGATATTGAATAAAAAGTTTAAAATTGATTCAAAACATAACGTTTAACAAGAGGAAAATAAATATTATAGATAGGAGTTAATGACATCGCGTTTCATTTTAATACACAATCTATTTTGTAGTTCGCTCATAGCCATGTTTACATTGTAGTATCAAGTAGTGTAGTATGCATGAACATTGAGCAAGTACCAGATAGACATTTTTATTGGTTATATTTATACAGAACCTACCTCTCTATTCTTCATTCCATCATAGAAATCATTTCTCGACAAGGATCTGCTCAATCGGAAGCCTAAAATCCGGATCGGATGTTACAATTTCTCAGTCGAAATGGTCGGGCGGCATCCATTTTATTTGAAGCTTTCTCGTCTCCGTGGAGAAGTAGCGACTGCGCATGCGTCGATACCGAGTCAGAGTTTGACACCTCCAGCTTCGAGGTGCTATCGTTAGGACGATTATAAGCTCTGATTCGGATGCTGTGAATACGGTTTTTGGACTTAACACTTCGTCGCCAAGGTGATAACTCTGATGCTGATGGCTGTGAATACGGCCGTTAGGCTTTTACGAACTGTAAGCATCAGGTTATGAACTGAGTCCCTCAAACATTATTATTAATAATTTAAATTCTCATTTACTGAACAAATTTTGTAAACGTCTCTTTTGCAAACTCATTTCCACATTTCACCAAGCTCATTTGATGTCAGTAAAAACACTGGAAAGGTTTTCTTTATAAACACTTCTGAGAAATTATTTTGGGACAGGCACCCTCAGGGACTAATAAGGCATCTGATAAGTTAGAGAACCCTGTAGAACCTTAAATAAATTCAAACAAATAATATTGATCGAGGGAAGGACTTGTAGGGTTAAAGCACGGCTTACTAGATACTTATACAGGCTAGCCGAGTACGGAAATCATTGCAAATTCAGATGGCAATACTGGACCAACTGGCAAAGCATATCCACAGTGTTGAAGGCGGTGGGTGATATAGGTAGGTCTTGTAGCGCTCCAAGCGGGAAAAGTTGTCAAATGGTTTTCATTGTTTAAAACTCGGCTAGCCTGTATAAGTATCTAGTAAGCCGTGGTTAAAGACTAGTGATCATTTTATCTGACCTGAATGAATAATGAGGTCTTAAAACTTAATTTCATAAAATATTGAAATTTATAAAAATGAAAAATGTACTCTAAACTTTTTTTTTATAAATTTATTGTATTTTTAAAGGTAACGTATACTCTCGATATGACGAACTTAGTTTTGCCGAAAGCCTCTATATCTCGAAAAATTATTTTTCCCTTAGACATTAGGTATTCTTTCAATGATAATTACCATTTTTTACCATTAAAATCCTTACCTAACGAATTTTTTTTTGGATCTGAAAATTAATTTTTTTCATATACGTAGCACCGTTTTTCCAGGTGATTATTCTGCTGTTACAAAGAATGGGTTTGTGAATTTTAATACGGGGAAGGGCACAGAAAAGCGCAGTGTGATACATTAAATTTGTCGGAGATCTATCCTATTCGCAGATGTTTCCCTAATCGACCAAAAACATCAAAAAATATCTATGTAGTCAGCTCATAAAAATTGTAGCAAATTTATAGCTAGCTATAATTAATTATTTAGCTAATCAATCACTATGGGAATATTGATAAAAAATCATGGTATAATAATACAATAACTATTATTTAAATTAATATATTTTATTAAACATATTTCATTTAATTTATATTTTCTATAATTATACCATAAATATATAAGAATTTATACGTTCAAGTTGTTATCGAAATTTCATCATTTTACTCAATTTAAAAAAGCATTATATCCTTGCGAAATTATAAAACAACTAGCTGATATGCCCGCCGTAGTTCGGGGGAAAAAAGGCTAACCAAACTGTGTGTTAAAATAAATAAGTAGTATTATTTTCTTCATTGTATTCCTTTCCTAGGTGTCATTTAGGTGCAACTGCCTTCCATCTAGAATTCCTTTTTGATGCCATACTACCTCGTTAAGATGTAAAAATCCCTTTATAAATACAACCTGTTTAGATTTAATGTGTGAAATCCCCATCCCCGTTTTTAAAAAGTATTTTTTCAAAATAGAAAAAGTCAGGGGACCCTTCTGAACCTCCCTTATTTTTTCTCTTTAATGCCCTTAGCTGCCTCCATCCATTTCTACAATTCGTATAAATGTATAATTGATACAAATCTCTCCGCCTTCGCTTCACAATAAAGGTTATTATTGAACACCAATTTCTATAGATAAAACTTATTTCCCTCTCATCCTGCTAAATTTTTATAAAATACAAAACAATTAAATATACATACTTTTTTAAGATCTTAAACAAAACCTTAAAAAAAATCGATTTAGAATTAGTTTTTATAACCATTTTTAAATAATAAGATTTTTTTTAAAATCAGGGGGAGACCCCCTGAACCCCCCTTTGCTGATTCATCACCAACTTATTCATTGAAAGAAACATGAAATAAAAGTTTTACATAATTTGAATCGACACCAGCTATTGAAAATGCCTCTGATAAAATATTGTTTAATTTGAACTTTGCTGAAAATACTTAAATTTGATTAAATAGAAAAAAGAATAAAATTTTTCAGTGGAACGGTTTTTGGTTATTATAAAAAAATTATTTAATCTTCAAAAATTATTTATTTATCAGAGTTTTAAAAAATTCACCTGTTATAAAACATTTTCAAATAAATATTTCCAACAATAGAGGTTTCGCATCACCTGGAAGGAGCAATAACCGTTACCAATTTAAAATTGAAGGCTAAGCATAAGACTTTAGAAAAGAGCCGAAAAATGCTGCTTGGAATGCATTGATTTTAAAAATTCTTTTTTGCAAACCTTCCTGGTTGTATGAGGAACATAATGCTAAAATTTCATAACAATCACATTAATAATGTGGGTGCTAGGATCCAAAAACTAAAAACGGGAGTGAATATTCAAACCCCTGTGCACCCCCTCCAGAATGGAATATCGAAAAATCCAGAAATTACTTTCTTTGAAATTCTCTCAAGAAGGTATTACCAACAGTTCAATTCGTAATATCAATTTCTCGGTATTGTTTTCTTCGAAAATATAAAACTTGGTTTATGCTCAGCAAAAACGGGTTTTTGGAATATTCAGACCTCTTAAAATTCGAATATTCAAAATCTGAAAAATGCCTTTCTAGAAATTGTTGCTAGGTACCTTCCTGCGAAATAACAAAGATATGGGGTCATTTGGGACGCCGCTGGGCTCGAAAACGTCAAAAACGCTCCAAACCCCCCTGTGGGTCAGAAAAAAGATATTTCGAAAAATCCCTTCTTAGTGCGCGTATACACCGTAAGGTCTTTGACCCTACCAAGTTTCGAGTCCTTAGCCCCGGTAGATTTTTCTGTGCGTTGATGAGTGAGTGAGTGAGTGGTAAAGCTCTCTTATTATTATAGACTAGCTGATATGCCCGCCGTTGCTCGGGGGATAAAAGTCTTATTAAACTGTGTGTTAAAATAAATAAGAATTATTGTTTGGATGCAATTAATAGAGTCAACAGTCTTCCCGCTAGAATTCTTTTTTGATGCCATACCACTTCGTTAAGATGTAAAAATAACCCTTTAAAAATACTACCTGTTTAGATTTAATGTGTGGAATCCCCATTTTTTAAGAGTAATTTTTCAAAATAGAAAAAAGGTCAGGGGACCTTCTGAACCCCATTATTTTTTTCTCTTTTGTCCTTTTCTCCCTCCATCCATTTCTGCAATTGGTATAAATGTATATTTGAGGCAAATTTCTCCGCCTTCGCTTCACAATAAAGATATATTATTGAACAGCAATGTCTATAAATAAAACTTACTTCCCCTCATCCCACTAAATTTTTATAAAATACAAAGAAAATATACTACATACTTTTATACTTTTTTAAGATGTTAAACAAAATCTTAAAAAAACGGTTTAGAATTAGTGTTTATAACCATTTTTTAATAAAGATAATTTTTTTTAAATCAGGGGGAGACCCCCTGAACCCCCCTTTGCTGATTTATCACCAACTCATTCATTGAAAGAAATTTCAAACATGAAATAAAAGTAAACATCATTTGAATCGACACTGAAAATGCCTGTGATAAAATATTGTTTAATTTGAACTTTGCTGGAAATACTTAAATTTGATTAAATAGAAAAAAAGAATAAAATTTTTCAGTGAAACGTTTTTGGTTATCATAAAAAAATTATTTAATCATTAAAAATTGTTTCTTTATCATATTTTTAAAAAATTTACCTGTTATAAAACATTTCAAAATAAATATTTCCAACAATAGAGGTTTTGCGTGTCCTGGAAAGAGCAATAACCGCAATAAATTTAACATTGAAGGCTAAAGCATAAGAATTTAGAAAAAGGACAAAAAAGGCTCCTTGGAATGCTTTGATTCAGAAAATTCTTTTTCGCGAACCTTCCTGGTTGTGTGAGGAACAACATGCTAAAATTTCATAACAATCACATTAATAATGTGGGTGCTAGGATTCAAAAACTAAAAACGGGAGTGAATATTCAAACCCCCGTGCACCCCCTCCAGAATGGAATATCGAAAAATCCAGAAATTACTTTCTTTGAAATTCTCTCAAGAAGGTATTACCAACAGTTCAATTCGTAATATCGATTTCTCGGTATTGTTTTCTTCAAAAATATAAAACTTGGTTCATGCTCAGCAAAAACGGGTTTTTGGAATATTCAGACCTCTTAAAATTCGAATATCCAAAATCTGAAAAATGTCTTTCTAGAAATTGTTGCTAGGTACCCTTCCTGCGAAATAACAAAGATCTGGGGTCATTTGGGACGCCGCTGGGCTCAAAAACGTCGAAAACGCTCCAAACCCCCCTGTGGATCAGAAAAAGGATATTTCGAAAAATCCCTTCTTAGTGCGCGTATACACCGTAAGGTCTTCGACCCTACTAAGTTTCGAGTCTTTAGCCCCGGTAGATTTTGCTGGTCGTTGATGAGTGAGTGAGTGGTAAAGCTCTTTTATTATTATAGACTAGCTGATATGCCCGCCGTAGTTCGGGGGAAAAAAGGCTAACCAAACTGTGTGTTAAAATAAATAAGTATTTTCTTCACTGTATTCCTTTCCGAGGCGTCATTTAGATGCAACTGCCTTCCTGCTAGAATTCCTTTTTGAGGCCATACTACTTCCTTAAGATGTAAAAAACCCTTTATAAATACAACCTGTTTAGATTTAATGTGTGAAATCCCCATCCCCGTTTTTAAAGAGTAATTTTACAAAATAGAAAAAGTCAGGGGACCCTTCTGAACCCCCCTTATTTTTTCTTTTTAATGCCCTTGGCTCCCTCCATCCATTTCTGCAATTCGTATAAATGTATAATTGATACAAATCTCTCCGCCTTCGCTTCACAATAAAGGTTATTATTCAACACCAATTTATATAGGTAAAACTTATTTCCGTCTCATCTAGCTAAATTTTAAATAAAAAATAATTCAATACACATACTTTTTTAAGATGTTAAACAAAACCTTAAAAACTGTTTAGAATTAAAGTGTTTATAACCATTTTTTAATAGTGAGAATTTTTTTTCAAATCAGGGGGAGACCCCCTGAACCCCCCTTTATTGATTTATAACCAACTCATTCATTGAAAGAAATTTCAAACATGAAATAAAAGTAAACTTCATTTGTATCACAGAGTATAGAGCTTAACAGAGGTCTCATCTCCATAGACGCTAATGGTAACTTTTAAAGCATGGTTTTTCCTATAGTGGGTAGAGAGCGCACGCAATGGAAGGAGTCTGGGTGAGCCGGGGGAACGAGTGTACCACGTGACTTTGAGCTCCTTTTTCGCGCGCTTTGCCTAAACTGGCTCTTTATCGCTACTGTTGGCGCCGAAATAGATCTCGGCAGAAAATTTTCAGGCAACATATTTTCGCAAATACAGTCGACGTCGCTTAATGTGATTACAGTTTATGTTATCAATCGGATAATGTTATTGAAATTGACAGGCACCTATCACTTCCATTCAACTTAAAGCAAAATGTTGCTTGTAATTATTAATTATGTCATTAATGTTATAAAATTTTTCCGAGATTTACAAAACTTTTTTTGAAGATCAATTATATTATACATAATTTATGTTTTTCTTCAAGAATTTTTAAGTTGCTAATTATTAATCGTACATCCTTTCGTTCTAAATACTTCTATTTGAACTACATAGTTGTAATTTCAATTTACACTCGAGATGGCACAGCAATTTTTGCGAATCGCTTATTTTTAGCAATGGGTTACTTTTATTCAAAAATCATTTTGTTAACTTTCCGAATCCACGGCATTTTCACTTATGTTTGGTATTTTTTCATCTAGTCATTTAATTAATAAATAACTATAAATCCAAAAGGTTCAAAACTGTTTTTTTTTTATATTACATCTTTTTTAGTACCTTAAAATGAAATTATACAATTATTTCCACATCATTACCCTGAAGTTGAAAAAATTGTTCTTTGTAATTAGAAATGACTTAGTTATGCAATAGATTCAACTTCTTTTGATTATTCATTTTAATATTCAGATTAAAAAGTTCAACATTCATGGGTTGGCAAAATAATAGCATTTATAATTATTTTATAGAAATAACAAAAATAAGGAAGGAAAAATTTTTATTACATAAAAAAGAAGGGATAGTACATTAAAAGCTGTACTGTGAAGTGTACTCATTCAAGTGAACTAACAAAAATTATCACTGTCCACTGAAAATAGTGTTTTTGGAATTTATAGTTCGCACTTTTTGCCCTTGGAGTTTTTGAGTTATCATTTTACCTGTATGATATAATCTTATTTTGAAATACTCAAAAAGAACAGCCTTCATTAAAAACACTTTATGGTTGTCTAAAAGTCCTTGATCCAAACAATGATCATTAAGTTCTTGAAAAATTGTAAAGTTATTTTCTACCGCTTCTCCTAGGCTATTAGAAATTAATGAATGCATAATATTGCGCTTCTGCAATTTTCCCAAAGCTTGTGCAGTTCTAAATATCTTTTCTCCTATTCTGCATATTCTAATGACATTCAGGGATGGAGCATTCAAACCTCCTCGATTTTTTCGAGTTGATAATTTGTCCTTAAATACTTCACTGGATAGCGAATTTGAACAATCCTCGCATTTGATTGTTTTTGATAGTTTCTTTGAAACAAAGCCTGCTATATAGCAAACCACGTCGCTAACATAAGGTGAAAGTTCCTTGAAACTTCTGCATTCTTTTTCTGCACTCTCTTCTGGAACCAGTGAGGAATCCCTCGATTTATTGGGTACTGCTACTGGACATTTCCTGATTTCATCATCATCAAATGCATTTATTGATTTAATATAACTATTTGTAGAATTAGCAATATTTATAATGTTAGTGTTGTCTAGCACTAAGCAATTGGCACTGTCTGAAGTCATGATTTCATGGTGGACTAGAAGCCTTTTATAGGCAGATTTAAACTGCTTAGCAGTGGGGTTGTTGTTATGACCACCCAGAGATCTTACAGCACTAAAAAACAACTCTAAGTGGTCCTGCGAAAGCTTATATGTTAATATAAATTCCATTGAATTGTTTTCACATAGCAAGTTATACAATGACTTTATGCTTCGAATACAAATTAAAAATCCTAAGAACCCAGTTTTTCTATTGGAATAAACAATTTTTTCTGAATTAATACCTGTCCTTAATTTTAAAATATATTCTTCCATCTCATTTAAAAAATTAAAAAATGAATCCTTATTTTTTGACTGAAGGGGGGCTTTGAAACCTTTACTGCGCAAATTTTTGCTATTCAGTATGTCAAAAAGATCATTGAATTTAGTTAAGAACTCAATAGTCGGAGAGCAATCTTTGAATGAAGGATGCTTTAGATCCAAAGATAAATAAGTCAGAGCGTCAGCCACACTCCTACTTATAACTTGGGCTGCGAGCTTTACTTTCATCTTCTCTCTGGCCCACTGGATGTGGCGAGAACGAACTTTGGTGGCAGCATGTAAACCCTCTTCTGATTGAAACCTTTCTAAATCTACAATATTTTGCCACTTTATCAATTTTCCTTCACCATCACAGATGGATCCTTTCGCTGCAAGACAGTTACGGATCAACTTCAGCATGTGACAGGGATCCAATATCACGTATATATCTTTACCTGTAACAGGATGGGGAAAGTAATGCTTTAAGCGGTCCGGAGAAAGATTGGCACCCAAAGCATTGGCAGCAGCAATATTACTACTGCATCCATCAAACGTTAGAGAAACAATGTCTACCCCAGTTTCATGAATGCAGTGCAGTGCTTCCTTTATAAGGTTGGCTTTCTCAGCACCACTCAAGCCATCTATTAAAAAGTAAGCCACGGGGACTTTCCAGTTTCCATTCAGAGAATTAACTAAAAATGTTAATGCCTCCTTTGCAACTGGCAACTGATCATCATCCACATTTGTTCCCATATCGATATATCCAGAAAACGTGTTGTTGTCCCACTCAACATGCTTCCTAATGGACATTTCATCTATGATGAGACCACAATGGACTGTTGTGTTTTTAGCTGCAGCTTCCTCAGCTTTAATTTTCAAGGCAGCAAGAGCTTCGCTGGTAAAACCAGGGGAACCATCTACACCTTTGTACCATCGGCGCAATGTGGAAGGATGGGGAAGGTTGCAATTGAAAGTTTTTCTTACATAATTGTAAGCCTTGGAGGAATAAAAGTTCAAAGTCAGGGCAAAGGCTTTCAACTCTGAAGGGTAAGCATCCCTTGAGTTTGTATCTTCTAATCTTTTAATAAATTCGGCAGCTGGTCCAGAAATAGAAGCCTGAAAAGAAATAATAAAAGGAAATTTATTATTATTATAATTATAATACTCTGTACTTCCCCATTACTTAGTAAAACCTCTAAATATTTCAGATAAAAAATATACAATGGAAATTATATATAATTAAACTCGCTTATACTCCTGTACGGAAAAATTTAAAAAAAAAAAGAGTAAAATGAGATATTGACAAACTACCATACTTACACCTAAAACTGAAGAAGCTGTATCAGATAAAAAATTATTCTGTTTAAGTTCATCCAACATTTCTTCTAAAGAAGAAATTCGTCTTCTCAAGTCTTTATTTTTCTGGCTCAAAACTTTAATTTTTTTCTTAAGGCTTGAAGTTTGTTCTTGGGCCACATGGAGAAACTTCACTGCTTTTGTAGGAGACGTTACATCTTGTTCACTGAAGTCTCCCAAATAGTGAAGGCGCTTTTGCTTTTTGCTAGATCCTGGAGCATCTGTGAAATTAATCAAGATAAGTTGTACAGACTACTTCAAACAGATCACCCAGAATGCTATTGGGAATTTATATTCTCAATTTAGAGATTATTTTCTATAAAATAAAATGTAATTTTAATAATTTAAACTCACACATGCATATCCATGCTTCAGAAAATTAAGGTTTTCCTAATTTCAAATTGGATGTTTTTAGCTACATAAATTTATTCAAAATGGATCTATTGAAATTCAGGGATTTATCCTTCAAATAAATTATACTTTTAATAATATTCAAACACCATAAGAATGTTACTCAAAAATTACCTTTGTCATCTACATCTACAACTTCCTCTTGAAGCAATACCCTTTTTATGGGGTTCCTTTTTTTTACTGTCTTTTGCAGATGGCTTGGAAAATCAAAAATGGTTGGCAAAGCATCAGGTTTCAGCCAAGTCCCTCCAAATTTGTTTTTGTCAAAACAATTTTCGGTAAAATGTTTAGAGCATAATTTTGAATGATTTGAGGGTTTGAAATTTTCACGATGAACCTGTACCTCCCAAACTTTTCTTCGTTCCTCATCCTTTGGAAAACTAAAAAAAACACAGATATTTAAGCTAACTCCACTTTTATAGAAATATTTTTTTATTTAATACCAAGTTAGCATATTTTAATAGAATTTATCTTAATACTTTTGTTTTAAATGATTCAATTTTTCCATACTTATTCTAAATTTTACTGAAAAGTTGGCTTGATATTCGTAAACAGCACTAAAATATAGCCTATAGACATGTATCACATGCCTGTACTACAAAATTTAAAATTTTTTAATAATCCCAAAAAAATTACACTTTTAACCGACGGACGTTTAGAAAAATATTTTTTTAAAATTAGAAAGCATTAACCATCAAAATTGAGAAAAACAACGAAAAACCAACAATTTGACGATTTAACTTGGCAACAGATAACGACGCCAATTTGGCGATCATCAAAAAAATTTAACGAAGGTTGAACAAAGCAGTTTAATAAGTAAATAAATTACGTAAATTTGTTACACTATTACTACAATGTTATAGTTTGGTGAATACTCAAGTAATATCGTTGAAAGAGCAGGAAATTTGAATAATTTTTTTGTAACTGGTGCAAAATAGTTCACTCAGAGGTAATTCACAACAAAAATTAACATGAATAAACAACTAAAATAACTAATAATATTTAATTTCCACTCACCTGTGAAAAGTAACAGATCCTCCTTTGACCCACTTCTCATTGCATCCATATGCGCAGCATGAAAGCACCATATTTTCAGAAAAAACGAGCAATTTTGGTTGAGACGAAAACTTTCACCATTGAAATGTATGGGAAATGGAGGAAACCAAACCTTCGGTATGCCGAAGTCACGTGACTCTTATCTTCACCAGGCGGAGGGTTGCCAATGCGCTCTCTACCCTACTATCTTTCCTCTATGGGAGTTTCAGCCTGAAGTGGCAACGGAACTAAAAGAGGAAAACTGCCTTTTGGACACTCTGTTAAGCTCTATACTCTGTGATTTGTATCGACACCAACTATTGATAAAATCCCTCTGATAAAATGTTGTTTAATTTGAACTTTGCTGGAAATACTTAAATTTGATTAAATAGAAAAAAGAATAAAATTTTTCAGTGGAACGGTTTTTGGTTATCATAAAAAAATTATTTAATCTTCAAAAATTATTTATTTATCAGAGTTTTAAAAAATTCACCTGTTATAAAACATTTTCGAATAAATATTTCCAACAATAGAGGTTTTGCATCATCTGTAAGGAGCAATAACCGTTACCAATTTAAAATTGAAGGCTAAGCATAAGAATTTAGAAAAGAGCCGAAAAAAGCTGCTTGGAATGCATTGATTTTAAAAATTCTTTTTCGCAAACCTTCCTGGTTGTATGAGGAACAATATGCTTAATTTTCATAACAATCTTATTAATAATGTGGATGCTAGAATGCAAGAACTAAAAACGGGAATAAATATTCAAACCTCCGTGCACCCCTTCCAGAATGGAATATCGAAAAATCCAGAAATTACTTTCTCTGAAATACTCTCAAGAAGGTATTAGCAACAGTTTACTTCGTAATATCGATTTCTCGGTATTGTTTTCTTTGAAAATGTAAAACTTTGCTTATGCTCATCAAAAACTTTACAACTAACTGATATACCCGCCGTTGCTCGGGGGATAAAAGGCTTATCAAACTGTGTGTTAAAATAAATAAGAATTATTTTCTTTGCTGTATTCCTTTCCGAGGAGTCATTTAGATGCAATAGAGTCAACTCTCTTCCCGCTAGGATTCTTTTTTGATGCCATACTACTTCTTTAAGATGTAAAAAAAAAACTTTAAAAATACCACCTGTTTAGATTTAACGTGTGAAATCCCCATCCCCGTTTTTAAGGAGTAATTTTTCAAAATAGGAAAAAGTCAGGGGACCTTCTGAACCCCCTTATTTTTTCTCTTTTGTCTTATTCTACCTCCATCCATTTCTAAATAATTGGTATAAATGTATATTTGAGGCAAATTTCTCCGCCTTCGCTTCACAATAAAGGTAGGTAAAAAATAAAATATTATTGAACAGCAATTTCTATAGATAAAACTTATTTCCCCCTCATCCCGCTAAATTTTTATAAAATACAAAACAATTAAATATACATACTTTTTTAAGATCTTTAGAATTAGTGTTTATAACCATTTTTAAATAATAAGATTTTTTTTTAAATCAGGGGGAGACCCCCTGAACCCCCCTTTGCTGATTCATCACCAACTTATTCATTGAAAGAAACATGAAATAAAAGTAAACATAATTTGAATCGACACCAGCTATAGAGCATTCGCACATGACGTCACTTGGAGGACAAAATCAACGTTGCTAAGGCTGTTGTTAGGGGCGGGACATAGAAGTATCCAATAGCAGCATTCGCACATGACGTCACTTGGCGAATAAACAACGTTGCTAAGGCCGTTGTTAGGCAGAGTCATGTGATTGAAAATGCTCTATTGAAAATGCCTCTGATTAAATATTGTTTAATTTAAACTTTGCTGGAAATACTTAAATTTGATTAAATAGAAAAAATAATAAATTTTTTCAGTGGAACGGTTTTCGGTTATTATAACAAAAATTATTTAATCATTAAAAATTGTTTCTTTATCAGAATTTAAAAAATTCACCTTTTATAAAACATTTTTAAATAAATATTTCTAATAATAGAGGTATTGCTTCACCTGAAAGGAGCAATAACCGTTATCAATTTAAAATTGAAGGATGCGCATAAGGATTTAGAAAAAAGCCGAAAAATGCTGCTTGGAATGCATTGATTTTAAAAATTCTTTTTTGCAAACCTTCCTGGTTGTGTGAGGAACAACATGCTAAAATTTCACAACAATCACATTAATAATGTGGGTGCTAGGATCCAAAAACTAAAAACGGGTGTGAATATTCAAACCCCCGTGCACACCCTCCAATATCGAATATCGAAAAATCCAGAAATTACTTTCTTTGAAATACTCTCAAGAAGGTATTACCAACAGTTCACTTCGTAATATCGATTTCTCGATACTGTTTTCTTCGAAAATGTAAAACTTGGTTTATGCTCAGCAAAAACGGGTTTTTGGAATATTCAGACCTCTTAAAATTCGAATATCCAAAATCTGAAAAATGCCTTTCTAGATATTGTTGCTAGGTACCTTCCTGCGAAATAACAAAGATCTGGGGTCATTTGGGACGCCGCTGGGCTCAAAAACGTCGGAAACGCTCCAAACCCCCCTGTGGGTCAGAAAAAAGATATTTCGAAAAATCCCTTCTTAGTGCGCGTATACACCGTAAGGTCTTCGACCCTACCAAGTTTCGAGTCTTTAGCCCCGGTAGATGTTGCTGTGCGTTGATGAGTGAGTGGTAAAGCTCTTTTATTATTATAGATAAGGCGTCTGTTATACGTATTTTTATAATAAACGATTTTAATATTTTATTCGTAATAAAGCGAGAACTACGCAATGATATCCTTTAATTTACCTATGGATTTTTTTTCCAAATACCAATCTGATCTTATCAGCCCCATTCTTTCACCATCCCTTAAATCAATATTACAACCTTCAGTCTTATTCGAAATCTAATCATTATTACAAGATCACCCTCTCCCATTGTGCCAGGAAGGAACCCAGCCAAATCAGCGAAAAGACAAAAAGGGATTTTTGCAAATGCCCTCCCAGAAGAAAAGAGAGAATCGAACCTAGAAAAAAAAATTCTTTCAATTACGATTGATCTCTCCGCACTTAATTGCGCTATCTGATTGCTCCCAGCGATACGTCCACCCTAAATTACCGGCTCCCATTTCGGATGGAAGCCATTTTATTACGCGGCAGCAATTTCCAGTGCTTTGTTCAGGGGGCACCCAAGGCGAAAGAAAAGGAATAAAAAAAAAAGTGGCGAGGATAGGTGGAACCTGTTAGAAGGAGGAGGCACGAATGGCCCAAACGGCGTGACTCTGGGAACATTAATGGGAACACGTTCATCTTTGACCAGTTATCCCGTAATCTAGGGCTCCCTGGAAGAGATACGAGGGCTCCTTTTTCTTCTACCGCAGCCTTCTCGTTAAGGAGGATGGGAGTTGTAAGTTTGGTGACGTGCGACATTTTGGGACACCGGGTGTGCTGAGGAGGGGGTTTGATTGGGGATTGGGGTTTAGAACTGCTCCGGGTGGAGCTGTTAGAGGTGGGTTTTTTTTTAAACGGGTTTTTGATTTAGGAAAGTGCTGGTGATAGGGATGGATATTTTACCTGCGTGCGGATATTTTACGTTGATTATATATATTCTGTGGGAATAGTAAATGCTTCAGTTTTTATGGACGGGTAGGTTGTAGGTATAGTCTGATATGAATCAAGAAACACGTATTGCATAACTGGGTAAGATAAAAAATGAAGAGGAAATTTTTAGCTTTGTTTAAAAAATTATGAACTTTGAAACAACGTGAAATAGGTATCGTAAAGGTAATCAGGGAACATTGCTCCCCATTTTTTTAATGAATTTATATTTAGAGGTTTTCAATGGCATACGATTTTTTTTTCAGATCTGTTAGGGGCATGTGGCAGTTTTACTTACAAAGGTAACTAGATTGTCCCCGAAAGTTTGACAATGGTTTTTAGGTACAATGTAAAAAGTTTGACAATGGTATGGTATTTAGTAGAATTAAAAAATAATCGGAAAAACTCAGCTAACATGCCGAACGCAATCAGTTGTTGAAATTCCTTTTTCAAACTTCAAGTTTGGCTTTAAACTGTCCAATTTTCAATACAATCCTTATGTTTATTTTAAACGGTATGTTTACGAATGCGTATGTTACGAATTACATACCTTTATGAATTGAATCACAGCACACAAAAATATGAATAAAATCAAATATTCATTATATATTATTTTTAACGTGTTCTAATAATACAGATTACGACACGAAATAAGTTTGCAGACCAAGAGGTTAAATTCACACACTGAACATGCATGCGTGTGCCATGGAATGAAAATAAAGTTTTTATAATATATTTCATAGGTGTAGAGATACACTTTTTACTCCATGCAAGGAATCTTTATAAGCATAGGAATACGCATTTCTAAGGTAGAATGCATTTCTTATTATAGTAATTTAAATTCCAAAATCTATATAAAGATTATAATACAGGGAGATTTCAAACGTGTAGTTCCTGTTTTGGGTCTTAGTTTTCAGATTAGGATATTTTGGAGATTATAATTTTGTTAATTTGAAAAAAAGTAAAAAAAAAAAAAACATTATTCATTCATTTAATACAAATGAACTGCTAATACAAGTAGAGGAAATGTAAAAATCAAAGACAAGAAATTATCAGTTTTTTGCATAAGAGTTTAATATAAAAGTGTTAAGTGTAGAATAAAATCTGTTTCGCTTCATTAACTATTAAATATTTTCTACAAAAATCATTGCCTTTAAACATTTTTTTTACTTTTAATCACTTTTCTGTAAATAATCTCTTACTGTTCAAAATAAATTATACCTTATTTTGATTTTGATTAACACTTAAATCCTCCTTTCACTGGAGCAATTTTTACTGGTTTTTTTCATTGAAACTACTCACTGTATACTTAATGCAAAAATAAAGTAACGAATCTCCTCTCATTTCATCTCAATTATTTTGTGTTTGATCTTTTAATTTGTTCTGCATATTTGATGCAAGGTGTTTCATGCTTTCGAGCATAATGAAAAATTCAATTTTTAATTCAATTTTATTCTTAAACATATATACAGGACCAGGAGTTTATCAAATGGTGGAAACATTCTTGTCAAGTTTACCTGTTTTACCTAGAGTTATAATTTGATCCTAATCCTAAAGTATGGTTTTTAATAACACGCAGGACTCACACATGTTGTACCTACTAAGAAATAATATACTACAGGGGGTTGCGTATACAATGAACATATTCATAAAGGTTTTTTGAGACTATCTTTGTTCCCGTTAAGTTGATCTCAATAGCTTTACACCCTTCTCTGCGTATTTTGAGAAGAAAATGCGAATTCAATTAAAATTTCAGTAGTTTTCATAAAGGGCCAAAGTACGATTTATGAAATTTATTTTATAAACTAAACTAAAGTTATTTAATGTTCCGTACGAGCTAAACCATTGTTCTTGAACTTAATGATTTGTATGAAACATGAAAGATAATCACATGAGGAGGTTGCGCCTAAGACATGAAATGGAAAGGAGTTGAAGGAGAAATGGTTGAAGGAAACGCATAACCAGGCGGACTTTGTCATCCTGTTTATTTTTCAAAATGAGAATTTTGACATTTCTGCTCGAAAAGTTTCATATTTTACTGGTGTAGAATGTCCCCCTGTGTTGTGTGAGCGAATGCATGCGTGAGTGGTGCGGGAACAGTACCTCACCTCCGTGGCTTTGGCCCCCAGGTGCATGCTGGGTAACACTGAGTAGGTAGTTCTTAGACCTATTTACGGGTTAACGATGATAATAATCCATTGGTTTAAAAAAAAACAATACTAGATTGTTTTTGTTTTTAAAAATTTCAAAACACTATTTTTCCGAATTCAACCTCCCAACTAGTTTATTGCAAAATATTCTATCATCTAGGCTTAATTATGTTATATGGAGAGAGAGAGAGAGAGAAGATGCAACAGGGCAATTTTTGAATCAAAATAAACAAGTTTTCATGGAAAGAGAGAAGTTTTAAAAATAATTCTCTAACACAGGAAGGCTATTCATTGATGAATTTTGGCTTGTTAAAATTTAAATGGCCCAAGACGTTTTAAAATTAATGACACCACTCAAGATTTACTCTGAAAAATCTTTCTTCACAGTTATTCTAGCTATTCAGGTCCATAAAACACGTGACCATTTATAATGTCTATTAGATAAAATATTTAAAAATTTTGATTAGCAAAACTCAAATAATTTTTATAAAAAGCCTTGCTTTATTAAAATATATAATACACATTATATTAAAAATGCAACAACATTTTTTTTAAAGCTATCAAATTGCATTTATAAGAAACAATTTTCAACAGACAATTTTATCATTTTGATAAACCGCAGTACAAAACTATTTTTAGCTGAAATAATCATTCTTTTAGTTATTACAATTGGGCAGAAGAATCCTTTTACACCTAAATTTTAATCGTTCAGTTTTGACTCAAAAATGGCGGTAGAGTCACCCAGACATCTTTTGAAAAACCCAACAAAGGCCAGGAGCTGTGCTTTATAATGGCCTTAGGAAACTTTGAGATAACAATCTCAGTTGTTCCTTTGTTCTCAAGTCTGAGTTATAACGATAGCTGATTCTCCCAAAAGATCTGTGGGTAAAAAAAAATATTTTTAATGACGGCTTTATGGACATTTAATTTTTTGCATTTTTAACACTGAAACATTTTTATTCTAGGAATGTCTGAATGTAAATATTTGGTGTTGTGAAATTATGGAATAAACGTTTAAAGTAATATGTTTTTGAATTAAGTGAGCGCTATTGTTTAGTATTTGGTTTGGTTTGGTTTTTTGGTTACATATATTTTCCGGTATGTGTGCTTGATCTCAAGGATCCGCTTATACACCTTCGTCAAGTAAGACAGACACAACAGAATTTTTACTGGCACAAAGAAGGAAAATACACCCAGGGGCGAGGTGAGAATCGAACTCACGACGGGGCAGTGCGCAGACTGCTGGCGTGAAAGGCAGAGGAGCAAACCGAACAGGCCATCCCGTCCCCCTATTGTTTAGTATTGGAAATGTTGGTAAAACTTTTTTTCAATTTTTTTATACGTGTAATTGAATAAAAAGATCTTATATTATTTCTTTTATTTTCAGATATTTATACATAACAAGCATAATAAATAAAACAATGAAGGCTTACACGCTGGTGTCTGTACTAATCAAAGATGAGTCTTCCGGACTGTTTCGCCGTGGTCTAGGAGATGTTAAAAGGTTGTACGTTCCAACCGAGGTCATCACATGGATAATTTTATGTTGATAATGATGATGAACTCTGAAGCTGAGAGCTGAGGTTGAAACGTAGAATCTTAAACATCTAATGGACCACGACGAAACAGCCCGGAAGACTCATCTTAAATATATATATATATATGTTCCATTATTAATAGCATTGGAATCTTTGGGTAGGTTTAGATTATTGCACAAAAGCACGTCTGGGACATGTTTTAGCACACAAAAGAAAGAAAAAAGGTCCTCACCGCCCAGAAGTGTTGAGTTAACCCCTAAACCACTCAAAGAGCTCCCCGCCGCCCTTTTCTTTGTTTTTTTATCTACCTATTTTCTCGCAGCCGAGATTTTGCTCCATAAAATTGAGAGTTGTAAAACTCTAACCCGATCTATGTGAAGCTGAAGAATGGATTGAAAATTAACCCACATCACAGGGCGACAAATACCATTAAAATGGCCTTGCCTGCAGCTGATTAAAACACAAACACATTTTTTTTTATCAAACATCTAATCAGGAATTCACGATCCATACGCACCTCAACTGCCAGCGACACGCGGAATTAATACATCCGCCATTTTCCGCCCGAACTGGTCCTCCTGCAAATAAACGATGAGGCCGCACCGTTTACCATAACCCGAAACGATTTCTTAAGTCCCCTGGCCTGGAAAATGCATCTGCCTGAAAATAAAAATCCTCACGCGTGTTTAAAACTCAAACAGTTTTAAACCGCTGGCATACTTGATCGATTTATCGGTGTTTACATTCTAAGGGGGGGATGAGGGGTGTGGGGTGGGGAATGAAATGTGTTTAGGCGGATCGAGGGTTCTGAGAAGATATTCGCGAAGTTGGGGTTGGATTTCACTCAGATTTGATTAAGATGTTGGGACATTTAATTTTGAAGTATATATCGAAATAATTTTTGAGTTTTTTTTTTCAGTTCTTAGAATTTTTGAGACTGGTGTAACTAAGTTAATGTAGAAAGAAGTATCATGTGTTTGAGTTTTGGAGAAATATTGGGTTTGATTATAGAGGATCTCGTTTATTTTGTTGATTACTTGCATATATTGAAGAAATTTAAAACTATTGATATCCTTTAAATAATTCATAAACTATAAATTCATTGTTTGCAAGGGATGGTGGGCAACAAGGTTCGTTTTGATGTGATAGTTGAATTTCACAGGTATTCACATGGACATATCTTTGATTGGCAGTTCTGGTTCTCCCAGATATTTTCTTTAAAAAAAATTACATTTTATACGTTTTTCTCTCATTTGTTTCATTATCCGCTTACAATAATAGAGTAACTGTTGAATCATTTTAAGATTCAACATTTAATTAATTGATTAATTAATTAGATTTAATTTTATAATTCAAAATTTTATAATTCAGCTTAAGGTACTATGCTCATTAATATATTTTATAATATGATAAGTTTAACTTTAAATAGTTATGGAGCCAACTTGCAAAATGAACATTAAAAAAACTTAATATTATAGTCATGGAAATAAATATTATTGTTTGCTGAATAACTTCATGATAAATGATGACAATTACTAGAATAAATGTAAAAAGCAATCGAATATTATGAAAAAAATTATTTTCTAATCTTGATTTTTATTTTTAGATAACTCATAAAGAATCGCCGTACTTATTTCTTTACTCTGTTATTTTTAAATACATCAATAAACGTTTAAACTTTAATATTGTACATAATTACCTTAGTCATATTCGATTTAACAATTGTTCAAGAATAATAGAAATAATTCTGTTCAGTCTAATAAATAATTACTTAAATATTTTAAGTTAAATGACTCGTCAGTATATACTCATTTATTGAATCGGCTTTTAAAGGAATTTGTTTGAAACTGTCAATATTTAAGTGAGAAGAAGAAAGTTTTCACTTAAATAAAAATATGAATGGGGAGGCATAAGATAGATTGATGAATACATGAATGAGTAAGAAAAATAAATTTCTTCAAACTAAAGGTATAAATTTCCATTGCGTGATTCCCAAATTCCTAAGTTTGAAAAAGAGGTTTGGGAAGAATTTTTCAACACATGATCTCTTAAGCGCATTTACTTTTAAATAAAAGCAAATGCGACTGTCTTGCAAAATTAATCTTTCATATGTTTCCAAAAGATTTATTTATGTTTGAATATGGATCAAAGCGTTAAAGTCTTATTAAGTGTGCCGAAAATATATTGTCAGACAAAAATAGTGAGAATTTGTTTTATAAAAGGTCTCGTGTGTTTTCGTAATTCGAACCGAGTCATTTAAATACAGTGAGTTATTTAGTCTCAAACTGTTTTCTCTATATCCAAGCGTAGCAAATAAATATACTTAAATTCAGAAAAGTAATCATTGATTTTTAAATTAGAGAATAAATTTAAATTACGTATGTTATAATTTGTAAATATTAGTTGAAATAATTCGAGAAATAATAACGTTGAAGCTTCAAAAATGTTAGGATTTGTCCTTTGTTTCCCTATTTATCTTTAAAAACCTTTTTTCAACATTTTACAACAAAATGTGATTACATTAAAATGTTTTAGAAGTGTTAAAAGTGTTTTACTTTATACTTAAAATTTCTATGAAAAACATACTAAGCATTAAACTTACTTACAATGCGTCTGTAAAATTTGAATCAGTTTATTAGTGCTTCAGGTAAGCGTATTAATACTTTATAATCTGATTAAATTAACTTTACTAGTTATAATAAGTCAACATAAAAAATGAACATTTATAAAGTTTAGGTCAAATGCTGGCTAATATTGCATAATATTGGCATAATATTGAACTAATTAATTAATTGTGTAGGCTTTTAAAGCAAAATCGCTTTACTGTTCCCAAAGTTACTTCTAAGCAATTTACTTCGAAGATGTCTATATTAACATTTTGAATTGGCTGACCACTATTTTTTAGTCTATAGTTGAAATCATTTATAAAAATAAGTATTTGTACATCTAATAACCAAAAGAGAAAAAGATAAGAACTCTATAATAATTTTATGGGTTAGTATTTAATATGAAAATGTTATTTTCAACTTATACTCCCACTTTTATTGCCAAATCCTTAAAATAATTAGAGTTAAACTATGAACATTGGCCCGAATACTCTGTTTATTGCAGAAACCTGTCAAATGCAAAAATTTCAATATTTTTTTATGCAAAGAATAAAAACATTTAAAAAATTCTTTTTGTCTGTAAAATATCCAAATGAGGTCTACTTTAAGAAAAAAATTACTAAACACCTTCATAAAAATGTAGTGAGCTTCTATACAGTTTTTCTCGTTTATCTCAAAACAAGAAAAGTGGCGTTTGACATGTTTCTGAAATAAGTGATTCAACTGAACTCTTGCACGGAGGGAATTCTAAATAAGTTATAATATCTAGAAGTTAAAGTCTAATTATATTTCTTGCGTAGTTTGCCCTAATGTATCTTAAATATTTCTATGATTGAACCCGTAATCTATAAATATCTTCATCTATTAAATTTTAAAGCATTTTTAATTAAACTTTCACAGTGCAATACGTATTCCTACATGCATGGAATGTTTCCCCAATAGGCAGTTAGTTCCATGGAAAAAGAATGAAACTATCATGAAAATCTGCGAAACGAAAAAGAAATTCACGCACCAAAGCGCATCTTTATAAATCAAAACATTATTGACTGCCCCGAGCAATACTTATTACAACCGCAAGAACCCCACAAACCGCATCTCTCAGAAGAAACAACTCAACCCTACACACCAAATTACTCCTCCAACTCAGTAGAAACCCCATCAAGCCATCCCTCATACAACCCTAAACACACAAACAACCCACAAAGAAGAAAAAAACACAATTTAATTTCCCGGGCCCAAATCCGCTGATAAAAAGACGCCTGCCCGCAATTAATTTCCCAGCCCCCTCACCCTTATCTCCACCCCCTAAGCGGGCACATCTTAATCCCGAACTCCCGTTTTCCCTTTCCCGAGCACGTCCCAGACAGGAAAGAAGGGGGGAAGAGATTTCGGCTTCTTTTAAGTGGCATCGTTCGAATAAGATCCCTCGGTCTTGTTCTCCTATCACGTTTGGCCCTAGTCAGCCTTCTCTCTCGCAAAAAGCAATATCCCAGTCTCTTTCGGATTTTTTTGTTGCCTTTTTCTTATTCTTTTTTTTTCTAAGCGAGAAGAGTTAAGGTAGGCAAGGCGACAACAGAAACTAAGGGTCATTAATCGATCTGGGTAAAGAAGAACGAAGGAGAAAAGGAAGGTTTTTCTCTTCTGGGAGCATTATTTGGAGTGGCAAACAACAGGAGGTTCCGGGGATTCTTTTTTTCTTAGGGATGCTACTAATTCACGCTGCGGTTAATGAGAATGTCAAAGATGCGCGGTGAATTTCAAAGCTATCAGATATTGTTTAACGTTTGAGTTTGTAACTTAAACTGATTGTTGCCGTGAAAGTTCAGAAGAAATGTTTGAGAATGTAACTGGGATTGAATGTTCTTGAATATGCAAACATGTTTTGAAAGAAATGGCACTTTCAAATCTGACTACAACGATGTTTTCATTTTAAAATGAATATTTATATTTAAAAAATTATCCAATTTTCTTTCACATTTGAAATATCAGAAATACAATTCAATGGTATTTATTTGGAAATTGGTTAAACAGTTTGAAGAGTTTTAATTTAGGTGTGGTACGGCGGGTCACCATGTTGGGACGTCCCTCCAAATTTACTGGATACATCATGGTGACGTTACATTATGAACGCAGTGACACGTGATTTTTTAATATGATTTTGAGTATTTTCATGTTTTGAACTTGAGTTTAATTTGTTTCGGAGCCAGTTTAACAGTGTGACATAATCAGATTTGGGTACTATTGCACAATTATTTTGAAAATATAATTTTAAGAGTGTGTACGTGGTGGATACGATTACTCGTTCTTATAAACATTAGATAGAAGTCCATGTACGAAACCAGGATTGCTTTACGTTGTAAATAATTTTTTTTAGAAAAACGAGTTTATCAAAGTTTATTAAAGTTTTTTTTCTTCAAAATTTGTTATAAATTTCAACAACTACCTTAAAATTTTATATTTATTTTATAACATAAAATAATAAAAGAAGTTTTTCATTTCTCTGAAAGAACTATAAGGTCCTTCCTGAAAAAAGTCTGTATAAATCGTGGAACAAGAAGCTTTCGTATATCTCAAAACATCTGTTTACGTTAACTTGACAGGTCATTTTCTTTTAGTCTCATAGTGGAATTTTTTCTACTCCATAAAAACGAAAAATATTATGGAGGCAGTTTAAAATTGTGTTTCATACCTTAAAGTTAATATACATATAAACATCAAATCTTACATTTTATACACTTATAGAAAATATTTAAATCAACACCTCCCGATCCTTACAATTCATAAAACCTTACAAAGACACTGAAAATATTTAAAATTTATTTTAGCAAATCGCGTATTGCGCAACAATGTTTCAATGTAACAAACTAAAATTATGATGGTCCAAATTTAGTTTTCACTTAACAGAGGATATAATAAAATATATTTATTCTCAAAATAAACCATTGCACGGAAGCTTTAACATCACAGAAAAATATATTTCATGTGAGGTAAAAAAAAATTAAACCCAAGAGAAAGAGAGTGAAACGAATAAAATATTCTATTCTTGTGCAAACAAAGCACATTCCATACTTTTCGCATTTTAAAGAAACATTTATTGTCAGCTTGAGATTTCAGGCCATCCAATTCGTAGATTTACGACAAACTTTGTAGGGAATATAGTTTTTATTTCTTACAATTTCGAAACACTTTCGTGTAAATGGCAGAAAAGAACAGTTGAGTCCAAAAGTTTTAAAACTATTAAACTAACGTATTTAACACTAAAATTATTTAAATAATATAATTACATTCTCATTGTATTCATAAATTAAACTAAAATTGTTTCTTTCAACAATACAAAAAGTTAGATTTTAATGGAATATTTTGTTTAGTTTTGAAATTAAAATATTCAAATAAATTTCATGATTAAAAGTGTCTTATTTACTCGATTCATAAGAAAAAACTCATATTCCTAAAAACATGAGATGATTTTAATAGAAAAAGACAACGAATGTGTTTTAACATACTCTGAAATGATAAATCACTCGTAGAGGTTAAGTTATTAGCTTATCAGTGTTTTCTTTGGGAGAGTTTTAAGTTGACCATTATTTTAATATTGACCTGGCATTCATCATTATCAATTATCTTACAAAGTTATTTTTAGACTGTGTTGTATAATTAATACCAGTTAAAAGATGGTTGGATGAGGTGGAAAAAGACCTAAAAATTCTAAAGGTCCGTAATTGGAAGCAAAAGGCAAGAGACAGAATGGTTTGGAGGAAGATTGTTAGCGAGGCCACAGTCCAGCACGGGCTGTAATGCCAGGGAGTTAGTTAGTTGTATAATTACAGTAAACTCTCGTTAGTACGCCCCCGCTTAGTGCGACGTCCCGCATATTACGACGTTTTTCTCCGGTCCCTGGTACCAATAGGCCTTTTATCATTAAAAACTATCCGCTTATAGCGCCCCCGCTTATAACGACTTCCCGCATATTTCGACGCTTTTCTCCAGTCCCCCGATGAAAAATCCCGGTTATAGCGTCGTCGAGTTCCTTTCAAATAATGTATGAGCTACAGAAACCGTTGAAAACGCGAGTAGAACAACGAGAAATTGCTAAAAGTTTGAATGTAACAGACTTTAGTGGAACTGCCGGTTGGCTGGATAGATTCAGGGAAAAAAATAGAGTTTTTTGGGGGGAATAACTTCTTAGTCTCACAATGAAATAAGAGACACTATTTTATTTGTTTTGTCATGATTTCCAAGTGTTATATTTAAATAATATACCAATAAAAGTTGTAAAGGTAAGAATGTTTGCTCTGTTTTTAGACATTGTTCTTTTCGTTTCTATTTTAGTGATAAAATCCCGCTTAAAAAGGTGTCTAGGTAAGATTAGGTATTAAGGGTATTAGGTATATCGCCAAAACGGTGTTTTATGGAATTCCGCATATAGCGTCGTACCGCTTATTACGACGTTTTCACAAATCCCCTTGCACGGCGTACTAACGGGAGTTTACTGTAAATGGTAAAACTGGCATGCATGGGATAAAAATTCAAATGTTGTTATAATTAACTTGATGATGGAAAACTAATCATTTAGTTCTATGGACCACACTTATAGTATATTGGAATGCAATAATAGGCCAATGAATTCAAAAGTATAAAAAAAGCATTCTAATAAGAAAAACTGATATTTAAAACTCTGACTTAATATTGTCAACGAAAATTTGCACATGAAAAATGAACTATAAATAAGATGATGATGATGATGATAATAGTTTAATCCTCTTCTTCTTTGAGAGCTCATCAGACTCCACTAACTATCAGTCCAATAGGTGAGACCTGAGAGTATAGGATAAACTACAGACCTCTAATTAAAATAAATGCAAATAGTATTTAGCTAAATAACGAAAATCGATTAAGGGCAGAGTATTATTGTCAAGTTAAATACATCCCATTGAATCACCTTCTTGACAAAGTTTTTTTTTTCTCTAAATCAGGGAGATAGAAAAAGTATATACTAATATGTTTATTATTGTTTACTTCATCTGGAGAAGTAACTCAAAAGTATTTAGACATAGTGTGTTACTGCCGCATTCGACATTATAGAAATAATGAAAAATAAATGCATATGCTCATGAAATACAAATGGAATTACCTCTTGAATACGTGAAATAATACTGTGTCATCTTGATGATTTCAAAATCCTGTATATTTGCAATTCAGAAGGGTTTGGATCTTGATTAAAGCAGCTTTTTGTGTTTTTTTATAAAAGCCTTTGCACTTAGGGTCACTTGGGGTAAGTGGGACCCCTTTTTGGAACAGTACATTTTTGAAGGTTCATAAAATTTTTTTGAAGAGGTTAGATTTGAACTTGATGACATATTCTATTTAAGACACTATTAATAAACAAATATTTATAATTAGGTTCTAAAATAATGTTCTACATTTTTCTTAACTGGTCTCTTTGTAAAAAATGAGACGGGGGTCCCACTTACCCCATAGGAAGGGGTAAGTGGGTCACCCCCTTTTTATTTTGATTGAAAGCAAGCAAAACTTAAGAGGGAGTAAGTGGGTCTTACTTGATAAAGTATAGAAGTTTTAGGTACAAAATATTTTATTGTAACTTAATCCATGAACGAGATATCTACTCACATTTAAATTAATAGGGTTGGTTGGGGTAAGTGGGACCCCTTTTTGGAACACTACAATTACAGAATGTTTTCTTCAGGTTCGAATGGTTCGGGAGACTTATAAAGAAACCCTCGAAACTATTCCCCCACCCCACTGTGTGTTTTAATTAATTTCTCGGCAACGTGAATAAAAAAACCCCAACTTAATAGTTTTCTTTACTTACCACAGCTTATATTAATACGCAAAATTAATATAAAATGTCAATAAATTACTTATAAATGTTTCAATAAACATTAAAATGGTGAGTCTAGGGTGTCCCACTTACCCCATAATGAGGGGACCCACTTACCCCTACTTTGCTTAAATTACGGGGTAAGTGGGACCCCCCTCTTAAAAATTTTTAAATAAGAGATTTTGTGAAAATTCAAATTGCAGTATGTATTTTAAGTCAAACCTGGCACAACAGTTGAAAAAACATTAAAATATAGTGAAAACTTTCCTGAAAACACTTCTTGGAAAAATGCATCTTGAACTCTCCAAAAAAAAAATTATGGAAATTTTTTTACAATAGTTCTATAATCTTAAAAAGAAATGACACAAAACTCTAATATATGCAAAACCAATCAGTGTGACAAAATGTAACATGATCAATGTGAATAAGTGTGAAATGTCCTTTACATAGTTTAGTTTGAGGGGGGTGACCCACTTACCCCAGGGACCCACTTACCCCAAGTGACCCTATAAAAATATTTAATAATTAAACATTTAACTCATTACTTATTATAAACTACATTCATTTTATAATATAAAATGCAAAATAACTTTATTATACATGTAATGAACATTTGGCTGTCTGGTAAATGGAGTAGAACAGCAAAAAATATTTGATATTTTTCCTTACACGTTCGATATATTTACTATTCAATAAAATATATTTTGTTCAAACACAGCAAATTAACACTATTTTATAAAATAATATTGAGAAAAACCACGCAAGGTTTAACTTACAAATATAATTTTGTAGCTATTTTCCAATTTCTTAGTATCGAAATAGTACATCATGCAGGATAAAATACCGAGCAGCCGACTAAGAATGATTTAAGAACCAGGAAAACATTACTCAAATGATCACTGAAAATAGGGAGTTACCGTTGGTAAATTCAGAAACTCTGGAAAACATTTTCCCCATGCGACATTCAAATTCGTTTGGAAACTGTTCGGTTTAGTTGAGAAAATATCCAAAATAAATATATGAGTGAATTTATGGATTTTCGAAAGCACGGAATTCCAACAAGTGGAATTGCAGTTTCTTTCGAAAAATATGAACCAGCTGTTTCAGAAATACTGAAGGTATGTCATGCCTTAGAATTCAGAATCCAGTCGTGCTTTTTATTGCGTTTAGGAATGAATTGACTAAGGAAATATGCAGAAAATGTAAAATAATCCCAATATTAAAAAGTTTTTATCCAACTATTTTTAGTAAACTTGTTTGAAATTACTGTTTCATATTACCAAGATAGATATTTTAAGATTCTGAATAAGGTTTCAGTTTTGTACGGTTTGGCAGTTTTAAAAGTCGACTTTCATTTTTTTTTATTTATAACCATTTAATGTATGAAAATATTACTATTTAGAATATTGAAGTTATAAGTATGCTTTTTTATAAATTAAAGAACTTAATGTTGTTAAAATGTATTTTATCCTAGAAAAAAATATTTTAAATTACTTTTACTCTCAATTTTTATAGTAACTTCGATACATGACTCTATCATAAAATAACCATTTTTATTCAGTATAGATGTTACGGGATAAAAAGATAAACAGAGCATTAATAGGATAATTCCCGATTGTGATAGGAGGGCAATGTGATAAATTCAATGACATTTATCAATGAGTATTTATCACGTTTCCCGAAATACGGGAAAATTATAAATAATGCTCGGATTTATCTCATTGCCTGTAATATACATTGCACTGAGATATAATTTGAAAAATGTCTTTTGAAAGATAAAACAAACTAATTATATTTTTAACATGTTATATAAATTCTCTCAAATAAAATACAAAGGAAATAAAAACATCTCGAAAACTCCAACATTAAAACTCCGAAACTCTTTGAAGTAGTATTAGTTTTTTAGATTTTTTTTTACGTATTAAAGAACAACGTGTTGATAGAAAGACTTTCTGAAATCGCGGTTAAAGCGAATTCCCAAAATCCACGTATTTGTAAACTTTCTTTGTTGGAATCTTCTCCCAAGGGTTGAGAAAGAAGGAAACTTGTGCGTCTGATACAACCTGTGTGGAAAATGAAAGCTAACACGCCGTGAAATACAATCTCGTAGAGGAATCCCTTTTAGTGTTTTTTGTTTTCTGTTAGAACCGAACCGGCCACTGCTTTCTGCAATATCCAGGTTTCTAGGATTTATCTGTATCTTTGGTTATTTCACCCTTTGGTGGAACTTTCATTTTCCATCTGATAGTTGTCCATATGAAATATTGTGAATATATCTTAATTTGTGTTGTTATGTTATGAAATATCTATTTTAATCACAATTAGTATGTATTTTTTATGTTTTCTGAAGTAAAATGATTAAATTTTCATGTCATATTTTATTTTATAGGTAAAATCCTGCAATAAATTTTACTCGGTGTAGAGTCATTCGTTGTATTTGATTGTTTGACATCATCGATTGAAAGAACTATAAAGTTATTTAAGTTAGGTTGTCTTAGATCGCTTTCTTTTATTTACAGTAATTAAATTATTTAAATTTCAAGTAACGTATTTTAAGGAAGATTTTGTTACTAGCCTCTTTTACAAATTTTTGATTACATTATTTTAACTCAAATATTTTCAAATTGCAGACTTGTATAACATCTACTCTAATCCCTATATTTGTAAATATCTACAGTTTGTTCATTTAAATACTTATTGATTGAGTTTGAATCACTTTAGTTTTTATCATGAACAAAATTGATATATTTAATGTTAAAAATAACAATATCTTTAAAAAGTTATGTTTTCTTCCCGTTGTAAAAATATCAGATAATAATAGGCGTTGATCTCCTACATTTCGACGTATAAAAATAGCTATAACAGTCTGATAGCTTTATTAAATATAACGTCTAGAATTTTTTTAACGTATATCATCAAAAGATGTCTTTCTTTACAAGAACTATTGTCTTTGATAAAACTGTTCAGTAACCATTTGAACAATGGTTACTAAACTATATTCACACTATATACCATAATCCATATCAGCTGATAAATCATCTACGACAGAGTTGTTATTAAGGGTATCATTTATTTCGTTCTCTATTCACCTGAATGAAGTAAAACATAAGTATTGTAAAAGATAGAATATCCCTTATTAGTTAAGTTATAAATCGAAGTTAATGTTATTTATGGAAGTAAAAAATGAAGGAAAAGTTCTATTTATCATTATAATTTCTTTGAAATATGCTATATTAAAATCTACAGATCAGTAGCTGAGAACCTAAAAATATATCTAAGTACTTATCATTGGCATGGGCATTTATTAAACATCTATTTGTTTTGAAGTTCAACTTTTCCTGCGATTTCATGTGATAAATTGAAATAACATAATTTCCAACTTAAAATCATTTAATGGTTTATTTTATGTAGTAAAATAAAGGTTTGAATTTCTACTTAAGATCAGCCAATGAATCGCAAACACCAAATGTTTTGATAAATCGACCAAATTAAAATATCAAAATAAATGAAACAACAAAATATCTCAACTACCAAAAACATCGCCAATAAAATCTGATAATAAATAGCTGTGTCTAGCTAATCTTAAAATATATTTATTACTGCTACTTTCTCTTTAACATCAATTTTGTTTTATCAATTTCCAACTTTCATCATTTAGCACATTTTGATAGAATAAAACTTTTAATTCTGTAAATTACTCCGTAATTTTTTTCCTGAATAAATTCTCAAACTTTCAAAAATAATGTAATTTGTTAAGTATAATAAAAAATTGATTGGCAGTCTGTTGCTATTCACACTTGTACTCAGCGAACACAAAACTGCAAATATGCATTATTCCGTCTGTAAAAAATTTCCTTTCAAGCTATACTCTTCTCAATATCAGTTTTCAGAAGTATCCTCACAAAATAAGAAACCTAGAACTGGAATAATCAAAAACATCAAACAAAAAGTCAGTTCAAAACACCCAAAGCTTTCCATACCTCAATTCACTACAGAACGAAACCCCACAGAAATCCAACCCCCACTCTCTCATAAACAAACAAACAAACAAACAAACAAACCTTAAACAGGAATATATTTATCACTCATAACCCACTTCATTTCTCATTCAAGAATATGCACCGTTAGTCCAATCTGCAACACCTGACACACGGTTTCCGGACTTAAGATTCCGAGGACCGCCCTACCAGAAGGAGGGGCGGCCTTGCATTGAATTCGTTTTATAACCTCTTCTTCGAGGCGAAAAAGAGAGTTCGGGAAGCCTACGTGACTCGAAAATGTTCTCAGATGGAGGAACTCGAAGCCTGTTCTTTCTGCGAAGGAGTCTCCATGTTGAAAAGTGCGCGCGTATTGGGATGGCGAGCTTTTGTTATGGCCCAGTTTCTTAGGGGGAGGGTGGGGGGATAAAGTAAATGTCGTGGAGTCTAGAGGGAGGGTTCGGGTTGCGGAAGTTTTGGGGAGAGTAAATATTCGGGTGTGTTTTCCTTTTTGGTGTGAAATATGCTTAGGTGTAGAGTTTCTCTGAAGGGGGAACTTAAATGTACTAACTCTGTAACTCCTGCTATCTTCCAACAAATGAGTGTTTTAAGGATTGAGTTTTATAGCGTAATCTTGTATTTTAAGCATTTTTGGGGTGAATGGAGGAATTATTAGTACATAAGGGGGTAACTTACGAATAAAAGTATATGAGTGTGAATAAAAAAAAACTTTATTAATTTAATTTGTTTAAGCAATATTACAAATACGTATTGTGAAAAAAAAACATTGCTTCTAATAATATATTAAAAATTATGTTATATTTTTTTTTCTTTGTGTTTTAAACTTGATACCATCGGTACTTTATGTTTTATAAGATTAGTTTTAAGTCAAATGCAATATCCAAGTACTTATTGAGTTCCGGTTTCTTCATTGTTTTAACAAATAAAATTACCAAACTCGACAAATTTCATAAAATCCTCTCAAAGAATATGCTGCATTCACAACACTTTATTTTAGTCGTTACTACATACCAAGATTGATACCGATCCTAATTTCTCAGAATGAGAAATATTTTATGAAGAATCTCGTAGATGGTTAAATTTAAGTACGAGTACACAATTTGATTTCTTTCTAACGTTAGAATGGAATTCCGAAATATCAGTAAATCAAAATACTGTACACACCCTTAACATAATTAAAATTATTATAAAGTGTAAAGAATTCCTGAAAGTGTATCAAAATTGGAATAACATATGAAATGCAATATAGCTCCTTTCTCATAAACATACATACAGTACAAGAAAGCCGTTCGTGCTCTCGAATAACAACCCCAGAATATTCCCACACTACCCTTTCACTTTCCCAAGGGAATAAAACACACCATCACCCCCTAAATCCCAGCTCCCTCCAAAACAACCTCAGCGAAACACAAACAAATGCGCCCTCAGCCCACTTTCCCCCTCAAACCCATCGCACCATCCTCATTAGCATAGAAACCGCTGATGTTCTCGAAGGGAATAGGAGCATTTCCGTTTGACGTGTGGCCAAAGGCCGGCCTATAGCAACGCAAAAGATTAACCAGGGAAAATCTATGCCTCTCAAGGCTGCAGTTGTCTTCGGCTCAAGTTCTAACGTATTGCTTGGGGGAATAATATCCGGCCTTTACGGCGCCCGTGTTCCATACGTCCGCTTGGAAATGTTGAGTGGTGATGATATATTTCCCTTAAAAAAAGACTTTATTCACAGAATTTAATTTGGGCAAAGAAAGTTCTAGGGAATAAACGGGTTACTTGGATTATTTTCTGGGTACAATGGGCGTTATTTGGGAGGATAAGAAATGGTATGGTTTTTGTGTATGGAGTTGGGGATTATTATTTTTTGTTTATATTTCTTTTTGTGAAAGAAGTCCTTTGCTTGTTTGAGTTTTGGTGTATGTGGTGTAACTTATGGTTAATAAATAATCATTTTATTGTGTCCTTTTATAACAAAACTATGTTTTATTATTTATGCAAAACAAAATGAAATAAATTTATTCATTTTTTTTTGTATTATATTACAGTGCATGGTTTCAATATTTGAAAAACAAGTTATAACAGAAAATTAAAGAATTACGGTTATATGTCCTAATAATAATGCCCCCACTTGTTGTTTTTTCCACAAGTTTTGAATCCCCTTGTACGTAGATCGGCTATAAAAGCGGTTTGTGTGTTTGCGAATTTTTTCCTCAAATTTGAGAGTGTGTTTTAAGGATTTTACAATAGCTTTTATGTAGAAATTATTCTACCGTTTTCGCCATAAAAAAATAAATACTATTAGGACCCATGAAGACAGAAAAATGGAGTGTGAAGCAATATACAAATGTAGAAAAGGATTAATTTTATATGTATTTATAAAAGAGACAATACTATTTATATATTATTTTAACTCTTTTACTTAAAAGTCTTCTTGATTTAAATATTCCCTTAGGCTTAATTTTGTTCATAAACTTAATATTTCTTATTTTTTTTCTTCGATTTTAAAAGGTCATAGATCTATGGAAATAGATACCATGGATAATTATTGCCTGTTAAAAATATCAATAAAATAAAGACAAAAAAACATTTGGAAACCAAAATTAGAAAAAAACTCTATGAATTAGTGACAAACAATAGAATTTGGGATCAAGAATTCCCTTAAACACTCTCTTAAATTAAAATATTTAAGCTAAATTTATTACTCCAAGTACCCGAAATATTTATCCAAAATAGTTGCACTGCATTGTTTTTTAGATGGGCTTGACATACTTGCGAACATGGTAATCTACTTAACGCACATTAATGTAATTAAAGTCCAAATAGATAAAAATGCTCTCACAGATGGTTCATCTCCTTTTAAGAACTAAACACCACAAGAGAGACGCTGCGATTTTCTTCATTCCACGGCAAAAGAATCATACATGGCTTCTTTATTTCTTTAATTAAGTAATTCCCCTCTTAAACAATTGCCCTCGCAATTGCATTAGGAAATTAAATTGATTGCTTTTCGAAGATCCCAGTTAAGAAGATTAACTTGTCCCCACCTTCAAAACGAAAACTAAGATATTTTGGTAATTAATTTTACTTACGATGTGCATTAATTAAAGTGACAATGACTTTCACATCGATGTGACATTATTGAAAATTAGGTTTTTTAATGAATTAACTACAGACACATATGGGTATTTTAGCTAAACTGTCTAGTTCAGTAAAGCGTCAAAAAAATGTTATACATATGCAACATGTTCACAACCTTCCTGTGCCTTTATAATGTTCATTAATTTGTCAAGTTTCAATCTTGTAAATGGATGAGATAAAATAAAGAGTGTATTAGAGCTCATTAGCTAAGTGAATAATGGAACAAAAAATTTTAGTAACACAACAAAATAGACGTGAAGCTGTCATAAAAATGTATATTTGTGTACTTAGTTAAATTTTAAGTAATTCTTAGTCAATTTTTCAATTTAAGCTAAACAAAAAAAATGCTCTATATTTTATGAAAAATAAATTTATTCACTTTTTAAAGAAATAAAAAAATATACTTACTTTATCGTGCTTAAATACATTTTCCATTTATATTTTGACTTAAACTTTAATGTCGAAATGCAAGTTTTCCATATTATGTTGTTTTTAATAAAAGTTTAGGTACCCAAGCCATTCCCCATTCTTCAAAGAAAATAAAAGTAGTATTTCATGTGTTTTTAAGGATAAAAAATTAAGATTTTACGAGTAAATGATTAAAATGAAAGATTTTTTTTTCATTGAGATCCAATTTTAATTTTAGTTTAAAATAATATAAAACTATTTTAATATATTTTTGGACGAAATTAACTCACCAAATAGAGATTCAAGATTATCTGAATGACGCAAAAAGGGATTTTTGTAAGAAGATTAAGCTTTAACAGATATAAAGGATTCAGTAGGTATTTTTTTAACCTTTTTATCGTTGGAATAAACCTGTGCATGTGCATCACCCAATTTCCAGCGGTTTGTGCCAAAACTGCTGTTTCTGTTTGCAGGGTATGAATTTATAAAAAGTATAAAGATTTATGTTTAAACTTTCAAAAGTCAGTTTCTCAGGAAAACTTATGATAAATATATTTAGAATTCAGAAATTTTTATCTTTTAAAGTTATCAACATATTCTTCTTGAGTTATGTTTGAGGTACTTCTGAGGAATGCCATATATTTCAACCAGAAACAGTTTTAAATTTACTGATGTTTGTCTTTTATGCGTTCACAGAACCATAGAAAACTGGTGTCTCTTTTCCAGAAAGGAATATTTAAAGTAAAACTTAGGGCCGGCTTTAAGGTTCTCAAATTATTTTGTAGAGCTATACCTTTAAAAAAGTAGTAGTGAGTTAATTAGGTATACCTTTTTAA
Organism: Tetragnatha montana; assembly: GCA_963680715.1. Taxonomy (NCBI): domain Eukaryota; kingdom Metazoa; phylum Arthropoda; class Arachnida; order Araneae; family Tetragnathidae; genus Tetragnatha; species Tetragnatha montana. The sequence goes on from OY796685.1 coordinate 14,332,992, forward strand.
AAAATATTTTGTTCAATGTTTTGAATTATTTGCCATTATTTTTCTGCATCAGAATTCAAATTAAAAAGACTATAAAATTTGATTTTATGATATAATATTTTACAAAATGTATTCATTAACATCCAGAATCCCTAAAACATTATCAGAATAATATCAAAAAAATAATATGAAATAAATAAATGAAAAAGAAACACCAATCACCCAAAATAACTACAATACAAGTTAAGTAACCATACAGTCATTAAAATGATCTCCATGCAAAAGTTTAAAAGAATTTCTAGGTGCAACATTATGATTATGCATTTTGAAATGCTCTAATTAGACTTCAAATGCTCAAAGAGACACTCCAAATCTATGTAACTTGAGCCATTATGAATTATTACGACTTTCGCAATTGAAACTCTTTTTAAATTGACCCAATCTTTATCATTCCTCAAAACATTGGATACTGCTTAGTGGCAACAAAGATACTTCCGCTTTTGGGTGATTCCATCTCAATGAATATTTCACCAGTCGATATATTCCCGTACCATCCCAGCATTAAACATCTCAAAGCGAAGCCAGAGCTGAAATGCCCCAATCCGATATTAAAGTAACAAATACCCAGCATTCCGGTCTCCAAATATTACCCCTAATAAGCACAATTACGGATCGGAATCCTATTAGGACAGCGGGCAAATTACGTGTGTCCTAAGCTCTCCGGCCAGTTGTCCACCCTACCAAAACATTCCAGTCGGCAGGTCACAGTGTCGACTGGAGAATCTTGGGTAAACCCTGTGTCCAATTGGAAGGTAGGCTGCAAATAATGTCATCACTGCCGGATTTGACTACTCGCCACCTGGATATCTCGACCAATGTTTAAGGAAATGTTTAGTGAGTGATTAGTTGTTCGGTTGGATCTTATGTAATTTGTATGGTAATCCCTAGTGGGCGAGTGGGTAACATCAATGCTCACGGTTGGGTGGTTGGTTATGAGGGGTTATTCGCAGGAATCGCATTTGATTGAGCAGCGTGATTTGTAAGTGAATTATTAATTTGCGCGTGCTAGTTTTGATTAGGAGTTCGAGTTGTTAAAGGATTAATTTGATAAGAGTCCGTCAGAGAAGGTATGATTTGTTATGCGAAATAACTATCTGTATATTTGTTAATTCATTTATATACTATAAGGCATGGACAAATTTTCTTTCTTTGAAATTTTTAATATACGTTTTCAATAAAATCATAACAGAAAAAGTAATAGCGTCCCATCCGGTTTATGCTAAAATGGCTTATTACAATGAGAAACGTGAATATATTGTTATTTGGATATGTTTGCACACTAACACATAAATATGTAATCAACCTTTCATAATTTTTCACGGTAAAAGTTCACTGTCCAAAGTGTGAAAACATTTTTTTTTCAATTATTGACATTGAACTATTCATTCAACCTATTGGTTAAACACGTCCAATCTATTATTATTGTTATTGTTATTGTTATTAATTACATGTTAACAAATATAAAATGTAAATTAGTAGTCTTGAATTACTTTTCAACGATAACTTTAAACTAACTTCAAACTTTTAAAGTCAAATCACTTTCGAAGAAATGTATGTAATATTTTTACTTGAAGATAACTTGATATCTTCTAACTTGATATACTTACTTGATAACTTGATATACTTACTTGATAACTTGATATACTTACTTGATAACTTGATATACTTACTTGATAACTTGATATACTAACCCTTGAACAGTATAATTTTGTGAGTGAAATATTTTATGCACATTAGTGATTGTTTTTATTGTTTATTTTTCATTAGTTTAAAAGCTTTTGTAAAAAAAAAGTAAAAATAAAAGTATAAAACGAAAAAAAAATCTCTCTGTGTAAAAGAAATAATATTCTAAATATTCTGCAAAGGAATCGCGTACAAATTCAAATTTAAATGACATGAGGTTTTCTTCTTAAACCATTCTAGAATAACATTGTGTAATATAGAATCCTTGTAACAAATACCTTATTACATCTATAGAAAAATCAAAAACATATTTTAATATTTATTTTCTTTGTGTAATATAAAGATCCTGCATACATTTTAGTGTCGCATAATTTTACACTTGAATTTCTTCGAAATATTTCTGCGTTTTAGGGTTTTTTTAACAATATTTAAAATAACATTTGATTGCTCTTCTATTATCCAAGAAGTTTAATTTATCTGCTCCCAAACGTATTACCGAAAAAAACTGAATTCCATGAAGAACCCAACTATATAAAACGTAACCTTCAAAACCAATCAATAGTTCTATTTATTAAAATAGAAAACACTATTCCCTACAATAGCAACATTTTATTCCATAAATTTTATTATTTATAACATAATATTTTTACTATTTTATGATCGTGCTTATTTATAGCGTATTTTTAATGTATTTTATCTACTTATTTTTTTTCTGTTATGTAATTGGGTTCTAATCTGTAAGACGGTGAATAAGTAAAATAAATAAAAAAAGCCTCCGAAGAAACATTTTCTTAATTAAATTTATATATACGGATATTTAATTCATTATTAAGTTGGTGAAATTTCGTTTTTAAGTGTAGTATACAACTGAAAAGGAATAGAAAATGTAAAACACAAAAAGTATTTTAGTAATAGAAAAAAGAGAATTCTAAAAATTCGTCAAGGAATACTTTTTATCCACAGAATAAGCTGAAAGCGTTGTTTTGTAATTAAATCCCGTTCAAAAGCACTAAAGTCTAGAAGAAATTCTGCAAATGAATTACACTTCAGAAACAATGAAAGTAGTTATTTCCTTAAAGTTTATTAAAATTCCCTTTGTTTTTTATAAAAGTAAGAGTTTCAGAAAATGCAGACATGTTAGAGAAATACATCACTTAAATCTTGTGCAGAAAACTAGTTTTTATTCAGTTGTTTTCGTAAAATGACTTTAAATGTAAAAGTTTTTAATACCTTAATACACTAAATATTTTACCTTCTTTTCAGAAAAAAATAACATTTTAGAATAATTTCTAGAAGTACGTAAATTAGGTACATAATTTTAAAATGTGGTATTAGCGCAGTCGGGAAAAAGTAAGCACCGGTTTTTTTCCCTGTTGGCAACATTATAAGGGGGGAACAATTATGATCATATGTATCATAAGCTATCCTGTAGGTCACGTGTTGGTTCCGTGTGAAGTCTCGAACCAGATAGGCGGTTAGAGTCCATTGTTTTGAAAATAAAAACTAATGATTGCTTTCAAAGTGAATACCAATGTGAGGTATAGAGCATTTTCAATCACATGACTCTGCCTAACAACGGCCTTAGCAACGTTGTTTATTCGCCAAGTGACATCATGTGCGAATGCTTCTATTGGATGCTTCTGGTTCCCGCCCCTAACAACAGCCTTAGCAACGTTGTTTTTGTCCTCCAAGTGACGTCATGTGCGAATGCTCTATACCTTCTTCTGAACAACTTGGCATCGTTGGAATTTAATTGCAGTGAATTTAAGGGGTGATTAAACAACAACTTATGTAATTAAAACGCAAACTTTCTTATAAATAAGTGATCAAATATACTACAAATCGGTAAAGGTATTTAACTATACGAATTAAAATACAGTGCAATACCCATGCAATAAATAAAACGAAAATCAGCTAAAATTTACAACTAGAAACAAAGAGAGATTTAAAGCTATAAATATTCAAATCTAAAACACTTCCATTACATTCAAAGCATTCGCGAAGAGACACTCCAGTTTTCACTAAGACCATCATACAGACTTACGCCACTATTTCCTTCACCGGAAAACAGTTTCCAAGTGCTCCATCCGTTTGACACGCCTGGGCAACCCTTTTATCATAGACTGGCGTTGAGTGGCAACGAAACTCTCAAAATGACGTTTCTCCCAGAAGTTTGAAATTGAATTCCAGTTACTAGAACAATTGGAGATGCTCGTGGAGATATTTGCTCAGAGGGGGGGGATGGGGGAGGTTTGTCATTGAGGGAGAACAAGAGAACTTATTCGAACGTTCTGTTTGTAAAGTTCTCGTGTTCTAAAGTGACCTCGTTAAAGTTGTTTATGCGGTCTGAGGAGCATACCATGGCGAAAAAAAACCTTCGTCAAGATGAATTTTGTTCATGGTGTGTATTTGAGTTAAAATTCTTAGATTCTTTTTAAAGGGCCTTTAATAGAGCTTATAAATAGTTTCTGTGATGAGGATTAATTAAATTGATATTCAATTAAGTGTTTTGAAATTTATTTTCTTAGTGGGTATCTAATAAATTTACTTAAACAGCTCCTAAAACATGCAATTAAATTTGAATGGGATTTGTGTGAGTTTGTTATAATAATAAAATATCAAATTACGCAAGGTTTTTCCTAGCTTTCTACGTATTTTTCAAGTATATTTTAAATGCCTAAGAATTAGATAAAATATTTAGGGGGACTAACCAATTTCTATTTTCACCAAATTTCTATTTTTTTAATGTACAATTTTTTTGAAATTCTTTTGTGTCAAAGCACTTGTAATGACCATTTAAACGTAACTAATGCAAAAAATTTAATTTAAAAAAAAGGACTTTTTAAGAAATTTTGAAATTTTCAAAAATGTTAATCAAATTTAAAACACTATTTCTTATTTAATTTGTAGAATTTTTTAATGATTTTTATCGAATGTAAACTAAGTTATTGTCTATGTAACTATGCATTCTGCAAAAATTCTGCCAATAATCTTCAGTCGGTTTTAATCCCCGCCAAATCATAATACGGTGTATCCCTATTTAAAATGAATCGGTCTTGTTTCCATAGCAACCAACACAACCAGACCACTAGGCGAGAGCTCACCTTGTGGCAGCCAGACAGTAAGGCCGGGCGCGCACGAGTGACTAAAGTCACGGCGACCAGGATTACTAGTATCAAAAATATCACAAGAAAACAATAGAGCATTTTCAATCACATGACTTTACCTAACAACGGCCTTAGCAACGTTGTTTTTATCCTCCAGTGATGTCATGTGCGAATGCTTCTATTGGATGCTTATATGTCCCGCCCCTAACAACAGCCTTAGCAACGTTGTTTTTGTCTTTGTCACCGTGACAAAAGTCACCCGTGCGCGCTCGCCCTAATGATTATTGGATTGAAATATTAAATGCTTCGGACATAATTATATTAAATCAAAATATAATTAAAAAATATTATATTAAATCAAGGAAATATTAAATCAAAGACAGTAATGATTATAAGATTGAAATATTAACTGCTTCGGATGGCAATGCAGGTAGCCAAGGAGACCACCAGACTACTTACCATGACCGATGCCTCCACTCAGGTACACCCGAATTTGTCAAGCTGTCCTCGTAGGCGCAGAGAAGAGGTTGCGGCAGTTTGTGGAGCACCTATTTTAACCGTGTCGCATTTAGACATTTTAATGTTTTACATTGAATTTTAATATTTTAATTCAATTTTACTCAGCTATGTTTTATATAGAATTTTATACTGTTGAATTTATATGTTCTAACATGTTTTTATAATAAAGACTTCCCGGTCCACCCCTATTACCCCATAAACTGAAAGATTTGGGGGGGGGGGTGGATTGAGCTACCCAATACCCAATATTAAATGCTTAATATATTTAAGGTTTCCTTTTGTGAAAAGAAATTCGATCTACCGATTAATTCCTGTTAGACATGATGGACGAAAAACATTTTAACTCACTCTCATTTGTGTATATTTATTTAGTAAATTTTTAAAATTATTTTAATAATAATAAAATGGACAAAAATGCTTAAAAAGTAACAATATATATATATATATATATATCCTAAATTTGAGTGTAAGATTACTTTCCTAACCTGCATTTTCCTCAGGAAATAAACACCGGTTCCAATAAACGTAATTTTGCAAATAATCATACACAAAAATAAACACATTCAAAACACATTTTAAAACACAAAAATGTCACCATTTTTAGAACACTTTTAATGTGTTGTCAGTAAGAACACTTTATTAAGAACACAATCACAACACATTAATTGTGTTGTGAATGTGTTTAAAATAGTGTTGTGGGCAGAAATGTGTTCTAAAAATAGTGTTGTAAAATGTGTTGTGATGAAAAAGTGTTCTTAGGATAGTGTTGTAAATCACAACACTTTGTCACCATTTTAAGAACACATTCTGAACACCACACACAATTTAGAACACTATGTAAACACATTTTACTTAGTGTTCTAAATTGTGTGTGGTGTTGCGAATGTGTTGTTAATTATGTAATGCAAGGTCATTTTTCAGTTTTTCCATTTCATATGCTGGGTCCAAGTTTGTAAAAATAATTTTGACCAAGCAAAATGGTCAGGAAAATCCATAACATGAAAAAAGACAAAATCCTAAAAGGAAAATTCATGGGAATACCTATGTGCACTTCTAAATCACGCTCAGGGTTAGAAAGAACATGTTTTTAAATAAAAAACATAAAACATGGTTTTTTGTTTACACAGGCTTGACACCAATATTTTACTTGGTGATTACCAAATAAAATGGTGAGTTGGTTGCATAAAAAGTGAGTAGCTTGCTAAAAAATACTAATAAGTGTTTTGAACATAGCATTTAAATGTAACAACCCTGATCACACTTTACAGTAAAATAAGTTTTTAATATTAATGGTAATTTATTAGCAAAAGTTGTAAAGTCGCAAAATTCTTATCTATAACTAGCAATTATAATAAAACTATAATTATTTATTTAATGGTAACATGAAAGATATAAGGAAGACTAAATGAATTTATAACAGCAATTTTATTACAAACAAAACATTCATAATTTCATAAACATTCACATAATTTAAGAAAGACAAATTTGTTACACAGCTTTTAACACACACATTGACAATTACATACCTGAATCAGGTTATAAAAACACTTTAAAAGTCAAAATGTAACTAAAAGCAAATAAAAATACGGGAAATAAAATGATAGACTCACGAATTTATGGACGTCCCTTACAAGCTAATATTTCTATATAGGACAAAATCTGCAATTGATTATAATTGCAATATTACAATACACATATGAGAGTTCTTAAGTAATAATCTCCTTATCCATGTTCACTTGGTTTTTTTCCTTGCTTGTAAGATTGCTAAAAGAGAAAAAAAATAGTAAGTTTTAATTTTAACTTACAAATAAAATCAGTGGTGTAACTAACCTGGGTGTCACCTGGGACGGAGGTTGTGGTGTCACCCCCTCATATTATTGTCCTTTTATGATAAGAGAATACGCCAGTTTTTTAAAAAATCAAAGTGGCTTGTCTGCATCACCCCTTTTTGGTGAAGTAAATAGAAATTTATTTCGGGAGGAGCCTAAATTATTCTTCAGCCACTCCCATGCATATTTAATACCAGGGGCGTAGCCAGAGGGGGGGGGGATTTGGGGATATATCCCCTCCCGTAACTCAGACATTTTCCTTTTTTTACTATAGAAAACCAGTTAAGTACCCTATATCCCCTCCCGAAATATCAGTATCCCCTCCCAATTTTTTATCTGGCTACGCCACTGTCTAATACGTCAGATGTAGCTATTTAATATATTTGTAAGTAGAATTTGCTTCGTAAAAGATTAACAAAATTAAAGTTGTGAGTAATAAAGTTCCAAATACGAAAGGGGGTCTGAGGGTCCTTCCCCAGAATTTTTTTGTAAATTTCACCTTAAAACAAGTTTTTAACTTGTTTTGGTACACCTAGTCTGAATTTTGGATATAGAATTTTAGGTAAGAATTGAATATTGATGAACTAATTTATTGTAAAAAAATTGTGAATAATAGAGTTCCAAGTTCAAAAGGGGATATTGGGATCCTATCCCAGAAAATTTTTGGAAATTTGACCCTAAAAACAGGTTTTTAACTTGTTTTTGGTACACCTATTCCAAATTTCGGACATAAATTTTTAGGTACATAGGATTTTTATTTTGCTGAACTTATTTTAAAAATTTGTAAATACATAGTAAGGTTCCAAGTACAAAAGGAAATATTAAAAAAGGAGGGTCTCCCCCAGAAAATTTTTGGAAATACGACCCGAAGTTACAGTGTTTTAACTTGTATTAGTTCAAATTTAAGGGGGGGGGGGCAGGCCCCCTCCTTATATTTGTCCCTGCTCCCTTTAATATTCGTTAAAAGAAGTATAATTTGTATCTATAAAGTGGTGGCCCTAAAAACCGACACACTTTTTACAATTTCCTCTGTAAAAAGATTAATAAAAATGATAATATATTGAATAATGTTATGCTGTAACGGCTAATTCTCCTTAATATTTAAGTGGTGTAAAGAGGAACAGAGTTTTTAAGTTCCAGTGCAACCCCATAATTCTATAGAAGGGTGACACCCTGCTTAATATTTCCTTCAATTTAGTAATTAAAAAATTTCTTGTAGAGATGAACGAAGTTTTAAGATTCTGGTGTTCCCTTAGTTCTCCGTTGAGGTGACACCCTCTTTAATCTACCACTGGTTTCTCCTATAGACTTTAGATTTTCCCCTTAATCACCAGTAGATTGACATGTTGACATTCGTCCCAGTTTAAGTTGGGACCCACCCCTCCATATCAGTGAAGGAGAAACCTTCGAAGTACGATGTATGTTTATTTTTCTGAATGTGTCATTTATTTCAAGAGAGCTTCGGTGTCACCCCCCTAGATAGTTAGACAAGCCAGCTTGCTTGAATTAAAGTGCATCAAGTATCTACCAGGTCATCAACTCTTTATTTTAGCTTTCTTCCCACCACTATGCAGCATTAATTATTTTTCCATGATTCTACACCCATGGTTTTAACCAGGGTTAATTCTAAAAGAAGAAACTTACAATGGGATTGAGTGGAGGGTGGGGGCAGAATCAGGGATGGCAGGAGAGGTCTCGGTATCCGGCAGAGTAGCCACTCACTAGAGCAGGAGACGGGGTCCATATATTACTAGATCCATGAAGACTGGCGGTGTATCGCTGGAACTGCTGCGAAGGCAGCTGCTGCAGCTCTTGTTGCCTGAAAAAAAAGATGTGTTTAGGCACGATGCTACTCTGTGCATCATATGACAGTATCAAATGAGTAATTCTAAAAGCAGAAACTTACAATGGGATTGAGTGGAGGTGGGGGCAAACTCAGGGATGGCAGGAGAGGTCTCGGTATCCGGCAGAGTAGCCACTCACTAGAGCAGGAGACGGGGTCCATATATTACTAGATCCATGAAGACTGGCGGTGTATCGCTGGAACTGCTGCGAAGGCAGCTGCTGCAGCTCTTGTTGCCTGAAAAAAAAGATGTGTTTAGGCACGATGCTACTCTGTGCATCATATGACAGTATCAAATGAGTAATTCTAAAAGCAGAAACTTACAATGGGATTGAGTGGAGGTGGGGGCAAACTCAGGGATGGCAGGAGAGGTCTCGGTATCCGGCAGAGTAGCCACTCACTAGAGCAGGAGACGGGGTCCATATATTACTAGATCCATGAAGACTGGCAGTGTATCGCTGGAACTGCTGCGAAGGCAGCTGCTGCAGCTCTTGTTGCCTGAAAAAAAGATGTGTTTAGGCATGATGCTACTCTGTGCATCATATGACAGTATCAAATGAGTAATTCTAAAAGCAGAAACTTACAATGGGATTGAGTGGAGGTGGGGGCAAACTCAGGGATGGCAGGAGAGGTCTCGGTATCCGGCAGAGTAGCCACTCACTAGAGCAGGAGACGGGGTCCATATATTACTAGATCCATGAAGACTGGCGGTGTATCGCTGGAACTGCTGCGAAGGCAGCTGCTGCAGCTCTTGTTGCCTGAAAAAAAGATGTGTTTAGGCATGATGCTACTCTGTGCATCATATGACAGTATCAAATGAGTAATTCTAAAAGCAGAAACTTACAATGGGATTGAGTGGAGGTGGGGGCAAACTCAGGGATGGCAGGAGAGGTCTCGGTATCCGGCAGAGTAGCCACTCACTAGAGCAGGAGACGGGGTCCATATATTACTAGATCCATGAAGACTGGCGGTGTATCGCTGGAACTGCTGCGAAGGCAGCTGCTGCAGCTCTTGTTGCCTGAAAAAAAGATGTGTTTAGGCACGATGCTACTCTGTGCATCATATGACAGTATCAAATGAGTAGTTAATTTTCCAAAGCCCCCTACAATACTGTATCTTTATCCGTGTGTGGTTTGGTCCCCAACTAGTACTTTGTAACAGTAATAAATTACATGGGATCAATTAGAAGTTAAATAATTAACCTGATTGTATCAAATTGTTTAATCGTGGGAGCAACAATGAGCTCCACAATAAAATGGGGGTCCACCCCCAGAAAGATGTTTTGAATTTGACTCTTAAAAATAGATTTTCAGCTTGTTTTTTAGTAATTTGGGATAAATTGCATCAGTTTAACATCATTCTCTAAGAAAATTATTAATATTTGTCTTGCTCCCCCACCCGTGGGGAGCCTAACGTTTAGAAATATAGATTTATTATCAAATCTTATTTTTAAAAAAAACTAATTTTGCATTATCAGCACATTAAAGTAACCACTCACATGTACTTTTACTTTAATTGTCCTTAGCATTTGACACTGAGTAGGGTAATTTAATTTTTCTTATTGCTTTTTTATTCTTTTTACTCTACAGTAACTTGAATAATTTCAAACGTCAACAACATGTTCATAAAATTGTAGAAAAGATCATACCATATTCAGACAAATTCAAAATCTTGTTGTGACCCACCAAAAATTGACTGGCGACCCACATTTGGAGAACCTCTGGAATAGTCCATTTTATCAGTATAATTTAAAGTAAAGATCAGAAAGAAAGTATCAGAAAATTTAAAGTAAGTCAGTAGGTAAGTTGAGCAAACCTGATAAGTGTCCCAGTACAAAATAAAAAGGTTAAGATGTGAAAACAAACTCGACAAACAAAGATTGTCTTCAGTTTTTAAAATAAGAAAAACTTTCCAATGCGCCTAATGCATGTCTTGGGATTTCATGGAGCGTCTGGTAACAATTAAAAATAATTTGTATATTATATATATTTAAATTTAAAATTTACCCCGACTAATAAAGTTGCTGTGTTTTCGTAACTGATGTTACATCATCATCAATCCCCAACTAGAGCAGTCGCCAAGTTTGGCAACAGCTTTAGTTGGTGATCGCTGTAGCAGAGCTGCACTAAATCTATTCTAGGAACTTTTTGATTATTCATTATTGTAACACAAATAGTACACTCATCTATATAACTTTTAAATTTGTTAACATAATACAAATTTCAATTCAACCAAGTTCCCCGGTACTCCTAGTTAGGTTTAGCTTAAGTTAGCTTAGATAATCTAAACTTAATATAAAGCAAAAGGCACAGCTGTAATAAAAGTCCTCCATTTGGCGACTCGCCTTGCGGTTGCCAAGTTGGCTGTATATCACGATTAGATATAGTGTATAGTTGGAGACTGCAATGCGAGTAGCCAAATGGAGGACACTTATTCCAGCTGTGACAACCAAATATTATGCACGCTTACTTTATTACACATACCTAACTATTTAAAGGTCATGGATTGTATTCTAGTGGATTACAACATTACAAAGAGTTGAAAGTTGTTGTTTATTATCAAATTGAGTAGAATATTGAAATACTATTTATGAAATATATCACCCTTCTCAACCGACAGCCCATCCAATGTTATGCGAGTCTTTTTTACAACTTCCGTTTTGCTCATGGAAAAATGTAGTTCGAATTGACAGTACCTAACTTTTAAATCAATTTGCATAAACAGGGGGAAATCGTACAAATTTTCAACTACTAATCACGTCTACAATCGCGCAACATTTATTTTTCCCTCCAACCACAAAGGATATACATGATGCAATGATAAGATATTCGTCAGTGAAGAAACGTTAATCTTTCCAGGAGCAAAACGGAAGAAAAAGAATAGTTCTCAATGTAAATAAATATTTACGAGGAGGAAATAAACTAACTTACCTAAGTACTTCTTGTATTCATCTTGACGATGGATAATGCCGGCGGCAGAAGCCATGCCGCCATTGCACTTACAAACACAACAAACAAACGTGACGTGGCGTCCACAAAGATGTTGCCAACTTGTCGTGCAGAAATATTCAGAAACGTTTCCGAAATGAAATGCAGGGAAGTGTTTAATTACTGTAAAAACAAACGCGTAAAAAACAGGAACTTTTCCGGAATTTTAAGTCCAGAAGGGGTCCGAATCACTTGACAATCAACGAAAAAAAATTATTTTGATTTTGTGACGCAAAAATGACTTTTCGGTTTCCGCTAATTCGGTTTCAGATAAAATCGTTTAAAAACCAATTAAATCAATTTTCATCTGGTCGACAATCTTTGATCTTTCATTTTATTCCCAAAAACTCTTAGAATCTGGAATTTTGAGAATTTAGGACAAAATTTAGGGTCCCTGGACCCGTGCGTAAGTCTCACTAAAGTCGCATTTTTTACCAAAATCGAAAAATTATATGGAGTTTTCGACCTTGAAATCTTAAAATATACCATGCCATATACCTCGTATTCGATTTTGGTGATAATTGATTGGTAATTAAGGCAGTAATTAGACTTTGAAAAAAAGTTCAGATTTTGACAAAAATACACAAGTCTAAAGAAAGCTTATAAATCCGAAAATATTAATATTAATTTCTTTTTGAATTTTTTTTATAGTAACTAATTGTTATGACAAAGTTTTTCCAGAATTACGGGTTGCCATGGTGATTTTTACGTCATCTAGGATTTTTCGAACAAGGCCGGGGCTAACTTACATTTAATGCCAAACACTCCATTTTTCGGGGTAAGTCGTGTCAGAAGAGTTTCGGAAAAAATTCGACCACATACCAAGTGCCTTACATGGTTAAATCGGGAATTTTTTACAGATTACAATAGAGCATTCGCACATGACGTCACTTGGAGGACAAAAACAACGTTGCTAAGGCTGTTGTTAGGGGCGGGAAATAGAAGCATCCAATAGCAGCATTCGCACATGACATCACTTGGACGAATAAACAACGTTGCTAAGGCCGTTGTTAGGTAAAGTCATGTGACATGTCTATATGTAAATCTTTAAGGTATGGGATACATATTTTGGAGTTATTCCTGAAAAACCGGTATTCCAAAAACTTCGTTTTTCCCGCATTACACCCGAACCGCTTGCTCCAGGCTTCTGAAATTTCGGTATATGTGCACTCTAAAACTAAGGATTCGAACCATGTATCGCATTAGGGGGTGAGTCAAAATTAAAATTCCTTCTTTTTTCCCGCCAAAACGCTCCCGGACCATTGGCACCTTTTCCAGGAAGCTCAGGAAAGTGCAGTAACACTTTTCTGGAGCGATTTGGTCTCGAAAATTCGAATTTTGTAAACTTTAAGCTCTACCTTGCTTGGTTCCAGAGAAATTTACGAAAAACCAACGTTTTTTTTACCATTTAGCTATTGTTTTTCTATATTGTGAACTTTATAGGACATAGTGTGTTTTAGTGTCATACTTAGTATCAAATAATAAATAAATTGTACAAAAAACTAAAATTTTTATAAAATCCTTAAAAAAGTGTTAAAAATCCTCAAAAAAAAGCAAAAAACCCAACCACATTTTTCCAAGCCAAACGGGTCTATAAAAGCAAAATTTCTCGAATTTGGCCTCTTCAAAAAGCCAAGCTCAGTGGATAAAATTCATATCAACACCATGATGCATCGAAATGCATTTATTAACTTTTAAGCAAAGCGGTAATGTGTTTAAAAAAGCGTTTCAAAATAGTGTTGTGAAAGTGTTGTAAAAAGCGTTCAGAATCTGATAGTGTTCTTAAATTTAGATCGCAACACATTCACAACACATTTTCTGCCCCTGTAATTGTTTAGCAACACCTCGCAACACTTTCTCAACACTTTCGCAACACAATCACAACACAATCACAGCACTTTTTGCTTAAAGTGTTTATTATTGTGTTGCGATTGTGTTGCAAAAGTGTTTCGCTTATTTGCAGTGTACACAAAACGACAGGGGAGATAGTTTTCAAAAATGATTACAGTAACCGTTTGATATAATCCAAGACAAGGCAAAATCCCAAAGGAAAATTTCATTATGGAAGAAACCTCTGCAATGCTCCTCGAAACACATCAAATCCATTTAATCCAAAAGCGATAAACGGATACTTGGAAATGCAAATAAAATCTCAATAGACACCCCATTTCACACCCCATAAAACCCTAAATCCCAACGTTCTTTAAACACGCCCGTTTACGCCCGTTATAAACAACAGAACACCATAACAATCCTTCCATCCGGCGAGAAGGGGCAATAATTTCGTTATCCCCAATCCTACTAATTCCCTTCAGATATTTGCATACCTAATACGCGTCGGTGGCGCAAATTATATGCGAAATCACGACTCTGAGGACTTGCCTTCCATAAAATATATTCATTATTCCGAAGACGGTGCTATCAAGAAGTAATTTATTTCGGCGATTTTCCGAGACCGTGTTCCGGGTATTATGGACTCATTAGGCCAACCAGATAATCAACTTGCTCTCTGTGTGTGAAAAGTCTCGCACAGGATCGTTAAGTTTGCGGGAGACAACAAATTACGTATTGTCTTATTTTTTTTCTTTGTTCGTTGATTAGTTTAAGAGTGAAGTTTTTTTTTTTTCTCGGGGAGTTGATCCCCTAAATTGAACCTTTTCGTGGGCGTGTTTTGGAAGTTATTATCTCGGGTGAGTTTCTAGGCTAGGGAAATTCTTGAGACAGGGTTGTTTTTGGTGATCGTTAAGGAAACGTTTTGGGAGGATGAAAGATAATCTGTTTTTCCCCTTTCCAGCTTAAGTAAAACTAATTTTGGGGATTATAATCAGGTAAAAAAAAATATACATCGCAACTAAACTCATAGAAGTTTTATTATTTCCTAAATATGTTTATAGTAATAACTGTAATAGAACCTACTTATTAAATTTAAATTTTTTAAATACATATTTTATTAGTAATTTTTAAAGAAACACTTTTTTAAGAGATGATAAACAAAACACATTTTCTAGTTTTCAGCTCAAAGAGGTTTTAAGCTTTCAAATAGAAATTAAACATTTATTCAACAGCTGAAGCATATGCATCTCAAGTAGTGAAGAGTAAGATAGGTTATATGATTCTCTCGACAAAAATATCAACTGTCTTGTTTATGGGTACTCTTAGCCCTGTCGGTGTATTAATTCTCTAAAACGTCCTTGAATCAACACTAAAATAAATTCACTGCTAAAATAAATTCTAAAGATGCCAAATTGTTCCAGAAGAAAGTACACGTCATGTTAACTCGAGGTATCCGTCGGGTCTGGTTCGAAATCCCGACAATCAACTGCCCGACAGCTCAACTGCCCGACACCGTTTGCCCGACAGGTCACTTGCCCGACAGGTACGATTGCCCGACAAGTACGATTGCCCGACAGGTACGATTGCCCGACAGGTACGTTTGCCCGACAATTCATTTGTCCTAGATACGAATCCATTACATTGTTGAAATATGAGGGGGCTTAATATTTTAGGTTCGGGTGGTTGTATGAAGCTGCGTCCCAGGGTACCCGGATATGATGACAAAAGGGGGCTATAGCCCCTAAAATTGAGGTTCTATCGGTAAAAAAGTGGCATGTCATTTAAAAATTTATCCCATAGGAATAGCATTGGCGGAAAGATAAAAGAACAATTAGCTAAGCAAAACTTAATTAACAACAAGGACATAAGAAGGGACTTCCTAGTTAAGTTTAACTAATTCTACTTAAATTTCATGTTGCTTGACCACTGGTCAAGATTACTCTAGATGGCAAAAAATCAAAGTAAAGTAAATTTTTGAGTTACTAATTGATATTCGGTATTCCCTATTGTTGTAACATGTCTTTTTGGTTCCGGCTGACCATTGGTCAGTCCAGTCAACTTTTTACAACTTCTATGCTTTTGCACTGAAGTAGGTCATGTGGGGGCTCAAACGCCTAAAGACGGGTTACATTTTGTTCTTGACCGCTGGTCAAATCTCTTCACCAGAGGTCAATCCACTTTTTCTCGCTATTTTTAGCTTTTCTGACCTTCTCAGCCGGAACCAAAAAGACATGTTACAACAATAGGGAATACCGAATATCAATTAGTAACTCAAAAATTTACTTTACTTTGATTTTTTGCCATCTAGAGTAATCTTGACCAGTGGTCAAGCAACATGAAATTTAAGTAGAATTAGTTAAACTTAACTAGGAAGTCCCTTCTTATGTCCCTGTTGTTAATTAAGTTTTACTTAGCTAATTGTTCTTTTATCTTTCCGCCAATGCTATTCCTATGGGATAAATTTTTAAATGACATGCCACTTTTTTACCGATAGAACCTCAATTTTAGGGGCTATAGCCCCCTTTTGTCATCATATCCGGGTACCCTGGGACGCAGCTTCATACAACCACCCGAACCTAAAATATTAAGCCCCCTCATATTTCAACAATGTAATGGATTCGTATCTAGGACAATTGAATTGTCGGGCAAACGTACCTGTCGGGCAATCGTACTTGTCGGGCAATCGTACCTGTCGGGCAATCGTACCTGTCGGGCATTCGTACCTGTCGGGCAATCGTACCTGTCGGGCAAATGACTTGTCGGGCAATCGTACCTGTCGGGCAAGTGACCTGTCGGGCAATCGTACCTGTCGGGCAAGTGACCTGTCGGGCAATCGTACCTGTCGGGCAAGTGACCTGTCGGGCAATCGTACCTGTCGGGCAAGTGACCTGTCGGGCAATCGTACCTGTCGGGCAAGTGACCTGTCGGGCAATCGTACCTGTCGGGCAAGTGACTTGTCGGGCAATCGTACCTGTCGGGCAGACGGTGTCGGGCAGTTGAGCTGTCGGGCAGTTGATTGTCGGGATTTTGAACGGATCCCGTATCCGTCTACACCTAAAATGTCAATTTTCAATGATTTTATCGAAAATAAATGTTTGATATACTTAACCAAATCATATTTTCCGTACCTTACGAAACTGGTTTTCTTTTAAACTTAAGAGAATTAGAAGAAAAGTAACAGAAATTACAAAAATAGTTATATCATACTTAACCTTTTAAACGCCGCAATTCAAATTTCAAATTAAAGGTTCGGATTTTTGGCTTAAATGGCTTGTTTCATCATTACTAAAACCAATCTTGACATTTTTTGGCAGAAAAAAAATCCTAAGTAGGATTTTGAGGATGTTCCCATTTGGGAACATCGGCGTTTGGAGTGAAGTTTTTAGGGGGATTTCCAAAAGGCATATATTTCAAAATTAATTCAAGTAAAACTACTGAAATAGGTTTCTACTCAATAATTTTGAACATTTTTATGATATTGGACTGTTTCTTCATATTTAATTCCCATGGTTGGACGATTGGGTAAAATTTTATAGATTTTCATAAGAAAAAATTTACATATTTATTACATGCGTGACACTTTTCCGTACATTTTTACTGCACAACGGGTTATTTTACGGTATAAAAAATACGAAAGAATGTTCCCATGCGTTTCATAGCTAAACAGTTATCTTTCTGCGTGAAAAATTAGTTTTAATTACTGTTCTATCCGAATATCTAGCATAAAATCCGTGAATTGCATTCAAATTTAATTAGCTTTCAAAAGTGATAATCATAACTATCTCCATTGATTTGTTAAAGCTGCGTTTCTCATGGAAGATTCCAAACTAAACAACATATCTCTGTACATGCAACTTACGTTAGAAGAGTGTTTTTAGATGCACACACTTTTCATTATTTTCAAAATTCTTCAAATTTATACCTAAAATTTTATGCAAAAAAGAGCAATTGAACAAAATAAGTACCCAAACCCCCAGAAGTACTCCAAATATGCCCTTTGCATAACCCCTAATAATAATAACTGAAAATTAATCAGTCAGGGAGTTAGAAAAATATATAAAAGTAGGAATCTGTTATAAAGATTTCGCATTTATTCCTCCATAAATCTGGTAAAAAAAAATAAAATGATCGATTTAGAAATTTAAAACATCATAATTAACCTGCTTAGATCCTTTGAGACAGAAAAGGTCCAAAAAATTAAAGAAAATTAGAAATAGCTTGAATTTTTACTTGTTATAAAAATCCCCTCAAAATCTATACCCCAAACGCCGATGTTCCCATTTGGGAACATATACGTGGAATTGGTAATTACTCTCCAAAATTAGAATATGGAGCTATTCTGCCAAGCCAATTGAAAAGATGTGTATTTAAGCTACCTAAACACAGCATAATTATTTAAAACTAAATTTATTTAAATTTATCATAAATTGAAACTTGTGCAACTTTTGGAAGAGCCAAAAATCTGTTATTTTGATATAAATTCCACAAAAAGGATTAAATTGCACGTGAAAAACTTTTGCATGTAAAATAACTTCATATCTTTGAGTTTCTTACTACCAAGTATCAAATTCCTGCATGAAAAATTAAGTGGTGAAAAAATTCCCTAAAGTGATGTTCCCATTTGGGAACATCGGCAGGTAAAAGGTTAAACAAGGAAAGAAAAAAAACCCTTTGAAGTCATTTTTCTCAAAGCTAAATTTTTCTTAAAAACTCTTCATCATTTTCATCATTATTCAAATTCTAATAAAGATATTTACCAAATATTTTAACTATGTCTTTATGACAGTATAAAGAATCATTTGAAGTATGGGTTTGAATTTGAATTAAAAAATAGATGTTTAGAGTAAAAATTACAGCCGATTTTCGTGGGGTTTTTTTAGGTTTGTTCATATCCTACCTTGTAAACCATTTTAATTTTAAACCTCCATTTGCAGGTATTTTCAGATTAAAGGGATTTTCCTATGCGCCACCACACCACGTATAGTTTGGTATCATTTGATTCCAAATAGCTACCTTTAAACTATTAAGTAATGACATATCTTTTGAATAAATGAATGTCTAAGTGAAAAAGGCGCTAATTTAAAATTCAGTGCAATCGACTAAGGACCTTGATTGAACCGCCATTTTGGAATAAAGCTAGAAAGGGATTTTTGGGACTTTTTAGGTTTGACTATACAATATCCTGAAATTTTTATCGAGTTATAAATTAATGCGCTGTTTACCCGTTTTACGATCTTAATTTCCTGGGCTAACAGCCAATTTTATCACTATAAATAATGATTGATTTTGAAATGTTTCAAATGTACAAATTAATAAAAATTTGTTTTGAACATTAATGAGCATACACATTTAAATGACTGCCCATTTCAACCATTACAATATTAAGCTATTAAGCACACACACTTTTTCTTATTAAAAACATGCTAACCTATGCTTAAACGCAAAACGGTTACTCATCCATATTTCTCCTCCCTTTCTAAATGACATTTAAAATCCCAAAATTCCAGTGCGGAACTAATATCAGTTTTCTAACTGAAGAGAAAAACCTTTAGGGGGCATTGCATCCGAACCAATTCCATCTACAAAATTACATCCAATTGAATACACTCCTGCTCAGGTATAACCAGACACTGTAAACCGAATCCCGTAAGCAAGGTGTTCCAAACCGAGAAAAATAATAAAAAAAAACATCAATCGATTTCAATTCCACACATCTCTACTGAACCTCTCCGATCCACCAATCAACGCCAAAGTCTCGCAGCAAGCAAATGACGAACTGGTCCAAATTTCCCATTGGCCGAGCGGCTCCTTTGAATTACTAGGACGGCTGCTGAAATTGCATCAAAAAGTAATTACCTGGCAGATTTCTTTCCCCCCCTGGAAACTTTTATTCAGATTTTTTTTTCTTAAATTAGTGATCCGGTTTTTACTGATTCAATTTATAGTTCGTCGAAGCGTTCGCTCCGATTCGATTGAAAGACACTCTGGCATCCCTGGCTTGTGCTCTCTCTCCAAAGAAAAGAAGGGTTTTATTTTTATGTTTCCAAGATTCCGATTACAATTCCGACCGGTGCATGTGGCTGAATTACGAAGCTATTTTGCAAGCATCTTACTTGCAGGTTTCTTGGGAGGCTGCGGAATGAGGAATTTTAATGAGTTATTGATTTTTTTTCTCACGAACTGTGATCCTTTTCTTATGTTTTCAACTTAATTAACTGATTTTTCAGCAAGTCCTAGATTTTGGGGATGAAAAAGCTTTTAGAAATAATTACTTGGGTATGGGTTCCAGCCTTAGGGGAAATGAGGATTTATGCACGTGGTATTAAATTCTTAAACGAGTATAAATTAAAGATCTGGTAATCGCTTCTGTAAAAATTGCTTTCTCTAAATGTTAAGAATCATTAATGGGAGGGTGTTTAAGCTACAAAAATACATATTAGCCATGTTGAAAAATAACCATAACCAGTTAAAGCCTCATTAAAGTTTTCAATACAAATACAGTACCGATGAACCCAGGAGGACCCATGGGAAACTTCTGAGTGGCGTCACTGATAAGTTGACGTCACTGACTATTCACTGATGAGGAAAAATGTAGAAACAGTGAAAATTTAGATTAGATAGAGCTTCTTCTTTACCTCTTTGGATAACAAAAGCAATCTTCGCCTTACAGACAAAACGAAATTTCTATCTTTCCAACTTAAATTGCTACTTTAACTTAAAGGAATTACCTCTAAAAGGAAACAATGAATTTCGTATTAAATTTAATTTTCTTTTACCTGTCATATACTTTTTGTCGTTAAAGAAGTTGTTGGGGGTGGGAGATAGGTATCCCATTTCCAGTAATTTCCACTATTTTCCAGTAAGGGTAAACATTAATCTGCATTTTACTGTGCACTCTAAAAGTGAAAACAACCTTCAGAAAAACAAGGCACTGGTTATTTCCACGAAAGTAACAACTAAACTCTAACTAGTCTCGCTACTTCTGAAAAATCAATTATAAAGTGGCAGCCAAGAAGCGAACTGGGTCGCACACTCTAACACTAGGCCATCGGTGCTGATGCTAATACTATCTAATGATATTTCCCTCATTTTTTAGTAAAAAAAATGGTTAAACACATATGCAAAATTTTGTAACACAGTTTCTCTATACCAAATTATGAGGGCACTTTATTTATTGATATTTTTTTTAATTGTTGCAAAATTTGAAATATTGAGGAAAACCTTCAATAAGAACGACAGCAGTAGATGAACTAAAGAAGAACGTAAGATAAGAGGCTTAATTAATGCTCCCTTACAACCGAAACTACTTATAAATAATTTAATCCAACAGAGCTCGCTTGTTCATCTCAACAATCCAGCACAAACCTTTTTTCCACTTAATTAAGCCTCTTGTAACACGGAAAATACCTCTCTCTTGCTTATCAATAGAGCATTTTCAATCACATGACTCGGACGTAACAACGACCTTAGCAACAGAAATGTTACAGTTTGTTGCCCTACAGAGGTTAACAGTTACAGAAAATGACTAGCCGTGGAATTATTCTATTGGAGCATTTGCAATCACGTGATCCCATACCTAAACACCGCCTTAGCAACAGATAAACAACGGTCTTAGCAACAGTTAAAAGCCCTACAGAAGATACACAGTTAAAAGAAAATAACCGGTTGTGACGTCACCTGAAAACACTCTGTAGTTTTATTGAAATGTTAAAAAAATATCCAGCAGGTCTACTAACAATCATCAAACATCTTGTAGAAAAAACATATCATTAAGAAACATTTCAATGGACTCTAACCTCCTATCTGGATCGAGACTATAAAAAGTCACGTGTCGGTGGTAAACAAACTCTCAATATCAAATTTATCATCATATCTCACTACAAACGCTACTAGTGTAGTATCTGTGGTAACCAATTGCAAGCTCAGTAGGTCACGTGTTGGTTCCGTGTGACGTCAGACGGTTAGAGTCCATTGCAATTTTTTGAATGGACTCTAACCGCCTATCTGGTTCGAGACTTCACACGGAACGGAACCAACACGTAACCTACTGAGCTTGATTAAAGCTTTTGGAGAATTTCGTGAACCTTGCCTTTTCTAGTCTTTCAATATTTATCTCGAAAACTATGTTTATCATGGGAGACTTTTCGAGAAACGCATCATTTACTGAGAGACCGTAAAACCTTTCATTTATAAAGTTAAATGTGTAGCGCCTTTGAAGATGTTATTTATTTGGAATCGATAGAATTCGCTGTTTCGTATTTTTTATGACACTAGGGAGCTAACGCCCCCTGCTCGCTATTGCTCACCAACCCCGTAAACTTCTTACAAAGGACCACTTTCCGATCGCTTCGCAATACCTCTCTCTCATCACAAAACCCTATTTACTGAGATAACACACTTCTTAAAACATTCGTAAAAATAATTAGCAGAAGAAACGTCTACCAACTTTAGTTTGTTATATTCCTATTATTTAACCAACAGCAATCAAAATTTGCAATGCCATTTATATATATATATATTAGGGTGGCCCTTATTTTTCAAAGTCGGATTTTTTTTGGGCACCCCCCTTAATTTTTTTCCTTTTACCATGAAATGAAAGTGTGCAAAAGGATTTTCCGATATTTTAATATTAACCCGTGCCGCACGGCGGTTGAAGTTTGAATCCCATAGCGCGCCATAGTAACTATGACTTAGTGTGGGAATAGCTTCTCCGCTCGCTTCCTCTAGATCAGTATGACGAAAAGATGAAATAGGAGACACAAAATAAGCATGTGTGATGAAGATAGTTCATTAAAATACATGGAAACATGGTAAAAATTGATAATTTTACCATCATTTAAAGTTAGGAAAATTCTCTGTTCAGACACCATCACCAGTTCTCACACTGGATGGGTTAATGGTGCTGTTAATCTTTTAGAACACTATGCGGACCGAGAGCTTGTACATTTTACATGTTGCCACCACATATACTAATTGATATTAAGAAGTGTGTTTGAGCAAGAACTGACCAAATTAAAATAAGTCCAGATGTGATCTTCTTTAAAAAATTAGGGAAAGATGGAATGATATCAATAAGGAAGACGGTGAAAAATATTTGATGGAAATATCAATCAAAGATGAAAGTTTGATAATACATATTGTGAATACATATTATTTTGTTAATGCCATAAAAGAACTGAAAACACGATTATAAGGAGATAATTGAATTGTGATTAATTTTTATGGGGAAATTCAAAAGCATCTTTTAAAATTAGACCACTAGGAGCTCTGCATCATGCCATATAGATGGCTAAATAAGCCACTTATTCCATGAAAATATTCAAGTTTAGATTGGTTGGTTCACTTTATTTTATGGGGAAAGGTCATGGAGGTCCATAGCAGGACATATTGCGCCAGACACAAGACTGAAAAAATACTTTTAAATGGGCAAAATCCTTAGTCATTCATGTTTAGAAATCGTTTGGCTTCAAAGGAACAGGATTTAAAAGTTTAAAAAAACAATTGTTTATTTCTTGTGATGATCTATGTGATAGAATGGATAGAAAGTCCCCATCGGCCGGTGTTAAAAGATTTAAATTTCTCTTACAGGCTTTAAAGAAATATAAGACCATTTACAAATATATTTCTTTGGTTGATGTAACGAAATTTGTCAATCATTTGTGGTACCTTAATGAAGAATATGCATTCTATCCATTTTTACTGAAAATGCGAAATCAAAAAAGAGCAAAATCGAGAATTTCAAACGTGATACTCTTAACGTCTTAATACTGCAAGAAAATGCATCTTTCATTTTATCTTAATGAAGTTGCCCGCTTCAGTTTATTTAAAATATCTTAATAGAATTTACCTCATTTTATAACAAATTATTTTTAACTTAAGTATAAATATGATTTTTGATTATCTTAGGAATATTTATTCACATATAAAATTTTTACTATACCTTATTTCGGATTGATTCCTTATTTTTCAGGAAAAAATTGAGGACTTTATTTCCCAAAAAAGCTTGAATTTTATTAAGAGATTGAACGTTGATATTAGTTTCTTTAACACCAATCCAGAATTATGACTTTTCATACCTAAATACCAGAGACATTTCAAAATTTGAATGCTGTCAATGACACAGCTGAAAGGGGTGTAAAACTAATTCGAGATTTTAATGGACTTCTCACAATAGATGAGTAGCAGAGAAAGTGCCTTCTGCAATGTGTCGAAGATCATAGAAAACAATACCCCGATTGCAAAAATTATAATGTTTAGTGTAAATTTGAATAATTGGTCCTAAAAGTGAATAAGTTATTCATTTCTTTTTTATGTTATGTTACATAGATTTTAATAAATGTTATAGATAGTACAAGAATGTTTTATATTGAAAATGTGTATAAAATATTAAACGGAATTTTTAAAATTATTGTATGCTATGTGAAATAATTTTATTGAGCGTTTTTACAATTTATTTTCAAGAAATACTTTTTTGTTAAATTTACTACTTTTATCTACTAATAATATTCTTAGGTAGCATTTTCATCTTTCTTAACCTTAATAATGCTGAAATTATTAAAATCAATTGTCATTCTGAGGTTCAGGAAGCGAGCGGAGAAGCTATTCCCACAGAAAGCCACAATTACTATGGCGCGCTATGGGATTCAAACTTCAACCGCCGTGCGGCACGGGTTAATATTAAAATATCGGAAAATCCTTTTGCACACTTTCATTTCATGGTAAAAGGAAAAAAATTGAGGGGGGTGCCCAAAAAAATATTGAAAAAAAATTTTATCCATTATAATAAGGGCCACCCTAATATATATATATATTTATTTTATATTATATTATTATTATATTATATATATATTATTTTTTACTGAATTTATTATTCTAATGTATCTTATATTCTGATTATGATTGTAGTAACACTGATCAATCTAAGACATATTGATCAGTGTTAAAGCAATCACATAATCAGATGATAATAAATGATCACTTAGATTCTAATTGATAATTACATGAAGAAAAAATCAAATAATCTGTTGATTTCGAATTCAATTTTTATTAAACATGACGAACATGAAGGAGATAATTTATTGGGGTATGGATGGGTTTCACTAGTTTCGTTCTGCATCTGGCAGTGCTATATATTATTTCCGGGTTACCACATTAGCGTTATCCTTGACATTGCTTTGGCATCCTTTTCATTCTTGTTTGTTTTTTGTTTTTGTTTCGAAGTCAACTTCAACCACGTAAATTCGTTTTTCTCTTTTCGTATTAATTATTTTTGAATGTATTATTTTTTATTCATTCAGTAATCAGCCTTTTTTTTGCATTCACTCCTTTTTTTTATTATTATTTTATTAGCAAAGGATTAGGGAGAAAAATAATATTTTTAATATTTTAAAAACGACATTTTCGCCAAGTTGCCAAATGCATCTGCTATGTTGTGGTTCTAAACCGGAAGTCTCTAGGACTTTGTTATTGTTTACATTTATCAACCCATCCATAAACCTTCACCAACTTGCCGACTCCCACATACGATCGCCGAAAGAAACTCGAACTGAAACGGTTAGTTTTGAAGTTGGATCAGTGTTCCAAATTTACGATATGATCATTTTATAAGATCTCCCAGGTGAGGTCAAATTGATCCTGTTTTAGTGTAAAATTTTAATAGTCTTCAAATTAAAAAATGATACATAATAATAATTAAAAAATATTGCCAAGCTTTAATAATTATAATCATTAAGTCTATAAATTGCTTTTAGTATTTTATTTCAACTCTTTTCAGTTTCCATGAAGGGAGCTAGACATATATTGTCCCTCCCAAATCAGAATTGCTTTTAATCTAAAAGAAATTAATATGTTCCTAAAACCAATCTATAGATTCCTCTTGCCTTTGGGACGATCTACTTCGGTTTCTTACTTCAAATTAACAATAGATATTCATCAACATGAAGCTATAATATCAATTTAATCTAAAACGAAAACAAACGCTTTTAGATTCACATCTTAAATGCTTCAAAACTGAATTGTTGGATCAAAGTTTAAATTTCCCTCTCTTCCTGTCAAAAAAATCCCTATTCTATCTAACCCAATCGAGGGAGAAGCTGAGGTATCACGCGAATTACGTAATCGGCTGGAGAGCAGTACGTCACACGAATTTTCGTTCCTATGTGAAGAGCCAACCTTATCTTATTCTATTAACCTTGAACTGGATAGTGTGGATTATGAATTATGATGCCAATAATAGCGCCAAAAATATCGCCAAGTAGAGTGGCACCCGGTTGTATAATATTGTGGCAATTTTCAGACAACCCATCGCGTTGTTTCGGAAATGTATTTCGCTCTTTTCACAACAGATCTAACGCATGGAAAATATAAGGACGCAACGCCAATGATAGCCAAATACAACGCCAAGGAAGTAACCCGGAAGTATGCTACCGCCCAGATCGTAGCACCACCAACTTCCAGTTGAAAAGGTCCATACAAAAGTTAATACGAAATGTCACTTGTGCTCCCTTCTGCTCCAAACTCTTCAATTATTTAACCCTCAAACCTTTACATGTATATTCCTATAACAATCATGGGCTCCCAACTATCGTTAACGAGTTGTTTCTCCGTAAATACATATCTATGAAACAGATCGGAACTTCCATTACTTAATATTTCGCTTCCTTCACCCAAACACAATTATCTTAATGGTTTTCAGCAAAGCCCCGTTTCCTCTTACCACTGAAGGCTTTTGATATCTCTTCGGCTTTAATTATTCGTTAATTTCATTAAACTACCGGACTGAAAACGCTTCCTTTTCTAAATTTGACCATGTGTGCTTAAATTATTTCCTCGTTAACGAAATTGGAAAGGATTAACAATGTTAAACACATTGCGCGGTTCACGTAAACAATCTTGCCATCTTAAGATTTCTGCGTAGATGGCTGTAGCCACGAGAGCTTCAGTTATTTCCGTCATATTCTTCATCAATGAAACTTAACAATGTCAAGATGCAGAGAGATTGCTAAGTACTGTGTATTAAGTGTAGTAAAAAAAATATAACGTCGAGCTTTGCTAGATCTTTTGCGATTAGTAACAGCAGGCGATTTATTTTTCATCTTTGATTTTTTTCTTAGTCGTATTATTTTTCATTTTATACATACCATGTTACTACATTGATCAGGGATAATTTCAAGATGTATTTTTGAATATACTTTAATTGTTTTTACTGAAAAAAAATTATTTTAAATAATAAGATACGACACATACCTACTTTAAATTTATTAGCAATATTGTAAAAGGAAATGTATTACAAGAAGTATTAATTATTTCCTCTTGATCGACCTTCTATTAACCTTGGGTTGTAGTATGAAACCCCTAACGTAATGTCACTTGTGACCTTTTCCACCAACACTTTCACTTATAATTTACCAATTTCTATCATTCCTGTGTCTTTTATGCAGTCGGTATTTTCCAGAGATTTCTATGTTATATTATTCATACAAATTGGCAGCATTAGTAATATTTATTCAAAAATTATTATGGTTTAATCAATGGAATGACTTTTTGGAATGAATTTTTTAATGGAATGAGATCCCGGTCCCACGTGGTTCTTTTTATATTAACAAAGAGGTAGTTTATTATATGTTGAAACTTTGGAAGATATTATTTGTTTGTTTTTCCATTGGTATGGAATATTATTTATAAGACAATGTTTTTATTTGATTACATAGTGATTGAAAATTACTAATTTTATTTTTATTAGTTTTGAAAATGTTAACAATGGTGTCAGTGGAGGCTCGTTGTTAGTTCAACTGGGGGTTCACATCACAATTACATCTTGGAAAACTAATTCAGTAACAATATCATAATTATACCTATTTATATTAATGGTTAAGAAAATGTTACAGGTAACTAAATTAACTCATTCAACGAGAAGTACCATTTACTTTGGCGCACCAAAGACAAACAAATCAAGACTTCTTAGTTTATTCGGATACACAAGTAATCCAATTCACAATGAAAATCTAATTAAAATATCCTTTTGAAATCTCTCGGTATGTCACTTAAATTGTATTTTGACCCAAAATATTTTTCCAACGATGAGAAAATTGCATTCTTTTTAATAATTTTACTGCTAAAACCCTGTTAAAAAACACACAAAACTAAATATTTTAAGAAAAAATAACCCACGAAGGGAGGCTGAAAGCTTGTCCTGAATACGGTACAATTTGGAATAGATTTTTGTTACTCTTTCATTTATTTTTATTAATCGGATTATTTTATTTTCAATGGGGGTTCACGTCTTCCTATAGACGAGCCGCCACAGCAATGTATAAAATTAAATTTATTTACAATTTATTTTATCAAGAAGAAATTGTTTTACCTTTACTGGTTTTTTTTTATTTTATTTTTAATACCCATGCACAAAATTTCTCTGTCAACTAAATGGCTTTTCTTTACCCCAGTTGACAATTTATTTTTTCCAAACTTTTATGTAAAATTCTGTACAGTTGTAAATAAAATTATTATTATATTATATAGATTAAAATATTTGTTTAACATGTTTACTGTACTTTAAGAGGAAAATTGCACTTCCCTTTGAAAGACTTTAAAACATTTTTTTTAACCAAATCGAATAATAAACCATGGAATCCAAAACATGCTTACATAATTTGTGGCTAAATAATAGAACACAGTATTATCAGTGTAATTAAGAGTTAACAAATCGCTACCTTAGCTTCAAATAATCGTAGTCCGAACCGCGCTTACTCCAGTATAACTTGTTTGGAGAGCTCTTGGCTAGAATCAGTTTTCACCGGCGCGGCGCTGCACCGCCAGATTAGAATGCGGTTTCCTTCTTGCATGGTAAAGTCTGTCTGCCCTAGCAAGGCACGAGTGGCAAACCTAAAATCAGTACCCACAGCAGAAAAAGCAGTGGCGAGTGCAGGGTATCGGGTATCTAATAGAAGTGAGATAACCATCTTTATGGCTTTTTCGCCACTGTTTTTTCTGCTGTGGGTACTGATTTTAGGTTTGCCACTCGTGCCTTGCTAGGACAGACAGACTATACCTTGGCGCGGCGGCATGGCGATTGGCGAAATACATGTGCGATAAATTTCCATGGTTCGAAAGAACCTGCGTTATCGCGGAATGTATTAAATGGGCTGCTAGAGTGAAATAGAATAGAATTGAAATAAATTTTAATAAGCAAGACAATTTAAATTTAAGTTTAATTTTTTAATTAATTTTTGTCACAATTAATTTTGTTAAATTTATTTTATTTTCTTTCAAAAATATACATAAAAAATACAATAAGATATTAATTTAGACTTTTTAAAGTATAAAGTCCTCTCTTATAGCATTATAAGGAAAAGGAACAGCTTTAGAAAGAGTCCTTCAGTCACCATAGCTCATGATTAAGTAGTACTATTATATCTCTAACAATAATATACCAATTACTATTATTTTAGGATCTAATAATAACAATAATAATATCTCTATGGTTGTCAGTCATAATTTGAGCTGCGGGTAAACATGACGGCTGGAGGACTCTTTTTAATTTGTTTTTTTGGAAACGCTTTATCTCAAAATTTTCCACCCGTCCTCTCGACTTCGTCATATCGAGAATATATTGTAATGACAAATACATGGCAGCACCACAATTACAATACAGATCGTCTCTGAAGAGCAAAGGTTTTGCATGCACATCGCGAGTTTTAAAAGATTTGGAGTCGATTAAGACCATGTTTATTTTACATATTTTCACATATTTCGTTTTATTTACATATTTTTATTACATATTTATCCATTTTCATGTTTTTCAAAATAATCAACATGTTTGACCGATTTTCAAATTAGAACAACCCATAAAAGGAAATGCGCATTCAAATTGTAGTTAAAATTAGTGCACCCAATGCTGAACTTAACTTAAGTTTGTGAAGTCGGGATCTAGCAAGATTAGTTTTCTTCCCATAGACCATTTTTGGTGGAGGATGAATTTTAATGAGCTGTTAAAGCAAAAAAGCAGGTGCTATAATCTCTCATATGGAGCACGAGCAAGAGAGGACAAGAGAGACGAGAATTTGAAATATGTGATTGTAAACTCGAATAATTTTCTAAAATGAGTTTAAAATTCAGAGTTTTAAATTCTGTTTGTTTTCAGAAAACATTGTAAGCTGTTCAAATATCACGTTAGTTAGCATGTAGTACATTTTTTCTTCTTTGAATGAATTATTAAGAGTGATGATGTGATTTCAAAAATTTGGGATTTATTTATGCTACAGGGTTTGAATGAAAAAAGGATTATTCTTAACAGTTAACTATGAGAAATTTTACACTTCATTAATGCTTTTTGAACGTTACTATAATTTTTCCAAACTGCAGTGTTTAATGTCTTACCTAAGTATCCTTCGCTCCTCTCTCTGTCGGCAAAATGCGAAAACCACCCTTCCCTACTATGTGCTTGCGTAATATTTGAAGAGCCAATTTAAAAAATTACTTAACATTTTCTTTTTTTATTATAAATTTGGCATTTTTAATACATATTTTGCTTAAATAAACACATATTATATGTACATATTTTGGATTTTTAATTACATATAAATCCTTGCCCTACTTATGACCATGACGCCGCTCAAACCACCCCATCTGTAGTTTAAGAAAAATATTTTTTTTTCAGGCACTAACTTTGATAAAGGCAGAAAATTCAAATCATTAGTATTTCTCTTTTCTCAACCAATTTCATGCCTTGCTCTCCCTATCTTACGTAAAATCCCCACGGGACCGCAACAGGACCTTAGCTAGGTTCAGGGCCTGATTAATTAGCCGTGTTGGGGCCCCTAGGCAATGCACGTCTAGGGGCCCTTTTCTTCTTAAAATATATTTTCCCCACCATATCGATTTTTTTTCATTAACGATTTTTTCTACATTGAAAAGGCTAGCCATCCCCATCCCCATATTCAATAATTTTTTGCCAAACCATATTCAATAATAAAGTGAAACAAATGAAAACTAAAATGTCGTGATCGACAAAAAATAATTTTGAAATTTCTTAAATTTTTTTAAGGAAGTTATGTTCCGTAGACTTCTGAAAGTCGCTGTGGAACCCCAAGAAGTTGTTATGGACCCCCCCCCCATTTTCATTTTAATGCACATGGACCCTCTGGAAGTCACCGTGGACACTTGGTGTTCCGTATGGACCTCTTTGGGAACCAGTGCTCTAAACCAGCGTATCTAAACTGTGGTCCGCGGACCCCCGGGGGTCCCCATGGCCTTTCTAGGGGATCCGCGAAGGTCTCTGATAACACTGTTCAACAATGAAAAATTTGTTTGATGAAAATAGTCATTTCTTAAAGATTTTGGGTCGCTGAAAACGAAAATCGCCACCAAAATTCTCAATTGGTTCGGGATTTTCAGGGAACGGCCCCTCCCCCTTTTTACGTTTTTTGATGACTTAATGACTTTGAATTCAATTTTCAGTGTCAAAAAGCATAACTGAAGTCTTGAAACTACTCACAAACGGACAAGGAAGGTTTAAATTTATAAAATGTAAAATTTTGTAGCAAATCGATAGGTTTAAGGGGTCATTACCCCCCTAAAAAGCGAAAAAATAGCTAAAAATAATAGGGATTTTTATACGATATTTTTTCCTATTATTTTTTACGCAATTCACCTTTGAAGGGTCCTAACCCATCCCCAAGGACCCAAATTTGATGTCAATATGCAGCAATAATTTTTTAATAAAAGCGGTTGAGGTGTTAGTGCCCCAAAAGCCCCCGCGGAAGAGTCCCCGAAAGACTCTCTCAATCGCTTTGTCACTCGCACGCTCTGGAATTAATATTTTTGCTTTGAGAAGTTTAAAATAGACATAAGGGCATATAAATGTATGGTATAAAATCTATTGAAAATGGGTATTATGGTCTCTGTGTAATTTTCTACTGTTGAACGTGAGTTCCAGAGCGCGCGAGTGACAACGCGATTGAGAGGGTCTTTCGTACTCTTCCGCGGGGGCTTTTGGGGCGCTAACACCTCAACCGCTTTTAGTAAAAATTATTGCTGCATATTGACATCAAATTTGGGTCCTTGGGGATGGGTTAGGACCCTTCAAAGGTGAATCGTGTAAAAAAATAATAGGAAAAAATATCGTATAAAAATCTCTATTATTTTTAGCTATTTTTTCGCCTTTTTAGGGGGGTAATGACCCCTTAAACCTATCCATTTGCTACAAAATTTCACATTTTATAAATTTAAACCTTCCGTTTCAAAACGAAATAAAACACTAGTTTAAAAGGGAAAATTTCAAAAACATTTCTGGGGGAGAACCCCCAGTCCCCCTCAAAATTTTGACGTCTATATATATCGCCTCTCCGGTGCAACAATGACGCAAATGCAACTTGGTAAATATTTACCGTTCAGTAGCTTGGCAACAAGTTAGATTGGTAGCCAAATCAAAGTCGAGCCAAGGATCAACGGTGTTATTTTTGGCGATCGCCACTAAAAAAAGTCGCCAAAAATCATGGTTTAGCTGGCATATCGATTATCAACTTCCTTCACCGAAATTAAGCACCTTCGGGTGCTGTCAGTATTTGGGAGGGTGACCAAGTGATCAAATCAATCATCGGTGCGTTTTTCTTCGTTTCTTGCTCATATTTGGTTTTATTTTTTAGAAGATCTGTTATCAGAAATATTCTACCCTAAATAATGAATGAGTATATAAGGGGGACGGATGGCCTGTTCAGTTTGCTCCTCTGCCTTTCACGCCAACAGTCTGCGCACTGCTCCGTCGTGAGTTCGATTCTCACCTCGCCCCTGGGTGTATTTTCCTTCTTTGCGCCAGTAAAAATTCTGTTGTGTCTGTCTTACTTGACGAAGGTGTATAAGCGGATCCTTGAGATCAAGCACACATACCGGAAAATATATGTAACCAAAAACCAAACCAAACCGAATGAGTATATTATTAAATATGATGAGAATTTTTTATCGTCGATTTCAGAGGTACAATATTTACTAGGCAAATTCTCTATAAAAACTTTTTCCAATCGCTTATCGGTGCATTCTTTTGAAAATTATGCTAATATGCTAATGACAAATATTTTTTATAATGGTGCACTGGAACTATAATCAGGGGCTCTACCACCAGCGTGTCGTTATCGTTAATATTGGCGAAATTATCGACAGTCACGTGATGCGCCTCAAACTTAACTACAGGTCCTACCATGAGAGAAGAAACCTAGAGGAGAAAACGACAGAAAGGCGAAAAAGCTCTACGACACCTCTTATCGAGGGCTGTAGCATTATTTTCAAATTAATAGCTATTGTACATTAAAAAGCGCTCTTAGGAATTACTTTTCAACCTATAGATGAAACAATATTTTTATTTTGCGTAGGAACTATGTTTTCTCTGCGTAGTCATCAGATCTTCCATTGCAAATAGCCCAAATCGCCGCCATTATTTGCTTTGTATGAAATAGATGGAAATTCAATTCATAAAAATACACGTCATTGGGTACTTATTTATGATGGAATATTTTTTCTTTCATTTTTAAAATATATTTTTACAAGGTTCAAGTTTATATTAATACAGTAAAAAGAGTCTGGAGGTAGAATAACCACAGAAGTGATTTCATGTGGATTTCATCCTTCGATTTATAGATGGCAGCACGATGGTGTAGGGAATGCTGAAAAAACAAGATCAAATTGTCGATGGCCTACCGTGGCTTACCACGACGATGTAGTTTTTGAATGTCGACAAATGCAAGCTTTTACCGATTGCAACTGAGTTCGAGAGTATAGGTGTCGAGAAGAAATAACGCTTTTGATTGGTGTAAAAAGTTTTCGTCATCTTGAACGTCAGAAATAGGCGGGGAGTTAAGTTACATTGGCGTAATTTGAAATGATCACCAACGCAAGGGAAGGAACTCGTTTTTTCATGAGCAAAATTCTCCCCACTCTAAACAAGGGATGATCGTAAGACGCTTAAAACGAATACCTTTACGAACATATAACTGAGGACAAACTTAAATTCAGGAAATTTTTGTTATCAATTGATTACAATTTTTTAATTGCAAAAAAATAAGTTTTGGATAAAGAACAAAATTTTTTCCCATCACCACGGTGATTATTTCTGATTAAAATTTTTTAAATCAGATAATCATTTTAAAGCTGCTTTTTGGATGCACGATTGTTTATATATTATCTGAAAAAAAAAAACGTATGAGTAATCCTCAATTCTCTTAATAAATAAAACCCACAAATCGACTTTAATTTTTAGTACATAAAACCGGCCCGATTTTTAAGTTGATAATTTTTTAAAAAAAAAGAAGTAATGCAAGCCAATTTTACTTTAAAAATACCTTTAAGTATCTCAAAAAACGTGCAATGATAACAGGGTAAACAATACACATAATTTATAGCGTATAAAAGAGCTTGTTCTCGTGTCGTTAACAAGATATAGACACCTCTTGAGGTGTCGTTGAGTTTTTCACTTTCTCGATACCACTTAACGACAGTTAAAAACTTCCCGACAGTCTGATGGTAGACCCTCTTGTTAAGTGAGCCCATACTCTCGACCTCACTTGCGATCACTAATGCTATTTCCTATGGATAACCTTCCGCGACAGTGCGGTGTCGACAACTTGCTTGCTTCTTCAGCGTTCTCGACACGGAAGAAGTAAAGGTGTCGTTATTTTTGTCGAGAGGCTCGTGGTAGGCCCCCAGGGGCTCTACCACCAGCGTGTCGTTATCGTTAATATTGCCGAAATTATCGACAGTCACGTGATGCGCCTGAAACTTAACTACAGGTCCTACCATGAGAGGAGAAACCAAGAGGAGAAAACGAGAGAGAGGCGAAAAAGCTCTACGACACCTCTTATCGAGGGCTGTAGCATTATTTTCAAATTAATAGCTATTGTACATTAAAAAGCGCTCTTAGGAATTACTTTTCAACCTATAGATGAAACAATATTTTTATTTTGCGTAGGAACTATGTTTTCTCTGCGTAAACATCAGATCTTCCATTGCAAATAGCCCAAATCGCCGCCATTACTTGCTTTGTATGAAATAGATGAAAATTCTATTCATAAAAATACACGTCATTGGGTACTTATTTATGATGGAATATTTTTTCTTTCATTTTTAAAATATATTTTTACAAGTTTCAAGTTTATATTAATACAGTAAAAAGAGTATGGAGGTAGAATAACCACAGAAGTGATTTCATGTGGATTTCATCCTTCGATTTATAGATGGCAGCACGATGGTGTTGGGAATTCTGAAAAATCAAGATCAAATTGTCGATGGCCTACCGTGGCTTACCACGACGATGTAGTTTTTGAATGTCGACAAATGCAAGCTTTTACCGATTGCAACTGAGTTCGAGAGTATAGGTGTCGAGAAGAAATAACGCTTTTGATTGGTGTAAAAAGTTTTCGTCATCTTGTACGTCAGAAATAGGCGGGGAGTTAAGTTACATTGGCGTAATTTGAAATGATCACCAACGCAAGGGAAGGAACTCGTTTTTTCATGAGCAAAATTCTCGCCACTCTAAACAAGGGATGATCGTAATAAGATTAAGACGCTTAAAACGAATACCTTTACGAACATATAACGGAGGACAAACTTAAATTCAGGAAATTTTTGTTATCAATTGATTACAATTTTTTAATCGCAAAAAAATAAGTTTTGGATAAAGAACAAAATTTTTTCCCATCACCACGGTGATTATTTCTGATTAAAATTTTTTAAATCAGATAATCATTTTAAAGCTGCTTTTTGGATGCACGATTGTTTATATATTATCTGAAAAAAACGTATGAGTAATCCTCAATTCTCTTAATAAATAAAACCCACAAATCGACTTTAATTTTTAGTACATAAAACCGGCCCGATTTTTAAGTCGATAATTTAAAAAAAGAAGATGTAATGCAAGCCAATTTTACTTTAAAAATACCTTTAAGTATCTCAAAAAACGTGCAATGATAACAGGGTAAACAATACACATAATTTATAGCGTATAAAAGAGCTTGTTCTCGTGTCGTTAACAAGATATAGACACCTCTTGAGGTGTCGTTGAGTTTTTCACTTTCTCGATACCACTTAACGACAGTTAAAAACTTCCCGACAGTCTGATGGTAGACCCTCTTGTTAAGTGAGCCCATACTCTCGACCTCACTTGCGATCACTAATGCTATTTCCTATGGATAACCTTCCGCGACAGTGTGGTGTCGACAACTTGCTTGCTTCTTCAGCGTTCTCGACACGGAAGAAGTAAGGGTGTCGTTATTTTTGTCGAGAGGCTCGTGGTAGGCCCCCAGTCTTTGAAATTAAACTCTGACGATCCGATCAGAGAACAATTTTAATTTATTAAATAAATTAATACTTTACTACTACTTACTTTACTT
This sequence comes from Tetragnatha montana, assembly GCA_963680715.1. NCBI lineage: Eukaryota > Metazoa > Arthropoda > Arachnida > Araneae > Tetragnathidae > Tetragnatha > Tetragnatha montana. The sequence goes on from OY796685.1 coordinate 14,369,208, forward strand.
TTTTACATGTCCATTGTTTTGGATAGAACCGATGGTGGTAGTGCTGAGATTGTTGTAGGGTTCCACGGGTTACGCAATCCCCCAAAATCTAAGGATTTTAACCAAAAAATTGGAAATAATAACAATTGTAAGTTCCTCCAAATACATGGTGGTCATAAAATAACGACCCTACTTTAAAATTAATACAATTTGTAGATCTCTTAAAATTAAAACAATAAAGCCAAGACCCAAAAAATTCAATCTGCTCGCGAGGCGTTTGAAATCTAGAATACACAGCTGCATAACCAGCACAAAAACAAAAGATTTAAAAAAAAATTAAAGTAGTTAGATACAAATACTACAGAGTTTTTTTTAAATATTTTTTTTTATCCGATACTACTGTGAGGTGCGATGGTTGGTGGTCACCCTCCCAAATACTGACTGCGCCTGAAGGTGCTTAACTTTAGTGAAAAATATTAGAAGACGTGTGATACTGGTTAGGCCATGAATTAAGCGTTTAGGCATTTCAAGCCGTTTTTGGCGATTTATCTTTGCGACAATTGAAATGATCACCAAAGATTGTCTCGACTTTTTCGACTTCGCGCGATATCGTGGCCAATCTAGAAGTCTTGCTGCCAAGCTCCCGTGTATTAGAAATTTTAATTTTTACATTTGCGTCATTGTTTCACCGGAGCGGCGATATATAGGGCTAAATTATTAGCACCAAGATACAAGATAGAAAAACTTCCACGACAAACAAAAATATTTTAATTTTAAAGTCATTTGCCTGGCTACGAGCATTACCGACCCAGGTTCGACGCCTAGCGGCTTCTGCTTGGGTAGCTTGACATGGGTCAACTCAGCCATTCATCCTTCCGGGGTAGATAAAATGAGCACCAAGCTCTCTTGGGTCAATCAACTGGGGGTCCAGCGTCGTGATAGCCACTCGGCCTGGACACAAGCTTGTAAGTAATTAGCAACCCAGGCCTGAAGACTAATGCAACGGAGATGGGCACCGCCTGATAGGCCACTAGGCCTGGGCAGAATTTGATTTGATGATTGAAACTAGTCCACTTCCTCAGCAATAATATTTTACTCCATTTTTTTTTACAATCAAATGAATATAATAAAAAATATAATGTAACAATAAAGAAGATCAATATGAAGCTTATAAAATTGTAGTAAGAAATGTACCCACAATCCAATCCAATCCAATGTATCCCACTAACTTTAGTGAAATTAAGGCCCATATTCAGATGTTCGCCAACGGTGAAAACGCCGGGCGAATCCGCCGAAATGGTATTCAGATTGACTTTTCTCCGACTCAATTTGTCTGGAACGCTGAAAAACAGAGCCGACTGATTCACTGGGGCCCATATTCAGATGTTCGCCAACGGTGAAAACGCCGGGCGAATCCGCCGAAATGGTATTCAGATTGACTTTTCCCCGACTCAATTTGTCTGGAACGCTGAAAAACAGAGCCGACTGATTCACTGGGCCTGCCTCCGCCGAATTCGAAAACGGCAAGATTTTCTCTTCTCTCATTGGCTGGAACCTTCCAGACAAGGGGGCTGAGCGGCCTGGTCGGTTTACACGCTGCTAACCGCTAACCACGCTAGCAGTCTGTCCGCGCACTGTATCAGCCGTCGGTTCAATTCCGGCCTTTTCCCTGGGTGTACTACTTTCCTTCTCTGTGTCAGAAAATGTCTGTTGTGTCTGTCTTTCTTGCAACTTAACCAACGGGATTAGAATAAACACTTGCATCTCGTTTTTACATGAAAAATTTGAATTGGTTGAATGTAAAAAATGCCGGAATCGAACAATTGTATCTCTTTCTGCCCAGATATGCGAGGTGTTTTTGCTAATTTTCACCCCTTAGACCCCACCTGCGATCCCCTAACCTATATCGATTCTTGTTCGTCTTTATGTAACCCTACCTCCTCTAGAAGTTATGAAACACTTATCTGAATCACCCTGTCCCTGTATATCAAAATAAATTGCTGCACGTGGAATAATCACGCTTCTCCTATTTTGTTTACATTTTTGGCAGCATCAGTGTGTCTTAAAGTGACGCTATCCGTTTCAAACCTGTTATTTCTGTTATTTCCACTTTTATCGACGGGTTTTATTGGTCGCTACGTACGGTTTCGTCAAAAACACAACTAACCAATGAGCTGACTCTCTGAGATCACCGCCTCCTTCGGAGTGAGATCTGAATACGGTGAGTCAGATTCACGCCGGATTAGGATTTTCGTAAACGCCACGGCGGTTACGAAGATCTGAATATGGCCCTGGGCCTGCCTCCGCCGAATTCGAAAACGGAAAGATTTTCTCTTCTCTCATTGGCTGGAACCTTCGAGACAAGGGGGCTGAGGGGCCTGGTCGGTTTACACGCTGCTAACCGCTAACCACGCTAGCCGTCTGTCCGCCAGGGCCGTAACCAGACTTTTGTTTCGGGGGGGGTTTTGACTCAAATATTTTCTGAGGTACCTCCTTACGGGTACTTTTATATGTTAAGTTTTAGGTGACAACACTGGATTGAAATTTTGATGCACTACATTTCAAAATTGTTTAAACAATATGAATTCGAAGTAAAAGGGGGGTCTGGGGCTCCTCCCCCAGAAAATTTTTTGAAATTTGCCCCTCAAAAGAGTGTTTTAGCTCATTTCTGAGACCCTTTAGATTACACCCATAGAGCACCACTCATTGTAAGCGGCCGAATTTTCAAGGTAAAATGAAGGTATATTGTAATAAATGGCGAAATGTTAAGGGGGATTTTAGGTTCCTACTCCAGAAAATTTTTTGAATTTTTCCCCTAATAGTGGCATTTTAACTCATTTTGAGACATATTTAGGTAACATTAAAGAGGACCAATCCTTGTAAATCACACAAGTTTGAAGGAAAAACCGTATACTTAATAGATTTAAAAATTTCGTGGGGGTTTGGGGGTCCTCCCCCAAAAAAATTTTGGAAATTTTACCCTTAAAAGTAGGGTTTTGACTCATTTTGAGACCCTTTGGGTTATACCCGAAGAGGATATCGCTCCTTGTGAGACATAATTTTCAGGAAAAATAGCAGTATAAAAATTGATGTCAAAATTTCGGGGGGGGGTTTGAACCCCTAAACCCCCCCCCTTGGATACGGCCCTGCTGTCCGCGCACTGTATCAGCCGTCGGTTCAATTCCGGCCTTTTCCCTGGGTGTACTACTTTCCTTCTCTGTGTCAGAAAATGTCTATTGTGTCTGTCTTTCTTGCAACTTAACCAACGGGATTAGAATAAACACTTGCATCTCGTTTTTACATGAAAAATTTGAATTGGTTGAATGTAAAAAATGCCGGAATCGAACAATTGTATCTCTTTCTGCCCAGATATGCGAGGTGTTTTTGCTAATTTTCACCCCTTAGACCCCACCTGCGATCCCCTAACCTATACCGATTCTTGTTCGTCTTTATGTAACCCTACCTCCTCTAGAAGTTATGAAACACTTATCTGAATCACCCTGTCCCTGTATATCAAAATAAATTGCTGCAAGTGGAATAATCACGCTTCTCCTATTTTGTTTACATTTTTGGCAGCATCAGTGTGTCTTAAAGTGACGCTATCCGTTTCAAACCTGTTATTTCTGTTATTTCCACTTTTATCGACGGGTTTTATTGGTCGCTACGTACGGTTTCGTCAAAAACACAACTAACCAATGAGCTGACTCTCTGAGATCACCGCCTCCTTCGGAGTGAGATCTGAATACGGTGAGTCAGATTCACGCCGGATTAGGATTTTCGTAAACGCCACGGCGGTTACGAAGATCTGAATATGGCCCTAAAGATGTTATTGCGTTAGATTACAAGAAAACCCGATAAAAGGTTCGAATGTCTGATTTCAAGTATTTTTTTTCGTATTTTTTAATGGCAATAGCTTCAGGTCACATGACCTTTCATTTGATATAAATGTATACACAGGTCGTCTGCAACATTGAGGCATCATGAAAGAATCAACTGCAATATTAGTGACGAATTAAGAGAAGGCTCCCGTTGTTCTGATGTGGATTCAAATTAGTCTGCATCATTGAAGCAGTATTAGCATACTGCGGGAGCATCATCTGCAATATTGATGCAGAGTAAAAATAGTAAGCTAATTTTTATTTATTATTAGATTGTATTTGTATTTTTAAGTATTCCTGACTAGATAGATATAAATCTTTGTCATGGCTCGTATTCTACATAAAAGCAAGTTTTGTTAATGCTTAGATACTTATTTTCCCAAACAAAGAATTTGGTTAACTATTCTAAATAGATGCCATCCGTTTCGATTTTTCAGTATTTGTTCCGAATTTGGTTCTTACATATTATTTCATCGACCGTGCCGTTGAACTTGACGGTCGCTAAACGGTTGACGGGGTAGTGCGTATATAAGTAACGAATTTTATTAAATTGCTCCGATTTCAAAAAGGAAAACCAGTAAAGAAGCTAAAATTTTGAATTCTTCAATAAACGATTGTTTTGTAACAGTAAGAGCCTTTAAATCGGAGAAAAAAAAACGGGAAAATTGGAATGGTTGGCATCTATGAATTCATGAATAGGAAAAAGAGTACATAAATAGTAGTTCGATTAAAAAGGATTTCAAAATTTTATGTTTACAGATAATTTCAGTATATTTAAATGCACATTTAATTTTAACTTAACCTTTTTTTATAAGTTAAATACATTTTAGCTAAAGTGCTAAAGTAAAACTCATATTTTATAAAGGCTCAAAATTGGGGGTATGTGTGTAGAAAGGTTAAGAGTTGATTCAAATTATAAAAACCTCAATAAGTATCTTCTAATGAAAATATTTAAATATAGCTGGATTATACTTTTTTTAATATCTATTTAAGAAAGTATACACGAAAGGCTAAAGATTTAGAGGAATATATTTAGTGATTCTAGATCTAGAACAATATTTTAAGGTCTTGCGGCATATTAAATAGTTGGATGCAAATAGAAAAAAGTTTTGTTTTACACCTTTGCTACCGGTTTCTCAACAGAAGATAAGTTTACGATTGAGGTGAATTATTTAACTACGATCACATTTTTCTTTGCATTAGGCAGTTTTGGTGAGAAAATATGGGTGGTTTCTTACCCTTATTTTTTATTCAATAGGTAGAGTTGCCTGGATTAGATTGGTGCAGCAGGCCAAGACCCGTCAAGAGCTGTAGAGCTCCAGAAGAAGGTAAAATTCAGTATTTTTTTAATCTTTAAAAATTCAATTATATATTTGTACCAATAACTTTATTCATACAACTTGGAGTTTATTGTGCTAAAGGCGCAGTATTCTTTGTTGAGTTGGATTACAAACTGTAAAAAATTAATAAAACGCAAATATTTTACAGTATTAAACACAAGCTCCGGGGTGGTCATTTTGACTGTTTTGCCTACTTAAAACTAATTTCCTTCTAAGGTATTTGATGACTTTTCCTCACTCATGCTGTTATTAATTACATCCAAATTTGGGTTAGTTTACAAAGTGCGTTCTGGAGATATAACAAGTTTACCTAAAACTATCAAAAGTGGTCATTTTGGACTGCTGAGTATTTGGGTAGTGCTTTCTACTTATCGCTTAAATTTTGATAACTTTCGATTCTAGGGGGATCTTATCCAAATTAAAAGTATAGTTTTGAGAGCAAAAATTATTATAAATAATTTTATGTTTTTACATATTTATTTGCTAACTGATACCTTCTACTCCTGGTTTTTTTTTATCTCGAACGAAATATGTCTTATTACTTTCTTCATTAGCCGACGAAAAATCAAGGCTAAACAAATTTATCCAGTTTTGGGGGGGGGGGGATTTTATGTATTCATGCCAAATATCTGTCTAGTTGTATCTTTATAAAGTAGAGTTGATTTATTGATATGCACTTTGTTTGATATTACTGCTCTTCTAAAAAAATATTCCTTGAAAAACTATTTATTAAAACTATATGCTTTTCTGCTTACAACAAAACATTACGCATTTAAAAACCCAAATTATTTTATCCAAGTTATGGCTAAAACTGTCTTTAGTGACCAACTGAAACAAATTGTCGCTTTTTAACTTAAGTCATTTATCTACATCAATTTTTGTGATGTTTGGAACATGATTACTAAAATACTAATTTGAATTTATTTAAGTAACTTTCAGTACATCCTCGGAAAGTTAAACAAAACCTTCCTACCCCCTTTGGAGTTAATGTATTGATTTTTCTGTTTTTTACTGATTATTAACTTGTAAATCTTATTGTTATTTAGGGACACCTAATTCAGGTTTTGCTTTCTATGTATCACTTTTATTTTGCTAGGGGCTATTTATAAATCTTTATTGTGTATTTATTTACTAAAATTTTGAATTACAATGATTTAGTTAAGGTAATTATTATTAAGGAAAGTAATGATACTAAAAATTTGTCTCGGAAACACGTGTGGTTAAAACTCCCAATTAATTGTTTTCCATTTCCACACATTAAAATTAACTAGCCCCTAATAAACTGAAACTATATTTTAAAGTATGAAAAAGCAACAGTATCTAAACTGGATCGTGCGTGTGATTAATTTTTATATTTATGTAAAGTTGTTTTCCGTGTGTAAACCAGTCTATGATCCCTTAACAGAAACTTATTCCAAATATCTTTGGAGCAAAAACTGCGGACTATACAAGACAGCAACTTAAGTTGACCCTACGACGTCACTAATAAACAAAGTAGTTCCCATCGCGGTATCTGATTTTTGTTTTGAGTGAAATAAAGAACGTCAATTTAAAAATATGATTATTTTGTTAAACCCATGTATGTGGGATTCGAACACTTCACCCTTTCTCCTATGAACTGAGCAGCACGAGCTAAGAGAACAGCCACTGCCTCTTGAAGAAGAGGAGGGATCACGTCACGGAGAAGAAGGCATAAGGAGCTGCGAGGAAGTTTCGGGAGGAGATTCAGCGTGAGTAGAGAGTGTGATCGTCGTGGTGAGTTTTCGTGTTGCAATCGTCGGCTGAGTGCCACGGTGGATCATCGGTTGAGTGCCGGAGAGGATCATCGGCTGTGTGCCTGAGATCATCAACAGAGATAAATCAAGGCTGAGCGCCTGAGATCTAGTCAACGTGTTGGCGGAGTGTTTGTGGTGGATGCGGCGAATCGGAGTGGAGAGCGTTACTTTTTAGATCACCTTTATTCACATTTTACTGAAGATTCCATCAAGTACTAACCCATTTGTTGTTTTAAATAAACAGTTGTGTTTTTAAATAGTCGTTCTCTTTTAGGACGCCCATCGGCTACCACATCTGGGGGCTCGAGAGTGAGAGGAACCGGTGGCCAACTGGATACCGGATCGCCGACCCATTGGATGAGGATTGAGCGTAGTGAAGAGGTAGGCAAGCGTGTGAGTTGGGCGGTGAGATTTTCGGCTACTGCATCGAGGGAGATTTTCGTCCTGTTGGAGTAAGTACTGTTCTTTGTGAAAATGGCCTACTTGATGAGGGTACGCAAAGGCGATTTGCTGACGTTGGCGTGTGACTTGGGATTTGAGGTCAAAGAGTCGAGTACTAAAAACTTACTGGTCGATGCTATTAGTCTCAAAAGAAATATGGGGAGGAAGTTTTAAAGGACATGATCAAAGAAATAGTATTGGAGAGGGAAGAAAAAGAGCGTCGGGAAGAGGAACGAGAAAGGGAACAACGGGAGCATGAACTTGCTAAGTTGAAATTGGAGGCTCAGATAGGGCAGAATACAACCCCTACAGAACGCACTAAGGATCTTGCCAAGTTGATAGCACGCTTCGAGAGCAACAACGATATGTCCCTGTATCTGGCTCTTTTTGAAAAGCAAATCCAGAGAGTTGGGGTCCCCAAGAAAGATTGGGTTATGCATCTTGTAGGCTTGCTCCCCTTGGAGATTATTGATTTTATCGGGCGAGAACCAAGTGAAAGAGCAGATGATTATGATCACATTAAGGGTATGCTGCTGAAACGTTTTAAACTTGCCTCAGAACAGTTTAGGTACAACTTTTTGAATACTCAGAAAGAAGGAAATGCCTCGTGGAGAGATTTCGCGTTTAAACTCAAAATATATCTGGACGAGTGGATAGATGGTGTGGGGGTCGCAACTTTCGAACAACTAAAAGAGTTAATGCTAGTTGATCACATCCGAGGAGAATTACCCTACGAGGTTCAACGCCGGTTAGCAGATGTGTTGCCTAAAATCACGAAGGTGGAGGACTTGGTAAATAAGCTTGATGAGTTCGATTTGAGGCGCCGATTTTTAAATCAAGATAGGGAAGAGCGTGAATGGCAGGCACACCAGAGGAAGCAGGTAAACTGGGTACAGAAGACTGAGGAGTCCGTGCCGAAGCAGAGGGGTGTTGGAAAATGCTATAAGTGTTTAGAACAAGGCCACAGGGCGAAGGATTGCACTAACAAGAGCGAAGGGGTCAAGTGCAAAAGGTGCAGAAAATTCGGGCACAAAGTGAAAGAATGTCAACTGGGAGGAATCTCTACTGTCGGAATGATAAACGCAAAACAGGATTCGATCGAGAAAGATAGCGAAGACATCCGGGTAGGAAAGATAGTACAAGAGCAAGAGAAGTACGTTAAGCAAGTTTTGTGTGAGCTGGAGAATTTAATGGAGGAAGCAAGAGCATGCGGTGTCCTTAGAAGTCAGGTGGAGAGGAAGTGGATTAGGAAGAGAAGGAGACCTCCAAGAGTAATACAGGGTCGGGGACCAGAGGGTCTTAAGGAGAGCGAGTTTGGACCGACCAGTGTTTAAGTTTTCCCAGGATGATGTGTGTTTTTTCTTTTAGTTCCAAGTTAAACTGAGGCGCTCCGAGCCGAGGGCGGCTGACAAGCAGGATGGCCGAGTTGTGGGATTCGAACACTTCACCCTTTCTCCTATGAACTGAGCAGCACGAGCTAAGAGAGCAGCCACTGCCTCTTGAAGAAGAGGAGGGATCACGTCACGGAGAAGAAGGCATAAGGAGCTGCGAGGAAGTTTCGGGAGGAGATTCAGCGTGAGTAGAGAGTGTGATCGTCGTGGTGAGTTTTCGTGTTGCAATCGTCGGCTGAGTGCCACGGTGGATCATCGGTTGAGTGCCGGAGAGGATCATCGGCTGTGTGCCTGAGATCATCAACAGAGATAAATCAAGGCTGAGCGCCTGAGATCTAGTCAACGTGTTGGCGGAGTGTTTGTGGTGGATGCGGCGAATCGGAGTGGAGAGCGTTACTTTTTAGATCACCTTTATTCACATTTTACTGAAGATTCCATCAAGTACTAACCCATTTGTTGTTTTAAATAAACAGTTGTGTTTTTAAATAGTCGTTCTCTTTTAGGACGCCCATCGGCTACCACATGTATTTATAGTGCTTTTCAATCACGATTTGAGTACCGAAACTCCCCCTAACAACCCAACAGGCTTTGTGTTTACCGATTTCTCCTTCCGCATTTGTGACGTACTGGGTTCAAGAAACGTTGCTGTCAAGTATAGTCATTAACATCCCGGCCGCAAGTATAAGACGCAATGGGTTTATAGTTGCGTCGTAATTTTATTAGGATCTGTTAAATAACTTTTAATCGTTATTTTCTACTTATAATGAGGGAAGTTTGTTAATTCTAGATGTTGTTTCTTGTAATTTCAAATGAATGTCATAATTTTGTTAGATTTGACCAAATGATTTCAATGTTTGACCGGAGATGTTTGGGGATGTTTATTCCAGTTAGTATAGGGTTAATTCTCAAAATATTCATGTAAATAATATTTAGAGTTTATTTAAGTCACCTTTAAATTATTTGTAGTATGATACAGTGTCTTGAAAGAAGTGTTATGTTTATCGTGAATCGCGAAGTATTTGTTTATACCCCACGACTAGGATGTCGTATCTTTTACAAGACCCCTGTATTTGATTACAAGAAATTATATGTATCTAATCAAAAATAAATATTCTATGTTTACACCGATGTTTTTGGGATTTATCGATTACGGGTTAATTTTTGTATTCCCCATCATTCAAAAGTGTGATGGCTTTATAATTGTGTGTTTTTTGCAATCGTTTTTAATTTAGTGCATTTGAGTTAGCAAACATCGATTAGATTTTATTTATAGTTTAAATTTGGCTCCATTGGTACTTAGGATAAAGTCTGTCTGTCCTCGCTTGGCACGTGTGGCAAACCTAAAATCACTACCCACGGCAGGAAAAGCAGTGGCGAGTGCAGGGTATCGGGTATCTAATAGAAGTGAGATAACCATCTTTATGGCTTTTTCGCCACTGTTTTTTCTGCTGTGGGTACGGATTTTAGGTTTGCCACTTGTGCCCAGCGAGGACAGACAGACTTTAGCACAAAACTCTCTAAAGTTGGCGACAAAAGATGTCGCCTAGAGGCGCCAACCCCAAACCCACTTCTGGGATTTTACCTAATTGCCATTAGAGTAGGGCTACGATTCCTACTTGGCTAAGGAAATAATTTAATAATTAATAATAATTTTTCTAAGGAAATAATTTAGTTTGTGAGTGCTTGAAATACCAACAAAAACTTCATTAACTTTAAAGTAGCATAGAATTGAGAAAAACTAAATGATTTTAGGTTTTACGGTGCCTATCTTTCATGATATTTCAGGAGTTACCTGCCGACTAAAGAATTTTCACTTTCATTGGTTTAACGATGCGTGGAACTAGGAAGAAGTGACAAATCACAAGGCGACGATGTCTGCTGCTGATGGATAAGGATGATCTTTGCTTCATGAAATTGTGTAAGTGAAGGCATTTAGTTCTAGAAAAAATCTTTCTATCTAGCTTCAAAGTTACCTCAAAGTTAGTTTCATTTGACTTAGAATAGTTGACTTGGTCCATAGCCTTTGCTGTAGCTGATTTAAGACGAACTTTGCATGTAATTCCAGTTTTAGAAACCTCGGTTCCCGAAATCAGAATGAAGCCAAATTCATACCATACATATTAAAGCATAATCAACAGTTTATTAAGAAAATTTTATTCAATTTAAAAATTATCCGTTACTATTAGAAGCCATTGCAGTGGCTACAATTGGAAAATCTAAGATTCTGTGTGGGTAAAGTGGCCAAGCAAAGAGCAAACCCCCTCCCCCTTATGGGCTTGCGTAATATTTCAACGGCCCCCAAAAATGTCAACTTTTGAAAATCTCATTTGTAACCTGCAGCGTTTTCTTTCTACCTTCATAAATTCCCACAGTTTAACACCATTTAAATCCGAATCTTGCCCAGTCAAGTCATTTTTTAATTTTAAAAAGCTCCTTCTTATCATTCAATGGATTGGCCGGAAGTTTTAGTAATATCGAAAATAGTATTTGTTTCTCTTTTTGTTTTCAGCCAGTTGTAGTTTTAATTTTTAAGGTCTTATTTTAATTGCAGAATTTAGTTGAAAGAGGCAAAAAATGGAGCTGTTTTTATATTGAAACGCAACTGTAATTCAGGCGAGTCCACGGAAGAGACATTTTCAGAAGATGCTGTTTTATCTGATAGGACAAACAATGACATCCATAAAAAGACCTTGGTAGTGCCCAGATACACCATTAGATGGATAATTTACGTAATAATATTTAAACCGGAATATTTTAACTAATAGCTGCAACCGGCTGTCGTTTCCAAGGGGGACAGGGGGGGGGACTCGACCTCCAATAATTGAAGGGCTCAGAATTAAAGTGGACCAAGTCCACTTTTTTTTTTGAGTTAGCAACGCTATAACATGCACCAACTATGTAAAATTTCAGTGCAATAATGAACCAAGTCCTAGTTCTGATAATATCCGCTAAAAATGTTACTTTAAAACAATGTTAGCATTGATTTTGCTATGAATCTTTAACTTTAAACCTCTGTAGCTCAAAAGTAGCTAAAGTGGACTTGGTTCACTTCTATTCTGAACCCTCCAATTAGCAGCGTTCGAAATTGGGGCGGATTGCTGGTCCGGGACAGCTAAAAAACGGCTCTGACCAGTGGAATCAAAAAATCACTGGTCCGCCGGGCCAGTGATTTCTCGAACACGTGTAAAAATATTTAGACGAGTTGTTCAGTGATAGCGGTATTTTAAGTGCGTTTGATAATTGCATTTGGGTGAAGCAAGTACATATTTTTGACAGAACCCGAAATGTGGCGATATGGGATAGGGGAGCCCCCGGTGAAAAAAAAATATTAATATGTATTGATTTTTAACATTACTATTTGGTACTCACATTCAGTGCAATAGTTACTTTATAAGAATATTTAAACCGGTCCTTTTTAATTTGTCGAACCAGTGATTTTTTTTTGCGGACCAGTAAGATTGGCAAAGCATCCGCAGGACCAGTTTTTTTCCCCCAATTTCTAACGCTGATAATTAGGAAATTTTTTTAAAAAAAACTTTATTTTTAACTTTTGAGGGAGTGCTTAACTTTCATGATGTTCCAGGAGTTACCTGTTGACTACAGGAACGTTACGCGGAACTGGGCAGAAAGGTGGATGAGGGCGTTTATGAACCTCCGTTTGGCATCATCAACGTGACAGATCACAAGGTGACTATGCCAGAGAAATTGCCCGATGGATCCCTCGCCCCCTACTGCGGATGCTCTTTGTTACATCCCAAAAAATGTGAGTAATCTTGAAACTAATAGAGTGCAAAATAACATGTTCTCTAGGAATTATTGAAACGCGAGGTTTACACCTTTGAGTAAGGTGATCGAGGTTTCAATTTATCTGTATTTTAAACCAGATATCTTTAAAGAGAGATCATATCAGAGATATAATTGACAGTTTGATTTGCTGATAGATTGTTTGAAATTTGCGGTTTTCATGATTGTGTACCTTCATTGTCAGTAATGTGTGCTCGACAGCAACGTTTCTTGAACCCAGTACGTCACAAATGCGGAAGGAGAAATCTGTAATCACAAAGCCTGTTGGGTTGCTTGGAGGAGTTTCGGTACGCAAATCGTGATTGAAAAGCACTATCTATACATGAGTTTAACAAAATAATCATATTTGTTCTTCATCATTATACATCTTGTTCATCTTTTAAAAAAAAACAAATGATAAATGTGTGCATATTTTATTGCAATACATAAGAATTTATTCAATAAAGTCATTTACATTCATTATTCATTTGTGTCGTATTTATTTCCTTTTTCAAACTTGTATTTTTAAGTTCTGATTTCAAATGCGATGAAAAGTTTTAGTTTAGTTAGAAATAGTCCAGTAACTTTGTCACCTGATAGTATGGGGTAGTATGCGTCAAATCCGGTAGTTCTGATTTTTTGCAGACTTGTTAATGATGTTGGCTTAATGAATAATCCAAGTTTGTGACCTCGAGCGCCGAACGCAACTTTGTCAAAAATCGAAAAAACCGCGAAAAAATCGTTCTTTTTTCAAATTATGGCGATTATAACCCTAAAGGACTAGTTTTTGAAAAAACTTTCTATGGACATTTTTAAAGTAGACTAAATTTGCTACAAAATGCACTACTCAACTTTGATTTTATGAAGAGTGGTTTGGACGCTAGAGCGCGCTGAAAAACAGCAATTTTTTGGCCTTTCCGCAAAAAAATGAAAAACGCGCTATTCTACCCTCTACAAAATGAAAAATATTCACGTTATCAACACAAATTTTACACCACGTGAAAGAGAATTTAATTTTCTATAAATAACCTACCTTACGTTATTATTTTTTGAGAATGGGGGAGGGAGCTAAGCAAAGATCGGAAATAAAACTTTCGCGCCTTACAGCCAAAACGAACTCTTGCATTTGGTTATTTCCAATCTGCGCTTTAATTCCGGTATATAACGAATAAAATTGGTTGTATGGGTGAATTGATGACTAAGCATGTTTAAAAAAATAATTTTTAAAATTTATTTATGAAATATTAGGTATTTTAGGCGAAAATTCAATATTTTTAAAAAATTCATATATTAAAGTATAGGAATTTTTTAAGGAACAAATTTATAGGTTTTTTGCATTGCTGAATCCGAATTTCAAGTTTATTTTCATTTAAAAAGTCACCTTCACATCAAAAAGTGCAAAAAAATCTCAAATTTTCGCTCTTTTGTTCGGTTTTTCACCAATTTTCTTTAAAAATATTCGATTCTTGAAAAATAGCAGTACACCAAATTAAAGTACGTAAAATTTCCTATAAGATGCACGGGTTCGTTTTTATTTTGCAAAGAGCGGTGTACTCTTTAAAGCGTTCTGAAGAAAAATGATTTTCATGTCTCTGTGTAAAGTCAAGAAACAGCTGTAATTCAGCGCGCTCTAGCGTCAATACTTCTCATTATAAAATGAAAGTTGAGCAGTGCATTTTGTAGGAAATTAAATGTTCTTTCATGTGGTATGAAATATTTGTCTGTTACGTGTACATATTTAGAGCTGTAGGGGGGAAAGCAAGCGCTCTTCACTTTTTTTGTAGAAAGGCAGAAAAATCTCTGCTATTCAAAACGCTCTTAAGCGTACACCGCTCCTCGCAAAATAAAAATGAACCAGTGCATCTTATAGGAAATTTTATGTTCTTTAATTTGGTGTACTGCTATTTTTCAAGAATTGAATATTTTTAAAGAAAATTGGTGGAAAACCGAACAAAAGAGCGAAAATTTGAGATTTTTTTGCACTTTTTGATGTGAAGGTGACTTTTTAAATAAAAATAAACTTGAAATTCGGATTCAGCAATGCAAAAAACCTATAAATTTGTTCCTTAAAAAATTCCTATACTTTAATATATGAATTTTTTAAAAATATTGAATTTTCGCCTAAAATACCTAATATTTCATAAATAAATTTTAAAAATTATTTTTTTAAACATGCTTAGTCATCAATTCACCCATACAACCAATTTTATTCGTTATATACCGGAATTAAAGCGCAGATTGGAAATAACCAAATGCAAGAGTTCGTTTTGGCTGTAAGGCGCGAAAGTTTTATTTCCGATCTTTGCTTAGCTCCCTCCCCCATTCTCAAAAAATAATAACGTAAGGTAGGTTATTTATAGAAAATTAAATTCTCTTTCACGTGGTGTAAAATTTGTGTTGATAACGTGAATATTTTTCATTTTGTAGAGGGTAGAATAGCGCGTTTTTCATTTTTTTGCGGAAAGGCCAAAAAATTGCTGTTTTTCAGCGCGCTCTAGCGTCCAAACCACTCTTCATAAAATCAAAGTTGAGTAGTGCATTTTGTAGCAAATTTAGTCTACTTTAAAAATGTCCATAGAAAGTTTTTTCAAAAACTAGTCCTTTAGGGTTATAATCGCCATAATTTGAAAAAAGAACGATTTTTTCGCGGTTTTTTCGATTTTTGACAAAGTTGCGTTCGGCGCTCGAGGTCACAAACTTGGATTATTCATTAGGCCAACATCATAAACAAGTCTGCAAAAAATCAGAACTACCGGATTTGACGCATACTGTGATGTATAAAGTTACTGGACTAAAAAATGAGTTTGGTTTTTTTTATGAATTAGCAATAATTATTTAATTTGGAATTTCCTTTATAATTTATGAGAAAGCTATCTATCAGTAGCAAAAAAAGTTCTCGATGGAAATTATCTGGAAATGACCAGATCACGATTCTGGCGATCACGTCCTCTCCAGATGTAAAGTCTCCATGGTTAAATGACCCAAAAGTTTAAATGTAAAACACAGTTGGGGAGCAAACAGTCAAGCCGTGTTTCCTCTCAAAATAAAAGAGTTATTGATTTTGTCTTGAACTTCTCATTAAGTTGTACCAAATTATGCTTTTATTTTCAACTCAAACTAGTTTTATCCTATCCTAAACCTAATTAGAGAACTGATGTGTGAATCAAAAAGTGTTCGTTTGCATGGATACGCTTTTTAATGGAGATCCAGCGGCCGAAGGCCGCTCCAACTCCTGATTGTGCGGTGAGACAAGGTGGAGTTAAGGGTGAAACTATGTTCCAAAGTGGAAAGAAAGATATTGGCTTTGTCAATATCAGTAAACACCATCCCAGTATGGGAAAGAAGGGGAGGAACAGGTTGGAATTTGAGTGCAAATATTTATTAATTTCGAAGAGAGAATTATCTCTAGGTGTTCAGGTCAAGAGGATGTCATTCCAGTCTTGGTTTCTTTGGTCTTGCATAAGTTTTTGAATGTCTTTTTGAAGTTTGTTAGGTTAATTTTTAATTTTTGGGTCTAAAGTTCTTTGCTCTTATGATTTTTATGTTCATTGGGGCATACATTTATTTGGGGAAGTTTGTAAATAGAACACAGGACGTGGGACTTAGGACGTGGGGCATAGGACGTGGGTCTTGGGACGTGGGACTTAGGGCATAGGACGTGGGACGTGGGACTTGGGGCGTGGGACTTGGGGCCTGGGACTTGGGGCGTGGGACTTGGGGCGTGGGACTTGGGGCGTGGGACTTGGGGCGTGGGACTTGGGGCGTGGGACTTAGGACATAGGACGTGGGATATAGGAAGATGGACTTGGGACTTAGGACGTTGGACTGAGGACGTAGGACGTAGGACTTAGGACATAGGACGTGAGACTTAGGACATAGGACGTGAGACTTAGGACATAGGACGTGGGACTTAGGACATAGGACGTGGGACTTAGGACATATCACGTGAGACTTAGGACGTGGGACATGGGACGTGAGACTTAGGACATAGGACGTGGGACATAGGACGTGGGACATAGGACGTGGGATATAGGACATAGGACGTTGGACATGGAACATGGGACAGTGGACATAGGACGTGGGACTTAGGACATAGGACGTGTGACTTAGGACATAGGACGTGGGACTTAGGACATAAGACGTGGGACTTGGGACATAGGACGTGGGACTTACGACGTGGGATTTGGGACTTGGGAGGCGGGACGTGGGACATAGGACGTGGGACTTAAGACTTAGGACGTGGGACTTAGGACGTGGGATTTAGGACGTTGGACATGGGACGTGAGACGTGGGACTTAGGACGTGGGAATTAGGACTTAGGACGTGGGACTTAGGACATAGGACGTTGGACTTAGGACATAGGACGTTGGACATGGGACATGGGACAGAGGACGTGGGACTTAGGACATAGGACGTGAGACTTAGGACATATGACGTGGGACTTAGGACGTGAGACGTGGGACTTAGGACGTGGGACATAGGACGTGGCACTTAGGACATATGACGTGGGACTTAGGACGTGGGACATATGACGTGGGACATAGGACATAGGACGTTGGACATGGGACATGGGACAGAGGACATAGGACGTGGGACATAGGACGTGAGACTTAGGACATAGGACGTGGGACTTAGGACATAAGACGTAGGACTTGGGACATAGGACGTGGGACTTACGACGTGGGACTTGGGACGTGGGACTTGGGAGGCGGGGCGTGGGACATAGGACGTGGGACTTAAGACTTAGGACGTGGGACTTAGGACGTAGGATTTAGGACGTTAACATGGGACTTAGGACGTGAGACGTGGGACTTATGACGTGGGACTTAGGACATAGGACGTTGGACTTAGGACATATGACGTTGGATTTATGACATAGGACGTTGGACTTAGGACAAAGGACGTTGGACTTCCTATGTCCTATGTCCTATGTCCTATGTCCTATGTCCTATGTCCTATGTCCTATGTCCTATGTCCTATGTCCTATGTCCTATGTCCTATGTCCTATGTCCTATGTCCTATGTCCTATGTCCTATGTCCTATGTCCTATGTCCTATGTCCTATGTCCTATGTCCTATGTCCTATGTCCTATGTCCTATGTCCTATGTCCTATGTCCTATGTCCTATGTCCTATGTCCTATGTCCTATGTCCTATGTCCTATGTCCTATGTCCTATGTCCTATGTCCTATGTCCTATGTCCTATGTCCTATGTCCTATGTCCTATGTCCTATGTCCTATGTCCTATGTCCTATGTCCTATGTCCTATGTCCTATGTCCTATGTCCTATGTCCTATGTCCTATGTCCTATGTCCTATGTCCTATGTCCTATGTCCTATGTCCTATGTCCTATGTCCTATGTCCTATGTCCTATGTCCTATGTCCTATGTCCTATGTCCTATGTCCTATGTCCTATGTCCTATGTCCTATGTCCTATGTCCTATGTCCTATGTCCTATGTCCTATGTCCTATGTCCTATGTCCTATGTCCTATGTCCTATGTCCTATGTCCTAT
This sequence comes from Tetragnatha montana, assembly GCA_963680715.1. Lineage (NCBI taxonomy): Eukaryota > Metazoa > Arthropoda > Arachnida > Araneae > Tetragnathidae > Tetragnatha > Tetragnatha montana. Next base: position 14,387,307 of record OY796685.1, read on the forward strand.
GTCCTATGTCCTATGTCCTATGTCCTATGTCCTATGTCCTATGTCCTATGTCCTATGTCCTATGTCCTATGTCCTATGTCCTATGTCCTATGTCCTATGTCCTATGTCCTATGTCCTATGTCCTATGTCCTATGTCCTATGTCCTATGTCCTATGTCCTATGTCCTATGTCCTATGTCCTATGTCCTATGTCCTATGTCCTATGTCCTATGTCCTATGTCCTATGTCCTATGTCCTATGTCCTATGTCCTATGTCCTATGTCCTATGTCCTATGTCCTATGTCCTATGTCCTATGTCCTATGTCCTATGTCCTATGTCCTATGTCCTATGTCCTATGTCCTATGTCCTATGTCCTATGTCCTATGTCCTATGTCCTATGTCCTATGTCCTATGTCCTATGTCCTATGTCCTATGTCCTATGTCCTATGTCCTATGTCCTATGTCCTATGTCCTATGTCCTATGTCCTATGTCCTATGTCCTATGTCCTATGTCCTATGTCCTATGTCCTATGTCCTATGTCCTATGTCCTATGTCCTATGTCCTATGTCCTATGTCCTATGTCCTATGTCCTATGTCCTATGTCCTATGTCCTATGTCCTATGTCCTATGTCCTATGTCCTATGTCCTATGTCCTATGTCCTATGTCCTATGTCCTATGTCCTATGTCCTATGTCCTATGTCCTATGTCCTATGTCCTATGTCCTATGTCCTATGTCCTATGTCCTATGTCCTATGTCCTATGTCCTATGTCCTATGTCCTATGTCCTATGTCCTATGTCCTATGTCCTATGTCCTATGTCCTATGTCCTATGTCCTATGTCCTATGTCCTATGTCCTATGTCCTATGTCCTATGTCCTATGTCCTATGTCCTATGTCCTATGTCCTATGTCCTATGTCCTATGTCCTATGTCCTATGTCCTATGTCCTATGTCCTATGTCCTATGTCCTATGTCCTATGTCCTATGTCCTATGTCCTATGTCCTATGTCCTATGTCCTATGTCCTATGTCCTATGTCCTATGTCCTATGTCCTATGTCCTATGTCCTATGTCCTATGTCCTATGTCCTATGTCCTATGTCCTATGTCCTATGTCCTATGTCCTATGTCCTATGTCCTATGTCCTATGTCCTATGTCCTATGTCCTATGTCCTATGTCCTATGTCCTATGTCCTATGTCCTATGTCCTATGTCCTATGTCCTATGTCCTATGTCCTATGTCCTATGTCCTATGTCCTATGTCCTATGTCCTATGTCCTATGTCCTATGTCCTATGTCCTATGTCCTATGTCCTATGTCCTATGTCCTATGTCCTATGTCCTATGTCCTATGTCCTATGTCCTATGTCCTATGTCCTATGTCCTATGTCCTATGTCCTATGTCCTATGTCCTATGTCCTATGTCCTATGTCCTATGTCCTATGTCCTATGTCCTATGTCCTATGTCCTATGTCCTATGTCCTATGTCCTATGTCCTATGTCCTATGTCCTATGTCCTATGTCCTATGTCCTATGTCCTATGTCCTATGTCCTATGTCCTATGTCCTATGTCCTATGTCCTATGTCCTATGTCCTATGTCCTATGTCCTATGTCCTATGTCCTATGTCCTATGTCCTATGTCCTATGTCCTATGTCCTATGTCCTATGTCCTATGTCCTATGTCCTATGTCCTATGTCCTATGTCCTATGTCCTATGTCCTATGTCCTATGTCCTATGTCCTATGTCCTATGTCCTATGTCCTATGTCCTATGTCCTATGTCCTATGTCCTATGTCCTATGTCCTATGTCCTATGTCCTATGTCCTATGTCCTATGTCCTATGTCCTATGTCCTATGTCCTATGTCCTATGTCCTATGTCCTATGTCCTATGTCCTATGTCCTATGTCCTATGTCCTATGTCCTATGTCCTATGTCCTATGTCCTATGTCCTATGTCCTATGTCCTATGTCCTATGTCCTATGTCCTATGTCCTATGTCCTATGTCCTATGTCCTATGTCCTATGTCCTATGTCCTATGTCCTATGTCCTATGTCCTATGTCCTATGTCCTATGTCCTATGTCCTATGTCCTATGTCCTATGTCCTATGTCCTATGTCCTATGTCCTATGTCCTATGTCCTATGTCCTATGTCCTATGTCCTATGTCCTATGTCCTATGTCCTATGTCCTATGTCCTATGTCCTATGTCCTATGTCCTATGTCCTATGTCCTATGTCCTATGTCCTATGTCCTATGTCCTATGTCCTATGTCCTAGCTACCACCGTCTTCTTTTCTCCTCTCCTCTTAACTCCAAAAAGGTGGTCTCAGCGCGCACCATCCGTTAGAATTTCGCGCGAAATCACGCCGGATGTGCCCGCTTCGACCATAACTCCAAAAAGGTGGTCTCAGCGCGCACCATCCGTTAGAATTTCGCGCGAAATCACGCCGGATGTGCCCGCTTCGACCATAACTCCAAAAAGGTGGTCTCAGCGCGCACCATCCGTTAGAATTTCGCGCGAAATCACGCCGGATGTGCCCGCTTCGACCATAACTCCAAAAAGGTGGTCTCAGCGCGCACCATCCGTTAGAATTTCGCGCGAAATCACGCCGGATGTGCCCGCTTCGACCATAACTCCAAAAAGGTGGTCTCAGCGCGCACCATCCGTTAGAATTTCGCGCGAAATCACGCCGGATGTGCCCGCTTCGACCATAACTCCAAAAAGGTGGTCTCAGCGCGCACCATCCGTTAGAATTTCGCGCGAAATCACGCCGGATGTGCCCGCTTCGACCATAACTCCAAAAAGGTGGTCTCAGCGCGCACCATCCGTTAGAATTTCGCGCGAAATCACGCCGGATGTGCCCGCTTCGACCATAACTCCAAAAAGGTGGTCTCAGCGCGCACCATCCGTTAGAATTTCGCGCGAAATCACGCCGGATGTGCCCGCTTCGACCATAACTCCAAAAAGGTGGTCTCAGCGCGCACCATCCGTTAGAATTTCGCGCGAAATCACGCCGGATGTGCCCGCTTCGACCATAACTCCAAAAAGGTGGTCTCAGCGCGCACCATCCGTTAGAATTTCGCGCGAAATCACGCCGGATGTGCCCGCTTCGACCATAACTCCAAAAAGGTGGTCTCAGCGCGCACCATCCGTTAGAATTTCGCGCGAAATCACGCCGGATGTGCCCGCTTCGACCATAACTCCAAAAAGGTGGTCTCAGCGCGCACCATCCGTTAGAATTTCGCGCGAAATCACGCCGGATGTGCCCGCTTCGACCATAACTCCAAAAAGGTGGTCTCAGCGCGCACCATCCGTTAGAATTTCGCGCGAAATCACGCCGGATGTGCCCGCTTCGACCATAACTCCAAAAAGGTGGTCTCAGCGCGCACCATCCGTTAGAATTTCGCGCGAAATCACGCCGGATGTGCCCGCTTCGACCATAACTCCAAAAAGGTGGTCTCAGCGCGCACCATCCGTTAGAATTTCGCGCGAAATCACGCCGGATGTGCCCGCTTCGACCATAACTCCAAAAAGGTGGTCTCAGCGCGCACCATCCGTTAGAATTTCGCGCGAAATCACGCCGGATGTGCCCGCTTCGACCATAACTCCAAAAAGGTGGTCTCAGCGCGCACCATCCGTTAGAATTTCGCGCGAAATCACGCCGGATGTGCCCGCTTCGACCATAACTCCAAAAAGGTGGTCTCAGCGCGCACCATCCGTTAGAATTTCGCGCGAAATCACGCCGGATGTGCCCGCTTCGACCATAACTCCAAAAAGGTGGTCTCAGCGCGCACCATCCGTTAGAATTTCGCGCGAAATCACGCCGGATGTGCCCGCTTCGACCATAACTCCAAAAAGGTGGTCTCAGCGCGCACCATCCGTTAGAATTTCGCGCGAAATCACGCCGGATGTGCCCGCTTCGACCATAACTCCAAAAAGGTGGTCTCAGCGCGCACCATCCGTTAGAATTTCGCATTTTTCAAAAATACCAAAATTTGCTTAAATATGGAGAAAAATTAATTAATTAATTTAATTAATTTATTTTTATGCTTAATAAGTTAATTAACATAATTAATGTATTAATTTCTAACACTCCGGAATTAAAAACACCTCGGAAAACCTTCTGAGATGAAGTTTTATTTATGATTTTGTAGATTAGATCTACGAGAAGCACTAGAAATTTCGCATTTTTCAAAAATACCAAAATTTGCTTAAATATGGAGAAAAATTAATTATTTTATTTATGTTTATGCTTAATAAGTTATTTAAAATAATTAATGTATTAATTTCTATTTGGTTTTCTTAAAAAAGCACCCCGGAAAACCTTCTTAGATCAAGTTTTCCTAATGATCTTGTAGATTAGACGATTAGAGCTACGAGTAATATTTAAAATTGTAATGTATGTAAAAAAAAACTTTTTTTACTTAACAAAAAGAAAAGAATGTAAAACCTCAGAAAATTTTGTAATTTTATCAGTAAAGGTTTCTAAATGTGATTATTTGTGATTCTAAATGTGAGGATAAAGAGAAGAAAATTAGATATTTTATATACCTTTCAGCAATATGGTATGTTTTTTAATGGATTGTTGATTCCAAAAATTGAAAATGATACTAACATTATTTATGAATTTTTTACGCTTTTTCCTCAATTAAAACTTGGTTGAATTCTGTTATTTCCACCTAGCTATTTCGGTCTCCAACTTTTCCAATATCCGCTTTTTTTTGTTTCCATTAATATGACTGTTTAATTCAGTTTGTTTGAAATAATTGGATTAAATTGTTGTAAAATAACATTTAAAGTTGTAAATGTATGTAAAAAATGTACTTCTTTACTTAAAAAAAATGTGTCATTTTTTAGTGAAGGTTGTGATTTTTTAATATGCATTTTGTTAAATAAGCATTTTTAGAGTAATTACGTTCCTTTTACTTTTTAGGTAAATCATAGCATAAACATGTTTCTTCAAAGATGAATGAAAAGAGAAAACTAGAGTTCATTTAAGCAGTATAGAGTGTTTTCAGGTGACGTCACAACCGGTTATTTTCTTTTAACTGTGTACCTTCTGTAGGGCTTTTAACTGTTGCTAAGGCCGTTGTTTATCTGTTGCTAAGGCGGTTTTTAGGTATGGGATCACGTGATTGCAAATGCTCCAATAGAAGAATTACACGGCTAGTCATTTTCTGTAACTGTTAACCTCTGTAGGGCAAAAAACTGTAACTTTTCTGTTGCTAAGGCCGTTGTTAGGTCCAAGTCATGTGATTGAAAATGCTCTATAGTATGTTTTTACATCGATTGTTGATTCCAAAAATATGACTGTTTTATTCAGTTCATTTCGAATTTTGGCACTATTTCTAATATTTGATGACCAAATTTTGACCAAAATATTTGATGATTTTTGAGTATGTCTTTTGTTAAATAAGTATTTTTAGAGTAATGTCGTTTCTTTTACTTTATAGGTAAATCATAGCATAAATATGTTTCTTCAAAGATGAATAAGAAGAGAAAACTAGATACCTTTCAGCAGTATGGTATGTTTTTATATGGATTGTTGATTTCAAAAATTAAAGATGATACTAACATTATTTATGTATTAGGGGGTGGCGGAAGTGTTGTACTGTAACTTATCTAAATCATACATTCTTATACATTTATCTGCTATATCTTTAAGAACCCTGAGAAAAATGGAATACTTATTTTTCTGGGCGGGGATAATAGTAATTATTTTCCATTTATATTATTCATCCTTTTTCCCTTAAGACTGAAAAAGTACGATCGTGAGGTAAAGACATTTTAGTGTTTCTGTTGTTTTTTTTTTGTAAAAAATGCCACCAAAATCGTTCAATTCCGTTTTTTTAGTCTAGTTGTAAAGGAATAAAATATAAATAATATATAGTGCTGTACCCTAAAAAACACACCAAAATATATCCTAAAAACAACCCATAGAGATTTTTTGATTATATAATTAAAATAAGTTTAACTTCTCATATACCCTGTCGTTCTATGCCATTTAAAGTGACAGGGATGTAAAAACAAGTCAAAGAAACTGTTTTTATTTATTTTTTAAATAAGCAGATAATGTAAATTTTTGGCAAGAAATATGTGCTTTAGTTTTATAGATTTTGTAAACTTTGTTGTAAAACTGTATGTTAAATATAAATAGCAAACAATATAAATAGCTCTAATAAATGAAAATAATGTCATTTGAACATTAATGGTTATTTTAAAAAATATAGAAAAAATGTTAATTTTTACCCTTTTTTTGGCCATTTTTTGAAAATTCAATACTTTGGGGGACCTCTAAATATTTTTCAAAAATTCTAAAAAAAATCACAGTGTCTTTTATTCACATAAAGAACATTTTTTTTTTTTTGGGGGGGGTGAGAGTTAAACATTTCAAAAGTCGCGTTTTTTTGGGACACCCTAATACACATATTATCGCACCCCACCCTTAAGAATTGAGCTAGATCGGAGGTTTGCGAATTCCAAGGCGGTTTTACCAAGGCCAATTTAGCATTAGTAGCGCGCGAATCTCTCCAATAGGACATTTTTGGCGGTTTTGAATTAAATCCGATGTTAGCCAGGCTACTTCCCATGATCGTTAATTTGAAAGTTTCATGTTTATAGAGTTGTTTTAAGTACAGTAATTTTCATTAAATAAACTATTTTCTTTTCGCCTAGATTAGGTTTTTAAGAAATTCCAAACTACTTTAAATTTAAATTTTTCTGTATCAAACAGTCATACAGCCTTTTGCGGGCAAAATAAACTTATACCTTAGGGGTCATTCATTAATTAAGTAAGGATGATTTTGGCAATTTTTGACCCCCCCTTCCCCCATGTAAGGGTACGTAAGATTTTTCAAACCCCTCCCCCCAATTCTTACGTAAGATTCCATTTCGTTATTTAAAATAATAAAATGTTAGAAAATGATCAGTTACACTAAAACTCTGAGTTTGACGTAAATCAAAGATTTTTATTTTTCAACAGATAATTAATATTCTTGCTGTCAACTACATATATTTAAGTTTTTCTGGGGTTATTCAATAGTAATTTGATTAGAATAATTGGAATTTGTTTACATTAACTTGGAAAATCTTACGTAAGAATGTGTTTGACCCCCCCAAGTAAGGGTGTGTAGAGATTATTCCAACCCCCCTCCCCTCGGGACCCTTACGTAATTAATGAATGGCCCCTTACTGGGGGAACATTTTTACTTCATTAATTGTTTCCGAGTTTGGGTACTAATGCAAAAAACAAAATTGTGTTAATATTCATCTAACATTGTGCTTTATTATTTAACTAACATTACTTAGCTTTCAAGCAAAGTATTCACAAACTTTTTCCCTTAAAAAGGCTTATCATAAAGCAAAACACATCTAAAAATGATGAGTTTGAATACTTATCTTAGCTTTTATCTGGTTTTACTTATGTGGTAGAAAAGGACCTGTCTTAGTTATTGTCCTAAAAATTTTTAATTCATCTTCATTCCTCTTTGGAAAAATGTTAAAGACATATAAAGTCTCCGAGAAAGAGTAGTCTGTATTTATAATTAACCATGTGTCTTTTTTAAATCTAAAACTGCGCATCTGTAGCAATTTAATATTACGTATTATATTCTTAATTTTTACAGAAACTTCGCTATTGTACCAACTAGAGTCTAGACAGACATGTTTTCGTATTCTTATTTTAGCGTTATTCAAACATTAAAATACTTTAGAAACACATCACAAGAAGACCAATATATTCTTACTGAAGGCAACGGATACATAAATGTTATCTGTTTATTTTACACATCAATTAACAAATCCTCTAGTTGGTACTTGAGAAGCATTTAATAGGACATTTCATTAATGGGACAATCAGGAAAGAAGAAAGGCATGAAAATGAAACTTAGGGTCCCTTACCATAAGTAGTGAAGAAGTTTTAATAAAATGTAAATTAATCGATTTTATTACAAATAACATGTTTTTTCCGACCGATTTATTTCATATCAGTTAATTTTTTTAAAAGCTTCATGTGCAATTGAAATACATGTGAATTGAACATTAAAAGCCGAGAACCCATCTTATTGTTTTAACTACTGTTTCATTCCACACCAAATTAACATACCTTTTTAGAATAACTACATATTGGATTTTCTTGAAATTTGGTACTGGTACTACCACATGTTCTACTGATATTGTTGCGACTTTAACTCAGGAAGCCAGGCTCTGTTATTCTTAACATTAGATTTTAATAAGAGACAAATTTGGGGTTATTTACAGAGGTATATTTACAACTAGCTGACTTACCCGGCCTTGCACGGGTTGAGTTAATTCATAAATATTTTTAAAAGTTTTTCAAGTTATGTCTTTTCTTTTTCTGGATTAGCAGTCACTTATCATCCCGTCGTCCCCGTCGTCTTTTTCATCCCAGTTCCTAACTTTGAAAATACACCCTTACTCATCCCGTCCCGCATTTAAATTTGGCTGTTACCTTCGCTGTAAAGAACAATCAAATTGAAATCATCAGGTTTATCAAGTTATATGTCTTTTCTTTTTCTGGATAAGCAGTCACACTTATCATCCCGTCACCCCCGTCGTCTTTTTCTTCCCGGTTCCTTACTGTGAAAATGTACCTTAACTCATCCCTTCCCGCATTTAACTACGGCTGTAAAAGAACAATCCAATTGAAATCATCAGTCTTTTGAAATCCAGTTTTTAAAATCTCAAACAAAATTTCTATGAAGTATTATAAATCACTTTAAAAAACTTAGGAAGTAAAAATCACAACCCTCTTTGAGCCCCTTGGGAATAATTTCCTACAGGATGTTACAAATTGTATTTTATGAAATTTCTATCGTTTTCCAAAACAATATAATAATTTAATCAAAAAATAATCCCGATGTGTAATTCAGTCAACAACTCCCGCCGCTGAAGCAAAATATTTAACTATACCTAATTTAATCTATATTCAAAAATGATTAAGGATCCATTTTTTATTTGTATGATCCTACATCTCCAAAAATAAAAACATTTTTATCAAAATAATAAAATACTTGTTAAATCTCATTTTCATGAAAACGGTTTGCTAGTACCTAATAATAAAAATTTAGTGAATATATAGGTAAGTCTGGTAAACCATGCCCCAAGAAACAATGAAATACTTTCAGCTCTGTTTCTATGGAAACCATTTATTTTAGCTTTTCCATAAATGTTTGCATTTGAGAAAAAATTAAAATTACAAATAAAAGAAAATGTTGTTTCGAAATTAATTATTTGAATTTATTTGATTCCTGAAAATTGATATAATTTTTAAATAGAAAGTTTACACAGATTTAAGTCTTAATTTTTGATAAATTATAAAATTTTTGAAACTATATTTTAACAAATGAGGCCAGACGAAAACGCAAGAGAGAAATAAACCTACTGCAATTTATGCATTTCAACAATGCACAATGTTATTTCGATGGGAAAAACGGAGTCGATAAAGCGCCGAAAAACAGGGAAGGAGTCGTTGGATCTTAAAATCCTTTCTTAGTGCGCGTCGCATAGCTGAGAGGAATGTCTCTGTCAAATTTCAAGCCTCTGGGTCCAGTAGTTTCGGAGATTCCGTGTTGAGTGTTTGTCACTTACCAGTCAGTCAGTCAGTGGTATTTCGCTTTTATAGATATAGATGAAAAATAATAAAACTTATCGTTTCTTGCCATCACAAAATAACTCTCCATTTCATCCACACAAAAACTCCAAACTCTTTCCTTTTCTATTTTCAAAACAAATCCTCTCGCGCAACAATTACTTCTACTGTTGAGAGTCCCGGCATCACCAGTCCAGTCACTGGCTGGACTAGTGATCCGCAACAATATAAACTTGAAAAAATACGAACTTTCAGGGCCGTGCGGTGCTATGAGGCAGAGAGCCGAGGCGCAATTTTCAAGGGGCGGCAAAATCCGCCTGAAATTTTTAACCCCAAGCACCAAAAATATTTCTTCAAAATCTTCATTTGGAAATAACAAATTAATTTTTTACCAAATGTTTTATTTTAATTTTAAACTATGTTAATCCTTTCATTGATTGTAAGCTAATTCAAAAGCAAAATGTAAAACTGCTTCTAATAATTGCATATATTGTTGTATTCCTACCCCAGATAGTATACTACCAAAAGAAGAGCATTCATGTACACGTGAAAATGTGTAATCTGTAGAGTCTGGAATGTTATTTTAAGATATCAGTAGTCCCCAGGTTGCTAACTAGACGCGGCATTTACGATTTTTTGAAGCCAAGGTAGCGAAATATAGAAATATCAAATTGAAAATCAGGCATGAACAGAATATTTTTCCCATGCATGCTTTACTTTAGATATAGTAGATACAAATATAAATACATTTTCTGATACAAAAACGTGCTTTGAAAATTTTCAGATTAATGAGAAACTAAAAAAAAGCATAAAAATGATGAATAAAGCAATATTAATTTACATATTTTCAAAAGATCAAAAATTTTAGGCAGGTTTTTTAGAATGTTATTATACAAAGTCTTCATGTAGCTAACTGTAATTATTCAGTTAAAAAAATACTATATAAGGGCAATATGAATGATATTGAGACCAAGGACTCAGAATTCAAAACAGAGTTGCTTCAGGTTTCTTTTATTACTTGTAGTAAGTTGCTAGCATAAGAAATTTAAACGAGATTTAATAATTGGGAAAATAAACTAGAATGGAATACACAATATAAATGATATTTTGGTCAAAGACTCGAAATTCAAAACATAGTTGTTCTAATTGAAAATAATTAATTTTAGTTACTTTTTAGCAAAAGTAATCTAATTGAGATTCCATAATTGGGAAAACAAATTACAATGGAATTAGAGAATTAAAATAGGGAGAATATAAATGGTATTTTGGCGAAGGACTCACGATTCAAAACAAAAGTTATTCGGATTAATTACCTTTATTACTTGCTCTAAAAAGTAAACTAAATGGGATTCATTAAACAATGGAATTGGTGCAATAAGTGATTATTAAGTTGGCGTGAAATGTTTTGTCCTATCTTCCAAACATATTAGATGTGCTATAATTTTTCTTCAACCCAAATGCATCATTTCCCTCTTTCAATCTGAATAAAATTCCCATCTAACAACTTTCCCAACTTAACAGAATCCCCAGTCCATCAAAACCATCGGGTAGAAATGTATCCACTTTCCCCCGTTTAAATAAATTTCCCTGAGCGGCACACAAAGAATCAACGGATTCCCTGGGACATCATTAAACGGCACACTTTACCCCTGGCGCTTACATTATTCGTAAGAGACAAAAGGCTCTTGAGTGGATCACATTTCAACAAACACAAAATCCAGTTTCAGAAGAGCCTGAAATTGCAGACGTTGGAGAAGAGGACGATAAAACGGATCTTTTTAAGAAACTGGATTTAATTGCTCACCGCTTCAAAGATAAAATTTCATTACGTTTTCGAGGAGTGGAAAGAGGCGTCGTGAGTGTGTGGTTGTAGTAAATAAACTTCATCTGGGAAGTTGGGCATTTAAGAGTATAAGGTAATATATGCGAGACGGCGTCTGGTATTGTATTACATTCCCATAAGAGTTGAGTATGGTATATTAAATATCATGAGTTTATGTATGATGTTTGAGGTTTTTGTGGAATGATTTATTCAGGTAGTTTACTGGATATCTACTATTATCACTAAATATAGACTGTCTGATGATTAAGTTAATTGAGACAATCATATAATTCAAAAGATATAAAAAGATTCCAGACTATACAAGCTTAATTTGAAATTAAATATTTTAAATGAGAGATGTTTTGTTAAAATAAGATACTCTCGAAAATCTTAAACCTAACTATGTTAACATTTTGAAGATTTGGAAAATACTCTAGAGGATTGAATATTACCTAATAATGATGGAATAAAGCGTAGTTTAATAGTAGTATTAAAACTCTTATATAATATCGCTTGAGTCCAATTGGAATACATAATGTTTACTTGATCACAGTTGATATTTTTATAATTATCTTGCATTTATATTTTCACCAGTTTTGGTAATGTTATTGTCCTTATATTTTTTCCATTCTTGTCTTTTTCTATATTATTTGCTAAATAACTACCACAAATACTCCATTTCGTTCCTAAAATTTTCTTTTTAAAAACAGTTTACTCTTTTGGTTTTTAAAAAGAAAAATATTTTTAAAACTGATTATTTGACTTTTAGTGATTTCTGTATCAATAAATTCATAAATCAGTTGATAAAGTCATAATGATGGTTAATCAAACAGTTTAGCCAGTTGAAAAGTTATAAGAAAATGCGGTAATTTAATTTATTTTGCATTGAGTTAATCAGTTTTCCAAATAATTGCACTATTCCAGTTTCAGTGGGATATTTATGGATATCTAAAATATCAAAGAAAAATATTTTTTAATTCAAATTGATTTATGGATTTTATAAAGTTTGGTTTTAGAGAGTTATTGAACTTATTTATTTCAATTACAATATCATTTTCATTAATTTATTATATTAAAACATACTTTTTGTACTTATCGGATTATGTCAATCTGCTCATTATATGTACTTCTTAAAATAATGTGTTAGACAAAATACCTTTTCTAAATAACTCATTTATCAAGTTGATAAAGTTTTATTCTGAAGAAAACCTTACTAGTAATCTAATTAAATATTTGCAACTCAATTAAAACTCACAACACATTATTCCCAACAAACTATTTCAATCATATCTTCGTCCGATTCATCACTCCATAATACGATACAATATCTCCCCCTCTCATTAATCGAATTCTCTCAATTAAAATCAGGTGTTCAAAGCCTTCTAAGCCGGCAGACCTTAAGGGGAGAACAACTCAACTCTTCCTTAGAAAACTTCTTCCTCAAATCGTAAATTGAACGGATTCACCGTTCCATAAAACAGATTGTAAGCCTTTCGAATCAGTTCGATTTAAAATGGCACGAGCTTCTATTTATTTTCTTTTAATTAGCTCCAGCTCGATGGCATCAGGCGCGATAGTTAATTGGGAAAGTTGTATCTATCGAGTAGAGTAGTTTGGAAGTTCGTTGCCCGACGTTTTATTACGCTGCAGTTTTAGTTGGTTTACTTCGCGCTGAGAATCGAATTAATTATATTTATTTCCTGTTGCAGCGCTGTTGCATGATTGAGTTTGTCTGTGCTGCTGATATGATCAAAGCAGAAGTTCGACTCTGATGGCGTTCCTTCTGAGGAAATTGGTTCGTCGTAAGGGCGTCTGGAGTGTTGTTTATCGTATTGGAAGAATTTTGAAAATGTTGTGAAACTTTAAAGGCGTTTAAAAGGAATTTTTGAATCGAAAACATTGATCTAGAGTAGGTTGTAAATAAATTACGCTTGTTGTTTGTGTAAAGCGTCTAGTTTTATTTTAGAGCAGATTTATTTTGAAGACATGGATGTTTTATTCTTTAAAGCTGAACTGTAGTTGCGTAAATTAGATACGTTTCTAACAAGTAAATGTATTTGCTTGGGGATCCATAAGTAGGTTTTATAATGTTATTGCTAACGAATAACTGCGTAGGAATTTCAAATACTGTAATTGATTTTTACATTAAGTGTCTACTTACGAATAAATTGTATATAAATCAAAGTTAATTTGCACAAAGAGAAATGCTGAGTTTGGACAATACTAAAAACATCATGTTTAATGTTTTAAAGGAATTGTTGGCAAAATGTTGAATTTTTTGTTATATCCCAATAGCAATTAAATTTTCAAAAAAAAAAAAATCCTTAAAATATTTTGTTAAATCATCTTAATTAACGTAAATCGTCCATTTAAGATATTTCAAAGTGCCGCGTTTTTACATATTATGTTGTTCTTTCTTATCTAATCCGTTGACAAAAAGGAAGTCGAAGACAAGAAGGAGTAAGGAGTAAATATCCTCCCAGAGAAGACCCATGCAGTCCAAGTTAGTCCATACATATTTTACATATTCTTTTAAGTATGTATGAATAAAGCTTACACTTAGTTAATTTTGTATATTGTGATTAAAATTTAAACTAAACTTATTAAAATATTGAAATTTTTTTTATTGTTTTTAAATTTATAATAATAATTATGGGGTGTTTAAGGTATGTACTTAAAGTAACTATAGGATATATTCACGTAAAAATAAAAATTATTATGTTAAACAACTCTCCTATAAATTTAGGATGGTTATGAAAAGAGGTGATTTTAAAAAAATGTACACTTAAATTTAAAAGATAATCAATGAATGAATTAAAATTTTTAATGGTCATAATAGAGGAAAACTAAGGATTTGTTTCAGCCGAAAATGTACATTTCCGTTCCAGTTGAACAATCTGCAGCTGAGCCCTACTGCACTCTTGTTCTCTAAGGTATTCCTCTTCTTTCTCTTGATAAATTTCCAATGTGATTTAGCACTACACCCCCACAAAAGACATCAACTCCCCTGTCGACAAAAGAATTTCTAAAAGAACTACTACTGGAGGACCCGATTGGTATCTGCTGCTGCTGTCTTAACTTTTTAGGGTTGGTGTATTCGTGATTTTGTTCTAAGCCGGTGACCGAGGAGCCTATTTTGAAATGCTCACAATGCCACGTGTTTTAACACGCATGCTCACAACGTTAGACTGTTGATAAATTATATTCAATTATTAAATTATATTTGATTCAATTATTAAATTATATTTGATTCAATTATTAAATTATATTTGATTCAATTATTAAATTATATTTGATTCAATTATTTAATTATATTTGATTCAGTTATTTAATTATATCAATTATTAAATTATATTTGAATTCAAAAATGTGATAACTGCCTCAAACAAATCACGAATACTCTTACTTAATGATAAAATAGCAGCACAGTATCAAGTTCGAAGCTGGTAGGTATACTAAGCTTAACTAAATGATTTTTGTAGAGTTAGTCAGTTTATAATTATTGATTTGCTACAGATCCTTATAAAGCTAAAATATAATCAGGTATTTATTTAAACACTTTGAATACTTATTTACTTGAAAACTAAAGACAACTGAAGAAAATAATGCTCATTATAATATAAGAGTAATCTATTTAGGCAAAATGCAATATTTTGTTTAAAAATTAGCATAAAGCATGATAAAAAGATTGTAGCACTGGCACATATAATCCAAGTATCCAAGAATCACCAAAACAATTGTTATGCGCAATGAAAGTAGGTTATTTTCTCCAAAAATATGCATAAAACACTTGGTTATACATGTATTTTTAATATAGGACTATTTTATAATATGATTAAATATTATAGATTAATTTAAGAGAAATGTAACGATTTTTTATACATTTAATGTAAGCAAAATATATTATCTATTTAAAAAATTATTTGATAACCATTTATGAGAAAAAATGTCCTTTTATTGAAATGTAGCAACTAAAGTTCCTTATAAAGTAAGTATTAATTTTTTAATTCAGATGAAGTTATAAAACTTTCAATTTCAGATATCAATACATGTCTTTCAAACCTTAAAAATAGAATTTTGAAGAAAAGAAAATACAACCGAAACCCTAAATTTATGAGTAGACACTCTTTCTATATTTTTATGTACCCCGATATTTCTGAGATTTCATGACAAAGCGCCTAACTTAAGATTTTTAAGTTATCGGACTTCAAGAAGGATAAAATGGAGACCTCGTAAATCGTAAAAGAAACTGCAAACTCTGCTTTCATGAAATATAGTTTTACTAGAGCTTTCGAAAGAAGTGGTATTATTTTTCTTTAGAACATCGTATAGTCTAATTTTTTACTTTTATTATTGCAACTAAAATATTGAAATTTAAAAAAAGCAGTAAAATAAATATTTAAAATGAAATCAAAATAAAAAATATGATCATTGATCCCGTAGTCTTCAACAGATTATTTTAAGTAAGATTATTCGTCCAATCGCTATTTTATAAAATGTAATAGTTGAATTTATCCAGTCTATTATTATTCAAAAGTACGTCTTGAAACTTCTATTAAAACACAATGCAAAACAAAGTAAAACAATTTAACACTTAAATTTTTAAGAAAATAATTACCCTCCTAATTCCAATTAGGAGGGTATGTATAGTTTTAAAGCAGTGTCTTTAAATAACATGGTTTACATGCCTACCGAATCATGGTCTAAAATAGATGAATTAATGTTCGTGCTAAAACAATTCAGGATAATCAAATCTAGATTGTGACAAAACTCTGTTTATCTGAAATATTTCAGAAAGTTTGACAGGCAGTTTCACATTTAGGTAATTTAATTATATTTGGAAGCATGTTGTTTTGATGGGGAGGTGTTACGGCAGTTATTATCTATCTGAAAGACACTTTACCACGCTAAGGTTGAACACATAATTAAATAATCTCGGTAAGCAATTGCATTTTCATAAATCTTGTAAAATTAATTATTTATTAATTACCTATTTATGATTTTTTTACATTTTTTAATAAATTAAAAATTCAATTTATTATAATTAATTTCTGTGCCTAATCTAATTTTATGTTACTTAGATTTTAACAAAAAATGTATGGGGGAACACAAGAAAACACAAAACTACAAAGAGAAAAATACAGTCTTCATCTATTAACAAAGACAATCATGTGCACATTATACAGAGTGTTTAAAAGGTCTGTTTCACGGCTTTTATTTGGAAACAAGCGACGTCTCTTAACAAAACCCTAAAAAGGTTAATAAATAAAAAATAAATGTTTGAAGTTTTAGATTAAAAGTAATACCAATACACCCTGAAATTCCACCTGGACGTAGAAAGGGGTTATTGGAATTAGGTGAATTTTATCGCAAGGGGTTTCAGCATCCAAAAATGAGGTACAATTATATTTAACTTAGAAATTTACAAAACATATTCTTGGGGAACACCACTTTTACGTAAAACTGAGTAACAATGAGATTTTTCCAAAAAAATTTTAGTATATCTTCTGAAATGTTTTAGTAGTACCTTCACACATGATAGTAACATTTAATTTCCCCTTTCAAAAAATTCCTAAATAAAAACTTTCCCCCGAAAAAATTATAATGAAGACGAAAAGAGCCTGATTAATTTGTGACTTGTGTACTAACCGAATTTCGGGTTGTGGCCGATTTGCAAATGCCACTCCGCGATGTGGTCGTTTTTTTTTCGCTCAGTGAGTGATTGCGGGGTTTGAGCCTGACATATTGTTAGATGTTTATAAATATCAGAGATATTTTCTGAATACTTCAGAGATGGCAGCACAAAGAATGATACTCTACTCTAGAGACCCTATGTTACTCTACAAGTAATAGTTTTTTATAAGCCATTTTTTTTAATCTTAAATTCAAAAGTGTTTTTAGAAAAAATATTCCAGTAGGTCAGAAACATTTTATGTACTTTCATATGTTTCTTATTTATCAACCAATCAAAAGTTTATAATTTTCAACAATTAAGGGTTAGTGGGGTTAAAACATAGTACGAATCTCCACAGTTTCCGAACCAAATATAAAATCACAATGAGTAAATCCAGTTGTTTGAGGAAAAATGCTACTTTCCATAATTAAATAATATTTACTTTTGATTTGAAATTATTATTATTATTATTACTTCTTTATCTCTATATTTTTTTTTCAAATTGTGAAATACAGTTTTACTATTACTTTTGATGTTTTTATAGGAAAACAGTTATTGAATTTTTACAGTGGTTCAACCAGTATACGTTAAATACGTTAAACTTATTTATTTATTTGAAATACTGTAGTCAATTTAAAACACTGCTTGGGGTTACAACCAGCAAACACAACAAATCAAAAATGGAACTATAAATAAAATTTTATTTTATTAGAAAAAGTAATAGTAACTGACTATATTATTTGTTAGTCAAATGCACGTCTCAATAGCAATCAGAAAACACAATAATTCAAAGCATTTAATTTACAGTTATGTAATAGTTTGATTCGGGATTTATTAACTGCTTTTAAATTTTAGTGATCATTTGTTTGGATATAATAAAAAAAATAAGGTAAAAATCTTTAAGAATCGGGAAATACAGTTGATAGAAGAATTTTAGTTGAGTAATTTTTGGGTTTAATTATAGGAAGAGTAGATTTTCTTGTTGTTTTATAATTAATCATGTATGACCCCGTTTCACAAAAGTATAATTATACTTTCCTAATATAGTGAAAGTGATAAATTATATTAACGATTAAATATTTTGATTCAACATAAAAAAAACTGTATTTAAACAACGGACTCGGTTTAAACCGAAATAGCTTGAGATTTATCTGATAGATAGCAGCACATCATTAAATTTTCCAATTATCAGAATTACTTCTTTCTAGAAATAACTAAATTCTTGAGGATATTTTTTCTACTTCACTTCATCAAAATTTTATACCTGTTTTATCAAAAATAGTCCCCTTTATCCATACGTACTTTGAAAACGCTATCAATGAATCAATTAATTAAAACTACCTTTGATTTTCAAATAGAAGTAGATGGCAGCATGATTCAGTGTACTACAATGCTTGTTGTTATTGAAAAAAAACCCTTTATTTAACAAGCTTATAATGGTTTAAAAATATAATATATTTTATTATTTATTAAAAGATAATTACTTTTAAAAACATATCCTTCTTCTTATTATATTTTTTTTATGTAATTACATCGACTGTTACATATTCTTGGCCAAAGTTCAGATATTGAAATACTCCAAGGTATAATTTCTTGCATAATTGAAGATAAAACCATTCCTCTTATGTAATATTTACACATAGGTACAAAAAAGGGAGAAATCCGCCACAAGACCATAACTTGTTGAGATGCTTGAAATACTCTCTTTTTCTCTCTGTATTTTCTATCCTAATATAGGGTAAACAGCAAAAATGAATTAATACCTAAAAAAAAACACATCGCAATGCCCAATTGCCCCTATCATTGAAGATAACTGTAAAACTATATTTCCCTTCTTAGTATACAGTGTGCAGTAAAACAAACTTAACAAAATAGCATGAGGAAAAACCGAAACCTGTAAAACAATCTTTCCCTTCCTAGTATTCAATATACAGCAAAGAAAACTTCATGATACACGCAAGCTTGCGTAAAACAAACATCAAGGTTACGCAAATATTTCTCAAGATGAGAAGAATAGATTTAATGCTTTGGGTGGAGAGCTTACGAGATATCTATTTTCTTTTATTTAAGGGATGTAATTGAAAAAAAGTAGTAACTAAGAAATTCATGTTTTATTATACTTATTTTCAAAACATAAAAGAAAACAACCAAACTACTATACTCTACATTAACGTTTGAAAAAATAGTAATAAGCCTTTAACTTACGAATAGAGATGGCAGCATGAACCAGTATACCTCAGTTGTTTTGACTTACATACTTTTACGTACTACATACTTTTATTCATAAAACATTCATAGTTCTTTTAGCCGAATACTTTTTTTTATTTAGGTATATAATTCCTTTTAAAAGCATATTTAGAATTATCTTACCCTAAGACATTTTATAATGACATTGACTGTTAGATACAACATAACCTCCCTTAATGTAAACAAAAGATGATTTTTTTAAAACTAATTAAAAAGAATTTATCACCATACTCATTCATGACTTGAGAAAACAATTTAAAACAATTTTCCCTTCCTAGAATACAGTATATAGAAAAAAAAAAACCTTTTGTATGATGTTTAGTATATGCAAGCATGAAACAGACATCAAAGCTACCCAAGAATTATGCATTCTAAGAACACCTCTTAGTGTAGAAAACTTATAGTTTAAATAGTGATATATATATGTTTTTTTTAACTTTCTTTCTTTCTTTTTTAAAGCTTTTAACTTTTGAATGAATTACATACTTTAACTCACAAAGGTTTAGAGTTTTTAAAAGTATAATACAGATATTTTTTAAGGTCTTCTTTTATTCTTTTCAAAACATATTTAGTCTTTTATTTCTTATCTTAAAATATTTCGTAAAGAGATTGACTGTTAATTCAATGTCATTACAAACTCCACTCTGTTAATATATTTTTTTAAAAACTAAAATAAAAAGTATGTATATATATCCATAACAATACTTAATCATGACTTGGAAGAAATCTGCAAAATGATTTTTTCCTTTCAAGTACATAGTATGCAGCAAAACAAACTTCATAAGTATTTTATTATAACTCACTTGTATGTACAAAATAGAAATCAAGAATGAAAGACATGTCTGTGGTTTTGTTTGAGGTTGGATGATGATGTTACTGATGTTGATGACCTTACTGATGTTGGAAGAAATTAATTGAAAAATTAATTACTATTCTTAAAAAATTACCTTTTTTTAAAAAAATGTAGTTAGTTCATTTTTATAATTCATCGATTTTTATCTATCTTTGCATCAAATAATTCGGGTAATAAGTGGTAGGTGTCACCACGATTTCTTTGGGAGAAACATTTTGTGGTGCACATATTGAGAAAACATAGTGATTTACCATGTTTCTTTTAATTTATTAAAACTATTTTATTCATCCGAAAAAGGTTAGAAATAAATTAAAATGTATTCAAAACTACAATTATTTTATTTAATTAGTTTAATTTAAATTCTTTTATTCCAAATGCTTAATTTTGAATGCTGTTTTTGTCATAGAAAAATGTTGCACCCTTATTGAATAGGTTAATATACAAACAATACCGTTGCACATGTTAATACACAACATCAAAGTTTCTATATTTTCTATCGTTGCTTATGTACTATCCTAGATGTTAGATGACTTCGAATCTGGGAGCATGTCGTAAATGTTCTATTTTACCTTACCATTTACACATATTATAAGTACCTAAAATAATTAGAAAACAAAACCATGAAAACAAAGATACCAATGAAAATCAAAACATTTATAGATTTATTTACCATATTTATATCATCATACAATCATGGTTTAAGTGAATAGTTTAGTCAAAAAAAAAAAAAAAAAAAAAAAAAAAAAAACCAGAAAAACATTTAAATATTTTCTTGCAAAGTTCCTGAACATTTTGTAAGGGGTTTATTCTTTAATTTCTAAATGAAAGTATTTGGAAAAAAAATTCTATTAATAATTTGGTTCTTACGTATTATCCCGTCGACCGTGACGCTTAGCCCTAAAACTTTATCAAATCTAAACTATAACTATAACTAAACTATAACTGCAACGCTAAACGCTAGCTATAACTCTAAAACTAAACTATAACTGTGCCGCTGAATTAGACGGCCGCTGAACGGTCGACGGGATAATACGTAAGTACCAATATTTTTTTAAGTTTAAGCTATTTGCTTCCATGGAACATATTTTTTAAGCTTTATAATTTAATTTATATTATTGTAAACAAAATATTGCTTCAAGCAGCAGTTAAAAATAGATTAAACAATATTAAAATAGATTATTTTTCCCCATTACAATTACTTTAATATTTAATATTAGTGTTCGAAAATTGAATAAATATCATAATCTAATTTTGGTTAGAGATAACATTTAGTTCATTCTAATCCTGATCATTTTGTATAAAAATTATTAAAATTACATTTAAAACAACCAAACTGTGATTAAGTCCTATTTTTAACTTTTTCAGAATAATATTTCCTTATCCTTACTTAAAACCTGTATTAAGTAATCTCCATATTGTAAACAACTTTTTTTTATCCTCTAGCCTTGCAACAAGATAAAAAGTAATTTAAAATGATAATAGAATTAGCATTGTGATTTTATTTTTACCCCTAACCATTTGCAAACAAAAAAATTTTTACCGCAGTCTAGAGCTTCAGGATTGCTTCGTCGAATCCCTCTACCAGGGTTATTCTGAAATGTCTTTGAGTAGTCAACACAATATTTTTTCCAATGAGTTTTTAATCATCCGGTATAGTAGGATTACTAGTCAAAAAAAAGCTAATTTCTGATATTTTTATTTAATGTGAACAAAATATTTTTAAAAAGTCATATATTTAACATATCTATATATTAAAGAAAATTTTCAAAATCCTAATGACTAAATAAATGCATGTCGTCATCAATATACCCTTCGGAAACGTCCATTTTCACCGGATTTTAGCTTAACGTAATGAGATTACGTTATTTTCCTTCAACGAAATATCTAAACGCGTCTCGGCAATCGGATATCGATCAGAACGTCTTAAACCCTTTCAAATGATTTACGATATTTTAAGCACATCCCACTTGTAACACGGGATATAAATCTCTTGTTGATGGATGTAAACTTTTGTAATGTTTATTTAAGTGTCGCAATTTAGATTTATTATGCATATTTTGTTGAAATGAAACTTCAAAAATATCAATAAAGAATGGTTCAAGTATTTGACATCAAACATAGAATAGCATATGCAGCAGAATTTCCAAATACATAAATTTCTTAGAATTTTTAGGTTTTTCATGCGTTTAAATTAACCGTGCATTTGTATCGAGCACACTTACCACTCCAATAGTCAGATATTTGAACTAGGACTTTTAAATACTAACTGAAGAACCCTTACATTTTATCGTCGGCTTACAGTAGAAATGCACTAAGTCACTTCTGACTAAACTACCTACTACTATGTATACGAGATGGAGCTAAATTTAGCGTTACCATGCAATATTACCCAACCAACCGATCACATTCAGCTTGCCGAGTTTCGGGAATTTGATCGTTTGTTTGCGTCATTCCACCCCTTTCAAAAAGAAAAAATACCAAAAGTGAAGTAATGTCTTTCTCTATTAAGTCGATGATATTTACCAGATTACACTGTAAAAAAATCTATTGTTTTAACGGATATTCATCAATACTTTTAACAGCGTACTATCTACATTTGTTTGTAAACACAACATTTAACTGTAATACAACACACTATACCTCTACACTCCCCAATTTCAATTTCAATTACAACACACTATAAAAAAATCCGTTATTTTTACAGACATTCTTTGACGAAAACAGCAGTTCTAAACAGCAAAAACAGAAAATGTCCGTTTTATTTAAAGTACAAGTTTTTTTTGTAATTTAGGTCCACAATCTTCCGGCCAACAATCAATTACAACACATTATAAAAAAAATGCGTTATTTTTACAGACATTCTTTGACAAAAACAGCAGTTCTAAACAGCAAAAACAGAAAATCTCCGTTTTATTTGAAGTACAAGTCTGACTGCGAAGCCGTACGTCCGGGGTTCGAATCCCCGTTTGGCATGGATGTTAGTTTCAGTCCTTGTGTGTGAGGAATGAATGTGGCCCCCCTGTAAAAAGGGGCTGTGCCTGTGTGAATGTGTGTGGCGTGGGCGAACAGTACTTCACCTCCGTGGCTTCGGTCCACAGGTGCCCACTGGGTAACGGGAAGAAAGTACTGATACCGGCATGACATGGGTTAATGAACAATGTTCAAATTACCTGCCATTAAAAAAAAATAAAGTACAAGTATTTTTTTGTAACTTAGGTCCACAATCTTCGGGCGCCATGTTTTCTTGTTTTCGTCTGATCGCTAAAATCACGCAGTATTGATTTTATTCATTTTGTTTTATTATTGTATTCTACTTCTTACCTTGGATGTACAGTAAAAACCGAAGAAAAAAGCCAAGACTAATAGCACAAGAGAATAACATCCAAAATTTGCGCATTGTTTTACAATAACAACTTCTCAAATTATCGTTTGATAATTTGCCAATGGATCATAAAAGCTTTTGTTTACAGTTTCAAATTATTTTTTTATGAATTAATTGTTGTCAGCGGCTTATATATAACCTATTAAGCTACATTTAATCCCATTAAATTAATTTATCCGAGATATATTCTTTGGTTAACTATTGCATTCTGTTATTTAATACAGAGAAGGTTTGTATGAAATAACAGGATTCTATATTACAGGATTTTCCTGCGAAAATTGCAGGGATTTTCTGGCAGAAAAGTTAACAGAATTCTGTTAAAAACAACACTTTTTTTCCAGTGTATATGTTACAGGCAAGGTGATTAATCGGGCATTATTAATAATGACCGAAGTGGAGGCGGGCAAAGTGATAAATTCCATTGAATTTATCACATTGCCCGTAACATATACGTATACATTTGAATTGTATGACTTTTAGTTTTTTATCTCTCCGTAGCCAAGTGGTTTGCACCTGTAACACATTACATTATTTCTTTAAAAACTTAATAAATGTGTTTAAAGTTTGAAATACTAATTAATGTTAAATTCAAGATTTTACACATATATACGTAATAAGTGTACTTAATTAAAAATGAAATCATTGGTTAGCACCATTGTTCATCAATTTAAAATCGTGTAATTTGGTTTCCTTCTCTTCCTTTCTATCTCTCGGTAGCATACAATATAACAAATATTTTGGCCCTCGAAAAAGAAAAAGATAGGAAATGTAGATGTTTCATTGAAGTGATTAAAATTTTAATAAGATATTAATATTTAAAATTTGATCCCAGTCCTTTCTTTCGTAAGTAACTGTTACTTTAAAAATTCATGATTTTTCTTTTAGCCTTATATCAAAGTATTTATTTATGTTCACCTATATGCTTACACAATGTGGCCCCAAGATCATTTCAATGAATTTTTTCAATTGTTATACTTTCCATATTTTTAAATTATTTCAAGAATCACCTCTACACCAAATGATTTCGTACATCACATAAAATATTTTTCATCTGAACAAACAGAGGGAAATCTTTCAATCTGTTACAACGGACACATTTAGCAAAAGGAACCAGTCGTATATTCAGTTGAGTGACAAACCCCCGCCCCTACTAAAATACATCTCATAAATGATCTTGCGGCCAAATACCCTTTATTTTCCCCAACAGACTCCTGAAATTCGAGTCCGAATAATCAAACCTGGGTGATCTCAAACCGAAATCCTTCGATAATAGTCATGGAATATGAATATGATAATTCCCCATGACTAATACACACACCCAAGAGAGGGAACTCCCAATATCTCCCCTTTCTTCAATTACTCTTAAGGGATAGAATTACACTTGCAGAATAACCATTTGGAAGATTTAATGCCTCCCTTTTCTAACATTCAAGAAGCTGGAAGGATGGGATGGAGTCATTAGTTTGGGAGGTTGTAGCAGAGCGGTTTTGAGATATTTATTCTCGGAAGTTGAATATTTTAATTTCTGAGCTCTTTGGGAAGCACCGCGGGGGGATGTAGTGAGTGAATTAATTGAAACTGTGTCTCGGGAGAACAATTATTTCACGAGACCCCCTGTGTGATTTTAATTTCGAAATGAGCTACAAGAGACATTGATTTATGATAGAATTACGTTCAGGTGTTAATCTTCTCACACACCAGGGAAATGTTTTATAAGTATTTTTTATACCGATACTGGATTACTAAAGGATATAAAACAAAATGTATTTTCTATTCTAGTCCCTCAAGCCTATTATTAAATATATCCACTTTACTCATACATGATGACAGTATTTTTTATGTAATAATCTTCAATCATTTTGAAATATTTATAATTACGTTTACATGTTATTTTTAGAGATTTTAGACCTACTTTTTTTTGCCATGCAAGGTTTTACAATCCAACCTTTAATAAAAACAAGGTTTAAAACATGCGCTATTCACTGTGTTGGTCATTTTGACAGAACATTCTTTTAGCTGCCATAGAACCAGGGTACTAATTATTTAAGGGTGCTTTATAACAAGAAAATAAATTTTAAGCATTATATGTAATCACAAATATTGAAAGCAGTCAATATACCGATAGTACAATTTGAAGAATACATTTAAAAATATATGTTAGAATAGAATAGAATTTTATTTGGACATGGACAAAAATTAAAAAATAAATAAAATATACAAGGATAGAAACCAGAAAACAGTACAAATCGTACATAAACACAAAAACAATACACACTAAACCAACAATCAAATTATGTAGTACCAAAAGAGCCAGACGCTCGTCCTTGATACCCAAAAAGCTAGATAATTCAAAAGAAACTTTACCTAGCAAGGGCCCTGCTTTACAACGTTTTTATTATTCAAACTGTATATGACATCACTTTTCTAATACAAATATTTGCTACTTATAACAGAATCTAATGAAATAATCAGAAAATCAACATGAAACTCATAAATACAACACAAAATTGGTAAAATTAAGCAAGCATAAGTTTTTGTAACAATATTGTATTTGTTTTATTTTCATTTGTTAGTAAAAAAGGTGACTTAAAATGTGAATGCGAATTTCCCGCATTAAAAACAATTTGTAGGAATTAATATTTTTGCATTCACTCAAGACATGTGATGCATTCCAATTTATGATTCTAAGAAAACGTTCTACTGAACCTCAAAAGAAACAATTATTGCATGTTTTTATCCGAAGGATATGTATCTGATTACAGTTGAAATAAACATTGATACTTCTTGAGAAATAGGAACAAAGCGATATCTATCACTAAAAGCTTTTTACTTTAGTGGTTGCATTCAGGTCTTTTAAATCAATTCCGTATTCTCGGAATTTTAAAGAAGCGCAACAAGGATTGCTAAAAGACGTTGAATGTCATACTTTAAGTCATCTACAACACAAAAGCACCCTCCTGTAACTGATAAGGAATTGGATGATATTTCTCAGAAATAAAACATTAAGATATTGAAGATAAATGCGCGGTGGTTATAAAATATTCGTGCTAAATTATTTCTTATAATATTTCATAGCTCCCGTATAATAAGAGTGCAAAAATAAAGAAATATGTATCAACTAAACACCGCGTTGTTTTTCTGAGGAATATGATGTATTTACGAGGATAATTTCTCCTTTTTTCGTATATTGTGCATCTGAATATGGAGAAAATGACGCACAAAGCCATGAATGATGCCTTTGAACAAAACCGTTGATTTGAGTTCCTTTTCAAGAAGCATGATGAGTAATTAGATTTTTTTTTGCAATTCTATGATTTCTCTTCTTGAGGAAAATTTCTCAAATATCTTTAAGGAAAATGACAAATTTTTAAGAGAAAATATAAACACGCTGGAGTTGTTAAATTTAATATTACTGTCCCGACCCATAAAATAGTAATTTTAAAAATAAACGTTACATAATAAACTTACCCAACGAAATATTATAGTCATATTTTTAAAATACGAGCTATAATATGCTCCGGTGATATTCGGTTCTAACGTTATTATTATTGTATGATTATAATACCTACTGAAAAATTCTTCTATTACTAGTACGGATAATTTAAAAATTATCATTTTTAAATTTAAAGTTCTCAAAATATATTTTTGGACCAAGTAGTTTTTGTAGAAAAAAATATTATTTTTCATAAAAATAAAGATCACATAATTTTACTAAACGACATCTTATTCAAATGTACAACAGCTTCAAAGACATCCAAAGCGATATACCCACTGAGTCCTCCCCTCACAAAACTCGTCACTGTCGACTAAACACCTTATTTGTCTTTCTAAAACATTCCAAATCAACTCCATCCCCCCGGACGCCCTCAGCAAACACAACCACTTGCTTCATTGACTTCCAAATCGGCAGAGGGGGCACGACCATTCAGCAGCGACTTCCAAATCAGGGGGACATTCCCCACACCGCCGTTCGAAGCCCGCGAGAGACGGATCTCCGCTTCTGTTTAATTAACGGAATTTCGCCCTTTGAATATCATCGCTTCCTCCCCTGACGAGAACGACTTGAAAATCCATTAATCAGCTAACAGCAGTCCCGGTTCCCGGTTGACACTTCTAATATTCTGCAGCGGCCCATTCAATATCTTGGGCATAGCGCGCGACTTCGTAATAAACCCACGGCCCTGGTGATAAATGGCTCATAGAAAGACAATTTAGCATGCTAATTGCTGACCTAACATTTTATGGCGGAAGCGCTGTTTGTCATTGGCCGGGGAAGGATTTTACGGGACTTCAGCGGCACGTGTTCGTTCCGAGGACGATTAATCCTGAGGGCCAGGGCGGTCTGGGCCTGAGGTTGGTACTGCTGCTTCAGAAGAAGTTTTGATATTTGTTTATTTTAGGTACCATATGTTTTCAAAATAGAAATCGAAAATCAATATTTTATTTGTAATTCATGCATAGGCGTAGCCAGGTTTCTGTTTAGGGGAGGGTCAATAATGGTCGAGCATTTTTGTGTTGGTGGTGACCACTGACCAATTTTAAAGCCCTGTGAAAAAGGGCATTAGCCAGAAATTTGGACCTTTAATGAAAATAATACCACAGTTTTGTGGATAATAGTTAGCCTCAAACAAAAAGAGGTCTGGGGGGGGGTCCTCCCCCGAAATTCTTAAGTAATTTGAGAGTAAAAAGTAGTGTTGTGACTCATTTTTGGACATTAGAGATCAATTAAGTGACTCTCGTGGTGAATTACTCTTTGTACTCCTCAGAATTTCCTAATAAAAAAAACCAGCCTAATAAAAATAGTCATAAGAATTCTAGAATTCTAGGGGGTCAATTTCCTAACCGCCTCTTGAATACGGATGGGAAACCTCATTTTTAATTTTGATTTGATTAATTTGACGTAGGTCGACTACCACTCTCTAGTGATCTTAGTTTTTAAAATTATAATTTTTAAAATTATAATTTTTAAAATTAATTATTAAAACTTAAGTAAAAGTAATTCACGATATTATAACTTTCCTTGTGTAATTTTTGGGGGTGAAAAACCGAGGGGATGAATTTGGCAATGAGTAAAACTTTTTCTATATGGGGATGAAAGTGTAAATACAAATGTTTAAAAGATTAAAAAATTTTAATCATTACGATTTATCATTCAATTAATATTACGTGTTAAAATATTTTGATTAAGCTAAGCTAGCTATAAAAATGTGTTTCCTTAAAGAAAAGTGTCAAACAATTTTCAAACCAGCAATCAAATCAACTAACATAAGCAATGACATTGGAAAACTTCTAAGCTCTATCATCATCCTCAAGAAAAAAAATATAAAGGAATTCCTTTCCCCTACCCTTCTTTTCCAACGTCGTTCCGATAACATTTTCATTCATAATTCCGAATCTACTAGGAGATGGAGGGAATTTCCTCCCATCTAATAAATTATATCCAACAAGGCAAGACCGTCGGAATTTAATGACAAAAAAAATAATAATGAATCCGTGCGACGCCATAAAATCGTCGTGTTGTCCATCATTTGATTTTTTCTCCTTAATATATTGCAATATTTCTTCGGTGACAAGTTGCGATAAAAAAAAAGGAAAATGATAAGAAAAAATGAACAAGCCAATTTAGATGCCCGGGAAGTTTTGACAGAAAAGAACAAATAGCGCCATCTAGTGTAAGGGGACTTTATGAATCGTTATGGGCGTTAGAGGGGTGAACCATAAATACAGCCGAGATAAAGTATCCTTATAAATTCTTTCGAGAAGTTGTTTAAACGTGGAGAGGAAGTTCGGGTTTTTAAATTATTGCTTAGTGAAAATATGTTTTGATATTATATTTTTCTTCTCATAAAGCCTTTGTTTTTATGTTGACGGATGATATTTTTTATGTTTGATTATTTTAATCAAAGTAATAAATTTGTATGAGCCTTGAGATTTTATTCCTTATTTAAGATGAACCTCCAATAATCGTCACTAGTGGAAACAGTGCGTGATCGGACCGATTAAAAGGTAAGCTAATAAGAGGAGAAGGATAGGAGTCATTTAATGAACGGTAAAACGATGTAATAAAAATGATAATTAATAAAAAATGACTTTCCTAATAAATAGAAAGGAATGAGAATACAGTATATTGTTGGTCGATAGTGCTGGCGCATAGTTCGGAGCCCGTTGAGGGTAGAATTGGTAGTGGTCGGATATTCCAAGGAGTCAAAGGCTCAGCTTGTTGGAACAAAACTTCACTGAATGTAATATGAGTACAATTTTAACAATTCGTGTTGACAATAGAGTGAAATAAATGATGAAGCGAATAACAACAAGTTTTCAAACGTGCCAAATTATCATTATGCTTAATATTTACTCAGTCATATTACACTCGACTTTTAGAATACTGAAAGAACAAACGGTGCAGCTCTGCATTTTTAAACCCAACAAGCAAAATATAACTGTTTAACTGACATTTCGAATTTACATAGTGAAACGCTATTTGAAGTTTAAGTTATTGACTTCAGAATTAATATTTGATCGATGATTCACACAAAGCAAGATTATTCCTCTTAAAATGAAGAAAATATATGCATTACGGGAAAACTATGTTTCATACATTGTGAGATTCTTTTTCTTATTCTAGAGATTTGTTTATGACTCTTTATTTTTTTAGGCATAAGGTGTTTAAAGTTATACACACATTAATCTGGGTTTTTTTTTGTTGGGTGGTTTACATTTGCTGAAAAATAGTTTTAGTTAAGTATTTCTATAGCCTGGCCTTTAGAATAATAAATCATTATATCTAAAAGAAGTTTTCTTCAAAGGAGAACTGCCTTTCACAACATTTGATTCTTCATAATAAATTGGTTTTCACTGAGTTAAACACAATTTTCAAAGGTCGAGAAACAGAAAAAAACAATCCAAGATGGATAGGGATGGAAAATTCAATTAGCAGTATTCGTGAGGGTAAAAGAATTCTCCAGAACACTCTGAAAGCACTAATTAAAGTAACGGAAATGAAATCCCTAATGACTAATTTGTAAGATGGTTGCTTGGAATTTGAAACATTCAGCAGCACGAAATGCTTTGAAATACGCATACGCAAAGCAACGCAGCATATTGGGTTAATTCAGGTAGTGAGAGTGCAGTTAAACAGTTATGCACAAACCACTGCTTATATGAACCTTCCTCTTAAACACGCTGCATATTTATCTTGTATTAAAAATAGTTTTAAGTAAAAGCTCTCTATTAAATGGGGAATTCATAGATATTTACATAACTAGTAATTATACATTGAAAGAAAATCTTCATTGCTAAAAAGTAATGTGTCATTTGATTCGTTTTATCGAAATAAAAAACATACTTTTTTAAAACATTCATTATTAGTCAAATTATACATCTGTATATAATTTTTTTTAGTTTCCATAATTATTTACATTTGAGAAAAACATATCAATAAAAGACTATTAGAATGAAAATAAGACACCTTAACCCTGCTGCACTGCTCCGACTTGCTACGCGCATGTACTGTTGGGGTCAATATGACCCCATTCAAAATATTATCACTTCTACCATTAAATGAAAGGTTAAATTTTGGAAATAATCATATCTTAAGTTGTATAAGTATATTTTAAATGATATTTAATAAAATAGTATATGAATAAAGCAATAAATTAAACATACAAATAAAAAACAAACGAACAACTCAAAAATACTTAAATGAAAAGTTAAATTTTGGAAATAATTATATCTTAAGTTGTATAAGTATATTTTAAATTACATTTAATAAAATATATGAATAAAGCAATAAACTAAACATACAAATAAAAAAATAACAAAAAACAAACATCCCAAAAATTTGCATTTTCACATATCCCAACCGTTTGGTCCAGAGGAGTTTATTGCATGTGCCTTCCTGACACGTGGATCAAACACAAAAGAAAACGAGAAAAAAAATAAAAATAAATATAAAACGTTCGAAAAGGAATGTTTGAGTAGTTATTTTGGTTCGTTTCCGTTGAATGATTCCAAGAAATATGGAAGTGTGAAAAAAATACTAGAATTGGGTCATATTGACCCCAGCAGTACATTAAGAATAAGTTGAAAAATGTTGGTTGTAAATAAAAATAAATGAAAATCATTCAGTGTTTTACGTATTTATGTCCTTTATCAACAAAGTCATGCAATTTCATGATAATATCTTCGGGGGTTTCCTTTTTATGAGCAAATGAAAAAACATTTGCTCAACAACAACAACATTTGGGTGAAATAGACCCCAACAGTACAGAAGGGTTAAGATGACACATATATACCTATTGTAAACTTCGCACTTGAAAATATATTCAGCCTCTTATTATTTTGTATTACATTTTCTTAAAGTGTGATTAACAATAATATAGGGTGATTGTAAAAATATTACCTCTACCCTCTAGCTTCCATACCATGCATGGGAAATAAATGACATATTTTAAGGGGATTTATTTTGCGAAATGTGGACGAAAACAATATTGAGCGGTTAAGGTTACAGTGAAAAAATGTTTGCTAATTTCAAATAGAACCACCTATTTTTTTTTCACGTAATAGCTCCCCTAGCTCTTAATCTGATAAAAACTTATCTTCTTTTCTGTTGCGCGGACGAATAGGATAAAAATAATGTAGACAATCGAGTTACATGGTATCCTCAAAGGAAACATAGCACTAAAGAGATACCCAGTGAGGAAAATCCAATAGCCAACCAAAAGAGGCCCGAATTGAGGAATGCATAAAATAACATTCCTAGAAAGGGGTCAGCATGCTGTTATTGTTAGAATGCTCAATTCTTATTTGTCATGTATATTCACAAAGAAAAGTTATTGATTGTATTCCCAGATACTATTTGTTAGTACGCAGTGCAGTGTAAATATATTAATATTAAGTATAATGATTAAGCAATATAAAAAACAGCATTAACTAAGTCAATTTTTATAATTTGTAGGATGTTTTTAAATTCAGTTAACCTTTTTGTGAAACTTTAAAACTCCTAACTTGAAAATTATCGAGGTTTGTTCTAGGAGATTATTTTAAACATCTACGATTCATAGGAAAATTCAATGTAGCGAGTATTTGTTTAGGTAACACGAGTCCTTAACGTTTGAAATATATTCCAAGTATGTAAGAAATCAGCATATTTTTATATTTTAAAACAACTAGGGGGCTATCGCCCCCTGCTCGATATCGCTCGCCAACCCTCGGGAACTGCTGACGCAGTTCCCCTAGGATTGCTTCGCAATCCTGTGCTCGCTACGCTCGCTCGCCATACGCTGGTACAGCCTAGCTGAGATTAGCGTAAGTAGAAGTGTACTACCTGGATTTGAACCCAGGTTATTGAGCGTTTCGTGATTACGAACATTGTACATCTGATCGCCAAAACGTAAACAAAACACAAAACCACAACAAACCAACCGTTGCCAACGGGAGAAAACAAATACCGCCAAATTCGTGAGCCACGTAAGAGAATTATATATATAGAAGATAGAAGATAATGTCGCTATTATACTGTAACAAAATCAATTATTTCAATATCCTCTTGAGACCCCGCGTCCATTTTAATGGACAATCCTAATTTGCTTATAAAAATCTTAATTCCAATTCCAAGTTCTTAAAACCGGTCGTCCATTGCGTTGGACAGCTTCGTGCTGCCATCTATACAATTTAAAAGTCTCAGGGTGCCGAAAGAGCGGTGTTTTTTTCCTTTCAAAAATGGCTTTCGGCGGGAAACGTTCTGTCAAGGGTATGCTTGTTGTTTTCTGTTAATTTTTGCACATTCTGATAATAATTTTTACCATAAACTAAATCAAATATGCTTATTAGTGTATAAAGTTTGTAACTAAGATAATTTAGTGATACTGAGATCGTAAATTGTCAATTTATTGATAAGTTTCTTTTCGTGTCCATTGAAATGGACACTGGGACTTAATTCCATATTTTTATCGTTGTAAATTCTAGGTTATTTTCATGGTTTCGAGTACCTTTTTGGCTCTAAATGCAATAGATAACTCATATATTTTTGTATTAAAGGCATATTGTACCTTATTTTTAACTTTAAGAATGTAATTTAGTATTTTGGTCCATATTTTGTTAGAAAATATTTGGAAATAGTTAATATTTGGATGCAGATAAAGGTGTTAATAGCAAATTTTTCGAAGCTATTATGAGTGCTGATGCACCTGATCTTGATATTAGCGACAATGATGACAATTATGCTCCTCCAGTCCACTGAAAGTCCTATTTTACAACCAATATCAGATCTAGACACCAGTTTTGGAAAAAAAACCGGAATGGTTTATTATTATTTCTTACAATTTTGGGGTTGGAGGTTCACCAGTTTTAAGGTTAATAGAGTCTTTTAAAGCGGTATTAATCTATAATTTTATCGATATTTTACCTACATTCATTTAATAATAATAATAATAATAATAATTTATTTCATTTTTGTACAAAGCGATACAATCGAAAATAGGGGGAAGGCATATTAGTCAGACTGGGGCACATGCCCATTTAGCTGACCAAAAAAAATTATTACAAGCAAATTTAGTACAGATGAGGAAATAAAACCGAAAAAAAAAAGTGTCTTAAAATATAACTAATACACAATACATATGTACATAAAAAAATAATAACACAATTTAAATGACAAATACAAAGAGATAAATGGCAAAACAGCATAGGCATTAAAATTACATGTTGCTTCTATAACTTAAAAAAAAAAACATCTAAATCATCAATGACCAATAAGAAATCAAATAACAAATTCTTAAATTTTTTATTACTTGAGATGTTTTGTAGGTCTAAAGTTAATCCATTAAATAATTTAGGTGCTAAATAACAAAAATGTTTGCGGAAGATTTCTTTATTGAAGCGCGGTATTTGGTATATTTCATTAGGTCTCCGTTCTGAAATTTGATTTTTATATTCACATATTGTTTTATTACGATATAAAAAATAAATCATACGAAAGAAAGCAATGTAGCGTATAGGTAGAAGTTTTATAGATTTTAAATGGTTGGGTGTCGAAGGTTTGTAATTTAAAATTTTGAAGCATTTATTTTGAAGGGAGATTAATGGAGATAAGTTAGTTTTGTAGTCTCCTCCCCAGACAATAATACCGTAGTTTAATAGAGAATAAAACCAAGAATAATATAATGTATTTAAGAACAACTTATTCACTTTATTCTTCAAGTGATGAAATCTAATTAAAATAAAGCGTAGTTTTTTGCATAGATCACCTATATGAGTTTTCCACTTCAAGTTAAAATCTATTTGAATACCCAAATATTTAATGGTATTAACGCGTTGCAAGGAATAACAGTTACAATTTTGAATAGCATTGCAGGTGTTACTGTGAAATTTGAAATTTAAGTCAATAGAGCATTCCTGCAATGTGAAATATATATATTTAGTTTTATTTAAGTTAAGAGTTAAATCATTTGACAAAAACCATTTTCTAATTAAAATAAGATCAGATTCAATTTGTCTTTTTAGTTCATTTAAATCGTGACAAGAATATAATAGAACTGAGTCATCTGCATAAGTTATCATTTCACCAAAAATATTTAATTTACAAAAATCATTTATAAAAATTATAAATAATAATGGTCCTAATATTGAGCCCTGTGGAACGCCACGATTTGTTGTGGAAAAGTCACTGTAGGAATCTTTTATTTTTACTCTTTGTTTCCTATTTGAGAGATATGAGATGAACCATTCTAAAATGTTTCCTCTAAAACCGGCATATTGCAATTTATCTATTAATATATAATGATTCACACTGTCAAAAGCCTTAGATATATCAAGAAAAATAGCCACTGTTTTCTTATTTTTATCGATACTGTTGTATATAAATTTAGTGAATTTTATGAGAGCGATTTCCGTATTGCGACCTTTAATAAAACCATACTGATTTTCAGCAAAGAAATTAGTATGAAATAAAAAGTTATACATTTTATTAGATAATGCTTTTTCGATAATTTTAGAAAAAGTAGGGAGAATAGAAATAGGACGATAATTTGTAAATAGGTTTTTGTTACCGGATTTAAAGATTGGAGTAACAGTAGCTATTTTTAATGAATTTGGGAAATAGGATAAACTAATTGATAAGTTTATAAAATTTGTTATAAAACCAATATTTTTAACAGAAAACATCTTTACCAGCTTTATGCTGACACCATCATAATCAGTAGAGTTTATATTTGAAAAAGAATTAATTACACTAATAACATCGTAGTCACACACAGGAAGAAATACAAATGAATTTAAACATGGTAGGATATAGGAGATGTAGTCATTTTGTGGTAGATATGAATTCAGAGTTAAATTAGAAAAATATTCATTGAATTTAGATGCTGTGTCAGAGTCGTTTACCAGTTGAGGTAGATTAGAAGGTTTAGTTATGTTACATATTCCATTTACAAGTTTCCATTTGTCTTTCATATTTTTACAATTTTTAAACTTATTATTGAAAAATTCTGATTTTGCAGCTTTGATATTACTCTTTAACTCGGCAACAGTTGTTCTATAGGCAGTTCTATAAACTATGTCCCAAGGATGTTTCCTCGTTTTTTTAAAAAGCTTACTTTTTCTATGAATTAAGTTCAAAATATGCTCTGTGATCCAATCATTTTTATGGTTTTTAGAGGCTCTTTTGGGGAACTTAAAATTATTTCTTATATTTTGTAATCTAAAAATTAAATTTTGATATTGAAGATCAAGATCATCAGAAAAATTCCATTTAAAACTATAACCAAGTAGATAATCATAGACTAGCTTATAGTTAATATAGGTTTGCTTGTTTGTATCAGAGTTACTTTTGTCTAAAGTTGATAAAATAGAATTGTTTAAATTGCAGATAGTCATAAAATGATCACTTATGTCAGTAATATAAATTGCAGTAGAAACTGTAAAAATTTTGGATTTTACAAATACATGATCAATACATGTTGAAGAAATATTGACACGAGTGGGTTTGTTAATGTAGCTTTGATATCCCTTAGCTGATAAGGAGTTTAGGTATTCATTAGTATCATTGTCATTGTTTAGTATATTTATATTGAGATCACCCATTATTATAATATTAGGTTGGTTTAGAGTACATAATATATTTTTTAATTCATTAGTAAAATGATCAATTTTAAAGGCGTGTGATCGATATATTGATAAGATTGCCAGATTATAAAAATTACTGTATAATAATATACTTTCAGCAGATTCAAAACATATGTCTAATGCGATCAGATTCAGATGTTTTTTACTGTATACAACAATTCCACCTGAGCGATTTATCTCACGGCAACAAAAAAAGGATTCAAATTTATCTATTGCATAATAATCAATTTCATCACTGTATATCCAGATTTCTGACAAAATAATGACATCAATAAAATCAACAAAATTTGAGATATGGGAAATAAAACTGTCAAAATTTGCACGAATGCTACGTATATTCAGATGTAAGATAATAATATTTGACTTACAGCCAGTTGGTTCGGATTTGAGATAATTTTTTAGTTCAGAAGAGTCTTCTAATAAAATACAACCATCAACAGTAGGAAAAGGATAAGATTGTTCACAATTGAAGATTCAGGTCATCAGTGGATTTAATTCTTAAAATTTTGGAAGACTCGTCTTTTCTAAGGAAGATCTTCCCATTACGAACCCAACAAAACTTGTAGCTGTTTTCCGATTTAGTTTTTCTGGCCTGGTGGAATAGGAATTTGAGTTTAGGGGTTAGATGCTCGTTGAAAAATATAGGCATATCACTAAATCTTTCATTGACTTTGTTTGCTGATATATGGCAAGCTTTTAGGGATTTAATGCACAATCACGAACTTCTTTCGAGATGAATTGAACCACTATAGGTTTGGGTCTGTCTTTGTTAAAGCTGGGTACCCGGTGAGCTGCTGTCACGTTGTTTATCATTTTCATATCCGAAATATCTTCTAGCTTTAAGAGGACCTTGTTTAAATCTTCGTTTTCACATTCAGGGAGACAAGAAATTTCCAGGTTCGTCCTTCTAGAATACTGCTTTAATTCAATTACGTCAAACTGAAGATTCTTGATTTCATTTTTGATTTCGGCGTTTTCCTTTGAAAGTCTTTCATTATTAGCTTGAAGGTTTTTATTAGTATGTTGTAGAGCTTTTACTTCTGCCTTTAGATCGTTTATTAAAGAATTGTTGAACTCTATTGATTTTTCGAGATCTGAAAATTTTGTAGTGATAAGATCTTTAAGCTCACTAAATTGAGATTTCATCGTAGCTGAAGAATCATCATATTGAAGTTGATTGGAAAGAGAGGAATTAGATAAACGAGAGAAGGAATTAAATAAACGAGGAATATCTGCAACAGGTACATGGTACAATTATGAAATCTAGAGTTTCAGCAGCTGTCCATCTGACAGATGATGAGGTTTTAAGTCTAAGATGGGTACAATGTCGTTAGACATGTCTGTTCGTCAAGATAATAAAGTATGAAGGATAAATTAGTTTGATAAAAAAACAGTACTTATTAGCTCTTCATATTTTTGAGCAACTCCTTTTGACAAGGGCAAAAGTTAGTAAAAAAAAGTTAATAAAATACATTGCGGTGCCAACATCTACAGATGTCAAAGAATATAATATTAGTAAGGAGGAATCTGTTTAATTAGAAGGATTAACTATCACAAAATAAAGACGGAAACAAAAATGTTGATTGTTAAAACTATTTAATTTTTTTTTACCTTAGTATCATAAATTCTTGAATCTTAATCAAAGAAGACGTAAAATCAAATACTGGAGAAAAATTTATGCAACTTATGCGTTTTCAAATATTTATTTCTAAAAATCTTAAAATATAATCTGAAATCCATTATTCCAGTGAAGAAGAAATAAATTCCTCAACAAATATTACACAATAAAAAATAATTGGTGATAGTGTTGATAGTACGCCAATAATCAAAAGGTGACTATCACTCTGATAAAAATGATGGTGAAAATTGCATAAAATATTAAGTTAAGTGTATTTAGTGTAATATGTAGTATTACTATCTAATTGCACAAAACAATTGCTTTGCAAAAGCTCATTAATTATATTAAAATTAGCTCACTAATTCTACCCTATGTGAATCGAAGGTCTTTAAGAACTTTAAAGTATAGATATTTTAAGATTTAATAGAGCCTGAAACAAAAATTCTACCATTTTGTTTAAAAAAAATTAAATTTAAAGAGTTTATGTATCTATTTTAACTATATTTATGCTATTCTTCTTTACAAAAGTCAGGTATAAATTTGCTTGATTAAGACCCAGCGTCCATTCTAATGGACAGTGTAAAACACACAAAAAAAATTAATTACAAAAAAATTACCGATATATTATGTTTTATAACCCCATTTAGATTATAAATACCAAATTTTATGAAAATCTGATAATAACTTTTTCTTTGGGTCTCAAGAGGATATACACTTAAAATTATAATTAGTAAATCAATAAATGTTGAGTTTTAATATATAATTATTTAAAAATATAACATCAAATAACAAATTATAATTCAAAAACTGTATTAGTTGTATGTATTAATTTGCTTTAACTAATAGACATATGAGCTGCTCAAGATACAAGTGGCATAAATAACTTGAGAAAATAAGGATTTGTAAAATCTCAATAAGTAGCCTGTAAGAGCTGCCTAAAAATTATATTTCCATAGGAACAACACAAGCGCAGCTAAAGAAAACTTTCAACTACTGAGAACTGTGTGTTCTATGGACTTACATCACTTTCATTCCAACCATCTCATACATTAAGACTCAGTTAATGAAAAATACTAAAACAGATTTCAATATATTAAACAAAATGTTTCGGTTTTAACTATTAACTTAAACATACTTAATACAGAACTTAATTTCAACTCTATCTTTTCACTATTATTTATAATATGTAACCTACAATTCGTACAACTCTAAATGTATTTCACAAAACTTATCATCATAAAAATACAGCAAAACACTGAAAAAATGTCTTTCAAAATTAATTTTCATAACCATCAAGACATTCATTTTATCTGTTTACAACAAAATCGTCTAGACAGATGATTATTTCTGGGATTATATTAAATGGGGATTTTTTCTTAGTAAAAAGTTTAAAAGGATTTTTTACTGTGTATAATAATGAAGTTGAAAATTGTAATCAAAAATATTTATTCTCCAGTAAAAAAAAATATGTCTTAAATGGTCCTCCTACAAACTGCAATTCCTGTTTGACAATATTCCACATCTTCATAATCATAATCACAATTTTAATACAAGAAAATTCAAAAATAAAATATCATCTTCCCATCATAAAAAAATCCACTATTCTGTACAAATTAATTTCTCCATCAGATCTTGTGCAGTGTAATATACCTGAAAGCAGAAGATATAAAATCGTGAACACAAATATAATATATAGCACTATCTGAAAGTAGAGAAAAAAGTTTTATTTAAATAAAGCTCATAGAACCAGAACTCCCCTTTCAAAGCTCGAAATTTTTATTTCAAAATTGTATATGTTTATGATCAATAATTCTACATGTTTCATTTTAAAAATTGATATGTAACATAAGAGATATCTAAAGCATTTCCCTTAATTACCGAATGTGAATTACAAGTGTTTTTATGGGAGAAGTTATGAAAAAGTTCATTCAGCTTAATTATTACCACATAGTGAACATGTAAACTGTAGGCATTGAAATGAGTCAATATATTATGACACGACGCCAAAACCGTGTATCTGCCTTTCTTTTTAACATATAAGGCGGAACAGATTTCTTAGTTTTTATAGTAGGTATATATCGGAAATTGCGTTTGACATCAATTCAGGTGGGCCAGTATCACTCAGTGATTTCAAAAATGCACTGAGGCAAAATCATAAAAAAATATTGACGGTTTTGGCATTAGATATTTAATATTTGACATAGATATTAGATATTTGGTATAGATAAATTAATACTTATTAAATAGGAGCGACTATGTAACTGTAACTGTGAACATTTATACCATCTTTCTTCAGATAAAAAAAAATCCCTCAGATATACATTTTCATGTAGAAATTGGAAAATATATAATAAAAAATAATCATAAATAAATAACATATCAAACAATATTTTTCCTACTTGCTTAGAATGTTTGTATGAAGGCTTTGCTAAAGTTTTCTTTCGTTATTGTTCGAATACGTCACTTTTTATTTTAACCCGTACATAAATACACTTATTAATAAATACAGCAGTGCTTTCCAAACTGTGTGCCGCGGTGCCCCGGAGCGCGAACTGTCCCTAGGGGCGCCATGAACTCAACTGCAAATTTTCGCATCCTCTTCTAATTCAGCACAACATCCCATATAATCTCAAACTTTTTTGCAACTTAAATTTTGGAATATTGATTTCCAGAAATTTTCGAGAACTCAAAGATTTAAATCAGTAAGATTGTTTTGAAGATTCCCTTTGCTCCCTGATATTATGATATTTCCTTGCATCAATCCTCTTCTATGTATCTCTTCTACAAAGTCTAATATATATTTGAATATGTAAACATGTTTAATATTTGAACATTTTGAGAGGGAAATTTTGGAGACTAAATTTTTAGGATTAACTTATCAATAGAGTTTAGCTGTTTTATATTATTATGTGAAATTTATTCAAAGATGGTTATGAGGGGTGGTTGTAAAAATTAATAAAAAATGTTTGAGAAATTTAGATGAAATTTTAGTCTGTTTATTTCATTTGCTTTAATTTAATTTTTTCTGGAAAATTTTTGTCAAAATATCTAACGTAAAATTTAGTATAAAATATAATTTTTTGCACAGTGCACAATGTTTTGTTTCATTGTGAAGAAATTAGAAAATGCATCAAAAGTTTTTCTTTTGTCATTTCGTTTTAATTTTCTCCCTTTAAAAACAACACACAAGCAAATAAATTAGCAGTTAGCTAGTTCAAAATGAAAAGAAAGCCACCATGACTCTTGGTAAAACGGAATAAGTTTATACCCATCCCCTCAGGCGAAAGCCACGAAAACAAAGTATTAAAAGAAGACAAGGAAAAAAAAGACAGGCGTCCCACGGAAATAAAATGCCCAAAAATAAAGTCCGATAAGAAATCACAGGCCTCCAGGGAAGATGGGGTAAGATAAAGAGGGGCAGGTTCCATGAGAGCGGTTATACGACGATATTGAGGGGGTGGAACGAGTCGGCTAATCATGTCTCGAACATAGCCAGTCCAGAGTCGTTTGCCGGAGACATGAAAAGGGTGGGACCGTTGACAAGTGACAACACGCATAGTGGAATCTGAAGCAGACCAGAGGCAGAGTATTCCATAGACTTCTGGATGATGGCGGAATCAATAAGAGTGATGGGGAATGGGTATTGCGACTTTAAATTAAATTGCAGTTTCTTCAAAGGGTATTTGCCTTTCTTTGTTTTGTGGGGTTAGCTTTGAAGAATGGGAGACTTATTCGGAGGAAAATAAACTTGTTTATTAATTCCCGTGGTGATTATTTTTTTTTGTTCCCGTTTCCTTAAAGCTCGGATTTCGTGTTTGCTGATTATCTCGAAATGATACTTTGTTTTCTGTTAGGGCCGGAGTTAATTTATTATTCAGGAGAAGAGCATCTTCTGAAAGAAATATAATACACTTACGAGTTATTTCGTTTTGACTCCATCGGAAATTATCCTTTTTTTTTGCTTTTTCCCTTAAAAACATTTGGAGAAAGTGGTGCATGATTTAGAGATATTCCAAGAACGACATTTCTTTTTACATCTTAACTCGATTTCAAGATTCTGGAAGATAATTTGTCTTGTGAGAGGAGCAAAAGTTTTCATTCGAAGTCAAACTCAATCCCGAAGTTCTTTATTTTTTAGAAATATAAGTAAAAGGATTAGCATTTCATTCAAAAATACTGAATGCTTTTATTTTTGAATTCGTAAAAACAAAAATCACATTAATTTACTACTTGTTCGGTTATATATCGACTAGATATGCATTAAAATTGGAATCATATAAGTTGTTCAAATATTTTCATTGAAACTATTTAAAATCTCTAAGTATGGAATTTTAAACCTGCGCATGTATTCTAATCGCCAGTTTGAAAAAATTGAATACTGACCAAAAATTGACAAAATGACATTTTGTGGTAAAAAAAAATACCTCGAAGCTTCGCTCTACACGCTATACATGAGAGTGAAGAAGGAAAAATAATAACCCCTTTAGACAGAAATAGACCCTTGAATTTGGCGAAATCAATGTCCATCCACTGTATTTTTTATTTAATTTGAAAGTTAGTGAAGCTAATTTGTCTTTCTTTTCTTATTCTTTATCCAGTAAACTAAACCACAGTCAAATTTGTTTCAATTTTTAAAGTGTTATGACTTTTTTTATTCAGTGAATGTTTAACTCCATTGATACTCCATCCATATTCATTACACTGCCTTAATGACTCGGTTTCATAATACCTTTTAATTAATATTTGTCTTATTCTTTCTATTTTTTAATTTTATACTGTAAACTAATAATAAATATAATTTAATTTCAAATTTTTAGTTATTTTTAAAACTTGAATTGGCAAGAGAAAATAGTACTTTTTTAGGCCACAAAAAAAGACAAGTTAGCAAATTTGCAAGTTTTTAGTGTAACGGGTATACTGCAGTTTTTGCGTTTTTAGCTAAATAAAGACAAATTGTATCTGAAAAATCAAAGAACCTTGCAAATTTGGGAACTTTTCCTTTTCACCATTGAGTTTATAGGTTTCTTAAAAAATTAAATCATTGTAAGGTTTTTAACCTTTTATATATCAAGTTAAGAACACAATTAAAAAATTAAATTAAATTAAAATGGAAATAAAGTATTTTAAATTTAATTATGCATTATCAAATACTACATATTTGCGTTTTTTTTTCTGTTTTCAATGAAGAAAATGATTAAATTATTTTGAACAAATATTTCCGTATGTGTTTTCCATTTTCGACCAAGAGAACTAATAATTTTAAATTTATAACGACATTTGAATTTTTCTTTTTCATGAATTGCCTAAATAACAGTTGAAAATAAACAAGTGACTCAGAAAAAGGGGTGAAAATGAAATTAACTTAGCTTGCGATACATTGCATACCTGCATCAAAAAGGGAGGTTAAGCATATTCTTTTGGATTCTGAAAAAAATTAAAATAAACTTTTCAAATTAATGATAATTTAATTAAGTGGGACTTTTAAGCCCCGTCCTTGTATGGAGAGTTTTACATGTTTTTCTTATAAGGTAAGAATGTGATCCTTGATTTAAAGTATTCATAATATAATTTTTGATTTAAAGGCTTTACAAAAATCAATTTCTTACTTGTATGTCACAATAAGATGTTTCTTCTATAATACTTAAAAATGCCACGTAGAAAAAACACTGCACCTCAAACAAAAATTCGTGATAGTTTTGTGCGTTGTTAAAAATTAATCAGCGAAACTTTAGAAACTTTATCACAATCTATACCAGAAACCATTGCTTATTAACAAGTCTGGTGTGAGATAGGGGAATATTGTCGTATTAATCAGCTTTTAAGCAATCATGTAAATTTGAATATTTCATCTCTTTTGAGAAGTTCCTGAATAAGAATTCATTACTATTATAAGATAAAACCTAAAGTGAGTTCCGAAATTCACATTTTATGCATAATAATAATGTTTGAATCAAGTTATAATAATATCTGGAGACAAATTTATTTTTGGTCTGTTTATTACATAAGTTAAATAATAATAATAATTTATCAGGTTTTGTACCTTATATAAAAGGTAATTATAATTATGATATGTAGAAATCATATTATGCAGTTAAAAGGCTCTACTTCATAACTAAACAATTTTTATGCCCCGGTGTTTGTATTACGAGTAGTAGAATAAAATAGGTTTCTAAACCCATGCACTTTATGAGTCCCTGAGGTAAAACACTGAAAATTGAAGTTTATTTTAAGTTTAAGAATTCCTAAGATGTTTTCTCATACTTTTTTTTTTACTTTTTTGCGTTCATCTAAACTTTTAAAGCCTCTCTGTTTTAAAACTTACTTTGTTTAGATAAAGTGCTTAGCTTTTAAAGAGGTGATCCCGATTGTATGATATATATCATAATTAAGAAAACTTTAAAAAATTACAGTTTTTTTATTAGAAAAGTGTAGGCGAACTTTTTTTCATTTACTTATACCTATACACAATTTTTAACAATTTTAACATTACAAAAATAAAGAAAAACAACAAAAATTGCTTATAAGAGCTAATTTTGAACAACAAAATAAAGACAATAATTTTAGTGATTTAATATTCTTGCCAATAAAATCCTTATTATTTAAATTGTAGACTTTTAGAATCACAATCTCAAAATAAAAAAAATATATACAAAAGTTTTTAAAAATGTTTTA
Source organism: Tetragnatha montana (assembly GCA_963680715.1). NCBI lineage: Eukaryota > Metazoa > Arthropoda > Arachnida > Araneae > Tetragnathidae > Tetragnatha > Tetragnatha montana. The sequence goes on from OY796685.1 coordinate 14,432,285, forward strand.
GTAACTATAATAACAATTTACAAATATTCATTTTTGTACATACATGGCATATTTAATTTTTATTATGCAGGCACCACGTTCAGCTTTAAAAACTTATAACTATAGTTGATTTTAAAAGTAAAAACATTTTGCAGTTTGTGGTGTTTATATTCAGTTAATTTAACTTTTATGGGGTTACATTTATTATATGGTTACAAAATCTCATAGGGAAAAGTTTGGAAGATATTTATTTTTAGCGTTTGTATTCAATGAATACATTATCATGAATTGAATGCATTTACCTCTATTTTTCAATTTAAAAAGTAAAATTTACTTCTCTAACATATGGTATCATAAACACTAGCTAGGTATCTATAAAAAAATAAACTTATAGAGCTTTTTGCACGTTTTTACTCAAATTTATCCACTATCTATTTCTTCTTCCGACACGTTTTCTTCCCAGGTGCTAAATCTCCTAAAATGACGTGTTTTACGACCTGCAGAACAAGAGAACTTAGTCCACGACAAAAAAGGCAATCACTGCAATAACCGTAAATTCCCGAGATCTCGCCGACTTCCATATTTATTATTTCTTGGGTGCTCTTGCGGGTGCAGATATGAACGCATGATCCATCTCGGAGATGGTAAACACTTTTGATGTATGAATCACGTGACTTTCTGGTCGATGCCTCGGCGAGGAATGGTGGAAAATTTATAGAGATTGCATTATATCCTCTGGATAAAGGTGTGATTTCTTTCTTCTTTTTTCTATTATTGGGGTAGATTGAATTGGTGATACACAGAATCCGTTATATGTGTGATGTGGTTAGAAGGAATGTGGCGTAAGTCATCTACAACGTTTCTTGGTTTTCGGGTTTTTTTGTTACTAATTATTTTTTAATGTATTTTTATTAAAATATAATTAATAAATTTGACTAAACTAATAAATAAATTTGAAAATATTTACAAACTTAACTTCTATAATTTTCTTTATTTTTTCTGGAAAAGAAAAACATATTTTTGTTGTGATGCACTTAAATAAGCAATGAGGTGTGATTTTTTTTTCCAAAAACATTACTTCAAAACTTATAAAAGGGAACTTTCATTGGCAGATATATTATTTAAGAGCCGAAAACTTATGTAACTGAATACAACATCAATAGGAATATTTGAAGTAAAGAAAGAAATCATAAAAAGAATACATGCAATCCTATTTAACGAAGTTCAATTTACATTTTTCTCATGAAAATCTTTTAAGTCCACGTTGTTATGAATGAGTAATTTTGTCATTCTTATTTTCAAAGTATGAAACTTAATCATCCAATAATCTTCCCAAAAAGTTTCAAATTATGGTAATTCAGTCGCAGCATAAACAAACTTCAATATACTTGAATAAAAAGTGACCCTAATTGACTTTCTCTCGAGAGCCCATCCACATCACACACTAAGTGAACCTTATATAATAGCCTACTTTCCAATTAAATAAATGCATTGGCTTTTGACATACGACAGGGCGATAATATCTGGAACTAGCCTTGCATATAAACGCCAACATTACCCAACAAAAGAAATATTACGTTTATCATCAACGCTGAATTTACCGGAGAGATAAAATTTTCTCGTTGAGAGCATTATTACCGTAATAATAGCCTGGGAATGAGGGTATAGAACGTTTATTGACTCTGGCAATTTAGTTCCTTCACGTCCCTCGTATATAAAATGACCCTTTTTTCTCACTCGATTCAAGTTATAGAATTGCTGTTTTAAGGTAGAATCAATTTTTAGGCTGTCGTTTACGATAGCGTTTATATGCGTTTCAGGTATAGGGGGATTGAGTTGTCAACGGTTGGGCTGAGGGAAGAGTAAGGATGAATGGGGTGATTTTTTGGCGGGATTAGAAATTCTTTTTGGGATCAGTCTTATTTCTTTAACCTTTTGTGTAGATCGGAGCTTTAATCCACTGGCCCTGTGAAGCTTTTTGATGACATTGATATTTTGATCCATGACGATGATTTAAACCCCAAATGTTCCATTAGATATTGGGTTATTCTGTATTTTGATTGCTTTATTATTTTTGAATATAAGAATATAGTATAAAATGTCTTAATATGAAATAACATTACAATGTAGATAAATAGTGTTTATAGAAGGTAAACATGTAAAATATTTTATAATTCATAATTAAGCTGAATTCTCTTGTATTTTTTACATATTTCTCTGACTTTTTCAAGAAGAAGCGGAATGGCTTCGTCACCAACATAGTACAATGTTTGAATATAATTTTATAATAGTCTTTATGCAGTAGTTTTTGTGGAAAATTGGTAGCAGTTTTAGATTGAAAAATTATTTATTAATTGACTTTATTAAATTATTTTACTGTAGAATCTATTATAAAAACCAGCCGTCTCACCTTTTGAAAGATTTTGCATTGGCAAAATCCCTCAGTTGCCAAATTTTCACCATTGAATATTTCAGATTTGATTTGTTTAAAAACAATAGATCGGCTTTAAATTCGCGCCAACTTGGCTACCTATAAGGAATTTCACCAAAATTAACTATATTTCAAAGACTGCTGGTTTTTATTATAGCTTCTACCGTATTAAAATAAAACTTCCATTCAGAAAAAAAAATAAACTTTTTCTAACATCTTGTTTGATTGCATTTTAAAAGATTACAAGAGTAGTTAATGAAAATTCATTTCCTTATGTAGCTATTGATTGAAAATTTAAGTATTCCAATTAATGGAATTTATTGATTTTTAAAAATATTCTCAGCTTTATGAAGATCTACGGATATATAAAAAATATTTAATTGATGTTTGAGATATATCTTTGGTTTACTTTATTTTTTTTATTTATTTATAAATTCACTGCATATATTCACTGCACATAAAGCATGCTTCAAAATAAATAAATAATAAAAAAAACATTATCTTGCGAACCTGGTAAACAATTATGTTCCATACAACACATTTATAAGACTTAGAACATTCTTTTATCTTTTCATTTCTAACAATTTACCGTAAATAAAAATGTGATTAACTCTAATATTACATTACCGATGCAACGAATATTATAGATAGCTAGCTGTGTTTAAATGTAATTAGAATGGAACTAACCCGATCGACTATCTCACTTAACAGACTCCATTTTATTCAGATAAAACACATTAAAGGCAACCATTCTTCTCGAAATTCCCTCATAAATAATATTCCGTGGTGTTTAACTTGCGATAATTACACATTAATGATCCGTACTCCTCCGTTGGTCCATTAAAAATAAATTAAAATGTCGTTTGGAATTAGAAAATCCCAATTATTAGAGTTCTTCTCGAAATTGTTTTCTTTTTAACAAAACGTTAAAAAAATTAAAGACTTCAAGGGATGTAAATTAAAGACGTTACATGTCTCGACGTCGGTATTCCTAATTGATTGAATTAAAATACAATCAAGAAAAAAGAATTCTCCCAGCCATTTTTTTTTCGTTCTATCCAAAGAACGGATTCATTAGTTACTTCAATCAGACTTCCTTTAAATCTTTCTTCTCAGAAAGAAATCTCGAACTTTCTGATGCTTTCAGATTTGTAGAAAATGGAAGCATTAGTCTTTAAATCTTTTTTTTTTCGTTCCGACGCTGCTCTTAATCGCCTTTCAACGTTTTTCCGTCCTAATCTCGATTTTTTAAACTCTCTTGAAGTGTAGATACCGGTAGAATAAAAGAGAACTGCTACCCTGGGCAGAAGTCAGCCCGGGGTTGTATTTAATTTCCCCTCTTTTATATCGTGATCGGGTTAAAGATTAAACCGAAATTGAAAAAGATGGTTTTTCTTCCCTTTATTTTTTTGCTTTATTAATTTTTTGATATGAGAGGGATTTATTACATTCTATTTTTTCAGTCACAATTTTTGAGGCTTTACCAATATTAATAGGTAAATAGTTAATGCACAATTTTTAATTTTAATAATTAATTAAGAATTAATTTTTCTCTGATGGTAATATGTATACACGCATAAATGTGTGTCTTATTTTTTTCATAAAGGTTTCATTAATGCTATAATTGTTTTATTTTTTTCCTTTCTTTTCTTCATGTTTTATGTTTCCTATGATCCTAATACAATTATATGTTGTTTAAACGGATTGCAACCCCCTAGGAAACTAATAAGGTTTTTCATACACTGTTTTTTGTTCGTTTTTCAAAATGGGTTTACTATCAATTAATAAATTATTTTTTAAATACTAGAAATCTAATAAATTATTGCTTGATCAATTACTTGTGTGTGGAGTGGCATAATCTAATGGAAGAAGGGATCTGATAAATTTTATTTCAAAGGTTTTATTACCTACTAGTTGATATGCCCGGCCTTGCACGGGTGGAGTTACAGATTTTTCTTTCAAATTTTTAATGCATTTTATACCTTATTTAATGGGGTAAAAGTATTTAAATCCATCCAAGTGTCATGCATTTTAATTTTGAACGATTTCTACATTTTACCACATGATCCCCATGAAAGAACAACCAAAAACTAGTAAAAAATATTCTCCAAAAATTACTTAAAGTACTCATTTAGAGACCTTGATTACTCATTTTCAGGATTCTAATTAACATTTTGTTGAAATTAAATAATTAAAACATATTCCTTCAATAAAAGAAAATTCAAACTTTTTCTTAATAGGTTTTGGTTTGTTGACACCAACTTTCTTAAAAGCTACAATAGAATCATCTTAGATTTTACATCCTCGTTTCCACGGTGACTATTTTAACAGGAATGCTCATCCTTTAAATTTTTCACTTAAAATTTCAACTCGAAATAAAATAAAATTTTCTGCTTGAATTGTTTCCGTGACATTTTCACTACATTTTTCGTCGACCATTGTATTTATTAATACAATGTAAATAAGAGTTAGTAATAAAAGGAGCATTTCTGTCACTATGTTTAGCGATCTAAAGATATATCAATGGGTGTTAATGCGTTAGAAGAGATAAAAAATTTTAACTTGTCTCGCAAAGTTTGATTATACCCGTAGATGCTGGTAAACTTGTCCGTCCATGGTCCGTTTCCTATTAGATGGAGAATAAAATTTACGTTATTAAAATTGTTTAAACATTACGGATGACAAATTGTGAATATGATAGGAGTAAGAGACAAATATGCTTTTAGCTTTCATGTTCCATACGAGACTGATAACAATAAAATAAATTAAGTAAAGTTTTCTCCTTTTGTAGTTGGGTAAGTTAATGTGTAAATCAACTGTTTAAAATTGAAGAAAAAAAATATACAATGGAAATGTCCATATTGAATTATTCGTCGGTTTTTAAAATACAGTGCTTTGAAAATATAGGAATTTAAAAACAAAGCCTCTAGTGATGTATTTGCATTTCTAACTATTCTCAATTGTATATTCTTATTTCGGTCAAGATAACATTCCTTTAAAAATTCAATTGAAATACTGTGATCAAAATATCATGGAGTGTCTTCAGGTGACGTCATGACCTGTTAATTTCGTTAAACTGTTGCAGGACAAAGCGTCTGTTGTTAAGGCCGTGGTTATTTGCCGGTATCTGTTGCTAAGGCGGTTGTTAGGAATGGGGTCACGTGATTGCAAATCCTTCAATAGAAGAATTCCACGACCAGTTATTTTCTGTAACTGTTAACCTTCTGCATGGCAAAGCGTCTGTTGCTAAGACCGTTGATAGGTCCGAGTCATGTGATTGAAATTGCTCTATAGTTTATCTATAGGTACTAGAACTTTGTCTTTTGTATTAAAAAACGTTAACGTCATCGCATTCAGAAAATTTTCAATTTAAGAATTTTGAACTCTCACAATAAAACAACTATTCAATTGGATTATAGGAAATTTGGAACCTTTCCAGAAAAATGTTTCGAAATCATTTTAGTTGATTTGATTTCTAGTTCTAGAGTAATTTAATGCAAAACCTGGCATTATTTTTTTTGCTGCGAGTCTGGCTCAAAAGAAAACTATCAGCAGAAGAATTACGTTCTTTTGTAATTAATTAACATACTCTTATACCATATTGAGTTTTGCACCTCCGTCACCTTTTTTTCTTTACAAAATTTAAAATTAGTTTTATTGTGATTAAATTTTGAACTTTCGAACTTTTTGAAGCATTTTCAGTTTTCTTCAATGTAAAAAAAGCCAATTACGGTATATGTACATTTTTTTTAACACAGCGATAGAGAACAGGGGCTGTGCGTCCCCCTAGTGTTAAAAAAGACACAATATGGATTGTAGTATTTAGACTTACATTTCTCCAATTGGGCATTATGAAATTCTAAATATTATTAACACCTATTGCATTCCAGTAACTAAGCTACTGTAAATACATTAAGTCAGATAAACCCTGTTTTTGACAAAATAGCACCTTTTAAAAAAAATTATATTGAAAAGTAGAGAGCTCTAGATCATTTTTCTTACAAATATCACATAAGACAAACATTTTTAACTGATCACAATAACACATAAGCTCACACATCTACCAACTTTAAACAGTTTCTTCTTCATATTCTCTTCTTAAAATTTCCATTTATTTAAAAGTGGAGAATAAGCGAGTGAAAAAAAAATTAAAAGCCCACTCTTCGACTAAAAAATGAATTGCTTTAAAAGCTTTCTCTGGCAATCGGATATTACAGTCTCGAGGGGAGCTGCCATGTTAATGATAGCCAAGTCTAAGCTTATAATCTCCTGAACGTCATTTTTCTGTATCTAATGCACTTTCTCCGTATGATTCTCTCCGAAGATTAGAGAGGCGAGAACACCCCGACAAAGAAAGTACATTTTTACAAACTCGATAATTCTTATTATCGATTTCGTCTGAAGAATAATAATATACTCTAACTTAAGTCTCGAAATTTTCCTTTTGATCTGGTTTGTCGCGGACTGGAGATTGGTATAACGGGCTTAAAGCAGAAATGGGGTTCGCTTGGGAAAATATTATTTACTGCTTTTGATTGGGCAAGCAGAAGCTGCAGAAAGAGAAATTAACTTCGAAACTCTTTTAAAGAGTAAACAGTATTTCAAAAGAGGAGTAAGATATTTGGGCTATTTTAGTAAATTTTCAACAAGATAGATCACAGGTATTCAAAACAAATAAGCTTTTTCTTCAAAGGGGTTTTCTTCCGATTTAGTAAATTAATTCCATATGTGTGGGCATTGAAAGTACCTAATATAGAAACTACAAAGAGGAATTCACGTAGAGGGGAATGTTTCATTAAGTCTTCCTGAATCGCATGAATTCTCTGGCGGCTCCACAACATCTAATTTATTTTAATAAGGAATTTTACCAATATTTGGTCGCAAACATGAAATGTGGAACGAATGTATCAGTGGAACGAAATAACATCTAACTTACATAAGTTGGATCCGGTTAATTGGAATACGTGGAGAAGTGGGACAAATACGTTAGTCCCTTGCCCAATCCCCACTTATAAACCTTCATTGCTGACGAAGAAGGGATATAAGTTATCCCCGAAACAATTTAATTTAACCTTTTTTATTGCTGTTTTTAAAGATTTTATGTGCAAATAAAACTCCCATTTCATCCTGTTAACAACTTCGCAATGTGGATTATTAATCCTCCACTTATTCAGACTTGACTGTAAGTATACCTACTGACGTGAGCGGATGAATTTGTATGTACCCCACGATTGGAATTTAAATAAAAAAAAATCTCACTTTAGAAACAATATGCTTTAAATTTCTTTACATAAAATTTAAAACCTGTTAGGAATTACCTGTCTTAATCTAAGAACTTTTTGTCAAAAGTTTCTATACCTAACCATTTAAATACTGACTTCCCCAGAAAAGTACGTTACATCAATCAGCAATTCCTCCCATCCCAAAAAGCTGATCTCGCAAAACTTTCCCTCCGAAAAGTGATCCTGGGATCACTAATTCCAAATAGATTCCCGCCGATAGTTTTCCAAAAGACTCATTCGGTGCAGCAGAAGGAAAAAAAAATTACAATCTTACCCTTTACGTTAAGTAATCGGATTTCATTCGACACAGGGTTGTCTGACATCTTCTTTACTTCCCATTTGAAACAGGGAAGAAGGAAGATCCTTTCCCTCTGCAAGACCGTCTGTGCCCCCTTCTAAACGGCTCCCCATCTGATAACAAGATCAATCGAAGATAATCCATTGGGGGTAGGAAAGTAGCAAGTAGAAAAAGCAAGGGAAAGGAAGGAAAAGGAGTAAAGGGGAAGGAGAGAAGCCCCAAGAAAAAGAGAATGAGTGAGATCTTGTTATCCTGTGACTTGATTCATCCACAGCCTTCTCTCCAAATCAGATTGCTATCGATTAAGCTTCAGCTTAGTATAGAGGCACATTGATCGAATGCGGGTTTTTTTTAACAAACGTTTACTTTTCAGAGGTTTTATGGGGTCTGAAAAACTGCAGGTGGGTGAATCGCGAAGGTTTTTTGAGGGTGAAAATCGAGTTTTGGGTGAAAAGTGGATAGACTTGTCTGGGTCTGGTTACAAAGGGTTTTTTTTGTTGAAACTTATAGTGTTGTTTTTGTTTGCGGTGCTTATCTGTTTTTATGGAATGAGATTAGGTTTGGAAATGCAGTTTTTAGAAAGGGTTTTTACTTTTGAGTATGGATCTTATCACAAATAAAAAGCCTCAATAAAAACTTGAATTAAAATTTACTTCAAAAATATTTTATTCGTCTAGAGAAGATGGAGAAAATTATGCGGTTATGCTTTATGCTTTTAGTTTTATTACTTTACGATATAGCATGAAACCATCGCACTGCCCTTTTTGTTTGATAACTTTTTAAAAAAACATTAAACTGTTTTCATATCACACATCTGAGACATTTTTTTTTTAATTAGAATAACACTTGGCAGAAAAAAATTATACCTTTGGTTATAGAGTAAAAATTTAAGTGACTTAATAAAGCGTGTATTATAATTATTTCAATACCAGTATGAAAGCTTAAAAATATCTTCCAGTCTATAATTTTGTCTTTTATGATTATTAAGCTATTTTCAACCTGGTTTCTGAATTGATAAATAGCTATCATGAAAATCATTAGAAATTTATTACTCTTAAAAAATTATTCTTATACCTTAAAACGGTGATATCCATATACTACCAGAAACGTATCCAAAATAATTAATAATGTTTGGCATATAATAATTGCTAAGTGACTCAAGATTCAAGAATAATATAAATTATTATTATTATATACTTATTATGAATTACTATATCTCTCTCGACAATAATATTTTTATGCATAATAATACAATTGAAAAATAAATATTTGATATGTACTTCTTTTTTAACATTTTCTTACTAAACTGTAAAATTAAACTGATTGGCGCCAAAGTGCCAATGGTTAGTATTCCCATCTTCGTTCCCGTGACCGAGTGCTCTGGATTCCTGTCCCCTATCGTGAGACCCTCAGTGTTTAAATTCCCAAGCACGCTTGGTTCTCAATATCGACCCACTGTAAGGATGAAAGGCTGACTTTCCTAACTAAAGAACTTAAAACTAAACTTTTCATATTACTTTCGATACTTTTTAAAATCAAGTTTCAGTGATGAAAATTACTTTAGGATGTTACGAATATTTAGCCATTTATTCAGCTGCAAACATGGAACGACTAATGCACATATTTTCATAAACAAAACAACACTCAAATAGAACACTTTCACATTTAAGTAACTAGAGATATCATAAACTCTTCAACTTTCCCATAATTTCGCCAAACCCAATCCCTCAACAACCTTGAAAACAGATTCTTGAAACACTTCCCCAATCTAGACTTTTTATCAAATACGCCCCCGGAGCGATTCCTCTCCAAAAGGACACTTCATAAGCAATTAGCAGACTCCTCTTCCATCTCCAAATCGAAGTTCTCAAGAATTTATAAAGCTTTTATCCCGCGACGGAACCCCAAATGCGACTAATCAGATTCAGAGAAGCCTTCGCTGGCGCCGGGCTTTGTTTCGTATTCACTCGTTAATGCCGAAGCATGGCGGAGATCGCTCGGCCAATTCCGCTAATTCCGTAATAACGGCGGCTAAATAGCTGGAAACACTCGGGGTGCCTTTTGCCACTTGCGCGCGCCCTTCGGCGAAAGACGGGAAATTTAATCGGAGATTGGCCGAGAGGACTAATGGGAAGGCCAAATATTTGCGGCGAAATCTGGGGTGAATTAGTCCGAGTGATTTGTGCGTGAGTTTTGGTAAAAGTTGGGGGAATGTCGTCGTCCTATGATTTTTGGTGGGAAATTTTTTGTGAAGAGAAGGCATTTGGATTATAAACACGCTTCAGATTTAAAGCAGAAGTATGTAGTGGAAACGCAAGAAAGGATTTTCCCATTAACCTTAATTAATCAGGTTGGATTTCTAGAGAATTTTTGTGGGTGTTAAGGGGCCATTCATTAATTACGTAAGGATGATTTTGGCAATTTTCGACCCCCCCCCCTACTCCCATGTTAGGGTAAGTAAGATTTTTCAAACCCCTCCCCCCTATTCTTACCTTAAGATTCCATTTCGTTTTTCAAAATAATAAAATGTTAGAAAATGATCAGTTACATTTGATATACCGCCATTTTTTTTAAAAAAATTAAAGCTTCGATAATATACCGAGATCGTCAACATTTTTAAGTTTTTCTGGGGTTATTCAATGGTAATTTGATTATAATAATTTGAATTTGTTTACATTAACTTGGAAAATCTTACGTAAGAATGGGTTTGACCCCCACCCACCCCCCAAGTAAGGGTATGTAGAGATTTTTCCAACCCCCCCTTCCCCTTCGGGACTCTTACGTAAATAATGAATGTCCCCTGAAAGGCACGGAGAAAAATTCGAACAGAGAAGGTTCAAAACGCTATTTTCAAGTGTCATCTCATGTTAGAGAGCAGCACTGTAAATGTATGTGATTGACGGATAGGTAGACAGTAACAATTTGGTGGTCACACCTGTGATTGGCTGTGACGGTTGAACCCATTAATGCCTGAATAGTTGTTTTTCTTAAATATTTTAATATTGTCTACATTAATAAATTTATTAACCCATTAGGTACTAGCGTTACCATATGGTCACACCAAACAGTGCTTTACATTTATTTTTTTCTACACCCAAATAATCTTTATTCGATAAATGTTTTATAGTTTCTGGCTTGGCAAAAGTTCAATTTATCAATAAAAAATTGCAACACTAATATAGCGCTTCATGCCAGTTCGTGGTAGATCCGAGTAAACAGCTCTTTGATTTTGGGCTTCGAAAATGTCGCGGAATAAGAGGCAAGTCTTTCTCTTCTCCACATAACTCACTTTGAAACCAATCTTTTAGCATATTTATATTGTTGAAAGATCAAAGAACAGAAATATATTGTTTTTAAATCAATATGGGAAAAAATTCTATGCTAAAATTAGGTTCTAATATTGTGTTACCATATGGTCACGCTAGTCTTTTAAGTAGTCACTTTTACCCCAGAGTGCCAGCGCGGATAATAGCAAACTAAGCGAGATGGAAAATATGAGTAAACTTAGGCTTATTAAAAACAAGGTAAAATTAATTTTGGTGCATAATTTCAAACCACAACATGAAATTAATTATGATAAAAACATGATCGAGTATTATGGGCTCAGTCGTAAGTCAGTGTGTTACTCAGTCGCAACAGTTGCTTCAAATCACTACCAGAGGTAAAAAATGGTGGTAGAGTGTATTTACCTGGTTAATTGATGTAAGTATCAACAATTAATAGATAATAATAAAAGAAAGGGGATCAGACATATCCCAGTTTTACTTTCGACGGTAGATTGCACCGACATACGTTACTCGCTATTGTAATGCTCCTAAGGGAGGAGGGAATCCCTCAACTTATAAAACTGGTGGTTGTGTGATTGCGGATATTAGATATGATTGAATGGATTATTTTTTTGAAACTGTACTAGATAACAAGAGAAGATGTGCCGGACAACTATGCAAATCTGTGGGGAAAACATTACGTAAAAAATGGGGTGTAGGACTTGGTGTGGGACAAATTACTGAATATCATACTAAATAGTATTTAAAATATGGCCATGGAGGTTGAAATTTGTATTTTTGTATTTGCATAATTAGTTAATAAGCTATAAATTAAAAAAAACTGGGCAAATAAAAAAATGTCATTTTTCATATTTTGCTCACATAAAGGACTAGCGTGACCATATGGTCACATGCCATATTTCCTAAATTTTAATTCTAAAAAATAAAAAAATAGTTTTTTCCGACTCTATTAGCATCAATGAAGATAATTTAGAAAGGGGAAAAAGTTCTGAAGACAAAAAATAATTCCGTCCCTAATGGGTTAATAACGGTTAATAGAACCTCTAAAATAGAGTTTCAGTTATTTAACTACTTTTACTAAAATTACCTTTGGAACTAAAGTGGAAGTGATAATCCCCCCTTATAAAAAACTCAATATTAAAAATCGGAAAGTTTGCTTATTTATCCTCATGTACAGAAGTTAACCTGCACTATCAATATTGTAGTACCCTTTGGCTTTAGCTTGTTTCAGTCTGACCCGAATTCAATTAAAACAGCTATTACCCCAATCTATTTGCTTACGTGGTTAATATAAATTGTTCATACGGTCAAGAACTGCACAAATCAGAGTTATAACTGAAAATTTTGAGTAGGTGTATGTTAAAAGACAACACCGATTTTAAAAGAAATATAGCTTTCAGTAGATAAAAACTGGTTTCGTGTTTTGTTTCAGCGATACAAGTATACCCCAAATCAGTTCTAAAATACAAGTCAACCGAAAATTAATTTTTTGCAGGACTCTGTTGTTGGTATTAGTGCATAAAAACATTCAAAAAATGGGAATGATAAAAACGAGAATATTGGGAATGATACTTGTTAAAATACCAGTTTCAGATGAAACCTCAATTGGGCATATTTCTGTATAAAAAAAAAGTCGCTACAGTCATGTTTGTATGTTTTCATCAACATGGGTAAATCATCTACTATTTGAGTACTCTAAATAAATAAGTATCGGTAAAACATTACTTAAGTAAAAGAAACAAACTATCCCATTCTCTATTTTTTATCAAAAGAGATAAACATCAAAGACCATTTTTACCGAGACACGAAAATTTAATATTTCCCGCAAACCCCACTTTCTGGGTAAACACGTCTACACACAGCTTTCTTATTTTTCAAATTTTGCATGCTTCATCAAAGCTTTTAGCGAAGACATTTTATTAACAAAACTCGCAATTCGATACGGTCCTCTTTTTAAAAAACCCCAACTCCCTCATTTTGCTTCATCTAATAGCCGTGCTGCAAAATAAAAACAGTCTTTTGCGGAAAGACCATTACTCAACAATCACTAGAGAGGCGACCGTGTCTCATGAGTAAAAATAAATTAATTTTTTTTTATCTGACCTAAGTGACATCAACTAACATTTAATTTATTCTCCTGAAATTAGCCGCATATTTTCCCCTCTGAAAATAATGAGCAATTTTTATTCTTCGCTAAAGATCACTTATTAAAAATTAATTAACCACTGAGGTTTTTTTTGTATTCTGCGTTGATTATTTTTGTCGTGTTTGGAGGAACAGTGAAGCGGTGACTTAAAACAGATGTTACCGCAGCGGTAAATTAAAGTTTTGATTTTAAAGAATGTTTTTAAGCGCGTTTCGAAGTTCTCATTTTTTGTTGGAAAACTTGATTGTACGTAATTAAAGTAAGTCTTGCGATCTATTAATTAATCAATGAAAGGAATATTTACTCAAAGAGTTGGGTCGAAAACAATACTGTCATTTTACTCTTAAATAATGTGAATTGTAAGAAGTGTTGAATAGAAGAAATAATAAACAAATAACTAATATCTATAAACCATATTTTTTTATATTTAGTTACTATCATGCTGTTATTGGTGTTTCTTAAGTCTATGTAAAGAGAAAAAATTCTGAGCAAGAAGTAAAAACGTGAAAAAAATTAATTACAGATTTTTGTTTATTAAACGTTTTACCAACTATGGGAATATATATTTAATCCTATGTAATTTATAAATATCAAAAAACTTCTTCCCAATGTCAAAAATTACTTTTTATTACACTGTTCTTTTTTAGAGAACATGTTTCTTTAAAACATCTTAACTGGTTTAAAAACTGAATTTTATGAAATAAGCCTAAAACGAAACTGTGTTGTGCTTCCTATTTAAACTTTTTATATTTCTTTTTGAGCAACTTTATTAAAAGTATTTTTACATTCTTCTAATAAACTTTAAATTACATCAATCCTTTATAATTGAATAACTTCTTATACGTATACTTTGAATGAAACTACCAGATTTTTGTATTAAATAATATATTTGATAGTATTTTTTGTATATTTTAAGTATTACTCCCATTTATCCTGCGACACATAAAAAGTAACTAAAGTAACTTTTAAACCTTAATGATCTTACTTTTATGGTATGATAGAATCGAAGGAGAAAAACTAAGATTATATGAGGTGGATAACTTAGTTTTTCTCTATCAGTTTGTTACATTTTAATACAAGGATATCGTTGAAGTAATATACTCATTTACTTCTCCACTTGAAATGAAAACCTTCATTTCCTGGCTAGAATACTCAAGAGTGATTTTCTCAAATGTACTCAGAGGGGCAAAATCTTATATATCTTAATTATCTGATAGAGATCAACAACTTTCTTTCCTGCAGATTCCTTGCCCTGGTTAGTAAATTGCTTCAGTTACCATGGTAACATGATTTCTAATCAGAACGCGAAATCCTCTGCATTCAGACTAATATTAGAACAGAGTCATGATTGCCAAGATTACGCGAGAAGTATTCCCAATTAATTGTTGCTTCATCACCTGCAGTAATGCGATGAAAGAAATCCAATGTAAGGAAAAGTTTTTCCATCTTTGTTTTTTGTCTATTTTGGGTTAATATGAGTGTATTTTATGCAGAGCAGTAGTATTCTTCATACTTTCCACAACGAGTGTCGTATAGGTGTATTTTCAGATACTGTCATATAGTTCCACTGATAATTGATTTGATCTAAAAAGAAAAAAATCACAATTATTATATTATTTAATATAAATCCTTGTAACCCATAAAATGAAAGAGACAGCATAATTAGAAATTTTATGCATGAAGTTGCTAAGCACTGTTGAAACTTATCATGCATAAAAATAATGATTAATTATATTTTCATGGAATAGATTCTCGGGTGGGATTCACTAATGGGTAAGTCTGTAAGAATGTTTTATTAAAGAAATAACTTTGTATTTTTGTCTGTATACTATCAGAAATTTTATCCTCCTAACACGACTTGTAAATTTTCTAATAAAATTTATATTTTAGGATACTTTTTTATTAATTTAATTTAATTATAAATTTAAACTTACTATTAGACGTGAAAATAACAATTTAATGTCTTCAGCGTTATATCTAAGAAATAAAATTTAAAACTGAATTATTGCAATTATACTGTTTAACTTGAAAAATAATTTATAATAAACTACTTGATATGGATTGTAATTTCTTAAAATTTAATTTGATTTTAGAATTAACGTAAATATAAAGACCCAAATGAACAGGGTTGAGAAAAACGGTATAAAAATAAGATAAATTTTAAATTAGTTATCCGAATAATTTGTTCTCTCTAATTTCCTTTAAAACAAACATTTTAAGTTAAACTCTTGACTTCTTCAAGTTTCATAATTGAAATTTCTAGTTTCTGACGAATTAACTAGTTTTTATAACCACTCCTGCATCAAGTCGGATTTGTAGTGCCAACTGTTCTCTTTACATACGTAAAAGACAACTTCAAATACAAATTGTAATCCACGTACATCAAAGGATTTATTCATTTATTTTTAGTATTTTCCTTCTCGACTCCCTTTTCAAAAGCCGCTTCGACGCTTTCAAACTTTCTTTGATGTTCCCCAAATTTCACGACCAATACTTTTCAAACGCGATGTTCTACATACAACAGCCTTATGCAAATTTCAATTTGCGATGCAAATTTACTGATTATGACGCGTTTGCTTTTTTGGATGATGGATCTGGCGTTTTTTCCCCGGAGCTTTTCAGAGCATATTCAATTAAGCGCGGATGTCCTTTTTTTGGTCCCGTTTCCAAACGGAAATAATAGTAGGGCGTCTGAAGTCATTTAAATGTGATTCCGCTCCTTTCGAAGGATCTCCGAGGATTTTCATTATTTGTCGTTTTAATCAATAACTGTGCGTTAGAGAAATATAATTACGTGTTTTTTGTTTTCTGAAATACCGGCTTAGGAAATAAGTTGAGTTTTAATGCATTACTTTAAACGAAATTAAGCCTAAGTCATTCTTGCTTTTAGATAGAAACTGCTTTTAGTTTGTTTTTTTTATCGACTCTTAGATATTTGGAATAAACAGAAATGTTAAAACAATAAACATTTATAAAATAACGCGAAGTTGACATTCCTTTTAAGAAAATGCCTCGTTCGTTATTGACAAAATTATAGAAAAAAGACTTTTTTTCAAGTTACAGGTAAAATAGTTAATAATAAAGCCGTCATTAACTATATTACATATAGTATTATTTTTAATTAAAATGTTTGATCGGATGGTAACAAGCTTATTTTTGCTTGCTCGCATAGGAATGTGAAATAGTCCGTTGCTAGAATTTCTGTTATAAATTCAAATTATTGTTTTGGAGATAGTTAAGTTTCACTTATTATAATGTAAATTTCTTGACTTTCCAATTTATCCACTAAAAATGTCAATCATATGACATAATTATGTTATTTTTTGTTAAGCGAGTTACATATATCAACTGGCGGTCCCCGAAGTCCTTATTTTCATGTATAATTAACCTGTTGCCCTTAGTAGTAATGCAATACATAGAAATATGTATGCATTCAAGTGCATTTTTAATTTTAATATACATCGATTAAAATTTAAATACGACTTTATTTACATTTATGTATTTTATTAAATTTTATAACTTGGATCTTGTATAATTTGCGTTGTTCAAGGTAGGTTCGGTTCACTTTGAATTATCTAGAATCCACTACATCCGGGTTTGCAAATAGGCGACACAGATGCACTGAAGGCTTTTAACCGACCCGAAAGAAAATTGTAAAGAACGTCAGATATTCATTCCACACCTTAAAATGTCATCATTCATAAAGTATGGTCAATATACGTGGTCCCCTTTTTTATTTTTCTTTGTTTGAGGAACCAAAACGAAACCATCCAAGCTTCGCTGATAACACAACCTTCTAGAAAGAAAAAAGAAAGAAAAACATCCCTAATATATTGCGTGACCGAATTCCCGTAAGGCCAATGGTACACCCCTTCCAGTGTACCAATATTGGCGTATGTGTGCAGTCACGTGACGAGCGTAACGATCCTATGGAACGCCGGCGAATTCTTCACGCCCCATAACTATCCAATCACGCGTCTCCAAACCGCGGGGATTTTTCTTAGGGATTTCCTCGGGAAAGAAGAAATGAAAAAGTGAGATGAGAGAGGGAAAGAGGAAGAAAAAAGGGGATTTCCGGGCAACGGATCTGATTGAAAGCCTCTGTCATCTGTTGCGAGAAGAGAAGTTATATATTACGTCGCCAAAGAAGATGGTAACTCGCCAAAGCGGTGTCATGGCGTAAGATGAGGATTTGGGGTGAGATTCGGGGGAAATCCCCCGCATTAAGTGGGAGAGTTCACTTTATCTTTAGGTAGAGGAGGTCAATAAATAATAGCCTACATTGGTTCTACTTGATGTTTCGTAATTATTAATTAATAGTTTATGAAACAGATTTACCCATGCTTGAAAGGATTGTTACATTAAAATGAGAGATTAAGAACCGCGTAGTATTTCAGTTCAGGTAGCACTTTTTAATAGTGAACATTGTAGATTGTGAGATTTTTTTTTATTTATTAACAAACAAGGCAACGGTGTAATGTTTAGAAAAATTATACACTGTACTTTTCAAACACTGCTAATAAAAATAGTTGTATTGACGATTAAGAAATAGTACTCTGCTTTCTTACAAAATAGCTGATATGCCCGGCCTTGCACGAGTGGAGTTATAGATTTCTTCTTTAAAATGTGTTAATTTATGTCGTGGCAGGGAAAAATAACCAATGTTTGGGAGACAAAATCGTTTTATTACAAATTAAGGCATGATGATGGTTTGGGAGTCAGAGCTAGTCTCTGTCTACAAAATTAAAAGGAGAGCGAATCCAACAGGCGGCGCGGTGGAAAATGGGTTTTTTTAAAGGTGTTCAGACCAATCAGGGGTCCAGAAGGCTCCCACCCCCAAGTTTATCCCTAAGAATGCGAGGATAAAAACAATTATCAGTCTGGGGAGGGGAAAGACCTGAAATGAAGAGATGAACCCAAACGGTCTTGCTGGATAGTTGTTTAGTGAAATACTTAAATCGATGATTTTATATCCTCATATATTTAAAACCTTAAAGTATTAAAATTCATACAGTTATCAAGTATTATAATTTTTGAACGATTTCGACATATACCCCACGATCCTAGAAAATTATCCTCTCAGACATTACTTGAAATGCTGATTTAGAGCCCTTTATAATCATATCTTCAGGATTTTAATTAACTTTTTCGGTGAAATCATTCATTTTGAAAATCATTCATTCGAAATTAAAGCATATTCCATTTTGCTACAACTTGCGACCCATTACATTACAATGGGTCGTAAGTTGTTGGGAGATTCAAAAGTATGAATTAAAGAAGGGACAGTGGATGTGTAAAATATTTTTTTGAAGAAGGGGAAAAGAACCATGCAAAAAAATTCTTTGACATTAAATTATTTCATGGAAGGAATCTACAGGAATGCTAGTTTCAAAACATGATCTAATGAATTCAATGATTGCGCATGCGGCAAGCACTAAAATACAGATTAGGTTATCCAAAACTACTGAATTGATCATTAAAAACAGAAATATTTTAAATATCACTTTAATTAAAAAAATGTAACTTCATTGATCATGTAATCTAATCAAATTTTCGTCAACTTTAACAATTCATCAATTTAATGGAACTATCAAGCTGGTTGGTTCCCAGAATCAGCCTAAAAAGGTTAGTTTTGAATTAATAAAATACAGGGCAGTGCTTGGAAAAAGTTTATAAGAAAAGACAGACACACCTTTAGAAAGTAAGTTTAAAATAAAAAAAAGTCGCACTACATTTACAGGGTGTTTCAAAAATCCCTTTCACTGCTTTTATTTGGAACCAACGTCTCCTAGGGTCATGGAAGTATGGTCTGCTCCTAGGTAAGTAACCAAGGAGAATCCATTGAGATGATTAACACCAAGATAATCCATTGGTATGACTAACAGTGCCCCTAGCAGCGAAATAAAAAGTTAAAAAACTAAAAAAACTGAAAGAGGTAGAGAAAAAACTTCAATGAGAATATTGCTCACTGTGGCTACTGTTATGAAAACTCACTGAAAATATTTCATGAAAATATCGTGAATATTCGCGGAGATATTACCACGGGGTAGGCCTCACTTCCATGACCCTAGAATAGGGAGACGTTGATTCCAAATAAAAGCCTTGAAAGGGACTTTTGAAACACCCTGTATATAGAAGTTAGAAGCTAACAAACATAGGTGAAGAATCAAATGCTTTCATTAGCCGATAATTCGGTTTTTTTTATGATTTAAATATTTATCAAAATTAATATTTTGAAATTCTAGTTTTATTTTTGTGTTACACGTCTTTATAAAGACGTGTAACACAAAAATAAAACTATTAAACTAACAAAAATAAAACTATAAAATAAACTAGATGCAAATTATTTTTCCATATATGGAAAAATAATTTGTATATTATAGTTTAATGTTATAGTTTATAATATTATAGTTTAACTATAATTTTATAAACTATATATATTATAATATTATAGTTTAACTATAATTTGTATATTATAGTTTTATTTTTGTTAGTTTAATAGTTTTATTTTTGTGTTACACGTCTTTATAAAGACGTGTAACAAAAAAATAAAACTAGAATTTCAAAATATTAATTTTGATAAATATTTAAATCATATAAAATCATCCAATAATAAAGCTGAATTCCGAAGCATTACTTTACACATTTTCCTTACTGCCATTATCGCCCCATACTTCGTATATTAAACAAGATTTTGTCATTCCTAAACATAGCAAATAACATCGGTATGAAAATCCAATGACTCACTTACATAACTTCCTAGACGCAGGACAAAAACAAACCGATATCCATATCTATCCACCAAAATACCCCGCAATTAAACGGAGACTGGTCAATAAAGAACTGGATATGGACGTTTATGTTCATGATTTCAGATTGCATTGTAGTACTTCCAACAAAGCTTACTCAGAAAACTAACTTCTTTTTTCATCTGGTATTTGACAAGGATTAGGTCATCCCGGCATGTTGATCTTAGGCAGCAGTCCCGTAACTGAGCTCCAAGGAAAACAAAAGAACTAATCTTGTGTTTCTATAGCTTTTTTTTATTCTCCAACTGTTCCCAAAGTCCGTACTTTGTACCTATCCCACTACTGTGTGATAGTGGGGATTAATACACATATCGGGAGTTTGAGATAAAAAAGTAAACCCCACGTGTTGTGAGCTGCTTTAAGTTATTTGTCTGTACGCTACCAGAATAAAAATGAGGACTCCAGCAGACGGGATAAGAGATGTCCTTTTCTTTTCTGTCTTTTTTTTTTAGGGGGTGTTCTTTTTAAGGAATCCACTCTCGTTTTGGGGAAGTGGATCATTGACAGAATTATGTCCTGCAGTTGTTCCTGAATTTCAAGCAGTGTTTGCGATTTACTCAGCTTGATGATCGCTGTCGGTTTAAGGTGGTGTTCTCAAAACATTGTGGATTTATTTTTTTCGCTGACTTTTGTTGGGTTATGTTTTAGAGGTTTCGGGAAATGTTTTTTTTTTGTTTGCTTTCAGCGAATAATTCTAAAATATAGAGTGTTTTCAGGTGACGTCACAACCGGTTATTTTCTTTTAACTGTGTATCTTCTGTAGGGCTTTTAACTGTTGCTAAGGCCGTTGTTTATCTGTTTCTAAGGCGGTATTTAGGTATGGGATCACGTGATTGCAAATGCTCCAATAGAAGAATTCCAGGGCTAGTCATTTTCTGTAACTGTTAACCTCTGTAGGGCAAAAAACTGTAACACCTTCTGTTGCTAAGGCCGTTGTTAGGTCCGAGTCATGTGATTGAACAAGGCTAAACTGGATCGGTTAACTGTGTTATATCAGGCTTGGACAATGAGTGAAAAGCGATGTTACGGATTATGTCTCTAGTGAGCCATACGTGGCCAGAGCCATCTATCTGTCATTCATGGCATTTTTTAATAAAATTGCCGACTCGTCGCGCTTGAATTGAGACTCGCGCATGACCAACGATGTGGCAGTGCATTGTGACTGGTGGAAAATGACTAGTAGTGAACCTCCAATTTTATTTACACAGACTATAGATCATTAGAAACCTACAAAAAATTAGCGATCAAACAGAGCTGACAAATCGAATTTGTTTCCCTCTCTTTCACCAAAAGATTCCTTCTCTCCCAAGATTTTATCTCCGGGATTCTCAACTCTCATCCATGCGAGGCCGGCCAAAGAGCCGAGGCAAAAAGCACCAAGAACCCAACCCAATCAATCAACCAAATTTCCTTATACGTGGCCAGCGCTCTCAAGCGGTAAGATCTGAAAACTTCCAGTAACGTCGGCTTCTTTGATCTTTTGGGAAGTGACCAAGCCTGATATAACACAGTTAACAGATCCAGTTTAGCCTTGGATTGAAAAAGCTTCATTTCTAAAGAACTAGTGTTTAGCATTATTTTTATAAATGCAATTCTACATAAAACATGGTAAATGGGTTATTTACATAACCCATTTAAAGGTGAACCCATTAAAAACAACTTTAAAATAATGAAAAAATATAATTTTTATTTCATATTTTATTAATTTGTATCACTTATACTTATAGTAATAAATACCAATTTTCAGATATTTCAAAAAATATGTTTTATGATTTTTTAACCGGCAGCTTTTACTGCCAACAGTTCTCAGTGATGTCTAAACTCTAAGAAAAATTAAAAGTAGAAAAAAACCTTATTAGTTTAAAGTTTTAATAGAGAGTGTTTTCATACATAGTTTATAGGGATTATGCATATGCACACATAAAATCGTATGTGGACTCAACCGTTGATAGGGGGATCAGGAAAGGGCATTTAAACATTCCTGAATAAGTCATGTTCAGTATATATTCACTTAATTCCATGCTTTAAATTTTAAAATATCCGAGCTAGTTTTTTATAAGTCAGGACCCTTTCATTTTACTACTTCAGTTAACTTTTGGCTTATCCATGCTTTATTTTTGCCCCGCCGGCTAAAATATATGAATTTTGTTAGCTGTTCTAAACTTTCACTTTTTTTTTGGATACCTTTGTGTAGATTTTTTGTCTTCAGAAGCCTTTTTCTCAATCGGAATTCACAGTCTTTGCTAATCACTATTTATCAAAGTTATCAGAATAAATATAGTCATCTTTACAACGTTAGATTTCTCATCTTCCCCACAGAAAATGACGAAGATTGCCCATCACCATCACCTCGTTAAAAACTAGATATTAAACGATAGAGTTAAAAAAAACTACCCTGAAGTTTGTGTATAAGCACGGCTTACTAGTAGATACTATACTATTTAGTACAGTATCTAGTAAGCCGTGCTTACCTAGATAATATACTAGATAGTTTAGTAGTATAGTAGAAGCCATGGTATAAACAACAATGGTCAAAACTTCAATTGCAAAAATCTGTTTGATTCCCAATTTAAGAACACATTGTCCATTACATTGTTGATAATTTTTTACTTTCGTGTTCATAAATTTCTTTTTCCATTGTTGCTTTTATTCTCAAATGTATTCAATTATTGCATTATTTTATTTGTTACTGGCTTATTTTTAGATAGTACTTCTTAGATTAAGATTATTCATTTTCATGATGGTTAACTTATCTTTCTTTGAAATAATACAGAGGAAATTTCAAAGAAAAATATACATTTATGAGAAGATACAGCCGGCCACAGCTTGACATTAATGTAGAAGATGGTAAGTTGCAGGCTGAAATTAACAAGCGCATTATATAAAACTGGTAACCCTTTAAATTAGTTGGAGAATTTCATGAACCTTTAAAACCAAAACTCCAGATCACGACGTATTAAATGCTATACTAACTTAAGCTTATTCGGAAGTAATATGATACATTGTAAAACACATTGTAATATTTAATTGCATAAAATCGTAGATTACCTTTATTGCAAAAAAAAAAAAATTCTCTAATTTTACAAAATTTAAAAGGAATTTCATACAAGAGTCTGATTTAGTCATAAACACAATTTACAAAACTCTTTCATATGATTTATGTATTATTGTTATGCTTACGGTCACAAAGGTAATATTTTTCTTGAAGACATTATCATGGGTGCCATAGATTTGTTAAAAAAAAGCAGATAAATAATTTCCCTTGCAGTTATACTTGGTTGCAACGTTTCTTGAACCCAGTACGTCACAAATGCGGAAGGAGAAATCGGTAAACACGAAGCCTGTTGTGTTGATAGGAGGAGTTTCGGTACGGAAATCGCGATTGAAAAGCACTATTAATACATGAGTTTAACAAAATAATCATATTTTTAAATTGACGTTCTTTATTTCACTCAAAATTCAGACACTGCGATGGGAACTACTTTGTTTATTAGTGACGTCGTAGGGTCAACTTAAGTTGCAACCTAGTATAGTATTAGGAGTATTTCATAATTTCGTTTTAAATTATCATAATAATTTTACCCCGTAAAAATCTAAATTAATTTTAAATATATTAACTGCCGATCATCAAACTCCCAGCCACCAACTCGGCTACTTCTTAACTTAAAACCTCTCCCTAATACTCTTAAATTTCAACTTGATGCGAAACGTAAAAAAAAAAGGAATAAATGAAAGTCCACGAATATATCTGCACGAGAAAAAACACAGCCAGATGAAAAAGGGAAGAGGTTTCCCAACTTCTGATTCTTTTGGTGAACCTCTTTTCATTTTCTCCCATCCTGTTTCTCTTTTTTTTTCAGTCAGCAGTTTTCTCTCATTCCGATCTGAAGTGAAGTGAGCGAGGTATAAAAAGCCGGGGAAATCGCTAAAGAAAACACGGAAGGGAATCGAAAAGCCCTTTCACGAGATAACGTATCGCTTCACTAGAGAAAACGATGCGGCGAAACCGGTCAATGACTGTTAAAACTCAACTCGAGGGGTAACAAGATGGGAGAAATGTAACTCGGGATTTCAACCCATGTTACCATCTATCTATATAAGTAAAAGGGATATCTGACACATCACGGGAGTAAATTTTAATCTCTATGAAAGGACTGTTTCGAGTTCTAAATGGGTATTAGATGTGGGTTGCGTATCACAGCGTCTGCAGATCAAATAGGGAAATATAAACTTTTATTACACTGTTATGTAATATATTTTTAGAGGTAGTTTGCTATTTGACACAGTTCGTAATATTTTGTACTATATTGAAAATATATTTTTATAAAGAATGTAATAATTGAAATTGATTTCACTTCCGATTTATTTTTGTTTATAAATTTTTAAAACCTTAAAAATCTATCTATATATAACTAAAACCGTATGTGGCTGGGTATGTGGGTATGTGTTACATCTCCTCCCAAAATACGCCGCAGGCGTACACAAAACTCGGTATATAGACGTATTCTGAGGCGAGGATTATCAACACGAACTTTTCCAAGTTCGAAAATCGAATATTTACGAGTAATTAACGGTTTTATGGTCAAAAACGCTTATTTCTCCATTTCTCTACCAGAGTAAACCTGCTTGACTCACTATTGTTATAAATGAAATTAAAACCTCAAAATTGCATCTCCTCTCAAAATACGCCGAAGGCGTGGATAAAACTCGGTATATAGACGTATCTGGAGACGAGGATTATAAATACAAAGTTTTCCAAGTTTGAAAATCGAATATTAACCTGTAATTTAACATTTTTATGGTTAAAAATCCTTATTTTTCTACAAGAGTAGATCTGCTTGACTCACTATTGTTAATGCTTATTTTTCAACTAGAGTAGATCTGCTTGACTCACTATTGTTAATGAGATGAAAACCTTAAAATTAAATATTTTACTAGGGGAAACTATAAATGTTCAACGTAGGAGCTGGATGGGTTTGGGTAAATATAAACAATTGGAACCGGGATGAAAAAGCCGCCGGAAACACCAACATGAAAAAAGACACCGGGAACGCCGGGATATTAAAAATTACCGGGAATACCGGAACATGAAAAATTACCGGGAACACCGGGATATGAAAAACTACCGGGAACACCGGGATATTAAAAACTACCGGGGACATTGGGATGATTGGTTATTGTGGTTACAGAAAAATTAAGACATGTAACTTGAGAAAACTTTAAAAAAATTAATTGATACACTACACCCGTGCAAGGCCGGGCATATCAGCTAGTATATAACTAAAACCTTTTGTGGCTATGTGTGTATGTATGTGTTACATCTCCTCCCAAAATACGCCGCAGGCGTACACAAAACTCGGTATATAGACGTATTCTGAGGCGAGGATTATCAACACGAACTTTTCCAAGTTCGAAAATCGAATATTTACGAGTAATAAACGATTTTATGGCCAAAAACGCTTATTTCTCCATTTCTCTACTAGAGTAGACCTGCTTGACTCACTATTGAAACAAATGAGATTAAAACATGAAAATTACATCTCCTCTCAAACTACGCCGCAGGCGTGGACAAAACTCGGTATATAGACGTATCTAGAGACGTGGGTCAAAAATACAAAGCTTTCCAAGTTCGAAAATCGAATATTAACCTGTAATTTAACATTTTTTTGGTTAAAAATGCTTATTTTTTTACAACAGTAGATCTGCTTGACTCACTATTGTAAATGCTTATTTTTCTACTAGAATGGATCTGCTTGACTCACTATTGTTATGAGAGGAAAACCTTAAAATTAAATATTTTACTAGGGGAAACTATAAATGTGCAACATAGGAACTGGATGGGTTTGAGTAAATATAAACAGTTGGAACCGGGATGAAAAAGGCGCCGGGAACACCACCATGAAAAAAGACACCGGGAACGCCGGGATATTAAAAATTACCGGGAATACCGGAACATGAAAAATTACCGGGAACACCGGGATAAGAAAAACTACCGGGAACACCGGGATATGAAAAACTACCGGGAACATCGGGATGATTGGTAATTGAAGTTACAGAAAAATTAGACATGTAACTTGAGAAAACTTTAAAAAAAATAAATTAATACACTACACCCGTGCAAGGCCGGGCATATCAGCTAGTGTTTAATAACACTATAAAGAAAAGAGAGAACTTTTTTTAAAATTAACAGTCCCACATTTGCCAATTGAGCATATAATGTCAAGAAGGGCATTGACACGTTAAAAACTGTAGTTTTTAAAAAATATATTTTTTTCATTGTTTTTTTTTTGTCCTGAAAATGATAATTTTTGCAAACTAATGTTGAGTGGAATTTCATTCGTAAACGTTCCGTTCCAACGATATTTATTTTTTCGATGTGCTAGCCATAATTGCGAGATCTCTATATAACACACACTAACGTTTCCTGACACTCTAACGTCACTAAACGGAAGCAGAAACTGAATAAACAGATAACCTGCTGGGTTGCTAGGAGGAGTTTCGGTACGTAAATCGTGATAAAAAGACGCTAAATTACATAGGTTTAACAAATAATCATATTTTTAATTTGACGTTCTGCATTTCACTCCAAATTCAGACACTGTGCTGGGAACTATACTTTGTTAGTGAAATCACAGGGTCAGGAAACGTTGTTGCCAAGTATAGTAACCACAATCTCGAGCGCATACCTTAAAATAGCAGTACCCGAATATTTATTTCGATATGTTGAGAGATTAGGTCTTCAGGTGCTCCGATATCCTTGAAGTTTTCTTTTGAACAACCAATAGTTTTGTAATAATTTTTAATAATAATGTTTTTGTACTTACCTTTATTAATAAGTTGTTTTAACTAAATTAATTAATGATTAGGTGTGTTTCTTTGTGATCTAAGTAACAATTCGTGACCATTACATGGACCAAGTAGGGGAAATCAGGCTAATACGACATACTCGGGTAAAATGACTTTTTCAATTTTCTTGAAATTTAGCAGAATGACCACTCGTGTCAGGCGCTTTTTTTTTCTTTTATTGCTTCCAACACGATGCAAACAGACGGCATTGTTTGAAAAACATTTCTTACCTTGTGGTGAACAAAAATAAAAAACGTAAGTGTCAAAATATTTTTTTTGTGTTTTTATAATGAGATTTCTCTTATTCAAATTCTTTCATTTACTTAAACTAAGATTCTTGTATGAATGTATGTTCAATTAAGAGTATATTTCATGCGATAGGTAGTTGCTTAAACTTTTTGTTTTACGAGAAATTGAAAATAAATAAAAATAGACCTTTAAGGGTAAAATGACATAAAACTCATTGGTATAAAATGACATAGTATGTCATTTTACCCACACAATATTTTCATATACATATACTGTCGATATTTAAAATACTTATTTATATTATTAGTTTATAAAACCTTTTATGTACCACTGAGAACATTCTACGACCAAGAAGTTTCGGCTTGGTTAATTGATTTAAAGGCAACTAAGGGAAAACCCACGTAATACTATATCAGAGCTTTAAAAAAAGAAATGGAAAGGCTGCTACCATGGTTAATGCGGAGAGTGGATCCCTAAACACTGGCCTTTCTCCGGCCAACCCAATGTGTTCTCAGTTCATCTTTTTGCTCCAGCAAAAGTACTGAAGCTCAATGAACATGTTTCAGAAGAAGCTTCTGACATTCTAATAACTAGTATAGACAATCCTCAATTGCTGAAATAGGTCCTATCCCCCATGTTCCACAGAACTTAATCTTAAGCCACGTTAACTTCATAAAAAATGCATACTCTGTTATCTTTAACGCTTCCATGAAAGAAAAAAAATTAAAATTTTGTTTTGATAAGCACATTACAGTTGTTTTTTTTTAAATTAGCTGGTTATCTTTCCCCCAAAAAAATAATTACAGATTATGCCAAAGTGCTTAACTACTAGTATAGTTATTATTTGGGATAAGATAAAATAACTTTTGCCAAAAAACTACTTTTTTCCTACTAAATATTTACTATGTCATTTTATCCTTATATCGGGTAAAATGACATATTTTCTACTTTTTTAGAAAAGTAAGTTTTTGAAAATGAAAAAAGAAAGATTTTGATATACCCAATTAGGGGATGTTAGAGCATTAAATAAACATTTCATTGGCTTTGAAAACTTCAGGAAATCTATATAATTAGTCTTTTACGGTTGCTTTGAAAAAGTGGTATGTCGTATTAGCCTGATCTCCCCTAATATCTCTGATGGCTATGCTTCAATTTTTGTTTCTGTGTTTCTTTTTGTGTACAGTCGTTGTCCGTGTTTATGTTTTGTTATACCGTTCATAACATTTTTAATTATATTCATAAATAAATTCGTTTTGTTTTAAAAACTTTTTGACAAAAACGAAGACCTATTTTGTGGATTCTTAGTAAGTTGGACGGTTTTGAACAAAAGGGGTAACTAATAGTTCAATTTATGGCATGAAATACAAACATGCTATTAGGTATACAAAAATTAAATGAATGAAACTTAGAGGTAAAATTGCAAAATACTTACAATATTTGTAAAAGAACACTTCCCTCAAAAATGAAAAAAAAAATTAAATAATTTGAACGTTTGTTATGTTTTTAAAACTTTTTCTTTAAACAAAGAAAATTATTTTACCCCAAATCCTTCATCCTATAAACGAGTTTTCTCATCCTCGATGCAAGGAAAATTCCATCCTCTCCTTCAATCATTAGAAACACAAATCAAATTTTCCCCAACTCTTTCAGCAAGTTCTTTCAAAAACCCTTTCTAAAACCTACATCCCGAAACTTTTCCAACGACGGGAGCATGCAGAAATAAGCACCGTGGTAATTTTCGATGTTGTCGCTACACAACTCAAACCATTTTCTCAAAATCAATATCTAACTTTCTCCAGAAAATTGCACAGTAGCGTTTTCGTTTAAAATTATGGTTTTGTGCGTTTCGTTCCATCCAGGTAGGCCGCCGAGCCTTATTTTTCCTTCCTGGACGTTTTGATTAGATCTCGGGCTAGGGGAGTCTGGAAACCCACCGTATAAACTTTAATCGATGACCTAGAGGAACTTGTAATTTGGCTTCACTAAAGCGTGAAAGCATTAGCTGCTCTCGAGAAAAATTTCATTACTTCGATTTAAACAATGCGATTAGGCGTAAGCCAGCTTTCTTGTTGGAAGTTCTTTTTAACTATTTTTGTTCAAGAGGAAAGTTTATTAGAAGGCGCTATGTTTTGAATTTAATATATGTAAGTTTATAGCTGTAATATTCACATATAATAAAACGAATTGATAGATAAATATTTTGTCTGAACGAAAGGGCTTCCAATTTTGTTTAAAACTACAATTTTATTAAGATATAAAATAAATTGTATAACTTTCTAAAATATTTTAAGAATGTACTATACAACTTATTAAATTTAATTTATCGAGAGTAGGATTTTTTTAATGTAGGTGTAATATTTTTTGAACTTTTAACTATTACTGTTCCAACTATTGCTTCTTTATAAGTAGAAAGTTCTTAACATGATTATTTTTGTACCCGATTGGGAAATATAAGATAACTTTACTTTACTTCTTACTCGAGCATCCGAAGCTGTTTGCCTCTATAGCTCGGAAAATATAAGATAACTTTCAGTATGTAATGGACAATGTGATTGTAACGACCGCCCGGTCCCGGTACGCCGGAAGTGAAATGAAGAGACCGGGCGGGAGAGAAGTATGAGAGAGTTGGAGTCGAGACATGAACGAGGGAGGCTGTTTTTGATGTAACTGTAGTGATGTGTTTTCGAGAAAGGAAATAAAGTTGGATTTTTCTGGAATCGTGTGATATTTCGACGTCCCATCATCGAATGCACCCTCCGATCCCTTGGGAGAAACCCTGCAAGTAAGAAAGTTACAGTGATTTTGTTTGTTTGGTTCCTCAATATAACATATAAAATATTTGAAACATGACAAATCTGTTCATTGAACCAAACATTAAATTTCTAAAATGAGCTAATTTCAAAGGAATTTTGAAAGAATGTATAAATTGTGTTTCCAGGTTAGATCTTATTGTCCCGTACCTTTATTTACCACATGATGAAACAAAAAATGCTTTTATGAATTAAGATTTTTTTTAAAAAATAGTATTTTTTTGTCTTTTTAAGTATATTATTCAGTTTGATGTTTTCTAATTCTTGTTACAAATAATCATACATTTTGTATAAATGAAGTAATGGTTAAAATATATTTTATTTTCCACTGTATGTTTTTTTTTTTAAAAAAAAACATTTTTCGTATTGAGAACGAAATCTATATGTTTGTTTCTTTTTTGTCACTTTACAAGTTAGATGTCGAAATTGAAAAAGTAGTGACTCAGAAGAAAAAAAATCATTAAACATTTAAATGAAATTAATTAAGCCTTATGATTTCATCCATCAACTAAAAAGGAAGGAACAAATTATCCTCACAGTTTACACGTATGTATTATCCTCACAAAAGACATATGTTTTAAGTTTAATTTTCCTACGTTATTATTATCAAAAAACATAAAAATGATAACACCACTTTGAATAATTTTAAACAGATAAACTAAAACATATTAATATTCTAGAAAAACGATATCCCTCCTATTACAATTTTTAAAAAAGATTTAAAATATACAACACATCTTCCTAATTTATTCTTCAGAATTTTCTTATCTTGGTGCATTGGATATAACTATTCCTATGTGGAAAGTAAAGAAGAATGGTATTTATGTTGTATGTTTTCTAATTCAATAATGAGTCATTTATCAATATTTGTGTCTTGATAAAATAATACTTCAATTCATCAAACTCTCTGTAGTGAAACTAACTCTATAAAAACTATATTTGCCAATTATTTAAGAATGTGAAGTTTATTAAGTGCTGATCTTTCTTTTAAACCTTAAACTGAAAAGAAACAACACATTTTTAATATATAAACGGGAAAATGTTTTTATCTGCTATCAATCTTTCAGGGCTCGCTAAGCAATGTGTTTCTGCTTTCTTGATTAGCATTATTCTACCATTTTTATAAAAGCAAAAGTTAATGGCTTTCTTATCCGCTTGGTCTTCAACGTCAGTAGTTTAATATTTCGTAAAATCTAAAAATCCTTTTCCATATAAAAATAATATTTTTATAATTAGGAAAACTTTTTTTTTTATTTCAGAGGTATAGTTGAGTTGAGTCAAAGGACAGAATATATCAAAAAAATACTTTTTTTTAAATTTTGTGATTGCCAATTTTTACAAAATTAAAAAAAATGTATTTATCTCCTATTTTAAAAAAATGGGGTGGTATCTTGGGGAAAATAGTAATTAAAAACTTCTAAATTAATTAAGATTAATTTGAATTATATTTGTTTTTTATTCGTAGAAAAGTTAAAAAAGCAGAATAAGTGTAATACCTAAAATTTGCACTCAATTTAGAGGAAATTTAGATTTAATAAACATAGAGCATTTTCAATCACATGACTCAGACTTAACAACGGCCTTAGCAACGTTGTTTTTGTCCTCCAGTGACGTCATGTACGAATGCATCTATTGGATGCTTCTATTTCCCGTACCTAACAGCAGCCTTAGTAACTAGCCCAGTCAAATGGGGTTCAAAAGTGACGTTTTCAAAACTTTCACATAGAAGTTTTTTTTTCGACGGTTTTATATGTTTTCGAGGTCGCTGATTACGAATATGAAGTTTGCTGCCACGTGGGAGGTCGGCTTCATATCGAAAATCGCAAAAAATCGCAAAATTTTTGCTCTTTTTTCGATCTTTTGCTTATACATCAAAAACTATAAGTTTCTCGAAGATAATCTCAGTTATAAAGTTGAAGTAAACAAAAGTTCCTACAAAATGCACTACTCAACATTGATTTTCTGAAGAGTGGTTCTGCCGCTAGAGCGCGCTGAAAAACAGCGATTTTTTGGCCTTTCCGCAAAAAAATGAAAAGCGCGCGCTTCTACCCTCTACAAAAGGAAAACTATTCACGTTACCAACAAAACTTTTATACCACGTGAAAGAGAATTTAATTGCTTAAAAATAACCTACCTTACATTATTATTTTTTGAGAATGGGGGAGGGAGCGAAGCAAAGATCGGAAATAAAACTTTCGCGCCTTACAGCTAAAATGAACTCTCGCAGTTGTTAATTTCAAATCTGCGCTTTAATTCCGGTATATTACCAATAAAATTGGTTGTTTTGGGTGAATTGATGACTAAGCATGTTTAAAAAAATAATTTTTTAAATTTATTTATGAAATATTAGGTATTTTAGGCGAAAATTCAATATTTTTAAAAAAATGATAAATTAAATTATGGGAATTTTTTAATGAACGAATTTATAGGTTTTTTGCATTGCTGAATCCGAATTTCAAGTTCATTTTCATTTCAAAAGTCATCTTCACATCAAAAAATGCAAAAAATCTCAAATTTTCGCTCTTTGGTTCGGTTTTTCATCGATTTTCTCAAAAAATTATTCGTTTTTCGAAAAATAACAGTACACCAAATTAAAGTACATAAAATTTGCTATAAGATACACTGGTTCGTTTTTATTTTACAAAGAGCGGTGTACGCTTTAGAGGGTTTTAAAGAGCAGCGATTTTTTTTCTTTTCTACAAAAAAAGTGAAGAGCGCTTGCTTTCCCCCACTACAGCTCTAAATATATACACGTACCAGACACATATTTTATACCATAGGAAAGTACATTTAATTTCCTACAAAATGCACTACTCAACTTTCATTTTATAATGAGAGGAATTGACGCTAGAGCGCGCTGAATTACAGCTGTTTCTTGACTTTACACAGAAAAAAGAAAATCATTTTTCTTCAGAACTATCTAAAGCGTACACCTCTTCTTGCGAAATAAAAACAAACCAGTGAATCTTATAGCAAATTTTACGTACTTTAATTTGGTGTACTGTAATATTTCGAAAAACTAATAATTTTTTGAGAAAATCGGTGAAAAACTGAACCAAAGAGCAAAAATTTGAGATTTTTTGCATTTTTTGATGTGAAGGTGACTTTTGAAATAAAAATGAACTTGAAATTCGGATTTAGCAATGCAAAAAACCTATAAATTCGTTCATTAAAAAATTCCCATAGTTTAATTTATGATTTTTTTAAAAATATTGAAATTTCGCCTAAAATACCTAATATTTCATAAATAAATTTAAAAAATTATTTTTTTAAACATGCTTAGTCATCAATTCACCCAAAACAACCAATTTTATTGGTAATATACCGGAATTAAAGCGCAGATTGGAAATTAACAACTGCGAGAGTTCGTTTTAGCTGTAAGGCGCGAAAGTTTTATTTCCGATCTTTGCTTCGCTCCCTCCCCCATTCTCAAAAAATAATAATGTAAGGTAAGTTATTTTTAGGCAATTAAATTCTCTTTCACGTGGTATAAAAGTTTTGTTGGTAACGTGAATAGTTTTCCTTTTGTAGAGGGTAGAAGCGCGCGCTTTTCATTTTTTTGCGGAAAGGCCAAAAAATCGCTGTTTTTCAGCGCGCTCTAGCGGCAGAACCACTCTTCAGAAAATCAATGATGAGTAGTGCATTTTGTAGGAAATTTTGTTTACTTCAACTTTATAATTGAGATTATCTTCGAGAAACTTATAGTCTTTGATGTATAAGCAAAAGATCGAAAAAAGAGCAAAAATTTTGCGATTTTTTGCGATTTTCGATATGAAGCCGACCTCCCACGTGGCAGCAAACTTCATATTCGTAATCAGCGACCTCGAAAACATATAAAACCGTCGAAAAAAAAACTTCTATATGAAAGTTTTGAAAAAACCCCCATTTGACTGGGCTAAACGTTGTTTTTGTCCTCCGCGTCGTCAAGTGTGACGTGAAGTGCGAATGCTCTATTTATACGTTACAAATAAAATAATAGTGTACACACATCTATTAATCCAAAATGAAAAAAATTTTAATTTTTTTGTAAATAATATGTATTTATTTGAAGGTAAACAAAAACAATTTTCGGAAGCATACCACGCATTTTAAACATATCCATTGTTTTATTTAGCACTAATTTTACGCATTATGGTTATCGTTACCTCTGGCATAGATTATTTTTTTTTTTGTTAGTTACATTACATCCTTTTTTCTAAATTTAGTGTAATTTGTTAAGTACACAAAGGCTATAGATAGTACACCTTTTGTAAAGAATAAACACCATGTTCAAACATCGCTTTCACGTTTTTTTTAAAAAAACTTGATTGCATAACAACTTAAAATTTAAACAATTACGAGAAGTTATTCAAGAATGAAAGTACCTAAATGTGTTTGTTATCAAAAATCATCATAACGAGTTATTTGTACTTAGGTCGAAGAATACTAAATCATCTGCGGTTTTCATTTCCAAATAGATTTGAAAAGTAAAAGGGTATTCTTTTTAGATATGGATAGTTTCAACTTTGTCATGAAGAAATCACGTTCAGAAAATATTGCAAGATTTCTCACTTTAACTCCCAAATATATTTTCAAAACATTTTTTCTCTCAAACCTCTTTTCTTCCAGACCAATTCAATCTCTTAAGCTAAAGTCAATTGGATATTTTTTAGATCAAGAAGTCCCTACTTTTCAACAAAGATAAATACAATATATAAATCTAGGTGAGAGAACTTTCCAAAGAGTTTTTTTGTTTGGGGAAACGTACTTTTCCGCGTATAAACATTATCATTGAGTTAAATAAAAGGAGAGAAATTTTAGTGCTTTTAAAGTATACTATATAACCGAACACTTTACGATAAACATTGATGGTATCAGAGTATAACTTTTTGTTTAAAGTAAAATATCGGGGGCGCAAGTTCACAACTGCTGATGGTTGGCGAGATTTGGGTTTTTAACGGCACATTTGGCGTTTTAAACGGAACTTTTAACATTGTTTTAGGGTTGCTTTTATCGCTAAAAATTGGCGCATCAGCAGTTGTGAACTTGCGCCGTTTAAAAGTCTTGCAAAAAAGTGTACTAAGACATTAAATAAATAAATTATCTTGAAAATTTAAAACTACTGTAAGACATTTTTGGAATTATGCGCCATTAAAATTACAAGAAAACAAATTATTCAAACTCAGATATGTGCGTTTATATAACAAAGAAATTTAATAATATCTGGATACACTCTCTGGTGTTTACAATTGTAATTAACATTCGAATGTGTTGTTCTCTGTGAATGTTGTGATCTATGAGATACATAATTTTTCTCATTGCAAATAACACATACAGTAAGTTGGCGTTTATTTCTTTCATATTAAATTCCATAAACTGCTCAATATTCTTTTTATATCTGTGTAGTTTATAATATGCACTTACAACTATTCTTTGTTACAGAAGCAGGAGGACATCGAGCAAATATTCCTTTTCTTGAAAAGTCAGGATGATGAAGCGATAAACCAGATTATATTTTATGACATGGATGATGATAGGCTTCATCGTATTATTAGAACAGGAAGGATGTGACACTGATAATTCAGTGGACATTGAGGAAGAAACAAAGCATCACAGATGTTAGCTCAATTATAATTTTACATTGGAGATGTAACTTGCCAATTTTGTAGGTTCTTATTTAATAAATAGGTTAAAAATTATTTATTCTATTTATTTACCCTTTTCTGTACCTATTATATTAAAAGCAAATATACATGTCGATTATAAAATAAAGTTTTACCCTGTTTGAACTCTCTTACCATAGTAATATGGGCTATTGGATATTGAAATAAGCAATAAAGTTTTGTTTATGGCTTAGGGTTTTTTTTATTGCTAAAGAAGAGGTATTAAGGATTAAGTTTAGCTTCCTGGAAAACATATGGAAAAGATTTGATTTTCAGAACCGAAACAGGGATGATGATTAGTCGTAAGCATGGATGAGACCAGTCCTTTACAATGGAATATGATCTCTGGCCCATAAGTTATTTTTACTGTGTAATAAACTTTATCCTTAAAACCTCTTCTAACAGTAAAAACTTTTTTCTAGCAAAAAAAGCTATCCATGGGTAAAAATCGAATTAATTTTTGTATTGCGTGTTTCGATTTCCCATGTCTATATTATGTGAATACCAAATTTCATTGACTCTAGCACCAGTGCAAGTAGGTTTAAACAGTATTCTTATTTTATAACCACCATATATTATGAAATATTAGTTATGCATCTTATAAGTACCAATTCATCAATGTTGTAATTTTTTCGAGGATAGTATTCGTGTTAAATTCTTTTATACTTCAAATTTAATGTGATAAAATGGATTTAAAAGTTAGATTTACATGCTAGGGGAGTTATTGTAATCTTTAAAGTCACTCGGCCACACATTTAGTAGTATTGTTTTATACCTTAAAGTTATGTCATAATAACTTTTGAATAATCAGTTTTCACATCGTTACCACAACAACAAAATCTACATTATGCTTTTTAGCTAATGAGTTAATAATATTAAATCATCATCCCATTTCAAATATTTGTTAATCGTGCTTTTAAACACTTTCTTTTCGATAAATTCAGTAAAAAAAGTGTTTCAATAATGTATTTATCGGTATCCAAATACACCAAACCCTCTATGCGACCCAAAAATGCATTAATACAGCATCCGACCCACGACAGATTTTCGATAAACGTAATACTCCATAAATAAATGACTCGCAAAAATGATACATATTTCCAGACACAGATAAACCAAAACATCCTCCAGATCAACCAAATCCCCTGCCCAGCATCGATTCCCCAAATCTCAGTCACCTTTCCAAGTCCCCCCCTCCCAAGATAAATGCTGATGGATGAGTTCGACATATGCCATCTGCAATCGATTGGAGTCGTCTTGGCGTCTGTCGGTCCAATAGACCCCATTGGCGAAATGAAACAAGCAAAAACCGGTAAAAAAGAAGCATTTTAAAGAAGAGATAAATCAGCACCAACCCGAGATCTATCTAGTGGGAGTCAGGAGTTTATCTCAACGATAATTTGTAGAGGTGAGGATAGCGTCCCTGCCGCCGGGTGACAAAGTAATTTATTGATCGTGGGGGGTTTTAAAACTGTTTCCCCGACTGCTTTTCGGAGGGGTGCTATTTTTATCCCCGTATTGGGAGTCACTTGTTCCCGGAAACTTTGGAGAGTTTGATTGATTTGGGAATAAAAATTTCTTTTGTTGAGGGCATGATGCGTCGGGTGCTTAAAGGAGGTAAACTTTGGGATGGGGAAAGAGTTTCGAAGGATAAATGATCTGGTTTTGATGATCGCATTGCTGTTGTTTTTTGAGTTTTTCTGTTCTTGAATTTAAATGTGTAACAGATGAAATTGCTGCTTTACAACTAAACCCTTTATCTTTAATATTTCATTCACGCGCACGTGAACTTCTTAAAAATAGTGAGAAATGAAAATATCTTTGTGATTGTTTTTGGACTTGTTTTGTTGTGTAATTGTAAATAGCATCAAAATTAAATGAAAGTGTTTTCGCAAATATTTATTTCATTCGTCATTCAGACGTTGTGTTAAATTGGCGCCCAACGTGGGGCCGAAACACGGTCCCATCATCTGGATAAAGTCGATGCCGACCAAGTAATCCGATGTTGAAATGTCTAAGCTAAGTGATCATTCCGATACAAGTAACGAACATCAGTTCATTTAAATGCATATGTATTTATCAAAATAATATTGCTTTATTTAAGTTATTTAAACGTGAAAATGAGTTACTTAGCTAAAGGTAAAAAACAAGATTTAATCTTCTTAGCAGAAGAACTCGGAATTACCCTTGAGGGAAATTTGAATAGAATTAATTTAAGGAATGTTATCATAAAAAGTGATACCTATGATGAGGAATTCACTAAAGAATTGTTTAACAATATTATCACTGATAGAGAATTTCGTGAAAAAGAAGAAAAAGAAAGGGAGGAAAAAGAGAAAGAAAGGGAGGAAAAAGAGAAAGAAAGGGAGAGAGAAAGGGAGGAAAAAGAGAAAGAAAGGGAGAGAGAAAGGGAGGAAAAAGAGAAAGAAAGGGGTTTCGAATTAGAAAAGTTAAAACTTCAAACCCATTCTGCTAATATGCTCTCAGAAGAATCGTCGTCTTCTGTCACGGATATTCCTAAATTGGAATTAAAGAAACTGATCCCCAGTTTCAATGAAACGACTGATGATATCGGTTTGTTTTTAAATTTATTTGAAAAACAGCTGAAATTCCTCCAAGTACCTAGTTCTAAATGGGTTGTTTACTTGGTAGGGCTTCTTCCAAGTGACATAACTAAGTTGATAGCCCAAGAAACTGATGAGGATGCCCATAACTATGAACACGTCAAACGAATTCTTTTGAAGCGCTTTAAAATCAGTGCCGGAAAATTCCGGAATATTTTTGTTCAACACCGCCGAAAGTATGGCAGTACTTGGCGAGATTGTTATTTTCATTTGAAAAGTTCTTTTGAAGGTTGGCTAAATGAGCTGCAAATAAATTCATTTGATCAACTTAAAAATTTAATTATTTCTGATCAAATTAAGAAAATTGCCCCTCCCGAATACAAAGAACATTTTATTGATCACTGGTCTGAGCTGGTTGATCCAAAAGAATTAGCTGATAAATTTGATTCTTATGAAGAAGCTAGATGCCTGAAGTTAAGAAGTGTTACAGAGGTACCAAAGAAAAGTGAATATCCAAAATGCCAAGATGATTCAGAGAATTCTTCTAGAACGAAACGTTCTGATAGAATAGCAAAGAGCAAGGATTTTCCCCAACTATCCTGCTATGGATGTGGGAAAGAGGGCGTTATCAAGCCTAATTGTCCCACCTGCACCGTAAATAAATTAGATAGCGTTACATTCAATTCTATAAAGCTTAATTCTTTTAAAAATAAACATAAACAACCGTACAACACTCTTCTAGAGATATCCATCAATGGAAGGAAAGGGACGGGATGCGCTGATACTGGAGCAAGTCATACAATTGCTAGCACAAAATTGTATAATCTTTTAAAAGAAGATGGGGTAGAGTTTAAGGCTACAAAAATGAGTATTACTCTTGCTGATGGGTTTGAAAGGGAAACTGAAGTTTACAAGACAGAAGTTCAAATCCAAATAAAAGATCGTTTCATTAAAACTGAATTGTTTGCTTTTAAAACCCCTAGGAATAACCGAACTCTTCTAGGGATTGATTTCCTGAAAAGAGCTGGAATTGTCATAGATGTTCCACATCATCAATGGTTCTTTGCTCGTAGACCTAGGAAGAGGTTCAGGTTTTCTGAAGATAAGGTTATGGTATTATCTCCTAACGATAAAGCATATATCAATGTCAATTCTATCTGTCTAAGAGACGATAAAAGGAAACACATCAATAAAACCCAAAGAGCTGAATTAAATTCATTGCTGGAAGATTTCTCCCGTATTGTCCGTCTAGGGGAAGCAGCAACCACCAAGATTAAACATTTCATTAATACTGGAGATAATCCACCAGTTTCAGTACCTCCAGGTAGGATATCTCCTGTAATGCCTTCTCTTTACTCAAAGGAAGACTTGATGAAATTTTCCACCAGTCCATTGTCTCTGAATTGGCCTGCCTGTTTGGACCCTGCATACAACAACGCGAATGGCAAGAGGGACCCCAAGCGATGGTTTATGAACCACGGCGGCATTGATCACTTGTCTCCTCTGGAGCACGGACGCCATAAACGGGACGACGGCCTCTTGAGCCACAAGCGCAAGTCTTCTGATCCGAAGGAGCAGATTAAGGAGGGCATCGTGTTTAGTCCACAGCGACGCAGCTTTGGAACAGGCTGTCACGTCATACAGCAGTCCTTCTTGGCCAGGAGACCTGGGAGTTCCTCTGATAGTGAAAGGGAACCAACTCGCAGGATTGGAAGTGGTCGTATCATGAACAGAGACGGGGACCAACGTGATTGGGACCGAGATCCAGAGTACGGCTACGGCAACCATTCTGCCCGAATAGATCGTAGATTTGCCAAACATGCTAGACAAATAAAAGGTCGAGTAGAAGAAAAGCCCAGAAAGTAGATGGAGAATCTGATCTCTTCGTCTTATTCAGCCTCCAAGACGTCCAACCTGCTTTACGAGGACGTTTAAACCGCAGGTTGAGGGGAAGTGTGTAACAGATGAAATTGCTGCTTTACAACTAAACCCTTTATCTTTAATATTTCATTCACGCGCACGTGAACTTCTTAAAAATAGTGAGAAATGAAAATATCTTTGTGATTGTTTTTGGACTTGTTTTGTTGTGTAATTGTAAATAGCATCAAAATTAAATGAAAGTGTTTTCGCAAATATTTATTTCATTCGTCATTCAGACGTTGTGTTAAAAATTGAGTTAAGGAACACTGGAGGAGTAGAGAGTGAGATCAAGAATGCAATTAATTTCGAAGTCAAAAGATAAATACAGAAAACATTGATCTCGGTTAAAATAGCTTATTTGTTTTCTGTAAAAACTTAAAAATAAATAAGTAGTTTAATTTAAAAAAAACGCTTTGATAAATTGTACCTTTGAATAAATTGACTCATGTAAGAATTTTATCTGTAGTGCGTGTTTTTAATATTAAAATTGTATAATTACTGTTCTTTTTGTTGTTTATTTATCGTATGCGTTTGTATAGTTAAAATAGCCCCCCTAAATAGGCGATACAAATTACCTGAACTACATAAAATGTGGACACTTAGTAAAAATGCTTTTTTTTTAAAGATATATTACAAACATTCATAGTTAAACAAAAAAGTGCATTGCATTTAAATTGTAAAAAAAATCACTATCACGTTTCTAATCAATTTACCACGTTTTTATTAGGTCGCTTTGTTGTCTGTCCGTCTGTCTGTCTGTCTGTCTGTCTGTTCGGGTGGAATTTTGAAATCGATTTTGAACTAACTTCCCGATGAGGTGG
Organism: Tetragnatha montana; assembly: GCA_963680715.1. Taxonomy (NCBI): domain Eukaryota; kingdom Metazoa; phylum Arthropoda; class Arachnida; order Araneae; family Tetragnathidae; genus Tetragnatha; species Tetragnatha montana. Next base: position 14,473,369 of record OY796685.1, read on the forward strand.
AGACTTGAAATTTTGAACACAGTTCAGATCTGGATGACAATGCGATATTATCTCGCTGTTTTGGTTACCTTTGCTTCCCCTGAACCCCCAAGGGGGCTTATTTAGAAATCGATTTTCCCGATGAGGTAAAGACTTGAAATTTGGAACACAGTTCAGATCTGGATCACAATGCGATATTATCTCGTTGTTTCGGTTAAATTTGCTTCCCCTGAATCCCCAGGGGGAGGGGCTTATTTAAAAATCGATTTTGAACTAACTTTCCGATGAGGTGGAGACTTGAAATTTTGAACACAGAACTAAAAAGCAGAAAATAATTTATTAAATAAAAAAAAACTTTTTAAAAACCACGTTTTTAAATGCACTAAAAAGTATAAAATAATTTGCTTCTAACTCCTTGTAAAACGAAAAACGTGGGGCTCATGCAATAATATTTACAGCTACTACTGTATTGGCCACTCTATTTATTAATATATCCACAGTTAATAAAAAAATAAGAAGCATAAAGAGTACCGAGAGAAGCTGTTGAATTAAATACCTAATGCATGAGCCCCACGTTTATCGTTTTACAAGGAGTTAGAAGCAAATTATTTTATACTTTTTAGTGCATTTAAAAACGTGGTTTTTAAAAAGTTTTTTTTCAATATTTTCTTTACACATTTCTTCAGTTTCGCCAAACACATGTGGGCCAGTTTTATTGGGTATTTTTATTATTTTTTATTTCATGACTTTAATTAACTAAAACCAGAATAGAAGTTGTTCTTTCGCTTTAATTTAGAATATATTTCAAAGTTTGATAAAACTTAACGCAACAGCCTAAGGGGACCAATACTTTCTATGCACATATTGGCTTCGTAACAGTAAGCCGTGGGGTGTCAGACATATGTCCCAGTTTGGTGGTCACTCTTTATAAAGCTAGATCCTTAGTGCCGTCTTCACAACCATGCTTGGTTGATCCACACAGTGAAGGAATAAAAGGCTGAGACTTTATTCCCCATTTCCAGTATCCAACCACGCACCTGTGACATGAGAGAACTGTTACGCCAAAGGGAGAAAAATTTAAAAAAAATTTTATTAAAAAAGTTTCGCGTAACATTATTTTTTTTATCTGCCTGTAGGTGGAATTTTAAAATCAACAAAAATATCCATACAACCAAAAGGAAAAAAAGTCCCGTCCCTTACACCAGTACAATCCTAGAAGGAAAGTAGGTCCTACGTGCACATGCAACGTATCTTTCTTTTAACGACCTTATATACCCGTCACACAAGGAAGAATAACGAGCAGCAATTGCGCAGGCCAGTGTCTACCCTGCGCGCTGTCCAATAGATCTTATTAGAGACGTTACCTTAGGGAATTTTTTCGTTCACTCGGGTACATTCCCAATTCCCGGCTAATAGCATTAAAAGAAAAAAAAATATGACTTGCCTTGGGAAACGGCGGGGCTTACACCGCTGGGGCTCAGAGTCCCTTTAGGTTTGAGTAAGTCTATAACTCGGAGGGATGTGTGTATGCGTTTCCGTTAAGAAAACCAAAGTTTTTCTTGGGAGATATTCCTGTGGAAAATAAAGAAAAACGGTTTGTTTTTCTTCTGTTTCCTGTTCGTGTTTTGTCATCCCCATACGATGAGTAATAAAACTATTATTCTTTTTTGTCGTTCCTGGCCTGACACTGAGGGAGATGGGTAAATAAAAGAAATGGGCACTACGCAGCGAGGAAATTGAAGTTTTTCAAAGCTCAAAAGGCATTTTATGCTTTTGATAGTGTATTTTAAGGAGTTTGGCAGGTCCCCTTGAGATGGAAAGATCAAAAAGTATTTTCATTCTAGAGGAAGATTAAAAATAAGAGCATTTTTATTACTTCGTAAGAATTTAGTCCCCAAGGAAAAATGCTTTAGCTGCTTTTTAAGGCAGAGAAAAAGAAACACATGTTCCTTACAGTAAAGAGAATTAGTATATTTTTCGGATTAAATAATTAAAATTTACATACAGTTGGTCATATTTTAGAGGAGAGGGCAAATGGGTAGCATATAAGCAGAGTGGATAAACAAATTCAACCTTTAACTTTTAATTGATAGAAAGTGACATTTAAATTTTACACTGTTAACACAATGTTCCATTTAAGTTTCAGAACTGATCAATACATCGATGTCTGCCAGTCAAAAAATCTTCAAAACAGCTTCAAAGTGAATGCCAAAAACGTGGGTCAGAGTAGATAAATCTCAACATTGACCCGTATTACGGTATAACCCACCCATTTTTTTTTTATTATTCGTATTTCGTATTTCTTTAAGGTTCGTATTTATTAAGTCAACTTACACGTAGACAAATATTTAAAAAAAAACTCATATACACTATTTCTTCCTCTAAAAATTGTGATGGTTTCTGCTAGAAGTGACATGGCAACATGTCTCAAGATTGACTTTTAGGATTGATTGTCTTTTGTACTTACTTTTTGTAAGGACGAAGAGAAAATCCCAAATAACATTATGCTAATGGGCATAGTTAGGAATGAAAAGGTTTCAAACTGATGGTCCACATAATTTGGAATTTCAAAAATTAAGAAGGTGAAGCGGGGCTAAAATTAAGGGTAAGTAAATTGCAAATGCAATAAAAATTGGGATAATTGTGTTATCATGGGCTATAATGCTAACTCTGATAGAAAAAAATATATCTCGTTTTCCTATGATAGTGTTACTAGACTGTTACTAGACGACTTTAATTGTAAAAAATGATGTAAATTTGCTTACATTAAATATTCCTTCGAAACAATTATACAAATGCATCTTAATTAATATTAATTTATTAATTTTTACAGCCTTAAAATAACTTTTCATCTTACCAGCACAACTCTCATAAAAGCGTGATGTGTTATTTAAAAGAACACATTTTTGTGGATAACTGCACAATTTTAGAGTCTACCATACGTAATCTTGAATAATTTTAGCTGTTAGGTATTTGACTAGGAAGTTTCGTATTTTTTTTAACAATAAGGATGTCCAGAATTACGTGGTTAAAAAAAGATGAAGAATATTTTCTGATATTCCCTACTTACTAATGGGCGGATAACAAACGGGATAGTCTTGCAGTTTTGGAAAATATTATAAGAAGGGTAATATTATAGTATACACTTTGCGAGCACAACATTTTATAAAAAGTTCGATATTGTGCTGGAGTAATTTTGCTTTAAACTACTTTTGATAACAAACCTTAAATGAAAAGACTTGAGCTTAAAAAACAGCCATAAAATCTTTACTACATGAGTGAAACTCATAGTAAAGTCTTTATCGTTGTATGTCCGATGCTATAAAATTCCTGATAGAAGTAGGGAATTGCCAGGACTCTTTTATCCAAACTTTGAGGTCTTCTGACAGTTTAGGTTAACCTGGAAGAACTACTTTGTTAAATGCTTTTTTGTTACTCTTTTCAGGAAGGTAGTAGGAAATTGTTCCTTTCGTGTTTACTTTTGATTAGAATTTTGATAGTATAAAAACATTTTATATCCATTTATGATAGTGATTCAAATTTTAATCCTGAATTATTAATAGTGTAATAATGTTAGGGATTTTATAAATATAAATTTAAGTAAGAGTTATTAGTTTAATATACGTATATATCTAAAATAAAGCTTAATAATTTAATAAGGATTTAAGATTAGGGTTGATATTTGACTAATAGTTAAACAGTTTCAATCTTCAGCCGCCCGAGATTTTACTGAATCTTTAGAATAATTCTGGGCGCTGAGGACTGAAATGTTAAAATAAATGTCTAGAAAGAACACTTGAAGAAAATATTACTTTTTATTGTATTACTTTTGAAGCGTTTGTGATTTTGCGTTTTTAATATCAATTCAATAAGTGTGTGCAAATGGTACATTTTAAAATACTTGTTTACGTAACTGGAAATCTAATTTAAATTTATTACCATATTTGCTGAGGGAAACAGACGTAAGGAAGGTAAATAAAAGCATCGAAATAACATAAAATGCGCTAGAAATAGATTCATTAACTAAAGAACCAAGAAACCATCTTTATCAATATCACCAGTGACAAGTTACCTATTTAACCTCCGATTCCCTTCCAGAAATCTCAAATGCCGCCTCCCCAATCGAATTGCCGCAAACACAAACTACCTTGGAAAGACCCTGAATACTTAAACACCTCCATTCTTCTTCATAAACACCCAGCGATTTCGAAACCTCAGATGTCGGTAATGCACTCCCCAAAAAAAAGAAGAAATGATGCAAAAACCCCCTCACTCCTTCTGATGATTCCACCCCACAGCGTTGATAAACGAATTACTTTCGCAATAGACTCCCTCTGCTGACAAATCAGAACGTATGGACTTTCGGTGTCACCTAAATACCATTTTCAGTAGATGAGAAGTTTTCTTTCTTTCTTTTCTTGCCGTCCTCTTTTTGGTGGTTGTTTCTTTTCTCCTGAAGGATGCTCCCTTTGCTTCATATCGATCTTCCAATTAGACAGAAAAAGTTCCTAACGACTGGTTTTCGTACCCTTCAGACTCGGGTTCCCGGTGCCGCTTTTATGGTTGGCTTCTTGCGAAGAGTTCCAACCCAGATAGCACGTATGCTTGCTTCAAGTTTGAGATTTCCTGTAATTTAAGTTGACATGTCAAACTTGCAAAAAAAAACTTACTTCAATTAATTTTCAAGCTGGATGTTTCAAGATGGAAAAAAATCCAACTATTTTCAAACTTGAGAGTTCAAACGAAAAACAAGCTTGACTTTATCAAACTTACTTCGATCATTTTTCAAGCAAGGAAATTCTAGCTTGGTTAATACAATATTTTTCAATCATTAAAGTTGGTTGAAAATACAAGCAAATCACAAGCTTGACTTTATCAAACTTACTTCGATCATTTTTCCAGCAAGGAAATTCTACCTTGGTTAATAAAATATTTTTCAATCATTAAAGTTGGTTGAAAAAACAAGCAAATCACAAGCTTGAGTTTATCAAATTTACTTCGATCATTTTTCCAGCAAGGAAATTCTAGCTTGGTTAATAAAATAGGTTTCAATCATTAAAGTTGGTTGAAAATACAAGCAAATCACAAGCTTGACTTTATCAAACTTACTTCGATCATTTTTCAAGCAAGGAAATTCTAGCTTGGTTAATAAAATATTTTTCAATAATTAAAGTTGGTTGAAAAAACAAGCAAATCACAAGCTTGAGTTTATCAAATTTACTTCGATCATTTTTCCAGCAAGGAAATTCTAGCTTGGTTAATAAAATATTTTTCAATCATTAAAGTTGGTTGAAAATACAAGCAAATCACAAGCTTGAGTTTATCAAACTTACTTCGATCATTTTTCCAGCAAGGACATTCTAGCTTGGTTAATAAAATATTTTTCAAACATTAAAGCTGGTTGAAAATACAAGCAAATCAAAAGCTTGAGTTTATCAAATTTACTTCGATCATTTTTCCAGCAAGGAATTTCTCGCTTGGTTAATAAAATATTTTTCATTCATTAAAAATGGTTGAAAATACAAGCAAATCACAAGCTTGATTTTATCAAACTTACTTCGATCATTTTTCCAGCAAGGAATTTCTCGCTTGTGTAATAAAATATTTTCCAATCATTAAAATTGGTTGAAAATTTAAGCGAATCACAAGCTTGAGTTAATCAAACTTACTTCGATCATTTTTCCAGCAAGGAATTTCTTGCTTGGGTAATAAAATATTTTCCAATCATTAAAATTGGTTGAAAATTTAAGCAAATCACAAGCTTGAGTTTATCAAACTTACTTCGATCATTTTTCCAGCAAGGACATTCTAGCTTGGTTAATAAAATATTTTTCAAACATTAAAGCTGGTTGAAAATACAAGCAAATCACAAGCTTGAGTTTATCAAATTTACTTCGATCATTTTTCCAGCAAGGGATTTCTTGCTTGTGTAATAAAATATATTCCAATCATTTCAACTGCTTGAAAATTCAAGCGAATCACAAGCTTTAGTTGATCAAACTTAGTTCGATCATTTTTCCAGCAAGGGATTTTTTGCTTGGGTAGTAAAAGTTTTTCAATGATTAAAATTATTTTGAAAGTTCATTAAAAGTTTTTGTTCAAGTTAATATATTGTTTAAAGGATTTCAATACAAAAATGGGAAAATAAGTGTGCCTTTTTAATTGTTCAATAAATAATTGTTGGTTCAGTGTAAACCAAGAATATTAAATATACAAATAAATTTTCATCCTATAAAGATAAAGACTTATGAAATTTTATTATAAACTATCGTTAACTACGTAAAACAATATAATTAAAGATTTGGAGAAAAGTGCATAAAAACATCCCTGAAAATTCCATTAAATGTTTCCCCAAAGTTTGTGTTGTTTAGAACTATCTCTGGTCATTGAAAGTTGAAATACTAATGAGATAACGATGAAATATGATACTTTATTTTTAATGAGTAATATTAATTTTCTGTTGACATAAAAACAGTTAGTAATAATTAAAAGCATTTAACAACACGCATGTTAATTACTAGAAGAAAAAAGCTAAAAAAACCCCAACAGGTTTCAGTAGGATAGAAGATTAATAGCATTGATTACATCAATATCATGGTGGTTGATTGAGACGAAGAGGATATTTATTGCAACAAATATTTAATTTTGGTATTCTAGAACATATTTTCCTTACGAGAATTCTAATTAAACGGATTCTATTATGTCCGGTGTTTTACCGAAAATCGCCGATAATTCTTATATAAATCGGTTTATTTTTTTAATAATGGTTCAAAAGGTGATTGATTCTTAAAATATACATCGAGATTCATGTCATATCCGATTTTCATGAAAAAATCTTTATAACTTAGTAAGTTATTAGACTTATTAAAAAATATATAGGATCGTTAAAAAACACAAGTCCAATTTTTGCTTAATAAATCGATAAATATTATTTAATTTTTTTATTTTATTTTACTTATGAGTAAAGGACCGTTATGGCAAAGTTTTTCCAGAATTACGGGTTTTCATGGTGATTATGACGTAATTGAGAATTTTCGAAAGCAGAATGGAGCTTACTGGTCTTTGACGCGAATGACTCTGGAATATTTCCCAGATTTGAGTTCTCGGTTTGTTTACTTTTAAAGTTAGATTTTAATGCTTTACATATTTAGAAAGCTTATAAAAAATGATTTTAGGAATTGGAAATTTTGAGGGGAATATATACATATTGCGCTTGTAATTTAGGTTCAAAGAATTTTCGTTTTACTTGAAATTTTTTCCAAATATGGAGATAAATATTTAAGATTTTAACATGTTGTAGTAGACCTTTAGACGAACAAAAATATGTATCGCAATAAGGGGTTGATGAATTAGTTCTGGATTTATAAATTATTCAAGTTTATTACTGTATTTATTATGTATACGGCCCCCTAATTGAAATTGGACCCTGAAAATTTAATAGATTGTTTGAATTCACACCATGAACAACATATTAAAATTTCATGGTCCTAGCTTTATGGGAAGTCCCTTAATTAGCTTAATTACTTGCACATCCGGTGTATTTTAATACTTGGAAAAAATTCCAGTTCAAAAACCTGCCTACCGATTTCGATGAAATTTTAGTATGTTGTGGAACTCGAAGAGACGCTTCGTACAGCGTATCTCACTAATGTGGCGTGTGAAATTTATTTATTCCCACAGTTGTCACATGCAGGGCTTAGGCTTAACAGCTCCATGATACATGAGGCATGGGCATGCCAGAGAGTAAACAGTTGTCATTTAAAAAGGAAAATTCATTATTTAACAAGTTTGTTAAACTAAAATTTAAAAAAAAATGTTTTCTTTGATATTTAATAACTATTTAAGTGATTTATTACCGAATCTTGGTTGTTTTGATTGGTTTGATTCTTATTCAGTTCATAAAAATTACCTATTTACTCAACGAACTAACATCCTAAATGAAAAAAGAAAATAAAAATTTCAATAACATGGACAGTTTGCTTGAAATAATTGGAAATAATGATAAAAAATACTAATTGTCGGTTTTTTTTGTGTTTAATTTCACCCCACACACAAACCAAGTGAAATGAAGCAAGAAATATTGTTTTGGCGGGCGTTAGTTAGGGTTAGCCACTAGCGTCAGCGTGACTAGCGTAATTCAAGTAAGTACAAATATTTGCTTATATTGTTGATGCCCTTTTAAATGCTTTTAAAATATATTTTCTCTTTAAAAGCAAGGGTTTTTATGTTTGCACATTAGAATGTAACAAAAATTAAGAGAGTGATAGATAAATATAGTGCTAGTTGAGATATTTTGAGGGTGTTACACAGGGCCGTAACCAGACTTTTGTTTCGGGGGGGGTTTTGACTCAAATATTTTCTGAGGTACCTCCTTACAAGTACTTTTATATGTTAATTTTTGGATGACAACACTGGATTGAAATTTTGATGCACTAAATTTCAAATTGTATGGACAATATGAATTCCAAGCAAAAGGGGGGTCTGGGGAAAATTTTGGAAATTTGTCCCTCAAAAGAGTGTTTTAGCTCATTTTGAGACCCTATAGATAACTCCCAAAGAGAACCACTCATTATAAGCGGCCGAATTTTCAAGGTAGGTATATTGTCATAAATGGCAAAATGTTGAGGGGGGGTTTGGGTTCCTACTCCAGAAAATTTTTTGAATTTTGCCCCTAAAAGTGGCATTTTAACTCATTTTGAGACACTTTAAGTTGCATCAAAGAGGACCACTCCCTGTAAATCACACAAATTTGAAGGAAAAACCATACTTAGTAGATTTCAAAATTTCGAGGGGGTTTGGGGGTCCTCCCCCAGAAAATTTTTGGAAATAAGTAGGGTTTTGACTCATTTTGAGACCCTTTGGGTTATACCCGAAGAGGATCGCTCCTTGTGAGACATAATTTTCATGAAAAATAGCAGTATAAAAATTGATGTCAGAATTTCGGGGGGGGGGGGGTTGAACCCCTAAAACCCCCCCTTGGATACGACCCTGGTGTTACATTTCATTATTTGATAAGTTTCGGCAATTCAGCATATTCTATGCTGCGTCAGCTAATCCAAAAAAACTTCCGAAATCTTCCCAAGATTTTTTGGGTAAGAAATTTGATAAAATTTCCAGACCTGTGCACCATATAACAAGCAGCCTATATAGTAAAGTCTGATTTTAAAGATTCAACTGCTTTAGTTTAACAGACTCCCATTTTTAAGCTCATATTCATTAACCATACTTTTACGTTAGGGGACATCCATAAATTACATGAGGTCAAAAGGGGGGAGGGGTTTGGAAAAATCTCACCAAGGGGGGTGGGGGGGTCCAGATTTTGGAAAAAAACACCTCACGTAATTTATGGATGTCCCATTAGGTGTGCAAAAGTTCAAATCCTTTGTATAAGTACCATTAAATTTAGTGTGTAAAAATACTCCCCATGGGGTAAGGGGGGACCAGGGAAATAATGTTGAGTCAACCCCTAGTCTAGTCACTAGTATTTGCAACATCAAGAGCGAAGGTAAGTATCCTTGCCCCCCCCCTAACATGAAGGTTAAACTTTATATGCCAAGGCCTTTTTCGCCAAGTTCTGTTGTAACAATACAGTCGAGTCCTATGTGATCACATTTGTACAAGATCACAATAACAATATCTAATTGATGATAATAAGCAGTCTATAAAAAAGTGACAAACAGTATAATTCCAGTGTTTGCATTAAAATCAAGACTAGTCCTAATTGGAGTGAATTTCTAGGGTGTATTTTGCAACTTAAACATTGTTAAAGAAAAATATGAAAAAGTGGATCATATTATACTTCACATTAATGACTCATTTTGTATGTTTATGTACTAATAAAATTGGCCTTCCAACAAGAAAAAGGAGATTTTTAAGGGATTTCACCAAATTTTGATAACATTAAACGATATTCTGATCACATAAAACAATTGAATTAATTTTGCGTCAATTTAAATGGGAGTGATCAGGACTAGACAATTTTGATAACATTAAGCGGAGTCGACTGTACCTTCAAAAAAGTAATGGTTTAATTCCTTTAACTGTCCCATTAAATACTGCCTAATATCACTAAATTTTTATTCTTGTTATTTTAAGGAATTGTATATTTTATTGATTAGAGTTTGCAATTTTACAGAATATTTCTAATTTTTGATGTCTAAAATAGCTTGGTAATATTAAACAGGATATTCAATGAAATTGTACCAAATGATTTTTTATGATCTGTAAATGTGTGAGATTTAAGTGGGCATTCCACATTTTAGATTGCTGTATAAGAGTAATCTTAGTTGGAGGGTGGAGTCTGCGTTGACATAGACTGAGATTGGCCACTACTGACTTCCTGTTCTCGATGGCATCCCGGCGAGCTGCATCTCTTCACCTGACAGCGACTTGGATGTCCTCCTCATTATGTGCCCCCCCTCCCCGAAGATCCCCTACGCCACTCTTGGATGGAACGCTACACAGCAGCAGGTGGGTGCTCCCTTTCTTCCGATTCATGTATCGGTACTTACGTATTATCCCGTCAACCGTGACGCTTAATCCGAAAACGTTATCAAATCCCATTGACTTAACTACTACTGTGCCACTGAATTAGACGGCCGCTGAACGGTCGACGGAATAATACATAAGTACCCAATCTTACAAAATGAATTTTTGTTTTTATTTACGGGCCTTGCAAAACTCGCTTTCTGAATGGCCCCTGTATTCATTCAGATATTTTTAAATGTTGTCACACCGATACCAGGGATTTCGTGATACCCGTCATGCTGATTTGTCTCGCCCGTCACACAAAAAGTCATACAAAATGATAATTTTAAAACCTTTTAACATTTTACATGTGTTAAGAACTGCAACAATCAGAACTACTGAAACCTTCAAGTATTCAAGTGAAAAAATTGAATCTTGTGTAATAACCATCTTTTTTTGTGACGAGTGTGACAGAAGGAGGATCTAAATTTAAATGCATCAAAAAATGTTTTTTCTTTAAATGTTTTTTCAAAAATTGAGTGTTTTATTGGATAATCAAGGTCAAAAATAGTGACATTATGCTCATACAATGAAAATTCTGCTGCATTTAGTATTTTTTTGGTCAATATGAAAATACCCTATTTTACATACTTGAAAAGTTTTCAAGTAACTTTGAGCCCCCAAAAAATTATCAAATAATAATATTGTTAAAGCTTAGCTCTCTTTAAATCCATCTTGTTCATATCTCTACCTTTAATAATAAATAATTTATAGTATAATTTATAAACCAATTTGCATCAATTTAGCCCTTATGTCCACTTTTTCATGGAATGACAGACCCTAATATTTATGTAAGGCATTAAAAGTGTACTATTTTCAAAAATATCTTCTTGCGTATAAAACAGGGTTCCCACGGTCCTTAAAAGTCCTTGAATTTTGAATATACTCCAGCCGTCTTTCGCTGATTTATCTAAATTTCCTTTCCACATTTAACGGCAATGTTTGAAACCATAAAACTGTGATAACTAACTTAATAACTTAACTTAAGATGATTAACCAAGGTTATCTAAATTATTATCTAAATTTCCTTTCCACATTTAACGGCAATGTTTGAAACCATATAACTGTGATAGTAACACCCTCTACATCGGTTCCACAAGTGAACAAACTAGTTAGAAAATTAAGTTGGAGTCAGTAGGCAGTTTAAAAACACCTCCAATTGCTCTAGAAAGATTATAATTTTTAAATGTCTGCAAAAAAAGGTCCTTGAAAAATTTTGTTGAGGTCCTTAAGTCCTTGATTTTCAATGTTTTTGAAGAGATGAGACATTTTTTCTTTTAAGCCATGTAAGTTGTTCATTGATATTTAGTACTATATTTAAAATAATGTCATTACTGAAAGTTTGGTGCAAAAAATAACTGAAAATTATAGTTTTTCTTGCATAGTTTTAAAGGGAAGTTAATATTAGGGTGACCATAAGTACCGCTTTTGACGGGTTGTCTGTGGGACATCATGAATTCCAAGATCCACTTCTGCTTATACTGGGTATGCTTATACTTATAACAGGTATGCTCAATAACAATTATACCCTAATATTATAATTGCTCAATAACAATTATAACAGGTATGCTCAAACTCTACACACCCAGATTCCTTGTATGTAGTGCATTAAAAATGCCTACTGAACTATAACTCTACAATGTTTAGTTTTCGATGAAATCACAACAGAAAAGCTACATACTACTCCGAGTAGGGATCATGTAAAAAAATTCACTGGTAAAATGTGATATTGTTAGGTATTATGCATAATTTTCGGATTAATCACAATTACTGTAACATAAATTTGCTAAATTATTTAAGAATTATCATTGTGTACATTCTATTTTGTTTAACAGGTTTTTGACTGGAACCCCCAGGGCCATTGAAACAGGGAAAGGCTACAAAAAGATTGGAATGTAACAGAAGCAAAGCATCTTGCCACCAACTGTCAGGTGTAAACATGATGGAGGCCCTATGCTCCAGTTAATGGAGTGCGAGAGGAATAAATTAAGTAAGTCATTGTATTTTAATTACAGAAACCAATAAAATTAAGAACATTAAAACTGTTATAAAATTTTTGGATACTGGGCTTATATAAAATCAACATTCTAGTAGAATTGATAATCAATTATTTTAGTCTATATCTTTTTGCGCTAAGTGGCTAGGAATGAGAAAATGCAAATTCAGGTAGGGGGTGGGAAATTCGGGTAGCTAGCATGGGCATGAAATTTCTCACTAGCCAAGAGGGTACTTACGTATTATCCCATCGACCATTCAGCGGCTGTCTAATTCAGCGGCACAGCAATAGTAAATCAATGGGATCTGAAAATGTTTTCGGATTAAGCGACACGGTCGACGGGATAATACGTAAGTACCACCAAGAGTAAAAAATCCGATATTCTTGGACGTAGAAATTATAAAAATTTTAAGAAAAAATACTATGGTAAATTGTCATCTGCTTGACCACAAGAGTTAGTGTAACAAAAAGGACCATATGGGCTTAATTAAAAGACCTGCCTGTAGCAATGAGCTTCATGAAAGATAAACCACTTCTTAATAAGTAGGGGAAAGTGGGAGATAATGGGACATTTTTTAAAAATAAATGCTAGTAAAAAAAGCATAAAAGCAGTTATTTTTATAATGTTTATGATTTAAACCATTTACATTTAAGTTTTGTTTATAAAAATATTCCTTGAAATGCCTTTTTTATTTACATATGCTACTCTATATATTGAATATGCAAAAATTGTTGTGGATGAAATTTCAGCATTGAACATTTTAATACCACAATGTCTTCTGCAGTGTTTAGTTTCACTAATCCTACTTATTTCTTCACTAATTGGAATTATCATAATAGGGTATGGATAATTCTAGATTTAGTAAAACTTATGGGTTTAAAGTAATTTATTAATTTATTAAAATATTGACTTTGGAACAAAGTATAATAAAAGTCCCTTGTTTTGTTTTTATGAATTTTTTTTTAAATTCATTTAGAACTAGATACTTGAATGCATCATAAAAACCACACAATTGATTTTTTAATGCTTTAAAAAGAAACTCTTTATTTTTTTTAAATATATGAACACCAAATTTGTTTTTAATCCATAAAAAAGACAAGATATTTGAATCTAGGATAAAAAACAGTTGGTTTTTATTTATCAATAAAAAAACCTTTCTTATTATAAAAATGTACATATAACCACTGTCTTTTCCATGCTATAGAAACTTTTTAATGCAGCTAAAAAATCTGATGGTTTATATATAATTTTTACTTTTTAAAACTTAAATAAAATTAATTTTAATTAATAAATTAGTTAAGTCACTTGAACTATTTATTCAATGCATTCATAATTTAAATCAATCAGAAATATTTATATTTATGTGTTAAAGGGAAATTTAAAAAAAAAAAAACAGTTTAAACCAAACCTGAAAAAACCTGTTTATTTTTTCAACCCTGCTTAATACATATATAGGAAATTTTTTTTGAAGGATCCTATTTAAAATTACTAATTTGTTTGCCTAAAATGTTAAAATTTGTCCACTTAAAAAACTATTTAGTTCTTATTATCTTATTCTATTATTAACTTTTTTTTTAAATTTTATATGTTGGTAATGACTGTCTAATTCTGTTTCCATACTACCTAATTAAATATGCAAAGTCAAATAAACACTACAATGTTCTTTTAAGAAATATTCAGCCATATTAAGTTGTCCCATTAGCCCCCACAACACATGTAACATTAGCCCCCATGATGAGGAATTTACAATCCTAGAAATAGTTCTTTAAATGTGCAATTTTTCAGTAATATTTCTTATTTTCCAATATTTGTAGAATATAAAAGTGTCCTTAAATAAGATTAAAATATTCTTAAAATACAAATGTTTGTTTGAATTTTTGCAATTGATATCTGGTTTTGTATTCCAATGAAATTTATATATTTCAAAGAGCATATTAACAATCACATTAAATAAAAGGAATTTAGCAATTTAGAATAGACAGTCTTTAGATGTTAAGCAAATTGCAATTCACTGTTTAATTTCCGGATAGTTGCAAACTTATTTATCAGAATTTGAGGACAGTAAGCAGTGTTTAAGGGGTTTAAAAAAATGTCACTAAAATATAGGGGTTTCTTTCAAGAAGGTCCCATGGAAAAACACTTTTCTAAAAGGGTCCCATAGCTTTACTCAATTATTATTATTTTCATTTTATTACTTTAAGAAGTCCAGGGATTATCGTGTCAAATTTTCAGGTGAATTAAACTGCACTACCCTCAAAAAATTGTTTGAAATAAGTTAATTTCTTACAACTAAAATCTAAACCTTTGTCTTGAAAGAGAATATACAATGCAAATAACAATGAGGTACAAATATTTTTTTTTATATCTTAAATTTTGCTTATAAATGGTAGTAATCTAATATTTATCCTAATACATCTTTAGTTTTGGATTTCAGATAGTACCCAATGCCTAATAAATATTGTAATTGTATCATCCACATTAAAGAAATATGTATTTATAATCTCATCTTAAATAATAACTCTTTGTTTATGACTCAGTGACCAGACCATAGGGGTAAACATTTAAGACCATGTGACAGGTCTATAGAGTAACAGCAATGGTGGAAAAATAAATTTAATTTTTAGTTTGGCACAAAACCAGTTGCACTAATCTTTTACTATGTGATACTTATAAGTTATACATATTATAATATTTTTTACCTTTTTCACAGGAAAAGAGAAGAAGAAATAATAAATGATGGAAATGATCTATGATCTGGTCTTTTTATGTTTAAATTTTTTTGTGAATAAAGCATTATTTTGAATATTTTAGTTAATAATTTATTTTTAACAATGGTGTTTGTGAAAGTGAACTTTCAATACTAATGATTCAATTAAATCTAAAGCAATTAATTTAACAGATAAGTTGTTGAGCATTTAAACTGGATTAATAATTATGATTTCAACTTTAAGAACGGTTAATTTATTAATCTTTAACGTTACCATAATTCAAAGCTGCTATTATTTCAACCTTAAAACGGTGTAATATTCAAGCTTAAAATTAGCTATTAAATATTAATTTAAGGCTGAAACAAGCAATCACTGGTACAAATATATGCATAAAAAATTAAAAAAAAAAGTTTGAAATTTCAAACTTATAAATTATTGAAATTTCAAACATGGAGAATAATTGAAATTCAAACCTGAATAATAGTTGAAATTTCAAACCTGAATAATAGTTGAAATTTCAAACCTGAATAATAATTGAAATTTCAAACCTGAATAATAGTTGAAATTTCAAACCTGAATAATAATTGAAATTTCAAACCTGAATAATAGTTGAAATTTCAAACCTGAATAATAATTGAAATTTCAAACCTGAATAATAATTGAAATTTCAAACCTGAATAATGACTGAAATTTCGAACATGAAAAAAGATTGAAAGTTACAACATGAAAAATGATGGAAATCTCAAGCTTTAAAGTATTCTTTTTTCCATCTATATTTCAAACTTGAAAAATAATTGAAATTTCTATCTTGAAAAATGCTTACTTTTAGCATGAAAATTCAATCCTTCTTTATACATGATTCAAGATCGCCGTGGTACAACTATACACATTAAATACTGCTAAACTACCGTAATTTTCAAGTTTGATTCAGGTTTATCAAGCTTGAGCGCTTAAGTTTGATTCAATCTTTTTTCAATCTTTCTGTGCTATCTGGGATAGTATACACTTTAAAATGCCAGATCATGCTTTGCCCTTTTGATGCTGGGAATGGTATCATCTCCTAAACATTTACCAAACAAAGAGAAAATTCCCCAAGGATGTAAACCTTGAGTGTGCGATATGGATGCTAGGCAAACAACGCCAAAGCTGACAATAGTTCCCGTTTTAGTTGTCTGCGAGCCTGTCTCAGCATCGAATTCTTTGAGGCCCAGGCAAATCCTGTTTGTGTACTTTCAGATTGCGTCGCACGCTTCCCCGTTTCCTGTTCTATTTGTCCTTCCTATAAAGTATTCGCATCTTTAACGGGATTTGGGGGAGCCTGGAGTAGTAACGCCCTCAAGTAAAAAAAAAGAAGAATTCGTTTGAAAAGCTGCTTTGGCGATGGATCGGGGAAGAACGAATAAAAAAAAAGAGAAAATCTATTCGATTTTTCTTTTTTCGGACTGGTCTGACATGGTGGGAGAATGCCCAGGGCGTTAAACAAACATCTCAAAACCTTTCGCGAAAGGTAAAAACGACGGAAAAATAAGTGGCGAAAAAAAGACGAAAAATTATAGCGTAACACGTGGCATGGTAAACGGAAAGACGCCTTCAAAGACTAGTGAAGAAAAAACGCAAAAATCGGTAAACTCGAAAAAGGGGGCCGATGGGTGGAGGAATAGGGAATGAAAAACCCTCCAAGGAATATCCTTTCGTATTTTTCGTCGGATCTGCTCATTGGTTGAATATATTTCCTACTTCACCCCTCCCGCCATTCTTTATTTAAGTTTCGTTTGCGCTGTTTTTCTCTCGACGGCACAAAGGGAAATGAAGAAAATTCAGGTTGAATTCTTTGCTGTTAACCCATTGGGAATCTTCAGCCAGTTATGATTGAGACTTCGCTAAATAACTTAGCATTCGGTTATTGGAAATGGGTGTATATATCTCAAGGAAATCCTTTTCTATTTGCTGAGATAGGAATTAATATTTCTAACGGTGGTTCTTCTCTTCAATGCCCAATCTCCTTCATGGAATGAAAATAAGGCTGTTTTTCTCAGAGAGCAGTCTCGCTCTTTGAAAGACATGAAGGGAATTTGATTTGGATTTTTGCGTCTTGAAACTTTTCCGTGAAACGGAATATTTCTAGCTTATGTCCCGATTCCCTAGAACCTTTTGAAGTTGGTTTCTGCAATTTGAATTTGAAATTCGCGCTCTACCTATTATGCATTTAAAACATTTATATGTTTTAGTTTACGAAAGGGGATTAAGTTTTCAACTTCAGGTTTTATTGATTAAACAATGATTTTAGATCACTACGCAAAAGTATTGAAGTTACAAAGTTTAAAAGATAATGCCATTAAAATATCATTTACATATATTTCTTTCTATCAATTACATAGCGATTTTTCTTTTCATTTGTTAAACTCTAAAATAATTGAAAACTAATACTATTTACTCCGTGATTCTATCCAATTTTCATTTTACAATTTTATCATACTGATAAACTTTCAAATGATAAGGTTTACAAAAATATGTTGATAAAACCTTATTTCATCTTATAAATTTCTTTTTAAGTTACAGTATAATTGCTGCAGTTAAATGGAGAATTAAAATATTTATTATCCTAAGTTTATGCCGTTATAGACTGAGGTATATCCACCTAATGATCAATTAAACATTTATATGCTCCTAAATTCATATTTAATGCACAATATGCTATACAAATAAATATATCATTAAAATGATTTGCAATGAAGGTTTGTTTCTGCTATTACCCTAATTATTCATTATTTATTCATAACTAAACGTTCGCAACTAAAACCAATATTTATTTAAACATTTTAAATGCAATCAACCGTATTATACGTTTTTAATAAATTTGAATGCAAGACTTCAAATTTCAATAAGGAACCGTAACCTTTATGCCATAGATATTTATTAAAATTTTTAAGAGTCCACATCATGTATCTTTAAAAATGATACAGAAAGCGGAACATATTCACATGCGTACAAAAAAGAAATCAAATTACTATCCGCACCATCTGTTAATTTTCAGAAATTGGTGGTATAAAGGAATAAATTGGAAGCATTTACTTTTAAAAAATATCTTACCCTTTAATTAAGTGTCTCTAAGAAGAAAAGAAGCAGGAATTATTCATTAGAAGCTTTCTTAATGACTTAAGAATTCTTCATGATTCTTAATGAACTGCAGCATATTTATAGTGTGCTTATCTTGAAGCGGCGGCGTTAGCCTCCTTTCGATATGACTGTTAAAGCGATAAAGTTGCTTCCTGTAGAATAGTTAGTTCCTTTTTAAAAGAGAAGGAATTTGGTGAAGCATCTTAAGCATGCTGAGGAAATTATGCATGCGATGGCAATATTTTAAACAAAATTAGTTTTATGTTCATACTTTGGCAGAAAAGGCAATGCTTTAAAAATATTGTGGATGAATTCGTAATTGATTAACTAGACATAAAGGCATTGAAATGAACTTCTTTTAAATTAAATATTCGTTGGTATTGTTATGCAATTATCTTTTTTCAATTAAGAAAAATTTGATGTGTAAAAATATTCACTTGTTTGCTGAACTGGAAATTATATAGGGGAAATTGTCCCACTGTGAGATACCACTTTTATTAACCGAATTTATTCTTACCTGATAAATGCTATAGTAAAACTAAAAGTGGTCCCGTATAACTTTTTAAAAACTGAATCTAGGTTAATTTTTTTATGAAAAAAATTAATTAATTACACTGAAAATTTATAGTAATTAAAATTCAAAATGTGCCTAATTTGCGATACAGGTCACCTAATATGCGATACTAGGTGTTCTCTATAAGTGGTAGTATCGTATAGGGCCTAAACATATAAAATGAAACGAATTCTTGAAATTAATAATTTATTATGCAAAATATACAAAGTAGGTGCCTACTTTTAAGCATAGAAAATGGCTAACAATCTTGTGACATTTTAAAGCTGAGCACAGAAAGTGATTTTTGCCACAAAAAATAAAAATAAATTGAATTAAAAAAAACCATCCTCATTATTTTTAATATGCCCGCAATCTCTCATCCCAGAATAATAATACAATTGCATGGTGTCCTTCTTTTCCTAATATGTATGACACTGCAGTAAAAGCATTGAACATTGCTAAATCAAATTTGAAGCAATTCTGTAAAATGAGTTCTCAATATGAAATATCCCGTGTTAGGAAAT
Organism: Tetragnatha montana; assembly: GCA_963680715.1. NCBI lineage: Eukaryota > Metazoa > Arthropoda > Arachnida > Araneae > Tetragnathidae > Tetragnatha > Tetragnatha montana. The sequence goes on from OY796685.1 coordinate 14,492,774, forward strand.
AAGAGGATATCCCCTATTAAGAATCATCACCTCTTTTGAAACTCCAATCAAAAAAAAATATTTAAGGAGTCGAATAATTGGCAACAAAGTTACAAGGATATAACTTTTCGAAATTTGATAATTTTAGAAAATTTGGAGCAATATGAGAAGAATCAAACAAAAAAATTAAAAGACCGTATTTAGTTACTGCTGTACACGTTGGGGCATTTCCCTAAATGTTGGTAAACAAATTTCGGGTATTTTGTTATTTTCAAGTTGAAGAAAGGAAAAAAAATCACCCCAATCATTCATTCTTTATTTAAGTTCAATTTACTAAAAAATATTTTAACATATCCTGTAAAGGGATTACCTTTGAATATTTCTCTTTTTGTACCACAATAAACAATTAAAATTTTTCGGGCCGAGGTCCCCCAAATACCCCATTCCCCTCGGGCAGCGGTTCCTAACCGGTTTTCTTCAGAAATTGTAGCTTTAGCGTCAAAAAATATTATTATTGCTATGAACACATTGTTAATGAATGAAAGGGGGGGGGGAGCGTGATGATAATTACGATTGCAAATTGTGTCGCCAAAATTGAAAGTTTGAGTAGCACTGAGTTATCCTATTACTGCACATGGTTTTCACTAAAAATGTATATTTTATACATATTTGTTTAAATAAAATTTTACTGTTTCAACGAGATGGAATGAGGTCTTTGATAACTAAAAACTTGAAAACCGTCAGAATATTTACCACTTATTTACACTTTTTAATAAGTGGTAAACATTCTGTTTTTGTAGCTGATATGTAAATCTATAAACTCTAAAAAACATGTTTATTTCTTTTCAATGCTATCGAGTGTGGCAAAAAAAAAAAAAAGCTGAACTAAGTCCTCAGGTGACATTTTTCTATTCTTAAGTCTGGTCATGCAGAACTCAAGAAAACAAATTACTTTACAGGGAAAGAACCACCTCGGAAATTGCTCGCTCGCTCCAAAACACAAAGAACTCGCACAACGGACAATTAAATTGCAAAGAAACGTAAATAGAGGGAGAGAACCCTGCGTAATGAACGCCGTTCCTTGAAACAAAAGATCGGAATCTACATAAAAAGAAAGAAGGGATTACAAAGAAGAAAAAAAAAACTCTACATGAGAGTAGAGAGGACACAAAAATAATCTTCTAGTCACGCTTTGGGAGGGAAGTAAGTGATTCCCCTACCAATTAAAGCATAGATGTCTCTAGTCAAAACAAGAAGGGAATAGCCAATGGTTCAATGAATCATGGGTAAATATTTAACCGTCGTGAAAGGAATGGATGAGTGTATGTATCTGTAACATATCCTTCTTTCTCTCTATCCCTTTCTTATTGATTGAAACCTTTGAATTCGTAAGTCAACACCCTAGAAATCCCATCGCGATTTTCTTATGCCCAGCAATCTCCAATTCAGAAGGCGTAGTATTTGTGAGCCATCTGATATTTCTTTGCGATGAAAGGAATTTTGACGAGAGTTGGAACTAACTAAGTCTTCTTGGAGATGAATAGCGACTTTTGATGGGTTTCTCGGTCTGTTCCGGGTATAGGACTCCAGCCTTTTAATAAGTTTATGCTCCTTAAATCTCGAAATAGGATGGGTGATTGCAGTTACTTCTGCGTCGCTGTTTTTGAAGGCAGTTTGGAATTTTGGAGTTATTGAAAGGATTAAGGAATTACGAAAGCTTGTTTTGTGAAAGTGTCGAAGTGAATTTTTTTAGTTGGATCATATGTTGAAAGTTTGCAAAGGGAAGCTCTGTGTGTGCTAAATAACTTACTCGTTAATTCTTTAATATTTTACTTTTTTCTTTTACAAACATATTTAATTATTTATCTATTAACTTATTAATAAGTTTAGATAAAAAGTTTAATATGATGTAGAAAAATTTTGAAATTAAAATAGTGCTGAAAAAGTGCTATTAAAAAAACCGTTAGTTTAATAAATATTTGAATTTATAACTTTCATTTGTTTTATACCTCAAATGCATGAAGCAGTAATAAGAAAATAAAAAATAAGTAAGTAATAAGTAATAAATGCATGAACAGCGATAAGAGTAAATGCATGAAGCTATTTTACTTACTTTCTTTTGAAAATGTAACATTATTATTTGCAACTATTCCTGGTAGGATAAACCTTTCGACATTCTTCTGGATATCTTCATACCACAATTATATATTAGAAACTAAATTTATTAACAAAATTACGTTTATTGAAATCAATAAATCTTTATAGATACAGAATATTTACTTAGTTCCTTCATATTTGATGAAAACTGTTTCCAAACGTTTTCTTTTTTTTCGAAGAATTGTTGTTACTTTTAGTTAGACCTCCATTGGATATATTTATTCCACAACATCTGAAAAGCACAGGCTTTTCAAGACACATTTTTATATTCTCCTACCTCATTTTTGGATGTAACTTGAACGTGTGTTTTCGACGTTTTTGACAGACCACTAGTTGACTCTGTAAGAATATAACTAAAAAAAATGAGATGATTTGTACATAGGTAGGTGGTGGTAAAGGGTCCCTACTTTCGAGGTCCTTACTTTCGAAAATTTCTAAAAGACGGGAATTTATAATAAAATGATTTTGTGCACCGTTTATATCTTAGATAGATGGTCAATTTTTTTTTCAAATAGATACTACGATTGGAATAATATTTAAAAAAAATGGGGATAATTATGAGACATAGTTTGGTCATTTTGACCAAGTTTTGAACATTTGCTCCGTGACTAAGAAAAGAGCTTACAACAAAAATATAAGAATCAATTTATCAAAAAATTTGCTTTCAATGAATAAGATGTGATTGACTTAATCGGAAATCTAGAAAAAAAAAATCTTGATTTTAGTCCCGAAGTCATCAAAAATGCATGTTTTGAATCATGCCCGAACACCTGATTCAAAACGTGATTTAAAATAGTAAAAATAGCATTTTCTGTCTTTCAAGTTGGATTACTTAAAAATTTTTTCGTACGTAAAAAGGGTTTCCAGGATTTTCTAAATATACCTTGAATTTGAAACATTTTTTCATAGGAATTAAAGTTTATTTAAATAAAATAAGTATTTCACTTTTCAATGAAAACAATAACAAACAAACAATAACATTTCCAAATAAGAATTCCAAAACAATAACATTTCTCGAATAAATAAGTATATCAATGTTACCAAATAAATTCCCTCCAAATTGGAAAATTTTATGATTCAATTAAATAAAGAGTATCCTTTACAATATGCAGGAGAGCTTCAACACAAATGCATACAACATAAATAAAACATTACAGGTTCAATGCAAAACTAATTTACACTCTAACTCCCAACTCCAGTTTTCCAAGAATATCTTTTCAACATCAATTCCAGAATTTTCTGGATTGTTTTGACAGCTCTTATTCAACAAAAATTAAAAAATCTCTCGTCTCTGCTCGGAATCTACTCACGCAATATAGCATGATGCCTTTAAGAGGTTCATAATATTTAAAGTAGGCTCGATGCGTTCTAGGTTTTTAAATTCAACTTGATACATCCTTAAACTTGAGTTGCACGCGATTTAAGAGAGGAAAGAAACTTGAAATTAGGCGAGATGTGAGGGATGGCCTAGTCAAATAAAAACTAGTTTTCTGTTCTGTTTTAGAAGTGAAAAGTTGAATTTATGTTAATTGCCTCATGAGAATTCTTATCTTTTGGTTTTGATATCCATTTGAAATTTTGTATTTTGATTTGTCATACATACTGAAACATTAGGTAATTCTAATTTTATGAATTATCATAAAATTATTTAAGTCTAATCTTTAAAAGAGTAGTACCTAGTTTCCACAAAGTAATTTCTTATTTTATCCCATAATAATTAACGTAATTTCAGTTATTTATTAGTAAAAGAAGTCAAGTATTATATTTTGTATTCATATACATTATACATAGAAACAAATTCTAAATGTTTCTATAAAAACAATATTAAGTGAAATTATTAATGTACTGCTACGAGAACAATTTATTTAATTAATTTTTTATGACATAACTTTGAGAAAATTTTAAATATAATAAAGTATAAATATCCAAAATAATACTATTTAAATGGGTAATATTAAATGTTTACGGCATAATGCCAGTATTTATTAATGATTTATTCTTAAAATTAGAAATGAACTAAAATCATAACTTAATATTTAAACTGTTACTTTATACATTCATGACCTTTTAAAACTAGGCATTTGTTTCCCATCTTAATTAACCCTGATTGAAATAATGTATTTTTGCACAAACTTTAACTCCACTTTTTATACCAATTCTTTCCGAGGAATAAAATCATTTTTTTATTCTCCATACATCAAAAACAAAGTTTTCCCACAAAAAAAACCCTTGGCATGCTACATTAATAAGAATATTGGTAACATGAATTCTTAATTTTAAGTTGTAATCTTTTCGACTGAACTCTTCTCACCGTGTATTCGAGAATCGATTGCTATCTGAAATGCACCGCTGAGTTTCATGAATCTTAAATGTGCAGTTCCTACAAGTTTCCATGAATCTGCGATGAAGCTCTTGAAATAATAAGGACCTAATCTAAGAAAGAGACAGTCTATATTGCAGAACGTTAGTTTGGTCATTTCAGAATAATTCTATTGCCAAATATCGAAATCACTTAATGGTGTGCATTATTAATACGTTGTGATTTCAAAGTAATTTACAGACTTTTAAAAACTACATTTTTGTTAAGGTTTTAAATTTGTGTTAGTAGTTTTATTATTGCTACGTGATTTCACGAGCACTTATTTATAATAATCATTGTAAACATCGCAATTAAACCAGAACTAAATACATATAAAAGAAAGCAATATAATAACTCAAACCTAAAGAAATAATTGTGATATATTTTAATAATGATGCAAAAAAGGGAATAAGAGATAATTAGTGTTTCAAAATTACTGCCAATAATATTTTGGTAATAATTATTTTAAGACCTTTTAACCTGAACTGACCTGATATAAACAAAACTACAATACCTGATAGTTTATTATTATTCCGAGAGTGCCTCTAGTTAAAATTACAATATTCAATTAATATTAACTACGGAATAACTACGCTTGGAGCAGTAATTTTATGAAAATACATTCTTAAATATACACTTCAGATAAGTAAAATATAATTTAGAATATAATAATTGCTCCAGTCAAAGAGTTGCAAGTTCAGCAGAAAGCACTGTCTTCTCAAATTATACATGAGAGCAAATTCCTCTTATCTTCACATAACTCCATTCAGAGTGAGATATTTGTGCATTTGTCTCTAATAAGAATTAAATACTTGCATTAGTATGTTTGTCTTTCTATAATGAAAGTAAGTTTAAAATAAAGGGTCATTTTCAAATGAGCTTAGTTAGAGACTCATGCAATTACTTAAATTTAATGATTTGTATTGCGTAAAACTAAGCTCATAATTCAGTCCTTATTATGGTAAACACACATAAATATTAAGTGCTGCTTTTTCTTGGAAAATCCTCAAATCTTTAAGTTTAATAAATGTGTATAAATATAATCTTATAGATCTTTTATGTTTTCAAATCGTAAGAGATGTTAAACTTTAAATTATTTTACAACGTAAACTTATTTTAAGTTATAGTAGCCAACTAATTAACTGGTTGATAAGGATCATGTTTTGCAGCAAATGGTGAATTCCTAAATACTTTTACTTTTCCGTACTTTATTTATCGCAAAAAAAACATCTTCTTTTGTAAACACTTTTTACTTTTAAAAAAATTACTTAATTCCTGATGATTTTTTAGAATAAAAGTATTAAGCTTTTAGAAACGTTCTACCTCTATAAAGTACTTAAATATTAAAAACACACAAACATGTATTGCTTTTGATGTTTTAAGCACTTTATGACTTACAGTTGAGGGGTAAGGGGCTTATCATTTTCTTTGATTATTTTTAAGCTGATGGTTTTTATGAGTTAAATATAAAGGTTTATTATATAAAATATATATAAGCATTATAAAAAATAACAAAGTGAGACAACGGATAATACGCCTTGATGATATTATTTACTATTTTATGCAATCGTTGTAAACATAAAATATGTGTTTTAAAATTAATCATTAGGGAAAATGAGAGTGAAAGTACGCAGTAGTTTTTTTCCCTGTTGGCAACAGTGCAATTCATCGGTGAGGAGGAGATAACCTAGTTGATATTATATAATATAACTAGTTGAGAATGATATAACTCATCTTACTCTTCACCCCATGACAGTTATTTGCTATATGTGTTGAATAAATGTTTAATTTTCCTTTTAAAAGCTTAAAACCCCACTGAAGCTGAAAATTTGCACATATCCAGTCCTGAAAAACTAAAACTGCGGCTTTTAATGCAAATTTTTGAGGCTTTGGCTTTAAAATCTCGATTTTATTGTCCAAAACCATTTTATTATCCAAATTCTTTTACCTTCCTTCCCTTTTTGTGAAGTAAATTGTCTGCTTATTTCGTTAAAAAAGATATTTTTTTCGAAATCAGGAATATTACGAATAAAACCAGTCTAGTATTAACTCACTTGTTATTTAGGTTTTAATTCAGTAAGAATTCACCGCAGTTTTAATGATAAATACCTATCATAAACATAATTAAAAAAGAATGTACCTCTAATACTTTTAACAGCTGCAATCACCATTAGAGAATAGACCAGAATTCACAAACCCCCAGCAAATTAATCTTTTTCACATCCTCGAAAATTAATAATTATTTGTCATCACCACCAACAAACCCTAAAAAAAAAACTACCCCGCTAAATCGCCCATTACTCACTTAACCAAAATCTGCATTCTGCCCCAAAGAAACTAACAAAAAAATTGCTTAATTAACTCTCAACCCAAAACGATAGTGAGAATGCATAAGAGAAATAATAAAAAAAGAAACAGAAGTGAAGGATGCTCTCTGACCCACCACAGTCCCCGTTTGCCTTTATCCAAGCGAGAATCTTTCCGCTCAAATTATCCTGGAGCTCATTTTGGTTACCCATCCGACTAATTCGTTGATCAGTCAATTTTTCCTCTTCCGTAGCTCCAAGGCTACTGCTAACCTTGATTTTTTTATTTGTATCTTACAGCAACCGTCTTGTCCAGTTACTTACAGTGGGGCATTTTTACGACATGGAACACTAGGTCAAGTAAAAAGTACATGGTTAGATTGTATTTGGGAGATTTGTGTTCTGGGTAGACTCATTAGGACTATTTTTAACTTAATGGGTAATTGATGATTGTTAATTGTTTTAAGTGCTGAAATTAGTTCATTTAGTTTACATCAGTTTTGTTTTAAATTTATAATTAAATTGAGTTATACTTTTTACTCTGAAGTAATGGTTGGAAACCGAACACAAGAACGTATTTGTGTTGACTGTAAAATAAATCCTTTTATCAGAATAAAGATAAACTAATGCAGTTAAAATGCTGTTCACACGCGTATAATTCGAATATTGTACCGGGTACGGTATTGGTCGCAACCAGCTTTTATATGCTTTACATTTTTCTAGGATTTATAAATATAAAGCAGAACATTGGAAGTACGGATATTTGTGATATATTACGGTTAAGAAGATTTATAGATTTAACCGTTTAAATAATTTAATTACGTTATTTAAATAGATCACATCAGAAATGTTATTAGCGGAGAGAAAATAAGAAGATAGGTGTTTATTCGTAGTGAACATTTAATAAGCCAACATTATTAAATCTTATTCTAAACAGTTCTAGTAATTATTTATTGTAATTAAGTAAATATATGAAGTATTTAATCAAGAATTGAAAACAACTTTACATGTTCCGAAATTCCAATTTAAAGTTTTATGGAGAGAAATTCCGAGCCTTAACACTGGTGAATTCAATAATACGTATGTTATTATTTGACTTATTAAATTTTCTATGAAAATAATTATGAATCAAATAACAGCTTTCATTGATGAGTCTACTCTAAATTAATACTTTCGTATTGTTTAATATAGATAAAAAATTGATTCTTTAATTTTTTTTTCTACCCTCTATTTTTAAACCTCCTACCCACTGGAATTTAAATAGAACGTTCAGTTTTTATTTCCTCAATTGTGTATTTTTTCTGATACAAAAATATCATATTAGCGCTTTAAATATATATTTAAAAAAATTTAATTAGGACTTCAACTCAAAAACCACGACATGCCTCATTCCGGAATCAACTCACTCAAACTCCAATAAACCTACACAAATCTACAACTGAACCCCCCAACTGCCGTCGAATCATCAGTAACTCCAACCTGTTGATGGTTCTGTTTGTCCGGTGGTGAGAGCAGCAAGAGGGTAATTCGTGATAGGGGTTAAGCGGAACAGAGCGTACATCGATTTGGCGCATCTTGGCACGGAAGGCTTGGCGGGGAAAACAAAACTTCAGGCGCTCCGTTTCCCTCTGCCCCCTCCAGAAGGGGATTGTCGGCACTCGGGTATCGACGCTCGCTTCTCTCCAACGGTGGTTTTGGATGGGAAAAGTTTGCAAACTTTTTCGAGTTTCCGCTTTCTGAGGGAGAGATGATTCGGCTCTTTTGGATGTGTTGTGTTGCCAGTTTGGTTGCGGCGAAAGGTAATTTGGCTGTTTCAGTTGTTGTGTTTTGAGTTTTTAACTTGTTTGAGTTCGTTTTGTGTCCACGTGTTGGTTGTTGAGTTTGTGATTTGATGTTTGAGTTATAAAAGGGATGAATCAAGGGGTTGAAAAACTTTTTATTTTTTTTTATAAAATACATTTTAAACGTATGTTTGGTGTTAATGTATGATGATTAGTTGCTATTTAAAGAATCGTGTTTCAAAAGACCAGAAATAGAATAGATGAATTAACCAGGAAAGTAACTTTTATACGTAAACATTAACTCTTTGACTTTAAGAGATTTTTTAACACATATTTTGTTTACTTATGGTATAAAACTAAATAACCGGCTTCTAAATAAAATATGCTAGCAAAAACAATTATAAATTTTTAAGAGTTTTTTAAATGTTTAATACTATATTATTTCATTCATAAAAGGCCCCACTAAAGTAATCTGAAGATTTTCTTAAGAAAAAGCCACTTTCTACAGAAATTCTTAAGTTTTTTAGCAGATTTACCACTACCATTAAATTGCATTAAATTGTCTTCAGAATTTTTGAAGAAAATTTGCAGACATTTTAGACATGTTGTATCTTTAAACTGTCTTCAGAATTTTTGAAGACAATTCACAGACATTTTAAAGACCTTTTGTATCTTTATATAATCTGCAGAAATATTGAAGACAATTATAAAGACATTTTTTAGAATGATCAAAATCTTCAAATTTTCTTCAAAATATATTGCTTTCACAGAATCTTATTTTACAAACAGAATTTAAATTCCTAAGCCCAAAAAATCTATATTTTGTAATAATTTCTGTTGTATAGCCCAAACTTTATAATAATGCATCCATTAGAATTCCAAAATAGTCCATCCAAATAATTATTTAAAAAAAAAACTCAGAATATACCAAGCCTGTAATTTATTGAAATATATTCCAGGTTTGCGGATCACTTCTTTTTGAAGAATATTTGAAGATTTAAATATTTTGGAGAAAATATTCAGAAAAAAAAATCTGCAGAATATCTGTAGTTATTTGAACATCTTCATTTTCAAGAAAATCTTAAGAAAACATAATCTTAAGATTTTCTTAAGAACATTATCTTAAGATTTTCTTCAGAATGAAGATGTTCAAATAACTGTAGATATTCTGCAGATTTTTTTCAGTAGGGGGGTTACAGATATTCACATTGGTTGGGTGGGTTGAAAGTATCGTTGATGGGAGTGAAACGATAGAGTAGGATAGTTGAATAGAGCCAGATGAAGGTGATTTGAAAAGACAGCTTTGGCCGGTAACAGGCTGCAATGTTTCATGTTACATTACTTATGTGAGTCCATCTTTTGGCCCCACATAAAAAAGTCTATTAGAAACTAACATTGGATGTTTGAAAGAATCCTCAAATATTTCCCAGCAACTGGGCTTTGGATGGCTCTGGTGCCTCAGGGCCATATAAGGTTTCCTGTAAAGCTGCACCTGTAGGTGGTAGAGGGGCACCAGGCCGAGCTTTAGCGCTTGCAATACCCTGTTATAAGTAGTAATAGTGCTTGTTATTTTCCTGGGGCAGTCAAAGTCGTGTGTGGTGGTGGCTTTTCGAAGACTTGCAACTGCGTTGGCATCTGAAAGTGTTATCGGAGGGTTACTATGGTCAAGGTCCCTGGCTTGACTTGTAAAATAAAAATTAATTAAAACCTGTACAGTAAAAACCAATTAAAAGTCATAAGAAAATATAAGAAAACCGACATTCATCCATCATACAAAATAAAAAAGAAATAAAAACAAAAGAAACTGTGTGTAAAATCCAAAGAAGCCAATGACTTCACAGATTATCATAAAGTGAATAATCCAATTTACAGGATGTAAATCTAAAAGTGGTTTGTTGTTTGAATTAAATTCGTGTAAACCTTTGCAATGGTTAATAAACTCATTCTAAAGAATGGTTTCAATAATCCTTTTATAGTTTGAAATTCAATAACTAAATTGAAACTCTTTATACCTTAACTAGACTTTTGTTTTCTAGATAGAAAGAGGTGAGGAAAATTAATATTTTAAATAATTATTTCACGCACGTACTATGGGTTGAATACACCACTTAAGAAAACCAAAATTATATCGTTTGAACCTTGGCTTGTTATAAGCTGTGAGTAATGCATAATTTTTCGCTAAAGAGAAGGTCTAAAGTCTAAAGTGATTTCCTCGTAAAAACATTGAATTTAAAATTATTTTTGCCCTATTGGGCTCCTTAGATTATTACAGCATACCGTTTTCTCTCAACACCCAAGGGGGGATTTAAAATATATCCACTAGAAAGTGGAAAAATTGCAGTATTTATCATAGAAAAATGTCTATAGCTACAGTGTGCCTCACCAAAAAGAAAGCATGAAAGACGAGGGAAAAAGTGCATTTTTACATTGAAATTCGCAGAATCTCATTTGAAATGCGGGGAAAAAAACATATAATTTGATTGAACAAATATAAACCTTTATATTGGACCCAGTGGTCACCCTTTCCTCGCCATAAGAATAAAAATATTGAAAATAATTGCTTTTACGAGAAGCTCCAGTAAATAAAAAAATTAAAACTTTAAATGCAATACAGGAATAGAGAAAGATTTATCCAACAAAACATAATTTAAACATTTTTTTAACCCTGGAAGCAATCTTTCCACACTATTAGAATAGAGATTTCAAAAAGAGGTGTTTTCTGCCCATTCTTGTAAAGCATATACACTTCAAACGATACTTATAATATGAAGGATTATCCGACTTGTAACAAAATAGTTACTTAATTTTTATAATTAAAATTACCAAAAATATTTTAAAATATGGAAAACATAATTTTGAAAGTTTTACTTTTACAGTATTTTTAAAATTTCCTTAAGTAATATAAAGCAATTTTGCCCTTACTTAAATTGTGAGGAAACATGATTTTAATACAGTACCTATAATATAAGTTTACGCGTATGTATACTTCCGGTAATTTCATCTTTCATTATATATTTCCTTATTTACTTAAACTTATTTTCTTATTTACTTAAAAAAAACGATGTCCTAGGATAAAATGAAGGTAAAATTTTGGTATTAAAACGTTTCAAGTATTTTCTAGTAAAACATAAAATTCTAAATTGTCATGAAACGTGAAATTTTTGTATTCAACGAACCAAAAAACATAAAAGTCAGGTGTAATAACCCAGACAGCTCTAAAAATCTTCTTTTTTTTAAACCTGGGTTATTAAATGAACTATCACAAATAATAGGGATACTGTTATAACATGAGTAAGGTTGGACACACAATTTTAAAATTCGAAAATAAACGGAAATTTAAATTGGTAGTAAATAGTGTATGTAAACAGGTACTATGTATTTGTACACAGGACAATGAATTTACAGTAAAAAATTATATGCGTGTTTAATCATCGAAATTTCAACTTTAATTTTGATCTTATATTACCAGATCTCAATCCTTTTATTTTTTGTTGAATTTCGAAAGCTAAAATACCTTATGATGCAGTGTACGTAGGGACACCATAAGTTTTTGTATCTAAGGAAACGTTCTTGGTGTTTCTGTTAGTATATAATCGGCGTTTTTGAATCGGTATTGTGTAATCCTAATACATCTTAATGCAAACTAAATTACTTCTGGTTGTTGCAATTATGTTCTTGTAATTGTATAGACGAAAATTCAAACATCGTGTGTTCTAAATTTTTCCACACTTTGATTCTGCTTTGCATTTGATGTAAAATATACAATAAAAAATCTGTATCACTACTATCACATTCAATTTCGTGAAAGTTACTAAAACTAAAGTTTTTAATTTTTAAGGCTTATTTGAGTTTTTCATGTTATTAATTTGGATCAGTGAAACGATCACATTAATTAGCATGATCATTGAAACTATTTATATTGAATTTTAGTTTGAGAAATCCACTGGGTACACAACTTATATCCACACAACTTATATCAGGTTATTCATAGTTATTAAACATTTTCAAAATTTGAGCTAATGAAAAAAATATAGCGCTATTTACAAAGTTAGGACACTTAAATGGTCAAAATGCGATTTATCTCCCTAAGAAAAATTGTAATATTAATTTTGTCAGTAAGTACAACAGTCTTCCCTACTTTATAATATTTTAATGGTTATTACCCTTCAACGTGGGAAATCGATCTGATCAGCTAGCCTAATGTTCTTTAGTTATTTGTGTATAAGCCATCTACAATCCTTCCCCGGAGCTTTTATTCTACTCATGTCTATGGTAATGATTGTGTCTTTCAGGCATGTGTTATTAGGCAGACAAATTGGTTTATTGCAGCTTGATGTACCCGATGAGAATCTAATAGATAACATACCGTATTTTTCAGCGTATAAAACGAGGGGCACGCTTTTTATTAAAAAACAACTACTAAAAATCCAAAACACGCTTAAAGCCGAGTTAAAATTTACCGAAAATTACCGAAGCCAGAAAAAAATCGTCAGTAGCAACAAAACTTGCATTGAATCCCAATAGGATTTGAAACAGAACATTAAGATTCGTACTTTCTTGATACGCATAATAAAAATTTATCGAATGGCGTGAAAAGTTGTGTTTTTATTTAATTTGTTTCTATTTTGTGTATTGGAGTAAGCACCCTATCCGATGTGTTATTTTAATATAATCGCGAAGGGATTCCGCGAAACTTAATTCCTTTAATAATATTTCCAAACTTTTTATATCTGCGTATAAACCGACCCCCCTCCCTTTAGATTCGGAAATCTTTCCGAAAATTCTCAGCTTATACGCAGAGATATACGGTATACAGCCCTTTATGCCTAAGCAAATGCAGTAAATTTATAAAATTGGATTTTCAACAAAGTATAAATAATGTGTATTTAATATTTAAAGTTTCTTTTCCCGAATTCGAGCAAAAACTTCACAATTTTCTATTCCTCAGTTGGCAACAAATTAGCTAAAGGTAATTTTGGGTTTCTCGTAACACATTTTCAATTTATTTAAAGAACAATATTCTCCCATGTCTAACAATATCGCTAAATCCAATTAGCAATAAGCTCATTTCGATGATGTTAATCAAAAACAATTAACAAAGTACAATCTCATTAACTCTGCAGCGAATGTTTTTTTTTCACTTTAAATAAGATTTCGACTTTCGTAAAAACATAAAAAAAACACACACAAATAACTCGAGGCTCCCATGATTAAATCCTGCCGAAATACCAAACCAAAAGAAAAATAACGACTCGATCCCAAATAAGCTTCGAAATAAAACAAATGAAATGAAATGAAAAAAGGGGAAGGGGAAATTATCTAATAGAATGTTAATCTCTCAGACGAAAGCTTAAAATAAGTCGATCTTTTCGGCAATAGCGAGTTCCTTCAGGAATATGAACACATTAGAAGCTCTTTTTTTTTACTTCCTTCGCTCGTTGCAACTCGAAATAAGTGCATTAGAAATTCCTCCGACTTTTCATCTCCAACAAAACTGTATCACGCAACTTTAGAGAGGTGGGATCCGAGAAACTTACGGGGAAACTAATTTGAAGTTGCACTTTAAAAGTACCAACATTAAGACGATAGCTTTGCCGGCAAAACTGCATTTTTAATGATATGTTGCGCGTATCTTCTGCATTAACTCCTCACTTGCGGAAAGTCTAACGCGCTTTTTTTTTAAGATCTCTCTAGCTTTAAGTAATGAAACTGTTTCCTGCGCCCAGAGTGTTTTAATAATTAGGAGGATCCCGAAGTTTTGCTCTTTTTCCATGCATGGATATTTTCCCTGCTACTATATACCTGTGGTAAAAAGTTGCAGTTGCTTTTAGATTGAGTTTGTTTTTCTTCGGAAGAGAGACCGAGATGATTCCTTTTGAAATTACAGATTCGGTTTCATTTCGAGGCGAATTAGGAGCGAGTTTTATTTACTTTTTACTTCATATTCATATTTTTGATTCAAGTTTTGCTTTAAAAGGAATGAATGCTGTAATTCTATGAATAAATTAACAATAAATGAACATATATTTCAAGGAACGTTTTGCATACGATTCACAGGAGAAATGAGTTAAAATAAAAACATATACATAAAAATCTAATAAAAATAAAAGGTAACAAATAAACTTGTATTCATTAAATTAAAATGAAATTTTTAATCTACAATTTATTGTAGCCATAAAACGAATAGATGTTATATTTTTTAAGATTGACTTTATCTCGTAAATAACTACTATTTACTAAAAGAAATAATAAATCTAATGATCCAAATAATGCGTAAATAACATCAACATTGACCAAGTATTGCAAAAATAATAACTTTCCCTGCAGCCAAAAATGCAAAGTACTAAAGTCTGTATAAGTTAAAATAATATTTTTTTGTTTTTAAAGTGTGATTATTGCGTTTATTGTAGAAAGTCAGTTGGTCAGTGAATAAGAGTAAATAACAGATGATTCAAAGGCAATAATTTTATTTTTGTAACAGCGTATAACAAACCACCATATCAGTATTAAAATTTCAAAACTAAGAATTCATATCCACCAAAATATAGCACATAAAATTATTTAATCAATAATTGATTTTAAGTCCTATAATTTGCGGCATTAAGCTATTTATTACTTCATTTTTAACTAGTTTTTATACTATTCCTAGATTCGTATATTCACATGAAGAGTGTCCAATAAAAAGTTCCCTGTTTCATAAATAAAAATTTCATGAAGAAAAATAGACGAACACATGAAACCGGAATTTAAAGCAACAAAAAGGATGGCAATTTACAGTATTTTGATTTTAAACTAGGGAATTCTTTGCTAGACATCATTTGTGAGCGAATACTTTATGCTAATTTTATCTATAGTATATTTATATATCTGTGCTTATTTGAGAACCCTGTTCACTACACCAGTACCACATCATGAGGACACACGATTAAAATCCAAAAATCTGTTTCAGCCTTCTCTGGCAAACAACAAGGACCGTCTTTCGTCCACGAGCCTCCCATCAAAATAATGTTCTACAACAACACAGGGGCTATCCTCCCGTGCGTCGTGAATGGAGTTCCGCGTCCAGATATCGCATGGACGACAACTGACAATGCGACAGTTCTTCCCATACCGAACTTGAGACAGATACGGCCAGACGGTTCCCTCGTGTTCTCTCCGTTCTCGGCAGAGGATTACAGACAGGACGTCCATTCGGCAACTTACAGGTGCTCTGCATCGAACGTCGTGGGAAGCATTGTGAGCAGAGATGTCAGTGTTAGAGGAGGTGAGTGGAATTTATTTTAGGTATTGATGATGGTACTTTTAAATTATCTATCAGATAATATGGATATGTACTCAAGGCATGATTTCGAACATACGTCCGCATACTGATAAAGCAGGTTGTTATAAAGCTGCAATTTCGATTAATCTTTGAGAGATGTTTTTTTTTTTTGAAGACTGCAATGCAAATGTGTGAAAAACTTTTACAAAGCTAAATAATAAATACAATAATGAACACTAGAGTGTATCGAAAAAAAATAATTTTGGTGACGCTTTAGTGCGGAAAGTTGTCTAAGGTGGCAGAGGACACTTGTGATTTTTTTCAGAATTTTCGGATGATGTCTTTAGCTGCCAACTTTGCCCGGAAGGTTTTCAATGCTATCTCATGGAGCGCTGCAAGATTTACAGACCACTTTTGACGCGCTGCTGTAAATCCGCATAAGATCGAAAAGAGGTTTTTCGCCCATCATTCCCTTTCTAATCGCACAGAAAATTTTTGAGCTCAAATTTGTACAGTAAGAACGCAATTTTTTTACTCACAAAATCAGTAAAATATATATATTGATTCAGGCTGTTATTCGAGTTTTTTTGGATAGCATGAACCAGTAGGACTATATAAGGTCCATAACTTATGTGAAGACATTCGCTGTGGCGATTAGAAAAGGGAATGTGGGACGAAAAAATATCTTTCCAGCCTTACCTGTGATGCGCGATCTATAGGATAGCTAAGTGTTTTTCGATACATCCTAATGAACACTTTTAACTAACCAACATCGTTTTCATTGTATTGATGTTATGCATAAATTTTGTTGTGGTAGAAAAATATTTAAAGTGTTACTAATAAATTGCAGGGGCAGAAAATGAATGTGTTTTGATAGTGTTACGATCCACATTTAAGCACACTTTTAGTTTCTACACATATTTCACAACATTACCTTTAGAACACATTTCTGGACAACAGCAGTTTTCAAGCAAATTCATAACACTATCCCAACACAATAAACAACTAAAGTGTTTTTAATTTGAGGACAAAAAGTGTTTACAATGTGTTTATTTTTGTGGATCATTTGTAGTTTATCGGTGATGTCCCTTTTGTGTATTCAGATATTCATATGTATTCTAGGCATTATTTTGAATAAACGACCGCATATTGATAAAGAAGATTGTTATAATAGGAGATTCCCTTTATCTTCAAAATGTTATTTTGAAGGTATTATGTCTTAAGGTATAATAATATAAAGCAATTATATCTTAAGGTAAACTAGAAAACATCTCACTACACTAGAAAAAAAATCAAAGAGGAATATATTTTATTAGAGACGTGGATTTTTAATTGGGTGCAAGAATCTTTGTATAACAACTTGATAAAGACAGAAGAATTTTAGTTATCCGAAGATAGAAATTTGAAATAAAAAAAAGGATGTGTTTTGAAATAGTATAATCCAGGACATCAGCAATAAATTTATAGTACATACTTTATTAACTTTATTAAGGTATTAACCATTATAATAATTTTATAGACCTTTTCTTCGTAGATTGGATAACATTTTGTTTACTCCATACATTTCATCTGCATAGCGAAAACAAAAACAGAATTCTCTTGTAAACAAAATCACCAATTTTTTCCATTAGATCTTTAAGCTCGTGGACTTTTTAGATCCTCTGTGTGCGAATAAGAATGAAATATGGAGTATTCTGAAAATTCATTTATTTTCCTGCTATAATAACGTAACATTTAATTACATTAACAACATTTACCATAACATTTAACAATACCATAACATTTAACGTGCTACAAAAGGCACTAACACTTTTAGGATTAGTACATTCATAAAATAAGATTAAAATAATAGGGCAGTAGTTGAATGGTAATATAGAAAGTTATATACCAAATAACTTCTTAAATTATATCTTATTTCAACAAACTGACACCAAGGAATTTTTTTTCAGCAGAAATAGAAAACAATCAGCTATGTGTCATATCGGAGAAATCCAAATCCAAAACAATAATTATTTTATACCTACTACTCAACTTTTTATGTTAAACAAAAAAAAAAACTTAACTTTTACACTCTGAGGGAGCCATTTTGTGCTTCTTTTGTGTTTCATGATTACATGCCAAACCATAGCAATCCCGATAGTATAATATTCTAGCAAATACCAGTTTGAACAATCTGAATCCTAACAAAAATTTTGAAATCGGCAACTAGCTTCTCAATTTCTTACCAAATCGAAAAGGCCTTAATTGGTACCAGATATTCTGCAGCTCACAGTATTACCTAATTTTCAAAAACCTTTTAATAAAAAGTATTTTAAACTTATAACGATTTTAAGGTAAACGTAATTAAAACCAAGTATGTACCTTCAACGTCAATTTAGAATTCTTGTTAGAATTCTTTAGAATTTTTCCAAAAAAATTCCATGATCAAGAAATGAAATATAATATTTCCTTATTACTAATCAGCTTTACCCTAACAAGAAAACTTAAAAATGATAAAATATATAGTAAGAGAAAGAGAGAGAGAGCTTAGAAATTAAACCTTATTTTAGAGATAAATGTTTCACAATTTGTTTTTCTCTTACTCTAACGTTTGATTTGGACAGTTCTTAAGGATAAAAAAGTAAAGTTCTTCATTGAAAAAAAATTAAATTAAGTTATTCGTTTGTATAGATAAAATGCGAATTAGTTGGTACTAAAAACAAAAAACTAAAACTACTTTGAAAAAAAAAACGTAAATGGCAAATATCGAGGAAATTAAAAACGACAGAAATCCTTTGACTTCTCAATTTGTTCACTTTTTAAGACATGCTGTCAATTGGGGAAAGAACTAAGTTGAAAAAGAACTACTATTTTCTTGGAAGCTAAATTAAATTGTATATTATTTTCCGCATACGATCTTTTCAGTTGAATTCCTCTTTTATTTCTCCCCATTTTATTATTCATAAAAATAAAGAAACACTTCGTTTGGAAACCTAAAATATCAATGAATATTAGGAATGTACTTTTCTAAGAAACGGAAATTTGGTACTTAGTTTTTTAAGGTGTTTTTTGAATTGAGAATTCCAGCATACATTGGCAATTAAGTCGTTTGATTGAAATATTGCGTATATATTGAAAACAGATGTTTAAAATTTGACTGCATCGAAAGATTATTTAAATAAGTTTTAAAATTATTTGAAATATACAGTTATCTATTTGTTAAAATGACACATATACAACATACAAACGAACATACAATAAAACATAACCAACAAAATACTCAAAGATATTTTTATAAATAAGCACTAAAAGTATCTATAAGTAATATAAAAAATCTTCATCCTCTCACAATAAACTGATAATTATTACATGTTATGTTATATAGACTGTATTAAACTGGGAAACATTTTATTTTCTTGTTTTGAACCTTTTAACATTAAAACATGATGTTCCCATGCATTTTTACATCTTTGACATTACTTTTTGGTAGTAAATCACACAAAATCGACTGTTTTAAAGCATTTTAAAATACAGGTACACATTTTTGAAAATGTTAAAGAACATTTACCAAATGTAGTGTTCGGCAACTAGTGGTCAAAAAATAGTTAACTACCAACTACTAACTAGTCTGATAAATTGTAGTTGTAACTAGTAGTTAACTATTTTTTCCTGGAACTAGTTGCAACTAATAGTTAACTATTTCCCAAAGTAGTTATCTACTAGTTAACTAGTCTATTTAATTTCATAACCTACTTTGTGGCAAAATTCTAATACATCTTTCTTATCTATGTCACAACAAAACTTTATACTTCGCGCAAAAATGGTCTTTATTTCTGGTTATGGTATTTGAGTACTCTACCTTTGATAAAAATTTTAAATATCCTTTTAAATTTTAAATAGATTTTTTTGAAGTAGTGAAAATTTGAAAGTAGTTTTAACTAGTAGTTAATTAAAAAGTAGTTAAACTAATAGTAGAACTACTTTAAAACTAAAAGTAGTTAAACTACTAGTTAACTAGTAGTTGATCGGTAGTTAACTACTAGTTGCAACTAGTTCTAGTTAACTAGTGCCAAACACTAACCAAATGTAGAGTTTTAATAGTTATTGTATATATTAGGAGCTTAGTACTGTCCATATATTGCATTTTGACCCTGATGACGTCTTTATGACGTCTCTAACGCATGTAATATAAGAAGAATTAAAATACCTTAGATCCCCTAATTTTCTCTCAGTGCGAATACAAATTTTTGTTTACCAATTATTTTACTATTAATATGTTTTATATACAACCAAAATAAACAATATATCTAACTATGCTTACATACAAAAAATTCTCACATGCTATCGTCCCGATAAGTTTAATACTGTGCATTTCCAAACCATTTATCTACAGCATAATCTCGTATAAATATACTTTTTTTACTCGAATTGCTTTCTGTGAACATTCATATCGGCCAAAACATTCCTTATAACACTGTTATCCTTTTAAAATTTAATCTAATTGTGTTTCAATGAATCAACTCTCTGCTTACTATAAAATGATATATCTTGGCAGATATTTGGCATGTATCTATATTTTCTCACATAAAAAGGTCTTGAAATATAATAAATTTGTTTAGTCTGGATTGGTGTCGTCTTCCGAAGAAGGAAATAATACATATTTCCTTCAAAATGATAAAACAGGTCTGGGAAGTACAAAAAGCTTAGCAAAGGGATGTGCACCTAAATGGAGATGTATTTATGATTTTGTACTGAGAACACATTAAAGTATTTTAATTTGATGGAGGAACCTCCTTAGGTGCCTCCTAGAACCGAAAGATAAAAAAAAAATAAGCGATGTAGTAGAAACTAATTACGTAAATTACTTAGAGTTTAAAAAGTTCCGCTTTTGAGGGTTCTAGGTAGTTCTTTTAATATCTCCGGAATCCGTTTTAAAAACAAAACCAAATTTGGATTGCAATAATAGCAGCATGAATTAAAAAAAAGTCATCAAAGCAGAAGTGCCTAACTAAAATACTTTTGAGTAGAATTTGTTTTAAAAACGCAAAACGGTCATACTGACCGCTCCGGAACTTCTGGTGTTAAGAAAGGACCCAATTGAACAACAATTCTGGAATACTGATAAGATTACAAAATGTCCAATTAATTTCTACTCTTAGCCATTCCCTAATTTAAGAGCAATTAATTTAAGTAAATCCGGAATTTGAGGGATGCAATCTTATTTTCTAGTAACTGTAAATCTAAAGCGAGTTTCTGAGTAATACATATTTGCAATTAAATATACATTAATTGCGATTTCAGCTACTAAGAAATGCTTAATCAGTGTACTTACAATAAGTTTTGGATGAATGGTTAATCCGATTATGAATATTCCAATTAAATTCTCTTCAAAAATTTCATAAATACTTTAAAATTGTTCTGCTCTTTGAAAAAAGTTATCTTTGATACTCATCCCTGAAGGACGGAAACAGTATTCTACAAAAACGCGAGTCGGGCCTCTCCTTAAAGTGTAGAGTGTAAGAATTTTTATGAAAGAAAGTATTTAAATTATAAATAAATCATTTAAAATGCTTTTAAATAATTTTAATAGAAATATGAATTTAATGTTTTTATTGTTTAAAAACCGTGTGACTTCAGGATGGTGAGAGTGAAGACCGTTTTTTATTCTGATATTTTTTTCAGGTTTTTTTATGAAACTTTCAAAAATGAAGGAACTACTTTACTTTTTTTTCTCTCCTTGTAAAACTGTTTAAAAGATTTACAACATTTATTCATATATTAATAGAGGCAATTTCATTTAATAGTTTTTAAATATTTAATAGTTTAATTTCCAATACTGAGGTTAAATTAAATAATTTAATTCAATCAAAATCATGCTTATTATCACAGGAACCTAGAAGTTTAAATTTTTTTTTTCATGTAAAACATATTTCTATTATTTTCTTGTATTTTATTTCAATGTTTTTTTTTCTACAATTATTTGAGGGTAAACACATTTAAGGATATCTGAGAAAAATCACAATTTATGCTGATATGTGTACGGACATATTTTATAATTTCTCACATTTTGTTCATTTATGAGCATGATTTTTTTTGAAATATTGAATTTTTTTTTCAAACTTGAAGGCAATTTGCAAGTTATTAAGTTTTTTCCAATGCAATGTTTTAATGCGTTTTCATGCAAATGATTATTGAAAAATGAAAACATATAATATTCTTAATTTAGTTCTTTTTTGTTCTGAAGGATATAATACATATTAAACATATTTTGTTAAAATATACCATCTTACAAATCAACTAAGGAAGAATACAATTGTTCAATGTACCTCCATAAATGATTTTTAAGTAAAGTCCATGGAATCAACTGGGTAAATATTTTCACATCTTACGAAGTAAAAACAATCACCGTCGTTTACAATTCCCAAGATCAAAGAAAAACACAAGGCAACATTCCATCTCATTATAATTTTTTCTCACATGGACTTCCACTGTCTGCGACAGTCCCATTTACCGGCCTTTTCGGATTTTAATGAACTTCTTCCTGAAAATGATGTATAAAGTGAATCTGAGATTAAAGCAATCATCGTCGAACAATCACCCGCCATCTTATCTTTAACGATTGCAACGTACAGAGCGGGCAAGGCTTCTCATTTAAAATCGTAAATCGCTACTTTCGGACTGTAATTGAATCGGTATGTGACGTTAATGATGTCAGACTTCAATTCGTCTTTTGGGAAAGCGACGGAAAAATCTTGTTTTGCCGTGATTAGCGAACGGTTTCGGTCTGAGTCGGGGTCTTGAAGGTTACAAATGAACTGCGTATTGTAAAATTTCATTTGAATATTTTGACAATTTATATCTCGTTATTTGGTGTAAGATCCGGTTCATTTTGAGACTCACGAAAAAAAAAAATATAAGCCGCATTGAAACTATTTTTTGAATTTTTAAAGTATAATAGCAGCTTAAATTCAGTTGAGTCGTTAAATTTCTGTTCTCAATAGTTTATAATATATTTAATCCCCCATAAGGGACAATGTAGTACCTTAAAGTTTGGAAATATATTCGCACAGTTATTTTTAAAATTGCATTCGCCATTCATTTAAATCACATTCAAGTGTTCTCAAACGTAAATATGGTTTTGGGCATAATTAATAACATCTACTGCGATGTTTACATACAAATAAATTCAATACATATCCGTAACATTATTATTGTAATATGGATATTTGCTTCAAGGGTTTTGCCATCTATATTTACTACAGTACCAAAAATAATAAGAAGGTAAAACTATATGTCCTAATAATAAATTTTTAATACAAAAATTAATTCTTAAACATTAAAATAATAGTTTTTATAAAATCCCTTTTTTGTTAAATAAGATCTGTAAAACCATTTTTCCCTCAAGCATACTCTATAGTAGGAGAAACTAACAAGACCAGATATTTAACATCTGTGAAACAAACTTTACACCAAGTGTACTATATTACAGGAAAAACACACAGTTCTTAGAACGATTTGTATTCTAAAACTCGAATTTCTTTTTCAATTTTAATCCTGTTAAATTATTTGTCCTATTTAATAATCAGATATCTATGGAAGATATCTAATCAATAATCTATATCAGTTATCTATCAGAGTTTGTGTAATAAATCTAGAACCCCCCAAAAAAAGAGGTATAAATAAGTTTTTCTAACGAAAATTATTTTTCTATGAAATTTACTCCTTATGTTTTAGTTTTAATGTGTAGTACTTTATTTTAATACTGTGTTAAGTATAATTATCTCTTGAATATTTCCAAACTTTTAATAAAAGGTCAACCTGATATTTCAAACTTATAGAATAACACAGAAATGGACGAAATTTGCTATCCTATTTTTAAACTCATCTATTATATTATTTAATTGTTTTATATTTTGATAATCTAGAATCGCCAAAATAAACTATTCAGAAAAATGTTTTTCTTCAAATGATTTAACTCTCTTCTAAAAATAAAACTTAACCATTAAATCTCAAGACAATTTAGCATGCTGTCAGTTTAAAAACAAAATGTTCCCCCTAAAAATCCTTCAAACAATAAACCACTTCCCACAACCAACCCTAACGATCTACAACCATAAATAACCAGTACGAAATCATCAACAATAACAACAACAACAGAATTCGCACTTCCGAAAACCACAAACAAACAACATCCCATAAACACCATTAAGGCACCTCAATTCGCTCGCGCGCCAGCCTTACATTAAGGAAGCGGGAAAACTCCACATCTCTGAAAACTAAATGGTCTTTATCTAACAGCTCACCTTTTCTGTAATAACAGGGTTAAAATCGAGTCACGGAGCAGCGAACGGTCACGCAAAAACAGTCCCTCATTAATCCGAGGAGACCTCGAATCAGGGCCCAACGAACCGGGTAATGCTGCATTAGAACACCTCTGGAACAGTGGAGTGCTGCCAAGTCTGTTGAGAAATGGAAACTCGTTTGGAGTGACACTCGAGTAATTTGGCAGTTTTCGCACTTGTTTCTTTTTTTTTTTTAAAGCTGTTGACCAGTTGTTGATTGGTCGGCGTTGGGTGTGGTAATTTAGAGAGAAGCACCCTTGGGAGAGGGTCGAGGAACTGTTGGTTTTTGTTTCTTTCTGGAAGGGAGTAGTTAGTGAACAATTCGGGGTTTTGTACATTCGGGTTTGTTGCAAATTTTTGGTAAATTGATGTTTGTTTTTGTTTGGTATTATTTTTAACCTTTAACTTCTTGCTCCAACTCTAATGATACTTAGTCCCTTGGTAAAAAGATTGTAATGATTCAAAAGATCTTCTTGGTAAAAAGATTAATGTTTGATATATTCCACTCTAATGGTATTTAGTCTCTTGGTAAAAAAAATAATTAATATTTTATATGATTGGTTTCGTCATGGTTTTGCGGTAATAAATTTTTAAACTTCAAAACCCCGTAGAATATTCTTTGCAAAGACAATACTGCATTCACAACACTCTCTTCTGGTCATTTCATATCTCTACATTCCGTAGATAATCCAAATCAGATTTCCACTTGTTCCGTGTGCCAAAAAGCCTACAAAAATATTTAAAAAATTGACTTTGAACTGAATATATTGATATCTAAAAAACCCAGGCGACATCTTTAAAAACCTCGCTTTAAGTCTAAAGCAATCTTACTCAACAATTTAGATCAGATTTCCCACATAAAACACATTCACAAAAATGGAAAGAAAATTAACTAAAGTGTTTATAAAGCAAACCGATTTACGCATTCGTTTGATGTTTGTAGCTTTATTAAGTAAACTAGGCGGCGTGTTTTCCGAGCTTCATAAAAAGTTTATCCGCTTGAATTCTTGTGGTTTGTCTCGGAAGTGAAAGAAGAAGAAGAAAATATGGACTATCGATAAGTTCAAGAAAATATAAAAAAAAAAAATAAAAAAAATCGATTCATGCAAAGTCTTTTATCGGCTGATTTTGAGTTGAAAATTTAATCTCTAAACAGTGAACAGAAAACTTTTGAAAAGAAAGCTCTGAATTCCATGACAAGTTTGTGAAAAAGGAATTCTTCTTTGTAATATAAGGCAGAATAAAACAAAGGGTTTCAGAATTTTTAAGAAGTTTTTGTCTGTTATAGAAGTTATTATATTATTAGAACCAAACTATATTTGTAAAATCGATTATTGAAATGAACGGAATTTAAAGTAAGCATGTTTTAATCATTTTCTAGTTTATTTTTCATTTTTCCAAACCATAAATAAGGACGGAACATATTCTATAAATATTTACTTTTTAAGTACTAATGCAATATTTTATATTATATTTTTTGTGTATAAAAATATTAACTATTAATACTTAGTAAAATTTTAAAATAAGCCTTTTAAACAAGAATTCTTGTTTAAAA
Source organism: Tetragnatha montana (assembly GCA_963680715.1). NCBI lineage: Eukaryota > Metazoa > Arthropoda > Arachnida > Araneae > Tetragnathidae > Tetragnatha > Tetragnatha montana. The sequence goes on from OY796685.1 coordinate 14,518,493, forward strand.
AGCTTATTTTAAAATGGTCTTGAATTATATTGTGTGTGTGATAAACTTCTTTTCTCTAAACTCTTAGTGCAATTTCATTTATTATTCTTTAGAAGTAAAATAAAATTAAACTTACTTCTGAGAAATACATTAAAGTAGGTAAGGATTACTATAAATAAAACAAATTAATCTTATAAGTAAGGATAATAATTGTAAAAATATCAAATTTATATCTTTAATATTTTTTAATTAATAAATTATATTTTGTAAAGCATAGTGAGGCAAGGAAACATTTTTTCCAGAAATAGAGGATATATATTTCTTTTGTTTTATTTGTATTACCCTAGTCTTAAAAATAAATTTTCTTTGTTTAAAAATATGTATCAGACGTTTTTCTTTTCCTTTACTCATTTTATACTTACAATAGTAGGTACTTTATAAGTTCTCGAATCAAAGCAATGTAATTGACTTTTACCAAACAATCAATTATTAAAGTTTATGGGAGCCGTTCAATTTTAACCGCATTTCCATTTTATGGAAGTTAAGTCTTGCTCATGTTTATGCAAATTAGAAATTTCGCTAATGTATTAAAGTACACATTATTAACCTCCGTTCATAGCAGTTTAAGGGATTTTATTATTAAGAACATTAAATGTAATCTTCAAAAGCAGGCATTCAAATGAAGAGTGTTTGAACGGTTCTCGGTATACGTTTGATGGTTATTAATATCTTTCGTGAAAAGCAGGGGATAAATAAACTCACTTATGCAATATGCAGTTTTTTCTTTGCTAATGTGAAAGAAACAGAAAACTTAAACGATATGTTTCTTTGCTTATTTTTTTGTGCGGGGCATAACGGCTTCGTTTATTAAAACTTTCTTTCAGGGAAAATTAACTTTTGCTAATGAAGAAGGGTCAAATGGTTATTCAAAGTACCTAAAATAATGTTTGGGTTTGAATTTTGTGCATATTAAATATTAAGAGATCAAAATTATTTATTAAAATTTCATCGAAAAAAAAAATTAATTTCTTATTTTGAATTTCTTTCAATCTATTAAAATTAATATAAGAAAATAAAATTTATGCTGTTTCATATTTAATATAAGTTTTAAAATATGAATAAAGCATAACTATAATCATCCGATCTAGATACCTAAAGCAAGACAACATTTGTGTTTCATAAGAATAGCCTTTTCTCGTTTCTTACTTTGGAATTTGCATTACTTACAAATAAGTTATACACAGAAACTAATCCGTTCATACTCACTAATCAGTCTTAATCATACTTATGTTTTATTTTACACTTGATCAAGATTATATTAGTATTTATTATTTATTGATACTTCATTTAAAATATCGATAAACAAAAAAAAGCATTATAAAATGAAAATAAAATATAGTTTTTAAGCTTGTATGAAAGCTTGAAGCGTGTTGTTTTTATAAAATTAAACATTTAAAAAACAGATAGATCTTTACTAATCTGGTATTAATCAGGGTCCTATGTAGCAATAGAATTAACACTGACATATTTTTACTTATGAAACACTGCGGAAACTTTAAATTTTAACTACCTGTCTTTCTACAAAATTATCAAAAACTACCATTTTCTAGCTCATTGCTTAGTTATAATCCTTTTCCAGTAAAGAACACCTTAAAAGATGTCACACTTTCACCGAAAGGCAGACACCATACTAAACAAATCTCTTGAACGTCCTATTTGCATGACACTCTGTCGAGATAACTAAATTCAACAAGCCTGTAGGTAACGCCGTTGTCTATGTCTTGCATAAAATTTATTCTCTTGGGAATTCATTAATGTACGCATTAAATGCAAATTAGAAAGATTATAGATAAAAGTAGTTGATATACTTTTTGTGAATTATTGACAGCTTTTTCAGATTAACAATTAACAATCACTAATGAAGCTCTTAACTTGTGATCATGATGATAATCAAGCTTTGCTTGAAGTTAAATAATGCAGAATAAAATATTAATTAATTGGTGTTTTATTTAAGGTGATATATTAATAATTCAGTCAAATATATTTAATTCCTTAATATTGTTTTGATGCCAAGTTTCCTCAGTGATGAGTTAGGTTTAAAGAAGAAATTGAATACGTAACTTCGAGCGTAAAAATAGTCGGTGAAATGAAGAGCTACATTTTTACTGGTAGAAAGCTTTTAACTACCTTCAAAGCATAGGGATTTACGGTGAAAAAATCCATTTGAACGATTGGGGCTTATGGGGTGAGTAGAGAAATGCAGAATAATACTGGGGAATTACAGTACTTAAAAGTTTTAAAAAACCCATTGAAAAAAGATTGGCAGTATTTTATGGTAAATAGGAAAAACTTCAAAACCTTGTTTTCAGAATTATAATTTATATTCAAATTGAAAATATATAAATAACTCATAAGTAGCTATAGGGTGAGAGCATTTCTCTTTATTCACATTTGGAAATAACTAGGTACTGATTGTATATGTATGTTTTAATTTTAAATTTTAAGCAATACAGTGCTTATTTAAGAAACTCAAATTGTTTTAAACAATTAAAAAGTACACGACTCCATTTAAACCTGAAAAAAACTATTTAAAAAATATGTTTTTCTCATTTATGTTACTCACGCTTTTTACCTAGGCTTTCAGAACAAGCAATGTAAAAAAGCTATTTAAACAGTAATTTTTATCATTAAAACACAGAAAAAATTGTCTAACAATCTTGACAATTGTGACAAATCAAACTAATCCTATCACACTGTTCAAGATTGTGCCTTTTACGAGGAAAACGTCGTACCCTTATAATTAAGCTACTTCACCCTAAAACATCTCCAAAAATACACTCAAGCTGGCTTCCAGGTTAAACCGCTTACGTAATTACTTATCACACTGTCATAATTCCCCTGAAAGGCGCACTACGTCATTCCATCAGAGTTTTGAACCCAGATGATCCATCTGTATCCATTTCAGCACATGTCAGGTCATGTCTCGGAATTTTTTCGTGGCCCAGAAGTCATCTCTTCACGGAGCACCCTAATGAATTAGAAGCCACATTATTTACAGCGGATTCAGTGAGGCATTTGACGTTTCCGTGGTTTGGTGCGGCCAGTTTCTCGTCGGTTTGGTGTACTTAAGTTGATTGGTGTCCGCGATTAGACTTGGGGAAGACCCTGATCAATACGTCATCATTATCGAAGCTTATTTTGGAAAGTTGTACCTTTTCGATCCGCGGCGTAATTTATTGCTCCGAATCAAATGCTTAATCAATTTCGTCAGATGGATTCATTATTCTAAAAGTCATTTGGGGAAGTGAACGGTTGTCTTGAGACGGTGATGTATTTCTGTGTGTGGATTGGAGAGGGAAATCTAATTTCATTGAAAGGAAATGGGGAATTTTATGAAATATTTTCCCCAAAGATGAATTGTCTACCTTGTTTTGGGTTTGTAATTTTAAGGGTTAATACAAAAGATTTCAAGCATAAGGTAAATAGACTTTTCGTATTTTATAACTCTAAAACTTAATTCATATATTTGAAAATTTAATATTTCGGTAAAATGTATAGTTGTATAGTTTGCATCCATTAATTAAGGAAATAAATGAATACTATTTAAGTTTATATAATAATATTAATAAATAATATATTTAAACAAATTAAACATCTTTTGTATTTTAATAAGATAATAAGTAGTATTTAGAACTAGGATGGGTGAAATATCTAGGTCATTTTCAGAATCGGATATAAGAAAAAATATTAATTGTTCAATATGATGGAAAAAGTTCAAATTGAATTTTAAAAACTAAAACTGATATTATAAGTAATTCACATTTTATATTTTTAGTGCAGGATAATTCAGAATAGTTAAAAGCAAAATAAGAAAACATTTACTTTTAATAAAGGTATTCCGTTAATACCACAGAGTACTAGAACAGAGAGTCCACGGCCATAGGGGTAATGGAAATCGAAAATGCATGAAATATTGTATAGATTGGGGGAATTTTGGAGCTGGGATTGCGTCACGTCACGAGAGGCGGAGAAAAAACTTGATCCTCTAGTAACTCTCCGAAAGGACTGATTGAGTGAACACGTCACAGCCAATCACAGTTTTTTGACCACCAAAATGTATTGCCTCTGCCTACCTCTCTGTCAATCATTGAGTTTCTCGTGCTGCCTTCACACCTGTACAGAATTTGAAAATAGCCTTGTGGACCCTCTGTTAGGGTATTTCTCTGTGGTTAATATATGGTGTTTTTCAAAAATTCCCTCAAACTCTGCATAACCAGATTCCTAACAAAGAGAACATAAAAAATTCCTACAGAACTAAGGTTATACGAAAAAACCAGTCAATCTAAAATAGTAGTAAATAGGATAGTAAAATCCGGTAAGTAAAAGCAAATTTATTACATGGGTAAAGCTTTGGTGATAAATTTGTTCACTAGATTTTACTGACCGATTTTTGCATGGACCGGTATTTTCAAGACCTCTATGGCCCGAAATTCTTGAGAAAATTGCAACAGATAAAGGTATAACGCTATATCCAATTTACATAAAAAATGTTCATGGAAAACGTGAACATAGTTATTTATATAAGTTTGCTGACTGAAATTCTAAAAATATCTACTGCACTTGAATGCGAGCGCCATGAAATTTAATACTAATAATTTTTTTTTTCGGATATGACATCCATTTTTTCCCGTAAAAGTAAATCCTGTATATTTATGTATAATAACTCTTTATTCATAAATCATTTTGGTATAAAAATATTAAGTTACTCAAAAATAAGATCAATTGTCTTCCAGGTTGTCCTTCGTACAGTGTACTATTTTTATTATCATTTTTGTATGCATTTTTTAAAGCAAATCATTAGTTCCATGATATAAATAGTAATAGCCCGCTGATATAACTATAAAGCAAAATGGTGGAATACGAAAAAAAAAATGAAATCTTCTTTATTCCCTAACATTTTTTGAAGATTTTTTTTTCTTCACTTTTTATTGTTGAAATTTCCATTTAAAAGTCTTCTGAAACAAACAATCAATAATCGTACGTTATATGCAAGTAATAAAATTCCTAGAAAACAGCAAAATAGTCAAAGAAAGAAAATCCAGAATAATAGAAAAACGAAATTGTTTTCGCAAATTGCAAAATTAAACATTTTACATTCTCTCCATTTACTAAGATGGAGCAAATTACGAAAACATAAAAAGACTGGTGAAAAAAAATCTATTGAAAGAGGGGCATATTAAAACTAGAACAACCGGGAAAAAATCATAATTGCCTAAACCCAGTCTTATAATTACAGCGATTTCCTCTCATACAAGTCTCTATTCAACTCTAAATAACTCTTATTCGCATTAGTTGATAATTGCATTCCATTTCGGGAGTGGGACGAAGAGTCCTTGTTTTCATCCTCATTTGCTCCTTAGCAATTACTGGGAAGCGTTTTGCATTTTCCCAGCACACCCAGGCCCCTTGATCGTAAAATAGTTTTACAACATCATTTAAACCTTCCCATACACGGTCGTGGAAAAAACCGGAGTTAATACCCAGATTTTATCTCTCAATTTTTCCACCCGACTTGGTCTTTTTTGTATTCGGAAAAAGATGATAGGGCGATCCAGGAATAAAATGAGGTTGAATTTTCCCAAGGGAAGGGGGGGGGGAAGGAGAAGTTTCCAAAAGAAGATCCCGCTTTCTATCTGGAGATGTGAGATAATTGTTTCCGTTCATAGAACGTCTTCTCTGGACCCCGAAGGGTGGGAGGCAGCTGGGATGCAGTGCACCTTTCCTTTTTCCCTTCCTTTCCTTCAGGCAGCGATTTCATGTGATTGGAACAGGCTGCTGTTTTAATGGTACTGAGCACCCGGTGTCTTTTTTGGGGTCGGGGATATAAATGCATTGGAAGCACTGGAAATGGGGAGTGGGTAATAATGCTGCCATAGAGAGACGCATTACGTTCGCACTGCTGAAGAAGGGCGATGGAGTTATGGTGTGGAAACTGGATCGGTCTATTATTGGTTTGCATGAGGTCGATTTGGACGGCTGTTGGGCATTAAAAAGCAACACCTGGTTTGCATGGGAGAAAAATGAAACATAACGGCCAATAACATATACATATTACACGGAAAGAGAGTTGTTGAAGGTTTGATTTTACTAATGTATGAGTTAAATGTGAACCTCCTGTGTTAGCAGAAAATTCGTAAGCCGATTTTATAATTCGATTGAAAAATATAATAATAAATATTAGAATAAATTAAAATAATTATAATAAAAGGTTAACATTATATGTTTGGATATTTTGGTACTTTTTTCCTTTTTGGAATATTGATTTTTCACTATTTTACTAAGTGTTAAATTTTTAATAAATGTAAATAGGATAAACGACACAATTAATTTATTTACAATGTTGTATTTTATTACAATCATTATTCACTAAAAGACGCAACCTCTACCATTCAGAAAAAAAAAGTAAATTTGGTTGATCGCACATGATTTCCTACCGTTAAGAAAGTATTCGCCAAAGCAAACAGCTAAAACAAAATTTTCCAATTAGATCTATTATCCCAAATGATGTGTTAAAATAAGTGTTAATTGTGTTTTCAACCAAATAGTCTTTACATTTACCTAAACTAATGAATAGTTTCTATCATTTGAGAAACATGTCTATCTTAATATTACAGCTGGATAAACCATTTAATATATTTGAATTCAAGTAACAGAGTGCTAAGTGCATTTATAGTATTTACTATATGTGTATAAAATGATCGATTTTTTAAAAATTTTAACAGACTAAGTATTTTTTCCAATAATTTTAATAAACAGAACCCTACAATAACAAAATTTAATGCACTTTTATTTTGTAGATGCCCCCTAGAAATCACGAATAGAACAAAACTTTATCTCTTTGTCCCTTATTGCAACCTTTCCTTTTGCTGAATAAAAGTTTTATTCCCAACTTTATCTACGTTCCCCAGTCAAACTTTTGAATTACACCATAAAGCAAAGAGAGATAAATTAGTGAGGTGGAAAAACAATTCTTTATTCCCCCAGAAACAAAGTTTGGGTTCAGATAAAAGCTTGAATCGATACCACATTATGCAAGCTCGACAAAAACCTCCAATCCAGACAATGCACACAAAATAACAGCGACTAAACATCGACGGTTTGAGACCAATCTTAGAAGTATGGAAAATATTTCAAAAGTTTAATCCGAGTGTTTTTGGCATTAACTGTTTGGAATATATTCGTATAGAGAAGTGTTTCACCAAAACTAAATTTTAGTCCAGTGTCCCCTTTTCTACAACTTAGATGGTTTCACGAGGCTTAGAAACTATTTGCAACTATATTTATCCATTGGAGTTTAGGGCCCCGGGAAACGACATATTCAGTAATGGCCGGCAGTCGGATTTTATAGCACTTTGGGGATGCATCTGAACTGCTGCGGAATCTCAAATTTTCTCTTGAACTCTTTTCCGTGATTGTTGAAAATAAAATACGTCGGCGAGAATGGTCGAAATATTAAGGTAACTATTGGAGTGGTAGCGGAATGTTAAATTATGCAGACTGAAGAAGTTAGAAGGGGCATCTACAGTACGTGATGTGGTTAAGAAAATTTACTTTAGAACAAGGTAAAAGAGATGTGATTGAGAACTTAGGTAACTTAAAAAAATCATTGATCTATGACACTTAACGTCCAATGAATCCCGATTCTATCCACGTAAAACTTGATAAATTCTAATTGAATTTTATTTTTTTGGTATGTGTAAAAAACAATTTCTGAAATCTCATTAAAATGATTTTTTTAATTGTTTTTATAAAATATTCTAAATAAATTTGAGTTTATTTTGCTTTAGAAATGAAAATTTGACATTCTATATACTTTTTGTAATTGATTTGCAAATTAATTAGGTTTTATAGAAGAGCTGCATACCATTATTACAGACATGAATTTCCAAAATTCCTGAAAATAAGTTTTGTCCAATAATATCTCCTACTCCTTTTTCGTATTTAATAGGCAAAACCTATCCTATTTGAAGAGTTAAACTAGGTTTACTTTAACAGACTTAGAATAAAAACAGTTTGGGATTACGTTTTTCATGAAATGTAAAATTTTTAAATTACTATCATTCTTTTTTGTTTGATTTATATTCTATTGAGCTGGAAAAGTGAAGTGGTTTAAGTTCACTTGAATTTTGAATATTTGCGAATACTTTTTACAGAGGCTGAGTTTATGTTTAGCGGAAAAGGCAGGTGTAATTTTCCAGCAACAACATTTAATAAATGAAATAAAAGGAAATAAATATGGACTAGTCTCAAAATTCATGTTGTTTGCCTTAACACCCCTTAGTATTCTGAGCAGCCAAGTAACAAACATATTTTTCATAATAATTTTAGTTTAACACCAATATAATAAAAAATTCCTCCAATAAGAGGAATTAAATAAAAAAAAATTAATTTTATTTAAAACAAAACAGTATACCAAAAGAGCGTTCTAATTTTTTAACAGAATAATTATTCTTCATAATGTTCAAATGCATTGGTTACTTTTAATATTGCTTTAAAAAATTACCGATACAAGGTAAAACGATTAGTCCAAAAAATGTATCTATAAAAAATTAACGAGCCAAAATATACAAATTCAAATCTAATTCCGCAACTCCCCTGCCACCACCAAGGCATGATTTATTGCACTCAAAAGGAAATTCAAAATATTACCATTAGTCAGCTTGGAAAACTTTTATATGTTAGGCTTAAATATTCAATATTTCAAGAAGAAATAAAAGGGACCTTTTGTGAACGCCGTGAAATGCAAATTCAGAATAGCAGGGAAAATAAAAACAATATCTTAAGAATCCAGGCTTTTCTTTGTGATGCTGAAAACAGCACCATGGAAAAAAGAAAAGGAAGAAAATCCAGAATGCCCTGGAGAAGCAAGCTACGAAAACTCAGCTTTCATGCTTCGAATGGCATCATTGGTATTCCTGGTACCATTGGGGAGTTATTATGTATTCCGAACTATCCTCTTTTTTTATTTGTAAGTGTGACCAGGGAAAACTTTCCGATCATCCTTTTTATGTGTCAGTATAAGTTTGTCAGATTTTGTAAGGTTTGTCTTATAGAAAAATTTCCGACGTCGAGTATAAATAGCATTTGCTTTTACCAAGACTGGCCGAGTGGATTCAAGAATAATATATTAATGAAATGGCTGGCGTTTAAAAGGAAAGGGGTTTAAAAAGTATTTTCCAGTGAATGAGGGGAACGAAAATAAATTTCTTCAAAGAAATGCTGTGGGCGAGGAAATCAGTGTGTGGAATTTCAGTTCTGTGGATCTATTGGATTTATATAAGTTAAAATGACGAAATGATTGTGGTAAAATAAAAAAATGTAATATTCTGAAAATTATTTCATCCACAAACAAAATTTAAATTAAAAACTGTGGTAAAGTAAGGAATTGATCGTGCACAGAGACATTTGTACCTTAAAAATTACCTACAAGAGGAGTTTAGGATAATGTATTCATCAGAAGAATTTCTAATCAAGTAGTGTTTAACTATAAAATTAAATGCCTTATATTTTTGTCAAGTTTTGGGTGAATAAAAATTAAATTAAAGAATTTTTTTATTTCCTGTGATACAAAATAACATAAATACTGCAAATTATTTATTTATTTACGCATTTCCGATTTATTGTATTTAAGACTACTAAGAAATTATGAGAGTAAGGTAATAAATAAACCCTTTTTAATTCATATTGAAATTTTATTATTTTACACTTTTTTTCTCTCTAACACTTATATAATCAACTCTCTATCGCATCGTTACACGCACTGTCAGTAAAAATGACAATTCGGTATTTTTTTATGACGGCTACGTTGTTCCTAAAAAAAAAAATTCCATATTAGAAATATTATTTTTACTAAAATAATTAAAACTTAATTTCTGTCAGGTCACTATTTTCAAAAAAATCTTATTGATATGTTTATAAATAGCAACTGATTAACTAATAAATCTTACCTGAAAACTATTGTCTCCAAGCCAAGCCAACCAACCCACGCTATCTTGATGTATAAGATCAATCAGCATAACATGTCCGATACACAGGCTCAGTCTATCCTGAAAGATAGATAGTTCTGGTGAAACCTGATATCTCGAAACAGCTCGGCAATTCAGAGTTGATAGGAACTGATAAAAGCATCTATGATTGGTGTTGTGTCACTAAAAGCACTTCTCACGGATGGGGAAGATTGTCTGGAGGAGAGTAAGATATTTAGTAATTACTAAAAGCTTCTCTATGGAAACTCGGATGCGCATCTATTGTGAAAAGCCTGCAACGCTAAGTTTGGGAGTGCCTCATAAAATATTCATGCTAAAATGTTTTGTAACTACATATTTTAAAGTTTAAAGTATATATGTACAGCGTAATATATTTAGGTTGAAAGCATGCATGTTTATTTGTAAAAAGCATATTTAGAAGTACCTGTTGCCAAATTTAAAATTGTTTGCAAGTTTTATTCCAAGTTAACACAAGTAACCAATATTAAATGAAACGGAACATAAGTAACTGGTTTAAAATAATTTAATCCATTTTGTTTTTAATTTACCCACATGTTTAAATTTTTTAAAAGTTATTTTAATATAGAGCATTTTCAATCACATGACTCGGACCTAACAACGGCCTTAGCAACAGAAGATGTTACAGTTTTTTGCCCTACAGAGGTTAACAGTTACAGAAAATGACTAGCCGTGGAATTCTTCTATTGGAGCATTTGCAATCACGTGATCCCATACCTAAAAACCACCTTAGCAACAGATAAACAACGGCCTTAGCAACAGTTAAAAGCCCTACAGAAGGTACCCAGTTAAAAGAAAATAACCGGTTGTGACGTCACCTGAAAACACTCTATAAACTAATAAGGATATTATTGGCTATATTTAATTTTACCCAATCTTATGAAAACTTTCATACATGATAATAATAACAAAACGCTATTCGCCCTTCAATTAATAAAAAACGCCCTTCAATTAAAAAACATTATTTTAAATTTTAATTTATGTTAAAAATTGGTATTGCAACACTCATATATTTAAACCCGTTCTAAAATATATTTCTCCTTAACGTTTAAGACAAACTAACATTTTTTTTTAAAAGTCGGACTGAAGCTATTATTTTGTTGAAGGCTTCGTATCACCTTCTGGCCCGTTAATACTACTAAAATTGTCACATTCAATCGAATCTGACATTCTGTAGAAAACGCGATCAACCCTTCAAAGTGTCAACACCCTTCGCTTCTAGAAACATATCATCAGGTCTTGAATTATGGTATGTCAAAGATACTTTTGAAAAGTCACTTTCACCGGGTGTCCAAACTGACGACAGTCACCTCTTTGAAAGTCCAGTGATGCATTACCAAGAGAAAAAAAATACTTTTTGTGTTTAAAAAAATCCGATTTTCTGTGTGACTGATGATATAAATATCAAGAAGAATTTCTCGTGATTTTTTTTACTTCTATATATTTTTATACATTATCATATTTGTTTTGAATATGTTGATAAAAACAAAGATTGTTAATGGAGATTTGGCTATGAAAACAAATTAACAAATTGTGTTTTTCTATGAAAAATACAATATGAAATATCGATTCCATAAGAAAATATCGGAAAATACTTAAGTTAACGGGTCTCTGAAATAAACAACTCATTTAGAGTCATTGAAATACAAACTCTAAAAATTTTATACAATTTTCAAGTAAAGCATAGAATGCTTTTCTCAATAAAACCATAAAATTAAGTATACTATAGTACTATTACGAGTATAAGGCTTCCTACTGGAATTTAAACAAAGTTTTTAACAAAAGGATATTGACCTAAAATAGTATAATTCTTTCAATGACTATAGTAACGAAATAAAATGAATAATTTAATGTTATTAAAATTATAAGAACGTGTAGATACATAATGCTACATAATTTTAATAATGCTAATAACTTCTTAGCTATCAATTCATAGTATGATTAAATATTAAAATTTAATTTCCATATAAAAAATTAACATAAAAAAGAAGTTTGGGCTTGTGTGGATCAATACTTTAAAACCCCTAACCGATGGAACACAGTTTTAATTTTGGAATATAGGTACGTGATAGAGTAATTATCCAAAATAAACACACAGAACTATTTGACCTATCAATTTCGATAATTAAAGAATATATTTAGATTTAATATTTGATTAATACCAATTTGGAAAAGTCTTAACACATTCAACTTTAAAAAGATGTTTGTATTATTAATTACTTGGAAATCGAATCAGTGCAAATTAATTTACAATGTAAACTCTGAACATTCGTTTAACTTTTTTTAATCAGAATTTAATACGAATGTACCGAAAATATCTCTAATGATATTAACATAATCTTCTTTTAAAGACCATTTTGAAAGCATTACTTTACCATTAACTTTCGTCTCAAAGTCATATTTGATTCGAAAGCGGATCCAATTTTTGAAGATGCTATTGGAATAGTTAGGAAAGTTCAATTACATATTTGTTTTAAGAAAGATATTATCGTAATAAGTAGTTAAGAGCTCACGAGTACAGCTATCAGGTTGAGAGAAAGGAATAATAAAAGAGAGGAAGACTTTCTTACAAATATAGAAATATTTAAAAGTCAGACATAATAACATTACGAGTTTCCTTAGTATCTGTAATGCTATCATTAACTAAAATTTATCCATTAGGTTTTAAAATTATGCGAAAAGTAATTTTGTGTTTAGAATATAGAAACATGTGTGAATAAATATTAAGATATTGTAAGGTATGTAACATTAACAAATATACAGGATTTGCAAGGAGAACCACTTATTTAGAAATTGATAAATGTGTCTGTTTTCCAGCATAAATTGTATTCGATTGTTACGTTTATAGTTAATAGCTTTTAATTTAAAACTACGTTTGAAAATAAATATAAAAAGGGGATAATATTCATAGATCTGAATATGAGCAATTGACGCAAGTATATCGTGAAAAACAAAATATCAATTTTCTCAGAAACCCCAGAAAAACCCTTAAATATATATAGAGAATCTTCGAAATTTTAGAAAAACGGAATCGCTCGTTTTAGACTTGTTTTTAAGTGACACTTTCCATCAGAGCATTATGTTTTATCCATTCTTCCCAGCATACCGTTGTTTTTCATCCACGCGGCTTCAAGCGCGAGTGAAAACGAGGAGAAAACAGACATTGATGGATCATGGATTAGTGGTTATGTGCTCTCCATGAAACTATTGTGAGTTGAGATGCTGGTGGGAGAATGTTGGAGAATGACGATAAATATTGTCTGTCTTGGATTATGTGGTGACACGTAGGATGTCAATTTAAAGAACGTGCTTACCTTGAAACATGTTGGTGAGTGTTTTGGTAGTAGATTTTATATTCCCGGGAGTAAAGACACAGACACAGTTTACTTCATTTTGGGGGAATATTTAAGATTTTAAATATGTATTCTATGTAGTAAGAATATTAATAAATTATGTAATATAATTTCTTGCATTAGCGAGGTATAGGACAGGGGAAACGATTACACAAAATCACCTTCGGTGGTGATTTCTTATTTTACAATGTTATGGTTAATACAATATTTAATCCTCAGAGAAAATGAGTAAAATTTCAATTGTCATTCGAATTTGTTGTCAAGCAAGACGGATACTAATGAATATATTTACTTGAATTTCGTTTTCAAATCCATTCAATATAAGCTCGTTTAGAGTTTTTAATATATTGTACTCTTGAATTGTCTTAATTTAAAAAAAAGTACAAAAGGAGAAAAAACTGACTTCAGTTAAATATATTTTTCATGTTCACTAATAAAACTTATAAATAAAAAACTCATTGTTTTAATTGTTTATGGTAAAACTAGCGCTTTCAGCGCTAGACCCGGCGTTGCCCGGGCGCAGTAAAACTTTATATAAATACCTATAGCGTTGCTCAGACATTATTGACGGGCTGCGCCCGTACTAAGTTCCTTGGACCGAATCTCATACACTTTGAAATAGTTTGGAAGTCATATTTGTTAAAAAATATTTAAACTTAAGGTGCAACAGATTTAGTAGAGTACCTAGACTGCAACACAAAGAGGCCCGCTGCATTAGCGTCCATAAAAATAGATTCAAACAGTTGAATAAATATAATCGAAGAATTAAACAAAAGTCAGTAAATGTATAAAAAGCCAGAGCGATTTAAAGGCACAGCTCAGTGCCTGCTCTTAGCTCATTAATTCAAAGATAGACATTTTTATGGGTTTTTTTTATTCTGAAGAGCGTTATCAAGAATGTGTTTCAAAATGAATCACTCCTTCTCTCAATAATATATAAACTTGTTTCTTTTTTTATTTTATCCTTATATTCAGTCGCTTACGCAAGGTTTCTTTTTTTATTGAACAACGCATTTTTCGGCCAATCATATGCTTTATCGAAACAGCAAACGGATTCTTCATTTTATATATTAAGATTACAATTTTAATTATAAATTCTAAAATAAATATAACATAAATGTCACGGGCAATGTGATAAATCCAAACATTATTAATAATGCCCGCATATTTCGGGCAAAGTGATAAATAATCGTTGATAAATGCCATTAAATTTATCACATTGCCCGCCTCACTTCGGGCATTATTAATAATGTCCGGTTTATCACTTTTCCGGTAACATATACAACATGGATATTTGGCCTAAATTCTCCTTAAGATATGAAGTACTAAACTAACACCCCATATTTCACGATTATATACTTCCATTATATACGTTCATAACTAATAGAATGTATAAAAAATTAAAATTTAATACTGGTGTTTAAATTTAAATATATCTCTTAAATCAGCAGAAGTTTTAGAAAAAGGAAAATTTCGGGGTATAATTTTGTTCGAACAGAAATTATTTAGACTTTTCAAATACATTTTCTTAAATATTACATTTTTTCCAGTAAATTTCCGAATTGAATAAAAGGTAAAAATAATGCTCATCTTAATAGGTTTTAAAAATCTGAATTATTAAACAAACAATGCATTATTTAATCACAGAGTATACTTAGATATGCATGTCCTTAACTAATTTGAATATCTATAAGAATGCAACTTTATTTCAGGGATGTCTCTAAATTTAATTATCCAATTTAGACCGGCAGAATTCTGAGCGAAACATAAATTAAATTCAGAAATGTTTTATTTCCTGCTTATGCTGATAACAGGATTAAAACATATTTTATCTTGACATCCCAGGGGCATTTCTGTTTACAATATACTTTTCATTGCTTTTCTTTTGTGAAAAAATACATTCTTGCTCGGAAAATTCGGGAATTCGACTCAATTATAAGAGGAAAGAAAGTCCCGAGTGTCTTCTTCAAGTCACTAGAGAAATTAAAAAGATGGCGATGCATCCCGACGAATATAAATTAACGGACTCGTTTTTCAAAAGGGAGAAATATGGATGGGGTTTTTGCTAAATGAGAGTGGGTACACGGTTTTGATAAATTTAAAGATTTCGCTCCCCCTTTTAGCTGAATGAAAATTCATGCTCATTTTGAATTGCAATATTAATTAATCTGAGAGGATATCATTTCTAAGTATTTGAAAAAAATATTAATGAAGCCTGGCTTTTTTTAATAATAAGATCGGATTGAATTATTTGATTCATAGGATAAAACGTATACTGTTAATACATTCTCTAGTAAATTAATAATTTCAAATAGGATCGCTATGTTTTAAATTAAGTATATTTTGAACTCAAGATACATTTAGAAATTTGTATCAATGTGTATTTTTATACAGGGTTATTACGATTTCATAATTTAATTTTTAGTAGAAGTAGACAATATGATGGATTTTTTAAAAGAAAAGCATAAGCCATCCAATCAAGGAAGGAACAATTGGAAAATTGTGTCTATGAATTAATCATAGTTAAATTTTTTAGTTGTTTCTTATTTTATATTCTTCCGCAAGATTATTAAAGTTTTAACACTTATACTATTGCATTATCAATTCTGCAATTATATTCTCTGCATTATCTTATTTGTTTTTAATTCTTTATGATTCGAGTATTAGTGTCTTTTATAATCATCCTAAAAGCGACACTTTAATAATATCTCCAGAACCTTCCACTGAGAAGTCCTACATCAACATTGTGGTTTTATTTTAGGCAAGACCTTATACTGAAAAAGCTTAATCCACCTGCCTTTAAACTTAGTTTTTTTTAAATCATTTAATTAATTTCCAATAATAAAAACATACGTTTTTAAATAAGGATAGTAGAAAACATTTTATCTTAAATAATAAATTGATATATCCGTGTATTTCGTATAATTATATACTATAAACAATTAAGGCAATCAAAGCACTTAACCATAAATGTGTGCGAACGGATCAATATAAACCTTTCATCTGGTAAACTCCATTAAATTCCATTACAAAGAAAATAAACTCCAAGAAAATGTCAACATTGTCCCTTGTGGTGACATTCGATTCTGGCACTGCCCTCCTCCCTCTACCTGATCGATGGGAGTTTTTCTCAACAATTCTAGAACAAAGGTTCCCTGAAGCCGAGGCACACACAGTGTCCACAAACATACTTTAAGATTTCATGAACATTTACTTCTTTCCGAAAGAAAAGCCGAGATTGCTTTTTGTGCGAGGAGTTTTTCTTTGGAAATGGAAGCAAAACGTATTTTGAAGCTAAGTAAGTAGACGATTAAAAAGAAATGGGGTCTAGAGAAGTTTCTTTAGGGTTTCAAAAACTATTTTTAAGCTGGTAATCATATTTGGTTTTATCTGTGACAACTGTAAAAGTTTTTCTTTTTTTTTGCGGTCGGAGCAGGAGATAAAGGTTTTCGATTGCTTTTGAGACGGTAGTTTCTTTACTTTAGAAAAGACTGTGTTCCGCAGGTTATGTAGCGATTGGAAAATTAACAAATCTGTGTAAAAAATTCTTTTTGAAATTTGGAAAAGGGAACTATTATAACGGAACAATTACATGAATAATAGTATTTAATTAGGGATTTTTATAAAAATTGCATGTTGGGATTTTTAAGATTATTTGATGCTTTTCGTATTTGGGCAACATAGTTAGATACTTTCACCAAAATATTTTTTAGCAGCTAAGAACTAATAAATTGAAAATGGATTAGGGAATTAAATGAACTAAACTACAGTTCATGTAAAAAGTAAGCACACATAAAATTGTACAACTTTATATACATTACGTCATACTATGGAGTGGATTGGAGTGCTATAGACGAATTCAACTGAGTTACATCACAGAATGGTCGAAGACTTCGCCTTGTATTTCGAATTGGAAATTTGATATAGTACGTATATTCAATGTTAAGGAATACACACTTGAAATATTTGGAGCTTATTATTGTCATCTTCCGATAAGACTCGTCTATGCTAAAGTAAATTAAAACAAGTTCTTCAAAGAAATAACCTCTGGATATTCAATCAGACTTATTCCGTAAGTAAAAAACAAATTTCAACATTTAAAGTAAAATCAATATTTGAGTACATAAAATTTGTATATTATAATTAGAACGATTCGCATTGGTAAACCTGAAAAATACAATTAAGCAAATAATGTTTGTATAAAATTAATATAGATTAGGCATTTCCAAACTATTTCAAAATAAATTTGCAAACAAACAAAGACAAGAATCTTGAAATAAGCTTCACGAGAAACCCTTCATACTTTCCATAGAATCCACTATAACACATGAACGAAAAAGCAAAAAGAATCTTCACATCGAAACGGAAAGAAACAAAAGGAAGGTGACGAAAAGAACCGCCAAAAACAACCAAAAGAACGAATCATCTCCAAACGATACGCGAAAATAGAAGGGTGCGAGGCAGCGTTTTTTCCATCTGATCCTCGGCACCCCATCATTACTCCTGGAAACACATGTGGCGGCTCACGCAATCAGACGGCGAAAAATGCGACCAGCGTTTCCCGAAAAAATCGACAAATCCATGATCGCACATGAATCCGTGACACTGGCTACATACAAATGGAAAAGGAAAGCGAAATGGAAAGGATAAAAAGGGGTGGAAAAATTCCGCCGAGGTGGTCCCAGATTAATGGCACTAGACTACCAGAATGTCTCCCACCTGTTCCGAGGATCCCGCTTTCCCACCGCTGGAAAAACGGCGAATTCTATCGCGTGAGCTCCCCCTTTCCCCACCAACCCCTTAAGCCGGCAAATGGGGAAATGTTTCCTACCACCCCTTGGGAAAAACAAGGGAGGGACTCCGGAAAATATCCCTGGTATAAATCCAGACCGTCTAAACGAACTGTCTACTTCGGATTTTATAGTGCGGTGTTGCTTTTTTTTCTCCTCTGTAGTGCAGATTGCGCACGGATGATACATTTATGCTGAGAGAGAATTCCCACCAGAATGTGGACTGATGGTGAAATGTTGGACCTCGGGGATAGGTTTGGGGAGATGAGATAAGTTTTGAATTCTAAATAGCGTCTTAAGCGAAAAAGGTCCCGGAGAAATGGTTTTATATGTAACAGTATTCATAAGTATCTAAAATTTTATTGGTGCTCGGAAGTGAGAAACTTGTGATTAATGGACCGAACGTTTTCAGATTTTGTTTTCGTGGTATCATCTGGGAGTTTGAGGATTTTAAATTGTGATACATTATGTTAAAAATGTAAACCCTTCTTTGCAGACTTATAAATGGTTTTAAAATCCAATAGTATTCAGCTAGGTTCATAGATAAAAGGATTTATAAATGTCTTAAAAATGGAAAAGATTTCCATGGTTTGAAGAAAGTTACTGAAACACATTTATGCAAGAAGCTGAAAACACATTTATGTTTTAAGATGGTGAGATAGAAAATTCAACCACTTTATTCTTCAGTTTTATAAAAAGACATAGTTAAGGACAAACTATTATATATTCTTTTATGAAAAATTAAAATACCGCACTACTATTTATAGTAGGGGAGCCCATGATGCTAAATGTGGATTTACTCGAGCGCTTCAGATAATCATAGGGGGGATACCTTGCATGCTTTTGAGTAACTCCACCAAATATAAGCTCTCTATGTTGGTGGGTAAGTTTAGAACAGCCCGTCAAAATTTGAAAAAAAACTAGTTACATGGACATACTTGAGCGCTTCAGATTGGCTACAGAGACAGTTAACAACTAGTTGAGACTAGTTTTCTGGCTACTAGTCCATAAACATTTTGTTTCGTACATTTTTCTCAAAAAGAGCGATAGGGTCTTACCGGTCTTGGCTTTACTTTGCAACTTTGTAACCCTCCCACTCCCTTGCCCACCGCTCAAATCGGCAGATTTTAGAAAATATACACTTTTTAGCTGGTAACTAACCTACCTTATCTTTATCTGACGAGCTCGAGTCGTATGTCCATGTAACTAGTTTTTTTTTACAAATCTGACGGGCTGTTCTAAACTTACCCACCAACATAGAGAGCTTATATTTGGTGGAGTTACTCAAAAGCATGCAAGGTATCCCCCCTATGATTATCTGACGCGCTCGAGTTACTACCCAAAATCACTCTGGGCTCCCCTACTATTAACAAAATAATAAATACATTTACATAACGATATTATCTTAATTTTCGTATAAACACTTTATAAAGGAAAATGTAAATTCCCTTACATGCAAATACTAAATAAAAACATAGACTGTCTATAAATTATATTCGTTGAAATTAAAAGAAAAACTTAAGTATGTAAAGACAAACTTAATGCATACTTTTTATAGAAAGTTATATTTATAAACCTTGTATTCAAACAGAATACGTAAAGCAATGCAACCGATACTCTGAAACATTTTTGTGTTTCGTTAGAAACATTTCAAAAACACTTACATAAAATATGAGTTACATTACACTAATACTGATTTCACGCATGATTTCACCGTAAACTGGAAACATTTACCTTGTTACTAAATCCGTTTCAGTTTTTATACAACCAAGTAAAATTTTTACGAACTGTATCAACTTCTCAAAAGAAACAACCCATTATGTTTAAAAATACTGAGCGAACATGCTTCATAATTTTTACCATTCTTCAAATTTCTTTGTTCCCGGCAAACTATGCGCATTTTCTCGAAAATATATCTACTTCCAAAGAATAAAAAAACCGAAACATGTGTGGGCATAACTGAAAAGAAAGTTAGGTATATCGTTCACTGAATGAGATGTTATTCGGAAGTTGAATTCTGAAGAATTTTTTTTCGCATTCTTTTTCTTCCCGATGCATCCCGTATCTTTTGTAAGCCGCAAGAATGATCACATCCTCTTTCCTTTTATTCATCTGGAGAAAGTTTAGATTATGCTTTGCAGTTCGCTGTAGGAAGTCATCAATCATTGATCGTCTGGCAATGGAGGAAATGTAATGGCTTTCAATTTGCATTTCGAATTTCCGAACGCATTTCGTAAAACGCATTTTATGTAATATTCTTGCCCATAATCTTAAACCCAAATGAAAAACACACAAATGGCTCATAATTCTCTCCCGGCTGGGGAATGGCGGACCATTTCTGGGAGGCTGTTGTTAGGAGAGGAGGAAAAGCGATTGACTTCTGTCAGTCTTTTTTACCTCGTTATCTATTTGGATGGAAATGGAAGAAGTAAAAAAGAATAAAAACCAGTAACGTCGCTTCATTATATGTGAGATTCAGGAGATTGAGATAGGCTGTGATTTCATAAGAATAGATCTTACATTTATTTTCATTCATTATTTCCATAGTAATAGCAGATGACTAATATGATTTCCTCCAAAAAGTTTATTACCTGATTTACAATCAAAATTATTAAAAACAGTTTATTTTTGAAGCCATATTGAAATTAAAATCACATGACTTAAAAGCACTTTTTTAAAATTACCTTTATCCAAAAAGGAAAAATAAGAGGTGATTAATGCAACGGCGTTAATTTTCTCATTAAAAATTATGGATGATACGAAGTCACATATTAAAAACTTATAAAGGTATATTCTGTACAAGTTTGATTGAAAAAAACCATAGTTTCGAAGACTAACAATCACACAGCGGTTATGTTGCTATAAAGTAGTAATTATGAAGATCATATTTTTATGTTAAATAAAGAAATACTATCATTACACTAGATATTCAAGAAATTAGTAGAATACATATTAACTAAATAACGAACGCTAACCAAATCTTTCTTTAACTTTTCCATTCCATCCATGGAATGAAAACCTTTTCATTACAAGCCCAGAAAGTCATAATTACCAGTTGCACTGTCAAGATTTCTCATTAAATTTTACATGGAACAGAACTTTGAAAATTAGTATAAATGTGTATTTACATTTTTACAGATTAGTAACGTATTATTTAAATACATTAACATACATACTAACATATATAAAATAACATTACTTTCCAACAAAAGTCAGAGGATCAAAATGATCCAAAAAAAGCTCTCTCAGGTATATCAGAATCCCTGAGTGAGTACAAAATGACAACTGAAATAATAAAATCAAACTATTTAGTTTGTAGTGTATTCTATGTAATTTTTGTTCATGCCAAAACATCCTTACCATCAACAAGTAAATAACAAAATAATATTGTTATGAATATGTAACACTGATATATAGTATTAAAATGGTACAAATATATTAAGCATAAAAAATTTTCGTGGAAAAATTCTACACGAATCAAATCAAGCATCTTGTTTATCCCAAAATATTTCAACAAATCCCCAGAAACAATCCCCAACATCAAGCCAAACACAAAAGAAAACTATACGTCGATACAAACAAACGCTTCAGCATTAGCGAATTAAACGGAGCAGAAAAAAGATTAGTGTCTCCAACATAAGTATTAATTTAACTCGGGGATTATCTCTTTGCAGAAACTGGGAAAAAAAGGACCGACGGGTACAGAAATAAAACGGGGCCTCACTCTTTAGCCCGAGGAGCTTAACCGTGTCTCCTCACAACCAGGTAAATACCAAGCAAAGAGTGAAAAACTTTTAGAAAAGTCTTGAAAAGAATCCGGAGACTTCTGTAACTCTTGTTACCATGGCAACATCGATATGACGGCTACAGAAAAATTGCCTCATTACGGAAGATAGCGAGTCCAATCCTAATGTCATGCTTCATATATTTAAACTTCTATTCGTCTTATATTTCGGGAAATACCCACCTGAACAGGATCTTTCTCCTATTCGCTTTATTTCTCAGTTCAAAGGAATCGATTGGTAACCCTAATTGTGCTCTTTGGTTTTTTCGAGTTCTTTGAGTGAAAAGAGTTAAAGGATTATATTAATCAAAAAAGAAGCAAAGAAGCAAGAAAGTAAATTTAGAAGTCAAAAATAAATAATGCAACCAAAAAAAACTAGTTATTTCTTGTAAATAAGTAATTTAAGAGTATTTGTTCCCAGAAATATTTAAAACTTTTTAATAAAACATGGATCTCTCGTGCACCTAATATCTCAAGATTGCATCGATTTTGGAAACCTTGTCAAAATGAATGTTCTTCATTTTCGGTTTTTTAATCTTTAATATCACTAATTGCATTAAATCTTGCGTCGTAAAATGGAATACATTAATTCAAATAGCCTCCAACGGTAAAAATATTGTCTTCTTTATTTTCTTCGAGGCAACAGTCTTCGAAAGCCAAACAATCGTTTAATTAATTTCTTTTTCAGAAAAAAGGGAATAATTATAACATTCTCCGAAGTCAAGCTTGTCACGCATTAAGCCAGTTCATCTCATTTTTACTCCCAGGAAGAGAGAGGTGTAAGAAAATATACAAAATTCTAACGAAAAAAAATCAATTATGCAAATATGCTTATTTTTCAAAAACAAGGTTTTGAAGAAAAATAGTTTTTCCGCTTTAGAAATGCTATCAATTTTTATGTTTATAAGTTTCAGAAATAAAGAAAGGTTAATAGGAAGATGTTTTTTTATTTTTTTGGATATTTCTACGTGTTAATCATTTCTGTAATGAATTAATGTATCAAAAGAAAAAAAAACGTCTTAGGTGTACAAAAGATTATAGTATCCCATAATTATTGCATTATTTTCTTTCAGTTTGAAGAAGCTTAAAAGTACTATTAATGTATTAGTCGTATTTTATGGATATGGATATCCCCGTTAATATTACTCTATTTTGTTCTTTAAAAGTGCAAAAGCTTTCAAAAATAGTATATTGGTTTTTGTTTTTAAGAAATACGTATCCAAAGTCATAATTTTACTTAGTTAAATAATTAATATTTCAGAATAGGATAAAATATTTAAGTAATATCATACGATTGAGTATATCTGATGTCAAACCCGTTTTAGCTAAGACTGCAAAAAAATTAAGGGAAATATTTCATAATTTCGCTGCATTTGATAAAAAAAATATATAATTGACATTAGCTTTATTTTTTTAATTTTATGCATTAATTTAACTTTTAAGTCAATCAATTCAACTAAAAGAATTTAGATCTTGAAATTTCCCGTT
This sequence comes from Tetragnatha montana, assembly GCA_963680715.1. Lineage (NCBI taxonomy): Eukaryota > Metazoa > Arthropoda > Arachnida > Araneae > Tetragnathidae > Tetragnatha > Tetragnatha montana. The sequence continues at coordinate 14,541,951 of OY796685.1, forward strand.
TTATTTGTTTGTACTAGCTGTAAGTAAAGAAGTAAAATGTTTGAAAATATTTCCATCTTTTTTCTGATACAGCAAAACCTACAGCAAAAGAATTCTTGAAATACATGTACCAAAAATCAAACAGAAATGCTACTTTCTATATCCTGCCTCCAAAACTGGATGTTACATTTTTCCATGAATTGCATATCTTTAAGTGGTTTTTCATTCTCCTTTCGTAAAACAAGTTGTTTTCTTTCTGTGCACTTCTTTGCTTGCCAAGAATTGTTTTTATGTATAAAAAAACCCACCAAATCCTACGGTGGTTTCTTGAAGAATGAGAATTTAAACGATTCGAAAAACGATTTTCAATACGACCGACTTCTCATTATTTCGTGATTAAACGTTTCAGATATTTTTCAGAAAATCGCAATTTATTGTAATGATTCTGTAGCATAAAAACTCCTTGACTTTTTATACATTTTTTCAATTTACCTGCCTTTTATAAAATAGAATATTGGATTTAGTTAATTTTTTTTATATCGTATATGCCATGCATCTCTCATATAAAAGCCCACGTCACTCACTGATTCTGGAACGCTCGCACACTATGATGCCATCTCGCAATAATAATCATAATCATCAGAAAAATATAAAAGCCCACGTCACTCACTGACTCGATGCCATCTCGCAATAATCAGAAAAATAAATAAATAAAAGTAATTAAAATTTTAAAATAATATAATAGCTTTTAAATAAATATCTTTCAAGAAAGTTGGTTTACTTAATAAAGGTTAAAAAGTTACTTTTAGGGAAGTTGGTTTCTAATTCAACACACACTATGATGCCATCTCGCAATAATAATCATAATCATCAGAAAAATATAAAAGCCCACGTCACTCACTGACTCGATGCCATCTCGCAATAATCAGAAAAATAAATAAATAAAAGTAATTAAAATTTTAAAATAATATAATAGCTTTTAAATAAATATCTTTCAAGAAAGTTGGTTTACTTAATAAAGGTTAAAAAGTTACTTTTAGGGAAGTTGGTTTCTAATTCAACAATAATAAATTATTAAAGTTAAACTTCTTATTTAATGTATAATTAATAGGAACTTGAAGTAGTAACGAGCGAAGCTCGCATAAAAGGCTAGCCTAGCTGTAAGACCCGGCTTTGCCGGGTCGTAACAGCTAGTATTTCTAGATTACTCATTTCTGAATATCATTAACTACACATGCTGTGTAAAGTTTTTATTAAGATACTAGCTGATATGCCCGGCCTTGCACGGGTGGAGTGTATCAATTTATTAAAATTTTCTCAAGTTACATGCCTAATTTTCTGTAACCATAATTACCAATCATCCTGGTAGTTTTTCATATCCCGGTGTTCCCAGTATTTTTTCATATCCCGGTGCCTTTTTCATCTTGGTGTCCCCGATGCCTTTTCATCTCGGTGTTCCCGGTGCATTTTCATCACCGTGCTCCCTGTGCCTTTTCCCTCCCGGTTCCAACTGTGTAAATCTAACCTATCCATCCAGTTCCGGTGTTGCACATTTAATTACGACAGTTACCCAATTATCCATTCTAAGTGAAAAAAATCCATTAAAATTATTACAGACTTTTGAAATCCCAAAATTTGTAAATACCCCCTGTTTAAATTGAAAAAAAAAATCCCGTTAAACTACACCAAAGAAACAAATTATAAGGTTAAATAACAAATTGATCTAGTGTTTCTATCATCAACTTTCTAAAAAAATTGCATGATGTAATCTTTACTTTAACCAGTCTAATTCTTAAAACTTTCTATTTCAACTTAAAGTTTCATGGAAAATGAAGTTTTTAATAAGAAAATACTGTTATAAAGTTTTTTATAAGGGCCGTTTTTAATTTTTTAAATTATTAATAACCTTTTTAAAACATTTAAAACAATTTTAGCCAAGTTTTATCTTTAAATACTTTGTTTTATGTTTAAAATTGTTTTTGTTGTATTATTTGCAACAATGCGAGTTAAACAGATCTTCTTTAGTGGAGAAGTAAGGCGATTTTTACAAAAAGGCCTAAAAGGGGGTGAAGGGGTGGTTTTAGAAATTTGGAAATGATGTCATTGTCTTTCCCCCGTCCCCATACGTATGTGTACCAAGTTTGGTTCGATTCGGACGGGTAGTTTTGGAGAAATTGAGGCAAATCTGTTCCGGACAAACCCAGGCAGGAACCCAGGAACCCAGGGACACCTTCATTATATATAGAGAGATATGACGGAATTGTTTGAAGAAGGGTGTCCTGCTATGCAGAAGGCATGGTAAAATTTGGATTATTAGCGAAAGATAAATTTAGCGAGGCATATAAATACTGGAAATAACAACATCCTTTACATCAATATCTGAAATGTTACTACCCTTTATTTGCACTGCAAACCTGTGAACACTTTTTCAACGCTAAGCAAACACTAATTTTGATAAACACTAATTTTAAACAATGAACAAAACTAATTTTGATTGTATTGCAGCTATAAAGATCGCTGTTAGAAAATGATAAATGACTTAATTATGTGATAGTGTTGCAAAAATGTTTCTAAAAACTTTTGGATACGGAAAATTTCATCTTTTAGTCATTCGATCAAAATTTAAGTACACTTTCAGACTCTAAACATATTTTACACCACTATTTTTAGAAAGTCTTTCTGGATTTTACATTTCTACAATTTCACAATCAGGTTTTAAAGTGTTCTATCTAACATCAAAACTTAAAGTGTTAATATGGGGAGAAAAAGTATTTTTATAACGTATAAAGGTGTTTATTTTTATGTGGGGCGTTTGCAGTGTAAATAAAAAAATATTGGAGCAATGTTCAGTTTCCAAAAACATTGCTATTGAAATTACATAAAACGTTATATGTAGTTCTAATATGAAAACCTCACTGGGATCTTAAAAGTGAAAATTAACTCAGATTTAGTCACCTACACAATTTTTTCATATCCCTGTCCAATCCAACCTTACCCGTAGTCACTGCCTCCTCGTAAACGAATATGCATCGCAGCAATAAAACGACACGGTATTTAAAAACAGTATGGTACAGTATTTTTGAATAATCGTGCAATAAAATGGAATTTGAGTGAATTCAGATGGAGTCAGTTATGTTTCAACACCTCTAAACTATATAGCTGTTTTGGGATTGAAAATGCATCTCAGAACAGGTAGGCGTATTCTATTATTAACTGCATACGAAGACTCTAGTATAATCCCTATGTGTAAAAGATGTTTGCTTTGTCACAGATAAGATCATTGACTCTAGGGACCGAGGATTTTCTTTTTTGCTTCCATCCAATGTTCACAAAGAATAAACAGCGTCACAATGCAACTTTTATTGGCTGACAGAGCGGCTTTTAGTTTCGAACTAGATTCCTCGCTTTCTGCAATGCAGATGGACAATTTCTTTAGGATTCTGGTGTAGAATGCTATTCCCGATGGAGCCAAATCCACGTTTATATTTCAGAATTCAAATAGTATACTTTATTCATAGTGTGTTTTTGTTTATAAAACAAAATTTCATTGGTTTATCTTTTAGTTTATAGAAGAAATGCAATAACATTTTCAAAGTACCTTTGTAAAGGTGTTCTGTTCATATATGTATAATATATGATTTTTATATATACAGTAGACGTTTTTATAAGAACCAGCTGTTTTACCAAGAATTCACGATGGCGAAAGTTCCAAGTTGTCGGCAAATTGGCACTGTTTTATAACCAATGAATATCTGAGATTTGTTATACTTAAACAACAGATCAGGTTTAAAATAGCACCAACATCGCTACCATTAAGGACTTTCGCCAATGTTAACCCTTTCAAGAGTTGAGACTGCTGGTTTTTGTTAGAGTAACCAATAAGTTTTGCACAGTGTTTTAAATCCCTCGAACTTTTCTGAATAGTGTATGACAATAAATGCGACTCAAAGAAATAGTTAAGGACTTAAAAAATTAATAATCATTATTTTATTTAAAAAATATAGGTTATTTATAACGCTTTCAAAAGTTTTAAAATAAGCTGTTTTATATTGAAAAAGCTACCATCTTAGTTCTTTCTTAACTCATTTATAAAATATGCAACATGTGGTACGAAACAACAAAAATCTATTATTTAGATTACACAAACTTTTAGCTTGCATCAACATTTATAATTGCATAAAAGCTTAGAGATTATAGCTGTAAATTAAAATGTATTTGATACAATTTACATTTCCCATTTTCGCCATTATTTCTATTGTATTACCAACACACATATGTATGCATATTTACGCCCATGACATTATTATCACATAAAACAAGATGAAATCTGTTAACGAGACCGGAGATTCTAAAGCCCTGCAGAACTAAGCAGTCGGGATGAACCATCCCCTTTTAGCTTACATAACAAAAGAATTGTTTAACTTAATGCTAGATATCTACTCAGTCTAAGACTCATTACTGCACATCGCTTCACTTTGTATGTTTTCTTGGCATAGAATAAGTCCATTAAGATCATATTAAGGTCGCATTAAAATGCATAAATAGTTTTCGCAGAATTAACTTGTACATAAAAGGATTACTGAGGCTACAAATGTATGGTTTGTGAAAGGAAATAATATAGAGATTTTACAACGTAACTATTGTAGTGTTGGTAAAAGCAAAATTACTCAATAGGGCCGTTCAAATATTACGTAAGAGCCTGAGGGGGGAGGTAGTTCGTTATTTGCTTATTTTTCCTGACAATTCAATAATTTCAAAATTAAACCAAAAACAAATTTCACAAAAAAACAACTGGAAAAAAAATTAGCATTTTTCACAAGGAAAGTTTTAACGATAGGTTAAGTGTTCATGAAGAACAATGAATTTCAGAAATCTAAGCCTTACTAATAGATAGATTAAAGGGAGAGTCTGGCAGTTTTCTTACGTAATTCTGAGTGGGGGGGGGTTGCGGTTTGCTTATTTTTGCTGACAATGGGGGGAGGTGGTTACTTACAAAACTTGCTTACGTAATATTTGAACAGCCCCAATAATCAAATTTTAAAATACGCGTGTTTAACCTCAGTCCCTTTAAATAGTCGGCTTACTGAAGAAAAAAAGTCAGTGACTTTTGGAGAATCTTTGGTAGAACGACACCAAAAAACGAACAAATTCCCCAAATCTCGCCAAAAATTGCATGGCTCTAAAAAATCCATCGGATATCTTCAAATTAATCGTAAACTCGTGCAGTTTAATTAAAACAAAAGCAACTTAATTTTTGTGACGTCAAGATCTTGACACCATATATTTGACGTCAACCAAAGATACAGCAAAAATCTAGTTTCAAGGGTCTTTATACAGAAGATAATGGTTCTAAAAATTACGGAATTGCCATTTTTTCAGTAAGCTCCCATTGACAACTCATTTATACAACTTTAAAAAATAATCTGGAATTATTTTGATTAATAATAATAAGAAAGTTCTAGTATTTTGTAGAATGACACAATTTTGTAGAAGTACCTACTCGTAAAAAAGAATCTCGAAACTTTCGAATTTGTTTAGGTATCATGTTTCGTTAAATTTTATATCAAATACTAAATAAACATTAAAATAATTATACAAAAGTTAATTAAAATTCTAATTCCCAACAAAAGAAGTTAAAAGTTTTAAAAATTAGGTAGGTACATGCAACATAATCAAATGAAAATATAAAAAATAGCATGCAATTTGTGCGAAACACTTTTTTGTGGGACTTGGATATAAAATGAGCAAATATGTATGGAGTTAAAATCTTAAGAAATATTTTAAGAACTTGGATTAATTATAACATTTCAACCAGTCTAGTCTAGTAGTCTCAACAATCAAAATGTGATTTCAAATACTAAAAGTAAGCGTTTTTGCAAGAATTCAATACCTAAGTTTAATAAATTATTAGAACTTCAAAGGGATTTTAAATAAGTCATAAAATCCAAAATGTGGATTTATCGGATTTATCACAAAAAAACATTTTACTAAAGATCATTTTGAACATTTTTCACAAAATAAAACCTTTCAACTAACCTTCCATAGCATAAATACTTGTACATTGAATGGTTTCAAGATTGCATATCCGAATCAACGATTTTTAATTTTTAAAACCAATATTTTAAGGCTCTAAAAGCTGAATTCACGAAGCGTAGCTCCAATTCTTTTATTCAAAGCTCCCCGCAAACAAGCAGAACAACATCTCGAGCTTTTTGAGGGAAAATAGCACGTCACAAGAAGGGGATGAAAGAGTTGAGTGGGGAACCTGGCGAGGAAAAAATAAAGAACCCTAGTTATCGTTAATATTAAGCGAAAGAAAGCTCGACGATAATTAGCAGTGGAAGCCCGCTTTTGAGGGTCGCCGCCAATAAGATTTCCTTTAAGAGAAAAAGTCTAATTAGCCATAGCCAAACTTCAATAAGCTGCTAATCTCATGCCGCTAGAAACTGGGTATGCTAATTATTTATTGCTTAAATTGCTTCTTTTGTAGGCACCGTCGACCTTTGCTTATTATTCGCCCTCTCGAGAGGATTTTCGGAGTGTTCTTTTCTATCACATCATTAAAATGCGTTTTTTTACCTCCGTCTTTGCTCGGCTAATAGGAACGAAAAAAAAAACGAATTCAAACGAAAAGAAATGACATCTTGTTTCGATTCGCGTCTGATTTTTGGTAGTTTCGGGGGGCGCTATTAGCATATAAAATCATGGAGTAAGTGTAGCGTTAGTCCCTTTGAAAGGGTGGTGGAGCTGACAGAAAAAATGAGGCGGGTGGAAGAGAGGGGTTTTTTTTTATCTATTGTTTGATTCTTGTCGATAAACTAATTCCGATTTAAGGGAAACGCGGAATCTGAGGAGAAGAAAAAAAAATGGTTTATGTAAATGGAGGGAGATTTATTGTGTTTTTTATTCAATTCTTATAGGGGCAATTGTGGAGCTCTTTAAAAGCTTTTATCTCTTGGTACAGAATTAGAATAAATCGTGACAATAAATGGATGACAAAAGGACTGCATAATATATTGTAATTATTATAAACTTTCTTTTGAACGGCGCTTTTTTTGTAATTTACTTAGCTTTTTTTGACTTAGCGTTTTACAGTGTAAAAGAATTTATCAATATGTTTTATACATAAAAAGAATGGGAGAGGTAAACGGAGATTTTGATTTTTGTTTTAAAAAACAATTATTATTAATTTTCATTGAAAAGTAAATACAGCCAAACAAAACAATAAGTACACATTTTCCGAATATTTCATCCCAGTTTAAAATTTAATGCTAAAAATGTTTAAATTTTTTAAAATTGTTAAGTTTTAAGTGTATCTACATTCTGCATATACACATCCTATATGAAGCCATTTGAATATTATGGGTACTTAAGGGATTTTCCGGGCGCAAATCTCTTCAATCAGCAAAATTGGATACATTTTATTATTTATACATAATACATAACAAAAACTAAAAGAAACATTGCTAGTTGAGATAATTTTATGGTGTTTTATATAGATATTTTATTATTTTTGGCGTTTTAGCATAAAACTCGACATTTGCGCTATGCTTATCCTAAAGTACCACATTATGTTATTATAGAAGCATGTTTTTCTAATTTTTGACCTCACGTCCCCTACTTGACAGTTAATCATATATACTCACACCAAATTCACCTCTTATAATTACGTAAACGAACAACCCAATACCCACACACACACAAGGATGAAAAGTAGAACCACTAAATTATAGATACTATTTCACTGTTTCTTTTTCAATCAGTGTGCCTCTATTTTGTCATTTAAGAATATACGCCATACCGTTAAACACATACTTACACAAAATATACGCAATTTGTTATATGGAAAATAAACAATACTATGAAATCAAATAATCAGTTTATAGACAAAAACATTTTTCTTTGTATTTCATATTTTTTAAAACTTGAGAAATATATATTGAAATTTTACTCTCTTTTCAGTGCTGTATCAGAATTTTGAAATCCGCGTCTACGATGAATTTGTTACGCAAGGTAACATTGGCGTTTTGAGATGCAGCATTCCTAGTCATGTGCGGGATTATATAAAAGTCACTTCATGGAAAAGAGATGACGGTTTGGTTATCACCCAGCAAAGAAATGGTAAGAATGAAATAATTATTACTTTCATAAATTTTGTACATTTAAATTATTTAAAACAAACAATATTGCTCAATATGCGTTTACGATTTCATGCATAAATACAATTTTGTATACTAGATGACAAAGTTTCCTGTCAGTGACGTCACGTGCTGAAGGGAGGAGACGCCACACTTACTAGCTACCTAATTGGCGAGTCAGAGATGACTCTCACTCGCTCTGTCTTTTTTCGCCAATCAGGTAGCTAGAAAGTTTGTCGACTCCTCCCTTCAATACGTGACGTCACTGACAGAAAACGTTGTCATCTAGTAAGTGTAGAAAAATTATCTGGTTAAAATATGATAAGCATATGTAATAAATAAATAAGTAAAATATAAATATGCACTTTAATCCCATGATTTTTCTTATTATTAACGGGGTACTTTTCTTAGAACATATAATGTGATAATAAAAAGGTTGTTTGATAAAAATGGACAAGAAGTGTCTTCACAAATTTAGTGTTGTACCTTTACAACATTTTTAATAATTAAAATATAAAAATATAATTATACCAGCCCCTTTTATTCTAATCCATTATACTATTGAAATATGTAGATAATTTATTTTAAGTTAACTTGAGTATGGCAAAAAGAAAGTCAAGAATAATTTCATTTAGCCTTCAGAAATAAAATGTATTTGTTTATGACAATAACATGAAAACAAATAAAAAATGAATAAACTAAAATAAGCAATTCATTTAATGTATGTTTAATGTATTGATGCTAAATATTAGTATCTTACTTTTCTTTTTTGTATTCTGGTATTTCAATTCCAATAGTCCTTTTAATATAAGATATATTGAACTAATTTAGTTGATATGAGGTATTTCAAAAACGTTTAGTAATTATCTTATTCATGGTAAAAGGACACTGCACATTTCACATTCATATAATGTTCTTGGGAAAAGTATTGATTTATAACGGTAATAGCAGTATGGAAATATTCTATCCAAAAAAACTATCTTCGTTATAACATAATGTAAACCTGTAATTTAATCAACCAGGAGACACAGAAAATTTTTTACTGCAAACCTAATATCCCAAAAGGGTTGGTTGAATTATACTAATTGCATAAAAGCTTACGTTACCCAGATTGTTTACTATGTTCAGAACTCAACTCATAATTTCTAGAATTAAATAAAGACATCTAACTAGAGTTGCCTCGGTAAAGCAAGTTTAATCATCAAGATTACTTGGTGACATTAACGATAATGTTAGCCGTACAAGTTTAGGTTCAAACCAGAGATTTTTAATGGATTTTAAATGTGAAATTTTACCATTTTGGGGAGCCGAATATATTTTTCTGAATCTACGAATTAAATGTTAATTGTCAAAAATCGATGTAATTCTAATATTTGTAGGGAAAGGAAAATGCTTCTCTCATCACAACCTATGGGCATTGGAAAACCTAAAATCATTGTAATTCTCATAAATTGTTTTATCATTTTATCATAAAGTATTTTAATTATTATGGTATAGAATGCAAAAAGGAACAAGATGTTATTTGGTAATTTTTTTATAGCGCGAAACTTACAAAAAGTCGTAAAATACTGTATGCATAGTGCATAAAAGTTGTGCTATGGACCAGTTAAAACTCTAAAAAGAAAATTACTAATATTGATTAACATCTCTGAGCTCCAAAATGTTGAAATTTAGAAACAAATTGAGAAAATATTGAATTTTCCGAAAAAAAAAATTAAAAGAAAATTCTTATAATTCTATTGATATGCAATGAAAACGTTGCATAATGGATAAGCTAATATGCTAAAAAAAAAATTTTATCCATACTTACAATATCCCTTTTTTAACACTACTCGATGATTTTATGGCTTTATATTATTTTTGGAGGAATATAAAGTATTATTTTAGCCCTTTAATTTCTTTTAAATAGCCAGAGTGATGGAAAGTTCTAAAACAAGAACATCTGAAGTAAAAAGAAATATTTTTAGGGTAATTTCACCTAATTGTGAAAAAATCGTTAAAATAGTTTTAAAGTTAATAGTTAAAAAGTTTTTTTTGCAATAAAAATATTAGGTTTTTAACAATATTATCAATGAATTTTTTGCTCTATCTCCTTTAGATTTTAATTAATTTTTTACTTTTTAATTCGGCCCCAGAGGAGCTGCAAGTCATATCAATGAATGACTTTTGAAGCACCCTGCATATGTTCCAAAAACGAATCTCAGACTCACTTAAAATAAAATCTCGTGAAGTAAAACAATATTTATTTTATAATTTAAGGGTACCATTTTACCCATAGCTTAGTATTTATTAATATTTTTAACAATAATTTTCTACTATATAAGTAGCATAAATTGTATGATTGGTGAAACGTTGAAGTTACGTTTATAACAGAAAATTGAAAACAGAAGCATCTCACTACATAAAATATAAATGTAATTAAACACTACCTCCGTTTATTGTTTGCGTATTTCCAGCCAATTTTTATTTTTAAAATAAAAGTATAACTAATTATTACTTTTGTTGTGACTCTTCATTAAGTTAGACATGAAACAAAATAAACTATTTTTTTATATGTCCTTATATTCCAGTCCTCAAAGGGCAAAATGAATAACCTAACAAACCTTTTTCATTGTTTCTTTCCAGACAATGATCGCTACGTCGTCTACCCGACAGGGGAGCTGCATATTAGGCGAGCAGAACAGAACGACGGGCATTTTTTATATAAGTGTGTCATTCGGAATACCCTAACGAGACAAACCAAAGAAAGCTCGACTGCCGGAAGACTAATTGTTACAGGTATTGTATTATTTTATTATATGAATGAAATTTGTTTGGTTTGCCTGATGTTGCAATGTACAAAGCTCAATTTATATTATTTTGCGTCGGTCAAGACAAAACAAACACGGCAAAATGTAATTTAAGGGATGAAAAATAGTATGTACGAAGTTTAAAATATAGGAGTTTTTTTTATTCTTATATTTTTCGGGAATACTTCGTTCGTACTTCTTGTAATAAATAATGAAATTTGTATATTTGACGGATATAAAAATTAAGATTTATAGCTAAACAATAAATTTATGAAAGCATTAAGATTTATAATGTGTAAAAAAATGGAGTGCCCCAATGAAAATACATTATTGATTAAAATAGAAAGAGTAAGCTTATTTGTAAAAGAAAGAGTAACCTTATTTGTTCACAAGATAAACCATTTATCGTTTAAAGGGTTTTAATGCTAAAAAGTTTAATGATTTAGAAATGCTGAGTTCTGTATTTTATGTCCTTTATATATGTACTGTTATTTGATACGTTTAATATACGTTTGCTTTAAAGCATACATAAGATGTTTTATAGCATGCATTCACATCTTTACATTTATTTTTATTCAGCAAAACACAACTAAAAGTGAAGCATGGTATTTTGGCAATATTTAAAATGACGAAAAACTGTAAATATTTATATCCGCTTTACTATTCAAGAACAACACGACTAGGAGGAAAGCCGATGTTTGAAAAATATTTCTATGTATCAAACTCAGAAAAAAAAACATTCGGATCATTATAAAAAAAGAGCAAAAACCTCTTTATTTGATGTAGCATACTCTTTCCCATCCCGAACTATTTTACGATTCAGATGGAGAAAGTTAAAGAAAAATGCGGTATTATTTAAAAACATAAACTCCCGCGAAAAAGTTTTAAGAAAGATCTTCGGGAAAATATTCCTTCGATAACCTACTTTATGGCGAAGAAAGAGATCCACTAATCACGTGTTTATACTTTAACGGTAAACAAGAAATAAAAATATCGCGGGTTCGGGAAAAATTCCCTTCAAAACGAGTAAACAAAAAGTCCAATTTTCAAGCAGGAATGCGAGTTCCAGGAATTTTATGGTAATGACTTCTCCCTGCCCCAACTCTAAGTCGCTGAACTGAGTCATTAGGGAAACTGATTGCACCAGGTGGCGCTACGGATTCGTTGCCAGGTTAAAGAATAAAACTTACTCGGAAATATGATTTACACTTGGGCGAGCTTAGTTAGAGCTGAATTTGAGAAGAAGGCGTAACATTCTGCCTCGTACAGGTGGGAGAAACCCTCGCTCAAAGAATTTTGTTGACGAGAAGGCGGCGTTTGAAGTGTTTCCAAAACTGAAATGTTAGGGGAGCCCTGTGTAACTTTTATTTTCGCTCCTGAGGAGAAATGCATTTCGGATTGGCTGCGGAGGAAGTGTGTATGAGAGGGGGTTTCGTGTATTTTATCGGTTGTGAAATCTTTAGAGCTTTTCATTTAGAAGTTTTTGGTACCTGATATTGATTTTTTTTTATTTTTAGTGTCTGCAATACGTTACATAAATAACACTCTTTTGACATATATCACGGTATATATTACTGAAGTGCTCTTTCATTTCTTCAAGTTGTACACCCACATTTATTGGAGGCCCTCACAAGATTTCTAAGTGGCTAATACAGCCCTTCGAAACATATTTTATATTATAATTGTTACACAAGTATTCGACATTTAAAGATATATAATTCATAAAATGATGAAGGCTTACACGGCCAACGTCTGTATTTACTAAAGATGAGCCCAGCCACGGAGGTCATCAACATAAATGACCTCTGTAGCTGGGGTCGAAACGTTCTGTTTTCAACATCTTTTAACTTTTGAACACGGCCTTAACAGTCCGATGAACTCACATTTTTAGTAAATATGTAATTCAGTTTAAAATTAGAAAACAAACGGAAATTCATAGTGGTTGCTATTGCATATTTAAACTATCTATAGTTGCTAACGAGAAGTCAGCTCTTTGAATAAAAATGTTAATTGAAGAAAATAAATTTATTGCTCTTAGATGATCGAAGTACTAAGCATTAGAGGTTCTTACTATTTACTTTTGACTTTATATGTATCCAGATTTTTACCTTTTTATTTAAAAAAAAATAAAAGACAAAATTTCTTACGTTGAAACTACTGACACCATAAAGTATCGAACCTACGAACACGTTCTTTTTGTGGGTGTAGGTATTCGTAGTTTTTAAATTGATTTTTGTTAATGTGAATACATATTTTAATGCAAGGGAAATTACTTCTGGATGGATGTTTATTGGTCGAGGATTATGTTTTTTCAATTTTTAGAGGAAGAATCTTGTGATAGGGGAATTTAAAAAAATCTACTTTTCAGTCAGTGAAAAATAATGAAATGAATAAATATGGTAGCACTAAAATCATATTATGTTATGATGATAGTGAAGAATTTAAGGGCCGTATTCAGATCTCTGTAAAGGGTGAAACCGCCTGCGCGAATCAGCCGAATTGTATTGATTGGTATACGAATTCTGTTGATTCACGCAGGCGGTTTCGCCGTTTACGGAGATCTGAATACGGCCCTAAAACTTCCTTGGAAGACATATCGAGAAAATTACTTCCTCCAAATGTTCACCATTTTTAAAAGTTTTGCAGGGAAATAATGTGGGTTTGAACCAACTTGGACAAAACTATTTAAATTTTAATTACGATTTGAAAATTTAATTTGATTTATATTTTTGGAGATAAATTAATACATATTTATAAAAGTTACTTTAAGTGATCATTGACACTCTAAAATACTTTTTTTTAATCGATTTCCAATTTATTACATGCTAGCATTTGTTCGTTAAAAGTTAATAATGCATCACTAAAAATATACAATTTTAATTTTTTGTCAGTTAAAAATTAAATTGTTTTGCATGTCTACAGTTTCATCTGGTTCTGCTCATAGGAATAACAACTTTTAGGCCACATATTTTATCAAACAGTTTGTAATTATGTATTAAAAATCAAACTTTCAGAATTCAAGATTACAAAAAAAAAATGTGCTTTTTAAAAGGTTAAGATTTAGGTCGAACCCTTTAAATATTCAAAAGGGTTTATAAATCAAAACATGATTTTTATCTTTAAGAACGACAGTCTTCCTCTAAAATTTGTGTGAAATATAGACTTAAAAGTATATCTACTTAACGAATGACTTGTTCTCTAATACTCATAAGTATATCTCTAATACTCATAATAATACTAATAAGTGAACTCTAATAAAAAATCATTTATTAAAATTAAAGTTTTTTTTTTAATCAAATTTCCACAACTAAGATACAGTTTCTCATATTTAAAAGTTGTATTTATATTCCGTTTACAACCGGCAATATTTTACAAAAAAAAATCCTCCAGGAAACGGTTTTCATGCAAAGGGGGAATTTCCATTCTCTACTATGTTTGTTATCAAGGCAAACATACTAGCCAAACTTTTGTACACCTTTGAATTTAAATTATATCTAAAATAAATCACTATCTCAAGCACGCTAAAGTTTAATAGATGGCATTTATTATATGAGAATAAGAATGATAAAAACTGAAAGTTGAAAGAATAACTTGCAACAATAACCAGTTGTTCTCCGAATGCTTTCATTTATCTCAAAGCAAAGCAATTATTTTAATAGAACACCGAAAGAAAACACTACAACCATTGCACCAACCAAGAAAATCGCAAACGTTTATCAAATTCAACTTGAAACATTTATTTCTCCCCCGATTCCAGTTGAAACCATCGAAAACACAAACTGTAACAAATCCTCCTGCTTTCATACGATAGCACTCCTTCCTTCCCCAGCAAAAGATAGCTGAGATTATGAGAGTCATCACAATTTTGAGAGAATGTCGGAATGTTCCTTACAGATAAAACTCGGAGAAGAAACAACAATCAGAACGATATTTCTTTTGGGTTTCCAGTTGTCAAAGTGTGCGATGCCAGATATCAGGGCACTCTGTAAAAATTGCGTAGTGTCTTTGTGGACGGCTGGGCTTTATTTCCTCATCAATATATTTGATGTTTCAATAACTGTAACAGACGTTGGAAGAGTGTTGTTTTATCTCACATGGGGAGTGAGTGATCCGTCAGAACATGTAGGGTGGATTGTGACACCTTATCACTGGTTCCGTAAAACAAATTCGTTTTTGCAGGTTATGTCTAAATATGTATCTTTATTGTTTTTTTTTTCATATTAGAATGTACACACTGTGAAATATATTTTGCTATATTTATTTAGTATATTTTTAAATATTACTGTAAATCAATAAATAATATAAGTATTGTAAAAGTATTTTTATTGAATGAATTAAAAAAATCCCAAGAAGTAAAATAGAAAAACTTCCCAAGTGCCTTATCATCCGGTAGCTTGGATATTAGAGGGTATTTTTTTAATGTTTCTATAATGGAAAAACATTGAAGCACTCCCCAACACTCAGCAACGGAGAAAAAGAGTATATTACCAAAACACAAAACCATATACTAGCAATACACAGAAAAATAAAAAAAGACGAAGCAATACTATTGTAATCTAATTGTATAGAGAGATTTTGACACTCAAAGTGGTAGTTCCATTGCATTAAATATAACTTTATCTTGCTGACAACCTACTTTTCACTAATAAGAAAACTGTATAACAAAAATTAACATGAAAAGTTTTTAACAATATTTAATTTAAAAATTAATACAAACTTTAAAAGACTACAAATCTAATAAAATTTCTTTTTTAATAAAGCTTACACATGAAAAGTAACTACAAACAAATATAGTTGAGAAAAAGTAAGAAAAAAGTATAATTAAATAATATAAAGTTTTATTCATTTAATATAAGTTCTTAAACTGTTTAAATCCAGAAATTTTTCCTAACCACATGATTCAGGATATTTTAGAATAATCCACCGTTATATTGTAGGATAAAAGTTTTAACCCGTAGCAGGGGACGTGACGTCTCACAGACCGCGCAACATTTCTCTCCCCTTCCCCCTACCACATGCTGGGTCGAATTGAATAGAATTTTCTCCTACCTTCCCCTTACATGACCTTGAGACTGACCCCTTCTTATCAGCAAGTTTTTCCAAAAACACCCGTTCGAAATTCCACAAATTCTTTCCCACGCGGTCCAGCAGACCTCAGGTCCCACTCAGTGTAACGGTTTTCGTCCAGACTTAGTACGCGCATGGCTTTGAAGCTCGGTCCGCCGAGATTAATTTATCCTTCTGATCCGGGTTATGCGGAAGAGTTAAAATATATTATATGAAGTTGGGAAGGATTTTAGAGTGGTAAAGATTACTATTAATAAGATTTCTATGAAAAATTTTAAATTTTTTGCTTCTAAAACACTGGTGAAAAACTGATACTTTAGGTAGTGTCAAAATTTTTTTGTATTGTTCTACAATGATATTTTTCCAATTAAAACTTGCATTACATATTAAATAATAAAAGCAAAACAATTAATTCATAATAGATGCGTTTTATTTTAAATTATAAAGAATTTACTGCACCATGTGGTTTCTATCGAAAAATTCAAGGCTCTTGGAAAATTGTCTGTAAAAACTTTTATTTTATCATAAAGTTAACAAATATTTTTCTATGAAGAGATTAATGTTCCAAGAACTATGTACTGAAATATCAGAATCCTATCTTAATTAGAAAATTTTTAAAAAAATTTAATGTTGCGCGGTCTGTGAGACCCCACGTCCCCTGGTATGTTCCATTTTCTCACCTCCCCTGTTACGGGTTAATACTCCCTTTAACATTGTAGTACACAACTTGTTTAAAATATAGTTTTTCAGAGAACGTCAGCGTTATTATTAAATGAAGTATTTTCTCTTAGTTTCTTAAAAAACAAATTACGTGGATCTTATCCTCCATAAAAGAAGTGCTGTATTCTATTTTAGTCAACATGGGAAACTTGGCAATACTTAATTAGTAAAAAAATACACAAAGTAATATTTCCTTACTGGTTTTCTTCTTTCAGACTCTTCGCCTCCTTTCCAACCAAGATTGAATCATGTCACAAGACATGTTTCAGCCAATCAAGGAGACACGGTCTTCCTGCCTTGTGTTGCTCAGGGATATCCGACACCAACGTATAGGTTAGTAACATTTCTTTACTTTTGTTCCTGGGAATAAAGAAAAATAGAAAATAAGTATTGCATTTTCCGAAGGAGGCAACAACTTTTTATCTTATTACTATCTACAAAGCACATCTGGATTCGTATAAATTATACAGAAGTATAAATATAATAAATATATATGAAGGGGATAAGTATTTACCTATATGTTTGACAGAAAATATAATAAATAAACAAATTAAACACATAAACTTGCAACATTAAAATATTTACTAATGTTATATATGCGGATGTTTTTCATATATTTCAGAGATTTTAGCTCTTACCACCAAACAATATCTAATTCTACCTTAAAAAATGATCTTATTACCTTTTATAGACTTCATTCAACTGAATCCTCTGCAAAAAATAACTCTATCTTTATTTGCGGTGTTAAAAACCTTTGAAAAACTTTGAGGTAACGAACAAATCTAGTTCAACGACATTTTTCATTTTATGGTTCAATTCCGTTAAAGGTCCCGCTAAAAACTGCCAAGCTCTTTTGGACACCATTAATCAGAAAGATAGCTAAATAATTTCCAACCTCATACATTAAAATGTTCAGTTATATCACTAACTTTTCAGTTATATCAATAAAAACGATAAAGCATTGTCGGTATTTGAATAGGATAGCGTTTAAAAAAACTTAGTGATATTAAGCAGGACACCTTGCCTATTATAAAGACATATAACCTTTTAAAAGTTAATATTGCCCAGGCAACGCACGCTCGCGCCGGGTGTAGTGCGTACCACTACACAGCGAAGCCCGTCTGAAACATACCAGATTACATTTTTCAAAAAAACTGAAACCCGGGCAACTCCGGTTCTAGCTCGCTTGCTCGGTAGTAGGCTATAAAATCTAGAATATATAAGCTAGAGCCTCAAAAATTTACTGGACAAAAGTTTATTTACTCACAAATCAACCTTCAAAAATAAAGTCTTGGCATTAACCAAAATTTGTTTAAAATCGCAAAAAAATAAAAAATTGAAGGCTTAATTTTACCCGACGTTGCGACTAAAAGTATATACAGAACATAAGGCCAAAAGTTCGAGTCCTGAAAATTTGACAAAAATTTCAATAAAAAATGCACTTCGTAATGAGAGGATTCCATCCTCATGTCACCTCTCTCTCAGTATGATTTTTAAAAGATACAATTTTCTTGAAAATTCCATGACAAATAACAGTTTTTCTTTTCTAGGATTTTACATGAGAGCTTCAGAGTAGTTATAAAATTTCAAAGGTTAAATTAAACACTTATTCATCAGTTGTAGCACGAACTCTCATTTGGTAAAGTGTAAGATGAATTTTATTCTTCATACACAAATTTCAATTATAATGTCTGACGCCGATGTATTAAAGTTGTTTAGAAGGAAGTACTATACTCCCCATTGTTTTAAATGCAAACATTTGGCTTCTAATTACTTGAAATATATTTTTATGTTTCAATTAATTTAACTGGTTTTAATTGAATCAATTCAAAATTGAAATTTTAACCAATGGATATAATTGAAAAAAAATATGTCTAAAAAAAGGTTATAACAATTAAAAACTTTTTTTTAAAAATAAAACCAGAAATGGTGTAATTATAGGAGAAATAAGTTTGAAAATAACTATTTCAATAAAAAATGTCTTCCTTTAAACACCTTTGTACAAACTATTTAAATTTAATATTTAATAAACTCAATAAAATTTCTAAAAATGACATGAATAAAAATAATAATAACACTTCCTGAATACGAAATCATCCGTTACCTTATTTTATTGCCGGATGAAAAAATAGCCTTTTTTCTCTTAATGTTGATTAATATATTAAAACTTTAATCAAATAAACGTTTGTTCAGGTTAAAATACTTTTGTATCAAGTTATTTCTAGATAATATGCTATTGAACGGGAAATTTTTATTCTATCTTGTAAATAGATTAGGTATTACTAAGATTTCAAAAAAACATTGCTGGATATTTTTATCTTGGTATATTTAATAAACATAGAATATGCCCTCATACACGCACTTTTTTTCATTTATGGGTTTGAAGAGTTATTCATTGTTTTAATTCAATGCAAAATAATATTTCTGTTTTTTTTCACTGTTTTAAATTTAACTAACTAATTAAATGTATGCAAAAACATTTGTTTTCAAATTTTTATTAGTAGAGAAGAATCTCTTCGTCATTTTTATCTTGTAAAATTACAAAATGTTTAACCACTTTAATTTAATTTTCATGGATTTGTTAAACAAAGCGTGTCTGTATGTGTAAGCTGCTATTGAGAAAAACATTTCAATTCAGCTATTTTCAACAAGAAAACTCCATTACATCAATGCTGTTAAAACGAGAAAAATGTTTGTCTAGCAAATGTTCTATGCGTTCAGCTAAAATGGGTTTGGATAATTTTTCCTGTTCCCATGGGTTGTAACAGTCATTCACATGGTAATTAGGCGATGATGCTGGATAATGCAACCATTGGAGTAAGCTCTAATTTAAGTGCTCTTTTTCTTTGAGCAAACTAAGTAAACTCCTCTTTAATTTGAAATATTTGTCCTTTTTTATGTGTGCATAAAAAGGTGTTTATTTACTAGATGTGTTTTAAAAAATAAGAACATATTTAACTTGGACATTTAAGATGTGTAGGGCATTTAATGTCATCTATTTGTTTTCTTTAATTACTTTGCTCAGTAAGATAATTCATCTGAACTTTTAAAAGTATTAAGTGTAAGTCAAAGAAGAGAACCATGTAGTGTATATTCAAATTACAGAACTTTAATATGCTCTCAAAGAATAAGTGGAAAGTGTAAGTGTTAAATTTAGCATGACATAATTAGAGAATTCATAAAACGTAAAAATATGACTTTGTGGAAAAAACCCTCAATTTTCTCAAGTTTATGTAATTAAAATAAATATCTCTCTCATTGAGTTAATATGGAAAACTTTCCATAGTTCTGCTTTTACTAATTCAACTAAACAACATTAATTATGATACGATTATATTTTAAAGTATTTAGTCAAAATATGTTTAATCCATAATTTAAGTAATTCACAGAATATTTATCGGTAAATTTTGCAATTTTTAAAAGCTAAATTACGGTTTAATAGAACCATAAAGCGGGATTCAGATATAAATATTATTTAAAAATATGCCTTCATAAGTAGTCTAGAAATACATTTGCTTGATTCTGAAAGGTAACTTTAATAAATCATTAATTATATCAAGGCATAAAAGAAAAATAACGTTCACCTATTTCCCCCTACTTTTCTTACTAAAAAGTAGTAGTAGCTGTGGGTCTGTTTTGATTTGAAAACAACTTAAAAATCCTTATCTTTATGTATAAGGGAAGCAAAGATCTAGATATTTGCAATACAAATACCCTGAAGCTCGATGAAAATCCTTCAGACTTTAGACTTCAAAGCTTAAAATTCTTCGAATAATTCTTATTCCAACTGAAATATCGATCCCTTAGATTTTTCGTTTTTGTGGTTAGTGAAAGGAAGAAAGTTTTATCTGTTGAAAAGTAACATGTATTGCTTTGGACGCATCCTTTCTTTGTTATTGAAACCATAACTAAAACCGACTTTCTCGCTCAGAAATCAAAGATTTCCTATTTCGTTTGCAATTACTTTTGTTTTATACACTTTCTTCTCTATCTCTTCTTTACTTTCTATTTGTCAGAGATACTTTGCGGTGGAGTTATTGTATTTGTTTGTTTCCTGTTGGAACCTGCTACGCATTTAGAAATTAAAAAAAGATCAACCACAAAATGTGCATGATACACATATTTTACACTAATAAAACACGTTTTAGCATTATAAATTGTGTAAATTAGTCCATAGTCATTAGTGAATTAAAATAATAACAATAAACAGAAAAACTTGTAAGTTGAAATGTAAAATAAATTATATTTTCTTAAAATTTTATACCATGTATTTTTTTAAAGTTAAGCATTTTTCGATGTGAAGCAAAACAAAAAATAACTGATTATGGAAGAAAAACTTGAATAAACAAATTAATTGCTATTTATTTGTGGCTGTAATAATTAGGTAGGAATTAAAAACTAATATTAATTTTAAAGATGAACACAAAACTATTAAATATATTTAATAATCGTAAATTGGAAGGGATATTTCAAATTTTAAAATTTACAGTAGAGACGCTATTTTTAAGAAATGATGGAACCATTGCGAATTCAGCCAGCTGTTCATATTATTTATATTATGGACGTTTTTTAAATTTTAGATTCCTTAAACATTACACTAAAAGCATTGTGCCATTAAACCTCTTTTAAAACTAATTATAACTTTAAGCGCTATTATTTTAAACAATGCTAGCAATGCTCCGATTAATGAAGTTTCTCTATAAACTTTTAAAGAAGATTATTTCTAATGAAAGAGCATACCATGAAACCATTAAAATTATTATTAGAGAGTCTGTGTGGAAGTTTTTACATTAAATTTTAATGAGGTTAAAAGTTTGGGGGAGGGCGTTTTCCATGTTAGAGAAGAGCATGAAAGACTATTTCTTAAAATGACGGGTGAAACCATTTAATCAAGAGACGGTATGCTTATCTTAGATATATTCTATGGCAATTATAGTAAAGTAAGTAACCGGTCATAATACTATTGACAAAAAACATCAATATGCATGATAGTTGATCACCGATTGCGTATCTTGGTAGTTACAACATAACATGTTACAAACTAAAAATCACGATTTTATATTAATTTCTCCCAAAACATGTGCATTTCCCCAAAATAATCTCTTGGCACCCCAAACTCATTTTTGAAAAATGTGGCGTTTGAAATGTTTGTGAAAAAAAACACCGGTTAAATGTATTCATTGCGAAAGATGGAGTGGCTAATAAGTTCAACTTCAGCAAGAAGTGTAGGTACAAAATTTAGGGTTTACTTTTGTAAGACCCTAATTAATTTTTTTTTTTTTAAAAAATTGGAAAATAAAAGTATTTTTGGTCTGTTTGTCGGGCTGTTAATTAACATACCATCAAGTGATTCGCTTTTGTTGGAGGAGGTAATAGACGGCATTAGTCATTACGTCACTTGCTTGTTTGGAAACGTTGATTCCATCCGTGATTGGTTCCGTACGGATTTACTTCCAATCACGGAACCAATCACGGATAGAATCAACGTTTCCAAACAAGCAAGTGACGTCACACTAATGTCGTCTATTCAAGGGGGTTGTTTGTGTTTCTTTCCGATTCCTGTTTCTCCGATTCCGAAAAACTGGCGATGGCCTGTACTGATACCGATCTGAATCCGTTGTGACTCTACTCTTAGGCTACGGTCAGCCAGAAAATCAGCATGGTATCTCTTCAAAAAATCTGCCCTATTTCCCCATTCATGACCCCTCCAACAATAGTGAAGGAGTCCGAAGTCACCCCCCCAGTCAATTAGCACACCCCCGATAGTGACTTCTCGCTCCTCCCCGAGGGCTGTCTTTTGTTGGAGGGACCATTGAAGGGGGTTGATTGACCGTACCCTAAGGGCACGGTCAGCCAGAAAATCAGTATGGTATCAGTTCAAAAAATCTGTAGTATCTGGTTATCGGACAATAGGAAAACCGCAATCAACCCCCTTCAATGGTCCCTCCAACAAAAGACAGCCCTCGGGGAGGAGCGAGAAGTCACTATCGGGGGTCTGCTTATTGAACTGGGGGGGTGACTTCGGACTCCTTCGCTATTGTTGGAAGGGTCATGAATTGGGAGATAGGGCAGATTTCTTGAAGAGATACCATGCTGATTTTCTGGCTGACAATACCTTTATAGGTCTTGGAGTAGTTTTGGCCGTTTTCTATTCCCAAGGATCTGCAGACGCGAAGAACGCTGTTAGGCGGGATTTGGCCACACTGGCGTGTACCTTGGCTCTTTTTCTAGAAATCTCTCGAGCCAGTTGTCTGTGATGATTTTTATAGGTTTGGGTGCTGTTAAAAATGGAGCTTCCACTCGCTTCTCCCGCCACGCTCTGAGATTGTTTTTGTAGAAAAGAGCCGAGGTACACGCCAGTGTGGTCAAATCCCTTGTAACAGCGTTCTTCGCGTCTGCAGCTCCTGGGAAACCTTATTTTTACGGACAGCCCTCGCATTTTCCTCCTCCATCATAAATACTTCAAACGAGTGCCAACCATGGCTTACTAGATATTATACAGACTAGCCGAGTTTTAAATAACGAAAACCATTTGACAACTTTTCCCGCTTGGATCGCCACAAGTCCTACCTATATCACCCAACCAATAGGATAACACACTGACAAATAAGGAAAAATAAAGGCGTGTTTTTATGACGTAAACTTCTGATTGTTGGCCATTAGTGGCTGAGTTGAATTTTTGAGCTATTAAGTCCCGCCTTCAACTCTTTGGATTTGTATGCCAGTTTGTCAACTATTGCCATCTGGATTTTTAATGATTTCCGTATCTCTGCTAGCCTGTATAGTATGTAGTAAGCCGTGGTGCCAACATAACACTAATGACCTCCCTCTGATCCCCAGGTGGAGCCTTCGGACCTCGGGTCAGAACCTGATGGACATCAGAGCCGCGGACGACCGTCGCCTGGTGACCAACGGCTCGCTGGTGCTGCGTCGCGCGGGGGCTCAGGACACCGGGTCGTACGTGTGCGTCGCCAGGAACGAAGCCGGAGAAGTGCGATCCGAAACGCAACTGACGATCAGAGGTGAGTGCTGCTGCATGCGATCGATTGGGTTGGACAGGTGAGGAAATGGGACTCATTCATAGGTAGATAAGAAGGTGGATGTATCATGGATAAGGGAATGTTCAGGGGTTTTCTGTTGGTATTCTAGGTGATCATGTTATTTTATTTATCATGTCGTTCATGTTTTTTAACATAATAAACGGAAAATTGAGTTACAGTGAATCATCCCTGTGGCGAGCTTACTCACCACTATAAGAGTCAGATATATCTAATGGGTTATAAATACCGACTGAAGCGATTATAACTCCGGAGTATACTTTTGAGTCGTATGACCTTCGGATCGGTATCTCCCAAGTGGCTCGCACTTGCCACATCCCCTTCAAAAGTGAAGGTACTACCTATTCGGAAGTTCAAAGGACATTGAGAAATCTTAGAGTTATCGATAATTTCTAATTATACTTATTTAATAATTAGTGTATAATGTAAATATATTTCGAAATTTTTCTTTTGAAAAATGAAAATGATAAGTTAGCTCTAAATAATCAAAATTAATCCAATTTTTTTTTTAAAGTATTATGTTCCCACTTTGATTTTTAAAAGAACTCATTCATGTTTTATAAAGTATATTGTTATAAATTATCTAGGAAGTATTTCTTCTGTCATAATTCTTCTCTCTCTTATTTTACATTCTTTATCTCTTATGTCTCATTCATTTCACTTTTTTTCTTTCCTCATATCTTATATTCGATAATAGATTGTTTAATTTGTTGGGGTATTGAATGGATGGTGTGTGAATAGGCTGAAGAAATAACGCTTGGGTTTCTTTAACCTTTAAAGTTCTTACCTTAAAAAATGGAATATCCTAAAAGTTAAAGGGAAATATTGCTCCCCAATCCATGCCCGTAAATTCACCCATAGATATATTTTGCATTCGCCAAAGAAATTTTTATCAAGCAATGAGTAGATGTTAAATAAGTTTTAAGTAGCATAAAAGTATTATATACCAAACTATATCACGAAAACGTCTTCAAATAAAAAAGATAATGATTATTTAATACAAAATACTAACAAAATTGTTCCACTGTCTATCAGCTCTTCAAACCCGTTGAATTTGTAAACAGAATCAATTAGCAATAATTCATAGTGCACTCCGCAGACTAAATCTGAATGAGAAACAGTTAGTTAAATGTGTCAATGACAGGTAATCAACTGTTCGAAAATAGAACAACGACGCCAGTCTGTTGTTCCGACTGGACCCGCATAAATCTGAAGGAGAGGCCAAATTGTGCCGCCTGACAAAGCTATAACTTATGCACCTTTAACTCCGGTTTAGTTTGAACAGTGTCACGGTAATAAATCTTTAGCATATCACAGCTATTCAAATGACAACGCTCCCTTTCAGCTGTAAGTGGTTTAAGCTGATTATTTGGAGATAGATGAGAGGGATTTGATAGATGATTATGTTTTTGTAAACAGAACTACTCTATAATATGACATTGTAGTAGGACTTCCATGTGTGGGACATTGTTACTTGGGAGAATATGTTTCTGGTTGTTAACACGTTTAAAACAATTCAAAATTTGTATGATTTTAATAGCAAACATAGCAAACGATTAAAATAGCATAGCAGTAATTTACGTTATCTCTTGTATTAAGATAGTAAGAATCTATGACTACACTTTCTTAAGAAGAACCCCCATGGAGTTGAAACAAGCCCCATACGTTTTTCACATCTTAAAATGAAAATTTTGAATTGGAAAAATGTGTCTAGAGGAAATATTTTCGGAAATAGCCTATATTGTTATTGCCTGAAGATTATAAGAATATATGATAGAACTCAATACCATACACAAATAGTTTGTACATGTTTGTTGTTGAAAAATTATACTATTTTTATTCTGGTATTTATCTCTGTGTATTTTACTAGGATATTTTATTTTTTTAATCCATAATTTTTTTAAATAACTGTGCAACCCGCACCACATTTGTTAAACAAATTACCTTAAAATAGTAAATGATTAAAAATAAGCTATGTAAATCTAAATGACTGCAATTTTTTGTTTTTTCTTTTTCATGCATATGCATATAAATGTTAAAGTCAGACACAGACGTGAGAAAAAATAGCGATAATTTTTATGCAGAAGTAACTTAAGTGTGGATTAAACCACTTTTTAAATTATGATAATATCTTCCCTATAAAATCTAATTCATACAGAGACCTGAATATATAATTTATATGTGTTGCCAGATATTAGTTTTTGTCTTTTTTATTTCTTTAAATTAAATTATCCGTTGATTATTTACCTATACAATTTAAAAAAAAAGCATGGAAATTTTTCTACCTTGTTCTCAGATGTTTTTAAGAAGCTTGTTTAGCCTCAAACTTGACTATGCATTATAGCAGCTGCTTGATATAAAATAATGTGAAGATGACTTCTTTGGCACCTCTAGTGTAAAATTAAGTTTTTTTTTTCTATTTTATCCGCCATGCATAGTAAATCTTTTAGTCATTGTCAAGTTTTCCTCCTGGCACGGCACGCACTTGAGTAAATCCAATTGGTTTGGCGAAAATCATCAGATCTGGTTCATTGGTTACAGCGTTGGGATTACTTCTAGCAGACGTTATTCATATACAAAAAACTGAGATGAGCAAAACTATTATAATTTATAGGACAGTCGTCATACATTCTCTAAATTCTCCACGCATAGTACTTTTCCTGGGAAAATGATACACCTATACAAAACTTAAAGTAACAATTTCCATTAAAATTTATATCGCTGTAGAAACCTTTTTATTCTTACTTCTCAAAATACATTCATTTTAGGATTTCTCGTACAAAGATATAACGGGCGATACAAAGAATAACTACAGATAAAGGAATAAAAGAAACGAAAATACTTTATTTCGTTTCTAAGAAATAGACCTGAAAGTGCTTAAATCTCACACGGGCCTCTTTTGCGAACAATACCTTTGGGTTTCAAAGAAAAGTACTTTTCCGTGTATGTTCTGAAGATTTAGACCTAGATACAAGCTCTTATCTTTATTTTTTCTGTATAAAGCTTTGGAGTTAATTTACTCCTAAGATTGTATCAGTTTTCATAAGTTACACTTTCTACGTCTTTCTTTCGTCTACGATTTGCATGTTTTTATCCCGGAAATTCTGAATGTTTTAAGCTCATTATATATTCTACAAACACACTAAAACTTTCACGAAAGCATTAGGATATATCTTTTACGAATTTCCTTATTCATATTTACACAAGATGTGTAATTATAAGACTAGTTCACTCTAAAATATATATACGTTCTTCAGTTTTTTAAGCAAATTTACACGTTTGATGGTATTCTGCAATAGCTTTAAATGCAACCGTAAAGTATTTAAGTGCAAAAATTTACTTTATCCTAACACACTTTACAAACTAGCAAAATTTTCAAACATAGTTAGTAAAAAAGGATTTTTCAAACGGTTTCCAACTCCTAAACTTTATTTTGTTTTAATCACCTTTTATACATTATTTTCAAAGAAAATATTTTGTAATACTTAGTCAGATAACGGATTTTGCATATATTTCTTCCATACTTAATTTTGTAATATCCTACCAAAATCTTAATTTCTTAATATAAAATATAATAACGCAGAGTAATTGAATAAAAAACTTCAAATTATTTGAACATAATTAAGACCGTACGTAATTATAATCATGAACATAGATTCCCCTTGTGACAAAGATGAATTAATAAAAGAATTGAAGCTGACAGAGGGTAAAAATTAAGGAAGTTTCCGCTAGAGAGAGCTTCATCATGCTCCATGGATCACGTAAAAGCTTACACCATGTGTTTTAGCAAGATTGAAATATTTCCTGGAGAGTTTAGTCCACATATACAACATATTTGCTAACAGTTACCCTAATTAATTTGCACTTGATATTTTAGGGTGGTTACAACAAAATAAATAGAAAATTCGTATTATTTTTGTTTTATTTTATGAGTTAATATAAATCATTAATTTATATTTAAAATAAAATATAAACATACTCTATAGTTCTTCGCAAACATGTTCTTTTAATTTCTGTTTTCAGTAACTTAAAAAAACTATTTTTTATGAAAATATTACTTAGGGCACTTTTTATGTTCTTCACGTAAGGAATATTTTTATGTAGAATTTGGGGCAGTTAAAACACCCTGTATTCTTTATATGCCCAAAACACTATACGGAGATAAAAGCTTAAATGATTAGACCAATGCAGTAATTGAAAAAAAATAGAGATTTGATTAAAAATATGATCAAATAAAAGAAATGTAGAATTTTTTTTTTAATTACAACTTTAAGAATTTGCAACATTGATTCATTCTCAAATAATATATGACCAAAAACAATTACTTGAAAGTTTCATCATAAATACACCTAAGACTAATTTTAACGAAATTAAATAAAAACACAGACCATTCTTTTGAAAATATTATTAGAATACATTCTAACTCTTGTTGAAGTTAAATAACTTTGTAGTAATTATTTAGTTTGCTTCAAGAAGCAATTTTACTAAGGAAAAAAAAAAACTTTTATAAATTCTTAGGATTATTTTCATACATAAAACAAATGTTACTAAAAATTAAAATTGGTATTTTCATTTTTAATTTCACTCAAACTATCGCCATAAAAATATTTACTCTATCCGAAGGGGCTTGCATTAAAATGTTTAAAAACGAATGCATGTCTAACAAACCCATTACCGAAATTGAAGTAAATATCCATGGACTAATGCTTTTTTTTCTCGTTTGAAATTGAACATCCGCTGAGCTCAACTTAATCGAAGAAGAAGTTCAAGTCTTAAAGCAATTATGGAAATCCCCTTACATAAAAGAACATTTTTGGATTTTATAACATCAATGGAGTTTCAAATTAACCATTGCAACAATTTTTCCGTAAAATTTCCACTGACTTCAGGAGCTTTGGCTGCACACTTTTTAATTGGATTCTTTCTTTCCGTTCGTTTAATGCATTCTCAAAACGTAACCTTCCTTTAAAATCTTTAATGAGCAATGAAAAGTAGTAGAAAATCCCGAATAACAATATGTTCCTAAGTATACATTTATTAGGGATGATTTGATTTTATCTTATTAGTCTCTTACTGAGTGAGTTAAGCTAATACCAGTTAAAACCAGTGTTTCAATTGATTTATTATTATGCGAAGTGCTTTTTAAGTTAACAATCCATGTGATAGTTTTTTAGAAACGGACTAATGTTGCATAATTTATACTTTATTTTAATTTATCAATAAGTAAAGGTTAATTTTATTGTATGTGTCTAAACCCTCCTTATGTTCGTGTATTAAAATTGTTGTATTCAATTTACCCATGAGTTAAGTTTTATAAAATAATGTTATCAAAATTACAGTAAACGTTTATTGCAGCTATCACAATCGATATGAAATGGATCTCTAAATTATAAGTGATGAAAATTATACAAAAGAATTGTTTTAAGTTTTGGTTGCTAAAGGGTGGTAACAAATAAACTAGACATTTGTCAACCTGTTGCGTTTTGTTGAAACGTGCAAGTACAATACAACTTAAAATTGAATTTTAACTCTTCGGGTCTTCGGTTGAATGAAATTAATATTTGTCCACCTATCGACACTGTTTTACTTTCGTAAATCGATAAAGGTACGTTAGAAAAATATTCCGACTATTATATATGCAGTTTCTCATAGATACGGAGCTAGAATTGTGTCGCAAAACCTGATTTCTTCAAAAAATTACTCAAATGATAACAAGTTGAATTTTTTTTCACAACATATCATGTATCTGGTTATTTTAATTAAGATGCTTTTTTTTGTTTTAAAAGTATTGATAGGATGAAAAAAAATCCTATCAGTGACCTTTAGTTCAAAAAAACTTAAAAAAAAATAGCTTAAAAATGACCTGTTTCAGTTTATGGGACTTCTATAAACACACAAATTTCACAAGTATTACCTTCTTATTTTCTGAGATATATCGAGTATACTCAACCCTTTTTATAATTATAATATATTCTACATATACATTCTTATACATAATATATTATATTATACATATAAATTAAAAATATGGTTTTATTATCAACAATAAAGAAAAGCAATCAAATTTGGGTCCCTTAATTTTGAACTCACATGTAACAACAACTTTCTATCAAGTCTGAACCAGTAAAACTCCCCTGAAACTTGAATTATCCGATCATTCCACCCCAAAAGATCAAACTCCAACAAACACCCCCCTCCAAAAAAACGAAACAACAATAACGGAAACAACCCCATTCATAACGCAACGGTAATTACACCCATCCGCAGCGCTTTCAGTCTCGCTTTGCACTTTGGAATCGCGATTAAAACGGGGTAACGGAGACGGTAGATAAGTGACCGGCTGATGGTAATTACGGAATATCGACAACTCCTGAGAATGAGTGAAGTTCTAGGGGTAATAAATGAGGGTGGGAAGTAATTCTTTCGACAAGCATACGTTATCGAGCACCTTGTTCGCCGCGATACCGATGAGTTTTTTTTCTTTTGCTCGTTGTGCGATTTGCTCTTTCTTTGAGGGTCGCGAATGCTGGAGTTGCCGATAGGGCTCAATTGGGGGTGATGAATTATTTTGGAATGGAAGGGAAAGCGTTGGTTAGAGGGAGTTAGAGGAAGTATTAGTTTTATGCGGAGTTTTGAAGGGTTTGAAGTGTAGTTATTGGGGTGGAATTGCTTAATGATTCTCTATTGATGTTTTTTATAAAAAAATATCATCTGAATAGTGTAGAGATTTAAGAGTATTTAAAAATAAACTTTAGTTAAGGTATTAACTAATTATAATTTGATGAAATATTTTCCGGTATTCTTGCAGTATGCGATCTTCCAGTTTAGTTAGATGGGTTTAGGGTAGATAGTGACACCGGCAACTGATATTTTTTATTCCACCTATTTTTGACCTTCATAATTAAGAATAATTAATTTAAAAGATCATCAGTTGCGGTATCGCCATTTACCCTAAATACAGCTAACTAAACCGGTAGATTACATAATGCAAGAATACCTACATATTTTACATATTAACAACTAATGATTCCATTGAAGTGTTTTTTTTTTACCTGAATTAAAATAAAAATATGAACATTGCATTTTTCCTCTTACCTACTTCTTTAAAATACTTCAAGCTTTATTACGCACCGAATACCGCAATGTTTGGAATACCGGTTTATAATTATGTTTGAAATGTTTTCAATTGCCTTGAATGAATATAACTCTATAGCTAAATCGGTCGGTTGATTATTCTGGGTAGTATGTTTCTGCTTTGTGTTTTAGGCAGGCTAGACAGCATATTAAACAGACATAAATAACAAATATCTACTAGAACAAATGATGTATATTCTTTAAAAAAAGTGAAGGCACTGTTAACAAGACAAGATATAAAGAGAAACTAAATTAAAACAAAGATTAGAAAGAAATTTCCTTCAGAAACCCTCTAACACCTATAAGCATAAGCAATCCTCAAGTTTAAAAAAGAAGCACCCGAAGCGGTCCTAGTCGATCAGCATGTCTCAAACTAAACTCAACTGCAACAAACATCTTCTTGATAGCCAGTATGGATCCTCTTTTTTTTCTACTTCCATCAGTGTGTGTATTCGTAACTTAACAAAAAGATTAAAATATTTTAATTTTGCTCATTTAATTAATTACATAATGCTTGATATTATCATAAACCTAAGGTTTTGCACATCTACTTCAGAACAATTGATCATATTCAAGACACACAATCATTCAAGACACAATTTCCAAACGCTCAATTACAACAAATCCTCTGTAATTGAATTCAAATTGTATGTGCTTCGAATCAAGCGTAGCTGTTAGTCACCCCTTTTTCAAATCACATTTACCAGACGCTTAAACTCAATTAAACAATAATTTCCAGATTACCAAACAACATATCCAAAAATCCTTTTACGACTGTTAAAATCGTTATTCCTTCTCACCCCGCTAGAAATAATTAAATAATGGGATTTTGACAACGGGAACTTGATTCCGCACTTAATCTGAGATGAATAATCTTTACACGCATTGTTTAATAAAGTATAGCTTCGCGTACATTATTATGTCACGTTCGCTGACATCTTTGCCGAGAGGAATATTAATTACTCGGCAATCTATCTTCGTTAGTCTTACCGTTCCTCTTCTGAGGTTGTTCTCTCGGATGGGCGTCGATCTCCTTTCTTTTTCTTGGGAGAGGGGTTTGAAGAAAGTGAGTTTCTCATCGAGATTTAATCGCAGGTGAATCTGTTGGGGTCTCTCAATTACACGCTGAGGGGTTCTTTGTAAAGATGATTGCTAGTCGGGGGGGGGCGTGAGAAGTTTTTAGAATTACATTAAAATACTTTTATGTTTCGTCTTTAAAGTAATTTATATATTTTTTAAAAATAAAATTGTACGTATATTCCTATTTAAATTGACTTCTTGTTTCTGAATTTATTATAAATGTTTGGATAATGGTAAAGTGCATGTATTGGATCTACAATTAAATGTATATTCATACACATAAACAAAAAAAATATCCAGGATTAGAGAGGAATTAATACTCTGACTATCTTACTTTTCCCCTTTAGGATTATTTTGGTTTAAATACCTAGTATTCAAATCTATTGTGTGCTTTAATTCATGCCTTAACCCCCTTAACCATTGTTCGTATATGTTCTCATTAAAACCGTAAATTAATTTAATTGCTACCGTTGTTTTACTGTTAATATTTAGTTGCAGTACAATATTATATGTTTCGATGTTGTTAAAATTTTATTTTAACTTTAAGTTAAAATTTTATTTTTAATTAGAATAAAAAGGAACCTGAAAGGGCACATTAAAGGCACACAGATAATTGAATAATTATTTCCTTTTATCACTGCAGTTTTAGGGTAATTATAATTATGTTGAGATTGAAATTCGTGTACGTGTATCCGTTAATATTTTATGCAAAGAAAGCTTTTCCACTAAATGTAAAAGAGTAATTAAGTTAAATATCCAAGTAGTCAAAAAGGAAAATAGGCACCTTGACACACTCAGGTGGGGGGCACAATGGAACTTGTCCAAATATACCCCCAAACCTCACATGAGTAAAAAAATGGTTTCTATTAACAAAAAAGTAATTAATTTAAGAATTTAGAGGATTACAATTTAGAAATTGGTGCACAAAACTATCTGGAAGGAAACAAAAAAATCAGTTATTTATGTGATGTCATAAACGGAGAAATCAGTGAAAAATATTGAATATAAAATATAGCTGATGCCCAATTAAATATTATTAAACAAAGCTTTTCATTAATTAGTATTATTATCGCATTTTTCAAAACAGTATTTATAATTTTTATGCTGTTATTGAAAGTGTCCCAAAGTGGACCACGAGTGGGACACCTCTTGTAAAACTTTATTCGTGTGGTTTTTTTTTAATTTGTTATTATAAATTCCCTAAAAGAGATAATTGGTCGAAAAAAAAATTATTAGATGTAGATGCGCAAAGGAGTGAATTCAATATATTAGCTGTGTTTGAATAAATATAATTATATAAAACACTTAGAAAAATAATTTAATAAAAAGTGTTCCAATGTACCCCACTCTCCCCTATTTGCTAAACGCCTGTTTTAAGAATAGCATTGTCGCTTAAAAAGAGTGACTTTTTAATACTCATAATTTTTCTTGTTTTCAGCACCTTTAAAACTCTAGCAAGAGGACTGAAAAATTAACCGTTCTTACCGGGCATTTGTTTCCTACAATGTAAAACTACCCCTAAATTTGATAAATTCCGTTTATTATTATGCCGGATATATCAGAGGCACATCACAAGGGATTATTCAAACTCTTCACGGCATTTCCAAATGGTTTGATAGTAAAGACAACCCTTGGTGACAATGATAAATTACCAGCAGACTTTTTCTCACCAACAACATGGTGGCTCTTAGGAATAGTAATTAAACCTCCAATTACTGTAACGGCTTATATTTCCGAAATTATCCGTAACACGCAATTTTAGACAACTCTTATGTGATGGATGATATGAGAAGTTTTTACAGGAAGTGATTGATTAGACTTAAAGGGATGGGGGACGTTAGTGGAATTAATGGAAAGAGCTGGCAGTT
Source organism: Tetragnatha montana (assembly GCA_963680715.1). Lineage (NCBI taxonomy): Eukaryota > Metazoa > Arthropoda > Arachnida > Araneae > Tetragnathidae > Tetragnatha > Tetragnatha montana. The sequence goes on from OY796685.1 coordinate 14,575,784, forward strand.
GACACGTGTGAGAAATATTGTTTATCTATCTGAGATCAGTTGAGCGAAATTTTTCTGCTCGTCTCTTTTGAGAAATGGGTTTCTAAGTTTGGAGGGAATATGAAATATTCTGGGGGAGATTTTATTCTTGACTGAAGAATGTATGTTGAAGAGACTCTTGTGTTTCTCTGAACGCAAGTGATGGTTTTATGTAATTTTTTCTGACAAGCGGGAAGAAGAAAAACATTAAGGATCGCATTAAAATTTGCCTAATTCTGAATGACATTATTGTAATTAAGTGGGGGACTTTAAAGCCAAGGCTTTAAAGAATCATAAAACAGGCCAAAGTAAAATAGTTTCAAAAAATAAGACAGCCCCCAACCGATTTAAGGAAGGAACAATATTATACGCTAGAATTGAAAACAAATTACTGGATATTTTAAGTTTTTGTTTCAAAATTTTCAAAAACGCATTTTTTTTTAGTATTAACCCACTATAGTGTCTAGCACGTATCTTAAAAAAACAAACACCAATTTTTACAAAATCTATTCTTTTGATCCAAAAACGGCTCTCTGATGCATCTCTTTATAAAAAGTAGAAAGCACGATGATTTTTTCTCGCTTTTTAAGACAGAATACTGAATGATATTTTTTTATAAATCCAATTATAGGTTCCAACTGTTCATTAAATGAAGAGAAATCTGTCATGATTTTCTCTATTCTCTGATAAAATACTCGTGGATTCTTGTACTAATAATATTAAATGGAAATTTGTATACTTAATTTTTGTTTGTGAAAAGATTATATACCATATGAAAAATTAAATTGTTTTTGATAGAAACCCTTGTATGAGTTTTATTTATGATGATAAATATGCCCGCCCGTACGTGGAAGCTTTCAAATAGAAGTATCATAAAAACTGATTGGTTAAAATTAAATGTAAGAATATAAAGATTGAACAAATTTAAATATGTTATTACTCTATTTAAAATATGGGTTTTGTCCTTACTTTATGTTGGGATAAATATTTTATTTTTTGCGATGTGAGCTAACACAACTGAAACTAATGTTTTTATATTGTTTTTTTGTAGAAAGAATATGCATCAGCAAAATAATTTTGAAAACCTTCCACTGAAACAGATTTTGATTTTAATTCTTGAAAGGTTAGAATTTCAAAAATACGTTGGTGTATATTAGAAAGACATACATAGTAAAATAAAAGATCTATCATTTAGTATCAATGCCGAGTCAAGGACATAAATCAACTATATTCACTCTATGACGTGAGAGCTGGAGCATAATCCGTCATCTACCGTATGGCTAGTGTAATAAGTTCTGAATTGTAAACCTTGACTTCCGGCACTTTGAAAGCTTAGGCGTTAAACCGTATGTAGTGAGAACTTTGGCGATCGTTTGAGCATGCTTCTAAACTAAGATCAGAGTTTGTGATGCATAAAATTCTAAAATGTAGAAATCATACTGATGTGTATAAATGTTACAGTATTTTGTGTATGGTTATTTTAATTCGAAAATGTAAGTAAGAAAATCCTTCTGTTTGTATCAAACATTAAATTTAATGTTATATAATACTAGCTGACTTACCCGGCCTTGCACGGGTTGAGTTATTAATAAATATTTTTAAAAGTTTTTCAAGTTATCGTATGTCTTTTCTTTTTCTGAATTAGCAGTCCCTTATCATCCCGTCGTCCCTGTCGTATTTTTCATCCCAGTTCCTTGCTGTGAAAATGTACTCTAACTCACCCCGTCCCGCACTTAACTATTGCTGTAAAATAACAATCCAATTGAAATCACCAGTCTTTTGAAATCCAGTGTTTAAAATCGTTAACAAAATGTCAATGAAGTATTTTATTAGTTTTCGGGTTACCTACCACTCTGCCCATGGAAATTGGTAATGATAAAGGAATTTAACTGAAAACTTGTATTGATAGATACAGCTTTAAATATAAATCTTGTAAATACCGCTGAATAAATTATGCTTCAACTCGAAAACTTAGAGAAAGTTTCCCTCAAAGTTTCAATCCCTGCAATCTGTTTCAATACAGTCATTAAAGATATCAGATCTACTTTCCATAGGTATAGCTCTAATTCCAAACTCCCTTATTTTAAATGCTTACTTTCACCCAAAAACAAAAATCAACTCTCCCCAAACTAACAGCCAAAGCGTAACATCGCAATAAAATTATACCCTCCCCCACATCTTAAACCTCGGCTTTATTACCTCGTCTTTACGTGCATGGAACTTACCCCGTTCAGAATGAGTAAAAAGGCTTAAAGACGCAGCGACATGCCCCCAATCTTTTGCTGATGAAGATTAAACACAGCGCAGCAGTAAGGAATTTAATTACATTCCAACAGTGAAAAATAAATTATGTGTGCATACTGCATCCTACCCGCTTAACATCCCAGACTTTTCAATGAGTAGTAAAATTGATGACGCGTGTGGGAATCCACAAAGCTGGCCAATTATTATCATTCTCATTTAACTTAGTTTTAATTTTATCGTTTGCTGCCTATTTTGTGAGATAAACGCACTCTTTCGGTAATTTCATTAAGCGATGGCGATGCGTTTTGGGACACATTGGGATTTTTTTTTAAATCTTTTGAAATTTATTGTTTACCTTTAATTAAGAGTAATACCGTCGTTGCTCGTGTGTGCAGAAAGACTATTTATTCGCTTTGAATCTATTGTAGGATTGATTAAATGAATTTTGGAAGGATCGCGAAACATGATATAGTTGGTGTTCTTTTTCTGCCACTGAGAATGGATTTTAGTCAATAATAAATTTAAACTTGGAGGATTGTAAACTTCATTAAATCGTTATAGACTTTATCTTCGTTTAGGGAATAATTGAATAAGGCATAATTTATTTAAAAAAGGAATTCAGGGATTATTTCGTTTCTAAGAATTTCAATTATAGTGAATAGGAGATATAAATGTTTAGATTTTATTTGAGCTAAAATAAAAAGGTAGATGTGATATTCTTTTGAATTTAGTTTTCAATTTATTTCTAGGGTATTTTAATATTTGCATAAATTAATATTTTACATAGTAATGGATATTTAACAAAAATGAAACGACACATGTAAAATACGATATTTTAGTTCATTTATTCTATTATTTAAATTTAAGTTAAAAAGATAAAAGTAAAATTTATTACCCTAAATGACTCCGTTTTGTGATTTTATGAGTAAAGTATATACAAATATATAATCAATAAAAATTAAAGTAACTAAAAGTACTTAATTATTAATTTTAACTAAAAAATATTTAAATATCAGTCAACTCATTGAAACTATGTATATTTCATCAATAAAAATTGATTCCTTCATTACTAACAATATTTCGATACAATTTTATAATAATTGATAGGACATTTTATGTTTAATCAGAAATACTAAATTAATTTATAAAGCAATCTAAACCTTTTAAAATTTAATCAGGTATAACATGACATGAAATGGACCAGTTAATTTTGTTTAAGATTAATGTAATTTGTACAATATATAAACGCACATTTACCCCAATCTTTTTAATAAGAAAGTAAAGTGTCTCATAAGAAGTTGTTATGAAAGAAGTTATAAATTCAGGAAAGCCAATTATGCGCTTACAAACTCTCCTCAGATTAAAAGCATGTTATCAGAATATTAAGAAGACGGGATTGGACCGATAAAGGGGAAACACGAAATTATCTTCCGAGTAAAACATGAATTCCTCGTATTAAGAATTACGGGAAATCATGCAAGAGCCCAATTCATCTTCACCGCAAAACAAGGCTAGCCTCATCCCCAATCCAAATCAGCCTTTTCATTCAAGCTCGGCCGGGTTTTCATTAAATAAAAATGCAATTATCGCTGCGACAATTGCGACGATTCGAACTCAAAAGACTAATTCCGACCGCGCAATTACGATTAATGTAATGATCTCTGGAAAAGAGAGGAACGGAGAAAAAAAAGTCCGTCCTACCCTGGAGCAGCGGTAATCGAGTAATTGATGAACCGTGAACCGCCATTTCGTGCATGAACATAATAAACACGCCGTTCCTCCATTGTTCTGGTAAATCGACGATTCTACAGTTAATGACAGCTCGTTGGGCGTGACTGGTTGAAGAAGTGAGGGGGATGATATCAAGAAACAGAGAATACATCGGAATAATTAAAAGGGTTCAGGCGGGGTTGATATCATTTTTCAGGCGGGGCTTTTGTGTTTTCGGAAATGAACGATTTGTTTGTTTGTGGGGGTACTTGGTTGTTGCGTGAGTGGGTATCGTATATTATGTCGTCCCCTTCTGACAGTGGTGATGCATGTTCTTGCATGCTTTCGAGGACAAGCCCGTAGTATGCTTGATTCGATGGAATATGATGATGTGAGGGAATTCAGGGTCTGGTTCGTTTTAGGAGAATTGTTTGAAGGTTGGGTAAGTTTTGGTGCCAATCGAAATGTTCACTTCAGTTGGTTGATTCATTGAAGTCTAAATTGGGTGCGTCATTTAATGAGTGCCAGTTTATTTGGTTGAAAATAAGTTAAAACCAGACTCAAGAAATTTGAAAATGGATTAAAATCTAAAAACCTATTTATGCAGTTTATTATAATTAATATTGACTAAATAATTGATAATCATTAAATCTCTGAAACTAGAACACCTGAATGTTTTAAATTCGAAAATCCTCTCAAGTAATAGGTTCTCACTGAGAATGCATTTCAAAATTAAACCATTGAACTATTTTGTTATAATTTTGAGGCAAGACAAACATGTTAACGAAAATGTTCTTTATGTTTACGAATAATTAAGTATATATTATTATTGGTATTTAATCAGAAATATTAGTTTTAAGATAAGGTAGATAGGTAGCATATTTAAGTGTTTAAAATGACAGATATGAGAAGATTGAAGTTAAATAATTAAAAAATATATATTTTGGATTGATATTGAAGATAATAAATTAGGGGGATTTGCATACACTGATTCCCCGAAATACAATGATTTCCCCAAATAATGATTCCACAATTTATTAATGAATAAAACTAAGAATAATACCTCTTGCATAATGTCTGGTGTTAATTTGCTTCCTGCATCAGTGCTGAGTAGTTAAAATAAAACCATTTCGCCCAATTAAACTACAAATAAACTATTTTAGGTCATTTATTTATTATTAAATTCTTAAAAAGAAAATGCATTATTACTTCGCATTAAATTTTTCAAACAGAATTTATGGGGACCTAATTATGTAAAACTAAGAAGAGTCAAGAATTTTGAATATCATTTATATTTTTAAGCATTTTTATTTCTATTTCATTTTGGAACTATTTAATTTATTAAAAGCTAAAAATATTTAATTTACCCCTCATACTGAATGTAATTCCCGATTAAAGTCTTAAAAATAAATAAATATTAAATATTTATCATATGGGTAGTATTAACAATTGCATTTGTATTCAAAATTTTATACGTGTTTGAATAACAAGAGTTCAGAAGAATTGTTCATTGAATCTTTAGTATACATAAGATAGTTCTGCAATCATTGTGTATTAAAAACTGCAAGGTTATTACTTTGTACGACCACATAAGACGGGAAAATAGCAAACTATATTATTAATGTATTTATTTTATAAACATAGCTTAGCAAAATTAAAACTGCAGAATGTAAATTTTTAACGTTTGCTTTAAAATTTAGACTCGTTTGGAATAGATGATAATAAATTTTACGTCTTTACTTTCTAAATGAAGTAGCATAATAGTTTTCATTCCAATAAATTTATTTTTCTCTACTCTCAATTTAATTAGAAAATCCACTGCATTAATTACCAACTATTTTTAGTAAATGTGGGTGTCTGTAAATAAAAGGTTCAGCTTTTTTAAGGATGAAAATGTAATTATTTTTACTAGCGTGTTGTAAAATTGTTTATTTAAAACATAAATTCCTAGAAATATCAGAGAAATCGTTGTTTAAAAACCAGAAACACAAAATTTACATTTACAAATTACTTAAAAGTAAAAAGTATATTTTTTATTCTTTATGTTATATGAAGATAGATCGATACAATATTTGAATAAAATATATTTTTTAAGAAATAGGAGCGTTTTTTTTAAAAACGCGCCCCCTTTTAGGGACTCAAGACACTAATGGAGTGAAATAAACCTGAGAAGAAAAACTTAATATTTTGTCTAGTTTTGTAAGTTATACTTAACCATAATGCATATATTAAAACAAATTGCAGTTTTTAATCAATTAGCAATTACTTAAGAAAATTAAATAAATGATATAAAAGAAAGAAACATTGTTTACTGTGCATTTAGCTTAGAATAACTGGCCGGTAGTTTTTTAGTACAGAGGTTCCCAAACTGTGGTTTGCCAGTCGGTTTTTGATAGGTCACGACATGATAGCCTTTAAAATCTGTTTTTTAACAACACAATTTGGAAAACCTCTACCTCCGAACAATGGCGGGTATATTAGCTAGTTAGGTAATAAAACATCCGTTTAGTTTGATAAAAACGCCTGACCTTGGGCAAAAATAGAGCAAATGGGTCTGTTAAGAACAACATGAGGGTCTCGCATTCATATAACAAACAAAAGAGATTACGAAAAATACCTTTTTGAAATGTATCCATTTACCCATTTCAGTGTATTTATTTTCTTATAATATAGAAAGGAACACCACACATTTTTTTTTTTAGATTTAAATAATTTAAAAAATTAAATTGTGACAATTACCAACGAACTAGATATTTCAATATTCAATCAAAGAAAAAATACAAGACATATGTATCATAATTACTTCTGTTAGAAAAAGAATTTATAAAAATTGCCATAATTTCAGAGTTGGTGCTTAATGGGGGATTTTTAGACTCAATTTAAATCTTGTACTACTTCTTGTAATTAACCAAATCCACATGAGTTTAATCATACAGAATTGCTACTAAGATGCTACTTTGAAGAAGATTATTCCTTTGTTCAACCTTTTCCTTTCGGCATTTCTTCCTTTCATCTATTTCATTAGCTTTTGTAACTATTGACTCATTTGTATTTTACTTCCTTCGCATTTGAATTTTGATTAGCTTTAATGAATCCTATGCTAAATTAAAATATGTTTTAAAAGGGACTTAATTACAATATTTTTGATTTCTTGAAGATATATTAACATCCACGTGTTAGTGACATCAATGTAATTAAGGTTTTTCTTCCTAAAAAATTATGAATAATTCATTAGCATTTAATTTTTTTTATTAATAATCAGGTATTTCCCCTGAAATTAAGAAATTTAAGTTTTCTTTTAAACTTTTAGTTATTTACTTTGAAGTAAAATTCGCTGTTTAATTAAAATTATTTTAACATTTTCTGAAATAAATATAAGTACTATTTTTGGTTCCCCTACAGTTTCGTTCTTAGTGGTACAACTTTTGGTATAGATTTGTTCATAGGTTGAATGCTTGAAGGACTTAAAAAAAATGAGTTAATAAATTATATACATAGTTTTACAGGTTAGTATGAAATTTGCAACACGCAATAACATGAAAGGTTAATATTTACATGTTTTTATTTGTTTAAAGGGTTAAAATTTGGGTTTCTAAGGACCATGTTCTAAAACTGCATTTTCAATTTACACAGAACACTTTTAAGTATTTGAAATAAAATTTAAACTAGTTTATAAACTAATTTAGACATAACTATTTAGAAAAAAAAAGAATTAGCTTCATAAATTGTTGATACTTATACAGTGAAAACTTACATCATTAAAATACTTTTGAACGCAATGGAGTCCCATTTTATGTCCAATGTAAAAAAAAAATATTCAATTTTAATTTCAAAGCCCTAGTTTTAAGAGATAACATTCATTTACTAAATCCTCAATAAAAACTCTCTTGTGAAATCCAGGAAAATATACTTGCTAAAATATTTTTAAGCAGTGTTATGGATATGCTGAAAGTTTACAATACGTGGCTATTTTATTTTTATAAAGGTACAGGGAAGCCCTTTGACATCTTTATATTTTTATAAAGTTATTCATAGTTTTTTTTTATTTGCTTCTCATATTCTGAGAAAATTTGCAACGTCACCGAACTGATTTTTGAGTTCGTTATTCATAATATCACCATGAAAATAAATCGTAAAAACTATGACATTTTTATGAATGAATACCAATATCTATTTATATTTCTGGTTCAAAATAGGTAATTTTATTCGGTTTTCTTGGAATAAGTACAGTGCTTCCAAGAACTCTAGTCTAGAGTATTGAAATTAGAGTATTCCTGAACTCTAGAGTATTCCTCTAGAATTCCAATAATCTTTTAACTTTATTCATTATTTACATGCAATTGAAAACGGATATACTATATTAGAAATTTTATACTTTCAACTTTACACCATGAAGCAAAAAATTGTTAGGGAAACGTTAAAAAAGTCAGAACTATTTTTTTTTGTAATATAATGGAAATGAAATACGAATATAGTAGATATCTAATCGCTTTATATTTTATAACATAGTACTCGAGATTGAACCTAGTACAAATTTAATAGAAAAAATATTCATCAAACTGTAGAAGTTTTCCGTGGTTTTACCTGCAATAAATTTGAACAATTTAAGTATTTTTAGTTATGCAGTATCTGAGTTAAAGCTTACATCGTAGAATGGAGTTAGTTTCTTTTTGTCGTATGTGAATGGTATGTGTGTTAAACCTGAATTCAAAAACCTGCTTTTCCTGTGCGGAAGTTATTAATGTAACATTATCTATTATTATATAGTAAATTAGTAATATTTTAAAACCATTATTTTATTTCTTTCTTGCACTATCTTGTAAAGAAGCTCTCACCCACTACAGTGAATTTTTGTTTTTATCTGATCTAGAACTTATTTGGTCAGAGTTTTATGATTGATTTTCCGAAAAGCTAAGTAGATGATAGTTAATCATTGTATGAACAATTTAAGAAAAATTGTTCATTGCAAATTTTAAATAGTGTATAAAGGATAAAAATATTTGGCTGCATATTATCCACATAAAATTACATACAGAGGAATTATTAAAACTATTATGTAGTTTGTCTATTGAAAGACTTAATGAAATATCCTATACACACAGCTTTTCATCAATGATGACAGTAAATTCCAAAAAATATTCTGAAATATCTCATAGACAAAAGACCAAAGTCCACCAGCCTTATCACCTACTTACCTTATCCTCAGAAGACATCTTTTACGACACCTTTACCACCTCTCATCTTACAACACCAGTACACCTTTTAAGACTTCCGAGAGCAGCGTTAAATAACGCCTACGGCCTTCAAAACCCGCCAAAAACAACCCGAAACAACTTTTTAAATGACACCTAAAACGGTCCCGACGGTACACTAATTTCCGAAACTTTTTCCCTTCTTTCGGAATCGATTATGCCACGTACCCATCTCGCTTTCTTTCAAAAAAGTTGGTACCCTCATTTGCATGTAATATTCATGACCATACCCGTTCTCTTCCACCTTATTTAGTCATCCAAAAAGTCATTATGAGGTGTGGCCTGGGTCCGAAGAGGGTCCTTATCTGCCGGAATATGTCAAAGATAGGGGAAATGACAAGGGATGATTTAAGCGCGAGACAAGCTATTTTAAATGCATTGAGTGGGGTTTCCGCTTGGTGGTATTTCCCGGTGGAAAAGGGGTTTTGAATTCCGTCAAAGTGACAATCTGGATGTGTGAAAAGAAAGTGTGTGCGTGAGTGAGAGGTTGAGATTTCGGTTGAATTTGTGGAGAATATTTTTATGTGGCTGTGGTAGATTTCACTGTTTTTATACCGATTTAAAATGTAAACTCGATTATTAGATTATTCGCTCGTATGTCATTAGATTGTACTAAACAAAAAAAAATTGAGTTAGTTCATATCAAAATAAAGATTTACTAAAACGATTTATTTAAAACTGCATATTACACAACGTCTAAGTCGTCCGTTGAAAAATGATTGATGTAACAGTTTAATTCTAATACAATTCAGGTGCTGGTTTCAACAAGTCCACCAAAGATCTGAACAGATATATTCTTTGCGTGGAGCCTACATTAAAAATGCCCAAAGAATTATACCTATACAAATACTTTTTTTTAAAATTGTAATGCATTGATAATGCTGAACAATAATATAGGTATTTAATTAATAACTAATGGTGAAGGAGTAAAATGCAGGTTCATTTCATGTAAGACATTTTTAAGGCAGTTTAATAGTAACATTTTGCAAAACAACGTTTTGTTTATATGTAAATTATATTTTTTGTCGGTAAAAATTAATTAAATAATTAAAAATTAATCGGACAAAAAAACGTTTTAAAGTAACTACGTTTTTTTAGATTGTTTTATTTTTTATGTTACTACATGTTTTTTGCATCAAACATTTTCATGAGCAATTTGTACTTTTCGTTATGAGAGCAAATAACAAAAAGTGAAGTTCTAGGGGGTTTTTTTCAAGTTTTCTTCATTTCGGCTCTACAGCAATGTAGATGTTTGGCATACTTTACAACACAGCTCCCCTTTTTCCAATCATTGTCCTTTTTATTCCTGTTTTTCATTTTCATCTTCTTTAAATCTCCTCCTCATCTCCCCATCTTTTTCTGGGAATGTCCCACCTTTCTCTTTCCCTCTAGTCTTCCATTTCTTCCTTTTACTAGGCAAAATTTTGTATGTAAACTTCAGATTCAGACCCCCCTCAAAAACATAAAAAGTAATCTTTGAAGCAAGAACGTCAGTATTTTTTCCTGAAACGAATATTTTTTTTAAACCTGGTCACAGGACTAAGAGTATACAATCGAAAGTATTTTGTGCGATTAATTTTGTCAATAAACGATTAAATGTTCAAAATAAAGAAAAGAAAACCTTCACAACCAATACAACAGCTAAAAATGTTTTTCAAATGAAATAGGCTTAGGAATCGTTATAAAATGAAGGTTATGTTAATTTTTAAGAATAACATTTTATGATGTTTTCTTAAGAAATTACAAACTTTTATAATTGGTTATTAAAATTTTAAAGATTTTGTTACATAAATAATAACGAACATCTTTTGAAAAATGAACCTTTATATCATATTTTTTCTTCATATTTCAGTACCAGAATTTTAATAGAAAAATATTTTTTTTACAGTATTCTAAATTAATATTGTTTTAATACTGTTTACATTCTAGCGATTCGCTGAAGCTTAATTTAAGGTTATACAATTTAAAATAAGAAAACGAGTAAACATATTCGAAAGACTAGAAAGCTTTAACCATTCCTTCAAAAATTTAATCACTATTTATATCCCATAAAATAAATTGTCTTCTTTTAAAAAAAAAAAAAGATCATGTTTTATAATGGTTCAAATAATGCCAATAAATAAAAAACGTACAAAACAGTAAATAAAAAGTCGGGATTAAATATTAGATTCCTTACATCCAAGTAAAAAACCAATTTTCTTTCCCCTTAACAATGTGCATATTCAACACAATGTCTCATGATTTATATCTCCCCGATTTTAAATTATATCATTAAAACAATTCCTCCATTTAGCCTTTGAAAGACTCCTCTCAAGAAGGGGAAGACAATTAAAATTCTTCTTCAAAAATTCCTTCCCCGTCCCATTGTCTGGAGGTCTCTTTTTCCTCCGCATTTTTTACCCCACCTTTCCCCTTTTTCAAATTACCATACTCTTCTCCATAACGACGCCAAAGAAACACAATTTACCGCGAAAGAAATCCTCGAGAGCGAATTTCTCAGCCCGAAAAGAAGTCATTAATAACAAGATACGCGATTAATATTTTTCTAAAACCACCCCACCGAACATGAGGGGGCACTCGACCAGCATTTCGCCCAATGGGGGGACACACTCGAAATTAGGGGCTCAAACAAAAGGCGGCCTTTTCATAGGGAGAAGAATAGAAAGCGATAAAAAGAAACTGGGGCCTTAATTAATCACGTGGCAACTGCAACGACTAATTAATTTGTATCAAATTCTACACAGCCCCCTTTACGCTAATTACACGGCCAATATTGAAAACCGCGGCGGGCTATTTAATTCTATTTCCGCTTTGTAAACGCTTCACTAACCTGCCTTCAAAGGATTATCAATTTATTCATGTTGAGGGATGATGCCTGGACTCGAAAGAGGGGTAAAAACCTCCAGCATATTCATTCATTCTCAATCGAGCCTTAATGATCTTTATCCTTGAGAGAAGATCCTTGATGTCATTAGCTTATTATTGAGGTTCGGATGACGGTTTCTTGGTCACACACATACTGAGATTGCTTCTCTTGAGAGGGTAGCTTATTAGGATGTTAAAAGTGAACTGTATCTGTTCATACGAAGAAATGTATTTTTATATTTTCAATACTTACGGTGTTATTTGACAATATTTTTCCCCTTACTTTCATTTCAGCTTCTTGTATCATTTTCTATAACTAACGACACATTTATTTATTTTGTGCCCTGCCAAAAGAAAATATAAAATAATATGTATTTGTGAAATAAAATTAATTCCACTCTTTAATTAAAAAATATTATAATAGTTATTTTGATAATAAAATATAATGCATGTTCTCTACTGATGGTCTTATATTTAATTGACAGTTTTCTTACCAAGTTATACAATTATTTAAAAATTTTGAATTGTGAGGTTCTAGATGTATTTTCCCACCACTGTCTTATACGTGAAAGTTAAATTGTAAGAGCTTATAGTAATTTAATTAAGTGCATTCAATCAGGTTAATTCAGCGGGATACTTTGAATAGAAAAACTTCTCAAAGAATTGATATGATTTTTTTCTAGAACTGATTAAAATCCTTGAATAAGATTGGGTTCGTTTTAGTAAAGTTTTTCGATTAATAAAGTTTATAGTAACAAGGTAACGAATATTATAATTTAGTACATTTAAGATGAATGCCTCAAAACTTCATTAAATTTTAATAATTCTGAATAGAAAACTAAATAAGTGTTAACTTTAATTGTATACTCACTTTCAATCTACTGTTAAATGATGTTTTGGTATTATTAAGTGTGAATGAACTAATGCAAACTACTAGTCCAATTAATATAAATGGCTTCCCTAATAGAATAATTTTATTTCAAATCATTAAAAACGAATAAATCATTACTTATAATAAGAAAGAGGAAGGGATATTTTTTAAGGAATAAATAAAATATCCATCCGAAATACTGAAGATGTTTTATTTCCACAGCTCCGATTAAAGTGAACATGTGGCCTGTGCATCAGCATGTCAGCTCTGGATCGACGGTCACCATCAACTGCACAGTGTCCGGAAATCCCATCTCCTCCATCGACTGGGTGAAAAACCAGCGTCCCTTGTCCCTTTCCAGAAGGGTGGTCCTTATCAGTAGGAACGTTCTTCACATCACCACTGTGCAAAGGGAAGACCGAGGGATGTATCAGTGCATAGCTCACAATGATGAGGACTCGGCCCAAGGATCAGCTCAGCTTAGCATTGCATGTGAGTCTATAAATAAATATTTCCTGTTAAATTCAGGTTTTTTAGGTTGTATTTCAAACTTTAATAAATACATATACTCATATATGCTGCAATTAAAAAATGAATATGATATATTCAAATATGTGATATAATTCCGTTTTCGGGCACCATCGCAAACTTGGCGATTTTCTTTAGATGCTATTTTGATTGTGATCATCGGGGCTATTCACGTAAATACTGTGTTTCTAAGAGTAGATTCTTCTATTTTCGACTAAGCAACGAACCGTCGCGTCGCCAGATGTTGTTAATATTTGTTGACAATCATCGGTTATAAGTTAATTCATTAAAGATTATACGTTCATTTATGTAAGATTTAAATCGAGCCAAATTATCCCTCAATAGAAGTAGATCTTAAGGTCTCATGTGCTGTTAAAAAAAGTTCCATTAAAACATGCTAATAATTTTTTTCAAACAGAATAAATTAGGATGCAAGTGCTTTTTTTAAAATAACTTTATTTAAAACATGATTTGCTGATATGATAAAATATTTCGCCATACTTAATTACTATTACTCATTAATTAAAGTTACTTTATTTTTATTTTGAGTGTCGCCATTAAATCAGCTGTTATTAAAACCTTATTTTTATTACTTAATTGGAAGTGTTTGATTAAATTTTTTCTCCAAAATTGCTTTTATAAAAGAATCGGCTTAAAGCGTTAATGGGATACCTAATAATATTATTTTGGTAATGGTACAAACCGGTACATACATCTTACAATTTCTTTTATTAATTTTTTTTCCATAAAATGTCATTTTGAAATATTTTCTCACATCAAACAAAATATAATCCTATTAAACCGTCTTCTAGTTGTTTTAAGATGATCATAGTATAGTTATACATACCCTAACTTCTAACACCATTCGAAATATGCTTAAGAACTAGATTAACTGGAAGATGCTAATTTAGAGGTTATCTAAAGGAAACGCATAACAATATATCATAAATATTTTTCAAAAGGACTAAATACTTTATAAAGTATTTTAAAAACTTCTCAGAAGTTTAAATTTTACCTTAAAAATTCTCAAGTCTTTCAAAAAGGAAATTCTTTTCCGCAGTTAATAAAAAAAATATTTCCCATCCTCTTGTTTGAAACTTAAATCTACATTCACTGGCCGTTATCACAACCTAATTTGAATTCGACAGAAACCACAAGAAAATTATCTGCTCTTTTTAAGTCGGTAAAGGCAACAAAGAACAAAGTACCTGGGGCTTCTTTGAAGAAAAAAACATGCCTTCCGTAACTTTTTTCTATTCTTTTCTCGTTGATTTTGAAATTTTCACAAAGGAGGTAAGAAAGGTGCTCGTCGTATAAATAATTTATCAGCGTACATGCTCATGTGATTACCTGCTTTGTTCTTCCTTGTTGTTTTAACGTTATTGGAGGAATCAGGCCTAAGCTGCCTACGGAAATTTTTACCCTCGCAGAAGTTGATTATCTGCTCAAAATAATTTTCTTGTGTTCAAAACAAAGGGGAAGTAAAAATTTTCTCAGTAGAAAAATGCTGAGTGAAAAGTAGATGAGATTATATACAAACTTTGTTCATACTTTAGATAAATTCTTTTGAATTATACATCGATTTTTGAGAATATTTTTTAAAGAACTCTGTTTGAAATGCAGTTGGATACTCATAAGTAGACAATAATATTATTATTACAGATTTTGTTTTCTGAATTAGAATATTCAATGAGAATTGAATCGTATTTTATAAATCCATGTATTTGGCGTATTTCTTCTGAAAAGGTGTTCTCATTATTATGTAAGCATAACTTTAGGTGTAACCCTAGTTATCGTAATTGTTATAAATCTATAATGTAAACCTAATTATCATTCCTTATAATGATGAGGAATGAATTCAGCTTGGCTTCACTTAGAGGGTGATTTGAAATACATTGGCGATTATTCTAGGGGGTGTAGACACCTAAGGCAACTCAGGACCTCCCCGGAATCTTGAGGCACTCGAGTGCGGACTAAAGTTGCCAGAATTTATGAAAATTGGGTTATTGTGGGCAAATGGCTGGAGGGTAGATAAAGTCCCTAATAGAGTCTAAGTAGATAAAGTAAAGGTCAATTATTATGTTTAACTAATTTGTCTGAATTTGTATAAAGTTCGTGTTCTTAAGAGTATTCTTCAAATTATGATAATAACAAATCCGATAAGTAAAAAACTATTATCCCATTATAGAGACGACACAAAAACTTTTTATGAATTTCTGCAAAGTAAAATTGTTTTTTCCACTTTTAAATTTCCTTTTATGTAAAAGTTTCTATCTCAGTAAATCCGGTTTATCGACGAATTTTTCAAATAAGACTACTTTATAATTGGTTTATTATCCTAAGCGAACCTACAAACAAATGTATTCATTTATAAACTGAAACTGGAGAGTGCATTGTAATAAAATTCACTTCCTTGCTCTCATAATTACAGTTTCAAGCAGTGCTTGTATTCCCTTTTAAAAAAAACCAGCAGTTCTCGGAAAAATCTTAGAGCTGTAACGTTACTATCTCATTATTTCTGTCTTTTCACGAAGCCTCCCTTTCATGTAATGAGAAAGCATCTGGTTACAGTTAAAAATAACAGTTGTCTTTTACTAATGAACTGGGTATAAGATGTTTGAAGTAAAGGAATGAAATATGAGTTATTCCTCACAAATTTCATATAGCTCTTTAATGAATTGTTTCGCCTCCCAGTGCACCTAATGAACAAATTGTCCCAAGTTCATCTGGAAATGTGTATTTATGATTCCTTTCTGGAATAGAAAAGGCAAATATTATTCGAATATTGAGTGAATAAATTTGAACAAGAAGTAATCCCTATCATTTTTACTAAGCAGAATACATACCTAGTGTAGTTTTTAGATATTAAGTTAAGTCGTTAAGATAATATTTTGTGATTATGTCATGTCGTAAAAATAAAATGGTAGAATGGATAAATCTTTTAAATAGTAGCACACCACTTTTCATAATATACTTCAATTCCTTTCCTTACTTAGAGTGAACTTTATAACATAATTACTTTTTTTACTATTTTGTTACTTTATATTAGTTTATGTACATATCGCGTCGTTTAGCCTGAGATTTTTAGCCCCTGACCTACTGCTCAGTTTCTCGAACTCAGAAGACAAAAAACTAACCATCTTTAACAATAATTCCTATAAATGGATCGATAACAGAACTGTGGATAGAAGCGGTTTTAAGGAGTTTTTCCACAAAACTCTTCAGATCCGTCGATCCAGTGTCAATTTTTGTAATATAGATTCTTGTGTAGCTAAGAAAGGGGGCAAAATTTAGTTAAATCATGCTGCGCCTTTGAACGACGATAAGAATTAAGGCTACAGTGGACACTAAACATTTTTTTTTTAATTTTTAAAAGAATTTCTCAAAATTTTTTCTGTTAATATGAATGCTCAAGCTAAGCTCAGAAATTTTTTTTTTTGAAAAAAAAGTAATTATTTTTTTAATTAATTAAAATTTTTTGAAAAAATTCATAGAATTTCAAAATGCTCCAGTCGTTCCAATTTTTTAAATATCTTTGATTTTTTTCTTGATTTCTCATATTTAGACACTCATTAATAAATAATGGACAGCAATGAAACATTATAAATGATACTTTAGAAACAATGAGCAAAAAATGTACCCATACTAGGAATTTTCAGAGAAAAATGACATTTTTTACAAAAAAAGATAAATATTTCAATTTACAGAACTATTATCATATTGGTGTCATCCAATTTACTTTTATACTTTTAAAACGAGAAAATACAGAGAATTTTTAAGCTGTACGAGGAAAATAGAAACGACTGGAGCATTTCGAAAATCATGTTCGAAGCAATTTTTTGATTTTGAGAAAAACAGCTTTTTATATTTAAAAAGATAATAAATAATTTTTAGCACAAAATTGAATCACAAGATTATACATTTAATATAAAAGAACTCTAGAATAACATATATATTGCCTAGGTTTTTTTCATAGAGGACAGTTATTTAATTTGTAAGTATTAATGTTTATGAAAATTATCTACGTGTGAAGGTAAAAACCTTGTATAAACATCAAGACTTTTTTTTAAAAATTGTAATTATGGTATTTGTGTAAAATATAACCAATATATGCTAGTTAATTGTTAGAAGAAAGTTTCAAAGATGTGGGTAAAAATAAAAAGCACTAGAAGAACCGACGAAATGTTGATAATATCGTTAAAAATTTCCTTTAGAATAAACAAGAAAACTGTACTAATAATGCATCAATATGACAAAATATACTTAATTTAACTTATATTTATTAAAAAATAAATATTTATCAGTATTTAAATGTTTTAACAAAATGAACACAAGGAAAACACACGTATATTGTAATTTTTAAGATAACACACACCTTCGTGAAATTCAACAAATTGGCTTTCATTACAATTTTTTATTTGGAGGCTTGGAGTTTTTAAATTGACTTATGGGATTCCTCAGAACCATATTCCTGCACACAAATAGATGATAAATGAGTAATCTTTGATTATAATCCAAAGATTAAATAAACTTGTAAATTATTCTTGATCGTTCACTCATTGTCAAAGTGAGTCCTGATAAGACCTCACAATGAATTTATGTAAAAGTAATGTATTAACTTCAACATTCATGATGCTGCAGTGCAGTCCAATAAAATGACACATTATTTTTATAATGTAAAATTTATAGTCCATAGTTCTGTGGCACTTCAAATATACCCACAGGCAGGTGAAAGGGATTACAGATAACAAAGACTTCTAGGGTTGAATAAATTGTTCATAATTTTGAGTGAAGGTAGAAAATTTGGCTAATTGTTATTCAAGGAAATAATAAACTTGTTTTGATTTCTTAGAAACTCACAAAAAACTTTCTTCCAAGACTTTTCATAATCAATTGCCACTATCGTTTAGTTTCTGCTCACACTCCAAACACAAAGACATGCACATGAAAAATCAAAACAAAACTATCCAAATCTAAACAAAGATGGAAAAGAGTAGAAGTGAAAGTTTATAACATTCACTAAAGAAAAACTACTAAAAAAATCAAGTCTGAGGCCAAGTTGATAGCATAAACACTAAAACAGCTCTCGTATTCTGAGGCTCGCAAACGTAAACAAATGGGTGTGGCATCATAAAAATGTCTATATTGAACGAACCAATAAAGATATCAAAATAATTCTTTCACCATACGATTCCTAAGGATTTGTTTGTTTTAAAAAGGTAATAATAAAAAAATCCAAATTTTCGTCGATTTTTCAGATTTTCAGTGTCCACTGTAGCCTTAACTGCTATAAATTAAAATAAATTAAACATATCTTATGTTACTAGCTAACTTTATTTAAAATACATGATGGAGATTTGGTGTTAAAGTTATTTCCTCAAAGAAAAAATAGCATAAATGGCAGTAGGCTGAAACAGCATACCTATAGACCAATACAAACTGCAAAGACTCTCGAAGGTAACAAAAAAAAAATTAAAAAAAAAACTCTTCCAATCTGTTACAACCTACCCCAGAAGAGCTCATTTGGATTCAGAATCTTGGGAAAACCCCGCGGCAAATTAACACGATAAATCATCCAATCGAGACACATTTAATGTTATTTTCCCACACAGATTGTGAGGGGGAGGGAGCCAAAATGGCTCCTCAGCACTTTCGCCAAAGGGGTTAGGGCCAAAAAGACGAACGGAAAAAAAACTGCTTTTGAGTAATGAGCAACCACATTTCTGTGAATTATGATGCAATCGGTAAATTTAATTTTTCACACGTCAGTCGCAGGTGTGGGAAAAGCTTGGAGCGTTTGGATTCCTTTCAAAAATATGGGAAATCTTTCGGCCCTCTGATGGGCCTTATTAATCTTTCGGAGATTTATATATTCCTTAAATCCCCCCTTGTGAGTGGAATCTTAAGGAAACAATATTCTTTGGGTGTTTCGGGGATGTCAGGTTATAGGGAATCGCGTTTTTGCAAATATTTGCGCAGGGGGATTTTATCATGTTTTATGAAAGAGTGTTTTTGAGCTGGGGTTTTGCATTTGAAAACATTTTTGGACCCTGTTGTTAAATACTATTCATTCACCGAAGAAACATAATATGTAAATGTCTAGCTTATTTTTAAAATGAAAATAATGTTTTGAATTTTATTCTGAGCGTGTTTGAATAAGGAGCAAATAAAAAAGGATGTAAAACTTCTTACATTTTTGTTCCAGAAAACAGGGTACTAATGGAACAAATGAGGAATGGTTGATACATAATAAAACAGGGCTTAATTTACACATTAATTTTTAATTATGAATGCTTTCATAAAAATTAGTTTTATTAATTGTATTAAGTTAATTATTATTTAAATTTGGGGTAGTGTGATGGGACACCTTCAAAAATTCTTAAAAATAAAATTATCTTTAGCTTATGAGTCCACCAAATAGTTATCCATGTTATATACTTGTTTATCATTTTAGGTGTAAGCAACTATGAGTTAGTGAAGGGATTTTATTAACTCAAAAAAATATCCTTTATGAATGAACAGTTGAGTTAAGCTTAAAAGCCATGTACTTTTTATAAGAACCTATACTTGAAAAGTTTTACTGTTTGGGTAGCATATGACACCATGACTTTGGGCTGGAAAAAATGAAAAATGATTTTTTTTTCACAGGAAATGGACAGTTAATTACTGATGAACAGAATATACTAATTGCAAAGTTTCCTCCAGCCTCCACTAGATATGATTGGTGGCACTAGTCGGGCACAATCGTATTTTAATTTTGTTTTAGATTCTTCTTAGTATAATTTAAGATAAATAAATGTTGGATTTTACGATAAATAGTACGAATGTGTGAATACATTTCTGTCTTTTTCATTTTTCCTCATACATTTGAAAATTAATTTTGAATTTTAATTTTGTCCCATTCTACTCCAGCATCGCGGTAGGATAGAACATTTTTCTTGTTACTGTAATTGATTTATAAATCTTAAGTTTTAATAACTATTATCTAGTCTAGTTTATATTTTTTAAATATGGTTAAACGTTTCAAATATTCTGAAAGTTTTAAACTTGTGCCATAACAACTTAATGTTTTAAAAATATTCCTGTAAAAACTGCCCCACCCTATCCCACTGTCCTCTAATTATTATGTGTCAAATTTTACGTAAAAACCAAATCTGAATAGGTATAATTAATTATAAATTGGTAATTAAATTGAAATCTTAAAAAATACTTTAACATTTATTTTGTATCTAAACCTTAAATTTAAGTTTACAATTATCTTTTAAAAAAACTTCAAATAAAAATTTATTTAAAAAAAAACAGTAGTAAATGCATTTTCGGTATGTCTTATTTATAAATGAATTTGAATATGAATGAAATAAATTCGAATTTATAAATTTAAATTTGACTGAAAATTTTGATAAATTAATGTGTTACCTAGTGCGCAACATAAATACAAAGCTTGATTTAAAATGTAACTTTTTCAATTTTATTCATGAATTTAGAAATAACCATTTTACTATACTAACCATGTAACCATGGCTATTACATTAAATTAAAAATATATGTATCACAATTTTAAAGACCCGAAACTATTGAGTTCTAATAACAGAAATACTTTAAACAACAATATATTCATATTATTACTTATTTATATTGTATTAACATTTTCACAAACTTCATTTAAAATTACACAGTAGGGAACATACAATCTAAACTAGACGTCTAAATCCATATAGATTGGACGGAAGTCTTCATCATCCCTCCCCCGTCAGTTGGTTCAATATTTTCAAAGTTTATTCAATACGATTTATTCTTTATATTCGATATTTAGACATTCCGGGAATAATAACGTTCTTCAATCCAATATCAAACACAAACAGTCTGTCAATGCAAGCGCGTTTACTTTTCATGTTTACCCTTACTAAGTTAGGAAAAGATGTGATCTCTAAGAGGTACTTTACTTTTTAAACAGAATTGGTCGAGAAAGAAAATGTGGTACCGAATTTGGTCTGTAAGGGAATTCCGCGATGGGTCTACTATACAATGATTTTTCACAATGTATTCGAAAAATGTTCGCTATTCCTATCTAATGCAACTTTAACACATCAGAAAACCTATCGAATGCCCCGCTTTATACTTCTTGTCATTGGGAAGGCTTCCTGAATTCAGATCAGATTCTTGAATATATTTTTGGTCACGGTAAGAATACGGATATAATATTTGAAATGGCGCGAAGATATTTGCATGGTCTTGCTTTTCACTTCTTCAACGTGATTTTAAAACCTGCCAGGAAGTATTGGTAGTCACATTCAACAATATTGAACCTAAAGATCTTAGATTTTAATTAAGTAAACAGTATATTAATTTGGAAGTATCTTAATTTCGTACATTACATTGACACGTTTTGCATTAAATATTTATATTTAAAACATGATGATTGATCATGCACATTTCATATACATTTATTTCTAAGTCTAACTTGATTTTGATAAACGGGAGGCTGTTGAACCTACGGACGAAATCCGTGTTTAATTTTTCTAGGACAGATAAAACACATTTTGACAGCTTAAAGTACCTAACCTCATAGTGTTGACTTTTGTAACTAGAAGTAATATTTTTAAAATTGGATATTTAATTATTATTAATAACATATTAAAATATATGCCCTTAATTGCAACCAAGACAGGTTGTACCTTCGGATGGAACCAGTTGCACATGGACATGTATAAAAAGTAATCAGTTTGAAAGAAACACTAACTCCAAAACCAAGTGTAGAGAAGATCGAAAAAAACTGTATAAGTAATGGAATTTTCATTGTATTCATTCAATTCAAAAGTCTACCTTTAATTTACCTAAAAAAAGAAAATTTTCTTATTTATGACATAAGTAAATGACTAAAAGTATTCTTTTATCATATAGAAAATGGAATTTTCTCATTTTCGGAATATTATATTTCAAACCCTGATTAAAATGCTTACTAGTGTAGTCATCGCATTTCCTTTCCAATCAACCACATCCCTGAAACTCCATCATTACGTAAAAATACATAGTATTTCAAGGACTCATTAACAGAACAACTTTAGTTTCAGATTCACTGCTTCGAATGAACCATAACCGTTCTCCAATTCCCTTTCAGCGGAACCTCCCGTATTGCTGGGCAAATTCGAGGAGGTAATTGTTAATCCCGGGGAATCCGTTTCCCTACGCTGCTCGGCTGCGGGTAACCCTCTACCGCAGATCACTTGGTATTCATATGATATGCCTGTGCAGGATACCAGCCGAACCAGAGTCGGGGATTATGTAAGTCGAGAGGGAAGTGTAATTAGCTTCATAAACATGACCAGGTAAGTAAAGTGTTGCTTGATCTTGTGATTTGTTGTATATTATTAATTTTTGTTTCGTGATGTTATTTTGAACCCTGCGTGTTTATCAAGTTTGAGATATTGAGTCTAAATTTTCAGATAGGGTTCTAAAAATATATAAAATAGTTTAGAGTTGATGAGCATTGTAATATTTATTTAGCACCCTCTATTAAAATATTCGGTAATTAAGATAGGAGACAACTATTTTTAAACAAACGTTTATTTAGTGTAAAGTTATTATGTTTCTTGCAAAAATATACTAACGTTATTTATATAAATACGCATTAAAGGCGTTATAAAATATCGAATTGTGCTTCAAAGCCATAGTACCGTTTGGAAAAAAAAAATCTTATACATTTTTATAATTTAATTTTTTTTCTTTTTTTTTGTCACTTTTTAGTGTGGTAGTTATTTATACATAGTTATTAATAGATTTCTTAATTAGACCAGTGTTGTGTATCCCGATTGTGAAAAAATAGCGTTCACTTCTAAAATGATTTTAATAATATTATGTTCTTTTATATCATTAAATGTTTTATAAAACTATTCCTTGTCTAAATAAAAATAATAAAATTGTGTTCCCTCTGTAAAGAGAAAAGTACGTATAAAAATTAAAAGAAAATAAAGAGAAAAAACACATTAAATACACAAAGGAATTTCACAGTACGGTACGTTGTTGAGTCCGTAGCACATATTTTTTTTGTCTCTTAAAATAACGCTGGAAATGGAAAAAAAAAATCTTTGATCATGTTAACAGGTTACATAAATATATCAACGTATACAAATTTAACCAAAAAAAAAATCTAATTTATGTAACATTAAGAGAGAACAAATGTTTGTTACGGACTCCACATAAGGTCGTATATGCAGTGAAAAGTCTATGATAAATCTGATTTCGAAGTATTGATCCAAAAGTCCACCTTGTAAACATCGATAGAATAGATCAGCTGCACAAAAACCAACCCTCGCTTAACAATCCCGCCTTATCTTCCAGGGTCGAAGTAACGGACGGCGGTCAGTTCGAATGCCGCGCGGTCAACGAATACGGAGTGGACACTTTCTCTTCCCTGGTCCACGTCCGTGGACCTCCCTCCATCCGGCCAATAAGGAACCGGACGGCTGTCGCAGGGGAATACCTCATCATCCATTGTCCGATATCCGGCTACCCTATTCACTCTATTCGCTGGATGAAAGGTATGCCCCCACTAATGATTCGAGACCGCCTCTAATAGTCTTAAATTTATTCAAGCGGACTTTTGCTCGTTTCCGTTTGATCATTGTGAGCCATTTGTGGCATGGTCATTGTGAAGAAGCTTTTGTGGGTCAGAGGGGACTGGAAGAAGGGTGGAGGAACGGTATCGGTGATTGGTTTGGGGAAGATGATTGCGGAGATTGATGTTGGGCGGTCTGATTGGTTTTGGATGGTATTCCTTGATGCGCTAGTCGAATTCAATAGTATGAAATTATTTTTAAAAATACTGTATCTTTATGATCTTACCATACTTATATACATTATTGTTTCCCTTGGAAGAGCCAGGATAAAATTGTGCACTCGGTTTCATATATTGTTATTATTATTATTATTATTATTATTATTATTATTATTATTATTATTATTATTATTGCTATTATTACTATTATAAATAGACTCTAAATAATAAAAAGACTAAAATAAATAGTACTCTATTACTATTATAAATAGATGTAAATAACAAAAATGTCATCCAATTAGTAAAGGAGGATATGGTAAACGTTAAGTTATTGAATCATCTTAAATAGGATAATTGAGGCCCCTAGTTTCAAAAACCTCAATTAGAAGTTAAGTTTATGATCAATTAGAATATATATGCTTTTTTCAAAATCTTAGTAGTTTTTAAGGTGTTGTTTGGCCTATTTTTGTTGTAAAAATAAGACATATATAAACATAGGTGCTAGATTTTTATTTTACGAATAACTCTGGAAGTCTTTTTTACTTGTTCTGTGAGCCTGTATTGTAAAATTGAGGGAAAAATCAAGGGTAGAATTTTGTATTAATATAAATAATTCAGTTATTGCATCTATTTTGTGCAGTCCATTCTGTAATACTTTTCATTAAAGTAAATGAGAAAATATTTTTCAGCTATATAAAATATTACATAACACTTGTTATACATGCTATTTTAAAATTTTTATAACTTTCAGAAGAGTGAGTTTTAATTTAAAAGTTTATAACTATTCATTATATTTTTCCCACTTAATCCCAAAATATTTCTTTAAAAAGCTAGAGTTCAAGCATATTTATCAGCAAGTTAAATATAAAGATCAACAAAGTTTAAAAAGGAATGTAGTTTTGTTGAACAGCTAAAGTTGTAAATTAAAAATATGAAGGTAATAAATATTAATAAATAAACAAGAAATAATAAATAAACAAAAAATAAATATATATTTTGATTTTTATTCTGTTATAACCGTTATAATCTTATTTTTAATGATTATATATTTATTTTTAAAACATAGAATCAGAATTTGCTGTTATTGTAACGTTTTTTCAGAATCAATGAATTTTGGACTTGATTACTTTTTGTGGTAATTTCCATGTCATTTTTAGTCCCTCAAAAATTATGGTGAAATTCCTTCACAATGAACTAACCCCGTATAAATTGAGTAGCTGAGTTTAATAAAAAAAAACCTTGTTTGTGACTCTTGTGCCGTTTCCGAAGAAAGATCATATCACAAAAAACATCACAAGGTTTTAATATGAAAAATTAAGCGGGTTTGGGGAGTTAAAACTAAATCTGCAAAAAAACTATTCAATATAATCATTCCAAAAAAGTATATGATTGAATATATTAATTTTTGAAATGTGTGATAAATTCCGAAAATACGATAGATATATGTTGTTTCTAAATAAAAACCTGTTTTACCTACACGTTATAAATATTTTCATTCATATTTTGAAAATATTCTAAAAAAATAAAGCATCAAAACAAGTGGTTTTTGTGAAGAATATTTCAAGGAAATGTAATACATTAAAATAATTTCAGAGGATGATATTATTAGATTATAGATTTGCGTAGTTCCAATAAATATAATATAATTCATGGAAAACTTGTTTAGCAGTTCAGTAGCAGATTATTTTATTTTTAGATTTAACCTACCCTATGAAATATATATACCGATAAAAGTTTTATACTTAAAGTTTATTAAACACACCACTTTTCCCTGATAAAAGTGTTTAATCTTAAATTAATGTTTTCTGCAAAATATTTTTTTTTAATTTTTTTGGGCACTAGTAATTAACATTTTCTTTAGATTGAAGGACTATTCAAAGTTTATCTCTTCTAAGGATGCACCTAAAAATAACACCATATCCTCTTATTAAATCTTTTGCAATGATTTTTTATCTAACTAAAAATGCTTGAGTTATTGACGTTAGATAATATTTTCTTATAAAATTAGTCCATTAAACAAAAGAAAGAAACCTTAAAAATTTCGATATTCAAGTGTGACAGTTCTATATCTGAAAATCATTAAGTTCTGAACTCTTTTTGTCGCTGCAACTTTATCCTCTAATTTCAAAAACATGCAAAAAATTATTTTAAATTTAAGGTGATTTTAATTATAATGGCATACTCAGATTTTTCAAAAAATCTGGACATTGTGATATAAAAAAATGTCATTTGGGTCAGTTATTAACCTTTTACCTGCCGATGTTCCAAAATGACAACATCACTTGGAATCTCCTTGCACTAACATCACTTTTTCATACAGGAAACTGATACTTGCTACATAGAAAGCAACACTAAGATATGTAATATATTATTACCTTAAGATATGTTAATATGTGATTACACTAAGATATGTTAATATGTAATTACACTAAGATATGTTAAGATAAGTTATTTTACATGCCACTATTCTTCACCTACTATTTAATCTTTCTTGTAGAATTTATGACTCTTTTAAAAGACACAAATTTTGTCTGTTAAATCCCATGCTTCTGGGTCCAGTATATTTGGAGATTTCGGGTTAAGAGTTTTTCACTTACCTGTCAGTGATTGAATGAATGAGTCAGTCAGCGGTATTTTGCTTTTATAGATATAGATTTACACCCCATAGAATTGACCGAACGTCCTTTAACAGTCACTTTCCATCCACACTGCTTATTTTCAAGTTATTCAAATACTACCTCATTCCCTAAAAATCAAACACCATCATTTTTCACGACCAATCAAACCAACAACGTGTCAAACTCCTTCAAAAAAACCCAACCACCATCATCACCCTCCACAATCTCTCCCTCGATCCATCATCCTCAACCAACAAACACGCTCACACCGCTATTTTTTTATTTCATCAAGGCAACCGCCAGCTTCCTCTGGGAAGACGCCAGAAGGTGTTCACTAATGGCACCTTGCTCATCCAAGGGCTGGACGGCTCCGAAGACGGCGGGAAGTACCGCTGCCAGGTAGAGAGTGATGAAGGCATCAAGGCCTCCGTGGAGCTCTTCCTCAAGGTTCTGGGTAAGTGATCGATTGATTGGGGGTTCGCCCCCTCTGGGCCTCGATAGGGGGTGCTTTGTGTGGGAGGGTTGAAAAGAACGGGGTCTTTTGTTGGGGGATATGTGATTTAGGTGTTGGGGTTTTGCGTTTTTTCGTTGTTGGGGGAATTTCGTAATTTATTTGAGTTGTAGAAGAAATTTATTTGAAACATGAAGTATGTGTAAAAGGTATGTGTTACTGGATAGATTCGTGTTTATTCGTGGTTAAAAATAACGCTATGTATTATGATTTTAGGTACTTTGGTTAAACCCAAGTTGAGCATAGGTTATATATTTATTTTTACTGTAATAAAAATGGTTTTCAAAATTTGTTATGTAATGTTGATCAATATCAAACCGAATAATCTGTTTACGTTAGGCTGCATCAAATTATATTGGAAAATTATATGAATCTCAAATTTTGAAAATTTTTTGTAAACGAATTAATTAAGAGTAGTACTCAGATTTTTAAACGGAAATTAAAATAAATCCACATGCGTTATACATTTTTAAAAAAATTGTTTACTATCTACCACTTTTGGCATGCGGCAATCAAGATACAGTTACAAGTACTCGGACAAAAAATATTCATAAAATCAATCTTTTATTGATGAATTTTACATATAATTCTCTTACATAACTTTTCGAATTTCAATAATTCTATGTCTCTCTATAAATTGCAACACTAGTTCACATAAAGTTACTAGGCTTGGAGAAAAGCTGTTGAATATACTGCTTATTAAAAAGTACACGAAATGAATTAGTTGCGTGTCTGGATTGAATTTGATAGTGGTAAAAATTAATTAATTAGATTGTAAACCATGAAGTTATTCAGAGTTATCTATTTCACGAAATAAATATATAGCTTCAATTAATTAAATTTTAAAAACATACATACCTTTCTTATTTCTTTAATAATAGGGTTTCAAATTCAAAACACACAAAAAAAAACAGAAAGAATTTTAACAAGCACTGCAATCCCATGATTTATACCTTCTGAAAAAAAAAACAAAGTAAAAAACTGCTCCAAACTTTTACAGGTTATAATTAAACGATCATTTCGATTTTAATGATTCCTCCTTTCATTTTACTACCTTCAGTAAAAAACGAAACGCCGTCTGATTTTACGGTACATCATTAACTCGGAATTCCTTTTAAGAAAAATACTTCTTTCAAAGACAGAACATATCGAAGGGAATGACAACCATCAATATGTCCTTCGGACAAATAAAATCCCCATGCTGCAGGAAAATAGCTCGGGTCTTAGGCGAATTTATCCATAAAAGCAAGCTCAAGCTTTTAGCAAAACCATCTCCCACCATGAAAGAACACGGGCTTGTATCGGAAACCGTTAATCACTGCAGATATTTGCTGTTTTATGTGGTGCCACTGCCGGAGATGATACCAGTCAATACCAGCCAGATCTTAAAAGGACGTATCTGCAACGAAAAAAAGGCGAAATCAGGACCTTGCATTGAATGTCAAAATAAGAAGTATTGATTGGGATGTTTAGGTTTTTTGTGTCTTTTTTTATGTAAATAGGAGAGTTGGGGGCTTTTGAAATGCATGTCGTCTTTCCAATGGAAAAGTTTTATTCGAGGAGATAGAGGGGTTGCTATACCGCATTTGAAATTCAATCATTGGAAGACGTTGTTTGGTGAACTTTGATGGTTTTAAGTATCCTGCGCTTAAATTATGCTGAGTTTGAGGGTTCTGTTCAAGTAGGTTTGAAGGTTTCTTCCGAAACGTTGGTTTTAATTTACATATGTCACATGCAGTCGTATTTGATTGATAGTTTCTCCTTACGTGACATCACTATAGAAAGCAACAGTCTTGAAATAAAAAAAACATTCTAAAGTGTAAATTCAATCTTTGTATAAGGTTTGAAAGACTTCCGCTTAAATTTCGCAAATTGTTGTTCAAAAATGAATAAACGACAGCGCAATGTTGTGAATTCTTTGTTCGAGACTTTTGAAACACGGTATTAAAATACTCATTTAATATCACGTTACTCAGGAATTTAGTTTCTAAATGTATTCAAATTAACGTATTGAATTTTGAGCAATGTATCTTTCAAAAAATAAAATGATAAATAAATTACCGTGAAAGAAACTTTTTAAAAATTTATTAAAGGGTAAAATAAAGGTATAGTGGTTTGTTTAGAAAAATAACAACCTCTGGATGTAGTTTACGTCTCATAATTACTCTTTTATCTAACAGAATCTTAAGCTTCAATATTTTCAGCAATATATTATGAAAATAATAGGATTCACATCAACATGGCAAAAGAAGTTATTCGGAGATTTAGAAATTGCAATGCAAATAAGACTCATAAAACTTTTCCATACTCGTTATATATTGTTACTGTTTCGCAGAATTCTATATATCAGTTCTGATATTCCTTTTCACACTATAATTTCAAGTTACGTTTTGAAAACTAAACAAAACGCGCATGTGAACGATTATTTTTAAGCCATTATTATAAATGTACGATTCTTTCAATAGAGTCGTCCTTTTATTTCGTCCAGAAATATTCTAAATATCACAGTATCGAATATTCGCTACCCACATTACAAATATAAGTCACTAAACCCCATTATGCATTCCAGAAACCGTTCTTTTGTCACCTAAAGTTCCACCCCTCCCCAAACAAGCCTAAAGCCTCGATCACGCGCTTTCAAAAGATTTCTTTCAGCTCCACCTTCAGAAAACAAAAGCAACTGGGGAGAAACACGTATGGAGTATAGAACGCCATCCTATTTCCTCCCCACCGCTGTTTTTATAACCGCTTCGTGTTTCATAGTCGCTGAGAGATATAGAGAAATATCGCTCGATATCTCATTTTTCAGCTCCCCCGTCCTAAATGCACAACAAAGTTTATAGAGCGTCTTTTATACATACATCCATGCATCAGCTTTATTCCTCCTTGCGCTTCCAGTAATAAAAAAGGAATTCGGAGATCATTTGTGAAATGCATGTGTGAAATTGCGGCATTACCGTGCTCCGAGTGTCTAAACATTAAGGTAGTTATCTTTTATGATCGAAAAAAGTGGCCGTTTGTTTTATTATTATGCCTCATTGTTGAATTTTTATTCCCTTTGCATTGGGTATCAGGCTTCAGGTTTTTGAAACCCGAGTTAATACTGAGGAAGCGTCCCTCGGACTTGCGTTTATGTCCAACGATAAATTGCTTATTAATCTGAGAAGGCGTATTTAAGACGTCTAGGATTTTTTTTTCGTCTCCTAAATGTTCCTTTTCGTTTTCTGGGGGTGATAAAAACTATCTTCAAAACTTGAAGTCGTAAACGTCTGTGATGTGAGTACAGTTAAGAAATGTTCATCATGAAACTGGTAATTTAAACTTTTTAATGTAATGCGTGTGAGTTATAATACGATTTTCCGATTTTCATGAATACACAAAGAAAAAAAAATAATGAAATGTGAGTATTTAATACATTTTTTTATTTGAAACTTCGATACTTTTTCTAGCAATTAATAAATCATTACAAGTAAACGTCTAAAATTACTTTCTGGTTTTTAATATTTGTTTTTTAAATCCATTCTATGTTCAACCCAAAAACTGCACTCAGTCACTTTGATAACTCAACCCCGTATTTTTGGCTCTATACATTTTCGAAAACTACACTGTTATGTTTAATAATTCATACACAAAACAAAATTATAAAAGCATTTTCTCCTTATTGTATACCACATTCCATCAAAGTTAATTTATAAAACAAATCTGTCGTGACCTTTTCAGTATTTTACTCTATCATAAGAAAAAGTAAATAATATAATGACACTTTAAAGCAAATATCTAGCAAACCATTAAGTATTTACTTAACTAAACTAGTCAACTCTTAAAATGTTTAAGTCTCTGAAATTCCCATTAACAAATGTGCAAAATCCTTAATTTAAATCAAAACACATTCCTACCAACTCGAAGAGGCATTCACTAACATTAAGCAGTTAAGTACTGCTTTAAACAATATATTGTGTGATTAAATTAATTTTGTAAGCTAGGGTTTTCTAGTTTGTAAGAAGTATAGTAATTTCATTATAATGGTTTTTCTTTGTAATTTTTGCAGACCATTATAATTAAGTAATAATTAAAAGTAAATTACATATTATTTAAATGATTAAAGATGTATAAATGGGTACTGAAATAGTCTCTGTAATAATCTTTTTACTTAGTTTTGACTTTTAAACATAATTAAGTACCTAAAACATTGCTTGTTTTCACAAATACTCTGATTTAACGAATTGTAAGTTTTTCCCATACTTAAACCTTAGAACTTAAACGGCAATTTTAATTAACGTTTAATGTCTAAAATTTGAAAAACTTATTTTTTGGCATTGATTTTCCACATAATTGACATCATTAGACAACGCAGAAAAGTTAATTTTTGTAATCAAAAATATTGAGAGGATTTCTGGTACCGGCAGCATCGTGATGGTAAAACGCCATTGGCTTGTCCAACGTTAATTTAAACAAACAATATTTAAATCCTGTTCCTGTTAATTTTCCTGTATTAATTCTGTTAATTTTCATGTACAATTTTATGAAATCTCTATTTTAAGAACTGTAGGGGTATTCCCTACGAGTTCGTAAAAACGAACGTCTACTGTAGAATTTTTTTTTGTTCCGATGTGTTCAGCCACACGTTTCCCCAAGGAGCATTTCACTTATCTGGAACTTTGGGTTACGGCAATCAGGATTAACCAAATGATGGATCTCAGACTGACAAAAATGACACAATTTCATCCGATCGAGAACCAAAGGCATATGCAATAGTTAACGAGCTCGTATTACGTCTCCTTAGGTACTTTTGAGTTCTCATTATGCAATAAGATCAACTCCTGTGAAATTAAACCTTTATTTTAGTGCCCCCAGGAATCACCCCCTTCAGCTTCCCTTCGGGCCCCCAAGAGAGCATGCGGGCTAGCGTGTCTTGCAGCGTACCCACCGGGGACCCTCCTATCCGCATCTCCTGGCTGAAAGACGGGGCCCCGCTAGGTCTGGAGGCCGGCATCTCGCTAGAAATGATCGACGATTTTGTTGCCACGCTCGTCTTCAAGTCTCTCAAGCAGGAACACAGTGGAGTGTACACTTGCGTTGCTTATAACGATGCTGCCACAGTTAACTACTCGGTGCCCCTTTCCGTTAATGGTAAGTATGTGAGTCATGTTATTTCGTTTTGGTTATGCAAGCGAAAATGAACTTATGCCGCCATATCCACAGCCATCGCCGTTCCAGCAGCTAAAGAAAGAAAAAAATACTAGTTTTTGCTGACCCTGATTGGTGGAATTTTTCTTTGACCAAATATTTAACACTGACGCTGGTGGTTGTGAATATGGCTGTTGAAATCCATGAGAGAGGAAAAAATAGTCCTCGCAATGTATTTCACATGCAGTATTATGATATTTACTCCTACCCTTTATCATAATTTGCATGCTTAAGGGGAGTTAGTACCCTCTATGCCGATAATGTTAAATTCACCCTTTTTTATGGCAATTTCTCAGAAACTATTGGACATAGAAGCTTGAAATTTTTTGTGTATATTATTTAGATACTTGTCTTTATACTGAAGTGAGATTTTAACAAAATTATAATAATTATCATTTTAAAAAATATCATTTTTAAAAATTATTTAATATGTGTGTACATTTTTCTCAGAATCTACTGTATGTATAAGTAATACACTTGAAATTTTTACCATATGTTCCTGATATGTCGTTTTACCTACTGAAATGAGATTATAATGATATCTTATGGTAAACTCATTTTACAAGAGTTTTTGTAGAAAAAAAATGTTGATTTTTAAGAATTTCAGAGTAGGCTTTAAAAAAAAAAATGTTTTTAACCCTAATTATTATCATTTTGTTAAAATCTCATTTCAGTATAAAGACAAATACCTAAATAATAAACACAAAAAATTTCAAGCTTCTATGTCCAATAGTTTCTGATAAAAATTGCCATAAAAAGGGTGAATTTAACATTATCGGCATAGAGGGTATACTGACTCCCCGTAAAGGTAACCCTGGATAACACTCTTCATAAGGTAGCGTATAAGACATAGAATGTCGTAATAATGACCCTTACAAATATATAAAGTAAATAAATTATAATTGATCACAAATAATCACTTTTTTTCATAAATACTTTTTATCAGGAACTAAATATATAACCTAAAAATTTCCTTTAAAGAGTTAAGATGCGAAAACATATCGAAGCGTAAGCATACATTATTTATGAACGGTTTAATTTTTTCATTCTAAAAGTGTAAAATAATAATTTTAATAAATTTACCAGAACATGATTAATAATGTACATAAAATGAAGGTTCCGGGTTATTATGCCGTGGTCTAGTGAAAGTAAAACTCCTTCCTGACGTTTCGCCAGCATCTTTGGCCGGCATTTTCAAAGGGTATTAACTACCGCCTATTTCTGGGTCGAAAGTTATAAGGCGCTGCTGAGCCACGTGGTTCATCGTCATCAACCGGCAATAAAGAGAGAGGTGATTTGGTGACGTTTGATTGGTCTCCGTGTTGATGTTTTGCCGCTGCGTCATCAAGTTGCTCCGAAGGCTGTGTGTTGACGATGTTTTTTGTCAACACCGGAAACCAGGCTTTGTTTACTCGCAGAATTTCTTCTTTTTTATTAAAGTTATTAGGATGTTTGAATATTTCAATGGCTTCCCTTTGAAGACGGGTGTAGTAGTGCTTGGTTGTCGTGAGCACTCTAGTTTCATCATAATGAATTACATGGCCATCGGAAGTCAACACGTGTTCGGCTATTGCCGACTTTTCAGGTTGGAATAAGCGGCAACTACGTCTGTGTTCTTTTAGACGTGTCGCAACGCTACGGCCCGTAGTACCGATATATACCGCCCCGCAAGAGCAAGGAACCTGGTATACGCCAGTAGCCGAGAGAGGATCTCTTTTGTCCTTAGCTGACCTTAGTAGATTTTTAATTTGCTGAGTTGGTTTAAAAACCGTTTTTAAACCGTGACGCTTAAAAAGCCTTCCCATGCGATCCGTCACATCCTTGATGAAGGGCAAGTGAACTGTGCCAAGAGTCTGATCTTGATTTTTAGTGACACCGGGGATGTTTCTGCGAGGATGCAAGGCTCGACTTACTTCACGCTGAGAAAAACCATTGGCGAGCAAAGCACGTTTAAGATGCCGCAGTTCCCTGTGAAGTAGAGAAGGGTCACAAATCCGAGTGGCTCGGTGGAGAAGAGTCTTCATCATGGCCCGTTTTTGTCCCGGGTGGTGATTTGACGAACCATTTAGGTATCGATCCGTGTGGGTAGGTTTTCTATATACAGAGTGCTCAAGACTTCCATCACTTTTCCTGGCAACAAGTACATCCAAAAAAGGAATGGACTGGTTTTCCTCTTTTTCCATCGTAAACTGGATACGGGGGTGGACCGAGTTCAAATGACATAGAAATTCAGATAAGGAATGTTCGCCATGACTCCAGATCACGAAGGTATCATCTACATAGCGGAACCAACACGTCGGTTTTTTCGGAGCAGATTTAAGGGCTATTTCCTCAAAAAATTCCATATAAAAATTCGCGATCACAGGGCTGAGAGGGCTACCCATAGCAACACCATCAACCTGTTCATAAAAGTTTTCATTCCATTTGAAATAGGTAGTGGTAAGGGTATGGTTAAAAAGTGCCGCAATGTCCTCCGTGAAAATTTGTCTGATGTGAACCAGGGTGTCCTCAATGGGTACCATAGTAAAGAGGGACACGACGTCAAAGCTGACCAAAATGTCTCCCGGTTTTAAAATGAACGTCCCCAGCTTTTCTAAAAAATGGGTGGAGTCTCTTATAAAAGAGTCACCTGTTCCTACATAAGGACTCAGTAGGTTAGTTAGATATTTTGCCAATTCGTATGTTGGTGACCCAATTGCACTGACAATCGGGCGCAAAGGGATATTCGGCTTATGAATCTTCGGCAGTCCATACAATCTGGGGGGAAGGGCCTCCGATTTTGTCAGGCGTCTCTTGTCTTCAGGTGGAATGGACGAATTTTTAATAAGTAGGTTCGTTTTTCGTAGGATCCTAGAAGTCGGGTCCCGCTTTACCACTTGGTAAGTAGAGGGAACAAGAAGGTCCAGAATCTTTCTCTGGTAATCCGCAGTGTTAAGAACGACAGTCGCATTACCTTTGTCTGCGGAAAGTATGATAATGCTCTTGTCGACGTTTAGATCCTTCAAGGCTTTTCTTTCTTGGACGGATAGGTTAGGTTTTGGTGGTCTGGCAGTCTGCAAAATTCGGGCACATTCCCTACGTATTTCCTCTGCAGTTTCAGGAGGTAGTGAGCCAATCGAGGATTCCACGTTAGCTATAATGTCCTCGACAGGAAGTTTAGAAGGCACAACAGCAAAATTCCCCCCCTTGACCAGAACGGAATGTTCCTCATCGGTCAATATGTGATCTATGTGTGATACCGGGTGACATTTTGGTCAGCTTTGACGTCGTGTCCCTCTTTACTATGGTACCCATTGAGGACACCCTGGTTCACATCAGACAAATTTTCACGGAGGACATTGCGGCACTTTTTAACCATACCCTTACCACTACCTATTTCAAATGGAATGAAAACTTTTATGAACAGGTTGATGGTGTTGCTATGGGTAGCCCTCTCAGCCCTGTGATCGCGAATTTTTATATGGAATTTTTTGAGGAAATAGCCCTTAAATCTGCTCCGAAAAAACCGACGTGTTGGTTCCGCTATGTAGATGATACCTTCGTGATCTGGAGTCATGGCGAACATTCCTTATCTGAATTTCTATGTCATTTGAACTCGGTCCACCCCCGTATCCAGTTTACGATGGAAAAAGAGGAAAACCAGTCCATTCCTTTTTTGGATGTACTTGTTGCCAGGAAAAGTGATGGAAGTCTTGAGCACTCTGTATATAGAAAACCTACCCACACGGATCGATACCTAAATGGTTCGTCAAATCACCACCCGGGACAAAAACGGGCCATGATGAAGACTCTTCTCCACCGAGCCACTCGGATTTGTGACCCTTCTCTACTTCACAGGGAACTGCGGCATCTTAAACGTGCTTTGCTCGCCAATGGTTTTTCTCAGCGTGAAGTAAGTCGAGCCTTGCATCCTCGCAGAAACATCCCCGGTGTCACTAAAAATCAAGATCAGACTCTTGGCACAGTTTACTTGCCCTTCATCAAGGATGTGACGGATCGCATGGGAAGGCTTTTTAAGCGTCACGGTTTAAAAACGGTTTTTAAACCAACTCAGCAAATTAAAAATCTACTAAGGTCAGCTAAGGACAAAAGAGATCCTCTCTCGGCTACTGGCGTATACCAGGTTCCTTGCTCTTGCGGGGCGGTATATATCGGTACTACGGGCCGTAGCGTTGCGACACGTCTAAAAGAACACAGACGTAGTTGCCGCTTATTCCAACCTGAAAAGTCGGCAATAGCCGAACACGTGTTGACTTCCGATGACCATGTAATTCATTATGATGAAACTAGAGTGCTCACGACAACCAAGCACTACTACACCCGTCTTCAAAGGGAAGCCATTGAAATATTCAAACATCCTAATAACTTTAATAAAAAAGAAGAAATTCTGCGAGTAAACAAAGCCTGGTTTCCGGTGTTGACAAAAAACATCGTCAACACACAGCCTTCGGAGCAACTTGATGACGCAGCGGCAAAACATCAACACGGAGACCAATCAAACGTCACCAAATCACCTCTCTCTTTATTGCCGGTTGATGACGATGAACCACGTGGCTCAGCAGCGCCTTATAACTTTCGACCCAGAAATAGGCGGTAGTTAATACCCTTTGAAAATGCCGGCCAAAGATGCTGGCGAAACGTCAGGAAGGAGTTTTACTTTCACTAGACCACGGCATAATAACCCGGAACCTTCATTTTATGTACATAGATCCGGCCGTGAAAGCCTGTCTTCTTTTATGATTAATAATGTTCTGCATTTCTATAATTTTTCGTATATATTTCTATTTATATTAAAATGGTACTTAAACACTTATAAGTGTATAAATAGAAGTAAATAAATAGCATAAATAATTATTTGCATCTATTTCAGTGTTATTCAGAAGCATTTAAATTAAATTTGACTACGATAAATAAATTTATCTCATTATACCGTGTAATTTTGCCTGTAATTATGCATGAACATAAATAATGTATTAATGTTGTATAATTGACTTCATTAGTAATTTTCTTCGAAACACTTAAAGTATTCCACCCACCATCTTCCAAAATAATTTAAATAATTAAGTCCAAACAATGGAGAAAATTCAGCTACACAAGTTTTGAAAGCGTTATTAGTATAATGATTTAATAGAATTTAGACTGCTTGATATATGCGGTCTCGAATATCGAGGCCGTATAGTGAGTACATGTTGAACTGCTGAATTCCTAGCCATGTATAGGACTAACGAGGCGAAATCTATAGAGATCAGTCTCCTTGAATTAGATTGGAGAGGGTAAGGGAGTTAGTTCGCATTTAAGATATCATGCCCTGTGAGAATGAGGAGACATTGGATAGCATTTTATAAGAGGCGTCAATTAGTTCTATCAAGCTTCTTGAGAAATTTGGTGGTATAACAAAATGTATTGGGTTGGGGTATTTCTGTATTGAATTACTTTACTACAAGATTTTGTTTTGAGTTGCAAGTGTACTCGAATCAAACGCCAAATAAATCCCATTTGATGAAGCCTTCAAATTTTAAATCATAAAAAACTCTACAAACTCTGAGATTTCTCGGAATTTCTTTTTTTTTAAAAAAGCAAAAACTTAAAAATCATCAATGTTATGCATATGTTAATTATCATTACAATTATAATACAAATAATACAAATATAATTAATTATAATACAAATATGTTACATTATCATAAGTACCTAATTAAATTAAAGCAAAATATTTTGTATTTATAAATATATACTGATATTCATAACTATTAAAAATAGATCTTTTAATACCAAAAAAGTAATTAAAAAATCGTTTACCCCTGCCAGTAAATCTACCAGTAAACTTTTAACCAAAATATAACCTGTGTATTATATAGTAGAACATTGTATTGTTCAGTGATAAAGGAGAAAAAATTCCTCTTTGGTTCACAGAGGGAGGTTTTCGTGCCCCATTTTCCCTTACTTAATGATTAGTGTTTGACCGTCGTAGCTTACAGATTAGATAAGATGTAGCCGTGTTCCTTTTATTCTATTCATAGCGAAGAATAGAAGAGACTAACATTTCTTTGAGATATCACCTCCTTCTTTCTACACTGTTTTCATAGACACATTCAAAAAAATGTATAATATGTGTATTACTGTCTACGTTAGGAATGAAATTAAAATATATCCTAAAGCTTTGTTTTAATTTTAAATGAACACTTTTTATTCATGAAAAAACTTGAAGGGAAAAATTCCTCAAATTGGCAAATTTCTATGTATCACATTTTTTCAACTTGTCACTTCAGTTATAATAATTATATAATAGTATATAGTTTGTAGTGTATAGGTAATTACATGGAGGGACGAGTCGGGTCATTCGTATGGAAGTAAATTACCAAGTTTTAAAGATATTGAAGTTCAATATATCGATATTCTTTGTCTATCTAACTATATATGATAGATACTACATCATCTAACTTATTCAAATGTAATTTCAGCCCCTCCACGATGGAGAGTTGAACCAAATGATCAATTCGTCCCCGTTGGCGGTACTATAACTCTAGACTGTACTGCAGACGGAAGACCTGAGCCAAGAGTCATTTGGAAAAAAGGAGATGGTAAGTTTTAAGAAAATCTCTCTCTCTCCCAAGACTATCCATTACTTGCAATTAAGTTGCATGATATCATCATACGTTCGTGGCACATAATTTATCAAACATATATTTTTCGTTCTGGCTCTTCAACTAGGATTTATTTATATAGATTTTGTCTATTGATATAAGAACTGAAAATGATGAATAGAATAATCTGTTATGTGACTTGGCTTATAGTGATGGTTAAATATTGTTCAGTAAAGAAAAATAGTAAAGATATGCTGAATAGAATTTGAACTTCTTATGCATTTGAAGTGACGTAAGTATTGATGAATACTGAAAATATAAATGGAATGCACATGTATCTAACTCAAATAACTTTTAATTGTCATCTATTAAGTTCGATAAAGAATTTAAATTGATTAACTTAGCTCTTAATTTATAAAGGGTTTATAAGGGTTGTAGAAAATTTTATTGATTATTAACACTAGAACGACGGGATGGGCTTTTTTGGCCCATCGCGCTGTTTGCGGCTTAATCATTTCAACTCTAATCAACCGAATGGCTTAAAATTTTCTGACTTTTCCTTATTTGGTTCAATTAAAGTGCATACCAAACCGTTTTCATTTTAGTCTCATAGGAGCAAAGATAGCGAACCGTATACCTAGAAAGACGGAGCGGGCTTTTTTGGACCGTACCACCTCTGCTGTGTTTTCCTTGCTTCGTTCCGCTCGTATTTCCATGAAATTTTCCTAGAAAGGGAAGGGGATCTTATTTGTTTGTTATCTCTTACAAGTGTTATCTCTTTCAAGTTCCATTCAATTCGATTCGGTTTAGAACGCCCCTTTCTCAGTTGGGGTTGTGGTCGAGGGGAGGACGTTTCAAAGGAAGAATTTATGGTGCCCACCATAAAGATAAAGGTTCTCACCATTAAATTTCGGTCAACAAGGTGACCAATAAGGTTTGTTTCTCACAAAAGAAAGACATTTTACAATTTTAACTGCACCAGCTGTTTTCTTTGAATGGGGAAATTGCTAACCTTCATTCCCGGTTGATGCATTGAAAATGATGCGTTGTGAAGTGTACCCAGCCATACTGGGGAAAAGAAAGGAACTTAACAACTCACAGCTATTTTACAATATAAAAACTGTGTGAAAAACTAAAATCCGAAGCAAAACTAGCCTGGTTGGAACACTTAGAAGAAACCGTAGAGAGGTTCCGCCAACTGCAAAATTAGGAAAACAAAATCTCTATTCAACAATTGTTTATTTAAAAAAAATAAAGACATAACCTTAACTACACAACACCGTATTATAGACAACTAGAAGGAAAAGAAAAAGCCGGATACTATAGCTTACTACAACGAAACTAAGTATGGAATTGACATCATTGTGGATCAAGTGATACGACTGTATAGCACCAAATCAGGCTTTAGCTGTTGGAAGGTTGGCCTATGCATGTTTTCTATAACATATTAGGTATCTCTGCTGTAAATGCATGGATCTTATACAAGGTAGTAGCCGGAAAAAAGAAATTAAGTCGTAGAAATTTCATCTTGATATTATGTGAAGAGCTCCGTGCCCCTTATGTGTCTGCCAAAGAAACAACCATTTATACCATAAAAAGGGGGGGGGGAAGCATAAAAAGAGAAGACAGCAGTGAGAAAAAGGGTTATTTGTAGAATTATAGTATCCTCTAAAGAAAACCATACATTAAAGACATGTTTCGACAGTAAAAAATTGGTTTGTGGAAAATGCGCATTTAGAGAAATGCTTTGTATCCATTGCTCCAAATGTGCAAAATACGAATAAACAGGTCAGTTTTAAAAACTTTGCTTTATTTATTGAATGGGTTTTATTAATTATTCCTACCAGTGTCATTTATCTAGAGTAGCAACTCATTTATCAGATCTATGGATAAAAATATAGCCAAAGCACTTTTCATGCCCATAATTACAATTTATTTTAATAATTAAAATTATAAAATCCTATAGAAATCTGAAGATTGAGTCCCTATCTTATACTCTAACAGTTAATTATATGATATTATTACATTTTAGATGTATAATTAGCTCCGTATTCAAAAAATCAGAGATGGGCCAAAAAGGCCCACTCAGTCTTTCTAGGTATACAGCATAGTGCCGTCTTTCTAGTGTTAAACAACAAAAAATATAAATGAACAATTCCTCCATAATAATTATCCAAGGTATAATTCTAAAATATTATAAGTATCAAAACATATAATAAAATCAAGTCAGTTAGTTTCATTGATAAACGCATCATTTGGATCATTCTTACAATTAAGACATTGCAATCCATAAAATCCAAATCATAATAAGGTTTTACAAAATCTTTGGCTTTAATATACATTGGTTACCTTATTTATGTTTATGCTCAACCAATTTTAGGAAGTTTGAGTAAATGGAGAAAACCACATGATTTGTTTCCATTATTTAGTTAGATACATTTATAATGCCTGCTCATTATCGAAAAATTTTGGATTTTCACTTATTTATCTTATTTAACACAATTATTTTTAAATCGATTTATCATCAAAATAAACAAAATGATAAAATACAGTTCATAAATAACAATAGATAAAGTGAAGAAGTTTTAGTACTCAGAAATCAGGACACTTTATTTCTTTATAATGTGTTGTCATCCACTATTATTGGGTTAAATAACAGTACATAACTTGGCTAACATTATATATGAGTTTTTTATCTAATAAAATACATCGCTTTAAAAAGCAAGATATTATGATCCTGAAATTAAATGATTGGCAAAACGCCATTCCGAACCATTCCTTTTTTAAAAAAGACAACCAGCCAGAAAAGCCACTTACAGTTAACTCTATATCCCCCACCCTCTTTATTCGGCACCTCAAAAACTCAATTTATATGCAAAACACCGAAGAAAGCAAAAGCGAACGGACATTATTGTCCTCATAAATACCCCTTAAGCCACGCTCTAAATTTCTTTTATGACACTATAATATGACATCTTCTTTTTAGGCAATAACCGCTAAGTAATTGATAGCTAAATGCCTCAGTAACGAACCTCGAAATTGCCCAAAGTGAATAAATACGCTGCAGACTCAATTTATCGGCATGTTTATGCCCAGATGTATTGTGGGACCTCATAACAGAGCGTCTTTTGGAAATTGCTATCTTTCGACAAGGTTTCCCTCTCGGTGATTTATAAAGCGAGTCCCAATAAAGATAAATCCTTCCAGGTGCGAATCTATCCACGGAATTTATCGCGAGTGTCACGGGTAAGGAAATGACAAGAAAGTTACCCCGGGGCTTGGAGAAGATGAGCTTTTATGCGGCCCCGTGAATGACCCACCCGGAAGAACTGGGGAGTAAATTGAATTTCTGACCTGATATCGTTGCATTTATCAACTTTTCTCTATCGATTAGTGGGTTGGAGAGAGAGTATTTGGGGTGCTGCGAAAGTCTCTGGCCCCATTTAAAATTTACAAGATCATGCGTCACCCCGATGAAGTGTGCTGGAATAATTTATTGTGCGACGGAGCGTGTTTGTAATGTAAAAATGAATCTTTTAACGGTTATATAAAAAGATATTTAGCTTTTCGTCTAAAAGCAGTTTTTTAAATTAGATTTCATTTAAACTCCAAATGCTCATTATTATTACCATCAACAGCAATGATTGAACTCATTATTTTTATTTGGATGTCATCTACAATTTAAAATGAACCTATTAGTCTGCATAGTCTTCTTTTCTTTAGTATTTTGTTTGTAAAACTTAATAGTCTTAAACGTTTTATAAACACTGCATTATTTAGAATTATTTATGAATATTCTTGCATCTATCAAAAATTTCTACTTGTAACAGAAAAAATTTAAAAAAAAAGTAACCAAATTGCATTACTATCTTTCAGTAATCGTGTAGAGTATTCAAGCGTGTGCTGATATAACTAACCCAGTAACCCAAGCGGTAAAAAATTATGAATCTATAAGGAAGAGCAGTACAGAGTTTATATTATTACCGTTTTTCGTCAAAAATGCCTTGATAAAATACGCTTATGACGTAAAACAGTGGGGTTAAAGTAGATCCACTAAAGCTACGAACCTTCCATAACTAAGTAACACATATGCTTTGTTTAATACAATAGTTTTAAAATTGGTGTGGTATGATTACATTTCTATAGTAAAAAATCCTTATTTCGAGTTATTTTATACAAGCATTTCACTGTATCAAACACCAATCGATATTTTAGAGAAATATTCAGAGGTTTTTGGTAATATATTAGTAGAAATCTCGTATTGCATACACATAGATGCACACATTACTTTCTAATTATTTTGAAAAAAATAGAGAATTTATACACAGAAATTTCAACTTGAAACTCCATTTATAGCTAATGAATATGCCAGTTTTATTGCT
The DNA here is from genome assembly GCA_963680715.1 of Tetragnatha montana. Lineage (NCBI taxonomy): Eukaryota > Metazoa > Arthropoda > Arachnida > Araneae > Tetragnathidae > Tetragnatha > Tetragnatha montana. Next base: position 14,619,328 of record OY796685.1, read on the forward strand.
TATTTTTAGCTAATAAATTAACTTTGAAGACTAAATTTTGGTGAATTATACGTAGAAAGATCCATATAGTATGTCCGTCCACCATATACAAGATAAATTACGATAAAAGATTTCTAAATGATGACATCAAGTTCTCAACTAACGATATGGCTATAACAATACACTGCACATTGCATGCACCACCTGGTACTAAATCCCCACATAAAAACTCACTTCCCTCCTTCCCACAAACTGTCCTTCCATGTAAATGAACCCATCCCCAATTCCACACACCTCCCAAAGGGCGTTCCGGAAACTGACGGCCCCGTTTATTTATTCATTATGCAGAAGACAGCGGTGATTACCGGACAGTGATCAGCGGCTCTCACGTCCAGACGCTGGTCAACGGATCCCTGGTCATCCGGGACGTGGAACAAGACGACGACGGCCGCTACATGTGCGAGGCCAGCAACGGGGTCGGCACTCCCCTCAGCACGGTGGTCAAGCTGACCGTCCACGGTGAGGCATCATTGTCATTGTAATTACCGCGTTTGCATTAGGCGCATTGTTGGTGGCGCTTAGGGGGAACTATAGTGGTCATAGTGAAGGCTTTGTTAGGGTCTATCCATACGCTATATTATCACATCAAACTCGTATATGTTACGGGCAAAGTAATTAATCGGGCATTACTAATAATGCCCGAAGTGGAGGCGGGCAAAGTGATAAATTTCATTCATAAATGCCATTAAATTTATCACATTGCCCGTCTCACATCGGACATTATTAATAATGTCCGGATTTATCACATTGCTCGTAACACATACACACAGTACATGTATTGTTTTTTATTCATATTGTTACATTTACGATAATTTAGAGTGTTTAGAAAAAAAAGGAAGTCATTCCTGTTTTTTGATAATAAGTTCTTTATTTTTGTTCTTAATTGTCTTTTGATTAAAGGCAAAAAACCTTCCTATAAAATGTCGAATGATTTGCTCTACTTAACTTTTATAACTAAGTTTAAAAATCCAAGGTAGTAATTTGCACTCTGTAAGAGATTTAAGCTTGTAATGCTTTCAGGATCACTGGATAACTTTTGTAAGCTCTGAAAAGGTGCAAAAAGATGGTCATAGTAATTTGTACCCAACCAATCGTACAATTGCATGCTTATATATTTTGCATTGAACAATTTAACTAAGTTGTATTTTTAAACTTTGTGATCATTATTCGCATTAGCAGCTACTGCCATTCATTTCATTTTATCTTTAATTATTTTTTATTTTTTATTCATACACAAAATAACTTTCTACAGAAAACGCAACACCAAAGGAATAAATTATAATCGTATTGATTTTCATAATGATTTTATTTTTTTAAGGGAAACATTAAATTTTTCTATATGATTTACATTTTTGAAGTAAACACACGCTATATATTATTTATTATAATAAAGATAAAGTTTTTTATTCGTGTTCGTGTTACTACTTATAATACATTATAATCCATAAATTATCCCTTTTACGTAATATATAATTTAATATTAGTTTTATTAAAAACTAAGCATTTCAATGTTAATGTATTTTAAGACTTCGTCGATTAGAAAATCAAATGAAATAGCTCAACCAAGAACTACTTAAGTCAGGTAAATCTTGTGGAGATTACTAGAATTGCAAGAACTACGTATATAACTAAAACTTTTACTTAGATTTTTTTACTTGCATAAAACATGCATTTTTTCTTGTGCACAAAGTTTGTCATTGGTTATGAAAAACTTCAACATATACTATCCATGCAAACATGTCAAAATCTACAAAGAACATAAAATTTACCTTGATAAGTAACTAGTTTAAAAGACGTTTGTGTTAACTTTAAAACACGAAAATCTACTTGAAACATGTTGATTATCAATTCACTTTCCATCCCTTTTTACTTTTTTTTCCTGAATAGCTTCACTCCCGTAAAATTCAATGGCTTAATTATTAGCTGTTTCATCCGCTAATAGGTAATTCAATTAGGCATAACAAACCCAATGCTTTTTTTTCCAATATAACTTTAATTAGAGTGATGGTGTTTTCATTCCACATTTATTACGATAACAAAACGTAGAAAGGATATCATTATTTCTCCAGCGTGTTTCTCGTCTGAAATTTAATTACAATTTGTTTGAAGACACGTGTTTTATTTTGTCTTTATTAAAACCAGTTCCCTATACCATATGAAGGGAATTTTTAATACTTTTAATTAGCGTGTTTGCAGGGAAAGCTTCAACTTTTATTTCATTTAGGGTCTTTCTTCTTGTTTGCATTGATGTGAGGCCTCCGTGATGTAATTGAATTTGCATTAGCTGGATTTTAGAAATGGATAAATAGGATTATTTTTATAGAATATGTAGACTTTCCTTTAAAGGTATTTTCCTGTATGATCAGTAATCAAAATCTATTTGCTATTCATTTATATATTTTCTTAGTGAGGTATTATGTACATTTTTATTTTTAGTATTACCAATAGTGTACCGAGTTTCTGAAATAAAGAGGTAAAATGTTTCAATAAGTATCATTATTACTATTCGTTACAATTTTTCTTCCGATTCACATTCTCGAATAAAAGAAGATAATGTTTAACTCTTAAGGGGACTTACATTATGGATAAATATTAGAAACGTAATTAGAACTAGGCATATTGCAAAAGTTATAGTACTTTTTTTTCGTAACTATAGCAAATAGAAGCGTTATTTGAACAGGAAAAAACTGGATACATTTATTTAATTTTATTTCCTTTTTTAATATTTGAATAGTATTAAAACATTTACTAAGTTTACTTTTACATATACGTAAAAATGTATAAATCAAAATGAAATGAGATATTTATTACTTTTCTATCATATTATATAGATAAACTCATAAACTAAAACATGAACTAATTTTATTTGCAGATTAGTTTGTAATAAAAACGAACAAATTGCAATAATGACTATTTATAAATTCATCGGAAAAACGAGATTGATTTTATAGTAATTTTGACAACATAGATCAGATAAATAATAACAAAAGTCTTATATTACCTATTTTACAACATTCATTTTTATACTATACTTATTTATTAATCTTCTGCACAACAAAGCCTTCTACAAACTATTACATTTTGGAGAGTTTTGACAACCAATGATTAGAAATATATGTATAATCCTATCTAAAAGTTAAAAAAAAACTGTATGAAAATATCTGATTACTAATTTAATGTTTAGCAAGTTTAAAATTCGAATAAAAATGTCCTTTGGAACTTAAAGGTATTCACATGATTTCCTTTTATTGAATACAAAAACTTGTGTCTGAAACTACTTTTTTTCATTCGGCAGTTTTAATTTTAAGATATTTAAAGGCCTAACAATTTATTAGCATGAGTTTCAATATTTCTTTATGACATAGTAATTTTAAAAAGAACCTTCCTACCTACCTTTTGATTTTGTAAGGTCAAGTTACTAATATCTACGTTATCTTTTAATTTTGTGTAACATTTCGTCTTCTCTTAGTTTAGCTGATATAATTGTGAAATTTTCTTAAATTTTGCTTTCAGTTCCAGCCAATTTTAAGCAGAAATATCTATCACAGACAGTTCGGACTGGAGAATCTGTTACTCTAAAATGCGAAGCCTTTGGAGAAAAACCCATGACATACATGTGGTTAAAAGATAAGCAACCTTTTGGAGGTTTAAGTCATCCTAGGTTAGTTATAACTTTAATCTCTAACTACAGTGCTTTCATGTAATTACTTTACCATAATCAACACACTATTGTATACACGTATCATCGTATACATTTAGTACCCTAACCTTTAAAGATTCTTAGAATATTGCCGTTCTCACTCAGCTGTCTCTATATGAAAGCTGAAAAGTGGCTTAAGTTTTTTTTTTCTTCCCACAATTACAGTTCTAATGTCCACATTTGACAACAACAAATCTCTGCATTTTAAGACAACAATAATCGGCAGTGTATCTCTAAATTGGCGAATCTCCCTGCGAATAAATTTGTCTTGAAAGTGGAGATACTGTTTGCCTACCAAAAGTTTAGCTCTGGCCTAGTTGTCTGGTTGTGGCGGATGCTATAGAAACAAGACCGGTTCATTTTAAATAGAATTAGTATTATGATTTGGCGGGGATTAAAGCCGACGGAGGATTATTGGCAGAATTTTTGGTCATCTCAAGCACGGTCTTCTTATCGGAATCGATGTAGTTGCACGCATATGTAAGAAGCTGGGATTAGTGAACTGTTAAAATAATAAACAAAGAGGACTAGTGATGCAATGCATTAATTTGCCCAGTGGAAAATGAGGAGTGTCCTGTTGCCCTGGCAACATAAATGTAAACGAGAGGTAAACAGACAGTAGATGGTTCTTGTTTCAAAGCCCTCAATTAATCCCTATCCCTCTTCTAAAGCTTAAATCACGGATAATGAAGAGCCAAATAACCAGATTAGCGAACACTCGCTCGGATACAAACACAACCATTCACTTCGTCACTATCGCCTACAATTGCAAGCTGACAATCAAAACGCTTCCACCTAAGTGAAATCAATTCCGGTTCCATCACACGCATGTCCCCTTAAAATACCCTTGATGCAGGATTCTCATTCTGTCTCGACAATACACTTACGGCCCGCGTCCTAATCTTGGCTTTTCGATATCTGTCACGGCTTTAATAATGGGCCAGGCGATTCTGACGTTAATGGCGCCGTAGCTGCTGCCTCAAGGACAGTTCCTGCAAATCATTTGTCGGGAGATATTGAAACTTGGGGGCTTGATAGTTATTTTATCCTTATGATGTATTCTGATTTTATGTTCTTTTGGGGAATGGCGCTCCTTTCTGATTTGTTAGAAGGTGGGAGTGTGATTTGGATCCTTGGGAAATGGGTGTGTTACGCTTTGATGGTTAGGGAGCTATTTGATTGTTTTTAAATTGTGATAATTAGCTTTAAAATTTATTAAAGATTTTTTTTGAAATATATGATAGTTTAAACTTAAATCAACATGATTCTTTTAAATAAAACTATCAAACGTTATTTTAAAAATAAACTGATTTATTAAAATACATTTATCTTAAAATTTTCAACATCAAGTAAGTTTTTAACATATGTATTTAAATTAATGTTCCATTAAAGAAAATGTATTATTTAATATGACGGCATTTATTTGAAGTAAAAAAGTATCAAATATCAAAATTCTTACTTTTGATTACGGATAGTGTTTCATCTAAAAAAGTGAAATAACTTCACCTTACTACTTATTACCATTTTATTCATTTGTTTTAAAAATATCTGTATCTTCAGATTACATATAAATTAGTGTACTTTAAGAATATATAATTCTTACATTTGATATGTGATTCGAATTCTTTAGAATTGGAAATTTTAACCAATTTTTCCATTGAGATCAATAATTTAACAAAAGGGGAAGTCACGTATTAGTAAAAATATTCTAAGACAAGTAAGAACAAGTCACCAACTAGAAATATTCTCCCTGTTTTAAAATTAGTTTCGCAGCACGAACCACTTTCTAACATCCTTTTATGGTTTGTAAAGTAAAAGATTTCAAGCGTTAATTTAGTTTAAAACAATAAAAAAATAACCACGAGGAGAGAAAAACTTCAGTTTATTCTAATTTATGAAAATTAAGCTTTTACGCAGTAAAGAACTTTCCAAAAACAGATCTCCCCAAAAAACAAAATTACCTCCTTTGTTACTCCTCGACGAAACTCCCTAAAATACAACCTCAAAAGGCTTTCCGAAAAACTAAAAGTATTTCCTTTAAACCCCCTTTCTCTAAAACACGCGGCACATTAGCATCAAAGTGGCTGTCTACACATCTCTTAACACCAACCAAGGGACCTCTTGCACTAATAATATGAACCGAGAAAGCCCCAAATAAAAGTGAGCAAAAATCCTTAATCCAATTCAGAAAGTGGAAGCGACAAAAGAAGAAACTTGGCCAGAAAAGGGAGATAAAAGAGGCAAAGAAAACAACTGTAGGGCAGAGAAAAACAAGGGAATGAAACTGAGAGAAAATATTTTTCCCTGGCTCCAGTGGCGATGCCCCTATTTCAGGTGATGTTGATCTCCTATTGGCTATTTTCCACTCTTCATCTTGGCCAAGCCCTCCCGTGGGACCACTCCGGCCAGATTGGACCGATCGTATCTGTCTTGCGAAAGTCCAATCTCCGAAAGGGCTAAAATCGACCGGCTATGACAATGGCCACTCGAATCGTTCTTTGTTTTATTCTCTTGTCACAGTTATGCTTTCCGATGATGGTTTTCTACTTGTTCTTCTTCAGTCTCCCTGCAGTGTAGTGGCGGTTTGAAGGAGTGCCGCGAAAACCCTGAAGATTGTTTTTGGCATGTCTGGTTATTGTCGGATTGTTATGTCCTAAAAACTTCTTATAACTTTGGTCATGGGGAAAATTTTGAAACTTGTATCCGCCAATATCGCTTGACATCGGTAACCCATGAGTAGATATTTTCTGACCCCCCAGCGTACGTATATAGTAAAAGTAACTGCCAGCTAGTGCGGGTTTCAAATCCATTTTAGTCATTGATGTTCGTTTCCTATGGAGATGTATCAATGCGCTCTCCCCTGTAAAATATGTTTAAGGGTTTAAAAAAAGAGATGCATGAGATAATATTTATGTTGGCCGGGTAACAGTACTCTACCCCCGTGACTTCGATCCACATGAATATGTAACCCTAAGTGGGTACTGATATGACTATTCCTGGATCAAGGATGTTAAGATCCACTATTTGTGAAAATACCTTTCTGCTCCAGAACAAAACTGAGGAAAACGATATATCCAAAAATTAAGGATTATGTTAATGATGACACAAAACTTGGTTACATCATCATCAATGACATTCGTGTCATAAGATCTTCTAGTAAGTAAGAATGAAAATATGTGACCCTGGGTTAAATTGCCTCAACAATAGTTTTAGAGGGTAAAGAAACCCATTGATAATGTAGTTAAGTTAAAAAGAAACGCCCTTGTAAGAGCCATTTAGCAAAAAATGTCTGCTAGTATTTGTAAAAAATAGCATAGAATAACCATTTCATTATACCTCATACTCCATTATGAATGCTACAGATTTTTTACTATAATATTTTAAACTAAATGCAAAGTAGAATCAAAGTTTATGAGCCAAGTTTAGATCACAAAATATTTTATTTTACCCTAAAGCTAAACATTACAAGAACTTAATCGCCGACCAATTTTTCAACAAGTCCGCCCATACTCGGAGCAACCAAATTCTTTGCGGGAGTACATGACAAATATCTAAAGAACTATATCTCTACGACAAAATCAGGTAAAGATATGGTATCATGGATATGGTTAGTCCAATAAGATCCAAAAAAGTATTTATGAGATATTACATCATATTTAAAAAATAAAAAATCATGATAGATACCTCAATTTTCTTTGGGCATTTTTATGTACTCTAAGCTATAGGAATCTTTCTGAGTAAAAGTTAGGCATCCTTGTTGAAAACCCCTCTAAATAGCCACTCAAAAGTAATTGAAATTGCATATGTATTCACATTAACAAAATCCAATTAAAGAACGCCGATGAGATGTGTGTATTGATTTGTTTTAGGTATATGCTACGAGAACAAATGCTGAGTTCGGGACATTTATCTGAGTTAACCATACATGTTGTTGAACGCCAAGATAACGGGATGTACACCTGTGTAGCCTCTAACTCATTTGGACAGGATGAAAAGCACAACCAGCTTACAGTGCAAGGTAAGAAATATTTGGGCTTCAGGTAAATTCTTAGTACTAAATAATATAATTAAATGAAACTAATTATAATTACTACACCGAAGTTTAATAACAGTATAACAAAGTATAATGAAATGGTATACAAATTATAGCAGTATTCTGACCTTCTTATTAAATTATAGTGATTAATTAATATTATCTTTAAACTATAATTTAGAACTAAGAAATTATGTTAACTATGAAGATGTGTTATGATTACTACTAGAACTAGTTCTACCTTACACCCCAGAGCCCTTGGTCATGAGAACAAAGAATTGACATCGTAGGCCTTGACTCCTTAAGGCTGTTGGGCCTATGAGTTTAGTTATGTCTCCAATTTTAAACTAATCATCTTCTCATAAGAATTTGAATTAAAATAAACGCAATGTGCGTTAGAAAAGGAGTATTTTTCACCATAACCACTGGTTCGGGAAAGGTTCGGGAAAGGTTTGCAATGTGCGTTGTTTATTTTCTTCATAAACAACGAAGTCTAGACCATCATTCAATCATTCCGTTAAAGATAAATACCTTACTGAATTCCAAAGTTTCTAAGATACTAGAAACAAAGGGGATTCTCAATAGAAAGAAAATTCCACATTACTAGGCTGTCTTGAGTGCTACGGATAAACACCGCCATGAATTATTTTTATGAATTCATTTACTTTATCTCCGAAGCAACGCAAGTTAATGAGGGCAACTAGTTATGATAAAAGCTTTTAACTTACCTTTATCTTCAAACTCAGTGTACCTTTAGATAGAAGAGAAGATGAACCGACTTTGTAAACGAAGCAAACATATCTTAGAGTGGGGGTGAAGTTTGAGTTTGGAAGCAAGCCACGAAAATAATTTTTCTCAGTAACTGGGGACTTGCGTTCAAGATTCATGAATTTAATATTTTAAAATGCATGGTTTCTGTTAGGTTATTAAATTAAAATCAAGTTGTTTTGTAAAACCAAATGTTTGACTTCTTTGTATTAAATTTTATGATGATGATAACTAACAGAAAACGTTCCTTTGTGTTTTACTTGATGAGGCTTTATGCTTCTCCTCAGGAAAACATGCATATATTTTACAATTATTTTTACGTGTCTGATACAGAAAAAGAGCGCCACAAGGTGTTTTAGTTCCCAATAATTAGAAAGTTTAAAAATTTGGAAGAAACCGTACTAAATAAGCAGTTTTATTGAGGAAAACAACAATATTTGGGAGATATTTGAATGTTATACACTAAATTCTAAAAACCCTCATTTATTTTACACGCCTTTTCATAAATGTTATGATTTATATCATTTGTAAATTTTTGTTACAAATATGGGTTTTAACTCGTCATTTTTCTGTTTCTTGAAAATTTTGCTGCTAGAAATATTTAAAAAAAAATTCAAATGTAACGAAATTGTCACGATCATTGATCAAATATTTCTAATGGCTATTTTAGAGCGCCCGGACCCTCCGACGAACGTCGAGGCTCTTCACACTGGTGCAAGAAAAGTTGTGATACGCTGGAGCAAACCTTTCGATGGTAACAGTCCAATTGTGAAATACTTGATGCAGTACATTGAAGGAAAAGGTAATCAATACTTAAAAACGCCATATTTCTAGAACGTTAATCTATCTTTCTTTAAATTCGAGAATTCATTTAATTTATGGGTAATTTATTTGTTCAAAGAATTTAACAGAGATGAGCATGCTCGTATCTAAGAAGGCACCTTTCTTATTTGAATCTTCCCAATTAGAGAAGCATAATTATTGTACTTCAGTTTATTAGAACACTGCTTACTAGATACTTATACAGGCTAGCCGAGTTTTAACCAATGAAAACTATTTGACAACTTTTCCCGCTTGGAGCGCTACAAGACCTACCTATATCACCCACCGCCTTCAACACTGTGAATATGCTTTGCCAGTTTGTCCAATAATGCCATCTGGATTTGCAATGATTTCCGTACTCGGCTAGCCTGTATAAGTATCTAGTAAGCCGTGATTAGAAACTCACAATGAATGTATAGAATTAAACCTGGTTGAGATCATAGAAAAGAAAAACATTTTTTTTTTCTTATTATATCTACTTAAGTAAGAATATTTCGAATGCGTATTTGTCGGTTTAACTATCAAATATAAAATTCTGAAGTTAGTTAAAGTTATAAGTTAATCTTTAATTCATTAAAACATATCTTTTCATCAAAATTAATGCATCTAATTTATTCGAAGCAATTCCAAAAAAAAAGTATTCAATATTTATAATGAAATAGCTTTTGTTGAGAATGGAATACACTTTTCAACTGTATTCTTATCTTAATAATTAAATATCATTCGGGAATATGACGTCGAATTTTTATGATCCAAATTAGAATTACTAGATAATATCTTTAGTAACCTTATATCATTGAAAATATTCAAAAAAGTATGTATACTTACACAATTTTAACACATAATAACACGGGTTAGCACCATTTGAACGAATGATTGATATTAATTGTATGAAAAATATGTATAACCTTTAAGAAAATATAATTGGTTAATAATTTTTAATTTGTTGTATAAACTACTCAAATGCATTTTTAAGAAAAATTTATTATGAATACATATTAGAATTTACTGGAAGAGGAATTACATACATCATTTCATTATTAACGTTGGAAAAATATCTCTGACGCCGCAATAGTTATGCAAGCATATTATTAAGTTCATGTTTTGATTAAAGTATATGTTGTAACACTGTTTAATTTATCATTTTTATAAAACTTTTGAAATCTAGAATATTTAATAAAAATGGAATCAATTAAACTATTTCTATATGCATCAAATAAATTTTAAATTAATATTTATTTCGCTAATTTTACTTATTGATGTAAAAAAAACGATAAGAACTATTCGTAATTTTGTGGCATTAATATATAACTAATAATGTAGGAAATATCAAAAATATGTGCGTACATAAATTTTACACCATATATATGGTGTATTATTAAGTTCATGTTTTGATTAAAGTATATGTTGTAACACTGTTTAATTTATCATTTTTATAAAACTTTTGAAATCTAGAATATTTAATAAAAATGGAATCAATTAAACTATTTCTATATGCATCAAATAAATTTTAAATTAATATTTATTTCGCTAATTTTACTTATTGATGTAAAAAAAACGATAAGAACTATTCGTAATTTTGTGGCATTAATATATAACTAATAATGTAGGAAATATCAAAAATATGTGCGTACATAAATTTTACACCATATATATGGTGTATCAAAATGTATATAGAAATAAATAATACGTCCATGTAGCTTTTCATGCTTAAGCTAATACAGCATAATTTAAAATATGATAGACATTAAATATTTTAAATTATGCTGTATTAGCTTAAGCATGAAAAGCTACATGGACGTATTATTTATTTCTATATACATTTTGATCAAATCGATTACCTTTTATGGTACATATATTTAATGTAGAGATTATTTTCCAAATTTGATGGATTTCTGTGAATCGATGAAATGACTATTGTGCTATTAGAATTTCCCAGAAAGGCAAATGCCGGTATAACTGAAACCTATGTGAAGATTTAATTTACAACATCAACTTATTAAAATGTAGTTTGAAGAATCTAATACTGCACTTAAATAACTGGAAAACGGAAAAATTATCTTTAGTTTGAATTTTCGGAAATTTCTAGAGATTGGAAGGACTTTTACTTTAAATTTATACTCAGAATTTCTATCCATTGTAAAAAAATTAATTAAACTCAATTTTTAAAAATCAGCTCTCCACTCGATTTTTCTAAAAAGTACACAGTATTACAAAATGCAATTATCTCTCTGAAAATAATCCATATTTTCTTATAAATATTTTGTATGGTTATCCCCTAATATCACTAACGTAATAATGATATTTATCTTTTTAAAAATTCGCAACTTTAATAGCCATATTCACAGTCATCATCGTTGGTGTTAAGGAACCGTTCAAATATTACGTAAGCACCTAAGGGGGGAGGGGGTTTGAACTTTGCTTATTTTTCCCGACAAGGGGGGGAGGGGGTTAGGAGTGATGTTTACGTAAGGTGTTACAAACACTGCATTTTTGAAAATATCTTGTTTCCAGCATAAATTATTCCAAAATTCAACCACAAATATTTTTTTTGTACAAAAACAAGAACAGAGGGAGGAGGGGTCGGGCATTTTTTTAGGTAATTATAAGGGGGGATTTGCGGTTTGTTTATCTTTGCTGACAAGGGGGAACAGGGTCAAAAATTACCAAAAACACGCTTACGTTACATTTAACGGCCCCTAACCAGCAGCTAAAGGAAGAAAAATTAGTTTTTCTGTTACTCTGAATGGCGGTATCCTACTTTGACGTAGGTTAACACCGACGCTGATGGCTGTGAATATGGCTGTAAGAGAATGTATACTTGAATAAAATCTAACTTGCAAAGCATGCCATGATAACATTTCATGTATAGGCAATCGCAAATCATCATTAATACATCGAATATTATTTTTTTTATAGTTTAGTACACATATTAACAGTACTCTATATTCGATCTTCATTTTATATTCTGTGTGACAAAAAGATCGATAAATGAAAAACGGAATTTAATTTAAGAATAAATAACTGAAACAGATTGAATTATATTTTCTTTATGTCGTCGTGGCAATGTCATGCAAATACTAGCAACGACAGAACAAATAAAAAAAACAACAAATCCGCTTTTTTCTCCAAAAAATCCTTCCTCCAAGCTGGTTACGTGACTTAAGATTAGTTTTGAAAGTTTCTATTTTGCGAAAATTAAATTCTGGAAAACTTGGATGGTACTTGTGAGTTTGGCGATGAAGATAAGAAAATATATTGTAATCTCCTTCGAAAAATGCAAATAAGTCCCCCCAATTTCAATCACGTCTTCTTAGGGAACGGAGCTTGGGAAAAACCCGAGCACAAATAAGATTTCAGAAGAAATTTATTTCCAATTTATTGCTTCTCAGTCGGGGAAAAGTCACCAAGGCGCGATTTATTAGGCTGAAGGAAATAGCCTTGTGATTCCTTTTCAATTTATATAGTTTGAGGGCGCTGAATAAATAGGTACGGTTATTAGGAACGTCAATACTTTTTAAGTTCTGAGTGAGGTCATCGATTTGAGATGTTTACTTGGATTTTAAATGTCTATTGGAAAATTGTCAACGTTTTTCTACTAGAGAAATGTTTACTCTTTGACATATTGCTTCACATAAAACATTAATGCTTGTAAATTTTTAAATTAAAGTTAGATACAACCATCAGGGAGATGTTAATCATTTGGTTCTTTAAGGAGAGAGAAGATGGTGGGGAAGGTTTATCGAAAAGAAGTAAGGGGTGATAAAAATTTATTTTTATGTGAAAAGGTGCATTGCAGTTTAGTCAGGGCAATATTTGTTTTTTAGATTAATCTCATTTATGCTACTGTTACCCGAGGGTGTTACCTGAAGTTTTAATTCCATTCAGATGACTATATGATACTACTTTAAAATTTAATTAATTTAAAATTAATTAATTAATTTAAAAATTTTAAACATAATAAAAAATTACCTTGGGGAAATAATGGATTTTAAAGAAGGGAAACTGATTTTTATAAATATGTAATAGAGCAAATGCGTAAAGTAAAAAAATAGCATCTAGAAAATGTATATAGCGTTAAAAAAAACTACAGCCTTCAAAGGTAATTCGTAATATCCTAAAATTTAGAGAATCGTTCTCTGAAAATTCCAAAATGGGATAACCCTGTGAATAGTTTATTCATTTCATTTCATCACTTTTGCCTCGCCCCTGTTAAAGCCTTCAAACTATCCCTTATCTGTAGAGAAATTTCTAATATCACCAATTATTTTAAAAGCTATTTACCAATTTTTTATGCTTTTTTTTTTCAAAGGTTATAAATATTAAAGGCTAAAGGCTTTTCAATATTTTTTATTCTATTTCAGTTCGGTTTCGAATCTCAAAGTAAATAGCGAGTAATAATCGCACATTTTGATTCAAACTCGTTATCTAATGAAAGATTCTAGCTAAGAATATAGTTCTGGATTTTATCGATAGAACCCAAAACTACAAATAAATAAATCCCCACATCGGCGTTTAACCACCCTACAAACAGGGACACAAAAGTCACCAAACATCACCAACAAACCAAAACATTCCCGGCAACCCCCCCCCTTTCGAACAGATCCCCCATTAGCCAACTTTCTCTCCCATAAATACCCAACCAAAATTATTTTTTCCTTCCAGAAGGGTGGAGCAACCGTGTAAAAGAACTAACAGCAGACGGCGAGCAACTCCAACTGAGTCTTGAAGACCTGCAACCCGTCACGGAATACAGCTTCAGATTAGTCGCCGAGAACGCAGTGGGGCGTAGCCTCCCCAGCATTCCTCTGAACGTCATCACTGAGAGCGAAGGTATGGATGGGAGTTCTCTCTCTTTTTTTTTTCTTGTGAGAGCTCGAATTCCCTTTGTTTCAGTTTTCCTCCTTGTTTGTTTGTTCGCCGCCTCCTGATATCCTGCAATAAACGCTGTGCAGAAGAATGTCCCATTTTCCCAGGGGCGGCGGAGAAAGGGGCGATGGTGTCCTCTTTCTGGGGAGTTTAATGAAATTGTTTTCCGGGGAAAAGGTTTTCGCGACTGGGATGTTTTGCCTTTGATTTGAGGGTTTTTTCTTTGTATTTTTTAAAAGAGAGAGAGAGGGTTGAATTTAAGCGTTCTTTTGGGAGTTGAATTAAAGTGTTTCTTTTAGGAGGGTGTTGCTTAAATAATGGGATTTCTTTTGATTCGGAAACTTTTCGGAATTCGAGAATGGGGACGAGTGAGCCAGATAAAACACTTAAGGATTAGATAGATATTATCTCTGTAAAATTAATTATTTTAAAGAAGTTTATAAGTATACAATTTTTCGTTCAAACTTTGCAAAACAAAATTTGATTTAACAAATCTGAATTTTTTTTGTAACATGTTATATTTACTAAAGTAATTAACGACCAGAATTTTTAAAGACATTGCCCAGTTAATTATTTGATATTTAATGAGCAAATTAGCATATTTTCACACATTTTTCTCAGCTGGAAATGGGTCTGGAAGGATATTTTTTTAGTTACATATATGAATAATTCTTTACTCTATGTTTTGCTTTTTACATTTTGTTTATAAAATTATAAGGATTTATGTAAGGGACATACATTTAATAGTTAGTCAAAAATAATGATTGTTTTTTCTACAATTTTCTACAATCCATACAGATAATTACAGCAAAGAAGTTAGAGTGATATAAAAGGTTTTTTTTCCTTAGAACTGTTTGAACAAAGGGTTGTTTTGCAAAAATATGAGTCTTTAGAAAATGAGTTCAAAGTTCGGAAATAAGGATAAAATAAGCTTTGAGAGACCATTTGTAACCTATAACTCAAGAACCATTCAGAATAATTTCAAGTTCTTGGTATGTTTCGAACGCTTAAGAAACAAATTACGTTTTTAAGTAATTTTATTGATTTAACTCCATCCCTTGAGCAAATTGTAATTTATTTTTAAAACTTGATTTTAGATGCAATTAAAAGTAACTGTATCAACTAAATGTCGTTCTGGTTCGGATTTTCTAATAATTATTTTAAGAATTTATGTATCAACTAAACATTAAATTTGTATTTGAAAGTAATGCGACGTTCAAAACAAAAGTAATAACACTTTTTTCTTTAAAGTCTTTACTAAGAAAAACAAGAAAATAATACAATTTAAATATCGTATTGTTAAAGTTGAAAGGTAAACATATGTTAATAATAGTTTTAGCTGTTTGGATATACAATGTTTATTCATGACTTATTTTATGAAATTATACCTACATTACAGTGTAATTCTTAAATCAATATTCTCAAAAATCTTTGAAACATAATTATTTGTGGATGAAATAGTTTTTTGTCTGATTCGGAAAACGTAAAAAATAACTTCTAAAGTCATTAATCCGTTGTTATTGAAATATTTAATGACTTAGTATTTTTTACTCTTAACTCCTAAAGCTTGATCAATTTCACAAATACGTAAAATTATAATTTTCTTTCTAAATTTAACACACTTTGGAGAAGTTTTAGTACAGACTAGCTGATATACCCGCCGTTGCTCGGGGATAGACATATTTTTCAAAGACTAAATTAAAATAAAATGTGTTTTTTTTTTCTCTCTCTTTTCTCACTCCCAGAGCGTCATCTAGGATCTAGAAATAGGATCAACTGTCTACCCTCAAAAATCTGATTTTATGTCCTCTTTAAAATATTATAAAAAGAACAGCTTAGAATAAACGTGTTAAAAACCCTTTTAAGAGTGAGAATTCATAAAATATGTCTGGGGGAGGGTTTAAATCCTTCATACATTTTTTTTTCATTATACTCTTCAATTTCCCTGGTTCTCTCTATCGGTATCTTCATTTGGCATTATATCGTTTTGTAGAATTCCTCTGAGTACGATTTCTATGATTTCAATGGATATGATAAAAAAATATCTGAGATGCTAATAATTACTGTAGGCTAGTCAAAAAATACAAAATTTCAGATAATCCTGGATTTACGGTTCTTTTTTATATCCTTTATTCTGTGTGTTAGTGGTGTTAGACAAAAGTTCAATAATTGTCATGTAAGGGCCACTCCAAAAATGCCTTCTCCATAGGAACAATATTGTCGCCGTAACAGTAAACCCTCAAAACTAGTATGTTTGACGGACCTAGACTACTGTTAATTTAACAGCTTATTTTATTACTATCTCTACCTGAATTTTTTTTCATTATAAAACTATTATTAGGAGTTAAAATTATCTGCGGGAAACCTAGCACAAAGCTGTCATATTTATTAATGTCGGTTAATAATCTGAAGACTATCAAACATATTTCTAATTTATATTTAAGTCAATTCCATGTTGCATCAGCGCTTATATTAAAGCTATCTTGACACAAACATATAATACTATACATGAAAGAAATGAAAATTTGAAAAATTTTGAAAACCTAGAAAAATATGCAAACATAGAAAATTATGCAACCACTGCGCCACGTCATTATAGGTTACCCATTATGCGATCACTGGGTCCTGCACCCCAGATGAAGTGGCGCAGTGGTTGCATAATTTTCTATGTTTGCATATTTTCCTATGTTTTCAAAAATTTTCAAATTTTCATTTCTTATCTGAAGGTTTTATTTTCTTCATATTCTAAACCGTATAATTTAAATGGATAAATTATGTTCATTTTTGTTTGAGTTTGATTCCCTTACTTACAGAATTTTCTGGAAAAGGAAAACCTTTCCGTTTTGTGAAGAAAAAAAAACGAAATCAGAATTTTAATCTCTCAGGATCTATTTAACCACTATAAATTATTTCGGTCTCAATTTGTGGATGGTTTAATTATCTATAAAATATGTAAATACGTACATATATGGTTAGAAATATCACGATTTTTTTTTGTCAATTATCATTTTATAAATTGGAGTCAAAATTGGGATATTTACAGCCTGCCTTTAATTATTACAAACCACTTTGTTTTGAATAACAACCTCTGCAGAACATTAATTAAAGAAAACTACTTAAAAATTATTTTCAAAAATATTTATATTTTTGACTAATTGGCATGTAGAAAACTGCAGTACCATGAGAACAGTTATATTTAAATTGGAAATCAGTAAAAGATAAATATCTCTCTCACAAAAATTCCTTACTTTTTAAAACATCCTATTGTTTTTCCGAGTTAAGTAAAATCCTATTAAAATTCACATTAAATATCTACCCACGCCGCTATTAGCTTTTAATGCATTTTGATGAATAGAAAGATTAAAATATTTACATCAAAATATCCACTTTTCTGCACTTTATTAAAAATTCACTCCCTTAATTTATTTTCAGTACCTGGGGCACCTCCTAGAAGCATCCATGCTGTGGCAACCGATTCTAAAACTATTCATGTTTCGTGGGAGGTAGGAAACTCGTTTATTTTTACTTTATATTTAAATTTATAATACGAGATTCTAAAAATAGTGTTTTACACAACATTTAAAAGTTTAACTGAGAATACATTTTTAGTTTATACAGTTGGTAAAAAAATACATTCAGACAAATTTAATTTTACTTATTATTATAAATTCATGTTTTGATTCGATTTAAGGCAAATAATTACTTTTTTAAGCTGATATTCGTTTGAAAACATTTCGATTCTGAAGATGAAGATTTTTCTAGGAAGTTTGAAAAGCTTTCAAGATTATGCATTGTACCCAAAATAGTTAGACGCATATATTTTCAATTATTTTGCTATTATAAAGAGCTAGCTACAAGGCGAACCGATCTTGCAAGCTACATTCGTTATTAAATATCCCATTATCCTGCTCTTCAAAATTTCAATCTTATTTAAATATAAATTGCCTCCAAAATTATGAATACTATTTTAATACTAGCATTGTTATGTAAGCAAACTATTCTTATTCAATTTCAAATAACATTAGGTATGAGTAAGTATGATTTGTGTCCTATTATTTTTGCTCTTAAAAATTGAATCTTCAGTTTGAAGAAGAGAATAAGTCCAAAAACGAAGTTTTGAGAAAATCGAAAACAAAAACCTGTATAAGAAATGGAATTTTTATCCTATAACCACCAAATTTTTACAGGATACTCATGACGAATACAGAACAATCATCTAAAAATTAAAAGTGTATTTAAAAATGTTTTACAGTGAAAAAAAGAGGATGGACTTATTCCCTTCTTCAACCTTATGAAATTGCAGCTGATCAAAAATCTTAAAAACCACGTAAATTGACAATTAAATTACGTTTCTGCTTAGTTCGCAATATAAAAGTGAAAGATAGAAATACTAAGACGAATAAAATTAAAAACTATTAAGAAACTGCGTCATTAATGCGCTATCAATGGAGTGAGTGAATATGAATGGAGTCAAACATTCATTGGTTCAAAAAAAGAAAAACGCTTTTAAATTCAAATCAAATTTTATTTAGGAACCAGGCCAAAGAATCAGAAAAGAAAGACAAAATTAAGTTAAATTTCAAATTTAATCAAAAATACAATGAATGAACATCGATTTCGCAAATTCAAGGGGCTGTATCTGCCGGTAGGGGGTAGTTATTTTTTCCTCTTTCCACTCATGTGTAGAGCAAAGCTTAGAGATTTATTCCCTTCTAACTGACGATTCAATTTCACTTGGCTCGTTTCCCTCTTTGATTATACATAAAACAAAATACATGTTTAAAATTTTGAACAAAACCGATTACAAAATAAAAGATTTGAACAAATAGATCTTGCCGTTCACCCTCAATATGCACTGTAACCTTTTTTTGCAATACTCCTTACCAACCCTCCTTTCAAACTTTCCAGCCTCCCGTCAAGTCCCACCAGCACGGGCCCCTGCGCGGCTACTACGTGGGCTACAAGGCTGCCGGGTCCGGTGAGCCCTTCGTCTTCAAGTCTGTGGATGCGGCTCAGGACCGCAGCTGCGAGCTGACGCAACTGAAGCGGTCCGTGCGCTACAGCGTCGTCGTGCAGGCCTACAACGACAAGGGGGCGGGGCCCATCTCGGACGAGGTCTCCGTCCGCACGCTTGAGTTCGGTGCGTGAACCGTGAGTAGTTGGCTCTCTTTCCGCTTCTCACTTCTCTCACTTCACTCTCTTTTTTTTTGTTTGTTTGTTTGTTTTGTGAGTGTGATTGTGTGTGTGTTTTTGCTTTTATGGTGAATTGATGTTTGTGGGTATTTTGTGGGTGTTTACTGGTACCGTTACTACAGTATATTTCCGCGTATAAGTTAAATGGTACTATTTTTATTCGAAAAAATTACCAAAAATTCAAAACCCACGTTTAAGCCGTGTTGAAATTTACCACATTTCCCCCCATTAATTACTTTTTGAGAACTCTGATTCAGACAGGCCTTTTAATTCATGTAAGTCACATTCTTATTTATGTAACTTTTTGCATTTGAAGTAGTGCTAAAATAAATTTCCCTCCTGCTTATAGTATTCGTGTTCTTTCAAATGTGTTTCTAATTTATGTATTGCCCTAAGCACCCCAGCTGATATGTTATTTTAATATTATCACGAAGTGCTTCTGCGACTCTTCTTAATTCCGTATATAATATTTTCAAACTCTTTATATCCTACACCCCAATTTTTTTAATGAGAAATGTTTTCGAAAATTATCCACTTATAAGCGGAAAGATACAGTAGATCTTCGTCTGGTGGCTAATCTGCAATTCAAGATTACTTAAATCCATTGGGAATGTTTCAGAGATCGGTGTCAAAAGCCTCAGTTCATCTGCAATTCCGAATGATGAGGAGCCAAGCTTAATATCTTAGAAAATAACTGGCCTTTTTTACAAATCAAAGTTTGTACCGTAAAATATGTCAGATACCAATGATAATGCGCTTATAATTATTTTAAAATAAAAAGGCTGTTGAAATGAAGAGAAGAGTAATAGTAACTCGAAGTAAAGAAGATTAACTATAAACGAATGAATTTAGGCAATATTCTATTGCAGCTTGGCCTCCAGACGTTATGATAGAAGTCTCAAAAGAATTGAAAATATACAAATTTATTCAGCACAAAATCCTAATAGATGTTTTGATCAATAACTTAAATGGGCGACCAAAAAAAGTAGCATTTTACTTCGTCATTTTAAGTAATGTTATTCATCCCTTTTTAATAAGACGGTTAGAAGTATTAACATAAATAAAAAATCCCTTTTTAAATATATTACGTTCCCTGAAGGTTTAATTAAAAGTTAATCCCCCTCTTCAGCTATTCATTTTGAGTATCAGACGTTATCCCGTTTGCCTGAAGACAATGCAGCCCAATGAAGATAAACTACAGTACACTCGCCATTTTAAGAAATTGGCAGGAAAATAAACTCATTTTACGACAGATTAACATCAGGATGAAAAATGCCATCTTTTAATATAGCCTGAAGCATACTGCCAAGTTCCAGGGAATTTATCTTTGTAATTATGAATTATTCATGTATAATGAGGTTAAAATTCTATACCACCGAGATATAAAGGCAAAAATTAGGAAGAATTCTCAAGATAAGAAATGAAAAATGGCTGCATAAGATCACCTTATTCCCTTTCCCACACTTTATTTTTCATGATTTGGCCTTTTTCCAGAAAATAATGCAAATTGAATCTAATATAAACGGCGTGCTGATGCACAAAAGAAACTCATTGTTGTTTCCCTAGAATGCTATAATGCGAGAAAAAGATGTTATTTCTCACATCATTTGCTCTAATGAACATAGTTTTTTCATGGGTTTTTTTTTATTAGATGTTTTTGTCTTTTCTGCCGCTGTCATTTTGCTAATGTTAGCCTATGTAAAAATATGTTTATTTTAATTTTATAGTCCAGACGTTAACAAGTTTGTTTTCTACAACAATTCCCCAAATTAATATATTTTTTTAATTTTATCTCGAAACTAGTAATACAATTTATTTAGATTTTATATATAGAGTGTTTTCAGGTGACGTCACAACCGGTTATTTTGTTTTTAACTGTGTACCTTCTGTAGGGCTTTTAACTGTTGCTAAGGCCGTTGTTTATCTGTTGCTAAGGCGGTTTTTAGGTATGAGATCACGTGATTGCAAATGCTCCAATAGAAGAATTCCACGGCTAATAATTTTCTGTAACTGTTAACCTCTGTAGGGCAAAAAACCGTAACATCTTTTGTTGCTAAGGCCGTTGTTAGGTCCGAGTCATGTGATTGAAAATGCTCTATTTTAGGTCTCATTGTGGCTATGTAGTGTTAGGTTTCTAATACAAAGAGGGAACTAGAAAGGCAAAAAGGACGATACATTATTTTCAAAATCTTAGAAAAAAGAATTTATTAAATACGTTATTTAAGAATTAGAAATGGTTCTTATTGCTTTAAATGCACCTAAATTAGAAAATAATGCATATAGCTTAGCTGTGTTCTTAAGATATTTTCACGATATCAGTAGGCGATGCTTGCTTATTGCTTTTCACTAACCCCATTGACTACACTCTTCCGCATAGACACGGCTTTTTTAAAACCTTGAATAATTTATTTTTGCATTAAAAAGTTATATAAGTTTTATACACAAAGCTACTCTAATTACCCTATAACTATTTCGTTTTTTTTTTTTTAAATCCGACCCAGTGCAACGTTTTGTATCTATGGGTATGTATAACTTTAAAAGGTCGTAATTATTAATATTTCTTCGGTCCTAATAATATTTTTATTGGGGGGGGGTGGTAAAATTCTGGAAGAAGAAAATATATTTCGACTTTGACATGTAATAACTCCAGAACTAAAAACCCCTACCATCGGCATTACAAATATCGACCATCCTGATTATAAATGTTAAAAAACCAGTCACAGTCATCCTGGTGGATTATATCCTATCCTAGTAATTTCATCGCTTTTTTTTTTTAATTTCCATCGTCATGAGAGTCTTAAAAAATACATGCAGTCGTGTTAGCGAATTCCTGATTTTTTTTGTTTTGTGATACGTCAGTGTATGAGTTTTTAATTTGATGAATATAGTATTTTTAATTTTTTTCTTGCACTTCAACAAAAATTTCACTTTTATCTACATGTAATAAGAGATATGACTGTAAAAATTATTTGGGACAAAAAATTATTAAATACCTTCAAAAAATTGGAAAACTTTTATAAATATTGTAACATTTGTAAAACTTACAAAATAGTTCTAATTGATTTTAAATGTGAAATCCACACTTATAAAATGTCGTTGAACTAAAATAGATGGCAGCACCATAGGGATTCAAGCTTATAAAACGTGGAGTTAATCTTCAATGAGGTAAAATAATCGGCTTTTAAATATTTGAAACAGTCCATTTGTAGATTTTAAAGGATGGAGGTAAACCAATGGAAGAGTTTGAAAGAATTTTTAAAGAAACATTGTTGTTTGATAATGATTTTCAATCAAATCATAATAGCCGGGGATTACGTCTCAAATAATTCGATTTTAGTAACAGTAATATCATAAGATATCTTTAAAAAGTTTAAGCATTTAAACATTTTTAAATGAAATAAAAGTACTACTTCAGGAGATCAATACATCTGAAAATTTCCTTAATTATCATTCATTCAGGAATGGTTGTTAGAATAAGTGCTATGTTTCTAAAGGTAATTAGAAAATATATAATTTAGAGATATCATAACAACTTTTTTATATTTGTTTTTATCTCGATATAGGGTTCATAATAGAGGTACGAAATTAAAGTTACGTCATTTTTACCGTTATTTTAATTTAATGTTTAGAAATTGCAGAAAAAAAAGTATCAACATACTATCTTTGATGGTGGTAATTGCGTAATTTGTAATCATAAAGATTTAATAAATATCTTTTGAATACGACCATGTTCAATTTTTCAATGGTATAAGAGTTTTATCTATTAAAAAATGAATAAAACTCTCGCATTTCACAGACCTATCGTTTGCATCAATGGATATTTTAATTTACAATCCTCAAGTTTTCATAAAAATATAATGAGGTAATTTCTAATTTGTAAAGTAAGGATTTTACTCACAAAACATTTGCAAAGTTTAACGAAAAAGTTAAATATTTAAGATAAATTGTTTGTTAATTTTCATATCCTGTTTATTAAAATTTATGTTACTTTAATAATTTAAAATGTAACATGGATGATTTCTCAGTCGTTTCCTCAGAAATTTTGTTTACGACTTTTATGGTATCAAGTAATCGATTATACTGATTTTGAACATTTAAAATAGATGGCAGCGTCGTCGTTTTCTCTGGATTTCAAAGCTTGTATTTCCTTTTTGAAGTTAATTCCTTGACATTTCATGCAATTTTGTAAACAACTTATATTTGGAACTCCATTACAGAATATAAATTAATATATTTTCTCAAATTAAGTGTATATTCCTGAACGTTTTAAAAATACTTTATTAATACCACACATCCATTACATGATTTCTGAAAAATAAAGTAGTAAACTGAAAAAAAAGGATCTCCCATATGCCTGTAATCCTTATCAGATCTAATTTTCATAAAAATTTTAAAGCATTTCTAAAATAGTGTTCCTAATTTCAATATATTCAGTTTTAAAAAATAGATGGCAGGACTGTCTGCATTAAAATTAAGATTCAGCTAACTTGTTTATTCCATTAATTTTTTTCTTCGTTTCATAATAAATTTTAAAAGCTTTTTTACGGGAATAAATGCAGAGAATATTTAGCAACTTTACCTCACTAGGTAAATTATATAAACATAATGGAACTTTCATTTAAATCTCGTAATTACTTTACTGTGATGATCATATGTAGAAATCCGATAGTTTTGAGGGGGAAAGGAAAATATATTATATCAATAAGTGGTTTTGTTTTTTCATATTTGAACACCCAATACATCATCATTATTTGAAAATAAGTACTCAAAAATATATAAAAAAAAGTGTGTACTTTATGGTATTTAAATGTATAAATCGTTTATCTTCGTATCTTAAAACTAAAAAAATATTTATAAAGCTTTTTAATATTCCAACTTGCAGATCCACCACAACCTCCTGCTTTAAAAGTTACTGAAACAACTTCATCTACTATAGTGTTAGAGTGGGAATCGTCCAGCGGTAAAGAAACCCCCGTTTCAGGTAACATACTATACTTTTGATAAATTAATTCCCTTTCATATTTAGAAAGACAAAAAATTATTTGCTCGTCACGTAACATTTTTAATTTTGTCTGTTAATAAGTATGAGATCAATCTTGCCTTGTTTAGTGTTATTTTTAACAGAAATGTTTATAGCATGACAGCTAATTGGCCCCTTTTTCTTAAAATTTCCTCTTAATTATTAATTATATTAATTCCTAATTCCATTCTTAAAACGATGCTGGGACTAGGAGGAAGGCATGTTGAACACTATGAAGGGAATAACTATACACTGTCCCTGATGGCTTTAGAAATACTCTAAATTATATACCATGAGAGAATGAATTATCCCAACCCCCGCCAATTCTCACCTTTGATCTGTTTTTCCTATACTCTGCCGTGGTTAAAATGCAGCCTGATTTTAAAGGCCTTATTGAAATATTTTAGAATGGGGAAACAGATGGCAGCACAGTAGGGATTCAATCATAATGAAGATTTTTTTTACGGACGGAGAGTATTAGATTTTAATAGAGTTGTTCAAATATAGCTGGAAAATTTTAGAGAATATAATGAAATTGATAAAAAAAAATATAAAACATTTTAGGAAACGCCTTCTTTTTAGAAAAAAAAATGATGCATGTTAAATGAGGAAAGAAATTGTGTTTGAATTTATAAACTTGTAAAATTTAAGGATCTTATTAGATACAATGTGCTACAAATTTGCATTACTTAACGAATAATAATTAAGTATATTGTATTAATTTTAACCAAACTAACGAGTGCAGAATTCGAATTAAAATTACACTAAAATAACGGAGTCTATTTTTGAATGGTATTTATTGAAAATATTTTATTAATTGTTAAAATTAACTGAGAGATGTTCATAATTATGAAAATACTAAATACCAAACCCAGTTGTAAATAATATGATTTTGAAAATAATGAATACTCACACAGGTCATGTTCTTCATTGGAGAGAGCAGGGTCTAGAGTGGGCGGAAGTACAGTTGCCTGCAGAAACAACGAATTACAAGTTTACAGGTTTGAACTGTGGATCTTCTTACAAGTTTTACGTCACTGCTTTTAACACTATGGGGAAAGGGCAGCCAAGTGATGTTATATCCTCCAAAACGGAAGGAACAGGTAACTAATCTTAATTTATAGTACGTTCTGAAAATTATATAAGAATAAAAATGTCATCCATGGTGTCTACTTATTCAGATAAGAATCCTCCATTAGTAATTTTATAATACGTGGCTCCATCTTTGAAAAAGCTTAGGAGTACTGTCAATGGAAAGGAAGAAATGCATATATTTTTACGATATAAAGCAGTTATTTTATTTTTTCATGAACTGTTTTGTCGTTTAGTCATAGCGTGTTTTAATAATCCTGTACAAAGCTAAATGTTAACTAAATTTTCATTTTTTATGTTTAGAGATTATTGGTAATATTTTTGGAAGCAACAAAACCCATCTTACAGGATTATATTTCAATTTTAATTGTTAATATTTGAATCGACAGTTTGAAAAAGGAAAAAAAGTCCAAAAAATGGCGAATTGACATTTTGTGTGCAAAAAAAAATCTCCTAAAAATCTACACATACAGGAAAAAATAACTACCCTCTATTGACAGATTACTCTCTTACTCTATTAGGAGTATTTTTTGTATTATATTTGAAATTTAATGTATCTGTGTTTTATTAAAATTTGTGATATTAACTAAGATAAACTAAAATTTACTTTTAATTTAAGTGTTTTTAGCTTTTTCATCCATTGATATCCACACACTCCATTGATATGGCTTTAATAACTTAATTTCACAATAATTTTGAATTTTAATTGTCTTAGTATTTATATTTCTCACTTTTGTGCTGTGAACTAAGCAAAAATATAATTTATATGCCAATATAAGTGGTTTTCATGATTTTTTTAAATTGATATGAAATAAGGTAGAAAAAGGGAACAAGTTCATCAACTTTTTTCCAATGTAAAAAATTTTTGAATAAACTTATATTTTTTCGATGATTATTATGTACTCAAATTATTCCGTTTTTCAAACTGACGAATTATTTATAGACCGGGAGACTTGTGTACCATTTTTTAATTAATTTTTAAAGTTTGATAATAAACGAAAATTAAAATTGATATTCTATGTAAACAGGTGTTATAGATTCATTTTAAGACTTTCTTTTCTTTAAGGTTGATTTGTGAGTCAGTAAACTTGCGTTCAGCAAATTTTTAAGGCTCTAGTTCTTAAATTTTCTATTTTATAGCCTAAAACCGTTTTTGTGGAAACTCGTACCCTCCTTTTCACCATAATATTTTATGTAGCATGTAAAGAAAACATGAAATACCTACGTTTACTATGATATCGTATTTGAGTATAATTGGCATAAACAAATATTTTATCTTAAAATTAATCACAGTATATTTTCATAACAGTTTTAAGTATCTTAACTTTAACTTTAACAATTTACACCAAACAAAAATCATTAGGTGCTATCATAATATAACAACACAAACTGTATTTTGCACGAACAAACATTTTACCTGAACACGGTGTACCATTTTAAGCAAACACAACATTTCACACACACAAGAATGAATGTCATCAATTAAACCCGACACAATGAATCACATTTTCACCTTTCCAAACCAACTACTAACCTCCGCTTACATTCCCCAGCCCCCATCGCTGCAAGCGAACAAGCATTCATAACCCGAAACGCCACGACATTTATCTTGCGACTCAGGGCCTGGAAGAGTGGAGGTTGTCCCATACTGTTCTTTGTCATCCAGTACAAGGAGCAGAGACAAGTGGACTGGAATATGCTGTCTCCCAGAATAGAGCCCAACGAGGAATATGCTAAAATCGTGAATCTCGCTCCGAGTACGTGGTACAGTATCATGGTCACGGCGCACAACAGTGTTGGACCGACGGAGGTTGAATACGTCACGTCTACGTTGACTTTGACAGGAGGTAAGCAAAAGGTGTTATACTTCATTTGTAACAAGAGTTTATAAATGAGCCACTCGGAGGTAAAGTGGTGTAAGTCCAAAAGTACTTTCTTCTATGTTCCTTTAACACAGGACCGTCGATTACTCAAAGCTACGTTCAGTGGACTTTTACCACCACCAGATCAAATACTTAAGTTAAGGGATGTCATAAAAGCCTTACAAGTCAAACTTCGTTACACTTTCAAAACTCAAGAGACATAGCAGCTTACTCCTCATAAAACAAAGTTAAATTATGATAGGAAGCGTATTTCTGTATTGAAATTGGAGTGTTAAGTAAATTGAGAAACGCGTTTTTATTATGCAACTATTTTTTTATGTAGACTGTTCTTAATATCCATGTTACGGGCAAAATTATTAATCGGGCATTATTAATAATGCCCGAAGTGAAGGCGGGCAATTTCAAATTTCATTGATAAATTCCATTGAATTTATCACATTGTCCCTACATTATTAATAATGCCCAATTTATCACATTGCCCGAAATATCCATATATTGGAGAAATTATTTTATTCCTAAAAAAAAGTGGTATCAAATTGAGAATAAAAAAAAGTTAGAGAGTAATTTACACAATTGAAAGGCTTGCTGCAACAATGCGTCAACTCCAACAGCTTTAGATCGGAATTTGCCCATTTTTGCAGCAAGCGCCTCAATTTTCAAAAATTCTCTATTATCAGGCATTTTTAAGAAGTGATGATTTCATGAATGTTGGAATTATCTCTTATGTGTTGTGTATGCAGAAATCATTTTTGAAAATTTAAAAATAGAAAAATCACACAACTAAGATGTGAAGGAAACTATATAATTTCAATTTCATACGTAGATCCAAATGAAACTCTACATACTTTTGTTTTGAAAAATAGTTTTATGTATAATAAACAGTTGTTCGTCCCTTTATTATAAATTGCCTTTAATTTACAAATTTTATCCTAAAGCGTCAATAGAATAATAATACATTCATACGTAATGACACATTTCTGATTATTTTATATCATGAATACCTAATTAATTTTTTTTCCACTATTCTCTTTAGTTTAAAAACTTTATTTTTAAAATTGCAGGTTTTATTTTTAATTTATGTAACTTAAAATGCATAGAACAGCTTTCGGTATTCTTATTTGTAAAATAAAACACAACTTTGAAAAAATATTTCTAACATAAAATCTTTCTGCTAAAAGAACATTGTGAATTAAAATATTCGCAATTTATCTTCATTAGGTGAGATTGGAAGTATTAGTTAACATGCATTGTCCATCAACTTAACAGCCTTAAGTAATTTGGACTATCATTTTTATCAAGAAATTATTAGATGCTCTCAACCTATAAAAAATATGATTTTTTTTTTCAGGAACCATCGAACCAGTGATAGTAGGGGAAAGAGAGCAACTGAGAAAGTATAAAAGCCTGTCAATAATTGTTCCAGTGAGCTGTGCCGTTATCGTTCTTATAGCCGTGTCATTAGCTGTGTTTTTTCTCGTTTGTAAGAAACGGGGTACGAGATTAACAAACCATTACGAAGGCAAGTACCTTTTATAGAACCGTTAGAAGGCACATTACTAACATCTGTTCTGTGTTTTTTCTATAAAAAAACGTCCCATTCAACATTTTGTTTTACACCAAAAGCCATGCATTGGAAATTAATCATAGGCCAGGGGTTATATTACATTCCATTTATGGTTCTAAGTGCAATTTTTCAGAATTTGGCATGGTTTTAAGTGGCATACATGTTTAAAAAAACATTGAAAACTCCTTTTAGGATTACAAGTGTTGCTGGGGGAAATACATTTGATTGAAATGTGTTTAATTAAAAATGACTTAAAACGGGCTTATACGAGTCTGATTTGCTCGTATATTCAAACAAACTTTTTAAAGCGGTGATTTTTAAGTACAATAATGAGATATTCTAGATAGTTGTAACAATCAATGTCTTAATTTTCACTCATTAGAGTTAATGAAATTTGACTAGACAAACAAAAGAATGACTATTGATTGGATCCTCTGGGGATTATTAATTTATAATCAAAAAAAGAAAGAAAATAAAAAAAAAATACAAATACAATTTACTAAGGGGACCTAGCCCTTCCGAGTGAAACATAAAAATAATTACATTAATATTTATAAATGAAACATAAAACAATACAAAACTTAAAGATTTTTTAAATATGAATATATTTTGTTTCCCGAAGTAAAATTAAATAATTTTCTTCATTTGAATAAAAATATTAACTTACTACTTATACATAAGCCTATTTAAAGGTAGATCGATAAACTTAAAAGTAATAGGGGGAAAAAAGGTGTACGCACAAACATAATTTTCGACTGTTAAATTGAGAATTTAAAAGTCATTTAAATATTTGCGAAACGTAGGTCGATTCACTCATAAAAATCCGGGAAAAAAATAAAGTCTTAGCTTTAATAAAAATATTTTAAAAATCAAAGGTAAAATAAAAAATGAATGCATACTTTTACCACCCGAAAAGTACGTATGATTACGCGACCTGAAAGCTTGAGAGAAATCGCAAAAAAGTACACCACTACCTTCGTCGTTGGAAGATTCCTCCCTCATGTATTGTAATAGAGGAATGAAAAAAGGTATTTTGCTGATATATTATAGTCATAGACATCCTTTAAATAAAAAAGGTTTCTCTGTCTCGTATTTTCCAAATCCGATAGATGGCAGCAAAAGTTGGAATTGTGAGGATAAGATTCAGACGCATGAGAATGTAGAATAATCACAACAAAACATTGTCCATCTACGTAAAATATTTCGGGCACATCAAATGAACCAAATAAAACAGTGTTTGATTTGGATTATTGTTTTAATACAGTCATTATTTTATTAATATTTTTATTGGTCATATATTTTTCATTATCCGTTCATACATTTCATATTTAAGTCATTATTCTTATTTTTATATGAATAATAACTGAAGAAAAAGGAATAATTTTTTATGTAGTCATTATTTTTAAGTATCGAAATTTTTGAATTTAAGTAATTACAAATCGCATACGTATTTAGTTTAAAAGATTCACAAATAAATCATTTTAAATCTAATGAAATATAGGGGCTTATGGGTACCTATAGTATAACCAGGTTAATATGTAGAATTATAATATACATTTTGTATATAACATATTTTGTAGAAGTGCTAAGAAAACAAATCAATGTCGATTTGATATGTGTGATTAAGATATTATTGTACTTGAACCATATTTTTCATATTTAGGCTGTTTTTTTTTTTCATTTTCTTTTTTTTGTGTGTGTGTGTGTTTTTTTCCGTTTATAATTCATCCCTTATTTTACGTATGTATAACATTGTATTTATTATGGAAATATTTCCATGAAATCACTCGTTCCACATGGTACCTTCTTAGGGTACCTGGTTAGAATGACAGTAGCTAAGTTCACCAAATTAGCAGTTTTTTTTAATTGAGGAATTCCTGTAACGAACCTTCTATCTTTCCTAGCTATGACATTTTTGGGGCGGCTTCACTGGCTAAAGAGGTAAATTTAAACTTAGACACTCATCATACAAAATAAAATAAGAACCCAAATATATATGCCTTTCCAAATTTTTAATTTTTCACTTCGACAACTGTCATTCTGAGAGGATCATATAGCTTCCGTTTAAAAAATGTAATGAATTTATCATAGCTGCCAAGTATTTGGATTTTATCGGAGTTACTCCTATGTTTGGTTTCTTCTCCGATAATCTGAATTTTCTCTAAAAACTCCGATTCTCCGATTTTTTAAAAATACTTTTGTTGCAATCGCAAAAAAAAAATAATTTCTAAAAGCCTTTAAAGCTATTTCAAGGTGTCTACTGATTATGTGAAAGTCTTAAAATCGTATTAAAGTCCGAAATTTCAATGAAAGATAGCGAATTTTCATTTATAAATGAAAATAAGCACAAATGCTTCCGGAATTTTGCCTGTAAAGTTGGCTTCTTGCATTTCTATGGCGGGCAGAAAAAACAATTTGACGGCCGCGATCGCGTTTTTCTTTCTTTGCGTTGATGTCTTTAGCTTTAAAAGCTTGTTTTTGGAGAAAGTGTTCACTAATAGCTAACAAATTACAAAAGTAAAAGAAAACAAAGAGAGAAATCTATCATTTGAATAAAACTAATTTATAAGAGCTTTAATATCAAACAAAGAATGTTTTTTACTTGTGAAGATTGGTATATGAAAATATTAAGTTAAATTATATTATTTAAGTATTAATAATTTTTTTATAATAATTCTTCATATGGGTATTTTTTGGGAGCTTGAATTTTCTAACTCCATTCTCTTTTATCCCTGGCAGAGTAAGCATAAAGTTCTTTTAGCTGAATACATTTTGAGTTTATGCATAATTAAAATTATTGATCATTATTTACAGGCATATTACTTTTTAATAGGTACTACAAGGTATTTTATATTTTTAAACTTCAGGAGAATTCACTAAGTAGTAAATTTTTTTCAATGCATCATTTCTTAAAATCAGTCTTTTATTTATGTTTTCTTATTCTTAATTTTTAATAAGGTTTCAATACTACATTTTCTTTCTTAAAGATATTTTTTCCAGAGAAAGCATTAATTTCTGTTATGATAATAGAGCAAGAACCATGATTAATATTTAAACAATTTTGGATGCCTTTAGTTCTATCCCTTGGCTGATTTTTGTTTTTGATTTATTTTAAGAGGGATGTTGTTTTTGTTTCTTCATAGGTTTTGGTTTTATTTATCTGAATTATTTAGGCTTAGTAGTTCAACTATTAACTAAAAAAGCAGCTTAAGTTTTATCGTGACCGAAAAATAGGCGGGGGTGCTTTCATATGCAGTCCGTGAAAGTACTCCTATTTTTCCCCACATCAGGTTGGCAGCTATGAATTTATTTTATTTTCTAAAGCTGAAATAAATTTTACTTATTGTTGATAAAATTTAAGATAATAAGTAGTTTGATGTCTTATAAAATTTTCAACATCTCTATTTAAAAAGATGTAGTTTTTGGTATGAATGCTGGTTGTAAGTCAATGTGACGTGAACCATTATCAGATTCAATACTAGTTTTATTTGTATAAAGATTGAAAGGTAATTTTTAAGTAATTATAAGGATCATTGAAACTTCTTGATCAACAAAATTGCGTAATAAATTAGTACACAAAGACCGATTTACTCTTTTAAAATTGAATTAAGATTTTACAAGATTAATATTTTAAATAAATTATTACGTACTAATAATAATAACGATTGTCATATCTAATGATAAGAACTGGGATTTAGGATAACTTGTGACAATACTCACCTACCTCATCACAATAAATACTCCTGGGACAAAATATTTTATTCCTAAACAAAGACAATAGCAAAAAATACCCAACAACCAAACAAAGTTCCATCTTCCGAAGAGCTGATAAAATCATTATTCAATTTGCTCTACACCACGACCGCATTTTTTCATTAGCGCATCGAAACAGAGCTGCTACAGATAACACTGCGCAAAATAGTTCTACTTTTTCACCTTTTTCTCCACACCAGACCGACAAAGAAAAAAAAAATCGCAATTTTTTTTTTACTGAGTAGAGTGTGGGCACATATATGAGGGGATGATAGCTTTTAGACCGGCTTAATATCGACCCATAGAAAAACTCGCTGAGATGCGAAATGTTTATTGACTTTGCCGCTTATTTGATTTCGGTGAAGGATGGAGGGAAAGTGGAAAGGGGGCTGAGAGCAGAAAGAAACGAAATAAATATATAGATCAATTCCCTTTCCCGGTATATTTGTGGGGTATGGAAGTAAAAGATATCGGAATCTTGATGTCTCAGGTTTCGAAAGCTTTGCGTAAAGAACGGAAATGGCTTCCGGGAACTGTGAAGAACATCTCAATTTGGGCATTATAATCTTTTGTCCGGGGAAATAAACATTTCGCAGAAATCATTTGCAGTTATGTAATTACGAGTTATCCGGGAAAGAAATGGATTCGGATTTCGGAGATACGATTCCATTGAAAAAAAAATATTGAATCAATGGAAATATTTTTTGTGCCTGTTGTTAGTTGCTGCTTTCTTTTTCTTCGGTTTTTTTTTAGATGATTCGGTCGATAGTGATAAAATTCGCATAGCTATAATAAGAAATGTAGATTTTATTGCAGTGAAGAAAACCGTTATTTTATCTTGTAATCAGGCAGACACTGGCCTTCACCTTTTCCAACTTCGTTTGCAAACCTGTTATTTGATTTGGGTCTAAGAAATTGAGTCATAAAGGGAAATGAATATTATTTCTTATCATCTTGCTAAAATATTTTGTTTCAATTGACGTAACATTTTACGTAAGTGTATGTCGAAAAGAACATCATATGAATGAAGTAAAAGTAACACTGCAACACCGCCTATTATTTACTGTATGAATTTTAATATTTATGGAGCTTCTGTTTATATTGTCATATATTTTTTAGAGAACCTAACACTCTGATATATTACATAATTATGTATTGTAGTAAAAAGAATGTAAACAATTTACTAATAATTATTTCTTAAAATATCTTACTAATAACTTCTGAATTGTATTACTTGTAAGTGGAATTGAAAATAACTCGATATACGTTTTGAAATATTTAAATATATAATTTAGTAATATTTAATTTGAATGTTCTTGAAGTATTAGAGGTTTATTTTTCAAATTTATCGTCATAAGGGTATTTTATATTACATCATTATCATCCGCATTTTTTTGTTTTGCTTTACAGTTTTTCAAAAATAAATAGAAAAAATTGAAAGCAATCCAATTTGCACTAAGTAAAGGGTTTAACAAGAACGCAAAGAAAACAAAATAAACTTGACAAACACAGTAAAATCTGTGGTGTGCTGATAGTACACGAGTACCACATTTTTTTATTTTTTGCCAATTTTGGATAGTGGATAATATTTATTCCTTTATAAATATGAACATTTTAACAACAACATTTTGCATGATTGGTTTTTAACTTGTATCGTCATTCTCTCATCCTTTTTCAACTAAACTTACCGTACAGGGAGTTTGAATAAATATAGTTACTATATCTATCCATGATGATATTTAAGCATGCTAGAATGAGCGCATATAGCCATGGCCATCTAGCTAGACACACGAGACCAGAGAAGCTCGAAATCTTGAGTGTCGTTCTGCCTCATCGCTTTTTGAACAACAGCGCAACTCCAGTCTGAAATCTTGCAATCTCCCTTCAGACTAGAGTTGCGCTATTGTCCAAAAAGCGATGGTGACGCGAAATAGTTGGCAGAACGTCACTCAAGATTTCGAGCTTCTCTGGCTTTATGAGTCTAGATGGCCTGGCCAGGGTATAAGCTCGTCATTTTTTGGAAGGCGGCTGAGAACTGTGGAATCTTGTATTGCGGAACCCACATTTCCGCAGCTCTCATCCGCCTTCTTATGAAAACAAGCTATACCTAAATACGGTTTTGTAAGCACCACATATTTAAAAAAAAATGTTAAACACTCATTGAAAAACTTCATTCATCTATTGCTCACTCAACACGTAAGGGTACAGCTTGAGCAATCTCTTCCAGTAGGAGTGAGGGGCACCGACGAGGGAAAGACGGACGCTCTGGCGATGGCTGACTTGGAGAAGACGTACGACCCCAACCGGGAGTCCGTGTACTTTCCTGCCCCCTACGCCACCAGCAGAGTGCCCGGGCTGCACAGGGACGAAGTGGGGATGGAACGAGAGGGGTGCAGGAGCCTGCATCACCACGGCACCAGGCAGAGCGAGCATCTCTATGATATACCGCAGCAGATGAGAGATGATTTGGTGAGGATGTTTTTTTTATTTTTTATTTTTTTTTTGTTCTTTCTGGTGCAGTGAAATGTGGAATGACTCGTTGCTTTTTAATGTGTACTATTTGGCGGAAGTATATTTCAGAAAAATTTGAACAGTTGAGAATGAATAAAAAATGTTGGAATGGTAACGTTTCTTGTCTGTGATCTGGCTGCTCATAATAATGAATCGTTGTATTGGGTTCCGGGTCACTCAGGGATTCCAGGTAATGAAACGGCTGATGAACTGGCCAGACTGGGTTCTGGTACTCCCTTTTATGGTCCAGAGCCAACCTTGGGACTTTCCAGTGAAACTATCAGAGGAACTGTACTTTCTATCTTTAGGGGATCAACAGTATAATGAGTGGCCACTCGACAGACCAAAGACAAGCCAGAGAGCTCAATGCAGGCTGTCCAAGTTCTCGTCAAAAGGAGCTTTTTAAGCTCAATCGTAATGGTATTCGCAGAGCCGTAGGTTTACTATCTGGACATAGTACTCTACGGAGGCATCTCACAATCATGAACGTTCTAAACGATCCATTATGTAGGGGATGCAGGGATAGTGAAGAAACTGTTTTCCATATTCTGTGTGAATGCGGGAATTTCTCTGCTCACCGATTTGAGAACCTAGGGAGTCATTTTCTTAAGCCTTGGGAGCTCCAGGACGTTCCTGTAAGGTCATTGCTGAATTTCGCTTCGGCCACTGGTCTCTTTTAATAAGGAGCAGGGATTTACTTCCAGGGGATAGTACAATAGACCTCAGGTCGCAGTGCTTGGTCCTCCATGGACCCCCCTAAATAAGTCATAAGTCATAACTTTCATGTTGTGGAAAAATTTGTGGGGACAGAGGGGGGTTTCAATATGTATTTTAATTAAGAATCCAATATTAGAATTGACATGCAGTTTAATCGTAGGGATTTGAAACTAAAAATTTACAGTAGTTACCATGAAATTTTAGGGATTATTTTTTATAATACGTAATTCTTCTGTCTCCCAAATAAAAATTTCTAAATGATTTAAAAAAAAATATGATCACATTCTTAAAAGTCGTTGGTGAAGGATTCTAATCAATTTTTAATCCTTACAAATGCAATTTGAACAAGCAATAGTTATCTAAAATATGAAATAAAATCCTAATCGAAGGAGAATAAATGCATCCGTATTGTGTTTAAATGTACTTAAATAATGCCATTTAAATTGTGTGTGAATAAGGAAAACTTGTGTAATTATAAATCCTGATTCTTAATTAGAGTATTTTACTTAAATCATTGGTCCGCTTGTAATTATGTATTATTTTAATATCTTCTTAGAAATAAGGTGCTTAAACATTCACGACTTTGATAATTTCATCATCCAATAATAGTAGTAGTATATATATCATACCTCTACAACAAAAACAAATTTCCAAATGAATTGAAATGATACTTCAGATAGATATTATATAAATATAAGTTATAACATAAATATGTGTATTTTAATGAAAGTTTATAACATTTGCAGCGTAGACATAGTTATCACATGCCTTCCGTTCAAGATGGGACGATAGAAATACGAGATTACGGTAAGTTAAAATATACGCCCTTGATATAATTGTTTTAAATACTTAATTCAATTACCTCGAACTATACTGATTGTTTAATGTAATCAAATATGTACAGTAAGCTGTATTATCTGATTATAAGTCTAAAGCTCATCCTTTATAGATTGAGGTTGAACCAACCTTAGTGGCCGGGAATAAATTTGATACACATTCACTTATTTATCTAACTTTAGTTGATAAGGTTTATCACATTTTTGTTTCATGAATATAATTTAAGTTTTCCTTATCTGTAATAAATATTTATATTAACTGAATAAATAAGTGAACTTTTAAATTCATCCAGTAGGTAACCGTGTATTTTTTTTATAGAAGAGGGTGTATTTGAAATATTATTTTCTAAAAACTCTCAATTTCACCTTACC
Source organism: Tetragnatha montana (assembly GCA_963680715.1). Lineage (NCBI taxonomy): Eukaryota > Metazoa > Arthropoda > Arachnida > Araneae > Tetragnathidae > Tetragnatha > Tetragnatha montana. Next base: position 14,656,500 of record OY796685.1, read on the forward strand.
AATTAATTTTATGACCAATATCATAATTTGTGTCATTGTACTGTCAGTGGTAAATCTTTTTGGTTATATAAATGAGTTTTAACACCGCAGATGCTCATATATTTAGATAAATGCTTACAAGAAAAACAAAAACACAATTACGCCTTTTCCCTCCAAATAACCATAATTTCCTTTCCCTACAAAACGACCAAAACAAATCTCCTCACCTCTCCCCAAGCATTCATCTCCGGTATCTTTCCCTGATCCGGGAAGGAGTGTCCGGGAATTGCCCATTTGGAGCCGGACCCTCTCCCAGGAGGGTCGTTGAGTATGGAATGCCTGCCGCATGCCGGACCTGTAATTAATCGGGCACCCTCTCCGGCACGAATTAAAGCGCCGTTGCATCCTGCCTTTCTGTCCTGCAGAAGCAATCCGGCAGCAATTTTGAGGGCATTCTTACATAATAGCTTTCATGGATGGTGACAGTGGCACGGCGATTCGTCATTTATCATTGTGGGAAGATAGAGGATGTGGTAGCTGCTGGGAAAGTATTAGTGTGTTGTGGGTTAAGTGGTTTAACCGTTAGGGAAACTATTATTACTAGTATTACTAGCACTGCACATTACATAGTTATGGTGTTGACTTGAGAGTGATGGCTTTATGTTTATATGTATACGTATTATGATGCTAGTCCGGAAATAATGTTAGTGATTTTTTTTACACAAGTTTCATTTCATTTTTGTAAATATGTACCAAAATATAAATGCATATTTAAAATTGATTGATTGATTTGGTGTCATGTTCATGACGAATCCAAAAAGATCCAAGACTTTTATCACTTCCCTTTCCAGCTTCACCGTTTCCTCTACTGTATAGATCTTCTCGTAAAGGGAATTCTTGCTGGTCTGTAGAGTTGAAAATATCGATAGATATTAAAATATATGATCTGAAGAAACTTCATCCTACCAACGAAAACGGCCCAAAATAATGTAAATTCGTCTTAAAAATATCCTCGTCATAAGACCAAATTCATATTTAAATAGGTAAATTTGTTTTAACTAAAACTCCACCTAACTCGCCTAGTACTGTGCAACTTCGATAACACTGAACTCCTCTAATTTGAAGATTACTTACTGTGCCCTGTAAATTTACATTAAACCAATTTCATTTTCATTCGATGGTTTGGATAGTTAAAACTTTTTTGTGGCCTCTTCATTTTTAAAACGTACTTAAGTTAATAATTTAAGTTAAATAAGTTTCGCTGTGCAAATGATCAATTTCCATTCCCGTGATTCAGTTTCTTTAAAAGAATCCGTATAGTATAGAGGAGTTCAACCAGAATTTGACCAACGCCCCCCTCCAAGCAATCCCTGAGTACAATTCATAACATTGAAGATAAATCGTGTGGTGATGTTTCATACCACCCCATATTTTTGTGTGTTTAAAACTCTTATCTTTATTTCAAAATTCCCGCTATCAATTTTAAGCTTAGTTCATTATTTCTACATCCGAACAAACTGTTAGCTTTTCCCATCTCTCTTTCAAATTAAAAGAAAGAAAGCACCAACACACTATCAAATTGAATAGGATTTGCCATAAATGGGGTTTGAATATTCCAATGCGAAATTTTACATCCCATTATTATAATCTAGCTTAAAGAGAGACTAAACCACCCCCATTCATAAAACAGCCTCCAGTGTTTATATGAAAGCTGCTCACAATTCGGACTTCAAACTATTAATTGTTGACTCCTTCACTCTACTTCAAAACGACCCATTCATGAAAGTCGGTATGGACGTTGACAGACGAGAAAGGAATCGTCATTCATCATCCTGCTATCGGAAGTGCGGAGCTGATGGGAGCTCAAGAGAGCTTTTGTGGCGGGTGGGCCACTGATAAGCGAATAACTGAGTTGAGAGTGAAGCTCCCTTTAAGCGGTAGTGATGTAGTTAAGTGGTTTAACGGATGGATTGGGATTTAATTGCCTATGCGATGCGTGCGGGATGAATTAAAAAGGATTGTTGAGAGATATTTTTAATAGGGCGTACATAAATTTTTAAATGGGATCTTTTTGAATGAAGTAAAAAATTGCTAAAAACATTTTCGAATTGTTATAAAAGATTTTGATGGAAAATAATTCATCATTATGTATGGCACATGTATTTTTGATATAGCAAGTGAATTTGAGTAATGCAGATATAATTTCTTTAAAATTGGGATGATGCTTAATCATAATACCATAATACTGTTCTCCCTTATAAGAAGATATTTTTTTTTTAAATCCGAGATATAGTTAAATTATTACGCAAGAATGAATGTGTTGTTATGCTATTTTTATATTTAATAATTAAATTATAACATAAAATGAGTAGAAATTAATGATAATTCAAATTTAAGACATATCAGTTATGAATTTAAAGTTAAAACTTCAAATGACATTTACGAAAGACTTAAGTCAATTTCTCATAACTTATTTAAGTTACACTATTACAAGAAACATGCAATATTTTTTTTTCAAATTATTCATTATGGCTTCTAAAACAATAGACAATATCTACTAAAGAATCAAACAAATCTAACGGCTTTTCATGGAATCTACCTAAAATAAGGATAGTTTTTCCCCTATTATTGATACAGCTTCTTAATAACAGTTAATCAACTAATAAATATTTTTAATTAATAGCAACAAAATAACAAATAATTAATTAATAGCAAAAACCTAAACCTTTCAAACCTAAACGGGCCAAAATTTATTTTCATTATCTTAAGAGTAATAAGTAATTACTCTGAAAATGACAATCATTTCATTCTACCGGTATGCCATTTTGTATTCAATCCTCTTTTCTAATAACCCAGTACAGTGCAAAATATAAGCGTTATGTGACAACGAACACATTTACTCCTTCATGAAATACATGAGCTGACTATAATTACAAAAAAAAAACACTTTAAGTAACGCTTATCCAAACAACGTATGCAGCTCAATTCTACATTATCTCTAGTATATGACGATTCGTTGTAAGCATAATTTCTGAATATTAATTAAGATATTTTATGAATAAATATGCATTGCTTCCGCAGGTATTCGTCGTTTAATTAAAATGTATTCATATTTATCTGTTCAAATAAACTTGGGGGGAAACTTTTCACAAGAGAAACAACGAAGTGCCTTTATGTTATTTCTAAGCGGAATATAGGGAACATAGGCTTCGGACTCCATAATTAAATCTTTCGGAAACAGCTCCGAGGTTTTCTAAGCAAAGAGCCCGAAATTTAATTAAAGAACAATTCTCGGGTCTTTGTCTCAGAACAAGTTGCGTTGTTGTTGTTGTTGTTTTCCCTTTTTGGGTTCAATTGTAACAGCGAGGTTGTTATGATATTCTCCTCATTGTGTTTGAAAGCTGATTTTCATAGCGGAGATAGTTGCAATTAAGATTAAAAGAAGGATGTAGTGTCGGAGAAACTTAACGCTGTCTTCTTGGAATTGAACGGGAATTGTTTGGTTTGAGAGACGTAATAAAAGGAATCACTAATAGAGGAATCGTCGTATTTATCTCTTTTATTAAAAAAAGGGAGATATATTACATTAGAGCAGTGTGGTCCAACCCGCGGCCCTCGAAGAAATTTTCATGGCACTCGCCCACAAAATGTAATTTTTATTCCAAAAAGTAATTTTTATTTCAGAAATTTGGTAAAAACCCGAATTTATTGGGTCGAATTTTCAAAAAAATTCAGGGGAGAACCCCTGAACCCCTTTTGAACTGTTTTTAGTTCAATTCAAATTCAAAGGGGATATGAAAAGTGTATCAAATCAATATAGGAGATCCAGTTGGGGCTATAGTAAAAGGAGTTATCAAATCATTAGAAGCTATGAGATGAGTTGTAATTAACATTTAATCCAAAAGTGTAATTTCAGAATTTTTATTACAGGGCTGTAGTTGTGTCTTTGTATTTAGAACTCAATTTTGATAGTTGAAAGTCTCTATTACCTCTTGAGAAAAATCCGACCTCTTCTTTGGATATGAACTAATTTAGAAATTTTAATTAGAACCTGAAAATCACTAAAACTTAAAACACTTCTTGCTCATTCATTTTTAAAACATTGTGAATCGCCAATTTTCTACAAACGGTTTTCTCTTTACTAATAGATTAATTTTCCTATTTTAAAAAAAAACTTCGATTTGGAAAAAAAAACCAAGAAATAATTTGTTAAATTTTAATTTCATCATCAAGTAAATTAGTGTTAGTTGTGGCACAAAATAAATCCCCATGAGTAAATAAAATGTATGTTAATGAGACCCAGTCAATATTTTTGCATTGCATTTTAAATGTAGGAAAGATATTTCTTAACCTTTTACCTGCCGATGTTCCCAAATGGGAACATCACTTTAGGGAATTTTTTCACCACTTAATTTTTCATGCATGAATTTGATACTTGGTAGTAAGAAACTCAAAGATATGAAGTTATTTTACATGCAAAAGTTTTTCAGGTACAATTTAATCCTTTTTGTGGAATTTATATCAAAATAACAGATTTTTGGCTCTTCCAAAAGTTGCACAAGTTTCAATTTATGATAAATTTAAATAAATTTAGTTTTAAATAATTATGCTGTGTTTAGGTAGCTTAAGTACACATCTTTTCAATTGGCTTGGTAGAATAGCTCCATATTCCAATTTCGGAGAGTAATTACCAATTCAACGTATATGTTCCCAAATGGGAACATCGGCGTTTGGGGTATAGTTTTTGAGGGGATTTTATAACGTATGAAAACTCAAGCTATTTCTTATTTTCTTTAATTTTTTGAACATTTTCTGTCTCAAAGGATCTAAACAGGTTAATCATGATGTTTTAAATTTCTAAATCTATAATTTTAATTTTTTTCACCTGATTTATAGAGGAATAAATGCCAAATCTTTATGGCAGATTCCTACTTTTGTATACTTTTCTAACTCCCTGACCTATTAATTTTCAGTAATTATTATTAGGGGTTATGTAAAAGTCATATTTGGAGTACTTCTGAGGACTTGGGTACTTATTTTGTTCAAGTGCTTTTCTTTACATAAAAATTTTGGGTATAAATTTGAAGAATTTTGAAAATAATGAAAAGTGTGTACATCTAAAAACACTCTTCTAACGTAAGTTGGATGTAAGAGATATGTTGTTTAGTTTGGAATCTTCCATGAGAAACGCAGATTTATCAAATCAATGGAGATAGTTATGATTATCACTTTTGAAAGCTAATTAAATTTGAATGCAATTCATGGATTTTATGCTAGATATCCGGATAGAACAGTAATTAAAACTAATTTTTCACGCAAAAAGATAACTGTTTAGCTAACAACGCATGGGAACATTCTTTCGTATTTTTTATACCGAAAAATTACCCATTGTGCAATAAAAATGTACGGAAAAGTGTCACGCATGTAATAAATATGTAAATTTTTTCTTATGAAAATCTATAAAATTTTACCCAATCGTCCAACCATGGGAATTAAATATGAAGAAACAGTCCAACATCATAAAAATGCTCAAAATTATTGAGTAGAAACCTATTTCAGTAGTTTTACTTGAATTAATTTTAAAATATATGCCTTTTGGAAATCCCCCTAAAAACTTCACCCCAAACGCCGATGTTCCCAAATGGGAACATCCTCAAAATCCTACTTAGAATTTTTTTTCTGCCAAAAACTGTCAAGATTGGTTTTAGTAATGATGAAACAAGCCATTTAAGCCAAAAATCAGAACCTTTAATTTGAAATTTGAATTGCGGCGTTTAAAAGGTTAAGTAAAATGTGTCTTTGTAAATATTTATAGTTGAAGTAAATGTTCCAGTGTTAAATATAAGCTTGATTTGCCTGTTTTAAAATAGTAAAATGTAATTTTTCCTGTCTCTGGCACTCGCCTCCATATTAAAAAGTTTAATTGGCACTCGGGTACCTAAAGGTTGGACCACACATTGTGTATTAAATATTAAAATAGTTCTACCTTCAACTTGAAATATTAAATAGCTATGTATTAGTTAAAATGGTAATTAACTTTTCTCTTTTAATTTATCCTGTCAAATTTTTAAAAAACAATTTACGTAAAACCATACGATATCATACACTACTAGGTTTATTTTGTTTTTTAATGTATTCGGATATCCTCAAGGATGTTCTGAAGATATTTTTATTTAAGACAATAAACGTATTTCAACAGAAAAAAGACAATTCTTTTAAAAGATGATTGTTCTCACTGATCGAAATTTTCTATTTATGTTATTAGTTCCTAATAAAATTTTTCTATTTTTCTTAGATACTAGCAAGGCCCATCATTTACAAAGCATTACTGAGGAAGGACTAACTTGTGACATAGATGATTTTATACTTCACGAGAAATTAGCAATGGGAAATATGTGGACTCCAAACCACAGGTATTGTTCAAATTTTTACAGCATAATTAATGCAAAGTAATTTTTTTTTATTTGAACAAACGGAACTCATTTTTTTACATACAGGGTGTAACTAAACTCATGGTAAGGGGATTGAATACACCTATGTTTGTAAAATTTACTATCAAACACAAAGGAAGAGGTCAATCAGTAAGATTATATGACTCATTCTAGGTCATGAAATGATAAGAAGTAAGACTGACCTCGCAGAAAATGAAACCAACGGAGTTATAAGTTACAGTATAAGTCTAATAAAACATCACGTCTCCCATCGCCAAAACTGCTCAAACATGTAGTGGTCAACATGCCATCGCCATTGCATGTGGGTTTAGTGGGCATAAGTTCAGACCTGAGGATTTTCCGAATTGGTTGGGTATTTTTTCGATAAAATGCCAGTTATAATCGTAATTGAAATGGTTAAAAATTTAGAAGGAATCTGTGAAAATTTCATCAAAAATTTAATGTAGACAATTATACGCAATTGTTCAAGAGTTTGATGATGACTGCTTAGTTGCTGGCTTCCATGACTTTGGGAAGTATCTGTGGTGGAAGAATTTCGTGGTTAATTTTTATAAAAAGAAGTATGGGCCTTAACTTTATCAATTTCTTTTCATTTAGTTTGTTAGTCTTATTCTCCATCACTTTATGGTATAGTATCCCCCTAGTAGAATAGCTCAATCCAAATAAGTCAAGTTTACGTAACTTCCACCAGAAATAAGCGGAATTTGGCCATCATGAAAAAAAATTAATAATTATAGTACTATAATTATTAATTAGCCTGAGCTTAAATTATTAATTATGTAAAAAATTAATAATTTAAGTGCAGCTCTTGCCACTATATGTAGTAAGTTAGCTTTTTGGGTACCTAGGACGAGCCCCTGGCTCTTTTGGTACTACATATATAAATTAATTATTGTTGATTTAATGTGTTTATTTTTGTGTTTATGTACGATATGTACTGTTTTATGTAACCATCTTTGTATATTTTTTCTTTCTTGTCCATTCCCAAATAACATTCAATTCAATCCAATTCAGTTAAAAAATAATTGGACGAATATTAAACGTCTGTGCTGCTTGAAGCCTTTATCACCCAACCACCTCACTTCTAACTTGGGTTGTATTGTAATTTCGAGTTACCTAATAATTTCTGCTGCCTTAAGATATACTATGTGTTTTAATTACGCCCTGTATTAACTCGTTTATCTGCCTATGTCTTCATACGCTATAATTACATATGAAACAAACATAAATAAGTTACTTATTACTTTTAATGTAAGACGATTTTACCACCAGATAACTCATAATATGAACTTTAATTTTCACTACTAAAATTCCCAGTTAAAATAATTTATTTACTTCATGTGTAAGACAGTTTAAATTTAATATTGATGCATTTTCTTTCAAGATGGCGTGCTAATGAAATCATTTCACATGATGGCAGTTACAGCCCTTTGCATGTTCACGCTCAAACATTTGTAAATGACGGACAAGAGTTATCCGACGCTGAATGCGACAGAGATTTAAGACACATGTCTGAAAGCGGTACGTACAACACTCAATTGAAGGAAAATTTTAATTATTGCATGACACGTACTCTTACTTAAATTTTGAAAACTTAAAAGAAAAATTCCTTAATGCATGACAAATTATATTTTTTTAGTTTTTATAAAACTTTATTGTTTAACCATAACTTAAAAAATTAAGAAAAAATTATATTTAATGATTTATTAAAGTTTAACATCTGGGATGCTTTAACTTAAACTAATAGATCAAAATTTAGAAAGTGTGTTAAAATGTTTGAAATGCATATTAAACCTTTTCTTAAATAAACCTTTATAATATGTTTATTATAGTGGGTGAAATGATTTCATTTGCGGCCTTTCCATTCTAAGAAGGATATTTTTGATTAACTTAATTTATATAAGACACTTTGCATTTATTTAACTTTGCATTTTATATTATTAGTTATGTATATTTTGCAAAAGGTTTCCCAACTTTTATTAATTATCTTCGACATCTTCATTTTATTTCCTTTTTCCTTACTACATGATAATTTATGAAATTTTTCTAAACTTGAAGTAAAATTTAATCAACTATGTATTAGTATTTCTTAATAGAATTTACTTATTTTTCAATGCCACAAAAATTCATAAAAACATGCAATCAATTGGTAATACCGGCTAATAGATATAGGCAGAGTTCTAAAATATATGTAAAATTGAATACTGTACCATCTTTATTATATTACTCAAAACCTCACTATAGAAAGCTTATACTATAAGGCTTTCTACTTGAAATTTATAAATAGCCATTGTTCTTTTTTAGATATTAGCTACACTACATACATTTATTTTACGCTAGGAAAATCCCGATTTTTTTCACGCTAATGTAAATTTGTGTATTAAATTATTACACATAATTACATTATATGCGAGTAAGAGTTCAATCAAGGGTTTTTATAGGGGTTATATGTATATGAAATTACTTGAAACCAACGAAATTTAAATGAGAGAGACCATTGAATAAGGACAATTTAACACCGGGGGTTCACTTATACAAATATTGTAGCATGATCGAGAGAGAACATATGAACGCAGCATTCCCTCTAAATTCCACCGAAGCCGTATAACTCTCCATCCCACCACCTATAATGGACTACTACCAGAGAGTTTCAATAATTAGCACCCACTTTAGGCAATCAATAAACGGCCTTTCGCCACCTACACAACGCGCTTCCCGGTAATTTCATCTCCATAACTACCCCAGACAAATTCGCTGTAAAATCTCCCCAGCAACAGCTACCCCAGTCTTTATTATTATTATCATCATCATCACCATTATTAATTCGCTCACCAAACTGAACACAGCGGCGGCGATCCCCGCATATGTACTAATCCAATGTGTGCTCCCCATAAGCCGCCTTTGTGGAAATTGATTTCCGCGGAATTAGTGCGTGGCAATGGTATCTGAGATCTGGATTATTGCGAAAGGGGGTAAATATGCTCCGGGCAAATGTCACTGGTATTAATGGTCACGAATACCCCTCAGAGTCACTCGAAGGCACGCTGTGTTGATCGTCCCGAGGTCGTGATGGAGTGGAGACTGGATTGAGGAGGTAAATTGGGTGACGGCTACAATGGGCGGTTGGAGTGGCTGCGGAAAATAATGTTTGGATGCTAAATGCTTTCTCCTGGATCTCGATGGAGCTTGAATGATGCGATCAGAAGTTTGGGGTCTTTAAAGAATAGTGGGGGTTAGGGTAGTTTCAGTGATGGTATTATTTGTGATTGAAAACACTCTCAATTCTCTCAGATTTATGCGCCATATTATAAAATTTATTGTAAACTTTAAGGTGTTATCATCAGCAGGCTTTAAGGTATGACAATGTTATTACCATCAAACCACGGCTTACTATAGTATAGTGTAGTATCTAGTAAGCCGTGATCAAACCGTTGGTTAAAGATCCAAATTTACATCTGTATCGCATAAATGATGCGACTAAATTTGCTGTTTGTTTGTGAGGATTATTTGAGGAACTAAAAGATCGAAATATATCAGAAACAGTTCCTTTTTTTTGCTTTGATTGTCGTTTAAACTTTGTTATTTAAATTTAAATGTTGTGAAATGATTTTTAAGTAATGAGATATTTTCGGAAATAAAGTGTTTTTAATGTTTTTAATAAACATCATTCATATCCCCATCTCCCTATGTCAACGAGAATAAGCAAATGACAACCCTCTAAGGTGTTTACGTAATATTTATATAACCCTTTTTCTAAATAATTCTACCTATTTTGTTTTTCCTAAAATATTTTCTGAAACTAAACACAATTAATTCACCTGTAGCCATCCATTTATTCAACTTTGTAAAATATTTTTTAAAAAACCTACCCATTAAAACATAAAACATAAAGTCTAACATTTTATCTAAACTTTATATTTTTATGGCAAATTTTCCGGCAACATTACCTTATCTTTAAATAAAACCTTCAAACTAAAACTTCCCTGCCTTAACATTCAAAATTTTCACTCTTTTATTTCCAAAAAATCAATTTTTACATGCACTCTACCCAAACCTCGTATAATGACATAGAAAAAATAAAACCCCTAAAAAAAGCGTTAAATCCGCCCTCCATAATTACCTGCAGTCACAATTTTGAGCAACAAGGGAAAATAATCATTTGCAGTACATTACACTAATTGAAGCTCAATAATTATCCCGCGTTTCCAAAACAAACGGGTTTTCGGTATTTTTCAGAAGCTTATCCTGTTGCCCTTAATAAGTAGCTGATGCAGTATATGAACTCGTAAGCTACTTATTTGTAATCATTAGCATATCTGGCTGGTACGCCTCTTGTAGATGAGAGCGAAAATGATAAATTCACTTTGACCGCATTTCTAGACAGACTGACGGTTTATTGTCGAATCGCTCTCACAAATGGGAATGGTGAGTGGTTATTTCCAGACTCTAACGTTTTTATTTCTCCATATTGTCGTTTAAGCGAATAAGATTGTATGCCTCTTTTCTGAAGATAAATTTTGTATCCAATCCTTTCAATTTGCAAAAAGGGAGAATGTATTACATTATAGGAAAAATATGTAATTTAATTTTAGTATATGGTACTTATTTTTTATTAAGTGCGTAGTTTCCATCTTATAATATTAAAATATATTTTATTTAAAATTTTATGTGTAGCTTCCAGAGAAAATTGAAACGTTGAACGATTGGTAGCATAAACGGTTGTAGTTCTAAAACATAACCATTTGTACCAAGGTGAATTTTTTTTTTTGAGGGGAAAAGGTATTTTCAACCTTAAATTTTGAAAAAAAAATATTAATAATGATCAAGAGTTATTTTCGCTTATTTTCCCCTTATTACATCCTTTGTTTTCCCTCTTTGTGTTCTAATATTTTGGCAGCCATTTCTATAAATAATATAATCTCTGAACTGGGTTATTAAAACTGTTTATCTGAGCTAAAACCAAGTAAAAAAACCAGATCCATTGTGAATTCATTGCTGGAATTAGCTCATTGTTTCAGCAATGTCTCTTTGTGATGTCTGCGTCTGCTTTAAATATGGTTTATTAATAGCCAAATTATTAACCGATGCATCCAGGACTTGCTATTTATAATTTTAAGTCGTTGTGTAACTTCTTTTCGAAACTGAATGACTATTTCAAGAGAAACCTAGATCATTATAGGAATTGATTGTTCTCTCAGTACATAAACAAAATTGTTGTTACCACTAATTATGTATCGAGCTCGTTTTCTTTACTAGTTATTTTGTTTTAAGGCTAAAAATATTTAATTTCTTGTGAAAAATGTGTTTTCTGTACACCGAATAAAATCAAAAGGACAATGTTTTCAAGTCTAATAATTTTCAAAAGTGATAATCACAATAAACCCTGTTAGTTCATGAAAGCTAAATTTCTATTTGAAGATTCTAATGAAAATTAGATACATTCACACTCATACTTAAGTTTAAAATTTATTTTTTTTCTATTACCTTACCCAGCTTTACACACATTATTGATACTTTCAAAATTCTTCAAAATCTTCATTTAAAAAAGAGCCATCGAAAAAAAATCAATAAACAATCAATCAATAAGTATCAATCAAAAAAGTGGTCCCTTTTAAAATCAATACTCCAGAAGCATATACTATATTATTATAATACTCTAACTCTAATTTGGGACTATTATAATAATACTCTCACTTGAATAATGTTATAAAGAGCTAAACATTAATACATTTGAAAGAATTTTTTTTAAAGTTAAATGACATAAGAAATGACTCCATTTCTTTATGGAGTTGTAAAAAGAAATCACAAAGTGATCTCAAATGGAAACATTGGCAAAAAAAGGTTGAAAAGACTTTAATTGTATAATTTTTAAGAATAAACTAACTAAACCATAGAAAAAATGAAACTTGAATAATCTTCCTAACCTCTGTTAAGCGCCCACAGACACACTAACGGTTTTTTTTCCAAGATTGTATATAATTGACATCTGATTAGTCGAATGTTGTACGTGTGACCGGGAATAAAAAAAAAAAATATGTATAACTTTGGATGTTTGTGTGTGTAAAAATATAATTGAATATTTAGTTGGAAATTATAAGAAAAACACTCATGTAATTTAAAATAATGCTAATTATTTTTTTTCTTTCAGGTATAAAAGTTCGAAACGTGCTTCAAGTTAACAATTGTAACTCATGCTTGGCTAATTGAAGAAGAGTGAGAGAACATTTTCCCGAGCTTCATAAAGACTTACTTCAATTTCATATCCTTCTACTAGTTGGATATCCATGCTGAAATAGCTTCCCTGGATGTTTGATGACAAGGATGGTTAGAAGACAGGATGATCAAGTTTTCTTAAAAACAAAATACATATGGATGTACACATACGTTATGCATGAACGTGGCTTCAAGTTTACAAACGAAGTTTCACAGTGTGTTACGGGTAAGAGAAAAATGCGTGATTCTAGTCAAGTTTATCTCTGAAGCTACAGTGAAAATGTCTTTCCATTTTATGTACTATTTATTTTGCCAATTGTGAATAGTGACATCTGTAAATATAATCATCAATTGAGTTTTTTTATGCATCATCAACTAAATATATAATTATTATTTCAGTTACTTTACTGTTGGTTAAGTCATTTAAAATTACCGTTGAAAATTACCTTTCACAAACATTCGTGATTAGTTGAAACTGGAATATTTTAATTTAAAGTTAATACAAAAATGCTATATAGTTATTGTGTAATATTTTGTGGAGAAATGTACAATTTTTACCGAGAATCTATGTAAACATTATTAACAATTTACTATCCCATCAGAAAAATCTATATCATATATAATGCCTACATTCATTAAACTGTAATATATAACTACACATGAGATAATTAATGTTTATTATTTTTATTTAATAAATTTGTATTGAATAGATATTCTAAAGTCAAATATATATCTAGGAATTGTTAACTATCAACACCATGAAAGGGTCATGAATTGTCTTAAATCTAAACTTATTTTCTCAATTGTTCATTTTTACTCATTTATGTATCAAAATTATCAGAGGTGGTATCGGTGCTTAAATAACATATTTAAAAAAGGTGTCAAAAGTTTTTACGAAATCAAAGGAATATATACTATCTCCAAAAATCATTATAAACACTCTTGATTTACAAATTTAACTGAATAAAAATACCATATGATATCATAAATAACTGTAAAATACTAAAATTAATGTAACAATATTTTTATTGTGGTTGTTTGTTTTTAGTGTTTTAAATATATGTTAATGTTACAAACTACTTGATTGCATGTTACTGTAAATAATTGTTGAAGTTATCAGAAGATCTTGTGTGAAGGCATTCTATAATTAGCCATCTGTAAATATGTATCTTATAAAATAAAAAGAATGTTTACTTAGTTCAGAATTTATTTAATGTTAATCGTCACATAATTTGAGTTTTTCTAAAAAAAAAAAAAATGCTCTCGAGTATTTTAATCTATGTTCAATATTTTTTGTTCGACCCACATTTTGAAAAAAAAAAACCGATAGAAGTATATCCTAATCACAAATATTATAGAACTCGCATATTGTCATTTAAGAACCAGCAGCGCATATCTAATAGTTGACACAGATACAGTATAATACATTTTCCAATTTTGATAACATTTTGGTGGTTTCAATCTTAGAATTGTGTTGCTTAAACCATCATTTTATCATTTATTTTAGGCCAATTGAAATAATTAGCAAGGACATATAATGTTTATAAACACAAGGATAAAACAATGTTTCAAGTTTTAAATGTGTTGTTCGAAAATATACTTTACTGTTTTTTTAACAACGATAAACTAATTTCGATTTTAAATAAATGAGTGTGTAATTCTAATCAAATCTCATGCAAAGCTAAACTTTCAAATCTTTAATTTAGTTGACACCAAATTTTCAGAGTTCTATCATTAATTTTCCGTGCTCTGTATTTTGGCACCCGTGTTCTAATGAAAAATTTATGATTATTTTAATTTTTAAAGTTTGTATAACTTGTATAAACTTCAGTCCAATGAAACACGCTCCCTAGAATCACCCGATAATAACCGGTATAAATAATATTATGCCAAACTACGCATAACAAATAATCAGTTTAATATTCTCCCATTCTCAGACAATGTTACTTAACACTGAATGCTTCTATAGGGACCAGTCTAGAATAATTTGAACTAACAGAAATTCATTCGGTCGGTTAGGATTAGGAGTTCTACTTAACATTCCAAACATAAATATTTTAAGTAACATATAAATCCCCACAAATTAAGAAACTAGCAATCACATTTCGCAAATGGCTCTTATATATGACATCCTTTACCATCATATTTACGTTAAAATATCCAAAACGAAACAATAGCTTCTGAGCGTCACTATCTCCAAAAACATGCCATACTCTATCGAGAAATCCTGCCAATATTTCACGCCCACCAACCCCCCTCCCCTTACTGCCCCGTCTTTAATTAAAGACAGCTGCGGCCGTGAAACAAGCCTCCCTACAGGAAATTGGATTACTTTCCCTGTGCCAAGGACCCCCACGATAAGCTCGGTAAATAATTGAGTCTTTAAACTTTGATTCTGTCAGTGGAAGCGGCGCTTCCATATTAAGCAACCTACGAGCATACAGAGTCCTCCTCGCCTGCCAAGATATCCGATTGACAACATAAGGGGGGACCGTAAATAAATTACGCGAGATCAAACGACGGATCGGCTGCGAGTGCTGGTTATCGGTGATTTTAAAGTAGGAATAGTTTGGTGGTGTCTGGTAACTGAGGTTATTTGCATGCCTTGGTGATTTATCTTCCTGAGAATTGATGAAGCCTGGAATTGATCGTGTTTTTGCGATTGGAAGTAATTTATATCATTATTCAAATAGTGAACAGACTCACTCCCTTCTGTGGGGTTGGATTACATTATCATTAAATTACCATTGGGAGAAATAATTTAACTAGTTACTGTTATCAGGTTAAGATGGATAGACATGAATTTAAATATTTGGGAGACCTTATGAACTTTTCTTGAAATTGATTTTTTTCTTTTCTTTAGGAAATGATTTATTCTTTCTTCCCTGTTGTTTTTCATTCTATAAAAATTTGGTTAAAATTTATATATATGAAACATAATAATTTTTATTATTTTTTTATCAAATATATATTTATAGGCTTAGTGTTCTACTTCAAATCTTGGATGGACTTAAACTGTTTTTATTTACAATTTCAATGATGTTTTACATTATGTTTATCATTAAACTTTGCCATGAATCCCTGGATATAAAAGGTAAATATATAATGGGAACTTGCTTAAAACTTATCAATTAACGTATTGCCTTAAAATGCGGATCTTTGCCTTTGCATGTTGTCAGTTTGCAGTTAAAACTGCATGTCTGGCAAAAAAAAAACAAACTGGGGATCGTATCAGCTCGTTTAGAGACTTAACTGAGTGAGAACTAACTATTATATCTTTATTAATTAATAGATCTTGAGATAATTGAAGAACGATCGAACACAGAACGTTCCGTACCATGACAGTGCGTTGCGTTCTGGGATTACTTTTGCAATTTTAACTGCTTTGTTGTTAAAGAAAAAAAATATCGCATTAGAATTAGTTAATTATATGATTTTTCGACTCGCATGGAGGCGAGTAAATTACATAATTGTTTCTTTTGTTTAACTTGTATGGCATTGTTCGTACTTGATTCCTACTCTCCAATTCCACAAATCTCGCTAAATCCAAAACATGCATCAATACTAGCACTTACTTCACGTTACCCAGTGGGTACCTGCGGACCAGAGTGTCGGATGTGAAGTATCAGAGCCCACACAATTCACCCAACACCTTTTACATTTCAGTCACACTTCTTCTTCTATCCCTCACATATCTTCGAAATCAAAAATCATTTCAGTCAGCAGCAATCAAGATTACTCTCCAAGCAACCTATAACTATTTAATCCTAAATTACTTCAATTTTCCCTTAGCGACGACTTGACAAACTTTTCAAATACTCCAATAATAATGCCTGAGCGTTAAATTTCGCTGTGACTGGCACATTATCTGAACCCCCTCCTTCAAGCCGGGTTTGACGAACATTTTAATATCACCTCTCCTTCACCCGACTTTCAGGGAATTTTAATGCGCGTGTATGGAAATCCAATAAGTAGCCATCGATTCACTCCCCCCGTTGAAGCGAGTGCGAAATTCAAATAAATGCAGATTCTCCACCTTCAGTTTCAGCGGAGAAAGAAAGCTGAGGAATGTGATAAATTATCCCCAAAAGCAAGAAACTGTCACTTTGAATTATGGAGGAGGTTTTACATTGAAAGGTATTTACTAAACCTTTTGAATGCGGTGTCTAGGAATGGATGATGCTTGGGTTTGTGATCTGATTTTTAATGTGAAAAGTTAGTTTTAAGTTTTGATTCAAAGACATGTGGTGTATTTCGGATTTTAATTTTAGGATATTGAAGATTGCGGTTATTCAATGAATTTCCGTTATATGCTCCTGGAAACATATTAGATTTTTAATAGATAAAGGTTGCTAATAGAAATTTGCATTTAGTAACACTTTATGGTAATTTCTGATATTGTTATTTTCTGAATAATATCACTCAAAGGGAAGTTTAGTAATGTGAACACAAAAATAACAATATATTTTTATGAGCGTGTTTTTTAAGAATCTTAAGCGATTTCTGAATTGGTGAAGTTAAGGTTCTTTAAATTTTATTTTTGTCCTCAATACTTCTCGAAGGTTCACAAAATTTCTCAATTATACAGGATGAACCAAAAGTACTGCTCGTATTATAAAATACAATAACAAAAAAAAAGATAAAAACACGCGGTTAATTGCATCCTTTAGGAAAACACAAAAATTTTATTACAAAATTTTTTGAAAATCCATAGTTTACAAAATTTCAGATAGAAGGCACAACTAAAAATCGACAACAAAAAAAGAGAGAAAATATGCCGTTTGTTGCATCCTACATGGGTTTCTAATAACTTTTAGTACTACACGAATTTTTGAAAATCGGTAGTTCACAAAATTTTAGATAGATAGCGCCACCTTTGAAAACCAATAACGAAAAAAAAACCAGCAAGAGATAAAAATACGTCGTTTGTTGCATCTCATTTTTGTTTCATGCAACAAACGACATATTTTTATCAAACGTAATTGACCCATACAAATTGACGTACTGCCCAATAAACAAATGCTATGTTACCAAGATCCATGGAACTCAATCACCGCCAAACGAAACCGAGAACCTGAAAACGAGTCGCTTCTTCCTATCTGCATCACAAAAGCAGTCCCTAGATATCTCTACATCAAACAAATTGCCCCTTGGAGAAAGCCATTTTTCCCATACATCACAAAAATCTGAGTCTCCCGTTTGAAATACGACCTTTCAAAGAAATCAGCTATTATGTAGTTTGAAAAGCAGTTAGGGAAAGGACTACAAGCCATTAGTCCGCTGTTTCTGGATCCGTCTTTCCTTTTGAGTTGGATCCGATAGATGCGAGTCCGTACCCACATCAGGAAAGGATTTGGATCCCAAGATCCATCTACCCCCCCAACGATAAACGCATCACGAGATTCGGTCCGTCGTTACACCCCATTTCAGATGCGGAGTGATAGGGGACTGGGGGGAGGGATATATGTTTTTTAAAGTTTGATTTTTCGATTGATTTCTATTGGGAGGAGGCGCATGATGATGGTTCATTTGACCTTTGGGTTGTTGTTGTTGCCAAATATGGGGTATTCTAAATGATAATAGTTATTCCTAGTAATTTTGTTACATTACTTAAAAGTACAAAGACAGTCAATAAAATTATGATATTAATAAAATATTCAGGTACTTGCATGTTGTCTGTCTCGTAAAAGTTGCTAAAATTTGTTGAATGCCTCGTGTTGAAACATTGCAAGCTTTTTTTTTATTATTGCCGTCAGTATACGCGATAGGCGTATCTTATAAATCGGCGTCATTTAAATGGGAGACGTATATTTTAGGCGTTCAAAACTGATTGACCCCCGACGCACAGCTTCGCAGTCAGATAATATAACCACTAGACTAGTACGTCGGCAAGAAAGAAAAGAAAAAAATTATATGCACTTAAAAAAAGCTTAATTAAAAGCGAGAAAATTATCCCCAATTTTAATATTGAAGATATCCTAAATACCGTACTTCATGCTAATACAGAGAAAAAATTGAACATGTACAGCCTCACACAGTATATCTTAATCATATTTAATTGAATTTAAGTAACTGGGACAAAAATTATACTTACTTTGGATTAAGATGACGAAATGAAAATTAATCATCGATGTTTGTGCTGTTCAGGGAGGTTTTAAATGTTATTTAATTTAATATTTCTTAAGTTTACACAGTTATTATCAAAATTGATACAAAAATAATTTTAATGTTAGATAAAGTTGAAGATTTGATAACTTTTGAATGTAAATCTCAAACAATAATCGTCAACCAAGATGTTCTGAAGAAAACATCTAAAATATTTTTTTACTCTATTGTTATGCACCTTTTACTAGAAATTGGATAAGAAATATTTTTGACTGGCTTCAAGTAGGACATAAAAAAATTCATGACTTGCGTTATAAACAAAACCGCCTTTTTTAGCTAATTAACCGTGACAGAATGTTAAAACACGTGGCAAAAAATGTCTTTGAAATACTAAATCATATTTTTGTCACCTAGGAAACAGTAAAAAGTGCTATTGAGTGCCTGTCAATGTTTTTTATCAGTGTTTTTTTACAACTTTCTTCTTTTTCATATTTATGAGCCTTAAAATATACGGCAAAGAGAATCCATAAATTTATAAAGGAATTTTATCTCTTTTTTCCTGGCTAAGTGTTTTATCACACCAAGTTGGTTTCGAAAGCTATAAAATATTTTTGTTTTTATCATGGTAATTCTTGGAACTTAAATCTTTTATCGGCATTCAGGAAACACGAAACCTTTTCCAGATTGTTTTTGTTTAAAATGTGAAGCTTAAGAGATGCTCTAGTTTCACGTTTATTAAAATGAAAGCAAAAAACGTAAAATCTCTTTTTCATAATTTTGTATTGAAATGTAATTAAACGCTTAATCTTTTAATGTACTCCCATTAAAGTTGGCTAGAAATTAAAATGTAAACTTTTTTATTTGAAAATACTTAAATATAAATTTGTTTAAAAGTCGTCAAATATCAATTTAATATTTGTGTTTTTGTTTTCTCTTACAAAAAAAGTAAAAGCTCTTTCAGTTATTTTAGGTATGAAATACAAAGTGATTGAACGTGTTGAATTTACTGTAAAAATTTTAGTTTCAAAATATTCTCAAAACTTCTTGCTTGTTCGTTTTATGTTTCTTTGAAAACTTTGTCCTATTAAAATATAATATTTTGTTCTACAACAAAGTGACAAAATTATCCAAACTTTTTGAACCTAAACTTCGTGTAATGTGTACCTTCTCATTGATCATTTTAATAAACTCAATTTAAAGAATGATTGGTATATAACTTGATAAAGACATCATTAGTTTTTTTTATCGCCACAAAAACAAAAGAAGTCACTATGCTAACACATATTAAAGAAAACGGTACAAAATATGGCAAACTAATAAAAGAAATATTTATCTATTTCTTCTTTCTTTAACCTCTTAACTTCCTTCCATCATACTTCAATGAACTAAATGAGAATCACAATAACAGTAAAACACCAGCAAAGATAACAATGACTTTTCAAACTCCTTCTCCAAACTAATCCCACATACTTCCCACAAAGAGAAAAACGCCTCCTACAAAGTAATCCCAACCTCCCAATACTCCAAACTCCCACAATCCCCCTTAATTACACCAGATTACCAAAACATTTGTTTACAGCCCCCTTCTCTCCAGCATTGATCCCCAAGCCGGATGCTGCTAACTTTGCCGGAATATGCAGCCGGATTGCGTTTATTATAACCCCGTTATGAGCAGGGAAAAGAGCCCTTTATGAGCCATAAATCGCTGTGCGCCGAAAGCGGCCAAGGTGTTTACGAGCCTCCCCGTTTACCACCGGACGTTTCTGGGAAGGTGGTCCCAGAGGTCGCGAGTGCTGTAATAGGCTGCTGCAGTCTGATTGGGTTATGTTTCGGGATCTAAAGAGTACAGGGATTTTCCCTAATTGTTTGGTGGTTTGTTGCTACTTGAAATTGGAGATAGTTTATTGTGATTTCATAAACTATTATAATGCATATGTAAATATTTTTTTAGTGGAATAGCTTTGGGGAAAATTTCCGTCTAGTGAAATTGCATAGTGATCTATTAAGGCCTATTTGAAATTTAATATAGTTTATTGTGCATTCTTAAAATAAGTACTATTATAGTAAGTACTTTTAAGAGAAATGTGCTATTGCTTTGGGGAACACTTCCATCAAGTAAAATTGGACTCCACAGAAAATTGCGACATGAAGTTATATTTGTTCGATAATAGTAATTGAATTGTATTATAAATTCTTTACTATAGATGTGGTTTGTTGCAGAATACGTCAAATGTAAACGTTATTATTTTTTTTTAAATTTAAAGATAAAAAAAATTATAGTAGCCTTATAAAATAGTAGCATTTAAACACGTATTTTTATACAAAATTAATAACGCTTTACGTATTTTAAAAACACGATGATACATAAAATATAAAATACATTTATTTTAAGTGAAATTAGAAAATAAGCATAGCATTATAAAAATTGAAGTGTTTGAAATATTTACATTAAATAAAACAGATTTTTCAGGGGTTTTCTCGGCAGGTCATATATGTCATAAGAAGGATCTTCAGAGCGAAAACACCGAGGTCTAGAAGTTTAAAATTAAAACTTGGACGTTTCACCTGAAACTGTGCCAGGTATCATCATCAGTTAAATGTTCTTCTCCCGTAATCGACGAGAATAAATTTACATTAAATACACATTACATTAAATACATTTTTAATTATAGTACTTTATAATTGTGTTACATTATTAGGTTCAGTTACTCAAATTATTTCAGCTTTTATAGTGAGATATATTCCGGCTTGTTAGGTAACAATACTTTTTAACAAACTAATATGCGATAGGTATACTTTTATTAGAAATGCATTAAACATGAAACATTTGTTAACTCAAAATAGAAACCGTTTCAAACCAAATTTCTCATGAATAACTAATCTACACTCCCCATACCGATGTAAATTTTATTGAAATTCCCTCTTGCATCCGCAAATTCATGCATTTCACCCACCAAACGCCAATGTAATACAAGATATTTCCACAACCATCCCGAATCCACCTTAAACTCACTCCAACTTCTCGACAAGGAGGTTTGAAAAAAGGCCGCAAGAAACAACATTTTTTATTCCTATCAAAATGCACTTGCGTCAAGGTATGCAAAAACCCTGCATTCTTATGCAAATGGGCATCATCAAACGCAAGCTAGTGAAAAACCCCGGCCGTAGACAAAAAGATTTCAAAAACCCTCATCTTCTCCAATTTCCCTCACTTGCCACCCATGCAAATTTTATATGCATTCTCATCCATTAGCAGTATTGGAAAGGCATATATGTGCGTCAAGAATAAAATCGCAGCCCCAATCTGTGTATTGATTCTTTCTTTTCCTTTTAAGTTGCCCACCAAAGTCGGAGAGATCTTTATATTAAATTAGGACTGGCGGACTTCCTACAAAATGACGCGAAATGAACCTGGTGATATTTCCCCACCCCCCCAAAAAAAAGCAAGGGGATTTTCCCCGCCGAATATACATGCTCAGAATTCCTTTCCTGCAAAAAATACATCATTCCCTCTTTTCCTTTTCACCTCCGCGCTAAAATGTTTTTCCCTGCATTGTAAATTTATCATGTTCCGTGACTGAATTTGCATGAATTCAAAAACAGCAAGGGTAGGGAGGTAGTTGCTAGCCTTGATGAAACGTAAATATTTAGTTTATTTTCTCTGAGACGCATATTTGGAAGAGTTTATTTTTTTTCGTGTTTTTAAGTGGAAGGTACACTGATTTAAATTTAATAATGCGCATTTCCGGTTTCTTTTAGAAAAATATTATGTTTCTCGGTATTTGAGGCACTTCAGGAACGATGTTTTTCAACGTAGCTTCAGTCACAATTGAACTAAGAATGTAAACCTCATTTTGTTTACGAGTGGGAGCAGTATTTTTTATTTTTTTGGTTACGGATTTGTCTTTAATTTCAAAGAACCTTAGACTTAAGTGGAAGTAAGATTTGAAGGGACATTAGTTAAATTGAATATTTTTCATAGCTGGATTTTTAGAAGAAACTAGGTAAACAAATAAATTATGTGAATTATTGTTTTGTTTGTTTTACAATAAATATAATGTTTCATATTTGTGCAATAGTTATAAAAGTTCCACAAGTAAATAAACTTTAAAATCAAGTCAACTTGTTATTTTGAGACGAACTAAAATAATTTCGATCAATTTTTCTGAAATAATTCAATGCATTTCAGAAGAAAACAGGTTTTCTTCATTAAGTACGGTTTAATTTTTTGTTATTTAATACATCTATATGGTAAATATATAGTGAAAAATATTTTACAAACATTAAAATTAATCATAAAAACTTTTACTAATCAACTTCATATTTCTGTAATTATGTTTTTTTTTTTAATTCTAGTAATTTTATTGAAAACACTTCAAAGGAATATTTGTTCTTATAATTATAATTGAAAATTAATACTAATTGTCGTTTTTTCATAACAATTTTTTCTCAAATATATAATGTGTTTAAGGAAAGTTGCTAAAATAATGGAACATGTCAATACAAATTCAACTTTGAAGTTTTTATGAAATCATATTTTTAAATTCTTGAAACCATTTTAATTGAAACAATTATTTTCTATTTTTCCCTTCAGAAACAATTTTTAAAAAATTCCGTTACTTCATATAATAGTTTCTAAATTTGGTAAGGCTATAAAAGGATAAACTACAATATACTATTTTTGGAATTAAACTTCTTTTAATTGGCTTCAATCTCTGATATTTATGAAGAGAATCTTGGTTTTAGTAAGTTGTCAGTTCTGTGATTAGTTTTTTAAGATCATTTGTAATTTATCACTCTTAACCCGCGAGGACGCGCGCAGGGCCTGAGAGGCCCTGTCGCTTCAATAAACCTTCATAAAAACACTTATTTTTAATCAAAAATGCTGAAATCCCGTGTATCTGCCTAAAAGGTTTCCACCTATCACCTCCTAAAGTTTAAATAGAGTGGGTATGTTATTTTCCGAGTTAGGTTGTTGTTTTTATTGAAATGCTTCGAAAATTGGGAGGATTCGCGCGAGTTATAACCAAAGAGGTCTCGAAAAGTAACTAAAATCTATAATTTTTCTTGCAAAGAAGAAAATTTAAGGTAAACAGCACTAAATCAACTGCGGAAATCGGCCCCCCTTTGAAGATAAGATAATCTCGGGCATTTCCTCCTGAGTGCTGGTGCTTTTCAAAATAGTCTAATATACCTATATTAATAAAAAGTAGTCAACTTAAAAATGAGTTATTATGCACTTTGAACGATTAAATTATATGTTTAAACTTTCCGTGAAAAAATTTTAGGATTCACTGAACATTTAGAACGGAAAACGATGTGCAGGGCCTGAGAGGCCCTGCGCGCGTGCCCGTGTAACAAAAAGTAGCGCGCGTCCTCCCGGGTTAAAAACTTCTTGCTCGTTGAGATATTATATGGTATGAACGTTGACAAATATGGGCATTTTAGGTTACGTTCCTTCTTGATTGGGTTAGCATTATAAATAAATTGATAATTTGATAATATTTTGTAATTGATAAATTCAGACAGCTGGTTGACGTATTGAATTTTATTCGTCTTCGTGAAATAAAAAAATAAATAAAAAAAGTAAATTGAACAATTTATTTTGTTTAATTAATTTTAGTACATTCAAATTCTTCCCTTAAAAAATCAGATACCAGCAATAATCATGGTGAACTGCATTCCAGATGAAAGTAAATACTCTCAAAAATATTTAATGCATTGTAATCCGATAGTTATTTATTTTCTCAAGTTGTTTTTAATGTACCCTGATTGGAAAAAATTACTTGTTTATATCCCCTCAAAAATCAGGTTATCAAAAAAAAATAATTTTTCGTGTACGCTTTGTTATAATATCTAAGAAATACATTAACATTCTGAGGATAAAGATTTAGCTTTTTAGCATATGATATAATTACATAAAGGGGAGATGTGATGCTTTATAACACCGGTTCCCAAACTTTTTCAGCCGCCGAGCCCTTTTCAAGAGACAAATTTGTCACGGAGCCCTTTACACGGAAAACAAATTTTCAAAGTGTAAAAAACAGATTCTAATGCTTAAATTCTTTAACTACAAGTGATGACAGCAAGAATAGAATGTCATTAAGCAAATATAATATCATCATTAATATCATCGAATGTGTAATTAGTTTACTTTCATATAAAGTAGAAGATTTGTAAAAATCACAAAATTCGCGGAAAGTGGAGTCATGTGGCCACCCTGTTCAAAGTTAATTTATTGCAATGGATTCGGGGGTAATAAATAAAGTGAAATTCCGCAAGGTCTATGGAAATACCGAATGAGCATGGTGCTGTCAAATCTGCTGTCTGGTTTCGGCACGTGCAGAAACAAAACTATACACAACAGCTCGCTTGACTGGAGGCTCCAAACAAAATCCATTTCGATTTTAAGGTAGAGAGGGTAGGGAGCGGAAAAATATAGGTTTTTAAAAGGAAAACTTGCAGAAGGTTATTTATTCTCATTTCAAATCTACAAAAATTGGAAATTAAAAAAAGATGTATTATTTTAAAAAAATTTTCGCGGAGCCCCTGGAAAAGCTCCGCAGAGCACAGTTTGGGAACCGCTGCTTTATAAGAAAGGAATTTTTTATGGAAGGTTCAAATCATCGGTTTACAGGAGAAGGGCAGTGTCAATTTTAGAGATTCTAATGATGAATAATAATGAACGAACGAATTTTCAAAATCTCGCCAAGCTGAAAAGCGATCAGTGTGCTGGCGAAAAAGAGGGCGATAGGACGCCAAATTTAGTAACATTATACAGACTATTTGAGCCAAAAGTGACTTAGTGCCTTTCTCCTGTATGCGGACGAAATAGTTAGTGGAGATGGTTACTAAAAATGTGTAAAAGATTGTCACTAATTGTGAATCATTAAAATTATGATAATTACCCTATAAAAATTTAGCGGGGGTATGAGTTTACTTCACAAAACATTGATCATAATTTTAATTGGATCTTGTTTATTTTTTTTGACACATCGCTTTTTATCGAAGAAACTCAAAATACTTTCCGATGAAAATAAATTTCTCTCTCTCTCACATCAAACACAACTTATTTACAAAAGCGATATCCGACACCATTTATAGCTGAATGCACCCTAAAAGTCCATGCAATCAGCCTCTTAAAAAGTTCCGTCACTTAGATGAGTTTCCGGCGTTACGAAGTACAGTTCATCGAGATAAATAAAAAAAAATCACAAAAAAAAACGAATCTCGGAAAGAAAAAAAAACTCAAAATAAACCGTCTAACGCAAACGGGATCCCAGAGAAAGTAATAAAGTCGCGAAAGATCGATAGCCCATAAAAGTATCTTAAGAACCATTTCTTTGAACTTTCTTCGACGTCTTACAAGGGACTGAAGAAATGTCAACAAGTTCGGGACGGAGAGCTCATTTTTCACAGCTCCTCTGTCATACTGCTTATTTTTCTTTTGCAGAAAGCTGATGTTGACTGCAGCTCCGGAGTTTCGGAATTCAGATGTTGCTCTGAAGGGGGAATGAAATATCCCCGGTCTCGGCAATGGCGTAATAAATCGGACACTTTGGGGGATCTAGGCACAAACTGAACGATGATGGTTCGCGAAATCGGATTTAGTTGCGAATATTGATGTTACTGTGAGAGAGAAGTAGAGAAGAATCAGGTGGCCGAGATTAAAAGTTGGAAATTTAATGGATTTCTGGGCAAATCGTTTGAATTTATCTAACGTTGTTAGGTGAAATAAAAGGCATTTTAATTTCTTTCTTTCATAGTAAAACTTATTACTTGTTGTAAATTAAATTTAGAGCTTTTATTTTTAAGAGTGGTTCTACGAATAAATGTACAATTGGGAATAGGAACTTATTTTTACCGAGGATTACGGGATATTGTATGATTGGGTATGAAACTAAGGAATACAAAGGACATTTAAGTAAAATTCATAAGATATGTCTTGGCGAACACCCAAACATTATGATACATTGACAGATTCAGAACAGAATAATTAACTTTACTGTTACAGATTTCATTTGTCGACTTATTCGTATCTTGTATACAAACATTTTTTATGTAATTGTCATCTGTACCCCTCGACTTTTCATACACACAAGCTAAGAATTTTAATTAATAGTATCATTGTCACTAAATAATTTGTATGAAATAAAGAGTAAATTAAATTTGTTACTTCTCTAAAGTGAAACTTTAAGATAGAAATGTGACCTTTAAAGTTTCATAGTCAACGGAAGTTAATAAAATGAAATATCCAGGAAGATATAATGAATTCTGCCTTATTATATTAATATAAATTTACTTTTTAGAAATAGTACATGGAACGTACTAAATCCTCGATGATTTCTTCAACAGAAAAACTTTTGTTAAAAATAGAAATATGTAGTATCTGTATATTATATTTCTTAAAAGTACTAAATTTAAATTTTCGTACAGCTTTGATGCTGATGAAATGGCCGAGCAGCATGCGAGCATCCAAATCAGAGCTTATCCTGAAATTCTCTAAATATACCTACCTATATGCTTTAAAGAGAAGTTTTCAAATACTTCACCAATAATGTAGAACTCACCATTTTTATGTGAAGGGCTTTTTGAAGTATGACTTTACATATACAATTTCATCTATTATAGATTAGATGATATTTTATACTGATTAAAGTTTTTTAAATGATCATATATTGATTTTTTATAAATTTCATTTACTGAATGAAGTTCTTGAAGAATTTGTTGAAATTCTACGTTAAATCTAGTTTACATTCTTCATCGTCTGAAGTAATGCTTATTTAGATTGTTTTGTAACTTAAGACATATACACGCTTCTAAAATAAGTATAACCATATAAGTCTTAATCCAGCCAAAACATGTTAAAATATTGCTAAACTGCACAACATTATATTACCTTATAGCTATTTCTGCAACATTGATGCGTAGAATAATCTGAGCTACTAAAGATTGTGGAAATATCTATGACCGCTTCATGTTTTATGTATTGTGAGGTCGATGGTATAATCTTCTGGGTGTTGCATACGTGAGTTCCGCTAAATGATCAATGGCTGACTTGTAAGAACCTTCTAACCTCACCGGCCCAGAAACAAGTGTTTCAATTCTCATGAAACATGCATTTGCATACTGGTGTTTGGTTTAAGGCAGTTCATTTAAATTTCCCGACAGCTAAAACATTTGTTGGAAATGTGGGTTTAATGCTAGGGGGAGTAGATGGATTATGATACAGCGGTTAGTAATTTTTATTTCACGAAAGGGTTGCATTTCCCTTTTCTGCGTGATACTGAGAAAGTGTTCATATAGAACTTGAAATAACTTTAAACTTCCGTATATGCACACAGTAAACGTCCTCTGTAAACCGTCACGTAATGGGAAGTGTTAGTAAAACACAAATAACTATAATACTAGTTTTGTTTTATAAAATTTTACTTCGAAGTTCCAAGTGTTTATTAAGACTGAATTGTTCAAAATGTTCATTGAAATATTTTGTAATAGACAAAAATAAGTTATATGTCAACCTGTTTTAAATAGGAATAAATCTAATGCATTGGTTTGGTATAGAACAGCATTAAATTACTCAAAAAATAAAATTAGTTTAAATGGACTAACATAAACACGTGGTTTTAAAACTTGTCTTTACAACATGGAATATCATTTGTTTTATTAACCCAAAACTAGTCGCAATGGGGAATTAAATTCACTGTTTGAGTTTTGAATAGGTTCATAGGTTTCACATCCTTCCCTCTCCCATGTCACATTTTGACACACTAAGTTACCCCCCATCGTGATGTCTCACTTTCTCACGTTAAAATCAAACCCAAACTTGACATTTATTGCATTATTTATGTTACTTCAGAATTAGTAACTATGTTCTTACTGTTAGAAACGAATTAGGAAGTGTAAGTATAGTGTAACACCAGTAAAAAATGGTTTTAATATGTGATTTTACAAATGTTTTACACCCTATTCCGTTCTTGTCAGAAAATAATGTCACAATATATTGTGTAAATGCTGTAAATAGTCACATTGTGACAGTATACATCACCCCTCCTTCTCCAAAATGTGTCACATAATTTGCGTATGGTCCCTTAAAGGTTGTGTGCCTAAAACATAGTTTCAGCAAACAATTTTAAATTTTAATTAACTCTAAAATATTATACCTCCTTACATTTTATTTATTGATGGAAAATTCCTCACGCATATTTGTGGGAAGCCCCCAGAAAATATATTGCTAAATGTGAGAGCTCTCAGCCTTGTCACTCAAAAGTGTGCCTTGAAGATTTTATTGGTTCTTCACAGCGATCAACAATCCACTTTATATTTTTATCCTGGAAATATTTTTTGACTTTCCAGTAGATGGAACTGACTTTCTTGCAAGATGTGGACTTGGAAGATTTTGACAACTTTTCACATCTTATATTTATTATATTTTCCGACATAGGGAATTTTACTTGCTAACATTTTATGTGGATATGATAATTATTAAATGTAATTCCTGAAAGTGAAATGACGCAATGAGGCCTTTTTTTGTTTAATTGATGTAATATAAATATTTTCATACACCAAAGCAACCATTAGTAGTTCTAGTAAATCATATTTAGAAATTAAAAACGAATTTGGTACAAAAAATAAAACCAAATCATTGATTAAATTATTTAATCTAATTTGAACTCTTTAAAATATGTTTATTTTTTTATTTTACAGAAGAAATGTACACTAGGTCATTGTAAAATAAAAATACCTCAGTATTTAATAAATGGGTATTTAAACAATAAAAAATAATATTTTCCAACGCAATTTACTACTCATATATTTTGCACAACCGAGGGTTATTTAAAGGGGACAGGTTATTTAAAAAGCTTATACCCATAACCGTGCTACCACAATGATCTGTTCACTCTTATTTATTACACATTAATCACTAAAACTTTCAGAACATGCAACTAAGTAAACCTTATACCACAAACTGGCACTGCGAGCAGTCTAATAACTTTACACCATCCAGTGGCATATGCTGAAAGCCGTATTGAAACGCCAAAGGCTTCGTCACGTAGTTTCGAGCTATCGTAACTAACCTGTTAACGGACCAACGACGGCTGGGTGACAAAGACTGACAATACGTCCTGTGAATTATAGCCCCGGGCCCGTCACATTTCGTGAACAATGTTTCCTTGGTCGTATTAGGGTGAGGATAGGGAAATGTATACCGTTACGGGAGTATTAGGGGGAGAAATGATCGGTGGAGACTTTAGGGTAGAGAAATGGCATTTGTATGTAACTTAATTTTTGAAAATGAATGAGTCTAAAGTTTGAATTAAACGGTTTGGTTCAAATAGGGGAGAATAGGTATCTTATTTTAAGTGGGATACATTTACTACTCTTTGAAATAAGATTTACAATTTTAAGTAAAAGGTTTTACATTATTTTATAGAAATTTAAATTTAAATTAGTATAGTAATGCTTAATCACAATGGATGCAATGGTTGCAAAAATAACATTTAATACCAGTCAAAATCACAATGGTGCAGCGTAATCTTTCACTATACGAAAAACTTTCAAACTTACATCCGTAAGATATAGTACAGCTTCAAAAATGAAAAACTTCTTGGAATTTTTCACATACCATAAAATGTAACTTTGACCCAACCATCGGAGAGAGATTCTTCGTGATGTATCTATATTGATTATCACTTATTTAAAGCTAGAGCAAACAGGTAGAATTGTGAAAGAACTGTGACCCAATGGTATCTGGTGAAGTAAGTGAGATACTTATTGAGTGTAAAGAAAAAGTGGACTAATATGGATGAGAAATTAATTTTTAACAAAAAAATATTTAAATTATAAGTAAATAAACCTCAAAGACTGTATGGTGTAGATGATAACATTGTTTTAAAATCAACGGTGTTTAAAAAAACATACATTTCTTCCTAAAGTAAATTTTTTTCTACATCTTAGGCAGTCAATTTATAAAAATATATTATAACATTTCTTTTCATTCACATCTTTTAGTTGCTTAAAATGTTAAAAACTCTCCATTTGGGGCAAAGTTACCTTATATTTAAACCTTACCTTAACATTTAAAAATTACCTTATATTTACCTTAAAGTTACCCAGTTTTATTTTGCAAAAGATGCTATCTGAAAAGATATTGAACTTCAATGCGAGGATCTAAATGACCTAATCAAGTACCTACGCACTTCAACAAATGTCATATAAAATTACATAATAAATTATGGTAGCCTGTACTCGACTGAAACGTTTCTTGAACCCAGTACGTCACAAATGCGGAAAAAGAAATCGGTAAGCACGAAGCCTGTTGTGTTGATAGGAGGAGTTTCGGTACGCAAATCGTGATTGAAAAGCACAGGCATAAGTTTAACAGAATAATCATAGTTTAAATCGACGTTCTTCATTTCACTCAAAATTCAGACACCGCGATGGGAACTACTTTGTTTATTAGTGACGTCGTAAGGTCAACTTA
Organism: Tetragnatha montana; assembly: GCA_963680715.1. Classification (NCBI taxonomy): domain Eukaryota; kingdom Metazoa; phylum Arthropoda; class Arachnida; order Araneae; family Tetragnathidae; genus Tetragnatha; species Tetragnatha montana. The sequence goes on from OY796685.1 coordinate 14,687,733, forward strand.
AGTTGCTGTCTAGTATAGAGAAGATATAATCGTATCAAATGGAAAAAATAGAGAAAATAAGTGTTTAATTTAATATTGTTCATTTTAAGTTAAATTTCTTAAATAGGCATTAAATTCGCTTTATGAACTTGTAGTAAGAAAAAAAACACAACATAATCCCTACAATGTTAGAGAAAAATCCCCAGAATGCTCCATCGCATTCACTGCACAAAAAAATAAACGCCTTTCCTTCTGAAAAAAACCGTTCATTCTAGTCACACCCAAAGTCAGCCATGCATCTAAAAGGCGAAAAAAGCTGAAATATACTGCGACTTCCACACACAGACAACGGATACCCTACGAAAAAAAAAAGGGACGAAAAAAAAAACATCAGCGACTTTTTTCTAACGCGAGCCTTTTTTGTTTCTCAGCTTTATAGTTACTTGTTGGTATTCCGAAAGATTTAGGTATCTGAGAGCAAAGTAAATTATAGAGTCGCTACACGCGCAGCGGGACAATCCTAGAAGCCCCAATCCTTTGCACGGGCGCCCCTTCGGATTGAGGGAGCGTCGCCCCAGTGATTTGGGGGTGGTTGTCGTACTGGGGACGTTCTTTTTCAGCCCAGACGATCCACTTGCGAGACCGCTGTATTGGCTTAGTTGTTGGGAAGCATCAGATTTGTATGGGGTTTGCGATGGTTTCTTTTTGTATTGTGTTGTCGTTTGTATGTTTCGTTCTTAAAGTTTGAAAAAGTAAGAGTTGACTGTTGTAAAGTTTTAGAGAAATCTAACGTTTCTTTTGAAGCGTAAATAATTTACGGGTTGATTCCATCACTTCAAAATTTTCACGTGACAGAAACTTTAGTGGCAGAGGAAAAAGTGAGAATTAAAACGTTTTTCATAAAAATGTCTTCATTCATGCTTTATTTGTTGCAAATATCTTAATTCTAATTCTTGAAAATATTTTTTGTAAATTTAATTACTTATTCAATATACGAAATACTTTAGAATGTATCAATTATTTGAATAAATAATATGTTTATTTCGATGAAATATTAAACTTCAATTTTCAAATATAAAAACACAGTTTATAGAGTCATGTATTTGGTTTATGACAATTATTCAACCTTTTTCTGAATCCGAGAATAATATTGCATTTCTATGTAAGTATGAATATAATTAGATAAATAAATTTTTTAATATAACTATTTATAAATACTGAATTCGTTTAAATGATGTAAGGTTTAATGCTATTAGGTGTGAAAATGCAATTATAATTACAATAGTCTATTTACAAAATGTTGTCCATGGATTAAGTTCCTTATTATAAATAATACATTTACCATATACTGCCAAGTTCTCATGAATGACCTACCAAGAAATGAGCTACCCTTATATTTCCCCAAAAATAATGTACTCAAATTATAATTCGTAAAGCCATAAAAATTTTAAATTTAGTTATATTTATACACCCATCTGTTTCGATGCAACTTTGCTGATTGTCCACACATTATCTTAGGGTGGTTTGGTTATCTATCACTCATAATAATTTTAAACATAAATTTATAATCTAATTCAAACATTTAAGGTTAGATTTTAAAAAAAATTAACTCAAAATTAAATTAAAACTTTTACGGTCGTATTCTGAGCCTCTGGCAACCTCTAACAAACATTGATTTGCTTGATTTGGTATTCTGACCACCGTTAATCAACTTCAATTAACAAATATTTGTTACTTAACAAATCAGCCAACAAACGAGTGATTTAAGTTGAACTACCAATCAGAATCGAGAATAGAAAAAATGGCGTCCTCTCATCAGTCTATTCCTAGGCCTATGAAAAATCGTGAACATTTCATTTTGAGACTCTGGAAGTATTTTTTCATTGTTAAAGTGTTATGATTAGAGAAAAAATAGTTTTACAATTGTATAACAGTGAATTAACATTTAAAATATTCTTAAATCACATCAATTAAAATCCGCAGAACAGCTCTCTTCTAACGTGTAAGTCCGCCCAGATAGAAGAACTATTTCATAACTAAGATCACTAAAAAATACATTCTCCAAAACGATTTATTTAAATGCTTCAGAAATTCATATAAACAATTAAGGGAACCGTTTAAGATATTCCTAAAACCTTAAAAGTAATCTAAACTCTTGGCACTACTTTTTTCTTTAATGTTTTTGTACTAAAACTTTCTCTCTCGACATAGATTAACGTAGTATGGTGGTTATGGTACTGGACTACAGACCCAAAGGTTGTGCGATCGGGTCCAGCAAATGATATTTTTTTTTAATTCTTTCAGAGCATTGAAATTTTTTTTGTGTGTAGTCGAAAATTATCTTGGAATTTTACAAATATTTCTAGAGAAATAAGACACAAAAATATATTTTTCTTTTATCGTTAACCTGTTTCTTTCTTAGAATTAAACTACCCTCATCAAAAAATTCGCAACAAAGTATTGAATCAGAATAATAAATTCCAATTAAAAATAAATTTATTGAAAATATTTTCCATTTTAATTAAATTTATAATGATAGCTAAGCGATCATTATAATCAGCTAACAAAATATAATAAAAGCAAATAAATTTTTTCAGGCTGTTTTAATTTTAATTCGAAATCTTTCTGATCACCTTTAAATAAATTTCTTGAGTTTTCTGATTTTTCAAATGATTATAAATGTTGAGTTCTTTTATAAAACATATTATTTTTTAAATGTAAAAAGTGAATCCAATAGAGTAAATTTATTCTTTAATTGAAGAACTAATTATTATTTTGAGAATTTGTTTCAATTCAGTAACGTTTTATAAAAGATATGAAATTATTTCTATAATTTAAGACATTTCCATATTGAGATAATAAAAATATTTTATATTTCTTTCTTGTATAGATAGTTTAATATTTAAGAATAATAATTAAGTTTAATATTAAAAGAAAATGTTATTTTTTAAGCTATAAAAGATTATAAAACAATAAAAAATTAATTAATCTTCATTAAAAATCATCGACTTTTAAAGTAATACAGTCAAAACGCTTTTATTTCCTGCTTTTACGCGAATTTCTTTCCTATCCTATTCACAACTGAAAGATCTCCACCAATCACGATTGAGCTTTTTTTATCGCCAACGGTTTCGCTTGTTCGCCAGCTCTGGTGCCACTGACAAACGTAACAAACGTTTGTTAGTTGATCATTGCGCTCAGAATGCCGAATCAAGCAAACATGAATTTAACAAATTTTTGTTGATTTGTTGATCGGGCGATTTATCAGAAAGCACAGAATACGGCAGTTAGTTTTCCATAAGTATAGTATAAGTAAAAAAATGTCTATCCTTATACCTCAGAAATTCAACCGCATATATAAAAATCATAATACAAATACCTAATACAAGAAAAACTAGGATCCTTACATGAACAATTAAAATTTTTTCAGTTAAACTGTGTAAATATTCATATCATAAAAATGTTATTCATTATTAGATGTATTAAAGTATACTATGAATCCGTATAACTGAGGAAATGTAAATATAGCTAGTATACTCTCTCTCTATCGAATTTTCTGCTAACCCAATTAGAAAATAGTCACGATCTTTTTTTGTAATTATCCCCCAAACGTATGATTATTTTGTAATAAGTCTAATACAAGTGCAAATAAAAGCATGAAGCTATTTATAACGCATTTATACATTATTAGATGTACTTCGTAACTCTGGTAGAGAAGAACTGGAAATAAAACCAAAAATAGGAAAATGCTTGCAAACCCAATAAACAAATAGTCACGATCTTTTTGTAATTACCCCCCAAAAAAAGTATGTTTCCTCTCTAATTTTTACCCGTTCCCCTTCTTCCAAAGGATCCAGAAAAGGCGCACCCGGGTAACAATCAAGCCAGAAAAGCGGCCGAAGCGAAAGCTGCAAAAACATAATTGTGTCCCCAGAACGTGCCTCTTAGAACCTTTTGCTCCGGATCCTGCAAACACTGTTAACATGCAACACCAAAAGGAAAAATGTGTTGGCATTCAAAGGGAAAAAGGCCTGGGAAAGGGAAGAAAAAGGGCGTCACATCAGGAAACTGATCGAAAAAGTAAACCGAAGGCAAAAATTCTTTCAACATATTGAAAAGCGGGTTCCGTGGATGCAACTAATAAATGTTTCATTTTGAAGAAAGCAACTGATACAGTTGAGTTATGCAAGCTCGATTTCTTTTTTTTGTCTCTTAACCTTTTGTTTGTCGGATGATGTAATATGTATGTACATCGAGTTTCGATGCTTTCGTAGGGCATGATAGAAAGATTGCCTATACTGTGATTTGTGGACAGGGTAGAAATTTCTGTATTAAGCAAATCAGGCTCCTTGTTGATTCTGGGGTGCATGATAAATACTTTATTAAACATGAGGGGCCGGTTTTGGAATGTATGGAAAGATATACAGTAGCTCAATCCATCAAGGAGAAGGGTTTTGAAGTAGAGCGGGATCTCTGCTTAGCATGCTTAACCAGAATGTAAAGAAAAAAAAACTTTGTTCTGGGAAGGAATATGCAAAGTTTTCCCCGAAAGCTGTTGCTCAAGTGATGTTAGGAGCGTTTTGCCAGCCGTTAGATGAGTTCAGATATTTTTTTTCGTAGGGTGTACGAATAAGTTCGTTCCGTTATATTTCCAGAAGGGATCATTAAGAAAATGGATTAGCTGCAGAAACTGCTTCGGTTGCAGAGAGGATCTCTTAATATTCAGCTCTTGTAAAGACTCTGAGCAATTTTATAGTGCTTTTTATGACATTCCAAAAATGTGTTATGTAAAGAATTAAATTTCACTGTGTCGAAATTATGAGTATCCTAATTAGAACACTTTACAAAGAAAAAATGTAATATGAAAAATATAGAATAGAAATACTCTAAAATACAACAGTGTATGATCAACTCCTTATACAATGCACTAATTTTAGAATTCAGTTATATGATATGATATTAAAGATCATGATTAAATGAAAGTTGTATTTTTTTTAACAAATTAATTTTGTAAACGTGATAAAAATGGGAATATACCACACTAACTGGTCAATATGAAGAACTGGCAATAACGTTCGGTATGAATAGTGTACTGTAAAAGTTAAGGAACACTATATTTTTGGCGTTGACCTAAAGATCTAGGATGTTGAAATTATATTGTATACCTATTATATGATACGTGGCTGTAATGAGAATAAAAGCAATGTTATTGATCACTGCGCTGAATTCTATACTAGAATTCATGGGTTGAAAATTCTAAGTGAAAAATATGTTTATTTTACTATTCCAAATTGATTAAGGTTATTATTTAAATGTTTAATTACATAGCTTTAACAACCTTTAACACATTACAATATATTTTTGATAAGATGTAAAAGATACAATATTTGATGTGGGGGAAAGTATTAATGACATGTTTAATGTAGGACTTAAGTTAATTTATAAAAACAAAACTATGTTACATAACAATTATAATTGTCATTTTCGTAGGTACGATTAGTTTCCAAATCACTCTAGAATTACCCTTTCTTCAAATACATATTAATAATGACGAGTTATACAGATTTATCAAACCTTATCCAAGTCATTTGGCCCAAAACCCACTACTTTCTTACATCCATCATAATTCTTTAACCTTTAACATTCAACCACCTTGAAACATACACGACTATAATTTAGAAACCTCCATAATCATATTTCCTTAAATCTACCCTCATTTACCATATCCTCAAACTACCACAATACATCAATTGACGTATTCTTCAACCGAAATCTGCTTTAAACAAGACGATTCCCAAAGATACATTCCTTTCAAAACAATCACATGGTCGAAAAGACATATATCATTATTGAAAACGGAAAGGATAGACTTAGAGAAATGGAGGCGATGGATACAAGTTCTACGTTTGAACCTCCAGCTTATCGGTAAAACAACGGTTAAACAATTTGGATTTTCCCTTTCGTGATGCCGGGTATGTATTTTATTACGACTGGCACGCGATCGGTTAATTTTCGTGGAGAATTTACAGTTTCGAATCTATTAGAGACATTCTAAATCAAATTTACATTGTCTGGATTTCTATCTTTGGTAACGCACTGAGATATAAATAAGATTGTTTTGAGCTTGTTTTTATGTTTCGTTCATTAATGCGAGGAACTGAGATGACGTTATAAAAATACTGAGGAAAATGTTATTAGGCGTTGGTAATGATGAACAAATTGGATTCATAAAGATTCATTCTATTATAAACAGGAATGATTACATTAGGTATGTTTTTTGCGAATACTGGATTCATGACATTGATAATTTACGAGGTTTTTCCACACATTAATGGTAAAGTAATACATACAATATATATGAAGACTAGACTTCAAAAAACGAGCTAAATTGCCAAAAGTAAATTTTCCGTATACATTATTTTAAATAGGAGTACACATATCAGGTAATCTTCCAGGCCTTTTTTGAACTACTAATCATGGTCGTGGCACTTAACTGGCTTTATAGGTTGTAGGTGATGGCACTCAAATTGGTTTTCGGTTCTTACTCATTTTTTTTAGTTTTGGCACATAAGCTCGTTTTTGATCTCCAGTCTTCATATGCTTTTCTTGTTAGGATTAAAATTATGTGTATTCATTTTACTTATACATAAGCAGTAGAAATAATTGCCTATTGATTATAAGAACAGTAAGTGAAGTAATGAGCCTAAGAAGTTAGAAGTGTGAAAAAAGTATAACTAAAAACAGTAATCATAAATTAGGAGGAACTGTAGATAAATAATGCTTTGTAGTTATTGTAAAGTTTATGAAGGCCGTAATAATAAAAATATGATAATTGCTGAAAGCAGAAAGTATTAAAATTATTTGGATTCAAATAGAAGCACAGTTAGAGGTAGATGCCTTACGTTGTTATAAATTTAACAATCAGTTAGAAAGGTAAAGATATTATCTGTTGTAAATTATTTTTAATTAACTGAAGTGTTTGTTTAAGAATCGAAAAATATCGATAGGTAAACAACCGGTAATGACAACTATGGATCTATGTGTGTCCATGTATATAGGGGAGCGATGAAACGATATGAGAGTAGCTGCCCTAACATGTATTAGGCGATACATAAAAACACCGATCTCCCTTAGTTTCTCTACGCCCCCAAATGCCTCGGTGGGAATCTTTGCAAGTCTAAGCAATCACCGACACACTCCCATCGACTATCGAACGAGGCCCCGCAGCTCCCGAATTCAAACGGCTTTTCCGGGAACCAATCCCGACCCTAACACCTCCTCCGCTCTGATTCCCAGCTCCCGAAAACATCACCATTCCCGCGAAAATTCCGGCATAAAAAAGATCTATCCCGGAATACGAGTGGCTGCTTCGCACAGTTTTTGTTTCTCCGCCACCGGGGCCTCCTTAACGACTTCACTAAATGAGGTGAAACTCTTTCATTTGGGGGCGATTTCTCAGGGAGGCGGGCACTTCGCTTCCTTCCTAGGGAGGGGTTGAATGGTTATGGGGGTCGTTCCGGGGGGTCTTGGAAGAACCCTCTTTTCCGTCATCGTTCTTTCCTCTTCGTTTACCCTTGTGTGGGCTTCCATCAAGTTCGGGGCCTGGGAATTGTTTTTTCGTGACCGGGGACTCGATGGTTTTTGTGGGCTGTGGCCGGGTGTTTCGCAGTGTCAGCGGGTGAGAATGGAGTGTTCCGGGTTCTTTCAATTTCTATTTCTTTGAGTTGCGTTTGAAAGGCTTGGGTGGAGTGAATTGGATGGAGGGGATTTACTGTTTTTGGAAGATATTTTTAGTACATTGGTCCGATTTGTATGTTTTTCAAACCATTCTTGAATGCTTAGGTAAAGGTGGGTTTAAAACTGTCAACCCATTTCGGATTGTCACTTGTACTATATGGCTTCCTTACCTACTTATACAGGGTGTTACATGTTGTACATAAAAGGGCGAATAGATAGGTTCTAAAAAGAAAATTATCAATGTGATTTGTATAGTCTACCATAATTTATGGACTTGCATCACCCTATTGTGTTATACAGAAATATAAATAATATAAAGTTTATAATTGCTATATTTATGGTAATTTATTTTACATTTAAAAGAAGGTTGATTTAATTGGTTTAAAAATTTAAATTAATCAAAAGATTAAAACTAATACACGTTGAAGCTCATTCTATTTAAAACTGTGACCTTGAAATTTATATAGTATAAAAACCAGTTATTATATAAGAAATGCAAGTTCAAGATATTGACTTAAAATATCTTTTAAGAACCCACCTAGTGTAAATAAAGTATACTTTTTTATGCTATATATTAAAACCACAACCAAACACTAAACAGTTGTTGAAATTTACTGAATAATATGTATTCTAATAAAGAGGTCATACATGGTCTGGCATACATTTAGAAGAATGTCTGTTTTATTCTGCCTATAATTTTTTTTTTTAAATATGTTTCATTTGTTTTCTCACCTTCAGATACATTAAATTCAATTATGACGAAGCCACCTTTGTAAAGTTGTTTTTCTGCAAATGGCTTTTATCGAAGGAGAAACAAGTTTTACAGATTCCAAAAACAGTAGGGAAAAACAACTTTAAAAGTTAGACGACATTCAAGAACAACCGGGACTGTGTCTGTTACAAATTCGCTTTACAATCATTTTAGATTTTGTTGAACTAAATAAATTTTTATATTCAATGGTAACTCTTTCTATTTAATAAACTTGCACTGGATAGTATGTTTTGCAATATAAGAATAAAGAAATGGTTTAATGTAGTTTTATTTCACTTTTGGAAGGTGCAGAGCACTGACGAGTTATTCTTAAAATTTTTGTGGTTAAACATTACTAAAACTTTTACTTAAACATTTTACTAAAAGAAAGGGCCAACGACATTTAAAATAAAGTTCCTGAAATTGAATTCAAAGGAAAGAAACAACGATATATTTATAAATTTCCTTTTAAAATTCGCGAATTTTAGGTCTCGTTAATTTAATACCCTTACTTTTACTGCTTACAATAAACTCACGAAAAAAAATCTTGATCCCCAAACCTCCATTTACATAGATCGTTATCTCACTCCCAGATCTGATCCAAGTCAAACTCGGCAAAAGCAAACACAAAACACGATCCATCCTGGAAAGAAAACTCGGACATCTGGATATCTTCCGGCCAGGAGCACTCCGGAAATTGCCAATCTCCCAATTTCCGGGGAAAATTCCTCCGCGGTTCCCAAAAATGACGTTCAGCACGATATCGCTCTGTTTTCATATGAGCATCTCGCATTTTTCCGCAGATGCTATTCCGTCTTTGGCTAGATTGGGTGATAGCTCAGGGTTATTTGGACTAATGGTAATTGCGAGAACAATGCAAATAATAGGAGGGTAGAGGATGAACATATTTCTGGGGCAGTAACATAAGGTATGAATCTCACTATTGCTCAAGATGATTGAACTTTTAATGCACATAAATTAATACATTCATTTGGGTATATGACGATTCAGATGAAATTCGCTTATGATAATGTGGACTGGAAAAGCAATTTTGGAGATAAAAGTTCTTCAAAAGACATTTAAGATTCTGAAATCACGGTAAAATGTCTTCAGAGTGTCACATCTGAACTTTATTTTGTCGGAAATAATTATTAATTTGATATACGAACCGATGAAAATTACTACAGAAATATTTTTAAATGAAATAATTGAATATTTACGTATTACGTAATTACTACGTATTTTTTCTTCAATCTTTTTAGGAAGTTATAGAGGCCACGCATTGTCAGTTATTACAATAAAATTTATAATACCCTAAACGTAAATAATAATAAAATAATTGATTCAGGAAAACGAGGGATGAACTTTATGATACACTGCCCTTTATAACGTCTAAAACTAACGTCTAAACTAAACTAAAAAAATACAATAAAGAACAATAACAATTCAGTTATTTACTTAAAATATTCTATACTTACACTGCTTAAGGTACACTGGCTGATACACCCGGCCTTGCACGGGTAGAGAATATTAGTTTATTTTTAAGTTCTATGGAGTTGCATGTCTTTCCTTTTCTGTATTAGCAGCTCCCTATCATTTCAGATTAATTTATTTATCATTTTTAAATTCAAATAATGAAGCAAAAAAAAAAATGATTTGTAAAGAAATGTCAGTGAAATAAGTGACTCGCTGGTTTTAATTGAGTTTTGCACACAAAATTAGTCTTTTCTTTTAACAATTTTTCAAAATCACATTCTGAATTTTACTAAATACTTTTGAATCTTTGAAAACATTGTTATTTTTCCAAGAAAACTGAATGAAAACATCTTCACCCAATTGTACTGTTTTCAACGAATTTAACCAACAGGAAATCATGATGCCAGTTGTCTGAGTTTTTTATTTGCTTCCACTATGAGTTCCTCAAACGAATTTCATTAAAATATAACATTTTTCTCAGAATATAAAAGAAAATCAAAAGATGTAAGGAGCAAATCTTTATATTGTAAACATAAAAGTACACCAACACATTGTATCCTTCCAAGAAATACCTAAGCAGCTTAAACGAAAGCGAGAACCCTGATTTATCAAGAATAGAACAAAAAATGATATATCTTGCATTAATTGTTATTTATTCACCATATTCGTGCCTGGGGTCTTGAAGACCGCAGAGAGGGAATATGTGACTTTTTCCCCCAGGACATTTTCAAATTAAATAAAACCCCCAAAACTTAATCCGCTGTAAAACTGCATATATTTGAGAAACACTAGCATTCGAAATCTTCAAAACTTAAATCCACCAGAAATATTAAACGTCAAAGTGCGTTTGGGGTATAAAAGACTCCATGCGGGGTTGAAAGGTTAACTTTTATTGGCTTTGAAATAAAAATACATATATCTTCAAATAAATTATACACGCTGTACTCTTTAATTATTTTTTTTATAAAATGATTATTATGCATTTTAGAAAGATCAATTTTGATTAAATTAAAATTAGAAAACATTTAAATAAGAAGAAAACCTTAGAAGGTAACTTTAACTTACCTAGCAGTTTTTAGCTTCAATTTAGCATAAACATTAAATTAGCATACATTTTTTACCAGCCTACTGGTAGACAGCTGAAAATAATGTATTAACTTTTCGTGCAAAATATCATATCAAAACATTATTTATTAAAATAAATTTGTATTTTATTAATTCCCATTTTTTATTTCTATGGATTCAAATGCACCAATCAATTAGCATTTCATTTTACAATTATTTTCTCCCCTTTTAAAACTGTGAAAATTTATTCTTCTGTAAAATAGGCCCAAAAATATTTTTACTAACACCTAAATTCCTATTTTTACTTCAGAACAATTATTTTAACAAATCATGTTAATAATGTGTCACCAAATGTTAAAATGATGAAAGAAAAATCATCTTAAATAAACTTAAAGTTCAGTTTAAAACTCATTTCACGCTAGAAATAACCATTATTGATGGGGAAATGCCATATAGCGAATAAAAAAAATCAAGAAACCTTTTCTAATATAAAATGTTTTCGGTAAACGTAAAGACCACAAGGAACAAACCCAGCCTGAAAGAATCGGAAAACATGGAAGCCAAAACCTAAACAAAACTCTGAAATTTATACCAGCAAGACGCTGTCTTAATTTATGAAAAGAAATGCAAGGAGTGCCTTATTATTCCAGGGAAAAAACTACTAACTTTTGGAGATTACGAAAAGCGAAATAGCTACAAGCTGACGAGAACGCTTAATTTTAATAATTATTTCGGTGCTTGCGACAGCTGGCGTCTTTCCGCTATGATTAGCAGGCCGAGTTTCTTCGAGTTTCTGGACTTTTCTTACTTTCAATAAAACCGGGAAATGGCTGCTTGGAAATACCCATTTGTTTTCTGTATGAGTTTCTTGACGTTAGATGTCTTTCTTAAGACGCTTCTGCGAATATCAGTAGCAGTACAAGGTTATAAAGCTCCTATGAACTGAATTTAATACGACAATTACACAATTACTACCATCTGTGGATTTTAAAGAGTTTTTCAATCTGATCTGGTTTAATCAAAATTTGTTGTTGGTTGCCTGAATATTTTTAAAACAGTGTGGCGACCACAGCACCACTATACAGTTCAAGAAATTAGTGTAAAGCCAAATGAAACGATTATTTTCCGGAGTATATGTTATGGGCAAAGTGATCGGGCATTATTAATAATGCCCGAAGTGGAGGCGGGTAAAGTGATAAATTTCATTCATAAATTCCACTGAATTCATCACATTGCCCGGGTATTATTAATAATGCCCGGATTTATCATATTAACCGCAACATATATATACTCTTTGAATTTTATCAATTTAGGATAGGTCTATATCAAGAAAAACTACAGTCGCCCCAACAGAATGGAGTGTAGTGATGAAGAAAAAGAAGTTTTTATTACAACATTCTTGGGTTTTTATTTCTGAATCATATACACGGTGCATTCCCTTTCTCTTTAACTTTGGAACACCTTTAGGTATATTGAATACATATTATATTTAATAGTGCCTATAGGCTATTTGATGGAATGAATCGATAATGACAAGTTTTGGAGTAAGCATCCTGATTTCGAAAACTACATAAGTTGCGAGAAAAAAGTCAATCAAAATTTGTAGAGCAGTATTGAATGCTCTACCTACCTCTGAAGACCTGCATTACATCGCATGCATTAAATTTTAAATTTAAAATTATAAATTCCAAATAATCTTGAATATCAATAGAAGTTGGTTCAACTGATTAATCTTTAAAACCCAGAAAAGTAAACATTGTATGCGAAATTTTACTTTGATCGTAAGCAGTATATGTTAAACATGCTTAATTATACCAATATCTAAGAGCCACGGAATACATTAAAGCATTATTGAAACTCCAAAAGAGGAAATGGCTATTTATTTATTCCAAACACTGTTGGGATCAATATATTTCATAAACCCTTTCCACCAAGTACAATATTTTGATGAGCCATGCACGGAGCTAATGTGTGGTTCACTGTAGGAACTTAATTTTTGAGGTTTAATGTGCATTCATCAATGCTGATTTCTAAATGAAGAACAAGAATAAATATGTTTATAAGGCAGGCCTGATATCAAACAGAGTTAAATAATGCGTTTCTAATATTTTAGTTAAATAACGCTGTATGCTGTGCTCTTGTAAGGCTGACACTTCAAGGGCTTGAAAGTATACCAGTGGGACACGGTATTAAAATATTTTAAAATCATTCTTCTGAGAGAATTCAACAAAGGTTGTTCACATCGTTTTTAGCGCATTTTTGTTTATTAAATACGATAAATAAAGTGTAATGAGGAAATATAAGAGGTTTAGGTTAGTTTTCCTGTTTTTAACTTTTTCAGATTTTTATATTATATTTGACATACAACAACTTTTTTTTCAATATTCCTAATGACGTTAAGCTCATTTTGTTACATAGTAAACGGTACAAATTACATATTGCTTCCGAAATAGAATTTTACACGTAGTATAATAAATTACTCAATTTCTTAATTCAATCAGCACACATTATCCAAAACTTAAAATTCATGAACATCATGGGAACAAATTCAAGTAATATTAAACATTTTCTACGAAAATACAAATATCTTCTCTGGGTTAAAAATAAAAATGTCGTGCAAAATCTTTCCATTTGAATTGGTTAAAAATGATGATTTATGCCTACAGCTTCAAGCTAAAAAATTTGTATGACGCTGCTATATCTAAGTTCTAAAGTTCTTCCCAGTAAGAAATGTAGCTTTAAGTACCCTCATAGAACTAGCATAGTTCCACTTTAAGAATTCCCGAGTCACGATGTGTGAATTACATTGCAATATCCAAAAAAACATAAATGACAGAAAGTATCGAAAGTTAGTAGAAGAAAGTAAGAAAGTTAAGTGATTTATTTCAACTTTTTCTTCGCCAAATCACAAATCTCGGAAAGCTTTTCCTTTATAAGAGCATTAGATTTTTAAGAGGAAGCAGAAACTACCCTTCCACTGTGAGGAAAGGAAAGAGAAGAAAGAGCCGACACAGAAGAAACTATTTCATGCTTTCCAGAAAGACTATCAGAAATGGAAAAAAAAGTATAGAGCGATGTATGTGACAGAAATGCGTTATAGAAAAGTGGGCTATTTTCTTCACGCATGGTTGAATAGATGGTCTGAAATTTACGACAGTCAGGAATAGATAGAAAAGAAAACAATAAGATGTGGAGAATGAAATATTTTGGAAAATGTATTTCATAAAAAAAAAGAGCATTACTCTTTCGAAACCGATAAACTTCGGAAAACAATTATCAGTTTTTATTATAAGGATTGTGGTTCTTTTTTCTTTCCTTGGTGGTAAATTTGATTTCAGTGAGTTTTATTTCGAACCAAAGAATCTATATTTCAAGGAGATAAAATTAATGATTAAGATAAAACATCTTTTGAGTTTAAAGTTGAACAAATTTTTATTAAGTTATACTTATTGGAAAACTTGAAAGTCGTAAAGAGAATATTTTATTATTCATTTAAAATTTATACTTGATGTTTTCTGGAGAAATAGTTTTTCAAACTATTTTAATACTAAAGTACACTTTTAATGTATTATGTAATAATATATGTGTTAAAGTTTTAAAATGATTTTCAACTTGTTTAAACTTTGAAAGTTATTAGTATTGTTATTTTTATTGTACCTATAGATACATAAGTAAGTTTTTTTCACAAAAATTTTATAGATGTAAAATTAAGCCCTTTTTAAAATACTTGAGTAGAAATAAGTTGTATATACGATTGTATGTATATTTATTATTAGCTCAAAATTTGAAAATTAGACTTTTATTAGTTTTAACTAACTTGTTCTAGTTGAAAGAATATAAAAACGAACATTTTTATCGATTTTGATCCATTAACTTTAAGTAATTATTCTTCGTACGTAATAAATTGATAATCTATTTTTTTCTTAAAAGTCCTTTTGAAGAATAAATTATTATTACAACACAATTAAATGCTGTTTAAAATCTTCAATATGAAATAAACTCAATTCTAACAAAACAGAACGCCATCTACAATGAATTAATAAGCAATTAAATTATGTACTCACATTTCCATATTTATTACAATACAATCTGTTTAATTTCATCAATATGAAACAAACTCAATTCAAACAAAATAGTACGCATCTACAATGCATTAATAAACACCTGAATTATATACTCACATTTCCAGATTTATTACAACTCAATTAAATACTGTTTAATTTCATCAATATGAAACAAACTCAATTCAAACAAAATAGAACGCATCTACAATGCATTAATAAACAGCTAAATTCCCAATTATTTCCCCCTTCCAAATCTCAATACGAAAATCGTCATTGTCGCAATTTCATTGCAAACGAAATAATTTCCGACAAAAAAAAAGTGTCAAACCAAAATAATCCAGGGACTACCAAAATATTGAATTTCCATCAAACTAACAGATACCCACACTCCATCTTAACCCGATCTCCATTCCAAACGGGGACATTATCTACTTTACCCCTCATAACGCCCCGCGGATCCAAAAACGAAAAAACTCCGCCCATAAATTAGATCCCCACAATACGCTGCGACACTTGACAAAAGAGATCCATTTGTACGTAATCTTTCATTTATTGTCCTCAATCCTCATTGTGCCTAATCACCTCTCCACTCCCGATCATTTCCTGTTTGAGAACTCTTTTTTTGAAACGTTCCCTTAAAACGGTTCTTTTAAAAACCCTTCATTCCGAATGGGAAACAGATGCGAGTTCTTCCAGTTTCCAAATCTCAGCAGAATTCCGTAATGAATAGACTAGTAATTGCCGAAGTCATTATTTCGCGCAAAATGCCCCATTCAAGTAATTAAGTTTAACACCTCTCCTGTCTCTTCTGTTGTTTACTCGGGTGACAGAGTTTTTGAAAGCGATTTTTATTCAATAATGGTTCTCGCCGAATGTATTCAAACATTTTTTTTGCAGCATTCGATTTATATTTGATGCCAGATTCGTTTTCGGAGAATGTTAAATTTAATAACCATTTTATGGGTGTAATAAAAGTATCAGATTTAACGGGGTTTTATAAAGTGTCTCTTCTGAAAAGGGACATTTTTCACTCTGTTATCACTTTTTATGTTTCAATAAATAAGAACAACGTATTTAATAAGTTTTATTCATATAGCTGAAAATCAATTAAAAACCAGTAGGTAGTAGTTAAAATAACCATAGGGAATTTGCTTATCAGTATATATAGAACAATCATCTAATACATTAATTTATGTAAAGTGTGTGAAGTACTCTTTTAAATGCCTACTTAATTCCCGTTTTTTCAAAATAATTGAGTTTAATTATCACATAAATTTATTACAAAATCCTAAAATTGTTTAGGAATTAAAGTGTAGCGTTAACCATATAATATTCATATAGGTTTGGAATACTATATACCTATTGGTTAATTATGTAATTTAATTAAATTTATTATTAAGTTTCTACTATTATGTAACGTGTGAAATCTCAAAGAAAATAACTATTTATGAAAAACATATTTATTAATATTTATACCAGCTTATGTGTTTTAGTTCCAATGACAAAGCACAACACACACACACTCTATGACCGAAGTCATTACTCCAAACATGCCGAAATCAGTACTTACTTCGCGTTACGCAGTGTGCACCTGTGAATTGAAGCCACGGAGGTGAAGTACTGATTTCCCAAAGCTTATGTAAGACGAAAATAATTAACAATATAAGGTAAATATCATAGTTTTAAAACTGTTAAAACACTCTTAAAAATGCTTATACAAACAGTTAACAAATTGTGTTTTTTAAATTTAGTTTTAAGTATTAAATACTTTTAAATCCACAGATAATAAGAAAGGGTATACTATATCAACGCATCTTTTTATAATATCAATAGCTTTCTTTCTATCCAATTGTAAGTTCAATAATCTAAATAGTCGTCCAATTGTCAAAGATAGGGGTTTCTCCAATCGAAAATCTGCACTTCTTTGTATAAAAGATTTAACGATATAAATATCATACCCTACTTTAAAAAAAACCCTTATTTTCCACCTGGAGACAGGACTCCCAACAAAACTCAAAACCCAACTATTATCCCCTTTTTAAACAGCGAGATTTAATTAATTCCCCCATAAACTCCATCCACCCTCCTGATAAGACCACGATCGCTCCCCGATAAGAAATCAAACTCAACAACTCTAAAACGAATCTACGAAGATAAGGGCAGACACCCTCCATTCCTCCCCGATAGCAGAATTTAATGAAAACCAATCCCACAATCCCCTCCTTCAAAATATCCAATTAAAACGAAACAAGAAACAATGGCGCCCTCCCCGAAATTAATTTACTTTTAAAGGAGAAGGCCGGTGTTGATAACTAATCAGATGCGTTTGCCGCAATTGATTATGCCAGGGCCTCTATCCCTGATTAATGGGAAGGCCTGGGATGCAGAGGACTTTCCGTAATCTGGAAAATTGCGATAAGCCCAAATGAAGCTCTTCCCGGGATAAAAGAGTAACCCGAGGAATGGCGTTGGAAGGCAAACACTTTTAATTAAATAATAGCGCGGGACGGTAGAGGTTGCCAGTGTCATTACGGTAGGAGGGTATTTTTAACCTCTAGCAATTATTGTTATCATTGAGGAAGAAAGTTGTTAAGAAGGTTATGGATATAAGCGTTTAGGAGCGTCTCTCTGCCACTTTTCTCGTCGATGCTCTTTGTACGAGGTGACACTAATTAAAAGGCTCGGCGGCGGGTCCTGTACCTGTATTTTTTGGGTAAATACAATGGTGGAGTCTGCCTTTATGAAGGACAGTGCATTATGAAATGCCTGCATTTATGAAATGCAGTTTGTTTTGAGGGGACGAAAGAATGATGTAGTCGTATCGCTAATAATTAAATCCTCCTTTCAGGTTATATAGAATTTATAAACCATGTTTTCAAATGTTAATAAATTTGAATTTATGCTCAGCTTATTCAATTTTTTAATTAGTACTTTTTTAATGCATGCAAAACCTTATCCAATGCACATGAATGGCATTTGAAGGGATGTGTAATTGGAAATTTCAAACTGCAGGAGTATACTGGCGTTAGGTTTTTAAAGGAGAATTAATCCATCAAATAAACATAAACAATACTCAAGTTGAGAAAATATACCCAATTTATTAGAAAGTTTTCGTTAGACGGGACTACTTAAAAGTCAAGATGAATAAATTGGGAATTAGGGCAAAAAAATAAGAATTGGCATTTTAAATGAAAAAAATTGAACTTTTTATAACCATTTATTTACTTATTATATCTGTGATTAAGACGTAAAATATTTACGTGAATGTGATGATGAGATGGCAGTCTTAATTTTTGAGTCTAGCTGAAGAAGAGAGATTAATCTCAAAATTTAGTGAGTAACTAAACACTTTTTTTCATGTTCGAAAAGTGAAAATCCGCGTTTAGATAATGGCTAAAATAAAAACATGTCTCAAAAATCTTGCCCATATTGTTTCTAATAATATCCTGCTCGTATTTGAAATTATGTATAAATCATAATTCAAACATTTTAATTATGTGAAATCACGTTTTTTGAATTCACATAAATGTATGTAATCATTTTGCTTTAAGTACTTTTGGGAATATTTCATTATTTTTTTTAAAGAAAATACTTCAGTCATTTATAAATTTTCTATTTCTGATGTAAGTTCAGACGAAAATGTTTTTCCTTTAAAAATCTCACAAACAAAAAAATAATCATTTCAAATTTGTAAAATAAAAACTAATGTAAGATAATTTTTTGTAATATTTATACGCTTGTCATTTAAAGATACCATTACTAAAAACTTCACACCTGATAAACCTAGAATAAATATTTGAGTTCAAAAAATATTTTGTAGAACCAAGCGTTTAATTTATACTCCTATAAAAAGTAAGTGTGTTGTCCTTGACTAGAATCTTATTAAAAGATCATCCATTTCTCTTAGACATTTTTATATCAGAGGGAAAGTTTTTAATAAAATTAAACACAACATGCCTTCAAAAATATTCGCTTAAAAAATCAATACATTTTTATAGCATCCCAAACCTCCATTCCACGATAAAATCGCTCTCCCCAGCTTCACCCCCAACAAGCCAATCTTGAATACTTTATTAGCTCCTTCCCCATCCGCGCATCAGCGCAAAGAACCGATAAGCATTTTTTTGCGCCCTCCAAAACTAACAAAGATAAATTAACAACACTCCCTGCACCCCCATCAATCATTTTTAAAACTTCTCAATTTTTTTCCCCTCTCCCTCCTTGAAAATTTTTGTTTATATTCCAGATAATTTAAGTTTCCATTATCCTTAAGTTCGGACATTGATGAACGACGAATCCGGGCAGCTGCGGCTGATATGTTAATGCTCAAAGAACGCCCTGGGCGCTTTTGGGAACTCCTAGGCGCTTCTGCGGCGGTTCGGGGGTAATTTTGTCGCCTGGGGTCCACCACCGCCACGCGAAGTTTCCGCGAGATTTCGTTTTCTGTTTTGCCCAATAAAACTCGCCGCTGGCTTGAACTAAGCTCGCGGAATTAAGTTGTTTTATGGGGTTACTTTAAATGGGAAGTTTAATTAGTTTGTGGTTGTTTCTGGAGGAAGGAGAATGTTTGAGTTTTGAATGGGGAGTGAGTTTAGGGAATGGCGAGTTAGTTACTCGAGTGGTGGGTGCATTTTGTGCGTGGACGCATTGGAAAACCAAATGAGGCATTTTATTTAAAGCGATGTCCTGAAATGTTCTTGAGCTTGGGTGTATCTGTGTTTGGAAGTACGTTTGTGATTTTTACGGCTTAATTGTGATTTACGTATCATGAGTAACCTCTATCTGTGATTTAAGTAATCATGGTAACATATGAATGTACTTATGATTGGCTTAGAGTGGAATTAAGAACAGTGGTATTGCTTTTTTTAAACAGTTTGAGCAAAATAGAAAGTAGTAGTAAATTTGCTACTTTATTAATTAGTAAGATCTCTAAATTTCTTTTGAAGATATTTAAGAGTTTTTAAAAACAAATATTACTAAAGGTTTACTCCGCAAGTATTACTCCTTTTATATTATTGTAAATGTAAATTATTTTTTACTTTATTACTTCCATAATTTTTTAGACAACCTAAATGATTTTTCAAAGAATGCAACTTGTTTTAAAATTTTATGCTATAAATATAAAAGCACACTGTTACTTAGTATATCTTATTTACTTACATGTTGCTTAGAACTTATTTTACAAACCACTCACATTCGTTATATTTGTGTTTAACTTTAACAGTTGACTTTTTTGTTGATACACGCATATAATGTTGAATTTTTTAAGACAAATTTTGCAAATTTTGTTGAATTTTTTTTTTATCTGCGTTGTTTCTTCTGTTTACAATTATTTTAAGCCTTCCTCACCACAAAATTCGTGACCCTACAAATCTACTGTTTAATTACAAGTTTCTTGGATCGCTGACATTTTTTTTTAATTTCTAACCCAGGTTATACATAAAATCAGATTTTTTTTTCAAAATTTCTTCATATATACTTACTTTTAAAACAAATCCATTAACTTAGTTCTAAAATGTAGAACAAAAAAATATATTTTTCCATGAATATTTCTCTACGCAACCAAAATTACTCAAATATTATCAAGCAGTATCTAGAAGTAAAACATAAAAACATAATCTACTGTCCAATCCAGATCCCATTCACTTTCTCCAAATGACCCAAAACGTTCCAGCGCACTTATGGCCACCTCTCATAGCTTAAAAGCAAAACTGCCTGAATGGCCCATCACTCCGAATACTAACAGATTCGATCATTTCTACCCCGTTTATTGTTTCTTCGACGAAAACTGGAAAAACAGGACCGACGTAACGACAATAGGGATCTTAT
Organism: Tetragnatha montana; assembly: GCA_963680715.1. NCBI lineage: Eukaryota > Metazoa > Arthropoda > Arachnida > Araneae > Tetragnathidae > Tetragnatha > Tetragnatha montana. The sequence continues at coordinate 14,708,634 of OY796685.1, forward strand.
GAGAGACAATAACACTCAAAACTCCTCCTTGGAAGAACGACTCTGAAGACGGATGATTATCTATGTGCACTTTTTTTTGTCCTGCTTTTCTAATATCGCCCAAACTGCTATCATCTCGGGTAAGTCCCTGCATTTTCTCTCTTCAGAGACACCGTAAATAGGATCCGGGGTCGGGAAAATATTTTCTTGGGATAGTTTAGAGTTATAATTGTCATATTCCATCCTTAGTTCTTAATGTTTCCACTCTTAAGGTTTTTGAGTATACTATAGTAAAATTTTCTTTAACCGGCTCAGCTTTCGTTTTTGAAGGATTAAAAACGTACTATTGTCTAATTATAAGTATTAATATTTTTTAAACAGACAAGGTTACTGTATTTCCGATAATCAGTTTCATTATAAATATAGGGTAATAGAAACGTACCTCAGTGATAAAAAATATAGCCACCGTTTAAAAAATAAAACATTGCAAAACAACCAAACAAAGTGTTTTAAAATCTTCATATAAACTACACGCAAGTTGCCATTGAATTTAATTTTTAATACGCATTCCTTGTTTACTAAAATTTATTTTATACTCTTAGATAGCCTTTATACTGTCGGCTTTATACTATACTTACCTTTATTATGCTTTCAGTATGTTGCTGTTTGGCACATAGAATCACATCAACACTCATTTCGCTGTAATAAACGCATGTTAAAACGGAGCTTGACTTTCTAATATTGTATCACATAGTATATTTATACCTAGAATAATATATTAGTCTTATATAAGGCAAAATACTTTATTTTACAAATTCTTATTTACTTAACTTTACAAAATACTTTACATTTATTTTAATTTATTAATAGAAAATATGTGTCACCAATAATTTACAAAGCCATATTTATACAATGCCTGGAGTGAACTTTAGATTCATAATTTCCTTAATCAGAACTAAAGATACACTACAATGAAATATTAGGAATATCTGGAAATTCTTATGTAAGCAAATGCAGTACAAAGTCTTAATTTACAGTATTTCACATCAATCCATATTCAAAAATACTTTTTCCACAAGCCCCCTTCCTCCAAGAATTTATGATTTTCGTAATGCGGGCTATTTTGTAGTCATCTCTGCGAAAAAACATTCCGACTGATGCGCCTATGCCTATCTGATAACAAACATAACTCAGCCGACCCCTTTCTTCCTCCAAAAACTGAAGCGCGTGGAACAAAACGATAAAAGCAAATGGTTATTAGTGCTATTTGTCAGAATGTTTATACGTTTTTAAGATAAAAATGTCACCCCGACAGAACTGCAGTAATTTCCGAAAATGATAATCACATTATCAGGCGTATTATTCATTCCTTCAAAGTCATTTCGGGGAACACAAATAAAATTTAAACGCATGCATTACCAGCGTTTTCACTCTGCTTCGCGATGACAGAACCCCTTGTGATAGCTGATTTACGCTATAAAACTTGATGCCGGTTTTGACAATAAATGAATCTTGTGCAATCAAGTGTGAATGGAGAAGTGTAGTTGCTTTTTCTTTTGGCGATGTATTTGTTTTAGCGATAGTTTCGAGGCAATGAGTGAGCCATTTGTAAGTGGTAATTTACTCGTATCCTGAAAGAGTACGATTTTGGGAAAAAGGAGGGGAGGTTCTAGAGGTTTTTTAAGTAAAATAATTATTGGCTTACGGAAATTTCTAATCATCATTTGGGGGTGTAGGAGGATAGTTTTGGTATCCAGCCAAATTCATTTAAAGCTAAATTATTAGCTGCTTCTAAATGTCTTGAGCTTAATTTTATAACTACGTATTAACCAAAAAAAATTATATACAGTAATAAATGAACATATTTTAAAATAAATGCCCAATATAAATTATCTGTACTTTAAAGTACCTAAAATACAATAACTTTTAAAATCACCATGTTGAAAATAATACATATACTAAATTATATAATTTACAGATTTTTTCCAACTAATTTTTTTTAAATAATTAATAAAAGTTTAAAAAAAGTATTACCTTTTATAATTTGTTTACATTATATGTAAATGCCTTATTTGGCTGATTTCCTAAAATTAAAACATAATTTACACCTTTTCAAAAATGAGAGTTCAAATAAATTATTTTTTATCTGAAATAAATATTTAACAAGATTTTTAAAATGCCTTAATTTTTCATATCATGACTAGAAATAAGTATGAAAGTCATTAGGTTTGATGATCAAAACTTTCTAAATAAAATCAATTTTATAGCTGGATATTCAAGAATTTAACTATAATAACCAAATTGTTGTTCCATTATGAAATTTTATTTATAGCATTGTATACTTTTAAATAAATTATAAATTATGGAGGATGCACATCAAAATTATAAAGAGTTCAGTTTTGATTTTATGTTTGAGTAAAACATTAAATCTTTGATGGTTTTAATTTTTAATAGTTAAACTTTTTGTGTTTAGATTATAACTTATTCAATGGAGAGGAAGGCGAAAAGCACAACATAAACGAAACTGTATCAGCAACGTCGGTTCAAACAAGAATTCAAACTAAAATCTGAAGCAACAACTCAAACCATGCCGCTGACATTTCGAAACCTCGAAACCCTAACAATCCAATTCACCTATAAGCGAACGCCGCCGCATCGAGGCTATTTAGAGACCTATGATGAATGCCTTTTCATTTTAGGGTCCTTCCCCGAAGACATTAAATATTATAAAGGGCTTTTATGCTGGGAACAGCTGGCCAAAATGACGAGGCTTTGAAAGGGCCCTTAGGCGCTTCCCTGAATTTTAGGGATCACTGAATTTCACACTCCAGAAAACAGAGAAAACCCATTAGTAGCATTTAGTGAGCGCTGGGCCCCTTTTTGCTTTGATTTATTCCGATGCATCAAAAGTTTGACTATTTTAAGCGAATGGCTTCAGATTTCATATTATAATGACTAGAATTCCTTGATTAAATTCGAAGGGGCTACTTACGACCTTGGAAAGGAGAAGGGGGGTTTTAAGATGTTTCATACATTTTCCATGATGCGGCATATTTTGGACGAATAAGCGGGATTTATCAATGCATTAGCTTTGCCCTTTTAATGGAGTTTCGATTCTTGTTTTTTGATGGTAAAAGGTTTTTGTGTTGTATTATATTCGGTCTTAAAAGTGGAAGTCTTTAAACATATCTTATTAAGGCTACAGTGGACACTAAAAATCTGAAAGATGGACAAAAATTTGGAACTTTTTATTTTTATCTTTTTATACTAAACATGCCCTTAGGAATCGTCTGGTGAAAGAATTATTTTGATATCTCTATTGGTTCGTTCAATATAGACTTTTTTATGAGGCCACACCCATTTGTTTACGTTTTCGAGCTTCAGAATACGACAGCTCTTTCAGTGTTTATGCTATCAACTTAGCCTCAGACTTAATTTTTTTTAGTGGTTCTTCGTTGGTGAACGTTCTAAACTTTCACTTCAACTTAGTTTTCTACTTCTACTTTGTTTTGATTCTTTTTTTTCATGTCTTTGTGTTTGGTATGATCATGAAAAGTCTTTGAAGAAAGTTTCTTTTGTGAGTTTCTCAAAAAGAACCAAGTTTACTATTTTTATGCCAAATAATTGGAATTATTGACCATTATTTACAATCGACAGTTTATCTCAAATCTAAATAAAAGTTAATACTGTTTTCATACACTTGTATTGGAAGTGTCACAGATCACAGAACTATGGACTGTAAAGTAATGAACTAGGGACTGTAATAGAACAGAACTATAGACTTTATAGTATTTTTTGAAAATTAATTATTGTGACATTTCATAGGACTGAACTGCAGCATTTGACATCTGTTGTGAATTTTTATATTGCTATTTTTCACAAATTTCCTCTCTGTGATCATCAGAACTAACTTTTTTCCAATGAGTGAATGGTCAAGAATTATTTACAAGTTTATTCAAACTTTGGATTGTCATAAAAAATTATTCATTTCTCCTTATATTTGTGTGCAAGAATATGGTTATTATAGACTATACTATGACAATTGAAAAACTTTTAGACTCAAAGTAAACAATATTGTAATAAAAGCCTAATTGGTGAATTTTACGACTGTGCGTTGTCATAAAAAATAATTGTATAAATGGGATTTCACTTATGATCACCTTGTTTAAACATTTAATATTTATTCTTATTTATGTTTTAATAAATATAAGATAAATTACATACATTTTTGTTATGTTTATACATCATTAGTACATTTTTCTTGTTTTCTCTAACGGAAATCTTTAACGATATTATCGACATTTCGTTGATTTTCTAGTGCTTTTTATTTTTAGCCACATTTTTGAAACTTTCTTTTAACAATTAACAAGTATATAATCATTATGTTTTGCACAGACACCCTAATTACAGTAAAATTTTAAAAGTATTGACATTTACACAAGGTTTTTACCTTACATATCGATGATTTCCATTAACATTATATACTTCAAAATTCAACTTAAATTCAATTTTTAAAGTTGATTAGAATTTCTTTGTTTAATAATAGAGATCTTTTATGATAATGTGTGGTTTTATGAATTAATATGTTCATAAAAAAGAATTAAAACCCTTTTAAAATGAAAAAATCCCTTTTTCTCAGAACTAAAAATTTGCTCCGACACAAAAATTCAAAATGTTCCATACGGCTTAATTTTTATTCAATCTTTACCAAATTTTTTTTACATATTCCTCTAATATGTTATTAAACTTTCTTGGGAGCAAAAAACTAAAAGCAACTATGTTTAAAAAGAAATATAAGTTTTTAATTGATAAAGCCATAAAATTTTCAAAATATTCAATGAATAAATACATTTTTGTCAATATTTTTTAAATCATCAAATAAAATAGAAATGTTTTCCCTACAATTTGTTTGCAATTGTATAAACATATAATATCTGGTGAAAATTTGAAGTTATGAAAAAATTTAAGCCGCCTGGAGCGTTTTTAAAAAGTTAATAATTTTTTTAAAAAATTTAAATTACAAGAAAACTACTCATTGTTTTTTCACCAAAATTTATATGTGGTTTTTGTTAACACTTTTGAACAAACACACAAAATTTTGAACATGTAGGAAAAAAATTGCAAAAAAAATTTTTTAGTGTCCACTGTAGCCTTAAATCCTTTTATGCTTAATATTTCAGTTTTAATAGTCACGTGGATCTTTAATATTTTATTTGAAGTGAACTTTATTGTGATTTCTAAGCTGGTATTTTCTTTCTGGTATTTTAAAGTGTATCTTTCATAAACATTGTATACCTTTCATTTAATCAATAAATTGGTATGCATATTTTTGAAATTCTTTTTAAGTCAATAAAAGTTAGTGGAATATTTTGACTTAATGCGGTTTTGTGTCATAAAACTTCAAATGTTATTGGATGTAAAAGATTTTGATAACAGAGGAAGTAAGTTTTTTCATTGTAACAAGCTTACCTGTACAGGATTTTCAAGTTTATTCTGCAATTATATATTTTTTAAATTTTTTTACAATCGCATAGCAATTGCTGAATTTATAAATTAAAATTACAATTACAAAAACAGTTAAATGTTTTATAAATCAAATCATGGTTCATGGTCATATTACACTTTAAATGAATTCAGACGTTTTTACAGAAACAAATGCTACTAATCTTACAGCAAAATTCACATTTCCTAAATTTTATGAGAGATCTTACAATACTCAAAATTAAAATCTTAATCAAAACGTTTATATTATGAATTTTAAAATAATCAATTTTCACATTCATTCCTAAAATTGTAAAAAAAAGTACACTTTATAACAAATAACTCATCCATAATACATACTTGTTTTACCGTTTGATTTGTCTGCCAAGTATTTTAAAATCCTTATGACAGATTACTTTAATGAATAATTATTAATGGTAATTATAATATTTCCCTGTGAAAATGATTTAGACAATTTAGTAGGTGTATAAAAGCATATTCTCTGTATAAATGGTGTTTCTAACTTATTAAAGGACACACTTTAAAGTCAGAGGAAACTCTGAATAGGGCAAGCGGGATCGTTCTAAGCTTTGGAATTAATTAATTAAATAATTAATAACAATAATAATAAATATCTAAAAAGGAGTATTTTTTAATGAGATGTTGTTCAGTATGTAATAATTTAACCATTTTTATTTATTATAGTTTCTGTAACTGTTAAAATAGTTTGTAAAGGCGAAGTATCTAAATTATGAATGGAAGCATTCCAATATTAGCTTACATTAGAATAGATGGTAAGAGATGCATGTAAAATACATAAAATGAGCAAATGCAAATTCTTTAATTCAACGAACCCTTTCCCTCTCAAATCTTCCATCTCCGTGCTTACAATAAATATTTGGCCTCTGCTTAAATTGATGATCGCATTATCTTCCACGAAACACAAGGATGGGGATATTATTCTTAAACTTCAACGAAAGGAGAGAGATCATTTCCAAACTTGGAACATGTAAAAATTTGGTAACCATCTCGTTAACTATTTCTTATTATATGGTTTTAGTATTGAAGGTAAGGTATGAAATATTTTCGAAAATTCCGATTTTAATTTTAATGGTATGCGGATATAATAACTACCGGAATATTATTTATATTTTAGTTCATAATTTATTAGAGTTAATGTTAAGGGGACTCGGTACCCGAAATTTGGTCAAAATTTCGATTTTGAGATTTTTTAATATTAATATAGTTTTGGCATTTTTGGCATTTTTGGGAGGCATTTGTAATTAATTTCCCAAAATTTCTAAGCGATTAGTTAATTCTAAGTATTAATAAATTAGCTTTTAAAAAGACACTGCTGGCTGAATTTTTAGTTTCGGTTTCTAAATTTTTAAATATTTCTGTTTATTCTGTGTTATTGATTATATTTCTTGAATGAAGTGAATTGAAATAGTATATTGTAACTGTAACTGAAGCTCCTAACACTTTTTATTTGTTTACAAATCAGTAGCGCGTGTTTTTTATGCTTTTGAATGGCTTTTGATGATGATAGCAGCAAATGTCACTACTCCATCAACTTGAACTTGATAAGAGCTTGCGATTATTCGAGGAAGTACGAAACTAAACTGAAACTTTTATTTTAAACAAATCACTCATATAATATATAATGTTTACGCAACACGGGAATTTCCCCGCGGGGATTCCCCGCAGGAATTAGCAAAGGAGAGGATCAAAACTCTTTCTGATCTTCCAGCTAAGGAACATTGTGTGAGAGGTATAGTTGTATTATATGACTTCATCAACATTATTTTCGTCAATTCCCTGATTATTGATGTTAGTGTTGTCCTCATACCATTTCAACTCATATGTCCCTCATTTTTTACTCTTCAATTTGGGTTTGCAACAGAAGTGAGGGTGTGTTGCTTTCAGTGCAAGTTTTCAAAAAGCCCCATATATCTCCCGAGAAAAAAGGAAAGTCTGACGTTAATCTTTGCATCACGCAAGCCTTCAAACATATTGGAAAAGGATACAGTGCCATGTAAAAGTATTGTATGTTCATAAACATGCCTGTGTGTGAACTCTTCGAAAACTTACTGGAAGAGCGAGTCCGTCATCTGCGATGCCTACATAAGTGCGAAGACCACCATGATGTCTAAACTGTCTACGAGAAGGTGAAAAAGGCCTATGGAGACCTCAATGCCTCTGATCTTCAAAACACTGTGAACGTTGCTGTGTCGTTTGATGGTACTTGGCTGACTTGGGGGCACTCTTCGCTTTTCGAAGTCAGCTGCGTTATAGATCTCAGGACCGGATATGCCCTCGATTATCAAATCATGTTTAAAATATGTAGGTTTTACCTAAGTGGTAAAAGACAGGTGATTCAGCAGAATTTTTCTTCTGGTACCATGGACACAGAACTGAATGCTGAATAAACAATGATGGATCATTGAACTTGCTGCAGCGGAAATACTTAGGAAGCATTCGGATAAAACTGGGGTTCCGCTACACCACTATGCTTTCAGATGGTGACTCTAGAGCCTTTACACATAATTAAAAAATATGAATGTCCATTGGGAATGTTAGTAATTTGTGGAATTTGTTGTCAATGGCCAAAAAACGACAGGATATACAATTGTAAACAGTGGAAGGAGCATTTTAAGATAAAAAGCAAGTTTTTTTTATTTTATTGCTTTTTCTGGTATTTTTTCAATTGTATATTATCATATTAACATCAATTTAGGTATTTATTATAATTAAGGTAACAATATTAAGAGTTTGACATTATTTACACATTGCGTTCTAACAGCGAGTTTTCGATGAAAAATTTTACATTGTTTTGGTTACATATTTTCCCCTCCTTATCACTTAAACCACAGAAATTTATTTCAAAAATGTGTATATTATGTTGATGAGTGTCATTACTAATAGTAAAAAAAATATATAGTTTGATATATCATAGTTTAATATTGGTTTCAGTGTTTTGAAACGTTTAAATTGGATTTTCTCAAAATGTGTTTTTTTCATGTATAAATTCCAAAGGCTTTTTTCCTACTGGACCAAATGCTATGAAACTTTGTATTTACATTCAATAGGGTCATTTTATCAATAAAATGTCTCAATATTTGATGATTTTGGTCCAGAAATTTTTTTATCATGCATAATAGGGATAAATTCATGGTATTTTCATGTTTTTGATTGGGAATCACCGAGAAATTTTTCTCTCAAAAACTAATATGTATATCCAAAATCCAGAGACATTTTATTATACTGTAGATAATAATGTACATAAAAATGAAAAAAGCTAGTAAAAAAAATGAAAAATGAATGAGGAGTAGCGTTTCAAAAATGAGTGAAATTTTTGAAATTTTTATGGTTTTTTTTAAATTAAAAAAAAAAATATTATTTTTTTTTAACTTTTTGTGTTAAATATTCAACTACATAACAGTAACAGATAATTTGACACCCAAAACTAAAAAAAACCCTCAAAAATAAAAAATTTAATTTTTTGGGTACCGAGTCCCCTTAAAATGATTATTACCGATTCGTCGGAACCATGTTACCAATGGCAACTATGATATATTTAATTTAGAGATACAGTGTAAATAATTTGAAGAGGTTTTACTTTTTATGTATTTTATGTATAAATAACCTCATGCATCTTAAATCATGTGCATATGTTGTTTGGTATAATTAAAATAGAATATAATAATGTGAAGCGAGTTAACATAATATAAAGTCACATAAATTGCAACACAGATTGTGATGAAGATTACACAATGTGTCAGTTTTAGTACTTTTGGGATATTATAAATAAAATGGTAAATTTTAATTTGCTTGATTTAGAAAATACAATTAACCAGGCACGTTTAGCTTAAAATCTCAATACTTTATAGCCATAGTAGTTTAATTCTATATTATTTTATAGCTCATGGAATATTATGAGCATCACATATGAAACTTTATCTTTCACTAGCAACACACAGATGCTCTCAATATGCATCACCAAACATGAAAATAATAAGGAAGAGTCATTTTACATCCGGAGATTTGTAGACACTGAAAAAAATGGCAAACGTCCTAATGTAGGTCAAGATGAGTAACGCTGTAGCTTTCCCGAAAACGTCGAGAAGTTGTTATTAATCGCTCTTGATACTCAAAGTGGTGCTTCCATCTTAACGAACTGGAGTAGAAAGTATCTTCTACTGTTTTATTTTGCTCTTATTTCCGTGTTTTTTACTGCCTTTACTTTTCGTCCTCTTCCTTCGTTCTTTCTTTTCGTTTCTAACGACTTCAATGGGACATTGATGTAAATTCCGTCCTTTCTGTGTGGCTGGCTAAAGAAAAGAAAGATAGTAAGTTAAATGAAAAATAAAAATGAAGGATGGTTAGAAGTACATAAGTGGTGGGAAAGCAGTTTAACTTTGGTCCAGAAGGCTTAGATTAAGTGTTGTATTGTGATTTAGGTTAGCCTATTTAGTGTTATTTTTAATGCGTTTCTGTAATGGTAATTTCAAGAAGTCACTTAAATATTTATAGATGACTCATACATATGAATGCAAATTGTTAAGTCTTATAGTTTTTGAAATATGTATTAATGAATGCCAAAACTTCTGTAAGTAAGATTTTTATGAAACATATCTGTGTAAAAGTGTGGCTCAATCCATGAAACCAATTTTACTTTAAGTTTCTAGTAATTTAGAAAGATGAAGGATTCATCCTCAATTTATGTACAGTTCAGTAGATTGTGGGTGTACTGTGAAAAAACTGAGAATGATAATTTATAAGATTGTGCTGTTATACTTGGAAGTTATTTAAAGCATTGATCTAATGCCAGAGGAATACTTAATAACAAGTGGATCATATTTGGAAATACACATTTGAATTTTTAGAATAAATCGCATGAATATTTGAACCCAAGGAAACTTACATAAACATTGTTCTGAATAATAATAATATTTTACGGAATAAAAGCTTTCCATCTTGGGCAATTCAGTCATTTAATGGAATCATTTGAGCTAAAGAGATTTGAAAATTGCATTTATATGTCTTGAAAAGAAAAAATGAAAAATCACAGTCAGTTAAAAAATACTGTTTTGTTATTACGTGTTTACATTATTATGACGAGGATAACCTTTTACGTTACTATGCAGAGGCTATATTTAAACAGTAAGTTTCACAGCTGTGCAACTTATTAACACTTGTGCTATATAAAGCAAAATAGTTTTCCGTTTCAGATAAAAAAAATTGCTTTTATTATTGTTCAATCGTCTTATTAGATTTTGAAATGCTGTTTGTTGACTTTAAAACGTTTCAAACATGGTGTCCCTATAAAACAGAAGAATTCTCTGGCCCGTTTACAGAGAGTTCAGATTTACCGAGAAAAAGGCGGTGGTCATATTCTGATAATTATATATCACCGACATTGCAAACATTTTTCTATATATGTACTATCATTTTTAAAAATATCACTTTATTTAGAAGAATGAGTGGTTTTGCGATTCTCTTCAGAGCATGCATGCACCTTTCACACCACACTCAAGTAGCGCCCAACTGTGAAAAGATTAAAGCCCCAAAAGTGGGGCATATCTGTCCTAGGCCCAATTACCCAAGGCATAAAGGCCTGTTTCCTTTCGGCAGTTAAGACCGCGGACCATTAACCGCGATTTCTTTAATGGCCTTTGTCGTACGTTCGGAACTTTCCCGCGATCAAAAGCGTAATTGGCGCTTTCATTTATTACTCTCTTCTGAATGGTCGAGGGGAAAATATAAACCACGTGTTATAATTTAGTAAGAGTTTATAAAGTACGGGTATTTATAAATTGTTCTTCTGTATTAACAATTATGTTTATTTTTTGGGGTTGCCTTAATTAACAAAATCTTTAAAAACTTTTAATTGATAAAATAATTTTATGAAACCTAAATTATGCAGGGGGAAAGGAGGGTAAGAGCACGCACAAAAATGATTTTGGGATATAAAATCAAGAATTTAAAAGCTAGAGCATTAAAAATTTACTGAAGGTAAGTTTATTGACTCACAAATCAACCTTCAAGAAATGAAAGTTTTGATTTTAACGAAACTATGTTAAAAATAGAAAAGAAAAGAAAAAATAGAATGCGTACTTTTACTCTAGGTGGCGGCTAAAAGTGGGCAGGACTACGCTAAAAGTACCTGGTAATAAGGTACAGAATTTATGAAAATAAGAATGACAATCTTTTAGAATAGCTTACGATACATTTGTCCATGTGATCATACTTGTTCCCCCTTATACTGTTCCCAACACTGAAAAACACCGCTCTCTAACATCGCTCTCTAACCCTCCTTTTCCCTATAATAAACTAGATAATAATAAAATAATCGAATTTTGGTTTAATGAAAACAAATTGAATGATTTGATTTTAACTTTTAGGAGAAGTCCCTTAAAATGTTCTTTTAAGGTAATGGTCGGTTTTTTACAGGTTGGTTACATAATAAACAGTTTATTTAAGCAATTTGCGAGTTTGATGAAATGCCACAATATCACGCTTTAAAACCTTCCCCTTCTATGATTATATTGTATTTTTGTTTAATGTGTAAAGAAACACTGTGGATTAAATTTTTACCAAGAAAAATATATTAAGTTTTTATTGATGTTATTTTCTCTAAAAATGTCCTATGAAGGTCTAATCTTGGATTAATACAAACATTAAAAACAATATAATTTTTGTTTTCAATCGTAATGAGTGTAATCAATTAATTAAATAAGTAAAACAAATTAATGTTCAGAAATGCGTTTAATTTCAAAACAAAATGATATTCTAATGAGAAATATTTCCAGATTTTATTTAAAAACTATGAAAACGAACAAAAGTTCCCCGTTACTTTTTATTCTCATATTAAACTCCAAAGATAAAAAAAAATGCAAAATAAAATGCTATTAGGCAAATGGCTGAAAAAAAGTCCGGCTTAAGTGAAGCTTAAATCGGAAGGAAAGCAGAAAAAAGGACATTAACTTTTCGTTATTTTTTTAATCAGTTTTTCCTTTGTTCGCTTCACGGCGATTATTTTTTCCCCCATTTCAACCTGGGTGATCTACCATCAACCGCACCATACTTCAAAGCGCGGGAGATTTTTTGGCTTTTTGCTCGTCGCTTATTTTTTGACCAATAATTGCGGTTTACGGGGGAGAATAATTGATCGACCTACGAGGAGAATAATGCAAAAAGCGGGCGTCGTTTTTGCTCTGCTTTGAGCCACATGACTAAACAAGTCCAGACCTGTATAATGAATCGCGTAAAACAAAGCCAATATAAGCGGGCAAAAAGCGATACGGCTTTTGAAGCTTCGCTAGCTGCTCTTGAGATGCTTTTGGGGAGAGTGTACAAAGCTAATTTCGTTTTTGAAGCTTAAAGTATTTAATCATTTCTTTGCTCTTTAGTTAAACAAATCAAAGTTATAATCTTTTTTAAAATTATAAAAACATAAGCTGCACTGTTATGATTGAAAACGTCTATTAAATAACAAATATTTAATATATTGAATGTATTTTATTACAATAGTTTATTCTTTAAAATTGTGATATTAGTTTCAATATTTTTCTATTGTGTACTATTTCTTGTGAAAATAGTTTAAACGGGATTGTATTATTTTAACATTCTTAAAAGGTTCTTTTAGATGATCGTTTTTTTTTAGTATTTGTAACACTTCGAGTTCCTATAAAAGTGTAGATGCCAAGCTGCTACAATGATAACAGTGTGTGCAGGGCTTGTAAACAAATAATGTCCGAGAGTGCCAAGACTGGCAGTTGAGGTATAGCAGTGTACTTGAGAAAAGAGTGTTTTTCGAGCATAAAAGTAAATTTTTATTTTAGAGTTAAATTCTTTCTCCTGCACTACAGGTATGTAGCACAAAATAACTTTTTTTTACAAAATGAACATACATTTATCATAGTTATATTCTGTTTAGTTTTAAGTTAATATTGTTTTTAGTTTCTTTGAAAACGAGGGTTGAATTAAAAATGGACACATGGGGTCAAATGTAACACTAATTCGGGGACGATTGTAACATGTGAAAATTGACTTTTGGATGCCGAGATCTCGTACAAGGACAACTAAAAGGGGTCAGTTTAGTCAAGAAAGAATGGAGGCAGCGGCTGCTGAGGTTTGGGAGTCTGGAAAGTCAGTGAGAAGTGTTTGTGAGCACGGTATTTGTTATGGGCCGTTATACAGATTCTGTCAGAATGAAAACCCTAAAGTGGGTTATAATTAATTTATAAGATATATAAATTCTGCAAAGTTCTTGATTCCAAGGGAGACCAAGTGGAAGACTTCGCAGATGATCTCAACTTGACTATTCTCAACACAGGAGAAAACACTTACGTCTCTAAAACAAATGGCACTGCGTCGGCTCTTGACATCACTGCTATAAGCTACGATTCCGCAGATAAAACTCACTGGAGAGTACTTGACTCCGCTATCAGCGATCACTATCCGGTTCTCACTACCCTCTCAATTGATAGGGAATGCCCTGAGCAGGTTAAGCGCTCGTGGAACTTCCGCAAAGCGAACTGGCACGGATTTACACAAGAACTAGAAAACCTCTGTTCTGCATTGCCGGAACATAAAGATCTTGAGGAACTACTCCATCTTTTCACCAGCTACATACAAAAAGCAGCTAAACACCATATCCCCAGAGGGAAACGAAGGAAAAACTGGGTCCCTTTTTGGAAGGATAACAATATCGAAGATTTGATTCAAGAGAGAGATTCCATTAGTCAAGAGCTCCAGAGGAACAACAGCGAACAACTTAAACGAAAATTAATTGAAGTCAGCCACAAGGTAGAAGAAATGATCTCTGAGAGCAAAAAAAGAAAAATGGGCTGAATTATGTAGCAAACTGGACCCCACAAAAGGATCATCACAATACTGGAATTTGTTAAAGGTCCTAAATAACTCTAGCATCCCAATGCCCAATAAACCTCAGTCCAACGTAATTTCAATAGACGGAGTAAATGCAAGAACAAATAAAGAAGCAGCAAATATGCTTGCAAAACAGTATGAAATCACAAGCAAACTTAAGTTCACAGTGGAGGACAGATCACAGTACAAGAAATATAAATCAATAATAGAGAATAACAAGAGATATTGCGTAGAAGATATTTTCACATCTGAATTTACCCTCGAAGAACTGGAATATGCTATTCAGCGTCTAAATCCAAAAAAATCTCCAGGACCTGATGTTATCTTTGGTCAAATGATTGTACACTTTGGAGAAATTGCCAAAAGGTACTTACTCCACATTTTTAATACCTCCTGGCGCAGTGGCAAATTACCCAAGATATGGAAGAGCTCTATCATCATACCTATCCTCAAGACAGGAAAGGATGCTACCAGCTGCAAGGGTTACAGACCAATATCACTGACATGCATTCTTTGTAAGCTTATGGAGCGTGTAATCCACTGCCGACTTATGAAATATCTCACGGAGCACAACATTCTTCATTTCTATCAAACAGCCTATCGTGCCAATCATAGTACTGTGGATCAGCTGTTCTACCTGAGTCAAACAATAATCAATGGCTTCCAAGAAAAACCTCATAAGAAAACTGTTGCAGTGTTCTTGGACCTCTCATCAGCTTTTGACCGAGTCTGGCGTCAAAAACTGGTAGATATTATCCACAGCTCTGGAATAAAAGGCAATGCACTACTCTGGATCAACGATTTTCTTAGAGGCAGGAAATTCTCTGTTAAGTTCAATGGGGTGCTCTCCGAGTCACACAGACTATGGGCTGGAGTACCTCAGGGCTCAGTTCTCAGTCCTCTTCTTTTTCTTACTTATATGAACACCATCCACCCTCACATTCATCCAGACACGAAAATCGCATGCTACGCAGATGACATCGCTCTATGGCATACTCACAGAGACATTGCAGTTTCAGAAGAGGCCCTAAACAAAACACTGAAGGGCATTGCGGCATGGGCGAAAGATCTCAAATTGACCATAAATGCTGATAAGACAAACTATTGTATATTCTCAACTGACAGACGACATAGAGGTACTTTTAATGCAAATATAAAAATAGAAGACTCCAACATCGAAAGGGTTTTCTTCCCTACCTATCTCGGCGTAACCCTAGATCCTGAGCTCCGCTTTACAAAGCACATTGAACAAACTTCTAACAAAGCGCTGAGAAAATTAAACATACTAAGAAAACTCTGTGGAACTGCATGGGGATCAAGGCCAAAAACCCTAAGGGGCGCGTATTGCTCCATAATCAGGCCAGTGCTTGAATATGCTGCCCCAATCTGGTCTCCTGCATCCGCCACTTCTAACATAAAATTGGACTCAATCCAACATCGAGCATCCAAAATAATTACTGGCGCAGTCTCCTCAACAAACAACAAAAAGGCTGAACGGGAATGTGGTCTGCCTCCTCTGGAGTGCAGGCGCAGACTTGCCACCATCAAGTTCATCAACAAAGTAAAGTGCTGCCAAGAAGACCATATCTCAACCAGAGTGTTCAACGAATGGAAAGACACGAAAAGGCTTAAAAGATCATCAACGCTCCAACTTGACGGAGACATCAGGAGCCAAATAAAGTTGGAACATTCCACTTTGAACTTTTTGCAAGAGCCTCTATTTCCCAGAAAGCCACCAAAGGAAACGAAGATCAATTTGAACCTCCTACAACCATGCTCAAAGAAAGAAAACCCACAAACACTTAGACAAAAAGGCCTCGAAACGATTGAGAAGTCCTCCCAAGGTAACTTGGCAATTGTCTATACGGACGGCTCATCTGACAAATCCCTCAACAAAGGGGGTGCTGGTATACTCTTCCTTCTTCCAAATGGAGACAAATATGAGCACAAAATCAACACAGGCTTAATTGCTTCCAACTTTACCAGTGAACTTCTTGCGATTAAGGAGGCACTTGCATTCTATATGACCAATCAGAAGTTTTCAGTCCTAACAGAAGGATTAGCAATCTTCACGGACTCAAAAGCGGCCTTAGAAGCAATAAAAAACGGTGAAACCAACATCACCTCTTCTATAAATGTCCTACTTGAAGGCTTGCACTGCAAAGGGAAATCCTGCTTGCTGCAGTGGATACCGGCACACGTGGGCATTGAGGGAAACGAGTGTGCGGATTCCTTAGCTAAAGAAGGCAGAAATGCTGACCAACCTTGCACCACCATCACGCTTGCAGACGCAAATGCAGTTGCAAAACACAGACTTCTGCCCCACTCCTTCAAGAAACCCCTCATCACTGACTTCGATTGCCCCAGAATCCTAACATCAACAATAACAAGATTGAGAACAAACCACTATAAAGGGATGAAAATACTCCCCGACAAGACGAGAACATATGTTCCGTGCAAGAACTGCACCGATGCCCACCTTACCCCGGATCACATTCTAGAGTGCCCGGCCCTTGTCCCACATATCTTGAATCTGGGTTTGGTGCCGCTGGCTTCAGAACTCCGAGAGGTCCACTACAGCATGGATGCATTGGAACTAGCGGATGCAGTTCTGAAGACGCACGAGACCATTTAATAATATGTCCATGGACACGATAAAAAAAAAAAAAAAAAAAAGATATCGGCGCTAATTAATTTATAAATTGTCACCAGCAATCACCTGTATCACCTACACAATCTCTTAATAAAAGAGAACCAAATTCACTGCCATCACCACAAATATCAAAATGCTCACCACAGGCTGTTCAGCCAACACCAAAAGTTGTACAAAATCACAATTCAACTATAAAAAAGGAAAATCAAGGAGAAAGAGCCCCATCTGCACCTATAAACCCAGTTTAAAAGAGAAGAAGTCTACACAAAAAATAAATTTAAATATTCAGACTGTGAAACCTCATCAAACGATGAATATTTGTGTGTTGCTTCCATGGACAACTTCAAAAACAATCGCCCTAGGGAAAAATGGGTTCAGGGTGTTTCGTACAAAATATATTGTTAATAAATTTGTATAATTTTCCGTATTTCTTATGAAAATGGGTAGTGTTACAATTAACCCTTATATCTGTTACAATCGACCCCACTTCAAGGGTTGATTGTAACAATATTCTTTGGTATATTTTTTATTTACTATTTTGTAATGCATGTTCACAGGACAGTTTTCATAACGCAATTGTAATTGGGATGTTTCAACCTATGTTCATACCAATTTTCATAACTCTAACATAAAAAATAGCTTGGCTGGAGATCAATTTGTAAATTTTGTTACAATTGTCCCCAGTCTCCCCTATGTATTATTAGTATTGTCTATGTAAAAATTCAGTAAAATCATCCGACTACAATGAAAATTTCAAAGTCCCAATTTTTCTCTTTAATCACAAAACCTTCCCTCTCTACGATACATAGATTTATATTTATATAATCGTATAAGAAACATTTGTAAAAGAACACTAGCCTGTTTTCTACTTAATATATAACTACTACTTATGATATAGTAAAAACTTCCACTTATTAGTAAGAAAAATGCGTTACTGTTTTAAAGGCAACGAAAGGAAGCAATTTTATATATCGAGAGGGAATAAACATATTGGGGACTTTTCTCCGACTTCCAAAGTGGAAGACTATCATATTTTGTTTAGGCAGTTTAATGGTTTTGAAATTTTCATTAGGTTAAAAGTGCACTTAGAATATTTTTTTTAATTTTTACAAGCCCCCTTAAAATTTTTGTTACTTACTGATTTTTTTTCTTTATTCCTGATCTGATCTGATCCTATACCTGTGCAAATAATTGGGGAAAGAGGCATAGAATTGAAATTGTTACTAAAATATTCATTCTTTTTATGTAATTCAGATTTATCCTTATACCTAAAAACCCGATTTGACGTAGAAAGTAACATGCAATCGATAAACCATCTATAAATCTATGCAATTCAAAATACAATTTTATTTCGATGCTGGGATTAGAATTCTATTTATAAAATCTTAAGTTAGCAAGCGTATAAAGATTATAGAGTTTGGCCTTTCCAATTTCGTTCCTATAGCTAGTATAAAATGATGGTAAAGAATCTAAAATTGTTGAGCGGATTTACGTGATTTTTTTCTCTAAACAAATCTATCCATTCCCAAAGATTGTCGGGAATAAAATATATGGAACACTCTTATGGCTTTATTTTTTATGCAATATTTACGATTCAGTTCAGATAATTTCGCTTTAATCATGAAATGTCACCAAAATCTCGCTAAATACGTATTTAAAACGATATGCTTATTTTGAACTGGGTAATTTATTCATTATCAGCATATCAATACGGACACGATGAGTGATAGGTGAATACATTATCTAATAACATATTATAACAACAATTATGAGTATAATGGTAAGGATTATTACTTTTTTACCTAAAAATCGTAAACATTTCCAACTAAAACTAAAATAAGCATAACACAAGTATTTTACATAAAATATTTATAATTATCAATACGTAGGCAAAGCAGTACTTGTTGAAAATAAAATTGTTTATTTATGTAAACAACACAATATCCTAAAAAATCATATTTATTCACAAAATACACAAGCAGGTTCACCTTAATTACAATTTGCCTAATAACTATAATTTAAATTAAATTAAAACACTCACAACACGCTGGCGTGAATAAAAGATGTGTAATTTCTAAGGTATATTACATAAAAATGATGAACAACATCCGGAGAAAGTAAGTGCATTTTATTGACGTTTCACATTTCGTGATTGATTAATTTATACTTTTAAGACCATTATACGCATTATGGTTAATATATTAATGTAACCCATTGAATCAACACAATAATGCACATAGATTAAATCTTTGTAGAAAGTTTTATCTTTTTATTTACTTTAAAGTTTTTCAGACTGACATGTATTTTTTTATTCTGAATTCATTTAATGAACTTTCCAGAAATAGACAGAAAAGAACTATCCCAACAAGATTATAAGCATATATAAATATGCATACTTATTTCTATTACGAATACTTTACTTAAAGTTTTCTTTTTATACCAGATCCCCTTGCTTAAACAGCGAAAGCAAGTTTATGGATTGATTTAGAGATAAAAAGACTAGTGCAATTTTATAGAATTTAAATCATATTTTTCTTAGAATATTAAATACATTGAGAGTATGCATTTTGCTTATGGTTTCTGATTCTATTATAATATATGGAATTCTTGGAAAAGAGGAGAAGATGATACATAAAAAGCAAAATTTGATCCCATGCAATCTTTAAAACGTCTCTTATCATTTCTCAAAATACATAGAACGGCTTTTCCCATCATATTAGAGTAGACTTGGTTTGGGTTAAATTCAAGTAAAGCGGGGAAAAAATATCATTGTTTTACTGAAATTTAGATTTAGAAAATCCTTTCAAAGTAAGTATGATAAGAAATGTGGATAAACTTTTATTTTAAAATATTATTCTAAATATTTATTTTTATTTATATTAGTTTTAAAAGGTCCTTAAGGGAGATATCAAAATACACTTTTGCATTTTCATAAACCTATATAACGAAAACAAATCAACGCAATTTAAAAATATATTTGATATTCATACGTACATCGGTATTAAAATGCTTGATAGGTAGATCAATACGTAATACCAAAAATGTGTCTTTCTGACCATTCTGTCTATCTATCTGGAAACCATTGACCAATTTTTCTTTAACAATAGAAATATAATTAAATGTGTCTTAGTATAAGTAAAATGTTTAATTTCACCAAAAATTACTTATTAAATAACTAAAAATACCCACATTTAAACTCATAGTTCCGAAAAATGTTTCAATCCTTCTAAATGTCTCACAAAGTCTGAAACCGAAAGTTCTTATTTTACTTTGCACGCATAATCTGATAACGAAGTTTTATAGAAAAATAGAAAATTGCTTTCAAAGTAAAAATTAATACCCTCATAACTTTACTTTGTCTAAAACTGAAAAAAAAGAAATGTCACATCGGGTAGATTAGAACAAAATTTTTCAGAATTCAAGATGTTCTTTTCCTTAAATTTATACGCATTGAAGAGCAGAACATTACAAAAAGCAGACCCGCCGTTGTCTTTTTTTATTAAAATCCGAAACAGATAAACTAGAGCTTGAAGTTGTTTCTTCGCATCTCTAAAGTAACCTCACCCCCTGTTTTTCTCCCTTCAGCCGATTTGGCAAAATTCCAAAAAAGTTATGAAGTCCGATTTTCTTTTTGTCTCGTTTTGTAAAGAATGACGATTTAGATAAAAATGGAAGACAATTATTTTGTGCTTCATCAGTGAGAGAATGGAAGAAGACGTTTGGGAAAAGTCAAAGAGAATAGAATTTTTCCGTTCCTTTAAAATGTCTATACAGAATTAGTTTTTAATATTGTTTTGCAAAGAATTGTACTCGAAAACTAGAATATAAAAATGTGTGATGTAAGAATTATAAGATTTTATGCTAAATCAGATAAAAAAGATTTTGACGGACCAAAAATTTAATCAAAGTGTGATTTTTTAATTTATATTGTTATATGTTCACAATAACTCAATTTTTCATAATATATTTAAATAAATTGCTCATATTTTATTGAAATTAAATTTGAAAGTATTTTACTACGAAAAATTTTTTATGGATACCCAACGAAAACTGCCAGGAAAAGCTGTATAAAAACATTTATTTATAACTTATTTTCTTATTTTACGTGCAATTTATCTAGTTTTATACGTTTTCATAATACTTCTTCTTTACTAACCATTACGATCTGCTCTCTAAGCTCGGAGCACACTAGAACAAATGTCAAAAATTTTAAGAAATGTCCTAAAGCATCTTTTGTATTTCTTGTGATTATCATATTTTAATGCATTCGTAGAAATTTTTCCAGTTAAACTATTTGCATTTAAAAACATATTTTCAACCATTGTTTACACTCTACCGTATCTTTCCATGTATAGCATAAGAATATCTTATGTTAACAAGCAACACAAGAGATAAGTAACACTTGTATGCATTACTTTTGGCGTGACATCATATTCATATTCTTGTCGTCTTCAATTGCATATTTTTTTTTTTATTTTTAAGAGAGCAAGTACAAATTACCTACTATCAATCAAATGAACTTGACTAAAATTTCATTACATTTAACAATAAATAATATTTGCACTTTCGTTGTTTTCAAATAGTTTTCAAGCTTATCCAGATATCTCCGAACTCTATAATTAGATGGTACTGTTAGTTGTTTTATCAAATAGCGCATGACAACTGAATTGAATCACTTATTTCAGAAACATGTCAAACGCCAATTTTCACTACATTTTTATGAAGGTGTTTAGTAATTTTTTCTTAAAGTAGACCTCATTTGGATATTTTACAGACAAAAATATTTTTATTCTTAGCATAAAAAATTGTTGAAATTTTTGCATCTGACAGGTTTCTGCAATAAACAGCTGAACAGGCCTATTCTCATAGCTTAACTCTAATTTTTTTTTTAGGATTTGGTACTAAAAGTAAGACTATTAGTTTAAAATAACATTTCTATATTAAATACCAACCCATAAAGTTATTATAGCGTTCTTATTTTTTCTCTTTTGGTTATTAGATGTACAAATAAATATATTTTTTACAAATGATTTCAACTCTAGACTCAAAAATAGTGGTCAGCCAATTCAAAATGTTAACATTGACATCTTCGAAGTCAATTAGATAGTTATTTAGAAGTAACTTTGTGGACAGTAAAACTATTTTGCTTTAAAAGCCTACAAAATTAGTTTAATTAGTTCAATATTATGATCTGTGGTATAGATTTGATCCCCACTTTTAATAAAGTGATTCATAAATCCAAAATATCAATCACATGAATGTTATAAATGACCATAAGCATGGAAATTTTAAATATATAGCTACCAAAACGTCCTTAGTGTTGAGATTTGTGCAAAAACTTTAAAAATATGGTTTTTACTATGGCATGATGGACCTAACAACTAAAGAATGACTTTTCCAACCGCATATAGTTTTTGTATGGGATTAAATAACAAAATGCAGTCCCAAACAAGCGGTAGATGAGACGGCATGAACGAAATTCCCAGCAATTTAAGTGCAGAAACCAGTCAAGCGACGTCATTTGACTTGTTTCTGCACTAAAACTGAAATTTAACATGCTGGAAAAATATTTTAAAATCCCGTTATTTTTATTATTCTTACACTAAAATGTGTGTTTACCTCTACATAATCATATGACACCAGTAACTCATTTTTGAAAAAAGTGGCGTTTGACAAGTTTCTGAAATAAGTGATTCAATTATACCTAGATGTAATAACGTTTTCAAAAGTTTTAGGTTCTAAAATATATTTAAACGTTTATTGTTTCTTTGCATCAGTATAGGTATATCAAATACATATTTATAAAATGTATTTTAATTATATATCTATTTTCAATGATGATTCTTACCCAGTAGAATATCCAGGCTTTTCTTTAAATGTGATTCATTTATAAAAATATCCTTCCCCTAATGTATCTGTCCTAATGCACAGAAATTCCTAATCACCGTCCGAGAGCTAACTTCTATCAACTTAATACCTCCCAGTGGAACGCCTAAATGCGAAATTCGTAAATTAAACAATGGGAAATGGATTATTTTGCTGAAAGCTCTCGTATCCCTTTCCATTGACAAATAGAAAACTAATTAATTCTGATAGCAAATGCTCAAGACTTTGTGCAGTGAAACGGAAAGATACGACTTTAAAAATTGAAATGAATGACTTGAGTTCAAAGAGAACTAAATGGTAAATTTAAAGAGAAAATGCAGACGTAATTGTGTACTTTTCATTTTTACATGCGTTCATAAATTTCTTTGGATTTTTATAGCTGCCAAACACTTAGTTTCATTTTTAGAAATTCATGTATATTTGATTTCACTCGTTCCCAGTTTAATGAAATATTAAGCTTATTTAACTGCATTATATTTGAAAATTTAATGTTTTTTTTTAACAAAGCAACAGTAGTTTTATGCACGCATATATTTATCCTTTATTTAATGAAATATCTTACATTCATGCCATACGTATTGCATAACACATTTTTTCAGGGAATGATTTTTAATTTAAATACACATTTAAACAAAAGCTTTTCTTAAATTCCATTCTATAAAAAATATGAATTTTTACAATTAATGGAATTTTTCATGTCTTTATTACAAAACGTTAAAAATAGTTAGTGAAATTTTATAAATTGTTGTTTTAAGAACATAATTGTCATCAGAAAAATAATATGTACCTGAAAATAACGCAACTTAAAATTTATTATTTTACTATGAAGTAAATACATTTTAAATATCATATTTTCTTTTCATTTTTTTAATCTCCACCAAACTCGTTGTGAAATATCTAAGAGTGCGTTCGAGCAACCAGTTTCTTTTTTTAACATTTATAACGTTAAAAATATATCTCCAGCTGAATATAAAAATCACTGACTTACATTTTCAATGAGAATTTAGTTTTATACTAAAACAAAATAAGTTTATGAGGCAAATGTTTTTATACCATAAAATGTTTACTGTGAACCCTTTGTCTTTTACATAGTCCCCTTTGACAAAATAAAAATTGTATGGCTTCTAAAACAAGCCAGTTATTGTTATCTAGCTTTTGGATTAATAACGTTACACTCTTATACAAATTTTTACCCTTTGGAAATATTGATAACCTTCAATAGCCTTATGATATCCTACAAGTTTTCAGCAACCCTCTGGTAAAAATAGAACTCCTATAAGTATGGCTTCTCTGGGGGTGGGCACGTGAATGTATCCTGTTTATAATATAAACTTATGCAGCTCTAAAATTACCCGTCCCTGAAAGCACTATGGAGTTATTGTTGCATATTAGAACAATTTGTAAAAGGTTTCCTAGTTTTATCTACTAAATGAAAATTCTCAGAAAATGCTATATTAGTAGGTCAATGTTTATTATAAATACCTCAATTTTCATAAATTAAAGAAAGTTTATATTTTAAATGAATAATTAAAATTTACAAATAACCTGACTTTTTCCTTCTCTTCAAACCTTTAAAAAGCTTATTTCCTTTGCATTTTAAGGCTGTTAATTTACCTGTTAGCCAGTTTTTTTAACTTAACTTTTTCATTAATTGTATGTTCCTTCAAACTATATATTATCTCTTTTTTTTTGTTGCATCATTAATTACACCCCTGTATCTAAGTAAGTTTATGGTTTTCAGTTATGTTTCATATGGTTGTATCAATGCAATAATAGTAACTGAATAAAATTTGGTTACATGTAGTTTTTAGTACAATTATAGGGTATGTAATAAAAAGCAAATAATTTAGTATTTATGAAGAAAATCAATTTTTGTCATCATAAACACAATTAAATTAAATCATTCGATCAAAAATTTCCCACAAGATCATTTATGTTACAAAAAAATTGATTGATTTTGGGTATAAGTATTACTAAACAAATTTTAAAATTTAGGTTAAAAAAACTCATTTACTTCTGCTTACTTCCTTTCAAACTAATATATTTTCTGAATGATATTTAGCAAACGGCACTGAACTTGAGTTTAAAGGTCCACAACAAATATTGTATAATTAATACATTCGTCGACCAGAGTAACGAAAGTAACTGGAATTAATCTGCTTAGTTTATCAAGTAATTACAATACATTTTTACAAAACCAAATTGTCCACTCACCTTAACGTATAAACACATTACGCCTTTCACACCCAACAAAACAAAAACAACGAAAATGTCATTGAAGTAACTCCACAAAAAAAACAACAACTACGTCCCATGTCATTTATATTGACATTACAACCACTATAAAAACCTTCTTTAGACCCCATGAAAATAATTAAGTTCCTTCTCTCCCCCTCCACTCCATTCTCTTTTTATTTTTTCGGCCGTCTAGATTCATGGAACGCGCTGGAGTGGAATGGCAATTAAGTAGCTCTATTGTAATTCTCATCCTGAATTCACCAATGAGGATTCTCGCAATAAATTGCCCGTTTTTTCTCACACTCGCTAACTCTTCTCATTTTCTTGCGACGGCCGCAAAATTTAATTTGCTCTCATTGACAGTAAGTAACTGCGAGAGAGAAGCCGTACAGGATGGGTTTCTACGTCCATGGCACCTAATTATAAGAGAGTCAATTAACACTTCTAATTAAAGTCAGTATTGTGTGGGATTTCAATCCGTTCATTAGTTGAGGGCGGGGGACGGGAGTGTTCGGTTCGTTTCTGGGGGGGGAGCTGCAACTAAATTCAGAATCGAATTCGTCTAACGGATATGCGTTGCTCAATATAGATTGATTTCGAATTTGGGGAGTTGCAGCAGAAACCGGCGCCAGAGAGGGTTTGAATATTTCATTGTGTTAGGTTTTATTCCTGTGTAGTTGGGCAGTGGGATTTTATTTTGAAGATGGTTAATATTTCATTAGAAATATTTACAGTAAAAAAATTCACGAAAGATGGAAAAATTTATAAGCAGTCTTGTAATTAGTTTTTCTATAATTATACACAAGAGTTTAGAATTGTTCCTTAGTATAGTCAAGTTTTTTTTAAAAAAAAAAAGCTTAACACAAACTGATTTCCTTTATATTTATCAGAGAACAACTAGAAGTTATGAATAAAACAGTACACGCCCAAAAGTACTTAGAAAATTTGTATTTTTAAATTCCACTAAATGTATTTTAAAAACAAGTTGAGGTAGAGTAGTTTATGATTTAAAAATGTTATAAACTAGAACATATTAATTTTTCCCAATAAAAACACTAATAATTACAAACCTAATGCGTCAGTTATTACAGAAACACAGTTTCTGTGTAAAAAGGTCCAATAGTTACTAAACATTGTTACTAACATTACTAATTCTTGTTTATTGCACATATATCTGCAAAGGATGGTGGAAAATTTTTATACCTTTTACTTGAAAACTTTTTATGCATAAAAATTATCGTAAGAAACAATAACGAAAAAAATAATTTTATGTTATTGAAATTCTATCTGTAAATTACTATATTTTTAACATATAGAATTTTGAAATCTACTAATGAGGAAGATAACATATATTTTTACCAAAATGGTCATTCAGGGTAAACACACACCTAAAAAATAATATTTTACAAATCTGTATTTCATTTACTAGAATATATGCTGGAGAATAATTTCAGGGAACATATTAAAATGTAGGATTACATTTCATACCATTTATAAACTTAAATGTGTTGTGTATTGTTGCTACCATTTTACTACGAAATGCATTCATTTATTACGAGTCAAACCTATTAGCAAATTTGAATTGTTGGATACAATATGTAGCGTTAACTTATGTAAATATACTTGGATTCCAAATTAAACCAAAACATTTATCCAATCACTCCCAATCGCAACAAACGACAAACAAACCCCCTTTGTATTCCAGTTCCTCTAAGCATCAAAGTCAGGAACCCTTTAGTCAGGCAAGCAACCGAATAAAATCGAACCGGTTCATTTCCATCAGCAAGCACAACAACTCAGAGAAAATACCAACTACCGTTACCCGACACTTATCATCCAAACAAGCCAGGCACAAAAGCATGGCCGCAACAAAAATCCGGGATCACATCTATCGGAATGCACTGCTCACGGAAAGAAAGCGCATTCTGCTGCTGCTGTTGTCTCTAGCGGAACAATACTGGGAGAGCCAGCCAAAGTATTCCGTTCCGCACTCGTAAACAGTGACAGTAGAAGAACGGGCAGATTTCTCGAATTACGGGCCTGATTGTGGAGGATCCTCTTCTATTAGCTTTCGGCTGGGAGGGGAGTCAGTCGGGGTGGGGGTCGGTCGGTTAGGGCAGATTAAATGCCTGTTGGAGCGTGAAGGAATGGGTGTCTCTCTCCCTTGGATCTATCTAAATGAAAGAGTGGGTTTAAATTAAACTGTATTGATTCTGAGGCTGGGAATGATGTGAGGAAGGGTTGGGTTGTTTTCCTCAGGAAGAATTTATTAAAATGTGTTCTGTAATTAGTATTTCTGAAATTATTGGAAAATTAATAAACCTGCATTAAATTCGTCAACAGTTTTAATCCAATATAATATACAAGGTGTTTCAACAAGTATACCCAATCTCTGCACAGAAAGATTTCTTTTGGGGAGCAGTAGATAAAACTTGTCCAAAGAACTATACTATTTTGCAACCTTTCTTGGCAGTGACATGACGACGAGCGGAAGAAAAACTGAGTTTAGAGATTGTCTGTGAGTTCTCATTGTGACTGTCGCGTTCAGTTCTGAATGACTGTACTACGCTACGAAATCGAAAATAATTAACATTTTACGAAAGTTATGAACCTAAAACGATATATATATATATAATTAAGGCAAAATAATTTTTTATAAATGGGCCAGAAACAAAACTTGCAGCAAATTATTAATATAGTCCACCATACCTCTGTCACTTCATCTTATAAATGGGCCAGAAACAAAACTTGCAGCAAATTATTAATATAGTAAGGTACGTCGAACCGCACTTATTTCAGCGGACCAAATCGTAATAGTGCGGAAAACTTGCCTACCCATAACAGTAACTCGTGTGTGAAATTTTAGCCCTATCAAATAATATCTTCTGTTCTGAACCTCGGCCTAAAGTTTTGACTTTTTACAAAAAAACTGCTATTTTGCCGTATTTCTTACCGTTCCGTGACCTCCTGATGAACAGAATTTTTTCAGGTGGTGTGGTAGGGGTCTAGGGGGACTTTTCCGTGAACCCCATCCTCATACCCCCCTTTCCCCCTACGCGGGCCGGGGTTTTGTGGGCGGGCGCGCTGCTCAAAATGTTGGCTTTCCCTCCAAACTCCAGCCCTGCGCCCGCCTTCGTTGCCCGTTTTCTTCATCAAAACCTCACGTAAACCAATTATTTTCATAAAAGTGACCCAGAACCCACTGTTGAGAGGTATCTTTCAATCAGGATCCATGGATTTATAATTATTTTTTAAAATTTTCATTTATCTTAATACCTTTTTCACAAACTAGCATTTTTATTACAATCTGCTTTTTTACGGCATGTCTGTTGGTTAATAAACTCTGTTACAACTGTTCAAACCTGCCATTGGAAAAAAACTTATTTACCAACTGGAATAGCCAGGAGGATGTCTATGGCGGATGCATTGCGTCTAACTAGTGCTGCTATAAGCAGTCAGATTTTGTCAGTATTCTCCTTCCTTGATTTAAGATTGATTCCTATTCTTATTATAACATAAATATTATTTTACATATAAATGTGCCATGGATGGAGGAAAGAGTATAAAACCCCTCTGAAAATTGTGGAATGCGATTTGTGAAACGACCATTCCTTTAAAAACTAATCATGTAAATTTGAGAGATATCATTCTATTCTCTGTTTAGCTCAAGCATAGGCCCCCCTTATATGCGTCGAAATATAGGGTATGGGGAAAATAGCACATTTAGGAAGTAGGTAAATTTGTGCATGATCACACACCAGATGAAATTTCAGAGTGATATCTCGATCACTAAATGTGGATTAGCAGAAGAGAAAAGAGGCAAAATCAACAAACATATTTTCATTAATTACCATATCTCACCTGTACCTCAACAACCGACGGAGGTTCTGGGCTCTGCCCCGTCCATGCCATGTACTTGCTCCTTACTGTATACTTTCCACTATAGTTCAATACCATACTTCAGAAGTTTGTCAAAGATGGTTCGCTGCATCTCTTTGATGTTGTCATACGTACCTGATATTTACCTGTTCAGTATCGTGAAATATTTGACAAATGCATTAAAATGCCATTTTTGCATTACCAGAAAACATCTTTCTAGGCATAACGACTTATGAGAGGAAATTTGTTAGAAAAAACGCCCTTAATAAGATTTTCTTGGCAAGAGAACAAGCAATTGGTTGTAAGCAATTGGTGTTCACAACTTAGGCATAATAATGTTCTTACTTAGCATTTCAAAACTAAACGCTATTTTGAAAGGATAGATTAGGAAAGTGTTCATATAACGTTTCTACCAGTTCTTAGGAACTGATACATTAGCTCACACAAAATATTTGTCGAGTGGGAGTTCTCGAAGTTCCTACCACACACCGTTACAGTGGAGAAAAGGGTACAGTTAGTTAATAGAGCTTCCAGAAAGGTGTGTGGTTCCAGGGGCTTAGTGAAAGGGGGTTATATCCTTCGATAATCAGAATTTTCCTTTTTTTAAAATAGAAAACACTGAAGTTACTTTAAATTCCCCCGAAATTACACTATTTCCCTCCAGATTCCTAGACGTAGAATAATCAATTTTCTTACCCACTTGGATCCTTTCAGGAAATTCTTCAATCCGGGTCAACTACGAAGAACTTGGAGACTTTTCTGACCTATATCATTAGAATGTAATTATAATTAATTTTTCTTGATATACCTGCCCCACATGCCTAAACGGGCACTAGGGCTATAGTATTTCAAAGAATATCATGATAAAAGTAATAACAAAGCTCAATCGATCAACAATCTGATCCTCTGGTGACCCTAAATCTCGCAACTCACTCTTCTGTATCCTTTTCTCATTTTACCTTTTTCTTCTCTTAGTATACATTTCCCCAATCTCTACTCAACATCCTCTCCCGTCTCCTCCCACTCCTCAGCCCTTATTCCTTTCACCTCCACTCTAAGACATACTCTTATTTCTTATCACACTCCTCAGAATCATCCCTTCTTCTCCTCATCCTCTTCCGTAGCCCAAAAAACAACAACTCTATCTTCTGTATCCTTCTCTAGGTATCCATTTCCTCAATATCTACTAACATCTTCTCCTGTCTCCTCCCAATTATAAACTTTCCCCTCCACTCCTAGGAATACTCTTTATTCTCATCACACTCCTTTGAATTATCCCCTCTCATCCTCTCTATTCTTATCCCAAAAAACCAAACTCTCTCGTTCCCCAATCTCTACTCAACATCCTCTCTAGTCTCCTCCCCTTCCTCAGCCCTTATTCTTTTCACTTCCACTCATAGACATAGACATACACTTATTTCTCATCACACTAGTCAGAACCATCCCTCTCTCATTCTCTTCCTTAATACCGCAAAGCTCCCAACTCTCATTTCTGTGTCCTTCTCTCAGAATCCATTTCCCCAATATCTACTTAACATCTTCTCCTGTCTCCTCCCCCCAATAAGATCTCATTCTTTTCCCCTCCACTCATATACATACTCATATTTCTCCATCACACTCCTAAGAATCATCCACTCTATAATCTTCTTTCTTAATACCCCAACACTCCCAACTATCTTCTGTATCCTTCTCTGGGTATCCATTTCCCCAATCTCTAGTTGACATCTTCTCCTGTCTCCTCCCCCCAATAAGACCTCATTCTTTTCCCCTCCACTCATATACATACTCATATTTCTCCATCACACTCCTAAGAATCATCCCCTCTATAATCTTCTTTCTTAATACCCCAACACTCCCAACTATCTTCTGTATCCTTCTCTGGGTATCCATTTCCCCATTCTCTAGTTGGCATCTTCTCCTGTCTCCTCTCCCCAATAAGACCTCATTCTTTTCCCCTCCACTCATATACATACTCATATTTCTCCATCACACTCCTAAGAATCATCCCCTCTATAATCTTCTTTCTTAATACCCCAACACTCCCAACTATCTTCTGTATCCTTCTCTGGGTATCCATTTCCCCAATCTCTAGTTGACATCCTCTCCTGTCTCCTCCTCATCCTTCATTCTTTTCACCTCCACTCCTAGACATTCTGATTTTTCTCATCACACTGCTCAGAATCATCCGCTCTCTAAACCTCTTCCTAAATACCCCAAAATTCCCTACTCTCATTTCTGTGTCCTTCTCTCAGAATCCATTTCCCCAATATCTACTTAACATCTTCTCCTGTCTCCTCCCCCCAATAAGATCTCATTCTTTTCCCCTCCACTCATATACATACTCATATTTCTCCATCACACTCCTAAGAATCATCCCCTCTATAATCCTCTTTCTTAATACCCCAACACTCCCAACTATCTTCTGTATCCTTCTCTGGGTATCCATTTCCCCAATCTCTAGTTGACATCCTCTCCTGTCTCCTCCTCATCCTTCATTCTTTTCACCTCATTTCCTAGACATTTTGATTTTTCTCATCACACTGCTCAGAATCATCCGCTCTCTAAACCTCTTCCTAAATACCCCAAAATTCCCTACTCTCTCTTCTGTATCCTTCTCTTAGTATATATTTCCCCAATCTCTACTTTACGCCCTCTCCGGTCACCTACCCCTACAAAGCCCTCATTCTTTTCCCCTCCACTCATAGACATACTCATATTTCTCCATCACACTCCTAAGAATCATCCCCTCTATAATCCTCTTTCTTAATACCCCAACACTCCCATCTATCTTCTGTATCCTTCTCTGGGTATCCATTTCCCCAATCTCTAGTTGACATCCTCTCCTGTCTCCTCCTCATCCTTCATTCTTTTCACCTCCACTCCTAGACATTCTGATTTTTCTCATCACACTGCTCAGAATCATCCGCTCTCTAAACCTCTTCCTAAATACCCCAAAATTCCCTACTCTCTCTTCTGTATCCTTCTCTTAGTATATATTTCCCCAATCTCTACTTTACGCCCTCTCCGGTCACCTACCCCTACAAAGCCCTCATTCTTTTCCCCTCCACTCATAGACATACTCATATTTCTCCATCACACTCCTAAGAATCATCCCTCTATAATCCTCTTTCTTAATACCCCAACACTCCCAACTATCTTCTGTATCCTTCTCTCCGTATCCATTTCCACAATTTCAGCTTAACATCTTCTCCTTTCTCCCTTCCCTCCTCAGCCTTTCTTTTCTCCACCACTTCTGGACATACTCTTATCACACTCTTCTGAACCATTTCCTTTCTCATTCTCTTTATTATTACCCCAAAACTCCCAACTGGCACGGAATGGCCGAACAGGGCCCTTGCACCATAAAACCCCACCAACCAAGGAACCAACCAAAACTCTCAACTCTCTCTTCTGTGTCCTTCGATCCCTCAGTATCCCTTCCCACAATATCTACTCTACATCCTCTTCTGTATCCTCCCCCTCTTTAGCCTTCATTCTTTTTACCTCCTCTCCCAGACCACAGCTTACTAGATACTATACAAGCTAGCCGAGTTTTGAACAATGAAAACCATTTGACAACTTTTCCCGCTTGGATCGCCACAAGTCCTACCCATATCACGCACCGCCTTCAACACTGTGGATATGCTTTGCCAGTTAGTCCAGTATTGCCATCTGGATTTTTATTGATTTCCGTACTCGGCTAGCCAGTATAGTATCTAGTAAGCTGTGCCCAGACAATCTCTTATTTCTCATCACAATCCTCAAAATCATCCCGTCTCATCGTCCTTCTTTATAACCCCAAATCTCTCTTCTATATCCTTCTATCACTATCCATTTCCCCAATATTTACTTTAATCCTCCCCTGTCTCCTCCCCCTACTTAGCCCTCATTAATTTCACCTCCAATGCTAGACATACTTTTATATCTCAGCATACTCCTCATTATCATCCCCTGTCTAATCCTCTTCCTTAAAACACTAACACTTTAAACTCTCTTGTGCAGTGGCGTAACTAGAGTTGACTCATGGGGGGTGTTACTCCGGCCAGTCAACCCCACCAACATATACCCTTTTAAAAAAATTTCTCATAATATAGGTATAATATAAAACAATTTTTTTTGCAAAACTTGCGAAGGGAAAACTTTATCTAAGACGCTTAACTTTCAAGGGGAAAACACAGTATAACAGACATAAAAATTTTAGAGGGGGGTTTTGGGGCTTCTCCCCCAAAAATTTTTAAAAAATTCGTCTCTCAATGTAGTGTTTAAATTCATTTTGAGGCCCTTTGGGTTAGTTCCTAAAAGAACAGTTCCTTATGAACCACCTTACTTGTAAAGGGAAAATTTTTCAGTTTTTCATGTTTTAGAAACCGTTGTTGTAATGGGGGGGGGGTTATTGTAACCCCAATAACCCCCCCTTCGTTACGCCTATGCTCTTGTGTATCCTTCTCTCAGTATCCATCACAGACCTAAGAATACTGATAGACGGAGCAAGCGGGAGAGGCCGGGGATGAAACATGTTCGGCCGTTCCGCCCAATTCCGCCAGGCCAAACCCACGTAACCCAGCATATCTCTCCTCTCCTTGCTTTCAATGGGAGAGAAGCAGAGTGAGGTCCTACCCCACATGACTCTCGAGCGGGAGATCTTTCATCCCAGGCACCTGCTATGAGGATGCGCGCGTATGCTCCATCTATCTGTTTTCTAAGGTCGATGGTATCCATTTCCCCAATTTCGACTTAACATCATCTTCTGTCTCTCTTCCCTCCTCAGCCTTCATTCATTCCACCTCCACTCTTTGACAGTCTTATTTCTAATCACACTGCTAAGAACCATCCTCTCTCTCATCTTTTTTCTTAATACCCCCAAATCTCTCAACTGTTATCCTCCCCCCCTTTAAGATACAACTCATAATATCCTCTTCCCCTACCCAGCATACATCCTTTCAACTTCCAATCCACACTCCTCTTTAAAATTTTAATATTTTTTAGCACCTCCTCCATTTTCTCTCCTCATCGTTTTTATATCATGTTTTCTCTCACATATACCACCTCTTCATTCCCCAAATGCTTTCCATTTCATCCACTTTTCTTCTTCAGTCTACGTCATACTACGTTCACACATGAAAAGCTATACTAGTTTAAGAGCTAATCCATCTCGAGTATGTGTGAACGAACGGTCATGGATTTAAGCTAGCTTAGCCAATTGGACAACCCAGAAGTGGAAAAATTAAGTGTTTTTTTCTGTAAGTATAGGTGAACAGTAAAACAGCTTAAAGAAAAATACAAGTGTTTAGGCTCAGTCCTGAGCTTTTAGGCACCGACCATTGATTTTACTATGTGCCTCATCTTAGCTTAAACTTTCTCAACTTCTATCAAAGCTCTTATCTTTTTATGGGTGAACGCAGTACGACAGTACCCTACTATACTCAACGGTGCTCTACAATCTTATTTTAAGGTGTAGAGTAATCATTTTTCTTACCCACTTAGCTCCTTTCTGGAAATTCTTCGATCAGTGTCAACTATGAACAACTTGGCACTTTTCCAACCTAAAGCAAGAGAATGTAATTATAATTAATATTTCTTTATACACTTGCCCCGCATGCCTAAACAGGCATTTAGGGCTATAGTACTTCAAAGGATATAATGAAAAAGTAATAACAAATGCTTACGAGGCAGATGCGGACATAAATGCAGGGGTCATTATAGTGATCATTTCTGATTTTGCTGAAATTTTTATTGTGGGTTCTTCTAAGGATTTTAGAAAGATTTTTTTGGGGAAAAGAAAAAATAGGGGTATTCTAAAATCAATAGAAGAACCAAAATTTTAGCAAATTAAAAAATGGTCACTATACTGACCTGCCCACATCTTAAAAAATCTGCCTCTTAGGCCGGTCGCAAAACTCTGCAAGCTGTGTATCTGAATGCGACAGCGCACTTTACCACGCTGAGCCGTACCGTGCGCTGCCGCATTCAGATACACAGCTTGCAGAGTTTCGCCGTGAGTCGCTCTGCCTCACGCACCCTGCCTGCGCCTCAACCAGCGGCCGGCCTTAATGGATCAACAAGCTCATCCTCTGGTGACCCTAAACTCGCAACTCACTCTTCTGTATCCTAGTCATAGATATCCTTTTTCAATCTCCCTTTAAAATCCTCTCCTACATCCTCCCCTTCTCAACATTTATTATTTTCATCTCCTTTCCTATGCACTGGCAATTTTCATCACCCTCTAACAATCATCCCTTCTTTCGTCTTCCCACTCGGCATTCTTTACTTTCTCATCCTCTTAATAGCCTAAATATCACACCTCACTCTTCTGTATCCTCTTCTTAGTATCCCTTTCCCCAATTTCAATTTAACATCCTCTCCCGTCTCCTCTCCCTTGTCTGCATTCATTTTTTAAGGCCTCTTCTATGCATTCCCTTATTTCTCATCACCCCCTATTAATCATTCTTTCTTTCGGCATACTGCACGACATTCTATTTTTTCTTATACTCTTAAGATCTTATATAAGATTATATATATACATAATAAGATCTTATTAATACCCTAAAACTCCCAACTCATTATGTATCCTTTTCTTAGTATCCCTTTTCCAAATCTCTATTTCACTTTTCCCCTGTCTCCTCCCCCTTCTCTGCATTCGTTCTTTTCTCTTCCTCTCCCTAGGCATACTCTTATTTTTCCTCATCCTCTCTCCGTACCCCTGCTTGACATTATCCTTTCTCATACTTTTAATATCCTGACACTCGCAATTTACTCTTGTGTATTCTTCCCTCATTATCCCTTTTTCTATCTCTATTTAAAATCCACTGTATTTCCTCCCCTCCTTAGCATTTATTACTTTCATCTCTTCTCCTAGGCATTCTCGTATTTCTCATCACCCCCTCAAAATTATTCCTTCTTTCGTTCCCCTGCTCACGCTATTCTATACTTTTTTATCCTTTTACAACCCCAAAACTCCTAATTCGTCTTTCTGTATCCTCCACTCAGTATCCATTTCCCCAATGTCTATTCAAAATCGTCTCCTATCACCTTCCCCTACTCAGCATTTATTACTTTCATCTCCTCTCCTATGCATACTCTTATTCCTCATCACCCTCCTCAGAATCATGCCTTCTCTCGTCCCCCTTCTCGCCATTCTATCTTCTCTCATCTTCTTGTACCCGAATACTCCCAACTCACCCTTCTGTATCCTCTCAGTATCACTTTTCCCAATCTGTATTAACCTTCCTCTCCTATGTCCTCTGTATTTATTCTATTTAACTCTTCTTCCTAGGCGTTCCCTTATTTCTCATCACCCCCTAGATCAGGGGTTCCGAACCTGGGGGTAATTACCCCCCGGGGGGTAAACACGCTATTCTTCAGGGGTAACAGAGAACAATTTGTTAACCGAAGGCTGAATCCTGAATCCTTCTTCAGTGAAATCAACAATCTGAATATTTCTTTGCAAGGGAATATGACGAATATTTTGACAGCGCAGGATAAAGTTGCTAGTTTTATACGTAAATTAGAACTTTACCAACGCAGAGTGCAAGCTGGCGATGTGTCGATGTTTACACTACTCTATGAGCAATTGGTAAATACCGAAGAAAACAAAATCACATTTGAAAATGCCGTGGATCAACATTTATCTGCAGTAATAGAGTCACTGAAGCAATACTTTCCGGATTTAGATACTCGTCAGTCCAACTCTTGGATATTAAGACCATTTTCTACTGATGATGACATTATTAAAGACTAAGGTGTAGCGGCCAAAGTAGAATTTCTTGGACTGCGCGAGAATAGTACTTTCAAAGTAGAATTTCAAATGTATGATCTCAGCAGATTTTGGATTAAAGCAGGTGCCGAATATCGTGCTATAGCTGTTATAGCTATAACAGAGCTTTAAAAATGATAGTACCTTTTGCCACCACTTACAGATGCTAGAGTGGTTTTTCAACTCTAGTTTCATTGAAAACAAAGGCCAGAATTCGTCTCAATGTGGAACATGACATGAGATGTGCTTTAAGTGACACTAAACCTAACATAAAAAATCTTGTAAACGCAAAACAATTTCAACCCTCACACTGATTATTATTATTAATTCATAGTTAAAATATCGTAATAGTGTTGTGTTTTTATGTAGCCACAATGTATCCAGTTTTCTGACTAACTGCTGGGCAATGACAACTTTGTAATTAATAAACATTAGAATTCGCTTGCATTGAGTGTTTTTATAACATTTTAAAATTGGGGTAAAATTTGATATCCTAACAGGTTACAGGGGTAGCAGTATTATAAAGGTTAGGAACCACTGCCCTAGATTCATCCCTTCTCTCTTCTCCCTACTTGACATTCTATACTTTCTCATCCTCTTTAACCCCTAAAACTCGCACTCTGTATCCTCCTCTAACTATCCCATTCCTCTATATCTATTTACATCCTCTCCTGTCTTCTCCCCTCAGAATTTGTTATTTTGACCTCCTCTCCTAGGCATTCTCTTATTTGACATCACCCCCTAAGAATCATCCCTTCTTTCGTCCCCCTAATTGATATTCTGTCCTTTCTCATCCTCTTAATACTCTAAAACTTGCAACTCACTCTTCTGTATCATTCTCTAAATATCCCTTTCCCCAATCTCTATTTAAAATCCTCTCTTATCTCCTCCCGCTCCTCAGCATTTATTACATTCAATTTCTCTTTTAGGAATACTCTAATTGTTCATCACACTCTTCGGAATCATTCCCTCTCTCATCCTCTTTCATAATTTCCCAAAACTCCCAACTCTCTCCTGTATCCTTCTCTCAGTGTCCATTTCCCTAATCTCTACTCAACATCCTCTCATTTCTCCTCCCCCTCTTTAGCCTTCATTCTTTTTAGATGGCTCCTAGACAAACTCTTATTTCACATCACAATCCTCAGAATCATTCCGTCTCTTTGTCTTTCTTTATACCCTTTTCTCAGCATCCATTTCTCCAATCTCTACTTTACATCCTCTTTTGTCTCCTCCCCCTACTAAGCCCTCATTCTTTTCACCTCCACTCATAGACATACTCACTAATCACTCCTAGACACTAGACTAGACTCCCGCACCTCCTAACTCATTCCTTCGTATCCCATTTCCTCCAAACCCTCCCTCAGAATCCCAACCATTTCCCATTCTTCCCCTAAACTTCTGCTCCTCTTATCCTCCCCATTTAATATACAAAGCACAATATATTTTCCCCAATTTGTTTTTAGCATCCTCTCCCCCTACCCAGCATATATCCTTTTCTCTTCCACTCCCCACTCCTCTTTGAAATTTTAACATCTTTTAGCACTCCATTTTCTCCACTTTCCATTTTCTCTCCTTATCGTTTTTATATCATTTTTTCTCACATATATCCCACCTCTTCATTCCCCAATTGCTTTCCATTTCATCCTCTTTCCTTCTTCACTCTGCGTCATACTACGTTCACTTATGAAAATTTATACCAGTATGTGTGAAGGAACTGTCATATCGTCGGCTTACAGTCGAAAGGCACTAAGTCACTCTTTGCTCAACTACTCCGTACGAGGTTATGCCAAATTTTGGCGATCATTTTACCGTTGCCATTCTAGTTATAGTGTATGAAAAAGAAAATATTATCATAAAATCTTTGAGAAATCGAATTATAAAATCTTTTAATCCCTAAAATAACTCAATTACATGATCAAATAATTTCAATTTAATAAATTATTAATCGCAAACCAACATTTAAGCTTTTTACTGTATGAATTCTTTCTGTTTTAAAACAGACCAACCATCTATGCTAGGTTACTAGCTTTTCACAGTTTGACGAGATTTTAGAGATGCGCCAAGCTTCCACCGCTTTCAAAATATCTTCCAAAAGTGACTTAGTGCCTTTCGACTGTAAGCCGACGATATATTTAAGCTAGTTTAGCGAATTGGACATTGGACAACCCAGAAGTGGAAAAATAGGTGTTCTGTAAGTATGTGAAAGGTAAAAAAAAAGCTTCAAGAAAAGTGTTTAGGCCTAGACCTAAGCTCTTAGACTCCGACCATTGATTTTACTCGGTGTGTCATCAGAGTTTGGAAAAGTCATATTGTGAACAGATAATATTTGGCATCTTAGCCTAAAATTTCTTAACTTCTCTCAAAGCTCTTATTTTCTTATGTGAGAACGTAGTATGACAGTACCCC
This sequence comes from Tetragnatha montana, assembly GCA_963680715.1. Lineage (NCBI taxonomy): Eukaryota > Metazoa > Arthropoda > Arachnida > Araneae > Tetragnathidae > Tetragnatha > Tetragnatha montana. The sequence continues at coordinate 14,747,801 of OY796685.1, forward strand.
AGTGGCGTACGCAGAATCTTTTCAAGGGGGGGGGGGTTTACTCAAATAAATTTGAGTGTGGAATAAGAATAAAGCACTATTATTTCAGTAATTTAAACAGCTTAGACCAGGGGTTCTCAAACTTTTTTGGCCCGTGGACCCCCTGACGACATTTTTCGTACCCCGTGGACACCCTGTCTTACGGACCGTTCAAAAAGTAGCTAAAATTCTTATTTCTAAACCACTCATAAATTTTGTAATTTTTCAAATGTTTCTTCGTGCATTGATTTACATATTTAAAAAAAATTATTTTTGCTATTGATTCATATAGTTACACAATATTTTTAAGGAAATTATAACATCAATCCAACATTTAAAAAAGTCTGAAATAAAAACAAATCTAAATTTGTAACATCACTACATTTTAAGATAAAAAAACTAAATTTCCCTAAAAATAGTCTGTAAGCTTAGAAGTGGGGGTCTGGAGGTCCTCCCCCCAGAAATTTTTTTTAAAATTCGCACCTCAAAGTAGTGTTTAAGCTCATTTTGAGACTCTTTGGGCTGAACAGAACCGCTTCTTGTAAGCCACACAATTTTCAAGGAAAATTATTATGTACTATTGCTTGAATAAAGTTTTTCAAAAAAATTAACAAACTGAGAATTTAGGGGGAGGAGCAGGTTCCCCTTGCTACGCTCTGGGGAAATCAACCAAAGCTACTCCATGATTTAAGAGGGAAATAGGGGGGGGGGGTTCGGGGGTCCTCCCCCGAAAAATTTTTGAATTTTAGTGTGCTAAAAGCTACTCTTTGGCCATCAAAACAAAAGACAAAATTTTTGAAACATATCAAAATATTCATTTTAATAAAGTTTTTCCGGTGGACCTCTGAAAGTTGCTGTGGACCCCCTAGGAGGCACTGTGGACCCCCAAATTTCATTTTCATGCCCATGGACCCCTTGGAAGTCGCTGTGGACCCCTGGGGGTCCATATGGACCACTTTGGGAACCGCTGAGCTAGACAGATTTAACCTTTTATTTAGACAACATTGTTTAGCTAAATATTGATTAGATTTTTTAAGTTTATGGTCATATTTTTTTTATAATAAGTTAAAATATTTGTTAATTAAAAAGTAAGAATTAATAAAACTCGAAAAAACACACATAATATAACAGCTACCAAAATAATAATAGTATAAATCTGAATATTCTACAGAAAACCAATTATTTAACCACAAAAACAAGAAAAAATAACTTACTAACAAATAGGGAAATACACCAGTATACAAACACGCTAAAAATGTGTTGACATTACACAGAAAAATCCAAACGACGGGGTCTTTTTGCAAGCTCATTTAAAATGTCTTCAACAGCTGGGGTAAATTTCCTATGAATGTTTAAGAGCGCTAGTCCATTCATTCTATTATCACCAGTTGAATTGCGCAAATAAGTTTTTAAACGTCGTAAAGTCGAAAAGGATCTTTCGTTTGCACTTGTTGAAACAGGTAGTACGATCAATATTTCTAGGATTTATGGTTTTACAACACTGCAGCGGTAATCCAGAAAAGAAGAGTTCAGTTTTTTTATTTTTTCACGGTAGTTAGAAGAAAGAAATATATCTTCAATTCAACTTTGGAGTGTACCAATTCCACCAAAATTTTTATTTTTTGACATTTTGTCTGAGCTCAAGGGGGGGGGGGTTTAAACCCCTAAACCCCCCCCCTTGCGTACGCCACTGCAGTACCCTACTATACTCAGCTGTGCTTTACAAAGTGTAGAGTAATCATTGTTCTTACCCACTAAGATCCTTTCAGAAAATTCTTCAATCACCGTCAACATACTTCGTCATTCTTTCACACTACGAAGAACTTGACACTTTTCCAACCTATTTCATGAAAATGTAATTATTATTAATCTTTTTGATACACTTGCCCCGCATGCGTAAAGATGCACTTAGGGCTTTAGTACTTCAAAGGATATAATGATAAAAGTAATAACTGCTTAATGAATCAACAATAGGCTGGGTCGAAAAAACAAATTTTCGAAATTCAAAAACATAGGGGTCTCAAAAGTTGCGTCTTGGCATGCTGATAACTGGAAAAATAATCTGACTGAAGTCAGAACTGACTGCTACTGACTGAACTTTAAGCCCGATGCGCTCTTCTGGGATATTTTTAGGAATTTTTTGATTATTTTTCCAGTTATCAGCATGCCAAGACGCAACTTTTGAGACCCCTATGTTTTTGAATTTCGAAAATTTGTTTTTTTTACCCAGCCTAATCAACAATATCATCCTCTGGCGACCCTAAAACTCGCAACTCACTCTTCTGTATTCTTCTCTCAATTTCCCTTTTTCAATCTATTTAAAATTATTTTCTACCTCCTCCCTCTCCTCAGCATATTATACTTTCACCTTCTATCCTAGGCTTATTTCTCATCTCCCTCCAAGAATCATCCTTTCTTTCGTCCACCTGCACGACATTCTATACTTTCTCATCCTTTTTACTACCCCAAAACTCCCAACTTGTACTTCTGTATCCTCCTCTCAGTATTCATTTCCCCAATCTCTATTTTAAATCCTCGCCTATATCCTTCCCCTATTCAGCATTTCGACAGCCAAGTTGCAAATGCCTGTAAGTGCAAAACCTCAAAGTTTTCAGGAGACGTAAAAAACAAACGATCGCAAGTTTGGTTTTTGGCCAGCATGGCGATGGTTTGATGATAAGCATTTTAAAATAACGCTATACGCGTTTTTCTGAGGACGACACGGCTTCCCCTCAGCGTCACTGCAACTTACAGAGTTTTGCTTGGTGATTGGGAGGTTCCCAACTGACAGGTTATTTTATTACAAATCGTCATGTAGAAGTTTTGAAGCGTCTTTGGCCGATTTTGGTGGCATTGAGATGTGCGCAAGGCAACTCAAAACTTTATTTTCGCCAAAAAATGTTCTTACAGGCTTTTGAAACGTGGCTGTCGATTTATTACTTTCATTTCTTCTCCTATGCATACTCTTATTCCTCCATCACCCTCCTCAGAATCATCCTTTCTTTCGTCCCCCTGCTCGAAATTCTATACTTTCTCATCTTCTTAATACCCAAAAAATCGACATTCACTCTTCTGTATCCTCTCAGTATCCCTTTCCCCAATCTCTATTTACCTTTCTCTCCTATCTCCTTTACGTTCATTATTTTCTCCACTTTGTAGGCATAATGGAGAGTGGGGCACCTTGGGACATGGCCCACCTTGGGACACTCGAATTTTCGGACGCAATTTTATAGTTATGAACTCGTGCTTCTAGGTACTAATAAATTAGACTAAAATCTACTCCTCAACGTGTTTTGGAATGGTTGGTGCGTCTACAAAATTATTTACTTCACTTTTATTGTTTTTCGTGGTCTGAAGTAAGATTCACCTTTAGTTTGAAAAGCCTTTTTGAAGTAAAATAAATATATTTATGTTATTATAATTATGCTCAGACTAAAGTACGTGTATCCATTGATATTTTAGAAAAGAAAATGAAAATTTATTGCTAAACCCAAAAGAGTAATTAAGATTAATCCCGAAAGTGTCAAGGTGGGGCAACTTGGGACACTCAGATGTGGGACACCTTGGGACATGTTAAAAGATACCCCAAAATTTTCAAGAATAAAACAAAATTGTTTTTTTATTAAAAAATTAAATAATTTAAGAATTTAGAGGATTATAATTTAGAAATTGGTGCAAAAAAGTTTCTGGATGGAAACAAAAAAATCAGTGACTTACGTCATGACAAAAATGAGTAAATCAGTGAAAAGTTTTGAATATAAAATATTATTGATGGCTAATTTAAGATTCTTAAGCATAGTTTTATCATAATTTAATGCGTTGTTTTTATATTTTTCAAAATAACATAAATTTTTATGTTATTATTGGAAGTTTCCCAAGGTGGGCCACTAGTGGGGCACCTTGGGACATTAAAAGAGGTTTTTTAAATTTGTTATTATGAATTCCCTAAAAGAGATAATTGGTCGGAAAAATTTTTATTAGATGCGCAAAGAACTATATTTAATATATTAGCAGCGTTTGAGTAAATATAACGGTATAAATAAGTCAGAAAAATAATTGAGTAAAAAGTGTCCCAAGGTGCCCCACTCTCCCCTACTCTTATTTTTCATAATGCCCTTAGAATCGTCCCTGCTTTCGTTCCCCTGCTGGACACCATCCTTTCTCATCCTCTGGAGACTCTAAAACTCGCAACTCACTCTTCTGTATCCATTCTCTTATTATCCCTTTATCAATCTCTATTTAAAATCCTCCCCTATCACCTCCCTCTCCTTAGCATATTATTCTTTTACCTCCTCTTCTAGGCATACTCTCATTTCACACCATCCCCTATGAATCATCCCTTCTTTTCTCCCCTTGCTTGACATTCTATACTTTCTCAATCCACTTTACTACCCCAAAACTCCCAACTCACCCTTCTGTATCCTCCTCTCTGTATCCCTTTCCTCTACCTCTATTTAACATTCTCTCCTGTCTCCTCCTCAGCATGTTTTACTTTGACTTTCAAGTCCCTCTTTTGAATCCCAACTCCTCCAACCCTTCAAAACTCTCCAACCCTCTTCCATCTCCCCTGTAACCATCATATCTCTCTCCCTCCTAAATATCCCTCTTTTCTTATCCTCTTCAATGTACTCAGTATTCTTTTTCCCATCCTCCTGTCTCCTCAGCATCCTTTTATTTCTTATCCCCAACTTCTCACCATCTTACCCTCTCTTGTCTGACTGCTTGACATTCTTTCATCATTAATCCTTCTCCTTAATTCCCATTAACTTCCAACTAACAACTCTTTTGTATTCCTACTCCTCCAACCCATCCACACTCCCCCAAAATTCCCAATCCTCTCACATCTCCCTCTAAACCATCCCTTCTCCTCAATATACAACATTCAGTATCTTTTTCCCTATTCTCTGCTAAGCTTTCTCTCCTATCTCCTCAGCATTTATTCTTTTTTCCTCCACTTCTCATCAGAGTACTTTTATTCCTATCCCCCTCTATCAACAACATCCCTGTACCCTGATCTACATCCTTTCCTCTCTCAATCTTCTCAATACCAAACTTCTCCCAACTCAATGCTTCTGTATCCCAGGTAACTTTTCCACAACATCCTAACTCCCCTTCAAATTCCCAACCCTCATCCATCTCACTACCAACCATCCCATATCTTTCTTTGGCATCCTCTAGTCTCATTTTTTCCTCTCCCAATGTGCTACACTCATATCCTTTTCCGCAATCTCTTTTTAGAATCTTCTACTGTCTCCTCCCACTCCTCAGTACCCTTTACCTCTCCCTCTTCACAATTTACTCTTTTATCCCACTCATCACCATCCCCTCCCTTTTCCCCCCTAGTAGACATCTCTTTCCTCTCTTCATCAATATCCTTCTGTCACCCTCCTCTTTTCCTCCACCCCCTTTAACTGTCTCATCTCTCTCCATCGTCCCATTACCTTCCTCAGCATCACAACTCTGTACCATCTCTCTTCACAAAAATCTAACTTCATTCTTAAAATTATCTACTATTTCCTCTTGAATCAATTCATTCTATAACCTCTCTCGTCTGCATCTGAACTCCCACCTCAGTATCAAAACTATGTCCCATCGCCTCTCTGCATTCCAACCCTCTGTCATCTACCCCCTCTGCATCACAGCTATATTTCCTAAGTATAAAAACTCACTTCTCCGCACCTCTACTTTGTCCCATATAGTATGTACATTACCCAAGTTCCTTTTTCTCTTCCAGTCATCCCACACTGCAGAATGCTATCGCTCTCTTCTGTATACTATACAACCTCTTCTTAGCATCAACTCAACCCTCTGCATTCCATTTCCTTCCTTAGAATTTTTATTCTGTCATCTATATCCTTCTCTCTCCAACATCCAAACTCTCTCCTAGCACCACTCCCCATCATCCCTACTTCCATCAATCTCTCTCCTAAAATCCCAAATCCTCCCCATCATCCCATCTCACTACACAGCACTCCAACTCACCCCTAATAAGTATAGACTACCTCTTCAGCACCCTAACTTACTCCTCAACAGTATAATACTCTCTTTATTATCCCTACTTTCTCCTATTCTTCAGCATCCCAACTCTATTCTCTATCCTTAATCTCTTCCAATCCGAATTCCAACTTCCTCTTCAAAATCCCAACGCCTTCAACAGCATCCAAAATCTTTCATTCGCATCTCCTATAATTCTCATTAAATCTCATCAATATCCTTAATCCATATCTCAAATTCTTCTCTATACCCCCTCTGCTTTCATCACTCACCTCATCCACTCCCCTTTCATCCCTGCTCAGGATCCCTACTAAATTTTACGTCTATTGTTTTCGTATCTCTTCCTCGCTACAAGATTTCTTCTTAAACTCAGTCCTCTTATCAATCCTCTAAATCTAAATATCAACCCTCTTTAGATCGTCCATTATATTTCAACCCCCTCTTTTCCATTTCCCCTCCTCTACCTTCTTTTAAATTTTAACATCTTTTAGCACTTCCTGCTCCATTTTTATCATACTCCTCTCCTCCTTTTTACATAATTTTTCCTCACACACATCTCACCTCTTCAATCCCCAATTCCTTTCCATTTTATCTTCTTTCCTTCACAGCCTACATTATACTGTCTGTCTACCACAGGATGAGCTCTCGCCTAGTTGTGGCGGTTGCTATAAAAGCAAGATAGGTTAATTTTAAAAAGGGATAAACCGTATTATGATTTGGCGGGGATTAAAACCGACGGAGGATTATTGGCAGAAGTTTTTGCGATCACAAACACGGTCTTCTTCTTGGAATTGATGCAGTTGCACGCATATGTTAGAGGCTGGGATTAGTGAACTGTTAAAATAATAAACAAAGTGGACTAGTGATTCAATGCCCCCGTTGAAAATGAGGAGAGTCATGTTGCCTTGGTAACAGAAAGGTAAACAAGAGCTCAACCTGTTATAGACAGACAGTACTACGATCACACTTGAAAAGCTAAACAAGCTTAAAGAGCTAATTCATCTTGAGTAGAGAATTTGAAAACGAACCGTTCTAGGCTCTATCTTAAGCTAGTTTCCCAAACTCGTGTAAATCTTAGAAAGTTTAAGTTATCATCGACTTATAGGAAAGAAAAGTAGGGGAAATAAAACAAAACTTTTGTTTGTTTGATATTACATGGACAAAGCCGTTTGTAAATTCAAATATACTTTTAAAATGGGGAAGAGAAAAAGGGAATTGACAACCCAGAAGGAAAAATAAGTCTTCTGTAAGTATAAGTGAACAGTAAAAAAAAAAGGTTAAAGAAAAATACAAGTGTTCAGGCTTACTTATTAGAGCCGAGATCTTAGACGCCGACCATTGGTTTTATTCGGTGCGTTATCAGGGTTTGGGAAAAGTCATATTGTGAACGGATAAAAATTAGGCATCTTAACTTAAACTTTCTCAACTTCTCTCAAAGCTCTAGTCTTTTTATGTGTGAACGTAGTATGACAGAAACCTACTATACTCAGCGGTGCTCTACAATCTTATTTTAAGGTGTAGAATAATAATTTTCTTACCCACTTAGATCCTTTCAGGAATTTCTACATCCGTGTCAACATACTTCACCTTTCTCTCACACTTCGAAGAATTCGACACTTTTACAACCTATATCATGAGTAAATATAATTAATCTTTATTGATGCAATTGCCCCGCATGCCTAATCAGGGTTTTTAGTACTTTAAAGGATAGGGGAGAGTGGGACACCTTGGGACACTTTTTACTAAATTATTTTTATAATTTATTTAGACCGTTATATTTATTCAAAAGCAGCTAATATGTTAAACATAGTCCTTTGTGCATCTAATAAAAACGTTTCCAACCAATTATCCCTTTTAGGGAATTCATAAGAAATTTTAAAAACCTCTTTTAATGTCCCAAGGTGCCCCACCTTAGGACACTTCCAATAATAACAAAAACTTATGTTATTTTAAAAAATATAAAAATAACACATTAAATTATGACAAAACTTTTCCTCCGACTCTTTATGATGTTGGCAGTCTGGAAAATCGAAAACTAAACAAGTTACCGACCCGTAAATTTATGCTATTTTCTGAAAAGAGAAAAGAAAGTTTTTTTCCCTTAATTCCCTTGTGTTTCGGCCAAGTTTCACAATTATCTTACTAATCATTATATTTAAGAAATCTAGACCAGAAGTGTGGGTCGCGAGTTATCTTTTGTTGAGTCCCTACAAGTTTTGACAAGACGCATACTCAACCGGGGGTCCCAACTATAAATTCCGGTAATTTTTACAAGGAATATTAACTGCAAATTAACCCAGATAACTAACATACAAGTCTTTTAAACCCGAAAACCCCGTTTTTTACCCCTATATTCATTGGCGGCTCGTCCATAGAAGCTTGTGAGCACCTAAACCCAAGTCCCTTTTTCTTCGAAAATCCTTCTTGAAAAGTAAACAAAACCTGGTTGTCCATGCCCCCACTAAAGGGGCAATTTTATTGCAAATTTTCAAATTGCCCCCTAGAAATTCATATTGCCCCCCGGTTGGGCATGCGCCCTACGTTGGGAAACACTGCTGCGTTCTCGCTGAGACAGCCAGTGGTTAATCATTTTCTTTTTCCTCTGCCGAATTTCGCGCAAGCGCCAGTAGTCACTTATTTTTATTTACTTTGTTTACGATGCGTAGGATTAATTATCTGTAAATGTTAATTTTGTCAGTGTAATTATTTTTGAGAACATTCCATATTTTGCCCTTATGTGATTTTTATGGTTTAAGAATATAGTTCATGAATTTTTAATGATTACTTTTTATTTATGTTTGGAGTTTAATTGTTATAATAATATAATTAATTTTGAAAAATGATGTTCTTTGATTCACATTTTATTTGGAAAAATTCCACGTTTTGCCTTTTTTGGGATTTTTATGGTTTAAGAATATATTTCATTTTTTTTTAAATTACTTTTTGTTTAGATTTAGAGTTTATTTTTATAATAAAATTAATTTTTAAAAATGATCGGAGAAGCTCTTTGATTCACATTTTTAGTTTGAAAATTTAAAACTTTGAAATTTCATTATAATTGTTTTTCTGTCCTCCCACAGCAAAACCAATATGTATTATTACTAACTGTTATTATTATTACTGTTCTAGACCAGATATTTCCACTTGGAGGCCCGTGATATCTCCTGAAAACTTCCCAAAAGTAGCTTTACAACACTATGTAGCATGCTGAAATTCAAAAATATTTTTAGGGGGAGAACCCCTATTTACCTCTTAGGTTATGGAGCAGTTTTGGTCGTTTTCTACGGTAAAAAATGAAAGTTTGCTATTCAGGGGGAGGTAGTATACCCTGAAATTCCCTCTTACAGTGCATCAAGGGTTTATGAAAGTCATATCAACCTTAGGAGGCAGTATCCAAAAATGAGGTTAAACATTATTTTTTAGGGAAATTTACAAAAATTTTCTGGAGAAAGGCCACTTTTACGTAAAATTTACTATTTAGAGAGGTATTACCAAACATCAATATAGGTATCCCCCGATTTTTTTGAAAATATAGTATCTTCACACCATGTAAATAAACTTCGTCCCTCTCCCGAAAAATATATCATGGATGCAAAAGGAGCCTGATTAATTAGCGGCCCGGCACTAGACTTGTGCTTTTGATTGCGGCCTTCGAGTATTTGTAAGTTGGAAACCCCTGTTCCAGACTATCAGTCATCAAAGGTAGATTTCATTTTCCAAGGGTTAAAAGATGATTTTTTAAAAATAAGAATAACAAGTGGCACACTATAAACACCTTAAAATGATAAACCGTAATATAAGTGGCACATTAATCGAAAAAGAATTCCCATCCCTGTGTTTCTATAGCAAAGAAAAAACGCGACTGTCTGTCTGTTCCATGGTGGTCTGTTCACACCTATGGTTCGCACATCTGCCGAAAACTGAATCAATATCTATCGAAAACAAAGATGCTCGTGTCTCACTGACTGAAAAACCATAACGCGGGCATAAAAGAAGGAAGGTAAATGAAAAAAAAATTAAAGTGACAGCTGACACATCAACGAAATAGCATTTTGTTCTCAGGGAATCAGCTTTCTTTCTTGGGGTCAGGATATTTTTCGGCTAATTGGAAAATTAGATACTTTTTGAAAAGATAATTATAATATTCTCATAAACTAATTTTTAATAATTAATCATTTTAAAAGCTGTTTGTGAGGTATTATGTTATGGATAAGTTTAATGAAAAATGAAAGGTTTATTTTTTTATTCAAAAATGTTTGTTTATTTTCATTAAATGCATATTTTTTAAAAATGAAAGTGCATGTCGTGAAGAATTTAGGAATTTAAAATTATTCCCCTGCAAAAGAAAAATTTTCTGCTAAAAGAAGTTTAATTTATGTATTTCCCCTCCTCTTTCTAGATCTTAGGTAAATTTTAATTTTTATATATAATGGGAGTGAACCCACTGTTAATCAACTCACGAGCCGCAACTGCCTATATTGACAGTACTAATCAATATTCCTGTGCTAGCAGCAAGCTACTTGCTATTCTAGATCAAAAATTGAAATAGGATATTTACTTACATATTAAATTCGAGATCCCCCGTCTATTTCTTATCAATTCTCGTGATTTCGAAGATAAGCATCAGCAGCTCACATCAACAAGTTGCTAAACAATTTAAATAAAAAGAGCATTAAAGAAAATACAATTTCATTGGATAAACTAGTAAAGAAACCGAAGTAACATAAAAGCAAAACAGAACAGGGGTGGCCAAACCATAGCACATTGGATGATTACTATACTCGACAGCAACGTTTCCTGACTGACCCTATAACGTCACTAATAAACATTAAATTTTGAGGGAAATGTAGAATGTCAATTTAAAAATATGATTATTTTGTTACACCAATGTATATATAGCGTCTTTCTATCACGATTTGCGTACCTAGCAACCCAAACGGCTTTCTGTTTACGCAGTTTCTGCTTCCGCGCAGTGAAGCCATATGGTCAGTACCCGTTTTTGTTGAATATAGTGGCGCATTATTATTTAGTAATTAGCATAATTTTATATTTGAAAATAAAATTCAGCTATTCATAATTTGATTTAATCCGTAATTTCATTTGAAAACTGATTATGTCTGAAAATTAGATATTGATGACTTGAACCACGGCTTACTAGATGCTTATACAGGCTAGTCGAGTTTTAAACAATGAAAACCATTTGACAACTTTTCCCGCTTGGAGCGCTACAGGACTTACCTATATCACCCACCGCCTTCAACACTGTGGATATGCTTTGCCAGTTGGTCCAGTATTGCCATCTGGATTTGCAATGATTTCCATACTCGGCTAGCCTGTATAAGTATCTAGTAAGCCGTGCTTGAACCCATTTCCAGGTTACTTAAAAAGAGTAAACGAGGGACGAGTAAGTAAAGTGAATAGAAATTTAATCAGAAAATTAAAGCGGAGAATCATTCAATACACCTTACCAACTGTAAACATGGAAGTAAAAAGCTGTATTTAAACTTGTCTGTCAAAATATTAGTGCGTGATATGCAAAAGTTTGCCACCCCAGCAATAGATCCTCGATTATCCGACCTTCCATTCACCAACTATTCGACCATGTTCGGATGTTATCTGTATCCATAGATTTTACACCTGGCACAATAATAACACAGGTCTGCAAAAAAAACTTTCTAATAGCTGTTTTGGATATTGCAACTGATTTTTATAAAATTTGGTGCGCTGAACCCGATTATGACCTCCATTTTTCTCCTACACGTCAGGTTTTTTGACAATTCACGTTTTATGTTAATGAGGGAAATACCTCAAAATCATTGAATATAGACTAATAAAACCAATTATTTAATTCAGATTATTCCTTAAAACATGTTTTTATGTATTTTGGTGCGCTGAATCTAAATATGACCTTTGTTTTGTCCTAAAATATCACGTTTGCTTAAAATTCAGGTAAAAAGGGCAATATCTCAATAAAAATTAAATTAAATTTAAGAAATAAATTTTTTATTAAAATTTCTTATTGAAATGCTTTTTCTTATGGTCTTTGGTGTGCTAAACCCGAAAATGCCCACCGCTTATTTTTATGTCGTCGCGTTTTTTTACAATTTAGCTAAATATGTAAAGAAATCAATCTCAATATAAATGAAAATTGATCACTGAAATTTACTTTTATTAAATATTTTTCATGATAAAAACAACTCCTGTAGAACAGCTCCAACTCCTTTAGCAGCTCATTAAAATATAATCTATCATTGGTTCATGAAAATCTAGCGAAAAAAAGAATCCCGCACTCTTGTACTACTGCATTTTCTCCCATAGAAATACACGGAGTCTCGTCGAGGTGAGGTCCAGCCGAGACGCCATCGTCAGTTTGAAAAGGAATAATTCCAAAAAATGACAAATTAACATTTTGTGCTCAAAACAATCTCCAAGCTTTGCTCTACTCATTAGTGGAAAATAACTACCCCCTATAGGGAGATATAGCCCCTAGAAGTTGCGAAATCGAAGTCCATTAATTTTACTTTTTCAGTTAATTTGGAATTTAAAGTTAATTTGTCTTTCTGTTCTTATTCTTTGTGCTGCAAACTAAGCCAAAAAAAAATTAGAAAGTGCTTTTAATTTTTTTTATCAAAGGAATGTTTGACTCCATTCATATTCACTTTCACTATTGATACTGCCATAATGACCCAGTTTCATAATAATTTTCAATTTTATTTGTCTTGGTCTGTCTAATGTCTAGTTCTCACTTTTGTGCTGTGAACTAAGCACACATATAATTTAAACGATGAATTTAGAGGTTTTTAAGGTTTTCCTTCACAAGGTTGAAAAAGTCCATCAACTTTTTTCAACTGCAAAATAATTTTGAATGCACTTATGTTTTTTTCGAAGATCGCCCTTATTTCTAAATAAGTTCCTGAATTTCCAGTAAAAATTTGGTGTTTATACAACAAAAATTTCCATATTTATGCAGTTTTTTTTTTTTTTTTGATTTCCTCAAAACTTGGGTTTTGGACTTATTCCCTTCTTCTAACTGACGATTCAATTGCTGTGGAAATATGATGAGTAACCAAGTAAAAATAAATTACTCACTTGATTCTGATGGGGATTCTTCCCAGTCTTGTTTCATTTCTCCTACTGGCACATTGCAAGAGCTGGACATCTCTTTGTAGATCCCCCATCTGATGTTCCATGTCCCGGTTGAAAATCTTGTACAAAGAGAACTCAAAAACAAATACAGATTAAAAAAGAATACAGTACAGCACAAAAATGCTGCATAGAAGCTGTTTCATTTCAAAACATTAAACAGAACGCTACCAATAGAGAATTTTGTCGTGAAGCTCAATATAAATTTTCAACAATTTAAGGATGAAAATACCTTCATGGAAAAATTGAGGTGTTTGCAGTTTAACGAGTTAACTCCAACAGCTTTATATTAGAGTTAGCTAGTTGTTGCTGCAAGCACCTCAATTAGAGAAAACAGTTAATTAAAAAAAATAGTTATTTTTTTTTACCATGGAGTTGAATTACTTGAATAGAAAAAATTTCTAAAACCATATTAAATAGTCATTCGTAAATTACGTCACACAGTTTCAAGGATTTAAAATCCCACCTTCCATTGTGATGCCACTTTTGAAACTGTAAAATTAAACCAAATTGATGAATTTAAAATTTATTTCACTATTTTAATTACTTAGTACTCTTATTACTGCTAAATCAAACTAAACAGTGAAGAAATGTCTCTTTTAGAATTTTAAAAGCAATGACAAGGGTGATGCCACAAGTTTGAACTCCCCCCTTCAAGCCTATCATTTAGTGTCGTTACAAGCTATCCCTCTCCTAAAACGTGTGACGAAATTTGTAAATGGCTTTTAAATAAATAATGATTAGTGAATCGCAGAAACCACCTATGTTGAAATTTTCCCAAAACCATGATTTTCCATTTTTTATTATTTTCCTTTCACCGTAAACTAACTAAAACCTAACTAAAACTTCAAACTAAACATGCCATAGCAATTTATATAATACATGTGTGTAGTAGAAATTACATGTATTTTAGATGCATATGGTCTATTGAAAAACATAAAAATTGTGTAATAACGTTAAGAGGCTTCTTGTTCCCAAATCGATTTAAAAGCCCATAAAAAAAGACCTACAACATGATTTTGAGAAAATTTTGACACTTTGGTTTTGCTTCGTTTCAAGTACCGTAAACTACCCCAAACTGATATTGATGCCAATGCAATGTGTAAACTGGTCAAACTTTATAATTACACCTAAATATACAGAAGCTAACACTAAATTCAATGCCATAGATTTGACAATTTTTGAATCTGGCATCAATAACTTAGGATTTTTTTAGGTACTTTAAAACTAAATACAGTACACACATGAAAAAGTACTACAGAGCATTTATTCTATCAATTTTTTCAAATGGTCGGTCCTATTAATAACTAAGAAATAAATTGAAAATGAATCAATAACAACTAAAATAAAATCAAATGCTATTGACTCATTTACAAGCTTTTTCTGGACCAACTGATTGAGAATTCAATTGAATAAATGCTCGACACTAACGGCCGTATTATCTGTTACCTGACAAGTGGTTAACCAGCAGCCAGAGAAGGAATAAGTGACTCTGAATGGAAGAATCCTTCTTTGATTAATGTTTAACCGCTGGTCAAGGAGCAGAGAATACCTTATAATAAGAATATACGTAAAAGGGGTACACCATTATCCGACAATGCAACCAGTTTCTAACCACCTCAACTATTCATGTAACTAATACAACTGAGATGGTTAGAAACTGTCATCATTGTCAGGTAAAAAGTGACACATTCATTATGTGTATCAGCCATATTTTTCCTTCATGAAAAAATGTCCATGGGCATAACAGTACATCAACCACCTCATTCTTACCACAAGAAAAACGAGAAGTTCTGTTTTCCCCAGACACATCAGTGATTGTCTTTGACAACGAGCAAAGAGTCTATCGGTGTAGTGCACGGACGATTTAATTGCGACATCGACGGATTCCGCCTTTAGAGAGCGGTGGGCGAAATGGACGCGAGGGTCGGCAGTTCCCGAGACATCCGCGGAAACGGTTGCAGTAGGGCCGCGGGGGTGGAGAGAGAACGACGAGGGCAACCGAGATGGAAAGGTTGCGTCGCGGTTTCTCGAACCGAGAAGTTGATTAGACAATGTTGAAAAAAAAATGATGGCTTCTAAAGCCCATTGCTTGAGAGGAAAGACCAGATTTAAAAGCATGAAACAAGTGGGGAACGTAGGCAGATGCTCTAGCAGGGTGGCCACGGAAAACTTATTTAAAAATTCCCTGATAATTCCAGCTTTTCCCTGATAATCTAGCATGATTTTCCCTGATATTTTACAAATATAGTACATTCTAATCTTAACAGGGAAAGTACTGTGTAATCGGAAAAAAGAAGGAATATAAATGAAATTATTTCTAGACCTTTATCATACAAAAGAACCCTTTTTTGAACATTTGCTTGCAACCACACTAATTTATATGCATCCGAGAACTGAAATGCACATTTAAAGATTTGAAAATCCAAAAAAAAATTTGAATATATTTTTAAAACAACTAATGCAATTTTCAAAATTTCCCTGATTATTATCAGATTTTCTAAAACTCCCTGATAATTCCGGGTTTTTTAATTTTCCCTTATAATTCCAGGGGTTTTTTTTAACTTTCCCTGATAATTCCAGGTTTTTAAGGTTTTCCAGGTCTGTGGCCACCCTGTCTAGTCTAGACGATACATAAAACTTACGAGGTAAAATTTTTTGTTAGCCAAGTCTCAATTTATTTATTCCAATTTTGTTCAAAATAGGTGATTGCGTTTTCATTCAATATTACCATCACTTTTTAAAACAATTAAAAACTTAGTTCAATTAACAAGTTCTTAAAAACCACAACGTTTAAAATTATTTTGTCATGACTTTGACAGTTTAGGTCACTTGTAAAGGGAAAAGTGGGGTTGATCCAAAAATAATTTTTTTAAACGATATTTTAGCTTGACAATTAGGTTTATAAACAGTTGGAAAATGTTTCTTTTACGTATACTTTACTATCACTATTACTTTATACGGGTAGCTGAATTTTTTTTAAATACATTGTAATAAAATATTTTGCTTTCATCTCAAAAGGAGTTCAAAATTTTTTTTCCGCAACCAACTGTAGACCTAAGGATAGCATTTTTAACCATGACGATAGTTAAGATTGAAAACACTACTTCCTCACATAAAAATTGAATCATGTTGGGAAAAAATTTCAAACAATTAGAAACTTTTCTTGATAATTTGAATCTAAAAGGCTTATTATTTCCAAGAATTACCCATACTTTGTTATGATAATTTGCAAAACGGACACTAATTTTGCAACAAATGTTCCAAGAATGAATTCACGAACACATATAACTTCGAGGGTTTATTTCAACTTCAGTAGATTACAAACAACAAATTATTTTTTTAATTTAAGTCTCAGCAGTGGAAGATTACTTTGAAAATATCAAATGGAGTTTGGTAGGGGTTTACAAAACTTTTAACTTCAAACAGAATAATATGTAGAAAAAAAGTTCAGTGTTCAAATTTTTAACTAATAATAACATTGAAAAGGTCCTAAAATTTAGTTAGGAACATTAGAACACTTATGCATTTGGAACCTCAAATAATGCTTAATTTTAAAGAGTATTTAATTTCTCCCCTGAATTTGAAGTATTTTGTAACACAAGGAAGCTAAATGGGGCAATGCTGAAATCAATGTATTCTAAAACAGGTTTGAGTGTACTTGAACTCTAGAAACAACTCAATTTGCTTCAGCTTCTAAGTTTTAAGCAGATTTGATGATACTTTAAAAACTTTCCTTAAACTGGGTATACGAATATGATTGCAAATAGCTACAAATAGTGGCTTGGAAATTATTTTTTTTATTACCTAATGTTTAGTTTTACAATATGAAGACCGTTAGGCTCTCCAATCAGTAGGATATTTTTAACTGAAGACATTTTTTAGAACAAAAGAAATCAATATTTTAACATAGTAGTCCTTGTAATTTTTGTGAAAACTAAGACGATTTATGTAAGTAATTTTAATCACTTTAAATTAACTGATTAATTAAATTGTTATGGCATACATTTGCGTAAGGAGAAAAAGTAATATGTAATTGTAAAAAAGGAAATAGGCATCAATATTTTTTTTCTCCAAGGTGCTCTACATGGGCTTAGGTATTCGATTAACTTTTAAACTGTGCACCACTCAAAAGTTTATATGGAAGAAAATATGACCATACGAACATGAATAAACTTAAATTTTGACATCCATTTTAACCTGAAAAGTGCAGACTCCACTCTAATGTAAATTACAAAGAGAAAACAAATATTTAAAAAAAAGGAAAGCAATGTTATCACTTTGTATGATTTCTAATTATAGTCAGACTTTAAAGATATTTTTTCTATCTTATTTTAGGAATTTATGCATAGATATCTATAATATAAACTAAGTATAAAATTAGACTTTCACTCTCACTTTGTTTTTTTTTACCCCAATCAAGTTTTCCTCGCCTTTATTGGGGAATATTTTAATGATCCTCTAAGCGAACTTAATTCACAAGTTTATGTTCTAAATTAGTTATGAATTTGTTTTCAATTTTTTTCAAGTAAGAGTTTCAAAATAATTTAATCATTTTATCTTGTTAAAAAAAACTAGAAGAAAACCAGCAGCTTAAATATATATATATATATATATATATATATATATCCTTCTACGTTTGGAGCTTGGTTATTCCAAATGGCATTAGGCACAACAAATGTATTCTTCTCAAACATAAAAATTGGAACAATGTCTGACATTTATTTAATTTTGGTCACTCTAATCATAATCAATTTAAAAATTTTAGTTTCTATCAGATCTTTCTCTAAAATAAGACAATGATAAAATCTTTACTATCCCTACTTACATAGGGAGGGTGAAAAGGGGGGTATTGGGTAGTGTAGTGGTACTGGACACAGGCTTCTGTTAAGGAGTCTCCACCCCTTCGCAGTCGCCAATCTCCCTAATCTTCGTGCTTAAAGGATTCTGAAAAAGAGTCTCCACCCTTTCGCAGTCTCCAAAGCATCGTTTTCGCGAGATGCCCCCACTACACATAGGGAGGGTGAGAGGGGGGTATTGGGTAGTGTAGTGGTACTGGACACAGGCTTCTGTTAAGGAGTCTCCACCCCTTCGCAGTCGCCAATCTCCCTAATCTTCGTGCTTGAAGGATTCTGAAAAAGAGTCTCCACCCTTTCGCAGTCTCCAAAGCATCGTTTTCGCGAGATGCCCCCACTACACATAGGGAGGGTGAGAGGGGGGTATTGGGTAGTGTAGTGGTACTGGACACAGGCTTCTGTTAAGGAGTCTCCACCCCTTCGCAGTCGCCAATCTCCCTAATCTTCGTGCTTGAAGGATTCTGAAAAAGAGTCTCCACCCTTTCGCAGTCTCCAAAGCATCGTTTTCGCGAGATGCCCCCACTACACATAGGGAGGGTGAGAGGGGGGTATTGGGTAGTGTAGTGGTACTGGACACAGGCTTCTGTTAAGGACTCTCCACCCCTTCGCAGTCGCCAATCTCCCTAATCTTCGTGCTTGAAGGATTCTGAAAAAGAGTCTCCACCCTTTCGCAGTCTCCAAAGCATCGTTTTCGCGAGATGCCCCCACTACACATAGGGAGGGTGAGAGGGGGGTATTGGGTAGTGTAGTGGTACTGGACACAGGCTTCTGTTAAGGAGTCTCCACCCCTTCGCAGTCGCCAATCTCCCTAATCTTCGTGCTTGAAGGATTCTGAAAAAGAGTCTCCACCCTTTCGCAGTCTCCAAAGCATCGTTTTCGCGAGATGCCCCCACTACACATAGGGAGGGTGAGAGGGGGGTAGTTGAGTGGTGTAAGGAGCGACAGGACACAGGCTTCTTCTAGTCCCCTATTCTTTACAGTCGCTAATATTCGTGCATTCACCCACTACACCAGGAGATACTAGTGGTATTGGACACCACTGGTTAATGATATTTAATATTAAGTTTTTGAATATATTTTACTCTTTGTTTACTGCTCTAAATGATTAATTTTACAAGTAACATTGTTCCAAAATTTGTCATGAAAAGAACATAAATAAAATTAAGGTGCCGCGTGATGTCCCTTTTACTTACAATCCGTAAACTAGATAAAGTGCTAAAAACTAATATAATTTAATTTTAATATATGAAAGGAATTTATATATAGTTTGTTTTAAATTGTTACAATTACTATTGATGCTTTCTTTAGAGAATAAAATAAAACTATACGGAACACAATTTAATTAAATAACAAGTATTGCACTCTAAAGAAGGAAATTAGAACATTTTTAACGAGTGTTTCAAGATCTCGATGAACCTAAATTAAAAATTAATATTATGGGGACGGGAAAACTTGGCTAGGGTATGAGAGAACTTTCTTTTTGATCATAATAAATTACATTAACACATTGTTCGATTTATTTTCTGACCTTGATAATGTACACAAAACTTGTACTTTCTACTCACAAAAGAAACATAGTATAACTATTTTACGTAATTTACAAAAATCAACTGGCAAGATTTTAGAAATATTCTCCCACACAAATTAAAATTATTCTTAAAAAATACAATATGCTTAGTTTTAGGAGATATTTGTTGAATAACGGCGCGAAAAATATAATTGAAAATTAAATGCAATGAGATAATTTTGAAGATTTGAGACTAAAAATTCAAATTTAGCTGCACTTTTCATATTTAAATGGAATTTTTAAGGTTAGTTCACTCCCAATATGTTTAACGAAAAAAGTGAAGTTTTTAAATTTTAATAATATATTGATATAGTTAGTGCACAATTTTTTAACATTTATAATGTTAAGAATTCCTAAGAATATGATGAAATAAACAGTAGGATGGAAGAATTTTTTACATCTCAACATTATGATATCCAATTGATTTCTTATATTTGAACTCGGACGTAAAACATGTGAAATATTTCAGCCGAAGCAAAATTAATGTTCAAAAATTTTGCATCTAAACATTATTCAAATTTGACTGAACTCTTAGTTTCATTTCAGATCTGTACTCATAAAGTTAAATAAATAAATCGTGCGGTACTCAATTTACTTTCAATATCAGATGGTTACATAAAATTTATGGTGCAAATTTCAGTTTATTTATGGTTATTTTGTGGTGTAAATTTTATGAATTAAATTAAATAAAAAAATAGTTATTTTTGAACTTTTTACTAATTATAAAAGTTAGTTCTACATCATACAAATTACATTATGCAATCACCTTAATACTACTTGCATTATCTTTAAATGAATGACTCTTAAACGTTTCTTATTCAAAGGGTTTTTTTTTTGCTTCAGTTGATTGTATGAATGTAATTTCTATGCGCACTATCTATGACAATCTATGACTTTCTATGACAATCATATTCTGAAATTTAAATTTCCTATTGTGGATTGAAATTTATTCGCATTAGTTTGCAATTTATCATCTGGCAGATTATTGTTTTGATTCATCACGTTTTTCCTTCCAAATATTTTAATAACATTCTTTAAATTAAAACACGATTATACTTCATTATGACCACTTTTTGAAAGATTGATGCATATTTTTTTTTTGCACCATTTAACGATTATTTTATTACAAGCAAGGGGTAGGGACTGTTAATGAAATAAGATGTTAAACTAACTTCAATCAGTTTAAATTCAATTCACCAGAGAAAATTCATTAAAGGATTTGGTAAATGGTTTGTTGATTTGAATGTAATGGTTCAACATGGAACATTTAAGAGCGGCCTCGGGTACTGCCCGGGGCCTCGCCTGTCTGAGGGTCGGATACTTGCAGAGGAAGGCTTTTTTTAGTTTTCTAACTCAGCTTCCTGAATAAATAAATTAAGGGTAGGTAATATACATATATTTGAAGTTGAAACAAATCCTGGGGAGTGGGTAGTGCAAATTAACCATATTAGACACAATTCCAGAGCTTTAATAATATTTGCCAACCCCCATGTTTTAGTCATTGTTTTTATCAAAAACTTGGCTATAGGGAATTATAGATGAAATTTTTAAGAAAAATCCTTAATTTAATCTATTTAATCAAAATATTGGGATTCTAGAAATCGTCATGCAAAAGTTCCGTGCAGTATAGACTAAAAGTAGGTGATACAGTGAAAGCGCACTATCGTATTAACAATCGTTGTTTTAGAGCAGCTATCACGTATCCTCCCCCCCAAAAAAAACATCCAACCAAAATAAAATTAAACTGATTTGATTTGCACCTGGACATTGTTCCCGGGAAAAAAGTATCTTACAGCTGCTTATTGACTCATCCCCATCGTGACGATCGTGACATGATGGTAATAGCTGAACTAACATCTATGGAAATAACTCCTTATGTTTTTTTAAAACACTCAAATTAAATAACGTGAAAAACATTTAATGAAAAATATGCATATTTAAGTTTCATGCTTTTAACTCTTACGTTGACCACTTAAATCCTGACACTTATTTGGAAACAGAATAAAACCATTGAAAAATTTTGTTTCTTTCAGAAAATGACAAAAGTAGTCACCAATAAAAGATTTTTAAAAATTTAAAAACATAACTTCACTTAATTTAAGGATATCATTATTTTATCACGTCCTCAAAATTTCACAAAGCGCATAGATTGAATACCTTTAATTTTTAATCAAGTTGCTGAATTTAGATTAACTCAGTACCCTGATGAATATCACTTTTAAACTCAGTACCCTGATGAATATCACTTTTATGTTCAGTAGTAATTATCAAATTTTCACTAACTTCCTAACTTTTAAATTTTTTATTATGTTACTTGACACCAAAATAATTAACATATTGATATGGTGACAAAATTTAAAGACGTGCGTACCTAGCGTACAAGTGATGGAAATTACAAATATCGGTGGCCGCCAAAAGACACTAGACCATTAAAATTTCTATTAACATTTAAATCATGTCATATTTTAACTTTTTAGCTCATAATTCTAAAGAAATATCTATGAAATAAAACATTACGAAATTTAAAACTGAGCTATGAGTAATAGAATTAAATCTGTATGTCATTCCTGAAGTGAATATGAAATTGAGTGGTGTGATTATGTTCATATAGAAAGGAATATGCAATTAAATACTAGATGTATGGAATTAAGAATTTAAAATGACTTTTTCCTCTAATTGAGTAGCTCTTTTTTTATTAAATACACGATCCATTCTATACTATCTACTCCAGTGACAATATTTCAACAGATCACTTTTTTTTGTAGAATTCACAAATTAAGTTTCGACAACAATATTTTATTTAACTCCTGTAGACATCATAAAGTAAAAAGAATTTAAAAAGGTGAAAGTTGATTTTAGTCTTATTTCATAACTTTCCGTTATTATACAAAACAAAGTTGTTACATTTGAACATGGTCTAGTGTCTTCAGGGCCACCTGTGACATATTTAAGCATACCGATAGGTCAACAATGCATAAAACCTTCCCCTCAAACAACCGAGCATATAAAAATATCATTTTTTTTTTCAACATTGTTTCCCCAACTTCGCGGTTTTGAGAACCCGAGATGCAAACGTTCCATCTCAGCTACCCTCCCCGTTCCCTCCCAATCAATCACTGCAGCCCTAGCAACTGTTCCCGCAGACGACGGGAGGAAACTGACGATCCTCGCGAAACATTTCGCTCGCGGCCCTCGAAAGACCGAACCCCTCGATGTCGAAATCAAATCGTCGCGCACCAATCCGACAATCTCTTATATTCATTGTCAAAATCAAGAACTGAAGAGAGTCTAAAGAAAACCAAAATTCCCGTAGTCCTCTGATAGGAATGAGATTATTAATCAATGTACTGAGATTTATACCCATGGACTTTCGTTAGGAAAAACATACTTTATACACATAACGAAATTTCAACCAGGAGTAATGAAACAGGTTCTTACGCTACAAGGGTATTTACAAATCCCACTTGGTAAGATGTCCACGAGAGATCCAACTGATACATCGGAAAGAAGTCATTACTGATATGGGATTGTTAGTCGCTCAGCAAACATTTTGACTTGGTCCTTAAAAATCTTCCAAATCTTACCAAGTAAGATTTGTAAGTATGCCCCTGGGATGGCAAAAATGCTCTATCACAGGGGTTCTCAACTTTTTAGTTATTGTGACTCCCTTTTTAGGTAAAATATTTTGCAGACCCCCCCCCTAAATTACTTGTTTGTTGTTTTTTAAAGTAAATTCTTGTATAATGCTTAAAACTAAAAAATTCCACGTAACCCATTGAGAAACATAATTACATATCACTTTGAGTATAAGACGAGTAATAAAACGGGTGATTTTAAACAGTCACTATATAGTTTTAAATTATTCCAATTTACGTATTTCTATTTTTTTTCCTGCATTTCGCGCCCCCCTCTGGACGTCTGGCGACTCTTAAGAGGGTCGTGACGCACCAGTCGAGAACCCTTGGTATATCACATCTTACCAGTTGGTGAACCAGTGGTTGTAGTTGGGAAGGATTCGTTCACAAATTTCGTCACCAAACTTGCAGGGATTGTATACCCCTTATCTCCCCCATCTCACAGGTTTTTAATTTTAACCCCCCGCAAAGAGTTGTTTAAGAATTTTATCGTAATACTTGTTACCATTATTTCTTAAAGAGAGAATGGACTTTGATTCTTAGTTCTTGACTACATTCTTAGTTTTAGGAGAAAACATTTTATCATTTTTTATGATACACCCCCCCATGAAGTCTCATTAAACTGCAAATATATGAGGAACAACTTTTAAAAACAGTACTCGTACATTTGAAATAATAAAAATTCAGCATAAGCTTTAAAACTTCCTTTTTAAATTTCTTTAAAATGTCTAAGCATCAAAATTTGACTAAGTATTGTATTACTAACATGAAATAAAGTACCTTTAAAAGTATTGTATTTATCACTATTATAAAAGTTTAAGAAAATCTATATGCAATACAAAATAATGATTATTTTAGTTCCAAACAAATAAGCCCTATAATTTAAGAGAATAATAACCTTTTTTAAGTAAGGATTTATTCTTTTTATGTGTATCCCAAGAAAATGATAAAATGTTTGACTTAAAAAATCTTCACCCATTAGCATTGTTTCTATAAGAAAATGTCTAATCCTTTTATGCAGTACAAAATATGTAATAAAAAAGTACTAAATTATTATTTTTACAATTCTTTCATAGAATAGAAGATTTTTACGTTTTCTCACATTAATAATATAGAAACTTGAAATGACCAACATTAAGTTTTAATCATTATAAGTCTGCAATATTCCACATCCTGTATACGAGAATAATAGCTGCAAGCATTGTCACACCTCCCTCTCTTTTCAATGATGAAAAAGGAACAGATTTCTCCCCCATGACACAACCCTATATTGACTCTCACAAATACGTTGTTCTACCTATTTTGCGCTTGTACCCTTTGGACACATCGGTGGACCCATCTTTGGGAAATATAATGCTAGAAGGAAGAATTCCCACCAGTGCTCCACGTTTCCATGGAGTCAGATACAGAGTTCCGAGAGAACCAGAGGGAATTGGGAGGGCCTCCGAGATAAAATTCCCCAAAATCACCTTTTTCCCGAAATCGGGAGATCGGGACAGGTTTCGGACTGGAAGGCGGTTCCAGTGTACTGAATGAGATCTAACTTCCCAGCATTGGTGTTCAAATGCATGAAACAAGTTGCGGATTTACTATTGACACTAATTTCAATGCTTAATTACACTGTGGTTATGAAAGATTAGTGAACCTAAGCACTTAACATATTTCTTAAGACTTTTACAAAAATAGATGACAAATGGAAAATGGTTATAAATCGATTTTACATCTAAAACATTTTTAATCATTTTTTAATCAGTTTAAGAAACTTAAATGGATAGAATCTGAAGCTTTAATAACATGGATTTTACCACCTAAATCTTCACCCATTAGCATTGTTTCTATAAGAAAATGTCTAAACAAAATGTGTAATAAAAAAAAGAGTACTAAATGAAATTATTCCAAGTATTCCAGAATATCAGTGGACTAATATGGTATACACATGAAGTAAAAATTTTTATTTCCGACCATTTGAACTATTTTTTTACTTTAAAGCTTCTTTGAAATGAAGGCACATTTCTAGAATTAAAGATATCATAACTGTCAAGAAGTTTAGAAATTAAGTAAAGTTAATAGGATATTAAAAAAAAAGGCTGATATTTTAAATTTTAGAAAATTTTCATACACATTTTTAAAACTTGTAAAATTTCATTGCTGAAAAAGAATAAACTATTTTGATCTCGTTATATCGCCAACTATGACTGTTAATTAGCATAACTAAGATAGTTTTTTTTTGCTCTTTTTATAGCACCTATAATGAAAATGTAATACATATTTTCTATCAGCACAATATAATAAATCTATCTTCAGCTAGAGGTCTTTATACCAATTGTAGACTTAGAACTAAAGTATAAAAAATTAAGGTATGTTTCATGTTAAATATAAATTTTATGGGTTTTTTTTTTGCTCCCATTCTAGCTCAAACAAACTCATCATATTAAAACGCTGAACGCATTTTCTGTAATAATCAATGTTATATTTTTGTTTCTCATCTTGGGTAAAATCAATTTTGGGAACTCAAGTTAAAATATCTTAACTAAGGAAAAGTTTTGAATATTTTCCTTTATTCGGTTTAAAGAATCCCTTCTGATGGAATCAAAAAGTTCATTACTGTGTCTACATTAAATTTAATCGTAAATATTAATAAATTCGATTCCAGCAAAACAATATCCAAAAGTAAATTCTTAATTTAAAAAATAATAACTTTTTAGTGAGCACCGTTTTATAAGTAAATCATTTTTGAAACTCTCTGTCCACAATCAAGCTTTAAGAAAATAATGTAAATCAAATCATTAAAACATTTTAAACAAATATATCAAAAATATGCAGTAAATGGGTTTTTTTTTCGGAAAGAACATTTTTATAACTAAATTATCTTTAAAAATGTCCACAAATCAAAATCACTCAACTATGGCTTTTGTATACTACTAAATCTTAAAATATCCCAAGCTCTTCAAGTCAAACTTTGGAAAGAAATATTTTAAGTAAAATACTTTATAATTTTCTTTTTGTGTGCAGTTTTAAAATTAAATCATCTTTGAATATCGATGCCCATTTTTACAACAGGATCATTTTTAAAAATTGTCCTTAAATAAAACTTATCCATACAAAAGCTTTATGAAAACTTAAAATCCAATTTATAAAAGAAGTAATGCAATGTTTTCATTTATAAAGGAGCTAATCGATTATGATAACTTTAAAAAAATTATTTTTAAGTATTAAGATGTATTATTATTTTACAACATTTTTTGGTGAAGCACAATTTTAGAATCAGATCATCTTTCGCTATTGTCCACAAATCAAACTATAAAATAGTTTATTACAAAAGCTTTATAAAAACTTATGAAAATTTTAAAAGTTTCGATTTTAGAATGCAATTTATCAGAATGAACACAAAGGTTATTAATTTAGTCAATAAAAACAACCTGAACACTTTAATTCGATATTTTCCTTCTTTAATTTTTTAATTCAAATGGCATTGAAAACTTATCACACTCTCTTAGGTGTTTTATATTCATACTAATTAATTTAATGAAAATAAAATAACTATAAAATTAAAATAAATGTGACCCAAAATTTTAAATCAAAAACATAAGTTTTAAGGTAATAAAAGTTATACTTCCTTCACGAACTTTTTCTTTTACTTTTAGAAGTCAGAGATCTGGCACGGCGTACGTAAGAAATTCTTAAAATTAATATAAATTTTATATTTGTTAAACATATTCGTTTATTGTATTTTTAAGCACAAATAAAATTTTCTGACAATTTTCAAATAGCAAAATCACAGTAAATAATATTCAGTACAGAAATTTAAACAAAATTTTTCTCTAAGTTTAGAAGTTAAGATAGAATATATTTTATTACAATTATTATATCTTGAATAAAAATTGTAAACTTTGATTGTTTTAAAGTATCATTGAAATTAAATCATTGAAACTAAGAAATATATGACGCATGCGTATTTTTATAGTTTAACCTAAGCGCCTACATTAAAGGCAATATGTTGTTAACAAACTAGTCCTGAATGAAAGACTATAAAACTTGGATACATTTCGTTATAGAAAATAATATAGAATATCGGCTCTTATCATGAACTTTAAAAATATGGAACAACATTTGAAGTTCTAAGAGAGTCTGAAACCGTCAAATAAATATCCATTTAAATTCATAATTTTTTTAAACATAACTTTTATGTTTGCATTTCCTTTTACTATGATCATGACAAGAAAGTTGTAGAACAACCTTAAGTTATCAAGCAGACAGTGCGCTTGAATTATTTAGCAGATTTATACCATAACTTAGTAACTTTTTCAAATCCTTAACATAGTTTTAAATTTAAGTCATTCCCTCTCTGTCCTTACTATCCCCCGTGATGCAAACTTTCCTGATTAACTCTATCGTTACCATGGCAACTTTAATTGAGGATGGGGCCCCGAAATCGAGTCAGTGAGGGCTTCCAGATTTCTACGAAGATGTTGCTGAAGATTTAGCCACACCACACCTCACCTCACCCATCCTCCTTTACAGATTTTCAATCTGTAGATTTTCAATCAAGAGAATCGAACCCCGGGTACTACGTGCCAACTCCCCTGGAAGTAGGAGCCGGACACTAACCATCCGGCATTTCGAGGCAATGAGACCTGTCTTCAACCCGGAGGCGTCCCAGGGTGTAGTGGTCTATTCTCCATTATATAATTTACTATTAAAAATCTAGTATTGGTGTCAAATTCGTTTACTGAATATTTATACAATAACTTAGAAACTTTTTCATATCCTTACATATTTTTAAATTAAAGTTTCCGGAACAAAAAAAAATTCCTGATTAACTCTAGTTACCATGGCAACGAGAGTTGAGGATGGGGCCCCGGAATCGAGTCAGTGAGGGCTTCCAGATTTCTACGAAGATGTTACTGAAGATTTAGCCACACCTCACCTCACCCATCCTCCTTTACAGATTTTCAATCTGTAGATTTTCCATCAAGAGAATCGTACCCCGGTTACTACGTGCCAACTCCCCTGGAAGTAGGAGCCGGACACTAACCATCCGGCATTTCGAGGCAATGAGACCTGTCTTCAACCCGGAGGCGTCCCAGGGTGTAGTGGTCTATTCTCTATTATATAATTTACTATAAAAAATCTACTATTGGCGTCCAATTCTTTTACTGAATATTTATACAATAACTTAGAAACTTTTTCATATCCTTAACGTATTTTTAAATTAAAGTTTCCGGAACAAAAAATTTCCTGATTAACTCTAGTTACCATGGCAACGAGAATTGAGGATGGGGCCCCGAAATCGAGTCAGTGAGGGCTTCCAGATTTCTACGAAAATGTTGCTGAAGATTTAGCCACACCTCACCTCACCCATCCTCCTTTACAGATTTTCAATCTGTAGATTTTCAATCAAGAGAATCGTACCCCGGTTACTACGTGCCAACTCCCCTGGAAGTAGGAGCCGGACACTAACCATCCGGCATTTCGAGGCAATGAGACCTGTCGTTAACCCGGAGGCGTCCCAGGGTGTAGTGGTCTATTCTCTATTATATAATTTACTATTAAAAATCTACTATTGGTGTCAAATTCTTTTACTGAATATTTATACAATAACTTAGAAACTTTTTCATATCCTTAACATATTTTTAAATTAAAGTTTCCGGAACAAAAAAAATTCCCTGATTAACTCTAGTTACCATGGCAACGAGAGTTGAGGATGGGGCCCCGGAATCGAGTCAGTGAGGGCTTCCAGATTTCTACGAAGATGTTGCTGAAGATTTAGCCACACCTCACCTCACCCATCCTCCTTTACAGATTTTCAATCTGTAGATTTTCAATCAAGAGAATCGTACCCCGGGTACTACGTGCCAACTCCCCTGGAAGTAGGAGCCGGACACTAACCATCCGGCATTTCGAGGCAATGAGACCTGTCGTTAACCCGGAGGCGTCCCAGGGTGTAGTGGTTTGGACCATACACTAGACAAAAAAAATTCCAACTTTAAAAAATCAAGATAAAAATTTGATTTGGTTAGATGGAATAAAAATACCCATGTGCCCTTATAAATCTTAGCAAATCCTTTAATAAAAAGAAGTGACTTTTTGGTTCTACGAATTCATCATAGAGAATGCAATGTGGACAAAAATCACACATCAAAAATTATATTTTAGGCACAAAATTTTAAAAAGAAAGTTTTCAAAACATCTAAATATAAGTATATTAAGTATCATGAAACAAATATTTGTAAAAACTCTATTCGAAATTCAGATTTATGATTGTTTAACTTATATAAAGCAGACTATAAGTGCTTCACTATAATACAGTGTTTTTTTTTAAGATTGTTTCATTACTTAATATTTTCAAAGTCAGTTTGTTGAATAAAGACAACCCATTTTGGGAATAACTTAAGAACATGGAACATGAAAAAGTTTACAAGACATCACCAAATTAAGATTTTTTTTTTCAAATTTTTGTTAACACTTAATTTAGAATATAATGTAGGAGATTGATATTTAACTTGAACTAAAGCAAGCTAATAAATGTTTTACTTTAAAAAAAAAAAACACTTCAAAGCCAGTTTGATTTGTGGACAATTCGTATAAGAAATAAAAGCTTAAGCACAAGAAATTTAAGAATGCTTGCAAAACATCCAAGAATAAAAACATCGACTTTCTTAAAATCGATTTTTTAAAATCTTAAATCAAAGCATTTTATGCAATTTAGTTTTACAGAGAAAACTATACCTAATAAAATTTATGCAAACTAAATGAGTTAATAACGTAGTTTTGAATACATTATACATAATTTTAATAGCATTCATAAGTACAAACATTTAGTATTTTTCACACAGTGTTTCTCGTAAAAACTCGAGTCAGACTTATTATATTTAGTTAGTGAGCCAAGTAATGAACTTCGATTATCCATCAGATTCATATTTGCGATGTATTTCAGGTAAACTTAATTTAGATTACTCTAAAACTTCTCATCTTATTACTGAAAAGAATGAGTTGTCAGGGTTTCTCAAATACTACTAAATTTTGACTATTAGGTTTGGACAACCACCATACCAAAAAAGATCAGAAAAGAATTAAAGATAATTTTACATTTTGTACCCATTGCTTGTAACCATATTTTGATTTCTAATTTTCAAAAATGAAAACTAGTTTTTCCGCAGTACCTTTTTTTTAAACTATGAAATCAATCTTTTTACATCTACCCCCATTAGTTAACCAATTTATTAATTAAAATAAATTAACTGCTGCTCATAATTTTTAAAAAACACCACATTTCTATAGCTATACAATTATGAATTAAGTTTCAAATAGGTTTTTGAAATATGGATGTAATGTTCTATATTTTCTCCATAACCACATAAACCTTTTTTCTTAATTTGCACAATATAGATACTTTCAAAATTCCTTAAATATTTTAAAGCGTTTTGGGGGGAAATTCATAATAAAAAATTGCATATCCAAGATATGTAAAGATAATTTCAGAAACTTCTTTTTTTTAATAAAATAACTTAATGATTCAGTGGATTTACTCATGGTTTTTCCATCAAGGGCGAATCCAGGAGGCACGTTTCACGAAATGACTTTAAGAAGAATTAAGAAAAAATATATGATGCTGTGTGCAGCTATAATGTGTAGTTTTAAGGCTAAAAATGTTAGGTACCCTTCAAAAATTCTCAGATTTTATCAGTTTTTTTTAAATTCTAGCAAGTACTCAAACCTGGATTCGCCAGTTTTCTAATTGACTATATTGTTTCTCTTAAATCAACGGAACGTGTGGCCCAACATTCATTTCTTTACACCAGGCCTGCACAACATACGAAGCTTTAGGCGCCTTTTAGTGAACCATAAATCTATCTATAAGTTTAAGGCATTTAAGAAACTTAATTTAAAAGATGCATTTGTTTGATCTTTAAATTTCTAGAAGTACTCGCAAATGGGGAAAAGTTGAACTGATTGATTTCGTCGATAATATATACAAATAGCAATACAAAAGGAAGCTTATGGTCTATTCTATTAACTCAGTTTCCCTCCCGATGTTCGTCAGAAGTGATTCTCACCGAGGAATTACTTATTCGTGTAGGAAGTAGGAGTGATGAGTGAAAAGATTATTTACACTTTTCTCTTTGGATGAAATCTCCAAGATTAACAACGAAAGTGAATATCCACATGGGTCTTCCCTAAAGTTTAGTGAAAATCAGACACATCTAACATCGGACACACACTAATGTAGAAATTAAATTGAAATATTAATGCTAAACACTTTAGAATGATTATACATATTGCTCCGGTAGCAGAATTTTTGGTATCAATATACAGCAGAAGTCAAATTTTATCTGCAACTCTGAACGATGCAGTTGTCAAGCTTACTATCATAATAATTGTTATTTTCAGAGCCAAATTTGCATTTTGCATAAATAAATAATTTTGCAGTTCAAAATTGAAATTGCAGTTAAAGAAGTAAATAATACCTTGAATAAAGAAAAAGTGTAACTTAAAAACAATTAAGTCATTCAAAGTTATTATATCAATTAATAAAGACATTGTTAGCATTAATTCTTGCACAGTTATCCGTAATAATTCATTTGAGGATGATTTTTTTTGTTTTGTTTTTATAAGTTGGTAAAATTAATCTGCAAGCTATAAGATAAATCTGAGGGCTCTCTACAGTGCTAGACTGTTTCTGCTACCGGGCATACATAAAGTGATACATTTTTCACTATCATTCAGTTAACCTCTCATCGGCCCAGATATACTACTATTGCTAAACAGATTGCCGGGGAAAACAAAATTTGCCCCGCATTTCAGTCAAAGTTGTGCAGGCCTGGAATGCACAATAGTTCTCTAAATCTTTAGAAAATTACTAGTGCTAAGTGTTGACTGATCTTTCAAAAACATAACGTAATTAAGCATTGATATTAGTGTCAATAGTAAATCCGCAACTTGTTTTATGCATCGGAACACCAATGCTGGAAAGGTAGTTCTCAATCAGTACACTGGAACCACCTTCCAGTCCGAAACCTGTCCCGATCTCCCGATTTCGGGGAAAGGAGATTTTGGGGAATTTCATACCAGAAGCCCTCCTGATTCCCTTTGGATCGCTCAAAACTCTCCAGATCTGTCTCCATGGACACCTGAAGCACTAGTGCCAACCCATCCCCCGAGCATTACACTTCCCAAAGATGGGTTCACCGATGTTTGGATACAAAGGTACAAGCGCAAAATAGGCAGAACAACGCATTTGTGAGAGTTAATCTAGTGGTGTATCATGAGAGAGAAATCTGTTCATTTCTCATCAGTGAAAAGAGAGGGAGGTGTGACTATGCATGCAGCTCTAATTCTTGAATAGGGAAAGGAAATATTTTTTACACTTATCACGATTAAAACTGAACATTGAAAATTTCCAGTTCCTTTGATATTAAAGCAGGAACGCGTGAAAATCTTGTATACTAGGAAAGAATAATTTTACAAAGAATCGATCTAGTACTTTTCGATACTTATCATGATCGAAACTCAGAATGCACCGATATATCCGAATTTCTTAGTTGTAATTTCTGGTAGATAAGCCGCACTGTCGTATTACTTTCTAAATTTCAATTTTAAGAAATGAAATTTTATCGGATAAGCCACCCTTCCAAAAAAAAAGCACTCCTCAATATTTTATAACCCTCAGCATCACATTTAAATATCTAAAATTATACAAAAAAACCCCATGTTTTTTCAATTATAAATATTGATCCTCAGACATTGATTACTACTTAATGATTATATATTTTTAAATATCAAGTTAGAAAATACAGTACACTCTCGATAAAACGAAACTGAAGGGGAGGTTAACAAATTTTGTGACAGTTATCGTGATAACAAATAACAAAGAGATTCTTCGTAAGTTTTAAATTACCAAACATGGCAAATGGATGTGTCAAATAAGACATACTAATGAATTCCCCTTGAATAATATTTTTACTACGGTAACATATTTTTAAGGAAAATAACAGAAAATATTTAATTGAAATATTTTTTTTTAGAAATTAAATTTTCAAAATTTAAAGATTAAATTTAAAATACGCGTTTTTATTTTCTTCAAAAAAATCAGAAGTACTTTTTCAGATTGTTTTATGACTATTCTTATTCGAAAAATAGCAGAAAAGTTACAATTTTCTCTACATTTTCATATCTGCAGCTCAGTTTAGAATGTTACTGAACAACGACCTTAAGTGGAGTAGAAAACATCTGCTAATAGGACAGATGTCGAGCAAATTTTTGATAGCACACTACACAATTATGAACCCTTGACCTTCATGAAAGTCGTGGACCCATTCTTCTAACCAAAAAAAATATCACCTGGCCCTATTGTAATTACTAAGAATAATAATTCATTTTTAGTCCTTTTGGAAAAAGTCTTCACTATAAGAATGGAATTTAACATTATAGGAATACCTAATGTCAAGGGGAGAATATTTTTTTGATAAGTAGAGGTTTTCGGCTTATCGAAGTTTGTCATATCGAAAGTATACTTAATATAAAACTATACTCGACAGCAATGTTTCTTGAACCCAGTACGTCACAAATGCGGAAGGAGAAATCGGTAAACACAAAGTCTGTTGGGTTGCTAGGAGGATTTTCAGTACAAATATCGTGATTGAAAAGCAAGGTATATACATGGGTTTAACAAAATAATCCTGTTTTTAAATTGACATTCTTCATTTCACTCAAAATTCAGACATAGCGGTGGGAACTACTTTGTTTGTTAGTGACGTCATAGGGTCAACTTAAGTTGCTGTCTAGTATAGGAGAAATTGCCCCACAACTGCCTTATGTTGGGTGAACTGGTTACTTGGTTATTTCGTAATTGCTACTGGTTATTTCGTTATTGTTTTTAAGGGGTCATAGGACTCTTACCATGCAATGCAGTGAAAACAACTTTACAAAATTTTGAAATTTAATTACTCTTGAACTAAATATTAAAATGATATTCTGCTTTCACATTTAGAAAGAACCAATCCTTATAAATATGAGGAATTTTTTAAAACTAAATACACTTAAAAAATAATTATATATAGACTGTCGAAAAAAGCATGTTTGTTGGCAGTTTTTCAGACATCATTAGCTTGCGCGCATGATTGATTCCAAACTATACAATATTAGTGAATTATTTTTACATATAATTAAAGTAGATGATTATACTATATTATTCTAGCAGCATTTAACTATATTTGAGCATATTTTATATTTTTAAAACATCATAGTTTTAGCTATACAAAAATATGCAAAATTTTCAAACTTATATCATTATTAAAAAATACAAAATTAATTAAAACTAATGAAAATGCTGGTGGAAATAAAAGATAATAGTGAAATAAACAAAATCTGAAAGTTTCATGTTTATATACATATTATTTGATGAGTTATCATGCGCGCAACACCAAAAAAACACATTCTGAGAAAAATGACTTTAAAGTTAAAAATTTGAATATTTCATCATCTACAACAAAATATTATCTGAAAAGCTTTTAAATACGAATTTATTCATAATCTTACAAATATACATAAGTTATATAAGAATACAAATATTTTAATTCAGTTTTTAGGCCCTAATACTATTATAAACAAAGTATGTCGCAATGGTTACGATATTTTTGAAACTTAAAATATAGAAAATCAGCCATACAATTACTTTAAATTTAGGTTAAGCATCAATAAAACAATATTTAAAAGATATGTACAAGTCAAAATTCATATAAAATAATTATTATATTTATAATTTACTAAAAAAAACTTTAAACACACATGTCGAGAAAAATTACTTTTGACGTAAAAATTTGAATTTTTCACTTTTTTAACAATATATGGGGGGTATTAAAAATTTTTTTATAAGAAATGTATTACTTAACAACTATTTAAAAACTATATTAATCAAAATATAGTTTGATATTGGTCAAAAAGGCAATAAAAAGCCAGTCGTAGTTCTGAAGTGTGTATGTACTCGTTGACAAATTTTAACAGAATAACAACAAATATAGGTTTATATTACAAGTTTTAAGAATAAATACTACTTAAATTTATATTGCATGTGTCCTAATTCATTTTAAAAGTAAGATTTAGAAAAATATAAGAAAACAAATTTTATTTTACCTCAAATAACAGGGACACTTTTTACTGCATCCAGAACACAGTCACTGAAATTTGAAGACTGTCCACTTTTTGACTTTTCAGTCAAAATTAAGAAACTATAGCAAATCTTACTAATGGTGTTTCATTAAAAAATTTAATTTAAGTTGAAATATCCATCAAACGAGACCCATAAAGTTTTTAGTGCTGTCGAAAGTAACATAGTTGAAAGCATCAACAGCGTTGACTCATGCGATTCTCCAGGGACAAATCCCTTGCAACCATCCATAATTTTTATAATAACCAAAGTACTTATTGCCCTAAAATCTTCTTTCGGTACCTTGTCTAATTGCTTTTCTTTTGTTACCGATAAAATTATCAAAAGCAAAATCACACTATTGAAACTTGCACGGTCGATCGTTTTGTAAACATAAACAATCCGTGAAGAAAGAAACAAAGAAACACGTGCGGTGAAAATTCGAAAGTTTAGTTATTTATCTCCTGATTCTAAGAAAAACCATTAAATAAAACATGAGGTAAACCAAGTAGCATAAATCCAAAACTTAGACACAGATGAGATATAAACAAACACTGGAGGGGAGTGTCAGCCACCATGTGTTTCACTTTCGCGTCCGCGTCACGCCCTCTTCTCGTGTTTTCGCAGAGTGACTCAACTTTGAAAGCCCATAACTCAGGAACTAATAGGAATATCAAGAAACCGAAGGTGTCAAATTAAGCAGAATAATCTAAATTACCCAAAAATATTATTTTTAAAAAAACGAATTTTTGAAAGTTTAAGAGTCCTATGACCCCTTAATTGAAACTTGCTTATTTTAACTGTCAACTCGTTTTGTAAGCTAACTTAAGTTTTTCTTCAATGTTTATTTTTTTTCTTCTTTTTTTTATGAAAGAACCGATTACACAGGTCTGCAAAAAAACTATCTGAAAACTGTTTGGGTTGTTCCACTTCATCTTTATGTTTTTTGGTGTGCTGAATCCGAAAAAAAATTTTCAATAATTTTTTGTGATAAGTACCCCAAAACAGCTCATAAGGCATGATAGTAAAATTAAACAGGTAGGTTGCCCTAAGAAAATAATATGAAGACACTAAATTCTAAGTTTTTAACACGTATAAACCACACGGCTTATCTACCCGAAATTACGATAGTTTAATTAATCACGAAAATCTTGCAGTCTAGTATTTCAATTCCCTCCTCAGTTAAGGACAAAAATATAGACCAAATGACAAGTCCACCCTCTCTCTTTATTATCTTAATATAACTACTATTCCATTTTCAACTGGTTAACCTGCATTTTTAAAACCTCAAAACAAAATAAATCAAATTTTAATTTTAAAGCAAACAACAACAATAATAATTTTCAAGCACAATAGTTTCTTCCAGACAAGGGTGAAAATTTCAAAAATTATCAAGATCGAAAATTTTATATGAAAAAGGAGATACCTCGAGTTTTTAAATAAATTAAAGATATAATTTAAAAATAAATACCAAGTTCTGTATGAAATTGTTCTAAACTAAGAAGCAAAGTATAAAATTATTCGATTATCATTAATGTTTTACTGATACACAACTACAAATTATAGTATCAAAAGTTTTCAATAAAACATTAATTTAATTGTCCAAGATTTTTAAAAATGGAAAACATACTTAATATACCGATGACTGAAAACCATTAAATAATGAAATTTTTAAATAATCTCATTATTACAGAAAGAATAACGCATTTTCTTTCAATAATTGGATAATTAAACAGATTAATGCTACACTTAAATTTAAAAAAAAACAAACTTATAATATCGTCTCTCAGATTTTAAAGAGACACGTAAATGAATATTAGTACACAAGATTCACAATCAAGACGCTGGTATTTAAAAAAATGTTTTCATGTCATTCAGTTTTTTAGTCCTTAAAAAAAAATCCATCAATAATTTAAAACTTTCACCCCTGTGTATACCATAGAAATTATAAGATACCGAAAGTACTTAAACTCGCAAATAGTCGCTTCTGTTCAACTACACTTATAGAGGAAAATGTTAAAACAATATTATTTTTAAGTTAAAAAATGCAAAACATTGGTTACTGTGAATGAAATAGCACTTAAAATTGGTTATCAACTACTTAAATCATTCTAAAACACAAAATATACAAGTACTTAAAAAAATTTCATCATCCGCGTCGCTCATTCCATTCACCAGAAAAGTTTGACAAAATAAAAATTTCCCTCGAATTTAAAAGGAATAATTACAAAAAAGTTATATATATATCATTCAGCACGAATCACTAGTAATTTGGATAGAAGGATTACTCCTTTAAAGGGGTAAGGAGAAATAAAACAATGGTATTCCAAACTCAAATGGTGAAGAAAATGGCGCGACTGGTAAATGGTATCCATTAAGCGCATACCATTGTGAAGTACATTAAAAGAAACTATTGTGCAGTATATGTAACAGAAAAAGGTACTCACATAATTTTAGAATCCTTTGGGGTCGAACACAGGAGAGAGGAGAGGGAAAATCAGCAAGAGGTTCGACAGTCCAGAATCCCACCATCACACAGGAGAACAGTTTTGATGCGTCGAACGTTCTCTTCTGTCCAGTCAAATCCTGGGTTTGCAAAAGTCCACTAATTAAGATAACTTAACACCACGAGTCCATTTTAAATCATTTTTTTACGTTAAACCATAAAATATCGTACGAAAAATGGAAAAGAAGAGAAACACAGCAAAAGCAACGGCCCGAACTCGCGAGTTTTAGAAGTTTTGATCAGATGCCAGATGCGTCCGTGGTGGCAAACGATAATTCGCATAATTAAAAAAGCAGCTGCATAATTAGATATTAGACGAAAACATAAATGAAAAAAAAACACTCACGGAGTAATCACACCTGGTGATCCATGATGCCAGCCTCATTTCAGTTACCTCGTAGCCTTTTAAAATTTAAAAAAAGTCATATTATATTGTAATCCAAGCATTTGAAGACAAGATTTAGGCAAATTAGAACCGGGTAAAAAAGAATTACAAAAAAAAATAATCTCAAACCAGCTACATATGGCGTTGGGCTGCGGCATGATCCAAAAACTGTG
The DNA here is from genome assembly GCA_963680715.1 of Tetragnatha montana. Taxonomy (NCBI): domain Eukaryota; kingdom Metazoa; phylum Arthropoda; class Arachnida; order Araneae; family Tetragnathidae; genus Tetragnatha; species Tetragnatha montana. Next base: position 14,786,223 of record OY796685.1, read on the forward strand.
ATTACTCCTCCTCAAATCAGTTACGACGTTGAACTCGGAATCAGAAGTTGTTGGATTCTTTATAGTTCTCATGTTATTTGAATTCCCTGCGTTATTTCAGTTATCCCCAGCTAATTAATAAACAAGGCATATTTTAAAAACGTGATTAAAACGATTTCACCAAAATGAATTACGGAAATATGTACACTTCAAAAAGATGGCAACGTATTGCCTGAAAACTGCCAACTTTCGTAGATTTATAAACTTATCGTACCCATCACGATCAGTTAAATTTTAACTCAATGTCAAATGCCGATTTTATGTTTTCAATTTATAAAGGTTTTAAATTACTTAAATTAAATTAATTAGTTTAGTACACTATTCCTACAAAAATTCGAATTAAAATATAAAATGTTTGTTTTTCTTCCCTTTTTTAGAAACTAAGCAAAACAAAGACAGGAGCTAGGGTCTGTGGTAGAGAATTTTTGGAGAAATATTTATTCTTTAAATATATTATTTTACCAGATTATTTTTAAGCAAAAGTTAGAGATTAATGCTATAAGTAAAATCAATATAAAATGTATACTATTAATAATTTTTTTTAAATGTATGCGATAATAACAAGTGGCTATATTAAAATAACAAGGATCCAAAATTGATAATATTAGATAAACTGGAAAGTTCTGACGCTTCAGAGAGCGTCTGAATGTATTTTTTTTGGTACTTTTCCATTGCTATAAACCGGTTAGATACTTCAACTTCTTTTTAAAGCCAATTTGGTGAATTTTGGCTCCTTTTTGTTGGCTCACCTATCGAGCTTTTCTAAGTTCTACGATTAATATGATTTTGAGTTTTTTGCCAGCCGCGATCTGGTGATAAAAAATATTTTAGTTAAAACTCAAATGAACTTAGTAATACTATGAAGTAGCTAGTACTTCAGCTACTATACTATGTATATCATGAATTGTGTGAAGTAGCTGCAATTTTTAACTATATACTACTTCAATCTACTTCTACTTTTCAGGGTTGATAAAAATGTTGTACACACAGAAAAATTTTCATTTAACCCGTTGGGACGCGCGGGGTCATTTTATAACCCCAAGCTCTCATTGACATTCGTTTTTACGGAAAACTAGCCACCTGGGCATTCCTTTCTTATCAGTAGCTGAGTTTCTGACCCTTATCTACATGCTTGAGTGAATTCATGAAATTCCATTCATTCTTCCGCCCCCCACACCCACTTTCTTTGTTACTGGGGCTATGGAATGACCCCCGCGATGCTTTTCGCTAGTCCCGCATATCACTTCTTTTGCGTGAGAGATGCAGTGTGTGAGATTTTTTATGAATTTTTTGGAAATGTATAAAAAAGATAACGTACATAAGACAATTGGCGCCAGTGGCGTATATAAGGGGGGGGGGCGAAGGGGCCCTGGCCCCCCCTGAAATTTGGACTAGGTGTACGAAAACAAGTTAAAAACCTGTTTTTTAGGGTCGAATTTCAAAAAATTTTCTGGGGGAGGACCCCCAAACCCCCCCCCCTTTTGCACTTGGAATTTTATTATTAACAACTTTATTATAATAAGTTCATCAAAATCCAAAACCTACCAAAAAATATGTCCAAAATTCGGACTAAGTGTACCAAAAACAAGTTAAAACCCTGATTTAAGGGGTAAAGTTCCAAACATTTTCTGGGGAAGGACCCACAGATCCCCTTTCGTACTTGGAATTCTATTTTTAATAACTTTTAAACATTAATTTCAAAAAAATGTACATCCAATGGGTTTTTTTTGGTCAAACTTCCGAAAATTTTCTGGGGGAGGACCCCCAGACCCCCCTTTGGTACTTGTATTTTTATTACTAACAATTTTTCCTATATTAAGTTTTTAGGGCCTGAATTACCACCTAAAAAGCCACATTGGACCTATTAAATATGTGTGGAAGGGGCTTGGGAGTAATTTTGGGCCCCTCCCGAAATAAATTTCTATATACGCCACTGATTGGCGCTAATGCTTTCGGTTTTTTTTATACAAAATCAACTTTTGAATTTCTTTGAATAGTATTAAATTCTGAGAAATTCATTTAGATTTAGTCTAACTTGTTGTTCTTTTCCAAGAAAACTTTGATTTCAGATAAAAAACATTACAGTTTTCTCATTGACTTTTATGTAGTTTTCTTAGAAAAGTATCAGTTTTTGTTTGCTAGGATCATAGGATGAAAATGTTATTTTTTATACTACTGCGCGTAAACTAAATATATAACCAATTGTCAACTTTTATTCCATCCTAAATGTTGCTGGGAGAAATACAAGAATAACATTTGTATTTAATGAAAATCTGCCTATTTTGTGTAAAAATAGACAACATTTCATCAAAGACTTGGCTTTTCCACTTATGAGTGATTACACAATTAATGGGTGAATAAACAGAGTTTAAACAATGAACTTAGAATGGAAATAGAAAAATATCAGTTCAAATGTCTAAAAATTTATGGTTCCAATTAAAAAAATATTTTTAACTATGTAGAAAAGAGCTAAAAGGGTTGGGGTTATTAAATAACCCCCGCGAGTCTCAACGTTCGCCCGGTAGGCGCGCGTCCCACCGGGTTAATATCTTATTATTATTTATTTTTTTATAAAATTGTAGGGTAAAAAGTTAAAATAGGTTCGAGGTACACAACCTTCCCCTAAAATAAAAGTTAGTCCCTTCTGTAACAAGGGGGACTATCTTTTACTACAACTGATGATTCTAATTTCAGCGTATTTCATGTGATACGCACATACGCACATTTTCAAAAAGAGTACTTCTGTTCTCATTCTCATGTATTTTTTTTAGTTTACAGACCTTCTAGTTTTTCTATACGATTCAGTGCTTTGTACTATTTGAATAACAATACTGAACACTACAATCCTTAAAATTATAGACTTTAATACCTTAATGTTTGCTTTTCTACACTCAAATTTTGATTTTGAAAGTAATGTCTTCATCCAGGGCTTTACATTTTTATACATGCTAACCTGAAATATGAATAATATATTATTGAATTAATTTATATTTGGTTGTAGATTTGATTATTTAGCTTTCTTGTATTACTCGAATAAATATCGTTATTATGAACATCTATTTTATGAATAAATTTAAAAAGGAAGTTGCTAGAAAATTGTGCACTAAAAAATTAATAATTGTAATTAAATTTTCAATATATTTTTTAACACTTGTGAAAAAATGAGGAAGGAGTTATAACATTTTTTTTTACTTAAAATTTTCAAACTATATATTTTTACAAAAGACATTTCTTTCTAGTTGTAAGCATTAATTTTAAATAAATCGACAATGCTAAAGAAACAAAAGTAGGTGTGTAAAATTTAAAGTTTTGAAATTTCAGGTGAGATATAAGTTTTACACAAGTTTTTAATATTACAACAGAGAAGAGAACTATTTCTTTATGTAACAAACTGTCTTTTAAAAGAGAGAGTTTGTGACAAAGGGGAAGGGTAGGAACACAGAGAAATATCCTAACAGAGGGTCCACGAGGCTATTTTCAAATGCGTTACTGATGTGAGGGCGCCACTCTAGATTCTGGAACGTATGCCGGCCGCTTAAATCTCTCGCCAAATTAGAACTTAGCGCATGCGCAAAAAGGTGTTTTCGATCTCCCATAGGCAGCCGGCGAACGATTCAGACTGGATCCAGACGCTAGTGCGTTTAGTGCGATCCCAGCGCCACAATTCTCCCAACCTGTAACAAGATGTCATGATTTTCGATTTCCATTAGGGCCTATGGCCGTGGACTCTCTGTTCTAGTACTCTGTGGGTAGGAATTGGGTAAATTTATCAATTTATCAATGGTTCTTAAGGATACAACATTCGGTATAAATTACTACTTTTTAATTCCTTAAGAGAGAATTAAGTATTTTTCATGAGATGTCATAAACTGTTGTGTTTTTAATTGTTAGTTTCCTTCACATTTTGTTTTAAAGGCGTACCATATTATGTAGGAAAAACTAATTTCACTAATTGTTAATTTAGCTGGTAGGAAAGGACTAAGGGCTGTATATCATAAATGGACAATTGGGTTGATGTGGAAAAGATCGACTTTACGGATTCTTATGGGGAAACAAAACTGTATAAGAAAAGAAGCAAAAATATTAGTAGAGCTATTCATATCATATCGTTATTATTGATGCGTCATTTTTTTAAATATATATTGTTAAAACATTTTATAAAGTTTTCATGGAATTATAAGATCTACTTTATGATTATCTGGTGTTATGTAAACATGCTTTTCATGTATTCAATATACACAATACGATAGCTTTTCAGTTCCTTGAAGGAAAGTAATTTCAATGAAGTATAAAATATTAAAAAAAGCCATGGGGTTTCTCCGTTTGTTGAACTTTTGTTCACACTCTAGCGTCTCAGTTGTTTGGGAATGTTATGTCAATATGTGTTTAATGACAGTCGTAAAAACCAATTTCAAACACAACACTTCTTGTTATATTACTTACTGTCCAAAATGGCATAATTCAAAGAGATCTTAAGTTTAAATTCAAGTAAAATTGTGTAAAGCCTCTTAATAACATAGATAGATGAATCCACCGAGATTAGTATTCCCGAGTATTCCCCCGAAATTGAATACAATCGTGGATTTTTCTTACAAGGTGAAATCAATTGTTATAGCTAAAAATCTGAAATTTCGACACATAAAAATAGGAAACAATGAAAAATGCAAGTGAAATATTGATGTAATTAGAGTAGATCAGTAAGTGGAGACATACAATCGATCTTAAACACTAATTAAGTTAATAGCATTTTTATTAGAAATTGTAATCGAACATTTAACCCGCACATTTTTAAACCAACAATGAACTTGAATTCAAGCCAGTAATAGAAATTGTATTTATGGAGTTCGATTCCACGAATTCGAGTTTAGATCGATTCCGAAATCGATTCAATTGCAATATTCGATACTTCCCTACACGAAGTAAAGCAGGGAACTTCGCTTCTGAAAATCCCTAAAAATAGTGCTGCCATCTACATAGTAGCACGGGAACTACGATTTTTCAAAATTTGGTGACAAAAAATCCGCCTGCCCCCTGAGCACGTAGCAGAAGACGGCACATTTTTATCTCCTTTAGTTTATTTATTATTAATTTTTAAAGTTTACCCGGACTTTTGACGCACCCTGTATTATATTAAGTACAGTGCCTAATTTCACTCGGGATTCGGACATCGCAATGAGAACTACTTCATCCGTTTGCTCTCTGCTTATTTCTACAATGTCAAGATAGTAAGTTATTGGAGTCTAGTATTAATATATCTGTATGGTGACTTTTACTTTTCTTATAATATGACGTCAATCCGATAAAAACTTAATTACGCCATTCCCCAGTATTATGCAAGCGCAAGGGATTATTTAACATATTAGTCGGCAAACATATCCAAATAATGATGTTAATGTTTTCCACTTTAAATAATCTTTTTACCCCAAACTGGATGTATGTCATACCTTTTCCTGTCGCGATTTTCCGGAAAGCTATGGGTTGTAGAGGTATCAGCTCTGTGGGCATTTCATCTACTGTTCTATGCAAGGTAGTATCTGGCTGAGTAGAGTTAGAGCGGACTTGTAAACACACCATATAAAATTAGCGTTTGTTCAGAAATTATATCTTCGTTTACTCTCTGTATTTATTTACGCGGCCAAAAAACGTTGATTGACAAACTTAGCTATTTTTCCCGTGGTCGTGCTTTCTTTAAAAAAAGTGCGACTTTCTCTTAGCTTCTATACTACGTAGTTAAGTAGCAGTGAAATCATCATATTACACATATTGTTTTGCTTTTCAAAATTATAATAATCTGCATTTCATTTAATTGTTTATCGTGTGCAATCGTGCACAGAAAAGATTACTATAAATTACACTTTTTCATTACCCTCTTAGTTAACTAAAATGTAGAAATTTTTTTTTAATTTATAGAAATGCATTATTTTTTTTTTAGTTGAAGCTGTTTTTTATATTTGATCTGGTAGAAGCAATATATATCCTTTGACTTTTAATCTGTATGAATGTTATTAAGATACAAATAAAATTTAAAGAAATATTCACACATTTTTATTCCAGTTAGTAAGAAAAAAAAACACCTTTGTATAAAATGTCTTTCAAAACATTAACACTAGAACCGCGGCAATTTCGGTATAACTAAAACCGCTATAAATAAACCCAAAACCCACTCGCAAATAACCATAGTTTTAAACTTGGCACTCATTATTTGAGCTGCTCAGGATGAAAGTGACGCACGTTCAAAATTACAAACTTTGAGGGAAACAAGGATTTGAATTTCTTCTATATTCCTTTACCAAGTGTGGTAATAGCCTAAGACAAGGGCTCAATGATTGTCCAGTAATATCTGTCTAAAAAGGGCTTTCTCCATAGGAACAATACAGGTGTCGTTAGAGAAAACCTTCGATTATTCAAAAATACGTTCAGTGGACTTATACCACTTTCGTTTTAACCAGCACATTTGTTTACCCATATAGCTGTTTGTTATTACAGCTGTTTGTTTACCATCACAATATAAACCACTTCAATTAGTTACCCTGATACTAAAAATAGTAAAGTACATATAATACATTAAAACCGTAGAACTTCGGTATTGAAATTTTAATATACATATTTTCCACTTTCTAACAAATAATCCTACTATCAAGGAACAGTTATTTGGTAGTGAATTCTAAGAACGGCGTACTCGTGTTTCTAAAATAACACCCTCAAAGAGTTCTCTATGTTATCTAAATATGCTCCCATCGAAAACTTTTCTAATAAGTTCCATTTTCAGTTCAGTTGTTGGGTATAAGCTTCAAAATAGTTCTGAAATTCCTTTAAAACTGGCCATTTGCCCTCATTTTCGAGTCGTTTTCAATGTGCGTCTTTTGAAATGATGTTATCGTATGATTTACTTGGAAACGGCTTACACGGAATGGAATATAGGCTACGCTACCTCATATTTAGAGCCATTGCATTGAATTGTAACACCATCAGATTTTCCGTTATGTTTCTACCAGAAAATGCCCTTCTATTACAGTTTTTAACATGCCCTTGATGATTATTCATACGCCATTTTTCTATAACACTATAAAACACATTTCTATACACATTCTATAACACATTTATATTCACACTCTATAACACATTTTCTATAACACTATTCGCCATTTTCCTATATTTAAGTTTAAAGTAAAATAAGAACTATCAACATTCATACCTGAAAATTTACTGAAAGTGGAATAAATTCATGCTTTGTCCTTTTTGAAATCTAGCTTTTGAGTTAGTAAAATATTGTTCATTAAAGAGGAAGAATTATTATATTTATAGTCCATTTCACTAATGAAAGGAGTCAATAAGGGGTCCCAATTTAAAGATAAGTTTCAAGCGAGACCAAATAAAAATATTTAAATGGAATACTCTTTGCTTCATACTACATTTCATGTAGGGAAGATTCACCAATCACCAACCATGATGCATGATTTATATAGTTCAATAAGATAGAACAACGACAGACTAGATCTTTGACTGATTCCCATGCCACTCAAATGCTTAAAAATGGTGACATAAGTGAAAGTCATCTTGAGTTAGGCTTGAAATACACTTCTAATTCAAAGTATTGAAAGAAAAGAGTTGGAGTCTTATCTCATACAATCAAAATAATTGAATGAAAGGATTATATCATACTCAAAATCAAAGTTTTATACTATCTCAAAAATTGTTTTGCTTTAATAGAAATTTGGGAGTTTTAGATAAGCTAGAAAAAGTACTATGTTAGGTTTTATAAGGGTATTATTTGTGCGGATTAGCGAGAGATCTTGATGCTATTTTGATGAGCAACAAGCGAGCTCTGATCGCGAAGCGACCTGTAAAAACGGCAGAACTGTTGAGGGGGATTGTGAGCGATAGCGATCAGGGCAGAATGTTATTAAAACCAAAATTTTGCTCAATCAGGAAAAAGTTTTTTATTTCATCGAAATATGTGAATTTCTAGTAAAAACGTAAGTTTTCAGGTGTAATAAACTACCAATAAATTCTAAAATTTATTCAATTTTTTTATTTAAATTACTTTTCTGGTCATTGTTCTACTAATGTATGCCTGTATCTACTTCTTACAGAAGTTATTTTATTTTATTCCATTTACTCGAAAAATAATGAAAATAGCGTATTTTTTCAAACTTTAGGGCTGATGCGCTAGGGCAATTTTTAACCGATTTTAAAAATTTTTGTTGCATTTTACTTATCTACCCAAGAGGCAAGTTTTTCGTGGTATAGCGTTTTGAAATCAGAAAAAAAGTTTTTTTCGGCCCACCCTAATACGTAATTCTTGTAGCGCTCCAAGCGGGAAAAGTTGTCAAATGGTTTCCATTGTTTAAAACTCGGCTAGCCTGTATAAGAAACTAGTAAGCCGTGGATAGATCTTGAAGTACCAAACAGTTAATATTTAAAGGATATAAAAGTAACAAATGTAAAGTAAAATCTAGCTGTATATTTTATTTAAAATTACGAGTGTTGATACCAAATACCAAGAAGAATATTTGTTTACTTATTAAATTTTCCCCACCAAATTGTCTATGTACTTCTGGTGGTTCTGTTCATATACCTCTATTTAAAAGGTATTCGACAATATTTACTAAGATATTTCAAAATGATCCATGAAAGAGTCAACCAGATAACTAAATTTTAACTACCAAAACCTATCATAATAAATTTAATATTTACTACTCAAAAACTATCTAAACTGTCACAAAAATAGAATTTTATCTCTATACATTTCGTAAAAATCAAAATTTCTCACAAGAGAAAATATGTTACGTCCAACCATAAAACCAAATCAATCCGACATCCATCAAATTAATGTGAAAACAACCGAAAATTTCACGAATAAAAGCAACAGACACAATGCTCAAAAACTGTTTCATTGATTTTCCTCCACCAGCCTGATAAAAATAGTAAAAGACTTTCCTCACCAAACGTTTAGATTTAACGATGAAATAAATCGCACTTACAGCGTTCTACAGATCACGTAGTATGCAGCCCACATCATAAGGGGAACATAGAAAAAAAATCCATGGTCTTACGAAAAGTTCAAAAAGCCATTTTTCTAAACTAATGAGCATTTCAACATCACCCGATAACGGATAGTCCTGGAGCTATACCGACATATCCGAATCCCGTTTTTTTCCAGGATCGGAATCTATGTAACGTTTTGTTTTTTGGGATCTTTTCCTTAAGAAATGGCAGTCTTTGTTCATGTCTCGCCTTAAGCTATAATGTCGTTTTGGAGTTTTTCCTACGAAGACGCGTGTATCTCTTAGTTACATTTTTTTTTTCTCAATTCGTCGCCTTTTAAGTTAAATGCTAACGAATGTTTCTTTAGAGAAAGATAATTATTGCGATAACCATAGTGTGGAGCTCGTGAAAAATAATGCGGGGTTTTTAAAGATTCATTGAAATGTTATAAACTATTCTTTTGAGGATTTGCTTCTAACCTGAGGTGAAAGTACCTTCCTCACTGAATTTAAAAGAAATTTGGCTGAATCAAATCGGGATAGGAATTTTATAAATATGTTTAGATAAAATTAGTTTTATAGATGAACTAAACGTTATTTTAAATCTTAGTTTATGCGATCAACACTAAAAACAATATCTTATAATATAAACACTGAAAAATATCAGAATGAGGTTAAATTTAATTTAGCTAACACATAGGTAAATAAAGATTCTTAAAATAAACTTAACGTATAACTTAGATTTTGCGCTGTAAATTTTACCTTTTTCCATTTGACATACATATATATTTAATAGGGTTTTTTTTTTATAATTTAATGATCTTTTGTACCTTCGTGGTATATTTAACGTTCTTAATAAGGGAATAGAAATGTTTCAAATCGTATATCTACATAGGTAATTGCCATTTTGCCTTTCCTCAATTTTAACATATAATTTTTTTCGGTTAAAATAAATACTACACACACGTAATTTAGGCTTTTTGATTTTAGTTTCTCACATTCTTGAGCGAACATATTAAAGGCGAATAGAACTTCAATTCCTTCATCCCCCATTTTTTACCTCACGTTACCCCGTTAACGTTTTTACTTATTAATCGGACGCATCAAAGTCACGGAAATATGTGACCATAAAATAATTTAAAAACTCCAACAAGTCAACACTACATCTACATCCATTAAAATACAAAAATTTCTTACGCGCCTTCTGATGGAGAAATCTAAAACCACCACCAAAGTCATTTTCCGAAATATATCAAAGCGCGAACTATTTAAAGCGACATCAATTACGGCGAATTAAGAAACAAAGTAATAAGAAAAATCCCTCCGTACGACAAGTCCTCGAGACTTCGGCGTAGAGGAGGAGGCATGACCACATTGAAGATGAGGGAAAAAGTCGAAAGCTTCGATCTTTTAACTTGACACGTGTCGACGATAAAGGGCAGTAATTGGACACCGGAAATCATAAAACTTTGGCAAGTAATATTTTAGCGTCATGCATGTCATGTCTAAGGAATTTCCCCCCTTTTTTAACGATGTTAGTTGGTGATGGGAACTTCATTCCTGAGGATGCTTTGGAAGATTTTTTAATCGATGCTCTCATCTTTCCCGTGCCGGTTTTTTCCAATGATGGCTGAAAAAATGGTGATTTGGCTGCAAGGTGGAAATATGCAAGTTTTTTTTATAAAGAACGCGTTAATGTTAATATTTTTGTTGCTCATATGTAGTAGAATATATTCCTGTCTAATCAAATAACAGCTGAGTAACGGTTCGTTCGTTAAAGATCATTATTACGTAAGAATAAAAATCACCCAACAACATTGTTGGGTAACTCATATAAATTATGTAACTGCTGATAAGTAGCAAGCTATAGTTACTTAGTTTATATGAGTTACCCAACAATGTTTTTGGATGATTTTTTATTCTTATATAATTTTTATGGAGACATTCATTATAAAAAGAAATTGTGAACTTGATACTTTTTACTAACTTCTCCTTAATCTTATAGGGTATTTTCTGTTTCCTAGAAACTAGATAAAAATTACGAAAAAGAAAGAAACACAAATACCTAAAAAATTTATCGAAGCATTATTAAAATCTTTGATTGTTTTGTTAACTAATACTAATTGTTATTGGGTTTTTTCATTGTTATGATTATTGATGGATGTTTGTTTATGTATTTCTGATTTCCATGTATTTTTTCGATGTATTTTCACTCTTCTTCTTCTTATTATTATTATTGTTATTATTTGGTCTGAAAATCTAACTATATGCAAAAAATGTTAATTAACTTAAATTGTTTCAAAAAACATTAATAACTTCAATAACTACATTAATATATATCAATAATTTTCAATATAAAACCAGTTTAAAAGATAAATTAAAGAGCCGAATAACTTTAAAATTGAGTTTAAAAAGCAGTGGTACTATTATACAAAGTTAAACATATACTTATAGTATAAATGTATATTGTGATTTTAATTTGATGCTTCATGGTTTTAGATGTACCATATACTTATATCTGCATGTACGATCCTAACCAACCAATGTTCTGTAATTATTACCGAAGAACCAAAAATCACAACCCTACTTTTTCTGTAGAGCTATCATTTTTAGTCATTGGGAAGCGATGACATTCATAAACTTCTAGGATATTCCATTCTTTATATGGCAAATGATGCTTCCAATGGAATCAGGGACACGTTTTCCCCGAGAGTTCTTAACCTAAATACTACATGCCATATATTTTTAGTAATTACATCCTAATACTTCATAGATAACAATACATTTTGTTCTTTAAAGCTCCCAAATAATGCATAACGATTATCCCTTTTCGTCTACTTCAGACTTATATTCCCATTTCCTAATGTATTTACATCACACCATCCCCTTATAAAAACGTTCCGCCCAGGACGCAATTACTACTAGTAATATTCCAAGGAAACTTCTCCAGAAATAAAACATCACCCCTCATAACCACATCTCCTCAAACCCCCTCCTTCCCCAAAACGCCCCCTCCTAATTCCCCTTCCCCAAACATCCCGGACGAGCCAGCATCCGCAGCAGCGATTGTACTTGAAGTAGTAATTTCCGTTCCCTTATCAGAAAGGCCCGTCCGCCGAGTGGTTCCGAGTGAAGCCGAGTCCCCGACGATTGAGTATCATCCCTAGCATTATTTATGGATCGCGTCGATACTCTACTCGTCCACCGGAATATCGCTTTGTTTTGTTTCCCTCCTGCTAGGAATGGGGAGGAGGGTGCTAGAAAATTTCCGTCGGCACCATCTGCTTTTCTTGCCTAGCAGATTGAATGGGCTCTGTTAGAGGCGGTTTGGGGTTAGTTTTGTTTGTTGGAGTTAACTGAGTTCGGCTTTTGTATGGGCTACGAGAGGTGCGAGTATTTTTATGAATGGCCATTATACAGTAAATTCAAGCGTACATTTTTATTCCTTATCTTAAGCGAGTTAAACTCTTGGGTCCTTGAAAATATTCTAATTACTTTTTTACGAATGTTCTGAGTATAAAGGCTTACTTTCAGTTATAAAATCAATTGTTTAGTCAAATTCAATTGAAATGAAATTTTTGTTTGCTTCTTCTACTAAAAATATATTTTCAAGATATAGTTAAAGAACTTGCCTTTTGTAATTTCATAAAAAAAACAAGATCCTAACTCAAAACCTCTAGATAAAGTGTAACAATATTTTTATATGTAGAAGTCAGAAAATGGTTAAAATACAATAATTTATCCTTTTATCCTCGTTCGAAATTTAACACAATAGGTTGTGTTCACGATAAGTCCTTCCATCACGATGAGTCCTTTCTTTTTCATTTACCACACTTGTCAGGTAGTTTTTTGTCTACTAACCTAATACAACGTTGATAGTTTAAAACGGGTATATACTGTGAAGTTTTAACCACGTTTACTCTATGTATTGCAGTTTATCCCATTTAACCTCTTTAAAAGTCCACAATAAGTCCTGAAATTTGAAGCTTCTTACTTGAATCTAGCACGAACATTAGTTCACAAAAACGACTACTAGCGCTTAAATATCTTTTTTTAATCTTAGAATGAAATGCCTTAAAATTATCAAACATATCCAATAATTTAAAGAAGAGAGTTGAGTCTCTTAAAACTTGCGTACATATCCCGCAATAACCCTGAAAATTTGTGAATGCATCACATTTCAATTTTAATTTTTTTTTACATCAGAAATAGTATTATAACCTCATTACTTAAATACGTATTTTTCACTAAATGTAATTCCCAACTGTTGACCTTTAAATTGAATTACTACTCGCGTAAGTTTGTTTTATTATAGTAATAAATGTCACCTCATTACAACCTCCATTATAGTTTAAAAGTATTGCCTATTCAGCTCCGAACTCATAAGAACTGCCTGAAATATTTAGACTTATGGGACCTCTTAATCTTACTTTAACAGTTCACATCATTCTAACGCCCCCAAGCCATTACGATAGATCCCCCATCCCCTTTTCACCACTCCCCCACCCCCTTTTCCAAATCATGCGCGAGATTTTAATCTGCAGAAAAGAAAAGTCGCAGACAATCACTGCCGGTCCATTTGTTGGTGCTTTTCTTGATTACTTTCTTGATATTTCCCGCCGCTTCGAATGAAATATACAAGGGAAAGAAACGGTCCGGAGACCGAAACAGCGAAAAAAAGATCGACGAAGACGAGAAGAGGAAAAACAGAACTTTCACTTTTCATTACAGCTATGTCAAGCCATAAATCTACGTCACCAGGGTCTTTTCGTCCGAGGCGTGACAATTTCTATTCTTCAGGCTTCATTAAGTTCTAGAATCCCGGCCTTCTGCCCGGTTCCAGAACAAATGGAGCCATCAGGATTCGGAGCTCCGCCGTTTGTTTGAACATTAACATTCATTCGCAATGGCCGACGGAAGAGAATGTATGACTTCAGCGGGCGTTCTAACGGCCCGAATTGTTTATTAACCAGTTAAATAATGCGTCGTGTGCCGTTTGCTGTATAGATTGGGTTATTGAATGTCACGGGGAGATTTAGCCGAGAGTTGTTTCGACGTAGTGTCGGAGTCGTAAAGTTCCGCCGAAGACGGAATTTAATTGCCTATGTTGCGGACTAGAAAGCTATTGAACGTTTATTGGTCGTTTTGAGTAACGTTTGTAAAAGAGTTCAGGTGCTTAAAGCTCTAGTAAACAGGACATTTTTCTACACGTTGTAGCTAGGGCACATTATTGAAACAAAATTGTTAGTTGGGTGCTGAAACTTAATATCTCTTTAAAACTTTAACACGTATTACTTAAAAGATGTTTTTGAAATTTGCGCTGCATTGTTTTTAAGATTTCAAATATTATATGTAACACTCATCATATCAAAAAGCAGATAAATTTACCTTTGCCATACTAAATAAAATCGGTATTTTTCCATCATCTATCTCACTTAACCCTTAACTATTATTTGATAATTGTGATTATTTTTGAGTTTATTACTGAGTTTTAAAGGCCACTGTTTTATATCTGCTTCCCCCTTAAAATTCCCCTTCTATGTAAACTACAAATGACTCATACTGAATGATATAAGATGTTATTGAAATTATGCATTTGTGTGAGGTAAGTTTTTGTATCTTTAAGTCTATGTTGAATGGCATGAAAAAACACATGCTGTCTTTCTTTGTGGTATGGAAACACATAGAATGATGTGTTATAAATGTTGATGTTACAAGTTACACAAACTAAAAATAAATAGGTTTAACTTTGCAAATTTCCTGATTAAACTATACAATTATAACGAAGCCAATAGAATATTTTGCAATATTTTAATATTTTTATCACAAGAAAAACTTGGTAATTATCGAGATACTTAACGTATACCAATAAGTCTATAGAAGGTACTATTCAATAAATAGGGACTGTACTATTCAAAACTAATTGCTTACACTGATGCACCCATATGTATATCTGCATACTGAATACCAATGATTAATTTATGAATTAAGTTACATGGGGTAATTGAAGTATTACATAATTTTGTGTTGTATAGGAGATATGCTAATATTAATTACGAAATCTAATTGATAAATTCAAATATGAATGGATGACAAAACGATACCACTAATGATTACATTTAAAATTTAAAAAATATAACTCTGGCACTTGATCATTTTAGAAACATTAGAAAATTGCTGTATCCTTTTCCAAAAGTGTAGGTTGCGTCTTCAGGTATTAAATCCAGAAGTTTTGCTCTCTACTTCAGTATTCACACTAGTACTATTTCTACTGAGGATGCTCTCCGAAGAAGAGGACGAAACGTCGGGATGTAATATCCGAAAGACACGGCCTAAAATGCAGGAAAATTATTTAACAATTTGTTAAAAAGAGTTTAAAGTTGAGTAATATAATATATTAATGAAATGTGCTCTAAATAATGAATATTTATATATCTGAAATTTAGATTTTTCAGTTCTTAATGTGATATGCATTTTAAATTGTGAAATATAGACCATAGGGAACTCTGGTCTTAATATCGACACTATCATCATCTTAAAATCAAATATATACATCTCATTCAAATTCAGAGATTAAAGCAGGTAATCAACATTAGTCCAATCTCAATAGTGGCTGTAATTTACGATTCGGAACTAACACAAAACAATAAATCCACTCTCAATAATTCATCACCATTGAACCGAACTCCTCCAAACTTCATTCATCACGACATTTTTTTTTTGTTGTTCCCGCACTTAAACCTATTACTCTCCTCTCCAAAAAATCAATCCGACATTACCCTTTCTCGAACAAGAAAAAAAAACAAAGAAAATCCCTGCTGTCACACGGAAAGAGCAAACTTCCATCCAAAACAGCCCATAATCCATAAAACTATTAATAAAAAACATGTCCCTACAAGTAGCACGGCCTGGGCATATCTGCATCCCAGTCAGGGCCAATCAAAAGAAAATCTATTTCCTGCAGGGTCCAGAGATCCGATCGCATAAAGTCATTAAGACTACCATCTGACAGTGATAAATGAAGCCGGCTGCCGGTGGAGCCGATTGAGCGTTGACGAGTCTCAACTTCTGGGGGTGTTTCAAGTTCTCGGCTATCGGAGAACCGCCTTTTAAAGGGGTTTGCTGCTGGAAGGGAAGTTTTAATGACCTAAGAACAAGGGCTTTTGTGAGAAATGCTAATGCTGCTTGGGGGTGTTGGGTTGGTTGTTTGGGGGAGGTTTTGTGATTGGGTCTGGATTTTTTGGTGTTAATGAATGGAGTTCGGTTCGTTTTGGGAGGGGTTTAAATTAAAAGGGTTGGGTGAATAGGAAGCGTTCATGTGCGTTGTGGGGTTCTAAGTAGTTCTTCAATCCGTGTGAAGAAGGTACCACATAGTATAATATCGCATATAAAGGGTATCTGTCTCCGATATGATCATTTAAGTAACAAAAATCAATATCATACAAAACACGTTTGACGCTTAGTTTGGGTAATAGTTGGTGGTATAGTAACTTTCTCAAATCTTTTTCGTTAGAAATTTTGATTTCTTCGTCATCATTATACCGAAATGGGATAGTAATCCTACATATTTTATACCATATTTTAAATTTAATGAAAAGTAGAATCAAAAGTTTGAAAAAATAGTTAAAATCGCAAAATATTTTATTTTCATCTAAAAATTACTATAACAATCGCCGACAGATACATAGCCATCCAGAAGTAATTAAATATGCATTAAGTTGTACCCACGTTAACGAAACCAGATTCAAAAACACCGATTAGCTACAGACACTTCAAGAACGTATCCGTAGGTAAAACACCCCATGGTGTACGAAGGTACATCATTCAAGGTTTGCATTCAAAATTCTATTAAAAATAATAGGATTGAGATCTAGCGACTTCTAATATCAAAACTAAATAAACTCTTGGTGATTCACCAAGTAATTCCAATTTAATTATATCATCATTAAAGGGAATAAAAATATTAATGTAGTGAGGAACTAAAAGTAGCTTTGATCATCTAAAAACAATACATGTATTATACTTATTTAAATTTTGATTAAAAGGAGCTCATTTCACGTTATCAACTAGATTGAATTTGTTTACATTCAATATCGACGACCAATTCAAATTTATTATGTTTATTTCCGAATTTTAAAATTCAGTGTTTGAATGTAGAACTGTGATTATGTACAACAGTCTCCCCCCTATTATTAGTTATACTCTTCATTTTATATTTTTAAATTATGTTATAAACGTTCTCTTTTTAACATACACTTATTAAGATACCCTAAATAAATAATAAATATTTTACTTTTTACAAAAAGAAATTTTGTGACTACAAAATAAGTCTCATGATTTCAAGTATTATAACTTAAAAACGTTTCGAAAATATACACGAAATTAAGATAAATATTTATAAAAATCAAATCGCGATCGTGGTACAGAAATATACAAAAAGTTCAAAAATAAAATATTCCCGATAATACGCATCCCAGAATTCCTAGTCCACAGGATATCACAGCCGTATAATCTTTCACATCGGACAAAAGGGTCGAAAATTCTCCCAGCAGGGACTATTTCCTTTCGCCAGAAAGTCCGTAAGCCATCAAAAAATAGAGAGCAGAGGAGAAATAGGAGCCGAGTGACTCTCAGAGATTGCTCACTGTCTGTTTGAGGCTGGAGATTAAGAACTTCCCAACACAAAAGTAAATCGAGGAAGGGTTTTGTGAGATCAGAAACTCCGGGTAAAAACAAAAACCATATTTCTTTTGTAAACAAACTAATACCCGAATGAAACAACCGGGGGATTCCAGTTTTGGGCGGTAGTTAAATCCAGAATGAGACCTAAGACCTGGCGCTTAATGTTAAGCCTATTACTTGGAGGAGTCGAGTCGAATGGAATTGGATGCGGTGAAATTTTACTTGCAATGTTAAATAAAACGAGGTTTTCCCACTTTCGTTTTCTTATACTGTACTTAAGTGAGGCTTAGGATGAATTAAAAATGTACCCGCTTTTTTGGTGAAGAGATGATTACTTATGCATGAGAAAAAAATTGTGTTTATTTTTCTTTCGTGTAGTAAAGTTAATGGAGAGATGGGAAAACAGTGTTTGAATATTTTTCTTTCCTCATTTGTTTTTTTTTTACATACAAAGTAAATGGAACGATAGAGTCGTGTTTAAACACAGAGTTAATAAATGTGTGGATAATTAAAACTTATTATATCGTTACGGTTTTAACTCTTTTATAAACAAAAATAATGTGTTAAACAAAAGAAATATTTTGTAGCTATTGCACATTGGAAACTATACGAATTGTTTCCCCATTTCTTCTATGTTTTCAGTTTAGTTTCAAATTTAGTTACATAACTTTTCAAGGTCAAAAAAGTTACAAATGTAATCCATTTAGATGATTTAGATTTTTATTTGCATTAAATAGGGTATGAATTAACATTACATTTTTCTTGGAATGTTATTTTATTTTAGTATTTTCACTATTTTTTTTTCATTCTTAGAAAATTATATCAAACGAATTCCATGAAAATTCTAAAATAACTATGAAGCGTCGATAACTTAATGCTGTTGTGTGGAAATCTAATATAAAGACACAAAGCGCATAAATGACGGACCATCTCAAAATTTCTCACATCTTTATTCTTCCCCCCCCCACACACACACACTGATTCAGAGCTGATCACTGACTTATTAGAGTTTTATACATACGCAGACTCGTCATTGAAAACTGCAAGTAGGTATTGACGGCAGAGCGCTTGTCGGTGGGATAGCAAACCCTACAGTCCAAAAGAGAATATATTTAAGTATTAAAAATTTAATGAAATAAAATTCAATGTCAATGAAATTTCGTTTGATCTAATATAATTTTTATAATGGTAATTTTTACAAAGAATTAACCTGAAAATATTAATATTTATTTCCATTTTGTGAATATTTATTTATGTAAAACACATATTTTTTTATGAAAAGTGGAGTAATTAGAGAAAATATAAATTTGAGAAATTTCTTTTACATTTACGAATATTCTTTCTTAAATACCTAACTTCTATGTAACCTTTAAAAAAAGTAATTCCCTTTAGTAAATAAAATTTTATCAATAGTTTATAGTAAATTTCTCTCTATGTATCATAAGATGGGTTACATTCTAAAACAAGTATTTTATAACACAATATATTTTCTTTAGAAACTGTAATTAAATTTAAATTATCTCTTCTAATTGAATATTTGTTTTCAGAAAAAGTTGTTAATTGTTGAATGTTTACGGTTTTAAGGCTTCGGAAAAATTAAAGCCATAAAAATTATTTTCTACCTTCAGTAGAACAATAGAAAACGTTTTTGGGTAGTAAATAAATATTCTAATTCGCAATTTTCCTTGAAAATTGAAATTCTAACTTTAGATTCAGATTTTTCAGAAAACGTATTATTTTTTCACGAACTAACAACTTGTATTTTTCATCTGATTTAAAGAAATTAGAAATAAATTTAATGAAATACCGACGAATCTCCTCAGTTACCCGATCCCATTTCACCCGAAGAAATCCACGTCCAGAATAGATCCACCCAATCATCGGGGCATGATTAAAAACAACAGGATGTAATGAAACTCTCAACCTCTCCTTCCAAAAGACAAAAAAGAACAGCAAAAGCAATAAATCCATAGCGTCACATTTCATTTTATGGACTGCATCACAGAAAATTTAATAAATCGGTTATCATTTATACAAAAAGCAATTCGCATTCTTGCGATGAGTCCCTACAATTTAATTGAAGAAATTCTTTCATCTCCTATTACCGACTGACTCTACATATTGGAATTTATTGAAACTCCACACGAAACAGAAAGTTAATTAAATCTCCAGGAAAGGGGGCGAGAGGTAAATGTCAGATGCGCGGCATTATCCTGTGCAAAATTTTCTAATATAGCATAAACTTCAAAGCTCTCCCGGATAGAAACACAATTCCCAGCGTCACGGGATGGTATAGATATATCTCGTCTCGACTTTCGAAGCCGATTTTTTGGTCTTTCTTTCGAAGCGCTCTCTCACTTTCCTTCCAGAAAGGGTACTGGAGGGGGAGATCGAGGGACGGCAAAAGAACCGGGCGTAATAAGCTCTTCGAAAGTGGAGATTTCAGTCCGCTCGAAAACTCCTGACAATGCCAGTTTCCAGGAGATCTTGCCGGGGACTCCAACTCAAATTTTGCCACATTTCCGTAGGAATATTTGAAAGGGAATGGGGAAAAAAAGAGTGATGGCAGAGAGAGGGGAAAATATTGATCTCGAAAGGGAAAAGTAAGAGGACCGTGCAGTGGGGGTACTGTAAGCCTTCCATACATGTCTTCCTCTCAACCGTTTCTAATGATCTTAGCCAGTGCTTTTTGCTCGAATGGTTGTATTTTCCGAGCCTCTCCCCAGTAGAAATACATATCGCAATTACTTTGTGACTTCGGGATCTTTTTTCTCGGGCTGCATATACTCTGTGGAAGGAGATCCTTTTGAAAGGGTATCGAATTTCTTTCCTCGAAGAAGTTTTTTCGTCCTTTCTTTTTATCATTCGCATTACAATGACTGAGTTTCTGGGAAAGAAATGCCTTAAAGAAGGTAAACGACAAAAGAGAGGAGCACTTTTGGTCTTTCTTATTTGGTTTTATGAAAACTTTTCGCTGCCCAAGTTCCGAGGCTCTTAATGTGTTCAATAATGAACGAGTGAACGGCGTTTAGCAGGGAAAAGGCAATATTGCGGCAGAAAGGGCTATACGAAAAACTTAATTTTTATCAAATATGTTACTTTTTCTTAAATTGCTTTAATCCTATAGTAAGCTACTAGGGTTTTAAATTGATAATTATGATAACGGGGAAAAAAAATCAAAATCGGATAAAAGTTTTTATTTTCCACTCTTAATAAAATCGTCAAAAATGTATAATCGCTTGGCGATCTGAGAAGAAAATAATTAAGTTTTAATAATCAATTTTATCATAATTTCAGTGAAAATAATTGATAACAGTGAAAATAATTTTTATCACTTGAAAGATAGTCAATTCAGCAACTTAGAGATATCTCGATTATTTTAAAATTATTCGTTATTATCACAGTGTACGCCGCTAACGAATGCAAATTTTATCGTCGCTGCTTAAGTAGCGATCTGCATTTCTTAAAGTCATCAAAAACATAATTTATAGTATAGATAATTGTGTAGTATAGGTATACTATTTTAGTGTTTAGTGTTAGTATGTGTGTTATGCATTTATGTAAGTAAATGTCGAATTTAAATAATGAATATATGACTAGAAAAGTATTATCAAATGTAAATTTAATCATATTCACTAAATTTTCTATAATGAAGTTTAAATGAATGGTTTATAATTACATTTTTTCTCTTTTAAAATAATATTACTTATAGTAAAATATCTGTATTATATGGAGTTTGAGTCAATTTTTTGAAGTCTTCAATAGCACATGCAAAGCTGTATTTTATTTTAATTGAAATACCTCCGCCATGTTTGGTCAAAATATAAAATACTTAAAGAGCGGTAATTACTTTTAAAACTGAAACTTTCAATGCTGGTTTAAGTGCAGATAAAAGAATGCAACACATTTTAATGATAGTTTTTATAAGTTTTTGTTATGGAAAGAGATATAAAATTACGATTAAGGTATCGGATTTTTCTCGAGTGAAAGAACACTGAAAATAATTTTTCAGACGCCAAATGAGGTTTCAAGCCGAAGCAAAAGTGGAAAAACGTTTTTGGAAAGAAATTTTATCGAGCAAAAAAGATAACAATGCTTCAAACAAAAACAAAAAGACTATTAAGATAACGGTTTCCAGTTTCTTTGCGTGCAAACCTTCTGCCGCCGTTATAACCCAGGCGCGTTTTGGACTTCCCCATCGAGAAACACCTCTAAAAAACGGCATAAAACATACAAAGACGCTATTGAGAGTTCGTAACTTAATTTATTAACAACGGAGAGACGGCGACCGTATCTGCCATTATCTTGTTATTAAATACGAAGGGAAAAAATGGAGGAATATCTTTTTAATGTTAAAGCTTCCGAAAACGAGGCATTCTGATGGGGATGGGCAAGCTTATCTCGGATATTCTTTTGCAAACTGTACTTTCAACCGACAGTTTTTCTTACTTTAATTTCGGCGTTTTTTTTTATGGGAGATCTAAGAAGCATTCTTATTTTTCTTACTCTGATTTCACCCGACTGGGCGATAATGGATATCAGAGTCTGGAGAAACTGAATACCGTAGTCAGAGAAATGAGATATCTCACAGTGTGTAAATCTTCGTCGGAGCAAAAAAAAAGGGGAGTTAATAAAGTTATGAAGCACTCAGCAGGGAAGCTGAAATTCTGGCTTTCAAATGAAAATTGATCACATTCCCTTGGGTTTAATACATCACTTTTTTTCCTGTATGGTGATCGTCATTACCACAGAAAGGGAAGCTGCGATTCTCTGGATCTGGGTAATTTTCGAGAGCGATTTAGGTCAACTTGGGCCTTTATACTTATCCCTGCCATTTGAATGTTTTGTTTGTTTGTGTGATGCATTAAGACTAAAAAATAGAAGAAAAAGTACACAAGAAAGTAAATTAAGTAATCGTCATAATGAGTGGAAGTCCACTGGGTTTATGTATTTTTTCTTTTCCTAATGTCATGCCTGTTCTTCCATGATCATTTTTATATTTTCTGTGAATCATAAAACAAGTGTTGTTTCTTAAGTTTTATTAATAGTATTTTTTCCAAAGACTTTTTTTAATTCTATGTGCCAGAGGTGGTTGATAATGTTTTAACTCTTATGCAATTGCGAGTAATGGAGTAGTGGTTGTGATTGCATTAATTTAAAACATTTAAAAATTATTATTTTCCTTTTTTAATACTTATCATTAAAATAAATTATTTTGACTCAAAAATAAAGGATGTGATTTATGGTAAAATTTGAATTTGCGATTCTTTTCTGGAAATTGATTCTATGCTATAAATCCTTCAAAAGTTTTAAAAGTTCCCGCTAACAAAAAATACAGAAATATTAAAATCACCAATCGATATTTTTCTCTTATGGGTTGGAATAAGTTCGCATGTCCTTATCCTATTATCATTCCTTGTAATGGGTTGATGAAATAAATTCGTATTTCCTTAACCTAAATATTTCCAAGTTTCATACTGATATTGAGATAGTTCCACCAAAGTTAGAAAAATAATTCTTCGGATTTAACCCAAAAACATTCACGTTACCTTACATAAGCACCTCACTGTTTCATCTGACCCCTTATTTTGATATTATTTAAAACCATGGAAAATACTAACCTGCTTCTGACTTCGTATTCTCATAAGGCAGAAATCATCACATGTCTGTTCCAAATATAAAATCAATTTTCAATCTTTAAAATATACTACGGCTTTTTTTTGTAAATTGTAAACGGAAAAGCCATTTCCCTGGGAAAAAATGGATTCTCCATGTGAATCTGGACAGGGCAGCCGAAAGCAGGTTTTGACAAAACAATCATCGCAGAAAAATAGTGTGGACCGAAAACTTATTTCCTTCGGACGTGTTTCGCTAGCTTTTGGATATATTTTGTTTAAACTTTTTTTTTACTGTGGAGTGGGAATCCATTTTCTCTAAGACCACTGATACGCTTTTGTTCCATAGCTGAGAGAATATTAGGTTTGGGTAACTGTAAAATATCAAGAATCGTGTTGACTTGTAAAGTACACTCATTGAAGTAATAGTCTTAATAGTAGTAATAGCTTGCTTTTAGTTTATTGTGGATTGTCATCATAGGGGTTTAGTTTGAGAATTCATTTGAAACAATATTTAAAATTTATAACTACACCTTTTATTGACAGATTTTTTGTTCAAAGAGATACACCTAATAGTACATTGTAGATTTTTTAAAAAAAAATAACAGCTGTAATTTATCAAACCTGTAGTACTGAATATTTTTTCATAGCTTCATAGGCATGTCAATAAAATGACATAATGTAACTAAGAATTTTATAAAAATAATTCAAAATATCTTTAGCGTTACACAAGATATTTGTTTGCCACTAAATTTAACTTAATATTTTTTCTCTATTCCTATAAACTCATTATTTTTATTCAAAAATTGTTCTGATGCATCTCTGGTGTTCATAAAACATAAAGAACTCATGAAAAAAAAATTAATTTTTTTTTATAATTTTTATTACGAAATGGGATAGTTATTGAAAAAAAAAAGAAAAAGGTAGAAATCCAAAAAAAAACTTCTGGGGTACAATTTTATCCATGCATTTTTCTTTTCAAATGGCGATTTTTCAATATGTTATTATCTCTCAGTTTTTAACCTTTGGAAAGCGTTTTCAAAACGCGAGGCATGCTAGGCGCGAATGTCCCCGTAGTGTATATATATTTCCCTACATTATATTTCTAATTTTCATACGTTTTTCATGAAGGCAGTATCGTGAGGTTAGAACTTTCCCCTCTCCTCTTACATATTTACAGAATGATCCCTCTATTTCAAAAACTGAAATTATAATAATATATTTTTGAATAAGGAATTATTTTATCACGAATTTATAACATTTTAATCATCGAAATTAATTATTTATTTTATCAAACCAGACACAATTACTAATTATTTACGGGGATGATCGATAATGCCTTTTACTCTTTTAACTGGTTTTAGAATACCGATATTGGTTTTTGAACCAGAATGGCAACAATCCAACATTTCGGAACGTCAGAAATATTTAATCATTTACGTGTCAGGCAGGCCCAAAAAGTAATGATTTACAGTTTCGGCAAAGGCAATGCTACATACGTTGGCTTGGAATAAGAAATGTCCCATCTTTCTGACGGTTCTATTCCTGACAGTTTCAAAACCTATTTTTAAATAAGTGAAGAGGTTTTTTGACGTAGCTTTAATATCCTTCGAGAATTCTAGGAAAAAGGATAAGACATTGTGCGACATGTCAACAGTTTTTTTTTCAGGGTGTCATTCTCAGTCGTGTGTAAAATCTTTCTACTTGTGTTTCAGAATTCTAAATAGTATTCATTTTTTATTTGTATTTCTAGAACATATTTCAAGTTTTATTCATTTTGCTAAGTATTTGAAAAACTTTCGATGATTTTGACATAGCGTGGTTTGTATATTTAGTAAAATAAATGTGTGAACTGTTAAAGTAAATGGTTCTCTTTTTATAATTGTTACTTTAAAAAGTTGAATAAAAATGGAAGGGTTGAAAACCTTTTTAAATCCAGTTGAATAGAATAGTGCAATGTTCTCCTCGTTGCAAATTAAATAAATGATATATCTTTTTATCACTAAGCTTTTAGGTTTACCATTTACCATTTATATATTTAAGATAATTCAATTACAGTATTTTTTTTTTAAATTCCATGAGGCTCTTTTTGGAGGTTGCCTTTCGTGATTTAAATTGATTGAACAAACCATAGGAATGTGCGATACACCATGAAGCTAATTCCAAATTAGGTATCCCTTAACCCTGCTGCACTGCTCCGACTTGCTACGCGCATGTACTGTTGGGGTCAATATGACCCCATTCAAAATAATATCACTTCTACCATTAAATGAAAGGTTAAATTTTGGAAATAATCATATCTTAAGTTGTATAAGTATATAATATAGTATATGAATAAAGCAATAAATTAAACATACAAATTAAAAACAAATGAACAACTCAAAAATACTTAAATGAAAAGTTAAATTTTGGAATTTTGGATATCTTAAGTTGTATAAGTATATTTTAAATTATATTTAATAAAATCTTTGAATAAAGCAATAAACTAAACATACAAATTAAAAAAATAACAAAAAACAAACATCCCAAAACTTTGCATTTTCACATATCCCAACCGTTTGGTCCAGAGGAGTTTATTTGCATGTGCCTTCCTGACACGTGGATCAAACACAAAAGAAAACGAGAAAAAAAATAAACATAAAAAGTTCGAAAAGGAATGTTTGAGTAGTTATTTTTGTTCGTTTCCGTTGAATGATTCCAAGAAATATGGAAGTGTGAAGGCACAAGAAAAAATACTAGAATTGGGTCATATTGACCCCAACAGTACATTAAGAATAAGTTGAAAAATTTTGGTTGTAAATAAAAATAAATGAAAATCATTCAGTGTTTACGTATTTATGCCCTTTATCAACAAGGTCATGCAATTTCATGAGAATATCTCCGGGGGTCTCCTTTTTATGAGCAAATGAAAAGAAAATTTGGGTCAAATAGACCCCAACAGTACAGCAGGGTTAATTCGAACAGTTTTTTAACCATTGCGGACTCACAGTCGATTTTGCTGCAATTTGATTCTATAAAATGGAAAAATATGACTTATACAATAGAATTCCAAACTAGAGAAACTTAATGCTAGTTGTAGATGACACCTGTGCGACTACGAATCACATAGGAATCGAGGTCGGAAACACAACGACCTTGTGAATGATCCTGATTAATACTATAAGATCGGATTATACCAGCGAAATCATATCAGTGTATCGGATGTATTACTTAAAACCAAAATTAGAGCTGAACTCAATTGCAATTTCTCAATTTTAAAGTCTTATTTAAGTCGTGACCTACTTTAAGCTTATTTTAGGGCTTAAGACTGGCAAATTTTTCTAGAGTTTCTTATCGTCTTTTTTTGTAATGAAAGCCGAAATTGAACGATGATTTTACTGGTTTTAATCCCATTTTAAAGGGCTAGGTATCAATTTTACTCCGGATTTTTTATTCAACCTTCAATCTCGCTTTAAAAAACCCTCAGGTCATTCGGGGTGCGTTTCTGACCCCGATCCGATGTGATTCCTTGTCGCCTAGGTCTCCCCTACAAAGTACAACTGGTACCAACATGTTTCCCTAGTTTTGAATCATCCTATATTTTAAGTCTTTCAAAACCTCATGAATTAATGCGAAAACTAATTTTTTTTAATTTGAAAAATAACTTTAAAAATATTAAAAACTACCAGTTGTCTAAAAAATATTTTATTTCGTGAAAAAATATGGTGTAAATGAAACTTGTAGTCATTTAAAGGGAGTTTATATAGCTCCTCTTTTTAATATTCGTTATACACAGAGAAGGATATCGATTTTAGTAAAGATATGGTTAAGAAACAAATCCAGCTACACAGTACTTCTCAGAGCAGCACTAAAGGTAATTTATTCTAAGTAGGTTTCTTGCATGAATTACTTTACAAAGTTCAAAAATGTAAAACCGGGAGTTTCTTCCCTCCCTTGTTAAGGCTTGGAAAATTTTCAAAGAAATGTAGGTTAAACATCTGCGATCGCATCATCAATTCTTCTTATTCCAAATAATTGCATCCCGTTATTGCACTCGAAAAAGAAGATTCTAGAATGCATAATGCATGATTTGTCCACCACTTTTTTGAAAAGAGCTCAGCCTTAGGAAACTCTCGGAGAATTCCTTGAGGTTCTTCACTATGCAGAATCTATTTGATGTTCTCTTTTCTTTTAACGATCCCACTGCTCTTTTTACTTCACCGCTGAAAGTTCTTAGAACAAGAATACGGAGAGAAGTGTAAAATTGAGAACAGTTAAAGAAAATTCAATTTAAGCTCCTTACTTCGAATGCAGCATTAGAGCCGAGTGCATAATGGAGAGGTGTAAATTAGCTCTTAGGTAGTACGCACTAGAAAGTTTCATTCACAAATGGTTCGGGTATTTTTTAAGCATATGGAAAACGTATGGAACATTGGTGTAATGCTTTTTACCACATTACGGTATGCATTTTTTAGTTATAATTATGCTTATATATTTCAGATGTTGAACTCAATTTTAAATAGTTATTTATTAAAGATAATTTGTAACAAGTTAAGCTTAATATTATGAATTAGTACCTATAAAAACTGTAAGAATTTACAGAGTGTCTGCCCAAACACTGCTTATAGTAGATATTGCTAGGGTGGAGTACATATAAAATGTTCAAAAAACTATACCTCTACGACGATTTTTTTTTAAATGTGACTTCAAATCTGATATCGGATATGACGTCATACATTTTTCTGTTGCAAATTTTTCTATGCGTTGTAGACAGGTATAGGTCTTTGAGAATATTAACCGGTAGAAACCTGGTTGGGCGGACTGGTTAAAGCATCATGTTTAACAGGTTATTGTTATTACTTACTATGGGCTTGCTATTTATTTTATTAATTCTATTGATGGCAAATTGCCAGAGAAGGGATATGAAATTCTTTATTATTTTGTAAATACACAAGCAGAATTAGGTAGACTTTATCTACTTACAAGTAGCATACAGTGATATTAGCTACTAATTGAAACTGTATTTAGTTTTTAATATGACTCTCGTTGTACCATGAATATTGACAGGGTCTTAAATCTTAAATTATTATATGATGCTTCGTTATAAAGATGTTTCAATAAATACTGAAGAGTAAGGAAAATAGAAGAGGAAATGATCCTTTGATGGCAAGTGAAGAGAATTCATTTCATAGTATATATTAGTTGAATTACATAGCTACATAAAGACTCCATTTGTAAGTGTGTTGGAATAAGTGTAAGTGTTCTTCAAGAATAATTTGGTTGAATAATCTTGTCAGAGAATAATTCAGAATCAGTCACATAATAATTTACCTCTGAAATCTGAACCACTCTCCCAAAATAGCACTATAGAGCATTTTCAATCACATGACTCGGACCTAACAACGGCCTTAGCAACAGAAATGTTACAGTTTTTTGCCCTACAGAGGTTAACAGTTACAGAAAATGACTGGCCGTGGAATTCTTCTATTGGAGCATTTACAATCACGTGACCCCATACTTAAAACCCACTTTAGCAACAGATAAACACCAGCCTTAGCAACAGTTAAAAGCCCTACAGAAGGTACACAGTTAAAAGAAAATAACCGGTTGTGACGTCACCTGAAAACACTCTATATCAAGAAGGACACCCAATCGACTTTAAATTTTTACTAGTACTTGAAGAAAAAAATGGTTTTACGTACACTTTAAAATACGATCTTCCGGTAAACACAAGATAACCAAGCTTTTATAATAGTTTCATAAGCACTTTAAGCAACAAAGAGCAATCGATCCTCAACAGAAAACGTTCCCCCATACCCAAAGAACTAGGCAAATAATTCGCCTTCTCTTGTAGCATCGGAAAAACAACCCCTGATTAATGAATCCAAGAGGAAATGGAATTAATTGAATGGCGCGGTGGCATCTGAAGAGACAATTGTGGGTGCCTGGTGGTATTATGAAACTGTGGACGATCCAATTTGGTGCCTTTTTTCTGCTGCCTTCTATGTTGCGTGGTCAATTACTAAAAGGAAGGACCACTTTGGGTGGAAGGGTTGAGTGACTTCCATTCTGTTTTGGTTCTGCAGAGATGGATGGACTGCATGGAAATTGGATGGGGTGGGAGATGGATGTTGATTTTCAGTGTGAGTGGGTGCTGTAGGCTTGAATTAAATAAATATATTAAGGTAGGTTAATGACTTAATACTTAAAACTAAAATTTATCTTGTGTCTTATACACAGGATATAATACACAAAACTTATTTTTTGGTAACGCGTTATCCACCGGCGGTAAGTAAGTTCCACTTCAGCAACTTCAAAACTTTTTATTGATTTTTTTTAGAAACTGTAAGAATAACTTTTTATAGTAATTTTCCTTTCATGTCATTGTGGCCTGTTTTGTTAGTCACTTGTACAATTTCAAAAGCCATCTTGAAAATCCAGCGTAAAGGGAAATCTAGATTCTAACTAAAGATGAGTTTTTGGTTGGAAATGGAAAAATACTTATAAAAACTTGTTAAACATATTTTAAACATTAGCACTAAACACAAAAAAATATGGACATTCATTTACAAAAATACATTTATTTACATTTTTTTTAGAATTTTAAAAAATGACTAAATTTTATTTTAGATTTATTACAGTTATCGACCCTCGAAAATTTAAACATAGGCGGAATAAACCCTATTCTAAAATTTTACTAGGTCCACTGCAGATATTTTACCAAAGAAGTTATGGGTATTTAACTAACTGGGTATTGACTAAAATAATACTATTTTTTTTTAAATACAATCTTCTTATAGCTAGTTGAACGTAATTCAACATTGTGAAATTTATAGGTAAATAAATTACAACACAAAATTGAAATAAAATAATACATTCGAAACAAAAAAAATATGCGAGAACAATTATTCACACATTTTAGTAGAAGAAACTATTAACGTAAACTTATTTTCTTCAGCACTAAACAATCAAAACAACAAAAGTACAAAACGTCGCAATTGAAATCGGAGCCTTTTAACATCCATCTCGAAAGTTCTAGAAAATCCCCTTTTTCACTCCTTACAAAAGTTTCTCAGGAGGAAATCTCTGTATTCGTCTGCTTCCGAGAGTGTCCCATAAAAAAAGGAGAAACGACGCGGATTTTAAAAAATGACACGGGGGTCAAAAAGCGAAATTGTTCGTAGACGCCGTGTATTTTCCCCTCCTTGTCAACAGCTCGGGAGGTGCTTTCCTCTTGACAAATGAAAGGGTTTCTTTCCAGGAAAAATTCGGGGAAGCTCTGGGGGGTTGCCGGAACAGGTTCAGATCGCCAATCAGGGGGATGGGGAGGCAATTCGATTTATTTACGGGTGTAATT
Source organism: Tetragnatha montana (assembly GCA_963680715.1). Classification (NCBI taxonomy): domain Eukaryota; kingdom Metazoa; phylum Arthropoda; class Arachnida; order Araneae; family Tetragnathidae; genus Tetragnatha; species Tetragnatha montana. Next base: position 14,816,882 of record OY796685.1, read on the forward strand.
TAGTTTGGGACGCAAGGGAGAACGAAGACACTTGTTACTTTCTTGGTGTTTTTAAGTAAAATGTGGTGGCATGTTCTTTTATTGGTGTTAGTAAATATAAGGTCCCAGTTAATATAAAGTGCATGCAAAACCGTTACTTTTCAGGTATTTTAAGTTGATATTAGGTGCTATATTCTCCTAATTATGTTTATATTAGTTAAAGATTAATAATACGTAAAGGCGTGCAAAAACTGTATTGTAGGGCGTTAATGGTTTGATCTCATCAGTGCAAGTAAAAATGTATATCGCATTTTAATTAAAGAACGATAAGTATGGCGTATATGGGGACAGTTAAAGATCAACTCAAATGAGTTGCTGTGTTGTGATATATAAACTGAAATTGTATTCTAAAAATCCGTGTGATGCCTATAAAGTTTACATTTTTACTGATAAAATTATGAAAATTTTTTATTACATTTGTACGAAATAGAAAGTATAATCGACACAACAGTAAGAAATGTAATTTAACTGAGTTTTTGAAGGAAGAATGTATGAAATTGCTTTCCTTTCACCACTTTTATGAGTTGTTATCCACATAAGTACAATGAGATTATAATATGATTTTAATGAAATTTCCTATACTATAGAAAAACCAACATGGGCAGGGCATATAACAAATTGAAGCATAAAAATATATAATGGTGATTTACTCTTTATTTAAAAGAGTTTGTTACATTTTATGTATGTCGGGAATATTTTCGTGGTATTGTTGGAAATTCAAACATCATACCTTGAATATAAAGTAATTTAAAAATGGCTCGTATGCTCCTCAAAAATTGATTGGTAGAATATTTTTATAGGAATGAATGCCATATATTTTTTCATTACAATCATGAAATAAGAACGTTTCCTATAAAATGGAAATGTGAAACGATGCAAACCATCTATTGAGAATAACATTTCCTTACAAACCACTCAACCGTAGAGTAAAGATCAGAAACATACCAATAAATAATTATATGAAACTAACCAGTTAATATATTACTACGACCATACCGCTCAGGCAGACCATAAAAAGGGGAGCATAGGCCCCTAAAGTATAAATGAAATTTAATAACGCCCAGATAAGACAGCGTTTAGTACCGAAAGGAACCAAATAAACCGAGATATCGCCAAACATGGCAGCCATTCCCCCATCTCATCTAGTAAGACCAAAGTGAAGCTGAAACTTTATGATCCATCGACCGACGTATTGGCAATCCGCACTGCCTTCATGAAAGGTCATAAAACTGCTAAGGGCTGAAGCACAGCTTGCTCAGATTTATATTTCATCTTTTTTTTGTTTGGGGAAGGGGCCTTTGCCTCCATCTGTATGTCAGGATCGGGTTATGAGATTTTTTGACTGTCATCGGTTCAGGATGTGATTGGAGTAGCAGTTTGTTAACCAAAGAGTGCTGGAAGTAATGAATTTTTGAGACTTTTTTTTATGTCTTTCCTTCCATCAACTTTTATTATCTTTTTCCTCCGCTACAAAAAAAATGCCCCGTGCAAATGAATTTATTTCCCCACTTGGGGACATGCCTATTAATTCTAGCCAATAAAGTTTGGAATAAGGAATGTAATTAAATATTTTAGATCCGTTTAAGATTTCCTTTCGCTCGTGTAGAGCTGGGGTTGGAGCTAAGTCATGAAGAAAGTAATACATAAAGTTTTATTTCAAACAGTCATATTGCCTTAGAATTTTTGTCATTTTTATGTACTAAAGTAAACTTTAATTCACATATTAAAATAGTTTGATTACTTTTATCATATGATTGGAAGAATAACCATATGTGTTCTTCTGTAACTTATACTTTAAATAATCCTTCTGTAAAAATTTAAGAAATAAGTTTTAATGTTTTTCTTGAATCATCGTATCAATCGATAGAATCATCGATCGGAAAAATTAGTAGTAATCCTCAATTACGGGGAGAAGTAGAATGTAATATTTTCTAAGAAGGAATTAAGTAAATATGTATTCTAATATATTAGAATTCATTGAATGAAATTATAATTTTTCTAATTATTTTAGTTAAAAAGATTATTCAAATCAAAAATGTTGGTTAAAAATGTTTAAAATTGTTTTGCTATAAAAATAACATGTTTAATATTCTTTAGTTTTTAATATAATAACACTTTAAATAGAAAAAAAATGAAATTATTTAAAACGTGTCAGTTAAAAATATTATAATTATTATGGAAATAAGTATAAATTTTCAATAGTATTTAGGATGAAATAATATGTTGGTAAAGTTTGAAACACATCGGGAATCGTTTACTAACTGCCATTTAGAATATAAAACTGCCCTTATGTCTAAACCTAAACTGTATAGTATAATCCCTTAAGATTATCAGTTCTAGGGTTGAAAAACAAATTTATATTGTTACTTTTCACGATTTAAACTAACAATGCAATAACGATGCTAGTTTTGTAACCATTTAAATCATCGAATCCGTACTCTAAAAAACCCCTGAAACTTTTCATCCAATTTGGAGCAAAAGAACCGTTTCATAAACCCCTCACAACGAAGTTTTAACAAGATACGATTTTATTGCTTCAAAAAATATAAAACCGATCTTTTGTCTATGATATTGTTGAAAGCGAAAAATCCAAAAAGCAAATAATCGATCCATGGCCACCGGAGGGTGCAGTTAAATCTCAGAAACGATTTAAGTTCTTTACTGAAAAGGTGCTCCCCAAGGATTACGGAGTACGATCCCGGCTGCATTTATGTGACTATATTTTTCTATTATTTGGCGAGGCCGTATAGATATATCAGGGAGGAGAGTACATAACTCCAGGATATCTGCCTAGCACAGACGAAATTTTATTGTTATCCTGTAAGGTTTAAAATGGGAACTCAAATGCTTTATGTCAAGGACACAGCGTTGGAGGGCTGTTGTTTTATGATCAAACAAATTATCGGAGATGGTTTTTCAGGTGGAGAATTGGCTGGGAGTAAGTACAAATACATTGATTTGCTGAATATGCATAGAAAATATTTTTGTTTAGGGTTTGAGAGGAGCAGTTATTTATAATATCACCATCAATTGTGTTCCATAGAAAAAAGAGTTTGCTTCCAACTTTTGTGATTTATATTATTTTTTATTTTGAAAATTTTACCAAACTCGTTTTTGTTTCTCAACTTGTGTTAGTTATGTAAATTAAACCAGAGGTGAATCGGTGCAATGTTTGCATAAAAACAAGTTTTGTAAAAATGAGAGGATTGAATATATAAAACGTCCCTAAAAAGGGACGCTAGACGTTTATGAGCTGTTCGGGTTTGTATTAATTTTAATTAATGTTGAGTTTATTTGCCCATGTTTCATTATAATGTGTTTTTACTTTTTTTAATATGGTAAGACAACTAAGCTAACCAAGAGTAAAAAATAAATACTGTTTGGTCACATTTCTACAATATAATACCTAAACTCTACATTTCATCCTTAATTACATAAACGTCAAGCAAAGAATAAATATATATCTTAAAAAGTTTGAATTTTTATGATCATCTGTTTAAAACCTAAATTTATAGACATAACTGTAAAGTTATTAAAGGAGTATAATGTAACTGAAACTAACCAAATTATTCTTCATAATTTTAAAAAAAAAATCTTCTGGGTTGTTTCTCATAACGCTACATTTTTATTTATGGTCCTATGTCACAGTAAATAACAATTACATTTTCAAAGAATTTGTTAACATTTTCATCACAGTCTTTATTACTGTATTCAAACAACTGGGTACTACACCAAAAGTAGAATTCCGTTCTTTACCAAACTCTTATCCATCCGTAGACATTCTCGGTTGGAAACCCAGAATGGGTCCCAATGGACGCAATCAATGTGTTCCGAGATGTTTTTACTGCCCTTTTCGGAAATTTATGGGATTCAGAAAAGGGTTCCGCCATTTAAGACTGCCACATAGAACAGTTTTCTTTCAGAGGTGAGGATATTATCTTTAGTCAAAGAACAGAGTACTAAACATAAGGAATTAATATTTTCAACCTCTTATGGCTAGAAATAGGAAATCGGAGAAAATGCTTGCTTTTCCTGAGAGTTTTTGGTTTATTTAGTGAAGAAAATGTACAAATCGTTTATTTTAATATGGAGCACGCCAACAGATACACTTAACTGTCGATTTTATTAGAAGGTAAAATTTTTCATAAATTATAATAATGTAAAAATTAAAAGTACGCTTGTAATATTTATACTGATATGTGTATTTATATGTACCGAACCGACTTTTTTTCTGGCTACGTTGCTGGTATCATGTAAAAGATTTAACTCAACTTTTTTACCTTCCTGTGTTCCGGAATGTGAACATGATATTGTGACTTTTACAACTTAATATTTCGGAAAAGAAATATTGCAAATTGCACAAATAGAAATATTATGGGTTTAATTTTTTTTCTACCCCATGAAAGGTAACCCATTAGCTTACTAATGTTCATTTATAGAAAAAAAAGGTCAAAGTGATCCTATAGAGATTTAAAGTTTGATATATCCCAACAGAACTTTGCAAACCAATACAGGCCGTCTAACCGCCCGCTATAAAGATGTCATAATTCGTCTAGAATCTAGTAGCCCATTCTAAGATCTATTAACTGTTAACCCCTGTGTCAAAAACTGTCACATATCTAGTGAGGAAAGATGCGTCACACCTCACTCACTAAAAAGCGTTTTACGATTTAAAGTTGATTGATACATTGATATATTATTATATTTATGAAATATTTTCTAAATAACTAATACTTGAATTTATACGCCTTAACCCGTTGGGATAAGATGGGATAGCCCCAAGTCTGAATTCCTCACACCAAAATTCATCGAAAACGATAATACAAGTGCTTTGAAAGAATCTTTGAGGCTCCGTGAGAAATGGGAATATTTGCATTCGAGCAGGAAATTGTTGGGGAGAAAACTCTAGTTATTTTGGAATATAGCGTTGGTTAGAAACTCTGGTAAGGTACTGATAAGGATAGGGTTCATTATTCATTTTAAGGGATGGAAATGACGCATCGAAGTTGACGCGGGGTAGTAAGACGTATGACACAAGGTAAAGGTTACTCTATCCCTATAGCAACATTATTATATCTAAGAAATAAACATCGAATCAATTCGTCATTAGACATCATACCAACCCAATCTGATAACTATAACTCAATCACACCGCAAAAGCCATACATCAAAGGCACACCATTCTCTCCACCTCTCACAAGGAGAGGATCCCAACGTGTCATCACCGATTTGGTTCATTTTTGGTGTGGAAGTAGTGCATGACTAGGACATCAATTTGTGAAAATATTAAGAAGCAACTTTCAGAAATTTTGGAGAAAATCGCGATTAAAAATCTTTACATGCACTTAATATCTGATAAGATTCTCGACTTGCAAGCGGATCGTGGTGTAGCGGTAAGAGCTGTGATTCCCAACCCAAAGGTCCCGGGATCGAGTCTCGCTGCATACCATATTTCTTATTTTAATTTTCCACACAATTAAGAACACAGATATGAAATAAACTTATAATAATATTTAATTATAAATTTTAAAATATTTTTTCTTGTGCGTAAAATTTTTTTTGGTAAATATATAATATTTACAAACGGATCATAAAAAATTGGATTTAATAATTTATATTTTTGGGAAACAAGGAATGAAAAGATTTTTTTCAAAAAAATAATAATAATAATAATTTATATTTTTATATATGAAGTTTTACCTTAATTTATCCCTAACTATCAGAAAGAAAGTACGCAATTTTGTTATGCTAAAAGGATTTGTTATGTGTCTGATTTGATAGTTAAAATAAACATTTTTGTAGGTAAACATATAATATTTACAATAGGATCATAAAAATTGGATTTAATAACTATTTTTTTGGGAAACAAGGATTGAAAAGACTTCAAAAAAAATATTTAAAAAATGTTTCAAAATTGATAATTATAAATATAAATATGTACTACTTTATTTCATATCTGTGCTCTTAATTGCGTGGAAAACAAAAATAAAAATTATGGTATGCAGCGAGACTCGATCCCGGGACCTTTGGGTTGGGAATCACAGCTTTTACCGCTACACCACGATCCGCTTGCAAGACAAGAATCTTATCAGATATATAAGTACATGTTAAGATTTTTAATTGCGATTTTCTCCAAAATTTCTGAAAGTTGCTTCTTAATACTTTCACAAATTGATGTCCTAGTCATGCACTACTTCCACACCAAAAATGAACCAAATCGGTGATGACACGTTGGGATCCTCTCCTTGTCAGTTTGACGACAAGAGTGCCACGTATCGATCATACAAGGAAAGTATCCACTACTTCCCTATCCGAAGTCCCCTCTACAAAGATAGAAAAAAAAAGGAGAATAAGGAGGAAAAAGAGCAAAGGGTCCACGGAGAAAGAGCAAAATCAGGAGAGAGAGAGAGAGAGAGGGAGAGCCGATGGCCGTGATTTTCACCGTGCGTGACAGATTTAGGTACGGTCGAAGATCAGGAATCAGGAAAAACAGGAGAAAAACCTCACGCGACGGGATCAATAAAAGTGCATTATCTGCTGTCCGTTGGAGAAATGGATGTTTGGATTGAATGCTCCGGGAGATGTCACTGTTTGGAGGAGATTTTTATTTTTTTTGGAGGATTCGCTCGGGTTTTAGACGGAGAGAGAGGGATTTTTAGAGGGAGAGCTGCGGGAAATTATAGGGAATTTGAAGTGCTGAGGAAAGCGAAAAGTGGAGGAGTGTTGTTATAAAATTGTATGTTTTTGGAAGTGATGCTTGTAAGAAATAGCTGACACAGTATGATTATTTTGATTCTCTTTGTGCCATTTCTAGAGATAAAGAACAACTATTTTGTTTATTTAGCATGAAGTATGATATTGGAAGTGTATAAAAATATTTATTAACGCAATAAATAAAGGTACAATTAAAATAATAATAATAATAATAATAATAATAATAATAATAATTTTAATAATAATAATAATAATAATAATAATAATAATAATAATAATAATAATAATAATAATAATAATAATAATAATAATAATAATAATAATAATAATAATTTTTATTATGAAACATTTTCATCCTTTACATCCAATGAAAGAGAGAGATAAAAAAAAGCGACATTATATTGTTCACTAAGGGACCAAAATTGGCCCTTCCAAGTGAAACAAAAAGTTTTTCGATTTAACATATATAAATAAAAAGAAATTAAGTACATAAATATAAAAATAGAAATAATTACAAGACATGGCAATGGACAGCAGAGAAAAATATTACAGTTACTTTGTGGCTCTATACAAAAATACAACCCAATTGAAATAAAAGATAAGAACACACTAGAACATATGGACCAAGACAAATATATATAATATAAAACAAACGACGTTAGATAAATAAAATTAAACCTTTTAAATATATAACTTTAAATAAAGTTTAGTGATCACACATACATCTTTGGGAAAATACGGCTGTGTCATGTTGGATATCATTGGTTGAATTGACAGAACACTTAAATCAGTGTTTCCCAAACTTTTTCGGTCCATGCCCCACCAAATCCTTTCTGAATTTTCCATGCCCCCCATGTCCTTTATTTTTTCTAAAACCCTTCTTGAAAAGTAAATAAAACCTGGTGGGCTATGCTCAACCTGGGGGTCAATTTGATTGAAAATTTTCAAATTGCCCCCCCCTAAAAATTCGTGCGCCCCACGTTGGGAAACACTGACTTAAATCGACTTTTATCTGTCTCATAAACAACAAACCACAAATACAAAGGTTATATAGATGTTTTTACTATATGCAGTTTGGCAACGGCTTGAGAAATAGTTTGCAAATCTGTCACAATTCACCTTCGAAATCATTTTACTCATATCAATAAGTTTCATATCATAAATAATTCGACATTTCATGCGGCTCAGATGTTAAAATATAGTTGATTTTAATTAATTAAAATCTTTATAGAAACAAGTAATACATTCATGTCTAAAACAATTGCATTAATTGTTATTACATTAATGATATTATAACCTTTTTGAAATTACATGTTTTCAATTAATTAATTACTAACTAGATAGTAATTTCTTAATAAGATTGCATCCTTTTGTCCATGAAAATTTGCTTTTTATGTTTTGAAATCGACCTTTTTAAGAACAAAAGCATTACCTACTTTTATTAAAATGTAAAATCATGATAATTAACATTAGAATTTGTTTTCCTGCAATACATTTTATTCTGCAATTTGAAGCATTTACAGTGTCTCAGGATTGCATTCGCAATCCAACTTTCTTAGATGATTCTGAATTTTCTTTCAGAAAAAATAACTGTACTAAAAATCCTCTTACCTACCTCCATATGTATATCATGTGGTAGTGCTTTGGTATTTGGCCTCCTGTTGTATATCTCAATGGTGTTCCATAAAAATGTTTCCTTTATCCCATATCCTTTTATATCGTGATGACACGCAACGATATTAAATAGATGATCGGGGATCGGAGGGGGGAAGTTCGATGGGACCCCAGAATGGTTCATTGACCATATTCTAAGTTATGGTAATGTATTCAATTAACCTCACGCCAATGACAAAGAAAATGAAGTATCAAAAATATCTTTATCGATTAAACAATATCACACGAATAACTGCAGAAACTTTGGTTTTATCATCTAATCCTGGTTCTAGTATGTGTCAGAATATATAAGTTTTGGATTCAATGGAATTTGTAATATTTTGAAGGGTACAAAGTATCCTAAAAAAGATCACTGCAAACCCTTATTTCACAGGTTTCATTTTAATAACATTATAAGGACGCGGTATCATTGTCTCAGAGCTAAAAGTACTAGGTGTCCTCAAATATAGAGCATTTTCGATCACATGACTTGGACCTAACTACGGCTTTAGCAACGGCCGCTGTAATCCTGCTTCTTGTCCTCCAGTGACGTCATGTGAGAATGCTTCTATTGGATCATTTGCAATCACAAGACTCCGCCCCTAACAACCGCTGTAATCCGGCTTCTTGTCCTCCAGTGATGTCATGTGCGAATGCTCTATAGCAGTGTGGTCCAACCTTTAGTTACCCGAGGGCCAATTTAACTTTTTAAAGGGAGTGGAGTGCCACAGACAATCAAAATCGAAAATTACACATCTCTAGATAACACAGGCAAGTCAAGCTTGTTTCAACACTGGAACATTTATTTCGACTATGATTAGATTGGTTTCATTTAAGGATTTTCTCACTTTAAATAGGCAATGCAAAAATATTGGCTGGGTCATTAAAACTATTCTTATGTATGCAAGTGATATAGTTGGTGCGATATTTTAAAAACTATTTTCTTGATGTTCATATTTATTAAATTTAATTTAAATAAAAAATATTTCTTTCTTAATCGAATTGAAAATATGTTGTTAAAAGAATAATTAATCCAAAGTAAAGAGAAAAACCTTTCTTAGAAATTAGGCCATTCACAATGTTTTGAAAATGAAAGAGCAAGAAGTGTTTTTTAAGTTTACTGGTAAAAAAAGGTTAGAATAGGTTGGGTGGGTTTTTTTTCTCAAGAGGTTAGAAAGAAATTCAAAACTGAGTTGTAAACACATAGATAGACATATAAAACAACTGTCGCCCTGCAATGAACATTTATGAAATAATACTTATAGATTAAACTTTAATTACAACTCACAGCATCTACTGATTTTATAACTCCTTTCGATTTGATGTGTACTTTTTAAAAGAAACTAATAAGTTATTGAAACGGTATAGCCATAAGTGAAGATAAAATATAATTTATAAACTATTGCCTTATAAACTAATGATGGGGTTTTAATGTCCCTTTTAAATTTTAAGTCAAGAAAACTCCTAAGGGGGTTCAGGGGTTCTCCCCTGAAATTTTTTTTTTGAAAATTAGACCTAAAAAAGCAGTTTTTTAGCTGATTTCTGTAATAAAAAGTGATATGTGGATTATATTCTATGAAGTTTGAATAAGCTTTTAATTTTGTGGTCGAGTGCCCTGAAAAATCTCTTCGATGCGGGCCGTGGGTTGGACCACACTGTTCTATATAGTTAGAACACGAATTTAATTTTGAGGCCGAGTGCCACGAATATTTCTTCGAGTGCCACTTGTGGCCCGCGTGCCACGGGTTGGACCACACTGCTCTATAGGACAAATAAAATTTTTTTTGAGCTGAAGTAAAAATATAACATCTCGTCATTTTACATTGGAACCTTCAAATCGAAGATCGTATAAATCTCAAAATGTCGTCAAATAAATATATTTAATTGATGATAAAAGATGATGGAGAAAATAAAACCCACTCACTTCACTTTACAGCGCCATCTTCAAGCAACAACACTAGCAAAAACAACAACTCTCCGAAAAACAACCCACGTCAAAATATCAATCCTCACAACAACCGCCTTAGGCCGTTAGAAAGTCTCCGGCCGAGATTGTAGAGCTCCCAAACCTCAGATTAAGATGTCAACGCTCGCAACCTGTAATTGGAGCCTGGACCTATCCGGCCAGAAAGGCCCGGCCGAGAAAGTGGGGAAAGATAGGGGAAAGGGGCAGGACAGAAAAGCCGATGCATTAATCCAGAAAGAATGAGATTTCTCTTTTTCCAAGGAAAAGAATTTCACGAATCTCGTGAGTCTGGAAATTCCTGTGCACGTCAACTGTCAGGGAAAATGGAGAATTTTTGTGTTTTTTTTTCCTTAGCCAGCGCGGAAAGAGTTTCACTTTTAAATAACTTTAAGAGTCGGGAAGGGGTTATTCTCAAGGATGAAAGTTATCTTGGGGGTAAACTGGATCAATAAACAGCGCTAAGTGAGGAATTCTGTTTTGAAAATTAAATTGTTTCGTATCTCTCTGTCTCTCTTACTGGAGGAATTCTTTTGACGTGAGTGCGTTAAGTAATGTGATAGCGGAGGGTTTTTAAAAATGGGATTGGGAGTCTCGTGTTTCTTTAGAGATATGGTTTGGAAAAGCTTTAGAAATTGTTTCAAAGTTAAGAGTGTTTCCCCCAATACGTTTAAGAAATAATTATATTGTGTAATGAAGGAACAATCCATAATTGCTAATATTTTCAATATAATTCTGTATTACATTTAGTGGGAAGTTGAGATTATTGATGTCCGTGTAAAATGAAAGATATAATACTATAGTATGTTAAACATTTTAATTTCATTTACAAATTTACGTATTTAACCTTAAAATAATAAACAATGAAAAACATACCTCTAAAAATAGTTTGAAAAAAAAAATCATTTTCTTTCCGACCCGTACCGTATCCATACAGAATTTGTCCAGTGAATTATTATGTGAATTTATTCTTCACACACGTTTATAAGTTCATATAAGTTCTAAGTTGTTTTTATAATATGATACTTAAGAAATATTTAACTAAAAACATGTCTTCCTCACTTTTTAAGTTTTATTTTAAGTTACATATTAAAGGATACTATTGATTAAGAAAACTGATCCTTATTAAATTTTAAAAGTTTTACACTTATTAGTGGATTACTAATTTATTAGAGTAAGTTTCTCCCCGAAATACCCCCCAAATGTATTTATATTTTTTAATGAAAGTAAAAGGACAGAGAAGGGTTTAGTATAAAATTTAAAGAGAATTTAACTTTTGAGAAACAAGAATGTCAGACATGTGCCACTATTTGGATATAATCCAAGATGCATTCAAGATTGATCTAAATATCACATTTGAATGTATGCTTCGTTGACAGTTTTTCCTGTTTCAAACATATTTTTAAAATTCCGATGATCCAAAGTATCACATAAAAATACTTTAAATGTTCTTTTCTACATACTATAAATATCTAACAATTTTTTTAGTCAGACAAATCCATCATCAACAAATTATTCAGGAAATTTTCATCAAACTTAAGATTAAAATGCATTTCTTTAAAGTTAAACTTTTCCTGAAGCCTTTAAAATTTAACTGTATTGGTAAAAATAACTTTGAGATATTTTTTCTTCACATAAATGTTTATTATTTTAAACTTATGTTTCCCATACTTTAAAAGAAATCATTGTAGAATGAAAATAAATTAACATAATTAACACACATATAGTTAAATTAGTTCTCTTAAGAATAAATACAAAAACATGTATGATGTGTAATCTCTAAAAATTCAAATAAAACACCCAGTGTCAAATGTTTTTTTTTACTTGTGCTTTGTAAAAAAATATTTTTTGAGTAGTAAATAAAGTTATTATTATTATATTTTTTTAAAAACTAAAATAAAAAAACTCTCAATAATTATAGTTAAAGATATGTTTATTTACAATTCAGTTTCCGACTTAATTTTTTTCTTATAAAATATACACAATTTAGTTTTTCAACCCTTAAATAGCTTTAAACTCACTGCACTTCAATAATTTCCTCTCAGTTTCCTTAAAAAGGTATGGTCAAATAAAGCAACTAAATACACGATTTCATTTTATTATTGCCGTCATATATTAAGTAGGGTGGGTCATTTTCCTATGGCGAAAATTTTTTTTTACAAATTCTATCGGGCACAGCAAGAAAAAGGTGCCAAATGGTCTGAAACTAACATGTGTAAAATATTATTCCATTATAATAACTCTTTTTGCCTCCGGATTGGCCTCAAATGGAACAAAATGATGTAATTTTTTCATTTTTTTTTTTAATTTTAGAAATTTAATTTTTTTGTGCTAAAAATGTTTTAGAGCTTACAAATATGGGTCTTTAAAACCAATTTGAATCATATTAGTAACATTAAAGCATTATTAATGCAAAAACAACTTATAAAAAGGCAATATAATATGAGCATATTAACAAAACAAGCATAGAATAGGAGGCTTTTTTGCCAACAAACAATGGAGGGACTGTCAGTGTCACTGGTACAGATTTTAAATATTGGGTAGATCAGATATATTCTCTCTCAAGTCTTGTCATTGTAAAACGATGCTTTTAAATTTTAAAAGTAGAAACTGAAAATAGTATATTTTTCTTAAATTATAGGATTTCAAAATTCAGCGGACAGTTATTTCACTGGTTGATCAATTTTAATAGTGTGCGAAGTAACTGTTTCTTTAAAATACTGGATAAAGTTTAGCTTCCACCTCTGGGTGGCAAAAAATAACGAGTTGCATAATCAATCTTTACATAAAGAGCTAATTTTGACTGCAATCTATTAAGGGGACTCAGTACCAAAATTTGGCCAAAATATCGATTTTGAGATTTTTGGTTATTAATATAGTTTATACTCCTAAAATTAATTATCCAAAATTTCAAACCGATTGGTTTATTCTAAGTTTAAAAAAAATGGGTTTTTCAAAAGCACTTTTAGCTTTTTTTTTAGTTTTGGTTTCGAAATTTTTAGTTTATATCAGTTTATATGGTTTAATAACACATATTTTTTTATAAACTGAATCAAAATTGTTTGTGGTTACTTTAATCACAATTTATGCTTGTTTAGAAACATGTAGCGCTTGTTTTATACTTTTGAACTTTTTTCATCAGTTGCAATCTGAAAATATCATATTTTTCGCGTATTTTTAAAAATAATTCAATTTTGACACCTATTTAAGTGTTTTATATTAATTTATTTATCTGTTATAAAGTAACTAACATTATTTGTGCGTTACGTTCCGAAAATTAATTTTTGAAGAAAAAAATACATTTTTTCCCGTTACTCATATTTATCTCCTTCTCGCTTAAATTTCAAAAATATTAATTAAAACAGTTCATTTTAATGTTTAATAATGTTAATAAGCATCATAAGAAAGAGTAAAAAAATAATTGAGGCGTTATTTTAGTGTTTAATGTGAATTGGTTTTTCTCAAAACATGGTTTTATTAGATTCAAATCCCTAAAGCTTTTTTCCTATTAGACCAAATGGTATGAAACTTGATATTTATGTTCTATAGGGTAGTTATATTAAATGTAACTTGCGAAATTATGCATTTTTGGCCCGAGTTATTTTTTACACTTCATAATAAAGCAAATATCTTAAGATTTTCTCGTTTTTGAAGAAGAAACACCAAAAAAATTTTTTTTCTTAAAAACTACTACGAATATCCTTAATCCCCCTCATAGAATTATAACACATAATATAAAGTACGTATTAGTGAAAACAGAATGAGAAAAAATTAAAAATAACGGAGGAGTAGCATTTTGAAATTATGTAAAATTTTGGACATTTTGTTTAATTTTTCAAAAAATAAATTTTTTTTTGATGATTTTCTGCTTAATATTGTAATATAAGGTAGCAATAGATAATTTAGCACTCTTAAAGAAAGAAAAATCCCAAATACAGAGGAAAAAAATTTTTTGGTACTGAGTCCCCTTAAGGTGCCTGCCTACCTATGGAGGCTTTTTTTTTAAATAATTAAAATTTTGACCTAATTTGTGGTTTATACAATTAAATGCATCTAAAAACTATGAATAATATAAAAAATAATTAAATATTAATTTTAATTTTCATATTATTGATGAATTTATGCATAAAAATCACCAAAAAACAGCCTTTCCGCAAAACGTCATAACTCAAATTTATATGAAGATATTTTTGTTTTGTAAACTTTATTATCCTCATAAATACATGTTTTAGGAGGCCTACTATTTTTATGTCTAAATTTATTTAATATCAAAAGTTATAGAACTAAACTTGAAAAATTATTAAAAAAAACCCAAAATTCAGTAAAGTTTTTAATTATACTATTCATAAAATAAAAAATATTACACCTATAACCAAAAAAATAGTAGGACTCCTAAATCATATTATGTCAAGTATTGTGCCCAAGTTTTATAGAAATTCACTTATAATATTTTGAGTTATGTTGTTTTGCGGAGAAGGAAAATAGCAAAAAAGTGATTCTGAGAAAAACGCGAATGAAGTATTGAAACATATAAACATGCCCTTTACAACCCTATTTGGTACATGTATGACTTTGGTTATAGGAAAGATAAACACAAAATTTAAACTGATTTGGAAAGCTAAAGATGTGCATTTTGAAATTAGGTACTAAAAAATAATTTGAATTTTTGGTCCAAAACGGCTTTTATAGGTAGGCAGGCACCTTAAGTTGTCCCACACGAGAACTTTCTTCCTAATAATCGATTTTTCAGAAGCAGATTCTATTGAAGCATACACAATTCTACTAGGTTTTGTTGGCACTATTCTGTTTAAATATAATTTTTGTTTGTGCTTAGGCTTTGATGAAAAAAATGTGTAATTGGCTGACATACACTTTTAATTAGGAAAGGAAAATAGAGATTTTATATTATGTTTCTAAACTTTTGCCTAAACTCCTTTAAAGTGTCTTGGGATCCAAATATGTGACCACATAAATATGTGAAACAAGTGTCGGATAGATAGTTCGTTCATAGGCAATGAGCAAATATCAGTAATGTCTCTTCACATTAATGATTTACCTAATTTTTTTTTCTGTAGCAATGACCTGAAACCCAGGGCCATGATTTTTGGAGGGATCATTTACCCAAAATAGTTCCTTACGAGTATATTGTTTAAATATAGCAAATTTAGCTGGTTAAAACAACCACAGGTATGTTTTGAAAATTACTGTAGCTAATTTCAAAATTCTGATGATAATAATACGGAGCTTTAAGCTGCAAACGGGG
Source organism: Tetragnatha montana (assembly GCA_963680715.1). Classification (NCBI taxonomy): domain Eukaryota; kingdom Metazoa; phylum Arthropoda; class Arachnida; order Araneae; family Tetragnathidae; genus Tetragnatha; species Tetragnatha montana. The sequence goes on from OY796685.1 coordinate 14,832,514, forward strand.
GTCTACCGCTCTCCTTAAGAAAATATTTCAAAATTTGACTCTTAAAACAGGGTTTTAATTTATTTTTTGACAGTAGGGATTCGTTTGGGGACACTTTTGTGGTGGACTGCCCCTTATATGTCACTGAAATTTCAAGGGAATCCCAAATATTTGAACTATTATAGAAATTTTAACTGGGAACGTATATGCCATAATAGATATACCACCCTTCTGACACATAAATTTTTATGTGGTTTATTAAATTAAAAGTTTTTACTATCCTATTCAACCGCAAATAAAGACTTCGTGCCTTTTTTTAATTCTAGCAAGCAATCCTTGATTGCCTTTTCTATTCATTGAGATATTTCAAAATATGTTGTGATACAACTGAAGTATTTCACCTCTGATTTCATTTTTAAGTATTTTATACCCTTCAATGATGATTTTTATACCATTCTAAACATTTACATTCGTGAAGGATTCATGCAATCAAGGTAAAACCTCGATTTTTATTTTTCCATTTTTACACGGAATTACTACATTGCTGAAAACTTTGAAGTCAATCCGGAGGCAAAAAGAGTTATTATAATGGAATAAAATTTTACACATGTTAGTTTGAGACCATTTGGCACCTTTTTGTCGCTGTGCCCCTGGGAAAATGTGAAAAAAATATTTTTGACCCACCCTAATATTAAGCCTCTTCTTTTCTGCATAGCTTTATAGAAGCATAATATCCGGATAAATATTAGTATCTAAATAAATCAAAGACGATTAAAGACACTTGACTGAAGCAGCAATCAAAACACTAATTTCATTAGAAAACAAGTGGAATGTGTGAAAAAATGAGTCCTTCCAGCTATAGCTCAGCTCCTTTTCATCTTCTGTACACAGACATTTTCTATATAAAGAGACAAACATCACTTCTCTAATTTGTTCCAGAAGTGGAATAATTACATTCCGGGCCTGTAATTGATTATCATGAGAATAGGTGGCAAGAATTAAATAACCCCCAGCATAAAAGAAACTCCATAGCGTTTCTTTTCTAAGCAAACAACTCAGAATCCTGAAATAACTGCTACCACACACAGGCATCTACTGCGTCTTTTTATTAAGGTATTAACTTAATAGATGAAAAAACAGTTTTTTGATTAATGTTTGGAGAGAAATAGAAAAGAAAGTTAAGCCTGCTATCCGTAGTTTTAAGAAGGCTTTAATATAAGAGTCGCGCAGGCAAAGAAAAATCTTTGTTGATTAGTTTCCTTTAACGGAAAGAAGAAACTAAAAGTGAAGGATTGAAAGATTACTTCGGCACCAGAATTGATTAAAACGAATGATGTAAAAAAATGAATAAAAGCTTTATCAACACTTGTTGGGGTTCTAGCCCCATTTACAGACAAAATAATCTTTAGGAGTGTATTTTTTCTGTACTTCTCATTCCTTGCCTGCAGCTGAAACAAAAGTTCGACGTTGTTTCATTTCCGAATTTCACCTAAATAAACAGTGAAACAAAATTAACTCACAAAGGAGAGTCTGGAATTAATTAATATCTATAATTAATAACTGAAATTAAAAAGCAATGCCGGGATAGCCAAAGGAGTCATCGTTTTTACAACGGGAACAAAACATTCAAAAAAGTTATTCCAGTTAATTAATCTTCGCTTTAAAAACAATTAATGATAGGCTTAATGGCCCATTGTTCCAATAACCGATAAAATGTAAAAAATGCAACATTTTAGCTAATATCCGGTTCTTATTTTTAAAGGCCCATGTTAATTAACTATCACTAATTATTCACCATGGACTGAACCTAAAAAACCTTTATCGGTGCTCTTATTTCGGTCTTTAATGATAATGTGAAGAGGTTTGTGTTTTTGGGATCCTCAGGTAGCGTAAATCCATCATTGTCATGGCTGATGCCGTTACAAACTTGAAAGCAAAGAAGAACTTGATAACTGATGCAAATAGATTTTTAATTGATGAAACTAGAAATGACCATGCGTGTAATTTTTCGATTCAATATTCTTGGAAATTAATGCACGTGTTCCGATTTTTTGGAAATTATTATAAAAAATGTATTAATCATTTAAAGAAAAATCGCTCATAAAATTCTTCATATATAAAACGTTTGAATTGGGTAAAGTAATATTTTGGCTTTGACTGCTACCCCTCGAGCATTGCCCAACTAGAATCATAAGGCCAGGGAAGCTCGAAATGTGTCGTATTATACATGTTTTGACGTTACGATCTATAGCACTTTCCCCTCCAGCAACTCAATTTCACACAGAAATCTTTCCTGCTCCACGCATGTTAACAGAAGATCCTAGTAGAAATGTAGGAGAAATGTAGAGAAATGTAGGAAAGTAGAGAAATGTTGGAGACAGTTCTGATTGGTTGCCGATTTGCGAACGTTCTGACTGTGTTGTTTTAGGAAGAATCCATAATAAGAAAGATGTTGTAAAGATGCTGGAATATAAACACTTCATTTTGAAGTTGAGGTTTTTGTAAAACAACTATCAATTGTGACGTCAAAATTTTAAGATGCCCTGGAATAGTTAGCCATACCCATGCATTATTAAGTCCGAAGTAGGCAATGTTATAAATCCAATGGCATTTATCAATGAGTATTTATCACTTTACCTAAAACACACAGTACATGAAAATGATATCCAGGGGTTAGGTCAGGAAAAAATGCTGGTGCATGAAACATTTCAGCATAAAATGTTGGACAGTCTAAAAACTGATGCCCATATTAACGCTTGGACTTTATTAATGATAATTTAAAATGCCCCTTGATACTTTTTTACAGTGATGGGCATTTTAAATTTCATTAATTTTTGTCTCACTATAACATCTTTACGAATTGTATAATTCAGACAATTTATTAATAGTACTTTCTTGAGTAGAATAAAGTAACATTATCATTTTATCAATGCTTTATAAATAGTTTCGTTTTTGTAAAAAATAACATTTCTCAATGTATTTTTTGAATTTTTTAAAGTATTGCTGTACAATTCAAATATAAGAATTTCTTCCAAAATATATGTAAAAATAATGTAAATTAACGTAACATTTACACTCGTTATCAAAAACATATAAATACATGTAAAATTTGGAATAATTTCCACAGCAGTTAAAATTTGAAAGATTCAATATTGGAAAAATACACAGGGAGGTTTTGAAAAGTTCTCATTTCTCTATGGACATAGGTTTCTATTTATTCACTCATGTAAAAATAAATGTTACCGAAGAAACCATGTTTATAATTATTTTGTAGAAAATACCAATACAAAAATCCTGTAATCAATTTTAGAATCCCCTCATACCATTTTCTCAATAATCGCTGATTATATAAACACCCCAAAGAAAAATTCTATTTGCAATGATGAAATTTAAATCCGTAAAAAATAAATGTTAAACAGAATTCTCAAAAGTACGAAACTATTTTTACAGCGGTGTTCGACCTCTTTGTTTATGGCGATTACAGTTACGAAGCTTTTTAAAAAAATTATCGATTTGTGAATTCAGGAGAAGTCTTTTGTGATAGAGGGATTTTATTTTCACCGCTGAAGAATGCTCAGAACTTCATAAGGAAGAATGCGTTGGAGTTTTAAGACTCCGAAAAGACATGTTTTTATTGACAGCGTTATAAAATACTTACTTTAATACCATCCATGCCTGTCTCTTCTGGGTATGCGAAATTTAATTACAGCCCTTTCTTGGAATGAAAAGGACTGGTGCGAAATAGTCAACCTCTTTCATTCTTCAGATAAAGCCTTTTCAACTCTTTACGTTCTATATATTTATAAAAATCGATACCTTCCTGCCAACTCTTCCTTTTAAAAATTAAATGAGCACTTTCGATAAAGCGTTAGGGTATTCAAAATAAAGATGAATGCATGTTTAATAACAGTTCTAAAGTCGATAGCGTGATCGAGCGAAGAAGGTAAAAGATATAATGAATTGAAAAACTTCAAAATATAATTATATTCGGATCTCGTCTTTCATATATGTTGACTCAGAAGCGAAGATAAAAAGAGGCGGCCAATATAGAATATTTAATTAAATATACCTCTTGATTGCGGCATTTAATTGCTTTCTTTGATGGATTGATAATTTAAAACGACATCTCATTCATTCTACGCAATGAAATTCTTTTCAAATCAATGAATAAAGGATGTGCATTAAAAAGAATGAACCTCAAATGATATTTCTTACGAATGTTTGTTTTACCATTCAAATTTTGTAATTCACTTAGAATTACGATTTACCAAGGGGAGATATTACATATATTTTTTTATTTTTTACCTAAGAGACGATTGTATTTTTAATGTAGCCTTGTAGTGTCTTTTTAATATTCTTTGGTGCATTATTTACTATGGAAATAATTTTTAAGTTTATACTTATAAATGTGTACAATAAATATATTATAACTAGTTATAACGAGATCTAATTCACAACTTTAAGCAAGTGTTATCATAAAATCAATATTGAAATTAATATGAATTTTAAATTCGGTTTTTAATTTCATAATTTCGGTTACTTTTTATAATCATTTCAAACTTCACTGCCGTTACCCTAAAGTTACTTTGCACCAAAAGGTTTGAGTAAAACTCGGGGAAGCAAGGTTTTTTTTCTTAGTACTTTTATTCATGAGAAAACTTTAAGAAAACAAAACACATGAGTATTCAGTTTAAAATTATTGAGTACCTAAACTTTTCTTTACAATGAATGCAATTATCATTTTTTGATCGTGATTAAACTTTTTAATTTACAAGTGGTTCTACTTTAGGCATGAATTAAATTCTGAAGTTCTTTTCTCAGCATTCATTGATTTTTTTTTTCTGTGTTGACACTTTAACAGCTTTATAAAATGTTTTTGTGAATTCAGGAGAAAAAAATATTTTATAAGACATAAATATGTTCTGTTTATCTTTAATACTTACCTTACATATTTTAATAAAGAGTTGATATTGTATTATTAGGTATTTGATTACAAACTTTTTATTTTTTAACAGTTAATTAAAGCATTCAACATATTTGAAGTGCGGCGGCTTAAAAGAAAGAATTCCTTTATGCAAAGAGTGCTTTTCTAAAATATCGGTACAAAACATTCATCATTAATTTTATGAGTGAGAGACTCTTTATTTTTTATTTGAAATTTTTTTGTAAATTAATATATTTATTTAAATTAATTGAAATAAATCTTCGTTTGAACACTGTGTAATAAATATGGAGTGTAGCCATTTTGCCCACACGAACCATTTCTAACCATATTCTTCACTTGATGAAAGTAAAATACTCTAAAAACTTTATATCAACAATCTGCATTTTAAAATGTAAATATGGAAATTGTAGTATAAGAAGGCTTATAACTTTCAATAAGAAGTAAATTAGGGATTTTTGTTTATCTAAAACTAAAAAAAAAATGTTTAATTGAAATTATATGTACACTTAATTGTTACTTTAATATACACACATTCATTCAAATAGTTAATAAAGATTAACCGTTAATGACAAAGATGTTCTTAAAGTCTTCATAATTAAACAAAAGAACGATAATACAGGGAACTATTTTCAGTATTTGTGTCGCATCAGGATCGACACTAAAAGTTAACGACAACCCCAAAAGAAAATAAACAGACGAGGTAAGGGCAAGGTATTACACAAATTAAAATAGTTTAAACTGTTTTCCCTGAGAGTAGCAACACCGTCTCAGAAATAAAGTCGTAAACTCCAAGACGTCGTTAATTTCGGGTCGTTGCGGGAGTATTACATTCACAGCTTGGTTTCCCTCTAATGGCAGAAATCATTGCTCATATTATTTTAATGCGCTTGAACAAGGAACTTTTAATCAAGGGTCGTTTCTACTAACGTGGGGCTGATTGCTCTCTCATATTACCCGCTTTTAGGGATGCGCAGATTACCTTGCTGTAAAGATGCGATTATATTTAAAATTGTTGGAAGATAACTGCTGTAACTGTAACCAGATTCCCCATGGCTTAGGATAATGGAGGGAGTAACTTGAAAACTAAATTAAAGGTAAAACTACTCCTATGATTATCGTGTTGTGAAGGGAATATTCTAGTTTCTTCCAATTAGAGTTCATAAATAATCATCGAATATTGTTACCTTTTTAAGCATTTACTTTATTTAAAATTTTATTAATCATCATTATTTTACATATTAGAATTTAAAGAAATTTTATACTTTTAACGGAAATTGTATCTAACTGAATCAACAAAATTGACACAACAAATGACAATTGTTGAAAACATCAAAAAAATCCTAAGTGTAGCTATTTCGAAATGATTGTATTTGTAATTATTTTCCCTAATTTTTAGATTGATTTATATTGAGATAAATCATTAAATTACATTTTGCACATTTAATTACGTTTTGGCAACACTTTATGAAGACATTTCGCAATGTGCAATACTGATTGCATCTATCTCCCATGCATTTTAAAATAACTCATGAAAAAATATAGTCATAGATATAGTCATAGACTTAAGTTAAAAACTTCTTATTGATGACGATGTCAATATTTAGTAAGATTGGCACATCCTTTTAATTAATAGCTCATAAAATTTAGAAGAATCGAACTTTCCCAAAAGTATATTTGGATCTAGTATAATACGACATAACGTTTCAGACTTTCTAACTTCCAACAAATTTATTATACTTGAACGAATGAATATTAATTTCAAATAGAAGGTTTACTTAGAGATAAAAGTAGCATGATAATGTAACGATCACCCACTACCAGTAACTTAAAATTAAAAGTTTGTTATTAGAATACGCTTTTGAAAATGTGTGGCTTTTTATGAAAAAAGTAATAGTGGTAAATGCATGTATAACTTTTTCCAGTAACTCACACTCTTTGAAGAACTCAGTATGCTTCTCACAGCATGGCTTCTCTTAAATGAGATGAAAATACTACATTTTAATATCTGCTTGTACATTTATTACAAAATAATTTACTTAAACTTGGCTCATAATTTTAATGTGTTTACATCTTGAACTATCCATCAGTTTTTATTTACATCAGTGTCAAAGCATGTATGGAATTGCGTCCCCACATTGTAATAAAAGTACGGGATTATGTAATAAAATATACTTTTCCATTTTATGAATCTACATGATTTGTTACATTGTATAGTAATGATTCTTCTAGGAGATTGAAGAAGAAGAAGATAGTAATGATTTGGTTAAATCTCCATTTCTTGAAGTGTTTAAAGTAATAGTCAACATGTTTCATGTAATAGTAACATGTTTCAAAATAGTTTTAACGAAAGAATTCTTATTGAAATTTGATATCATATGTTTGTTACTAATCCTAAATGGTAAATATAGTTGTTAAGTTTTTGAATTCCTCCTAGTCAATCCTTACAATCGAATATATCAGTAGTGCATTGTTATTGGTTCACTAGCTAAAAATCACTCAGGAAAAAGTATTCAACACTAAACTAGGCCTAAAACTCATTTACTGAACATCGAACAATTACTTCCAATCCCAAGCCTCTCCCCACTTCGACAAATTACCACTAATGTACACAATGAATGCAACTCACTCCTCCAGAAGACTTAATATGCATTTTAAACCTAACGCAATAAACCGAAAACTTCCAACAAACTCTCTAACGTCTTCATAAGGGATCGCTCATTAATCCATACCCATGCGACAAAGACCTATCCTCATTAACAAGGTTATGAAAGAAACATTAACCTCGTTATCATATGAGACGTCCAGGACCCAATACCCTCCAATGGGAATTTAAACGCGCTTCTAGATTACAGCGCGAAATCATTATCCCTTATTCAATTTATATCTACTTACCAAGACAAAGGCCAAAAAACGTTGTCATACCGCTTTTCACTTATTTATGCAGTGGATAATTTGATCCGTATTGATTCCACAGGCAGTGAGGGGGCAAGGAGGTTAAGTTAGCAGTCGATGGGAGTTATTTACTTGAATAAACATCGTTTAAATCCGGTGAATTGCGTTGTCAGAGCCCGTTTTCTGACTGGGTCTGGTAGGGGAGATTAGGCGGAATTTCGACTTTGGGGAAGTTGTGATTTAGTTGTGGGATAAAGGGTTTTGATGGAGGGTGTTAGTGTAAGGCTTTAAATTGGGGTTTGGTGAAAAATGTTTCCTTTTGAGGAGATACTAAAGTTGGCTGTTTGAATGTGTTTCGTAGTATTTTAGGTTATAAATAAACTCGTCTAAAGAGTGTGTGATAGAGTGCATTTCAAAGCGAGGCGTGTGTTTATTTGAAACACAGTTTGTGATAAACTATGTTTACTACTGACTTGTTCAGTTGTTTTGTTACCAGATACTTGTTAAAATACGAATTGGTAATAAATACTAAATTACATTTATATATATTTTTTTTTAATTTTCATTCAAATAATTCAAAAATGTACCTAAGAGTGTAACCTTTTAGGTACAGTTTGATAAGAAATTTTATTAAGCATATTTTATTTTATAAAATGAATCATTTTAAAGAAATTCAAGAAATTCTATTTACGAAATATATTTCGTTCCTTTATGTTTACAATTCATTTCTAAACAGTTTATTGTAAACGAGATGTTTTTTGTAATATTTCAGCTTAATATACAGCTGTAATATACTTCCAGCTCTTTTGTAACTTATTTTTTGCTTTTTGTGCTTGAAATAACATCCTAACTATAGTTATTTGAATATTCTGACACAAAACTAGAAACAATTTTGGATGCTTATAAGAATTCAAAAATATTTGAATTTTAGAGTTGGAATAACTGTGAACATTAATTAGTATTAGTTTTTAAAATATACTTGGAAATAAACCATTCCCTTAATTAATTTGCTTACATCCAATTATTGAAAAATGTAGTATCTTAAAATTAATTTTTAAAATTTATTAAATGTTTTCATGGTTGCATTTATAAATTAAAAAACTCCAAACTTCTAGAAATGTATCTCACGGGTTCTCTTAATAAATTCTAAACATAATAAAAACATAATTATTAGACAAGCCCAATATTCAGTTATTTAAACTATTTCATAGTGATACAAATAACACCTATAAAAATACAAATAGAATTATCTACAATTTTAATGATTCCATACAAAACTAATATTGTATAAATTTCAGTAATCTTATTCTTTTTAAAAGGAAAAGAAAAACTGGATGTCTTATAGGAATAAAAATGGCTTTTTAACTTTGAAAAACCTTTACTTACTATTTCAAATTGTATGCTTTAAAATTAAAAGACATGTATTTAAACGTAGTATTAAGAAAAATATTACTATCCAAGTTTTGCTATTGACTCTACATGTAACATTATAAATGTAATGATGGTAAATGACAATTGTTGTTATTACATTTAAACAACGCCTGCAACTACGTCCAGACTTACATTCAATTACTAAACACAAAGTGACTTCTTGGGTAATTTAACATTTCACACATATCCCCTAAAACCTTCCTTCTGAATAACTCAAAACATTTTTCAGCTTTGCAAACTTAAACTGAAGAAGCATTACTATTTATCAAACCAACGCACATTTTTCATTTTAAGTCAGTAAAAGAGCCGTTCCTAAGACAAAAAAACGCCTTAAAGGAGCTTAGAAACCATAAAAGTCTAAGCACATGAAATATTAGATGGAATCGAGCAGATTTTTTAAGCCGGAAAACCTTGTAGTCCACAGGCCCCCGTTGAAAATTTTTATTGATTAATAACAGGCTGAATCTTCGTTGGTCGCTTGATTTCGTCGAGACGCCCACATTACTCAGCTAAAAATCTCGAAAGCGGGTAGCTAATTTACTGCGCATGGGTTAAACATGTCGATTGGGTGGTTGTAAAATATTTATTAATAACGTTTTCTTTTTTAGTTAAATCTTAAGATAATGTCATAAATATCTCGAAAAAATGAGTGTCCTACAAAACTAGGGGTATGAACGGAGAGTCCCCCACTGCCAACATGTCCGAATAACGAGTTAAAAATATTTATTAATAACGATCTGATTTTTTTACACCGGCTTGGTAAATATTTGTTTAATTACATAGCCTCATTGTCCTACAAATTAAGGGGTAGGTTTTCGCAGTCCGACACTCGGAAAATGTCAATTCCACGACGATTTTTTATTTATTAATAACTGTAGGACAAAGGTACTACATGATAGTTTAGTGTATCCTCTCCCCGGAAATAACAGTGGCCGACAAAAATAAGGGTATCCACCGCTAGTCCGACAAGAATTGATTGAAATACGATTTTTATAATTATTGAGGTGCTTACAGCAACAAGGAGTAACTATGGATTGTCGAATAAAAAAGTGAAAAATATATAAATAGAAATATTATTGGCCATTTCCACTTTTTCGAGTGGGTGGGACTAGAAGTTCAAAGCTTCAGTATTGAACTAAAGTTTAAAAATAGTATTTGCAACAAGCTGCGATTATTTGGTCGAAGGAGTTTTTAAGATGGAAATTTGTATTGTACCCATTTGAATAAATCTGACTCTTATAGTGGTGAGTAAGCTCGCCTCAAATATACACCACTTTTTGAGTAAGACAGTAGTAAAATCGTGTTCCAAACGTTATTCAAATATCAATTCAAAGACGATATTTTTTATTAATAGCAACAATCTGATTTAGATTATTTTCTTTAGGAACTAAAGGAATTATCGAGGAGTACAACATCTTTATATTTATGATTGCATTCCTTTCTTGCCCTCAAATAATTCTTACATGAGAGTAAAATTGCCTGTGAAAAATTTTTACTCTCTTCTCTCTTTTTGCGAAATTTTGTATTTTTACTTAATAATGTGCACAAAAAGCAGTCATAATAATGGTGGTAAGATCCGGATATTTTAAAGTTCTTTAGATTCTTTCCATAACCACTTTTTTTAAATTTTTTATCATTTTATTCGACTCAGTTCAGTTTAATGATTCTGTAAAATTAATTCTGATGCCGTTTCGAACAAAATTGATTGCTTATTGAAAATAAATAAATTATTGAATTTAACTCATGTTAACAATGATTAAATGTGAAAAATTTATCGTCATGGATTGTAGAATAAAAAAAGGAAAATCTATAAATAACAATATTTATGGCCATTTCCTCTTGCCTCGTGAGCGGGACTAGTAGTATAAAGCTCAATTACCGTTTAAAAATAGTATTCGCAACCAACTCCAAACTGCGACAAGCCGGTCGAAGGAGTTTTTAAGAATAAGTTAATTTTCATCAATATATACCACATTTTGAGTAGGACAGTTGTAAAATCGTGTTTCACACGTTATTCCCTAAAGAAAAAAACCAAAATCAGGTTGTTATTAATGAATAAAAAATCGTCGTGGAATTGACATTTTCCGAGTGTAGGACTGCGAAAACCTACCCCTTAATTTGTAGGACAATGTGGCCATTTAATTAAACAAATATTTACCAAGCCGGTGTAAAAAAATCAGATCGTTATTAATAAATATTTTTAACTCGTTATTCGGACATGTTGGCAGTGGGGGACTCTCCGTTCATACCCCCAGTTTTGTAGGACACTCATTTTTTCGAGATATTTATCACATTATCTTAAGATTTAACTAAAAAAGAAAACGTTATTAATAAATATTTTACAACCACCCAATCGACATGTTTCACCCATGCGCAGTAAATTAGCTACCCGCTTTCGAGATTTTTAGCTGAGTAATGTGGGCGTCTCGACGAAACCAAGCGACCAACGAAGATTCAGCCTGTTATTAATCAATAAAAATTTTCAACGGGGGCCTGTGGACTATTGTGAAGAAAAAGTCAAAAGAACTCCTTAAGCTTACGGTAATTAATAAAACTCAATGTTATTGTTTGTTGCTGTGTAAACACGTGTAATATTTTTCACAGGATATAAGCGTTTTCCTCACTCGTATCTGTTTTGCGTTTTATTTATTTAAGAACTAAGATACGAATTTTCATATAATGTTGATTGATAATATATATTTACTTTACTTTCATACTAAAAAGTGGTTGTGATAATCTGATGATTAATAAAGTGTGATGAAAGAACACCCCGTTCGTTTAATTTTCAGAAAATCCTAAGATGGAGAGTAAACATCGGTGACCTATAGCGGTTATTTTGAGAGATTTTGTTTTCTGACAAAAAAAATATTCCTTTTAAATCCCTAAGTAAGATCATTATTTGTTTTATTTAGCCAATGCAGGCCAGTGGCTATAGTATGATGAAATCGATAAATTTCTTAGAAAAAAATTATATTGATACAGTAGCTTAAAGTTTTGAGTGTAATTCACTATATTTCTTTAATGGAATAAAAACCAATCATGAAATGTAAATTACACAAATAACAATTATTGATATACTCAAAAACGCAAATTCGTACGAATGATACATTATTAAAATGAGCGATACAAACAGTATATCGTTTGTAAATTGTATTTTAATCACTATTTCTATGTTCTATATTATAATAATAATATGGGAATGGATAAGTAATGTAGATAAACTCATCACAAAAATATGTCTAAATAATTCGGACACTCGATTATGTATTTTAAATGGTTTATATGAAAACAAGATTATTTATATTACTTTAACTGGGCATTCATAGGTGCACATTAGGTTGAAAGATGTATTAAAAGTTTTCGCAAATAAAATTCGATTTATTTGTGATAATATAATTTATATATGTGATTCAATTTATATGTGAACTTTACTTAAACTTGTTGCTAGTATACCTATTTCCAGACTTCTCTACCATCTTACTCGAAGTTATCTGCTTGTTGTAGTTATCTGCTTGTAAATGGTATATTGAGATAGGACATTTTTCGGAACCCTAACTACATATAATATTTGTATTCTGAATTCAAGAACGTATAAATACTTGTATAATAATGATCAGTAAACCACTACAATATGAAATATTTTAAATAGATTTGAAAAAAAAATAATTACCTGTATTTAATTTAACGCTTAAAATGTTCTCATTTGATTGAACCACGAACCAGATTATGAGTTAATTTTCGAAAAAGCTTTAAAACCGAATCACGCATTATAAAGATAAAATCCCAATTGACTTCCCCTTTTATCCCCTCTTAATTCAAGTCTATAAAAATATCCATCAAATCTAAACAATAGCACCATTCCTCCCCGGCAGGTCAACAAAAGAACCCCACCCCCCAGAAAAAACGCTCCCCATAATAAATACATCATTTTGCCGCAGGTATCTCTTATCTTTTAAAAGGCACTCGTTTGCGTCCCACAATATATAAGATCGCCCATTGTCAGCCTATCAAGAGAGAGGCCGCATTGTTAAAGCTTTGCCGCTCTGTTAAGCAGTTTAATGTGGCCTATGAAATGGCCACTCCAAGAAGTTGGAAAGGGGCGAAGAGATAAAGGGGGGAATATGAGAGGGAGGAAAGCATTATTATGGCTGGCTGCATCGTCTCCCGAGAACTGGGGTAGAAAAGATGAATTGATTTTCTAAACGGCCCCTTTGTCGCTGCGCCTGCGGTCTGTTTCAACGGGGAAAGTCGGGGGTTCGAAAGGCTTAATGGCCCCTGCCCGATGGGTGACGGATGCTGCAGAAGAGGTGTCGTTAATTGGGCGGTGGGAGCGTCGAAATAAATTTCGCTTTAATGGGGAAATGCGGGTGCCTTCTCTTATCTGGGAAAGTTTGAAGTGCGTGTGATGGTTCTGGTCTTCATTATCATCATCTGGTTGGTGGAGGGGACAGCTTGTACCTTTAAAGTGGTGATAGTTTCGGATAATGGATTCTATTCTGTGGGAGATAGTTTGTGAGTTGTCCATCAGTAAAAAACACCTGAAGAGTAGTCATTCATTCCAATAATTAATTTAATATTAATCATCTTCCTTATCCCTTTGGTATGAATTAGGTTCCATTTGAGACTGTTAACTGCTTTAAATACCGCCAAAGTAAAAGTAGACATCCTTAGAAGATCCCCGCGTACCAAGTTAACACGGTTGATCAGATGGTCTGAAATGGTCTCTTCAACCATTCCAGTTTGTACACTTGGTAGTAAAAACTGGAAAGGTCCTAGCACCATTGGAGAACCAAAGGGTTTTTAAATGCCCTGAATTAAGTCTATCCAAAGCTGTTTAGTATCACATCTTACGGTCGTAATGACAGCTAATCTGCGGTCAGGTTAGCGTTGAATATGACCATTAGTGACGATAGTTCAGGTTAATTTCAACTCTTGTACCCCAAGAAATTTATGCCAGTTTAGTATGAATATTTATAAAAATTGCCATTTAGGGAGATATTTGTGGTTCATCAAACTTTAATTCAGCATTTTCTTCTAAAACCAATTCATATATTTGTTAGAGAAATTTAAGTACTATTAGTGTGAATTTTAAAATAAATATAAAATTATTTCTGGATAATTAACAATACTTAACTTCATTAATTGAAATATGATAAACAATGTTATTCACTTTGGTATTTGATTATTGTTTTTGTAATTGTTAACTGTGTAATTAAGTCACAACAAAATGTTTTGTATAAATAATCCAAAACAAAAAAAATAATAAAGTTAAAATTTATCTATATTAATGTGTTCTTTGTTTCTTATGTTACTTTGTCCATTACCACTCAACGATTCAATAGATTCTTACATGGCTACTACTTTCTTTCTTACAACAATATTCATAGCCATCAGCATCGGTGTTAAATCATAGGTCAAAGAAGGATTCCACCAATCCTATTCAGCGAAAGGCTAATTTTTCTTTCTTTAGCTCCTCGTTAACTCTAGTGCTGATGGCTGTGAATATAACTTTTAGTTAACTAGCAAATTCTTTTCTCATAGAAACAAACTCTTAACCTTCGTAAGGTAATTTACAGAGAGAGTATATTTATAGAGTTTTGCAATTCTGTATTTAACTTAATACAGTTTTTAAATTCTGCGAATTAATTAAGTTGAAAAACATATATTTTTACATATTAGATAGTTAATTTTATTTAATTTTATTCGGTTACAAGTCATAGAAATTCATCTACAGTATCGCATTTCTTAAGAATTTAAAACCCAAACTTTTGACTGCGTATACAATCTTAATTACCCAATTTCATTACTTAAATTTAAAACAGAATCCTTAAACTAACTAAACCATTTCATTCAGAAATAACTAATCATCCAGCGAGAAATGAATATTCCCAGTTAATTCCTGCACAGAAAAATCCATCAATATGTTTCAACAAAATTATTAAATTCCCAAACTGAATTGAAGACGAGAAAAATTAATCCTTAAATATTTGCTGGAAAGTCCCAATCGATTATCAGAAAGAGACACTATTTCTCTAAGAAGGGAAGATCGTCGCCACCGAAAATCGTTGCGAAAATCTATGCAAAATTGAAGTCGTTTTACTGTGGATTATTTTTACTGCTTTTTTTATCGTTCCCTTCCTCTTACCATTTACTTCCAAATCTCAAACGATGTCCTCCCATTGATTTCTTTCGGATCGAAAATGCCACACGAGAAGAAAATGGCATCAATCAAAGGGATTTCTTTTTCCTGAATTATTGATTCCTTGGGCGAAGAAAGTTTTGAATTACTTTATCAAGTCATGAAGACTTTAGCGTCGAGAGAGTGGATTCTTTCATATTTAAAATACTACTCGCTTTTGAATTCTAATATTGGAAATTCTCTTCTTCACCTGAAGGGTTATATTTTACTCTTCAACATCGGAAATGGAATGCTACGTTTTCTATGACGATAATAACAGCGATGGTGCTAGTGAATAGCCACTTTAACAGTTCTTTTAGAAAGTGGACACTTGAAACTATAACTTAGAGATTTTAATTGAATTTATGGCAACTCCAATATTTTTTGTCAGATTTCCTGTATAAATAACGTTGTGCGTCGTCAGATATATTTCATGTACAATACTAATTCATAAAGTAAAGAATCCTGTTAGAGACTACCAACCCTGACATATAAATTATCACTTCCACATTCTAGATTATGGTTATTAACTTTTTTTAAATTTTTAAAACTTTGTTTAGCACTCTTATGCAAAATGATTTTTAACAATGTTTAAACAACAAAAAAGTTGCATAGGCAGATATTTGTAAACGATATATTCCGTAAAAGTTTACCCATATTACATTTAGTTTCACATTCTGCATAAGAATTTTATCACCCTGCAAACAAACTATTATATTTTCTGGCTTAAAATTGGTTTTAAAACGTAATGTTAATGTAAAAACTGAAACTGATGGGTAGAATTTCTTAACTGTTTGATTGTCATATAGGGAAATTCTGAAAATTACGTTATGATTTTAAATATCTTAAACATGATAATGGGTTTCAAAGAAGATATGAAGGTAAATAGTAGGTATATAAGAAAAGCTTATGACACTTGAATAAGGCAAACAGTATTGAATATTTTGAAACATTATCATATAAGACAATTATACCCTAAAAACGGTTTACAAAAGTAGGAGAGTAACGTAAAAAAAATCACTGGAAAAAAAAACTTTCTAAAAAAATCAATGTAAAGCGCCTCTAATGAGTCAAGTTATTAGTCAACTTTACCTACTTACATAAAGCGAATGATGTGTTTGAAGAGCGTCGTTTTTGCAAATAGCCCGTTAAACGTAAATATCCCGAACAAAACAACAACATTCTTTGCTCAAAGTATTTACAGAAAACAAAACAGCTCCTTTCCTGGAAAAAAAATATCATCAGTTTATAAACGTAGAAGTTTCTTTCAGGGGAATACAAAAAGTCAAGCCCTGGAAAAAAAAAGAAAACCACCCACAAAATCTCATTTTGAAATAAATAAAAGGAGAGAAAAAACGCAATTTTGTCCGCAAAAGATATCCGCTTCACTGGATTCAGTAGTGAGCATCATTGTTTCGAGATGAGTTGGTAAATTCCATCATCTCCCCCCACCCTCAATATAGACCAATCAGGATTGAATTCGAACCATAAGACAAAGACTGCGTTTAACGAACAGATGAAAAATTTGAGGGTTGGTTTTTGGAAGGATGCAGTGGAGATTATTAGCATTGTGGAAATAGGAAAAAATATCGAGCTTTTGTTTAAGGAACGCGAAAAGTATTGTTTTGGTAGAACCTAGTAAAAATATTTTTATCTTATAAATTGAAAATGCGGTCGAAATTTTTTTCTCGTTTGTATAAGACTTTCGGATGTTTCAAGGAATTAATTTTTTGTAAAAAAATTATATTTAATGACAGTTTTTCAAGTTTTGGTACTACTATAAGGTATCGGTTGATAATAACTTCAGAGAATTTAGACGATATGAGAATTAGATTTTTGTTATTGTGTTCTCAAAATAATACTTCTTAGTGATTGTATAGTGCAGTGTTTGTCAACGTGGTGACGCATGCATTTGTGAATTTTCTTAAGAATTTTTGTAACTTCGAATTAACCTAGAATACTAAAAAAACTGTTTTTAAGAATCAATTTTTAGAAAACTTTCTGGGGAAAGACCCCAAACACTCTTTTTGACGAGTCTTATTGTTACCACATAATTTAACAATTTAATGTGAAAAAATGTCGATTCTTGTAATTTTATAAAAAGCTACATTTAACATATAATGTGTCCAGGCGTGCATAAAATCAAGGTAAACATAGTTGGAGCCTCCACTCCAACTTGGAGCACGGAACCCTCTTCATAAAACTCATGAAGCCCCTGTGGTAGACATGAAAATGTTTAAAAAAAAAGTTCAGAAACAGAGGCTTAATGATTGAATTATATGCTGAAATTACTTATATTCAGTCACAATAAACATTATGATGCAAACTTTGAAGGAGACACAAACTTGAAATTTAATAGATAAAGAAATTTTGTATAGACTACTTTTTTACACATGCTCATTTTGAAGAGAAAGTTTTCCTACAATACAAAATTACATGTATCACACAAAAAGTAAATTCACACGTACTTTGCATCACAGTTACCATTTGGCAGAGTTTCTTTAAAGATCAATTCCGGTTTGAATCTATATTGGATTTTTGAATTGCTTTTTACGTAAAAATACTAACTTATCAACAAAAAATTCCTTTTATAAATGTAAAAAAAATATTACATTATACATATTTTGGTTTTATACACTGTAAAAAATCCCGTAAAATAAAAACATAATCATAGATGAAAATGGTAAAAAAACTGCTGTGATTACGGATTTATTCTAGTACAATTTTTACGGTTTTGCACCGCCAATCCAGCTCCCAGTTTAAAACCGTAAAATTTACGGGATTGTTTTAACAGGGTAGAACATTTATCTTTAGGTATACTTTTTTCAAAATAAATGCAAAGAAAAAAAATATTATGAATGATTGAAAAAAATTGCACACATTTCATTCACTTGAACTAACTGTACAGAAAAATTTCAAATGATTATTTTCTACTCCTTTTCAAAGCCTCTTACACAATTTAAAGAACAAAACAAACAATTCACTATCAATTACACGCAGAATAAATCTGCATAAAAACAACGCTGAAAATGTCATCCAAAATTAATAAAAAAAATTAAACAGCGCCATCACGTCTGGGGCTTATTACCATCCAGCTCTCAAATGAAATTAGCTTTACACGCATGGGAGCCCTCCGTATTCTGGAGCTTCAAAAATCCCTCAAAATCACCACCTGCGCCGGTCTGCTTTGACATTCAACTCGTGTTCTTCAATGAAAGCGATGGAAGAAATAGACGTTGAGGAAACAGCGCCTTTAAAAGAAGCAGAGAGGGGTTGTTGTTTTTTTCTTTTTGCAGTGTGTTTGAAATTTAAGAAAGGTATTTTATGTTTTTAGTGAAACGTCTCAGGCGCTAAAAAGAGAGAATACCGTAGGCAGAATTTACTTTTTCATGTATTGTCTTAAGGATTGATTATTTATTGATTATGTTGAGGTATAAGGTGGTAAAATTATTATTAGCATAGAAAATAATATGTGTAAACTCAGACTCTCAAGCGTCGCCTCCAGCCATGAACCGGTTTCATCCTTGTTAGGACTCATCAGCACAGCATTATTCCTATGCCGTGGCATAGGAACGCAAAAGCTGGAGGCGACGCTTGAGAGTCGGGGTTAACACTTATTGTCCGCTAACCAGCGATAATGGTGAAATACTCCCTCTTTATAAAAAAATATTGAATATTTTGAATTTTTAGGCTGAACATCTGACCGGAAGTTTTGCACTTCTGGCCCCATGTTCATGAAAACGAAGATGGACATTGTAGGCCTTGAACCACTTGGGCTGCTGCGTCGAAGAGTTTAGTTTTATTAATTTTGAATTGTAATCAATTACTAAAATGAAACTATTTAATGAACTAATAAGGCTAAAACTTCCTATGAATTGCTCGAAATGACATTTGAACTTAGTTTTGAGTAATTGAGGGTTTTCTATTACAGCAGCGCCTATGAGGAAATGCAGATTTTGGGATGACTCTTACTGGTCAATTATTGAACATTTGATTTGGACAACTACCACACGAGGTAAATAATCTAGAAAGAAACCCAAATTCTTGCTATTTCAAATTGTGCATCATTAAATTATTCATTTTTCCCCAAAGGTTTGATTTTCATATGACATCGATATTCACCCGAGTCTCAGTGAGTCCGCGTTAGTTATAGTCTTAAAAACTCCAAACCCCTCAGAAACTGACATCTTTTGTGTCTATGGCTCTGAATAGGGCATACAGCTGTGTGATTAGTCAGTGTTCAAGAGTTTAGTATTACAACAAATGTGTCAAAAGTGTGCCACCTCTAAATAGTACCCCATCTTGTTAAAATCTGGCACGAATTACTTTTTCATATCACAGACTCGGGGCAACATCGATGTCATATATGAATCACTCCCTATTGGACTTGCTCCACTTTCCCTATAATGATGACACTTCCGAAAACTTTTCAACAACATCCGAAAACTCCCTCCCGAAACAATCCCACTCCAGCAGCAGCAGCAACCTGTTCGAAAGCAACAACACCCTCCAAGAATCCTCCCTAATCCATCCCCCACCCAACCCACCACCCCTTTCCTCACCTCCATCAAGCATCTCCCACCCCGGGATCCCAAAGTACCGCTTTGGGACCCACCGCCCTGTGCACCGGCGTACTGCCCCCCAACCCCCCGTGCGCATGCTCCCGTCAGCCCCCCCCCTTGCCCCCGGCGGCATCCGGCAACTTCAGTCGCGTGCTCGGACTCGAAGTTGTCGCTCGTTTTCCGCGTCCGATTCTCCGATCCGTCGCTCCGCCATGTGCTTTTCCGCGCCGCTCTAGAGGACTGTTGTTGTGGTTGTTGAAAAGTTTGAGGTGGTGGATGAGGACTGGTTTTTTGAATTGATTGTTTGAGGACTATTGTCGTGATGAAGAGGAGGATGATTGGGAGTTTGAGGGTGTTGTATTTTGTGGTGGTTATTGTTCAAGGTAAGTTATGCTTTTTTTTTTATGGGAGGTTGGAGCTGTGGGGTGTATAGGTGGGTTTAGAAAAAAAATATTAAACCTACTTGTTGCACTAAGAAGCAGTGTATGAAATAATATGAGATTTATTTCTGAATACATAATATCACATTCAAAATGTATTCTAGAGAAATTTTATCACATAACCTTTAAATTTAATGTTTAGTAAGTGAATTCGCGACATATTGACCATAATATGAAGCATTCCAATGCTTTTCATTAGGAGAAGACATTACTTAAAAAAGTTTGTATAGTATAAATCTTAGATTACAACATATAACTTTTACCTATATGGTTTTTAATGTTTTGTTAGAACCAAAGTTAAAGAAACTTCGACATCTTTTTATAATAAACTTTTTTCATTTTTATATCTTTCTTGTAAAACTAAACTATTACATTTTTTCGAAACTATTAATTTTTAAACTGACAAAAAATATAATTTCTCAATAGACTCCATAATAGTAACGATTCTGAACTTTTCGTTGGCTTTTTTTATAAATTTGTTTTAAATGGACAAAACTAATTCTATCACCATTATTTGAACAAAAGGATCATAATGGATTTCTACAATGAACTTAAACTTTCGAGGTATACCTGGTTGACGTATGTGATTCCCTTAATTTTATTCCATAAATATGGTAATATTTTGTATTTAAAAAAGAACAATTTATAATTCTTAAAAAATTAAAATTGTTTTTTAGAAAACAATTTTAAATGGCAGAAATTTTACTTGGAGTCTAAAAGTTTATTTAAAAGGATAAAATTTTAGTTCCATGATTTTGAAGTTGAAATCCGGCAATTTCAAAGGAAACGAAGACTTAATGGAAAAAAAGAATATGGAAAAATATTTACCGAGATCGTTATCGTGCGTTTCTCTTGTGATTATTTTCTTTTGTTTTTCCAATCTGTAAAATTAACTACCAAACTGAAATAAGAAAATAATTAACAAAACTCTTAATTGATTGCTGTAAATATTTTTAGAGCTGTAAGTTTGATGAATTAGTTTAATATGAACAAGTTTAATCCAATCGGGTATTTACTACACTGAAAAAAAAATGGTCTTTTTACACTAAGTTTTCCATTTTATTTTGACAAAAAATTCCAGTATTGGAAGAAAACGTTTTTTCTCCAGTGAATTCTTCCATAAAATAAATTATATTTAATAAAATCACTACTAAAAGAATAAGTATTACACGTAAAAATATTTCATTATCTTTAAGTTTAAACAAAGCCAATGAATAATCGTTAATAATAAATAAAATTCATTAAATAATTAAATAAGTGCATAATATATATGTAGGGGACGTCTCAATGTCATTCGGGTCAATAAATTTAGAAACATTTAATATTGTTTGTTATAAAGGTCGCTTCCTCGAAATTAAATTAATTCTTAAGTTTCTGAAAATAACGGAAAGTTTCCCTCCTTTGAAAGAAAAAGGGGAAATCGGGTATTTGCTTCAAAGTACAGAAATTCACCGATAACAGTGCTGCAGGTAAATTTCCGTTACTTGAAGAAATATTTTTTTTATCACTCTATGGAGAAAATGAGATAAGAGGCGTAAAAGGTATTTTATAGCCGCATTTCTCCAACCGGTGATTAATAAAAGGCATTACCGATTAAGCCTTAAGTTCTCTCACTGTCAACTAGAAACATTAGAACAATTAGAACAACAAATTTATTTATTGACAAAGAAAGAAGGATTTTACAGTTGAACATATATAACCTGGAGGAAATAATCCTGTGCAGGTATAATAGAAATACAATGAGATATAATAAACAAACATAAAATTACTGGCAAAATTGATACTTAGAATTGAAATACGAGATAATGAAAAATGTGAAAGGAAAACAATAAAAAAACCCGAATAAATATGTATTAAAAAAAAAAGGTGTACTAAGCGTTGGCAAGACGGTACGGTGTCGGGGAGTTATCAATTAATTTCAGTCAGTTTAAAAAAGTTGTTCAATATCAGTAATTGTTAGTAAATATAATTTTAGATGTTTTTTGAAGGTTTTACTGGTTACACTATTTTGTATATTTAGTGGTAGGCTATTGAAAAACTTTGGGCCAAGATAAGAAAATATTTTGCGCATGATTTCTTTAGTGGGATATGGAATTTTGTAGATTTCATTACTTCTTCTTGCGTTTATTAGTATTTTTCTTTCACAAAAGTTAGGATTTTTGTAGATGAATAAACAAGTTTTGTAGAAATAAAAATATCGTAATGGTAGAATAGATAAAGTTTGGTACATTAAAAGATTTATGTGATGCGTAAAATGCATGTAATGTGATGCGTGATGCATGTAAAAGACAATATCGTATTTTGTATGAAACTACTTTTTTCGGACGACTAGTGTCTTATCCTTAAGTATTTGTTCTCATAGCATACAGAGTTCTGAACGAAAACAAAATTCGTTTTAAATTTTAAGAGTATCTTCACTGGCCTTTATAGGTCATCTATTGTCTCTAAGATTCAAGACATTTTAAAATAACTTCTTCTATTGTTTGAAATAAGTTAAAATACATTTCAAATAATTACTAAAGCTCTTTTTTATAATATGAAGGAATTTCATATAAATTATTTCATATTCAGAGAGGAATACATCACCTCGTAAAACAGCCTCAGTTCGAGAACCACGCACAAGTTCTAGGCTTATTATCAACAAGATTAATATTTTATATGATTAGATTTAAGTCAAATTCTATAACCATGCATAAAATCACTTTAAAATAGGCATTTAATCACTTTAATCCATAATTAAATCACAAAATATCCAAGTATTCGTTCAGTTTTTATTCACAAAAAAAATAATTCACTCATTTTATTTTTCTATATACCACAAATGACTGAAAATCGAGTTTCCCTTGAGACGCATTCCGTTTTTATAAGGAACTAAGAGATACAAAATTTTCCCTCACACTCGTAATTCAAAATGATTGTTAACAAATTCCATCCTATATAATTCGGCATAAGTCACTTGTAGGTTAGGTGGATGTAAAAGTTTAAGGCCGAAGCAGATATAAAACACGTCTTCTTTGAAAGCGCAAATAGTAAAAAAAATTCACTTGTAGAAGTAGTTAATAAGTTAAAACTATTTTAGTACAGAATTCATCAGTTAAAATATCAATTCCCTTTAACATAAATAATATGAATTTTATATGTGTTGGTATAAAGAAAAATACATCTTAAACATATTCCTGAAACCAAATGTTTTGGATAGCATATAAAATTCTTAAAGTTTCTACCACAAAAGGTGCAAGTATAGTTAACAACTGTAGTTAAGTCTTTTAACTACAAGTAAAACTGTTTTGAAAACTTCTTCGGGATAAAGTCGTAAATGATTTCTTTTTTAAAGTTGTTAAATTAGCCAGACTCGCTCAAAAGTTGTTGTACAAAACTCTTTTAAAGCAGACTGTTTTAACTTTAGCTAGCATTAACAGGTTTGCATGCAAGAGGGATTTAGAATAAAATTCATTAAAGCTACTTGAATCATTATTTGTAGACTAATAACTTCGGGTAAAGTTCTTATGTTTAAGTATCTTATAAGCATATTGAAGTATGAAGCAGCTTTTAAGTTTTAGTGTTAAGAAAACAAACTTGTAATATTTTACAACTTCCAAATATTATTTTGAATGATGATACACACATTATGGGTTAGAATGTTTTTAAAAATAAAATACTAGATCAAAGATAATTTTTGTTTATAAGTTTTTCGATCTCTAAATAAGTTTGATAATAACGAGAGTACCAACGTCTGTAAGATTTTTTTTTTTTTTTTTGCAAAGCATTAGTACCTCGTTAGGATAAGGCTCAGATTTTACCTCCAGAGAAAATAAAGTAGATAAATATTGATATCTTCCCCCATGTTTATTTACCAATTACAGTCAAACCTGGATAAGTGAAATCACTCAACAGAGTTTTCCTTTCTTATCCAGGAATTTCATTTATCCAGGTTCCATTTATCCATGTTTGAGGGTATTTCTTTCCACATATCAAGAGAAAGGAAAGTGATGGAACAAAAAGATACAATATAATAAATTAAATTTGGTTTAAAGAAATCAGTAGAATTGTTGATTCTTTTAATCTTTGTTTCCATGTTATTTAATTGATATAAATACGATTGCAATTAATGTTTGAAAAATTGTCATATGGAGGAGTACCAACCCTCGGGTCTTTTGGAAGTTTAAATTCACTCATTTTTTTTCTTTATAAAGTCACCAACTGGTTAAAGCCTTTTTGTTTGGAATAAAACAGGTTATGAAAGGTATAAAACTTTTTTTTTAATGCTTTTAACATTCGCTGTGGAAATGTACTACAAGTTTGTTTTTCTGCGACAAATGTCTTATCAAGGTGTAAAGGGTTTTACAGGCGCAACAAAACAGAAACTTACTTTCGTTACGTTTGTTTCACTGCTATAGAAGTATTCTAAAGGAAGAAACGGTTTTACAGATAAGATGTGTTGAACGTAAAACGTATTTACCGGACTCGGATGTAAAGCTGTACAAGAAAGTACTAGAAACTGTTAAACGAAAAAAAAAATAGTTACATTTTACGTACCTATTTTTTAGATAGAAATTAACATAAAAACACCGGGTAAACTAATTCAGTTTCATTTAATTAGGTTTTTTACATTTGAGAAGAAAAAATATATTCCTATGTTTTATGAACTAAAGTAACTACCTTACTGGCTAATTTTATTCCTCTACTTGGCAATTCCATCGGTACGTGTGAATTTTTCGTACTTTTTCTTGGTAAATAACACTGAAAATTAATATGAAATTATGAAAATAACTCTATTAGTGTAGTTTATGTATATATTAGAAGGTAAAAAGAAATAATTTTTTTGTTTAAAAAATGTTCCAAAAATTTATATTTTTATATTTTTCCGGGTTTTTTTCTCACTTTTTTCAAAATTTTGGATTTTTTTAAAAAAAAGGAAGTTGGTCATAATGCCCTAAAATATAAAGAAAATAAAAATACGAACAAAATGAGCCCAATATTTCATGTTTTTAAGTTAAGCGGTTGTAAAACTTTACAAATCTAAACTAAACTTACTTTACTTACTAAAACTTTACAAAAATTACTACTCCGAAATGAGGGGTGGCCAAAAAACCAAACCTGTGCCATTATATCTCTAACAATAGTAGTTTATCTTATAAAAATTTCTAAATACTCCAAACTTTAAGGCGTTTGGGGGGTCGCCTTAATATTATCAGATTTTGCTAAAATTTTGCAGTTATCATTTTTTTGTCCATTGGCGCAAAGTTAGGGGGTGGGAGCTAAACATTTCGAGAGTTCGTAAATCAGGGCCACCCTATTGACCATGGAGAAAAACTTTACTACTTTTTGCGTTACGTGATTCGTTCAGCATCGAACAACATTGAACTCTGTGAATCGAATTTTACCCAAACATTGGTTTTCCTATCACGAGTTAAGTAACAGGGATTATTCCGATACGTTTTCCCTCAATTCCTCAACAAAATTCTTGTGCTGCCATCTAGTTAAAATTTTGGAGCTAAAATTGAAAATTCTGGGATGAAAATTCTTTGGTCTCACAAGAAGAGGGCAAGAAATCGCACATTTTTATATTTTTTATTTTGTAGTTATTGATTTTTAAAATGTGTCAGTCTTTTTTGAACACTGTAATTACAGGGAAGTTAGTGTTTAACTGACATTTGACATTAAAAAGTTAGAAGGAAATGAAGAAAAATACTTGGAAATGACTTTTTCAATATACTATAATAAAAACGTTTTAGCCCAAAACTAAAGCTGAAATTGAAAAAAACAAACATTTTCCATTCTAAAAATAAGATTTGTTTCCATATTGTGTGAAAAAAAATGAGTAAGTCTGGACCACTTTTCGTGTATTCGTCCTACTTTCCTTTAGTTAGAACTTGTTTATTTCGAAAAAACATTTTCTTAAATAATTGAGCTTCAAAAAATTCTGCAGAATAATAAACTCTGCTTTAGGTTCTCAAAGACAGACTAGCAAAGTACGCCTTATTGATTAAAATATACATTTTCATTGATAGCCTATGATTTTAATGTATACTTAAGAATTATGAAAAGAATAATAATTGTGGGTATTTGATATTTTGATCTAAAATATGCCATATATTTCCTCAGTTCCCTTTCTGATTAAAAGTTTACTAGTAATACATAACATAGGACATTCCAAGTAAATCACAATTAACCGGAGAGTAAAACTAACCTTCCCTAAGTGCAATCCTTTCCATCCCAAAAGACCTTTATAAATTGAAAACCCACTCATCCATAACGAAAGTTATAAATCCACGAAGAAAAAAAAACGCGGAATATTTGCGTTTAATTCTCTCAAGTTTCCCAAGTTAAAAATCCACCTCTCCCTTTTAATACACTTCAGCGGCTCCGAGTGTTCCCTCGGATTTTTACTCCCGTTTTGTTGAGAACGGATGAATTGGGATAAGGCCTTTTGTTCTTCTCTTTCAGAATCCGGGAATTTTCACTGTAATCCCCCAAACTACTGAAAGCACGTCCCTTCAGAGGGGCATTGTTCCCCGTTGATAAGCGTGCCGAGAGCATATAAAGAAGGCGCTGTCACTTCTTCTGCCTGAAAGAGGGGGTTGAGTTTGCTTTGGGGCACTGTTTATGAGAGATGGGATTAAATCCTTTTTGATAATGCACTGAGGGATGTTATTTGATCTATAGATTGTGCGAGACGGGGGCCCTTCTTGAAAGTGAAATCGGACACGCTAATCCGTGGAGCTGTTAAGGCGAGGATTTAGTGTTGTTGTTACACAATAATCATTTGGAATGCTTTAAGAAATGCTGTGCAGGTACTGAGAGAGGCTTTTATCTCCGCATTGTTTTGATTCGACAGAGCAGAATAGAGTTGTTTGCCTGTAGATAAAGGGATGGGGATTTTGAAAGGTGAATTATCTACAGCATGAACAACGCCCACAATGGGTTTTTAATCACAATTGGGTCCTAATTACCATGAATTATCTGTTATTATATTACTGAAAACAAGATTGGTTGATAAATTTTGATTATTTGTAAATCACGTAAATATGTTCTAATGTTTTAAAGATCATAATATTTTCAGGGTTTCATATAATCTCCATTCAATTCAATGTTTTGAAACATTTATAGCAGCACCATAACGGTTTTGAATTGAGCCGAGCTCAAAGGCGCGATAATTAATTGTTTACTTACTTTTATTCTTTACTATTATGCTTTTTTAATTACTTTTCGATGTGTTATTGTTAAATAATAAATATTTCCTAAAAATAGTAAAAAATGCGTGAGAAATATCCAACTTTTAGCGAATATAGTAGCCAGAATCACGGAAAATAGTAGCCAAAAGCAATAGAAAATGTGTACCTAATATTGGGCAATCGCTTGGAGGTAGAAAAAAAATTCCAGTAACAACCCTCATTTTTGAAAAAAAAATATTTATAAAAACTGTTATGTGTTTGTCCTGAAGATACCATATTCAATATCCGACAATAAGAAATGCGATAACTTAAAATGTTATTGTTGTGACATTTTGAAGATGATCTTCAGATTATTTTTAAATCCAAAAAACACCAGGGACTTTTTGTTAAATTGAAAACATTTTCAAAAATATTTAGCAATCTACTGCTCCGAAAAAAAACCTATAGTAGTACTTAATGGGAATTAAGTGTCAAAGGTTAAATGTAGTTTAAAACATAGTTAAAAGTTTAAAAATATCTACTATTTCCTAGAATCAAAAGTTAAAAAAATATCAGCTTAATATCGAGCACTTGGTTCCTTTTGTACTTATTTTTAATTTTCGCAACAAGAACGCACACACAGAAATTAAGCTTTATTCTCAATATTAGTACAATGTGTATGCATTCTTTCTGTTTTTCGTTGTTTTTTCTTTTAACTCAAGACAAATATTCTACATCCATAAAAATGACAGCAATCTAGATTTTTTTAAAAAATGTAATACACTTTTTCGCGATGAAATATTTCTGGATTAATGCAGGGAATGAAAAGCACATGGAAATTAAAAGTGACAATTCAGCGTGAAAAATCTCTGTGTACCCAATAAATTATCAATTAATTGCTATGCAAGAGTGAAAGAAAACGCTTTCTTGGAGATTATTTCTCACTCATGCAAATCTCTAACAAAGCAAACTTCCGATAAAAAAAAATCCGATGATTTTTCCTCCAAACTCCTTCTGCAAACAGTGCAGAAAGTACCAAAACCTTCCCAAGAGTTTCATTTAATTGACAGAGACCGCTACAAAGCCCTTTGTGACGAAAGTAAATGTTGGCGAAAACCGCTCCGGTGCACACTTTCTGTTAACAATATAAGAAATTACTTTTTCCCCCTCTTATAAGCAATCCATGAAACCAAATTCTTATGAATAAGTCATTACGGAGATTGAATTCCCTTGTTTTCGATCCCTGCACGGTCAGATGAAGCGGTTGAGAAACTTTGTTGCACGCTAGAATCTGAAATATATCCTTTGTTTCTGAAGAAGAAGATATAGGAGGACGATAAATTTTCCTTTTAATTCTAGCTTCCCCCTTCCCCTTCAGGTGTCGTCTCAGGCTCTTTCGCTAACCGTACATTGTTTTGCTTTCCGTTTGGTTTTCTCCTTTTACTTAGGAAACAAATAGGTAGCAATACCATGTCTTAACCAGAAGTTACAAAAATGTATTACGGTTTTCTCTTTAGTGTTCTTACAACACTGTTACTGATATTACGGAAATAAGTCTGTAAGAATGTTAAATACTAACATTTATATTTATAATGCAAAATGTTTTGATTAAAGCTAGAAATTTGATTTCCCATTCCGTTTTTCCTTGCTTCGGAAACAAAATGTTACAATATGGGTCTTAACCATCAGAAGTTTAAAGATTATGCGATTTTCTTAGTGTTATTTTAATTTTTTTTTAGAAATAAGTCGACGGTGTTATATTGTAACAATAATCTAGATAACAAACTGTTTAATTCAAGATGGGGTAATTTTTTAAAGGCGTATAAATACATAAAAAAAAACATTATTCTTCACAAGTTTAACATAAAACATTCGAAATTGTGTAAAATATAATCATAAAATGCTTACTAAATTTTTTTTCAGTCTGGTAATATGTATACTACTCTAAGCTAAGAAAATATAAATTTTTAGTAAATATTGTAGCACACACTTTCAACGATATAAAATAATATAGTATTTTATTTTTTATGAACTGAACCTCATTTCATACAATAATATACAAAGTTTACTGCCCCGAATTACCTGAAAATTTATGTTTAAGTATAAGAATACCTACAAATGTTTTAAAGTAAACAATTATTTAGTTTTTCAGGGAATAGTTTTAATAATTTAATACATCATTATTTATTTCGTTCAAAAATACTTATTTTGTATTTTCAAGAAAATACATATTAACTCTTATAAAATAAAACATATTTTATTCCATTCATTCATTTCCTCCCATACATTCATTTTTATCCAATACTTTAAAATGGTTTTACTCAAAATGCACTGTAAAGGGATGAATCATTCAAAAACTTTATGCATAAAATATTCAGCTCAGTATTGCCCTTCACTCCAAAGACTTCTGTAAATAATTCCAAAGAAGAAGGTGGATTTAAGAGAGGCCTGTTAACATTTACGGTCTCTTTAAAGATGACGCATGTGACAGTTAGCAGTGTCACCTCCGTGTCCAAAAAACGGGATGAAAAGACGTCCTCCGCCATTATCTAACTGTTTCATCCATTTTGAACGCCCTTCTTATTCATTACTAGATGCGAAGGAAGCGACACACCCAAATGGGCTTTTTAACTTATTAAGATGCTTCGGGGGAAGTAATGATAGTTGGGTTTTGTTTGGTTAAAGTTGGGAAACAGTTTCAGGTAAATAGGATAATGGTTTGGTTATGTGTGAAGAAATAATTTCTAACAATTTATCTTTGTAGGAAGGTCTTTAAAAGTGTTTCAGTTCAGGAAAACATTATTTAGTAAAAATACATTTTTACGTGTCTTTAAAATAAGCATTCTTTTTAAATTGTTGATAGTTTATATTTTGTAAATGCGGGATTATTAAACGATTGTCTTTGTATTTTCAAAGTCTGAAATACGATTCAAATATGTGAAATATTTTTTAAGTTTAAAATATTTTTGTTCCACAAAAAAAACACTATTCAGACTTGTTTAAAAATTAATATATTGTATTAAAAACAGGTGATAGTTTAAAAACTTATTCAATATTATGATGTAAAAAATATTTTTTACGGACTGAAAATTCTTACAGAGATTTTCAATATCGAGTCTATAATTTATTTCACAAAAAAAATTAGAAATTAAAAAATTGTAATCTTTTCAATAACTTTTCTACCATTGCCCTTTCTGTGTCCCGTGTAACTGCTTAAAAATAAATTCAGAAATGAATCCTTAAAAAAAGTGCCTTTGTAGCTTGTTTTACACTCTTTGAATTATTATAAGTTACAACCAATCAATACTAAAAACACTGTATTTTCTTTAAATTAGAGCGATTCTTGTAGTATTACACCTTTCTATTCCCCATCTGCTTTCTAAATTAGTGGGGAATGAATAGTTTTTAATATGCTTTTTCATATTCAAATACCAGAGAAAATACTAATGAGTTATTATATTTCTTATAAACTTTCATGAAATTCATGGAATGAAGCTTTTTATTAAATATGAATAATTACACTGTCGAATTGAATAAAGTCACTCAACCTTTTAAGTATCACATTAAATCTAAAAGAATTCTTCTCAGCATGTAAAATATATACATCACAAATGGAAGATTTACAGTTGAAAAGACACTAGTGCTGATCTGGAATGTTTCCAAGATGCCCCGTACTTTAGCTGCCTAACTAGATCATCAGTTTTATACGTATCATAAATAGTTGGCATCATAGAAATACGAAAAGGTTACTTCTATGTCCCATCTGCTAGCATTATCTGCATTTTTGCTTTCTGACTGTAAAACTTTCTTCCGCATACTTAGGAGACGATAGTAATAAAAGTATGATCATTTATGCATGATTATGTTGAAACAATGGGAAAGCTAGAAGTTTATAAGTTATGTATATATGACGAGTAAAACAATACAGGTACTTTTTTTTTCGCTAAAAAATTTGAAAGGATAGGTTGAAAAATGTTATTTTTTCTCTATATTTGATATTTTATGGTTTTTTCTTTAGGGTTCTGAAGTAATTTGTAAATTTTGTCAAAATACAGCACTTACCTTTAACTACTACACTCACGTTGTAAATTAGGTTAATCTGGTTTGATTATATTAGAAGCTTCTTTACTTTTATATTTACTGATAAATTTTTTACACAACATTTATGTTACAAAACACTCAAGGTAAATTGATGAATGTGTTTCATTTTACTAGAAAATGTAAACAAATACTTAATTACATTTATTTTCTGTGAGTGGTAATGCATGTAACTCAAAACGCATATATTTTTATCACCACCGAAGAAAATATAAAAATATATCTTCGTGAGCTGATCTACAAAATCGCCAGTAAATCTTATTAAACGTATTAATTTCAGATAAATAAGTGAAAGTGCTCATACTACGAATATAAATTTCATTTTTTTAATAATAATTGTTCATAAATATTTTATTTTCCTAATCAATATATTTTCCGTTTACGACTCCCAGTTTTTCCTTTCAATCTCGCCTAAGGCATTAATTTTCACTTAAACCGTTCTCATCGTACGAGAAACAGATCTCCCCCCCCAGAAAAACCCAGCGACAAGAGAAGGGAAATTCCATTATACCTCAAGCGGAGCCACTCCGGCGTGAAACAAAGCCACTCATGAAACCTGAAGCCAGGTAATAAGCCCAGCATTTCAAAAGCGGACTTTGGTGAACCCCCGCCTTGGCTTGCACTAAGTCCTTCGAAGCGGAAATCCTTTTCGATAGAAAGGATTCAATTTGATTTCTATGCATTAGCAGGAAATTGCAACAAAGGCTGCTTGCAGAAGACTCCGGGTATTTACGACATGCTAATTAAAGGACAATTATATTCGGGGAGGAAAGTATTTGAATTGCAATTACGGAATGGGGCACCTGAGATACCCTAGTTACTTGTTTCAACATGCACAGCGAGTATATGTAGAATAAGCAGTAGGGTTGTTGTGTGGACTTTGCTTTGGTTTTTCTTTGCATTACAAACAGGGACTAGTTAAGGTGGGGATTAGCATAAAGGGGATGCTTTGAATCTCATCAAATATATTCCAAACATAATTGTGTTAGAGTAAAATAATGTTTACGGTAGGTACTACTCAAATATGTTAAAGGATTATTATTATTTAGAAGATTCTCAATCTTTAAAACTATGATGTTTCTTACTGATGTAAATAAGATTTTTTTTTGCAATCATGAGATTAAATAAAATCGTGGTAAAATGTTTATTAATTAAATTCATTTTGTAATTTAAAAATATGAGAATATTTACTAAATAACAGGTGTGGTAAAAATAGGGACATGGATAACCTTTGTTTTAAAATGTAGATTTTTTCCAGGACTTCTCAACTTTTTGTCATCGTTATTTTATTTAGGTTTGACAGAAGTGAATTTTCAATCAAAAATGTAATGGATTAAAAATATTTTTACTCATTCATTCAAACAAAATTTCAAGTCTTACTGGCTTGTTCACAAGTAAAATAAAAATCACTAATGAAATTTCATTACAGTTTAATATGATATAAGCTTAAGGTAAGAAAATTTATTGGTAACTATGCAATGTTGTTTTTAGTTCAGTCCTGAAAAATATTAATCTATAACAGCATTAGGGTGTAATAATATTTAGAATACAATTTAAAACAAAACCAATTCACTAACAACTTCATACAAAAATGTATTTATCTACTTTTTAAGATTCAATTTTTTAGAAGCTTGTAGAAACATAATATGATTACTGATTTTTCGAAAATGTAGTAAATGTTGTTTTAAAAGGGTAATAATATTATCTTTGTTTCCAACACTTTCCATTATTCCAACCTTTATGAAACATTTCTTACATTTTCAAATTGTGTGAAGCGATTTTATCTGAGAGAAAACTGGGCCCATCTAAGTCTAAGATGGTATTGTTCTTATAATAATCTAAGAAAACGTTCAGATTACCAAGTAAAGGAATAAACTTGCAAACCATTAAACGTACAGATATTTCTCCACAGTAAATCAGAACTGAAAAGTGAAATGCCTCGACCAATTAACTTCATAATAACGACCTAAATACTAAACGAGACCCTTTTAAAACTCTCTTTAAATTCCACTTCAAGCAAGAAACAAACGGCAATTACCCTTATTACCCCCACCCCCAAATAAACTCCCCCATCCATCAAGCACAATCTCGAAAAGAATGTCCCCTCCCAGGACATTTACGTCACATCCCTGTCACCTCCAGCCCATTCATCCACCCGCAACAGTAAACAAAACTCCACTTTTTTACATTCACTTATCGCCAGGAAACTCCTGAAATGTTGCCCATTAAGATTCAACCTCTTGATAGCGTCCGACTGCCGAGCGTATATTGTGCACCCGCCATCGAGAAGACGCACTACTCACCGCCTCGTCCATTCATGAAGAGGAGGGGGGAGAAGGAGAGAGAGACGATTTCCCATTATCCGAGCCAGTACCTTATCGGAATGGCTTTCCCGCGTCGAGTGGCACAAGTGGCAAATTAGCGGCTGATGGATCTGCCGGAAAAGATGCTTCTAATTTCAGTCGCCTTCTGTTATATGCGGCTTATGGGAAGATTAGGAAAGGGGAAGATCTGGTTTCTGAAAACCGAATCCTTTTGGTTGAAGAGAAGGAGGGTTTTAGTTTATAGTGTGGAAATGAAAAGGATTATCAGTTCACGGGGATTGAAATCACTTAGGCTTATCTATGAAGGTAGGAGTTCTGTAATGAGATTATGCGTACATCGCTGGTTATGAAAGCATATTATTCATATGAACATAAAGTAATGGAAAACAGCTATGACGATTTCCATCCGAAAGGCACTGATTCAACAAGTGATGAATTAAATATTCATTTTATCTCACTCAAGTTTAATAAAATTCCTTTGACTTAACTTAAGAGACTCTTAAGGAGATAGCATTCTTTGACAAAAGTTAACTAAGGATGGAAGGATGAAATCTGAATTCAAAGTTTACCGTGATTTTCACACTTTTTTGCTTCAGTTCTCCCAGTTTATTTGGAAAATCGCGAAACTACTCTGCCTTTCACAAATGAATATATAACCAAAGAATTAAATCTTGTTACTCAAACTACGATTTAAATTTATATCCAGCCATGATATATTTTTCCTAAGGCATTTTATTCATTCGGTATTAATTTTTATCTCGTGTTCCAGGAGAAATAGCTTACTTTTTTGCACCCGTATTAAAAGCCAGAGTCTAAATTGCTCTTTGTAAAAGATTCTGAGATATGTTGTACCATTTTCTTTTAATTTGGAAAATTTGGTTTGGTAAACTTTCGAGTTCACCTTTTGTCTCACATGTTAGAATTATATGTGATTCGTATTTAAGTAAATGAACACTTATGTGTGATATTCTGAAATTGTTAAACTTACTAAAAACTATACTAAGAATGCACTTATGTATTATGTTAACCGCATTCATTTTAAAATTTTGAAATTCTAGTTTTTACTTAAAAAATTGCATACAGTTTAAATCCACAAAAGCTATATAAATAGGAATCGTAAAGTTATTCAATGATTTAATAATATTTTTTAATAGTTTATAGTTTAAAAAATGTTTAGCTATATCTACCTAGAATATATTTTTAATGAGGAATGCCGTATAGCAGGCTTATCCCAAGAGTAAGACACGATAGCTGAAACCAAGGAATTGACTTTACTCTTTTCGTAAAGCTAATCGTAACTTGAAAAATCTGACTAGTGTCATCGTTAAAGAACAATTAACGGACTTGTATATTGATGATTCATTGCGCAGAAAAGTAGTTATTCAACTTATTTTTAGAGGTAGATATATTTTTCGTTGTCACTCTTACGAGTCCTACGTTCCCATTAATAAGGGAGTGGTAAATCTAGTGATTAGAGTTGTCAAGAAATAAATCATGAAGTGAAGTTGTATAAAGTTCGTTTCAATGAGAATATTCAATCAGAAATATCTTTAAGTACAGCAGTTCTATTACGTAGATACAGTGATATGAATATAATAATGATACAAATTTATCTTTAAAGAATTTAAAATAATAAGTGACGAAACCTACATAACACTCACTGTTTACAAGCGAATGACGAAGAACTCTAAAGGTATATCCACTCACAATCTATAATACTTGACTACTCAACTAATGGCTTATATTTTATGCTATACAATTTTAAATTTCGGATAAAATAAAATGTTTTAGTTTCTAGAGCTCTTTCATCAGTTTTTAAACAATTAATCTGGAAAATTTTCAAAAGTATTATACACTTATTTTAACATCAAATGGATTCGTTTAATAAAACCATATAGTATCCCAAATATATTTTGATTATACTGAAAATAATTGCATGACAGTTGCTTGCTATGGAACTACAGCTTTATCTATAATATACAAAATAAATATTTTAAACTTAAGAATTTATAAAAAAAAATCCAAAAGCGCGTTTGGAATCCTTAAAGGAATCTGAAAATTTTGTTACCCAAAAATGTGTCATTCAAAACAGTAATAATAAGAAAAGTTTTTCGCTGGAAACCGTCGACGAAAAACTTCAAATCCCTTAGAAATTTCAATACGTATAAAGTTTTTAGTTATAAAGTTATTTATATTATACTACTCTCTTTTAAACTTATTTTATAAACTAATAATTTATTTCAAGTATCATTTTTATAATTATCCGAATTTTTGATCATACGAATGGAGTCTGGTCCAAATTGATTCGGATAATTGGAGTTCTACTGTAAAGTATTTTATTTAACCTTCCTACCCCTTCTGGGGTCTTTTAGACCCCAAACTCATTTTGGCGCAGTCTTACAATGGGTAAAAATTTTGGAGTTGTTATTTTTTTAATCACATAGAAGAAAAGTCACATATTCCGCTCCTGGGGTCTGTTACACACCAGGACAAATACGGTGAATAAATAGCTAATGAAACAAAATATTTTTTTTTCCTTTTATTCTTGATAAATTAGAGTTTTCACTTTCGTTTATGGATTTCTCAGAATAGTTTGTCAGTATTTTAATTTTTTTATGAAACAGGAGATTGGGATAATGCGCATTGGCATCGCTTATGTATCTTAAAATTTTCTTTCATTATTCTGAGAAACTTATGCTATTTCAATGATATTCTTTCCAGGAAATGATACCAAAAACAAACAAAAAAAAAGACTCAGACGATTTTCTGTGGACTAAGTTGTTTAAAGCTTTTTGTTTGTTTTAAAATAAAAAAAAATTAAAAAAGTTGTTAAAAAATACTTCAATTTACCTAGGTTTTGTAAATATTTTTTATTAGGTTTCTTGGAAAATAAAACAGAAAAAAACCCTAATTTTACGTTAAAATCTTAAATAAAGCAAGCGATACACTTCACTTACATTTCTGAACTGATAATTTGTTTTATTATTTGAATTAAAAAAAATATAATCAATTTTTTCATATGTAATAATACTGAACAAATAAATCAGGGTGATAGGGAGATGCTAATACAGAAAAAGAAATATATGCAATTTCATAGAACTTTTAAAATAAACTAATAAACTCTACCCGTGCAACACCGGTTATATCAGCTAGTGTGCTTTAAGCAGTGTAATTATATAATATTTTAAGTAAAACAGCTGAACTGTAATGGTTTATTTCTGTAATTCAATTCTTTTTTGAAATTTCTGACGGTATAAAGAAACGTGTATCTTAAAGTTCAAAAGAATACAAAAAACGCCAAAAAGGGGCAAAA
Organism: Tetragnatha montana; assembly: GCA_963680715.1. Taxonomy (NCBI): domain Eukaryota; kingdom Metazoa; phylum Arthropoda; class Arachnida; order Araneae; family Tetragnathidae; genus Tetragnatha; species Tetragnatha montana. Next base: position 14,869,830 of record OY796685.1, read on the forward strand.
ACCGAGAAAAATACAACAAAAATTCTGGGGGAACCCCTGACGAACTATCAACTTATTTTTTATATTTTTTATTCTTTGAAAATTCTGTGGCTTACAAGGAGCAGTTCGCTTTGGGTGTAACGCAATTAGCATCATTGAGCTGAAACGCTACTTGTGTCAAATTTACAAATATCAACAAGTCAATTCTCCCTTGACTTCTACACCATCCATATAGTAGCATTTTCAATTCCACTCAACTGCATAAATCTTTCCTCCAGGTTTCAAAATGGATAAAAAGGACCGCCGCAGCCTGGCCTTCATCCAAGAACCGGCCGAGCACGTGGAGTTCTTCAACACCTCGGGGGCCGTGATCCCGTGCACGGCCAGGGGCGACCCCCACCCCGCGGTCCGCTGGGAGACGAGGGATGGAAACCCCGTCAAGGACATACCTAGTCTACGTCACATTCGGCCGGACGGCTCCCTCGTCTTCCCCCCCTTCAATGCCGACAGCTACCGACAGGACGTGCATGCGGCCGTGTACCGATGCACGGCTGCCAACTCTGCGGGGACCATCGGCTCCAGGGACGTGCACGTCCGTGGAAGTGAGTATTGTCTGTGTTTGACCTCATCGATTCTCCCGGGTAAATATGGTGAGTGGGCAGAAGTGGGCTTCTTATTGCTGAGCTGTGAGGGTTTTTTTTTGTATATATGGGGGTTGTTATCTTTTCTTGATGTGTTTAGGACCGGATTTAGACGTGTTCCAACATATGCCATAGCGCAGGGTGATAGTGTTTTTCAGGGATGCAAAATTAGAGGAATCTATAAAGTCTCTACCACGCATTTGTGTTAATAATCTGCTTAAAAAAATTTATTCACTAGTTTTCTACCCTATAGAGCATTTTCAATCACATGACTCGGACCTAGCAAGGGCCTTAGCAACAGACGCGTTGACCTACAGAAGGTTAACATTTACAGAAAATAACTGGTCGTGGAATTCTTCTATTGGAGCATTTGTAATTATGTGACCCCCCATCTAGCAATCACCCTAGCAACAGATACCGCCGCACATAGCAACCGCCCTAGGAACAGACACTTTGACGTACAATAACTGGTCGTGACGTCACCTGAAAACACTCTGTAGAGCATTCACACTTGACGTCACACTTAACGACGTGGATAGGCGTGGAGGATAGGCATAGGCAACAACTACAGAGGTTGTTAGGAGCGGAGTCTTGTGATCGCAAATGCTCCAATAGAAGCATTCGCACATGACATCACACTTGACGACGTGGATAGGCGTTGAGGACAGGCAACAACATTGCTAAGGTCCGAGTCATGTGATTGAAAATGCTCTATTGTTATGATAAACGAAGAAAACAACGTTCATTTTACGACACATAACGGCCGTATTCACCGGTAACTTGACCTTGTGGGCGAGACCTTGTGACCGGTGGTTAAACGGCAGTCAAACTTCTTGGTAGTTAAAGAAGGAGAATTAGTTCTCCTCCAATCAGAGGTTTGAATCCAGGTTAACCACCGGTCAAGTTACTGGTGAATATGGCCGTGAGTCTTCAGGGCTGTGGTCCAGGCCACAGTAAAACATTGGGCGTTTCGACCTCTGCTACGGAGGGCATCATCGGCAGCATTAAAAGTTTTCACTGAAGCCCAATTCCCATGGGTTGCGAATTAAAATTCGTCGGCGAAAAACGCTTCCCTACTCTCCCTACATTTTCTGAGGAAGAGCAATCCTTTCTTTTAAAACTAGATTCACATGATCACATGTCATAAAGAGTCCAATCATAGGCCTAGAAGAAAAAACGCAGCGCTAAAAATTCGCACGACTTTTTTCTTAGATTTAATTTAAGAAATTTGGGAAATTCGCTTGCGGTTTTAGTCACATGATTTCCTCCAACCAATAAGAAAGCCCTTATAAAACAAAACAGCATCCATTTTATTTTGATGGTTCAAAGCAGATCATAATCGTCTATATCACCGAATTTAAATTGTGCATCCTAAAACGTGAACTAATTAAGACGAGTTTAACTACTCACAAAGTTAATAAAATTATAAAAGAAGCCTCTTTGTTAGAATGAGCGGCTTCTAGATTGCAGGAATATTTAAAAAAAAATAGACGGCATGGGAAGTAGGCAGGAATTCAGGAGACAAGCGGTGAGTTAAATGTCTTAAAATGGTATATTCAAATTCGTAAAGAGAACTGTAGTTCGAAATAATTTTTCATTATGCTTTTCTGAATTGTTAGACTCCATACAGATGTACAAAATATACAAATAAAACTTATGTAGAACCATAATAGTCATTTAAATTAATACTTGATAGCTCATTGGTATAACTATTTCTTCCCATGCCGTCTCTATTCTGCATATTTTTGTATTTTTCTTAGTAAGTTGTCTTTTTCTACTATTATCCAAATCAGAAACAGCCCCAATTGATTCGAATGTTTGGAGAAATATACAGTATTTAAGAAATAATACTACATTTTAATCATGATTTGGATATATACTGTGAAGCTAATATTTTCATCAGAACATGTGAGGGAATAGAAAAAAAAAAGAGTCGATAGGCATGTGCAATCAGAATTTATTGATGTTCTTCCTGAAGGAGTTTCAGTGAGAAAATTATTTTTATTTAATGTTCTTAAACCAGCTTAAAATAACTTGTTTAATTTTTTACAGCAGCTTATGTATATATGAAACTACATTTCCACTCCGGAGCTTCTCGATGTCTTGTTATGAATAAACTTTAGAATTTTAGAAGTAATGCTTTAAATTGATTTAATTTCAGTGGATGCTACTAATTTTATGAAAAATGCATACTTATAAAACTTAATCAAGTTGTTTAAAGTTACTGCAAATTTTGGCGCCAATACAATAGTAGGCAAAAGTCAGTGACCTCTAGTGAGCGTAATCAGAAACAGAGCGGGCAAAAAAGCTAGGGAAAAAGATCCTTCAAAATTCGCGACGAGTAAATTCGCTTGCGTATTTTCAAAAAACGCAACCCATGGGAATTGGGCTTGAAGGTGGAGTGTCGACAACAACTGCTGATGATATGACCTCCGTAGCAGAGGACGAAACGTTCAGCGACTTAACCATGACAAAGCTGTCTGAATGACTTACCAGTTGTGCTATTGACTCCAGCCTGACTGTAACCCTTCAATTTTTTAATTTTATTTTTAGAAGGATACACTAGACATGTATGTGTAGTGTGCCTTTTTCTTAATCCACTTGAACATATCTTTCTATTTGCTTATGACAGGTTATTTTTTCAAACAGGAATGGAATCCGCGGGAAATTTCTTCCTGCATTCATGACGATTTATATGTGACTCGAATAAATTTGATAGTAAATAGAGGAAAATGTTTATTTTTCGGAAAAGAAATAAAAGTTATTAGGAGGGTGGTAAAAAACTATAGAATGTGATATGGCCAAAAACCGACAAAGAGGTGTGTTGACTGAAAAATATAAACTTCAGTTAATAACTGACTTCTTTAAAAGTATCGGAGTCGATGTTTTAACTCTAAACGTAATTGTAAGATAAATTTGAAGAAAAAACTAATATTCCATTTGGGTTTTAATATTAAAATATTTTATTGTAATATAACGCTTATAGATTTAAAACCATTTAAGAGAAAAGTTGTACTGTCATAAAATTTAACTCAATTTTAAAATTTCTATTTTTAAAAAGAATTTATTATGTTGGTATTAAATTACACTCACATTAATAATTATTTCTTTTTTCTGATTAAACCCGATTCAAATAATTGGAGTTAAACTAACACTTTCCCCTGTAATGGTTTAAAATTTCAATAACTGTATCTTCCCCCATACTCAATTTCTGTAAAAAAAAAACGGTTTATAGGAATGAAAATACAAAACCTGCCGAAAACAACACAATCAATCTATTTTTATTACAGCATGTAAACTTATTTTGGCCTCTCTTAGATTTCTAACTAAAACAATTACTAACTGGAAAAAAAGAATATCTCATTTCAATAGAAGAATACTACATAAAAAGTATAGATTACACTTTTTAATTAGTTTTCCAACTTGAATAAATTTGTATTTATTGTAATCATATCCATTTCTTTATAGATAATTTTACACTCTTTTAACAAAACAAGTAAGGGACAACCTTTTACATAAAATTCCAAGATCTAACTTTAAATATTCCCCTAGGCTTACTTCTTTTCAAAGCAAATTTAAGTTAGGGATAAAAGGGGGAATTTTCCAACCACGAAGGATCACATATCTTCCAAAAACAGACATATTTAGGTTTTAACTCTAACTGAGGTTATCAATGCAATACTTTTAGTCTGGAATTACATTTCCCTCCACTTCCGAGAATTGAGTTTCTCTTAATTCCCCACAAACGAAACAAAATTCCCGGCGACTTAAAATCTACATTAGGACCCGCATTAACGTGATACCTACATTACAGCACTCAAAAGGTAATAAACACTAAACAGTGTCATCAAATTTAAGTGGGAACGGTCTAAAGTCGACCCTAATGGTATTCCCAGTAGAGGCACCAGTGTCGTTTTACCCAATTTAATTTTTGTACGTTCCCTTTCTTAATGCACTCCCCTCTTAACCCACTTAAAAGGGATCCGTATAATTCTTTCCCTTTCATAACTAATGGAGTCGTTTCCTTTGCATTCGACTGAAAAACTGAAAAAGCTTCTCCGAGGAAGGGGAATGGTTGGGCAAAATTACGTTTGAAAAAATATTAAATGCTCTAATAAGGATGGGAAATACCCATTTCCACTAATTAGCTATTTACGGTGGGTATTTATATGAAAAGGCATATTTATCTAAATTGAATGCCTTTGGTTATCATTCGGGAATATTCATATGCCTTTCAAATTAAATATTCTTCAAAGAGCTGCTGGTAAGATGGTGCAATGGAAAATCTTAATTATTTCTGTGAACAGCTCCCTCATCCGGTTAATGTATTCTTTGTGTCTATTATAGAATATGTAAATTGAAACTTTGCATATATTATGAGCGCATTTAGAAATGCTTTGGAATTTTGTGCTACCAATATACTAAAATTAAATTATGTTAGTATTATTGAAGTATAATACCATAGTAATTAATTAGTAAATCCATAATAGATGAAATGTTTACTGTCTATGGCATTGAGCATTTAAACCATAAGCTCCCTCAATAAATCATGAAGATTTATTTTAAAATAGTGTAACGGAATTGAAAAACGAATAATATTGATGTTTTTCCCATTTGAATATGTAAGACAGGCTGTCATGCAAAAAGGCTTGACATAAAAGTTATATTGAAACGAATATTTTTTGAATATACTATGATGGATAGATGTAGGGTCAACATCTGTGCACTTCATATAAGTGGCTAAACTTGGCCACTATACAAAATTTAAACTATATTTATTTTATATTTTTTAAAGCCTGCTACAAAGTTGTCCTAGTCACAGAACGCTAAATCTTATGTAAAGGTAAAATTAAATATAACTTAATTCTAAGGGATTTTTACCAGAAATAAATAAAAAATAATCCAGAAAATAGGAATCATAAACGATTAACATTTTATGGTGCAAATTTGGATAGTTGCTGGATGTTAAGTTAAAACAACATTACAAACTTTAACGCAGGGTAAGTAGATATTTTTCCTAAATCACTATCATTACTACTGTAGCACTATGTTTTTAATGAACAGGGAAATAAGAAAAATGTAATAAAGAATATATTTAAAAAATCCTACTTAGTAGTAAGTAAGAGGGCTAGGCATTACCTCATTTTCACCACAGACTGAATGAAGTGGGTAGATCAGTAATAAGATATAATACCGCAACAGAATCTACAAATCAAAACTAACCCCCCCCTTTCCCTCTTCCGACCAACAAACCAACTCATCTATCCCCATCTTTCCGTTGGCCTCATAAATAATTTGCAGTCGGATGATGAGTGACAACAAGACTGATGTTCGCTACCCAATGTCGAATGGTTACATTATAGCTAAGCGGATCGCCATTCTCTAAGTGATTTATAAGCTTTGATATAATTATACGTGACATCGATTCTGTGTGATAGATTTCCCAGATAAATGATCCCATCAACTGCGCCTGGCATTCGTTGTGGGCGTCAGTTCGTAAGCTGCATCCGTAGAGATCCATTAGTGCATTCGTCTTTGCCGCAATGACCCCCTTGCTGGGAAGACAGTCTGTTGTGAGGGCATTAATTTCCACACTTAATACAGTGCTTTGTGACTTTCTGTTATTCGTTTTTCGCTTGAAAAGATGGCTGGTGGTTTAGGATTCTGCGTAGTTGTGGGTGATTTTTTTTTCGGGAAGTAATGTTTAATGGGTATTGATCTTTAGTAAAAAGTCTCAAAATGCAAATTCATATTCTGTTCATATAGTTTTTCTTCTATGCGGTTATGCTTTTTGCGTTTTCTTTTTAAGATAATGCCACACTTTTAAGTTCCGTCATTCAAATTTTCTCGATTCAATTTTATTTGAAATTTTAAAAACAAAAAATTTAGGATATAACTCTTCATTTTAACACATATAGTATAACCCAAACACAATTCTTAATGCAGTTACAGAATATAACAACTCCTTAAAAGTAAAAAAATGAGACTATTTTATTTGATAGGTACCCTTTATTTAAAAAAAGGAATTATATCAAGAACAATTCGAGTTTAAGTTCAACTTGAAAATTGGGTGAAGTATCTAATCCTCAAGGGCTAAAAAATAATGAACATCACAACGTAATGGAACACAACAAATGATAAATTTCTTCTCTTACATTCATTTCTCGACCCGTTGATAACTTAGTTTTCTATTATTATCTCTTCAAAGCTACATCTAAAAACTAAACTGTATCATAAAACTTTAGAAAGTTGATACCAACTCATAAAAAACGCCCATGTTTGAACAAGGAAAACGAAATTAAAATGAATTACAATCTGAGATATTTTTACCAAGATAACTTTAACTGCACAAGGAATTTACACTTCCATCCTATCAAACCCATTTTCTGATATTTCTCCTTTTATCAAAGTTTCAAGTATCGCAAAATAAAAAGCTATCATCTTATGAGTCGTCACGGAACACCGATTTCGCGAAGAAATACACCTTATGGCATGAAAAGTTCTATTTTAGGCAGTTCCCTCCCCCAAATTTTCTCTTTTAACCCAACACAACATCTTTTACGAGGGGAACATTTTCTTCCGAAATTTTCGCCGCAGCTACACGGCTCTTTCATTAAAAGTTTCGGTAAAGATTTTACATAAACGTAACTTCTTTCGCTGCCTCTCTTTGGCAATGTGATTTCAGCAGGCACTGCTCTTTTATACGCCATCGCATTTGCGGCTGTCTGACCAAGACGATGTTGAGATTGAAGGCGATAACGTAGACGTAAAAGACGTGAATTTTTAAGTGGCCATATTTTACATCGATGGTGACGTTGAAGGCTTTGGTTTTAATCCTAAAATGTGATTTTTATGGGTGCGTTCCTTTTTCCAAAGGTTTGTAACGGGATTTATTGCCGCAAGGAAGATTTAATCAGAAACTTCTGATAGAAAAAACTATAACTTTGACTATATTCTCTAGTTTTCAATAATTCGAAACTAATGAGTTGCGAGTAATTTATTTTATAAAAATATGCCATGCTTCATTTTTGAAGAGCATTTTTATAGAAAGAGTCCTAATTAATTTTCCAAAAGGTTTAGCATTTATATTTAAATTTCTTGCATTGGAAAAAATATATATTTATAATTTAGATTAAACGAAATTTTCTTCGTTAAATTTCACTCAAGAGAGTCTAAGTAAAAATGTAGTCCGATTTTCAAAGAGAAAATTTTGTTTAAATTATTGATTATCTAATGCTAAAAATAATGTTGAAATCGGGTTTATATCTTAACTGCCTATCTTAATAATTTTTCTGTGGATTGCTATGGGGATCACTTTATGATCTGCCTTAGACGGTGTTTTTCTTTATGATGTGTTTTACATTATTTCTTATCAGGAAATTGTGAAAATCCAAGAATAATTTAAGGTTAGAAAGGGAATTTAGAGCAAATGCTTTTAACATTTGATTTTAATTTGAAAAGTTATAATAATATGATATTTAAAAAGTTCTATGAAAAGTTTAAGAACTTTTTGCTTACATATTTCTAAATTTATATTTTTTAAAAGGTCTGAAATCAAAATCAAGGGAATATATTTATATTTGATTTAAGAGAAAAAATTGGAAACGGATTGACGGTAACACTAACTTATTAGAATCTGTTTTTTGGATAATCTTTGCAAAAAAAAATAATAGATCAGTAAATTAATTACTAAACCTACTTAACAACGTCTTTATCCGGTATAATATAATTCTCATAAACAGTTTAAATACATAATATTACTGACAATTAGCTATTAACAATTTGAAATATTTTCAAAATTCCTTATCAAACATCTCTAAAGGGTTCAAAAATTAAGGGGTGCTTAGAATTCCCTGTATAATGACGTGTTTTGATTTTATAAGAATTTAAAAATAACCCTTTGGTTCTTTTTCTTATGTATTTCATTATTTTTTTTTTTCAAATTGACCAAATACAATTAAAACAAATCTCAAAACGTTTCCACAACATACAGTTCTCTGTTCTGACAATAATTCAACATCCAACTGCACGATTTTACACCCGAGTAATCCAATTACAAATGTAGTACGATAAAGAATTCGTCCAACTGGACTAGCCATGGGAGTCCATTAGGATCTATTGGATTTCGCATATTGCGCTCATCCACTGCATCTTATGAATCAGTCCATTTCAAAGCGGAATCAATGACTTCGGCCATGCATTTAAACACAGATTTGAGTGTTAGTTGGGAACTAATTTCCAAGAGAGTGGATTTCCCTTCAAATGCAAGGGAAATTCGGAATCACGTCACATTCCAGAGCATCGTAATGGGTCTGGAGCTGATTATCGGATTGAGGAGGTCGTCAAGGCTCCCCTGTCATCATTCGCATGTGAGTTTGACAATGGATTTTAGGGGTATATATGTACTCCATAACTCGAACTCGGGGAGTTGGGATGTTGTTAAAAAACTTTAAAGTTGAATAGTCTCTGTATTCTAAAAAGAAATAGGTTTGGGTGAATGGTTTCCTGAGAAAAATGATCCATGTAACACATTTTCGGTATCAAATTGTTTTGATTCTTTTGAGGATTCCGAGTAAGCTTTTGGAATTTCTAAAAAAAACCATACATATATTATATTAATATTTCAATTGTTTAGATTGTGGATAAGGTCGCAGTTACAAAGCAAGCTACTGTCAAACCACTTATTATCCATCCAATCACTACGAAAAATTAACCCCTATTTTGTGATAAAACAATTTTTTTTCACGTTTTAAACATGAACTTTAAAGTACTTTCCAAATTAAATATTGGTATTTCAAAGATTGATAAAAGTATTCTAGAAACTTACAGATATACTGTATTTGTTACGGTTGGAGGTCATTTTCCTCTATAGTGTTTTAGCGCTGGCTAGCTTGGAAGTAAACTTTTTTGGATACGTCAAGCATGGTGCAACAGTTATCGAATTTAATATGGCGCTCCATCTCTTATGAAAAATGATTCTTCTCATTTTTCACCTTTCGAAAGGTCATAAACAAAAACAAATTGATATTTAAGAATGAGATCACAAATACTTTGTTATTTTTTCATGTAATCACCTAGAAATTTGAGCCATTTATCGTTCACTTGGAGCACGTTTTGCTGGGGAATCAATGGATGTTGGCTTGTTAAGGTTGTAAATAAACAATGACCAATGCCTGGAACTCGGCAGATACAGAACATATGGGTTTTTATACGTGAATATTGCACAACTGCATGCTGCAAAAATCACCTGCCTTCCCATTGTTTATTGTTAATGCGAACATGGTTTGAATGGAGAGAAATTATCTATGGGGCAGAGGCAAAGAAGTTCGAGGAGCGCTGTTGTATGGGACAAAAATGTCTAATTTTTTCAGGAAAAAAGTCAATTGATAGTCAGGGAAGTATGTACCTGTCTACCAGTAGCATAAATATTTCGAAATTGCAACTACAGTAAACTCTCGATAGTACGCCCCCGCTTAGTGTGACGTCCCGCATATTACGACGTTTTTCTCCGGTCCCTGGTACCAATAGGCTTTTTATCATTAAAAACTATCCGCTTATAGCGCCCCCGCTTATAACGACTTCCCGCATATTTCGACGCTTTTCTCCGGTCCCCCGAAGAAAAATCCCAGTTATTGCGTCGTCGAGTTCCTTTCAAATAATGTATGAGCTACAGAAACCGTTGAAAACGCGAGTGGACCAACGAGAAATTGCTAAAAGTTTGAATGTAACAGACTTTAGTGGAACTGCGGGTTGGCTGGATAGATTCAGGGAAAAAATGGATTTTTTTGGGGGGAATAACTTTTTAGTCTCACAAAATGAAATAAGAGAGACACCATTTTATTTGTTTTGTCATGATTTTCAAGTGTTATATTTAAATAGTATACCAATAAAAGTTGTAAAGGTAAGAATGTTTGTTCTGTTTTAGACATTGTTCTTTCGTTTCTATTTTAGTGACAAAATCCCGCTTAAAAGGTGTCTAGGTAAGATTAGGTATAACGGGTATTAGGTATATCGCCGAAACGGTGTTTAAGGAATTCCGCATATAGCGTCGTACCGCTTATTACGACGTTTTCACAAACCCCCTTGAACGGCGTACTAACGGGAGTTTACTGTACCTTTTTCAGGAGCAAATGGAGGTTGAAAAATAAAAACAACCCTCCTATATTCCTTGAATTTCTAAAACCCCATCCTCCACAGCAAAATCAACCTAATCAGAAATAATTCCCATTAACATGCAAAATACCCCTCCCCCCAAAGAAAAATACCCAGACACCCACAACACGGACCCCCCCCTCCTCATCCCATATTCCATCCGCTTTTTCCTCAAATCAAGATGGCGGCGGTAAGTCACGAACCCACGTCACGCAATGGACGCATAATAACTCCTCCGCCTTGCCAGATTCCCTCGGTCACGGAGCCGGGAGATGCGACACGAAAACACATTTTTGCTTCCCCTTTGAATCCTAACTCCATCCTCGTTTTCTTTGGGCAATATCTCTCCGCGGGCAGGCACAATATGAGCGCGCTCCGTCGCTTCTATTCTGAGACATGTCTCCGGGCCTTTGTTGTGGGCTCAGCCGCATAACTCTTGTCGCAAGCAGAAGGCCTCTCGTATTCTGCCGTCGCACTTTGTTGCTCTCTCTCTGAATATGCCCTTTTAGTTAAGTGGCAGTGTGAGGAAAAGTTTTTCTCGAGGTCGATGGGGCTGTGTAAGGTTGTAGAGTGCAGTTTAGAAAGGGGTAAATTGAGGGTGGCAGTTTTTTCGTTCGATTCCCCCCATTGACGAGTTGTTAAAGTTAAAAGATTGGTTAAAATGAGTTGAGTTATTTTATCTAAAGGAAGATGACATCTGCTTTAAGTAAAATATTTCTCTTCATGAAAATTTCTAGATCCCACTCCGTAAGATGTTGGTGAGAGCTCTGATTGGTTTTCCTGAATTAATTCATTTCTCTGATTGGTCCTTTATGGAGAAGGTGTATTAATATTCGCTTGGGAATGAAAGAGATGTAGTCACAAAAGGTCTGCTACTATTTGGCGCCGGCCATTTTGGAGCGAGAAATAAAATGAAAGGAACTCAGAAGGGGTTAAACATTAAATTTCTCTGCTAAAGTAAGACAAGACACATCAAACACAAGATGACCAATTAAACTCCCCAGTAACGGTGTGTAAATCTCTGCAGTGTAGTAGGTACCTCCTGCTGTCAGTTGTTGATAACATTCAGTCCAGTTTGGAGGGGAAATAAAACAACTGGTGGTTAAGAGAAAGGAACTGACAGACGGTGCAATAAATTCTGATGTAGTCCCCAAGAGTCATTGCTTTACCAAATCTAAGAAAGGTCCTTTTCTTTCAATGTTGGAACGAACATATTGGAAGTGAATTGAGAGGACGGAGGAGCAATTGTGTTGAAGGAGTGGAACGAATGTTTTGAAAATCAGTTGAAAGCATATGAGTCTAATAAACGACTCACTCTATAATGAAGAAATATCTGCCTCCACTTCGTTGAAACGATGTTTTGGAGTGACGATCGCGCGCGGAAGCTAGTAAATTGTTTTCCCTTTCCCAGCCTTAACACAGGAAAAAAAAATGTGAATTTAAAAAAGCTGGTCGCTGGGGGAGGTTTTACTGGCCTCTAATTGGAGTACTTTAACATTAGAGGTATAAGGGGGAAATTGTTTGCCTTCAAAATCTGGTCGAAAAAATAGAATGGGTGGTCGCTGTCAGAAAAGTTTTATTAAATGAAAATAAAATGGCATTAAGAGCCCGTTCAAAGATGAAAGAAAATTATAGTACGTGGGAGTTCTGTGTTTTCCAACGGTGCAACAAGTCTTTGTAAGTCTCTTTCAAGTTCTAGTATTTAATATATATTTTAAGTCTATGATAAAGGAAAAATATATCAGTAAATTTATTTCTTTAAACCATGTTGTACAAAAAAATAGTTTCAAAACTTTATCAGTTTTATTTCGTTTAAGAATTTACTAATTATGTACTAGGTATTTCGTATTTTTTTATCAAACGTTGAGGCTGTTAAATTACCACACAACGCAGCTTGGTTAAAGGGAAAATCATTTTATTACAGTCAAAACACTAATATTTATACATAAGAACTTCTAAACACGCTGCCATTCACTCCAACTAAATATATGAAAGATTGTATACAAACTGCTATAGCGCAGGTAAAATGTTCGACTCCTTATCATACTGGGCGCGTTGAAATTACCCAAATTTCAAAATTCCTTCTATTTACATTCCCTCCAACCTCACTGCAATGGTAAAATACAAATTTTACTAATAGACCTCAAAGTCTCACCCAAAGGGACCTTTAATCTAACCACTCTAACCTTGTTATCCTTTCCTCTGAGTGATTCTATAACCTTCGCTATTGCCCACTTGCAAGGCGGAAGATTATCTTCTTTAATTAGCACAATCGTTCCAGGTTGTATGTTTTCCCTCTCTGTTTGCCATTTATTCCGCTGCTGAAGATGACTCAGAACATCTATCTGCCACCTTTTCCATATAAGCTGGACCTGTTTGGTCAACCGTTGCCATTTAGACAATCTGTTGTCAGGTACATCTGTTACCTCAGGCTCCGGTAATGATATCAATGGACGCCCAATCAAAAAGTGACCAGGAGTCAATACCTCAAACTCATTAACATCTCCAGGCAATGGGCATAGTGGTCTTGAATTCAAGATGCCCTCAATCTGAACCACCACCGTATTAAATTCCTCCAGCGTCAAAACAGACGAACCCACAGTCCGCCTAAAGTGGTGCTTGAACGACTTTACACCAGCCTCCCACAAACCGCCGAAGTTTGGAGATCTGGGAGGGATGAATTTCCAATCAATGCCCTCAGCCGCTGAAAACAGAGCCAGTGATTCTTCTTGCCTCCTCACAATAGCAAACAGACGCTTGATCTCGGAGCTGGCTCCCTTAAAGTTGGATGCGTTATCAGTACAGATTACCGCCATCTTACCTCTTCTTGAGATAACTCTCTTAAGGGTTGCCACAAATGCCTCCGATGTCAACTCCGAGACCGTCTCCAAATGGATGGCTCTAGAAGAAAAGCAAATGAATATGGCAACATAATATTTCGCATATACTCCCTTTCTCTGATTCTTATATTTGATTGCAAATGGTCCGCAAAAATCTATACCGCAATTTGTAAATGGCGGACTATAGGTAACTCTCGACACAGGAAGATCACTCATTATCTGATGAGCAGACACAGGCTTAGCTCTAAAACAAATGTTGCACCTATGTACTACCTTTCGCGCAGTACTTTTGCCACTTAAAGGCCAATATCTTAACCTTACATGGTGTATTAAACCTTGAGCACCAACATGTAAATATCTCTTATGATAAAATTCAAAAACTAACTCCGTAAAGCTATTATTTGGCAATATAATTTGGTGCTTAGCATCGTAATCTAAAGGTGCATTTTTCAAACGACCCCCTACTCTAAGTAATCCATTATCATCCAAGAATGGATCAAGACTTCTTAACTTACTCATGACTGGTATAACTTTACCCTCCTGCAACGCCTTCCTCTCGGCTTCAAACGCTCTTGATTGTATGTGCTTAATCATCCAAAGTTCTGCCCTCTCCAGTTCGGTGGACGTTAAGTAGGTTTCATACATCTTTCCCTTGAGACGTCCCACAAACCTAAAACAATAACTCAAAATTCTTATAAGTTTTGAATAACTGTTAGACAAAGTCAGGAATCTATCCCAAAAATCACATTCAAGTATCCCCACACAAGAAATTACCTTAGTTTTAAACTCTCTCTCAAACCTCTCATCCCCAACATGCGAGACCCCTGGAACCTGAACCTCACGCTCGAGGCAGTAAGGACCTTTCCACCACAATTCATTTTCAAGTAACTCATCCGCATTCATACCTCTTGACAAGGGATCTGCTGGGTTTTCCTTTGAGGATATATGTCTCCACTCAAACAATGAATCCATTCTTTGGATTTCTGCCACCCGATTACTAATAAATGTCTTAAGAAGACGCGGTTCCGTTTGTAGCCATGCCAGCACAATAGTAGAATCGGTCCACAGACTTACCCTATCAGTTCGTAGCTTCAGAGAAGCAATTACTTTTGTTACTAATCTTGCCAAGAGCAAGGCGGCACATAACTCCAACCTGGGAATAGTGACCGTCTTCAATGGTGACACTCTAGATTTACTGCACAGCAGTCTAACCGTCCAGTTTCCCAAACCATCGCACGTTCTGACGTACACCACTCCCCCATATGCACGCTCTGATGCATCTGAAAATCCATGTATCTCCAGATTAACCGTTTCCGCAGATAAAACAAATCTGGGATATTGAATCTGATTGACCTTCAGTAATTTCTCAAAAAACTCCCTCCAAACCTCCAATAACTCAACTGGAAGATCGTCAGACCAATTTAGCTGATATCGCCATAAATCCTGCATTAAAATCTTAGCCTTAGTTATTACTGGACCTATAATACCCAACGGATCAAACAATCTAGAGATCTCCGACAAGGCTTCCCTTTTTGTTAAGGAAATTATTTCTTTCACCGAAACCTTATAAGTCAATTGATCAGTACCTGGTATCCACAACATACCCAAGGCCTTCACTGCATTACAGTTTTCCTCAAAGGCGTACTCTGATTTAGAACCATCGTGTAACAATTCCGGATGATTCGATACCCACTTGTGCAATTCAAAACCTCCTCGCCTCAACATATTCACCAATTCCCATTGCAATTTCTTTGCCAGTTCAACCGACGGTGCCCCTGTCAAAATGTCATCCATGTACATGTCCCCAATAACTACCTCTGCGGCTCCAGGGAAATCTCTCCCCTCAGCATCTGCAAGTGCTCGCAGCGATCGCATTGCCAAAAAAGGCGCACTAGCCGTTCCATACGTTACAGTCTTTAATTGATACGTCCTAACTGGGGAACTGCACGTTGACTTCCAAAGAATTCTTTGAAGATTTCGCTGAAATGGCTCAACCCAAATTTGCCTATACATCTTCTTAATATCCGCACTGAAGGCGTATCTGTGAGTTCGAAATCTTAAAGTGATGGAAAATAAACCTTCCTGTATATTACCACCATTGAGCAGCACAGAATTCAAGGACATACCCGTGGTAGTGTGTGCCGAAGCATCAAAAACTACCCTTAAAGGAGTTGTTGTATTTTCTCTTTTGTAAATACCATGATGAGGAATATAATAAGCGAACTCACCAACTTCACAAACTTCCTCCATATGCCCCAACTCCAGATATTCGTCCATAAATTTCTTGTATAAGGCAGCGGTTGTTGGGTTCCTGTTTAATTTTTCCCACAACTTTTTTAGTCGTATCATGGCCATTTCTCGAGACAACCCCAACAGATGTTCAGGATCTTTCTTCATAGGTAATGATACCACGAACCGACCTTCTTCATCTCTTCTAACGGTCTTCACAAAATGCTCTTCACAATATTCTTCCTCCTCGCTCCTCCTCGACGTGGTTCTCTCTTCTGGTAATGATTCAATGTCGAAGAATCTTTTTACACTTTCATCCAAATCTTCGTCTAATGTGACAAGGCATCTGTGAGTTCCACCTTCTTCCCGTAAACTTCCCGTAACAAGGTACCCAAACACAGTATTTTGCAACAATATATTTCCATCCCTTAGCCTTACTTTTTCTGATTTCATTAAATCATAGAAAAGCTCAGATCCTATAAGCAAATCTATTCCACCCGGAGAGAAGTAACTCTCATCCGCCAACTTGATCTCAGGTGGAATACCTAGGTTCGAGGCATCTAACCTCTTAGCTGGAATCACCGATGTAATCTGCGTAACAATCAGGCATTCACAGCTCTTTGAAAATGAGCTACCTTCATTTGAAATGTCTATATCCGCCTTTGCCTTGACCACCTGTGAGTTTCCACCAATTCCTGAGACAGAAGCTCTGAACCTTTTCATACTCAGCCCCAAGCTCTCACACGCCTTTCTGGTTATGAAACAAGCAGTTGACGCCGAATCCAATAATGCTCTTAATTTGTATTGCCTCTGATCTCTTCCTCTGACAAAAACCATAGCAGTGCTTAGAAGCGCCATTCTTGGAGATCCTGCAGGAAGAGCCTCCGTTTGTGTTGATAACGCCTGGCAATCATATTCTTGTCCCTCCTCCGCAGAGTCCCTTTGTTTTCCAGACACCTCTTCATCGCAGCCATCTACTTGACTCCTCTGTACAGTAATTCCTGATGACTGTTCCACTTCTCCAAGAGCACCCGCAATAGGGTCCGCAGCAACCAATCGCCTCTCCGCAGTTGGACGCGAAGCATCGTGCAACAAGTTGTTATGTCTCTGATGACAAATCGAGCAATTATATTGTGCCTCACACTCTCTTGCTTTATGCGATCCATTTAAACAATTCAAACAGAGTCCCAGTCTAACCACAACATCGTATCTTTGCCTTATTGTCATACCTTTGAATTTTCTGCAATGATAAATACGATGAGGATTCCCACATACAGGGCAAGCCCTATCCTCCGAATTCACCACAAAGACATTGGATCTGGCGTTACTCTTATTTCGACTCACGCCACCAACACCAAAACCAGTTCGATGCGGAAAACTTTTGCCTATGTTATCTAAGGCACGCGCTCTCTTTTCCAAAAACGTCAAGAACTCATCAAGATCTGGAACTCCACATGAATCCAAACTCAATTCGTATTGCCTGCGTGATTCCTTGTCCACCTTTCCCAGCACTATGCTCCAGATCAAAACATCTGACAAGTTATTCCTCTTAAACCCTAGCACATTCAAGGATCTAATATTTTTCCTAACCACATCAATCAGACTCCTCAATTCTCTCGATGACTCATAATTTATCCTATCGAAGTTCAATATATTGTTAATGAAAGTCTCTACCAGTAACTTCTTATTCTCGTATCGCTCCTTCAAGGCCTCAAACAGCGATTCAAAGTTATCTTCTAACGATCTTAAGCTTCTTGCGTCCCCACTCAGGGAAGCACTTAGGTAATATAACTTCTGCTCGTCAGATAAATCCGGATTCAATCCGATCAAATTTTGAAACTGTAATTTGAAGGAGCTCCACTCCTCACACTTTCCAGAAAAAACAGGCAAAGGGATCTCCGGTAATTTTACTCTAACACTCTCATTTTTTGATCCCAGCTTTTTTTCCGTATCTATACTTAACTTATTTTTAGCCCTTTCAGTCAAAAACTTACTAATTCTTGACTTGATAACGCACATTTTCTCGTTATAATCTTCACTACCTGTTAACTCGGCCATATACTCATCTTCTTTTACGATCAACGTCTCAATATCTAAATTTAACGTCTTTAAAGTCTGTTCTTTTTCTAATAACAGTTCCAATGTAGTTTCCAAAAGATCATACTTGCCAGGATCGTCCACGATCTTTCCCAAGATATCATCTGCTTTGTTAATCAACCTCGTCGCAGCAGCTCTAACATAAATTCTCTTCCTTTTCAGCTTATCCATTGCTTCCATTTTCTCAAACTATACAGTTATCCCTCACAAAAACTCATAATACGACATCCAAATTGTCGCTGTTCGTAGTTGTTCGACGGACCATGAAATTACCACACAACGCAGCTTGGTTAAAGGGAAAATCATTTTATTACAGTCAAAACACTAATATTTATACATAAGAACTTCTAAACACGCTGCCAGAGGCAATTTCTCTTTATCATTTTAAAACCTACCCCCAACAGTATATACTTTTAATATTTACCATCATTCCCTTACTTTAGATTTAATCAGAAACGTATCGCAAATACATTATGTACAATACAATTATTCAATATGCTGGATTTTTTTTCTATGAAAATACATCGCTCACTGTAGGGCTTCTCCATTCTCCATACAACCCATAGAAACTCCTAAACATCGCGTTTCTCTCCACATGCAATATACTCCCTACACATTTTTACGATACAGCATCCTCTTTCCCTTTTTTCATCAGGCGATTTCCTGTAAATCGAACGCCTTTACTGAGGGGACGCACGGAAAGCCCAGTGCAAGCAAACCCAACTCTTCCGCCTAAGTCGCATACAAACACAAGTTTAACGCTCGCAGAGGAAGCGAACATATATATTTGTCAAGTTTATCACGTCCCAGTTCAAATGTCTCTTTTCTTTCTAAGACGCCGGATTCGTTCAGATGGTGTCGTATAAAGGGATTTGTGTCAGTAAACATGCTTCACTAGCTATGACCGGCTGGTGTGTTGCTCCCAGATAAAGGGCCTCGATATACACTCTGAAAGTTTAGATAACGGTGAATTTGGGATTCGCCGGTGCGTTTTAAAGTAGATGTTTAAACAATGAAGCCGGTTTTTTGCTTCACCGTTTTCCCTACTGCCATAAATGTAGGACTGGCTTGAAAATAGTATAAGGAATTTAAAATGATGATTTTAACAGGTTACACCTCTAAATAATTCTACGCCCACGAAACTTAGCGATTAAATGATTGATTAAAAATTTATCTGTTATAAATAAATTTATACTTCAGCTTTCTTGAGGCATTTCTGTAAGGTTCTAAATGCTAATGAATTTCTAATAGCACATTGGAAATTTAGAATGGAAATTCCTATAGTTTGAATAATTCAAGATTCCAACTTTGGTTTAGCGTGGGGTTTCGCATCCCTAGATGTCTAACTGTGTTAACCATCCTACGTAGTTCATCCAGATTTTTATTTACGAACATAAGTACTACACTGAGATATTTTAAATAACCATAGCTTACATTCGTATTTTTTTCATATCAGTACTCTATAATAACTATAAAAACTGAACAAATTAAGGAGTTAAAGGCTATTTGAACTTTAATGCTGTAAAAGTTATACTCATCTCAAGCAGTTCCTCCCACACTTCACACATAAAATAAAGTGGTGAAACATGATTGGACATAATAATAATAAATAATTCTACATGAACTGAACGTTGGCTTGGCTGTCCTTCTGCAAGGCAGTCATAAATCAGCACTGTCAACACACATGACGACGAATTGCCAATTAGATATTAATGAGTTGCAATACGGACAAAAAAAATCCCAAGTAAACAATCTAAACCCATGCGCCGGAATCTGTTGTTGACGAAAAGAACCTCACTAAAGAAGCATTTCCGAACTACCAACTCCCATTTCTCCTTAACTAGAAATTGATGAGACCCTAAGCATTTTTGCCTCCTCCTCTCCCTTCACCTCTAATGGCTAATAAAATACTTTCCTCAAAACAACGGGATGGAGTGTTTCTCGGGACACGTATGCAAATTCCCGATCTTCAGCGGAAATTTAATAAGTCGGAGGAAGAGTCGATCTTGTGAAATGGCAATTGAGGACGGAATAATGAACGACGAAAATGACGC
Organism: Tetragnatha montana; assembly: GCA_963680715.1. Lineage (NCBI taxonomy): Eukaryota > Metazoa > Arthropoda > Arachnida > Araneae > Tetragnathidae > Tetragnatha > Tetragnatha montana. The sequence goes on from OY796685.1 coordinate 14,889,822, forward strand.
CCTACTTTATTAAGTTAATTAAGTTAGAACTTCTCAACGGTGGCGGCCAGGGAAATCATAGCTTCTTTTCAATTTCCCATGCTAATGAATAGTTTCTCGCTCCTCTCTATCTCTCTTTCTGGTGATGAATTTTCCTGCGACTGAGTCCTCTTCCTTTAGAACGACCTCTGATGATTTAATTTATTTGTCGCAGCTTATTGGAGTTTTGCTTTGTGCGGGGCGTTTGGTAATTTTCAGTTGTGGAAGGATTAGTGCGTTTTTAAAAGGGGTGATGTGAGTTATGTAGTGTCAGGGAAAGTTGTGTTGTTTTGAAATGAGTCTATCACCCTGTTACTTTTATTTAGGGGAGTTAAAATTATATGTTAGTGTAAATAGTAAATAATCTATTTTCATAAAGGCTTGGCATTTAAGGCTAAGTTAACATTCATTCATTTTAAGAAGGGGTTACAATTTAATCATTTCTAAATTATGAATTTCCTGAAAATATTTTAAAATATTTTTTTCTGGAACTTTTTTAAAAACACATCTGATCAAAAATTTGAGAAAGTATCAGGATATTAAATAAATAAATCCATGAAAGATGTAAACTGAATAATATAATCTTTTCTTGCTTAAAAGGTCGAAGAAACTGCATGTTAATAATGTTAATGGAAATGTGTGTATTTTAATTTAAGATTAATTTTATGTAACGATAAAAACAATGTTTCAGGATTATTCTTCATGGGTTTTATAATTATAGAGAATTGCTGGTAATAATAAGTGAATATAAGAGTATGTTTATTTATTCTTATAAAAATAACTCAAATTAATCCTATACTAACGTTTCTTGTCAGTGATATCATGAGTTACAGGGAGAAGCTTGGATTAGAAATCACACTTCCCAGCTACATAATTGGCAAGATACAACTCTCGTTCTATCTGCCTTTTTGGACAATTAGGTAGCTAGAAAGTGTGACTTCTAATTGAAGCTCCTCCCTACAATCCGTGATATCACTGACAGGAACGTTATAATCTAGTATATAGTATAGTTTTACATTATTTGCGCTTCCCTACTTTTTATCAGGTGATGCAATTTTTTTTTGCCCGACACTGATGTTTCTTGGGAGGTAAAATAATTGAAATAATGAACTAAAGTAATTACTGAACCCAATCATACGATAAACACAACAACAACAAACACCCAATTCCATACACAGCCGATAAATCTCAACTACCATAACAAACCTCATTAACTTAAAACACTTATTCGGCCAATTACGCAAGTAAATTCTGCTAACTAATCAACAAACACATATTCCCATCCCTTACATAACGACAAAACACATAAAATTCCTCTACACATCATTACATTAGTAATCCTACGAAACAACGACCGAAAATACTATCACTAATTCCACATCCTAACTACCCCTGCAATGGAACACAATCCCCCATATATACTTCCCTCTGCCCACCGGTCAATCTCATATTAGTTCGCAACAGTCCGTTTCCCGATGTCAACATGTAGTACCGTCAATCCCCCCTCGAGCCCAGTGTAATTAAAATACCCCACTCAGGGGAGCCGGGACCAAGTACCAAAGATATCGACCCCGTGTGATTTGAAACTTCGCGTACGGCAGCCTCTAATAGCGCCGTACAATGGGGAGTGTTTAGGGGAATGGGTATAATTCCGAAGCGAGTATAATCAAATGCCAGCGTAGAGAGGTCGCTGTTTAATTATACTTATCTGCAGACCTCTTACTCTCGATGGCTGAAATCTATCAATATGTTTGAGTGCTGCCTATTACCGACCTTGATTCAATCTCGTCAGGCTTGAATGTTCTTGTGTGTATTAAACACTTTACGTGATGGGTGGAGGGAGAGAATGATGTTCTTTAACTTAAGCTTGTGAACTATGTTAAGAAAGGTATTGGAAAAAATAAAATGTAAATTCAAAAGCTGGACGGAAACTGTTATTCAGATTTCATTCATTCCATCGATTTTATTCATTTTTGTTGTTTCAATTCGTCATTATCATCATCGTATTTACATTTAATCATATTTATATCATTAGTCGTATTTATATTTAATCATATTTATATCATTAATTGTATTTATATTTAATCATATTTATATCAGTAATTGTATTAATATTTAATCATATTTGTATCATTAATTGTATTTATATTTAATCATATTTATATCAGTAATTGTATTAATATTTAATCATATTTGTATCATTAATTACATTTATATTTAATCATATTTGTGTCATTAATTGTATTTATATTTAATTGTATTTGTATCATTAATTATAATTATATTTAATCATACTGGTAATATTTTAAAAGTACGTATGCAGTACGTTCGACAATTACTCTAACATTAGCTTCTATTTAAAGTTTGTTTGATATAATCTTTGTTGGCTCAATATAACTTATCTCCCGTTAAGCCCTTAAAACCTAAGCAACCAACCAGCATATAATACTTAGAATATATTTTTTTATATTATCAGCCTTAACTGTAAGTTTATCATAAAATGTATGAAAAATATAGTATGCGGAGTAATAAAAACATATACATACATAAACGTATCTATCTCGTTACTACTACAGTAAAGCTGCAATTAAATTATAGTGGTTGAAAAATCGTTAGTCTCTTAAGAAATCATACCATGATAAAAATGATAAAAATTTGATCAAAACAAAACTGCAAAAATAATCATTGCGCATAATTATTTTACCCCGCAAAAAAAGTAAAACAAACTTTATCAGGTTATCTTTCAAATTTACGTTAAAATAAATTTATGTAACTATATTCAAAACAAAAAAGCATGGTATAGTTAAACAAGTGAAAAGCGAGACTTTTGGGAATTCATTATTTTACGAATGTAAAGATTGAAATACATTTTGAATTTATTTTCTAAGCATGAAATAAAATGTTTTAATCAAAATGATTTCAAACTTACATTTTAAACTTTAGAGTCAGACGTTTTTAAAACAAATCAAAAAATAGAAAATCAATCTACACGCTTTTTTTTAGAAATTAATGTGGTTTGAATAAAACTTTTGGTTACATTATAATTATTGTTAATGAAATAATGTGTAACAAAATTATCCCAATAGGATTAATGATTAAACTCGATTATTCATTTTTCTGTTTTTACTTAGTTTGTTTATGCTATTTTCATTATTACCTATGACTTTTTAAAAATTATCAAAAGTTTTTAAGTACAATTATGAAAATTCTTGCATTTAACATTAATAATTAATCATCATTTAAAAGTAATGTTATCCTCATAGTTTTTTTTTTACTTAAGACAAACTTTTAAATTACGTTTAAAAGCATTTCCTGCTGAACTAATTTCATAGATTTAGCAGGGAACGTATTACAGTCTTAGAAAATATAATACATCTCTACTTAAGTATAGATAAAGGTTTAAATATCGATAAAGACAATTTTTAAAATAATGAAAACAATTAAAAAGTTACTTAAACATCATAAAAATTACCTGTTTTTTAATGCCACATACTTTTTACTTACTGTAAGGGTATTTTTTTTTACCTTTCGTTACTCAACAATCCAATTCTAGGTCCATGATCATCAATCAAGTGCATGACTATGATTTATTACCTATCCTTTAACCTATCGACCGTTGCTGACTGCATTAATCTGAAATGGCTCACTTAATAGAACATGAGAAACCACCTGCGCGTTTCATTACTTATTTTATATTGAGCTGATATTTTAAACTCCTCTCATGTAGCTCTTCAGAAAAAAAAATGAAACACGTTTTATTATTTATGTTTATATTAAGCAGGGTTTTCATAACTCACTGTAAAATTATAGGGTGGGGTAGAGGGGATCTAGGTAGGCATATTTCGAATACAAATGAGGGGCAGAGATGCACCGTAGTATTTATATGAATGTAGAACGAGGGCGTTAAAAAAAGTGATTTTCCAAAGCTCGTATAAATGAACAAAAACATAATTCAGCGAATAGATTAATTGAAATTGAAAAAGGTAAATCAGAATAGGAACTACTTTCACCATAAATAATCAAATTAATTTAAACTCTTTTCAAACAGTGAGATGAGTTATAATAAGTACAATATTAAAAGAGTTCAGCAAAAAAGTGGAGTCTAAATGGTATGATGATATTTCAAACAAAAACTAAAACACAGGAATTTCTTTCGATGCAAGGACAGGTGGAAGGCTCTAGGAAAAAATATCGAGACTAAAATATGGATGATTAAACAAATCCTAACGAATGGTCGATTATGGATCTGGATTTTTTCCCTGGAATCCAATTCATTGGTTGAACTCTTAATATTGCATTTTACTAACTCATTCTACAGTTTGACAGTAAAGTGTTTCAATTCTGATAAAATTATGGTTATAGTAGTTGGCATACTGATGTGCTTTATGCAATGAATATTTTCACACAATTATATATTGTTCATTTAAATGGACCTTGGAAAATCGTATTTTACATCCTTAATACATCATTATCCTTAATACTTACTACATTTGTCTTAGAACTTTAATTGTAAATCTCCTCCCCCAATTAGTATTAGAAATATACTACTTCTCACAAAGACAGACCTATTCGAAATATAATGTGGTGGTGATAGGGGAGAAATTTGGTTTTAACAGTTTCTCGACGCTGTTATTTTACCAGTTTAGTCTTATGCTATAAACATATTAAACAAAAATTAAATATATTATCTTTCAAGGAAAGGATCCCAACGTGTCATCACCGATTTGGTTCATTTTTGGTGTGGAAGTAGTGCATGACTAGGACATCAATTTGTGAAAATATTAAGAAGCAACTTTCAGAAATTTTGGAGAAAATCGCGATTAAAAATCTTAACATGTACTTATATATCTTATAAGATTCCCGTCTTGCAAGCGGATCGTGGTGTAGCGGTAAGAGCTGTGATTCCCAACCCAAAGGTCCCGGGATCGAGTCTCGCTGCATACCGTATTTTTTATTTTTGTTTTCCACGCAGTTATGAACGCAATTTTGAACGCAATTTTAAAACATCTTTTCATTCCTTGTTTCCCAAAAAAATAGTTATTAAATCCAATTTTTATGATCCTATTGTAAATATTATATGTTTACCAACAAAAATGTTTATTTTAACCATCAAATTAGACTCATAACAAATCCTTTTAGCATAACAAAATTGCGTACTTTCTTTCGGATAGTTAGGGATAAATTAAGGTAAAACTTCATATATAAAAATATAAATTATTTTTTTTTTGAAAAAATCTTTTCATTCCTTGTTTCCCAAAAATATAAATTATTAAATCCAATTTTTTATGATCCTATTGTAAATATTATATATTTACCAAAAAAAATTTTACGCACAAGAAAAAATATTTTAAAATTTATAATTAAATATTATTAGAAGTTTCTTTCATATCTGTGCACTTAATTGTGTGGAAAATTAAAATAAAAAATATGGTATGCAGCGAGACTCGATCCCGGGACCTTTGGGTTGGGGAATCACAGCTCTTACCGCTACACCACGATCCGCTTGCAAGACGGGAATCTTATAAGATATATAAGTACATGTTAAGATTTTTAACCGCGATTTTCTCCAAAATTTCTGAAAGTTGCTTCTTAATATTTTCACAAATTGATGTCCTAGTCATGCACTACTTCCACACCAAAAATGAACCAAATCGGTGATGACACGTTGGGATCCTCTCCTTGTTAGAGTAAAAACCATTAATCGAACTGCATTCTTAGCATGAATGAAACATGCTTTAAATCACCAGTTATTTCCAAGGTTCTGATCCAATGCAATCTTTTCTTAAATAATCCATTGCAAAAAAAAATTATATTAACTAATCGTAAACACTAGTGCATTTCATAAGAAAGCTTGACCCCGATTTACTAATATACGACAATTTAATTTTAGGACAATGAATTAATTAATACCATAATTTCAAAACCATTAATTTAGAACTTTTGTCTGAACAATGTAGTTCGATATTTAAGTTACTCAAATATGCTCATTAAATTTTGTAAAATAAAATTAAGCTTTTGTTTTTGAATCAGTGACCACCCACGTGTAAAACAAATAGTTCTACGAAGCTATAAGCTTTTAGGATTTTAATGTTGACAGATCTGGAAGAAAAAGAAGGATCTATAATACATTTTCTAAGAAATCAACCATAAATATTTTTTATATTTTTCAATGTCTTTCATCTTTCCATTGAAAGTGCAGTGCATTGTCTATGTACTCGAAAACTAAAAACCATTTTCCTAACAGGGTATTAAAAATTCCAAAAGCACAGCATATTGTTCTACATTTTGATCTATTTTGCTCTCATTATATTACTTTATTTGTTTTGCAGATACCAAATCCAATTTTTCCTAGAAATATTTATAGAATTTTAATATTAGAATTCTTCTTATTCAAAAATATTTATTTGTGGTGTAAAGTAAATTTATTTTCAGCCTTTCTCTGCTCAAGCTGGAATTAATTAACTTTAATAACTCTCTAGATTTACAAATATTCGCCAATTACAATAATGTAGACTTACTTTGTTATAGCTGGGTAATTATAGAACGTTTTTTCATCATGGTGAAATTACATTAGTTAACATTAAAGTGATAAAAATAATCCTAATTGCAGTTGAATGTCTAACAACACCTAATAGTTGCATATTATTAATTTAATTTGACAAAAAATTGTGTCCTTTTCTACTTCAGGCTTTCGATTTCAGTATCAAATACCACGAAAGATTTTATAAATCGGTAATAACTCAACAAGTTATCACACTTCATTCTAAACATTCAATAAATGGAAAACCTTTATTATGAGTGAAAGTTTAATTACTACATTATGTAATCGTTTAAAGTGCATAAGGCTGAGCGCGCACGAGTGACTAAAGTCACGGCGACCAGTATCACTAGTATCAAAAATAAATATCGCTAGAAAACAGTAGAGCATTTTCAATCACATGACTTTACCTAACAACGGCCTTAGCAACGTTGTTTTTATCCTCCAGTGATGTCATGTGCGAATGATTCTATTGGATGCTTCTATTTCCCGCCCCTAACAACAGCCTTAGCAACATTGTTTTTGTCTTTGTCACCGTGACAAAAGTCGCCCGTGCGCGCTCTGTGAATTTTTATCTGAGCTCGTCCTCGTGAGTTAACTCTGAAAATATTGTTGGCAGTGGCGGCTCGTGGGTAGTTCAAATGGGGGTTCACAATTAAATTTTAAAAATGCAATTAAGTAAAAATATCACAATTGGAACAGATGATGGGGTCTGCAAGTTGGAATATATTTTTATTAGCATTTCATTTATGTTATTATTGACTTATGTCGACTTTTTTTTTCCTATTTATTGGGGGTTTACATGCTCCTGTGCTCCTACGGACGAGCCGCCACTGATTGTTGGGACGTATAAATGGTGGTAGAAAAATCTTTACAGATAAAATTACTTAAATAGAAATCATGCATTCATACTACTTAGATATAAGATTTTCATTAAAATGACATCAAAAAATCCCCCAAGGTATGTACCGCTATATAACTATTTAGAATGAAATGAAATCAATATTCATCTATAATTCCAGATTTTGGAAATTCAGTTTTACTTGCATACATAGAAGTTCTCCATGTTTTACACAAGATCCAATAAGCAAACAACTGAGAGCTCAGCGGCTTTCGCCATACTCACCGTTTGACTTCACGTCAAAACCATCCATATCCTTTCACAGATCCAACATTACCGCACAATTTACTTTTCCATTATTCATCTCTTAAACTCTCTACCGAGTGGAATTTAATCAGTCATACCTGACGAAATACGAATGGGAAGCTCAACACCACACCCACCCTCCCACCGGATATCACCAACCTATATTTTAAAGATTCTCCATCCGACTCTGTTTATCTAGTTTGTTTTAGAAGTCGGGAATTCCACGGTGCGGCTCATCTCCATGCTCCAGAAGTTCTTAATCATAAAGCCATAGAAGTAAACACCTTAAGCCTAGGAAGTAGTGAACAAATTATTTCTCGGCCGCTAAATAATTCATTGTGTCAACACAGACTCCGGGTCCCGGCGCAAGATATTTGTCAACTGTTACCCTGAGATTAAAGTTGTTGGGTCCGGAGTTTCGGTTTGTGTACACAAGAATGCGAGGCATTTCCGAGCAGGGCTTTTACTGCTTATTTCCGAAACTGTTTTAAATCACCGGGGGAAGTAATTACGAAGTCCTGGTTTGCGGGTAGAGGCATCATTTATGTGTTTTTGCACGACGCATTTTTGCGCTTTGGAGTTTATGGATGAGGGTATTAAAATGAATTGATGATGAGTGAAGTAAAGGTTGCTGGTAATGTTTTTTTTTTCGTTTTAGACTCTGAACTCTCTTCGGTTAGTTAAAGTAATACTTAATTGGTCGATGGTTTGAAAATTATTGGTTGGGAATCCATTTGGGTTGTGTTTAAATTACAACTCAATTCTTTTGGGAAAACTAATTGTGTTCATATCTATGCATAGTTTAGTCTTAAGTACTGATATCACTCATTTTTATAGTTTTCCAAAGGGTTTTAATGCTCGAAATTTTAATTATTTATAAAATAATTAATGCACATGGGTATTTGCTCGTCGTTTTATTTTATGGCAAACTAAGAATTGCTTTGTGGTTTTCAAAGGAACATTAATGAATGAAAATCTTTGAATGAAACTTTGAATTTGAATTTTGTTAGCTATGCGCTTTTTTTTTTCGAATTATTTAGTTCAGAAATTTTCGGAGTAACGTCTGTTCATTAACCCAGTATTAACTTTGAACTCAATACAAAATCATACACCAGTATTTTATACCCAAAAAATACCAGAATGCATTAAAACATACATATGATGTTAATATCACATTCTGGTTTTACCATAGTGCTAATAAATTTCTTGTAAATCCTTCCATTTATAAAAAGTAATATTGTTTTGATCGTCCCTTCTAATTTCTTTCAAAACCACATTTGTATATTTTTCACCCACATTGTTTTAGACTAACTAAAATATCCCTCACAAAACGTTTACTTAAAAATCAACAATTCAATTTGGAACTTCCTCCCCACCATAAATTATCCCTTCACTTAAAGCACGCAAAGACTTCGATGTGCCATTTGACTGGCATGAATATATAGCGAATCAATCGTAAAAGCCACTCTAGCTCAATTCAAAGATATACATCGCCGCCAAAACGTATCAAAAACATCATTCATCTAAACCTTTTTATTGCAAAACTGATGTATCCCTGCTCCCTTCGGAGTCCCAGTGAAGCGACAGTGTTCTGTTTTCCATCACAGAAGGATAAAACTGTCGTATTAAAAGGTCCATTTGCCACCATTAGAGTCTGGTCTACTTTTCTCAAAAGGACCTGAAGCGCAGATGGCGGCCAGTGAATAACACAACTCAATGGAGTCACTTTGCTCCCCAAATAAGGATGGATTGAATAGAAAGAACGGACTTGCGTTCCCTTTTCAAATGGTAAGAAGTGTATGTGGCCTGGAAAAAGACCAGGGCTAATATTTGTGATGATGTGGGTAAAGAGAGGCTGCTATAGGAGTTTGGACAACGGAAGCACACAAATATACAGACTTAGTAACTACGTTACTCTGTCTTAAGAACGTTTTTATGGTTTTGTGAGGTCTATAAAAAATTTTAATTAATACACTTAACACAGTGGGAAGATAATGGGTTTTTTCTGTAGAACTCTTAAAAGTGTGACATTGTTTAATATTTGAAATATTAGATATTTTTTTACATAATTCTCGAAAATCTTTTGAGTCGTTAGTTTGAATTTTTACCTTCTTTATTATCTATCCGTTTACACAAAAACTACTGCAGTTTGATACAGCATTTTTTTATATTGATAATTCATCATGAAAAGTGTACAATCAAAAGAAAAATTATTTTGTAACGAACAAGGAAAGGATGCAATAAAAACAAACGAATGTCCCATTTCATCAACATTTCAAATCCCGAGTGTTTTCTTCGACATGTAAATCTAAATTTATAGATTTCATGAAAAATCGGAAACATTCAAGTTCGAAATAAATTAGTATTTTTATGAAAGTTTTTCTCGCTTGGTTACATACATGACTATGTTAAAATATATATTATGTAGAAAAAATATTATGTAGCTATGAAAGAAATATGAAACGAAAAACATATTCCTTACATACTGAAAATGCATCAAAATATTCATTTTACTAAAAATGATTTACCATAGAAAAGCATTGCATAAACCCTTGAAAAACCTTAAAGTTCACCAAATCTTTATATAGCTAACTATGCCGAGTACTTTTACGAGTTCTTTTACGCAACCCTTCGCTCCTAAGCGTTCGGAATTCTAAAGCATCTCGAAAGGAGTTGAGACCATCGAAGCAAGATTTATGACCTCCGTGGATAAAAGTGGTCAAGAAGTGCTGATGCCCCTTCCGCTAAACATTAGGTGAGATGTTGGCTGAGCTATTACAGTGGAGCTTGATTTACGATCTACCGAGTTTTATAAATAGATGGTGAAGTTCTTACATAAACTTAACATGTTTTAGAGAATATCACGTTTTCAACAGCTGTGTAAGTATAGTTCAATATTGTGTAGTGAGTTTTGAAGGAATCCTTATTGAAATTTATACTATAAGGAAAAATTGATGGAAAAAGAATGTAATCCTCTCTGACTTATAGACTGAGTTTTCTTTGAGGGCTAGCTATCAAAATCTGCTAAAAAATTAAATTTTGTGATTTGGCAATAAAATTGTAGTTAATACTCTTAAAATGTTTCCTATAACTTTCCATAATGATTTGTAGTTTAAAAATTCTGATGTTTTATGAGCAATGCTTACTAAGGCTAAGTTTTTAATCTTTAAACGTCTTTTTCTTAAAATAAGATTTTCAATTTTTAAAACGCTGAGGCTTTTTTCCTTGTAGGTTAACATATTTTCAAACTTTGTAGTTATTATCAATGTGTGATGTTTAATAACTCTACGCATGGATTTTAAGATTTGTTTATTTCAAAATTTACAAATGACAGTTACAAGGACATTTTCTCGAAAAAAAAATGCTATATTTGAAGTTTTTTCCTCAAAAACTCCTGTATATATTCAAATTTCCATACGTATTAACAACACGATTTCTTCTGTTTATGCTGATCGGGTTTTAAAAAACTTTAAGAAATAATAACTTTGAACTGCGGTAAACAAAATAAAATCTATACTTATTAAAATATTAAGTTCTTCAAAATTCATGTGTGTTTTATTGATCCAAATATTTATAATCAAAGTATATTTTGTGTGTGGGAAAAATATCAAAAGCATTCAAAACAGTAGTTTTTGGGATTTAAGGTAATAAAAATTTTTATTAAAAGTTTAAAACATACTAGATAGATTAAAAAAACTTTACATATAAAAATACTAATTTCAAGTGGAGCAAATTAAATTTAATTACTTTTTTACTCCTACTGCAGGAACAAATAGCATCTAAACTGCCTACTCCACTTTAGAAATTTTGTTCACTATTAGAGCTCTAAAAGTCACTGGTTTACTACTGCTTCGCCTATAACTTTTCCTTCTAGATAATCTAAAGGCGTTTTATGTTGAATGATGTCTGGAGATTCGTTTGTGAAAAACATTTCATGAAATCTATTAAGTTTAATTTCATTTCGCAAAGGACAAAGAAGCAAACACTTAATATTTTACTTGGGTATTTTCTTTCAATGAAAAAATTTAGTATTTAAATATCACCTTTATCTTTTATATATATATATATATATATAAATATATAATAACTCATGGTTACTTGCATTTGCCATAAACCAATCCTATAAAACATTAGTATTTAGAGACAGGTGTAAAATTACATGCTGAAAAGAGAGAACACACCTCGTGAGTTATATTGTTAATCTAAGCTAATTAATTAGGTTTAAATTATATGGTGAAAAGAATACACCTTGCGAGTTATATTCCTTCGTAAATTGATTCGATGAGTTACGGGTTAGTGCTCCTAATACCAAGCAAAAACTGTAAAATGTCCGTATTTCTACTGAAAAAGACTGCAAACACACGCCGACTTCTCCAGTACTTTCATCAGCAATCCCATTTTGAATCTTAATATTTACAGAATCCGGCGCCCTGACAGTTTCTCCGAAAGCACAATATTTATACCCCCACGTCCGCGGTAATTTATCCCCGGCTTGCCAAAAACATCTGCCGCTGAACCCCGCAGCCTTGTTTAAGTTGCTGCGGGCACGAGCCAACTGGTATTTGGAAATAATTTCCAAGTCTGCATCTGCCAGGATGTTGACAACCAATAATGGATGTCGGCGAGGTATCGAAATGTGCCGTTTGAAAATATTTTCAATGGAGGACTTTGAAGCTCGGCTTTACAAAGGCTGAAATGATTAATTATTGCTGAGTTGTGTGGGCTATGGAAGAATCTGAGAGGATAATTAACAAGGGATTTGTTCCAGAGATTTTCTTTTGGAATTACAGTGGAAAAGCTTGTCACTGGTGCAAAGGGAGAGGATTTTCGAAAATTAAAAATAACAAACCCGAGTCTTGAATAGTTCGAGGAATATCTTCTATCGGAGAAATATCTCAATGGAAATGTACTGTCATTTATTGACAAATGGAATGAAGAGTATTTTTAGGTATTCAAATTAAGGAATTTTATTATTGGTTTATATAGGTATATGTTCAATTTAAAAATTTCGTATTTGAATAACTGAAACTTTTGGATGTATGAAATTTTGAATTAAACAATTAATATTTGACAAAGCATTAAAATTATTAATTTAATTGACCCCCTCACAACGAAATTTTCAATTGTCATAGTTGTTAACGTTTTCCTACTGTATTATTTTTTTATTTTTCCTGTTTATTTCTTTTATACATGCATGTATACAATATATATTCTTCATTCTATCAGTAACTAACTTGAAAATTAGCCCAGTAAAAGTTTTACAGTAAAACCTTCAGTGTTATTAACTTTTATTACCATCATGTGTACATGCTCACAGTTATCAAAAATATATTGATTAATAATATTATCAAGCATAAAATTAATAAAATCATCACAAATATTTAATTTTTACAATTAATAATGTAAAATCCATAATATCTGTAGTTTATTTAAAAATGCATGTACATATTTTATAAAATAAAGGCTTATTAATAATAAAAATTAGTCACGTTAAACTTATATTTGAAAAATAAAAAAAATAATTTGGAAATAAATTAGGGTGAGCAGAAGCGAAGAAAAACCTAACTGTATTTATTATTCTACAAAAACAAAACTATATCTTACAGATGAATAACGAATGGGGACATTTCCTAAAGAACATAATATAATTTTTCATTTCAAAAACACAAATTATTAATGTCAATGAGATTTCCTGCGAGAAACGAATATCGGATAACGTACATCTCGAAATAACCTCCCTTCACACCCCACCCAGCATTCGAAATAAATTAAAACCAAACAAAACCGAATACCCACTCCCCCGTCTTTTCAGCTGACCTTTATCCAATACCCCGCGAACGGAAGTCACAAAATCGAAAAACTTTTAAATTCAATTACATTCCTCTCCTTTACCCCAGCTCAACGGTATAAAAGCGCAACAACAAAAACTTCCCAACTTCTTAGGTAAAATAATAACTTCCCCTTCCCTCGAAATCCTCATCGAATCATCTAATATTACCCGAACGCGGAAGGGGAAAAAAATAAGGGATAAATAAGCGAATATATAAATGTATGTGTTTCATAAATACAACGGCGACGTTTTTGAAAGCTTAAGAGGAAATAAGAGCGAGCAACAAATAACGCCGGTATAAAAAGTGACAGTCGCATTATATATCCCTTATAGGGTTGGACAACAATCGCCCTGGGGAAGCGAAGACAAAAAGGATAGTCGAATAAAAGGCTTTTAAGTTTATCCCGCAGCAAATGTAAATGGGACATCGGAAAGTTGTTTCGTATGTGCAAAAAGTGATCAATATTGGCTGCGGGGAAGGATGGCTTAAGAGGTTTTTGCGGGTAATAATCTCTGATATGGAAATGATTTTGAGATCCGGTTGCTTGGGTTTTGAAAGGTGATGTTTTAATGCGTCTGATTCGTTTTCTTCTGCCGGTTTTATTTCTCTTGGGAGATGATTCGATTTTAAGAGGTTGAGATACGAATGGAGGAGCGGGGCTCGTCGCGATTGGATTTGAGTTATACTAATTTCATTTGGGATTTTGAATTAGTTGGATTCAACTTTAATGAGTCGTTCTTGATTTTTGGTTATTTACACAGCAAGGAATGTTTTCGATTCAGTTGAGGTAAACAATCTGTAATGAAAGAAATTTATAGGTTATTTATTTAAGCATATTACTTGGAGATACCATTTAAATATATTTCTTATGATTGATTACAATTGCCATTACTAAACTTCCCCAATGTTGTCCCAAAACCAGGCTATTTTCAAATATTGATGTATAACGCTTCAAATAAATCTTAAAAAGTAAGTTTTGCTCGAATTTGTATGTATGATTTGGTTTGTTAAATTTTATTTTAAATTTTTATTTTTTTTTTTAATTCTAACTAACCCTGGCTATGTTGTATATCTTGTTCCTACTAACAATGTTACAATATTTTTTTTATAAATTCATAAATATCTTTAATAAGATTACTTATGAGTTCGATGGTATACCGGTTACTAAATTTTTTAAATATATATCTGCTAGATAACACGAAGTTTACCCTAAAAAAGATTTTAATTTACTAATCTTGCAAAATGCATTTATTTTCTCTATTGACCAAACTACTCATTTGTTTGAAAACGCAAGGCATTCAAGATTTTAAAAGAAAGTGCATATTTTGTGGAACATGAAAATTAATTTCTTTTAGACATTGTATAGTATTATATTCTGATATTCAAATTTTAAAAATCAATCTTATGTAAATACCTTAATATCTGAATGTTATTGAGAACATAGCTTAGTTACATAAACAAATCCCTTTCAAACAGGAAATATCAGCTTATATTAATACAAAATATGCTTTTAATCTAAATCATGTTGCAAACGAAAAATAAAAGTATGCATTATCTTCTATCTCATGGAAATGTGAGTTGCAAATACACTCCCAGATTTTAGAGTGCAGATCAAATTTACAAGGAGCAATAAAAGAAATGTTATAATAATGCATTTTGATATAAAACGCTTTTTGTGTAGCTAAAATATTTCGAAAATTCAAAATTAAGTGACAGTGAATCATGATTATTTCATCTTACCTGCCCTATCTCACTTGAAGTAAATGTGAAAATATCCCAATTCAAACACATTGGTGCAATAAAAGGTATTTGAAATGGCATATTTTCAAATTTTGTTACCCCACTCTACCCTACTAAACGTTTTGGAGTATTTATGTTTCATATTGTATAAATATACACTACAATAAGTTGAAGATTTGAAATAAGGAGGATGAAAAAACGTTTTTTAGCATATAGTTTGAAGTTGCCGTATCTGTTCCCATGGCAACAAATGGATGCAGCGGTTACGGATACCGCGGATTTTTTTTATGACAAAACATTGCTTGCAGAGATTCGCTTCACATCGCACTGTGCGTTTGTTTTGTTATTTAGCGTATATTTGATCTCCTTCTATTCCAGTTCGAATCTTTATTTGCAAAAGAAAGATCCTTTTCCAAATGTAGTCAGAGCGTCTTTTCTTTATTGGAGTGGTTAGATTGTTTTTATGTCTGAACGGACCAAAGGAAGAAAAACAAATAAATCCCTTGATGTACAAAAGGATTTGGTGGATAATGTTCAAGTTTTTTTGTCTTTTGATTCTTTTTTTTCCTCTTCGTTTGCGTTTTGGTTTTAAAAGTAGCTAAGATATACTTAGTACCGGTTCATTAAGTAGGAGGATCATAGAACATTTACGTCTCAACATCAATCAAGTGAATTGTTTTTCTCAATTTTATATGATGGGAAATTCAATATTTTTTTGGATTTAGAATAGAAAATTCATACAAGTATTTATTTTTTTAAACTTTAAAAGTGTTTTAAGTAGTCAGCTTAAACTAAATTTTAATTATTTCTGTGGAGAAATTACTTAAACGCGATCACAAATTAATTAACATGTTTGAAAATGTTATCAATAATTATTAATTCTGAAATGTTATTTAAAATGTATTTAATTCCGTCGTAACTGAAAAAAATATCAGCATATTTAAAATGTATACCGTTATAATAAAATTTGAAAATTGATTCAAAATTCCTAGCACACTTACAGGATTGTCAGATAGCCCATAGATAGGCTCATAGGAAAGTGAAGTCACATTATGCACTTCTGAGATTCTGAAGTAAAGATGAAATTTATTAGGAGCAATAATATGTAGAAAAAATTATATAGTATTCGAATGAGCTGGAAAAATTAGGATGTTATTTAGCATGACCAAATGCATTGCAAAACCTACTCAAAGTAATTAGTCCGTTTTATTACTATCAAACCCTCAAGACAAAAAAGCTTTGCGAGAAAAAGTTTCAATCACATGGAAATTGACACACATATTTTATTTTTCGATCAGTGTTTTTCCTACAATAGAATAACTTTCATTGCATATTATTGTCATCTTTTGTCTGCGTTTTAGCTGCTTAAAAGTAGGATTCTTAGATTCCTTCTTAAAAAAATACATTTTAATTTTTGAATCGTCTCTGACTTTCTACTACGCATTGGAGTCTGTACAATGAATATAGAATACAATCAGGTACATAAATTATAAAAAATATAACGAATTACAAATTTAAAATACGACACTTCATTATCACAGTAGATAGAAATTAACTAACTTACAGATATATGTATAAAAATGTACTATCATATTTATAAATCTCCATTCTGTAGAAGTTTTGCTCTCGCCATGAAGTTAATATCTTCCTATTTTAACAATGCAAACAATCTGAAGGAACCAAGTATTAGTAATGAACATGGCATTTCGCATCTACATCCAAGAGGATCAGGATTGTAACCTCATTAGTGATACCATTTTGAAACTTTGGTTTTAAAAAGGTTGGGATATTTATCATACCCATTTACGCTGAATTATCATCAATGTTATAGTCAATAAAATATTTTAAATATGCAAATGTGAAATTATACATATGGTTATATAATACGGATTTGTATTACATAACCAAATGTATATGACGAAGAAGAACATCTCAGGTAAAACAGAAACACTTTATTAAAACACCGAAGTTTGTTAACTTCATAAAGATGTGAAAAACAAAAAGGCTTGTCAGGTTGAATGACAGACTAGTATAACAAAAAAAAAAGCCTTTTTAAAAAAACGCTTTTATTAAGATGTCCTAAAAATTCAAAAATAATTTTTTGGGTCGAAAATACTCTTTAATTACCCTAATTACGGAGATTTTGACTAGTTGACAATTGAATATTGCATTGTCATGAATATTACACTATGCTGCAAAGTTTCAAGGCTTAATATCGTTTAGAAGTACCTGAAATTTTATGTGCAAGAATCTAAATGACAACCTTAAAATTTGCATAAATTTGTCTTTAATTTCTTTAATTATTTTAAAATTGCCGTTTTAATGATTGAATATAGTAGTACTATGCCTATTACACTATTGTTCCTTTTTTTGGGAGCTAAAATATTTTTTAAGGGTCTCAAAATCGAGTTAATCGGATAATCGAAAATACTCTTTAATTACCCTAATTACTGAGATTTTGACTAGCTGACAATTGAATATTGCATTGTCATGAATATTACACTATTCTGCAAAGTTTCAAGGCTTAATAACGTTTAGAAGTATCTGAAATTTTATGTGCAAGAATCTAAATTTTTTGCGATAATTTGCCGTTAATTAATTTAATTACTTGAGAATTGTCGTTTTGATGATTGAATATGATAGTACTATGCCCATTACAGTATTGTTCTTTTTTTGGGAGCTAAAATCTTTTTGGAAGGGTCTCAAATGTCAGTTTTTCTGATAATTAAAAATACTCGATAATTAACTTAATTTTTTGGTTATTGATTAGATAATAATTGGATATTGGAGTGTCATGAGGGTTACATCGTTGTGTAAAGTTTCAGGGCCCTGACATATCAGGAAGTGCCCGAAAATCGAGTTGTAAGATTTCACCCGTGACCTTGGCCCAGAGCAAGTCTAATAAAAGCGTTTAAAAAGGAACACGGAAGGTGCTGGTTGTCAAAGCGCTCTACGCGGCATTTCAATCTACATCCCGATCAACGTGCTCTGTTGTGAAAGGTAGATGGCTCTAATCCCCCCATGTATAAAACTTCATATAATTATTAACGTGAAATATATTGATAAATGTGTTGCCTTAAACATTCTAGGGCAATTCCACCGTAACTCACGCTACATTTTTTTTAAAATTACTATTTCAAGTAATTTTTTAAAATAGAAATTACCATTATTTTCTTTCTAAAAAAATCATGCATATTGAAATTTATTCTCTTAACTTAAAATAAGTTTTGCGAATCTTATAAAAATTTTAGTTTTTTAAATATTAATTAAAATAGATTCGTAACTCACGCTACAAGAAAAAGACATGGATTTATTAGTATAAAATTCAGGATTGCTTTTCTGCTTAAATAGTGTTTCAATAATTCTATATGCTTGTCAGGTTTTCGAATATACTTCCCTTATTCTAAAATAGCAAACAATTTTACTGAGAATACTTAAGAAAATAAGAAATTAAATAAAATTTAGAAAGCTGTTCGTAACTCACGCTACAGTACTTCGTAACTCACGCTACATATTGAAAAGAATTTGTTGAAAATCATAAAAAAACAGCCAAAAATATTACTTGAGCACATTTATTCATCATAGAACGAAAAATCAGTTATAAAAATTAGAAAATTTTCATAAAATATTCATAATTATTAGTATTTTTCGAAAAAATCCACAGTTTCAGAAAACATACTAAACCCGGGTTCTTCGCTCCTTTTTTATGGCATTTGGTAAAAATTTTAATTATTTGGCCATGTTAATAGTTATTTATTTTTTTTTAAGTTTTAAAAATTGTTCTTTCTGCATTCTTTAACAAAAAAAAACTTTAACATCCCCCTTGTTCTGGAGAATTGCAGCATATCGGAAAACATTTTTCCAGAACATTTTACCAGAAGAAAAGTTCCTGCTCGAACATTATACTGCTATACTACCACTTGATGAGAGACCTGTTCTGTTTTGCGTAGATTTTGGGTCTCTGATCTGAGATGTGAATGTCGCACCTTTAATAAGTCCCGTTGTAGTGTAAATGCAATGCATTTTGGATATAATCTTTAAATGGAGCTACATTTTCAAATGTTAAACACAGTAGTGTGTTTATTAAATATTTTTCTTTCTAAATCCGGTTTATAATAGGTATACAAATTCCTTAACTTAGAATGTGACGTTACTTTTATATTTATAAAAGTCAACAAATAGCTAAATTTTTAAATTCAGCTGAGTTACCGCAATAATGTAGTGTATATTAGCGCAAGCCGTAACTCACGCTACAATAGTTTTTTTGCTTTATAACATATTAAAACTGGATATTACTTATATTTAACTTTAATTATGAATTAAGATGCTAAAAATTGAAGAGAATAAAAAATTTGGAAGTTTTTAATGCTTTATTGGATCCGTAATATTACTATAACCTATTTTTTCGTAACTCACGCTACATGATATAAGCGTTCAGTTTTAATCATGAATATAAATGTGATAAAATAAATTTAAACACTTAATTTCATTTTTATTATAAAGTTTATGAGTATATTTAACAAAAAAAATTGTAAAAACAAATAAATTATTTTTTTAATTTGCAAAATTAAACATATCTTTTTCATCAGAAGATTAAACTTTAAAACAAGCAGTTCTGAAATATTGACTTTTAGATGCTGAGATTCCGATAAAAATTAACTTACACAAAATTTAAACTATGGAAGCACAAATAGATCAATACTGCATAGTTATTCACAAAAATAATTAGAAAATTTTATTTTTTTATTTTTAATGATCATGTCCCTGTTCATATGGAATAGCCCTCTAGCGATAACTGAACTTCATAAAATTAATGTTTGAGTTTGAATTTTTTTTACTGAAAACTGTCATACAAATTTGAAAATATTGCTTTAAAATGGGTGCTTTAACAAGTCCGCCTAAACACTACAAGGAAAAAATCCTTTCGTGGAGTAGATAAAATTTATTTAGGGGAATTATACCTCTGTAAATACACACATATCCAAACAGTAAGTATTCACGTTTTCAATAATATTTTTAGAGCAAACCGCATGTGACGTCATACCCTGCATATTATTACTCAATTACTTAAATCACATAAGAAATGTTAGGTACTTTAGGATTAGCCAGGGGCATGCGTCGAGTATCATGCCAAATTGACTGAAATAACTTAATACCAAAATATAACTCCATTAAAATATCTAAACTAGCAGTGTTTCTTTTAATTTTTGTTTAATTTTTATATATTAATAATAAAACGTTTTCAATATAGTCCGATATTTGCGCCTGGTTAACCCTGAAGTACCACCTTTTGTAATTGCATTGAATTGCTATTATTCTTACCTAAACCGCAATCCAGTGCACAAAAAGCACTACGGAAACTTTCTAATTAATCTCTCCTTACCCTTAACAAGGGACATAACAAAATGTTTGAGTCGAAACGTTATCTAATTTATTCATTTAGATACAGCTGGTCTTTTATTAAGTTTATTCACGCTAGAAAAGAAACACCGACTCTTCCGTGTATGAAGCATCCATTAAATTATAATATATCCAAGCAGTTACGTCCATACCGGAGTGTTTCAGTAATTGCTTCCCCTTCTCTTGTTCCTAACATGAAATTCTTTTTGGTTACTCTTCCTCAATAGGCATCCTATTCAGTTTCACGGTCTGCAAATACCGCTACTGCGAAAAATACATCATAGACGAAACAAGAGTATCCAATATCTTCGTGATTAACTGTTAGCTGTCCTGGAGACACAGCAAAAGCAATATATATTGTTCAAATGCCATGTTTAGGTAAAGGTGCAGGAAGATTCCGGGGACATGTTATGGTGCCTTCCTGATTCGAGGCTCTTTTGTAATGGAAATGAATTGTGTTGGTTATTTTTGGTTTGGGTTTTTTTTGGTTTTGTTGTTTGTTTTCACCGATGTAAATAGATTGGGTAGATGACTATTTGAATGCATTTAAGAATGAATCAATTTGATTTGGATAAGAAGAGGTAACGTATTGGGTATACTTTTTTTTATCAAAATAATGCATGCAGTTAATGTGTAAGCAAACTCAATATATTACTTGGGTTAGTAAGTTGTGATATTTATTATTGATATCCACAAGTATATCAATCTTGTAATGATTTAAATAAAAAGTTATAGTTATCCTCCGACGATGTTGAAACAAGTAATCACAGAAACTCTTCTTGTCAACATAAAAAGATGAAACTTTGTGTAGTAGCTCTCAATAATTCCTTTAAATAACCACCACAGTTTTCAGAAGTGCGGTTATATTTTCTTCCGAGGTATGAGGTTTTATTTCTGAATATGAGTTTGAAAAACCTGGGATACGGAACCATTTGGCAAATTTTTAACCGTGGCTAGCTTCATCCAACAGTTAACAGCTAAAAGAAAATAACTGGTCGAGACGTCATGTAAGAATGCTTCTATTGGGGCATTTGCAATCACGTGATCTCACACTTAGCAACCGCCTTAGCAACATGTGCACCCGCACCTAACAACCAACCTAGGAACAGGTCCGTCTCCTCCAGCAGTTAACAGTTAAAAGAAAATAACTGGTCGTAACGTCATGGGCGAATGCTTTATGTAGCAGATAGGGCACTCATCCTCCCGGGTAAGGGTAGTTTTTATATGCAGGGATTCCAGCGATGCGACCGGGACGTCATGGGGAAAACGGTCGAAAATTTATTATCGCTTTTCACATCGATTTAAAAAATTTCCTATCGATTTCCTTATCAATTTAAAATCTTGCCCAGCCATTGGTTCTTAGTGCCATGACTTAATAGTTACGTCATAATTTGTAGGGAAATTTCAACCAATCGCATCGATCGAATCACTCCACTTAAAACCACCTTTAAAGACTTTTCAAAGTTGATGAATCAATTTCAGTATTCAGATGAGTAATATCAAATTAAAACTAAAGTAATACCTTAAACTTACGACATGTAAATCCACTCACTTCATATCAAAAGAACTTCTCGAACTTTTTACATGTAAAAATATTTCAGACAAAATTTAGATAAAATCACTTCAAAAATGCATTTTGCGTTAGAAAAATTCCTCTCCGTCCCGCATCAAGAGAAGAAGAGTGAAAACCACCTCCCCAGACCCCTTACTCCCTCCCTCTCCCATGCATTTTTCTCCACGAGGTCCCTCGGCGACTACACAATTCGCGTGCCGCCGCGAAATTCAATTTCGAACACAAAATTCCGTGATTTCCACTCGAAACTTCCCACCGCATCCCACTTTGCATATTCCCTGGCCTCTGCGAATTTTGTTTTAAATTGAAGTCTGATGACGAGAGAACGCCATCTTTTTCTTAGGGGGAGGTACGAAGGAACAAAAGGAGACAAGATGGGACGCGTCAGGACAAGCCGCTCCTTGACAATTATTGTGTCATTCAGCCGGTACAATGCGGCTTTGTTATTAGGGACGGCTTTGCTTTGTGACTGGGGCAAATTGGGGAAAAAATGTCCCCGGGAAGATAGTTTTATTAATGCGTTCCATTACGCAATGTGTAGGGTAATTTCCCATTTTGTTCATGGGTAAGGAGGCTCTCTTCAGATTTCTCGCGTTTCACTTGAATGGGATAGATAGTTATTTGGGATATTGGAAATTTCCCATCTTTTTTATTCCTTTTGTATGGGGATTTTATTAAATTTTTCTGTGGGTGTATAATTGGAAGTGAATTGAACTTTTGAAGTCCGTTTGGTTTGAATGCGAGAAAAACGAATTGCATTTCTATTTCTGTTAAATAATAGAAATATGTTGAATTCTTTCGTTGTGTTATTCAAATATTTAGCTGCTGATTTGTTTTTCAATTCATTTGCTTCGAGTTGATTCAAATATTTCATTAATTTATAAGAGAATGATAATTTTACATTTAATTTTACTGTATTCGTTGTTCACCTTTTATTACTCTTACCATGAGCAAAATAAGCCTCCATTAAAAGGTTATTCATAATTAATTATGTAAGAAAACATAAGCTTTCTTAGGTAAATAAATGGCTTCTATTATATTCATACATATTTTAGAGACAAGATCTGTTATGCTGAGTGTATTTTATTAATGCTGAGGTATTACGGTCTATAGTTCACTTCTTTTATTTTTTATAATGTTTAAGTTTAATTATTTACAGTTTCTTAATTAATAAAGTTAAGGGAAAAATTATTTTAATTCCAAATGGAGAAGCAAAAAATCATAGGAGCATATTTTTTTAATAGTTGTTAGTTTCTTTCAAACATCCAAACAAATTACATCCCCACTACACAAAATAGAAATGCTAATATAATTAAAAGCAATATTTTAAAAGTTATATTGATATTTTTAAAATTGTACATGCAACAAAGTTGCATAATTGAATATTTTAAGAAAATATAGTTATAATAACATATAAAATATACTTCTTTGCAAAATTCAATTTCATCTCAGAAAAACCCACGTATAAATTTTTCATTTTCTACTCGGTTACATTACATTAAATTTAATCAGCATTTCCAAGGAGAAAATATTATTTTCCATCTTAAAATATTTTAAGTACCTTACTCCCTGTTCCATATATAAATATGCATGACACTCTAAAAGTGAAACACGACTCCAATAAGTACTGCGTCACCATAATAAACTAAGACAGACCTTTTCGAAAGGAGCAACGAAATTCCCCGAAACGCATTTAATACCAAAATCAATAATGCTATCCCCAAACCGTGTTTTCTCTAACTCTTACCATTACCAAAGGGTCTAATCACATTTGATTCAGAATTGAATTACCTATAACAACTCCAAGGTTACCTTTGTGCTCCACGCCGAAAGAATGGTAACTCAAGAGCAATCTTGCGCGATCGGGTTGTTTAATCTCCAGTAATTAAAGCAGAAATATTAATGCGTCTTGAAATGTAACGCTCGAGTTCTGAAAGATGATTAATACCGCTGCAGAGCAAGAGGATTCCGATTCAAGTTTCAAACAGCCGTCTCTCTCAAATTCCTGCGCAATTACTCTTTCATCCATCTTTCGAGAGTATGTCTATTGTTGTTGAGAGGCAAAAATAACAATATTTTCCGTTTCAGAGAAGTTGTTCATTGATTATGTAATTTCCATTAGTTCCTGTTGGTCCATAAATCATCAGAATGGGTGCATTACAAGAACGTTTCCCTCAACTACTCTGGATTTAAATTGTTATTGGAGGTGATTTCACTTATCGGTTTTCATGGAAATAATGCAATATGGAAAAAAGAAATGTGTTTTGTAACGAACTAAATGCAACGAATATTTCAGGTGGTAAGTTTATAAATTTATGATTAATTAAAGAGGCTGTTTCAACAAGTCCACCCAAACTCAAAACAGTCCGATTCCTTACATGGCGTACATATACATAAAACGTAATCTTACATTCCCAAAAAAGTATATTTTTAAAATGTTTTGGAAATCCTGAAGAGTTGAGAAGAATGAGACGGACGTTTCCACAAATGATGGAAATAATTAGGCTACTTTTATTATCAACAACTCAAATGCACTAGACGGAGTTCAGTAACCTAAAACTCATCAGAAAAGTTTCGCAATGATAAAAAAAAAATGTTTACACCAGTATGCATCTTTTTGAGTAAGCTCTCTTTTGATTCCCCACTTTTTACTCCCAAACTTTGAATCAAAGCCCAATTTACTTCAGGGACATTTTTCCACACTCTCCCCAACTAACACATCATAATAGCATCCAGGAAACTTTTTCCCCTCCCCCCCTCAAAATCGTCCCTCCCTGAAGTTCCATCCCCGCATAGGTGTAACGCAGCGACATTTCAGAAGGCATAAAGATAGCGCAAGCCCTTGGGGTCTAGTCTCAAGCCCTCCACCGGGATCCTTCGTAATTAAGCGCACACTTGTTTAAAAGGCAGTGTCACACAGAGAGAGGGTTAAAGGTAAAGGCAAAGACGCCTCTCGCTGAAAGCTTTTCAAAATGGCCCGGAGATAAGAGGAGCGTCGCTCCTTAGGAGCGCACGCTGCTAATGCGTGTCTCATAGCCGATGTCTCGATAAGTGAGGCAGATAAAATGATGGTGCATTTGGCAGGGAGGGCCGCTCATAATGGAGTGAGTGGGGAAAGTCCTTTTGTGCGAGGGCGGGGGGATATTTTGGAGGGGATGTTCTTTTAATGGATCTTTTGCGGGGGAATAAATCACCATAACTATTTGCAGAGACCGTGAAAAAGTGAGGGTATTGGAATGCACTCAAACACTGAGGCACTACTACACTGTGGTGTGTAGTAGAAAAATATGGTTTATTGGTATCGTTACTCTTTGGTTATATAAAAGTGAATATAATTCGGTGTGAAATTTTCATTGCAACAGAAATACGTAACCCCCAACTGAATTATAATCATTCAGAAGTTGTAAGAGCATGAAATGCTATCTGGATTTGTATATTTAGCTACGATTTTGAATTATGTAATGATAAACTAACATAGCTTGTTTCTTGTTTGAACTAACACGTTTCTAACGTCTAACACGGTTTTTTTCATACTTTTAAAAATTTTCCTTAATTGGGTTGTATAATTTTCAAAAAGTTTTGTTCCCTCATAAAGTAGTAATCATTTCAAAATAAGTGTTCTTCTTGGAGTAAAATACATCATAGAGTAATTTTTGGCATCACTAACATAAAATAAAATTGAATAGTAATGAAAGGCTTTCATGGTCGGACGAATAAAGATGTAAAGTTTTCGGGTAAAAAAACGTTGTCTCGTTGTAAAAATTGCGAACGTCTTGTCCGGAGCTTTGTCGGATATCATCAGCGCTTTAAAAGTTCGAAATGACTGATCGGTGTCTAGTTGTCTAGTCGTCTACGCCTAAAAATGTTTATTTTCATAAAATAAAACTAATCAATTTTTAACTTTTGAACTAAAGTGAGTTCATCTTCTGTTATTTAATATTAGCTCTAAGAGTTATGAAATAAGATAAGCTTTCAATTACGTTTGAGAATTATTATCTCTGATGTTACCTTATCTTCTATCATTTTCAAATTCCTGAATATAAGCAATAACAAAGTCTATAAGAGATTTACCTTATGGAACTAGATTAGACTAGCTATACCAGACAAAAAAAATATTTAATATTGAACTTAACTAGAATGTTTTATTTCACACCAATATCCAGTTAACAATTTCTCGTATTTCCATGAATCAAATTGATATTTGCAACTTCAAAGCTAGTATAAAAGACAGTAACTATTACATTAGCGAATAAAAGTTTAAAATAGTTTTCAAGTCTCGTTTCATAGTTTGCCACCTGTATGGGTTGGTGTTATAAGAAATTGAGCCAACTTGTAAGCTAAAAAAATAGAAGAAAAGAAAAGTGCTTTTTTTATGGTAATGACACCATAGGATTACTCAGGGGTGCGCGTTTTACTTCCTCTAGCCTACTTAATCCAAATTCTTGCTAATTTTAGAAGCACATTTATACGTTAGCAATTTATACCTTGCTGCAATATTTTTAGCATAAAGAAAAATGTATCACAACTGTATGATTTATTTTTATACACATCATGAATAAAAAAATAGTTTTAAATGAGTCATATATCAATCATTTAAAAGTATTCATTCATAAGTATTATTCAATACATTATAAAATTGATTTATAAGTATTATTCGAAACTTTTTATAAAATTATATTTGTACAAATTATGGTAACTTAACGTAAAAATAATTTTTAAAAACATGGCTGCGGTCATACAACAAATAAAATACTACTAACATCTTTTTTTTTCAAACCACAAACTTCATTTGTTTTTAGTGGTTAAGCCTTCAAGCCTTTTTAAAAATCACAAAAACTGCCTGCCAAATATTTTACTTGTAGCATTCGATGCTTTCAAAAACAAAAGACAGGATTCTTCGGGAATTTCTTTGAAATAAGACTCGGTTAACTCAGAAAATAATCACAATTTCTTCCAAAAGATGTTTTTCCGAAAATTCCAATCCATTGTTGATCCCCACGGTTTTTACCTGACCGTTTCATTAAGCTCCAAGACAAAACTATTTCTTAAAACAATACAGTTTTTTACAAACTCCTCAATCAAGGAAAAATCCTTTATTCCTAACAAGCGATTACCTCATACCCAGCTCCGAAATAATTGCAGTTTAAACAAAAGTCTCAAAGCAAAACACATCTCCATTCCATCAACAATGCCCCGAGTTATTTCCCAGAGCACAGCCACCTGGATTTTTACATCCATTGTGTCTCCATTGTGCAGTTTTACGAACTTCCTTGAAAAGATGTATTAAAACAAACGGAATTTATATATAAAGCGGCCCGAATATGCTCCGTCTACCCGATTATGTGTCTCTTGATTTGATCGGATTCGGGGAGACGGAAAGAAGGAAAAAAAAATGGTCCTTCTTAATTAGGAGCTCTTTTTAATTGCTCTTTCAGTTGTGTCGTTGTGGAATCGGAGGGCTTAATTGCATTTTCTTTGCCTTGGAACGTAGTAATTGGAAGTTTTTGTCAGAAAACATTAGGATGGAATTTGCATTTCTATTTGGAAGAATGCTTGAAAAATTCCGAAACAATCACGTCCTTATTTACCAGAAACGAATCAAGTTTCTCTGTACACATGCAATATTCGATCCATGTTTCTTTTGTATACCACTTTGTTGTATTTGTATTCACGCTTGCTAAAGCATTTCTGCTCCCTACTACGTCTGTTTGTTTATTCATTCTTATTTGGGGGGGAAGCTTTTGTGTACGCTAATTTTAAATGGTAGGACTTGGTGTATTTGATTAGATTAGTCTTAAGATGAAGTTAAATATAATTTCACGAGAAAGAAAATAAATTTGCATGATTTTATTAAAACTTCGTCCATTTTTTTTTGTAATACAAGGGAGCTACCGGCTCCTCCTCGCTATTACTATCACCAACCCCCGTAAACTGCTTACACAGGACCTTTCAGATCGCTTTGCAATCCTCACAAAACCTATTTCATTGCACTTACTCAATTTATAAATCATGCGAAAAATAATATTCTTAATTGAATAACTTTTATTTCCTCATCTTTGGCCCTCACGATTTTGATTTTTAAACCAGACAAACTATGACCTATTGCCAAAGTGACTTATATTTAGCCCTCTAATAAAAGTTAGAATATTTATTAGCTTTAAGTAATTAATAATTGAATCAAAATGGTTTACTTTAAAATATCCAGCAAGTCTACCAATTACTGTTGTTAATTTACATTCTGAAAAAAAACCGTTTACCAGTAAATTTTTAATATTTCATATTCTACCTCCGTCATTCATTACGTCTAGTGTTTTATCATTCATATTTATGTGCCTGCCCAGACTTGTTTAACAATACGTGCCATTGAAAATAATAAGAGACAAAATCTACATTACACACAATGTTTACAAACAATTGATATGAGCATCAGACTAAAAATTATAAATTTAAGACAAAATGCGGAACATTCTATATTAAATAGTATATCTGTACTCTCTGTATATCTGTACTATTAGAATACTCTTATCAGTCTTGGAAATATATTTAATATAGAAAGTATTTTGAAGTGCATTTTTAAAACTTGATGGGAATTTATTTCATCATAAAATATGACATCAATAAGTCGTTGTGAATTATACAGTTGCTTGCTATTAACTTTAACCTTATCCGTAATCCAAAAGAATGGAAATATTTTAAAATTGATTTCTTATAAATCGGAATCCTCAAAAGAATCCGAACACTTTGATACCAAAAATATGTTATACGGATCAATAATTAAAAATATTTTCTCTGGAAGCCGTTTACCAAAAACTTTTTTTTAAGAATATAAAGATACTAACAGGATGTTAATATTAGTATCAATTCACATGTTTGATATGAAAACTAGCTGTAGTCACAATGTAAAGAGCTTTAAATAGAAATACTTATTTAAAGGTTGAAAAATTATTCTTTGGTTCTGAGAAATTAGAAATTGGAGCAACGAGAAGTAAAAATTTTTAAAAGCTGGTTTTGTGTCAGGCTTCATATTTAGTTAAATGGTTTCAAGAGATATAAATAAATTAATTTAAACACTTTTATACGCAACACTTTTTACATAAATTTCTATTCAAACTAGCAATTATAAACAATCAAATTACATTTCTGGTAAAAAAAATAATAATCCTTTAATGTTTAACACTTTTAAACTTCTGTTAAAAAGTTCTATCATGAATAAACGAAGTGGAATATTATATGGTAACAATGCTTATGGATTACATATATGTAATCCATAAGCATTGTTACCATATACAAATCTTTTTTACATTCCAAACGATCACACTACATCCAAGAACACTGGGTTAGAACACTGTGTTAGTTTGTGTTAGCTAAAACACTTTAGCTCTTTCATTTTTTGGCGTTCTTAAACTAATGTTTAGAATTTAAATACATTCTTAAATTAGATCTAAGATAATATTATATTTCTCTGTAGTTTTTAGCAACACTTTAGGGCACTATTTTCGAAACTTATCACATCACAATACAGCGTGTGAAGTTTTCTAGCTAACGACACAAGCAAAAGTGTTGTTAATTGGAGGACAAAAAATGTTCTTAACTATGTTGTGAGAGTTCGCAGCTATGTATATGGTCCTGTTCTATAAAAACACCAAATGCGAATAAATAAAGTGAAACACACCCAGAGGGGTCTGTTACTTAATAGCCTGGACAAATTTATGATCTACACTAAGTACGAGTACCATCCCGACTGAGGGGAGAAACGTTTTATTTAATACAGAGTCCCACCATGCTTCAATGGCGTCTCCATACATTTCCCCTTCTCAAAACACATTTTCCATACAAATCATCCTTCCCCTTTTCGATTCCGCTCCCCGAAAGAATCGCGCAAAGTGAGAGAGAAAACAGCAGATTACAAAACGCATTCTTCATTTATTTTTCATTCGTGTCCTAGAGGAGACGTTGTGTAAAATTTCTGAGCTGAATCCCCCTCGGGAAATTACGTTTCCGTATATTTGAGTAAGAAGAGTAGACGAACGCCTAGCGACGAATGTGTTACATTCACATGCATCTGTGGGATGTATTATTCATTGGCGTGTCCTGCTATATTAAAATACGTGGCTTTTTTTTAACCTGTGGAAAAAAAGAGATTTTTTAACCGAATAATATGTAGAGACTAGAGTAAACTATCTCAACAGAAACTAATTTTAAAACAAAAGTTTTTTAAGATTAGAATAAAAACCGGATAAATCCTCTCATAAAAACTCTGACTTATGAAGGCAGAAAAAAACACTTATATTTCGGGTTAAAGCGAAATTATTCTTAATAAACGTTACTTTTCTCAAAAAGTAAATTAGAAATAAATTAAACTTTATTTGTAATGATATTCACTTCTTTGTGTTTCAAAACATTTTTCACAAGCTTTGAGTCCCAATAAAATACTTTTTAAAAATTACCCAACCTAAGAAATTTACTTTTAATATTCATTCCAAATTCTTATTTCATAGTATCTATATCAAAAGACGTAGACTTTAGAAGATTGAGTTTTTGAGTAGTTTGCATGATGTTTACTACAAAAAAAATATAGCTTTTATATTTAAAATATAATCTTCAGAGTTTTTTTGCCCATCGTATGATATTTTCTTAAATTCTGATTATTAACTTTATGTTTCAGTGGTAAAACAGCCTTACAAAATTCAAGTTTTCGATGAATACACAGTAACTGGGAATACAGCAGTTCTGAAATGTGATATACCTAGTTTCATGAAGGATTACGTGATTGTCAACTCTTGGGTCCGAGATGATTCAACTACAATTGTCGCATCTCCAGATAGAGGTAAGATTTTCATCAGCTCTGATTCCTAGTATTAATGAAAATTCATAGGCATCCTATAGTCCGACAGCCACGAGAAAAATCTGTTGACGTCGTACAATATTCTGCTGATTGTTAAGGAAACAGGTTATTTATCTTAATTTTGGGTTGGATGGTGACTATCTGGTGACTATCATTTAGATTTGAACTTCTTTTCAAATTTTTGTTTTTCTTTCCTATTTTTTTCTCTTGGCGGTCGGACTTATATGTATAATGAAATCTATATGTGAAAATATAGGGGTTTTTTTTACCCTTTATATCGTTTTTGTCTTGTTTTTCTCTGCCTGAATATCTGATCTTATAGATAAGACCTTATATATGTGTTGACCAAGATGCGATATAACCTTAGCCTTTACTAAGAGTTAATTTTTCTCAAACCCTTTATAAATTCGAGATTTAGTTTAAATTTTCTAGAGTCAAATGGAAACAATAAATGCGTCTACGTATTTAAGTAACCCAATTTAACAATTTGTGTTTCGTAAATTTCTTAATGAGAGCATTTATTAAATCGTAGATGATAAAATAGTTCCTATCTTGGTATCCTTAATAACTTAATTTAAAATTTTGTTATTTATATTCTTAGATAAGCAAAAAAATTTAATTTTAATAAATCTTAGAGTTATATTTATTTTAAAATTTTTAGAAGTGAAATGTCTAGATGTGTTAACATAAAATGTATCGGAAAAATCACAAAAAAATCATTATAGTTGATAAAAATTATATTGTGCATTATTAATTCTTGTTTTCCCTTCTAAAGATAATTTTTTTTTGTAAATCCAAAGGTCAAGTGTATCAATAAAATTAAATTGTTTACCTTCCCTCTTAGTTCAGGTTTTCTTTATTTAACTAACTATTTTTGCTGAATTCCACAAAACAATTAAGCATGGCAAGGTTATTTTAAATATAATAATTTTATATTGAATATAATAATTTTTTGCAGATTTATATAAACCTTCTTTATTTGCATGTGTATAATAGATCTTTCCTGAATAAATATTTTCTTATTGACAAAATAAACATTTCAAAGCATTTTCCAATGGACTTGAAATGAAAGTTTAAAGAGTTATGGATGATATTAATGTTTTAAGTGGTACCTGAAGTTGCATTTTACGACAAAATTTTCTTATACTAGAATTTAAAGTAAATTTTTGGAATAACTGATCAGAAAATATGATGCACAATGTTTCATACATAAAAGCTTCAAATAATCACACTATATTGGCTAAGTACATATACTTTAAAGAAAATGAAAAAAGTTAGTTTTTATACAAAAAAATCTGTGAAAAATAAACACTAGTAAAGGAGAAACTATCGCATTTATATCCCCATGAATTACTTTTAAATTCTTTTTCAAAATACATTACAATCGACAAGGCTTCCTTCAAACACATTTTCCGATAATATCCCTCTGAAAGAAAGTATCATAAAAACTAATACTTCCCCTCCGATGAGACGGATATAGAATTCGATAGCGAAGTGCACTCTTGAGTATAGAAACGTTGAAAGGGATGCAATTCAAGGCAAATAGCCGAATTCTCCTTTCATAGAAGATACATTTTTTCTTCCTGAAAAATTCTGAATTGCATGCACTATTTGGAGATTTTAAGAAGGAGTGGCATTTTATTCTCTGTCATTTTTCAGGTGGGAAATACAGCATCTTCCCAACAGGGGAGCTGCATATTAGGAACGCAAATATCCAAGACAGCTCCAAGAGTTACAGGTGTGTGACGAAAAATCGGCTCACCGGAGAAGTGGCTCCGAGTTCGGTGGCGGGAAAGTTATTTGTTACAGGTAAACATTCATATCTCTAACTTTTTATAAAGCTGTTTCTTAAAGATGTTTAACTTTGTAATAAAGATTTTTAAGCGTGAAAGAGAAAAGTTAAAGCGAGTTTCTCAAAAGCAGATGTTTTTTATTTTTTTTGCCATTTAAACTTCTCCAATTTTAATTCAAAATTTCTTTAGGAATATAAGGAACAGTGAAGTATTCGGAATTTTTTTAAAGCAACTTGATTGCTGTTTCGATCTACTATTTTAGAGATTGTTGCGAGAGGTTCATTGCATAAATGCAACAAACAGTCGGAGATTTTGTGTGGGAAAAATATTAGTAAATCAATCTATATTAAAATTTAAGGAGCAGTACAATATTTATTATAAATTATTTTAATTATTTTTATAAACATTAAAATGAATTCTTAAAGTGTTTTAAACATAAAATGAACAATTTGAAAATAATTTTGGAATAATTTTTAAAAATATAAAAATGTCATCCCAAACCCCATAGCATCTACAATTTGGGAACCTACCCAGATAGCACGTATGCTTGCTTCAAGTTTGAGATTTCCTGTAAATATGGTTGAAATTTCAAACTTGTAGAAACAAACTTACTTCAATCAATTTTTAAGCTGGGTGTTTCAAGATTGGAGTTTATCAAACTTAGTTCAATCATTTTTCAAGCAAGGGATTTCTTGCTTGGGTAATAAAATATTTTTCAATCATTAAAATTGGTTGAAAATCCAAGCAAATCACAATCTTGAATTTATCAAATTTAGTTCAATCATTTTTCCTGCAAGGAATTTCATGCTTGGGTAATAAAATATTTTTCAATCATTAAAATTGGTTGAAAATCCAAGCGAATCACAATCTTGAATTTATCAAATTTAGTTCAATCATTTTTCCTGCAAGGAATTTCTTGCTTGGGTAATAAAATATTTTTCAATCATTAAAATTGGTTGAAAATCCAAGCAAATAACAATCTTGAATTTATCAAATTTAGGTCAATCATTTTTCCTGCAAGGAATTTCTTGCTTGGGTCATAAAATATTTTTCAATCATTAAAATTGGTTGTAAATTCAAGCGAATCACAATCTTGAATTTATCAAATTTATTTCAATCATTTTTCCTGCAAGGAATTTCTTGCTTGGGTAATAAAATATTTTTCAATCATTAAAATTGGTTGTAAATCCAAGCGAATCACAATCTTGAATTTATCAAATTTAGTTCAATCATTTTTCCTGCAAGGAATTTCTTGCTTGGGTCATAAAATATTTTTCAATCATTAAAATTGGTTGTAAATTCAAGCGAATCACAATCTTGTGTTTATCAAATTTAGTTAAATCATTTGTCCAGAAAGGAATTTTTCTCTTGGGTAATAAAATATTTTCCAAAGCGAAACACAAGCTTGATGAAAAATGGGGCCTGATTTTTTAAAGTAGCAAATAAAAATGTTGATCCGATTTTGAGTTTTTTCTCAAATTCCATAATTATCAATTTTAAACCCTAGTTGAAAAACTATTTCTCTTGGGGTATTTTTAAAGTTTTTTCTTATCTTTTAATACTTTAGAGAAAAAAATTTAGAAACATAATTTTTACTAGCTTTGGATAATTTATTTGTAATCAGCATTGAAAAATAATCTAACCTGACGGGCTTTCGATAGCGCTGTGACGTATTCAATAAAATATCGCCAGTAGCATGGCCTAAGACGTGTATTAGAATAGAATATAAATTTTTTATTAAAAAAACACAGCAAAAAAATAAAACAAATTACAAGAGATAAATCACAGACAAAAAAGCAGAAAAACGAACACACACTTACATGGAAAAAAATAAGTTTTGAGCACCAAAAGAGCACAGAGCTCGTCCTCGGTACCCAGTACCAGTTTCTTTGTTACGGTAACGAAGCATCGCTGACTAATTAACTTAAATAATATTTCTATTTCATTGTGTCCTGCTATACAATTATACAGGGTGATTCAAAACAACGTGGACAAACTTCTAGGGGTGATAGAGGGGACTTAGACAAGCATATTTCGTATTGGAATGGGGGGGCGCCCAGGCACCGTTAAGGAGCTAGGGCCTAATGTAGTGAGATATGGCGTTCCAAAAAGCGGTTTTCCAAAGGCCCGTATCACGAAACAAATCATAGTAGACTGAAAAAATTGCTTGCATAAGGTACAGGAGTATCCCTACTACTATCCTAATACGTGTGAAAAAATATTGGACCCCTTGTTAAACCGTGAGTTGAGTTTAAAACGTGCAATTGTGATATTTTAGCCAAAGAACGGAGTTCCCTTAAAGTAATGGTATTTTGTGATCATGCAGTTTTTTTTAAACAGATTACGGTGTTTACTTACATGGTAGATCAGTCATACAACAAGGATCAAAAATCGCATATGAACAAGTGGTCGCAACTGCGATCCGGATCCGCTACAGGGCGTCCAAAAAAAATACATAGCACAAGGAGAAGAAACGAAACCATTACAGATAATTTTATTGTTAATGAATCTCTCACATTCGACTAATGTCTTACAGCAAATGCTCAAAGTTTTTTCCAGATGCATCGAGACATGCCTGGCATCTACGTTGCATGGAACAGCGCACCTTCTCAAAAATACCAGGTGTATCTCGAACACATCCTGCTGCCTCAACGATCCTTCCTACCAAGTCTTCCGGCGTTGCAACAGGTGTTTCATAGACAAGGCCTTTTAAAAATCCCCATAAGAAAAAATCCAAGGGAGACAGATCTGGTGATCGTGCTGGCCATGCGATCGGTCCACCGCGACCAATCCAGCCGCCAGGAAAAGTAGCCTGCAGATGTGCTCTGACGGCTATGCTGAAATGTGCTGGAGCTCCGTCGTGTTGAAATCGAATGCGTTGACGAATAGGCATCGGAACATCATTCAGCATTTCGGGCAGAACCTCTTGCAAGAATGTTAGATACACGGAACCGTTAAGTCTTTCTGGGAGAATGTACGGACCGACTAAACAGTCTCCTACAATGCCAGCCCACACGTTAATGGAACATTTTCGTTGTGCGGCATGCGGACGTATGGCATGGGGGTTTTCATCCGCCCACGTATGCAGGTTGTGAAAGTTCATCACACCCTCTAATGAGAACGTAGCCTCATCCGTGAAGAGAACACTTGCTGCGAAGTTTCGGTCTGCATTACTTTCCTGCAAAAACCACCGCGCAAAATCCATACGTTTGTTGTAGTCTCCCAGTTCCAGTGCCTGGACGCGTTGTAAATGATAAGGATGTAGTCCTTCGTCGTGTGCAATGCGCCAGACGGTAGCTTGGGGGATATGGGTCTCTCGGGATACAACTCGTGTACTTGTTGAAGGATTACGTTCCAGTTCTTGGATAACCCTATCTTCAGCATCAACCGTCCGAGTTGTTCGTTGGCGGCCAGTATCCAGCTTGTGCACGTTAAACGAGCCGGTTTCACACAATCGTCGATGCAGAGTGGCAAAGAATGAGCGGCTAGGCAACTGTCTACCAGGATATTTCGCACGATACATTCGCAAGGCTTCTCGTCCATTTAATTTTGCCATGCCGTAAATTAAGTGCATGTCAGCCATTTCGCGGTGTGTGTAAGTAGCCATGTTACGCCCAACGCATCAACGGCTCGAATGAAGACAATCTCCGTTTGCTCAGGTCGGGTTTGTTTCGCAACGCCCTCTCGTGGCTCTAGCGCCCTCTACGGGCGTTTGCGACCACTTGTTCATATGCGATTTTTGATCCTTGTTGTATGACTGATCTACCATGTAAGTAAACACCGTAATCTGTTTAAAAAAAACTGCATGATCACAAAATACCATTACTTTAAGGGAACTCCGTTCTTTGGCTAAAATATCACAATTGCACGTTTTAAACTCAACTCACGGTTTAACAAGGGGTCCAATATTTTTTCACACGTATTAGGATAGTAGTAGGGATACTCCTGTACCTTATGCAAGCAATTTTTTCAGTCTACTATGATTTGTTTCGTGATACGGGCCTTTGGAAAACCGCTTTTTGGAACGCCATATCTCACTACATTAGGCCCTAGCTCCTTAACGGTGCCTGGGCGCCCCCCCATTCCAATACGAAATATGCTTGTCTAAGTCCCCTCTATCACCCCTAGAAGTTTGTCCACGTTGTTTTGAATCACCCTGTATACTCCAGATTTAAATTCAGTTTTACTATTAGTGGTTTTAAGGGCTTAATTTATTTTATTAAACAGGTAGGGACCCAGAAACGCGAGATTTATAAAAGATTTCTATTAGACTTTGGACTTTGGTATTAAATAATTTTCTTGCGAATTTCTAAGCGAAAAGTTACTAGTTTTGAATTGATAAAAAAACTTATTGAAAATGAACACAGAAGTAAACGAAAAATATACATAATTCTCTTACAGTCAAAATAGGCTTTTATAAATAATTATTTTTTGTGTGAGATAAGATTTTATTCTGCAAGTCGACGATTCGGCCGTTTCCAAAACACCAACAGCGGGAAAAAATCCTGTTTGCCTTCCCCCCGCGCTCCCAGAGAATGTCGTTTCGTTATCTCAGTGGGCAGTGGGGATCGCGTTCGCCCGGCGCGGCGCGGGCGGAATTGACTGATTACGGGTGTCTCCGAAAATTTGTTTTCTCACAGCTCTTTCAAGGGAATCTTCTCGATGAAGAAATAAGATTATTAACAAAAGTAATCATACAATGGACATCATGGTATTTTGGGATACTTAATAAAATATTAGTTGTGTTTTTTAAATTACCAAGATTGTTTTTTGTATCTCAATATAAATATTTGTTTTGATCAGAATTTATTTCCAAAATATGACCTCCTGGAACTAAAATGTCATTGTGCTTCAGGGACATAAAGATTTAAAATTGTCAAATATTATGAATCATTCGGGATATTTTTGGCTTTTCTTTATTTCCAGCGTTTTAGTGTAGTATAGATCTCTTATACATCTTTCAATGCAGAAAATCCAAACTCACAGTACTATTAAGATAAACAAAAGGCAAGAGCTTTCATACGGACGGTTTATATTTTTTTTATGACAAAGGGAAAACACTTCTAAAGCGTTTTTGTAAAGGATAAACGTTAAAATTTATCTTATATCAAATCAAAGAACTGATCTGTTATCTAATTCGGGGTATTTTGAAAACTAAAAATGAACAGACTTGCAATCGTCTCTATTCAATAATTACGAACAGATTCGTATTCGTACATTTGCATCGAATGCATTAATTTTTGAAAGAGAATTTTGTCCATAGGTATGCACCAATCTTGTCTAATAGGACGATATTCTCAGATGCAGTGTTATTCCTAGGATTTTTTTAGAGGAGTAAAAATACTCCTTAACTTCTTTAGGAGGAGTGAAATTGAATTATAAGGAGTGAAATACAGAAATAGCATGAACATTGTACAGAGACACAAAAACCTTCCTAAGAATCAGAACAATAAATGACATAAAATTACTATGGCTGTATGAAAACACAATTAAATAGTATAAATAGGGTGCCGTGGCTTTTGGCAAGTGGCTTTTTCTAGAAGTAGGGCGAAAATGTCTTCGCTGAGATCTGTTAGTGTTTTGAGTAGAAAAATATTTGTTGATTTCGGTGGGGCCCGCGGTGCATTTTTTAAGCTAAACCTTTGTGAAAAATTCAAAGATTGAAAATACTCCTCTCTAGTTTTTTTTAAAGAGTATTTCCGATTTTCAAAGAGTGAAATACTCTCTCCGAGGAGTTAAAAATATCTCTGCTCAGATGAGTGTAGAAAACCTAAATTCAAAGATTTCAATACTTCAATTAAGTCCGTAAGAAGAATAATTGATAAGATTTAATTAATCCAATATCTCAATCGAATATTATTCTAATAGAAAAGTAAACTGTTGAAAGCACAATGAGAAAATGCGTTTATTGGGAGAATTTTATGGTGTATTTCGACCAATCAAATGCTCAAACGATCGATCACCGTATTTTACCATTTCCGGAATTTCTATTTTATATATTAAGAAGAGCCAGTCTAAGAGACTAAACTACAAAATTCTTCAGTCGGAGCATACCAATTAATAATTGATAGGATTTAATTAATCCAACATCTCAATCGAGTATTACACTTATGGAAAAGTTAACTGTTGAAAGCAGAATGAGAAAAAGCATTGCTTGGAGGATTTTTATGGTGTAACAGCCTATCTAAGAGGCTAAACTACAAAATTTTTCAGTCGGAGCATACCAATGAATAATTGATAGGATTTAATTAATCCAGCATATCAATCGAATATTATGCTGATAAAAAAGTAAACTATCGAAAGCACAATGGGAGAAGATGCTTTGATTGGGGGATTTGTATGGTGTAAGAGCGTGTCTAGAGGCCATACTACACAATTTTTTATATTACCCAACCCAAACATTTTGAGTAAATTAAATAACATCCATTTATTCGTCAAAGCAAGTTGTTTGGGGGATTTTTCCTATAGTCTATATCTATATCCCTTTGTGTGAATTGCACTCAAAGAGCATAATGTTAAGAATGTTAAAATAAAACAGTATAGTGGAGGTCCAGAAAAATTTTGGAAATTTACCCCTAAAAGTAGTGTTTTGAACTCATTTTGAGACCCTTTAGGTAACACCAATGTGGAATACTCCTTGAAAGTCACAAAATTTTCACGGGAAAATATAGTACAGTAGATTTCGAGAACTCATTTTTAGACCCCTTGGGTTGTTTGTAAAGACACAATTTTCAAGGAAAAAAACACATTAAAAATTTATGTCAAAATTTCGGGAGGGGTTTGGACCCCTAACCCCCCCCCTTGGATACGGCCCTGCAGGGTGTCAGTTACTGGAAAAATATTAGATTTTAAAAATTAAGTTGCACAGCAACATTCTACAAATAGCTCTTACCATATTTGCTAGAATTTTCATACAATTACCTTGAATTTCACAAAAACACCAGTAACTGACACTCGTGTCAGTTGTTTGGATCCAGTAACTGATTGAAATTGATTGTTTGGAATTGTGAAATCGATTGTTTGGATCCAGTAACTGACACCCAATTTTAAATAAATAAATTAGTACTTTTTTCAAAAATAACTACCCATTTAGCATGATTTATGTACAATTATCAATTGCATGTTAGTTCAAATAGGTTTCAAAAGGAAATTTTGCTTAATTTTAGACTAAACAAAAATGCATTTCCTTAATTTCAGCTTTTCAGCATTAAGCCAACTAATAATCGTTTCTTGACACTAAATGGGAATTCTCAATTATTAAAAATTGATGGAAAATTAAATATTGCATAAAGTTAAAAATAAATGTCTAAATTATTAAGAAAGGCCATCATTTCAGTTACTGGTGCCCTGTCAGTTACTGATGCCACTACCCTATTTCGTTATTTTTGGAAATTTATCAGAACACTTGTCACTTGCGCCCTAATCCTAAAGAACCTATAATTTATTACACACAGCTAAATTTTTGGTAATTTTCTTAATGAAATTATGTTTAACTGCAAATTACCCGCACTTTACAAAAAAAAAAACATGTTTTAATATTTTTAAAAGCCCTGTTTTAATTGTCAAATTTTAAAAATTTCCTGATAATACACCCCAGACCCCTTTCTTTAGAGTGAGACTCAAAACTCCATACACAATTTAAAACTTTAATGCGATGATGTTCTCGTACAACCTCTTAATTTTCTAAAAAAGCTTCATTTAACCTTTGCATGCAATTCATTTTATAAGAAAAAAATACCTTGCTGCAGCCCTGTAAAAAGAAAAGGTGTGGAAAAGATTGAGAAACATAGATTTAAATGTTTTTCGCTGGTCAATTTAGTTTCTGAAAAAATTTATGCCTTAACTGAAGATTTTGTAGTCACAATGTTCAAAAGTTTAGGTACCCCTGCAGTATGGGATGTTTATTTATCCGATTCAATGTGGTAATTGTGTAGGTGTTTTTAATGGACTTTTTAGCATTAAAGATACATATTTCTTAAATTAAAAGTTTTCTAAATCAGGGGTTCCCTAACTTTTCCGTGTCACGGGACATTGAAAAAATTGAACTTTCTCACGGCACTTCAAAAATATATCAATGTGATGTATTATTTATATTTTTATGTACCAGGTGTTTCCCAAACTTTACAACTTAATTTTTTACAGGACCCCAGATTTATAAAATCTATCGGACGTATTATCTGTAGCTATTATAATTTTTTGCTTCCTATAGTAGAAGACGGAAACTTTTCAAACCCACCCTTGTACTTTTGTGCCCTACTTCTTAATTACTCTTTAAATAGTTAGTAGTATGTATTAATAAAATATCCCTAGATACGAAGTATTTTTAAACAGAGCTTTAAAATTATTCCAATTTACTGAACAAATAACACAATTTAGTGTTTTTTTCTATTTGCGTCAATCGGCTTTAGATTTTTTTCCTACACCCCCCAAAAACAGACAATGAGCATTACCCCACCGTTCCACTGTGTTGCTATCAAGATGTCGTTGGTCCTTATTGCCCTGTTATTGGCCATCTCTCCTTTCCCTCCTGTTTGACCTTTCTCACCCCAGCCCACCTTGGCGCTCGGCGGCCGGCGTCTGAGCGTCTCCATGTGGCTCGTGTTCAGATCCACTTGCAGTTGCAGTGCAGCCTTGCAGCTAGGGTGGAAGGGTCTCTCTCTGGCCGAGATGATGCTATGGTACTATTTTATCCCTGTTTTCTCTTTCTTAGTTGCAGCCTATTTACCTAATTATATTTTCTCTTTCAGGAGTTAACAAGCCATGTAATATTTTTCTTGAATATAATTCACATTTTAATTTTCAGATGGAAAATGGGATCCTAGGAATCATATTCCATTAACAATTTTTCTGCTTTTAGTAATTTTAGAAACGTAATTTCTTTTAGATGTCTTTTTAGATTGTACCTGATGCGATAGTTATACAGCTTCATTTAAGAAAAGTTTCATTTTTTAATGTTTCTTAAATTATGTTTTTTTCTCTTTCAGTATAGTTAACAAGCCCTGTTGTAGTATATTCGTCATTAACGCAATACTATTTGTTGCTAATCCATTAACAATTTTTCTGCTTTTAGTAATTTTAGAAACGTAATTTCTTTTAGATGTCTTTTTAGATTGTACCTGATGCCGATAGGGATACAGCTTCATTTAAGAAAAGTTTCATTCATTTTTTTTTAATGTTTCTTAAATTAATATTTTTTTCTCTTCCAATAGTTAAGAAGCCCTGTGGTAGTATATTCGTCTTTAACGCAATGCTATTTGTTGGCAGCCTTCAAATTCATCAGTTTTAATTAATTTTCGGTTATTTTTCAGATTAGACTGTGAAAAGAAAAGAATATTTAGCTATTTTTCTTTAATATTCAAGCAAGTTTCTTTCAGCTTCTGCATTTGATAAAAACTATTTTAAGAATTTTTTTTACAGAGAAGTGTATTTGAACGGCTGTAGAACTGGTAATGATTCAGCTTGTAGCTTTATACAAGGAAAAACAGTGTTTAAGTACCAATATTATTGTAATTCTTTCATAATTTATTGATATTTTTTTCAGTTAGGTCCGATCGAAAAAAGTAACAAAATTATTATGGTATCATGTATTTTCTTATTTTAAAAGTACTAAAATATTTTGATTTTTTTTCCAAGGAATTTTATAGAATTTATGAGTTATCTATTTTTTTAAATTATTTTTTATGAGATATCAATGTACTATTACGTATTACAAAAAATTGTATTTATTGCTTGTGAAAATGTACTCAATAAAAAATAAAGTTTAAAAAAAAACTGAGTACCACCCGCATTATAACGCGGGAGGGAAAAGTAAAACAAAAAAAAGAAAGAAAACTAAAATTGAATAAGCATTATTCAGGCTTGAACTAAGCAATAACTGAAACAAAATTTCAAACTTGGAAAATCATTGAAATAATCAGCTAAAAAATGGGTTAAATTTTCAAGCTTAAAGGTGACCAGAAATTTCAAATTTGGAAAATCATTGAAACTTCTATCTTGAATACTGCTTACCTTTAAGCATGAAAATTCAATCCTTTTTTAGATAGGATTCAAGTTTGCCGTGTATACTTTAAATACAGCTAAACTACAGCACTTTTCAAATTTGGAAAATCATTGAAACTTCTATCTTGAAAAATGTTACCTTTAAGCATGAAAATTCAATCCTTATTTAGATATGATTCAAGATCGCCGTGGTACAACTATACACATTAAATACTGCTAAACTACCGTATTTTTCAAGTTTGATTCAGGTTTATCAAGCTTGAGCGCTTAAGTTTGATTCAATCTTTTTTCAATCTTTCTGTGCTATCTGGGTAGGGGGTTTTATTTCAAACAGACAAATTCAAACAAACAAAAAAAAAATTTACTGACATTAAACAAACTACTCCCAAACGGGAGCAACTAAATTTATATTAAAAAAGAAGACGAATAGTAGCGTTTATCGGTAGTAATTCTGAAAATGGGTACTCCCCTACTTCAGTTCTTCCTACTACTCTGAAATTCGGTAGACTTAAAGCCAATGGAATGGTGTTACTTGAATAAGACGGTAAAAAAATATATAAAAATAATAGAAATGAAGGTGTAAATTGCCTTACCCTCTTTTGTTTTCGATTTGAAGTGTATTTTATTTGAAAACATTCTAGATTTTCTGATGTTATATTGACATCTATGGAAAGTCAGTCAGAAAAACCATCGAAAACTAACAAATATAAAATAAAATGCACGCTGAATCAGCACTATTCAAAATAATAATCCCAAATACTTTCTAAACTACAGGGTGTCCCGTAAATGATGTGTCACACTTCTAGGGGGGATAGTAGACACCTAGACGAGTCAGAATCACATAGGATTTGGGGTCCCAGACCCAATCCCTGGGAGTTAAAAATGGAGCGACACCCCAAAACAAGTATTGAAAAATTCAATTTGTAGAAGAACTACTATTGGTAAAAATGTAATTATGGTCTCAAATTTTGTGGTTTAATATGATCTTCAAAATTATCTTGACAGTTTTCAATTTAAAATTTTTTTTATTACGAAAAAAGTTAAAAAACAGCAAAAAAATGTGAAAAATATGCCAAAACTTTATTTTTTTTTCAGAAATCCTTTCTTTTGATTTGATAATCTGAAAGAGCATAATTAATTAACCTTAAGTCCAAAGTTTCACGTAAATAGCATCAGTATTAAACGCTTGAGAGCCTGTTAAAGTTAGTTTTATGGGAGCAAAAACGGCTTCGGAAAACGAACGTTCAGGGACAATCTACAAGTTACGGATAGATGCTCGCCAAATTTCCCAACATTATTTGCGATACGAGATTCCTCGCCAACCTACGCTTCTACAGATAGTTCAAACTTCCTTGGCGATGTGTGGCCTTAGTTTTCGGATCGTCACTAGAAGTCTAAAAGGTAAATGTATTCAAGCTATCAAATCAGACACTCAAGAAAAAATTGTTACTATACCTAAGAAAATAAGCAATGTTTTTTTAGCAAAAGGGATAGTTACAACTTATTTTTTCTTAAGTCTCTGTTTTGTTAAGTTCAATAAACATTTATCTTCTAGACTTCTGTGACGGTCTGAAATCGAAGGCAAAAATTTAAATAAATTAATTAATTTACTAA
Source organism: Tetragnatha montana (assembly GCA_963680715.1). Taxonomy (NCBI): domain Eukaryota; kingdom Metazoa; phylum Arthropoda; class Arachnida; order Araneae; family Tetragnathidae; genus Tetragnatha; species Tetragnatha montana. The sequence continues at coordinate 14,934,320 of OY796685.1, forward strand.
TTTTTTTTCAAAATAATTCCCATCCCATAAAAAAGTGAACCACCATGCCAACTTTGAACACTTTTTGTAAACAGTTTTTGTCGTTATTTTTCATTATACCCCTGCACTAGGATAGGTCAGTCGGCGGATCCTCGATCGCTGGGTTCGTGATTTCGAATTGCGATACAAGGTTGGTTTCTATTAATCGAGAAATGTCAATGGGAATAAGCAAAGTGTATGGGGGCTATCCACTCACCGTCCGTTAAGCAATATCTTAGGTTTGTCATAACTTTCAATAACCTGCATTCTTTTATTTTGCAAATTTCTGATATCGGAAGTTGAGGGGAGACCCTGCATACCCACTTGCTTATTATATCATTCTTTAATTAATAGGAACCACCCTTGTATCGCAACCCGAAATCAGGAACCTAGCGATTGAGGATCCACCGACTGACGTATCCCAGAGCGGGGGTATAATGATGAAAAAAAACCCACAAAAACTATGTACAAAAGATATTTTACGAACCATGTTTGTAAATAATAGATTCTTCTGTTTTTTTTACCTAAGTTATCAAATGTACAGTTTTTCTCATTAAACGCAATAAGTAGTAATGCTTGGTTTGGTTTTGGTTTTTTGGTTACATATATTTTCCGGTATGTGTGCTTGATCTCAAGGATCCGCTTATACACCTTCGTCAAGTAAGACAGACACAACAGAATTTTTTACTGGCACAAAGAAGGAAAATACACCCAGGGGCGAGGTGAGAATCGAACTCACGACGGGGCAGTGCGCAGACTGCTGGCGTGAAAGGCAGAGGAGCAAACCGGACAGGCCATCCCGTCCCCCGTAGTAATGCTGTTGGCATGATTGATACATTTGTAAAACCAACACAACTATCGATTGAATAAAAAACTATCGATACTATCAGATAATTTCTAACAATTCATACTATTGATTTTTAAGATCGATAGTTCCTAAAAATCAGTAGTAAAATCATGTTTGTTCTTAATGTTCAAAAAATTCTTAAATTAAATTAATTAATCTCTTGTTTCCTAAAAATAATAAGAATTAAGAATCAACATTTTACGCTTTTGAAATTTTCATACCGCCAAATTGTTCAATTGGCGCATTTCAGATACTTTCATACTCATCTCCTGTCTCGCCAAATCGGGCGAGGAATGAAAGTTGGCAGACATCTATCCGTAACTTGTAGATTGTCCCTGAACGTTCGTTTTCCGAAGCCGTTTTTGCTCCCATAAAACTAACTTTAACAGGCTCTAAAGCGTTTAATACTGATGCTATTTACGTGAAACTTTGGACTTAAGGTTAATTAACTATGCTCTTTCAGATTATCAAATCAAAAGATAGGATTTCGGAAAACAAAATAAAGTTTTGGCATATTTTTCACATTTTTTTGCTGTTTTTTAACTTTTTTCGTAATAAAAAAAATTTTAAATTGAAAACTGTCAAGATAATTTTGAAGATCATAATAAACCACAAAATTTGAGACCATAATTACATATTTACCAATAGTAGTTCTTCTACAAATTGAATTTTTCAATAATTGTTTTGGGGTGTCGCTCCATTTTTAACTCCCTGGGATTGGGTCTGGGACCCCTAAGTCCTATGTGATTCTGACTCGTCTAGGTGTCTACTATCCCCCCTAGAAGTGTGACACATCATTTACGGGACACCCTGTATAGTTTTACCAGCAAAATGCACATATCTACAACCCTAATTCCCAGTCTTCATTACTACCGACAGCCAATTGGGGAGGGAATCCCGTATTTACACATTTTCCTCCTCCAAATGTATTGCACACAAAATATACTGTTATCCGTTTTCTAGGATATTGTGTATTTATACAGAGTATTCCTGAAGGAGAACAGCACATCAAAATCCTTCTAGTTCTGGTTAACACATAGGTTTTTCTGAAAATATTGTATACTATATCATTTTGTTTTATTTTAAGTGAAAAATTTAATACCCAATACCTATATACAATTTATGCTAAACATTTGAGAAAGGACCATAAGTCCCACATATATATTTTCTAAAAATACATTCCTATCACATTGCTTTTCACGAAAAAGCTTTTATGCAAGTGAAACCATTTCTAAAAGTATTCTTAGCAGGCAACTTTTCCCCATTCCCAACGGATTTGAATTCATCACACACGATATTCTACACTTCAAAAAAGAAAAGATAAAAGGAAATTTAAGTTTTTGACAAAATGTACAGACATATTTTATGTAAAGAGATTTTTGAAGGATGTTTTACCCTCGAATACTTAAATCTTAAGTATCATTGAACTCTTTCTTACATTTGGTTTCCTAGAAACTTACTTTCCTTTTCGTCTTTCCTGTAAATTCTCTTGACTACAATATTTGCAAATTATTCGTTTTTGATTTGTTTATGAATTTAAATTCGTCGCCTATTACTTTAAATCTAACAAAAAATAAATATCTCTTTAATTACTTTAAATTTAATATGCAAGTGAGTTTGCCTGTAATTAAATCATTCTGATAATTACACAATTAAAACAATCATCTAAAAGGAAATAAATAACTTCGCCTACGCATACGCCTATTCACAACCTCTTTCACAAGAAGGTTCATTTGTTGATATCATTTAGTTTTTTCTTTAATAGAAATGGAAAAAGGTTTAATTCTTTATGACAAATAAGTATGGAAACGAATTAATATTAATCCCTTTTAAGTTAATTGGAAAACATTTTATTAAATTATGTTTTAATTCATTTCTTAATTCGGATATAATCGATAAATAATGTATCAAACAAGCTCAAATTTTCAGCTTCAATCAAATTTAATGTTTTAAAAATATTTTTAAAAGTTTATTATCTACCAAATAGCACCTTTTTATTAGACGCTCAAATTTTCCAAAAAATAAATACCAAATCTCATTTTAAAGCCTAGAAAATTACTTAAAATTAGGGTAGTGGCACCAGTAACTGGCACTTTAAGAGCAATTTTTGAAATAATTAGCTGTTGCTACTTACTAAAATTATCCAGGAAAAAACCTTTTGTTCCGAAAAATTAAATGAAGTTTCAATATTTATTTAGAGCACAATTTGTTAGTCTAAGTAATTTTTTTCTATTTTTAAAATATTTTTTAAGTTGGCATGGTCGAAGCACCAGTAACTGACACCCTGGGAAAATTTTGGAACCAATAACTGACACCTCCTGAACCAGTAACTGACACTTTGAAATACCTTTAATAAATAAGCTGTTTTTTATATGCTACTTTATTTTTTTTAGTAAACATAATATAATAAAACAAATATTTCATTTTTTAAGTAATTTTACAAAATATGAAGGAAAATATCAGGCAAAAAAGGTATTTTAAATCAAAAGACATTTAAAAAGGGCCATTTATGGGATATTATAAGACATACCATATTACTATATAAAAATGATACTAAGTCAAACAATTTCTCATTAATAAGAATTTATTAATAGAAAATTGTACACAAATTATATTTATTGTTAAACTAAATTATAAGTACAAACAAAGAGGAAAGTTTTCTATCTGTTTTCACAAAAATAGTTGATTTAATTAAATAATTTAAATGTTACTTTTAGGAAAGTTGGTTTCTGAGTATTTAAAAAATGTAATTACAAATCGTTTGTGAAAATGATCCATTCTATTTCCTACCATCTAATGATTTGTTACGATATAAGCAGAATGAAAACACTGCTATATTCCAATACCAATAACTGACATAGGGCAGAACCAATAACTGACAGGGTGTCAGTTACTGGAAAAATATTAAACTTTAAAAATTTAACTGCACAACTTTATTCTAAATAGCTTCCACCATATTCCCTAGAATTTTCAAGCAATTACCTTTAATTTCACTAAAACACCATTAACTGACACCCATGTCAGTTACTGGTGAAATTCATTTTTTAGATCCAGTAACTGACACCCCATTTAAAATAAATAACAAAATATTTTTTTACAAAAATAACTCTGTGGCATGAATTTATGTACTATTATCAGATACTACATTTCACGTTAAAATAGGTATCAAAAAGAAAATTTGATTAAATTAGACCCTAATCAAAAATGTGTGTCCTTAATTTCAGCCTTAAGCCAACCTCTGAAAATCGGAAGTTTCTTAACATGAAATGGGAACTCTCAATTTATTAAACTTAAAACCCCTTGATATAAAATAAATACTGCATAAAGTTAAAGATAAATGTCTAAAATATTAAGAGAGACCATGATTTATTTCAAGTTCACAATACAAATCTTATTATTATGAATTAAATCTCAAAGTGTCAGTTACTGGTGCCCTGTCAGTTACTGGTGCCACTACCCTAACTCGTTTTAGCAAAAATTAAAGAATTTTTTTAATTTAAATTTTTATTCAATTAATTTGATAGTTTAAATGTCATAACACAATTTAGCTATCCAATTAATATAAAAAGAAATGATAAATAAATAACCCAACAAATGTGTTACTGTGATTATTTTCACCCTTCACGCTCTGAGTTATATACAAGCTAGATAAACCCCATTCCATTCATTCAAAATATTATTCAGAGTCTCGGCATGGTCATACACATCTCCTTCAGATCTTGAGAAATGCACCCGAATTAACATCCGACTGAACGCACGCACCCAAATCTCCATTTCAACTCAACAGTCGTGAATTTCCAATATTTCCCTCGAAAAAACCTTTAAGATCCCCTAACTTCAACCATCACTCTTATCTCATTCCGCCATGCATCACACTCGAGTATCCCCAGCAGTTCACTGTAATATTCCCAAGCATATATATATTTTTTTCTTCTATTCGCAGCGCCGCAGAACAGCGTTTCTCCGCGGATCACCCACAGCGTGCCGAAAATAGAAACCGAAGTGGGGCACAGTGTGGAGCTTCCCTGCGCTGCCCAGGGTTATCCCCTGCCGAAATATTCGTAAGTGGACGCAATTTTTCGACATAACTTCTTACTTTATCACTTTTATCCTGTGAATTATTGAGGAGATTTGGCGAGATTCGTAGACGTGGACTGCGATTTCTCCGGGGCTAAAAAAAAAATGACGAAATTGTTTCGAATAAAACCGCTTCCCGTTGAAATTGGGTTATTTGTAGGATTTGCAGCACTTTTTATGACTTAGCGATTTGATATCGTTTATTTCTTTTTTTTTTCTTCGGAGGGGAAGTTAACTTTCTCGAGTACCGAGATTCGGTTTCTTGGAGAGAAAAAAAAATGTTTTTGAGATTGTCATCTTTTTCTCAAAAATTTCCAGAGCTAAGTCCGGGTTTTATAAGGTCCGACTGACTGAAACGATTTGTGGTGTGGTAAAAATGTATAGATCTGTTACTTTTTTATCGAAAAATTGGAAATTCCGTGTTTTGTTCCTGTATGGTAGTGGGGATTTCAGAACTCTGAGGTTTTCTGTCAATCTTCGTAAATTGCATTAGAACTCTTAAGTTATATTAGCTCTTACATAAGATAAAATTTATTGCTACTGAACTGCATTCTATTTTTTTAAGTGAAGCTATTCTAAGTACATTAATTTGTTTGCCTATTAGATAACATTTTTATTAAAACTAAATGCAAAAAAAAATTGCGATTATTTTCACAATTAATGTAACATAAACCATCAAGCATTAGAAGTACGTCTTAATACATTTTTTGTTCTTTATAAATCTTTGAATTTTATTCACAGCATAGCCAAATTTTTAGCAATAATTTACTGTACCACTCTATTTTACATTCCTTCTACAGATTATTAAGAAGAAGTAACAACTATTGAAAAGGCTGGATTTCAGTATTTTAATGAAGGTTAATTTGTAGATTTCTAAATTAATATCAAATACCTAAATTCACTCTTATTTGTATAATAAAAGTAAACAAGATATTTTAGCTAAAGTTTTTTTCAATTCCATTATGTGCTCCGTTAAAAACTGCCAAAATATTTCAGACATCCAATATTCACGTATCGTCAAATTTTTATTGATATCATCTGCTTATGGTTGCGTTGGTTTGAAATTTTTGGTGATATTTCTAATATTTGGCATACAAAACAGCTTGGCGATATTTACCCAAGAAGAAGAAATGTTCAAGATTTGTCTAATTGTTGTACAAGACACCTTGTCATGTACAAATTTCGTTTAGTTCTACTAGTTGCAGACACATTTGGTATGGAAGGTAAGGGGGCAGATAACGGAATAGAACTTAAATTTTTAACCAAAATTTCTTCCTTTTTAACTAAACTCTATAAAATGAATTTTTTTCTTAAACAACTATTTTAAAGTTGATTTCTATTCAAATGCAATTTTCGAGATAATTTTTCCCCGAATTTCAATTCCTACCTCAACATCTGCAAAATACCTCAAACCTCAAATCTGTAAAAGCAATTTAAAAGAAATGTGTTACACCTCATCCAAAACATTACAGAATTTCTTATGTGAGTATAAAGTTGTACGCAATACTCACACAAACATGTCCTTTTGAACTTTTATTTTTCAACACACATATATCCTCCCCCCTCAGCACGATGCATAAGGCGAGGGACGGCAAAATAAAAAATGACACTTCCAACCATCAGAAAAATAGTGCTCTTCGTGATAAGAAAAGAGATATTCCAAAGAAAAGCAGAGAGAGCTGATAAGGGGGAGTGTAGTCCAGCGAAGCCCCCCTAGATAACCTCACTTCTCAGGATTGTGACACCGAAGTCCCAGAATGGGGACACTCCTCTGCGAGAGAGTGTCACTCTCTTTTCGCTCTCTGGTGAATATGACCTCATATTTTCGTAAAAACGAAATGTTTTGAGAACTGAGATTTTTGTTTTACGTAAAAGGAACGTATACGTGCTTTTACGAAAACATACGAGCTGAGAATGCTTTCTTGAAATTTGGATAAAAAAAGGACACGTTTTGAAAGAAGGTTAGCAGTAAAGAATGGGAATTTTGGGTGTGCACTGTGGAGAGATTTCTTTTGTTGCTTTTTAAATAAGTAGTACAGGATGAAACGTCACGTAATATGCATAGTAAATTTTACAAACATATGTCGATGTTTTATGAATGCGTATTCTACATGACAAGGAAAATAACTTTCGGAAAAGCGTATTTTTATATACTTTACCTACATTTTGTTGCTTTAATTTATTGTAAAAGCAATTTCAAGCATTTTTAGCATACATAACCACAAACAAATGCAAATTTTTAAATCAAACTAATGGAACACAGTTTATCCTGATAATCAAATTAATTAATTTCCAACAAAATATATATATATATATATATATATTAGGGTGGCCCTTATTTTTTAAAGTCGGAATTTTTTTCCAGCCCCCCCTTAATTTTTTTCCTTTTGCTATAAAATGAAAGTGTGCAAAAGGATTTTCCGATATTTTAATATTAACACGTGCCTCATCGCGGTTGAAGTTTGGCCATAGCGCGCCATGTTATAGTATGGCTTACTACGGGAATAACGTCTCCGCTCGCTTCCCCAAGAGCAGAATGACGAACAGATGAAATTTGAGGATGGAGCCTGTGTCATGAAGAAATGCAGATAAACATATGAGGATAAATCAGGTAAACAACAGGTAAAAGTTCACAAATTTAGCATTATTTAGATCCAGGAAATGAATATGAGAAATAAAAAGATTTTGTTGTCTGAGGGAGCAGTGCTAGATTGTTTAGTGGGTGTCATTCACCTCATAAGAGAAAACTGTCCCATTCCCTTTTTCTCTCCTCGAAGACGGCTTGTTTTTATCTCAGACTTTTGAAGTCCCCGGCAGGATGGGGGTGGGCGAAAGACAAAACAGACCGCCCCAACCCCATCTTCCCGAATCCTCCAGGGGTGAGTGATTTAATAGTATGGAGTTTAGGGAGGGTCAGAAAGTGTCTGGACAAATAGCCTTGGTTTCTATTAGTTGTGCAGTTATGTCCTCTAACTTAAGAAGTAGTGATAAAAATATTTATTTTATTGGAAAAGTATGCCGTCAGATAACAGGAATGCTTGGCAGTGCGAGTGTGTCATTTTTTGGGAAAAAGCAAGAATCCCTACAAGACAGTTTAAAAAATACACAGATAAGGTTATGAAGATGTATTCCACTTGGCGAAGTTTACAACAAAATGCTTGTCGTCCGCCAGACTCCCAGAAAAAATTAGAACAGGCGTTTGTGATAACCTGAGCAATCTATTTGTTGCATCCGCGAATGCGTTGGAAATATTAAAAATTGAAGAAGGTAGACAATTTTTACTGAATTGACGAAAGCCAGGTCGAGTGGGATGTTTAGGTGGAATTAATGTAAAACGGACAAAACGCGTAGAAATAAGAGCTTTACAAAGATTAAGTAACGAAGAGAAGAGAAGAGACAGGCCAAGGCTCTCAATAGTTCTGAGACGATTCATGACCGAGACTCATTTGAGGAACCATCATTATCTAGTATTGAAGATGAAGAAATTTCTGATGATCAAACAGTAGCTTCAAGAAAAGAATACCCCGAACCCCGATTGCAAAAAGTATACTCTTAAGCGTAAATTTGAATGCTAATTGTTCCAAAAAAGTGAATGTTTTTAAGATGTTAGTTAGATTTTTATGAATTTGCTAGAATATGTTCTACTATAAATGTATTTAAAATATTAATTTTTAAACTGGAACTTTTTATAATTGTATGGGTAAGTGTAAATAATTATTGTTTTATTTTAAACAATTTTGAATTATTATATACATGTTTTTGAAATTTATTTTCAATTAATGCACTTTTTGTTAAATTTTTGCCTTTTTAAATATTATTTTAATATACTAATAATATTCTTAAGTCATATTTCCATCTTCTTTACTCATAAAAATTCGAAATTAATGAAATTATCGGTCATTCTCCTCCCGAGGAAGCGAGCGGAGACGTTCTTCCCGTAGTAAGCCATACTATACCTATGGCGCGCTATATGGCCAAACTTCAACCGCGATGAGGCACGTGTTAATATTAAAATATCGGAAAATCCTTTTGCATACTTTCATTTTATAGTAAAAGGAAAAAAATTAAGGGGGGGCTGAAAGAAAATATTGAAAAAAATTTTTCCCCATTATAATAAGGGCCACCCTAATATATATATATATGCGAATATTGTGTATTCTAAATGAAGTAGTTAAATTAGGAAGTATTCTCATGCATTCAATTCTCAGCAGGAATAATCTTTGATGCCTCTATTACAATCTATACTATGAATTATCAGACCGTAACTTAAGTGGTAATCACTACTGTAGCTGCATTAATGGGTATACTCAATGCTTGCTTATAAATGGAAGTGCATGAGCTAAATGACTTCACCATTGACTTGGTACGTATGAGTAATTCAATAAGCCTTTCCAACTATTGCATTTGATATCGAATACAATACGGTAGAGGTTCACTTCTCTGAACTTGCATACAAATATGCCTAGAGGTCAGAACAAACAAATGACTTAGCATTGTTAATATCCTCATAATTGGTAGGTGATGTAATTTGAATATATTTCGATTACTTTTCTGCTGTACTCAAATATAACATTGATCATTAGGGCGAGCGCGCACGGGCGACTTTTGTCACGGTGACAAAGAAAAAACAACGTTGCTAAAACTGTTGTTAGGGGCGGGACATAGAAGTATCCAATAGCAGCATTCGCACATGACATCACTGGAGGATAAAAACAACGTTGCTAAGGCCGTTGTTAGGTAAAGTCATGTGATTGAAAATGCTCTATTGTTTTCTAATGATATTTTTGATACTAGTAATCCTGGTCACCGTGACTTTAGTCGCTAGTGCGCGCCCAGCCTTAGTGGTTTTGTATGAATAAGTTGTGTACGTATTTATTAATTATGAAAAAGCATAGGGATGCTTAAGGTTAACTTTTTTAATGTGTCTATTTGAAATTATCTCATTATCATATATATAACGCAATTTTTAACACTTTGCATGCGTACCTAAAAATGTGTAAAAAAATTCGGTACCTTCCGATGCTTTTATACTTCACATGAAATTTTATTGCTCTAATATAGTAGCTATTTCATTGAAAAAATGTCGTTTGAAGTTGATATAACCACGGCTTACTAGATACTTATACAGGCTAGCCAAGTTTTAAACAATGAAAACCATTTGACAACTTTTCCCGTTTGGAGCACTACAAGACCTACCTATATCACCCACCGCCTTCAACACTGTGGATATGCTCTGCCAGTTGGTCCAGTATTGCCATCTGGATTTGCAATGATTTCCGTACTCGGCTAGCCTGTATAAGTATCTAGTAAGCCGTGATATAACCAACAAATTTACTTACCTAAAGTCACATTCTTTTCAACATTTCATTTTTTTTTTGTAAATGAATTATCTTTCAATTTTAGAAAACATTTAAAAGATCTACGTATAATGTTAACTTAATCAGACTACAATTTTCATCCCATGCATGGTGAACATAACATTTTAGACTACTTTTAAAAGTTTACTTAATTACTATTTAATAATTTAAATTTCTCTCTTGAAAAAAGTCAATAACCAAATATAAAGCAATTTATGTCTTTTTAACATATCCATGCACTAAACCACTTTTAAAGATAAATATTAGTATAATAAATAACATTGAATTTTATCTCTGACTAACATAATAAAATTTCACGTTAGTCAAAGTTCAAATTGAATGGTATTTAAAAAGTAATAATATTTTTAAAGTGTTTTAGTGTGCATGCATTTATAAAGTAAATTAGGTAACTTTTAAATTTAGTCTAAAACCTTACGGTCGTCACTATGAAATCACCAAAATTATCTTCAATGAAATATTTAATGTAAATTCAGCAATTGAATCCTAACTTTGTACTCAATTGAGCAGTTAAGAACAACATTGAGGTAAGCTCACCGAACTCAGTTTGTAGTTATTGATCGTTTTTCCTGAATGACGGTCAATACTGTACCTATGGGGAATATATTTGGCGTAGCTCCTGCAGGCCAATTTCTGCCTATCACATTAAACAAAAGATTTAAAAGGAAACCCAAATCCTTGCTTACACCAAATTGTATAATCACACTGAGTATCTCAATTTAGAAATCACCTCACCCACTCCTCCCATCCACTGATGTATCGGAAAAACAAGAAGAACTCCCGAATGGAGCCACCACCATATCACTAACAGACCCCTCACATTAAAGCCAGTAGTGGCATGGGCTGGCTCACCCTATGATACCTGAAGTGCGGACGGTAATATTAATTGGTAATAACAGGGCCATCGCAGCGCAGTGACGGAGAGATTGATTGCAAATACGTGCTCCGAGTCCATCATCGGGGATTCATTTAAATGGAAGGTCTCTATCACGTAGGCGCCTGAGTTATTAGAATTCCGATCGGCAAGCCTGCCAACAAAGCGTGCAGTTTAAATTACAAAGTGCACTCTGGATCGGAGAAGCGTTTCATTTATCTTTTAAAGGCAAAGAGGTGCTCCGGTGGAGGGTAATCTTGATTAAAGCCACTGGTTCCATGCAAAGCAGGGGATCTCTGTTTTTGGTTTGGAATGAACAGATGGAGAACCCTTCGGAGCGATGGGGGCATGCTTGGCTGAGCTTTGAGGGGTTTTTGGTTAGGTGGTGGAGCAGGTACTGAGTGGAGGGGGTTTGAAGGTGGATAGATGGGTGGCCTGGGGTGGTAGGGCTTTTGAGAAGAGATATTCGGTTTTATTATTGTGCATTCGGTAGTTTAATTAAGATTATGGCATTCATTTGAAATGGTTATACATTTTATGTGCTTAATAATGTTACTTTTAATCGACAGGATTCCTTTAATGTTTATCCTCAATGAAAAGTTAATTTAAAATGTATTAATGTGTCATAAAATAATGTATAAACTAAATAATAAGATACTTATTTTGTCAAATAATTTAATTCGAATATAAACCTTCATTAGTAAATAAAAATATTTAAAGCCCATTTATTTCTTATTAAATAAAAAGCTCTAAATTATTCCCTCTCTTTATGTTTACCTTTTTCTACTAAAGTATAAAGCATTTTATTCTCCTTTTTTTAATGAAGAGATTACTTTTAATCCAGAATGTAAGCGGATGAAATAATGTACATTTAAAACTTTGATTATCGAAGGATTTTCTATTAATTAAATTTTACGAATAAATATAAATTGCAAATACTTAATCTTATGTTTACTTTAGCGTTACAAAATTCAAGCAAATGGGTAAATATTGACAAGGATTAGTATATATTAATTGGGAAAATTTGGATAAATACAGAATGAATATATTCGAATTTATATGAAAACACGATTATCTTTACAAAGTTCCTTAGGCTTTTGGGGGTTTTTTTTATTCAAGAAGTATCTTATTTCTTTTTTGTTACCATTCTGTACTTTAAAGTTCATTAGCTAACTCGTGGTTCTTTACTGCTAAAAATTAAATGAAAAATTTGTGTAGTCTGGAAAATTTTCTGTGTGAGCTTCTGTGAATGCACATTTGTTCAATCTCTTTGATTTTTCGTTTAATGGAGTTCAGGGGAGAAAAGCCCGTCGAAAAATTAAATTCGTTCTAACATTAAAATTCAAAAGTAGTTTTCTCGTTTATTTTATATGTTTAAGCTAAAAAGAGCGTATCCATTTTAATAAAAATGGTTTACTTAAGTATTTAATCAATCATTATCTTACAGCATCATACTCTTATTTTTTTTAAATTAAAAAAAAATAATGATTTGTAAAAACTTGCATTCATATCGTCATTGGATAATTAAATATAATTTAGTACATTAGCTCAAACTAAAAATGTCATGGGGTGTATTAAAATAAAATACCATGTAGAGTTTTATAAATAGTGAAGATCATTAAAAGGAGCTAAAATGTTATATCAACTTAAATGTTGAAACATCGTAACCTCCTTCATAGAATCGAAACGATTGTAATGCAGTTTCGTTTCGATTCTAATAAAAGCGCTTTGGAATTATTGTATAAGAAACATCGACGCCGCCAGATTCTGTTGTGTATCCATACCCAACCTACGTAACTTTAACAGCATTATAAGGTATAGTGAATTCTATACTCTCTAAAGCCACGGATAAAAATTGCTATTATGGATTGCCCAAAGGTAAAAGCAATTTAATCCTACTTTATTTCTCCACTATACGGTGCTTCAACCTAAGATATAACTGGTGTTTCTTCAAGAAAAACTCTCCTTTTCACGGAACAAAAATGCACCGAACCGCTCAGTATACGATCGCAACCACTTTCTTAAATGCCTCTATTTCATTTACGGGATTTTTTCCCTTTTCGCTGAATAGTCCCCAGGGTTTTATATTATTGGGGTTCGAATCCATCATCATCAAGGGTGATAACGGGAGAAAAAACCTACCGTGAAGGGAAAAAATATACTCTCCTTTTCCAGATAGGGCGGAAGAAAAAAGTGTCTAAGGGTTTAAAATCCAATTTATTTCCTTTCATACCTGAATTGACAGCGCAAACCAAAGTCTGAGCACCGTCCTTTCGAAAATGAAACCTTTTCTCTTAACGTAGTAGCTTAGTCATCAATACTTAAACTCAAAATCCGAAAGTGACCATCGCTATAGGGGCGGTGCCGAAATTGCCCGAATGGCGTAATCTCTTGTTCTGAAGGAAATGATGTAGCTGTTCTTTAGAAGAAAAGTCGAAGGGAAAATATTCAACCTTTAAACTGATTTTTCTTTGTGTGGTTTTTTTTTTTTTTTCGTATAGCGTCAAGTCTAGACGGCTTAAAAAATGCTGATATTTCTTTGAGATTTTCCCTTTGTTTTCGTAAGGGTGAAAAGGTTTTTATGAGGGAATACGTTCTCGAAGGGGGATTTATTAAATATATTTTTAGATTTTTCTTTTCAAAAAAGAAAACGGTTTATTCTTTCTAGGTAGTTTTTGAGTAGAAATTCGGAAGATAATTTGTAAGGTTTCGCGTCTTTATGGAGATGATTTGTTTGTTTAGTGAGTCTTTGTCTAAATGTGATTAAAAGGTAAGAAACCTTATAGTTCGTCTAAGAAAATAATAAAGATGACACTAGGTGAAAAAACTGGTATTATTTTTATTTCGTGACACTTTTATTTAAAAGCGCGCCTTTTAAAGTATATTTACTTAATTTGTTTGAGCAATGACATGGTTTGCATTTTACTCGATTATGCTTAAAATCTAATTACATCCTTAAGAATTAATTTCTTTACATAGTTTATCGAGTTAACATTCCTTAAAAAGCTCAAACATTATTTTTTGTGTTTCGAAATACTACATACTTTTTTCAAGTATTCATGTGGTTCATGTCTGACAATACAAAAAAAATCTCATTAGAATAACCTCCAGGCGCTGTTGCAAAAAACCTTTAATTAATTATTCAAATCTGAATTGGATGGCTTAAGTCACTTTCATTCTAACTGGCAAATTTAACAAAATATTTATAAACTTACACAATATTTTTAAAATAAGAAAATAATATTCTGCATTGAACTTAATCTAAGATTAAATTTTAATTTAAGTATGGAATTAGATAAAAAAGGTGGTGAGTCATGGTATTTTGCGTGTATATAAAATCCAAGTGAACGTTTCTTTAATTACACAAATGACGAAGTATAGCTTGTCTTTCATAGGAAGACGGTTGAGAATTGCGGGATCTTGCCTTCCACGATACAAGATTTCGCAGTTCTCAGCAGCCTTCCGAAGAAAAACAAGCTATAATTCGTTAGAGATATTTAAAAAGTGTATTAGGAAATTAGTCAATCATTTTTGTTAGGTTCTAGTAATGTTCTCTTATAAACACGAAGCTGAGGAATCACAAACAGATATTACAATACAGCACTTTAAAAAGTAGTACGGCTAAAGTAGTATTAGTACACCCAACAAATTTGAAGTATTATATAGTGCTGTCCTTTAAAAACAACCCATTGTTTCATATTTTCTTCATTAAAAGCTTAATAAAAAGGATAATTAAATCGAACAAAAAACTGAACTAGCGGCTCATCCTCCCTAACATTTTAGTGCTAAGCATTTTTAATTCCAACTATCCATTACAAATTGGCGGCCAATTAAGTAAGAATTTGAAAAAAAAACCACTTTTTCCTACAAGGACTCTAATTGGCCGACTGAGCTAAAACTTTAATATTTTATTCTCATAGTAATGGGATAACATAAAAACGCTCGAAAAATGCTCTAAAGTCTTTGTAACATGCATTTTTACAAAATCTGTAAATCTGAAGCACATTTTTTTGCCAAAAATCAACATTACCTCAGCTTGTTTAAAAAATAAGTAAATAAACATTTCTTTGACCAGTTTTTACACCCCAGACACTCTAAAGGGCATAGAAAGGCAGGGTATATGAGATGGTAAAATTATTTTAATTATTTAATTAAAAAATCTCAATGGGTTGTTTTTAGGGTACAATTTGGAGTGGGTTGTTTTTAAAGGACAGCACTATACCTATGACGGCTAAATTCCACATGCAAATTCCAAACAAAAATTAAATCCTAACATTTTATGTTATTCTTCATTATAATCTACCTAAAAAGAGCAAAAAATAAAATCCAAAAAAATGAAACGATTTTGAAAGCCCGAACAAATATTCGTACAGCCATGCCCTTAACATGGATGCAATTTTTTTTTCTTGATGTTCATAATGCTACAAAAAAGTGTAGATGCAATCAAAAAAGCGGCACTCAAGTGCACCCGCACAAGTCTAGAGGCCCGTACCAAGCGCTTTCGAATCGCTTCATTTTTTTTTTAATATTTTTTTCTAACTGCTCTGACACGTTTTTCTTTTTTGGTAGATTACAATAAATATTATATAGTTTTAATTAGATTAAATAATTTTTTTTTGGATTTTGCACGTGGAATTTATCCCTAATAGGAGGTATAGTGCAAATTTATTGGGTGTACGAATACTTTCTGTAGTGACTGTAGATAAATAACAACACCAAAATCAAAAGCCAACTATTACCTCTTCTCTCTTAAACCCTCCCAAAGTGAAAGCCACAATGCTGACAAATGCTTTGTTCCTTTCCTTCCAAACCCCCTGACGATTTTCTTAAGCCGTACAAATCACCTATTAAGACGAAACGGTTTCCGTCTTAATGCGTCAACAGCCCCCCGGGCTTAAATTTCTCATAATGTCTCTCCTTTCTTCGGTGACATTAACCGAGCCTTACGCTGATCCACGGGATATCCCGGTTTATCCAAGAATTTAAATTTTCATGAGAAAGGGCTTTTTTCTCTCGTGCTGCTTGTGGTAAGGACTTTTTAAGCTCGGTTAATGCTGGATTTGTTACTTGAGGTAATTCTCGGATGTGAGCTGGGGTTTGAGGTCTTAGTAGAGGAATGACTTCGTTGTAGCGTTTAGAGAAAATTTAGATAATTATTCGGAAGATACTCTTTACTTTTAAATGCATCAAGTTGTAAGTTACATGTTAAATGTGGGATAGTTACATTTATTTGGTATTTATTCCGTAATCCTTAACCTAGAAACACAAGATAGAATCTCAGAGTAATATTAGAATATTATTACTTGCTACTAATGAAAAATATTTTTAATTGAATACAAGTATATTGGTACGGAGATAAGTTTTCAAGCAATAAGAAAATTTCAATTGCTAAGAGTTTTATAAAAGTATTTTCATCAAAATTACGTTCTTTAACCGATTTTATCCAACTGTCCTATTTAGAGGACAGCTGAAAAATCGTATGTAAAAAACAGTATTTTCTTATTGGGACAATTTTTTCAGCTGGGATGGAGAGTAATATGTATAAGCTTTTAGTGACATAAATTATATGTCGCTCACACAGCGCCCCGTCTGGAAATTTAGTGATTTACGAGCGTTAGTTAGCGAGATTTGCATCTTTTTTTGGAACTACAATATTTTTATTTTTAGATCGATTTGAAAACTTGAATGGACATTCCTTATGTGAATGTACTCTTTATTTATCATACTGTGTGTTAATTAAAACTTAATTTCAATTTGGAAAGTTTTAGCTCATTAGTTTGTACCTGTCCTCTAAATAGGACAGTGGGACGATCTGTATACAATCGAAGCGTTTGTCGCAATCGTATAAAAATTAGAAAAATCGTTTTTCCTCTAATTAGCGTTTCATAACTGCTGAGATATGTCAAAATAAAAATTTCTTAGGTCTAAGTAACCTTTGAAATAATTAAATAGGTTAGTTCAAAGAAGAAAAATGCTCAAAATGCTGGGTTATGACCAAATCCTATGGAGGTAAGGAATGAATGTAAAAAGTATAAGAAATGTGTAAAAGGGAAAGAAATACTAGAACATTTATTAGAAATGTCATTTCTGGGTCTTTGGGGGTTAGAACTGGAAACAGTTTCATGCTGCAAGGGAAACACCAAAAGCGCTTTTTAGGCTACTTTTGGGATTTTTTCACCAAGATTTAAGAAAAATTTAAATGAAAATTAAAGTTTCATACAATTCTGAAAGTTTTATATAGATAAAGAAATATTTTCACCCAAAAATTGCTTTTCCTTAATGAAAAGAAACTTAAAAATGCAAGTGCAAGTTTTATCCCCTTTATCCCTGTGTCCTTTCTAGAGGACAGGTCAGATTTCTTATATAAAAAAATAAAAATTTTCAAATTTTGCTATATAATTGGTTTATTTATGTTAAATTAACCCTAGAAAATACAATTTTTTCAAATTTGAACTAAATAAAAAAATTGGGATAAAATGGGTTAAAGTTTTTCTAATCATGAGTAATTCATGCATTCTTCCACTACAAAAAAGGAAAATATTTTTTTTGGGGGGTGGGGAGCATTGTTTAAAAAACTTTCCTTAGCAATTACTCAGAATATACCTAATTATTTAACTATTATCTGAATTAGCATGAATATAGGATTGACATCAAGGTATCTACCAATAAATTGAGTAAAATATACATATTATTTCTTATTTGATTTGATAGCATTACATAACAATACAGGCATAATTAAAATAAAATGTATTGTTTCTAAAGGCTGTTGATTATGCAGGGTTTCTTCATTTTAAATATTGTTGTCAGTGCATCTGTTACAGTATGCATCTGTAACGAACGGTGTAGAAGTGAAATATTGGTTCATTTTAAGAGTGAACACCATTCATAGTGCAGATTATTATTTTAAAATTATGAAAAGCCATCATTATAGAAAATCCCCAAAATATACCAAATAAGAGTGTTATAATCCTAATGGAATAGTTACTCTAATTGTCATGCCTACTAGTAAATAATGATTTAAAATGAAATGAAGTAATGATTTAAAAACAATTTTTACTATAAATCTAATGTTTTAAAATGTTAAAAAGTCCAATCAATTTTGAAAATTCCTAGAAATTACAACCATAAAGACAACTTTATTGTAACTTTACTCTAAAGAAAAACAGTTACGACCCAAAGTGTCTTGTAAATAATTAAATTAAAACAGTTTGAACATTCGAATTTATCATGCTTACTAAATAAGCAGAAAGCATGCATTTAAGTAATGATTTAAGAACAGTTTTTCCCCTATAAATATAATGTTTTATTACTTTTATTAAAACTTCCAATCTATTTTGAAAATTCCTAGAAATTACAACCATAAAGACAACTTTCTGGTGACTTAACTCTAAAGAAAAACAGTTACGACCCAAAATGTCTTGTAAAACTATTTACTCCTAGTTAAGGCCATTCCACACTGTGTTACCAAGCATTTTTAAGCCGTTGAAAAATTCAAAAAACACACTTAATGAAAATCTCACTTCTTTACTCCTCGAAGCATTTACAACCTCGCTCACATTTAAGATAACTTTACATCTCCAATTAAAATCAACCCCTCCTCGGAAAAAGCAACGCCCACGAATAATAAAAAATAATGAATTTTAATGACCTGAAGAATTTAGAGGCACATTCCATTAGAAAGGAGGAAGCTCCACAATCTGGAAAATTGTTCGAAACGGGGGAGAAAGGGACTCGGGTAAATTTATGACGTACTTTTTTATTTCTCCTCGGTGTGAAACTGCTTGTAGAGGCATATTTCAATTACCCTCTATTTTCACTGACAATTTAATCTATCTGCTTTATTTATGGTCTTCATATTTTCTCTCCTGTGGACTTTTGGAATTTCTGAGTTTCTGTGTAGCGTTAGGTCATAAAAGGAAAGCGGGTCGACTACTTATTGTTGCTATGTCAAATTGAAATGTAGTTTTGTTTTAGTTATTTTGATTTTAGAAGGGAATTTGTTTGTCTGTTGTTTACTTCTACGCAAAAGTAAGTTCCAATTTTTTTTTTGCACATAAGTTACGTAATGTATCGGTAAAAACAGTGCGAATTATTGTCACATATATTCGAAATATTTTTTCTAAAGATCTTAAATTCATTTGAGTGGGTGAGAGAAGCCGAATGGGTACAATTAACATTGCTTGATAAAACTTTAAAGAACTATGCAGGGATTTGATTCATAAAGCAGGTGTTCAACAAGTCCGTTCGAACTTCGAAAAACCAGATTCGTTGCGTGTAGGTCAAGAAAAATATCCTAAGATCCATCCTCTACGATGAAATCGAGAAAATCGTGACAAAAAAAGTTATGTTCCATCCGTTTTCCGCTAAAAGTGTTTATACGGTTATTTGGACATATTTGCACACAAAAATAACACAAATCCCCAGTTCTCATGCATGCGTGCACGGTAAAAGGATTTAATTAAGTTGGTTTTATCATATATTTTTTTTTTAAAATAGGAGGTCGTAGTAGAGTAGGTATAGTTCTTTATACATTTTTTATTTTCTCCATGCAAGGAATCTTTCTGTGCAGATTTTGATGGATTTGTATATCTATATATATCTCTTAAAGTCAAAGGAAAGGTGAAACTTCTCATAAGGATCATACTTATTGTAAAAAATTCGCACAGTTGTTTAACCTACTTAATAAATACCCAATTATTTTCATTGCAATATACATTGGATTATTAATGGAGTATTTGTATACTAATTAAAATGAACATTTTTCTACCCGTTTCCTAATGAAAATATGATAATAGTAAAAATATATTTAGAAATGTAAATAAATCGTAAATGCCGTAACATAAAACTCTTATTGTAAAACTAAAACAAATAACTTGAAAATGTAACCTTATTTTAATTATTGGTTTCCTTAACATTTTTATTTCTCAGGAAATACGAACTTTTAATTGGATCTTCTAACTTTGAATTAGTTATTTTTACGTTATCTTATTTAATGATTCTTTATTATCACTTCTTAATAAATTACATCAATATAATGTAAGTTAATCTGTGAATCCTTAAAAATAAATAACAATCTATACTCAATTATTTTACACCGGCTTTTTTTAAACTAATAAAAGAAAGAAATTTGTAAGAAAACCCCAACCTTCGAAGATTTCATTAGATCCACCAAAATAAATTAATCAATTAAAAATAATTGCTAGGAACTTCGTGTACATTTTCTATAACGAAATATTGTTATGAACTTAAACCCCTCCGTAGACGTTCATTTTATCTGACAGAATTATTCTTGTTATTATCTTACTAGAGGAGAACTCCGATCGGGGAATATCGTCTTTTAACGAGGAGTAGTTTTTATCTTCTTACAAAAGGGACTTTATACTCCAGTCTGTTCTGAAAAGATGGAATCCACTCAACTTCAATGATCCAAAATAAACAATAGGTTCTTATTGTTGCCTTTTTATTTGAGCTTTAGATGAATATGTCATGCATTTGGCAAAAGGAAATAACTCTTTTGTAACTTTTTCCTTACTGAGATACAAAGCAGGAAATGCACTTGAGGACGTTTGAATACCTCTTTATTTTTCGGATCAACAAAACACATTATTGAAATTTGTTTGAAGAGTGAATTTAAAAAAACAAAATATGGTCATTTTTTTATAAACGTTGAATGTTTATTTTATCATATAAATACTACTATCAAATTTTTAAATTATCAAAAGCCGTCAAAGAATCCGTTATAAATACCGTTTCTGTATGTAATAATTTCATTGTGTGATTCCATGGAGTACATTGCGTTTAGAAAGACTAGCTGACTACGTAAGTGTTGGGATCTAATTTAAACTTATTAAAAAAGGATATTCATGATGTGCTTCATTCACTCTTTGCAAAAACTATAGATAATTTTAAATTTTCATCCAGAAAACCTGGGTTTGAAATATAATATCATGAAAAGAAACAAAATCAAAATTCAATCTAAATTTTTATACGCTACTTTTAAAAATCTGATGTTTTGTTTATCAAGAAAGGATTATTATTTTCAGAATAAAACAAAAGAAAAAGAACTCATTTTGATCATTGCTGTGAGAAAAGTTTGCTCAGGTCCAACTGTGATTATACCTTCTGAGTAATATTTTTGAAACAAGAGTTTTAAATCATTTTATTGTCGTTAAAGATCATCAATTCGCCAATGGATATATATCTCGATTATTCTGGGAACTATTGCAGGAAACGCCTATCTTCAAAAAAGTAGATTGCAATTTTGGCAAGATGTGAACGATATGTTTTGGCATTATTTGACTTTTATTTTTGCTTGAAAAATTTTCACTTCTAGTTATTAAATATCTGAGTAAAATTGTATCGTTTAATATCAATTATGAAATTGTAATCTAAATCAATACAACTCAATATCAGAGATTCGATTTTATACTCATAGCCAAGACCAGTTTTTAATGTTTGAATTAATTTTGATGAATGTAATTTTATATTAAAAACTAGCTGACTTACCCGGCCTTGCACGGGCTGAGTTAATTCATAAATATTTTAAAAAGTTTTTCAAGTTATGTCTTTTCTTTTTCTGGATTAGCAGTCACTTATCATCCCGTCATCCCCGTCGTGTTTTTCATCCCAGTTCCTAACTGTGAAAATACACCCTAACTCATCCCGTCCCGCATTTAAATTTGGCCGTTACCTTTGCTGTAAAGAATAATCAAATTTAATTCATCAGGTTTATCAAGTTATATGTCTTTTCTTTTTCTGGATTAGCAGTCACTTATCCTCCCGTCACCCCCGTCGTCTTTTTCTTCCCGGTTCCTTACTGTGAAAATGTACCCTACTCACCCCGTCCCGCATTTAACTACGGCTGTAAAAGAACAATCCAATTGAAATCATCAGTCTTTCGAAATCCAGTTTTTAAAATCTTAAACGAAATTTCTATGAAGTATTTCCGATGTCCTTTTAAAATTCCGCATCGGTTTTTATAAATCACTTTAAAAACTTAGGAAGTAAAAATCACATCCCTTTTTGAGCCCCTTAGGAATAATTTCCTACAGGAGGTTACAAACCGTATTTTATGAAATTTCTATCGTTTTCCAAAAATATTAATTTAATCAAAAAATAATCCCGATGTGGTATTCAGTCAACAACTCCCGCCGCTGAAGCAAAATATTTAATTTTACCTAATTTAATATATATTCAAAAATGATGATTAAGAATCAATTTTTTATTTGTATGATCCTACATCTCTAAAAATAAAAACATTTTTATCAAAATAATAAAATACTTGTTAAATCTCATTTTCATTTTATCATGATAGCCTCTTTCTTAGTAAAAACCGTTTGCTAGTATGTACCTAATAATAAAAATATAGAGCATTCACACATGACGTCACTTGGAGGACAAAATCAACGTTGCTAAGGCTGTTGTTAGGGGCGGGACATAGAAGTATCCAATAGCAGCATTCGCACATGACGTCACTTGGCAAATAAACAACGTTGCTAAGGCCGTTGTTAGGCAGAGTCATGTGATTGAAAATACTCTATAAGTGAATGTATAAGTAAGTCTAGTAAACCATGCCCCATGAAACAATAGAGTGTTTTCAGGTGACGTCACAACCGGTTATTTTCTTTTAACTGTGTACCTTCTGTAGGGCTTTTAACTGTTGCTAAGGCCGTTGTTTATCTGTTGCTAAGGTCCACGGCTAGTCATTTTCTGTAACTGTTAACCTCTGTAGGGCAAAAAACTGTAACATCTTCTGTTGCTAAGGCCGTTGTTAGGTCCGAGTCATGTGATTGAAAATGCTCTATGAAATAATTTCAGCTCTGTTTCTATGGAAACCATTTATTTTAGCTTTTCAATAAATGCTTGTATTTTAGAAAAAATTAAAATTACAAGTAAAAGAAAATGTTGTTTCAAAATTAATTATTTGAATTTATTTGTTTCCTGAAAATCGATATAATTTTTAAATAGAAAATTTACACAGTTTTACGTCTTAATTTTTGATAAATTAGGAAATTTTTGAAATTATATTTTAACAAATGAGGCCAGACGAAACCTCAAGAGAGAAATAAACCTACTGAAATTTATGCATTTAAACAATGCACAATGCTATTTCAATGGGAAAAACGGAGTCGAAAAAGCGCCGAAAAACAGGGAAGGAGTCGTTCGATTATAAAATCCGTTCTTAGTGCGCGTCGCATAGCTGAGAGGAACGTCTCTGTCAAATTTCAAGTCTTTGGGTCCAGTAGTTTCGGAGATTTCGTGTTGAGTGTTTGTCACTTACCAGTCAGTCAGTCAGTCAGTGGTATTTGGGTTTTATAGATATAGATGAAAGTCATTCAAACCCACCATGTAATACAAATAATAATTCAAGATTAATTTTAAAATCTCGTGCAAATACAATAATTTTGATTTTGATTTTAAAATTATTTGCTTCAATCGATCTTTTTGAATTGTAAATTGTGGGGGGGGGAAGTACTTTAGGTACACAAATTCTCCTAAGAAACACGCTCTAAAGCACTAAATAACATAATATCTTACCTTTAGTTACCGATTTCAAAGCAAATCCTGAGTAGAATTACTATTATCTCATGAAGCTAAAATTTTTCTTGGGAAAACATCAACAAAAAAGGTCATTAAGGGACATTTAAAACCAAGAAAAGCAATTTCAATCAATTTATTTCTTTTGATTCCACGCAATATCTGAACGCAATTGTCGAAAAAAGCGTAACTCCTTTAAGAATTCATCATAAAACTTTCTTCTAACCCATCCAGGTTTATAAATTATCTAAAAATGAATAATTCTTTAACGTTTAAAGGCGTAATGGAATTCTGTAGTTGACGATCGATGAACGTGTAATTAACGAAACTGGGATTTCGTCGATTGTTTAACAGAAACGTTAATTTTTATGCTTTCGAGTTTATTTCTACTGCGTGCAAAAAATATCGGGGGAAGTGCAAGAAATAATAAGTTTTGTTAATTAAAAAACATTAACATCAATTAAAATTAATGAGTCTCTAAACAACTTAAAATTAATGCTGCTAAACAACAAATAAATGAAATCCCAGATACCAAAATAATTAAGTTGGACCTGAGAATTGTTTTTAAAGTTTGGATAATAAATTAATATTTAACTTCAACGGGTACCCTTGTTATTTTTTGTAGTATGCAGAATTTTATTTTGGTACCGTATGTCTCATTTATTTTTGTCATGCATTTTAAAAATAAACTACTAAGATTTAAAGACAAAGTACCTTAATCGTTATTTCCACCGATTTCATTGGCTACATGCGACACAGCATTTGATTTTGAGGTAATAGTTAAATACTGGAAGTAGTGGTACCAGGTATCTTAATTTTATCTTTATTCTATCCTACATTTCTTTAAAATACTTAGTAAAAGAAACGTGGGGGAAAGATGATTTGCGAAACAATAGTTCTATGCCAGACTCAAGCTAGTACCAAGTGGCTTATAGCTGGTGAAGAAATTTTTCATTTCCCAAGATGTAGGTGTATTTTTCCAGCTGTTTCTACAAATTGCCCTCCACTATACATAAAAGAAACAATTTTCTGCGAAAAATATATTTTAGAAAGACAAAATCTAGGAATACAAACGCAAATATTAATTAAGGGTTTTTATTAAATGTAAAAACAGTTCGATTTCTGTGAATTGTTTTCCAGTTTTTTCATGAAGTCTTCAGTTGAAGTCCTTATAAGTCATTTTTTCTGGATATCTTCTTTCGTCTTTCAAGGAAAATTTCATGATTTTAATTATATCGAAAAGAAACCTATATTTCTTACTCCGTTTCTTCTCAGGTTTACTCAGATTTCAGCTTTTAAATTGTGTTTTCATCTTTTATAACTAACTCTTTTTGCAAAAACGAGAAGAAAAAATATTGTTTAATCATAAAAACATAGAAAATATCCAAGAGGTTTCGTTTCCTTTGAGAATTTTAGAAGGAGAGACATTTTTAATTATATTACTCTTAAATTTTAGAATTTAATCAAATTTGGGTAAATGAACAACAGTTTTAAAATTTTATTATCCAGGAAAAGTTGTAAAACCTGTAGCATGAAAAAGAATCAGTAAGTAATTTTGTTACATCTACTAATAATAATTAAGTTTTACTTAAATAACATCAATCTATATTTCTTTATAAATTTCTATAGGTTCTAAAGTCGAACAAAATCGATTTTCTTTATAATAAGTGATTTTATACACCCATTTTTATTGAAATAAATCGCAAATTGATGGAACGAAGCATCTCTACAATGAACACGAACAGCGATATAAAGACCGCTTCGTTACAACGAGCGGTGATAAATGTATCTATTTTTTTGTGATAGTAATAATTTTATTCGTTATAATTTCATTTCGTTAAAACAACCAATATTGTTGGTCCTAGAAGATGTCACTCTATCAAGGTTCTAATGCATTTTCATCAACTTTTACAAAATAAAACTATTAATGGAAATGAAACCCACTTTTAACGAAAACTTCTATTATTTTAAGGTGGATAATTTGCCATGCTATTTCAAATGTTTCTCAAGAAGGAAACTTAGGATTCAAAATAACACACAACGACCACCTAAACTGCTCTAATTCACTGCACTCGCTTCTGTAAATTTCAATGCTCACTAGCAGGGAGTGATATCACCCTACATGTCTAAAGCTACTCCAGCCAAACTTCTTTTTAATACATGAAAAGTTTCGCACGCAACTCAGCATCCCATTCTACGCTCATCGATTGCCGGATTTGATCCATCAGAAAATTGGGGAACGGCGTCAAAAGCTTTTAAACTCTTTTCCTCGAACCTTTAATTACGGAAATTCTCTTCAGTCGAGCTTGAAACCAGCTCCCATGGAGGGGATAATTAAGCTGGTAGGAAATTAACTTTCCTTTGGTAACTAACTTTGCTTAAGAAATTTCGCCCCTTTTTATTTAAATTATACTGGAAAAGTCTTCGAGGATTATTCCCGATTGGTTATTTTGTTTATTGGTTTCGTTACGGGGACGAGTGGTCTTTCTGAAGCTTCAGATAAGGTGGGTTTAGAGCAACATCTTGGGTGACAGAATCTCATGTTTTGAGGAAAGTTTTTAAGTGCGAAGTAAACGTGAAGCTTTAAAGTCTAGAGCGAATCTCGACACTCTATTACTTTGAACTGAATATTTTATTAAGCAATCTAAGGGGGGGGGGATTTACTATCACATTATTGTATTGTTGAACAATAAAAGTATGGACTTTTATATTTTTTAACCTAAGCTTGTGATCTCTTTAAAATAAAAAACTAATACTTTTTTAAATATTCGCGAAATTACCTCTTAGAAGCACTAAAGTTAATCCTTATTCTTCTTCATTTACAAAGTATTGTTTACTCTTCAGACAGAAATACCTAAATCTTGTTTTATAATAATACTTGTTGAACGGATAATCAGGCAACAAATTATCCTGCTTGTTGGTATTTACTGAAATAAACATAAAATTGGATTCAAATCGTAATATTTTTTTTACCCAACACACTCACCTTGATAATAATTGAGAACATAAATATGGTTTCAAAAATTTTCCTACATGAAAGAATTTTACCTTTTTAATACACTTTGTTAACCTAATTTTTTTTCTTTCTTTTTGGCTTTTGTTGAAAGATGACTAAACTTTTCAAAACAAAATCATTTGAAAACTGAACAGGGGAAAGATTAAGAAAAACTTAACAAAATATTGTGCATACTGGTTTCATTATTTTCCAAATTTTTGTAGATTAAAAATTATAATGAGACGTCTTCCACCATAAAATATCCATCGAATTTCTATAGACTTTTAAATATTTGTGGACCAATCTAACCTGAAAGACACCCTTGGGGTTTATATCGATCATCGGATCAATTTGAAAATACTCGTGTTAAGGTAACATCGAAAGAGAATGTTAACACAGGAGAAAAAACCTCAAGCTTTTATGCTTTGAAGAGACTAACCAAGCATAAAGTCTTCTTTTATTATGTAGATACTTATTTGCTAAACTATCTAATTAACTATTCATGCTGCTAAAATAAAAAATAAATTTTGTAAGGTGATTCATCTTTAAAACTTTCAATATTAACATAAACCTAGAGAATACGGTTAAATAATAAATTTAATTAAATACAAATTGGAAGTAAAAGTATTCATTAAAACGTATTTTCAAAAACTTAATAATTGTGCGAAACAAACGGGATTTGTTTTCTCCTTATTAAAATATTTTTAGCATATAGATACTTATGGCTAAACGGAATTAAGTAATGTAAGTAATATAGATTTAATGTATATTTTATATTTCTAACAGAAGTTATAGCTCAAAATATGAAAAACTATCTACAAAAATGTAAAAAAATAAAATCAGAATGGATGTAGTGCATGTAAATATTAAAAAACTAAATAATTCTAAGCATGTTGCTATTTAAGGATTGTTAATCGGATCCTCTAAAATATACTCTAAATATTCTTACACCAGTCGTCTTCAAACCATTCGCTGTGAGATTAAACTTTTAAAAATCCGTTTAGAAGACGACCATCCGAATCTAATTTCAAAAAATGCTTCACTTTTTGCACCCTTCAGTCGCACGTGTGCTGCAAGTTAAGCTGTTTGTTATTTGGAATAAATTAATCAAACTTTTCTTCGTGTCGAAAGCTTGTTAATTAACGTGTGTAATTAAGCGGAATAAATCGGAATCAGACGCAGTCGTTTCAAAGAGCTAACGAATATTCTCCTTCTTCCTTTGAGAATTGGATTTGTACCACTAATGTAAACTGGCTTGCAATTTATTTGAGGATGTTGTTTGTTTTTACCGATTACAAGAAATACGTTATTTGGATACCTCGTCTGCTCTCATACTGTTTATTTTGGTTTAATATAAACGTGGGTTCTAAAAAATTAAATTTTATAAACATGTTATTAGTTTATGTAAAAAAAATAGTGCCACTAGTATCACTTAGTTTCATAAAAATATTTCAAGAGATTTTATGGTAGTCTTCACTATTTGTATTGGTATTGAAATGTCTGCGTAAACAAGTTTTAAGGATCAAGAAAATATTTAATCATGTGTCTAGGTTAAGAGCTATAAATATAAACTGTGCCTGATGAATTTAAAATATTTGTTAAGTTATTCTGATGATTAATTTTAATTTATATTAAGGACTTTGTTGCAAGGAAATAAACATGTACAACGTTACAGCATACTCCAAAAAACATGTAGGTAATACAATTTAACCCTATACATTTTATAGTATCCTTGGTTGCGATAAAAAAAAAAACTAACCATGCAATATAATTTTACATTAAGTTGTTTTTATTTAGAAATTTCAAACGAAAAGTTTGAGAATAGAAATAGACATGATGAAACCCTATCTTAAAGAACGGTCATAAAAAATGCCAATGCATTTGAAAATTTTGAGATTTTCTAAAAGTACTCTTCTAATCTTATACTAAATTTAACGGATGTCATCTTAAGTTTTTAAATTTTAATAGTTTTTGTGGAGCATCACAAGCAGTCTTACCTTCACTAGTATTTAAAATTACTAGCAATAAAATAAAATATTAATAGGTTGACCTTTTTATTCAAGATTCTTTTACGATATTCCAAAGATATTTCTGCAGCATCTTAAATCTTCTCAACTAATTACATGGTGTAATTATTTTGCTCACATCATAAATATTCTTATATTTTCAACTAAATCTTATGTAAGCCTTCTAAACCTCCACATTTAACATGATATGAATTTGTTTAATTTCAACAGGTGGTACCGCCTGCGGGAAGGACCATCCCATGGAATAAAGAGGGTTGATACTTCTCACCAAAGAATAATAGAACTGAATGGAACACTCCTTATCCGAAAAGCAAACATTCAAGATGGTGGGAAATATGTATGCATTGTAAACAACACGAATGGACAAGAACGAGCTGAAACAGAACTTTTAATAAGAGGTAACTTCGAAAGTTTGACAAAGTCCTGTTATTTTTTAGGATTTAAGATTCATTTCCTTCTACAATATCTTAAGATACACAAATCAGTGCCAATATCAATACTCATTATACGCATTCGTGAACCCTCCTAATCTTTACCAACCAATTTGCCGGTTCATTTTAGGATGCTTGATCAGGATGATTAATTTAAAATACGATACTACTCTAGAAATGGTAGATATATTAAAGGCGATTTGAAGTAGCACAGAAAATTAGGGTTACAAATGCAAGCTTCAGGCCCTAGAGTACGAACATGAGTTGCTAAAAAGACAGATATGCTATTTCGGGAAAAAGGATGGGAGTAAAGTAAAAGTAGAGTGTGAAAATTTTCAAGTCTAAACTTATTTAAAACGATATAAAATTTTCTTCATATTGAATTCCTTCACATTTTCATATTGAAAATGTGACAATGTAATAAAGCAAAAATGTGTATGTCCAAGTTCCACTAAAACATCGTTTTTGAATGAAATGTTTAATTCATTTTACTAAACTTTCATATCACCTTATTTTTTGAAAAAAATCTTAGATTAGGAACTGAGCATGTAATTCAAAAATATACAACACTCCATACATTTACACACTTAATTCATTATACTCAGTTTAGAGAAATAAATAAATTTTAACAGAAGTATAATGCACTTACTCTTTCTCAAAATCTTTCTAAATTGATTTATTTTGCCGATAAAATTATTCAAAAAACCTTCATTCATCAAAACTTTAGTCACGTTTGAATTCATAACGTAGCAGTCCCGAGTTGGTTGCATTCAATAAATTAGGAGCAAAGCAAAAGGAAAGTAGAAGGTTCGAGTGTTTCAAAGATTAATCTATCAGAGGTGGCTCAAACTTGTTTACTCGATTCGGAAATCTCCGAGCTTTCTATCCATGAACCCAGCAATAAAACTATTAAAAATAGCGGGGTTTAATGTTTCGGGACGGTTGAATCTCTATGAATAATTCCCTGAAGCTAAATATAAAATCTTTGGTGTTAAGGGAGCATAGAAGATCAATCTATCTCCATCTACTTTGCATCAACAGTTCACAGAAAAGGCTGTTATGAATAATTCAGAAGTTTGAAGGAACTTAAAAATCGATCATTTTTGGTATAAACTCGAAAAATGGAACCTGCCAATCATTTTTGTGGAAACGCCAATCAATACTTTTAAAAAGGATTATCTCTGCGTTACTTGTATTATTAAATATAATGGATGATGGTTTTGAATGCGACCAAGCTTTAAAATGAGAGGGTTTTTGTAAAAAAAAATATTAATAAAATATTTAAGGATTATAAACTAATTAAGTGTGCCGAATGCAGAAGTTTTTACATTTCGCTTTTCAGTTTTTATTTGATTTGCGTTGAAATTAAAACAAATTATCTCTTGTTAAGTTTGCTTTAATTAATTTGTCGTTATTTCAAAAACATTTCAGAAAACTTTTCTCGTTTATATTTGATGCAATGTTCAATAAATAAGATTACCTCCTTAATAGAAAATTCCTAAACTATTTTCCAACAATAAACTATCGATTTATAATGTTTATCTTCCGTTCATCATGTTTGAAAGTTTTCATCTTTTTTTTTATTGGAAAGAAATATTTATTATAGGTGTTAAGCAAATGTTTACTGTCAAATACGTACTTTTTAAAATACTATCATATAATCATATATGTAATTAAAGAACAATTGCATTTAAATCTTAAAAGAGTCTTACAAATAGGTAAAGATGAAAAAAACTATAAAATTTTGTAATAGAAAATCTTTCACTGATTTGTTTTATTTGTCAAACACTCTAAATCACATTCCATCCAACTTTTCTTTTCAACAAATGCGTCCGCCGTTTATTTAATGTTATTGTTTCAAATAAAAAAATATAAAATTTATGGGATTGTTTTGAGACCCAAGTCTATCATATGATAGAAAATACCAGTGGCTTTTATCAGCGATAATTGATTAAGTCTTTAAGTATCCTTCGCCCTTTTTCTTAACCACTTTTTGGTAGGCGCGTTGAAATTTCAATAAGAAATTTGATTCTTCCCTACGTACGCGTACACGTTCTGCGATGATGCTTTGTCTATTTTTCTCAAAAATTAAAATTTAATCATTATATTTTTTGCAATTTATGTGCTTGCTTTCAGTTGTTATGCTGGATTAAAAATATTCCATTTAAAAAAAAAAATTATAGATCTTTGAGATGTAAACTGATTTATCGAGTGGTGCTATTTTTCAGACTTAAGAGAATAAAAACCTTAAAGACGATTAGTTCCATAAAAAACACCAGTTACTTCTGATACACACTATTGATATTTTGAAAAAAAAATTCTTTAGGTTTAAATAACGATAAGAATAAATAACGATGAATAAATAAGAAGAAATAACGATAACGATTTGAAGAAAATATTTTACCATTTTTTCACGGACTATCACTAAATTATGCATATGTTGTTGGAAAACCGACTACAAAGACTGTGATATAGCATACCTATATCAATCAGTAAATCAGCAAAATTTTTCAAAGGCAAAAAGCTTTACATATTTTTATGACCAATCAATATTTTTGAGCAATACTAAATGACAATACAATTTCTTAGGAAAGGAAACTGAAAAATGAAACGAAAGAAGACAAACTTTTAGTATGAGCTGAGCAATGATAACACTGGGCACCAAAAAAAAAACCTTCTTCTTCTTCTTTGACCTCCATTAAGAATATAGCATCCATTTTTGCTAATCAGCTCTATTTTTTGAGATATTCCACAATTAAGTTTTTAATACTTTTGCACTACTTTTATACAATATCGTGATATAGAGATGTCTTAAAATATAAAAAAACAAACGCTGTAAGGCTTTTCCTATTCCTTAGGGTATACTGTTTCAGCTCCCTGAGTTAGTTCTAAAGAGTACCTATAGGGCCATAAAGTTGAAAAAAAAGAGGAAAAAATTGTCTTTTTTTTTCAGAATTTTTTAAAAAATATTTTTAAGCTTGCAAATGTGATAAAACTGGCTAATATATGTTATTTGAACCTATATAGACAGGATAAAATAATTTTTACTCTTAAACTGCACCGCAAAAGACCTATTTTCTAATAGGCGAGAAATAAGGTTATTTCGATCAAAAACGCTAAATACCAATAATGACGGTTGAAACGAATAAATTCTGATTTTTCAGAAGTAAGTCCTCAAAAAAGATGTTCTTTGAAGTAAAACTGAAATTTAATTTGATAAAGATGAGTGAAATAACAATAGAAACTGCTCCCAAGCTTTCTCAAGCCCTACAATTTTAAAAAAAGTGGGACAAATTTCCTTTTTTAAATTTGTTTCAGTTTTACATCAAAAGGCATCATTTTTGAGGACTTACTTCTGAAAAATTTGATATTCATTGGTTTCAACCGTTCTTATCGGTATTTAGCATTGAGCAAAATGACCCTATTCCTCGCCTAAAATTAGAAAATAGGTCTTTTTCGGTGCAGTTTAAAATTAAAATTATTTATCCTGTCTAAATAAGTTCTAAATAACATATATTAGCCAGTTTTATCACATTAGCAAACTCAAAAATATTTTTTAAAAAAATTTTGAAAAAAAAAAAAATTTTTTTACATTTTTTTTTTCAACTTAGGACCCTATAGTTTAACTCCTCAGAACTCCATAGTTAACTCCCTTAGAACTAACTCAGAGAGCTGAAATTGTATACACTATTTATTTGGACCCTAAGGAATAGGAAAAGCCTTGGAGAGTTTGGTTTTTTATATTTTAAGACAGCTTTTTATATCACCATATTGTATAAAAGGTAGAGCAAAAGTCTTAAAAACTTAATTGTGAAATATCTCAGAAACTAGAGCTGATGAGCAAAAATGGATGCCATATCCTTAATCAGCAGGTCAAATGTATACAAAATCAGCTTTAATATTTCCGGCCCCAAAATGAGTGTTGACCAGTGTAATCTTTAAAAAAAAAATAACACAAGCTAATCATCTCCGTTTCCTATTTCCAGACAAACTGCATGTCCGAGCTTTGCCTCCCGCCCAGACGGTAGACGTGGGCAAAGCGGCCATCTTCACGTGCAACGCCAGTGGTCATCCGATCCACATCATCAGCTGGAGGAAAGACATGGTCCCCGTGCTGTCCTCCAGGAGGATCACGGTGTCCAGAGAGGAGCTGAGGATAAGCCCCGTCGAGAGGGAGGACAAGGGGATGTACCAGTGCTTCGTGTATAATGACAAGGAGTCGGCGCAAGACAGTGCTCAGCTTCTTTTAGGAGGTAAGGTTCTTGCATTAAGTGTAATGGCACCAAACAAATTTAAATTGAATGAATTTAAAAATAAAATGTAAAAGGAACTTTCTATAGGGTCCTTAACGTTTGGAATGTAGCGTAATGTCGAGAAAGTGGAAATCATTGACGCTTCTTCCAAACAAAACAAAAGTCACGTGAGGATTCTGCTACTTGACCCTGAATGTCCCACCATCAGCTTTCCTTTTTTTGTACAGAAGGTGGGAAAACATTGGTACTCTGTTGAAACAGAACTGGTTGGTTGTTTGGGGTTTCATGGCGCATGACCCAAGAAAGAGTATAGTGCCCCAGAAACAGAACTGAACAACGTGTTTGTTGATTAGGCGGGTCTAGGCTAGATAGTTAAGGGAGTTTCGAGTGTCAATCAATATAAGTAGTAATCATTCTTGGTCGGTAATCTGCTTAAAAAAACATCATAAGTACAGATTATGTCAGAGCAAACAGAATTCGTGGGATAAGTGAATGAATATAATTTAAATTTTAAAATCTGACTTCTTACAACGAAGAAAGGGTTATATGACTTAATGAATCTCTTCAAATTTTGCCTATTAGGAAAATAAGTATAGACAATAATATTAACTGAAATCAAGAATAAAATTCAGACAAAAATTGTTACTCACTTCCCATATTCTTGTTAAGTTTATAATAGATATCCCTTTCCCTGAATGATTTAATAACAACATCTACATGAAATATTATAGTAATCTTTAAAACAAGCTATAAATTCTAAATTAAGCTCTCGAAAATATATTAAGGAATATAAAAACCAAATGCATATAAATATTGAAGTAATGTGTGTAATTACACTCGTAAAAACATCCAATATTATTATTACTCTTTCACTTTGTGCAAAAAAAAATATTCAAACCTTTTCATTGAGGATTTTCAAAATTTTGTTAAAACTTGATGTCGGAGTTAAGAAAAATGTCGTTACTTTAACACAAACTCAATCCCATTGCATATTGAACTGAGTCAGTTAATAAAAACCATAGCCCAATACCGCTCTGGTCTACCGCTATTAAATTTAATAG
Source organism: Tetragnatha montana (assembly GCA_963680715.1). Taxonomy (NCBI): domain Eukaryota; kingdom Metazoa; phylum Arthropoda; class Arachnida; order Araneae; family Tetragnathidae; genus Tetragnatha; species Tetragnatha montana. The sequence goes on from OY796685.1 coordinate 14,968,815, forward strand.
ATAGCAGTTTCAAAACAATTTTGGGTCAGGGTAAAAGTTTGTAACTCACTCTTCTAAACGACACTCAACAAGAAGATTCTGATAGAGCGATAAATTTAGGGTACTTGACCGTACTCTCCTTACTTTCCCCTATTTAATGATTTCCTACCGAGGGAACGAAGTCCCATAAAATAAATTCTCAGTTTATAAAAGTGGAATCAAAACCAAGGTTATAGTACAAGAAAATGGTAGTAGTAAATGGGGGATATTGGAGTGGAAAAGGGGGTTGTGTTCATATTATTCAAAGATTCCTTTAGATTTATTCCCTTGGTTTAAGATGTAGTCCATAGTAAACCTGAAACTTATAACAACTGAAACATTTTAATTACTTTTCCGTATACAAAATTTGGTGTAAAAAAAGGTTTCGTTTGGCTATGTGGAGATTTTGCTAAATTACATTGTTTTAGTAAATATTCGATAGTGTTCTCAATAGAAGGTTATGGTTATTATTTTTTAACATAAAAATATATGACTAAATACCTAAAGTGCAGAATGTTGCTTACAAATTTCGATTCAGACTTTCCGGCAGATGTTTGTATGCACAATAAATAAGATATAAAAGTTATAATTTCATAATATTCACTAGTCTATTTGCATTTGAGCTGCCCAGGATGAAAGTGGTGTAAGTCCAAAAATGACAAAAGTTGAGTTAAGAGTGGATTTGGATAGAGTTTTAGGTCCTTTATTTAGTGTAGTTGTTTGCTAATGAAAAAGTTGATTTGTTGGCCCGTGAGAGCGACTCAAAAAATGACTACTTACCGAAACAGCCGTTATCGTCAGGATGAAAGTGGCATAAGTCCACTGCTTCGCTTCGTGCAGTGAATTTGTTTTGATAAGAGGAATCCCAAGGACATTATCGCGCGGCTGCAAAGGCGAGGGCTGTTGGGTTATGAAAAAGCGTCTTACTGGAGAAAAATTATTTTTTGTAAACTTTCATTACAAATTTATGGATGACCCCTTTTTGTAAGAAAATATCCGAAAATAAAATTCGCGCGGGAAGATTAAGCGGGAAAGCTTTAATCCTTCAATCGTCATGGCTAATACAGACGCCCCTTTGCAGTCAATCTCTTGTTGTATTTTAACAACCATTCTATATAAATTACAGTACGCTAGTAACTTTAGGTATTGAGGAACTTAGGATTGATAAATGTATTAATTTATTGATAATTATTAATTGATAACCCATTATAATTCAAACAGTGTATTAATGTATATCAAATGCCATAAATAAAAATTTAACATTTTTTATAATTTAGTTTTTTAAGTTAGAAATTACTGGTTTTAAAAAGAGTTTATTGGCGTAAAAAACAAATGTAATTTCATTTAAAATTCCATTTCCTAACTCAAAATCAATCAATTTGATATATTGCTCTCAACTATCTATCATAGAAAATTATACAAACTTTATAAACGGTCGCCATCTTGGACGCCAGTTAAAAATCACCCAAATACTAAGTTTTAATGAAATTGATAACCCATTATAATTAAATCAGTGTCGTACTTTACATCAAATGTCATAAATAAAACTTAGTAAAATGTTTTAAGTTTATTTTTTAAAATTTAAAATTTTTAAAATTAAAAATTTATGGTTAAATTTTTTTTTATTGTTGTAAAATATAATTTAATTTTATTGAAATGTCCATTTCCTAACTCTAAATCAATCAATTTGATTTATTGCTCAACTATCTATCATAAAAACTGAAAAATTATAAACGGCGGCCATCTTGGACGCCATCTTGAAAATCACCCTAATAACAAGTTAAAATCAATTTATTAACCTAGTATAATTCAAACAGTGCCGTACTTTATATCAAAAGTCAAAAATAAAAATTAGTAAAATATTTTAAATTAATTTTTTAATTAAAATTTTTTAAAATTAATGGTTAAAAAAAGCGTTTATTATTGTAAAAAATAATTTCATTTCAATTAAATTTCCATTTCCTTACTCAAAATCAATCGATTTGATATACTGCTCAACTTTCTATCATAAAAACTGCAAAACTTTATAATCGGCGGCCATCTTGGACGCCATCTTAAAAATCACATCGGTAACAAGTTTTTAAAAAAAATGAAAACCTATTTTAATTTAAACCTTAGCTTTAGTTAAAGCAAATAGAAAAAATAAACTAGAGGCATATCAAGCGAAGAACGTTTCACGGTCGCCATTTTGAATATGACCCCCCAAAATGGGTCATAAAAATTTTTTCACCAAAATATTCGCAATCTAAGCATCAAAATCTGTGGAACAGAACATTAAAATCTAACCTTGTACTAACCAGTCGCTCGGAAAGCTATATTTACTACATCCCAATACCCATCTTCCTTCCCGAAACCCATCAATCTGTTAGGATGAAAGTGGTGTAAGTCCATTAAAGCTAATTTAAGGCACTTTGAGTTAAAATTTGATAAAAGTTGATCCGCAGCAAAAATTGTGTCCCTGCCTAAAGACAAATCCACCCCACAAAGTAAAAATATAAGCAATCCTGAATTTTTAGCACATGTTTTTAGAAAACCTTCAATTACACAAAACGAAGTTCAGTGGACTTACACCACTTTCATCCTAACCAGCTCATTTGGCTTATGAAGAGTATAAAATCTTTCAGAAGCTAAGAAATATTCGTTTCTCTAACACCGTTACATTTAAATTTTTGTAAAGTTTTCAAATCATCACAGACTAATATTACTTCAAATAAAGCCGGAGTCATACAAAAAAAATACAAATACCAAACAAAGAAACAAAATCACAAATTAATACATACAAGCAAATGGATAAATGAAGGGTTTTTTTTTCAAAACATATTTTAATGTTTTTTCCATGAATTGGTAATACTTTTATGTAATAAAATGCAAAAAAAAAAAAAAAACTAATATGTGAAAAAGTACTTGTATTATTTTCATGAAATATTTAATTCAAAGAAAATCTTTAATGGACTATGTTAATTCTCAGAAATTGAATTATTTTTATTAGGATTGTATCACACAGAATATTCAGTAAACTTAAAGTAAAATATTAATTATCGAAATAGAGACTGACTTTTAAATTAAGGAATGAATAGTCTGAATCTAGTCAAACGAAGGCTTACGTAACGTGATATAAATATTCAAAGCGTATCACTGAATCATTACTCAGGATTATTTTACAGCGTTCCTCAGGTAGCTTATGATGCGATCAACCAATAGATAATTGCATTTCCTTTCCATGAAAAACGCACGCCCAACGTTTAGAAAATTACACCCTTTAAGAGAGAACCGCTTATTGAAAAGTTTCTATTATCACAGGGAAACCAAAAAGGATTCTTTATGCACTTTTGAAAATATCCCCTCTTTCATTTTTCAAACGCGTTTACGTTTGAAAGTCCTCTCCCGTGTCCTCGTAATGTAATCCTATTACTCTAAGCAGCTTATTTCAAAATAGTTTTAAAAGGGCTATTTTCTTCGCCGGGCTTTCGTTTCTCTGCACGAAACAATGGAAAAGCTCCTTAGGCGAAGGAGCCTTTAGACCCCCTAAAAGGGATATTCGAGTATGTTAGGGCATAATTAGCGGCAAATTGGAAGAAAATGCATCTTTCTGAATGCTTACGTGTCCCATATATCCCTTTGTTCAACGTATTTTTGGTTTTGATTTTTCGGAAGTACTTACTTTCGGAAAAGCGAATTGGACGAGAGGGGAAAAAATTATGAGAAGAATGTGAATTGAAAAGAATCGATTTATTTGAGATACGATTTTTTGTTGTTTGTTGTTGATGTTGTAAGAAGGGAGATGCGATGTTTTCTTAGCAAAAACGGGATTTGCGAGAGTTGCTGAAGCCTGAGAATCTGTTTTTCTGATAGGTTTGATACAAAACGGATTTGGCACAAGCTTGTCTGGTAAACAGGGATGGCGTTTTGCTTTTTGAAATCGGTTTGTATTGAAAACGACTTTTCAACTCGGATTTCTGCTTCTTTTGTTTAATTCATCTTGATTATCCGTATTTTATCTAAGGTATAACAAAAATTTTATTCAAAAAAGTCATGTTTATTGCATGTAAAATTGATCATCATAATATAATTTACTTCTATAAATATCCCTTTTTGAACAGTTCCTGTAGAATTATATAGCTACATTCCTTGAAGTTGCTTACCTGATTTGAGATTTAAGGCTAAAACTCAAATTGTATAGCTTCTTAACAAACTAAAATTTATTATTCTTGGAAATTAAATATTATAATTTTTTCACGATGTTACTCGGAGATAAAAGTATTCTGTAATTATTTTAATGATGGATAACTAAAAATACGAGGCAGATTTTGAAGCAAAAATAAACATCGGAATTAGTATATTTTAATAATGTGGAATTATTAGATGTCGGATTCAACTTGTCACTTAATCGAGTTTAATTTCATTTTGTTATTTAGCAATTACGGTATGGTCAGATCCCGAAGCAAAACTTTGAAGTTTAACGAATGGTTATACGTATAACTGAATAACGTGATTTTATTATAACTCGAGTGTCTCACGGTATACGATTTTTCTCTCATTAATGAAATCACATTATAGGGGAGTGCAGTGTACTGCAATTCTACATTCCAAACATAAACCTTCTTTAACCCTTTCTTTCAACAGACGTATCTCCAGTCCTGAAGCACACTTTCGAGCCCAACAAAGTGGAGCCCGGGACAGTGTTGTCCCTCAAGTGCATCGCTGCGGGCAACCCACTGCCGCAGATCACTTGGACTCTGGATGACCTGCCGATTCCGGACCACATGCGTTTTTCGGTCGGGGATTACGTCACTTCTAAGGCAGAGGTCGTCAGTTTCGTCAACATCAGCAGTCTGAGGGTAGAAGACGGAGGTAAGAAGTTCTATCTGTTCAATAAAATTATGAAAAGAAAAAACTGATGGAATTGTGTTAGTTTCTATTTTCTTAAATTTTAAGGAAACAAAAATTTCAGTATAAAAACATCATTAATTCTAAAGTAAGGCTAAAACCATGACGATCTAAATGGCCGGAGAATTTTTTCGCTAACCCAAGCAGTACACACGTTCAAGGTTCGTTCAATTTTGGTTATGAATGGCCAAATTTTGTTTACTTTTAGTTGCAGTTAAGTAAACTTAACATATTAGCTGTGCGACTAGGGAAAATGGCGTGGATTGAGGGCACTACAGCTCCAGATTGCTTTAATCCCGTAAAAAAAACAATAATAATACGTCGTAGCATTCCATAAAGCTACATTTAACCAATACATTTTTAGAGAAATTGACTTCTGAAAATGTAATTGTTTACCAAACCTTTGAAACACAAATCTAGTTATACTGGATTACAAGGTTTCCTACCAGTTGGTCACGGGTTGACTTAATAAGACGCCACATTTTCTAGCTACCTAATTGGCGAGTCAGAGATAACTCCAGCTTTCTCTGTCTTTTTCAAGAATTAGATAGCTAGAAAGTGGGGCGTAATGAACTGACAACGTTGTAATCTAGTATAGGGTCTAACAGATAACACCTATAACATTATAATAAATTAAAACTATTATTAATTCTTTAAAGGTTGCTAATATTAAAAGTGTTTTATTTCTAGGAATGTATAAATGCGTCGCTGCTAATGAAATAGGATCTCTTAGCCATTCTGCGAAAATAAATGTCATTGGGCCTCCCTTTGTCAGAATTATGAAAGACATTGCAGCTGTGGAAGGAGAGGTCCTGCATGTCAGATGTCCGGTGGCTGGATATCCGGTTGAAGAAGTCTATTGGGAGAAAAGTAAGAAATTTTTATTTATATTTTATTTAACTTTTATTTTTTGTATAAGTTACATTCAAATATGATGTATGCATGGTATAATAGGAAAATTCGTACTCAATAACACATTTGGATATTGTTAATGCTTGGACTTAGGATTTGCTTATTGTTAATGATTTTGCAATTAAAAATATTAAAAACTATGCTAATGGTTCTAAATAGATATAGAAATTATTGTCATAGACAATTTATTGTTGTTATTGAAAAGACAGGTTTGGCTTGTTTTTTAAATGGTTAAAGCCAAGGATAAATAATGGATTTATTGTTTTACACAAGCATATATGACTAAAAAGTCATTATCTATGTATGCAGTAACTACACTGTAATATGAAACGCAAGTAAGTCTACTACAAAAATGGGAGAACGTTATTTTAATTAGATTATTTTTTTTTCATAACACATTAACATCTATGCTACGGGATCCTCATCATGTAAATATTAATTTCTTAATTATTGAAAATATAGAATATGTTCGAATGGAACTTGCTGTAACAGGTGTACCTATTGAATTACTGAATATTGATATAATCCGCCTTGTTAACAGCATCTAATCACGTCCACAATCAACCTAATACGTTTGGCTAACAAACAATCCAATCAAGAATGCGAAATGAACCGTCGGGTTTAGAAGTTCCTGGACCAATTAAGTTTATGGAGATCTAATTTATCCCTCCCCCTGCAAAATTACTGAAACCAAATGAAATCGCATGAGAAATATGAAATGAAACAATTAAAGAAGTAATCTCGCTCAGAAGGGAAGCAACAAAACACATTGATTCGTTTTGGCTGTTCTCTCAGGAATCCAGATTTGTTAGACTTATTAGGCTCAAGCGTGTAAAGGCTTTTAAAAGTTTAATTTTGCTCAAGTCTCATTTGGATGCTTTAGAAATTAAGAAAAAACAAGAAACGTGCTTCAAGCCAGAATTTCAAATGATCCAATTAGAAGGACGAGATCAGGGCATTAAAACCAATTACATCTCAATATATACTAATTGCAGTTTCTAAGTCTTTTCCCCTAGAATTTACGGTCTATTCATTTTGAATGGAAAGGCCGTCATGGATTTAATGAATAACTTAGAAGTCTTGAAGAAGTGTCTTTATAGTCCCCATGTATCTTATCTAAGTGCTTTTTTATCTATAAAATCTGGATTAAACTATGTATTTAAAAGGCGAAAAATCATGTGGTTAAAAGATATATTGAATTTTAAAAGATTAAGTGAAGTATTTGAATGATAAAACTCAACAAACCAAAAAATGAGGTTTCAGGTAATTAAATTAAATTTTGTTTACGATGATATCTTTAGCAACCTCTTCCGTATACAGTCACACCTGAATAAGTGGTATTCCTATATTAGTGGAACTATACCTAGAGAAAAAAAATACTTGTAATGAATTTATTTTTTAACCGCTTAGGACACTCAACAAATTTCTTTCATATGTCCATTCAACCTCTGCACCTGGAACATGTGGTACGTTACTTGTTAATATCTTTACTAATGTATTCTAATTTTCTTTTACCCTATTTAAGTGGGATGATAACAGAGGTCCCATGCAATTTCACTCATCCAGTAAGGTTTTATATCATATTAAGATGTTTTATTCTAATGCAATATAAAAGGGACCAATGAGTAATAAAAATTATTACCTATAATATTCTGAAGTTTTACAAACCGTGTATTTAGCGATTATATGCATGCTTAATTGCCAAAGTAGTTTATCTTTGAAAACATGGTTTAATATTTTTCAAGGTGTGTTTTATTATTTAGTTAAGTTTGCAAACATGGACACAATACTTTCTACAAACTCTTAACCGCAATAATTACATTTTGTAACTTACTCAGATATATTCTTTTTGCAATGAATAAGCTTTTGGAATCCTTTTTGAATATCATTATAAGAAGTTAATAAGCTTTTGAACTTGTAAGTTCAAAAGCTTATTATAATGCTTACTCTATAGAGTCTGTTCAATAAATAAACTTTGGAGCATATTTTAATTCCCTAACATAAATGCTGAAATCCAGTTTAGTTTAATTGAGTTAATGATATTTGTGTGAGTCTGTATAAATTTCATGGATGTGATTAGAATTTAGGTAATATCCAAGCTTAATTCTGTCTGTAAATGACCATAGTCATTAAGAAAAGTTATAACCAATTACGGGTGCATGTTGTCTTATTTAATATCGGAGATATTCCTTGCTTTGGGGACAATATTTTAATTAAATAGCATTTTAATACACTACTACTTCTCTCTGAATTTTAATGTAGTGAATGCAAGGAAAAAAAAAGGGCCAAACAAAATTAAAAACACATTGTCCATCGTTTATTGTGTAGTTTTTATTTTGGAATAGAACTATGAATTTGCAGAGGAGAATAAAAATCTTTAGATTTAGGATTAGTATACACCTTTTTCCAATCAGTAAAACCTATTTCTGCACTCTTAGGCATGAAAAATGTATTTGTCAGTTTTAAAAGTGATATTGAAGAACATATTTCGTTAAAGCTTTGAAAACCAATTTGTTGTAAATTTAATTCTTTTAGAAAACTGATATACTTTACGATGATATCGCCCCTATTAAATTGATTTTGAAAACACAGGTATTTTCATGCAAACATTTTCTAGTTCCCCTTAAATATAAACCTCAGTTCGTATTAATTGTATGGTATAGTATAGGATATTCATCATCTAGAGGAAGTTTTTGTTTGATCTTATTATAAGCAAAGATGGCAGAAAACGAGCTGCTCCGAGCAAGAACAGATTGTCAAGCTAGTGTGAACATATATCACATCTATTGAAACGGAAAATTCTGCCTTCATGTATAAAAAAGAAGAAAAGATGGAAACCCTTCTCGATAATTTTTTATCCCGTTGCTCCTCACATGTCAGATTTGGAATGAATCAGAGCGCGAAAAATTTTAAGGAAATAAGTTCTGGAACAGATCTCTGCATTTCAAGTAAAATGAAAAAAATAGCATAGGAAGGGAAATGCTTTGTTTATCGAATATTTCTACGAAGAAAAAATTCTTTAAAAAATCTATTCCTGAGATGTCTGTAAACTGACAGAAACAGAAGATGGCAAAGTGTTCCAGACTTTTTTTTTATTTGTCGTTTCTCCCAAATCTATGCGAAATATTTTTTTTTCAGAAAGTATCACTAAAAAATTCAAACTGAATAGCTGCGTACAAGTTTTTTTTCTCTTTGACGAGTTTCCTTACAAATCATTTGGCAAATATGACAGGTTTGTGCTTTTATTAAAAACTTATTTTCTTGATTGAGTTATTTTTGCAAATGTATCCTTATATACAAAAACCGGAAGAGCCGTATCGGGAAACGAGTGAAGCATTCCCTGTAACCGCGGCGCCATCTTGTTGCGATGACAACATTGCGATTTCCCATGCAAAGCAATGGGTGATTACGTATTTTATCGGTGTATTTGATAGTAATCTTCCTGGATATTTTTTTTTAAATAATTACATTCGGTGAAAGAACAGTGTTCTGCCTCATGTTCAGCGGAATAAATAGTGAAGAGGATTCTTAGAAAACGTTTTTAGGTAAGTTGAACAATTCATGTTCTAGTTACTTGTCTCATTCTATTTAAATGTGTTTATGCAATAATATTTCTTTATTTTATGTAAGTAATGAAATAATTGAACTAAAAATTTATGTAATACTGTTTGAAATGTTAAATAATTGATGAAATAATAAGTTTAAGTTGTGTTGCTTGGATCTGTTTAATTCATATGTTCTTGGATGTTACTTATTTTAAAATATTGTTATTAATAATATTATTCTTATTTAAATATTATTAAAAAATTTGGAATTCTAAACATTATCATAATATTAGACTGCTTAGGAATTAAGGAAAGGGATTTTTATCAATATTTCGTGGTTCTATGCTTTATTTAAATAATTTTAATTATGACTTTGAAATGGAGAATTTATTGTATATTTGCATAGGTTCTATCCTGGGGACGGAATTCCGTTTTTTTTTTTAAATTTCTGTGAATGTAATTCCGTCCAGTGTTTTTATTACAAAATGCAAAATCAGTTGACTGATTGACAGCGATTAGTACTAAAATTCAGTAGTTACATCGCACATTTTGTCCACAAATAAGTCTGTTTTATACTGTAGATACAGCTTTAACTTAAAATTTAAGGACCTAATATTTCATTTTATTTACATGATATTTTATAACTTTTTCTGCAATTTTAAAAAAAAATGCTAGACTAGGGGAAAATGATTTAAAAGCTAGTTCAAAGTTCAGTCTTGCAATTTTTGAAGAGTAAAACACCCATATATATTTGTTTTTGATAATTTTATAACGTTTCTTCTTTTGCTTCAGTCTTATATTTATATGTGAAGGCTGATTGTAAATTTCTACGAGAAAATCCACGGGTTACATTTTAACCACTGGTGAAGTTTGTTATTACATACTTAAAAACGAAGTTTATTTAATACTATCAAATTGTCTACAAAATGTTAATGGCATTTTTTAAATTTCAGATCAACAGTGCATCAGAATACGAATTATGCACATAGAATATGAATTTCAAGACTAAGAACTTGACTGTATTTTTAAAATTGTAATTATCTCAACTGCTTAATTTTCTAACTATGTAGGGTAAAAGCACTAGTTACAGACAGGTCTAAGGATTTTTCTTAGTTTTTTCCATCTTCTGGCCACTAATTAAGAGTTAAGAAATTTATTAAAGGACCATAAACAACTCCATGATGTATTTTAAGTTTCTTATATTTTAAAAAAATTTAAATTTAATTTTTTTAAACTTTAATTTTGTTTTTCCGAAAGGCTTTTTTTGCACTAGTTACAGACATACCAAAAATTGAAATCTCTAGTTACAGACAGGTAGTAGGCCCAGTTATAGACACGTTTGAGAAAAAGACGAAATTTTTTAATGTTACAAAAAAAATCATTACATTTTATCACCTACTTTTGTATAAAACTTGTTTTTAACTTGTAGAACATAATTTATATACTATATTGATGAACATTTTTCTACGTATGCGGGTTTTACATGAATCAATAAGAAAAGTTTTATCACACAGTCCTTTTGTTTTACTTGGAAACATTAAATTAAATCTTAAAATATTAAATAATTAGAAAAAAGGCATAGTAAAAATACAAGAAATGAAATTATAACCTGGAGAAGGATATATGAGTACTACATCTAAGGAAGGCCCTCCTCCAAAAGAAAAGATAAATCTAAATCTATTCTTTCAGCAATCATAAGAATTTGTAAAAAAAATTCTGACAAAAAGGTTTTCTACTAACTATTTCTGTATTTTCAAACAAATATTTACTAAAAGACATTTTTTACTTCTATGAACACTTTTAATACACTTCTGTTTCAAAAAATCTATGAATCAGTGCTATTAAAATTATTTGATTTTCCTCGCAAAAAAGACTTGTCTGCCAGGTTATGTGGGATGTATGTCCATCAACGAACATAATGACTGGTAATGTGATGTTTTCTCTCAACACCCAAGGGTGCAATACGTTCTCTAAATATTCATAGAAAATCTGACTCGTAGTCCAGCCAGAGTCAGATTTCCCTAACCCCCACTCATCTGGTACACTCTTACCAACATCATCAGGAATCCTTTTATATTTAAAGACAATAAGAGGGGGAGCTAATTGCCCCGCAGCACTCCCAGTTACCAAAACGGTCAAACATTCCTTTTCATTTGAATTACCAACCTGATAAAAGTTTTTCCCCTTTGATTGCCAAAACCCTATTTCTTTTAGGATTAACGAAGAAGGTACTCTCATCGCAATTGAAAACGCGATGCGGAGTATCCAAAATTTTCTCATAATTGCAATTCTCTAGATAAAGGTGAATTTCATTAAACCAATTTTCTATGCTCCCTTTCGTGATGCTTGCTCGTGATACGGTGAGGTTTTCACTAAGTCTTGATGTTTTGCTGGGATTCTGTTTCATGAAAGAATTGAACCATGATCTTCCTCTGGCCTACCTTCCGTAAAATTATTTTCTCTATTCATCAACTCCTGAACACTGTCCAGAAGTTGATCTTTTCTAACTTCGAATCCTAGGATCCATAGCTTCAATCCAAGTTACAAGGATGTTTTCCTTGTCCTTTGAAATAATTGAGGGTGGTCCCATTCTTCTGCATGCAGGATATTTACCTCTATTTTTGTTGGAGAGTGTTATTCGAGGAACTTTATGATGCTTAGCCGCATCTCGGACTGACATACCGTTAGAGACATCCTGAAGTGCGCATTTGCTTATCAGAATATTTAAATCGTTTTTTAGACTCCATATTTACTGAAAAAATATGTAAATCTATTTCAGCGATTTAATGTTTGTACATTTTTCCTACAATTAAGAGTTTAATTAATTTTCAGATAAATTTATTCAATACATTCACTTTTATTATCATCATTTCTATTGAGGAAAGCAAAACATTTTTCGAACTAAAAAATTATCAAACAAATTTTAATAAATTGAATGCTAATGTTTTTAAAAGAAGACCCACATAGAACAGTAGTTCTCTGTGACATCTAAAAATATCATAAAGGAGTTCTTTTAAACACTTATATATAGCCTATGTTGTTTCTTGATTCTTTTACTTATATGAACTAAATTTCGTGCTAATGGAAGGAAACTGGGGATTTTTTAAAAAGACAAACATACACATAAAAATGTACACTGTACACCCACAGTTATATTATATAATATTAATAAAGAATTAAATATATTTAAAATGTATTTGAATAGCATTAAAATAATATTCTTATTCTTAAGAACATTAAAAATATTCTAATGAGAATAATTTTATAACTACATAATTTATTGCATTCACCTTTTATCGAGTAAAAAGAAAATTAACCTTCCATAATCATACTGATACTTGGTAAAATAAACAAATGTAAAATAAAAAAATAATGCAAGAACAAGTTATCAAAAGATCAAACAATAATTAAATGTAAAAACAAAATTAAAAATTAATCATAAAAAGAACAAGAACAAAAGTAAATTAAAACACATAATTAAGAACAAAACCTATGCAATTTGCAAAATTGACCTAAATCTATCATTAAATTAAATTTCCCTCTAAATTGCATGAATATAAGTTATATTGAATTCATGAAATTTTTATTTTTATTAATTTATTAATTATTAAAACTTTAATTAAATAACTTAATAAAGCATAAACAGCTAGAAAGCAAACAGGAATAAACAAAAAGTCCTAGTGTCAGACACCCTTTGGACCAGTTACAGACACCCATGTCTGATACTGGTCTACGTTAAAATATCCACTGACCCATTTACAGACATGGGTGTCTGTAACTGGTATATTAACGTTTTTTGGTATGAGTAACAGACACCCCCCTAAAATCCTTCAGAATGAGACTTAAAAAAAATACAAAAACAAAAATAGGATTGCCAAGACCTAAAAATGCAAATGTAGAAATTTTTTCCCAGAAAAAATCAGTTTTATAAGTAGAAATCGCAGAAAATTAAAAATTGAACCTTATCAAAACAGCTAAGCGACCGCCATGAATCACGCCGATCCTCTACAAACTTTTTTAAAATTGTATTCTTACTGTTTTAAAACTGTTTTTTACGAATTTTATCTGCATGGTCATGAGTAAAACACTTATCCCTTGAGGCTGAAAAAAAAATTCGATCGCTAGCACCACTAGAAGGCTTATTATTCAAATTTTAAAGCAAGACTGTCTGTAACTGGGTACCCTGTCTGTAACTGGTGCTTTTACCCTATATAGCCCATGGCAAATTTGTATTTTCTTTTTGCTTGGACCCCTGGAAGATATGATGAAATATTTTTACTATGAAAATCGTTTAATAAAAGATATATTTGCAAAATTGGAGCTCAATCAAAATCTGCATTAAAATTTACTTGACAAAGTTCTTAAAGATAAAAACAGTAAGAAAAATATTTCAAAGAATTTTAACAAGTTACAAAACATATTTTGTTATAAATATTAATTTTTTGAATAACTTATTTTGCCTCGAATTATCCTGGGTTTTGATACCCATTTAAAAAAAAATATACAAAATCCTTTCTTTTACTGCTTTTACTAAATGAGTAGCATGTTTTTTGCTTTAAAAAAATATCAAACTTTACTGTTTCAAACTTTCTTTTGATAAAAAGTTTTTAAAATCATTTACTTATTTGTTTATTATTCTATTTTTATTTTCAATATAAATCTCTAAAAAGTATTTTTATCTTGTTTCATTTCTAAGTTCATTGAAATATGTTTAGTGTTTAAAAGTTTTAATTGTGTCAAGAAGTTAAATTTTCAAAGGTAAGTAAAAAATGGTAAGTATTTTATGGGAAAAGATTAACTAATAGGGCAATAATATGCCTTTAATTTTTTTTTTGAAGTGGGAACTAACTGCCTAAATTTGTAAAGCGGAAAGACCGCGTTCTTCACTTACGTCGCTCAAAACGAAAAGCGCGTTAGAAACGGCAAACATCGTGAATCTGAGCGGCCGCCATCTTGTTGCGATTATTTCTAGTCTCATAATCGGCTTCAGTTAAACCGGTAGCTCGGACCGTTTATGGCACTTCCTTATTGTACTAGTTCCATGACAAAAACGTATTGATTTCAAGTCCAGAAGAAAGATCTAAATCAGAGCATTGTTTTATGTCTTCCAAAAAACTGTCTGGGAATTTTTTCCTACTCTATAACGCTCATGTCCTTTTCACCTTTTAATGATTGATCACTCATTTTAGAACATAAAAGAGAAAAACTTTCCCAATTATTTTTTAGAAGCATTTCGAAATTGTTTTTTGGTCTCCAACTTTATTTCCACGCTTGAAAAATATATCTGTTTATGAAAGGTATACTTGTTTTAATTTACTTTAGATCAGGAATTTATTTTACTGAAAAAACCTTTTTTAAATATGTTAAATCCGCATCCCCTCAAAAAGTGCTTTAGCTGAGTCATATAAAAATACTATTAAACTCTTGTTTAGGAAGTAACACTTTGATTTTGAATAAATATTTAATACTGGGTTGCGTACATAATTTTTTCTTTGATGTTAGGATTAAAATTGATGAACTATTGTATGCTTTTTCCCTTGTTCTAATATTCTCTTAAAACAACATGGAGGGTAATTGACATGAGTTTACTTGTAGTTTACCCTTTGTATGTATGAATTCGGGATTTGGAAATTATTTTTTACTACGAGAAGATTAAAATTTAAAAAGAAATATAATTTTAGCTACCCATTTAATTACGAATTCATTTAAATGTGGGTTCTAATTTTATATTAAAAGAATAATATGCTTATAGGCAAGGTAGGTTGGTACCCCTAAAGTCGTTTTTAGATTCTTAATTATTATCATATATAGAGCATTTTCAATCACGTGTCTCCGATCACGTGATCAAGCTGGCTTGGAGGACAGACAACTTTTCTTTAACATTAGGCTCCCATAGAGAATACGCGCTGCATTTAGTTTCCATAAAAAAAGTTCATTTAAAAAGATTCTTTAGGCTCTGTTAAAGACCGGAACGAAAGAATAATAGTTATTGAAGGTAAGTGCATATGTTTTTGTGTTTTAGTAGTAAGCTAAATTTAGAAAAAGACTTATTACGAGGTGACATGTTTTTGTTTACATTTGTTAGAACAATATGCGCGTCCAATACATCTGTAAAATACTTATAATATGCTACTGAAACTAAATATTGAATAATTAATAAATAATTAAGAATTTTAAAATAAGTTAGTAGCATTGCGAATGGTACTTGCAATTAGAACACTGGCAGAAATGATTTCAGCAATTAGAACACTGCTAAATATAAAATGTAGTATTATTGAATGACTTATAATATGCAGAGATGCCATTTTAGAGTAAATAAAGGTTACTTTAAAGTAAACTTTGGAGAAAAACATAAAACATCCTTATTTTTCAAAATTCACATCAAAAGTAAACAAATAAACGATGTGCATCCTATAGTTTTCCATCATACTGTCTGTCATCCAAGCCTCTGACGTCACAAGCCTGTGACGTCATTGCGAATGCTCTATTTCAAAACTAAATTACAATTTGTAATTTAGTAAACTAATAGTATATAACAGAAAATATGCAGAAAAATAATTTATTACACTGTTATACTGCTTTTCTTCTGGAAACAGGGGTTTTAAATTCAGTTTGAAAATTATTTTCTCTGAATAACTTTAAAACTGTATAATTTAAATCATCTATATATTTTTGTTACCAAAAATGTCATGAATTAAAACAAAGGGTTGATTGAGAATAACATTTTAAATATGCTCGAATTTTGTCAAGATTTTACTATTGTAACATACTCGTATAGCCCTATATAAGAAGCTGCTAAAACATTATTTTACAATCTAAGATGGGATTTCTATCAACTTGGTTTTTTTCTGATAAGAGGAAGAGGGTATGCGAATGATGCATACGTTAGAATTAAAAATCACTGCTTTCTAAAATATATTTTTATTGGAAAAATAAATTTAATTAAAAAAGGACGTTCCATTTTAAATTTAATTATTAATTTAAAGGGTTTTTTTTACTACAAGATTAAGTTTGGTCAGATTCTTTCGTAAGTATAAATGCTGGGCTGGGGTTGAAGATTTGTTAACTTTTGTGGACAAAAGTGAGAATGGGTCGAAAATTACCGTAATATTTAAACGGTCCCTAAATGCCATATCACTTATGTCACTAACCTAGGGGCAGACCTTACTTCCATGACCCTAGGAGACGTTGTTTCCAAATAAAAGCCGTTAAACACCCTGTATAAAGTAATTTCGAG
Source organism: Tetragnatha montana (assembly GCA_963680715.1). Taxonomy (NCBI): domain Eukaryota; kingdom Metazoa; phylum Arthropoda; class Arachnida; order Araneae; family Tetragnathidae; genus Tetragnatha; species Tetragnatha montana. Next base: position 14,985,414 of record OY796685.1, read on the forward strand.
TAAATTCAATAACCTCTTATGATTGATATTTTTCTTCTAGGTGGTCGGAGAATACCCTTCAACCATCGTCAGCGGGGATTCAAAAACGGAACTTTAATCATCCGAGAAATTAATCGTTTGGGTGACGGAGGAGAGTACAAGTGCATTGCGAGGAACAGTCAAGGACAACGAGGAGAAAGGACGCTGAACATCCAAGTCCTCAGTAAGTCACTTACACAATTATATTTTGTAGATTTCATGTAACTCTTTTGTTTAAAGTAAAGTAGTATAAGTCACCAAACTATGTGGAGGATAAAAATGTGTTTACTTTTGCGTGGAGCATTTAGCAGAGGATCTCATTTTGCAACTTTCAAAATCCATGCACTTAAGGTGGTCAGTTGTGGACAAAGAACTTAAAAAATATTAAATGAAATTTGCACAATGCACAGTAAAAGTGGTGATAGAAATCTTACTACTATTTTACTTTACTTACGAACATACTTTACTTAATAAAATGGTGTTCTTAGACGACTGTTATTCTGAACAGTTAATAAAATTTCTTTCCATCCACAGCTCCTCCTGTTATAATACCTTTCGAAGTGACTGAGGTTATAGAGGAAGGAGCTCGATACAAACTTCTTTGCTCCTTGAAAAAAGGCGAAAAGCCCATCTCCTTCCAGTGGTTGAAAGATGGAAAACCACTCCAAATGGATATGGATATCCTAGAGACGGTCCTAGACGATTTCTCAGTGTCTCTCGATTTCAACAGGGTGGAGTTGAGACACCGGGGGAATTACACTTGTATCGCCCGGAATATGGCTGCTTCGGCTAGTTATACGGCTATGATGATAGTGCATGGTAAGATCCTTCTTTTCTTCCTTAGTAGATCGTTGTTAAAATGTTCAGGGTTAAGTTTTTGTTAGTGCGAGTTTTTATTGGTTTTTCTGTGGTAGTTAATAGTAAGAGTTAAATAATAATAACTAATAATATTAAAAGTTACAAAAGGGTGAAAATGTTTAAAAGATCGAAATGTCTTATCTAGTAGGGCCGTTAAAGGGCAGAATTGTTCAGATTGTGATAAAATCACCAAAATTGCTGGAGGTATAGTTTAAAACATGCTGAATCCAAAATCGACCGGAAGCACTCTGGCGGAAGCGTTGTTTTGGACTTCCGGTCAAAAACAAAATGGCCGCCCGCGGGCCTATTTTCGGTTGTTTTAATGATAAAAAAATAATTTTGGTGACGAATATTATGTTTTAAAGGTCAAGGATCATGATTATGATACCAAAATGTGCAATTTATGTGTAAAAAATTGATTAAAATTCAATAAAATCTCTCCTAGAGTCAATCGGTAGGTTTTTTCTCAAAACATTGGTAAAGAAGTTTTTATTTCGACGGTTTTACATGTTTTTGAGGTGCTGATTCCGAATATTAAGTTTGCTGTCACGTGGTAGGTCGGCTTTGTATAAAAAATTTCAAAACATTTCAAAAAATCTTAAAATGTTTTTCTCTATCTTCAGATTTTTGCTTATATTTCAAAAACTATAACTTTTTTGAAGATGATCTAAATTACAAAGTTAAAGTAAACAAAATTTACAATAAAATTCACTATTAAGCTTCCATTTTCTGAAGAATAGTAGTTCAGTTATAGAGGGCTGAAAAGCAGCTATTCTTTTGTTCTTCTGCAAAAAAAGTGACAAACATACGTTTCCACCCGCTAGAAAACAAATAATATCAACAAATTTTTATGCCACGTGAAAGAGAATTTTATTCCTCACTAAAATAGTGCCCTACATTATCATTTACAGAGAAGGGGGAAGGAGATAAGCGAAAATCGCGAATTAAGTGTTTTGCGCCTTGCAGCCAAAACGGACCTTCCTAGCTGTTTATCTCCAATTTTCGCTTTACTTTTGGTGTATTAACCATTAAGAAAAATATTTCAGATCAATTGATGACTAAGCATGGTCAAAAAAAATAATATTAAATTATTAAATATTAGATAGCAAAAATTGCCTCAAAATTTTTACTTTAATTATTAGTTTTTCGTAATTTTCACAAAACTTATAGTTTCTCAAAAAAGTGCAGAAAAACTTTATGTGTAGAAATTAAATGTTATTTCATTTGGTATAAAATGTTTGAAAATAATTTTTATTTATTTACAGATTTAGTGGAGAAATAGCAAGCATTCTTCACTTTATTGAAAGAAAAAAAAATCACTTTTCTTTAGAAAGCTCTAGCGGCGATACCGCTTGTCAAAAGATAAAAATGAACTAATATGCTTGTTATAAGAAATTTTACGTGTTTAAAATTTGGTGCATTGCACTTTTTGAGAAAAATTTGTGGCAATTTTTGATTTAGAGTGACCTTTTAAATAAAAATAAACCTTAAATTCGGAATCAACACCAAATGAGAACAAATACAATATCTGTACATTTAAACATTCCTATAATTGAATACATAGATTTAGTATTTTGTTGTATTTTCCGAGTAAAATAACATATTTAATAATTTAATTAATTAAGGAAATTAATTGCAATAATTAATTGCAGAAGAACAAAAGAATAACTGCTTTTCAGCACTCTATAACTGAACTACTATTCTTCAGAAAATGGAAGCTTAATAGTGAATTTTATTGTAAGTTTTGTTTACTTTAACTTTGTAATTTAGATCATCTTCAAAAAAGTTATAGTTTTTGAAATATAAGCAAAAATCTGAAGATAGAGAAAAACATTTTAAGATTTTTTGAAATGTTTTGAAATTTTTTATACAAAGCCGACCTACCACGTGACAGCAAACTTAATATTCGGAATCAGCACCTCAAAAACATGTAAAACCGTCGAAATAAAAACTTCTTTACCAATGTTTTGAGAAAAAACCTACCGATTGACTCTAGGAGAGATTTTAGAGATTTTATTGAATTTTAATCAATTTTTTATACATAAATTGCACATTTTAGTATCATAATCATGATCCTTGACCTTTAAAACATAATATTCGTCACCAAAATTATTTTTTTATCATTAAAACATTCGAAAATAGGCCCGCGGGCGGCCATTTTGTTTTTGACCGGAAGTCCAAAACAACGCTTCCGCCAAAGTGCTTCCGGTCGATTTTGGATTCAGCATGTTTTAAACTATACCTCCAGCAATTTTGGTGATTTTATCACAATCTGAACAATTCGAGTGTTTTTTTCCCTTTAACGGCCCTACTATATCACAGTAAGTACTAATTCCAAAAATATCTTTTTTTTTATTTAAGTTTTTAAATTTACAGGATACAAATTTATTTTAATTACTTTTATAGGATCAATTCTAATAGGATATCAATCGGAAGAATTTTATATAGGGCCATTCCACCGTTACGTGTGTGACATTTGCACGCTGTTTTTTAGTAAATATCACTAAAAATTTTTATGAAATTATAAAAATGACTGTTAGTGTTTTTTACTATGATATAAGAGATAATGCAGGAAAATTTTAGAGGTGAAAGTTTTATGCTCCGACAATTCTATGATTTTAAATAAATTTTTAAAAGTCGCGTTACGTGTGTGACTCGGAAAACTCACGAATAAGCTACACCTCATGGTATTTTCCAATTTCGTGTGAATTTTGAAAAGCATAATGATCCTCAATTTTTTTATGTGTACCTACATGTGTTAGGTATTTATTCCATGCAATATTATTTTTTTAAAAATTATACATTGTCTGTAATAAATTAAAATATTTGCGTTACGTGTGTGACCAAAGAGCGTTACGTGTGTGACCGTGCGAAATTCGTTCGCCAAAGTCATTCAAAAAGTAAACAAAAAACATTTATTGTATTTAATTTTACAAAATTAAGAACTTAAAGTGATTTTATAAATTTTCCAGTTGTGATTTCTTAAATTATTGGTCATTATTGTACATTATTGATAAATTTGGAGTACATTTATCTTCAGCATCTGTGTGCCACAGATTAATTCTATTATCCTTTGCTGAAATCATGTGCATTTTTTGAATGCCTGGAATATTTTTCACACCCTCCCAGGGGTTATCCGTCTTTATTTTTGATTTAATGTCAACGCTATTGACTAAAAGTACTTTTGTTGAAGGCTTGAGTTCTTTTACCAGATTAAAGAAATCCGTAGACGATTGAACATTTGTTTCTCCAGATTTCGACAAACTCTTTTGCCTCACTAGAGATTTAGCTCTTCCTCCTACACCGTCCACAACTCCTTTCCCATGCGAGGTTGCAAAATACTTCCAGAACCATTCACCTCCAAACTTAATGGAGAAAGAGTGTAGAACCATAGCCATGAACTTGTTTTTGAATTCACAGGATGGTCCATCACTGTAAATTACACAAGGACTGTCATTTTCTTCATTTTCCTTCATTAAAATGAATTCCCACAATAGCTCCAAATAGGTGTATATTAGTAAAGTACCAGCACACATTATTTTTAAATGATTATTTAAAATCCTTCAAAGCTACACTTTAAATCCAATAGGTATCGAAATTTTTTTCAAAAACGTTACGTGTGTGACCGGTTTTTGAAAGCCCGGACATTTTTTTTCTATTATATGCAGAAAGATGAAAGTCAAGGTATATGATCTATACATAAAGTTGGTTTATAATACGAGATATTTTTCTTTAATTTCTATTATTTGACCTTGGAGAAAAACTTATCTACTTTTTGCGTTACGTGTGTGACCGAAAATTAGCATTTTTATTTTGGGGGTTTAAAATCTAATTGAATGCTTTTGTTGAAAATACATGGCATATAATTATAGTAGGATATTGGTATTAATAACATTCGTCAGTTTTTCCAATAAAAAATTAAAAGTAAATAAGAAAAAATAGTTTTGAAATTGTATCTAATCAATGTCTTTTTTCATCCAATTTAAGTGCTGTCAAAAATAGCCAAAATCTGATAAAAAAATTTTTTTTTTTCTCAAAACTGTTGCTGAAATTGAAAGAAATGGACATTTTTCATTAAAAAAATAAGACTTTTTTCCATGTAATGTGGAAAAAAATTTTCAGTTTGTCAGGACCACTTTTCGCGGAATCGCCCTATATGACATCGTCTATATTAAAACCTCCTTGAAATAAGCTATATTAAAAAAAAATTGGTAGTTTACAAAAAACCTACCTTATTTCTCGCTTTACTTATTCCCTCTCTTTATGCAGGATATTTCTCTATTTTATTATTTCTGGTAGTTTTCTTCTATTATATTACCCACAAAATCGTTCTCTGTTACTACTACAGTGCACATTGTACATATTTTTTTCCAATTAGCTCCTATAGCGTATCAATATTCTTCACATATATTTGTTTATGTTAATTATTATAAACCTTATAAATGAATCAATGGTTAAAATACTTAAATTATTAAACTGATTTTTTAATTGTATTCGATGTTTGATATACCTTTTGCTTTAAGAATTATAAATAATTAAAAATATCTAAAAATATAATACTAAACTAAAAAACTATCATTTGAAAAAGAGTATGAGAAAGATTTGAAAGAAATGCCATCTTTTCTATTGTATTGTATTTAAGCAATTTATTAATGATACCTTATAAAATATTTTATGGAAGAAATTATAGAATTCGTTAAGTATACAATTTTGGCTATTCCCGTTCCATTTTCAAATAAAATGACAAGGTAAATACTGCGTAATTTTTATCTAAGTTCAACTCCATTCTTCGCATGTCGATAAATCAGATGTCGATTACATTGCAGCGACCTAAAAAAAAATCATGGAGTCTCTTAAATCCCCTAGATACTTGACAGATTTGAATAATATATCACTCAATTAGCAGCGGAAGCTATTACACAACTTTTTATCCCTTTTGATTCCCTTCAAGCGACCCACGCCTTTGAAAGTAAATTTAACGAACTCTGCCATTACTGGCGCACAAAAGAAAAGGCGGCAAAAATTCAATAACGGTGTCACTTTCCAGTGACATCTGCTGGGGACCTATTACTTTTAAGCATTTTGGCGTACGGAAAAGCCCTGATTACACGTGTCAACGTTCATTATTCACTTAGCGCGCAACAATGGCGAGCGTTGGCTCTTTCCAATAAACGATTTTTCTTCCCTCAAGTTCCCTCTTTTTTCCCCTCTATTGTCGTTATTCTAATGGACCCTCTGGAAGGGGTGCCATGTTAGTTTAAATATCGCCATCAAGAGACATTTTCGCACCTTTTATAGTTTTTTTTTGTTGTTGTCGAAGCTACCTATTCATAATTCTTTAAAAAAGAGGCTCCTTCTTTTTATTTTCTTGCGTCCTTTGATATTATGTTTTCCGGATAGTATGAAGGGTTTGAAAATTATGTGCAGTAGATAGTTAGACTACTCATATATTCGAGGGCCTTCAGGACTTATTGTTTTGAGGATTTTTCATTCTTTGTGAGTGAAAGTCTTCATGACCTTCGTAAATACGATTTATTTATTATTTTTAGCATATTCACTTGTTATTTACTTCTCCGTTTAGCTTGGGAACGACATCAATAAAACAAGTATTGCAATATGTCCTCTGTGTTTACTATATAGCTACATATATATGAACTTCAAACACTTAATACGATTCAAGGTTTATGCAAAATATATAAAATTTTGAATAAAGCATAGGAAAAAATAAAGGACAGTGAGCAATAGCTTAAAAGGCTAATAATTTAGAAACAAAAGGAATTTTGTATGCTTTTATTTAGAAGTGTAGGATACATGGACTAAATGTTAACAAATTAAACATAGCGAATAATTTATATAAAAACATAAGAACCTTAGATTCGTCCTAGGATGCAGTTTAAGTTTAGAATTGAAAGTAAGTAATGAACATAAATCATAGAATGATATCCTTACAGGAAGACTCCCAGTATCATTACCGAATCCCTACCATTCATTGATTCACCATCATTTAAACTTATTCACAACTTTGTTCCTATTAAAAACATATCCCCAACAGCAGTAATCACATGAAGTTTTTTTTTTTTCAATCGGTATGTATTTTCCGTTGTTTACAAGACGTATTTCATAATTTTTAAAAACTTCATAAAAAAAAAAACTTATTTAAATATTTTCTTGGCGACGTATTTCACTGCTCAAACAACACTCGGCAACCCTACTCCGGTACCATCCCGAACTCAACACGCAACATCGGTTTCGTATTAACATTAATCAAAAGACAGAAAAAAAAATAAAAAGAATCCCGTGTAACTCGAGCCAATAGATTGACATGTCGAAAGTGACAAGTTGAGGCTTCTTTCGAGACTCCGGGTAATTGGGAGGATGGAATCTGGGGCAGATTCATTTTTCACTTGAAATAAATAAAGATGCTCGGGACGGAGATGGGAATGGAAAGAAAAAAAAATTCATCGTGAGGGATTGAAATATGAAGTAAAATGTTCGAATGCTTGACGAACGATCGGTTTTGGATGGATTCCTATCAAGTAATGGTTATGGGAACAGAACCATGTACTTTCAATTTTTAAATGGATAGTTTTTGACATTTTAATTGAAAAAAGTTATGTTTGGACAACGAATGTTTGTTGAAAATTAGCCATGGATTTTATTATGTACACCATACTAGAATATGAAATTCATTATTAATAGGTATTATGTGCATTATTATGTATTAATCTTATAAATCCCTCATATTAAAAAAACATACCGTAGTATTTGAAACGAGAGCTTATTTATAAAACATTTTGATCCAATGCGCATGCGTGTGGACTTAATTTTTGTTGTTTTTGTTAATTTTAATAAAATAACAACTGGGAATAGGACCCAGAAACTGCCGCATGCTACGCAAGCATCCTACCACTGCTCCAACTTGGATTCAATAACTTTAAAGTTCATTCTTTCTTTTGACAAGGGAGAACTTTTTTTTAGACAAAAATATTTCGCTTCTAAGCGCTATAGTATTTAAAAAATGATTGCGGAATTCTTTTCATTTCATTTTTAACACAAATATCAAGCAATAAAATAGTTTACTTCTCATAAAATATTGAGAAAACCGAGTATGTTTAAGAACTGTAGTACTTTTATTCACCAAGTGAACTTCGTAATTTATATTAAGAGGGAACTGTCAGTGCTTGTTTTGAGTCATATCCTCCAAAAGTAAATTTCGGAAAGATATTCTTGTATTCGGCAGAGGGAATTGTTGAATGTATTGGTTGTGAGCTTGATCACTCCATGGTAGTGTTCTTATTTAGTACCACTGAGTTTATAATAAAAACAGAAAAGCATATCGCTACCTCAGAGCTACAGTGGGACATCTTCCAATGTGTGGACATGGAAGATGTACCACTGTTGCTCTGAGGTAGCGATATGAAATAGCTAGCTTTAGATTAAGAAATATTTTTTTTGCGTTAATGAAATGCATAATAAATGCAAGTAGTTTATAAGCACTTCTCTTAATACATTGCCTTGATTATATATTAAAAAAATATGTGAAGCTAACACTCCTGAACCAACTTTTCGTTTAAAAAATGACCAGGATATTTTTATATAAATAAAATTAAACAACTTGGTTGGATGTAGCATAGTAATAATTCTTACGTATAACCACAGTTAAACAATCTTATAAAAAACAAAAACTTTAACAAAATCTTTTAGCAGACATTTTTTCTTCCTAACGACACTTCAAAACAATCAAACTATCATCAAAGACGGCTGCTGCGGATGTTTGCCAAAACAGTAACCGTCACAATTAAAAGTTCTTTTTTGTGAAGAAAACCACCAGACAAGAGCTTATCTTAACCCCTCTTCTCTCTGAAATACTTCTCAATCTCGCTGAAAAACCCCCAAGGAATTCCTCCCATGGTGCGTTTCTGCTTAAAAAGGAGCCATCTCTCTTCCCGGTTAATGCAGTGTCTGCCGACAGTTCCAGAAATAAATCGTTCCCCGATTTCCCTTTCACATATATATCGCTTCAAATAACTTGGAGAAAAGAGCCGGAGGGGGAGGGGAGAACGCCGGTAGGAATTCCTCCTGAAACTGAAGACAGAGACCCTGTCACTGAAATAAATTAAATCCTTTTTCTCTTTACCCGATGCCAAACGAAAACGTGTCTTTTTTTCCCTGCATCCGTTCTTTTCAGCGTTCGTTTTACTTGACTTAATTAGAGTTGGTAAGAATTAAGTTATCGAAAGAAGCCTGGTATTTTAATTGGAGTATAATTCGCCGTAATTCAATTCTTGGGCATTGCGCTGTGGAGAGGTTTTTGGATGTTATTTGATAGATGTCTTTTTAAAATCCGTTTGTGTCTGTGTTTGTAGAGTGATATTCAGCGTATGCAGGTATTATTTGAACTACCGTGTTTGTTCTTTCCCAATGAGGAGTTTTAAAGTTAGTGATTCGTTTTCTGCAATGCGTTTGAAGTTTTTTTTTTTTCAAATTGCCATTAATGTTTATTTAAGGCATGAGGAAATGGATAAGAATCATTAATAATTTCCTGGAAGTGAACTTAATTTTCTCGGAGGACTTCTACGATACTATCACTTTAAACTTCCTGGAATTGTTTACATTTAATTTTTCAATTTGGAGCTCTAGTAACGTACTCTCTTCAGCACAGAATTTAGTAGTTTACTTTTCACTCTTTATCAAATAGTTTCAATTCAGGTTATAAAAATGTTCCACGTAGTAAATGAAAACGTAATTATAAAATGGTTTTGTTACTTACAAATTAGCAAAACAACTTAATAAACAAGGAAAGGATTCATTATGGAACTTCGTTTGTAAAATAATTTGAAAAATTTTGTTTTCATACTTCACTTTTCATATAATATTTCAGACTACATAATAAATTACCCATGACGGAAAATTATTAAAAGGAAATAATTCATTATTATGTAGAGAGTCGAAATAAGAAATAAACTCGCACATGAAAAATAAATGAATTCATTAATTTTTAGGGGATAAGTACTTCCTTTATCGAAACAATTCCTTTAATTATGTTTTGAGTTTAAAACAGCGAAGCTAATAAGAGTATTAACGTTAAAAATGCATTTTTAAATGTTTAATACATAAAGGTTTATACCAAAGATTTTTTTTTCTAAAGCGCAAGCACAAATTTATTAACAGAGTTCCACCCACTCTCCTGAATAATACTCTTTTTTTCAAAGGATTAAAAATTTTTGCATAAGATTCAAAACCTTTAGCCCTGTTGTTTTTAGCAGGTTAAATTCAAAGGTTCCTCTAGGATTACGTGAGCCTGCTTTAGGGTTTCTGCATGTCTGAACAAATTAACTCGCGGAAAAAAAGAGGGTGGAATTTTTTTTTTCTATAGTTCTATTTGGATTATTCAAGCGATTAAGTCTGCAAAATAAGAGCATCATATCAAGAGAAAAAAGTGGCCTTAAAATAAGTCATTAACCGTAGTATTTGAGTGATGAAACACGGTGGTAGGGGAAAAAAGTGCAAAACAGCTATGTGTGGCACATGGGCATTGGAAACTGAACAAAATAATAAACAATTTAACGTAAATTTTCGCGCTTTTCGTTTTAGTTTTTCTTGATGAATAACGGTAGCTTTGATAAATGAATTAAGTTTCACATTTTTCGCGTCACAAAACCCCTTTTTACAGCTCCAGAAAACGAGCATTTTAGTTTTCAAAAATTATGCAGTAAAAAGAATTCGAATTTTTTGGGATAAAACTTTTTTTGAGAATAACCTGTAAAACCTTGTGTAGAAAAAAGTTCAGACATGTTTCATTAACAAAGACATAATTGACCATGATTTATAATCCACCTTATTTTAGACTACTTAAAGATGTATAAATATTACTGAAATAAATTACCCATATTTTTAATGTAGGAGACTGTTGAACCCACAGACAAAATTAATGTCTTAATTTTTCTTAGTCAGATAAAACCACATTTCGACTATTTGAAGTCTTAACTTTTGTGAATAGGGTGAAATTTTTAGGTCAAATTTTAAAAATTGAATTTTTAACAGTTTTACATAACTTGATAAACTATGTGTCCTTAGGTACCTACATCTAGAGGGCAAGAAAAATATTAATGAAATGATGCACTTAAAGTAACTTTCATCATCTAAAAACAGTAAATTTATTTTATTGCTTTTATGTTTTTTTTTATTTAATGAGCTGATTTCATATTAGGTAGCAACTGTTTACGTACTATACTGACAACCAATTCTAAATTCCGCTTGTTTTCAAACTTTAAAATTCAGAGTGCATATCCTTTTATCTTCAGTGACCATCCTTTGGTACACCAGTCTCCCATGCAGTGCCTTCATTATTAAATACCATCACATTATTAAAATTATCTTCAGACAAACCTTTTGGACAAAAATACAAGTTTTACAATAAAAAGCCATTCTATCAAAGATTAATAAAGCAAGTAATTTTCATCATAAGAATAATAACATTGCATCAAATGTATTTGAAAGTAATTATATTTTATTGTATTTTCAGCTCCTCCCCGTTGGACTACGGAACCTCCCCACACTGAAGCTGTATTGGGATCCGATGTCATACTAAACTGCGTCGCAGATGGTTTTCCAAAACCCCAAATCTTATGGAAAAGGGCTGAAGGTACGTCAATGATAAAATTTGTCCACCCCCTTTTATTTCCTAGAAAAGAATTATTATAATCTAAACCTAAACATTAAAGATTCAAACATAAAAAAATAAACAGGGTTTAAAGATAAAATAACTATCTATGTCTCCCCTTATATACATTTTCAAAAATGTGGTTCTAGTATCCAGATTTCAAGAACCTAGTGATTTTTGAGCATCTAACTGTGAAGCCATGCGCCCGACATACGTTCGAATCTTCTCTCGGGCATGGATGTTTGCGTGAATGTAGATGGATGACTGTGCATCCCTTTTAAAAAAAGAGTTCTGCGTGCGAATATGTGTGTGGCGTGGGCAGGAGTATTTCACTTCAGTATCTTGCTTCCACAGGTACCCGCTGGGTAATGTGCAAATACTTGCAAGACATAATGAACCAATGACTGGGATTTCCTAAGTATACCCGCTATTTGCAAAAAAAAATATTTCCGTACATTAAAATAGTAAAAATAATTTATGAAATAAAAAATTCAGTTTATAAATTGCAGCAAACACCGTATACTTTTTTAATTGTATGTGTGACTAAAATCTACAGAAATTATTCAAATGATAGTCTCAACTATTTCAAAGTATAATGTAGTTCAAAACACATCGGACAACACAAATGGCAAGAAAATAAGAAATTATAATTTCGTTTTCAGATACATTACAAAGTGATTACAACACATTATTAACAGATGCCCATATACACACCCTTGTAAATGGATCGCTTTCTATCCGAAATGTTGAGAAATCTGATGAGGGATTTTACATGTGCCAAGCCCTCAATGGAATTGGTTCTGGAATCAGTACAGTGATCAGTCTGAATGTAAGAGGTAAGTTTCGTTTTGCAATATAGACTTAGTTGATAAGTGATACTAATAAGTAGTTATAGATATTAGATCTATGCATAAGGATATCAAACTAATTTCATTTTGCATGGTGTGCTCATTATATCCACACAATAGTTTTATTGGAGCTAAAAATTGCAAGTCAGTAACTTTAATTTTATTGGACTTTATTTTTAGCTGTTCACGTTTATTAAACAACCTAAATTAAGTAAATCATTTTAATTACATTAAATTACATAAATGTTAATTTTAAAACATTATAAAGTAAACTATTGTTATTACATGCTGTAAAGTTATTCATTTTCAGGTAAAAAAAAGTCACTTAAAAGACGGAATTTATTTAAAAAACTGATCAAAATCAACATTTCTTTCATAAATATATCTTTCTAAAATGCGTTTTAATGATATCTTTCATAAAAAAAAACCATAACATTATCAATCTTCCAAACTGTATTCCTTCATTCATCAAAAACTTTGGTGTAGTTTGAATCTGGAAAACAAATGTGTTAAAGGTTTTTTTTTACAAAATCAATGCACCTTCATAGTCCTACCAGTTTGTTTTTATACCTTGGAATAATAATAACACATATTTGGTTTTAAAATCCAACCATGCAAAAAGTTTTCCTTAGAATCAAGATCTAATTAAAATTTGTTTTTAAAAATACAACTTTTAAAAGCCAAACTAAAGTGTTTCGTAACCCGAAACTCCCATTCCTCATTTCTAATTAATTTTTTTAACCACCGAGTTCTTAGAAAAGAGAAATAAAAGGCTTGTGTTAGTTTGTTCAGCTGGATACAAAAAATCCGTACAATTTGCTCTCATTTAAATAAATAAATCAAGATGTAGATACATGTTAACTTGCAATTCAATCTTATCTCTTCAATGCGTTTCAAAGCATGCATTTTCTGGAAATTCTATGCTATTTATAAAAGAAAGAGCACGCTTTAGTTTTTTTTTCCCATTAGGTGAAAAAAAGAACGTTTTATTTGTCGATTTGCGTAATTACTTAAATGAATTAACTATGAATTGTGGCACGTCTTTTGTTTTTAGTTCCTGCTCATTTCAAGGAAGAATTTATGGCTGAAACAGTTCGCAGGGGTGAAAAGGTGGTGGTGAGATGCCAGGCATTCGGTGACAGACCGATATCTGTTACCTGGAAAAAGGATGGCCAACTCTTGGAGAAACAGGCTGAGAAAAAGTAATACATTAATTTGATTAAAATTTGAATTTATAAGAATATAAATATAATTTTTCGTAAATGGTCGAAATAATGCATTGCAAGTTGTGTAGTTTAAAGTATGAATTTAAGTAGTTTCAGGTGTGATTGGGTTCCCAAATTAATATCTATTATGTCAAGATGACCGCTATTTTTTAGATTCTTTCTTTTGTGGTGATAAACTGTATGAATACGTTTTTCTATGAAAAATATGCAACTTATTTCTGTAGTCAAAGCATAATCTTTCTAAAATCATTATACAATGTTTTCTTCTTCTTAGTAAAATAATTTTAATAAAATATCAAACCAAGCAATGGTTAAATAAACTATTCAATAAAGATGATCACGGGGATTAAATAAAAATCAAGTTTCAGTAACAGCGTCTGTTGACTTAAGCCCTAATGAAACATTAATCATTAAAGATCCATTGCACATAATTCCCAAAAGAAGTCTATGAATCGATAACTCATTAAACGCGTGAACTCTTCCGATCGCTTTAAATGTACTGAGCAATCTATTTAATACGTTATTAATCGGGTGAAAGCACAGGAATCACAGCATTTTTAACGCTTGATATTTTTACTTCAAATATTTAAAGAAGCGCGTAGCTTGTAAGAGTCAGACTTTTCTCCTTAGATCTTTTCCAGATTTTAAAACCTTTTCTGTAAATTGCAGTGTGCATTGAAAAAAATCGCATTTTTAAAAATGTAGAAGCAATGATGGGGAAAACTCAAAACGTATTTGCATAAACTGGAATGAGAATGTACAAAAATGGAGTGTTAGAAATACTTCTTTAGCAATAATACGTAGCATTTCAAATATTATGTAATTTTGTTTGTATTCCTTGAAAAAACTAATGTATGTAATAAAATAAATTATAATTATTAATTTAAAGTTAATATATTTATAATAATAAAGGAATTTTCTATTTCCCACAACCAATATAATGATTCTCGCAGGTCACAGTTGAAATTAATACGATGGATCCTACACTCTTATTCAAGTCTACTTTTACATCAATTAAATTTATGTTTGATTTTCAATTATCCTTTTGTGTACAACATCAGGTTCGAGAATGGTATCATTATACTAGAATAAAATTTTATGTTCCAATAAATAAATGCATAGCTTAATAAAAATTTTAAAGTACCAATAATTCACCCTGATATCAGAATAATAATGTTTTCCATTACCTCAATTCAACATACTAGTAGTTCATGTTAACTATTTCACTACAGTTTGATAATCACTATTTACATAAAGTAGTTGAAGGGGGGATAATGAGTTCCATTTCATCAATCTCCCTCAGAAAATTAACATTTCTATGTTTCTCTGGACAATTTAGTACAGTTAATTAAATCTAAATAAATTCAGAGAGCTTCTGCTGGAAACTATGTTGATTTCGAAATTTCTAGCCTACTGGAAATATACTAATGAGGATAAATTCTCCTCTAGCATCTTTATAACTGAAATTAGATAATTCATTGCTCAACTTAAGAGTCATTAAAAGAGAAAAAACTAAATTCTCGTACTACAGATCGACAAAATTTTAATAAATGCAGTATGTTTCGAATTGGTTAAAATAGTCCTTTATATATATTTATCCTTCCTAACTAAACCAGTTAGTTTAATAGGAGAACTCCCTTAGAGAATTTTCACGTTAAAACTAATTAAGGCTAGAGGGTTGATATGTTAAAAACTATATTTTCCTTATGTGATTTTATTTCTACACGACATGTTTGGCTATTAATCAAACATGCAAACACATTTAGATTGCTTTAGTTGGTTAAACTTGTGTAGTTTTAAGTTTACTTTTCAAATTGATTATATTCATCATAATTTATTTTACTTTACTATGTAATTTGCTTACAAGATTAGAATATTTCCCATTAGAATTAGATAAATCGTATGCACTAAAAATTCCGGAAAAGAACGTCAATTCTCTTGTCATACGTAGACATTTCCTCGAGTAGTTTTTTTGAATAGGTATATGGAAAACACGCATTGAATAGTTTATGCAAGTTATTTTCTTTAAAAAAAAGGTAGATCTTACACATTTATTATTTTATTCTAAAGATTCTTTCAAACTATGTTTCTATTAATGTGAAACAAATAAAGGTAAAAATATTGAATTAATAAGGAATCGTTTAATATTTTCTGAAAAAGAAACTAACTTGATTTCTCAGACATATTTCTAACATATTTTACATATTTTAGACCTATATATAAGAAATTATCTTCTTTCCCATTTTCCAATGAACGTGTTCAGATTTTAAAAAGAAATCTTGAGATTTTGCTTTAAATCATAGATGAAAATGGTTTTCAAAAAGTTTTGAAATTACGTTAGTTCTGTTCAGGATGTGTTACGTATTTTTTGTCTACTAATGTAATTTGTAAGATGTAAGATGTTAAAGAAACTGTTTATTTTTTTGGTTTTTTTATAGTTGGATTGATACGATGTTATGTATTCTTTATACACACTTCGAAATACAAAAATAATCTAGGCGGTACTTTGATTTTACCTACGCTATTTCAATTTGAATTTAGGCGCTAATATGGTTCTTAAACAAAAAAGATATTCCAAAAAGAAAATTTATTTATTTTGAATATAAATGTTTCTTATTAATTTTTATAAGAATTTGTTAAATAATCTAAATAAAAAAAGTTCAAATCTCTAGTTAAAGGCCCTTGCAGGAAACAAACTAAATTTCTGAAACGAAGTGCAGTTGAATTAAAAGACATAGAATATTATTTTAAGAAATAGTCATTCAACCGAAAAAATTGAAAAACAAAATTAAGAAGATTATCTTCGAACATTTAATTTTGTTTTATGTGTCGAAAAACATTAAATATTTAAGCAAATTCTTCCAAATGTGTTTTCCCTTTCTGTTATGATGTAAACTGCTTTAAAATATGATTTATTTTCCTTCTAAAACTCCATAAATATTTATTGATCCAACTGCTTTGATTCCTTGTAAACTTTAAATGTTTGATGTTAATGTTTGGAAAAGATTTTTTAACAACTTACAAAAATTGGAAATCTGTGAACTCATGAACGAGCTTTGGCTTCTTTATGATGTATTTGCAATTGTCTTTTTTCTTTTCTTTTAATTTTGTGTAAACTTTTGTGAAACTATGTTTTAAATTTTGTGTAAACTTTTGTGAAACTATGTTTTAAATTTTGTAAAATTTTTGTTTTTGTTAATACATTGATTGATTGATTGATTCACAACGGAATTTAAAATTTACTTCTTTAATTCACATCAAATACATAAACAGTTTTATTTTATTTTAGAAGAAGAATTGTTTTATTAATCTGAATCGATAATTTTGATTTGATGATTTTTTCCATAATTTAGGTACACAATCGATGAAACGATGACAGACGAAGGAGTGACATCTGAAGTTCTTATTCAATCTGCAGATAGAAGGGATTCTTCTTTATTCACGTGCGTTGCTGAAAATTCTTTTGGAAAAGATGAAATGAACATACAAATCATTGTTCAAGGTAAGATCCATTTCTAATAATCATTTTTATGAAAAAGCTTCATTACACCCTTCAGTCCTAGATCACCCGGGATTACCATTAAATCCTAGAGAAAATTAGGGTTAAGAAACTACTATCTTACAACGGATTGCTACCAATTCTTAAAAGGGAGTTTTTCCTAGAAAGTTTTATAACCATTCTTCAATTGAATACATTAAAAATCAACACTATAGAATATTTCATACCATTTAACTTTTCTTCATAATTTTGACTGCATAAGGGTATGTTTTTTTGTGAGTATAAATCTATGGATTAAAATTATCCTTACTTTAATAAAAACATACTGTATTTTGCATTATATTAACATAAAAATTATTGATGTTCTATCATAAAACGAAAAATATTGTACTTGTGCAGCATGCATAAAAATGATAATAAAATTTTATACACTTTTGAACGATACACTTTTATTTTATGTTTTAGAAAGACCAGACAAGCCCTTCAAAGTAACAGCCCATGAAAGTACTAGCAGAACTATTTCAATATCTTGGTCATCTCCTTATTCAGGAAATAGTCCTATTCTTGTGTATAACGTGCAATACAAACCAAGTTCGGGTAAGTATTTTTACGTTCTTTCATCTTTGGCTATTGGTTAATCACGCTGCCAATAACATACTAACTGGTTATAACTTAATAACGTAGCCCACAGTTCATAAAAATAAATGTTATGTCAATTTTAGATCCATTTCAAGGTAAAGATAAATTTCAATGCTCGTATCCTTTCTGAAAACCTTCCAAAACAACTATGTATAACAGTTAGTTTACGTATGGCCAATATACCAGTGATAGACTCGAGTATTTTAAATTTTCTTTTCTTTGATAACAGGTAATTGGAAAGAAGATTCCAAGGAAGTAACGGCTTCAGGTGCTAGCAGTAAGGCAGTAATAACTGGTCTATCTCCGTCAACAACCTACCATTTTCGAGTAATGGCTGAAAACTCCTTTGGAAAAAGTGATTTCAGCTCCTATGCCTCCACCACAACTGATATGGAAGGTATTTAACCCTCAATACAAACGAGCCTTATCAAAAATTTAGTAATCCGAAATTTCTTATTATAAATTTCTTATTACGGATTTACAATAGAACTCCAATTATCCGAACTCCACTCATCCAAATTGATCCGAATGGTGCCTTTTTATTTTTAATTAATTACAAGCTCTCTTTCAACATTCATGCATTAATTTATTAAAATTTAACAATTTTCGGAAATATCTAATTATTCGAATTTTTTATCATAAGTACGGAGTCCGGTTCCAATTGATTCGGATAATTGGAGTTCTACTGTACTTGTTTTTTTTTTAATGAGGACACATTTAGTGTAAAGAATGATAATTTCTGAGACATATATATTTTTCAGTGCCTGGAGGACCACCACAGAATGTTCAAGCTGACGCTATTGGATCTCATACTTTGAGGGTAACTTGGCAGGTAATATTCAAATTTTTATACTCCCCGCCAAATACAATCGGAAAAGAATACTACTTACATCTGTTTACATATCTATGTTTATTCCTTTCAATATACTATAAAAAGTTAATCTGGTGATTTTTTTAAAAATAGTTCATTTAAAATCAATCAAATTATACTCTATTAAATTTTTCTAATACCCAATTACAGAAAATAAAATTTGCAAACTGTTTATTTAGCAAAACTTCTTTAATTTAGAAAAAATTTTACGTAATATCAATGTTATCAATTAAAAATCATCTTACCTACCTAAGCAAGAAATTCATCAACATCTACATTATTAAAAGTAATAATCAAATAAAAGAATAATTACCTGATATATTTTTTCTTTACAACAGCCACCGGCTAAAAGTCTCCAGAACGGCCCCCTTGCTGGGTACTACGTAGGATACAAAACCCACGGCTCTTCCAAACCTTACACCTACAAGACCCTGGAAATCACGGACGAGTTCCGAAACGAGTGTCTCATAACGAATCTGAAACGGGTCACCACGTACAGTGTCATCGTGCAAGCCTTCAACAGACGAGGGGCTGGCCCACCATCCGATGAAATCAAAGTCCAGACCAAAGATAATGGTAACTAATTGAATTAATGGAAGTAGCATACCGTTATTTAGTATCGGCTATTAATTGTTTTGGAAAATTGTGGTGATGGTTTGTTTGCTGTTTTAGATCCACCTTTGAATCCGATCATGAATGTTTTAACCACAACTCATACTTCTATTCAAGTACAATGGGAGATACGGGCGTCCTCTTCAAGTCCAATTGAAGGTAAAAAAAAAAATTGCAAATCTTGGGGAATTTTCTGAAAATATAAGAATGGTTGCCACGGGTCAGGGAATATTTTGATATTTAGACATGTCAGTTAATTTTAACTTGGCTAAAAAAGTTGGGGAATAGTAAGGGAAATTTACTTATTTTTACTAAAACCTGGAAAATTTACTCAGAACATCTGGAAAATGAATTTTTAAATGTCTATGTCTCATTTTTGCATCTGGAAAATGAATTTTTAAATGTCTATGTCTCATTTTTGCATCTGGAAAATGAATTTTTAAATGTCTATGTCTCATTTTTGCATCTGGAAAATGAATTTTTAAATGTCTATGTCTCATTTTTGCATCTGGAAAATGAATTTTTAAATGTCTATGTCTCATTTTTGCATCTGGAAAATGAATTTTTAAATGTCTATGTCTCATTTTTGCATCTGGAAAATGAATTTTTAAATGTCTATGTCTCATTTTTGCATCTGGAAAATGAATTTTTAAATGTCTATGTCTCATTTTTGCATCTGGAAAATGGATTTTTAAATGTCTATGTCTCATTTTTGCATCTGGAAAATGAATTTTTAAATGTCTATGTCTCATTTTTGCATCTGGAAAATGAATTTTTAAATGTCTATGTCTCATTTTTGCATCTGGAAGGAAAAATCATATAGCTGTTTATTAAAAGTTAAAAGTATTTGCTAATGAATAGCTGAAAATTAGCCGTGAATTAGTTTTAAACTGGAAAACTTAAAAACTAAAGTCACGGAAAATTGAGTGGGAACTTTTTATAATTATATGTTCAGTATGTGGAGGAACATTGTTATGTTATTGTTTTGGATTTTTTACATTAATTTTAATTTTTTGGAATTTTAACTGTTCGCATATGGCTTCGTTACAGGGATTATTTTTATTTCTTGTCTATCAAACACTGTGTACGCAATGGAATCGCAAATAAAAATAATCATTTCCCGATTTTTATGCAATTTGCTAAACCTAAAACTATATTAAATAATTTATTATTATCAATTAATTATCCCTATATCAATACTTAAGCGCGACTTTACGCAAAAAAAATAACTTTCGACGCTTAGTTATTATGAGCCTTCTACAGGAGACCCGTAATAGATCGAAAGTACCGACGGTGGATGAGAAATGATTTTGCGATGAGAGAAAGTTCCTCCAAATATATCTTCAAAGTAAATGTCTATCGTTCACAGAAGATGAAATTATTTTATATTTCTAGACCGTGATGGATTTTTTTTTATTCCCGTGTCTATAATCGAGACAGTGTAAGTTCATCTTTCGAGTCATTTTCAAAGAGTGAGTTTTAATTTGAAATAACTCCGTCCGTCGAAAATGTTGTTATAACCCGGTGGTGTCCAACATACTGCCCATGAAGCTGATTAGTGCCCCCCGTTTATATGTTTGTTCCCTTCTTTTTGAGCTTCTGAAGGACTATAAAAATGTTAAATAGCAATTTATTCATTCATTTTTCATTCATTCATTTTTTAAATTTGATATATATGCTGGCCCACAAGCTTAATCTTAATATAAATTGCGGCCCACGGGGCTGAAAAGGTTGGACATAGTTTAACCTATGTGAGAGCAGACAGAATCAAGATCCTGTAAAGATTATTACGGTGTGCTATGCCATTATGCTATCCGTATTCCCCTTTCTTTATTAGGGTAAGGTCAGCCAGAAAACCAGCATTGTATCTCTTCAAAAAATCTGCCCTATCTCCCCATTCATGACCCCTCCAACAATATCGAAGGAGTCCGAAGTCACCCCCCAGTCAATTAGACACCCGATAGTGACTTCTCGCTCCTCCCCGAGGGCTGTCTTTTGTTGGAGGGACCATTGAAGGGGGTTGATTGCGGTTTTCCTATTGTCTGATAACCAGATACTGCAGATTTTTTGAACACATACCATACTGATTTTCTGGCTGACCGCAGCCTTAGGGTATATATAATATATTATTATAAAAATTAATAGGTATTATAAAAATAGTAGGGATCTAGAAGAATAAAATGAGAAAATGATTGGAGAGTGGATATCTACCCGAGCGTTCTTATTGCGTTCTCCCGGACAATTAACGGCAACATTCAACACTAACCTAACTAAAAGTTAACCTGGAATGAATAAAAACTACTTGATGGGATTATTGTCAGTTGAAAAAGTGAAACAAGTTTTAAGCTCAGCTAAGTTTAAGGTCGAACCAATTATCAACCGAGAACAAGAATACATTAATTGGGTGTTAAAAATACTCTCGCTTGGGCTCGGCTCAGGTTCAGAAACGCTCGTCTCTTAGCTAGTGTTCGATACATGAAATCATTCGGAACCTATGTATCGATATCGATATTTAGAAGTATCGGTTCGTGATGTGTGAATGCAAGGGATTGTCCAAAGAGTTCCTATCGCCGATATCGTATGAATAGAATGGGAGGGGCGAGGTGGCATTGAAGGGATTCCATAGACCCGTTTGACTTGACGTATACCTCTCCTGGGTGTTCCAGGAATGCAGAAGGGTCTTATACGGTTATCATGCGGTATATTGAAACTTAAACCTTATAGTTTATACGGTATCCATATACGGTTTATCCCTATTTAAAATGAACCGGTCTTGTTGCTATAGCGACCGCCATAATCAGACAAACTGGCAGGAGCTCATCTTGTGGTAGACAGACAGTAATAATTCCCGGATTTATCACATTGCTCGTAACATATATACATGGTTCTAACAAACTTATCTTATTTCTAAATTGAAGTTCCTAATTTCACTGAAAACAGCTTGTTTCCTCAGGTTCGAGTAACGTAAAGTTTCGCTAAGCAAAATAGATTTTAAACTGAAAGTAATAATTAAATTTGCCATGCATATAGTAACTATTAACTATAGTAACTATTCTATTAACTATAACTATTTTCTATTTTTTTTTTATTTTATATTCTATTTTGTAACTGGGATATCCAATGTGTTTTGTCAATTCTACTTTCATTAATTCTAAATGCTCTTTTGTCAACTTCTTTCAAAATGTAATTTTTTTATGGAAATTAAATGACTTTCGAGACATTTTATGTTTTATGGCCATATTCAGAATACAAGAAATTATACAATGATAAAACAAAATTCTGCGAACACTAAATACCCATTACTTTCTTAATATATTAATGTCTGAGGACTTTTTTTTTAGTTATTAGTAGCTATTCTAGATTTTTTGGAACTACTTAACGGACTACAAAAAGTGTAAAAGCAATCCACATAGATTTGAATCTCGGAACAATATATGGCGGACGAGAGCGCCGGAGTTTGAAATCTCTGGTTTCGTGAGCTTTTTCACCTTTTCCCTACCGTTCTCGTCTCTTCTACGAGTTTGCCTTTCTGTATATGGCCCTTAACCCCTTCTCTGCCGCCGTCGCATGTCATATTACGTCCAACGCGAAGTGGCTCATTTTGTAACAGTCGCCTCTGTCATGAGACGGGCAGAAATCTCGCTGCGCTGTGGGTTATTTCGATGCTGTATTTGTCCTCATACACTTTCCCAGCTCCTTCCCCATTCAATAACAAAAGCAAAGAATGTAAGGGGCCGGGGACACTGGTCTCTGGAGACTTTCAAGTCATGCCACTGTCACGAGCTTTCCATAGAAAGTTCCAGCATCCGTATCTTCCTTTGCTTATCCCCTGAAATTCAATACCCCCCAGCAGTTCCTTGACATTTTGTAGACAGATGTTCTTGCCCCCTATCTTTGGTCTGAGTACTGGTCAACGAAGCATGACTGTTAATGGTTATTTTCAAATGCAAATGTATTGCAGGAAAAACTTTAGAACAGAAAGTGGAGCGTATAAGTTATAACTAAATTTTCTTTTTTTAAAGTAGATAATTATTAATTAATTAATATTTTCTTATTCTCCAGTATTTGCAGTATCTTAAACTGTCTTCAAATAAGATAAAAATATTCTTAAAAACTTACAAAATAAAATCAATTTTAAAACTTAATACTTGGGTATGGTTTGTTGAAAACAAACTTTACTGTTTTCTGCGCAGTAAAAACCTATCATGACATATATTCCATGCTGCAAATTTTTGCTAGACCTGTTACCAATCAGTGTTGTAAAAATCTTTACTAAAATATTTATAATATGGAAAAAAATCCATTTATCCCATTAGACCCACTTTCCCCTACTTTATCCGATACCATTTTTTTTATCAAAATAGTTACAAGGAGCCAAGTTCCAAATCCAAACCATAAATATATTTAAATTAAATAAACAATTTTATTCATAGAAAAGATGTCTTAAGTAATCAAAACTCAATTTAAGAATGAAACATTTTTATTCAAGAACTGGTTTCTTAATCCCTAAAAAAATCCATAAGATTTGTAATACATTCTCAGTTTTACAATACTAACAAATTTAAAGGCAATGGAATTCCAACATTAATTTAAGCGCAATGTGAAAATATTTATGATTATTTTTTTAGATAATCAAAAATAAAGTATTCGACTATACCCTTAACAACAAAAGTAAGGTGATTGACCCTTACCAAAAATTTTAGTTTCAGATTGTTTTGCTCTTAATAAATACGACACAAGCTTAAAACAAAAACATTACAATTTACTTAAAATAATTAAAACAGCTCTATAAAAATAGGTTATAACTGATTTTGAATACTAGGTATAGTTTTAAGTTAAGTTTTTTTTTTTTCAAATAAGGGGCCGTTCAATTATTACGTAAGCGCCTAAGAGGATATTATGAGTAGTGCTTGCCATTTTCGAAAATCTCTTGTTTCTTGCAATAATAATTTCAAAACTTAAATTATATGTTTTACATGCTAGGAAATTTTACTAATAGGAATACTAGGATATTTTACATACTAGGAAAAAAATTCAAGCATTTTGACTTAACAAAGGATTCCATGGAACAC
The DNA here is from genome assembly GCA_963680715.1 of Tetragnatha montana. Lineage (NCBI taxonomy): Eukaryota > Metazoa > Arthropoda > Arachnida > Araneae > Tetragnathidae > Tetragnatha > Tetragnatha montana. The sequence goes on from OY796685.1 coordinate 15,009,720, forward strand.
AATGAATTTCAGGAATTAAGGAACTTCTAAACATTTTGTACATAAAATTAACAAGGGGCTCGGACAGTTTTCTTGCGTAATTATGAGGGGGGTTTGCGTATTTTTACTGACAAGGGGGAGGGGGTCAAAATGACCAAAAACATGCTATGCTCGACAGCCAACGTTTCCTGAACCCAGTACGAAAATGGGTAAACACAAAGCCTGTTTGCTAGGAGGAGCTTTGGTACGCAAATAGTGATTGAAAAGCATTATACTATTCAGTACATGGGTTTAACAAAACAATCATATTTTTAAATTGACGTTCTTCATTTCACTCAAAATTCAGACACCACGATGGGAACTACTTTGTTAGTGACGTCATAGGGTCAATTATCGTCAGGCCCGTTCCTTGGTATGAAGGCGCCTCCGTGCCAATAAATTACGGCGCCCCTTACACCTCACCCCCATTAATAATTAATTCTAAGTTAATTAATTTTTACTTTTAATTAATTAATCACTTATTTTAAATTATTTGTTAATTTTAACTAATTAATAATTACTTTAAACAAATTTGATATTACTTAACTTAATGATACAAGAACTTTGATAAAGCGACTCCTTATGGTGCCAATAAAATGCGGACGTTTTAACGAATAAAATTAACAATATTGTAATAAAAAGGTGCTTTTATTACCGGTTGTTGTAAGGCAAGGGTTGCTATAACAGAGGGTCGTTGTAAAGGGGTTCTACTTATTAATAAATAAATAATATTGGCATTACTTATTTAATTAAAATTAGTTTTCAGTTAAAATAAATCAAGCTTTTTTGTGGGGAATTTTTACAGTTTAAAGAATAATGATAAACTCATTTTTTGGTGGTGGGGGGAGGGGGTTGGGGGTTTTCCCCCAAGAAAAATTTCTGAAATTTGACCCCTAAAAGTAGTGTTTTAACTCATTTTGAGACCCTTTAGCTAACAACCGAAGAGAATTGCTCCTTATAAATTTGCAGAATTTTCAATGAAAAACAGTATAAAAATTGATGTCAAAATTTCGGGAGGGGTTTGAACCCCCCTTGGATACGGCCCTGGGCCATAAACTTAAAAATATTCACTTAGGATTACTCAATTTTCGCCTAGTTCTCGATAGAGGCTGTATGGTTTGGCTATTTATCTAACCAGTAACTGATGGTTACCAGTAATTGACACTTTAAGAACAATAAAAAATTAATTAGCTATTGCTACTTAATAAAACTATCCTGAAAAAACTTTTTGTTTTGAAAAATTAAATGAAGTTTCAATATTTATCTAGAGAACAATTTGTTTGAAAAAGTAATTATTTTCTATTTTTAAAATATTTTTAAGTTGGCATGGTAGCAGCACCCAGTAACCGACACCCCGAGAAATTTTGGCACCAATAACTCAAAATTTGAAATACCTTTAATAAATTAAGCTTATAATTAGGTATAAATGAAAAACAGCTGCTGATACAAAGAAAGCAAAATATCAATCTTAAAAATCCAATAAGGAGAACTTTTTAGAACATTCACGTATTACGTATTATGCCGTCGACCATGCCGCTGAATCCGAATCCGAAAACGTTATCAAATCCTATTGACTACTCTATAGCTGTACCGCTGAATTTAACGGCTGCTGAACGGTCGACGGTATATAAGTACCAAAATTTATTTCTCTGTGCTGCTTTATATGAAACTTTAATATCCATTGTATCGAAATATTTTAGATTAAATTTAGACAAAAAGATCCAGTTGCGTAACAGGTATGATACATAAAAATATGGAAAACAATCTACTAAAAACTGATTAATTTAGTTTAATAATAGATTTATTCAAAAGTTTTTGTTTATTTACCTTCAGAATGATACTGGATGTTATATGTTATCCAGCTAGTCCAGTTAGCTTGTTTTGTTTTTATTTGAGATTCAGAAATAATTTTCTTAAACACGTCTGTCATTTAATTATCTTTTTTATAGTTTAACTTTTATTTTTTAAAAAGTGAGAGAGAATTAAAATGGAGTGAGTCACTAGCGACTAATCTGATTCCTTTCACTTTCTGCAGCCATGCCATTTTTAAACCAAAGAGCACGACACCAAAAACTCAACTATGTACTTCATCCCGGCGGTGCAACACCCTCCCAGTAAAAATTCTCCGTGCTCGGGCAAAAGCCCGGAGGTCCCCCAGTCGCCACCCTCACAAAAATGGCGGGAACTTTTTATGTTTTCTGCCCCCTCGTATATTGAGTGAAATAAACTAGGACGCTTCTGAACTTGAAAGCACTATTTTTTTTTTTTTTAATGTAATGATAAGAACACCTTTTCATCATCTTCTCCCGTCTCCAGAGAACTAAGTCGCAATAATAGCTCTTCTCTCTCTCCCTCACTCTCCATCTCCAAATATTTGTATGGATGGATCTAGAGCAGTGGTCCCCATTCCCCGGTCCGTGGATCAAATGGTACCGGGCCTCGGGCCGACCATTCATTGAAAATGAATTTAAATTCCTAGATTTATACTCCAAATTAAAAGCATAATAAATCCCTTTATATTTATTTTTTGGTGTAACTGTATTTTATTTTGAAAGCATATGTATAAATACAATTAAATCAAAATTAATAAATAAAAAAAATAGTTCCTCAGGTGTGTGCTTCCAACAAATTTATTTGTGTGAGATATTCAAGAGCAGGTGCACCTAATAAATTTACGTAAGAGATATCCATTCGGTTTTTTACAATAGTCTTCTTCAAAACATTTTTCACAAGTCAAGGGCCTATTATATAGAAATTTTTAAGGGACATCTATTAAAATATGATTTGAGGCAAACGCTTGATAGCTATTTAATAACTGGTGAATCAAATCTTCATCCAAGGAGGGCGCCTATATTAATAGATTCATACAATTCGGTTTTTCTAAGACGCCTTACAGCTTTCAAGTCCGGAGTGTTTAAATTTTCACTCACTCAGAATGGGCGCGCTGGGCGCCCTGAATAGATTCATTTGATGGGGGCGCCCATACAATATGGTATAGCTTTTAAAGTTGGGAATATTAAAATTTTCACTCGCAGGTCTGGCGGTCTTTGATAAATCCATTTAATTAAGACAACTCATACAATTTGGTTTAGCTAAGTAAGACGCCTTACATATTTCAAAGTCGGTGTGTTCAATTTTTCTCTCAGGGTGGGCGCTTTGAATATATATTTATTTGATGGGGCGCCCCATACAATTTGAAAGCTAAAAGGAGTCTTCCTTATAGCTTTCAAAGTCGGGCGTGTTAAAATTTTTGTTAAGGGTTGGCACCCTTTAATAGATTCACTAGATGAGGGCGCCCCATACAAAAAGTTCAAAATGTACTTCTCTTAAAAGACGCCTATATTAGTTCTCTTAAGGGGACGGGTGTGTATAACCCAGTAAGGGCGCTCTTTACTCGTTTGTAGGCGCCTTTTGAAGCTTTTTTTGTAAAGGAAAGGAGATCTAGCTTACTACTTAGGTTTGTTTCTTTTGAGTCAGGACGTAACGGAATATTTTTCCCTTAAAGTTAGGGGTCAAAAAAATTTTCTAAGGCGCCCAGTAAGGGCGCTCTTTACTCGTTTGTAGGCGCCTTTTGAAGCTTTTTTTGTAAAGAAAAGGAGATCTAGCTTACTACTTAGGTTTGTTTCTTTTGAGTCAGGACGTAACGGAATATTTTTCCCTTAAAGTTAGGGGTCAAAAAAATTTTCTAAGGCGCCCAGTAAGGGCGCTCTTTACTCCGTTTGTAGGCGCCTTTTGAAGCTTTTTTTGTAAAGGAAAGGAGATCTAGCTTACTACTTAGGTTTGTTTCTTTTGAGTCAGGACGTAACGGAATATTTTTCCCTTAAAGTTAGGGGTCAAAAAAATTTTCTAAGGCGCCCAGTAAGGGCGCTCTTTACTCGTTTGTAGGCGCCTTTTGAAGCTTTTTTTGTAAAGGAAAGGAGATCTAGCTTACTACTTAGGTTTGTTTCTTTTGAGTCAGGACGTAACGGAATATTTTTCCCTTAAAGTTAGGGGTCAAAAAAATTTTCTAAGGCGCCTCTTCATCGGTCGGCGCCTCCGTGCAGGCACGGCCAGCACGCCCGGCCGGAACGGCCCTGATTATCGTTGCTGTCTAGTATAATGTAATATTTGAACGGCCCCTAAGGTGTTAAAGGGAGGGTTAAATATGAATAGAGAAAAACGGAGTTGGTTTAAAAGTAAAAAGTTCTTCTAAAGTAGACTCGGAACTATTTTCTTTCTGAGAAATGAACTTACGGGCTTGAGTAGCAAGTTCGTGGTCCTGGTGTCTCTCCCCAAGCGACAAAATGTCGTCCGCGTTCAAAGTGGATATGTTGGCCAACAGAAAGTCTGAGCACACTCTCTTGAGGGAGGGTACGCTGTACTTGTCGGCCGCGTAGAAAAGTTTGAGGGCGATGTCACTCCGTAGATCGCCGGCTTTGCCGGTGTAGAGGAAGGCAAGGAAGCGGGAGACCGTGGGGGCGTCCAAATCATATATGTCCACTTCGCCAGACGCTGCCTCCCTCATGCCGCTGGAGAGCATTGCCTTGAAGACAGGTGAGCGAACAGCCAGGATGGCCCTGTGGACCGGAAACGTGACGTCATCGCAGTTGATTTTAAAGTCCGCGAAGGCCTCGTCGAGGTAGAGGCTCTTGAAATGCTCGGCGAGAACGTCCACCGGCGTCACAGGTCGTATGGCGGCTTCTTCTGCTTTCGACGTTGCGGAATGCGAGATGATTAATCGTCCATACTCCGAAGGAACGATCACCAAATGCAAAACAACGGCAGAAAAGCCCTTGACGTCGTCTCTCGTCAGCGAATCGAAGAGCTTGCATTTCGTGTCTTCCGATGTCTCATGCACTTTTTGCTCCGACCTGACCACGACAGATCCATCATCAGCCACGAACGACAGACGACAGTGGACCTTGTGCGGAGAGTATCGCCGAGAGAAGTACCCATGACGCAAATGACGCAACGCGAATTCTATTTTTGAATCGGTATCGGGGCCGGCCGAAACCGTTAGTACCGTATGGGGTTCCATGGTGCATTTGTGTTTGAACGGCTTTCCGTCCTCTAGCAGCTTCGACAGGGACACGTTCAGGGATTTCCTCACGAGATGTACCTCCGCGTGCATCTCGTGGACTTGGCGTTCCTTGCTGCGAAGTCTGAGACGGAGGGTGAGCCTGTCCTCATCTGGGAACGCCTTGAGTCGGGCCAACACCTCTTCGAGTCTGGGCCCGAACAGTACTTGAGAAACTTCCGTGCTCCACGGGTATGCTTCTCCAACGTGCGCGTCGTCTTTGGTGAACGCTCGCCTCGTGCCTATCCGGGAGCCGTCCGGGAGTAGGAAGCACAGGTCGCCGGATAGCTCGATATCGGGATCTTCGACGATGCTCGACAATCGAACTGCCAGGCCACCCCCAGCTTCTACGCTGAGGGACATTTTACCGTTCGTTGATCCGAATAACTCCCTGTCTACGGACGAGAAGTGACCGTCCCAATAGCTGAAATTTTCGATGTGTAAAATCACGAGTCCGGTTGCTTCCATTCTGTTGCAGTCCTTATTCGAACGATGCACGGTAATCCTACGACAACAGGCGAGCGAATGCACGAAAAGCAGCGTCAAACTGCTGAGCCACGTGTTTTCTAGACTAAAATTTGCCTTTCTTCTCTAGGCGGTCAAACTGGTAATCCTAGTAGGGGAGCGGGGAAATCCAAGTTCGAGTAGGGGTGCGGGAAAGCAGGGTAGCTGGCTTGGCTACTTTAGCACCCCAACTCCTTCGAAGGAAAGGGAAGGGAGCAGGGCCGGCCCTAGACATTTTGGCGCTCCGGGCAAAACCTTAATTTTGCGCCCCTCCCTCTCCGTTTTTTTTACCTTCCTACCCTCTTGAGAACAAAGTCACATATTCCCCCTTGTGGGGTCTAATAGACCCCATGCGTAAAACATGCCAATGGCTCTATTTTTAAGGGTAAAAATATCTTAAAATGCAAGGAACTATCATTAATACCTCATAAAAGATTTTTTCAGAATAATTTGTCTAATTTTTGCTCTATTTTTATCGTTTCTTGTCCTTTTAAGGCGTTATTTGGTTTCTTTTCATACACGTTTCTTTTCAACTCTAGAATAATTAAATTAGAGAAATTAACTATAATTCAGTTGGTTTATTTGAAATGTTTTTTTATTGCACTTCTTGAAATGTATTATCTGATACACCCGAACTTGCACCGGAAGCATTTATTAGTTAATTTTTAAAGATTTATGGAGTTGCGTATCTTAATTTTCTTGCATTAGCAGCTACCTATCATCCTACATTAATTTATTTAGTATTTTAAAACATATTAAATGTGGATTTACCTTTTTATAATTCAGAAAATGAAACAAAAATGATTGGTTCAAAAATATTAGCGAAGTAAGTTTTTCGCTTGTGAAACTTAGTTTTTAAAGCAAATTTAGCTTTTTCTTTTAAAAATTCATCGAAATCGCATTCTGAATTTCTGTAAATACTCTTGAATCATAGGAAATATTCTTTTTTTTTCCAAGAAAACTGAATATTTTTTTTTACAAAGCACTATATTTATACATTTTTTAAATAATTTACTCCACTGGAAATCACGGTGCCAGCTGTCTGAGGATTTTTTTTTTGCTTCCACTATCAATTCCTCAAAAGAATTATATAAACAGCTTACATTTCTCAGAATATGAAACAAAATGTCAATATATAAGGAGCGATTCAAAGCGTTTTAACCAAATCTTCTTCTTTTTAATAAAAAAAAATGAAAATACTGGCATATAACCTTCTGAGAAATCCATACACATCTTAAAGTAAAAACTCTAATTTACATATATTAAAAGAAACATATAAAATATTGTGTTTTATTTCTTATTTATTTAATCTTTCGTATTTATCAATCATCAGATAACAAGACAAGCAATTTAGCACTTAAGGCAAAATAACAAAAATTAAAATGTAGCAATGCTAACTGAACTAATATACCATATTATAAATAAATTCTAACTAACCGAAGTAATTAAAATGCCTTTTTTCTAACTTTTCTTTCGGCAAACTCACGAACCAGTGATTTCAAGTAAAATAATTGATAATTACAAAGTTGAAACAATACTAATGAGATTTCTTTCGCTTGATGTATGTATACGATAAAGAGAAAACATAAAATAGAGAACTAAAGCAGGCACGGATTAAGAAACTTTTCAATGGGGGCGGTCCGATTTTTTTAGGGTAATTTTAATTTTATGATTATTCTGCATGTTGAAAGTTAATTTAAGGATTAAATTGTTAAAGCATTAAATAACTACTCAAACCCTTTTAAGCATTCGTATCTCCTGTTGACTTTATGAGAGCATTATGTTTTAAAATTCTTCCACATACATAATAATAATTTATTTACAACAAAAAACTTTCCTGTAATGCAATTATTTTCAGTAATTCTTTGTTTGATATTAAAAATCTCAAGTTCAAACCATAAATTTCTATTTGCTTTCTTGCAAACAAGAAATTACTCCAATATTTTTTTTAATTTTCCAGCTAAATATTGGACATAATATTTGAACTACAAAAAGTGAACACTTTCTCCTAAAACAAGCATTTAAAGCCAAGGATATTGATACGCGATCGCGAACCGTCCGTCAAGTTGTTTTTTTTTGCCCGCGTCCGAGCCGTCAAAATGCCAACTTTACAGGCAAACCTCCGAAAGCATGCATGAAAATTCGGGATTTTTCATAGAAATTCCGGACCGTTATAAGATTTCCGGACTTAAACATAATCCGTCGACACCCTGAAATCTTTTTAAAGCCTTTTAGAAATTAAAATTCTAGGATATTCCAGGCTTTTAGTACAAAAGTTCGCGCTTTTGTAAGGACATTCCAGGCTTTGAAAATCATGTAAGAAATTCTGACTTTCGAGGATTTCCAAGGCCCCGTGCGCACCCTACCGAGGGTTCGCTGGGTTTCGTTATTTTCTTTGCTTAAGATTTTGCTGTTTAGCCAAAAATTTCAAGGATTTTCAATGATCTTAGGGTAAAATACGTTTTTTCAAGGATTTTCAAGGCCTTAAATTCAAAAATTTGAAAATTCCAAGGACTTTTAAGGTTTTCAAGGCAACGTACGAACCCTGGGAGAAAAGGATAGAGTGAAGGAGGAAAACTTTTTTTCTCCGTGGAAAAAAGATACTTTGAGGAAAATAGTTGAAAAAGCGAAACTTAATAGAAAAAGTCACAAAAAACGCGATTCCGCGGAAAATTAGCATTGGGTTCACTAAATGTCATTTACAATATTAGATTCATAAAGTTATACTTGATTTTAAAAATTTGTGATCATTGATGACAAATCTAAAATTGGATGAATTGAATAAGTAGCAAAGCGCTTAAATATCTAAAAACATGTGAATAAACCGAAGTATGTAAAATACACCGAAGTATAAATCGATCAAAAATCCCTTGAAACGTGTAATATTTGAAACATAACTCTTCAAAATAATAATTATAAAATAAATGTAATAAAAAGAAACTTCCACACCTAGTCATAATTTTAAGTACATGAAACAAACATTCTTTTAAAAGAGTTGAGTATAAACTTACATTTTTCTCCTTGCGTATAGAAAAATATATAGGCAAACGAAACGCTTGAAGTTCTCCAACAGCAATGACAATTTTCATTTGAGACCCAAAGCACAGAAATCCTCTCATTAAGCAGTGACCACTGGTGTTTGAGAAGCACCAATCATGTGAATATTTTCACTAGAAGCCTAGAAGGGGGGGGGCGATATCCCCAACCGAGAACTTCCTGCATTTCTTGCCCCCCCCCCTCTCTCTCTCTCAGTTCCTCAGAGGAAACAGGGAAGAAACCCTAAAACAACATAGGGGACGGGAGTGCAGATAAACAAACGACAGAACGACTGTCCGGTTATCTTGTTTGAATGACCTCTTCAAGGTGACAGCCAAGGTTAAAGGGGGCATGTTTGCATTTATCGCTCAAAATTATGAACTTGCTCCAATCTTTTTTTGAAAATTTATTTTCATTTCCCATGATTTTGGCGCCCCTAGATTATTGCGCTGCGGGCGGCCGCCCGGAGCGCCCTGCCCTGCGGCCGGCCCTGAAGGGAGGTGGAGTAGTTCTTGGCGAGAAGTGAAGTAACCAGTTTGTCGCTCTCTACATACCTATCCAACCCCAGGGAGAAGAATGGCTTTCCCCGTTTGGGTTTACCATTACCGCCTAGCCGGGGCAGACAGACAATCAGTTTGGCTCTCTTTATATACCTCCAGAGTGAATTGAATGGCTTCGCTCTTCGCTTGTTTGGGGTTACCACTAACCGAGGAAAGAGACTAGATTAGTTATTGAGGAACGAAATCGATTATTTTTGGTATATCGAGTTGTTTTGGTAACTGAAGCGCTAACATCGATTCTCGAATCGAAAAACAAAAAGTGGATGCTCTGAAATCGATTCTTGGAAATCGTTCTAATCATCTCCAAGTCAAAACTAATAGCGAAAAACTTTACGGGAAGTTCAAAAAAAAAAAACCCGAGCTATCCTCTGTGTGAATAATCTGGAATGGAATATTCGTGGTGTTTGAATAGGCAGCGCATGGGCGTACCCAGGTTTCATGTTAGGGGGGGGGCAAGGATACTTACCTTTGTTCTTGATGTTGCGAATACTAGTGACTAGGAGTTGACTTAACATTATTTCCCAGCCCCCCCATACCTAGAGATGCAAAATTCCCGCAGTTTTTGAAACATGGGAAAAAACCCGGGAATTTTGGGGAATAAACCCGGAATATTGGGAATTTTGAGGAAGTTTTGAATATAAACAAAGACGGTCATCTTTAGGCTTAAGGTTAAAATTTTCATTTCAAGATTTCTCGTATCTAAGAGTTATTTCGTTATTTTAAACTATTTTTTTCTTAAAACTTGTTATTTTTAACTTATTAATGTATTTATTTTAACTTTAGTTCAAGCAGTTCGAACCGAACATAAAATCGAATCATTCATGTCCATCACTGAAGTTTAAAATAAATTTTAGTCATCATATTAAGCATAATTTTGATATTTTACTACCCGTATCTTAAAATTTGCTAACTCCCGGGAATTTATAATACTCCACATTGAAGAGAAAATCCACATAAAAAAGATTTCTTAAGCGAGTTCAGATGTTTTTTCCTTCTCCCGTGTCAAAGGTCAAAATTCCCGAAAACTCCCGGAAATTTCCAAAATTCCCTTCCCAAAAAACCCGGTTTATTCCCGGGTTTAAACCGGATTTTTTCCAGCCTTTGCAACACTACCATACCCCATGACGAGTACTTTTACACGCTAAACTTTAGGGTACTTATACAAAGGATTTGAACTTTTGCACTCCTAACATAAAAAATATGGGTAATGAAAGTGAGCTTAAAAATGGGGGGGTGGTCCTCACCCAGAATTTTTTTTAAAATTCGCCCTTTCAAATTAGTGTTTTAGCTCATTTGAGACTCTTTGGGCCGAACAGAACCGCTTCTTGTAAGCCACAGTTTTCAAGGAAAATTATGTACAAAGTTTTTCAAAAAAATTTAACAAACTGAGAATTTAGGGGGGGGGCAGCTGCCCTTCCCTACCCCCCTCTGGCTACGCCCATGGACAGGGGAGATTTTTCGCTTATCGGGGAAGTGACCATCCCCCGGGGGTTCATGGAAAATTCTTAAGCCGTGAATACACTGATCTATGCGCTTCAGGCATTCACTTTCTCTGCAATAGCTCAGGATTATTGGACGAGACGGGTCTCGTGGTTTGGCGTAAATTTTAGGTTGGCGATGTCAATACATTTTAGACATAGACATAGAAAAAAGTTTATTGTATTGGGCTTTACCCGTTTACAAATAACACAAATAGTTTTATATGCCATGAACTTTGAATAGAAAAAAAAGAGATTTAACATATTTAAATAAGTTTTTACAAATCACTGTAATACAAGTCAAGACAGTACAAACCGAAGTGCAGTAACAAAATATGAACTAAAATAAATCAACTGAAATCCTCTCCAATTTCCCGGCGAAGCTTAAAAACGGAAGTCAGGAAGCATAGAATATTGAAATAGTTAACGTTAGGCTCATTCAAGACAAAGGTAAAATTTTTTGTGTATGATAAATATTTGTTTCGATAATAGCTATAAATAGGACATGTGTTAAATATATGGTTCCATGTGTCAAAATCATCGGTGTTACAAAAGGAACATTTGTTATTAAAATAAACTTCAAATATTTGACCCTTGTAGAAGATTTTATTCTGGTTTAAACGTAATTGGAAAATAATTCTTTTTACATAAATATCGGAGCCGGATAGCAAATAGTTTTCAGGGGTGGGACAATTCTTTATAAATTTATAGTGGGGAAGTAGGCATTGATCGCGACAGGTTTGTAACATAGTAGGTAGATAATAGGAAGCCAGGTCAGGATTTTGAGATGTCCAAATAAAGCTAAATCCCAGGTTTTCAATGATTTTTTTGACTGATAAAGCCCAGTTATACTCAGGATTTGAGGAGAACATCGTGTTGGAAAATAACTTTTGGTAGCATATTTTAGTATATCTATCATCAGGTAACTGAAGAATTCTTATTCAATACTTCAACAACAATTTTACCAATGTAACTGCAATTGGTGTCTGACCTAGTTCTAATCTTAGGATATAGCCTGGTGTGTTTCTAGAGAGAGTAAATAATTTTTTTACAAAAACACAGAAACATTTTTCCAATTCGAAAATGTTGTTTGCGGACCAAATTGGGGAGCCATAAGTAAAAACAGATTGAATTAGTGATTCGAATAATTTAAACCATGATTTAATCGAGTTGGTTCGAGATCCAGTGAAAATAGACCATGACGCGCCGATTGCAGCAATAGCTTTTGAAGTAAAATATCTTTTGGCCAGATTAAATGTGATGTCAATACATTTTATTGAAGCTTGAAGCCATTTGGCCCTAAATCCAACTTAATTTTATTTTAGATTAATATAAGATATTTTTAGTTATTTTTAAGCATATATTTTTCGTTTATTTTCCAACTTGCTAACCCCGGCCGCGTATATCCAAACCCTCAAGCTTGCAACGCAGGGCCGTATCCAAGGGGGGGGGTTAGGGGTTCAACCCCCCCCCCGAAATTTTGACATCAATTTTTATACAGCTATTTTTCTTAAAAAATATGTCTCACAAGGAGCGATCCTCTTCGGGTATAACTCAAAGGGTCTCAAAAGGAGTCAAAACCCTACTTTTAAGGGTAAAATTTCCAAAATTTTTCTGGGGGAGGACCCCCAAACCCCCTCGAAATTTTGAAATCTATTAAGTACGATTTTTCCTTCAAACTTGTGGGATTTACGTAGTGGTCCTCTTTGATGTAACCTAAAGTGTCTCAAAATGAGTTAAAATGTCACTTTTAGGGGAAAAATTCAAAAATTTTTCTGGAGTAGGAACCCAAAAACCCCCTCAACATTTTGCCATTTATTACAATATACCTTCTTTTTACCTTGAAAATTCGGCCGCTTACAATAAGTGGTGCTCTTTGAGTGTAATCTAAGGGGTCTCAAAATGAGCTAAAACACTCTTTTGAGGGGGCAAATTTCCAAAAATTTTCTGGGGGAGGCCCCACAGACCCCCCCCCCCTTTTACTTGGAATTCATACTGTTTGTACAATTTTGAAATTTAGTGCATCAAAATTTCAATCCAGTGTTGTAATCTAAAACTTAACGAAAAATGTATCCGTAAGGAGGTACCTCAGAAAATATTTGAGTCAAACCCCCCCCCCGAAACAAAAGTCTGGTTACGGCCCTGTTGCAACGCATTTAATCTCTCTATATATAATGAAGGTGTCCCTGGGTTCCTGCCTGGGTTCCTGGGTTCCTGCCTGCCTGGGTTTGTCCGGAACAGATTTGGCTCAATTTCTCCAAAACTACCCGTCCGAATCTAACCAAACTTGGTACACATACGTATGGGGACGGGGGAAAGACAATGACATCATTTCCAAATTTCTAAAACCACCCCTTCACCCCCTTTTAGGCCTTTTTGTAAAAATCGCCTTACTTCTCCACTAAAGAAGATCTGTTTAACTCGCATTGTTGCAAATAATACAACAAAAACAATTTTAAACATAAAACAAAGTATTTAAAGATAAAACTTGGCTAAAATTGTTTTAAATGTTTTAAAAAGGTTATTAATAATTTAAAAAATTAAAAACATCCCTTATAAAAAACTTTATAACAGTATTTTCTTATTGAAAACTTCATTTTCCATGAAACTTTAAGTTGAAATAGAAAGTTTTAAGAATTAGATTGGTTAAAGTAAAGATAGAGCATTCGCACATGACGTCACAGGCTTGTGACGTCAGAGGCTTGGATGACAGACAGTATGATGGAAAACTATAGGATGCACATCGTTTATTTGTTTACTTTTGATGTGAATTTTGAAAAATAAGGATGTTTTATGTTTTTCTCCAAAGTTTACTTTAAAGTAACCTTTATTTACTATAAAATGGCATCTCTGCATAATTTAAGTCATTCAATAACACTACATTTTATATTTAGCAGTGTTCTAATTGCTGAAACCATTTCTGCCAGTGTTCTAATTGCAAGTACCGTTCGCAATGCTACTAACATATTTTAAAATTCTTAAGTATTTATTAATTATTCAATATTTAGTTTCAGTAGCATATTATAAGTATTTTACAGATGTATCGGACTCGCATATTGTTCTAACAAATGTAAACAAAAACATGTCACCTCGTAATAAGTCTTTTTCTAAATTTAGCTTACCACTAAAACACAAAAACATATGCACTTACCTTCAATAACTATTATTCTTTCGTTTCGGTCTTTAACCGAGCCTAAAGAATCTTTTTAAATGAACTATTCTTATAAAAACTAAATGCAGCGCGTATTCTCTATGGGAACCTAATGTTAAAGAAAAGTTGTCTATCCTCCAAGCCAGCTTGATCACGTGATCGGAGACACGTGATTGAAAATGCTCTATTACATCATGCAGTTTTTTTAGAAAGTTGATGATAGAAACACTAGATCAATTTGTTATTTAACCTTATAATTTGTTTCTTTGGTGTAGTTTAACGGGATTTTTTTTTTCAATTTAAACAGGGGGTATTTACAAATTTTGGGATTTCAAAAGTCTGTAATAATTTTAATGGATTTTTTTTCACTTAGAATGGATAATTGGGTAACTGTCGTAATTAAATGTGCAACACCGGAACTGGATGGTTAGGTTAGATTTACACAGTTGGAACCGGGAGGGAAAAGGCACCGGGATATGAAAAAATACTGGGAACACCGGGATATGAAAAAATACTGGGAACACCGGGATATGAAAAACTACCAGGATGATTGGTAATTATGGTTACAGAAAATTAGGCATGTAACTTGAGAAAATTTTAATAAATTGATACACTCCACCCGTGCAAGGCCGGGCATATCAGCTAGTTTTAAATAAAAAAAAAACTTTTTTTCCCATCTATCTATCTATCTATCTATCTATCTATCTATCTATCTCTATATAACTAAAAACGTTTGTGGCTGTGTATGTATGTGTAAGATCTCCTCCCAAAATACGCCGCAGGCGTACACAAAACTCGGTATATAGACGTATCTCGAGGCGGGAACGACGACCATCAACTTTTCCAAGTTCGAAAATCGAATATTTACGAGTAATTAACCAATTTATGGCCAAAAACGCTTATTTCTCCATTTCTCTACTAGAGTAGACCTGCTTGACTCACTATTGTTAATAAGATGAAAACCTCAAAAATTAAATACTTTAATAGGAAAAACTCGATAATTGTCTTTTTAAAACTTTTATCAGTTATAAAAACACCCAAATAAATTAAAATAATTAATTTCCAAACATTATTTTCCTTTATTTTTAGAATTTTTGTTTAAAATAAATATATTTAAGGAAAAGCAAATTGAAAATAGTCTTCATGGGAAAACAGAGTTGAAAATAATACACGGCTCACTAGACTTATACATTTACTAGATTTTATTAGATAGTAGTTTTTAAAGAGGTTAGTTACCAAATGAACAATTACTTTTTAATGTGATTTATCATTTTTTATTTATTTTGTTGCGGGAAGAAAAAAGACGTCGGGAACACCCGGATGAAAAAGGCACCAAAAAAACTTAGATGATTAAGTTACCGGGACCAACAGGATGAAAAATTACCGGGATGAAAAGCTACCGGGAACACCGGGATTAAAAGTTATCGGGAACACTGGAATATAAAAATTACCGGTAACATCGAGATAGGAAAAATTACCGGGAACACCGGGATGATTGGTAATGTTTGATACAGAAAATTAGATTTTTATCTTGAAAGAACTTAAAAAAAAATTAGTACACTCCACCCGTGCAAGGCCGGGCATATCAGCTAGTATATAACTAAAACCGTTTGTGGCTGTGTGGGTATGTGTTACATCTCCTCCCAAATTACGCCGCAGGCGTACACAAAACTCGGTATATAGACGTATTCTGAGGCAAGGATTATCAACACGAACTTTTCCAAGTTCGAAAATCGAATATTTACGAGTAATTAACGATTTTATGGTCAAAAACGCTTATTTCTCCATTTCTCTACTAGAGTAGATCCGCTTGACTCACTATTGTAGTAAATGAGATTAAACCATGAAAATTACATCTCCTCTCAAACTACGCCGCAGGCGTGGACAAAACTCGGTATATAGACGTATCTAGAGACGCGGATTATAAATACAAAGTTTTCCAAGTTCGAAAATCAAATATTAACCTTTAATTAACGTTTTTTTATGCTAAAAATGCTAATTTTTCTACTAGAGTAGATCTGCTTGACTCACTATTGTTAATGCTTATTTTTCTACAAAAGTAGATCTGCTTGACTCACTATTGTTAACAAGATGAAAACCTTAAAATTAAATATTTTACTAGGGGAAACTATATAAATGTGCAACATAGGAACTGGATGGGTTTGGGTAAATATAAACAGTTGGAACCGGGATAAAAAAAGACACCGGGAACACTAACAAGAAAAAAGACACCGGGAACGCCGGGATATTAAAAATTACCGTGAGTACCGGAACATGAAAAATTACAGGGAACACCGGGATAAGAAAAACTACCGGGAACACCGGGATATTAAAAACTACCGGGAACATCGGGATGATTGGTAATTGAGGTTACAGAAAAATTAGACATGTAACTTGAGAAATCTTAAAAAAAAAAAATTGATACACTACACCCGTGCAAGGCCGGGCATATCAGCTAGTATATTACTAAAACCTTTTGTGGCTATGTATGTGTGTGGGTATGTGTTACATCTCCTCTCAATATACGCCGCAGGCGTACACAAAACTTGGTATATAGACGTATTCTAAGGCGAGGATTATCAACACGAACTTTTCCAAGTTCGAAAATCGAATATTTACGAGTAATTAACGGTTTTATGGTCAAAAACGCTTATTTCTCCATTTCTCTACCAGAGTAAACCTGCTTGACTCACTATTGTTATAAATGAAATTAAAACCTCAAAATTGCATCTCCTCTCAAAATACGCCGAAGGCGTGGATAAAACTCGGTATATAGACGTATCTGGAGACGAGGATTATCAACAGAAAGTTTTCAAAGTTCGAAAATCGAATATATACCTGCAATTAACATTTTTATGGTTAAAAATGCTTTATTTTCTACAAGAGTAGATCTGCTTGACTCACTATTGTTAATGCTTATTTTTCTACTACACAAAACTCGGTATATAGACGAATTCTGAGGCGAGGATTATCAACACGAACTTTTCCAAGTTCGAAAATCGAATATTTACGAGTAATTAACGATTTTATGGTCAAAAACGCTTATTTCTCCATTTCTCTACTAGAGTAGATCCGCTTGACTCACTATTGTAGCAAATGAGATTAAAACATGAAAATAACATCTCCTCTTAAACTACGCCGCAGGCGTAGACAAAACTCGGTATATAGACGTATCTAGAGACGTGGAATATAAATACAAAGTTTTCCAAGTTCGAAAATCGAATATTAACCTGTAATTAACATTTTTATGGCTAAAAGTGCTTATTTTTCTACAAGAGTAGATCTGTTTGACTCACTATTGTTAATGCTTATTTTTATACTAGAGTAGATCTGCTTGACTCACCATTGTTAATGAGATGAAAACCTTAAAATTAAATATTTTACTAGGGGAAACTATAAATGTGCAACGTAGGAACTGGATGAGTTTGGTTAAATATGAACAGTTGGAACCGGAATGAAAAAGGCACCGGGAACACCAACATGAAAAAAGACACCGGGAACGCCGGGATATTAAAAATTACCGATAACACCGGGATACGAAAAACTACCGGGAACACAGGGATTTGAAAAACTACCGAGAACATCGGGATGATTGGTAATTGTGGTTACAGAAAAATTAGACATGTAACTTGAGAAAACTTTTAAAAAATAAATTGATACTCTACACCCGTGCAAGGCCGGGCATATCAGCTAGTATATAACTAAAACTGTTTGTGGGTAAGTGGGTATGTATTACATCTCCTCCCAAAATACGCCGCAGGCGTACACAAAACTCGATATATAGACGTATTCTGAGGCGAGGATTATCAACACGAACTTTTCCAAGTTCGAAAATCGAATATTTACGAGCAATTAACGATTTTATGGTCAAAAACGCTTATTTCTCCATTTCTCTACCAGAGTAGATCCGCTTGACTCACTATTTTGTAACAAATGAGATTATTAAAACGTCAAAATTGCATCTCTTCTCAAACTTCGCCGCAGGCGTGGACAAAACTCGGTATATAGGCGTATCTAGAGACGTGGATTATGAATACAAAGTTTTTCAAGTTCGAAAATCGAATATTAACCTGTAATTAACATTTTTATGGCTAAAAATGCTTATTTTTCAACCAGAGTAGATCTGCTTGACTCACTATAGAGCATTTTCAATCACATGACTCTGCCTAACAACGGCCTTAGCAACGTTGTTTATTCGCCAAGTGACGTCATGTGCGAATGTTGCTATTGGATACTTCTATGTCCCGCCCCTAACAACAGCCTTAGCAACGTTGATTTTGTCCTCCAAGTGACGTCATGTGCGAATGCTCTATTGTTAATGAGATGAAAACCTTAAAATTAAATATTTTACTAGGGGAAACTGTAAATGTGCAACGTAGGAACTGGATGGGTTTGGGTAAATATAAACAGTTGGAACCGGCATGAAAAAGGCGCCGGGAACACCAACATAAAAAAAGACACCGGGAACGCCGGGGTATTAAAAATTATCGGGAATACCGGGATAAGAAAATTACCGGGAACATCGGGATATGAAAAACTACCGGGAAAATCGGTATTATAGGTAATTGAGGTTACAGAAAAATTAGACATGTAACCTGAGAAAACTTTTAAAAAATAAATTGATACACTACACCCGTGCAAGGCCGGGCATATCAGCTAGTATATAACTAAAACCTTTTGTGGCTATGTGTGTATGTATGTGTTACATCTCCTCCCAAAATACGCCGCAGGCGTACACAAAACTCGGTATATAGACGTATTCTGAGGCGAGGATTATCAACACGAACTTTTCCAAGTTCGAAAATCGAATATTTACGAGTAATTAACTATTTTATAGTCAAAAACGCTTATTTCTCCATTTCTCTACCAGAGTAAATCCGCTTGACTCACTATTGTAACAAATGAGATAAAAACCTCAAAATTACATCTCCTCTCAAACTACGCCGCAGGCGTGGACAAAACTCGGTATATAGACGTATCTAGAGACGTGGATTATAAATACAAAGTTTTCCAAGTTCGAAAATCGAATATTAACCTGTAATTACCATTTTTATGGCTAAAAATGGTTGTTTTTCTACTAGAGTAGATCTGCTTGACTCACTATTGTTAATGCTTATTTTTCTACTAGAGTAGATCTGCTTGACTCACTATTGTTAATGAGATGAAAACCTTAAAATTAAATATTTTACTAGGGGAAACTATAAATGTGCAACATAGGAACTGGATGGGTTTGAGTAAATATAAACAGTTGGAACCGGGATGAAAAAGGCGCCGGGAACACCAACATGAAAAAAGGCACCGGGAACGCCGGGATATTAAAAATTACCGGGAATACCGGAACATTAAAAATTACCGGGAACACCGGGATATGAAAAACTACCGGGAATATCGGGATGATTGTTAATTGTGGTTACAGAAAAAATAGACTTGTAACTTGAGAAAACTTTAAAAAATAGATTGATACCCTACACCCGTGCAAGGCCGGGCATATCAGCTAGTATATAACTAAAACCGTTTGTGACTATGTGTGTATGTATGTGTTACATCTCCTCCCAAAATACGCCGCAGGCGTACACAAAACTCGGTATATAGACGTATTCTGAGGCGAGGATTATCAACACGAACTTTTCCAAGTTCGAAAATCGAATATTTACGAGTAATTAACGATTTTATGGTCAAAAACGCTTATTTCTCCATTTCTCTACTAGAGTAGACCCGCTTGACTCACTATTGTAACAAATGAGATTAAAACATGAAAACTACATCTCCTCTCAAACTACGTCGCAGGCGTGGACAAAACTCGGTATATAGACGTATCTAGAGACGTGGATTATAAATTCAAGGTTTTCCAAGTTCGAAAATCGAATATTAACCTGTAATTTAACATTTTTATGGTTAAAAAGGCTTATTTTTCTACAACAGTAGATCTGCTTGACTCACTATTGTTAATGCTTATTTTTCTACTAGAGTATATCTGCTTGACTCACTATTGTTAATGAGATGAATAGAGACCCTATATATAGAGAGACTGGACAATGAACTTTTCGCCGCCATTTTAGTTACAAAATGCATGGATCTCCATAGACTGTAATGCTAATTCATCCGCCTAAAACTCTTTTTATTGAACAAAAATCAAAGCGAAAACTATATCAAAAATTTCAACAATTCATTCTGAACACGAATTGATGTTCTTTTTTTTGTTATTAATTATTTTTATCTTAGAAAAAGCATTTTAAAAAATCAAAGTGAGTGTGAATGATTGTTGGGTTGCCACAGGCAACATTTGGCACGCTATCGCTCTTTTCGAGGAGAAATGTTATGGACTAGTAGCCAGGAAACTAGTCTCAATTCCTAGTTGTATTACTTGGTTTTTAATTTCTGATCCAAATAGATGGTTCACTAGTCTTGGTAGCCAACGGCGGATGCCAATAAAGTCGCCAACCAGTTAAACAAAAAAATATTTAGTTTTTTGAATTTATTTGGCAATATTTATGAAAGAAAGTAAACAAATAAATTTTTAATTACTTATTTGGTTACATTTTAACTCTTCTTTCGGTATTTTTCAAAACTTTTAACAGCATTTTCCACGATTTTCAAGATTTCGTAATGTTAAAGTATAGGAAAGTTGTAACTAAAATGGCGGAAATACCGATAATACCGGTGAGCCGTTGTCCAGTCTCTCTATATATAGGGTCTCTAGAGATGAAAACCTTAAAAATAAATATTTTACTAGGGAAAACTTTAAGTGTAACATAGGAACTGGATGGGTTTGGGTAAATATAAACAGTTGGAACCGGGATAAAAAGGCGCCGGGAACACCAACACGAAAAAAGACACCGGGAACGCCGGGATATTAAAAATTACTGTGAATACCGGAACATGAAAAATTACCGGGAACATCGGGATATGAAAAATTAACGGGAACACCGGGATAAGAAAAATTACCGGGAACACCGGGATAAGAAAAACTACCGGGAACATCGGGCTGATTGGTAATTGAGGTTACAGAAAAATTAGACATGTATAACTTGAGAAAACTTTTAAAAAATAAATTGATACACTACACCCGTGCAAGGCCGGGCATATCAGCTAGTACTTAATAAAACAGTTTAATATTAATTTTTTTTTTTAATATTTAACAAAATTCGTTGCACGTGTTGGGCGGCTGCCGACACAGGATTTCTTCCTTCACACCTGCAACTTTTTTCGAACAACAACAACGTTAACAATCGCACCAGGTGCACCGGGGAAAATCGAAGACACAAGGAGAGTAAGCTGGGCATTATGGAATGAAGGAAATATGGGACAGGTTGACACCACGAGCACAAAGGGGACCGGGAATTGGGTAAAAAGAAACAAAACGCAGGCGCCAAAAATCGGATAGCTGGACAATGGGGTAAAATTATGAGTTCCACACCTGGGATTGCTAGGGGGGATGAGACCCCGAAATCCATAAAGAAGGACCCAGGGGTGGAGCTATGTATACCATTGGTTAGGAAGGGGTAAATGTGGCACCCCAAGATTGGTTAGGGAGCCCGGGGACAAGACGAGGGTGTCCTTGATCCCTCAAGAGTGGCCAGAGGTAGCACCACCCAAAAGGGGGCGGTGCCATATATAAGGTCCGGCAAGGGACAAAATAGGGAGTCAGTTACATATTTTTTAGTGCCCGGAAAACTGTAATTTGAAGAGAAATCCGCCGGCCAGGGGCCGTTGCCCCTGGACCTTCAAGCGGCGTAATAAAACCGTAACAAGTAACCGAGTGCGCGTGCGTAAGTCTGAACTTCTATTTGTGTTCAAGTTTCCATGGTTGTGAACTTTGTGTTCTTCAGTGTTCGTGAACATTCAATTCGGATATTAAGTTAGCAGCACCGCATCTCATGAGCTGAGGGCTCCACAAAGGTAAATCCCTCTCCTCCTTCTCATACCATCACTCACTCAGTCTCATTTGATATTGTGATTATTATGTGAAAATGCCTAAACGTTAAAAATATTAGGAAAGTGTTTATTGATTTCATTATGCTTTATCCTGGAATTTAAATTTACGAAGATTATTGATAATGAATAGAATTTGGAATAATATTGTGTGCATGCAAAGAATTATTGATTAAGTTAGAGATGTGAATATCAGTGTAATTGTTATTAGATAATTTGATAAAAAAAAAAATAAATTGTATATATGTAAATAATACTCTGTCCTATTGTTCTTCTTCCATAAACTTCTCAAACTGTCTCTGGGGTACTACCCTTTCGATCACTAATATGGCCAAAATTAAATTAAAACGGTAATTTCAACAATCCTAAAAAACCCGGTTCAGCCCCATCGAACAAGTGGCGCCGTGTCCACTCACGAACGTAACTGGAATATACAAATTGTTTTATGACTATTTGTGATTTCAGTTTACCAAATATATGACAGTCTCAGAGAATGTAATATGGAGAAGGACAGTAGATTTTCAATGGTATCAAGATATATTAATACGGTTTAAACAAACTTTCCTGATTATTATAAAATATTTATCAACAATCAGTGTTATCAGGCCAACTCCGTCTTTTAAAACATACCCCTAGGTGAGGAACATAAATCCTCAACCGCACACAGTTACGCGCGACTAATGAGGGGGACTGATACTTTGAGAGGAATAGGTACCCTAACTCAAAACAAGCGGCGTAGCGACACACACAAATAAGCAAGCTGGCAATGTGGATAAGCGACAAAAATGTGGCAAACTGATAGTTAATTCTGAGCAAAATATCTAAACGGACTAACCTTAACGAAACCCTATCAAGACAGATAAGTAAAATAAAATAATAGTGCAAATAATAATACTATGAACGTAAATAAATAAATGTAGTATACAATGTGAACAAAAGTAGGAAAGGTGTGTTAAAGCAGATTAGATTTGAGTGTAGTGAACATAAAACAATGTGTAAAAGTGTATAAAGTCAACATAATGATTCAAAGCTACTTACATATAATCAGTAGAAAAAAAAATCAAGCGAAATAAATCTTGAGTTGAAAAGATGATTGTAAAATAAAGTCTCTAAAAAATGGAAATACGTATCAGTCAATGACAGTAAATAATAAAAAAACGTGTAAGATGGGATAAGTAACGGTAAATTGACTGGAAATGAAATGATAATAAAAAGGAAATGTAAATAAAAAGGAAATGAAAATAAAGTTGTAAAAAAATGCTAAACTGGAAAATGGAAATAATGAAAATCTAAATAAACATAATAAGATAATAAACAACTACATAGCAGGAAAGAAATATGGAATGAAATAAAAATTAAAGTAAACCCGAAAATTGATGCTGGAAAAGAAAAATGTTAATATGAACTAACGAAAGAAAGGGAACGATACGGTAAAATTACCAAGCGGGAGAAAGCACGACGATCGGTCCTAGAAGGCGGACGATCAACCAAATAAGAAATGCTCACTCGCAAAGAAGGGAATATTCCAGATAAAAAAAGCCTGATGGTGAAAGCAGGGAGGAATCGAACCAGAAATACTAAAACGACCCCTCTGATAGGACCCCACAAAATGCCCAAAAGGTCGGCGCGGAAAATAAGTAAACCCTAAAGCGACAAATGGCGAATAAGTGATCATAAAAGGAGGGTCACAGTAAACGCGTGCCCCAGGGTTGGAAAGCAGGCAGCACCACACCAGTACGGCGTGGTCTGTCCAAATAATCCAGGATACATACAATCTTGGGAATAAGGCATAAGGAGATTGCCAAAAATTGCATAGAAAGATAGGTATATAATGAGAATGGAAAAGACGGTTTTTGTACGTAATGAAGGTATGAAGGGGAAACTGATATAAGTGTGAAGAGAAATAAATGTCAGTAGGAGGAAAATGGAAATTTAGAATTGATCGCTTACGGATTTTTGTAGTAGAAAGGGTAGCTTAAGCATGAAGGTGAATTAACAAAAGATACCATGAGAGGGAATAATAATAATGGTGATATTGAGGAAAATTTTTCGAGGTATTTTTGCATGAGTGACACAAAGATGTAGCCTTATGAGCATAAGAAAGACTTTTAGATAGGTGTATTTTGAAGAAATGAATTTTATTGTTTTATTTTTTGATGCTATGAGTAATTAGAATAATGGATATATTGTTGGGTAGAATAACGAATATAATGGCCTGAGTGACATATATACTGATTGTTTGATAGCTAATAAGAACATTTGATAAATAACATTTTAAAGCAGTGAATACTTTAAGAGATAAGTTTAGAAATACTGTGATGAACTAGCCATAGCAAAATTAGGCTTAACTTAAATTAAATAAATTTATAAATATTTTGACTGAGTGATGGATAAGGGGAGGGATTGTATTTACTTTGTATATTTACGGACAATATCATCTGATGCGCCACGCGCATCCTCTGCATTATTAGTTCTTCGGGATACAGACTGTATTTGTGAGAAACATTCCCGCGTTCGGCACTTGGGAACTCCATAATATTTCCCCTAGAGTGCGAACGGATGCTGGACACAGTGCTAGTGCAGTGACTTACGCTTTAGCCCCATGATCTCCATACATGCGTTTCAATGCAGTGGGATACCCCACAACCCACACCCATTGTAGGCCAACCAACGTAACCAGGCACTAGTTCGGGAATTTTATTTCTCCATTCAGTTGAGAGCCATACTTTCCTCTTCAATGGGGAGGAGCCCCTCCTTCCACCTTTGCTAGGGGAGAGGCGATTCTGAGCCATCGTTCCTGTTTTCTTTGAGGACCATTCCGATGGCAAACCCACCAGCCCGGAGGGTCAGATCTCTCATAACCACACGCCTCAGCGGCACTCTGATGGAAACCCGGTCATCGCTCCTTGCAGGACAATTTCGGTGCAAAACCCCCTAACCCTGAGGGGTCGGCTGTCTCTCAGCCGCACGCCAGCAAGGGACAATGCCACACGGTGTCCCAGGCCGTTGGACACTGTTCCCAACAATGGGAGAACCCCTCCCGCAGCAAAGCGAACATTGCCTAGGGCCTTTTCCGGACTCATGAGTGGCAGGAAAAGAACTTTGGACTGCACTATGGATTCAATCACTAAACGAATTTACTTACCTTCTTCTTTTATTTTATGTTGTGTTCTATATAATCTTCTTTCGTATACCCTTATTTTTCAGAAGGTGATGTTTTATATCTTTTATTATTATGTAACTAACCCTACATTATAGGTGGTGAATATTAATTGTCATTACCAGATTAATTAACTGTATTTTATATTACAGGAGGTAATTTTATTTTTGTATGTAATTTAAAGAATTAAATGTTCATTTTAAGGGGATCAGTTCATTTTGAACTTAATCTTGAGATGGGGGTGCATCGCCAGGGACGCTTGGGGATGGACAGTCATCGCAGTATACTTTTAATCCCAATTTAAAATTTTAACACTTACATTTTATTAATGAATTTTTATGTACTTAGTGTTTTTTTTGCTAATTGTGTATTTTTTACCTATTTATTTTACCATTTCCCGACTGAGTGAGGAATGGGAAGGATTGGAATATAGATGATTTAGATCAAAATTTTAAAGGAAAAAAAGTTTCTGACTGTGCCAGAACCTTTTTTTGGTGGGAGTGGGGTAAATCTTGTTGGGCGGCTGCCGACACAGGATTTCTTCCTTCACACCTGCAACTTTTTTCGAACAACAACAACGTTAACAATCGCACCAGGTGCACCGGGGAAAATCGAAGACACAAGGAGAGTAAGCTGGGCATTATGGAATGAAGGAAATATGGGACAGGTTGACACCACGAGCACAAAGGGGACCGGGAATTGGGTAAAAAGAAACAAAACGCAGGCGCCAAAAATCGGATAGCTGGACAATGGGGTAAAATTATGAGTTCCACACCTGGGATTGCTAGGGGGGATGAGACCCCGAAATCCATAAAGAAGGACCCAGGGGTGGAGCTATGTATACCATTGGTTAGGAAGGGGTAAATGTGGCACCCCAAGATTGGTTAGGGAGCCCGGGGACAAGACGAGGGTGTCCTTGATCCCTCAAGAGTGGCCAGAGGTAGCACCACCCAAAAGGGGGCGGTGCCATATATAAGGTCCGGCAAGGGACAAAATAGGGAGTCAGTTACATATTTTTTAGTGCCCGGAAAACTGTAATTTGAAGAGAAATCCGCCGGCCAGGGGCCGTTGCCCCTGGACCTTCAAGCGGCGTAATAAAACCGTAACAAGTAACCGAGTGCGCGTGCGTAAGTCTGAACTTCTATTTGTGTTCAAGTTTCCATGGTTGTGAACTTTGTGTTCTTCAGTGTTCGTGAACATTCAATTCGGATATTAAGTTAGCAGCACCGCATCTCATGAGCTGAGGGCTCCACAAAGGTAAATCCCTCTCCTCCTTCTCATACCATCACTCACTCAGTCTCATTTGATATTGTGATTATTATGTGAAAATGCCTAAACGTTAAAAATATTAGGAAAGTGTTTATTGATTTCATTATGCTTTATCCTGGAATTTAAATTTACGAAGATTATTGATAATGAATAGAATTTGGAATAATATTGTGTGCATGCAAAGAATTATTGATTAAGTTAGAGATGTGAATATCAGTGTAATTGTTATTAGATAATTTGATAAAAAAAAAAATAAATTGTATATATGTAAATAATACTCTGTCCTATTGTTCTTCTTCCATAAACTTCTCTGTTGAATTTATGGCCAGCCGGTAAAAAACAGAACAAGTTTATTGAAGACGCATAGTGAAGTACAGAACAGAGCAGAAAAAATAATCACTAACACGAAGAACACGAAGAAAACATTCAATCGGTTAAAGTTACAGTTACAGTCGGGTTAGTTACATATCCTAAATGAACAATATATTAAAGTGCGCAAATCTGTTGCTGGTTAGCATCTAAATATCTAACAGTTCCCCCTTCTTAATTAATTCCCCCTAAGTTAGAATAATTAAGTCGCTCTATAGGGTTTCTCTTCCTGGTGCTCCTCCTGCTAGGCTGAGAGTCAACAGTCCTCGACCCCGGAGGTTGTACCTTGACAGTTTCTGAACCTCGGTTCTGAAGATCAGCTGCCTTCCCATCTGGGTGATGTAAAACAGGGGTCTCGGCACCTTTTAGCTCTTGGTCAGCATTCCCCGGATCTTTCTCCTTTTCATGATCAATTGGTTCATGATCAAAATTTGGTTCTGGTCCCTCTGTGTTCGGTAGACCCATCTTTCCTTCTCCTCGGTCTGGTGGTCTGTACACATCTTTTCCTTCACTGGGGTCTGGGGGTTTCAAAGGTTCCATTAATTCTGGTGAGAAATCAGGTTCCTCGGATTCCGTGATGTCTCCACATTTTTGAAGCTGATTTATGTGCCTCTTCCACACTTGTCCCTCTACTGAAATCCAATAGACTAGACCCTCTCTTCTAACAACCTTCCCCGCTTTCCATTTCTGTGGACTAGAGTAGTTCCTTGCTAGTACTGGACTTCCTACTTCAAAATATCTCTTCTGAGGGTTTCCTTTCTCGTCAATTTCTTTCAATGACGGTCTTTTCAGCATCAATTCTGCTGGGCTAACTCCTTTTTCTTCTAAACTATCAATTTCTTCAAAAAATTTGTCCTGGATTGCATATGGAATCTGTCGAGGTGGTCGGAAAACAGGAATCGCTCCTTCCTTCAACTGCAGCTTCCCTTTAAAATTCGGGATTTTCCCCAATTCCTCTTCAAAAACCGGTTGGAACTTTTGTAAAACGTCTTGCAATGTAGTATTTTCACTTAAAACATTCATCTGTCTGATCTCGGACCAATCGATCCGTAAATTCTGAAGCCATTCTCTTCCGAGCACTGCATCCACATTAGCCGCAATCACGTATAAGTTTTCCTTTAGTTCTTGATCCTTGTACTGGATCTGCACAGTGGCGTATCCCAGAGGTGAAATTTCCTCGCCTGTGTAAGTTCGTAATCTGATGCATGTATCGTGCAAGTCTCTCTCTGGGAAAAGCGTCCTAAACTGTCTTTCTGACATTGACGTCACAGTGGCTCCCGTATCCAACTCGAAATCTACCTTCTTTCCGTCCAGCTTGCAAGCAATCGTAATTTTTGCTGGTTTCGTTCTGTTTTCCGGCAAAACCTCTTGCATCGAATTCATAAAAAAGTCTTTACTGTTAGTATCACTGTCATCCTCTTCTTCATGCGTAACCTGATTCTGCCTGCTTCTTCTGTTTTGATTCGGGGATCTGTCATTGTAACTTCTTCTAAACCCACTAAGGCATGCTCTAGCCAAATGACCAATCTTTTTGCACTTGTTGCACGTTGCATTACGGTGAACACACTGGTTGGCTAAATGAGATCTGTTACCGCATCTGTAACACTTTCGATCATCCTTTCTAGGTGAAACCTCAGTCTTACCCTGAAATTGGTTCCTTTTCACTTGATTCCCTTCAGTAGACACCTGAAAAGTTGCCTGCTGCCCTTGGATTTCTCTGCTTTCCTTCTGAGCTGTTTCCACAGCTAACGCCAAACTCACGCAATTATGGAACTTGTTGTCAGGTTCCCGGAGTTGTATAAGCCTTTCTAAAAGTCTTGTATCACGCACACCCGCAATAAATTGCTGCCTCAGGTGAACATCGACAGTAGATGCCGAACAGTGAGGGCAACAAAAATCGCAGTCCTTGCTTAACTTCTTCAGATCGGCCACAAAACTTGAAATGCATTCACCCTCTCCTTGGACTCTTTTTGAGAAACGATTCTGCTCCGCAATCGCACTTGGCTTCGGTGATAGGTATTCGGTTAAAACTTTGATCAGATCATCGTATGGCAATTCACTGGGCTCCTTGGGACTTGTGAGGTTACACAGTAGCTGTAGGGATTTTGTACCCAAAGTATGCAATAAAAGCTCACGTTGCTTCTTCTTGCAATCTTCAGTGACTCCACTCAGACCCTGTAATCCAAAATAATTTTCAAGTCTCTTGACGTAGATACTAAATGACTCCGCTTCATCATTGAAGTTTTCAAATTGTAGAACTGGTCCTGCGCTTCCACTCTGCAACGTAGATTTAAGCATTTCGCATAACTGCTGCAAGATTGCTTCGGCCATAATTCAAAAATAAACCCGTCGCCAGTGTTGAATTTATGGCCAGCCGGTAAAAAACAGAACAAGTTTATTGAAGACGCATAGTGAAGTACAGAACAGAGCAGAAAAAATAATCACTAACACGTAGAACACGAAGAAAACATTCAATCGGTTAAAGTTACAGTTACAGTCGGGTTAGTTACATATCCTAAATGAACAATATATTAAAGTGCGCAAATCTGTTGCTGGTTAGCATCTAAATATCTAACATTCTCAAACTGTCTCTGGGGTACTACCCTTTCGATCACTAATATGGCCAAAATTAAATTAAAACGGTAATTTCAACAATCCTAAAAAACCCGGTTCAGCCCCATCGAACAAGTGGCGCCGTGTCCACTCACGAACGTAACTGGAATATACAAATTGTTTTATGACTATTTGTGATTTCAGTTTACCAAATATATGACAGTCTCAGAGAATGTAATATGGAGAAGGACAGTAGATTTTCAATGGTATCAAGATATATTAATACGGTTTAAACAAACTTTCCTGATTATTATAAAATATTTATCAACAATCAGTGTTATCAGGCCAACTCCGTCTTTTAAAACATACCCCTAGGTGAGGAACATAAATCCTCAACCGCACACAGTTACGCGCGACTAATGAGGGGGACTGATACTTTGAGAGGAATAGGTACCCTAACTCAAAACAAGCGGCGTAGCGACACACACAAATAAGCAAGCTAGCAATGTGGATAAGCGACAAAAATGTGGCAAACTGATAGTTAATTCTGAGCAAAATATCTAAACGGACTAACCTTAACGAAACCCTATCAAGACAGATAAGTAAAATAAAATAATAGTGCAAATAATAATACTATGAACGTAAATAAATAAATGTAGTATACAATGTGAACAAAAGTAGGAAAGGTGTGTTAAAGCAGATTAGATTTGAGTGTAGTGAACATAAAACAATGTGTAAAAGTGTATAAAGTCAACATAATGATTCAAAGCTACTTACATATAATCAGTAGAAAAAAAAATCAAGCGAAATAAATCTTGAGTTGAAAAGATGATTGTAAAATAAAGTCTCTAAAAAATGGAAATACGTATCAGTCAATGACAGTAAATAATAAAAAAACGTGTAAGATGGGATAAGTAACGGTAAATTGACTGGAAATGAAATGATAATAAAAAGGAAATGTAAATAAAAAGGAAATGAAAATAAAGTTGTAAAAAAATGCTAAACTGGAAAATGGAAATAATGAAAATCTAAATAAACATAATAAGATAATAAACAACTACATAGCAGGAAAGAAATATGGAATGAAATAAAAATTAAAGTAAACCCGAAAATTGATGCTGGAAAAGAAAAATGTTAATATGAACTAACGAAAGAAAGGGAACGATACGGTAAAATTACCAAGCGGGAGAAAGCACGACGATCGGTCCTAGAAGGCGGACGATCAACCAAATAAGAAATGCTCACTCGCAAAGAAGGGAATATTCCAGATAAAAAAAGCCTGATGGTGAAAGCAGGGAGGAATCGAACCAGAAATACTAAAACGACCCCTCTGATAGGACCCCACAAAATGCCCAAAAGGTCGGCGCGGAAAATAAGTAAACCCTAAAGCGACAAATGGCGAATAAGTGATCATAAAAGGAGGGTCACAGTAAACGCGTGCCCCAGGGTTGGAAAGCAGGCAGCACCACACCAGTACGGCGTGGTCTGTCCAAATAATCCAGGATACATACAATCTTGGGAATAAGGCATAAGGAGATTGCCAAAAATTGCATAGAAAGATAGGTATATAATGAGAATGGAAAAGACGGTTTTTGTACGTAATGAAGGTATGAAGGGGAAACTGATATAAGTGTGAAGAGAAATAAATGTCAGTAGGAGGAAAATGGAAATTTAGAATTGATCGCTTACGGATTTTTGTAGTAGAAAGGGTAGCTTAAGCATGAAGGTGAATTAACAAAAGATACCATGAGAGGGAATAATAATAATGGTGATATTGAGGAAAATTTTTCGAGGTATTTTTGCATGAGTGACACAAAGATGTAGCCTTATGAGCATAAGAAAGACTTTTAGATAGGTGTATTTTGAAGAAATGAATTTTATTGTTTTATTTTTTGATGCTATGAGTAATTAGAATAATGGATATATTGTTGGGTAGAATAACGAATATAATGGCCTGAGTGACATATATACTGATTGTTTGATAGCTAATAAGAACATTTGATAAATAACATTTTAAAGCAGTGAATACTTTAAGAGATAAGTTTAGAAATACTGTGATGAACTAGCCATAGCAAAATTAGGCTTAACTTAAATTAAATAAATTTATAAATATTTTGACTGAGTGATGGATAAGGGGAGGGATTGTATTTACTTTGTATATTTACGGACAATATCATCTGATGCGCCACGCGCATCCTCTGCATTATTAGTTCTTCGGGATACAGACTGTATTTGTGAGAAACATTCCCGCGTTCGGCACTTGGGAACTCCATAATATTTCCCCTAGAGTGCGAACGGATGCTGGACACAGTGCTAGTGCAGTGACTTACGCTTTAGCCCCATGATCTCCATACATGCGTTTCAATGCAGTGGGATACCCCACAACCCACACCCATTGTAGGCCAACCAACGTAACCAGGCACTAGTTCGGGAATTTTATTTCTCCATTCAGTTGAGAGCCATACTTTCCTCTTCAATGGGGAGGAGCCCCTCCTTCCACCTTTGCTAGGGGAGAGGCGATTCTGAGCCATCGTTCCTGTTTTCTTTGAGGACCATTCCGATGGCAAACCCACCAGCCCGGAGGGTCAGATCTCTCATAACCACACGCCTCAGCGGCACTCTGATGGAAACCCGGTCATCGCTCCTTGCAGGACAATTTCGGTGCAAAACCCCCTAACCCTGAGGGGTCGGCTGTCTCTCAGCCGCACGCCAGCAAGGGACAATGCCACACGGTGTCCCAGGCCGTTGGACACTGTTCCCAACAATGGGAGAACCCCTCCCGCAGCAAAGCGAACATTGCCTAGGGCCTTTTCCGGACTCATGAGTGGCAGGAAAAGAACTTTGGACTGCACTATGGATTCAATCACTAAACGAATTTACTTACCTTCTTCTTTTATTTTATGTTGTGTTCTATATAATCTTCTTTCGTATACCCTTATTTTTCAGAAGGTGATGTTTTATATCTTTTATTATTATGTAACTAACCCTACATTATAGGTGGTGAATATTAATTGTCATTACCAGATTAATTAACTGTATTTTATATTACAGGAGGTAATTTTATTTTTGTATGTAATTTAAAGAATTAAATGTTCATTTTAAGGGGATCAGTTCATTTTGAACTTAATCTTGAGATGGGGGTGCATCGCCAGGGACGCTTGGGGATGGACAGTCATCGCAGTATACTTTTAATCCCAATTTAAAATTTTAACACTTACATTTTATTAATGAATTTTTATGTACTTAGTGTTTTTTTTGCTAATTGTGTATTTTTTACCTATTTATTTTACCATTTCCCGACTGAGTGAGGAATGGGAAGGATTGGAATATAGATGATTTAGATCAAAATTTTAAAGGAAAAAAAGTTTCTGACTGTGCCAGAACCTTTTTTTGGTGGGAGTGGGGTAAATCTTGTTGGGCGGCTGCCGACACAGGATTTCTTCCTTCACACCTGCAACTTTTTTCGAACAACAACAACGTTAACAATCGCACCAGGTGCACCGGGGAAAATCGAAGACACAAGGAGAGTAAGCTGGGCATTATGGAATGAAGGAAATATGGGACAGGTTGACACCACGAGCACAAAGGGGACCGGGAATTGGGTAAAAAGAAACAAAACGCAGGCGCCAAAAATCGGATAGCTGGACAATGGGGTAAAATTATGAGTTCCACACCTGGGATTGCTAGGGGGGATGAGACCCCGAAATCCATAAAGAAGGACCCAGGGGTGGAGCTATGTATACCATTGGTTAGGAAGGGGTAAATGTGGCACCCCAAGATTGGTTAGGGAGCCCGGGGACAAGACGAGGGTGTCCTTGATCCCTCAAGAGTGGCCAGAGGTAGCACCACCCAAAAGGGGGCGGTGCCATATATAAGGTCCGGCAAGGGACAAAATAGGGAGTCAGTTACATATTTTTTAGTGCCCGGAAAACTGTAATTTGAAGAGAAATCCGCCGGCCAGGGGCCGTTGCCCCTGGACCTTCAAGCGGCGTAATAAAACCGTAACAAGTAACCGAGTGCGCGTGCGTAAGTCTGAACTTCTATTTGTGTTCAAGTTTCCATGGTTGTGAACTTTGTGTTCTTCAGTGTTCGTGAACATTCAATTCGGATATTAAGTTAGCAGCACCGCATCTCATGAGCTGAGGGCTCCACAAAGGTAAATCCCTCTCCTCCTTCTCATACCATCACTCACTCAGTCTCATTTGATATTGTGATTATTATGTGAAAATGCCTAAACGTTAAAAATATTAGGAAAGTGTTTATTGATTTCATTATGCTTTATCCTGGAATTTAAATTTACGAAGATTATTGATAATGAATAGAATTTGGAATAATATTGTGTGCATGCAAAGAATTATTGATTAAGTTAGAGATGTGAATATCAGTGTAATTGTTATTAGATAATTTGATAAAAAAAAAAATAAATTGTATATATGTAAATAATACTCTGTCCTATTGTTCTTCTTCCATAAACTTCTCTGTTGAATTTATGGCCAGCCGGTAAAAAACAGAACAAGTTTATTGAAGACGCATAGTGAAGTACAGAACAGAGCAGAAAAAATAATCACTAACACGTAGAACACGAAGAAAACATTCAATCGGTTAAAGTTACAGTTACAGTCGGGTTAGTTACATATCCTAAATGAACAATATATTAAAGTGCGCAAATCTGTTGCTGGTTAGCATCTAAATATCTAACAGTTCCCCCTTCTTAATTAATTCCCCCTAAGTTAGAATAATTAAGTCGCTCTATAGGGTTTCTCTTCCTGGTGCTCCTCCTGCTAGGCTGAGAGTCAACAGTCCTCGACCCCGGAGGTTGTACCTTGACAGTTTCTGAACCTCGGTTCTGAAGATCAGCTGCCTTCCCATCTGGGTGATGTAAAACAGGGGTCTCGGCACCTTTTAGCTCTTGGTCAGCATTCCCCGGATCTTTCTCCTTTTCATGATCAATTGGTTCATGATCAAAATTTGGTTCTGGTCCCTCTGTGTTCGGTAGACCCATCTTTCCTTCTCCTCGGTCTGGTGGTCTGTACACATCTTTTCCTTCACTGGGGTCTGGGGGTTTCAAAGGTTCCATTAATTCTGGTGAGAAATCAGGTTCCTCGGATTCCGTGATGTCTCCACATTTTTGAAGCTGATTTATGTGCCTCTTCCACACTTGTCCCTCTACTGAAATCCAATAGACTAGACCCTCTCTTCTAACAACCTTCCCCGCTTTCCATTTCTGTGGACTAGAGTAGTTCCTTGCTAGTACTGGACTTCCTACTTCAAAATATCTCTTCTGAGGGTTTCCTTTCTCGTCAATTTCTTTCAATGACGGTCTTTTCAGCATCAATTCTGCTGGGCTAACTCCTTTTTCTTCTAAACTATCAATTTCTTCAAAAAATTTGTCCTGGATTGCATATGGAATCTGTCGAGGTGGTCGGAAAACAGGAATCGCTCCTTCCTTCAACTGCAGCTTCCCTTTAAAATTCGGGATTTTCCCCAATTCCTCTTCAAAAACCGGTTGGAACTTTTGTAAAACGTCTTGCAATGTAGTATTTTCACTTAAAACATTCATCTGTCTGATCTCGGACCAATCGATCCGTAAATTCTGAAGCCATTCTCTTCCGAGCACTGCATCCACATTAGCCGCAATCACGTATAAGTTTTCCTTTAGTTCTTGATCCTTGTACTGGATCTGCACAGTGGCGTATCCCAGAGGTGAAATTTCCTCGCCTGTGTAAGTTCGTAATCTGATGCATGTATCGTGCAAGTCTCTCTCTGGGAAAAGCGTCCTAAACTGTCTTTCTGACATTGACGTCACAGTGGCTCCCGTATCCAACTCGAAATCTACCTTCTTTCCGTCCAGCTTGCAAGCAATCGTAATTTTTGCTGGTTTCGTTCTGTTTTCCGGCAAAACCTCTTGCATCGAATTCATAAAAAAGTCTTTACTGTTAGTATCACTGTCATCCTCTTCTTCATGCGTAACCTGATTCTGCCTGCTTCTTCTGTTTTGATTCGGGGATCTGTCATTGTAACTTCTTCTAAACCCACTAAGGCATGCTCTAGCCAAATGACCAATCTTTTTGCACTTGTTGCACGTTGCATTACGGTGAACACACTGGTTGGCTAAATGAGATCTGTTACCGCATCTGTAACACTTTCGATCATCCTTTCTAGGTGAAACCTCAGTCTTACCCTGAAATTGGTTCCTTTTCACTTGATTCCCTTCAGTAGACACCTGAAAAGTTGCCTGCTGCCCTTGGATTTCTCTGCTTTCCTTCTGAGCTGTTTCCACAGCTAACGCCAAACTCACGCAATTATGGAACTTGTTGTCAGGTTCCCGGAGTTGTATAAGCCTTTCTAAAAGTCTTGTATCACGCACACCCGCAATAAATTGCTGCCTCAGGTGAACATCGACAGTAGATGCCGAACAGTGAGGGCAACAAAAATCGCAGTCCTTGCTTAACTTCTTCAGATCGGCCACAAAACTTGAAATGCATTCACCCTCTCCTTGGACTCTTTTTGAGAAACGATTCTGCTCCGCAATCGCACTTGGCTTCGGTGATAGGTATTCGGTTAAAACTTTGATCAGATCATCGTATGGCAATTCACTGGGCTCCTTGGGACTTGTGAGGTTACACAGTAGCTGTAGGGATTTTGTACCCAAAGTATGCAATAAAAGCTCACGTTGCTTCTTCTTGCAATCTTCAGTGACTCCACTCAGACCCTGTAATCCAAAATAATTTTCAAGTCTCTTGACGTAGATACTAAATGACTCCGCTTCATCATTGAAGTTTTCAAATTGTAGAACTGGTCCTGCGCTTCCACTCTGCAACGTAGATTTAAGCATTTCGCATAACTGCTGCAAGATTGCTTCGGCCATAATTCAAAAATAAACCCGTCGCCAGTGTTGAATTTATGGCCAGCCGGTAAAAAACAGAACAAGTTTATTGAAGACGCATAGTGAAGTACAGAACAGAGCAGAAAAAATAATCACTAACACGTAGAACACGAAGAAAACATTCAATCGGTTAAAGTTACAGTTACAGTCGGGTTAGTTACATATCCTAAATGAACAATATATTAAAGTGCGCAAATCTGTTGCTGGTTAGCATCTAAATATCTAACATTCTCAAACTGTCTCTGGGGTACTACCCTTTCGATCACTAATATGGCCAAAATTAAATTAAAACGGTAATTTCAACAATCCTAAAAAACCCGGTTCAGCCCCATCGAACAAGTGGCGCCGTGTCCACTCACGAACGTAACTGGAATATACAAATTGTTTTATGACTATTTGTGATTTCAGTTTACCAAATATATGACAGTCTCAGAGAATGTAATATGGAGAAGGACAGTAGATTTTCAATGGTATCAAGATATATTAATACGGTTTAAACAAACTTTCCTGATTATTATAAAATATTTATCAACAATCAGTGTTATCAGGCCAACTCCGTCTTTTAAAACATACCCCTAGGTGAGGAACATAAATCCTCAACCGCACACAGTTACGCGCGACTAATGAGGGGGACTGATACTTTGAGAGGAATAGGTACCCTAACTCAAAACAAGCGGCGTAGCGACACACACAAATAAGCAAGCTAGCAATGTGGATAAGCGACAAAAATGTGGCAAACTGATAGTTAATTCTGAGCAAAATATCTAAACGGACTAACCTTAACGAAACCCTATCAAGACAGATAAGTAAAATAAAATAATAGTGCAAATAATAATACTATGAACGTAAATAAATAAATGTAGTATACAATGTGAACAAAAGTAGGAAAGGTGTGTTAAAGCAGATTAGATTTGAGTGTAGTGAACATAAAACAATGTGTAAAAGTGTATAAAGTCAACATAATGATTCAAAGCTACTTACATATAATCAGTAGAAAAAAAAATCAAGCGAAATAAATCTTGAGTTGAAAAGATGATTGTAAAATAAAGTCTCTAAAAAATGGAAATACGTATCAGTCAATGACAGTAAATAATAAAAAAACGTGTAAGATGGGATAAGTAACGGTAAATTGACTGGAAATGAAATGATAATAAAAAGGAAATGTAAATAAAAAGGAAATGAAAATAAAGTTGTAAAAAAATGCTAAACTGGAAAATGGAAATAATGAAAATCTAAATAAACATAATAAGATAATAAACAACTACATAGCAGGAAAGAAATATGGAATGAAATAAAAATTAAAGTAAACCCGAAAATTGATGCTGGAAAAGAAAAATGTTAATATGAACTAACGAAAGAAAGGGAACGATACGGTAAAATTACCAAGCGGGAGAAAGCACGACGATCGGTCCTAGAAGGCGGACGATCAACCAAATAAGAAATGCTCAC
The DNA here is from genome assembly GCA_963680715.1 of Tetragnatha montana. NCBI lineage: Eukaryota > Metazoa > Arthropoda > Arachnida > Araneae > Tetragnathidae > Tetragnatha > Tetragnatha montana. Next base: position 15,047,141 of record OY796685.1, read on the forward strand.
TCGCAAAGAAGGGAATATTCCAGATAAAAAAAGCCTGATGGTGAAAGCAGGGAGGAATCGAACCAGAAATACTAAAACGACCCCTCTGATAGGACCCCACAAAATGCCCAAAAGGTCGGCGCGGAAAATAAGTAAACCCTAAAGCGACAAATGGCGAATAAGTGATCATAAAAGGAGGGTCACAGTAAACGCGTGCCCCAGGGTTGGAAAGCAGGCAGCACCACACCAGTACGGCGTGGTCTGTCCAAATAATCCAGGATACATACAATCTTGGGAATAAGGCATAAGGAGATTGCCAAAAATTGCATAGAAAGATAGGTATATAATGAGAATGGAAAAGACGGTTTTTGTACGTAATGAAGGTATGAAGGGGAAACTGATATAAGTGTGAAGAGAAATAAATGTCAGTAGGAGGAAAATGGAAATTTAGAATTGATCGCTTACGGATTTTTGTAGTAGAAAGGGTAGCTTAAGCATGAAGGTGAATTAACAAAAGATACCATGAGAGGGAATAATAATAATGGTGATATTGAGGAAAATTTTTCGAGGTATTTTTGCATGAGTGACACAAAGATGTAGCCTTATGAGCATAAGAAAGACTTTTAGATAGGTGTATTTTGAAGAAATGAATTTTATTGTTTTATTTTTTGATGCTATGAGTAATTAGAATAATGGATATATTGTTGGGTAGAATAACGAATATAATGGCCTGAGTGACATATATACTGATTGTTTGATAGCTAATAAGAACATTTGATAAATAACATTTTAAAGCAGTGAATACTTTAAGAGATAAGTTTAGAAATACTGTGATGAACTAGCCATAGCAAAATTAGGCTTAACTTAAATTAAATAAATTTATAAATATTTTGACTGAGTGATGGATAAGGGGAGGGATTGTATTTACTTTGTATATTTACGGACAATATCATCTGATGCGCCACGCGCATCCTCTGCATTATTAGTTCTTCGGGATACAGACTGTATTTGTGAGAAACATTCCCGCGTTCGGCACTTGGGAACTCCATAATATTTCCCCTAGAGTGCGAACGGATGCTGGACACAGTGCTAGTGCAGTGACTTACGCTTTAGCCCCATGATCTCCATACATGCGTTTCAATGCAGTGGGATACCCCACAACCCACACCCATTGTAGGCCAACCAACGTAACCAGGCACTAGTTCGGGAATTTTATTTCTCCATTCAGTTGAGAGCCATACTTTCCTCTTCAATGGGGAGGAGCCCCTCCTTCCACCTTTGCTAGGGGAGAGGCGATTCTGAGCCATCGTTCCTGTTTTCTTTGAGGACCATTCCGATGGCAAACCCACCAGCCCGGAGGGTCAGATCTCTCATAACCACACGCCTCAGCGGCACTCTGATGGAAACCCGGTCATCGCTCCTTGCAGGACAATTTCGGTGCAAAACCCCCTAACCCTGAGGGGTCGGCTGTCTCTCAGCCGCACGCCAGCAAGGGACAATGCCACACGGTGTCCCAGGCCGTTGGACACTGTTCCCAACAATGGGAGAACCCCTCCCGCAGCAAAGCGAACATTGCCTAGGGCCTTTTCCGGACTCATGAGTGGCAGGAAAAGAACTTTGGACTGCACTATGGATTCAATCACTAAACGAATTTACTTACCTTCTTCTTTTATTTTATGTTGTGTTCTATATAATCTTCTTTCGTATACCCTTATTTTTCAGAAGGTGATGTTTTATATCTTTTATTATTATGTAACTAACCCTACATTATAGGTGGTGAATATTAATTGTCATTACCAGATTAATTAACTGTATTTTATATTACAGGAGGTAATTTTATTTTTGTATGTAATTTAAAGAATTAAATGTTCATTTTAAGGGGATCAGTTCATTTTGAACTTAATCTTGAGATGGGGGTGCATCGCCAGGGACGCTTGGGGATGGACAGTCATCGCAGGATACTTTTAATCCCAATTTAAAATTTTAACACTTACATTTTATTAATGAATTTTTATGTACTTAGTGTTTTTTTTGCTAATTGTGTATTTTTTACCTATTTATTTTACCATTTCCCGACTGAGTGAGGAATGGGAAGGATTGGAATATAGATGATTTAGATCAAAATTTTAAAGGAAAAAAAGTTTCTGACTGTGCCAGAACCTTTTTTTGGTGGGAGTGGGGTAAATCTTGTTGGGCGGCTGCCGACACAGGATTTCTTCCTTCACACCTGCAACTTTTTTCGAACAACAACAACGTTAACAATCGCACCATCAGGTGCACCGGGGAAAATCGAAGACACAAGGAGAGTAAGCTGGGCATTATGGAATGAAGGAAATATGGGACAGGTTGACACCACGAGCACAAAGGGGACCGGGAATTGGGTAAAAAGAAACAAAACGCAGGCGCCAAAAATCGGATAGCTGGACAATGGGGTAAAATTATGAGTTCCACACCTGGGATTGCTAGGGGGGATGAGACCCCGAAATCCATAAAGAAGGACCCAGGGGTGGAGCTATGTATACCATTGGTTAGGAAGGGGTAAATGTGGCACCCCAAGATTGGTTAGGGAGCCCGGGGACAAGACGAGGGTGTCCTTGATCCCTCAAGAGTGGCCAGAGGTAGCACCACCCAAAAGGGGGCGGTGCCATATATAAGGTCCGGCAAGGGACAAAATAGGGAGTCAGTTACATATTTTTTAGTGCCCGGAAAACTGTAATTTGAAGAGAAATCCGCCGGCCAGGGGCCGTTGCCCCTGGACCTTCAAGCGGCGTAATAAAACCGTAACAAGTAACCGAGTGCGCGTGCGTAAGTCTGAACTTCTATTTGTGTTCAAGTTTCCATGGTTGTGAACTTTGTGTTCTTCAGTGTTCGTGAACATTCAATTCGGATATTAAGTTAGCAGCACCGCATCTCATGAGCTGAGGGCTCCACAAAGGTAAATCCCTCTCCTCCTTCTCATACCATCACTCACTCAGTCTCATTTGATATTGTGATTATTATGTGAAAATGCCTAAACGTTAAAAATATTAGGAAAGTGTTTATTGATTTCATTATGCTTTATCCTGGAATTTAAATTTACGAAGATTATTGATAATGAATAGAATTTGGAATAATATTGTGTGCATGCAAAGAATTATTGATTAAGTTAGAGATGTGAATATCAGTGTAATTGTTATTAGATAATTTGATAAAAAAAAAAATAAATTGTATATATGTAAATAATACCCTGTTCTATTGTTCTTCTTCCATAACTTCTCAGACTGTCTCTGGGGTATTACCCTATCGATCACTTTGGCCAAAATGAATCTTTAACGTTAATTGTAACAAATCTCTAAAAACCCGGTTCAGCCCTTGAACACACGCTTGATGGTCTAATATACGCTACCCGGCCTTGCACGGTTTGAATGAATTAATACTAAATATTTTTAAAATTTTTAAAAAAAGTACGAAGTGGAAAATTTGTAAGATAAAAAGTATCACACAATATTTTCCATCCTTTAATTACTTTATTTTCATTCTTTAATTACTTTTAATTTTTATTTACTTTACCGAATCAATAAAACTTAAGGATAGATTTTGATATTTAAGCACAAAAGGCATAGTTTTTAACAAAATTCACCACACTTGGATATTAATTACTACAATTTATTTTTAAAATTAAATACCGATTTCATGCTTTGGAAAATAGTAGCATTCATCGAGTAAAACTTTTAGTAACTAAATTATTTAATTATTCATTAATAAAACTTATATTCCTTGAGAAGCTTTAAATTATGAAAGAGGAACGACTCATATAGCATCAATGATTAAAAAAAATTCATTGAATAATAGTACATTAAATAGAGCTGTGATCGTGATGGATTAGAAAACAGAGGAAAGGTTATAGAAAAAATTATGTCACAAATGTTATTTTCTGAAAAATGGAACTATTAATTCATTTTTTAAAAATATAATTTAAAAATACAAAATAAAAATATATATTTCAATTTTAGAAAATAAAATACAAATATATATTTAAATTTTAAAAAATAAATTAAAAATATATCTTTTAATTTTAAAAGATAAAATCTAATATTTTAAATGAAATAGTATTGTTTTTAAATTTTAAATATTTTTTAAAAATATTTAAATAAGTAAAATACATCTGACTTTTATCAACCCTGCTTTTTCCTGATCTGATCTTATATAGCAGAGAGTGTGTGTGCAACTTAAATTTATTTCAATGATTTAACTAAAGAATTTTTTAAGTTTTAAAAATATATTAATTTTTCTGATCTGAGCTACAAAAATATTTTTAATATATTTTTCAATGATAAAGCATTTGTAAAATATTTTATACTGTAGTTCTGTATCGAAAACCAGGTTGCTCTTTATCATAACCTTTTTATCTATAGTATAAAGTAGATCCAGTAAAAGAAGTTACAAAAGTTATCCAAAAAACAAATCTGGATTTCCATTTATTTCTCAATCAAGTGAGGTGAATTTACCCTTGTGAGTTGCATCAAGAATATCTCTTCGAAGTATACTGCAAAAATTCGTCATTATTGCTGACGAAGGGGATCAAAGTATCCCCCAAACATTGTACATTTTAAACTTTTACGTGCAAAATAAACCGTTGTATCTTTTATATCTTATTATTGCATTATTTATAACCCTTCCCAGGGATTTTCTATCCATCTCCATCTCTATAATATTATGGTGAAATAGTTCACATGTTCTTTACTCACAACGCAAATCATTGTCTGAACATGATACATTTACATGATGTTCATAAAAACATTATGCTCTTGATTTGTGGAAATATATTTTTTTGATATCCGGAGAATATAAAACTGCTTACAGACATTTCGGCAATTTTAGTTTTTTCCCCCTTCTCCTCAATTCAAACACACAATCCTCAAACTTGTCAATCCCCTCCAGGTTTTCACTTGCACTTCAAGCGTGAGTTGGGCGGTTGGCAGGAGATCAAAGTGGGCAGCAACAAGCGCGAGCACAACTTCGACAACCTGCACTGTGGCACGCGCTACCATTTCTACATGACGGCCTACAACGAGGTGGGAGAGGGTCTGCCCAGCGACGCTGTCTCTGCCAAGACACTGGGGGTAGGTAGGTACTATCGAATATTCAAGATACTTATTTTCTTGATACTTTAACGTTTTCTATTTGAATTGATTAATAATGCTTTAGACCTTTTCAATGCCATGCACATCATGTCTTCCTAAAATGCCGTAACTAGGCTTAAGTTTCGTAGTGAGGGAATCTCTGAAATTTTAACTTGAACAAAATGAACCCTAGCATCTACTTTACCAGTAACCACTAACTTTATCATTTTCCGAATACCTTACCAAGAAGAATCTACTTGTCTCTCTCATAAGAAAATCGTAAAACCGATAAAATCCTCTAACTGGGGCAAAAATGATAGGGTCTGAAGACCATCAATCTATACACCCTATACACATTCAGAACCACACTGGTTAGACGGATCCGCGAAGCAATGCTGAAGAGGTAGAGCGCGGACAAATATTTCCAAAAGCAGTGAAAAATGGGTTATTACGTGCAAACAATTGGGATATAAATAAAATCCAGTGATAGTTATTACATTTTAACTTATTAATAAGAATAAATTGTGTCAAGTTTTTGTCTTAAAGTGATGCCATCTTCGATGTACGACTATAAAAAATGTGACCGTAAAAAAGTTTAGGAACAAAAACTTTGGTTTTACCATACATGCTAAATGGAACTTTTCATGTGATACACATGTTAAACATGAAAATGCACGGTAGGGGTTTTTTGCCTCTAACCGTTTTGCCGCAATAACCCATTTCCCTTGATTTTGGAAATAAGATTTTTTTTGACGAAAATTTTGTAGGCATAAGATGATTCAAAACACTTACAGTGAAGAAATTAGCTGCGAAATTTTATTAGAAGAGGAGTAAATTAATATTGAAAATCGGGTTCTGAGTGAACTTGGCGTGCATTTGAGGACCTTTTTTGATTGGCGGATTTAAACTGCTTCAGAGAAAACGAGCCAGTTCATTCAAGAATTTGGCTGTTTCTCTGCATTTCTCGCCTAGTAGGTTTGCATTTGGCGTTAAAAAAGATGATTTTTAAGATTTATTTACAGCTTTTCTATTGAAATTCCTCAGCTAATTTTTTCACAGTATGTGGTTTTGAATCATCTACTAACCCCTGTAAAATGTTCGTTCATTTCTGTGAGTTTAGCCTGGGAATGTTGCCTTGTTAGAAGTAGTTATAAATACAAATGATTGTGATGGTGAGATGGTGTAGGGAAGTTGATACCTCAATAACCATGTACTCTGTCCTAACCTCACATTCCCTCCCCAGCCCCCATCGCCCCCAGCCAAGCTTCCTTTCTGCGCACCAACGCCACCCACGCTATGATCCACCTGAGCAAGTGGAGCGACGGCGGATGCCAGATCAACTTCTTCGTCATCCAATACCGCATGGAGACACAGAAGGAGTGGATGCTGGTCTCAGACCACGTCCTCATGCAGACGGAGCCTTACGAGCTGGACGGGCTCAGCCCAGGGACCTGGTACAGGCTGCACATCATGGCCAGGAACGATGCAGGGCCTACGCAAGCCGAGTACACTTTCAGCACGAATATACTGAATGATGGTGATTATTTGTTCATATTCTTTGTACTATGGTACAACTCTGGGACCTGTGGGAAGGGTGCCGTGAACAAAATAAAATACCCACACTGTAAAAGAAATCCCGTAAAATTTAAGGTTCTTAACTGGTAGCTGGGTTGGTTGTGCAAAATCGTAAATGTAACAGAATAAATACCTAATCATAGCGGTTTTTTAACATTAAATAATAAATCATGGATGGAAATGGTAAAAAAAAATTGTAGTTACGGATTTATTCTGTAATTTTTACGGTTTTGCACAACCAACCCAGCTACCAGTTTAAAACCGTACATTTTACGATGGCACACAATTTATGGTTTTATAAACCTTCTTGAACCTTATGGTATAACCCATTTAAAGTTTTTGTAAGGTTTTCATTGACAGTAATCTCTATAACCTTGTAACAAGGTGAAAACAACTACTTGCGCTAGTTGACGCCTGTTAGCGGTAACCTTACGGGGAAACCTTAAACAAGGTTACAAACGGAGGTGACGAAGGTTTTTCTAATGTTGAGAAGATTCTTCAAGGGTTTTTTTAATTTTTTTTCTGTAATTTTGCCATTCAAACCGGTATTGCGGAATAGTTTTTCGGCACACCTTGTTTAGGGTAACCCAATGACAATGAAAATAGAAGGTTAACTGTAAGGTTATATGCTATCTGGTTCTGGGTAGATGGTATTTCAACAAGTCTGACCAAACTCTGCGTAGCATGATTATTTGCGTGGAATACATAAATGCCCACAGAACTATGTATACCTCTACGGCTCGAGAAAATCGCGAAAGAAAAAGATATGACGTCACATCCGGTTTACGCTAAAAACGGTTTAGGAAAAACGTGAACATGGTTATTTGGATATGTTTCCACTAGGTGACTGCGTAGCATGATTATTTGCGTGGAATACATAAATGCCCAGAGAACTATGTATACCTCTACGGCTCGAGAAAATCGCGAAAGAAAAAGGTATGACGTCACATCCGGTTTACGCTAAAAACGGTTTAGGAAGAACGTGAACATGGTTATTTGGATATGTTTCCACTAAGTAAGTTAGTAACTAAGATGTTACAAACTTACCTTCACAATTGGCAATTGCACATGCGTGCACCGTGGAATGAATTAAGTTTTTTATCTGATATGACGTCACATTTTTCGAAAAATAAAAGTCGCTTTAGAGGTATTGGTCTCTGGGCAAATTGTATCTTCTCCACGTAAGGAATCTTTCTGTTCAGAGTTTGTGCGGACTTGTTGAAACACCGTGTGTAAATAATGGATAACTAGTTTTAAAAACTCTAGAAAATAAAATGGCACACTACGATACTTCCACATTGGGAACGCGTTGATTGTGAATTAGAATTTGTTTTAATCGGAAGAAAGGTAATCAATCAATGTTTAAATTAAATAGTGTAATATTTGTAATTAAGATCAAGTGTTAAATTTATTGATGAGTTGTTAGTGTGGTAATGTTATTCTATTGAGATAGATAGATAAAAAATTATTGAAATGGTGTTATTTTATTTTTAGCAACTAACGCTATCCCTCCAGTCATAAAAGGACACGCCCCTTTTTACAACAACCTCGCTATAGTAGCTCCTGTGGTGGTTACAGTGATAATACTAATATCCGTGTTGATTGTTGTCTGTGCTCTTAGCAGACGAAGAAGAATTGATGACAGACAATATGATGGTAAAAAGTTAATATTTCACTTAAATAGAATACATTTATTGTGTATTTACTGCTTGCTTAACCCGATGTGAAATAATGTTTTCAAATACATATTAAAATTAAGGTAAATAAAAACAATGTTCTTTCATCTGTAATTAAAAAATTGCATAAGCAAAAGAACATTAATAATTTTTAAACCATTAACTAGTATGTTTAAACTAATTAATTTTTCAAGTAATTTCATAAGTAATGTGTGTTTAATAAATCAGTGACAAAAGCTTAAAGTCTCTAAATCATTAAAAGGAATTAAATATTTCTCTATGTTTAATTATTAAGCCAAGATGGGAATTAATTTTTAGAGTGAATTAAATTTTTAATTATTTTTCACTCAACATCGTACATGCATGTTCTATGGAAATAAATTAAGATGTAACAAAATATGCTTTTATAAAAACTTGGATCTCATTTTTAAATATAATTATAAAATGTTTTTAAAATTTTGAACTGTGGAACTATAGAAATACATGGATTTAAACAAATGGTATTCGTTCTTCTTTGCTTGCCATGCACTTAATGTTTAAGCCAAGAAAAAATAAATTTAAAAGATATAAAGAAAAATTCTTGAACACAGATTCACATTTTACTATAATTCATCAAAGCTTTGATACTAATAATTAATTATTATAATTTGTGTATCTTTCCTTGATAATTGGTTTGAGTTTCAAGAAAAATGGTAGGAATAAAATACCCTAGTTATATTGAAGGAATTGCATTCAAACATTAACTGAATGATAATTTAATTTAAAATATTCTTATTATAAGCGACTTAATATTTTCTAAAATCTTAAAATTTTGCCGCACTTGAAAAAAGGGTGGAACTACCGAAAACTGGTTTTTGAAATAAGCTTGATCAAATTTAATTGTAAAACATGCAACTCAATCATAGGTCCAAAGACCTTACAAACAATTCCAGTATTGTATATGCAACGGGCAATGTGGTAAATCCTGGCATTATTAATACTAATTCCCGCGTATTTCGGGCAAAGTGATAAAGGCAATTGAATTTATTACATTTCCCGCCTCACTTCAGGCATTGTTAATAATGTCCGGTTTATCACTTAGCCCGTAACATATAGTATATTCCATAAGATCGAAGATGAATTTCTAGTTTGCACAAACAGTCTGAAGTCTGTGACGTTACACAGCTCAAAAAATGTGATGGTGGTTAAATGGGTTTGAGATTTAAGGTTAGTTTCTTATTTCAAACTTACCTACTGTTCAATCCTTTAAATATTCGTTACTTTTATATTAACATATCATTTGTGAAAATTAATGGTAAATAAAAGTAAGCTAATCTACCATGCTAACCCATTAGCGCCCATTGATCTATTTCTAGATCACTAAACATAGCGTGGGAAACTCGCTTTTAAATGACCTTCTACCCACCCCACACATTCCAAACTGCCCAGGGGGCAAGATAAGACATGCAACTGTTTTACAACACGTGTTTTTTTTGTTTGGTTTGGTCATTGATCTACAGCGATAAGAGAAAGTTGGCCTCGCCATTTCGTTCTGCAGTTTTTCGACGTTTCTTAGCATAAACCCTGGAAACAGCTAAGCGGTACCAGTAAATTAAACTTATTTTGGTGTTTTAATATCTTCATAGATGTGGCTATTGGGATATAAAGCGGTTTTATGTTAAAATAAATTTAAGTGGTAAAAATTCATGCCGAAATGTTGCTGATCTAAAATTAGATCACTGGGCGTTCGGACATTTATTTTTCCTGTGTTGCTTACTATACGATTATTTAGTTTTTCCCAATTGAAACTAAAAAATGAGTCTGAGAATATTCAGTTATGTCCAAGATGAAGTCAAATATATATTTTCTGATGAAATTGAAAATTATATTGTTGGTAATTAAATTTTATAATTTCTTTTGGTCGATAAATAGAGGGTAGACAATCATGATTTATTGCTAGTAAAGCAAAGCATTGCAAATAATGGCAAAAATTATCTGTGATTATGTTCACATAAATTTATTGGTACAATACAAGTCAATTATCTTGTTTTGAAATAGTTCATGTTGGAAATTATAAGACAATAACATTTTTTTGAGGAGCTGGTGAAAATATCAAATGGAAAATTATAATTATTTAAAATTCGCCATAATACAACTTTTGCAACCTTAAAATTGACGCTTAAAATTGACGAAAATTATTGGAATATGCAGGTAAAAAGCTCAAAGACGCAGCCTTTTTAAATGTTGGCTGAGTAAGACCAAGTTTCGTTTTATTTCAAGAACAATTTCATTTTATGGTAAAACAAATTCATAAAATTTACGCAAAATTAAAACTAATGCATTTTATTTTACTTTGTGTTCAATTTTATGGCATATTCTTTTTCTATAACATACTCATCAATTTAAAGTTCTAGGTATATTATCCCATTTTTCCCACTAAATACTTCCAACATAAGCTATTTATGTAGTTTATCTTGGGTATATTATTTATTTAATTATTTTTCCACATATTTATGAATAAATATGTGTTTCTTAAAGAGAAGTACTAAAATGTCTACCTATTTTATATTTTTTAAGGATCTTTTTGAAGTTCTACTATTACTTAGCTCAGTGACAAAAATATCCCCGACCGCCCAGTGATCTATTTTTAGATCAGCTATTTTTAAAGAAACTAATGATTGTTTTTGCAAAATTTGTTTATAATAACCATATTGAAGGCAAAATACACCAAATTCATGATTTTTATAAAATTTGGCCGAAAAAAAATAAATTGGGCGTTAATGGGTTAAAAAAATTATTACGAGGTTTCAGAGGGTCCCTTCATTCAACTGCTTATGATTTCTTAGATGCCCAAAGTGTCAGGAAAGAGCTGAATCCAGAGGCCGTCCAGATGTCGGAATACGAGGTCAAGCAAGACGGTACATACGTCCAAGCCAAGGATTCTTCGCTCTACTTCCCATCCCCGTACGCCACCAGCCGCGTTCCAGTGTTCTCTCTGGACGAAAGGAGTTCCGGGGAGAGCAGCACGGACGGTCGATCCACGTTGCATGACATAGATAGGCCTTACGACGTACCATTTGCTGTAAAACAGGTAATATATCCAGGGAGAGATGATGTTATATGTATTATTGAAGTTGGATTAATTACGTGTTTTAACACACTATTTCGTTTTCAGTCCAGCAACACTAAACACATGAAGGGTGGTAAAGCCCTCACTCAATCAGAAGTTGAGCACATGTACAGTTTTCCAAGTAAGGGGGACTTTTTACTGTACCTATTAACTCTGTAAAGAGTAACTATATTTTCTAATATTTTGAAGTACATGTTACGGGTAATGTGATAATACGGGCATTAATAAAGTGATAATTACCCATTAATAAAAGTCATTGAAATTATTACATTACCAGCCTGAACTTTGGGCAGTATTAATAATGCCCGATTTATCATTTGGTCCGTAACATATATTCCAGTTCAATGTAGACAAATTATATAATTGTTTATTGTCCATATATACGTCACTTCAAGTCACCATCCAAAGATAAAAATAGACAATCCATTTCGCGTATTTGTAGATTACGTCAGTTCTTCACAAACTTAAAATCGGTTTTCTTAAAATAGAAGAAAGCATAGTGTCGTTTATTTAGTTTTATTGGTGAAAGTCGGTCTAATATTACAAACAATTTGATACAATTTAGTGCTACTAATGGCTTTTATTTTGGGTTATAACTCTAACTTTTTTTTTTTCATTTTTAACAGGACTCCATTCAAAAGATAATTCCTATCTTTTTAAATCTATGACTTAAAGAAGTTCAAGTAACAAAAGCCAAAGCATAAAGTATTTTATATGCATGAAAGGCTGTTAAAAACATATGTGTTAGACTTTGGACCACCCACACTCGACCAGTGTGGGCGTTTTAAATCCTAAATATATTTGAATAATCTTCCTTGGATATAAATAAAGGCCGCTTTTATACTAAAATACAATGCATTTTAAATAGCAGAGTTATATGTAGATTATTAGCCATAGAATGAGCCCAAAGTGGATGATCTAAAACCTTTTTAACGTATTTGAATAGCTTGTTTTCAAATGAGGGTTTGTTAAATTCGAGTCCATTTCTTAAAATTATAACTGAGCAGTTAAGGATGAAAGTGGCATAAGTAAAAAAAAAATACAAAATTTGAGAAAAGCATGGATTTCTTTAAAGGTTCTTTATCTAGTGTAGTATTCGCCTAAATCAAAATCTCAAAGATTGGCCCGTAAGAGCTGAGAAAAAATGCCTTCTCCATAGAAACCACACAGGCGCAGTTGGAAAAAAAACATCAGTGGACATATGACACTTTTATTCTAACCATCTCAAATGTTTCTATCTCTCTCTCCTTTTTACTGTCACTCATTTTTCTCTCAGCATTTCTCTTCTTTTCACACTCATAATATTGAACCATTTTTTCGGGTTATTGTGTAGGCAGTGGTCTTTGGACATTGTATCCAGACGTTTCGCTCCCTTACTTTTGAGGGCATCCTAGTGGCGAAAAACCGTCAACTATCAAATAATGGTTTGGACACATTGTCCAAAGGCCATGGCCTAACAAACCCGGAAAATTGTTCAATAAATATAGATACTTTTCACAAGCTGTGGAAGTGTTGACGATTTTCTTCAGGACTATTTGTGTTTTCAGACCGGCCCTCCAGCGGGCACCACCAGTCCCACCGCAAGGAGTCGATGTCCGGCCGCCGGTGGTCAGCGGACGTGGACGACGAGTACGTTCCAGGGCCCAACGACTCTCGGCCCCGCTCCACCGCCCTTTCCTCCGGCAGATGGCAGTGCGGTACCAAACAAGGTGCTCCCTATGCTAAAACATGTGGGGATGGGTAAGCAGGAGTGGGTTAGAACTCATTGCAAATATCACTAAAGAAAGCGGCTATTTGATGAATGAACAGATTCCTGTCTTCACTATAAATGCGTAAAAAAGTGTATTTGGTTAACGAGAAATATGCATTGGTTTGAACGGATACTTTAATTTATGAAACGTTCAACTTTCTCTTAGACACTCATATTGCAATACATAAATATGGGAATCAACCCTTACAAACCATATGTTTTTTCAATATAATCTTGGATATGTCCCTGCTAGGCCCTATGGACCGCAGTATTTCAAATAAATAACTATGCGTTATACTGAGATATGTTGAGGTGAAGTGAAACCGAAATAACCAATTGATCTGCTCCTTACATACTGTTATGAGGATGTTTAAAACATATTTATAGAATCTTCACACACACAAGACAATAAAAGCAGATACTAACTATATAAATAAAAAAAACTGTTTTACCATTTCGGGTTTTCCAACTCCAAAGGAATAGGTATATTTATAAATATTTTAGTGATATTTGCAATACCATTTAAAAACCTATTCGTTGTTTACTCATTTTAAAATTAATTATAATTTATATATGCATGATGCTAAACTATATATTTTCTTTAAAAATATCCTTCTAAGAGGTGACAAAATTAAATGAAAGTGTATCTCAAGTCATAAGTGTCCCATGTTTTGTTTCGATTTTGCTAGATAATTAAGTTTTTGAGCTTCTTAGTAAATTAACCATAACTATTTTTATGCATTGAAGTATGCAAATGCTTGGAATATTTTGAAATATTCACTTCCTAATGAATTTAGTTTGCTATGTCACATTTGAGCTGCCCAGGATGAAAGTGGTATAAGTCCAAAAATGACAAAAGTTGAGTTAAGAGTGGATTTGGATAGAGTTTTAGGTCCTTTATTTAGTGTGGCTGTTTGCAAAGGAAAAAGTTGATTTGTTGGCCCGTGAGAGCGACTCAAAAAATTACTACTAACGCGAACGGCTGTTTTCGTCAGGATGAAAGTGGAATAAGTCCACTGCGTGCTCCGCTTCGTTCAGTGAATTTGTTTTGATAAGAGAAACCCCAAGGACACTCGCACAACTGCAAAGGCGGGGCCCGTGCGATTATGAAAAAGCGTCTTACTGGAGAAAGTTTTATTTTTGTTAACTTTAATTACAAATTTATGGATGACCCCTTTTTGTAAATAAATATCCGAAAATAAAATCCGCGCTTTATTAGATTAGGCGGGAAAGCTTTTATCCTTTAATCGTCATGGCTAATACAGACGCCCCTTTGCAGTCAATATCTTGTATGTATTTTAACAACCATTCTATATAAATTACAGTTTGCTAGTTTCTTAGGGTATTGATATTGGTTTTGGGATAAAACTTAGTAAAATGTTTTAAGTTTATTTTTTAAAATTTAAAATTTTTAAAAATAAAAATTAATGGTTAATATTTTGTTATTGTTGTAGAATATAATTTAATTTTATTGAAATTTTCATTTCCTAACTTTAAATCAATCAATTTGATTTATTGTTCAACTATCTATCATAAAAACGGCAAAAGTTTATAAACGGGGGCCATCTTGAACGCCATCTTGAAAATCACCCTAATAACAAGTTAAAATGAATTTAATAACCTAGTATAATTCAAACAGTGGCGTACTTTATATCAAATGTCATAAATAAAAATTAGTAAAATATTTTAAATTTATTTTTTTAATTAAACATTTTTAAAATTAATGGTTAAAAAAGCGTTTATTGTTGTAAAAAATAATTTCATTTTAATTAAATTTCCATTTCCTTACTCAAAATCAATCAATTTGATATATTGCTCAACTATCTATCATAAAAACTGCAAAACTTTATAATCGGCGGCCATCTTGGACGCCATCTTAAAAATCACATCGATAACAAGTTTTTTTTAAAAAAAGGAAAACCTATTTTAATTTAAACCTTAGCTTTAGTTAAAGCAAATAGAAAATATAAACTAGAGACATATCAAGCGAAGAACGTTTCTCGGTCGCCATCTTGAATATGACCCCCCAAAATGGGTTATATAAAATTTTACACCAAAATATTCGTATTCACCAAAATATTCATCACAATCTGTGGAACAGAACATTAAAATCTAACTTTGTACTAACCAGTCGCTCAGAAAGCTATATTTACTACATCCCAATACCCATCTTCCTTCCCGAAACCCATCAATCTGTCAGGATGAAAGTGGTATAAGTCCATTAAAGCTAATTTAAAGCACTTTCAGTTAAAATTTGATAAAAGTTGATCCGCAGCAAAAATTGTGTCCCTGTCTAAAGACAAATCCACCCCACAAAGTAAAAATATAAGCAATCCTGAATTTTTAGCACAGGTTTTTAGAAAACCTTCAATTACACAAAACGAAGTTCAGTGGACTTATACCACTTTCATCCTAACCAGCTCATTTGTATGCAGTGAAAAGGCGTTCACCCACATTATGCAACACAAATTCAAAAAACTTTATTCTCAACTTCTAAATATTACTAGCTATAAATAAGACTCGAATATATTTAAATTCTGATTTATTGGAAAATTTTCTTACAGTGAGTTAAAATATAGGGGATAGTATTTGTTTAAATACTGGCACTATTTTTAATGCTTAAAGATTGGACACCTCTGAAGAGACACATCCAAAGCTTATTTTTTTTTACTTCAAGCTTCATAATCAAACGCTTAAATTATCTTTAATCAGCTGCAACTGCATGATACAATAATGTTCTTTACCCAATCCCCTGCAGCGCAATGGATGTAACCTGCCGCTGCTAGTGCATGTAAATAGGTGTGAGTGTTCTTCCCGTGATGGCTAACCGAGCGGTATATCGTCCCCAGGTATGCGGATGATGAATGTGGAAGCCCCTTTCATGTACCCGGAGCACGTGAGCTAGGAGAGAGCAGTGACGCAGAATGCGACAGGGACCAGATCTTATACGTCCATGCCGACGAAGGTAGATATCTACATTGTACACTAACTTAATTATACAGGGTTATATACAGAAGTCAAGGGTAAACCCGATTGCAATACAGAATCGCCTAAGAAAATTCGTTGCAAACACACTCCTGATACGCTGGAGTGTGGACAAAAGTTGCCAGAAGCAATGAAAGATAGTTTTTGTGAGTGAAAACGCGACTGGGAAAAGAATTAAGGGCCGTATTCTGAAAGACAAACACGTAGAAGAAACGAAAGTGATGAAATGAAGAAAACAATGAAAAAGCTCTCGACATGATAGATTTCAAACGAGAACTCCGGAGCTCTCGTCGGCCAAATTGTTCCGAGATTCAAATCGTATGCTAATTACTTTTACACTTTTTGTGGTCCGTTAAATATTTACAAAAAAATCTAAAACAGCTACCAATTACCAAAAAACAGTTCTCAGACATTAATATATTACGAAAGTAATGGACATCTAGTGTTAGAATGATTTTGTATTATCAGTGTATAATTGTAAGGGTGTGCGACAGGAGGCACCCGTGTCAAATCTATCGTTCCCGTCTCGTTTCATCAACGTGTTTTAAGTTTCTGAATACGGCCCTGAATTTCAATGACAATTATCTAATGTTTAAGTCTCCACTATGTTCTTATTAAGTCATTTCTTTAATATTTCCTGTTTCGGGATGTAGATTTAGTAATGACAATTTGCGTGTAATCATGCTTTGCTGCCTAATTTTTATCCCTTGCACTCATCCAGCAGGTTCCTTCATAAGTGCTAAGTTACCGTACCATATCGCCTTGGGGAAGCAAGTGATTTTCCCACCCAGATCAAGAATTGAAGCTTGAAAGAACTAGCCTCATTTTACTATCCATGAATATTGAATACAGATGGACTGATGGACTCTCATTTGTAATGAAAATTGCTTCTCTTCATAACACTAAACATTAAGTACGTGAACTGTACACTCTTAACAAATCAGTCTTGTCTGTGTTAACTTAATGCTCTATGTAAATTTTATCTTAACTCTGTGCGTTAAAGTTGTCTTGGAACTGTCTCGGAAGTGAAGAACGATCCATGGAGAAAATGCTGTGATTTAGGGAGATGTGATTCATATAAAATGTAATTAACTCGTTGTGCACATTTTTGTAGATATTACATTGATATTATGAGCAAATTGTTGATAAATTTCTTAAATTTTAAAAATTTAAATTCTTTATAAACAGTTGCTGCTCTTATCACTCTATGCCGAAAGAAATATGTGTTCAATGTGGTAACCTGTAATGAAATTACCACTAATTCAAATATTAAAATTATCAGGGTAAACTACAGATTTTTCTTGGAGGTTTTTGAATTATGGAAACAAATTAAATGTAATGTAAGGTATGTTTCAGAAGCATTAATTTTATAAGATTATTTATAAAAAGTTGATAAAATTAATATTAATTTAAACATTAAAAAAGTGTTTTTGAGTACTTATTTCTAAGTTGAAATGTCTTTCATAATGCAACAAAATCTAGTCTTTTTGTAACAAGTTATTCAATGAAGGTGCACAAATTTTGAATAATTCATGAAATGTTTATATGTTTAGAATTTTATACATGTATGTTATGAAAATATAATGGTATATGAATCATCATTTTACAATGGTAAATAAAAGTTGTTATAAATTTGTTTTTGTTTATCTGAAGTCAAAAACACTATACATGAACCAGAAAGTAAAACATACGCAGACAAAATTAAATTTGTATTTCTTTAATGTTATCCTATTGATTAGTAAGTCATGAAACTGTACAATCTATATGACTACATAATGAATAACAATTAGAAAATGCAAGGTTTTTTATTGATGTGATCAGAAGTCATAAAATGTCCGATTGAAAATCAAAAAGAATGCATGCATTCATAAATTAGAAAACATGCGGAATTTCAGGTATGTAGTTGAATTCTAAATTCCATCTTTAAATAGCTCTTTCAAAGTTCATTTTCCATCTTGCATTTACCTACCATATAGTTAACTTAATATTTTACAAATTACATTCTGATTCTATCCATCAGGTTTTTTGCATCGTTAAGTTATCGATGTAACAGTCGTTTGTCGACATAATTACGAAAAAAGGGAAATTTCTCATTCTTTTTCATTTTATATTTATTTTTGGAATTATCTCAAGTGAATTTTTTAACCAATTCACATTCACTTAAAAAATTAGGGAAAGTATATCTTCTTCACCCATGAAGTGGCTCTGAAATCATTCTGGGAAACCATAACCTCAAATATTTCTCCCAATATTTTTTAGTGGTGTGGTGACCGTACATTGAATTTAAAAAAAAGCCGATTACGAAGGATCTCTTTTATTCCATCTTTAACCCTTGTAATACAGGGATAATCTAGTCTCCATTTCAAAATTATTTTAACTCATGCTTTTCTCATCAGTCAAATTTCACGTTTCAAGGAGTATCAATGAACTAACTGAACCCAAATACACATTGTGATATCACCTCCCCAGTGGCAGAACGACGTAACTGAAAGAGGAGAGTTTTCATTATTCAAGAATTTTGGAGGCCTAACTTCTAGCTTGGTTGCCAATAGGGCTTTATCCAAGGGGAAATTCAGGGGTTCAACCCCCTTCCGAAATTAACATAACATAACATAACATAACTTTATTGGACATAAGATAAAACATATACATACAAGTAAGTAGAACACGGACAAAAGACAGCACAAAAAAAAAGAAAACAAAGAGAAAATATAAATTGTAACATAATTATTTGTAGAAAATCAGGGAAAAAATATATATATTTATGTGGAACCCAAAGAGCCAAAGGCTCGCCACCCAAATTGAAAAATAAATTTATTATGTGGCAAGAGCTGCGCTTATTATCTATGAATTTTGAATAGTATTTCGATATCCGAGTGTCCTGAAATAAAAGGATGAATACCGGATTTAAATTCATGAATATTATTAGTTAATTTAAGTGTTTCACCAAGTTTATTAAATATGTATGGTCCCAAAAAAGCATGAGATTTATGAAATATTTCCTTTTTAGATTTAGGGATACATAAATTACCTTTAGCGTTTCTAAAATAAATTTTTTTCTAGAATAAATTTTTTCATCACTTTTAATACTTTTTCCCCTTTAAAATTCTGCAATTTACAATTAGCAATCCTCTTCGGGAGTAACCCAAAGCGTCTTAAAATGAGTTTAAACACTACTGTTTAAGGTCATTCCAAACCCCAGTATTTTACTCCAACAAATATGTTAAAACGGGTGACACCCGGAGTGAACCGCCGCGTCTCCCCCCCCCCCTCGTTCCTACACCACTGTTCTAGGGGAAAGGGAAGATATTTTGCAAAAGTTATGGAAATTATACCTACTGTGTCTCTCCTTCAGTTTCCAACAAACGTTTTTCACCTCACAAACCGAAACTAAAACTTTTGTGGTGCTGCCCTCTATGGAACAAATTAGAAAGGAAAAACTCATTTATGCTTAGAAATTCATATATGCTTAGTTTAGTAACTGCATTATAGTGGCTTAATTTGTTTATTTCCTTAAAACTAATTCGTGAATTTAAAAATTGTATATGTTACGGGCAATCTGATAAATCCGAGCATTATTAAAAATGTCCGAGTATTTCGGGCAAAGTGATAAATATTTATTGATAAATGCCATTGAATTTATCACATTGCCCGGCTCACTTCGGCCATTATTAATAATTACTGGTTTATCACTTTGCCCTTAACATCTCGTACATCTACACATTGTGATTATTTCTTTTAAGAATGTGTATGTGATGGTAATATATCTCCAGCATTTAACTTTAAGAAATCAAGTTTTCCCTTTATTAATTCACAAATTATAGAGACATAAAATCTTACCTGAAGGATTATTAGTTCAGACACTGAAGTATTGACCCATTCGAGATATCTCTTCAGTTATCTAGTATCTATTTTAAATGAGTAGCGGTCTTAGGTGTTTTACGACCATGCTATTTTTTGTATCTTTTTGTTTGTTTTTTACAGTCTCTAATTTAACTTTTACGGATTCCTTGAATAAAGAAATATTAAATAAAAAAAACACACAATGGGATTCATTAAATTGTTCGTTTTGTTAAAATTATAGAAGCTAGATGTCAGCACGAAAACTAATCCTTTCCTTATTTTCTCCGATGATAATAACTTAAATAAAACAGAGGATTGTATGAGTGAAATGTCTAAATTAGTAAGATGGTTACTTTAATTTTTGATGCTTCAATATTTTTTTAAGTAAAATAAAGTGAAAAAAGAAACAAGGCATTGTTTTTTTATTATTATTTCTCGTCAAATTCAATAATTATATGTGTATATGGTTTTCATTACAGAAAAAAAGAGAGAAAATTATAGAACATTGTTGAATTTATCTTTCCAATTTTGTATGTAGAATAAAATATAAAGCATTCTAACCAAAATAAATAAACATTTATTCACTATTTTATTTTTTCCTAAATCTTATGGCAATGAAGTATAATTGGTTGCTGCGCACAAAACACCAAAGAAACACTAAACGACCAAGGATAAGAAAAGCCAAAGAACTAGAGTATTTTTTGACTGAACAGACCCCCTACTTTAAAGAAGGAACTCTGTTAAAGACCGCTGCTGGACCACGCATTCAGACAGAGCCGTAGTAGCCCAGTCAAATGGGGTTTTTTTCAAAACTTTTATATAGAAGTTTTTTTTTCGACGGTTTTATATGTTTTCGAGGTCGCTGATTACGAATATGAAGTTTGCTGCCACGTGGGAGGTCGGCTTCATATCGAAAATCGCAAAAAATCGCAAAATTTTTTATCTTTTTTCGATCTTTTGCTTATACATCAAAAGCTATAAGTTTCTCGAAGATAATCTCAATTATAAAGTTGAAGTAAACAAAATTTTCTACAAAATGCACTACTCATCATTGATTTTCTGAAGAGTGGTTCTGCCGCTAGAGCGCGCTGAAAAACAGCGATTTTTTGGCCTTTCCGCAAAAAAATGAAAAGCGCGCGCTTCTACCCTCTACAAAAGGAAAACTATTCACGTTACCAACAAAACTTTTATACCACGTGAAAGAGAATTTAATTGCCTAAAAATAACTTACCTTACATTATTATTTTTTGAGAATGGGGGAGGGAGCGAAGCAAAGATCGGAAATAAAACTTTCGCGCCTTACAGCTAAAACGAACTCTCGCAGTTGTTAATTTCCAATCTGCGCTTTAATTCCGGTATATTACCAATAAAATTGGTTGTTTTGGGTGAATTGATGACTAAGCATGTTTAAAAAAATAATTTTTTAAATTTATTTATGAAATATTAGGTATTTTAGGCGAAATTTCAATATTTTTAAAAAAATCATAAATTAAACTATGGGAATTTTTTAATGAACGAATTTATAGGTTTTTTGCATTGCTAAATCCGAATTTCAAGTTCATTTTCATTTCAAAAGTCACCTTCACATCAAAAAATGCAAAAAATCTCAAATTTTTGCTCTTTGGTTCAGTTTTTCACCGATTTTCTCAAAAAATTATTAGTTTTTCGAAATATTACAGTACACCAAATTAAAGTACGTAAAATTTGCTATAAGATTCACTGGTTTGTTTTTATTTCGCAAGAAGCGGTGTACGCTTTAGAGAGTTCTGAAGAAAAATGATTTTCTTTTTTCTGTGTAAAGTCAAGAAACAGCTGTAATTCAGCGCGCTCTAGCGTCAATTCCTCTCATTATAAAATGAAAGTTGAGTAGTGCATTTTGTAGGAAATTAAATGTACTTTCCTATGGTATAAAATATGTGTCTGTTACGTGTATATATTTAGAGCTGTAGTGGGGGAAAGCAAGCGCTCTTCACTTTTTTTGTAGAAAAGAAAAAAAATCGCTGCTCTTTAAAACCCTCTAAAGCGTACACCGCTCTTTGTAAAATAAAAACGAACCAGTGTATCTTATAGCAAAGTTTATGTACTTTAATTTGGTGTACTGTTATTTTTCGAAAAACGAATAATTTTTTGAGAAAATCGATGAAAAACCGAACCAAAGAGCGAAAATTTGAGATTTTTTGCATTTTTTGATGTGAAGATGACTTTTGAAATGAAAATGAACTTGAAATTCGGATTCAGCAATGCAAAAAACCTATAAATTCGTTCAGTAAAAAATTCCCATAATTTAATTTATCATTTTTTTAAAATATTGAATTTTCGCCTAAAATACCTAATATTTCATAAATAAATTTAAAAAATTATTTTTTTTAAACATGCTTAGTCATCAATTCACCCAAAACAACCAATTTTATTGGTAATATACCGGAATTAAAGCGCAGATTTGAAATTAACAACTGCGAGAGTTCATTTTAGCTGTAAGGCGCGAAAGTTTTATTTCCGATCTTTGCTTCGCTCCCTCCCCCATTCTCAAAAAATAATAATGTAAGGTAGGTTATTTTTAAGCAATTAAATTCTCTTTCACGTGGTATAAAAGTTTTGTTGGTAACGTGAATAGTTTTCCTTTTGTAGAGGGTAGAAGCGCGCGCTTTTCATTTTTTTGCGGAAAGGCCAAAAAATCGCTGTTTTTCAGCGCGCTCTAGCGGCAGAACCACTCTTCAGAAAATCAATGATGAGTAGTGCATTTTGTAGGAAATTTTGTTTACTTCAACTTTATAATTGAGATTATCTTCGAGAAACTTATAGTTTTTGATGTATAAGCAAAAGATCGAAAAAAGAGCAAAAATTTTGCGATTTTTTGCGATTTTCGATATGAAGCCGACCTCCCACGTGGCAGCAAACTTCATATTCGTAATCAGCGACCTCGAAAACATATAAAACCGTCGAAAAAAAAACTTCTATATGAAAGTTTTGAAAACGTCACTTTTGAACCCCATTTGACTGGGCTATAGCGGTATCCAAGGGTTAGGATTTAACCCCCCTCCAAAATTTTGACAATTTTTATACTTTCTGTCCCTTGAAAATTCTGCAACTTACAAGAAGCAATCCTCTCAGGGTCAAATTTATAAAAAATAATTTGGGAGAGGACCCTCAGCCCCCTCGAAATTTTGACGTCATATTTATAATTGTTTCAGTTAAAAAATTTTTGTTTTACAAGGAACTGTTCGCTTTGGGTGTAACCCAAAGGGTCTCAAAATTAGCTGAAACACTACTTTTAGAGGCACATTTTCACAAAAGTATAATACTTTTAATGTAATATAATACAATAAATATTAATATAATATAATGGGATACTAACTTAGGAGGAAACAAGTATTCTCTCTGTCTACTACTTTTACGCGCAATGAATAAAATTTAGTCAGTCTGCACAGCTAAAAATTCAAGCCTTGAAAATAAAATCAAAACTTATGTTCTAAGAAGGTGTCCCCTTCTTTTTCTTGCGTTTGGATTTTATTAACTTTTCTTCTCTTACAAACTAAAATGGTAAACAAGAAACACCAAAGGAATGTCACCAACGAATCCTAAGAGTCCAAAGGTTATTTTATAAATGCACTATTTTTTGCAGTCTACAAAAGTAAGCTAATCAATCAGTGATTAATTAAGCAAAAACATATTATAACGGTCCGCGGTCCCTCGATGTTCCTGGAACTTTTCCTGGACACTAGTTTTGGGATCGCTCACTTACAATATGAAATCCCACGTTTTCCGTAAAGATGTAAATAGTGATAAGTGATTAGGTGTAAAGATGAAAATAAATTAAGTGTAATAGTTCATATTAAAGCGTTTTCCATTTTTCGAAGAAAATTGGTTAGTGTACAAAATAGTAGCCTCCCCCCTAATAAACTAACTGGAATTATGGGATCTCAATATATTATAAATTTTTGCATTCCGTAAAATATTTTACTTAATTGAATCACTGTTGCTAAAGTGTCGTTTTGGCAAGATTAGCCTTAGATATTTGAGGCGTTCTGGATACAAAATACAAAACAGTTGAACTAGAAACTAGACAATGGGATATTTTACGAAAAACGTGTTTCAAAACTTTTTCCATTGGACAATCTCAATAGCTTTGCATCATTTTCTGTGTATTTTAAGAGGGAAAGAAGGCCGTTGTGGCCCGCAATGTAATAGCAAGATTATTTAACATTGGATATTTAATTGGTTACAATACAAGGTCTATATCTCAACTTTAAAAAAATTGTAGAAGAAGATTCTTTGGAAGTTGTGGAAACATGTTTATGACATTCATGTCATAAATGCATCACTTCATGCGGAAATAAAATAATAATTAAAAAAAACTTAAATGAGTGCAAAATATGGATTACAACTCATGCTCCTAACACTGTGTCTCCGCAGAAAATATTCCAAAATTCCGAAAAATTAAAGACTTCAAATAAATTCCGAAGAAAGCTAATGCTCCAACATTAGCTCAAACATTTCTCCATGTCCACACTAGACAAAAATCACCGGGACCTGGACCCAGCCCCCATAAAAAATAACAAAAAAACCCTCATCCCCGGGAATCCCGTGATAAAAATCTCTACAAACGCGCCCCCTGCTCCAATATAAAGTAGCCTGCCTGGGCAAACAGTCGGCGACTTGGTGGCGCCGGCCCTAGACCACCGTGAACAACAAAAGAAAATTGTAGCCCCCTCCCCTCTCTCAAACGCCCCATCCCCTGCTTTGCAGCGCCACCTAGCGATCGATTGGATCCCTGGATGGTGAGGGAGAGAAGAAATGATCCCTGATCTTCCTCCTCCTTTTTCGCTAGGTTTATAAATTCCGTTACTGGATCGATCCTTGAATCGTGAATGCAGAAAAGAAACTCGAACTCAAAGAATCGAGATTGGAGATCGATTTTAGAAATGAATCGAAAGAATTTGTTTCTCGAGTTCCTATAGGTACCGTGAGAATGCCTCCTATGTGATTTTTATTTTATCCCCAGGTGTATTCCTAGATTTAAGGTACAAAAATATGCAATTTTTAGATCAAACTTTCTAGGAATAAACTTGGGGACAATTTTAGGAAGGAATGATCTAAGAATCACTTCTGAGAATATCGTTTCTGGTTCCGTTTGTTAAGAATGGTATTAGAACTATCTTTATATTCTGTAGTAATCAAAGTGAGTAATTCACTGTAGTGTGTTCTACGAAATAGCAGTTAGAATAATTTAAAATCATGGTTTGGGTAGGACACAACGGAAAAAATCAGTAAAGTAAGAAAATAACGTTCAAATAGGGAAATAATAAAGAAAGAAACATTTATTTGGGTGATGGAAGGCCACTTCAACCATTTACAAAGCTTTAAAAATTTGTAATTAAAAGAGGGAGATATACGCAAGTAAAAATATCACTTTTTCTGGAATAAATTTTCTGGAATAATTTCTAAAAAATCACAAATATCACAAAAATAAAAAGTTCTCAAATTTGCAAGTTTCTTTGATATTAAGTTAAAATGTGTCTTTATTTAGCTAAAAGAACCGCAAAAACTACATGATAATGCTAAAAATGTGCAAACTTTTTCTTTTTTCTGGCCTGGAAAAGTGTTATTTTCACTTGCTAGTATGTATCTCCACGCATATTTAAGGGACGCTGTAAATCATTAAAATGGATTCTCCATGGTTTTTTGCCTACGGGAACAACTTACTTCCAAAAACGTAAAAAGACGTTGGTTCCATATAAAAGCATTGAAACGGATTTTAGAAACACCCTATATGTATATTAGGGTGTATCGAAAAAAAACTTTTTTTTGATTTTGATAAAGTCTTAAGTAAAAAGTTGTCTAAGGTGGAAGAGAGTACCTGTGATTTTTTTCAGAATTTTCGGATAATATCTAGGGGTGCCGCAAAGCCTCCGAAGGTTCCCATGTTAATCCTTTGAGCGCGCAAGCCAAAAAGGCCCAAAATCGGTTTTTCGCCCCTCATTTCTACCCTAACCACACGACGAATGTCTTCACTCGAGTTATGGACCCTATATGATCTAAGCTATCCTACAAAACTTGAATAATAGCCTAAATATCTATATTTCGTTGATTGTGGGCTCTTGGAAATACGCGATTTTCAACACACAAAAAAAAAGTAATATAGATATTTAAGCTGTTATTCAAGTTTTTTCGGGTAGCATACTTCATTACTTCATATAGGGTCGTATGCTACCCGAAAAAACTTGAATAACAGCTTAAATATCTATATTACGTTTTTTTGTGTTCTCAAATTTCGTTGAAAATCGCGTATTTCCAAGAGCCCACAATCAACGAAATATAGATATTTAGGCTATTCAAGTTTTGTCGGATAGCTTAGATCATATAGGGTCCATAACTCGAGTGAAGACATTCGTCGTGTGATTAGGGTAGAAGTGAGGGGCGAAAAACCGATTTTCGGCCTTTTTGGCTTGCGCGCCCATTGGATTAATGAATCCAATTGGATTCATTAATCCAATTGGCATTAAAACATTTAACAGCATTAAAACAATTGGATAATGAATCCAATTGGATTGGATCTGAAAAAATTCACAGGTACTCTCTGCCACCTTAGACAACTTTTTTTTGCTAAGACTTTATCAAAATAAAAAAAAAGTTTTTTTCTATACACCCTAATGTATATATATAATTTATATTGCAATGCTTCATTAGTTCTGATGGAAAAACAAGTTTTAAATATGAAAAACCATGTAAAACCCAAAACTAGTTTTTTTCTGTATAACATAATCTAAGTCGCGTTATGACAAACTCAATTTTAGGCCCTTTTTGGAGTGTCAATCTTTGTTCAATATCTGACGAAAAATCTCCTGAAATGAACGTAAGTTTTACTATCAGTCTATCCATAGAAGAGCTAAATAAGCAATTTAAAGAAAAACTAAAATATAACCATGTTATTTTCATAATGCAATTTTTGTTTTGGCATATTTACCAAACACATTGAAAGCCAACCATCTCAACCACAATATCAACTACATTATCAAGCATATTTTGCAGACCATAGAAAAATGGAACACGTGAAATCTCAAAACATTAAAATTACAAGAACTTTCTCAAAAAAAAAATATAAAAAAAAAACTAGAATGACGCTCGGAGCATTCGAGTGAGAGGACCAACACTGACGTAAATTTCTCAAGGAAAAGCAGTACAGTTTTTTCAAAAAAAACTGCATCCCGCCCAAAAGCGCTCACGGGAAGAGGGAAAACACGAAATCTCCTAAAACCCCGCATACGCGTCTTAAAAATGATACATCATGCGGCAGATCGTGATTTATTTGTCAGACTTTAATGGAAGATTTTTTTATAATGTTTACATCGATTCTTCAGGAATAAAAACATAAAACGCTTTCTTCCGCCTTTGTATGTGTCCATAAAATGTTCTAAAAACTATTTGAATGTCATTCATCATATATGGACCCCCTTTGCCTACATGAAGGATTTCTTAGATTTATTTTGGAGCACATGGTCAAATATTTTTCTCAGTTTTAGGTTGTTCGTTTGTTGTAAATCCTTCTAGGTATGAAATCTATCATAAAGATGCTAACAAAAAATATCTACGTATAAATTTATTTTAAATAAACTCATTGAAACTGTTTCATAAATTTATTACTGTTTCATTATACAAATCTTCAATACAAATTATATATACAAAATTTTTCAATTCTTATGAAAAATTTTGTCCTTGCACTAGAACCTCAGGATTGCTTCTAGGACTGCTTCTGAATTGTCTTTTGGTAGTCCAAATCCCTTATCATTTTTAAACAAAAGTTTTGAATTTTCCTGTTACTAACTCAACGTCTCTTAAGGTAAGAGATGTAAGGGTATATAATGTATAGGATATGTAGGGCTCCCTAGGCAAATTTTTAAGGCCTTGCAAATTTTCCAAATTATATAAATCTCTTTATAACGGAATCTCAACATTTACTAAAATAATAGCTTAGATTCTATGAAATGTAATCGGCTTTTGACATTACGCACTATTTTATTGAATAGCAGGTAAATTAGTTGGGGTTTTTTTTCAACAAAATTACTACTGAAAAATTATACAAGTTAAAAACACTTTTACTTTAACCCGCACTTTAGTTACATCTGAATTGATAACTAATTCAACATTGCTGTAAAGCCTAAGTGACTAATCCAGGCATGGCCAACCCGCGGCCCGCGGGCCGCATGCGGCCCGCTTTATATAATTATGCGGCCCGCGAGAATTTTCGTAAGTTTAAAAAAAACTTTACTCTTCGAGCTATAATTTTCCTTTAAGAACAATGTTTAGTTGCAAAAATGCCCCAATATTGCCCACCTCAAATGTATATCCAAAATTCGGACTAGGTGTACCAAAACTAGTTAAAATCTTGTTTTTTTTAGTCAAATTTCCAAAAACTTTCTGGCGGAGGACCCCCAGACCCCCCTTTGGTACTTGTAGTACCTTTATTACTCACAACTTTTCTAATATTTAGTTGTTTAGGACGCAAATTCTACTTAAAAATTTATTAAAAAGTTACATTGGACCTATTAAAAATGCGTGAGAGAGGCTGAGGAGTAATATTGGGCCCCACCCGAAATAAATTTTTACATAAGCCACTGATCTCATCAATACATATTCAATATCTTAATTACTATCACTATATCACACCATATTTGCATTCATAAATGTAGTAATTTAGACGAAGAAATAAAGTATCAATTAATTTTGCTTTTATTTTTCACTAAAAATTTTTGTTTTGGGACTTCGTCTTCAGACTTGAGAGATTATTAAAATGACAGTATAGTGCGTATCCACCTAACTTAGTTTCGATTAATTCAGAATGTTTTTTTAACCGGCACCTGTTTAATTTCTAAACTCCCTAATCTAAATACCCATTTTATACTTTTCAACTTATGTCACTGTCATTCTGAGCAGCTCATACCTTAAAGTTTTATATGCGGCCCGCGGAGTATTGTGGTTTTCCAAAGTGGCCCTCAAGATCATTTGGGTTGGCCATCCCTGGACTAATCCATAGCTCCTAAATATAGTTTGATTGTCTACGGGGGATTCTTGAATATTAATCCTTGATCCAAACATGCCGGATTTAGAACCTATTTTGGGTTACCCAGCGGGCACCCGTAGACCGAAATAGTTTACAAGCTTTTCTGTTCTTGGAACCTCCCCATGAGATACCTACACTATCTTCGAAATTTTCAATTACTTATCGAAACAATTATGGACATCTATTTAATATTACAAAGCCTTTTATTGCATTGATACGATAAGTTTTAAGTGACATCTGTTCAACTTAATGTAGAAAACGTTAGTAAGAAGGAATTGTCCGATCAACTTGAAATTTTCAGGGTATGTTCATTATGGTTTGCTATTCAAATGATTACAAATTCAGAGTTATAGCGCTTGCATGAGATAAGCCACGCCTATTCAATCACCAATTTAACTGTACATATAGGGGCTGTAACGGGTGGTTAAGAAGTTATTTTTATTAATTTTTAATTATACGCTCTTAAACAAAATAAATTAATTCGACCTGATTCAAATATATTTTAAAAAAAGTTTAAATGTTGAGTTTAATCTAATTATGCATAACTTAGTTATTGACCAACAGTTATATCTTTTTATTTCGTTCTGTAATCAAACGATGATTGAAAAATGGTAAAATAAATTTAAATGAATGAATTTTTTCTTATGTTATGAGAAAAGGTGAGAGTGAAAAAGTAAAAATAACGACTCTGCTATTCGTTTGTCTAGAAATAGTTCAAATCCTTCTATGTCGAAACTATAATTGATTTTAACGGTTTTTTCGTCAACCACATTTTCCCCATATGATTTATTTTTAATACAATTTGATGAAACTTTGTTTAGAAGATTACAATTATTTTCACCTCATTAAGGGTTTTTTTAAATTTAAAACTAATTGTATAACTTATTCCGAAGTTACTTAATACATATGATCCATGTTATAATAAATTGTATATAGAGATTAACAGATTTTAATTCAATATGAAAGAATATTCACTATATCGAGGGTTCACTGTAGCGGGTTCATTGCTCAATTACAAGAACATTTTGAAATATTCATATAAAACTCAAATTTGTGAAATAATCTTTTTATTAAAATTGAGTGTATCATTTAACTCTAGGGTGGGGACTGAAGCTTCCTAGCCCCCCCCCCGCCTCCCGTAGATGAACGACACCATTCTATAGATTAATTCTGGAACTAGTACTATGAGCTCAATCTATTTATATTTAACAATTTTTTTATCAACTCTATACGTTTTTCCCATTCTGTAAATGACCTCATCTAAAGCTCCAGGTGATTTTTTCCAGTATTCTTGTTTTGATTAATTTTAAAGGTTTCAATTAATCACCAGTACCTACATCTTAGACAAGCAATTGCCGTCGTTACCACGGGAAAAGAAAGTCAATTTTCTTATTGGTTATCCAGCCTACAAGTGAAATCCCAATCAAAATCCCCCCACTCTACCCCCGAAGCAGAATTAAACACCGTGTGTCTCCCTTTTTCATTTCGAGAAAAGATGACGGAACGGACATCTCCAAAAGAGCGTCGAGAACACAAATAATGTTTGTTTTCATCCCGTCCCATCCATCACTTCCGATGACAGCATTTACTTTGCAGAACCGACCAGACGCTCAAATCGAGCGGAAAGTCCCAAACTACGGGGTCTTCAGTAGTTCCTTTGAGGGCTCCGGAAAGCGTCCTGTCGGGGAAGTGCGAGAGGACCCGGCTTTATGTATTTACGCTCGAGGGGTAATGGTTTTATGTACTCTATAAGGACATACGATATTGGGATGATAAATCTGATCTGATATCGTATTCAGGGTGTTGTTGTCGTTATACCCTCTATTTTAAAACTACTATTATAAAGGATTCTTGAGAAGTAGTCGATATATTTGTGAAAGAAAGTGAAACATTCATTTGCATACTTATCTTCCGGATTTGGAGTAGTTGCTATTTTTTTAGTAGTGATGGTAAACATATGTACCATGTACTCTACACCTATTGTAATATTAGTGAAGTACAGAATTAAATTATGACTCACACGACAGTACAAATTTAATTTTGGAAGGGATTACTTGATAACAAACAATACACTTACCTATTAGTCACAGTTATAGTTAAAAAGCAGTTAAAGTCAATAACGATACGGAAAAGAATGCAATACCATTATAAATATATGTGAATAAAATAAAGGAAGTGTACGGCAAAAACGGCAGTTGGCGAATGCGCCGTAGGTCTTGCGGTTACGTAGCAGTCCCGGCGCTTAGTGCGATCTCCAATCAGAAACGTTGCCGTGTAAATAAGAGTAGAATTTAGTTGTATATTTGTGTATATTTGCCGTCTAAATAGACAGTGCCTAAAATAAAATTAGAATATTGTAATATTAAAGATTATCGAACTCTTCAGAAAAACTTCAATAAAATATGTTAATCTCAATACTGTTTATTATAACATGGCTAGGATGTATTAAGTAACTTCGGAATAAGTTACACAATTAGTGCTAAGTTCAATAAATCCTTAAAGAGTCGGAAATAATTGCAATAAATTAATTACATTTCTTCCACTCTTGAATAAAACATTGTTTTCAAGTAGCTAGTTAAAAATTTTTAATATCAAGATTAATTTCGCTCTTTTAATAAAGATTAAAATGCAGTTATTTTAAGTACATAAATATTTATGTACTTAAAATACTTTTGAATACTTTTGTACTTTTTGAATTTGGTTTTAAGGTATTTTTGACAAAGCGAAATACCTACTACAAGATGTAAAAATAAAACAAATAAATAAAAATTAACTGAGAGCCATTAAGTAGCTAGGATGAATTATTCAAAACATTGCACCGTACTTAATAAAAAAAAATAAGTTACTCCGATATGCGTAAAAGCAGTGTTATCTTTGGAGTAATTTCACATCTCTCTTGAAATACTGAAATATTAACCAGTACGGATAGTCAGTAAGTAATAAAACTATTTAAATTATTTAAGACATCATTTTAAGAATACATTTGAATATGTACTCCCAAAAGTATGCTGAACCATTAGTGTTATTCCTAGAAAAAGAAAACAAACTTTTAGTGCACTCCTTTGCTTAAAAAGAGGTCGCCCAACTAGTATTTACAAACTCAGAGCATGCTCTACCCCAGTTTTGTTTATTCATCCTTACCCGGAAACCTTTTCACATATCCCTAAATTAGATGAAAGCAAATTTATTAAATGAAGCAAAATTTACATTTATAAAGCAAAAGAACATAAAAATGCTTTCCGATCAATAGGGTCGCTTGTCTACCCCTTTTAAAAGAGAAGTTTTAAATTTCTTCCATCCCTACTTTTGTGGACCACGATACATTGGGTCCCGTCTTCTTTAAACATTCATAATCAAAGAGCAAGGGGGATCCTGAAACATCCTTTTAAACGTTTGAAAAATGTCACCATCTATGGGATGCCCGATAGAGACGGGGCAGTTTTGGAAGGCCTCCAAGGAAGAATTTTACCCTTTCGCCCCTTTAGGAAATATTTTCCGTTCCACCAGATATTTTTTATTGTACATCGTTTCTTTAGCCGGGAATGTTTCTACAAGGAATCAAATTGAGCTTATGGGTTGGTCTTTCAGACTTCATTGAATTTGAAAATAAGGGATTCGTTCAGGGAATTAGGTTTGATCGAGTCAGGGAATAAATAATTCAATGCATAGGTCCCTTTTTTAATGATACCTATTGTTTTGAGGATCAAAGTCAATAGAAATGAAACATTTGTTTTCAAACCTCCAAGTCAAACATTTTATAATACTTTTATGATACATGGCTTACTTTAGCACTTATCAATAACATTTTTTTTTATTTCCAATGGGCGGGTACTACTGGACATTATCCTTGACCACTGAATTGCCCTAAGAAGTACCTACTTAGCGTTACCCAACGAGCACCTGTGAACCGA
Source organism: Tetragnatha montana (assembly GCA_963680715.1). NCBI lineage: Eukaryota > Metazoa > Arthropoda > Arachnida > Araneae > Tetragnathidae > Tetragnatha > Tetragnatha montana. Next base: position 15,080,129 of record OY796685.1, read on the forward strand.
AGCCACGAAGGTGAGGTACTGCTATCCGCGCAACACATATCATTCCCCTCTTTACACACACTTTTACTCGCACAACCCCTTTTTACAGGGGGGGGGGGGCACATTCATTAATCACAGAAGGACAGAAACTAACATCCAAGCCAAACGGGGATTCGAAATCAATAACGTATATAATTATCAAATAAATATTTGAGCCTATTCTTCATAACTGTGACTTAATAACTACAATAAAATAAAATGAATAAGTCAAATAAATCGTTGTTACAAAAGTTTATTTAATATCAAACATACATTTGAGCACATTCTTTGTGTTGTTTCATAAGTGAATTTATAATTATTGTAAACATTTTATTTAATCTCTAATTTAAATTCACAAAATCCGGAGTTTTCTCAATGTTTTTTTAAAGCTCTGCCACAAATAGACTTGGATTAAATAAGTTGTACCTACTCTTCTTCGAATATTTTAGGGCAAATAAGAATATATTTAAAAAGGCTTATCCCATTATCCCATTTGGGGACCTTATTTTTTATGAATTAAACTTTTATGTATTTTTTCTTTCTGTCTTTCTTAAAAGTGTGTGATGAAAATTTACGTAACACAATATAGTCTTATCTTAAAAAGAGAATGATTTTTTTACATATTGTATGAATCCTCAACTCCCGATTAAAAAAAAAAAAACTTTCTAGTGAATTTATTTTGTTATGAAGTAAAAAATGGCAATTTCGTCCAAGTTTGAAGAGTTTTAAAGTGAAATTTAAGTTGCAAACATTTGGCAAAAATTACCAGCAACTATAAGTACTCTAACTATTAACGAAACATGAAATAATAAAAGTATGTATCCAGAGATATTTTTAACTCCTCTGAGAGTGTATTTCACACCTTGAAAATCGGAAATACTCTTTAAATAACTAGCCAGGAGTATTTTCACCTTTAAAATTTTCACAATGGTTTAGCTTAAAAAATGCACCGTGTATAATGTATATTTTCTAATAATACTTAGCATATATGCTATAATCGTTAAAACCCAAAAAAGCTTCAATTTCATTTTGTCCATTAAAAAAGTAAGCGTTTTTAATAGAAAATTTGTCTCTGTATACAATGTAGCTAATGCTATTTCCGTATTTCACTTCTCACAATTGAATTTAACTCCTCCTAAAAAAGTCAAGGAGTATTTTTACTCCTCCAAAAAAATCCTAGGAATAACCCGGTATGTATCTTAATTTACTAAGAGGGAGGAGAAAAATCTTTAATAAAAGGTTTCCAAAATGTAGAATTGGCACTTAATAAGTTAAGAATAATTTTTAATTATACAAATTTATGTAAAATTATTTTTATTTGTCCGTTTTTTGCATTCCCATCTTGCATACTAGTACAAAACAATTTGTCCGCCATTCTTATGGAAAACCTGTTTGATGAAGTCCTAATATATTGTGTTATCCATATAATCACGTAATTTATACCGAGATCAAGTCGATTTGCTAGAACCAAACATATTTCCTTTTAATTTAACAAAAAAAAACCATGAATTTATGGTCTGAAGAATGAAACCACCTAAAACCTAAAGAGAACTGAATTTCCTTATTTAAATCCAAGTCCATCATCCAAACTACTAAAGATGTTCCTCTTTCAAATATTCCCGAACAAAATCTCTGCTGCTAGTTCATTCATGAATACTCAACCAGCCAAAACGGTGTCTATGAAAAGATTTAACACACCGTCATCCATAACGGAGCATCCAGACGAAATCCACTAATATGACAAACAGTCCAGCCGGAGGCCGACTCAACAACACGGCATAAACCCCTCGCTGACATGAATTAAATGTCATTCGATTCAATAAATTTCTCGGCACATATCTCATAACTGCGACAAAATCAATTCGGGATCGTTGCAAGACGAATGAAGGACACACAAAAAGGAGGGAAAGGGGGGGGTCCTCTAAACTGTGACTGAGAGGATTTCTGCTTTCATCCTGATAAATGACCTAATATTCCAAATGGATTCCCTCGTCTTGCGCTTATTTTGTAGAGTGACGTCGGAATCGATGAGTGGCTATTGGAAATTAAATGCCTTTCCGGCCAGCTCAACCGCGATGTCCGCTCCTTTTGTGCGGCCCGCCAGCGATTACGGGGTTCGCTGATTTATTCGCAGGGGCCCGGAAAGGGCCGCGTATGGAGCGTTCGGGTTTATCATACTGAAGGGTATTTTCTCGTACTTGTGATGTGTATCAGTGGTAAAGTTAACGGGGGGGAGTGTGTGCAATAGAGAGCTGAGAGAATCAAATACAAACCACGATTAACGGTGTAAAACTATTTATTCTGAAAAAGTCCCCGTTTGGATGCAATTTTCCGAAAAATCTAAAGTATAGAGGGGTTATAATGAAATCGTAACTATGAAGGAAAAAGGGGATTAGTCCAAAAACCAAGTTTTGAGAAAATTGAGAAGTTGCTTGCGGGGTGGCCTTCTACTCCTGCGGTGGGAGCTCCGTGCGGCGATTTGTGGGAAAGGTTTTTTAATATTTAGAAACCATGGATTTTTTATACTTTTAAATTCTCGGTTCATTAATTTTTAGATTTTTTTGTAGACTGCATTGAGCTTAAGTGCTGTTCATGTGGTGCAAGTAAAATTATTGAATTTTTAAAAGCATATTTGAAATCCCCCTTTCCATGGATTTTTCCCTGAAATAATACAAAGCAAATTTCAAATAAAAGTATATGTTTTTCAGAATATTTTTCAAGCAACTTGACATAAAATGGGAAATGGTAAGTTGAAAACTAAAAGGACTAAGTACGGTAAGATTGATAGTACTTTTTCAACTAGGTTGTTGGAAAATTTTTTATGAACCTGTAAAATCAAAACTCGAGTCCAAGATAAGTTCAGTCAAGTAACTTTATTTCAAACAGGATTCTTTATACTGCATCACAATTTAAACGAGAACAGTAGTAGTTGAGTTCTTTTCTTCTTAATATTCAGTTGCTGTTTTCGCTATAAAGCAAGGTTTTATTAACAGAGTTTTTTGAATAAAATAAGTTATTTAAAAATACAAGTTATTATAAAGGTTAAGGTAAGGTAAAGTGGGTATGACTCGCAGTTTTTTAACAGGTTTTTATAAGTTCATTTTATGGTTTGACTTACTGTTCGGGTGAAAATATTAAACTGCGATTAAATTAATTTTTTTTCGGTGAACGTTTCTTTAACGTTATCGTTTCTTCGGTCCTTGACAATTAACTCGTAGAAGTTATTCTGTATGAGAGTAAGAAGTATCAAAACTTACCAATGTTTTCTTTGGGAAAAAATATCAGCTGTATAACTGAAGAAATGTAAACAATATTATGTAACTAAGAGACCATTATGTTTTTGGTATATTAAACGCAAGCGAAGCTCCATACTCTCTTATTAATATTAATTACTAGACTTACAAAAATATATACAGCAAACATGAATTGTATATAAAAACTTACTGAATGCTATTCAGGCAAAATGAGTTTCTTTCTAATTGTCATTTCTGATCATCTAAAAGATTAAGCTTTGGCATGATGACAGAGTATAGGGGACATTTTTTCCGCATATAGGACCCCACTCTGAGTTATTGTCATCACAATAGCGAAATGATTTTTTGGACTATGGTCAAAGGAGTCTTACTGGAGGAAACGTCCATTAATACTTTTCTATCACTTATTAGAGGTACGTTTTTAGTCCTGGCATTAATTTCTGTTTTATAAAAATAACAAATCATAGGTACATTTTTGGAAATAACATAATACATAACTTTACATAATATAATATCTTTGAGGTATTTGAACAACTAGGTATCGTTGTATCGTTAGAATGATTTTAGGGTTGATTCAAGGACGACCAGGAGATTAATACAACGGCGGCTAAGAGTAGGAAATAAGGCATAGTTAAGATTTTTGTAGAGAGAAACATGTAACTCATCTTATTTTTACCCCATGAGATTTATGTGCTATAGCTGTTAAATAAATATCTAATTTTCCCTTTAGATTACGAAACCCCTCTGCAGCTGAATATTACCTCATGTGCAATCCTGAAAAATTAAAACTTCTTCATGGATTTTAAAGAAAATAATACTTAAAGAATGGTGTCATGAGGGAGTAAATTCCTCATTACGAAGGCAGTGATGCATTTTTTTGCGATTTTTGCCAAATTTTCAAAGCGAGTAATATAGGCCTCACGTCCTGTATAGTCTAATCCGATAAGTCAGGTAAATTTACGCATTCAATGTTTTATTTTATTTGTGATTTTTAATATATTTCCGCTAGAGCTAAGACCTTCCTTTTTGTTGGTTGATTTGAGAGTCAATAAACATACTTTCAATAAATTTTTGAGGCCCTTGCTTTAAAATTCTAGATTTTATAGACCAAAATAATTTTTGTGTGTACTCTTATCATCCTTTCTCGAATGAGTGTGGTCTTACACTGCGAAGGAGGTTCACTACCATTTATAAACCTGTGTCATTGATGGGGAGGCAAATTATCGTTAATCCACTTGACGTAACCATAATGCCCATAAAATTTTCAATAATTCACTTACTTATGAATGATTCATAGCTAAAAGAAAACGTAAATAAATGAATAATTTCACTTATGAACGATTCCTAACATACAACGAAAATTTCAAACGCTACAGAATTACATCACTTAAGCTCGAGTAATTTTTGTCTTTCGTGTCTACCCAATACATCAAGCAATGAACTCTCTCTGAGAGGAGGCTGAAGTGCCCCCTCAAAAAGTGACCTATTTTTTCGTTCCCAGACGCTACGAAACAAGCAAAGCAGACTGCTGTGTCCCATAGACCCCGTCTGCCAATACCAGTTGCAGATTACAAAGGGAAAATGCGTCTGTGATGTGCACGCGTCGCCGATTGCGTTTTCATTCCCAATGAGTCTCGGAAGTTTACTTAAAACATTTCAAGGGGAGACAAATTAAAGTGTTTTTTATTCTTCCTGTCAACATTTTTTTAATCCATTTAGGAGTTATTCATAAGCGTCTTGGACTATAAATAAAGTATTAAGAGTGACGGTGCGACAACCATGGGCTTTTGCACTTTAAAATTTATGGAGCGGACTAACCGTGTCTCAATTGTCCAGTCGCATTAATCAAGAGGGGATATATTAGATTTCACTGCAGACTAATAAAGTGCATTTATTCAACTATTGTTAAAAAAACATATTTTTTCGACGATTAATGTCTGTCAGAATATTTTTAAATAAATTAGTCGTAAAGGTAATTTATTACGTTTACTACTTGGCTACTAGAAAGTGTTTTTTTTTTCATTTAATTATTTTATTGGTTTTCGGAATCTGAATGGGTTTATGTAGTATTTAACAATTATTTTCTATACTAGGGGGCCTGCCCCCTGCTCGCTATCGCTCACCAACCCCCGGAACTACTTCGCAGTTCTTTTTAGATCGCTTCGCGATCTCAGCGAGCAAAGCTCGCTTGTTCCATCCTACCAATCACCCCGCTGGTTGGCTTAATTAATGCTCCTTTACAACCGAAACTACTTATCACTCTTGTTGATAAATAATTTAATCCAAATCATCTCGAAAAAAAACTATTGCTGAAATATTACTTTCCTAACTTAAATTGAAAATAAAAGAAATCACACATAGTGAGCTATCGCTCACCAACCCTCTTAACTGCTTCGCAGTTCTTCTCAGATCGCTTCGCGATCTTAGCGAGCAGAGCTCGCTTGTTCATCTCAACAATCCAGCAGAAGCCTCTTCTCGGCTTAATTAAGCCTCTTGTAATACCGAAAATACCTCTCTCTTGCTCATAAATAATTTAATTCGTATCATTCCCCTAAATTAACAACAAAAATGTTGCTGAAATACATTCCTTTTTTAGTTTATCAATAATTTAATTGAAATGTTAAAAAAATATTCAGCAAGTCTACTAATAACCATCAACCACTTTGTAGAAAAAAGCATTGTTGAAAATAAAAGAAATCAGACTCATCATAAAACACGCATAAAACTCGTATGTTTCTCTAGTGAACGGCGAGAAAGAGAAGAAAAAATTGAAACTTTGAATCTTTTTCATTCTAAAACTAATTAGAATTTTTGAAAAAACAAAAAGCCAATATTTTTATAAAAATTATTTCTATGTGTCTTTAGAATATCATAGTTCTACTGTGATTAGTTTTGCTTTTATAACGAAAAAACAGAAAAATCGTCAAAATTTTCGAAACTTTAAAACTTAATTTCTCCAAAACTAATTCGAAATTCGAAAAAAGGGCGACGTGGTGCAAAATTGCACATCTAAGAGTATGTGTCTGCAAAAAATCATATTTCTGCTGCTAATAGATTTTGCTGGGGGCGAACTCGCAGCAGAAAAAAATAATTTTCGACTTTGACATTAAATAACTCTAGAACTAATTATCTCATCTATTAGCTTTTAGAACGAAAACGATCCTCATACATTTGTCTAGCAAATTTTAAAATTTCACAAATTTCCGTGGAATAGTTTTTGCGTAGTGAGAGTTCAAAGTGTTCAAAAACAAAATTTTCAAAAGCAGCGGCGGCCACGGCGGCGGCGGCGGCGGTCACTGTTACTTTTTTTTAATATAGAGAGATATTTGATGGATGTAATCACTATTAGCAGTTAATTTTTTAAGGACTGCAATGGAAAAATTTTAAAAGAGACGCTAATGTTTCACAGAAACATGTTTGACATAAAATAGAATCATGTTTTTTCCTCCAATAGAGATGTTTCTTCAATAGTTTCATATATTTAATAAATTTAAAATAAACTACAGCAAAGATATCCTTATGTCTGCTGAAATTAAATAAAACCAGTTAAGACTGATAGGTATTTATGTATTTAAAAGACAAATAGTTTCTGTTCATAGTTTCTGCTGTGATATTAATAAATTTAACTATGTGACAACTTTTCTGACAAGGCAAACTATTGTGCAAAATTTCAAAACTGATACAAAGTCCAAAATATTAATATTTATATACTACTTAATTATTATTAATATTATAGTTTATTTTAGAGATCATTTAAACGAAGAAACACAAATTTACCAATTCAGTACAAACCGTGATAAAATTTTTTGATGAGTTGGATTAACTTTGTCAAACAGTTGTAAGTTAAATTTTTAAATTTTCTTCCAATGGAGGAATATTTCAAAAATTTGTTTAAACTGCATAATACTTCATATTGAATATGAAGTATACTGATCTTCACTTATACTCCATGATCATTCAATACGTTCAATTATTTAATTCATCCATAATCAATGAATGTAACAAAATTTACTTTTAAAAGCTATTTTCTATTACAAACTGAGTTGTTTCTTGCTACTAATTTAAAACCTCAAAACAGAGAAAACACACGCATCAACAAGCCCTGACATTAACCACCGCATTAAGTCCCCACAATCGGATTTCCAGCCACCATCAAGACCCAGACCCATATTCCCACTTAAATCGACGACGTCTGATTACCAACCCATCAGTCTCGTCGTTGGATGGAGAAGAAAAAAACCCCGTCTCTTTTAAAAACATGCTCGCCTGGGAGCCCCATAGGAAATAGTTATTAGGCAAGTTAAGGGATCTCCCCATCCGTCTGAAAGCATCGGGGGAGTCATTCACCTTCCCGTTTGAGCATTGATCAAACTCCCGGAGAAAAGACGGACACCAAAAGAAATCGTCCATTTTTCTTGCCTGCCGCTCTATCGGGTGACTGGGAGAGGGGAGGTGCTGCTCCTTTGGAACGTTCTTTTTCGGATCGTTTAGAAGTGTGGGGGAGTGAGAAAATGAAAGTATGAGTTTCGATATCGGATGGCGGGAAAAGTTGTATTTTGGTACCGACACAAATAAATACACGTGTGCAAAATTTCGTGAGTTTTATTAAACTCATCAAGGCTCTACTGATACTTTTATTTTACAAAAGTACTTCATACAACGGGTTCTTACCATAAATCGTACAATTACCATGCCCATTGGGACATATCTTTTGGAATTTTTATAACTACATTATTAAATTATCATTCTAGGTCCGTTACTAGATTTCATTTTTAAAGTTACTTTTAAGGCATTTCTCATTGGGTTGAATAAAAATGTCATTAAGTTTTTGAATCAAATTGAAAAGTAACAGTGAAAATGGCTTATTTCATGTAAAATAATATTGTTAAAGCATTTTCTATAGTAGCCTGTTATAAAACAATTTGTTTTTCGGTGTTAATAGGGATTTTTTTTTTTTAATTTTATTTTCCATGTCATGTATCGAATGGAAATTGGCCGATTTTCAGAGCGCTCTAACGGCTGAACCATTCGTCTGACGGAAAAAGTTGTAAGGAAACTCTTTTGTAGCTTCTTTTGTTTTCTTTATTTTTTATTGATAATTTTTCTCAGAAACGCAAACATTATGTCTTGCAAGGGGGGAGGGGAAAGGTAATAATTCGCCATTGTTTTAAATTTTCTCAATTTTGCGTCACAAAATTTGGTTACCAAAGTACAGTTTTTGGTTACCAAAGTACAGTACAATTTCAGCCTCCCCAAAAACATGCAAAACAGTCATTAAAAACTTTCCCATGCATTTTCGGAGACGCAGCAATATTGAAATGCTATAATTCCATAAGGATCTCGAGTTCTTTTGAGATATCTCTGATTAAGTAGTAATTTATAGTAGCCTGTTATAAAACTGTACCTTTACCACGCTTTTCGGCGATAGTAGTGACATTTTTTTATGGATTTTCTTCCAAAATTGCCCTTGCGGCTAAACCATTCGTTTCAGCCGTTCGTTTAGCCGTTATTGCCCAATTTGAAGTATTTGGCATAAATTGATGAGTTTTTAATATTGTGAAAAATATCTTTTACTACAAAAAATAAACCAATATTAACCAATTTTGCCTGAATATATAAGTTTACCATCTACGATACTACATTTAGTGAAGAACTTATTTTGTATATAGCCCCTTTCCCACATGCTTTTCTTTCAACCTTCGGCGCCAAATATCTCAAGAACTGCAAACTTTCATAGTCCGTCTAACCTGGTATCCGCTTACACTGTGCCATCAATCCTGCAACAATGTTTTACTTAATATACTCTGTTTATCCATCCGTGGGACAAAAACTATTAGCTGTTTAACCCTTTCAGTCCTAGCCGCCCAAAATTATCTATAAGATTCAGTAGTAGTCTGAGGTGGCTTAGGATTGAAAGGGTTAAGCCAACTAATTTCAACATATCATAGGCTCAGAAAAATAGTTATGCATACACATATTTTATTTCAAACGAGGGGGTGCGTTATTCTTTTAACTTTGGTTTTATTATTTCATTTTTAATTCATCAAATATTTGATATTATTTCACGTATTTAAGTAGAATTAAAGGCTTTAGTTAAAACACATTTAAATAATAAATACCTAACAAACTAACGAAAAAGAGAGTAAAGTTAAAGTTTCAGTTAAAGTAATCAGTTAAAAATTTCTAAAGTAAGAGACAGTTTAAAAAATAAAACAAACTTAAGTATAAATAAAATAAAATAAACAGATTTAAAAGGTTATAGATTATGAATTTATATTTTAACTCTTTAGAGTTTCAGAGTAAATACTATAGTTAGAAAATTAATTTAGTACTGATAATTAAAAAAATGTGTTAAAACTAACATATTCCTTAAATATGCTTAGTAATTGCAAAGTAAAGAAAATGAAAGTATTTTTAGGAACTAACTATTTCTAGGTTGGTTTCCGTAAATGTTGTTTCTTTGCCAAAAGAAGTCGGTCGCAAGGAAACAATGATTTTGACCATTTAAGTCTCTGCTACATAATTATTAAAATTTGGTAAAACGATGATTAAAACTTATTTTAATAACGCCGATCAATGAAATTACTTATCTTTATACATATATCTAGTTTCATTAAAATTGTTTTTAAATTCCATTCCATGAGGTCGAATGAATACATTACCAATTAAGTTTTGACATTATACTAAAGGTATTAGTTTTTATAAACCTGCTTAACAAAGTTATGGTAATGATATTAGTTCGTAAAAATCACTATTAAGATATTGCTGTCTGAAAATTTAAATGTATAAAAGGAAACAAAGGTAATAAGCTCATTAAATCTAAATTTACGTTTTTAAAATAATATATTTAAAAATATTCTAAACGTAGACATTTATAAAAGACAATACTTTTTAAAATATATACAATATTACAAAGTACACTATCAAAATTATCCTTAATGAATTCTAATCTTTTCCATTCATCAAAAATGAAATCGAAATCATATTCTTCCATCCGGCTTAATCACAAAGGTTTTAATAAAAAACTAATTAAATGAAATCCCTATAAACTAGAAATTTAGCATATAAATATGACGAATTAAAATTCACTAAATACAGCTACAGCGAACCTTTATATTTCTTTCACGTGTCTATGTATTATTTTCTCATGGGAAGCTATATGCAGAAAAAACTTATAACTTTATTTTGTTTTCAAAATAATGAGTTTGCATCATCGAGATTACTCAGAAAACTTAATTTTATGTTTCCCTAAATTAGTTATGAATTTTTTTTTTAAAGTTGTATACAGAGTTAAGAGACATTAAAAAGATTATCTACCCAAATTATCAATACTCCTCCGCGCTGATCAATTTGTTATTTCCACTTTCCTCCTATTTTTTTATTAGTTTAGAGTTTTTATTAGATTGAGATTTTGTTTTTGTTGAGATTTCTTGCATTTACAGTAAGTTATTGTGAGATATTAATCACCTAAATTTTTTTTATAAATTTAATTTTTCTCTCTTGACTTATGCGTCTTATGCGACTATAAAGTAAGCGTTCGCGATTAGACGTTAGATGGCACCACGATATCTATCTGAATAGGCTTGCTAACATTTTGCTTTTAGTTGATCGTAGTTTTTTTTTAACTATTTGAGTTGCCATCTTCAACATCTTTTTAAACAAACCCTCAAGACTAACTTTCGTTTAAAAGGAAATGTTGAGGCACCCGGAAAATTGTGTATTTGAATATTATTCATTACCATACTTGAATAACCATATCGGATATTAATTTACATTTACGTATTTGGGATAAGTAAAATTCACAGTATCAGCGAAATGCATGAAATTCAGAACAATAAATTAAATTACTTGTTTTATTTGAATGTTTTTAAGTGTTTTTAATTTCCCTCATTTCGCATTCATATAAAATACTACGACTAGTTAAGGGTAAGGGAGGCATTAGAAGTTGCAGAAAATACTTTGGATAAAGTTGTTCCTATCCTATCCCTTTAGGTCAGTGGTTTCGAAAGTACAGTCCACGAGCTCCTAGGATGTGGCTCACGGTAGCTAACGAGAATTTTTCAGTCTGCCCCTTTATTTGTTTTGTGATTAAGGTCTTAAGGGTTATAAATACAGACACATTAAGAGAAGTCTTAAAACAATCTTTCTTTTCTTCTTTCTTCTTTCTTTTCTTCTTTCTTTTCTTCTTTCTTCTTTCTTTTCTTCTTTCTTCTTCTTAAAACAATCTTTTCAAACAATTTTCTAAATTTAGAGTATCATAAATTAATATTAATATGAAATAAAATTGAAGCACCGTAGTATTTTCAAACCAAAAATTCACTCATAGTTCAGGACGCGATGACATTATGTTTATCTAGCTGCCTTCACCCTTGTGTTTTAAATTGTAGCGCAGTGGCTTTCTGGATTAGTAAATGTGGCCTTTAGACTAAAAAGTTTGGAGACCCATGCTTTAAGTAATTCCTTTTCCCTGCACATTTTTTTCACAAAGGAGCATTTGATGTACTGGTAAATGTGGAATGCAATTTAAAAATAATTTACAGTAGAGCCCCGATTATCCGCGAGAGGATGATCCGCGGTGCGGATTATCCGCGAGTGCTACGGAAAAAAAATTAGTGATTTAGATGTACATTTATTGTATTTTTAGTGATTTAGATGTAGAGCAAAGGTTTCTGCTGCACTGTACATATTTTAAAAGTTTTACATACCATGTTTTTCGTGCAATAAAGCATAGTTTTTATGCTTAAATATTTTTTTCGTGATTTCACCTCATTTTTAGCCTATTTTCGGGTTATCCGCGATTTTCGCTATCCGCGGTACCTTTGCCACCCAATTCCGCGGATAATCGGGGCTCTACTGTATTTGGTTTTATTATTGCTTGTATCACCTTTCCTACATTTGGAGTCAGATAACATGTGATATACGATGACCATGGATATACTGTATCCAAATTAGACTAATCTGAAGAACATGAGAAAATCACCCAAACGGAAACTTTCTTAGCGCTGAAATAAATAGATGGTCTATTAACTCTCATAATGAACTAAGAATCTTTCACTTAACATAATCTTGAATTAAATGACATTTAACTGCCCTTTCAAAAGGGGAAGTAACAAAAGGTGTTCTGAACAACTCCATTAAATACACATTAAGTAAGCGATCCATTCATGTCATGTATAAGATGGATTAATGTATCCAATGAATTTCAGGAACATTATCTACTATGTATTTATCATTTCAGTTGGTTAAATATAAAGTGGCGTAGGTTTTAAAATTAAAAAAAAAAACACTGTGTTAGGCAGGGTTATTGCTTTTCACAATCCTTCAGTTTAGTATGGCAGTTTCCTAAGTCAGTAGTAAAATATTTGTTTTGTAAGGCACGTCTCCTTAAAAATCATCTTTTAAAAATCCAAACACCGTTATAAAAGCATTAAATTAATATATTTGTGGCAAAATTATATTAATACAAACTATTCTTGTTTATTTTCTATATGAATACTTGTGTTTTATTACAAACATTTTGTTACATTCCATGGCTTAAGGAAACCATGACACTAACAGCTATATTTTTGGACATTTTGAGGAACAAAGCATCAACATTTATTCCATAATTGGACGTCAGATCATCCAATTTAATTTTTTTTGCGAAAAAAAAATTGAAACCCTGCCATCGCTGGTTATGTTATCGGTATCCTTAAAAGTGTTACGTTAAAGCGAACCAGCCTTTTTTCTCCGGAAAAATTGAGTAATTCCATGATACACAAACAATTGAAGAGCTTTCATTTTGAAGCAGAACTTTAAACAACAGTGGGATATGGTTATCTTGAATTAAAAGACAGTGCTCTCATTCACGAAAATAATCAGGAATAAATGCAGAAAACAAAGATAATCTCAGACGAATCATTCTTTATGGAAACACTAACCCATTCACTCACTAGAATTCCCTCTCTTAAACCCCCCAACAAGCAGAAATTCTCAGACACCGTAACTCACCCCTAGTCTTTACAAGCCTTTTTACAAGCCCCAAAACAAGGAAGGAGACCCGAATATTACGCAAAAAAGTAAGCCGCATTCTTCATCGCGATCGGCTATCATAAGTTGTAGCCATGTTTACTACATCGAGAAGAGTAGGTCTATCTTCCAGCTAGCGATTACTTTTCGCTGGTAATAGGGGTAACGTCAACACACGTCTGCACAGCGTCAATATCGCCTGCTGCAGTTTGTCATCGGGCAACTCTTTCCCAGTGGTATCAGGAAGAAAACTCTTAACCCTTGTTGTATCTACTCGAATCCTGCAGATAAGTTGCAGGGTGGGTGGATATGTACTAAGTACCCAGAGGGCAAGTAGTTTGTCAAATTGAATGGTTTTCTGAGTAGGAGATGAGGATCCTTCATGGTGTTTATCTCTGGGTGAAGACCTTTCGCGTTTAGTAGTCGTAAAAAGGTGTTTATTCAATTTTGAATAACAGGAAATCCATTTTATTCTTGGTAATTTATTTGGAAGGTTTTCTAAAGAGTAAATTTGGATATGGGTTTGTTGAAGGGGAATGTGATTTGCTTGGTGTTTATCAATACTTTGAACATAACATGTTGTCACTTGACCTGTTTACAGCTGCATTCACCATTAACTTTACCTAAGGTTAACCTGAAATCAAGTTTTTTCGAGAACTCTGAATAGCTTTAAACTTTTTTCCTTTTTTCAACTACCAATTTAAAATCTTAAATCAAGTTAACCTTAATTAAGATTAGTGGTAAATATTATGAAAATTTAGCTTTGTGTCTGACCTTTGATTTTTAAGACCGTTTATGCTACAATATCCATACCTATGCTTTATAAATCTATAAATGTGCTTTATAATTACATCTAGTTAAGTTTCAGAATTTTAAAAATTTCATTAGTTTGTATTCTTAAATGTTTTTAAAAGTTTCTTGGTATAAGATTCAGATCAAATACTCTACAGATATCGCTTTTATAATACCTAATTATTTATTACTCCTTTCTTGTAAGAAATACTTTCCACATGCTTACTAAATTAATCATTGGATTTTAAAGTCCAGTAACTATAAAATGAATTTATAAATTAACAACGTTCGCTAAAAATAAAAAACATTTAATTGCCTCGGAATTTTAATTTTTCGTTAGAACTTGTTTCATAATAATCTTTAAAAGGTTACATTCCAAGGATTAATTTTATTCGGAAGTATACAACAAATCTTTTGACTTTTCTGAAATTAAAAGATGGTTAAAACCAAAAATGAATCACAATCCTTACCCATAAATATTCACAACACAATTTCGTCTTTTGTAATCTGATGAAAGCTTCTTAAACTGGATAAAGATAAAAATATTATTAATGTTTACGATAATAAATTATGGTAATAAATAGAATGAAGACGTATAGTATATCATGCTTTTTCATTTAAACCTTTCTATCCAAAGAATTAATTTGGAATCTTATCATTTTTGATGATGGATAAAGAACACTGAAAAGAATAAAAATGTGAATTATAAGTGTTATACTTCTTTTATAATTCCTTATAACTTGATCAAACCGTTTTTAGCTATTATTTATTACTAAAGTAAGAGGGTAAATCTCGATATACTTTTCTTTTTAAATATATGCTATGGTATAGGGATGGTTTTTAAGGGGGGAAACAAGGTAACGGGGAAAAACGTTCTGAACAATTTTGAACATCAAATAATATTTTACGTAGATTAGTTTGAGAAGAAAACAATGAAGAACTAATAAAAATACGTACGCATAAAGATAAAATACAACAGAGAGGACATATTTTGAAACAATATACCTACAGCTGTACGTAGATTTCTCTTAAAATCTATGTTTTAAATCTAACGATAGATGTTTTATTATATTCCAAAATTATTCCTACTAAATAACTGTGCTGATTTTCAGGAGCACACCTCATACCAAATATGTCACGTTTACGTATAACTGCTACTATAAATCAACGAAATTTGGCCATACATAACGAAAATTGGTAGAATCTTGAACGTTTGTGGTGCTTGGGTCATTGAGGCAGTCCCCCCTACATATTTACTTCCAAGTTAAGTAAATGATGGGTAAAATCAGTATTTTCAGGTATCTAATCCTGTAGGGTGACTTAAAACTAGTAAATCGGTGGTCAAAAATGCTATAGAGAACCCATAGACAGTTCAGAATCAACCTGGAAAGGAGTGGCTCCGAATCCCTATAAGCGCTGGTGAGCGGACAAAATTTGCCAGAAACAATGGAAGATGGGTTACTGTGGGCATACGGTTGGGATTAGATATAAAATCTCAGTGGAAACTTTAATAGTTCAACTTATTTATAAACACTGGGTATAGCTTTGGGGCTTAAGGGGTCGTTTTTAAAATAATATTAGTTTTGAATCCCCCCCATAAGTGAAATTCTTCCTTCATGAATAAAACTCTCGTATTGAAAGCAAATTTATGTATCGAATACATTTAGTCAATTAAGAATTACTATTACCTTTAAAGTATCAGTTCTACACATGACTGGAATAGTTATGGCTTTTTATAAAGACAATTTTTACAACAGTTTATAATTCTTTATGTAATGATATTTTCTTTATGAAAAAAATAAATAATTGTGTACTTAAAATAACACAATCCAATAAGAACATAGCAGGATACTTTATAAAATATAATGTGGCTCCTAATTATAGACATATAAGAAAATAGTGAGATAGTAAGTAAATTCTAAGTAATTTTTAAGTGTTAGTATAGATTGCAAACCTTGCAAAACCTCTAATTTCAATTAGGTTGCATTCCTTTCATGTTTCCAAATTATGCGTGTAATATGCTTTGCTAGATGCAAGATGCAACCGCAATTTAATTTAAATGTTTTCATCATTATCATCTTCTACTTTTTAAAATGTAACTTTGTGAAAACAGTTTTGGAGAAATAACGTTTGAAAACGATATTTAAACTCGAGAAAGAACGAAAAAGCTCTTAGAGCTAAGACGTTTCTAAGAGCAATAAACATTTTCAACCGAACAGCAAGAACACGCCCATAAACATTTCTCCAGCTTCTATCTCAACAACCATCTCTACAAGGAACATTTTGTTCGAAAAACAAAGACTTCTCAGACAAATCTATTTCCTGTTTGCTCTTTCTCAATACAAATGGTTAAGGGCGAAAAGTCAAGCATGTCTGTCGTTTAATGTTCTCTTTTAACTATTTCCTGTATGGAATAAATCAAATAAATCACGGTACGACATCCGAAACTCCAGATACATAGTTTCTTTTAGAGAAATTCACATAAAATCACTTAACTAGATATTCAAAGGAAAGTTTTAAGAAATCAAGATATACGATGTGTGTAGATATACTGCTACATACTATGTAACCATAAGGGGTCAAAATTGAGAACTGAGCTCAGTCATTTATATAAGTTATTTGACAGTTTCAACCTACATATATCAGATAGAACGTATGTTCTATCATATTCTTCAGTTATAGTCAGCATTTGTTGTCCGACAAAAGAAGACTGGTTTAAAGGCTATTGTTACAAGTGAATCAAAACAGAGAAAAACTAGTCTTAATTAAGTTATTAGATTGAGGGGTTGTTCCATTTAAATAACGTCTAATAGTAGTTCTTTACTATTAAAAATTATTTTGAAATGTCTTCAGTATTGTCAGAAAATTATGAATTTGGTGTACAAATGATTAATTAAGTGAGAGGAGAAATCTTTTTAAAAATCTACAAGAGGTTAAACATTTGATTTAGGGGACGGTCGTTTACCTTGGACCTACTTTTACTTTTTACCCTGTAAGTTTTTATTTATTGAAAATAGACTGATGGCAATTTTCCCTCCATACTTTACCCTTCCATACACAACATATCTAGTATATCTTTCGGAATTTTAATTGAAGTATTTCACTTTAACTTTAAATTTACTTTGAATTTAAATTTTATTCAACTGTATAAAAAATATATTATTATATTTAAGAAACTTCAAATATAGAAGAAACTACCTTCCTTCATCAATTTATTAAATACATATAAGATTTTCTGGTTAATTAATTTCGATTCTATGTCAAAAGTATAACATTTTAAAGCATTCCTTTTTCATCATATATGAAAGAATTTGTAAAAAATGCTAATTACAATGATAAATTGGAAAGCAACACGCGGATCCTCTCAAAAAGTTTTTTTCAATTCTAGATAAAACTATCTTCTAAGAGTTCATGTCAATTTCAAGTTAGAGATACATCGGTCCATCTTCAAAAAAAAAATAGATTCTCCCTTTATTTTCATACCAAGATTGATCCAAAAGAAAAATCTGTAAGAGTGACCCAGTCCTAATCTCCCAACGGTATAATCAGACAAAAAGAACCAAAGAAAGACGGAATTCTTTGCTTCCAGTTTGGTAAAAAAACAAGGAGAAATATCTCCCTAGCTCCATCAAAAGCCTTTTGGCACACAATTCTTGATGCATGAGCTCCATACCAAAAAAAAATCTGTATATTATTCTGCAGAGGTGAAGAATATAGGGAAAGATGAAGTGACCAATCAAAACACTGCCTTGATTAAAAGTACAATGGGTAAAGGAAGTTTTTATGTACCTTTATGATAAAGGATTGAAAAACAGTTCTGGCTTTTTTTGAAGATCGGAGTCAGGAATCTTCTGAGGAGGACTTGAGTTTTGATTATACTTTTTGCTGACTTTATATAATTTTATTACTATACTTAATTATTATATTTTAATTAATTATATTTTATTACTATTTATAATTATACTTAATTAATCCGTTTAAGAACGGATACATTTTTTATTTTGAGTTTGGATAAGTGTGGTAAACAAACAAAACTTAAGTTTAAAAGATAAACATTTATTAAAACATTATTTCATTTCATTAAAAGTTCCCGTCATCTTCTTCGTAAGAATGAATATTTTTTATCTAGCAATAAATAAGATTTTTTCCCATACAATTGACGTTTTTCTAATAGAGTATCTTGATTGTACGAGAAAATTCTAAAAATTGATTATTACATTAGAATAGGGTAAAAATATCAAAATATGTGTTAGAGAACATACCCGATCGGGGTTTCTTTATAAAAGTATTTGCTTATTACCTTCAAAAATACTCCATTAAGAGAGCCAAGAGTTGTGGAAATTTTATTGAGAATTATTGGTGAATGTGAACACTTCAAATAAATACTTTTGGTGATTCTTTTAACAAACTATAAGAAACAAATACCAAGCAAACAACTTGGACTGCCCAAAAAAGATTTTCCATAAAAAAACGTTAAATATAAATTATTTCATTAACTTGTTTAAGTGTCCATAAATCCATATCCATAAATTCTTACACAAAGTGATTATTTCAAGGGCTAAATATTAATATACTATTGTAGTATACCCTCCTTATCTTAAAGTTTGATACCTCAAAACGAGATATAATCTAAAAAAAAAAATATTTTCCCCACTATTCCCCTTCGTTAATTTGAAAACTCTCTCCCTTCGGTTTTTAGACATTGTGGTTATACACTAGGGTGGAGCGAAAAAAACTTTTTTTCGAAATTCAAAAAGATACCTATGGCAAAAGTGGTCTTATGTAATAAGATGAAAAACCGCGCAAAAATTTTTGAAATCGGTTAATATCTCAGTTCGCGCATCGAGCTCAAAGATTATAAAAATGCTTAAAAATGAACATTTTTCGAAATTTTTAAGATGATATTCAAATAAAATTTATAGAAATATTCTCACTTGTAACATCTTTATAAAAGCTCAAAAAATTAAAAAAAGAAAATTTAATGTTTATTTTTAAAATATTTGGGTGCGCAATTTTGCTTGAAAAATGCGAAATTTTCGAATAACACTATGCGACAAAAAAAAAATGGGTCAACCGATTTCAAAAACCGATTTCAAAATTTTAACCGATTTCAAAAATTTTTGCGCGGTTTTTCATCTTATTACGTGTAAGACCACTTTTGCCATAGGTATCTTTTTGAATTTCGAAAAGAAGTTTTTTTCGCTCCACCCTATTATACACACAGTATACCATGAAAGCCTTTAGCCGTGTATACTTCCTATTATAACTTATTAAAAATTATAATAACCCCGCTATTCATCTCTCCTTGAAGAAACCCCTGGACACAGAAGGGGGGCTCCGTCCCCCCACACATCTTCTCGATGACTAATATCGTCTGCAGCAGATCGATTGCGGTCACTCCCAGGGAAGGTCACCCGAGGGTGCAAACGCTGACCGGCCCCTGTTTTGCATAGGGTGGCGAATCATTAGAGTCTGGTTGGAGGATGGCCAAGGAGACGGGGGTGCGAGAGAATGTTTTCCGGCTCGCCGAGTGGGAGGTAGTAGTGGACAGAGCGACTTTCATGTGGGGGTGGGGGGAGGGGCGACTAATTGCGAAAGGCAGCGGGCCGGAAGCGGGCCGTCTGAGAGTGGGGATTGTTTACTTGGGTCTGGGGAAGGAGTGAAGATGTCCGAAGGTCGTGCTTTGGTTGACTTTCATGCTTTTCCGGATTCGGAACTACACTCGCAGGCAACAGCGTCGGTTACTCGTCAAAGTAAAGGAAATCAGAGTAAAGGAAAAGCAAATTTTTTTTCTTCAGCTGCTGGTTAACACCGACGCTGTTGGCTATGATGGATATGGTTGTAAGTAATGTGATGAAGGGGGTCTTGGCTTTGTAAATAATCATTTTACAACTATAGTGGGACAATTATCAACGTTTAGGGGAATTATTTACAAGGGAATAGACAAAAGATAGACTGTAGTTTTAAGGTTTGGAGCGATAAGCTTAGTTCTCATCCATCCAGTCATGCCCTCCTTCCCACTGTTCTCTTCCGGGAAAAAACCGTTTCTACTAAGTGTGGTTGAAGAGCCGCCCTTCTGTGTTAATAATTTCAATGATAAGTAGTACTTCCTAATATTATATATTACTTTAGGTAAGAGATAATTATAGAATAGGAAAGAGTGAAGAGAAAAGGATGGGGGAGAGATGAAGGATAAGAAATGAGAGAAGGAATGTGGGAGAAATGAACGATAGGAAATGAGAGAAATAATGTGGGAGAGAGAAGTTGTAAAGGGGGGGATAAGAAATGCTAGAAATAAAGAGCAATGGGTGAAAAAGATAAAGAGCAGGTGGTGAACAAAAAGAATGAGAGGATGGAGGGGACAAGGGAAGGAGAAAGAATATGGAAAGGTGATGGAGGTTAGAGAAAAGGAAGGGACGATGAATTATAAAGGGAAAAGAGAGAGCAGGCTAGAGTGAGAGGTTAAGAGTGAGGAAGAGGATGAAAAGAGGAGGAAGACTAATATGGGAAGAGAACAAGAGAGACTCAGACAGAGAGAGAAGGGTGACCGAGAGATGGAGAAGAGAGAGAAGGGTTAGAATGATGATGTGAAGTGAAAAAGGAGGAATACATGAGAAACGAGAAAGGCAGAATGAGAATCGAGGGAGTGATGAAGACGATAGGGAAAGAAACTCATCATATTTCCCTTAATATCATTTTAGTACGTCCCATACAAATTAAATGGGTAGGAGCCACACAATTGATATTTCTTTAAAAACTTAATAAGTATAAAAAATATGCAATTATAAGCAGAATAAGTATAATTTGCGGTTGATTCGGTAAAAAGAGTGAGAGATTTCTATAAAAAAACTAATCCGGTAGAGGAATCCCTATTTAATGGCTCTGATTAAAACTATTATTTTAATTACCAAAGGAATAGTTCGGTACTTAAAGTATTTTTTTTTTCCAATGGCAGAGCACAACACACACACACACACTATGACCGGGGTCATCGCTCCAGACATGCCGAAATCAGTACTTACTTCTCGTTACCCAGTGGGCACCTGTGGACCGAAGCCACGGAGGTGAAGTACTGTTGCCCACGCCACACACACAATTCGCAGGCACAACCCCTTTTTACAGGGGGGCCACATTTATTCATCACACACACACGGACAGAAACTAACATCCATGCCAAACGGGGATTCGAACCCCAGACGTACGGCTTCGTAGTCAGATGCTCTAGCCACTAGGCCAGTACGTCGGCACTTAAAGTAATTAAGTTACTTTAAAATGTTCTTGCTAATACTTCTTAATAAATTTTATCCCCATACATGTTCTGATATTTAATTCTAGTAAAACATTTATATTATTGATCATCAAATAATATATAGTTACCCGAAAATAATCCAAAAAATATTTTAAGTATTTTTTGGGGTAATTTAAAGAGAAAGATTTAAGAAATCCGCAACTTATCACCCAATATTAATTTTAACTACTAAATTTAATCAGTTCAAAGGTAGTATAATTCAAAGTCTTTTACGTAATTTAAAAATATATATGTTGACTATAAAAATATTTAACTAATCACTTATTTGGTAAATTTAATTTTTATTGGTTTAAAGAAACAATTATTAAATACAAATAGGTAAAAATAACATTAAATGATATACATGATGTAGATTTTGGAGGCTCACCGTGTGTTACCTATAGTATAGTCAATTTCGGGATTTCGGTAAACTGTACAAAGAGATTTAGTGCAAAGAAAGAGTAAAAGGTTTTTTATTGTGTAAATTGTCAATTTCTTATTTTTTTAAATCGTGATGCAATTAGAAGAAGAATTTATAATTAATAAAGTCTTTAAGTTATAAAATGTTTCTTGCGAAATAATTTTTATTTTTTTAGCACCATCATCTGAAATCCACCCAAACTACAAGAGCAAAAAATAATAACAGCACTTTACTTCCCAACTTTCACTTTCTGAAGATGAAGCTCAGACAATAGATCTTGATGAAATGAAAGGTGTTAAAATCTGACATCCAGTAAACTTTCCGTATAAAATGTTTGTTTCAGTCTGCAACAATGTTGTAGAAACTATGTTAGAAACTATTAAATACAATTTAGGAGAAAGTAAATCACTATTTTTCTGACATTCCATTGGCACTGCTTCGAGTAAGACAGATTATAAGTTTGGTTCTTTTATGCAGAGCTTGGAAAGTTTCTCCAGATGAAAGAAAAAACCAACAGAGTTAACAACCGTTTAAGTGAATAGTTTTTAGAATCATTCACGCTTAGTTGCTTGCATGTTTACAACTTAAGCTTTTATACAGATTAAAACTCGTGGTTTGGAACTTATTTTTTTTTGTATATTTTTAAACTATAGCGGGAGAAAAAAAATTATTTTTTGTACGATTGAAACAAACAATCAAATAATCGAAATATATCCCACAAGAAGTCCCTGATAATACTAAAAATGTGTTGCAAAAAAATATGTATCTTTGTTTTCAATGTGGTGTGTGGATGCTAAAAAGAAACAGATATAATTCTTTAAAGTATAGTTTCAGGTTTTAAATATGGTTGTATATAGTTTAACTTATCTGCTTAAAACTAATGAACAATTTATAAATTATTCTAGTAATTACTTTTGCATATTTTTAATGCTGTTTTTCATATACATTGATATTTAACCATATTTTCTGATGTAACTAACTTATGCTTCTTCTACGAAAACTTTTCAATGCATATTAAATCTCATCCAGTCTACACCTCCTTTAACCTTCCAAGAGGGGCGAGATAACTCCAGAAGGGGGGGGGCGAGCCAAGGCTCTGGCCCCTCCCAAAATTTGGACAAAGTAGACAAAAGAGAATAAAAACCCCGTTCTTATAGGAGTCAAATTTCCAAAAACTTTCTGGGGGACCCCCTTTTGCACTTGGAACTCTGTATCGCCCACACTTTTTTGTATTAACTTTAGAAAGATGCAATCCTACCTTAAGATTTTTAAAAATCTACATTCATCCTTTCCAGAATAAAAATCTAGGTAGTTGTCTTGAGGTATATTAAATCCGTACTGGGTCCCCATCCCGAAAAAATATTTTAACACTCCAATGGAGTGAGTATATCGAAAAAGTTACTAAAGTTAAATCTTCAGATTCCCCTCATTTCCCTAGGACAGTGGTTCCTAACATGGTTTTCATCTGGAACTGTAGTTTTAGTTTCAAAATATATTATTATTGCTTTACATACGTTGTTACTGTATAAAAAGGGGGCGCGATGAAAATTAGGATTGAAAATTGAGTTGCCAGTATTAAAAGGTTGAGGAGCATTGATCTAAAATACTAAACTGAACACTGAAAAGCATAAACTTGGGTAAAAGAATAGGTACTCATGCGATTAATTGTATATTGAATTGCTACAGTTAACTATTTATCGACACTCTTTATTTTTAGATAGCTTTAAACCTTTAAATAAAAATAGTTTTAAAAACCTCGCGTCAGATACTTATTCGTGGAAAAACGAAATCTTACAGAAGGAAGAAAAAAAATTGTATCCAAGTACCATAAAGGCAACACTATGTGGCATTTCATTCGTTTTTAAGGTCCAACTAAATTTCGAGGCCACACTAGTTCACTACTACACTGGATAAAAAAAATTCATACCATTAAAATACTCTGAACAATGATTTTGCTTAGGCACCGTGGCACAGTAACCTTAATCCCCAATTACAGTTGGCCAACTCAAATGCCCTTAACATTTAGTGCACCAAACTAATAATAACGACATTAGCAAGATTTATTTGGCTGATTTCTCTCTATTCCATCACATCCTACAATCGCCATGTTCAATAACGTTAAGTAATATTCCCCATTTGTTATTCAAAGTGGACTACAGAATATTATTTTACTGGGGGAGTTGGAATCACAAGCTCTCACCAAGAGACTTGCAAATTCGGGCGCTAAGAATCAGAATTCATGATAGTCCGTATTAGCATAGAAGATCGGCGCCAGTTGAAGATTTGCCAAGTAAAGAGTAGTGATAACGATGTATTGCCAGGGAAATATAGGGGTAAGAAGGATCGTGAAATTTCTTTCTTTTGTATTTCGAGGCTAAGTATCTAAAAGAATGAAGTATCTTTTGAAGGAAACGGTTAATCTGTAATTAATTTCAATTTATCCTAGTTTCTATAGGAGGAAATGAGGGTAACCACCTAATAATATATCTCCGTTGCAACAATGTTTCTCTCTCGAAGAAAAATGGTGTGTTACATACTGGTAGAATGAATTGTTTGCTTGTAAGTATTGTTGGAGGTTGGAAATCCATTTTTTTTTGTGGGTCGTATTTTAAAAATGAAGGAATTTAATGGTTGAAGTTGGATTTTCTTACTCCTTCTTTGGCATTTAAATTTTAGAAGCCATAACAAATAGCCTTTAAAGTCGCATTTTCGGTTGTGGTTCTATTGTAAAGAGATGTTGTAATTTAATCATTTATCTTGTTAATAAACTTTAAAAATGTTTAGAGAATGCTTAAGCATTGATGAAGTAAAATAGGATGCATATTCGAATAATTATACATATTTTAATTTGGAATTTAGATAAGACTTGAATATAACAGAGCGGATAAAAATCCATGGTAGAAACATCTCTGGAGTACCCCATTCATCATAGGAGTACCCGTCTACCCCATTGACTAATGATAGTGAAACTTTTTTACCGAGTAGGGCAATGTCTCTGTTTCCGTTCATTGTTTCATTAGGTTTGAAACAGAGGGTAATTGGACAAATTGCATCCTTGGTAAAGAGACGATGTAGTATATGGATGCACGGAAAAAAATTACTCTTGAAATTGTTAGTTTATTTTCTATTCTATATTTTAAACATCAAACAATTTTTCTTTTATATTTCATTTTGTGCATAGATTTATACATTATGTAAATTTTATTCAAATTATTTCTGAATATTTTTACCATAATAATTTTTGAAAAGTCGGTTAAAAAGCCATCTGACTATCCGGTAATAGGAGTGGAATCAAATAGAAGAGAGGTCACATAGGAGATAGGCGCCGCAAAATGGTATTAAAGTATTTTAACTCAATTATATTATGACTCAGAATCAGAATATGGTTATCTAATTTTTTTTTTATTTGGAAACTCCAACTCTCAAGCGTCACCTCCAGCCATGGACCGGTTTCGTCCTTGTTAGGACTCATCAGCACGGGAAGGTAATGCAAGAGAGCGAAGGCAGGCTTCTTGACTAGCCGACTATAATGGAAAAAGGGGTGACCATTGATGATTAGTCTACCACTATCTGCTGGAATGAACTGTGCATTCCCAGGACAGATTTAATTTCCAAAAGAAATTAAAGAAAGAAAGATTCTCTATGTTTATTTGTTCGGTATAATATCTTGCTATTTCATGTGTTGAAATCTCTATTCTTTATTATAGGTTTTTTTTCGGCAATCCTTTTTCTAATTTATTAATTGAATCCTAAAGTTGTCCTTTTTTCAATTAACCTTTTCATGCTACGAGGCACCTATCAAAATGAAAGACACTAAAAATCAATTAATATTAAATTTTCTGAAATGTAACGACTATAAAAACAAATAAAATCATAACTTTGAAAGAAACACATATCACTCCAATGCCCTACAAAACAATAGTTCCTCTGTCATCTGTATCGCAAGAAAAGCAATCTCCCTAAATTAAAACAACTCCAAAACACAAAAACAATTCGAGTGGAGAAATGAAGCCTTTTTTCCCTTCTAAACATCTGTCAGAAGAAACGAGAACTCTATTTGCACGTGCAAAAACCCTTTTGGAGCAAACAAAAAAAAAACTTAAGTCGCATAAGCTTTTTCCCCTACTCGGCTTATAAGAAAACCTTTTACTTATGACAACTACCCTACCTTCGTGGCTGTCAATCTCACCAACTCACCTAGAAGAGTTAGAGGAAGGTAGAGAGAAGGGGGTGGTGCGAACAGAAAGCCGTCACTCCACAGTTGCTTTACGGAACGCACCCACATGCCCCGGGGGCGAAGAGTTGCAGACGATAGATTAAACTTTTGACTTTCAGCCCCTCCCATCTCAGGGTTTGACTTTATTTGGGAGAGATTGCGAGATCAAAACAAGTGCCGTGTTTTGAAATCCTTACCTCAAACAAAAGTAGTAATATCCGGAAATTCGTCGTGGAAAAGGGGACCACGGGCAAATCGTCGCTGTTTCAGATGAGGTTCGAACCATATGTTTTATTGACTAACGTTAGTTTAGTCCATTTTACGAACTCGTGTGAGATACTCTAATAGTTCGTAAAGTAGTTCATAATATCTAAAAATATTCAAAAATCGTATAAACATGTAGAATTTTGAGTATTTTTTTACATAAAACTATGTTTTAAAAGTATAAAACATGTTACAGTTATTTAATAAAGTTACCCACATTCCGTATTAAAATTATCACTGAACTATTTTCAATCAAACCAAACCATTTTTAATTTTACGTTCGACTGGATTTATAAGATTATTAGCCTAATAAAATACTTTCTACTCACCTGGAGTACCCCGTTCGAGAGTTTTTCTTCAATTTTCGAAGAGAGAAATATATATAGTATTTAGCTTCGTTATTCCTTTAATACTTGTTTAGTGATTGAATATACGGAAACAACTAATGGTATTTAACACTAGAAAGACGGCACTATGCTGTATACCTAGAAAGACTGAGTGGGCCTTTTTGGCCCATCTCTGATTTTTTGCATACGGAGCTAATTATACATCTAAAATGTAATAATATCATATAAATAACTGTTAGAGTATAAGATATGGACTCAATCTTCAGATTTCTATAGGATTTTATAATTTTTAATTAATAAAATAAATTGTAATTATGGGCATGATGAGTGCTTTCGCTATATTTTTATCCATAGATCTGATAAATGAGTTGCTACTCTAGATAAATGACACTGGTAGGAATAATTAATAAAACCCATTCAATAAATATAGCAAAGTTTTTAAAACGGACCTGTTTATTCGTATTTTGCACATTTGGAGCAATGGATACAAAGCATTTCTCTAAATGCGCATTTTCCACAAACCAATTTTTTACTGCCGAAACATGTCTTTAATGTATGGTTTCCTTTAGAGGATACTATAATTCTACAAATAACCCTTTTTCTCACTGCTTTTTATGCTTTTTCCCCCTTTTTATGGTAGAAATAGTTGTTTCTTTGGCAGATACATAAGGGGCACGGAGCTCTTCACATAATCTCAAGATGAAATTTCTACGACTTAATTTCTTTTTTCCGGCTACTACCTTGTATAATATCCATGCATTTACAGCAGAGATACCTAATATGTTATAGAAAACATGCATAGGAAAACCTTCCAACAGCTAAAGCCTGATTTGGTGCTATACAGTCGTATCACTTGATCCACAATGATGTCAATTCCATACTTAGTTTCGTTGTAGTAAGCTATAGTATCCGGCTATTTCTTTTCCTTCTAGTTGTCTATAATACGGTGTTGTGCAGTTAAGGTTATGTCTTTATTTTTTTAAATAAACAATTGTTGAATAAAGATTTTGTTTTCCTAATTTTGCAGTTGGCGGAACCTTTCTACGGTTTCTTCTAAGTGTTCCAACCAGGCTAGTTTTGCTTGGGATTTTAGTTTTTCACACAGTTTTTATATTGTAAAATAGCTGTCAGTTGTTAAGTTCCTTTCTTTTCCCCAGTATGGCTGGGTACACTTCACAACGCATCATTTTCAATGCATCAAGAGGGAATGAAGGTTAGCAATTTTCCCCATTCAAAGAAAATAGCTGGTACAGTTCAAATTGTAAAATGTATTTCTTTTGTGAGAAACAAACCTTATTGGTCACCTTGTTGACCGAAATTCAATGGTGAGAACCTTTATCTTTATGGTGGGCACCATAAATTCTTCCTTTGAAACGTCCTCCCCTCGACCACAACCCCAACTGAGAAATGGGCGTTCTAAACCAAATCGAATTGAATGGAACTTGAAAGAGATAACACTTGTAAGAGATAACAAACAAAGAAGATCCCCTCCCCTTTCTAGGAAAATTTCATGGAAATACGAGCGGAACGAAGCAAGGAAAACACAGCAGAGGTGGTACGGTCCAAAAAAGCCCGCTCCGTCTTTCTAGGTATACGGTTCGCTATCTTTGCTCCTATGAGACTAAAATGAAAACGGTTTGGTATGCACTTTAATTGAACCAAATAAGGAAAAGTCAGAAAATTTCAAGTCATTCGGTTGATTAGAGTTGAAATGATTAAGCCGCAAACAGCGCGATGGGCCAAAAAAGCCCATCCCGTCGTTCTAGTGTTAACCATGAAAATACAATTATTATTTAATTTCAAAGGGTTTTTTTAAACATGTATGTTTTTTAAGATCATTTTAGGTACTATATATTTTATGACATTGAAATATGTAAATTTATACGAAATATTGCTCGTAGTTTAGTCAAGTTTGAATATTATAACATTAATAACCTCTATTTTGCATAAAAGGATATGACAGGAATGAAGATAGACAAATATGACAAGATAAAAAAACTATCAGATTTATACAATTTAGCTGTGACGTAATAAAAGGAAAACTGAATGACTCTTATGTAAGCCTGTTACGAAATGTATTTTATGGTAATTAGTCTCATTCGAAAAATCCAAGTTATGGTTTAAAAAGAGTATCTGGTTTATTTTACGACATTTGGGACCAAACATAGCATTTAGGCTCATTTTAAATTTATGAGGGTGACACTTAAATAAAACCTTCAGACAGAAACAGTTAAGAGTTGATTCACCCAATTTATTTAACACACTTCTAATATTTGATAAAAATTGTTAATATCTCTTTTGTCCAATCTTTGATTGTAAAAGACATCGATTTATGAAATAGAAACATTGTTGCAGTTTTAAAATCTTTATTTTTAATGGTGAAATGAAGATTTAGAAGTCTGGATTCGAGTTTTTTCGTCTCAAATACAGTTTTAAACATTTGAGAGGTTATATTATACTTTTTTAAATTACTGAAAATAGCGTTACTCAGGTCATGAGGAAGAAGATATTATTTCGAATTTTCATGAATATATAAGGTCTAATAAGTGTTTAACTATAGCATAGTTTTATATTTCTCATATGATAAATACTTTATTTCGGACAATTTTAATATTTAAATAAAATACTTTCTATTTTAGCGTTTCGGATATAGAAATTAACTATGAGATACGATATATAGATAAATATATACTGTACTTTGAAGTACAGTATATGTTTTACTGTACTTTGAATATATTTGTTGTACATACTTAGAAGAAACCACAGAGTATAGAGCTTAACAGAGTGTCCAAAAGGCAGTTTTCCTCTTTTAGTTCCGTTGCCACTTCAGGCTGAAACTCCACCAGCCAATCACCTCTGCCAATCAGGAGAAGGCGAAACCTTGAAACTGATTCCTCATTGGATATGTAACTTATATAGGGCGTTGCATTTTAATTAAGACAGAGCTGCTTTCTTTTCCCCAGATTGTAGACTTTTTCCCTAAAGTAGAGAAATTATCCCTGGCTAGCATTAAAATATCCCTCTCTTTTTAAACTTTGATTGTTTTTTTTTGTTTTAATTGTTAATCTGGCATCTCCGATAATTTCACATCAGAGTGGATGAAATGGCAAAATTTCTACAAGAAAGAATA
Organism: Tetragnatha montana; assembly: GCA_963680715.1. Classification (NCBI taxonomy): domain Eukaryota; kingdom Metazoa; phylum Arthropoda; class Arachnida; order Araneae; family Tetragnathidae; genus Tetragnatha; species Tetragnatha montana. The sequence continues at coordinate 15,109,867 of OY796685.1, forward strand.
CAAATAATCGGCAAGTTTCGTAATTTATTTAAGTATCTTTTCAACTCTTAATGTTAAGTTTTTAAATGAATGAACTCAGAAAACTTTTTAATGAACTTTCTTAAAAACTACAATAATATGATCATCTTTGGATTTTACATTCTCGTTTCCATGGAGACTGTTTTAACAACAATGCTATTCCATGAATCTTTTCATTTAAAAATTAAACTCTCAAATAAAATATTTTAAAGTAGTTATTTATTATTTTTTTAGATCATTAATATTATTTTTAAATAGACTTAAACATCTAGTTTTTCTTTTAAAACTTGTTATTTTGCATTATGTTTATTTTTGAAACAATGGGGTAAGCAGATTTTGTTTATCATTTATCGTTATCGTGGTATCATTTTTAAAAATCTCCAAAATTATGTTATTTTTTGTAGTTAAAAGCTCTTGATTTGTCATCACTTCATTAATTTCATTGTTGAATTTATGTTAAACATGAATTTAATTTTGTGCCATGTTATAAATTAACTAATGTAAACAATCAGTTAATCCTAATTTATGTAAAGAGAGTATGAGTGCAAAGTATTGTAATACAGTGTAACTTGGATAATTCAAAACTCTAGATACCTACAAAAAGTTCTAATGATCCAAAAACTCTAATAAAAATACTAAACTGATTTAAAATAGAGTTCAAGGGATCAATAAAAATGCATGAATTAGAGATATTTGAGTTCCTTAAGTTGCACTGTAAATAACACAAATAATTGTGAAATGCAAAATTCGTAGTTTAAGTAAGTTTTGTAGAAAAACAAATTATATGATGTGTAAAAGTTCAAATTAATGTGTGAAAATAATTTCTTTAATAAAAATGATTACTTGCTCTAAATGTTTTTGTACTTTTTGTTTTCTTAAAATTTAGTATTTTCAAGCCTATTCAATTTTTAAATGTAGGCATAAAGTTTTAATATATGCATCAATAAATTAGCCATTTGGATGATAAAAAAAAATCTCAGTCAGTGAACTAAAATGACATTAGAAACTTGAAATCTCTTTGGAAATGTTTTAGAAAATCGCTGTAGTGCTTTGAAAAACTGCGGTTCAAAAACTCAAAAGTCCAAGTATGAATCATAGCCAGAAGAGAGATCGACAAAACTATTTTAAATTTAGGGAAATTTAAGAAAGCTTTTTTCCTTTTTCCCCTCTTCCGATTTGAGTGAAAGGCGAGCGGGAGAGGGTGGGCGGCAACGATGGAGCTAAGGAGGCGGAGCTTATTCAGCCAGTTGAGGGGGTGACACTTTCTATGGGAAAAACCATGCTTTAAAAGTTACCATTAGCGTCTATGGAGATGAGACCTCTGTTAAGCTCTATACTCTGTGGAAGAAACTCCCCATTTGTGGCGAGAGTCTCGTTCTAGGGACATTTTCTAATTTTTGTATAAAAACTTCAATTTTGAAGCTTTCTTCAATGTCTGTATAAAATATTTAAGAAAAAGAAGCATTCAGGCTTTAAATTTTCAGTTTTCATTTTGAGCATTTGATACTGAAATGCCTAATTCAAGTCCAAATATTTCTCTTTAATGTAAGGGATGTGATGGCATATTTAGCAATCAAGAGAAACAATGTTCAAAGGAAACAAAATAATAATCCTTTAGGAGTGTCACAATGTTTTACAGTTTTAGTTTAAATGCACATCCAGTGGTTACCACTGAAAATTAAAAATTATCAAAAACAATCTCAATTATTAATAAAAACCTTGTGAAAGATAAATTTGGACCTTAACGTGCGAAATAGTGTGTGTTTCAAAAAATTGTATCAGAAATGCTTGTATTCTTTCCCAAACGTATCTTTAACATTTGCAATTAAGTATTTGGTTGTTAAAGATCAACAATTATACCAATTTACTTTTTTCTATTTTCATCCCTAGACTAGCTCTTAAATATGCTGAAAAATACATTCAGTCATAAAAATCAGCTTTCGTAATTATTTCTAAGGTTTACTTACACAGTATAACTAAGTATAATGAGGGAATTGCATAGGTGAGGGATTTGCTTAATTTTACACTTTTTTATACGTTATAGTTTAAAACTCTCAAATATCAGATTTTAAAGTTCAAAAATATGTTTTAAATAACTTAAAATTCGATTTTATTTTTGCCAAAACACTAGTACAGTCATGTGATCAAAAAACAGGATTTGACGTCACAGCGCCGTCGAAACTAGTGAATTGTTGAAAATAAAAGAAATCATACTTATCATAAAACCAAAACACGCATAAAACTCGTCTGTTTCTCTAGTGAACGGCCAGAAAAAGAAAAAATTGAAACTTTGAATCCTAATAATTCCAAAACCAATTAATATTTTTTGAAAAACAAAACGCCAATCTTTTTATAAAAAATATTTGTATGTGTCTTTAAAATATCATAGTTTTTTAGTTAAAACTTTGTGAAGAATAGCAGAATGAAGCAAGCTAAGCATACAATAACATAGCGGGTCCAAGTGGGTCCAAGCGCTGTGACGTCACACAGCAGCCATAACGAAATTACCGTTTTTCCCACCAATACTGGAAACGACATTTTAAAAATTAATATCTTGGGGAATAGTTTTCCGATTTCAATAATTTTTACGTCATTTTTCATGGATTTTCATCCTCTATCATAATAAAATTTAAAAAAAAAACGTGCAATTCCCTCATTGTTTAAAAACATTCCTCTTAAAAACTACTTCCCGATAAAACGTGGTGTTTATAGCCCTATAAGATCATAAAGGAAAAACAACTACTACCTAGAATCTCAAGAAGTATTACTATACAAAAATAAAAAGGATCCAAACAAACAAATGCATAGGATTTTATATTAATGAAACCGAGGTTTGCAGCCGTATACCTTATGACAAATGGAGGCTTGATGGGCCTAAGTCGTTCTTATGGCCTCTGCGTTTGAAACTTGCTCAGGTTGAATGATGTCGTTATAATTTTTCTGGTTTTCTGCAGTGAAAAACATTTTCTGTGATTACTTCCGTTATTATATGCTTTAATACGTAGTGATTGCTTAATGTATTATTATGCTTAGTGTATGCTTAATACTACGGAACTTCAATTGCTATCAAAATCTACAAGCACTTTTGTGTAGGATAATTTAAATAAATTTTGAATTACTAAAAGAAAACTGCAAAAAATGATTTAAAGGGCAACACTAAGAATAATTTACTTCAATACTTTTAGCGTAAAAAACATATTGGGCTAGCAAAATTAAAGATATTTTATTTAAAAAGTGACCCTAATATAGAGCATTTTCAATCACATGACTCGGACCTAACAACGGCCTTAGCAACAGAAATGTTACAGTTTTTTGCCCTACAGAGGTTAACAGTTACAGAAAATGACTGGCCGTGGAATTCTTCTATTGGAGCATTTGCAATCACGTGACCCTATACTTAAAAACCGCCTTAGCAACGTATACATCGTTACCTAGCAACCGCCTTAACAACAGTTAAAAGCCCTACAAAGGTTAACAGTTAAAAGAAATTAGCTGGTCGTGACGTCACCTGAAAACACTCTATATTCACCAAGATTTAAAAAAATACATTTATTTAATACAAAAACAGGTTCACCAGGCTTTAAAATTATTTTCAGTAACTGTTACACCGTTAAAGGAATACCAAGACTTGACTGAAAAAATACTAATCTTATCAATAATATTCTTACTATAACCTATACAAAAAAAGCTGTTCAATAGAAATATTAAATGGTAGTTATTTTCTTAATACATAGCTGCATTGATGACAAAATGTATCATTTCTGATAATACTGCAATATTTTTTTTTCTAGTTTTGATCTAACAACAAAATATCACACGTTTATAATGGTGGTAAAAACAGCTATATGGTACCAATTTACGTTTATTATCAAGCTTATGAAGCTAAATAACTACCCATTAAGCTTTTTACGATATTTAACGCCTCTGGAAAACAACATTTATATTTAGAGAAAACACTGGATAGTCCGTTTTCATAAAAGACTTTGACGGGATTATTGCGTGTTGATTTGCTATATAGAACTCTAGTATCGTGAGAAACTAGCATTTCAGAGATTTGTGTTAAAATAACAGAAATGAAAATAATTTAATCCAAATGGGCCAAATCATACGAATATACCCTTTAATGAAAGAATACATGCGAATAGTTGGCAAAGACGTTTAACTTTATTATTCATGGATATAGCAGCTGAAAAGAAGCAAATATTGACTAGGTTAAAGATTTCCGGAATGGCATTACTATCCAATAACCATTTTTTTTTGGATAAATTGCTTTTATCTGCTTAACATGATAATTTTTGTTGAGGGGTTATAAACAATTAAATTATTCATATCACTTCCCCTTTCATTATTATTAAATTAAAATTTATTGCATTATTTGTCTCATCTAATTTTTAAGCAATTTTCTTTTACAAAAATGGTCAAATATGTAATTTCAGTTCAATATATTTATTAAAAATATCTTTTAAAAGTTCTTATTAATAATGTATAGTTAATAATATTGATTTTTTAAATTAAAATTAAATAAAAAGTAATTTACTTATTAAAAGCACCTTAATAAAATACTTATGTTTCATAAAATTACTAGAATTTAACAAAAGTTTATTAAATCTCCAAATACTATTGGACAAGTTTTAGTCAAAATGGAGTGATACATTTTTCCTGGTTATTTTCAATTGAAAAATCTTAACTTAATGTTAAAACATGAGTGAAGATGCTTTATAAAAGCTCACTAAACCACAACCTATATGTTTATTTTGCAGCCCCAAAACAATAATAGCCATCATTAATGACTTTTGATAAATCTCATTACATGAAATCTTAATAAATGTTTATATTGTGCAAACATAGACTTCCAAAAATCACACTAATAGATAACAAACAATTTTTCAACGTTAAAATTTGGATAAATAATTATTTTAATCATATTCAGAGTTTTATTAAATTACTTTCCTCAATAATTTTTACTTCTTGGAGAGTACCTAAGTTAGTCATGCCAGCTAACTAATTTAAAATCATTTTACACATTGTTAAAACTTAAGTTGAATTCGAACATTACAGAACAAATACCTCACAATTGCAGGCTAGCTTCATGTTACCATTAAGAATTGAACTATTTATTATTTAGAGATTTGTAATTAGCCCTTCCTTGTATTAAATTAAAGTTTAGGTATTTTTAAAAACCAAACACTTAAGCAACTACATAAGCTTCAGTGAAGCAGAAACTCCCAGATATACAGACAGATAGATGGTGTATTATGCAGACAGTCAGACTAATAAATAGACTCGATGAAAAGATGGTTGGATGTCATTTGATAAGTGTATACTTCAATAGATTTTATCTTCAAATTTTTGGTTACGAAACGAAACAATCCATATTAAAAAAGACGGACGGTTTATTTCCTTAAAAATCAAGATATTTAATTACTAAACTAGAATGAAGATAAAACATTTTAAAGCATTCTTAACCCAAATACCCGTTTCAAAATTAATAAAGAATTTGCGATTCGACAAGGTTACATTCTTAAAAATATTTTGTGGAAATTGGTATGTTTTCTTACTGATAAATGTTTTTTATGGTACGTCTTTAAACGTTATTAAGCTAAACCAATTGGAGAGTGAAACCATTTTTCTTTAAAAAAAATAGTATAGGCATCAAACAATAATCTTACAATTAATTTTATTCAAAATTTTAAGTATGTTTGTTGGTTTGATTAATTGATCCATGTTGCATTCCAATTATTTAATGTACTGTTAAATTATTCTTCTTTTATTTAAGATATCATTCCCATGAATTTGGTCAATATTAAATACCATTTGTTTCAATTTTGTGTAAGTAGATAGCATTGAAAAGGACTGTCAATACTTTCATAGGTATCGTTACAGTTTTAATATATAATGCGTATTTTCACGGTATTCTAATTTATATGTTATTTGATTGTAATTGATTTAAAAACTATGGAAAATTACTTGCAAAATGTCTAACTTGCAATCATAGTTAGAAAAAAAGAAGTTGATATAAGTATATTTTAAAAAGTAAAATGGTAATTTAAAATTCATGAATTTGAAAAGAAAGTTACTCATTTCCTATTCAGAGATCTTAAATGTTTTCTTCAAGCCATGAGTCTCCTGCTACATAGTTTAGATGCAAATAGGCACTATGAGAGTTTATTAAACTACATAAAAGATTATTAATTAAAAAATGTTTTGCTCGAAATTCTAACGCATACCAATATGTATTATAAGATTTTATTATACATCCTAACGTGTCATTATAAATTTTTGAAATCATGATGAGGGATAATATTGGAATACAGTCAATGAAAATTCAGTGAAATTAATATGGAGGATCATCCATCAAATCAGGGTATTAAGCTACTTCATATGCAGCAGAGGAGGAGTTATTATCTACGAATTTGTCATTCATCTGAAATGTTTATGTATGCTGTGATACTCGGCAATGCTCCTGAACATTTATACTAGAATGGTTATTGTGTATTTTGCAAAATATATCAAACAATTAGAAGAAAAACCATTAAAGTTCTATATTAAGCATACAAAAACTATAAACATGAAAAAATATTTAAAATATTTTTATTATAAAGTTTAAAAGATATTTAAGGGGGAAGTTACATATTTTCAAACTTTTCATAGAGCATTTTCAATCACATGACTGGGACCTAACAACGGCCTTAGCAACAGAAGATGTTACAGTTTTTTGCCCTACAGAGGTAAACAGTTACAGAAAATGACTAGCCGTGAAATTCTTCTATTGGAGAATTTGCAATCACGTGATCCCATACCTGAAAATCGTCTTAGCAACCAATAAACAACGGCCTTAGCAACAGTTAAAAGCCCTACAGTAGATACACAGTTAAAAGAAAATAACCGGTTGTGACGTCACCTGAAAACACTCTATAGATTGTATCCTACCTATGAATGTTATGCATTTACTTTCAATCGAATATTTATTCATTATTTACTAGACCATTAAAATACATAAAATTAGGGAAAACTCTTATCTGAGTCATCAATAATGTTTATAAATAAACACACATTACTGAGGAGATGATAAAAGTTTTTTTTTCTCTTGTGAAAAAATTGTGTACATAGAGCATAAATGAATAGTTAATCTGCTTGGATAGATTAAAAAATGTATTTCGTGAATAACCATAAATCATAAGATCATTCGCTTTATTCAATTTCTTTGATCACTATTCTCGGTATTTTCAAAACGTTTCCCTTATTTTTCACGAAGAGTTAATCCATTTTGATATTTCAATAACAACTAACAAAATATCCACATATACATGTGTGGCGAGCTTACTCACCACTATAAGAGTCAAGTAATTTAAATGGGCTATATATACCGTCCGGCTATATATACTATGGATCACGTCCGGGTCACCAATGTGGCAAGTGCGAGCCACTGGGAGATACCGATCCGAAGGTCATACGACTCAAAAGTATACTCCGGAGTTATAATCGCTTCAGTCGGTATATATAGCCCATTTAAATTACTTGACTCTTATAGTGGTGAGTAAGCTCGCCACAACCTGCAAACTACTTAACTCACCAAGACGAAAAACTCGCGGAAATTCAAATACGCAGTCACGAATATTAACGAACAGATCAGATCTACAAAAGAAACTGAGACAAATGACACACAAGATAAAAAATACTGCTCCAAAGGATCCTGCGATAGAGCTTTTATCTCGAACATTCGAAAAAGAATGGAGAAAAAAAAAATAGAACGGTACGTACACCGAGCACAGATACCACTTATTTCTTTACTGCCTTCCCACCCACAAAGAATTGTCCAAAACTGTCATCCGAGCGTTAAATATTAGGACAGACACTTAACTTCTTCCGCGGAGTATTCCTCGCCAGCACAGTCATCCCCTAACTGGCTATCAGACGCTACAAATTGCTAATGGAACGCCATCGACAAGCTATCTAAGGTGCTCTTTCCTCTGAGCGGGACTTCATATTTATCCGATGTTAACCTATACCTTAGAGTTAGGCAATGAATGGAGTGGCTTTGTGATGTTGGTTTAACTCCTTGTTTTATATTTTGTATTCGTTTACTGGTTTGTGTAGATGTTCTTTATGCGTGCATTTGGTTTGTTTAGTTTTTGTTACCTTTTTTTTACGAATAGTTTCTGATTTTAAAATGTGGGATGTGAAATTTACACGATATTGTATATTTTCACAGGAATAGATAATTTCGTTTACGTAAGAATTATTGAATTATGATACATTTTGCTATGGAGTTAGGGTAATAATATTATACCACTAAACTTAAAATTAAATAAATGTGAAGCTTGGGAGTAATTTTCGATGTATTTGTGTAATACTTTTTAAACTTACTTTTAATTTGATGTTATTTTATTCAAAATTTCGGTAACTAATATTGGTATCATAATAATGTTTAAACTTACAAAGCTTTTAAAACATAACCTGGGTACTCTTAAAATAACCCTGGTAAATGCAAGGGTCCAGCCCTTGCAAAGATCAATGAAAAATACCAACCAGGGACTCTTTCTTAAAAATTGAAGTTTGAATATGAAAGTGTTTTTTTTATATAAAGTAATTTTTTTAGAAACTGGAGTCTTCTACTTCCATGTTTTAAACTTATATTAAATAGTATTTAATCTATTGTGTAAGTATTAAAGTGACAGCAACCAATTAAATATACGACTTCTCTTAGTAAATTTCTAAATAAAAACCAAACTGTGAGATATTTTTTTATAAATTTCTACATTTGACACTTTAAACAGTTTCTGAAATACGTAATTTCAAAGCCAATGTTATTTCAGTAGCTTTCTCTTGAGTTTTTACAAGAAAGTGGGAAAAACGCATTTGAATTTCAAGAGAATTAAAAATAAATAACTCAAAAAAAATTAGGCTACTTAAAATAATTTAGCTTACTATATCATTAAATGCCTAATCTGAAAAAAACCTTCTTAACATTTCTTTTACTCTTTAAATAAAACCCATTATATTTACTGGGAAATATTTACCGTGAATGCGGATTATTGCAATATATTTATAAAAGCCCTTTGAGTAATCACCACTGAATTACGCAACTCGGAATAGGATATCCGTACGTAATCCTATCAATTAAGAAACAAAGCAACCTCTAAAACGAAGCGAAAAATTCCGAATCGTCTTTTTAACCAACATTCCACAGCACATAAAAACAGATCAGATTAATCGAACCCTCTCGCCATGAATATGACTTCTATAACCATTACAATGCTAGCCCCCGACGCTACAGATCGTGACTGGGACAAAATAATGCACAGTGCTTGAAATATGACAAAGAGCAATGTCTAGACGAAATAGAACTTGACCAAAAAGCAGAGTATTTCCCCAGAAAAGCATTGATTCTGTCAGAGGGCTGAGCCCCCTCCCCCTTTGGATTTCTTGAGGGGGTTTGCGGCCCCTCTCTGAAAAGAGAAGTTACATTTAATCGTCTCGTCCGCTTCTCACTGTTTGGGCAAGAGCCCGCGCATGCGCCTTCGGCACTCTTTCGGCGCCACGGTCTGAGTTGCGGGAGACGGACTTGGCTGGGTTGCTAGTTTCGGGGTTTATCGCCTGTTTTGGTTCGAGAAAGAAACTTTCTCTGGGAGATAAGAAGAAAAATTGGACGGAGGAGTAAGTTGGGAAAAGTTAGAAACTAAGGCAGTTATTGATAGGCTATTTATTAGTAAACGGTGTTTTAACTTTAATCGTTCAAATTACTCCAGAATTTGTTATTTAACCTTACATTTATATATAAAAAAGAGTGTTCTTGTGATTGTGAAAGAGTGTTGAGTGAAGAGTTTCTTCTACTGTATTAATTTTTGGTAAAATTATAACGTAATGCATGCAAAACTAATAATATTTGTGGAAGGAAACAGGCAAAAAACACCCAATCTATATATGTGTATTAAATATTATTTTCACAGCTTACGCTTTTTTTCTTAGATATGAAAAGTTTCATATGAAATATATTGTATTTATCGGTGGATTCAATGAATTCTTTTTTTTATTCTTGTTGCGAAATCTACTATTTTCACATTCATACGAGTTCTGAGTTTTTAAATTAAAAATATATGATTAAATTTCCATCGCTTCAGATTCACATGAAGATCATATTGTAAAACAATGATAAAAAACAGGGACCAATTTTTTGTCGAAACAGTCATGCAAATTTAAACATATCACTATTAATTTTGCTAACGAAAACATCAAAAATCGTTGGTACTTAAAATTTAATTAACTACACAAAGGTAAAACACTAAAAGAAATTTTCGTGTTTAAAAATATACTCTTCAATGATATTTTAAACTAGATGAAAATATTGAACCGGTTGATTTGATATTGAAATATTATTTTGTTGGCATCATAAGGTATAAATGTGTATGTTTATTCATCTTTTGTGTTACTCCTCAGTACTTGGATTATCACAAAGTAGTAACTTAGTTGATTTGTGATTTCTTTTGTAAAATTAGGGGAAAAGGAGGATAAGAGTAAGCACAAAATTGATTTTGGGCTACAAAATCGAGAATTAAAAAGCTAAAGTCTCAAAAACTTACTGAAAGTAAGTCTATTCACTCACAAATATATTTACAAAAAAGAAAAGTCTTAGATTAAACAAAAATATGTTAAAGCCAAAATAAAAGAAAAAATTGAATTCGTACTTCTAACCAACGTGGAGGGTAAAAAATACTGGAAGTATGCCCTAGGAAATATTAACGATTCCTAATATTACACTGTAAAAAAATTCGTCTTAGTACGGATTCATTACGGTGAATATTTCATAGATCAATTCCGATAGCTAAAATACGGAATTTGACCTAGAGATTTTTCACGAACTCATCCATTGTTCTTACGCCTAACACAAAATGTAAACTTTCCATATTGAGACTACAGAAAGTATTTTTTTTCACCACCGTTAAAATGTGATTACTTATAAGTTAAAAAAGATTTAACACTAGTTTAGAAGTGAGTAAAAGTTTTAAATATCCTTAAACCACAGCAATTAAAATCAAATGTATGGCTTTCTTCTAACGTGCACGTACGCCGAGATAGAAAAAAGTATTTTTAAAAAGTTTTTGAAATACATATTAAGAACTAAGTTACTGGTTTAAAATAATATTTAAACCATAAAAGTAATATAAACTCTTAGCACCTCATGTCCTTGTCATGTCCTTGACTAAGTAGTTATTATATGCATAATACTTTGTGCAAATGGTTATCAAATTGTCTAGCGCGGTGGTCAAGACGAGGGAAATCAAGTCAATTATTACGCGGTTGTGTACCACAAAGAACAATAATATTATTATTAGGTTTTTTTTTAATTTTTTGACATTGAAATCATATGACTGAAAAAGAAATAACGGACGTTTCCTCAAATGATGGAAATAACCCGGCAACAATCATGCCGAGCAATGCTATAGTATAGTATATGTTACGGGTAAAGTGATTAATCGGGCATTATTAACAATGCCCGAAGTGGAGGTGGGCAGAATGATAAATTTTATTGATAAATTCCATTGAATTTATCACATTGCCCGCCTCCACTTCGGGCATTATTAATAATACCCGATTAATCACTTTGCCCGTAACATGTATACGAGTATGTTTTTTGAAGACAAAAATATTTTACAGTGTATAAGACCCCTCTGCAACGCTTCGTGTTTCAGAATATTAACAAGCAAGGTCTTTGAACTTTTGTTGTTCTTGTGATTATAATGCATATTGCGGTTGTTAACTTCGATAAACACGTCACCAAAACAAAGTTAAAACTTCCATGTAATAAAAGGAAGTTGTTCGTTTGATGTAGTTTCGAATTATAGAAGTAAGGAACGATGTATTTTTTACTAAGCTTCCATAACGAGTGAAGACGATAAGTTCTGATGTATCGTATGCATTCAACTTCTATGACGTGATAGAGCTTATCTACCTAAAAGGTGATTTCCAAGTTCAACAACCTATAAATGAATGCTTATATTGCTGATATCGGTTACCCAATAGTAAGAAAAATTCGTACATGCAAGGTTACATGACCATAGACTTAAACGAAGACAAAGAATATTGACGAAACGATGTTTCGAATTTAACGAATGGTTATTGCTCTAAAAAGGAAAGCCAAAAAATTAAATAATATGCAAACTAGTTTATTTAAACTAGTAATGTCAATAAAAAGGTATGTACAAGTTAGATTCGTAAAGACCAATCTTGTGTTTAAGAATTTTCATTTCCGGGTTTATTAAACTCGGTGTTTTTACATTTTTTTAATCTAAAAAAAGCATTACAGGGTGAAATAAATATAATCCACCATCACCATCACAGGACAGACCACCATCAGTAGGCTCGTTAGTGGACACATAACTGTCTCACTTTGGAAAAAAGGACAGAAGAAGTTCCCAACATGCATTATGTGCAACTATATTATCTTGTAACATTCATGTTGTTGTATTGTTGTTGCAATTGTATTGTTATTGTTATTGTATTTTATTGTTATTGTGTTGTTATTGTAATATTGTTCATGTGTTGTTTGTGAAATAATCGAAAGAGTTGACACGATTAAGTACTTGGGACTTCAAATGACAACAGTTATAAATAGAAATCGCATGTTAACAATTTTTTAAATAAAAATACCATTTTTGGGTAAATTCAAGTAATTCAACAGTTATTAAGACACTTCACCCTTTCTAGGATATAAAACAAATATTTGCATAGTAGGTATCTTCCATCGTTTTACAAAGTTCGTTATTTTAAAACACAATCACTAGTTTTAACCCAACTTTTAGGTGTTCACCATCATCCACCATTATTTTAGTTTTTGAAAGCCATAAGAATTAATACATGACTTATAATAACCATCACACACAATTTAAAAAATTCTGGCATTTCCGAAATTGTTTTTCACCTCATAAAACTTTTAAATAATTTTCATGTTTTAATGTTGGTTGGAAACAGACATGTCTTTTAAATTTAAATCATTTTTAATACCTATTCTTAATCTTGAGTTTGTCCGTATGCCCTTATAGGAACCTAGCGCCATAAAACCCAAAGCAACCGACCAGAGTATCTTCCTTTATTGGTTTCCTAACTAATTTTATAAATTCATCTTTCTTATCTTGTGAATTCCCCAGCTCATTAAAGCGTGCTACTATTACTCCTATTTTTAAATCGGGCTGCAAAAATCACCTTTCAAACTATCGCCCAATATCTATCTTACCGTCTTTTTCAAAAATTATTGAAAAAATTATAACTAAACGTATGTTTAAATTTCTAAATTATACAAATTTCTTTGCCTGTAATCAGTATGGTTTCATACATGGCCGATCAACTGAAATGGCTTTGCTAGAATTTTCGAAGTTTATTTACAAAAGTATAAATGATAGTAAATTAACAATAGCAATTTTTCTTGATATCAAAAAAGCTTTCGATAATGTCAATCACTTAATTCTTATAGACAAATTAGATAAAGCAGGTTTTAGAGGTGATTCACTTAAATGGTTTATTTCATATCTGTCTAATAGAACTCAAAGAGTAAAGGTAGCTAATAGTTTAAGTAATTACATTTATATAAATCGTGGAGTTCCTCAAGGATCTATTTTAGGGCCTTTATTTTTTCTTATTTATATAAATGATTTTTGTAAATTAAAATTATTTGGTAAAATTATAACCTATGCTGATGACACCGTTTTACTGTACTCGTGCTCTGATAAATTTGAACTACTTAATAAGATAGAGTCTGATTTAATAGAAATATAATCTTGGTTTTGTGCTAATGATTTAACCCTGAATATAAACAAAACTAAATACATCCATTTTAGCTTGAGGCAAAGCGATTTAAACCTAAACATCAAATATCACTCTCTGTCTTGTAATAGAAATGCTATAAATTGTCAATGTCAAATTCTTCAGTCTGTCCAAAGCATTAAATATTTAGAATTATTCATTGATTCAAATCTTAAATGGAAAACACATATTAAGGAGCTGGGGAAAAAATTACGTTTCATTTTATATAAATTTTTCACCTTAAAAACAAAGTTGGATTAAGTTTTTTAAAATCTTTATATTTTGCTTGGTTCTATTCGCTATTTAATTATGGAGCCATTATTTGGGGAGGGGAATATAGATACAATCTACAACCTTTAATATCAATACAAAATAAATTATTTAAGCTTCTTAATCATCAATCTAATCCCCACAATTTTAGGTTTCTTAATTTGTTACTATTAAGACATAATGCATTTTATCGTATTTTACTTTATATTTTCCGCAATAAATCTCTTTGTAATTTTAGAACTAGGCAATATAACACTAGATCATCTGATTTATTTGAAATTCCAGCATTTTCTAAGGACATATTTTGTAGGCATTTCTTTTATCTAGCAGCTAAACTGTACAATTTTTTACCTACCAATTTAACTCAAACAAACAGTTACCCTGTTTTCAAAAGAAATCTTTTTAAATTTTTAATTAACATCGACGACCTGGATCTGTATTTCTCCTTCCTTTGAAGCATATTTTTATCTTTAATGTTACCCAGCTTTTTGCCAGCCTATTTTTTATGTGTGATTTTTGTAGGTTTTTTTTTCTTCTTTTTGTTTTCTTTTCTGTTATTTTCATTACTAAATTGATGTACAATTTCTTTATTACGCCTGGACGGGAAAACATTTTTTCCCCTTGGCGTATCACATATTCTTTTGTATTATCTCACATAAAAAAAAGAAGAAACATATCTTTACTAAAATAAAAAAAGTTTTCAAATAATTAATCAAAGTTTCAGTAATGTAAACCTTTATAAATCAAAAAATGAAATGCACAAACTCATTGAATACTGTTAAAAAAAACCATTAATTTCTACTACCATCGTCAGCAGTAAGAGCTAAAAACGAGCAGCCGTAGCTGAAAGCGAAACCCGCAAAACCCCCATCGCCTCATCTTGCGCCTCTCGGATCGTCCTGGCGCGGGAATAAAGGATGCTGCACCCCCTCCACCCCGATCGAAGAACGGAACTTCCCCATCCAGGCGGAGCAAAGTTGTTCTTGGCGCGCTTGGCGACCGCGCGGCGTCCTGCAACCCTGGACGTAAGAACCTGTGCGCCAGAATGCAATGCTTTCCAACCCAACGTTAAACGCAGATATCACTATCTTCCCATTCTTTACAATGATCACTGATCTAGTAGGCCACCTAGACAGCTCCCGCGTGGCGACTCCGGATTATTATCCCGCTGCGGCACCTTGAATCCCGAATTTTCCTGGAGAGAGAGAAAAGCCCCGACTCTGCTGCATCCGGACCGGGAAAAAGTTCCCAGAAACTTTTCAGGAGAACTTTTTCGAGAGTGTTTCATTTCGTTTGATGGAAAATTTTTCTCCCTCCGTCATTTGAAGGTGTGTTTTTTCACGTGAAATTTAAAGCTTTGTATTGTCATTTAGAAGGAATAGACTGTTAGAGAGAACTATATTAATTAGATTCCTCCATCCCTACCTGAAGAATATCCATCCCGATTTATTAAGCTTTTCGTGTGAATCTTACTTTTGTGGAACGAACACCACAAATTTATAACCAACTTTTCCCGACTTCCTTTAGAATAGAACGTGTTTCTGAACGTAGAGCAACAGGTTTCATCCTCTTTTCTCCTAGACTGTTTTCCTCCTGAGAATCATTGGAGGGAGAAGATTTTACTCTACTCAAAGGATTTCCGAAGCGCTCTTGATAGAAGTGACTTCACTGTAGATATATTCGTTTTCGCTCACCAAAAACAGTAAGCTTACATCAAATCGTACGAATTCAATGCTTTGTGTGAAAATGCATACCTCTATTGTCATCTACTACCAATCACAAAAATTATCTACATTTTACAAAGAGTTGATTGAAAATCGAAAAAGAATTTCCGTTTAATTTTCTGTATAAAGCGGTGCAAACACCATCAAAATATTGATTTTTGCCGAACCTTTTCCGTGATTTGACCACATCCCATCAACAGTTGAAATCCCACTTCGAGGAAACCCAATCACAGTCATTTTCGAATAGTTTAACGCTGTACACCGGACCTTCAATTTTCGTTCGATCAAAGAAGGAACAGAACCACTGCCCAT
Organism: Tetragnatha montana; assembly: GCA_963680715.1. Taxonomy (NCBI): domain Eukaryota; kingdom Metazoa; phylum Arthropoda; class Arachnida; order Araneae; family Tetragnathidae; genus Tetragnatha; species Tetragnatha montana. The sequence goes on from OY796685.1 coordinate 15,125,988, forward strand.
TGTCGAAGTATTTATTTTACGTGACGGACACGGAAGGCCAGTGACAACATGACAGGCAAAGTAACGATCTCTTGCCTTATCGCCGCTGCATTATCGGTAAGTAAACGTTTCCTAAACTTCTACTTCACTTGCAAAAATATATATTGTGTTTGCCACGTGATGCCGCCGTTGCTACGGGCAACTCTCGGATGGAAAAGCGTTTCTACAGATGTCATTTTCTCCGAGCCCGCTTCTTTCGAGATAAGATGCTGAGTTGCGTTGTTTACGATTCTCACGAATATTAATTATCACTTGATACGTTGTTTGCGAGAATTCTCTGTTGTTTTCATTCTTTCGAGCGCTTAAAATTGCATTTCATTATAATTTGAACGAGCATTTCCATCCTGAGTTTTTAGGGAACAATTTAATCATCATGCAAGTTTTCTTAAATATTTTGAGCGTAACGCGTTGTAATTTATTCTCTCCAAATAAGATTAATTTAATGAGGAGTAGTATTTTAATTAATTTAGTTTGTAGAAGTACTTCAAAGTGAGGTTTTTAGTTTAATTTAAAACAATGTTCGCTTTCATGTCTTAATATGTTGTTAATTTGAAGGCATTCACTGAATCAAAATATTAAAAAATATAAGTGTTCATTAATTTAGATGCAAACAAAATATGCACGTAGAATATTGCGTTTAAAGAACGCATATTTGGGAAAATTTAGTTATACTTATTATTCAAATACCATTAAACTTCATCACATATAACCTTAAAACAGTATTAATACAACATTAATTTTAATTTAATATTCTTATAAAAACATCCATAAAAAGATGGGAAATGACAATCTCCATTTTTTCTAATATAAAACAAAACATGTTATGTTATGTTTTATGTTAATGTAATGACCTCAAAAGTGCATTTTCAAGAAATTTAACCCTTTTAATAAGATATTACAAAGAGTTAAAATAAAATTCGTTAAAAATTTAACTGTAGGTACTAAACTTTTATAGAAGGGAAATGTATGTTGGATCTGAAAGTATCGCGCGCCCCCGCGGAATGCTAGTACTTAAGTCCCAGTAAACACCTTATATTTTGTACCACATTTTACACCATCAATCAATTTTCATCTTTAAAGCTTTGAAATTAAAGGAAAGTATTTTAATAAGTCAATTCACACATGACATTTGACGTTGAACTAACGTAAAAAACATATCTTTCCGATTACGACAATGATTTAACAGGAACATCAGATGTTCTGGATCAGATGAACTGGAATCACCAGAGTGACACAATTTCTGAATAGCCTTGTATTTTCCGACAACAAGATTTAAGCAAATGAAACAGAACCAAACTTCCGTGGAAGTAGAACTCTAAAATTCCGTTTCTGAGACCGAACTCTCGCGTGTCCAATAAGTATTTGATTTTCTCCGAAGCTTATTTAACACGCGCCTCTCAGGTAAATCAATATCTGGAAAGATATTATTTTTAATACACCATGCTCGTTTGAAAAATTTATAGAGACCGTGCTTCATTAAAGTTATTCATATCCTTCTAAAGATGAAATGCTCAATAGAACTAATAATCTCCATAGTACTCAATACTATAAAGTTTTAGATAACATTTGTTTCTTTGACAGTAGAGATGTCTAAAACAAACATGATTCTTATTGGGTTTGAATTTCTTTGAAGTATAGAGAAGTTTTAATAGGATGTGTGCCGTATTTGTCCCATTTTCTTTTGAACGTGAAGTAAATTTTATAAACCATGGTTCAAATTAAATGAAATATTTAAAATCTATTCATAGAGTTTTGCGTAACTTGCATTAAAATTCCAAAATACGCTGCAAATTGATGCAAATTTTAACTGCATTGAATTTAAAATATAAGGCGTTCCAATCAAGTTTCTACAAATATTTGTTGAGTTATAAATTTATTAAAAGTATGATTTACATCCAGAATCTATGGAATTATATAAAATTTTGATTTTATAGAGGATTAAGATCCTCAAAGATTATAAATCAAATAATTTTTTCATAGATACTTTACCCAACTCGAAACCTTACAAGAACGTAAGTTATAAATGATAGGTATATAATTTTTTCGGAGTTTGAAAAATGGATAAAACTGCAACATGTCTTAGCGGGATGCTAATTCGATCTTCACTCTGGGTTTCCTTACAATGTGTAAATTATTATAGGTACCTATTTTAGAAATTAAAGTATAAATAAGTACTTAAAAAATACTTAATAAGCAGTATTTACGTAGTTTGTTATTTTTATGATGCAACGGCTATTTTATGCACAACACAATTAATAGGTAATGTTTTACTAACTAAACAAACAGGTAAAAACAAACTTCTAAACACGGTTGAAGCAATAAACCAGAAACTAGTTTTTCTATTTCCAGACAGAGATCACCAAACAACTTAACGGGATCTCTATTTCTATCCGCAAAAAGCCGTCATCCTAATCATTTCTTTTTCCGAAATAGATCAAACGCGCTCTCTTTCCTATACCTTGACATTTTCCGCAAACACTTTCTTCAAATACTACGTTTAAGTTGCGAAAGAGAGACGGTTTTTCTATCCTACCGGGATTGCCGTTTATTTGATATTGCGTGTTGGGGATCTGCATGAAACTCTCCCTATATGTGGAAATAAAAAAGAGGAGAAACTGGGAAAGAGTTTTGGGGTCGGGCAGGTACCTCACGCGAAGGTTCTAAAATACACTTGAAAAGAAATGCCATTTGCATTTTATATTATTTCTGTGGGATTGTTTAAGAAAATGCTGGTTGAAAGGGGTAATGTGACACTATTTATGACTGTCGCCGAGTTGATAGCAGGTTTAAATATTTAAGAAGGCTTTGAGCTAGTTCTCTCTCAAGGAGCATTATTTTCTTTATAAAGATATGTATTTTGAATTATTATTTAAATTATTTCGAAGCAGACATCTTTCATATTTCGTGACGCTTAACACGCTTTATTTCAATGTGTTCGTGTTGAAAAGTATTTTAAGGGATTACTAGTTCGTTTGATTCGCCTCATTCAGGAGTTAAAAGGAACTAATAATTGATACAAGAATTTTGAGACTGCGTAAGTTAAAATTACTCGTAGAATGAAATGCACATATCCCAGAGATCAATATAACCTATTTGATATCATTAAAGACGAATCTTTTATACGTAAGATAAATTAGGATTAAATTGTTAGAAGTGAGATATAAACTTAATAATAACAATAGGATTCACTTATTCACCTCAAGAGGGCATTGCAAGAAATATTTGTAAATGAATATAAAAAAAATACAATACACCTCGTTTATACGTACTGTGGCGAGCTAACTCACCACCATAAGAGTCAGATATATATCTAATGGGTTATAAATACCGACTGAAGCAATTATAACTCCGGAGTATATAGGCTCCGCACTCCCGGCGTCTCACCCTCACCTAGCTACGAGAGCTCGGTTTCATAAGACTCACGAATCCAGCCCAGCTGCATTCTAGAGGGGGAGTACTGTGGCGAGCTAACTCACCACCATAAGAGTCAGATATATATCTAATGGGTTATAAATACCGACTGAAGCAATTATAACTCCGGAGTATACTTTTGAGTCGTATGACCTTCGGATCGGTATCTCCCCGTGGCTCGCACTCGCCACACGTACTAACTAGGACAAAAGGCAATCCGAAAATTGTTTTACAGAATAGATAAAAATGCATTAAATATCAACTATAAAATAATAATTTTACCTAACTTCTTAACAAGGAATCGGTCCATTGTATTCTATTTCAAGTACCAGTGGTGTCTAAAATAATTTAAAAATAATATCAAATCAATGAAATGTGTCTACAAATCTGATCCGGTCAACAATCTAATATAACAAAAAAAATATTTTAGTAAGTTATGCGCTGAATTTACGGATATTTTCTGAGTAATTTCAAGAACACATAATTTAAATACAGATTGAAAAGTTATTGCATAAAAATATTCATTTGATATTCAAAACTGAATTCTTTACGACCAGTTCGTCACAGAAATCTCAAGATAACTCTTATTTATTAGTTCCGGTGGAATCTCTGAACAGTGAGTAACGATCTGATTTCACTGCATGGCCCTATTATCCCTTCTAAACTATATACTTAAAAGTGGGTGTCGACGATTCTAAGTGTGAGGCGTTGCCTCCTGGGTTTCTTGGTTTCAGCCTATTGGGTTGTCTTGGAACTAAATTTGGACTGATCTTTTAATTTTAGTGCCTTCTACTTCGGTTAGAGTAGTTTCTAACAAAATCGCATTTTTTAGAACAAAATAATAATTGCATCTCTATAAGGGTTCTAAAATTTCAAACAATTCATTTTACTTGCTCAAAACAATTTTTATACCTTTCCTTAGGTAGGTGGCACCATTTCACTTACTCAAATTCACCGTACTAAAATTTAACATAATGTTCAGAAAACATTTAAATGATTTTCTGTAATACCTAATACCATAGTTCTAGTTACAGTAGTCATCAACTAGAATAAGACTGTTTTTTCTTTAAATTGCTAAAGTACCAAATTACAAAGTATCAAACCTAACGCTCATCTCACAGTGATAATTGTCACAGAAATCCTGATCACGTAAAATTTATTGCAAAAAATGTTCCTTCACTTTGGTTTCATTAGTACTTAACATTGGCAGATTATAGATCTTTATTGCAAAGAAACTCAGTAAAAAATTTAAAAATAAAAGAATAAAACAGATAATAATGAAACCATCCCATTTAATGATGGAAACCTGATTTAAAAGAGTTTACATTCCGTCAAAAATACGTAAATCACTACACCCTTAATCTTATTTTAAACCCTCTTTTAGGATCAGGAGTATCTTTCCCAACATCTTTTTGAATTCCATCACGTTTTAGGGATTTTCGTCTCAGAATAATGGTTCTTGGTCACTTCAGATAGTATCACATCCGTATACTATTTGAGACCTCAAGCGACATTTAATGGTCTTTATTTATCAATGCATTTATCAAGAGTTAGTTTGCAACTATGTGTATTCCAATAAAATATACTCTTACCTCCTACCGACGACAGTTAAAAGCGCATTGCTCATCTTAAATGTTTAAAACTCAGGCATCAATAAGATAAGAGAAGTTCTTAAATATCTAAATTTACTGTAAACTTTAACACTTATCAATTTATTATTTCCATAGTGTTACGTTTTTCGATTTGTGTGCTTTAGTGAAACACAATTGAACATTGTTGCTATATTACATGATATGTTTGCTAATGAATTTTCTCTTGAAATATATTGCAATGCGTCTAATTGTATTAAAATAATATTTATCAGAAATTTTCAAGGATTTGATTTTACTGGGAAATAAAGTTTCCAGTTTCTTTTTTCAGCCATCCACTTCAAAAATCTAACTTATATATGGATTTAAAAACAAAAACAATATTTTCTATGCAATTGTATTGTTATTTAATGATTTTTTTTAAAACTTGAATTTTTTAAGTGTAACTCAAATCTGTAATTAAGGAATTTCATTTGAAAAACATTAGTACACAGATTATAATATTGATTCAGTTTTCAGATAATTAACTGAAAAATACAAGGTCAAATTTCAATCAACAACGAAACGAACACCTTAAGAAGTCTACGTTCACGTCTTTGGATTTGATACAAAACATATTTTGCTTAAATAGAAATACTATGGATATAAAAAAAAACAATGTGCCTAGTAAAAGGATAAAGCGTATTAATAAATATAATTGATGGTTAAAAACTAATAATCGTAGACACGAAAAATCCAACATGCTTTTATACGTTATAGATTTAATAATGAAACTATATATAATATATCTAAAAAAATATTTTCATTGAGTCATTGCAATCACATTCATACAAAATTATTCTGATTTTCACCGGAAAAATTAAAACTCAAGATAAATATTTGAAGTGTTCCAAAGTGTAGATGGTATCTACTTATATATAAGCTACAGAATTCTCTGAAATTAGTCGGCCCATATTAAATAGAAAACTGCAAAAACTCGAGCCCCTTTTGTTCTCTTTCATATTCCAAAAAAATATTCTTGCAAACCGCATTTCTAAACTGTTGTATTTTTCTCCTGGAATAGAACGGAACAATGGCGGGTATAAGATGAAACCTGTTTTTAGTTCTTTGAAGAACACCTCTAAACTAAATAGAGTCCGTGAAACCTTGTTTACTGGTTGTCATAATATTGACAAAAAGGGATGGATATATTTATCTCTGGAATAAAAATAGACGTCAATTGTCGGATATTTACAACTTTTCTTGCGTGAAAGTTTCTTTGTGATGAATGCCTAGTTCTCAGTTTTCAATAAAAAAGTTTTAATAATTTTTACCTGAAAGAAATAATTGGCAGTTTTCTGTGAAGTATAATATTTATCTTGATTTTTTAAATGTTAAATTCTAGATAGTGAAGACTTTTTGATAGTGGCTAAAGCACTAGGACACAGCAATCGGGAAAAAATGGAGCTAAGAGATTTAAGTAATACAAATATGAACTAAATATTTGATACACCATTTATAATAACTGGGAGGGACAAATGTATCATAGAACATCAAAAATGTATTTTTTAAAAAACGAAATACTGTACTTTTAATTTAGTAAAACTTAATTATTTTACATGGTGTGAATTCGAAAAGAAACAACAGTATTATAATTGCATTTAACAGCCTTATAAACTGCCATCAGTGTCGGTGTTAAATCCTCAGTCAAAGAAGGATTCCACCAATCAGATTCTGTGAAAAGCTAATTTGTCTTTCTTTAGCTGGTGGTTAACCGCGACACCCGCAACTCTGAAAGTTTTTAAAACCTTTTAGTTTTATAAATAATATGTATTTATAATTAAATATTTTCAGACGAATTTCAAAATTATACAAGAGGATCCCTACTTCTTTTGAAAAAAAAAACACTTATCATTGACAAAGATTATTTTTTATAGTCCATAAGAAACATAAAAAAGTAAGTCTCATGCGCATGTCAATCTAAAAAATTGAATATTTCTAGTCTACATCTAAAAGCATGGTAACAAAATCTCTTAACAAATTGGCTGTCTTTTCAACATGCAGTTGACAGATGAATCACATTCCTCATTTTTCTTTCTTGTTACATTTTTCGGCCAGAATCCTACAGCTCCCTATGTATTCATATCTATGTATCAGAAGAAGGAACATGGCTCAGTTCATTCGAAGGTGAAAGTTGAAACTGGGACATGGAGATATCTATCCACAAACTAATAGCTCCTAAAGAAAGAAACGACAACCCGTATGTTGAAATGACTTACTATAAGAAGCGTTAGTTATCTTAAAAGTCACGACCCTGAGGAGTTACGTAAAAAATTGCTATATATCTTAATTAATTGACAATTGTGGTATTTTTGAAACTTATGATAAGCTAAAAAATGCCTTTGTACCAAAAGAACCCCATAATTTATGTATGAGTTATGGATCTTAAACTTGAGGTAGCTATATGAGGTATTATTGAAAAATGTTTTAAGAATTTATCTTTTACTTTTAATCCATATTGCAAAGTATAGTATTTATAGTTATAGTTAATTAATAACTATAGTTATAGTAGTATTATAGTATTTATAGTTATAGTACTAATAACTATATATGTGAAAAACAGTTTTTATAGAGCCAAGTAATTCTCAGTGGGAAAAGTTATAATAAGAAAATGATAAAACGATAAATATCTTTTCTTTAAACTGTTGAAATAAATTTCAAATAAAAATGTTTTAAAAAGTATTATTTGAGTAGTAACTTAACTTCTCAAAGTTACAGCAAAAATTAAATGAAAATAAGAAACTTTTCCTTTCAATAACAGTTTCGTTCTGCCTTTTTCTCATCAAACAGAAAGATTTTAAATGCATTTGTTTCTCTGGAAATTAATCATCATAATTACTTTAAATAATTCCCTTGAAGTTTAAATAAAATAGTCTGGTGTTCATTAAGATTTTTAAACTACTTTTCAACAACAACGATTCATTTTTCTGGTTTTTTTTTTTTTTTTTTAAATTTAGTAACTGGGATTACTTTACGTTAAGGATAAGTAATCTCATAATTTGGGAAATAAAAGCTTCAGTAAATTGCTTCTCTATTATTGAAAGTAAATAAGGATTTAAATGCTACTCATAAGTGATATTTTGAAGTAAGTCGTTAAGTAAACTGGGACTTTCATTGAAAAGGGGGCATTTTATTTCTAATACATTTTACAGTTCTAACATTAATAAAGACCCTTGAATGTAATTTAAAACTATCAATGCTTCTGGTTTAATATACAGTAAATAAAAATGTTAAGAAAACCACTTTTTATATCATATTTTTCTATATATGAATTATGCTTTCTCCATAGTCATAAACTAATGCATTCTTTGGAAATAACTGTCACATTCAGTTCTTTATTTAATTAATTTTTTTCATAAGATTTCGAAAGCTTTGCTAATATAAATTTAGTTGTTTTTCTTTGCTATCAAGAAAATTTCTATAGTGAACTACATATATTGACTACATTTAAAGGTATAGTCGAACCTTTAAAGTAGTTAAAGAAGGTACGTAACTCAGATTATCTTTTTCAATTATACACTTATTTTGTTCTTTTATCCTACAACGTGTAAATTTTAACACTTTTGAATAGCTTGATTCAATGTATGAAAATTTTTTTAAGTTCATGTTTTTATTTGTCCTTGAAACCAATTTTTACGAAATATTTTTTAATATAGTTTCCCCATATTGTCTCTATATTATCCTCATATCAACAAAATTGGCAAATCAAGTCATTAAAAATTGCATTACACTTTTTAATAAATCATTCTAACGGGTTTAACCTCATTGAGCCTTACCATATTGGATAGTTCAATATTAATTAGGGTAGCTAGAAATTTCTCTATAGAATAAATTTCATTTGAATGACTACCAGTCATTGGAAATTACACACGAATTAAATTTGGCAAAATCAGTAAAACACTCGCAAAAACATAAATTGACAATATTGATATTAATATTGGACCTGCTTTAGGTTCAGGCTGGTAAAGAAATAGGTTTACTAATTTTGTATCATAACCTTGCTCAATAACAGCCCTCCATTACTTCAGTCCTAAACACCATTCCACAATTTATCTGAATGTCGAGGAAACCCAATATTGTCCTCCATCACCACTGCAAACATTTCTCACGCAAACATCGCGTATGTCACCATCTTCGGCACCTTAAAGGCTGTCAACGCCACAACCTTGGGCACACAGAACCCTCCCCGTGCACCTGTCCGGGGACGGACGACCCACCATCTTTGCAGAAGATAACCCTTGTCGAAACCTTATCTCGACGGCTGACTCTGCCATTGTTGAGATACAGGGGTCTCTCGGCATGTTGGATTATCGCCGGCAGGTCAAATATCTATTAAGAATTTTTCCTCGTTTTGAAGAGGGTGTCATTCGATACGTTTTCGGGTGCCCCAATCTAATTATTATGGACCCCTGAGAAATTTTTAATCAATGGGTTGGACCCAAGTGCTGTCGGTGGCTATGTGCACACAGTAGCGAGAGAATAAAAGGCCCACCCAAGCCTTGAGGAGTTCGATGGCCTGATTTTTTTTTTCATGAAAAACCTCTTGAGTGGATTTATATTTACATATGGTTAAGGGAGAGCCTCATTTTGGGATGGGGAATATATCGCAACACTTCTATTATACGTCATGAAATTCATGAACGTAAGCAATATGGTGTGGAGGAAAGTTATGCCCGTATTCATTTTAGTAGTTGTGGGTTTAGGTTTAGAAATGTTTCTAATTTTCACTACGATCTAGTTATTTTAGTTCATTAAAAGTAATTGTGATGCATTACTAAAATTATAAATAGATAATTTTATAAAGAAATGGGATAATTTGATCAGAAAAGAATGTTTTCAAATTTTAAAGCAGGCGGTTTTTTTAAAAAAATTGGTTTACATCGCAAAACTAATCCTCAAAAATAAGCTAAATACTGTCCAATCTCTCAAAAGTACAAGGTACACATGAATAAAATACAAAATAGGGAACTATAAATACTGATATATAAATAAGGGGTAGCTCCCTCTAAAAACTTTCTTTTGCTACGACTACATCCATTTCGGGACTTGTAATATTTTTGCAGTTTTAATGTAACAAAACTTACATTTTATAGAGCATTTTCAATCACATGGCTCGGACCTAACAACGGCCTTAGCAACAGAAATGTTACAGTTTTTTGCCCTACAGAGGTTAACAGTTACAGAAAATGACTGGCCGTGGAATTCTTCTATTGGAGTATTTGCAATCACTTGACCCTATACTTAAAAACCGCCTTAGCAACATATACCTCGTTACCTAGCAACCGCCTTAGCAACAGTTAAAAGCCCTACAAAGGTTAACAGTTAAAAGAAATTAGCTGGTCGTGACGTCACCTGAAAACACTCTATTACCAGGAACATTGTAATATTCACTAGAGAAAGTAAAATAATTTATAGTATTACGATATCTATAGTTACGTGAATTTTCTACTTATCTTACATACGCACTTATATTATATGTAGGTAGAATTATCATTTTATATTAATTTATATAAAAAACTTTGAAAGATTTTTAAAATTGATATCACCACAAGCACCTTCCGTCAACAGCTTCAAACTTTTGAATATCTTACCCATTCGCTACCTCTTTTTCTTTAAAACAAGTCTCTATCTTTACTTAAACTCAGAAATATGCAAAAGGCGATACGTAATAAACCCTCGAAGACCCAATATAGTATATGATATACCTAAACCTGAAAAAACTATTTTTTGTAAACATTTCTTTTATTTAGCTCCTAAATTCTTTAATTTAATACCTTTAGAAATACAAGATAGTTCATCCAAACATGTATTTAAAAAGAAATTAAAAGAGTTTTTGTTTTCTATAGAAAATATTGAAATTTTTCTTGCTTAAATTTTATATTATTGTATAATATCAACTATCCTCATTTTTTTATGCACCACCCCCTTATGACAGATATTAAACCCGTAAATTAAGACACCCTGTTTGCCACCCCTGTTAATACATTTATATTTATACTGTTCCTATATTATTTTTATGTATTGTTCTCTTTAGTTCATAACTTCACGTTTTAGTTTTTTGTAATTATTCTATGCATGTTTTGTTCACCTACATGGATCGCTGCGATCCCAGGTGATATGGATATTTTTCTTGTTTTGTTCGTTTTGACTGTAATTTTTTGAAATAAACAATAAATGATGATGTAAATATAAAAAAAAAAAAAACCTCTTGTAATATTAACCTTCGCATAACGTTATTAAGTAATGCATTCTATAAATACCATGAGTTTGGTTGTAGACCAGGGTGTACCTAAATAAAAGTTTAAAGGGCGAATATGTGAACTAGATAAACTTTAATCCGGGCAAGGCGTATGTATAGATTCATTAAGTTAAACAACCTTAATTGCCTCTTGCGTTCGGATAATTTTCTGAGAGTAATGGCTTCAGAATTCAGTGCTTAGATTTTTCAAACTATTCCAACAAGTTCTAAATGGTTTAGATGTTTAGAATACCCGATTATTTGGCACTATCTAATTTTGGATTGGACCTTACTTTGGTTAAGTTTTGCTTTGATTATGGTTGTGAGTTAAATGTCTGTATTTATATCTTTTGTAAAATTTTATTTTAAAAAAGATAAATGCTGCAATTTTATACGTGAGTAAAAATGCATGCGCTATAAATTTAAACAAAACCCTTAATGATTTAGTATGGTAATATTAGTAAGTATGATAATGTGGTAATTTTAAAACCATAAAATTATAGTGAGGTTGAATAAGTTCCTGCCGTTTTCTACTAGATTGTGTCACGAGGCCCTAATTATGTGATTTCAGATTCTGACCTTCTTTTTCAGAAGAAATATACTTAAACAAGCCAAATATGTAGTGTGAGTCATTTTTATGCAGTGTAAACTATTTTTTTTTTAAGTGTTAAACATACCTAATTTCGGACCAACGAAAGAGTATTTGCGGGGAATTCTCTAGCACTACTTTTTTCAAAGGAAATCTGGAACAAAAGTGCACAGAATTCTTGTTAAGACTCACGGCAATCATGCTCCATCAGAATCAAATGCAGGGGATGGTTTAAAAGGTTTCAGAACAATGAATTTAATGTTAAAGACAAAAAATGTTCTGAAGCGCCAAAAAAAAAATTCAAGGCGAATAATTACTGGCCTAACTTTAAGAAAACTTTTTTCAGATGCTAGTAGACTTGTGTGAACATTGAACGTTTATCCCACCCAGTTTCTAATTGTTTAAAAGCCTTATGGACGATTCAGCGGGAATGCCTTTGGGTTCCATCCAATGGATAAGAGAAAAGGAAGAGTTTTTTGCATTTTATCGTGATTAGGGATGAAGAAAGGATCCATTAGAATAACCTTAAGCACAAAAATCAAGGGGTAACCCCGACCATGCACAACATCATTGGTCAACCCAAATTTCCATGGTTCCAAGCTTTTTCTTGGAATTCGATAGAATCATCTCCACGAGTTGCTTCAACCGAACGAAACCATCATGGGAGATAGCTATCGACTGCAATGGATGTGTTTGAGTCAAGCATTAAAGCAAAAATGCCTGCAATATGAGCAGAGACACAAAAAAGGGATTGTGCAGCATGACAGTGCTTGACCCTTTGTCAGAACAACGGTAAAAACCCATATAGAACACTTTAATGGAAAGTCTTACCCCACCAGCTGTATTCCCCTTCAGATTACCACTTGTTCCATTCGATGTAACCAAGTCTGGCTGAGCAGCACCTTCATTTCTATGAAGATGCCGAAAAATGGGTAGATTCTTTGATAGCCTCAAAAGACCAGCTAATTTTCCGACACTGAAATTTAAATGCTATCAAAAAGATGAGAAAAGAATTGCCTAGCGATGGGCAGTACTTTTATTGATTTGGTTTATTTAGAGTTTTCTAAATAAAGCATTACTTTTCAAGAAAAAACGGCAAGAACTTATTCAACCTCCTATTTAAAACCTTTTACCTGCCGATGTTCCCAAATGGGAACATCACTTTAGGGAATTTTTTCACCACTTAATTTTTCATGCAGGAATTTGATATTTGGTAGTAAGAAACTCAAAGATATGAAGTTATTTTACATGCAAAAGTTTTTCACGTGCAATTTAATCCTTTTTGTGGAATTTATATCAAAATAACAGATTTTTGGCTCTTCCAAAAGTTGCACAAGTTTCAATTTATGATAATTTTAAATAAATTTAGTTTTAAATAATTATGCTGTGTTTAGGTAGCTTAAGTACACATCTTTTCAATTGGCTTGGCAGAATAGCTTCATATTCCAATTTTGGAGAGTAATTACCAATTCAACGTATATGTTCCCAAATGGGAACATCGGCGTTTGGGGTATAGTTTTTGAGGGGATTTTTATAACATGTAAAAATTCAAGTTATTTCTTATTTTCTTTAGTTGTTTGAACCTTTTCTGTCTCAAAGGATCTAAACAGGTTGATCATGCTGTTTTAAATTCCTAAATCAATAATTTTAATTTTTTTCACCTGATTTATGGAGGAATAAATGCCAAATCTTTATAGCAATTCCTACTTTTGTATATTTTTCTAACTCCCCGACCGATTTAATTTCAGTAATTATTGTTAAGGGTTATGCAAAAGGCATATTTGGAGTGTTTCTGAGGACTTGGGTACTTATTTTGTTCAAGTGCTCTTTTTTACATAAAAATTTTAGGTATAAATTTGAAGAATTTTGAAAATAATGAAAAGTGTGTATAGCTAAAAACACTCTTCTAACGTAAGTTGGATGTAAGGGATAAGTTGTTTAGTTTAAAATCTTCCATTAGAAACGCAGATTTAACAAAATAATGGAGATAGTTATGATTATCACTTTTGAAAGCTAATTAAATTTGAATGCAATTCATGGATTTTATGCTAGATATTCGGATACAACAGTAATTAAAACTAATTTTTCACTCAGAAAGATAACTGTTTAGCTTTGAAACGCATGGGAACATTCTTTCGTATTTTTTATACCGAAAAATTACCCATTGTGCAATAAAAATGTACGGAAAAGTGTCACGACTGTAATAAATATGTAAATTTTTTCTTATGAAAATCTATAAAATTTTACCCAATCGTCCAACCATGGGAATTAAATATGAAGAAATAGTCCAAGATCATAAAAATGTTCAAAATTATTAAGTAGAAACCTATTTCAGTAGTTTTACTTGAATTAATTTTGAAATAAATGCCTTTTGGAAATCCTCCTAAAAACTTCACTCCAAACGCCGATGTTCCCAAATGGGAACATCCTCAAAATCCTACTTAGGATTTTTTTTCTGCCAAAAAACGTCAAGATTGGTTTTAGTAATGATGAAACAAGCCATTTAAGCCAAAAATCCGAACCTTTAATTTGAAATTTGAATTGCGGCGTTTAAAAGGTTAAAAAACACATTTTATAACATTTTCATTTACTTGAAAAAATAAAAACCATCCATGGACATAAATGCCATAACCTCAACTTCATTTCACCCTATCGAACAATTTTTTCAACCCCATCAACTATTTAGGTACCCACTTTGAAAAAAAAACCGGCACGTGCTGAAACACATAATACCCATCGATATTTTGAAACTATTCTTCGGCTTTATCGATTCGATTATACCTAGAAATACCCTCAGAGTACAACAAACGTAACCAATGTGACACATGAAAGACCGTAGGGAAACACGATCCCAAATGCTTTAGGAGGTCATTGCATTGAGGTGTGCTACCTAATGTCTTCCACTTCAATAAAACGTCACGGATAACAAAGGAAAACTCTACTTAAAGAGACTCTTTTCACCAAAAAAGTCTTTCCACATATTAATTGTGGCGAAAGTCCTCAGTGGACCCGTCTTTACTAATCACAACTCATATTTCTCGGCGGAACTAGATCTATATCCACTCCCCGTTGTGACTGTAGGATTCCCCTAGAAAAAGGCGTGTCTGTGACACTCGATCTCCCAGATAGGTCAGCGATTTTTTAGTTCCAAAGTTCCGTGGCCCCGCATGAAAAGGGACATCTATTCTCTTTTTTTTTTCATTCTCTTTCCTCCCTCTCTCGGCTCCCTTCTTTTCTCTGCAAACGAAGTGGTAGGAAATGATTTTGTTAAATTGTTGCCACCACTTCTCTTCCATTAATGCATGAGGAGGATCGCCCTTTTTTGGTGGCTTTTCGGCGTCTTTTTCTCTGTTCGGTTTTGGCAACTCGGAGCTGCTCGGGAGATTTATGGTGACAGAAGCTCGTTTGAAAGTACAACACCCGTTGTAAGATAGGTTCGTTATTATGAACATGTTTTCGCCTTCTGGCCTGGATTATGTATGGATATTTTTGATGTATGTTGTCTGGGAATTTCGAATCGGGGAATTAAAAGCGATATGGAAATAAATGGTTCCAGTCTACTGGGTTTATTGTTCTCTTGAATCATGCGATACTAAAACGGCTAGTTTGAACATAAAACTATTCTTTTGGAACATGATTAAGTGAAGTCAGATCAGGCTCATTAAATTAATGTAAGATGTTAGCTGTATATAAAAATGTATGAAACTGTCGTTAGCTGGATAGTTAACAAAGAGATAGGTTGTAAGGGGGAAATCATTACAGATACTTTTCGCTATTCATTAAAAATATGAATTAAATTATATTTTTAACCCTTATCTACTTGCACCAAATAACACAATTAATATTTCCCGCGATTTGGAGATTCGCTAAGATTCAAAGCTTCTTGGTGAAAGACCAGTTTTAAATCAAATAGAATAACTATAAGTTATTATACTAGAATAAAGAACCCACATAATATAGGCATTTAAGTACTTTAAACCTTCATTAAAACACAAAACATCCAAGTAATCATTTAGTTTTGGTTCCATCATTGAAAAAATAGCTTGAACAATTTCATGTATATTCTAGAGGAGCTTAACTGTACCAAACCTTCCCTGAAGCTCTTAATTTCAGGTGAATTTTATAAAAATCCATCATTTACCATTCAGCATGAGTCACTTTTAGGTTAGATGGAAGAAAAGGTTTAAGGAAAAACAGAGAAACATAAAACTATCGGCTTCTAATGTTCAAATGGTGATCAAAATTCATCATTGATTGTAGTTGAGGGTTAATAGAAACTACAGCTAAACATATTTCATATATAATGAATGTAAATCTCTTGACTCAGTCATGTACCAATACGTTCAACTTCAAGTATTAACAATTAATTCAATTTAAGTAAAAGTATATTTTAATTTGCTACGTAACTATTTTCTGTATTTATGTGTGTATGGTTTTTCCCTTCTCATTTCTTATGATTTGTGTTTTTTGTTTGTCTCTAAAGTTTTAATGTTTTTTTCTTTTTTGTTATAACTTTAATTTTTGATGCACACTGCTGTAAGAATATTATTTTCTTGTCGTTGTAGAAGGAAATTTTCATGAAGTCGCCCTGTTAAGTTTTTTTCCTTGAGAAAATGATACTTAATTTATATTTTATTTAAATCTTAAAAGTATTGCACAGTTATAATATTTTGGGTATAATTCATAAATATGGTCACAAAAAATATTCTCATTATACAGATCCCAGTGGTAACTTTCCTACCCCCACAACCAAACTAAATATGCTATCTCAAAGGCAATATATGAAAACTGAACCAGGGATTAAAGTTGTTTCCTGTACGAAACCTCAGATTTTCACACGTTTCCGAAGGCAATCTGCAAAAGCCTTCTTTGCCCACCCACCATTTCAACTAAGCTCGGCTGAAACTACTACAATACACATTTAAGTTACAGGGTCGACACAAGATTCCCAGATATGACGCTGTTTGTATATGGAGATAAGGGCTCGCCAAGGAAACGCGGTGTTATTTAGGGCATGGATAACGGTGAGACTAGATATGGTAAATTACAGGTATGGGGCTCGGTCTGAGATTTCTTTAATTGTCCTCTAGTGTCAACGGTCCTTGTCGTAATTTTCACCGAATGTATGTTTGTACAGTTTTACGTGTGTTTAATGCTTTGTGCTTTCAAAGATAGGGATTCGTTCTTAGATAAATAAAAATATCATGTTTCCTGTGGGATGGGAAACATTAGTGTGTTGCTTTTGTAGATTAATTACGTTAATACTTACATAGATTCGATGTGCTTTTTTTTAATTATGTTGTTTAAAAAGGTTTATAGGGTTATTTAAGGCTTGGAATCAATTTGCTTTACTTTTCTATATTAATACTAACGAAATGCAGTTTTTCCTGTGCATAATTAATTTTCATTATACGAACGAACACCTGAATGCTAGATTGCAACCTTTGAATTTCAATGAATTCTTTAAATTGGAAATGAATAAAACCAATATTATCACATAAAAATCTTCACTTTAATTTGCTACGTAATCATTTTCTGTATTTCTATGTGTATACTTTTCCCTTCTCATTTCTTATTATTTGTGGGATTTTTTTTTTGTTTGTTTCTAATGTTTTAATGTTCTGTTCTTAATTTTCTTAACTTTAATTTTTTATGGACACTGATGTAGTTCTAAATGTAGTGATAGCCAAAAGGGTACTACTTTAATTTGTTTTAAAGTAAACGATAATAATTTGTTATTTATTTATGCATTTTCCGGGATCGTAGGCCGTGGCATCAGGATCCAGACGTTTCGCCCTCTGCTTTGGAGGACATATCAGTGGCAAAAAACATATTGTATAAGTTATTAAATACTAAAATACATATTACTCTCTTAAAAATCATTTTATATAATTTCAAAATAGCGATGCTACTTATAAATAAACTTCTTATAAAGAAAGTAAATCCTGCTATAAGATAATCGTAAATACGCAGTGAAATCCTACTGTGCACCTTGTATATTATATAAATATGTGAAATCTACTTATATTTATGTGTGAATCCGATTTAAGTTTTGTAAGAATCATAAAAATCACATTTGTGATTATATTATTTACCAATAACCACTTCAATTTTATAACAAAGATTTAAGATTTATATTTATTAACAATAATCATAAGCAGTAGCATTTGAAATTTCTTTGAAACTATTCTATTCTATTTATATTTATTGCGCATATTGTGTTTTGTAATCTGAAGAGAAAATGTTTATCTTACTTAAAGAGAGATAATATCAAACTGAAAAACTAGGCGCATTTGACAGTTTCATTCAGATATGAATGAATTCAGTATCTTATCCAATACACACAGGGATTTCATTAATAGAAACAGGTTACAAAATAAAGCACATTTGTCTACGGTAGTAAAATTAATTTATATTATCGGTTTATTGTTTCATCAGATTTTAAAATTGATAAGATTAAAAGAGACTTTCTGTTAACGCATAAATAGGGGGATAATTTGGTTACATAAGATGAGAGGGAGTGGATAAGAAAAACATTAAAAGTTGCTATGCAATTATTAGGAATCTTAGTAATTAAATAATTGCTTAGTAATAATAAACCGCACATTTATAATAAGGAAACCTTTTACTTCAATAAGTAACAAAAAGTGTAATTATTATATTTTTATAATAAAATAGCTGATATTCCCGACCTTGCACAGGTGGAGTGTATCAATTAAATTTTTTAAAGTTTTCCAAAGTTACTTGTCTAATTTTCTGTAACCGCAATTACCAATCATCCCGATGTTCCCGGTATTTTTTCATATTCCAGCTCTCCCGGTAACTTTTTCATCTAGGTGTTCCCGGTGCCGGTGATTCTAACCAAACCCATCCTGTTTCAATGTTGAACATTTACAAAGGCAGTTACTAAATTAACCATTCAATAAATACAACATCACAAATAAAACTTGTAACAAAACAAATGATAAAACACATTAAAATTATTTTTTTGTTTCGATAACCAACCTCTTTAAAAACTGCTATGAAAACATGTCTTTCTGGATACTAAAATGATAAATTTGGAAATATAATAAAAATCTAGTAAATTTAAAGTCTTGTGAGCAGTTTAGTATGAAACATACTATTTTCAACAACTCTTTTTCCATGGAGAAAATTTACACTTTGCTTTTCCTTAAATATATTTATTTTAAAGAAAAATCCTAAAATAAAGGAAAAAAATGTTTGGAAATTCATTATTTTTTAATTTACTTTAAATTTTCATAAATGTTTAGTACGAATTGCAATATTTGATTACCACAATGCCTAACGAAAACAATTCCATAAACTATTTGAACGACTCCAAAGACCTTTCAGTCCTTCCAATAACCGAAAATCATCAGCCGCCCAAACCATTCGCAAAAGACAACTCGCATATTTAAGAATACGATGCCATTCGCGAGTTCCAAAGTATTGAGTATTATTTCAGGTACATGTCCGAGAACATTCCGATAAGTTTGAATGCTCCCTGCAGATGTGACGTGTGCGCAGCGTTCCGGATCGGGGAGCTCTGCTGCTGAAGAATATTATTAATAGATGTCGCCTAGCTACCACATGGACCACTTACCTAATTGACTCATATCAACGGAACAATGAAAAGTACAGTTGTCACTTTTCAAGGGCTTCTCTCTCGGTTGAGATGTCGGCGGAGCTTCTTCTCTGAGATCAGGGGAGACAGTTCTCATAATTCAAAATGTGATTGGAGATGATATTTATTTTTATGAGGTAGACATTCAGTAGGATACTTGATTCATTAAAAAAATATTAAGATTTGAAAACTGAAGTGTTTTTGGTTATTTTTTGACATTACGGTTGATTTTCATTTGTAAAGGGGACTGACTACAAACTGTTAACTTGGTTGCCAACAATACATGAGGATGGCAACATTTCACCCCCTCATTAAAAATCGTTTTTTTTTTTCATCATAGCGGTTTCAGACGGAGGTAACAGGTAACCAATAGACTAAATTTCCTCTTGAAAAAACAAAATCGTATGATCTCAATAAAACAAAGCGTCTCTATATATTTTTTCAGTTCTCCTGAAAGTTTTCTGAAAGTGAAGATAATAATTTTTCCGTTTATCAGCATAATGTTAAATTGCACAATCAACATTCTTAAACGACCTAGGAACAAAAGTCACGCACAAATTGTTTTCATGTGTTCTTTAATTTAATTTTAAACTATACATACTTGTTATTTTCCACCACGTTTTACTATTCTTTTGCTTCTTCCGTATGGATACTTAAGTACTCATACTATATTTTGAGTTTCCAAATTTTATGAGAATCAGTTTTAAAAGTAAAGCTTTTGGGTTTATAGGACGTTTATGCAATACGTGCTAAAAGATTAATTGATAATTCATAATGATAATACCGAAATTAAAAAAAAAATAATTTCAATATCGATGGAAATGAAGTAGACGATTATTCCAAAATCGGTCTAATCAATATTGTGCTGCATTAGTTTATTAAGAGTTTTCTTTGAATGATACATTTAAAAAAGAAGCATCATGTGTGTAGAAATTACTCAAATGATTGAGAAAATTAGAAAGTGATTGCTTGTAAAATATAATTAAGTAAAATTTAATTCCTATAACAATAAACGTGTGAAGACGTTGCACACATGAAGGCATTAATGCTTCACTTTAGTTTTTAACACTACATACTTATTTAACCGTTATCAGAAATAACTATCACTCCAAGCACGCTTTTAAGTTAAGCTCCCGCAATGTTCAGAACCCCTTAAAAAGAATACAATCCTATTTAAACAGACTAATGGGAGAAAGGAAACTTTAAATCGAAGACACAGTTAAGCGGGGCTTGCATTACTTAACACATCCCGCGGAAACCGTAC
Source organism: Tetragnatha montana (assembly GCA_963680715.1). Lineage (NCBI taxonomy): Eukaryota > Metazoa > Arthropoda > Arachnida > Araneae > Tetragnathidae > Tetragnatha > Tetragnatha montana. The sequence goes on from OY796685.1 coordinate 15,146,781, forward strand.
AAAATCACGATACAACCTTTAATCGGCAGCGGCGTTTGATTCTCTACCTTCCAAGACAAACACGATGTTTCAGAAGCACTTAAAAGGCTCTAGTCCCAAGTTGAGCGTCCATCGCCCAAAGCAAACAAAGCGAATCCAATTACCACAACTCGACTTCTTGCACTCATTTTAGCACACACCGCCTTTTTATTCATCCCTCAGATTGTGGAAAAGTTTTCAAGAAACTTCCCTCTGCGGCTCTCGGTTATTGACGTAATTGCTAGTTAGTGTAGTCACGGTGGAGAACCGTAACGGAATTAAAGCCCCCTTTCTGTCGAATACTTTTCTAATTCGATTGTTGAATGGAATTTACTTATTGGCTAAGTGCTTTGTGATGGGGGTTAGAGTCGGTCCCACTGGGGACAATTGACTTTCGGGGTTTTGGAGTTTCGCGTGGAAAAAATGGTGATCGACGGTCAGGTATCGATTTTGAAAGACCCGAGTTTCACGGGAAAAGAATCGTACTCAGATTGTTACAAAAGTTATTTCTGTTTCTGCAACTTGCTTTGGGAAATCTAGTACTAACAGTTTAGATTAGGAATTCTTTGGTTTTCCTTGACAAAACCCTGTGTAAAAGGGTGAAATTAGGTCGCAGCTTCTTTAAGAAATTACTATGTTTACAATCGCTGATAAGATACATTTAAAAGGTAAATTTTAAGTTGATGTAGTTTTGAGTTGTGTGGATAAAATGTTTTCCTGAAATAGAAAACATTTCATTTGAATAATAACGTATAATTAATTATCTAGTGTGATAATTTCCTCAAAAATATAACTGTTTCCTATTTAATTTCTTATTTATTACAGTTTTTTAATACTGTAGAAATACCAATTAATCGAAAAGATTGACGAGATATAAATTTATGTTTGAACTAAAAACAAAATTTTTAAATAAATCATCTAAGCTAGGCATTTAATTTATAATTGAATATTATTTATGTTTTTAATTCAGTCAAATCTCAGTCAGAGTTGGGTCATTGGTACAGAATGGGATACTTAACTCTTCCCATACAGTGTTGAATCGAAAGATGGTTTTAACTTCCAGACTCAGGTTTTGAATTCCGTTCCACCGGAAAAGATACGTAAAACAATTTCTAAATATAAGTCCATTAAACGTACTTTAGATACATGCAAATTACAGTTATACTTTGAACAAGCATCTATTATATACCTGACTTTAGTTTACAAATCATTCAAATTACAATACTTAACGTAGCTTGAATATAGCTATATTATCTAAAATTATTGCAGATAACTTGCATTGCAGTATTATTTTCATGGTACTAAGAAACTTTAACTCAATTCTGCCTAGAGCTTCATTTCCCCCTATATTTATCTTTACCCTCCTTTCTTTTCCCCAACTTCAAAAAAATATGAACTGCACCTCCAAAACAGACGAACTTGTAAAAAAAAAAATCTTTTCAAAAAAGCAAAGTTCACGAGAACCGACAGCCACCCAATATAGTGGAATGTATCTCTATTTGGTGCATTTTCCAACATTTCACCAACTGATCCTGAACGCTAGAGAATGTAAGATTGCTCTCAATCGAAATGAATTGCGTATTCGACATTCACATTGACATACCCGACTGTTTTCGTTCAACCCTTACACATAAGTAAATAAAGTATGGCACTACGATAGAGACGCTTGTAAGGATGGGCAGGTTGAGCGGTGTCTTGGGATATGAAGGTAACTTTTGAGAGAGTTTCTAGAGGGATCAAGACCCCTTGTCTCTTTCAATTTTATGCTGTGAAGGAGAATTTGTTTTATGATTGTTTTTCTCAACTATTGTTTTTGTTTATGGTAGTCAGGAAATGCTTTTAACTTTTATTTAGTGAAAGATATTTCATAAATTCAATATACTTCATTGAGTTTTGAAGGTGATTTTACTGCCTTTACCATTCATATTGGTGCCGTGATTATAGTTGGGAATAGTAGTAGAGTTTTAAAATAAGTTTAGAAAGGGTGAAAGGTTTTAGGAACGTCTGTAATATGGATTTTTTCACACTCATTGCTGGTGTTTTCAATACAAGTTTCTTAACTTTTTTCTGTGATGTGAGACCTAATTTCGTCATACAACTTATAAGCTTTGTGTAACCACCTATTACAGGATTGATGGAATGTGTAGTAAAGGTGATAAATAATAAAGAGTTTTATTGTGTTCTCTTATATAAGTGATTTCATAACATTTTTAGTTGGTTCTATTTGTAAATGTTACTTTGCTATATGATATAATATATGTTTTTGAACAAATTAAAACATAAAAAAATGCTGTGGGACTGGGAACAAATTCGATTTAAGAGGTAATATATCCTTTGAGTTTAAATATTTTTATATTAATTTAATAAGATATTAGACCAAACATGTTTTTTAACTTTAAAAAAACTGTTAAAGAAAAAGCCAATAAATGGCGTTGCGTTTATTTCTGAGGGATTTTATGAATGACGTACTCAAATTCAAAATGTTTCAAATTTTGTAGTTACATTTCCATTTTCATAAGTAAAAAATACCTTACTGAGGAACTAAGTTAGACATTTTCTAAGTTTTGAATTCAAAACCGTTGAAAAAAGAGATATTCGTTCATCTTGTGAACTAGTACATATTTCAATTTTACAAATTTCCAAACGATTTGAACTCGCACTACCAAAAGCGTCTTGTGAAAATCCCCTATTGTGTATCCCTATTGCTGCGCAGCATAAAACGGGATATTATTTCTAGAGTACATAGCTGCTACAAATCTCCATACAATAGGAATAGTTGGAACATAGTTACCAACTAAACTGCGGCAATAAATACAGAGCAGTTACAAATCTTTTTAATGGATTAGAAGCACAAACAAAATCCCACATTCGAAAAATTCCTTCGATCCCACCCCTCCTGCTTCCATCTCTCCCTCATCCTTCTCTTCCTCATCATCGAATCCGTACACTTCTCCCCATATCCATCCCCCAGTACAAAGAAAGCATATTCACCCGTCCCATTTTAATAACAGTAATGAAAATAAAAGGGCAAAATAAAAAAAAATGAAAATCCACACCATAAAACTGCAATTCGCGTATACTTGGCTATCGCAAGTGAGTAGCCATCGTTGGGCCTCCGCCAAATGTCCTTGTTTTTCGGTTACAAAAGGAAACGACGTCTTAGGATATCAGAGATAGATGAATGGGAAATATTCGGTAATTTTTCACTCTTAGGATCCTGGCTAATGCTTCAAGTCTGGCCATCTATGCTATTTTTTTTTTCTCTTTCGGCGGCACAATAGCCCCTGAAGATATGCAAGGGCTTGTTTAACTGCGTAGCTGTATACGATTATCTTTTGATGTCGCAGGGTGGAAATAAATTGCATGCATGTTCCTTCTGGGTGAGTCCGTTGGAAAATGTGAGTTATTATTACTGTACACCAGTTCTCTTTGAATGGTCGAGCTAACAAAACCTTCTAGATATACCAGACCTTTGAAAGTTTGGAATGCTTAGTTTAAAATATGAAAAGTTTAATAAGTACTATAAGTCATGAGGAATAAAAGCATCTATACGTCAATAAAAATTTATGTGAAAGTTGTTTCAATGGATTAGAGTTTTTATAATCAAACTATACCTCTTAAGAAAAAACCATTAAGAATAAACTTTCATTATCTCGGTTTGCAAGTTTTAAGATGCTAATGCTAATATGTATTTCAATACACTTCAAATGTCTCAAAAAAGTAGCAGTCTTTTTCAAAGTGGTTTATGAAAAAAATTCAGATTAAAGAAATATTTTCTTTTTGTAAAATATATAGTTACTAACAAAGGTTGAGAAATTAATAATTGTAGTTAATTATCCATAGCAGAAATCACAAGAGAGTATCATGACATGGTGAAATTAATATGTTTTTGTGAAGATTTTAGAACTATTGATACCTCTCTCTGAGATTTTTCCCAATTACTTACTGTTTTTTATATCACACGTTTCGTTTTAAAAAATCAATTGTGCAGTTACTTATTTAATTTTTTTCATTGGTGTTGATTGACTTTTTAGAATGGAATTTATAAACATCATACATATTTAACAACTCTGTATAGAAAAAAAGTAATTTCCTTCATGATTGATAATTTTTTTTACTCGAGGGGCACACAATGTTAAAATTATTGCTTTTAAGTATTAATAACACTCTTTAATATAAACGGCATTCAGTACTGCGAAATAAATCTTCAATGTTGTGCAATTTGTGTCATTTGATTGTTGATAGCATGTGAGTGAGCCCTCTACCTGGTTTTATCTTTCTTTGCTTTGGAAGCACTTTCGTTATCAGAGGAAACTAGTCTATAAGTAAATAAAGGAGACAGCGTTATCCGAGAATACGGTTCAGGGACTTTTCATTCAGATATAAACAAAATTAAACTACTTCCACAGTGAATGAACAAAAATTATATTGTTTTCATTTATAAAGAGTAACATTGCAAAATAATATTTCAAAACTTTATATATCTTTCAGGGTAAAAAAAACCCTAGGAAACGCATAATTGGTTTTTGGAGCAGTGATATATTGCTGGTATAATAACAAGTATATTAAATTAACAAGCCTTTGGGGCTTTTTCACGACTAGCGAACTTTCGCATAGTGGTCCTAGGCATTTTCCAATGTTCTGGGACGCCTATTTTCTAATTTTACTGTGCATGATTTCCACCCCACTTAAGGACTAATCAAATCGGTTTGATAAGTGGATGTTATTCCCAATATATGATTGCCAGTTGCTCTATGAAACCCCTTATTGGTCCTTGAGTGGGAAGTATAGAAATGTTGCAAAGTGGGGTTAGAAAAGGGGCATCTCGAATCAACTAATGACCGGAGATTTCAAACGATGCTTTTACACAGAAGCCAATAAATTGAGTTTGGCAAAAAAAAGTAATATCACACGGCATTTATACATATTTTTTAAAAGCAGCTTTTCAACATTTTGAAGGGGGCGTACTTTCAAACGTGAGTTCTTAAGTAAAAAAAAAATAAAATAACTTCTTGCCATCCTAACTAAATGCAATCTATCGAATAAATTTTCCATAAATCCACATTACATCCAATCTAGATCCAAACGCAAGATCCTTAAGTCCAGCACATCCAATTTCCAAAAGGACCACAGTCTGAGGTCATCGGAATATTTCTAAGGGTAGGGCTTGTCTCTGACTCACACATTTGATGGGCCCATTTAGGGCATAAATCATACGCTTCCATTGCTTCTTGAGTCCGAAGAGCGGGCCGGATTCGGAAGATTAGCCTCATGCTCCATCTTCTCCCTTTGCAAATGTCGCCCGCTCATCAACCAAGGATTGGACAACTGTGGACGTCCATCCTGCGACAGTCGTTCGGCGAGACTCCTTTTCAGAATTGGGCGTCTTCTTGGAGGATTTGTCACAGAGCAGGAAGTGCCAATGAGGCGTAGGCGTCTGGATTTCTGTATTGGGGGAAATGGTTGCTTGACCTCCGCCATCTTTGACGGTCCTTTGTGGAGTGATTTTGTTTCCACGTTTTTTTTAAGTTGGTTGAAAAGCGTGATTTTTTATTACTGTGAAGTTTTATCTATTTTTAAAGAATAAAATTTGGGAAGGGAGGTAATGGTGACTAATCTTGATTTTTAGTTATTATTTAATAGACACAAAGGCGAAAAACTTGATGCGAAGCGTTTTGATCATTTATGAGAACTTAACACTATTACTTAAATTAATTGCATACTTTATGTGATATTATAATAACAAATTATAAGTTCCTACGTTTTTGTATAACTGTAATCAGTAATTTGCAAATTTTTAAAAAAAATTCTCTCCCTATGCAAAATCTTTGAGTTTTTTGCTCAATGAAACAATGACAAAAATGATCCCCCAAAGACCTGTTATGAAATAAGAACTTCTGCGAAATGAGAAATAAGTTAAACGGTGTTTAATTTAAATTTTAAATCGTGTACCGAATAATTGTAAAAACTAATATTATCGTTAGGTTTTTCATGATAAGATTGTACACTACAAGTACTTTAATAGAATTTTTTCCATAAAGAGTTCAATTAAATCGTTAGACTTCTTACATAGAGTAAAAAAACTGGTATAAGACCGGTGAAAATATTCAGTTCTATACATTGTTATGTTAACTTGATATCAATAGCAATATTTTGTTAAGTTGATTGTACAATCATTTTTCTTCCCACTCAAATTGATATGCTAACAACAGTTGAAAGACTTGGTAAAAAAATATTACAATGCAATAAAATATATTTCCGTGAAACTCTATATATTTTCCCTGATTAACACAACCCCAACTACTCTTAACTACTACAAATTTGAATAAGAAAATAGGCTAACGAACTAAACTCACCAGCGAACAAAACTAACCAAAACCACCAAAAATAACGGCACCATAAATTACCAAATCCCTTCCTCCATTGTTGAAGCATAACTACAAATCTACCTAATTGAGATTTATCTAAACACATAATTGGCTTTATAAAAAAAAAGACTGACAAAGCCCGAACACTTATCCACTAAAACCGGCCCATTCGCGGCAGCCGAAGACAAACGGCCAATCGCACTTCTCTGTCACAGGGGACCGTTTCTTCAGCGGCAATTGAAATAAGTGGCGTCCCCCCCCTTCCGTATTGTCGTCGCGCGGATTGTGAGAGGGGTGGTGGATGGAGGGAAACAAACGATTATCAACCTCGTGGGGAGGGCTCATCTTGCTCCTCTTTTGAAAGGATGGGATGAGAAATCCCTTCGCGAATGTCGTTTCTTCTCCCCCCTGCAGATTTTTTTTTCTTAGTCTGGGTGATTGTTTCGCGATTTCATTGTCTGGTTGAGGGGGGTCGACTTTCGATTTGGAAATGGGTGGAGGGGTGATAGGGGGTGTTTGTTGGAGTGTGTTGAGTCTTGTAATAAGGGGGGGGGGTGGAGATGTAATTGAGACCGGATTTGATTTTTATGGGTGGTTCTTTTTTTAGGTTTTTTAAGACTGAATTTTCGAGACTGAATAAGAAAATTATGTGACAGTAAACAATATTTGTTTTAATAGAGTTTTTCAACAACATTCTCTAAAATTTCAAGTTGATTTAAACAGCAGCGTATGTGTTATTCCCTTGTTGCAATTTCTGCCAACTTTTTAGGGCGTGTACTTTTAGCCGCCACGTCGAACGCAAGTACGCATTCAATGAGGGAATTGCTAAATTTTATTATGATAGAGGATGAAAATCCATGAAAAATGACGTAAAAATTAGTGAAATCGGAAAACTATTCCCCAAGATATTAATTTTTAAAATGTCGTTTCCAGTATTGGCGGGAAAAACAGTAATTTCGTTATGGCTGCTGTGTGACGTCACAGCGCTTGGACCCACTTGGACCCGCTATGCTATTGTATGCTTAGCGTGCTTCATTCTGCTATTCTTCACAAAGTTTTAACTAAAAAACTATGATATTTTAAAGACACATACAAATATTTTTTATAAAAAGATTGGCGTTTTGTTTTTCAAAAAATATTAATTGGTTTTGGAATTATTAGGATTAAAAGTTTAAATTTTTTTCTTTTTCTGGCCGTTCACTAGAGAAACAGACGAGTTTTATGCATGTTTTGGGTTTATGATAAGTCTGATTTCTTTTATTTTCAACAGTTCACTAGTTTCAACGGCGCTGTGACGTCAAATCCCGTTTTTTGATCACATGACTTTACTAGTGTTTTGGCAAAAATAAAATCACATTTTAAGTTATTTAAAACATATTTTTGAACTTTAAAATCTGATATTTGAGAGTTTTAAACTATAACGTATCAAAAAAAGTGTAAAATTAAGCAAATCCCTCACCTATGCAATTCCCTCATTGTTTTTTCTTTGTGATTTTTAACATATTTTCATCAAGCCAAGACTTTCATAATTGAAGGTTGATTTGTGAGTCAATAAACTTACGTTCAGTAAATTTTTGACGTTCTAACTTTTAAATTCTCGATTTTATAGCCCAAATTAATTTTTGTACGTTCTCTTACCCTCCTTTCCCCTTATTAAAAATTTTATCAAGATATTAACATAGTTAATTGCATTCTCAAATTTCTATACATAAATAATATTTCCTAAATAATATTGATTTAGTCAGCCACAGTTATGTATTTAATTGGTCTTTAGAAATTAGCATTTCATCAATCTTTAAAGAAAATAAAACTTAATTAAAAACTATTTTCATCCTTGATTTTTCAAATGCAATAAGCTCAGTCATTTAAGTCCCTCCCAGACCAATATCACGTCAAATTCTTTCGAATTGCTTTCACGAACTGTTCATTAAAAAACTTCCCATTAGATAACACGAGACATCCCGAAAAAGCGATCATGTCCTCCAATACACGCGAACACCTTCCAAAATCTGTTAAAACTAAAACACACCACCTCCTGAAAAGTATCCACACGATAAGGAAGAACCCATTGCAGCCTTATCAAACAACGATTTGTCTCTACGCTACTTCTTCCTCCGTGTTTTAAAAGCTTCCCAATCCACCTTGAGGAGCGAGCGGAGAGAGAGATATCGGACGTTTAATCTCTGGCTAACGAGGTCAAACCGTCTATCTGCGTGCTGTCACTCCCAGAGAGACTTGCTCGCTCCCTCATATCCGTTTAATTCAATTAGAGATTGGGGATTTCAATTAGGAATGGCGGAAACGGCAGTCAAAATGGAGTCGGGAGCGTTGAGCGTTTACGCGGCTCGCCATTATTTTGATATGGAGTGCGTTTTCTTGAGAAACCGGTGCTTGATTCGGGATTGGATTCTATTAATGAGTATAAGTGGCACTGACAGTTATTCCCTCAATGTATAGAGTAGTAGCTAACACTACTTTTTTAAGTGCTAATTTTGTTGGGTTGAAAAGGGAGTTGCTTTAAATTGCTTTATATTGTGGTAGGTAATTCGTAAAGCTTAAGCCAAATGAGTAGGAAATCCTAATCCATAAATCCTTCACGCCAGGAGCAGTTGAAATCGTGGCATTTGCTTTCCATGAGCGTTCGACCCTATTGTAGTCATTCTTGATAATCCAGAATACGGCTGTAAAGAAGATTATCTCCTGAAGTGGAAATTTATTAAAATAATTCAAGTTTTAACCCACTAATAGATACAAAAAGCCGTTTAAGTGGTACAGAAAAGGTGTTAAAAATAGCGTTATAATGAGCAATAAATCAAGAGGTTCTTTGAAAGATATCACTTTTTCACCACCAGAAAAATGTAAAAAGACGATAATATCGTACATTCACCAATGGAAAAGGATCCTACTGCAGAATTTTATGTGTTGTAAAAAAACATTTTTTTTTTGTAATATCAGTTTTAGTTTTACTTTTTTTCCACTTGAAAAAGTGTGAGTCTGTTTCTATTCTGAATAAGAATTGATTAATTTTAAAGATTCCTAGAACTTGCACTGATCTTTCTCTTATTACTAAAATTTATTTGATTTACTCGTGAAACTATTAAAATCCTTCTTATGAATCCATAATAAAATAAAAATAACATCGGTATATTTACTTTAATGCTGTTAAAGTTATGGAAACTCTGCTTTATCTCTCTAACTCTGCTGCGGAATTTACTACTACAATTCCTTTCAATACAATAATGTGTATTAGTTATAATGGCAAAAAAGGATGCTATCGTAATTAAGGAGGATAATTTTAATTCCGTAATTGGGAAAACTTTACACAATATTTCTTTCCGCTTCCCAATTTGCATCGCATTTGTCTTGTTATCTTATACATTTTTACTTATTCGTCTCATATGAATTCTATCAATTATGGTATAAAAGGAAATTTTTGGAAGACAACTTTAGTTTCAGTTTTTTAAAATAGGTTTAATTTTAGCGTTTACATATCATTAACTGTCTGTAAGCGACTAATTTGTGAAATTCTGTATCATTAAGAAGATTACATCATCATTTTTTTTTCTAAATACGAGTTCTTCACGATAAACCATATATTTATTTCAGATTTCATCATTCTTGAAAAATCAATATTAATATTAATTGTCATTAATGGATTTATAAAACTAAGGCATATTATTGCTTAAAATAGTATTTCCTCTTCAAAATTTTGAAATTACAAAGAGTTTCAATTTTGTACAATCTATTGTAATTTATAAATAGTCTTTACTAAATAATTCTATAGATTTTTTGTACAAATCATATACCATTTGAATAGTTAAACATCAAAAACTTTATAAATATACTACAATCCTTAATCAAGATTTTTCAACCAATTTTTGAGCAGTAAATTTTTAATGTACGGGGAGACCGTGAAAAAATGTTGGAGAGGCTCTTATAGAACCTCATAGCCCCCATTCATTTATTGAAAGTTATAATACCTACTTATAATAATTAATATGCGTGGATTACATATTCAAAACATTTTTAAGAAAAATACTCCAAGATTCCTTTGGTTGAGGATTTTCACCACAACCCTATCTCTAACAACAGCTCCTTTTAAGATATTCCCCCTGCAGGATCTATGCACGGAAACAACGATCATTTTTCTGAAACTGAAACCTTGTATTACCTGATACTTTTTTCCAAACTATAAATACCGAGTTCCATATCACTAACTGTTCGCCTCGAGCTTTAATCTCTGCTTGTCGTAACACCATCTCCCTGCTTAGCATGCTCGGCACTTCCTTGCTTCTGACATTCCCTCATCGATTGCTTAAATTGCAATTTAGGAAGCACCGTTTGTACATAGTAGTTGGTTAATATTCCTGAGAGGAGGCACGTGGGGTGTTAAACACGATTAATTTGGCAGCGTCGGAACTCCCAATTTTACCAGCGAACTCTTCGCTCGTGTTGAGGGATGATGAATGTACGGAATTCTCGGTAATGAATACCTTGTATACGGGTAGTTTACCATCCTTGTGCAATGAATAACCTGGAGGTGAAAAGAATGTAGGGTGTTTCTGGTGTGTAGAGTTAAGGAATATTATGAAATGCTGGGATTTGCAAAATTCTTGCTTTTTATAACTCATTTTGTTTTATGGTTCAAATTTTGCTAGTCAACTAGTTAAGTTTGAATTTATTTCTTTGAAAAAAAATGGCCTCAAAATAGAGCATCTTCAATCACATGACTCGGACCTAACAACGGCCTTAGCAACAGAAGGTTATAGTTTTTTGCCCTACAGAAGGTTAACAGTTACAAAAAATGACTGGCCGTGGAATTCTTCTATTGGAGCATTTGCAATCACGTGACCCCATACCTAAAAACCGCCCAAGAACAGATACCTCGTTACCTAGCAACCGCCTTAGCAACAGTTAAAAGCCCTACAAAAGGTTAACAGTTAAAAGAAAATAGCTGGTCGTGACGTCACCTGTAAACACTCTACATATGTAGAGTGTTTTCAGGTGACGTCACATTGACATTATATAATGTGACTACCAGAATACCAGATACCAGAATTTACTTCAAATGTTGTATACCGACTGACTTTCATTTATGCAAATAAAAGTTTTGAAACGTTTTACAATTTTATCATGAAAGCGGGATTTAAATTAAGAAGTCGTATATTTTTAATTTCTCAGTGTAGTTTAGAAGTGAATTCTGAGAGTAAATGAGTAGTTCTTGTTCTAAAAATAATGTAATTTTTAAGAATACCTCTTGAGAAAATCTGAAGATAAGTTTGAAAAACGTTATATACTAAATCATTGCATCAATAAAATAACTGCAAAACTTGAAAATTTTCATGAGTAGCACTGTATAATGGGACTTAATTATCATAAATTAAAATATTTTCTTTTAGTTCACTAAACGCATACGTAACGAAGGCAAAAGAAGGCCTATTTTAAATTACGAAGAAACAGAATGGTTTGATTTGGTTTAGTTAGTGTTTTATGATGCAAGAATCAGGTTAAATCATATTGCGCAAATAAACACAATAGAGACAGTACAGAGCAGTTGTTTTCATTTACGTTGAATAACTATTATTATCAGTTTACCAGAAAACAGGTAAAAAACTAGCGTAACAGGTCAAAAAGAAGGTTAGGCCACAAAACGCAATCTTATTATGGTTTCGAAATAAAATTTCTTAGGAACAAAAAAAATTATAGTCTCAAAAAAGCATTAACCCTTAAAATTATAAATAAATCACCAATAAAATACGCAGAACTTTCTGTTTTTCATTAGACACAAATACTAAATGTTCATGTAAAACACTACCTCTTCCCAGAAAATATTTCAAAATGTGAGACCACATGATGAAACTGCAGCGAATAAATTTTTTCCCAAGGTTCTCTTGAAAAGCATATTCACAAATCAATACAACACGAAGAAATAAATCAAATGCGAATGAAGTTTTACGGTTCATCGTTCCAATGATTCTATTTCCATGTTAAAATCAGAACGAACAAGCGTATTTTGATGGAATCATAATTCATCTCTTGACTGCTAAGCCCGGGTACTTATGTTTTCCTTTAAATTCTCCAGGGAGCATTTGATTTAATGGCCATCCGAAGACAGATCTATATATTTGAGTTCATCACTCTCCGCAGTTTTTTTCTGTTTTCTTTAATGCTTTGAATCATTTTCTGAGTGTGTTTTTTTATTTGACAGTGGGAAATTCATACGTAATCCGTAACGTAAACATCTGCATAATATTGGAGTTGCGTTAAAGGATTGCGCTGTTTATTTATGTAAATTGGGCTGGTTAGTGAAAGCATTTTCTGGTTTGATTTAAATGCTGTGACAAGGAGGTTTCGATTTGTATTGGTTTCGCGTTTGTAAAGAAAGTGAATTTTCATGTATTGAATGCAACCTAAATGAATAAGAGGGAGAACTTATGAATGAATGAATTTCTTAATCAGATGCGCCACTGCATTATTTTTCGTAAAACCAATCCCCCCCTATTTTCTTCTTTATTTACCAATCGGTAATTCTGACATTGAGATGACATATCAGGTTATTCACAAGTACGTTAATAAACGGATAAACTTATCAGAGAGATACCTATAAATTAAAGGTACCTAAATTTAATTACTTTCCTGTCTGTGATACTTAAATATTCGTTCATATGATCGGTAAAAACTTGTTATGAATTGTAGATGCTTTTAAACATTTAAATGCTCTAGAAATATGTTTTTCCTAAATATGCTTATTTATCATTCATATTCAAATTTTCTAGCATTTAGAACTCAGTAAACGCCATTGCAGATTGTTTGTTACTGTTTAATTGTTATTAATATTATATGCAATTGATAGACATGCAGAACTTTCACACACAAGAATACTTTCAGGAATTAGCTATTGTTCCATTTCAGCATAGCCATTAATAATTTTAAAAATTATACGGAAGATATACAGAATATTAATCTCCAAAATATGGTGCAAAAGTTGATGGTGCTATTGATTATTTGCAGTTCAGTTAAAGTAATTACTAAAACGTTTACTCGTGTTCTGATATTTTCCTTTTTCTTTTTTTATCCACATTAATATTTTTTGTAAAACCAGTGATGTAAATTCAGTAGGAGTAGGTAAGATATGTACCTTATTTTGCTCCACAAATAGCTTTCAGTCAAAAAAACTAAGCGAAAAAAAACAGTGTAAAAAAGACAGGGACTACGGTTTTGACTTGGCTGCCTTACAACAAAATATAAAAAAGATCACAGTATATTTTTTTCCACAAAACTTAGACCATATCCCAGCTACTAATTATGCATGAGCTATATTGCTTTACAAAATAAAAAAATGAACTTGTATTTCAAATTTTAAAAAATAGGCAAAGTCGGGTCCTATTGTGGTAGATAATATGTATTTTTAAGTAATTTTTTCTATAAAAACAAACACCCCAACTTAAATTTTTGAGTACGGTTGATTACCATGCGTAAATTCATTAAATAAATTAAAAGAAGGAATCCCGAAACAAGGAGAGAATGTACACTAAAATCGATCGGCTTTATCATAAAGTGCTAATGAGGGAAAATAACGAGCTGCAAACAAGTCTTTTAATTGTGCCTTGGACATGGACGATTCAATTAAGGTGACTGCAAACTGATTATCATTACATCAACAAACAACGCTTCAACAACATTGTCTCCATGAGTCCACTCGACTTGGAAGTTTCGACTAAATTACGTTCAAACGCCATTGACTTTTGAGGGTCTCGGGGTGATATCCTTGACGTGAATCTATATACACACATATCTAACGCTTATGTTACTCAATGAATATTTATTAACTTTTATCGAAATATGATATACTGTTATTTGGTTAAGTAAAATAGTACTGTAGGTTTCATAGCTTACCTAGAAAAAGTAGCTTTAATTGTGCTAAATGTTTACTGTAGTTTTTCGTGTAAGAGAAAAAATAAATAACTTAATTACTTCATTTAAAAAATCGCTGCTGCAGTTTTTCCGCTATGGCTTAAAAATGAGACACTTAAGTTCAGAGTTGTATTTTTCTTAGTGTTATTTATTTATTTTTAAGTTGAACTAATTTTTTGTACAAATTTAGGCTTGCATCATTTCAATATAACTCTTTGGATTTAAAATGCATTTCTGAAATGAAATAAAATTAAAACACGTTAACATGATGGTAATTCCCGATTTCCCGACGCATAAAATAACGGTGCACACTAAAGAAACGACAAACAAAACCAACCAAAACACCCCAAAAATATTCCAAAAAAGAAAAAAATTGATTCAATAAATTTTAATAAAGGTCAAAGTGCGTCCAGTGAAAGCCAATTTATACGGAATCAGAGCTCCCATCTCCGAGAAACACTCGGATACACTTTAAACCTAATGAAAGCATAAAATATTTACTCGCTTTCTCTCTCGACAAGACGGCGCCATAGCTTCAAAAGCGTTCTACGGTGGCCAGGACATAATTCATGACGTAAAACGCTGAATTCGCGCACCCCGAATGGCAACGATATTTCTCCAAACGGTCGAAGAATGGAGCCCGCTTTCAAAGGACACATGATGTTCTTTCCCTTGGTCTAGGATAGTTTTTGTCAGATTTGTGGTAAAGGTTTTATTGCCCGTTAAAAACTGTTTACAGCATATTATGACACAGAATCAAGCCATTCGATTCGTTTGATCCTGGGACAATCATTTTCTAGTGGAATTTCTGAGATTTCTTCCAATTTAAAATATTTTTAATTGATTTTTTCCCCACGGGGGCTTTATTTTTAGAAAGAGAGGTACCGGAACGGTAACACTTTGGTGCGGACTTTTTTAACTTTTTGACCTCATGTACTTTATCTTCGCAACCTATACGTTTGAATGCTTTAACTTTTGTATTTTTCTAATAAAATTGAATAAAAAGTAATAAGAAGTAATTATCAAACCTTTCCTGTAAAAGATCATAAAAACGCCTATTCCATTTTTCTTGAATACTGAGTAATGAATTCCTCGAACTCGTGATGAATTTCTTATAACAGTATGAAATTCTCAAATTATTTCATTAGTACTAATACTAGACCGAAAACAGTGGTGCAAAAAAAAAAAATTACAAACTTCCACCAACAAATCTTCCTTTCCCTTAGGTGCCTCGTAATATTTGAACAAGCCCAGTTTAGCCGCCTGTTGCTTCTAAATTAACAGAACATTTATCACAAAGTATAAATGTAAAACAGATAAAATTTTCGAATCAATCTTTAAAAAAAAGGCATTTATTCATACCATGTTCTTTTATGTATGATCTTTCAAAGAAAGAAACAATGTTAGGACACACTTAATTGCCGTGCATATAAAATAAGTATTCGAATAAATTATCTTTTAAGTACCTAAAACTTTTCTTTCGGTAAAAATATGTTTATTAGTTGATCCCACAACCTGTTGAAAGTTCGACGCCCTCTCCGATAGATAAAAGCCCAACAACAAAAACGCACCCAACCCAATAAAATGCTTACCCATCCCTCTTAACAAGCGCTTAACAAAAGCGCAACAATTCAAATCTCATCCGATCCCAGATAAGACAAACGCCCGATGCGATGATAAACCCGGCAAAACGCAGCTACCGAATTGAAACCGACACATTGATGAACAAGTCCTATCTCCCCGCTCAAAAAAAAAAAGAAGGAAGACACAGAAAAGAGTTAAGAAACGGGCAGAGGCGATAAAATGACAAATGTGGTGTGGAAATCCTCTCATCGAGACATCTTGGCGCCTCTAAAATGATCGGAGAACAAAAGTTTGAATAGATAGAACTTCTCCTCTCCCCCTTAGGGTGGATTTACATGGAGCAATCCAAGCGATGCGACTGGGACGCCATGGGGAAAATTTCATACTGCTTTCCTCATCGATTTAGAAAATTCTCCTGCTATTGGTTCTCAGCATCATGACGTAGTAGTTGCGTCATCTTTATCAGGAAGTTTCGGACCAGTCGCGTCGCTCGCATCGCCGCATGTAAACCCGCCTTTACATTGTTTGAGACGCGGCGTTAAATGAGCGTCGTTGGAGAAGAAGGGATTTTGGTTTTTCGTTGGAATATTCATGTTCTGGCGGTTTTTTTGTTTTTAGGGGTTGCTATTTTTTTTTGCTCCTATGGGGAGGATTGGGTAAGTGGGGTGAAGTGTGTTAATGACCGGCGGGGTGTGATTTGGGAGGGGGGAGGGGGGTTTGGGGAGTGGGAATGGATTTAGTTTTTGATTGGTGGCGGGGATGCGTCGTAATGTGAGTAACACTTCCTTGGTGAAATATTTTTGAATTCACTTCCAAAGCAAAATGAATGTTAGTGTTTTTTTTTTTATTTTTCTTTGAAACCTATCTTTTCCCTGACTAATTCTTTCATGCTTAAAACTAATCTTGATGTAAAAATAATTTTATGAGTTGTTTTTCTTTGTACTTTTCCTTTTTTAGCACTCATTTTTAATATGTTCGATATAATCACGACTAAAATATTTTCCTCTGAAAACAGAAATCCGTCCTAGAGATTTTTTTTTTCTTTTGGGACGAAACCAAACGGGAAAACTCATTACATAGGTAATAAGAAGATAATAAGAATATTTTCACTGGACCCAGGGAACTTTTCTAACTTTCAGCAAATTTACTGACTTTTATAACAGCTAAGAACTCGATATTCTTTATGAAAATTGACAAATACGTTCCTCTATCTCAAGCTTCCAGAATATGTGTTTCCATATTTAAGTAATACTTCTCCTCAGCCAAAATAACAAAAATCTTCAAATTGAGCTCCCACATCTTTTTCACATTCCTTTAAAGATAAGAGACCAATCTGACTCTATTGAATTGTTCTGCTCGAAGTTATGCTATATCTTATAGTAAAGATAGATTAAAAATATGATGTTCTGTTCGTTTAGATAAAACAATGATGAGAATGTTACATCTCCAAGTAAAACACTTAATTGCAAAGGGAGGACAATTAGACTTCTACTCTAAATTGTTCGAAAACCTGTTAAGAGATAGCAGAACGCTCTTCGAGGGTTGTAACATAAGGGTGTCCAGAGAATGAATTTTAAAATTGGAGAATATAAGGTATTTGGTCATACTATGGTATGGAACTTTAAATTCCTTAGTTTCAGGCGGGAGATACCCAGGTCCCAGACACAGAATTACATAAGGCATGCGAGGCACAAGTTTAGAGTTTGAAAAGTATCTAAAAATGATAAGCTTTCATATATCATGGAATGTTCTTTTATTCTCAAAAATGTATATAAAAATCAAAACTTTATTGTCATGTAACATAACGGTTTCTATAAACCGTTTCTATAAGTACAGATTATTGTAAAATGAGTTTTTATTATGAACAAATAACTTGGAGGCCCCATTCTGACCGCTGTATGCGTACACGTATTATACTTACCAATTTTTCTAAATCGGGACCCCCCTATTTACATAATTGTCTACGCCCGGTATCTGTTATGTATCCCAGTATCTGATCCCCAGTACCCAGTATCTGAACTAACCTAGTTTTCAATGCTTTCATAAATCATACCATACGGGGGCATGGAGATTCTAATGCAGACATCTCGATATAAATCGCCCCTCTAGATGATGCGTCACGTCGCAATCAACACACCACATGAGCGTGTCATTTCAGTGTCATAACAAGCGTTTAAACGGGAGACTCATCGAGCGCAGCGGAAGCGCATGTCATAACAGGCCAACCGCAAAGCGACCGCAAACGCGGATCCGAGAGTGTCGCGCTGTGTGTTGATAGCGATTCAGCGATTTCTGATTTTTTTTCGTATGTGTGCATGGAGTAAGTAAGGAGTTGTTGAGAACGTTGACCTTGGGAGTAACTTGTCACTTCCTTCCTTGTTGTATTTGAAGTCCACGTGCGAGAAAAAGTTGTCAAAGTGTCCAGCATATAGAGACAAACTAAAGATTGTTTGTCTGAATATAATTTAATTCCGAATATTTGATTACACTAAGTCTATATCAGGGTCGAAGCAAACACAAATTACTCAGTTTATTTAATCTAGTTCTAGTACGCTTTGACTTCCTTTTACAGGGTTGGAAAATATCAAAAGATAATTTATATAAATATCAAAATATTGAAATTTTTTTATTTCGGTATATCAAATTTGAGATATAAATCTGAGAAATAATATTTGCATTTAAACTAAGAAAAAATACTGTTTCTTAGAAGACCAAATTTAATTAAATAATAATAATTATCCAAAGCATATTTGCGTTTTAATTATGCGTCATTAATTTTATGCGTGTATATTATAATTTCATTTCTGCTTCAAAAATATGTTTTACAGATAAAAACTTAGCATTGCTGTAATATAATATATTGAAACACAAAATTTAAGATTCTGTCAATAATTTATTTAAATTATCCAAAGAATAACAATCAAAACTGCTCATAAAATACATTATTTGTTATGCTATTTTTTTATATTGCCCAGATGTAATCAGGTTTGATAAATGTGATATTTTAACTTGATGATTTTGCAATTTTATAAGTATTAAATTGTATTTTTCTAGGTTAAAATTATTTTATAACTTAATCAACATGCCAACGAAGTACTCAAAAATTCTTTTTGTTGGGTATTAGCTTAAAAAAGGTTGATTTTGTTATTGGATAAATACCATGATACTATATCAGCCTATAAATACCCTGCCCTTTTACATGGGAGATAATAAATTTTCAAACGACTCCAATTAATTTAATTAAGTACATCCTTTTTACTCGAAAATATTAAATTGCGTTCGTGAACCTAGTGCGATACATTATCATACTTCTCTACGATGAATAAGTAATTTGCTAACACTTTTTTCTTCTTTTTTAAGATAGTCATTGATGTAGAACCTCTTACTTGGTCCAAAATTAAATTTTAATATTTTTATTATTATCAGAAGAAAAGCAGGAAATTTGCAGCCAGTATACTAAAATAAATAAACAAAAGTAAACCATACATACGACCCTAACATTAATAAAGCATAACAATTTATAAAAAAATTAATGCCCTCTACAAAACATAAATACCCTCTTTGCTTATCTCCTCACAAAAAATTCCAACCACCTCTAAAAAACCCATAACCCCTCCAAAACCTCACGACTACGATAAGCCTCGGTAAGAAAAAAACACCCAATTGTTTACAATCGTCGACTGTTTACTACTTTCCTCGCAGTATCTCCAACAGGTATCTCGGCCATACTGCGCCCACCTGAACACCAAAGCGGGCCCGCCTTTTGCCACCCGCGTGACATGCAGGGCCCAACAGATAAATAGGCGTCCGGAGAACAAACGGGGATAATCCGGCCTATCTGCTCCCCGGATCTTTCGGTCTCCGCCTGACAGAATGACACCGCTTTGGAGGGTTTATAGAGTCACTCCAGTGGGGGTGGATCTAATGAGGATTTTTGGATACTTTTAGGTCAGTTCCTCTTTAGATGACACTGCGGAATATATCGGAGGTATAGCCATGTAATTGCAAATTTGACACGTTTTTGTGTTTTGTGTATTTGAACAAATAGGGTGATTTCTGAGACGTTTTTCTGTATTTATTTATTTACCTATTACGTATTATGAAAAAAAAATGTTTCAAATTACGTGACGGTAACAAATGTCTCATAAAACAATTTTAACACACATACAAAATAAAAACTTTAATCACTTGAAAATAAATAAAAGTTTAATTGTAAACTATTTTGATTATTGTTTTAGATTACGGCCGTAATACGGCATATTCAGTTAATAGTGTTTTTCAATAGATATGTTCGTGAAATACTCTTATATTATATGTTATAGAATATTTAGGGTCATAGAAGGCATTAATGAATGAGAATGGGTGTAATTTCGGAATTTAAAAGAAAATAACGTAACCTCTTAAGGATACTTTAATGTTTAATCCATAGTTGTAGATTAAAGTAAGGAGGGCTAAATTGCTAAATTCAATCCTATAAAACAAAATTTTATTTAGTAAGCAAATTTTCTACCACAGCCATTTCGTAATAATTCTTATATCTGCCAATACCACTTTCGCTAGAAAGCACCATTCCTCAATCAAAGCGAAAAATCATCCAAGGTTGATTCCTAGAACTGCATTGATTTCCGATTCTAAGGGAAGAACTTCAGCTTGACCCATTTCGTGATTAAAAGTCTGTTTACTTTAATCACTGAGTACTTTTTTGCATGAGGAGTGAATGTATTCCTTCGATTGTAGTAGGCGTACACTCTAGGACTATTTAGAGGTTTACCCCATAAGTTTGTAGAAGTACAACACCTACACGTACAATTTTCCTTTCAGTCATTTCACTATGGACAAGGGAATTCTCAGAAGAATAAAAACATGACCCAGTAAATAAAAATGTTGACATAAAGCATATGCTATAATGTTTCCTTCCAAGGTTAAACCGTCCAGCTTTTCTCAAAAATTATGTTGTGGCACAAAAATGTGACATACTTCTTATTCACAACTATTTCATATGTACTATAAATATTCATATACAAGTATCAAAATATTTCTAAAATATTTTAAGGTTGAACACAGTTGTGTGATACATTATTTTTTCTTAGACTATCAATTTTTAAACCACAATTAAAATCAAATTAGTATTGATGATGTAAACTGTAAACAGTTTAAAATATACATAGAAAACATAATTATAAAATTCGGGAGTACCTGAAATAATGAATCTTATCAGAATTGAGATTATTTTAATATTTAGTTCGTTTGGTGAGGCTTTTTAGGATCATTGATTGGAAATAATTGATTATTCGAAAATATCGAACAAATATTCGTCGGAATTATAAGAATATATAATTTAAATGAATTTTTAGTTTTTTTTTTTAATTTGCGTAAATCATGCACCTAGTTCTGCAATTGCAATTTTCATAATATGGAAGGAATATTATTTAATTGCCATTTCAACGATTGGACTTTAAATAGTTTTAAACCGCCATTTTGATCAACAAATAAATAATGCAGAAAATTTGATGAAAATAGCATACACGTCACTACCAACGTCATGTCGGCTCAATTTAAAATGCATTTTTTTTTTATATTAACTGTTTCTAAATGGTTAACCTAGGAGATCATGTCATTTTTAGCAAAAAATCCATTCCAATACTGATATAGCTGGTCGTGGCGTCACAAATCGGTTTACTATTTATATTTATTGAACGCTGTAAGAATAAACAATGCTAGTAACCTTGAATACGAATGTAAAACTCTTACTAACCTAACGTTTGAAAATAAACTATTGATCGAATTGCAAACACTAACCCGAAAATAGCATTAATTTACCATCGCCATTGTAAGAATAACTGCATGATGCTAGTAAGTGCTAATGGAGTTCCATTTAGGGATCTAAATGATCAATTACATTAGTGAAATCTTTTGCAGTAAACAGCATTTTCCTACAAGTGAATGTACTGACTACTATGGATTTATAGCAGATATTTATACTTGCGTATTGGTAGTGTCTTGTAAAGCTTCAATAACTTTAAAGGACGTCAGATGTAATTTAAATATTGTAATATAGTTTCATCATAAATGTAGTATAATAATGCATGGTAAAAAGAAAACAAAATTTGGAAAACTCATTTAAAATTTCATTCTTCAAGATTTAGACTTACGCATATGTTCTTTAGACATAATGCAGTAAATAAGCTGAGAAAGGACGTATGAGATAGAAAAAATGAGAACATATAGGAAATCTAATTACAATAGAATAATATTTTTTCTTCAAGCCAAGTATTTTTATTTTTTACAAAAAGCAAGGCAAATTTTTATTTAAATTAATTTTGGAATAATTAAACTTCAATTTTTTTTTCACAATTTATTAGGCTTTCTTAGCGACGACGGAATTTCGTTGGTATATACCTTTTTTTTCTGGAAGTGGCTGACGTATCATGTAATAGGTGCTATGTTTTGATAGGTGATATGTGTACTTGCTATGCTTTATGTGGGGACACTTTTACGAAAGTGTTCATTATGCAGATATGTTAGATCTCAGGGATTATAGAAACGTGTAATCAACGAGCATGGCTAGATCAGATCGCGAAGCGATCAGAAAAGAAAATTTCAGGGTTAGGTGAGCATTAGAGAGCAGAGGGCAGAACTTCTAATCAGGTTAAAAAAAACTAGCCCATTCCATTAAAAATTCACGCAGATTAAGCTTCCCCTCACCTTCCAGAAAGCTACCACATTCTCCATTAAACTTTCTTTTCCCCACGTTGAATAGATTATTGGCATTACAGCATCCCGGGTTCTTTTTCCCACTTCCGACAGGAATTCCTTTTGTCACAATAATCGGAATCACTCCCGAGAGATCTGCACAGGGGGGCTGTGGGGTGGAAAACGATATTGGAGAGGACGTTGGTCGCCACGGAGTTGACAAAAGTCGCAGCGACGGCCCTGCTGCGGATGGATTCTTTGGCAGACGATTTTCGCGATGCTGTTGGTGGGAATTCATTCGGTTCGGTGGGTATTCTTGAAGTGATGAGTTTGGTTTTAGATGGCGGTGTTTTCAGTTTCGATAGTTGTTTGAGGGGACTGTCAAGATTTGTAAGCGTTATTGGTGTGTGGGAAGTTATGAGGGCTTTTGAAATTAAAAAAAAATATATAATTTATTTTATAGAAATTAGTTTTGTGTATTCTCACATGAGAAGAACAAAATGTAGTGTTTCGTTGAATTGCATACCGGGAATGAAAAATTTTCGCAAATAAATCCACACTCTTAACTTCAATCTAAAGTGAAAACTAGGTGCATACTATTTTCCTGTAAATGAAAGTAAAACAATGAAATACACTGCAATTTGAAAAAATAAACGTTTGTGAGGTTTAACTTTATACGTAAGAAAAAATCATAGTTCAATACAAACATAAACATAATTATTTGTAATTTCTGCAAAAACTTTTTAAATTTAACGTAAATTTTTTTACTTACATTTTACACAACGTCAAAAGATTTGTAAACTTGTGTCTCTTCTATCTACATGTATATCTAAAGTTTAAAGTCTCGAGATTGAGGCAAAGTATGAAAAAAAATTATTGGGATTTTATTTGGGTAACTACACAATTTTGTTAGGTGAAATTTAAAAAAAAATATTGTTCTATTGGTTAACCACAATTACAGTAAGTAATAATTTTTGTAATAAATATTACATTTTCATTCATAACATTACATGGAATTACATAAGCCATTCATATATAGTTTAGGATTTCATGCGGAGTTAATGTTTTTTTCTATAGGATATGAGTGCTTATTATCTTATATGTATAAAAACAAAAAATATATCTTATGATATGGTTTTGACAACTTTCTATGAGTGGTGAAATGTTCGTGTAGAAGTATGAAAAGTTTCAAGACGTATAAGTATCTTTTCAATCCAATTTTGACAGGTCTTTAATACAAAAAATGATAGTTTTCTTCAAAAATTGCTAAAAATATAAAGTATTTGAACATTATAAATTCATATTCAACATTTCATGAATATCTGTGTAATTTACGTTCAGAACAACTTATTTTTGTGAAAAAATTCTAATAGTTAATCTTTATTGTAGTAGACCTTTTGAGAATATTGTAATAGTCACGCAAACCGTGAGAAAAGACAGGTTCTTTACTTATACTTATTCCTTGAATTAATGATAGAGTGATGACTTTTGATGTACCATACCTCTTATTTTAATAAGCCATGTATATCCTTATTTCATTCATTTTCCGTATTTGATGCTGATAAATTATGAACTCTTTTAATTTAACCTCAAATCAATGAAAGTTTCAGAAAAGTGACATAAACATCTGGAATATAATTAGTAATTGCACCCCTTTCATTTTGTATTGCTGTATTCACAATTAATAAAATATTGATTCATAGGGCATAAAATTGATGATTTCGTATGGCACGATAGAAATCTGCTAGTTTAGTTATGGTGATGAAGTTATGGAGGTGATTAATATATTATCAATATCGCATGTTTACTTATTGTTTACATTGATCCTTCAAAGTATTTATAACTATATTTATTATCTCAAATCTTTAATACAGTGACGTTTATCAAACGCAATTAATTTTACTGATTCAAATATATTCACACTAATAAACCCCTTTTTACTTGTATTTAGCTAAATTATTTTATTCCATAATTCATAAATGTATGCTCTGGTCTTTTTGGAACACTTTCTAAAATGTCACTGTATCCCACTACCCCTTTTCCCTACCGATCTTTGGCTGCAGCTCATACCTTTCAAATACGACATATGTCAGGTTTCTTTTATAATTCTGACACCTTCGTACCCTAAAGAAACACAAGACTGCTAATCTAAATCTTTATAAAAATAAAAATGTCTTGTGACTATCTGAAATTAGATTCAATCAATTACTAAAAAAAAACTTAATAAAAATGCAATCAAGAGAAGCTTAAGAATGTTAAGAGAAGCTTAAGAAGAGAACTTAAGAATGTTAACATACTAGTATTATTACTAGTACTATTAAAAGAAATCTTAAAACCTAAGCTTTTTAGTTCCGAAGAAAAGTCATCCATTCTTCTAGTTAATGGTGTAGTTGAGATTTTTTATAAACAAAACAAAGAATTATCACGCTAAACTGAATCCAATAAAAGGGTATCCCAGATTCTTTTTAAACAAAAACGTTATTGGAAAACCCATAAAAAAATAACTTTTCTGTCGCAGAGTAAAGAGGGCCTTGAGAATAATGACTTAGTACAATAGAGCAAAGTTCTACAAGCGTCGTTAAGAATGATAACCATCAATTTGTTAAATAAAAAAAACGCAGTTTATAAGCACAAACATATCCATTCCGTTTACTAAACAATAAATTAGTCTATGAAGACAAGGCAATCCGAACCCGGCGTTTGCCTTAGACTTTTCTTTATGGTTCGATAAACACATTGTCGAACAATTTTAAATCTTGTGCTCGGATATTTTGAAGAAGAGAGTCGGAGTTAATGATTTAATGGAGCTCGTATTAAAAAAACAGCGAAGGAAAAA
Organism: Tetragnatha montana; assembly: GCA_963680715.1. Taxonomy (NCBI): domain Eukaryota; kingdom Metazoa; phylum Arthropoda; class Arachnida; order Araneae; family Tetragnathidae; genus Tetragnatha; species Tetragnatha montana. The sequence goes on from OY796685.1 coordinate 15,172,194, forward strand.
GCTCACCCTGGAGTTCATGAAGGAATTTATTAAAGCGTGAAATATCATCCACGGTGGTTCTAAATAATTTAACGACTGGGGACGATCGCAGGACTAAAAGGTAATTTATGAGGCATAAATTGTAACTTTACGACTGGGATTTGGAACCTCTTTTCTCCGGGAGGAACAAAGGTAATTGATGGCTTTTGGGCTAATTCGGCTCGAGACAAAAAATCATTTTTTATCGCCATTTTGGGAAGATTGGGTGATTTAAAATTCTGAAGTGGTCCAGTAGCACGGTTTTCTGAAATCGAAATTAAAAGCAGATTTTTTAAAATTATAACCATTGAGGCAAGATTATTGTAATCTCATTTAGTTTTTTTTCTCATTAAAAGTTGGAAATGATTGGGATCGATTTGTAATTGAATAATTACCCAGCTGTGCTATTATCTCTTTTCAAATCCATTTATAGGTATCTAATTTAAATACGTATTAACTCTTTTAAAATGTTTTCCTCTGGCCGTTTTTTCATACTTGATATTTGGTAATTTTACTGGACTATCTTAGTTTTTTCCCAACTAAATATTAATTTTAACTCTCCTACATCCTACTGTCCTCCTTACATCCTAATTTATCGCTTTGAACTTATTAAGATTTTTAACATATCGTCTTTTGTTTTAAAACATTGAAAGCTCAATTCCTTGTAGATATTTTAGAGTGTCTCAATCACAATGCAATGACGTATTTGTGACGAAAAACACAAAAGCTAGGGGACTGATATATTTCATTCCTCCTTTTATTGAATGAATTCAACAGCTTCTAATTGTTTTATAGAGGATACTTTAATATTTTTTTATTTGGACAAATATATTTTGGGGAACTAATATTCAATTCAATATTTTATTTGGATTATAAAGGGCCTAAATACACATATATAGCTTCTCCTGCGTTGCTTCGGAGCCCTTCATTGTGAGGTTGAGGCAGCCCCGTATGGAGAAGACTAATGGAGTGATGATCTCCGGTTATCTTACGAACTTTTTCGACGTTTTTCAGCATTTTCTCTATTGTTTCTGTTTCTCCTTGGTTCTTGTTCATGTATACTAGCTATTGGAAATTTAAAAAGAAAACTTCATTTATAAAATTTAAACCTTTGAAGTAATATAATATTTAGCACTAAAACATATATTGTTTTGTATGATTGATAGACATGCAAATTATAGTTTTAGGGAAAATGAAAATTAATATATTTGCTTTGTAAAAACCGAACTTATCTTAATATTCGTCAGTAGAAAACAAGCAATCTAAAAATCCTTCCATTATTCTACCTCGTAAAATAATTTTTATTTTTTGATCATATTCCTCTTAAGTTACCACCTTAACATTTTAAACAAATAGGCTCAAATACATCGCTCTCCTGAGAAAGACCGACGTAATTGTAAAAGGAAGAAATTTTACTATACGGGTGCTTGGCAACTGGGACCTCTAAAAGTCTAGATTGGTGGCAAAGTTGAAATGGTCGAGTAAAGATTCATTTATAAACTTTTGCGACCAATCTAGAAGTATTTCCTTCATGCCCCCATATAGTAAATCTTTCTCCATTTTCAGTTGCTCTGTCCTTCGCAATTTTAGTTCGATGCAATTTCAAATACTGCCAGGAACCTAGATCGAACTTGCATAACCAATACTTAGCCTTTTGAATCGAGGGACATAACGCATACACTCACTCGCAGACATTCCCTTTTACATGCAAGTAACTCTCAAACATTAAACAAATCCTATACACACTTTAACTATCATGCTTAATTTGAAAATATCGCCCTCGAATATTGTTACCCCTCATAGTCTATGCAAAACTCATACCCTAGTCTACCCCCCCACAGTCTATGGTAACCAGGACTTCCCGAATTCTCTCCCAACTTCACAAAGAAGTCCTTTAGACTGTCATGCATTGTGACCGCCTGCTCCAGTTTCCCACAGTCCGTTCTCTCCCGTTGACAAGTCGCATTGACTGCTCCCGTTCTTCCAAGCGACTCCGGATTTTTGGCCGACAGGCTAATTGGGGCACAGTTCTCTGGACTCCGTTTTAGAACCTTCCGGTTGTTTCGGGAAAATTAATGCGATTTTGTTGGGAGGGGAAAAGTTTGCCGGCTCGAATTGGGTGAGGATAGGGGAGAAGGATCTGGGGGAGATCGAAAGAAAGTTGGAGGGATGGTATATGTCTTTAATCGCGTAGTAAAGCAGCGGTAAAATACTTCAAAATTAATTAAATTTGGTAATGATAATGAGGTTATTTTTGGTTGGGTTTTTTTTTTGCCATTCAAATTTAGACCTTTCAGAAATTCAGCAAGTATATTTGGCAAGTTAATTCATTTCTTCTTTCCCTTCGTGAGGTGTTTTTTTTTTCGAAACATTTGGATCGAACAATTTTTCAATCGAAACAATTTTTACAATTTTTCTTTGATGCATATTCAAATATTTTGTTTAATGTCTTTAATACCTATAAACTATGCATTACATTAATGATATTGTTTTTCATAAGTTTTATAACTATTAATTAAAAATTGAAATAAAATTTTTCCAAATTAAGAGGCATATTTGTTTAATGATTTCTTAAATGTGATCGAAGAAAAAATTTAGGATATTCTCCGAATTAAAAGTTAACGTAAGATTGTTTACTTTTTGAGGGACTTAACTCAAGTGCATTTTCTCTAAGCCATCTTTTGTTGAGTTCGTAACTGTAACCATTCATGTGCATTGAGGAGTTTCTTATGATAAATTACAAAAATTATCAAGGTAATTTTGTCTGACTAAGTTCACTTTTGTACGAAGAGCCGAAAGGGATTTAAATTATTGATTTTTTAATGATTATTTTATGGAGTAAAATACATTCTAATTTTTGTAAGAGTTACACTAACGAATAAATTAGAAACACATAAATATACCCTAATGTATCAAAATCCCCTTTACATCTCGTAAAGTTTATTCAAATTTCAAATTTAGTTTTATTTTAATCTCTATTTATCAAAATTCCAAACTAATAAGTAGGCACTCTATATCTCTATTCAAATAAGAAATAACCAAGAAAACTTTTATTTGAAATAAAGAATGTTATTATAACAGTTATCAATTTTCCACATTTCAATTGCAAATCATCAGAAACATGTCCATGTCCTTATTTTATAATTCAAATGATACAGAATATGTATTTAAAGAGGATTTACATTTTTTTTTCAAGATTAATATGACGATAAACCAAAGGTTATCATAAAGCAACTTATCCTACATTTTATTCTTAATAACTAGATGCATGAAAAAGAACTTTTGATATGAAATTAAAGTGTGAATATGCAACATTTAATAACAAATAAATAAAATGTCACTAAATAAATGAAAATATTATTAATTTTTGTTAAAGCAGAACATGCTGGAAATGCTTAAAAATGTTTCATAAATTTAGAATTTTAAATGAATATGGATAACATACGCTATCGTAAATGTAGGGAAGAAACCACTCATGACTTTTTCGGAAAATACTAATAAAATTAAGACAGATTTTAAAAATTTATTTTTTTTTTACATTAAAAATGTGCGTTCATAAACTGAACAAGTTTTTTATAAGTTACTCCTATACTCCTATTAACCCAAGCTGTTAATATATATATTATTGTTAAGGAAATTAACAATCGAATACAATATATTACAATTTTCTGCAACATTTAAACGGTTCCTGTGACACTGGAGTGAGCTAGAGATGTAAAATTCTCGGTAATAATCTTTTGGAGAATATTCTTGAGAATATTCTCCAAGAGGAGCATTTTCGAGAATATTCTCCTAGAAGCTACTAAATTTAATTTTTTTTGAAAAAAAAAATAAGGTAATATTAACTTCAAATTAGAAGAATATTAAAGGTTTTGCAATGAGAAGACGTCATAAATAAAAGAAAGCGAAATTAAATTGAAAAATATTTTAAAATCACTACTTAATTGATAAGACAACATGTTTGATAGGTAAAGCAGAGTAAGCCAGTTACATTCAATAAACTTAAGATTTTCCAACTGTTTAATAGAGTTTTTGAAATAAATTATAAGAAATGCTTTTCTGGAATTTATTTTGTGGAATCTTAATGAGAATATTCTCATGAAGAAAAAATGATGAGATGCACTTAAAATTATACATATAGTGAATGAAAATTTGAAGATTTAATTATTTCAGGAACACAAGATAAGTAAGACATAGTATATTTAATTGTAACTTTGAGAATATTCTCATAAAGGAAATTATTAATGAATCTGAATTAAAATTATGCAAACAAAAAGTTTAGACAAACCATTCATAAATAATTTTTAAATAGAAAGTAAATTAAACTGCATCTGTTAATACTCAGTAATTTAGAGTTCTTTGAGAATATTCTCACGATAAATTATTCTCAATAAAATAAATATTATAAAATTATTTCAAATATTTTTCTCATCAAGAGATAATTTTAATGTGCTATCCCCTTCTTTTACGAATATTCTCCTAATTTTACTAAGTTCTATCAAAATTTTAGCTAAATGTCAGGTTTTACCTTTGCTTTGACTCCTGTTTTAATTGTATGAGTATTTTATCCCAGTAAAACTTGATCCTAATATTTTAAAAAATATTTTATTTTGTATTAAATAAAATTTACTTATTTAAAAAAAAATATTGCGAAATAATGAAATTACAGTTCAGAGAATATTCTCTGAACTGTAGGGTGACTTTTAAATGGTAAGTTTCATTGAATTTGTAATTATTTTCAGGTTTCTAACACTAATAATACATGACCATTTCATATTATCCAAAATTTTTACATTTATTTCCATTTATCAATCAAAAAATAGAATATTCTCGATTATTCTCAAAATTCTCGCCCCTGGAGAATATTCTCAGAATATTCTCGTTCTCCGAGAATATTCTCGACTCACATCTCTATGTGAGACAATATAAATTGAGGCCCTCTTTGCTCGATAGAATGAGCAAACGCAGATTTACTCTACAGGATGCGATCAGAACATTAACAAGAGTGGGTCATCCCAAGGCAAGTTCCCAGTCAATGAAAAAATAAGAGAACGCATCGTACAACCAAAATCGATCGTTCGGTGGCGACAGATTTCTGTTGCATAACTTTCGAACGATACAAATAGCTTCTTTTCTTTCTTTCCATCGGTATCCACGAGAGACTAAATGGAGAATAAGGGATGACCACCATCTCTTTTTTTGTGCCTAGAGAAGAAATTCCATTATTAAACTCAGATGAGTAGTGATAGAAATTGAATATAATGGAATAAAAGGAGTGTGATAAACTTATCAACATCAGATCAAATGCTGATGAAATGTGTATTTCGTGTACGCTTATTGCAAATGTAATACTGTTTTCTGGATTTTAAAGTTTAAATATGTTATTATCCAGTTTTAAAACTTTTATGGCGTTTTCTTAGTAGGATGTTCTATAAAAACAAATTATTACTATTAATTTTTTAATGGTTTTAACTATTAGACTGTTTTAAACTACACGAAAACTATGTTAAGCTTAAGTGTTAAAAAATTAATTTCAGAAGTGACAAAGTACACTTCTATACTTGGTTTATAAAATTAGTTGTTTTAATAAGAGTTACTAAAATGTGTATGCAGAGATTAAATTAGCAATCTAATTTCCTATTTTTTTTTCTTTATAACAAACTTTGCTGTTCCTGGTGTAATGAAAATCTTAAATTGGTAAAATGTGTTAAAATTAGTTCTCCAATGTTTCTCAAGTGATTTATTTTGATTTCAAAGCATTTTTTAAGCATTTAATAGAGTGTTTATAATAACAAAACAAATTTTAATCAAAGTATCAAACGCAATGGAAGAATAATGTAAAAAGTAATATATTTATTTGAGACTATAAAATGTTAATAAAAATTTGATGATGAAAAATACATCAAAGTAAAATGGTTTACTACTTAAATATTTAGATATATTTTTAGACTAAGATCATGCATGCGTGGGCCGTAGAATTGCATAATTATGTCTTTTTTTTAGGATGCGACGTCACATTTGTCAAAAAAAATTGCGTGGTTTAATACTTAAATATTTGGCTAATACTTAAATATTCAGACTAAGATCATTCATGCGCGGATCGTAGAATTCAATAATTATGTTTTTATAGGATGTGACGTCACATTTGTGAAATAAATAATTGCGTCGCAGAAATGGTAAAGTTATTCGGGTATTTTTATGTACTCCATATAAGGAATCTCTCTGTGCAAAGTTTGAGCGAACCTGTTGAAACACTCTATGTATAGCTAAAATTTTTTTTGAATAAATTATCTAAAACTTTCTAAATTAGGTACCATATCGTATACCGTTAAAACGATTCCGTAAATAGAAGTTAAATGATGATAGTTAACATACATATTGGTTAATCATTGGTTCTTCGTGTCTCTTATCCTTGGCGAATAAAACATAACGCTCGAGTGTAAAAATGCATTATCCGTCTTTTAATAGCTAAACCTATTCAAGAATAAAAAGCTATCATCAGAGGGGTACAAACACAACCCTTTTTTTTGTTTATTTACTCCGTTGTCTAGCGGTCAGAAATAGCTTGATGTCGATATTAGTGTATGTCGTTGGTTTGCAGTGCGACGTCATTTACTATTATTCCATTCATCGTCGTTTCAAATTGAGTATGTTTTCCATAAATAAAAGTTTTTCTCTTTTATTAACAAAAATATAATAGCGATTTTATTGAATGAGTATTTTGGGATGTCGATTTTCTGCTGTTTGATGACGTCAATACACTGCCGTAACCACGGAAAATTTGATGTTGAACACAGAAATATTTCTCGCATGCATGGTTGATAGTAGAACAATATGTAAAAATCCTCAATTATAATGCTGGACGTGAAAAATAAAATTATAACATTACTTATTTTTAGAGAGGACCCAAACTTAGTTTTTATTGCTTATAGTAAGCGATGTTAGGGCTAAAAATATTGTGCCCCAATGTACTATTTTATTGAGTATTGATTGCATATACATAGATATTTTGTTGTAGACAGCAAATAATATGAACAGTATAAATTAAACTCTATATTAGACAGCAAAGTTTTCTGACCCTATGACGTCACTAACAAAGTAGTTCCCGAGTGAAATGAAGAATGCCAATTTAAATATATAATTTTTTTTGTTAAACCCATGAATATGTAACGTCCTTTTATCACTATTTGCATACCGAAACTCCTCGTTGGAACCCAACAAGCTTTCTGATTACGCAGTTTCTGCTTCCTCTTAATGACGTCGTAGGGTCAGGAAACGTTGCGGTCTAGTATAGTGTTACCATGCATTCAATCAATCAATATTCTTTTACTAAATCGTATTTTACGCATGTGGTTGATCTTAATTATTTTAACATGTGGTTAATTTTGTTCTTAACTTCAATTTGAACCACACCAATAATTTTTTGGTAAAATCAAACTGTCTAGTAAATTTACTTACTACAAAATTTTTATGGCTAAATATAATTTATTTATTATGTCAAAATTATGCTTCAAAATTATTGTCAAAATTGTTATATTACTAAGCTACTTTAATAAAGTTGAAGAATCAAATAATATAATCTCAACATTGAAAAATTCGATTAAATTAATATCTCATTTAGATAAATGTAGAAAAAACACAAAACCTAAAGAAAAGAAGTTATTTTCTATTATTTATATGAATTTTAAACTTCTGTTATAGTATTAACTACTACTAATATTTTTCATGAAATCGGGTTGTCAGGTCATCATTTTAAATTGTGGATTTATCACTTCGGACATTCAAGTGTTAGGAGCACATAAAAAATAAAACATTTGAAGTTAAAGAAGGTGTTGAATGCCATTAGGTTTCTGATTGAAAATTCTATAAGATGTAGGTGCAGATGTAGGTAGATTCCACAAGATAGGTAACTTCTAAAAACAAATAAATACCGAATATTACCTACAGTTTTTGAGCAAAACAATTTCTATATAAACATTAAAGATTACATGAACTTAATCTGGCTTAATACCCTACTTTAGAATCAATGGTATCGATTTTATATCACTTCAATTCCCCAAGAGAGTTTTAACAAAACACTTAGAACCATTTTTTAGTCTCAGATTCATAAAAATAAAGTAACAAAAACAACTTATTACGATAAATATAAAGTAAACCATTTCTATTTCATGTCCATTTATTTTTGTATCATAAAACTTAGTTTAAAAAAATTATCAGTCAAAAATGAAATAAAAGTAAATTTAAGTATTGAATCTTTTTTTATCAAAATAATATGCATAAGCTTCTTTACTGTTCAAGTACTTTAACGTTAATGTGTATTTAGCTAAAGATCATTATAATAGTTAAAGGAAAATATCGCTTTTTGATATTAATTTCTTTCTTCAAATGTGAAGCAAGCGACTTATTTATATAAACGGTTTAACCTGCATCTTGCATCAATAAATCACAAATTCTTCAAAAAGCTACCTTAAAAACTCCAAAAGAGGAAACAGGCTGTGCATAATATTCCTTTCTAATGGGCAAGAAGCTAGTGGCTTAAGAGCCCTAGGACTCGGCCCAAGCAAAAATGGAGAAGTCCTGGAAACCGCAGTTAAAAGAAAATGATATTTACATTCTATGACATCTCTCTCCTGGAGACTTTAAATATGGTAATTTATCATTTTAAAAAGTGGAAAGCCCAACGTGTATATACGGGCATGGTCTCGCAACAGCTGATGTTAAGTGCCGGACCAATTCCATAAAAACTGCGCCCCTCTGCTAATGAGAAAGGTTGCTGAATGCCGGATGTCCGGCATACATAAAAAATGTGAGTATTTACAGTTATAGATGGGAGGCTTTTCAGAGAGGATCATTTTTTCCACCTGTTTTGAGGCATGGAATAAAAGTTTATTTATGTTTGAGCACAGATTTTTGTGAGGTTAAATTGAGAAATATTTTTCACCTGGAGTTTCGAAATAATATTTTTTAAAAAAGAATTATGGGCGTTTAATATTTATACCGCAAGGTTTTATTGATGTAATCGTTTGAAATTTTTGGAAATTAGCATTTTGTTTATTCTTAGTATCATAAAATAGACATTTAAGCTCCTATAAGTTTTCTCTCTATATTAAAAAAAAGTAACAGTGACCGCCGCCGCCGCCGCCGCTGCCGCTGCTTTTGAAAATTTTATTTTTGAACACTTTGAACTCTCACTACGCAAAAACTATTCCACGGAAATTTGTGAAATTTTAAATATTGCTAGACAAATGTATGAGGATCGTTTTCGTTCTAAAAGCTAATAGATGAGATAATTAGTTCTAGAGTTATTTAATGTCAAAGTCGAAAATTATTTTTTTCTGCTGCGAGTTCGCCCCTAGCAAAAGCTATTAGCAGCAGAAATATGATTTTTTTCAGACACATACTCTTAGATGTGCAGTTTTGCACCACGTCGCCCTTTTTTCGAATTTCGAATTAGTTTTGGAGTAATTAAGTTTTAAAGTTTCGAAAATTTTGACGATTTTTCGGTTTTTTCGTTATAAAAGCAAAACTAATCATTGTAGAACTATGATATTTTAAAGACACATACAAATATTTTTTATAAAAAGATTGGCTTTTTGTTTTTTCAAGAATTCTAATTAGTTTTGGAATTATTAAGATTCAAAGTTTTAATTTTTTCTTCTCTTTCTTGCCATTCACTAGAGAAACAGACGAGTTTTAAGCGTGTTTTATGATGAGTCTGATTTATTTTATTTTCAACAATGCTTTTTTCTTCAAACTGGTTGATAATTATTAGCAGATTTGCTGGATATTTTTTTAACATTTCGATTAAATTATTCATAAGCTAGAAAAGAATATATTTCAACAACATTTTTTTCTGTTAATTTGGAGGAATGATCCGAATTAAATTATTTATGCAAGAGAGATGTATTTTCGGTATTAATTAAGCTTAATTAATTAATTAGGATTAATTAAGCCAAGAGGGTGGTGCTGGATTGTTGAGATGAACAAGCGAGCTCTGCTCGCTAAGATCGCGAAGCGATCTGAAAAGAACTGCGAAGCAGTTACGGGGGTTGGTGAGCGATAGCGAGCAGGGGGCAGGCCCCCTAGTATGAATAAAAACAAATAAATTTCACATAAAAAGCTTAATACAAACTTCAGTTATTCCTTTGTATAATTTTCAAGAAACCTTGTTCAGAATCTTAGTTTACCTCTCCTTGGTTAATCTCCACACCCAAACGTCGATAAATTATGTATGTTACCAGTATTGACCTCATATGATTAGATTAAATTGCATTCCTTTCAGTTTGTTTTGATGAATTTTGAAAGTGTCGTGTTGAAAGTTATTAAAAGTCACAATGAGAAACAAAATTAAAATACTTTTATTAATTAATTTTCTTATAATTTTTAAGTTTTTTTTATACCAATTGATATACTAATATTATAATTTATTAATTGAGAAATAATATGCTTAAAAATTTCTCGATACATATAAAATAATTTCATCCTTTATAAAATAGCAAATAAATTCATGTTTTCAAAAATTATAAATAAGTAGGCAAGATAAAATAACCAATTTTTCGAGGAAAGATTACGTTATAGTATACGTCTGCCACTCCCAATCCCTTTAATCTCTTTTTATTCTTCCAAAGAAATACACAACCCAATTAATGTATTACATTCCCGAAATTAGCAATTACTATTCTCTTTCCCAATCATAACAGTGTCATCTACAACTACTAATCCACATATCACTCGTAATTCCCTCTCCAAAAATACATAATTATCACGAACTAGCAAATACTCCTTGCATTAAAAAAAAAATCAGCGCTCACATCGCTCAAGAAAAAAAAGATGAAAGAAAACTACTTTTTAATAAAGTCCCAGAATCTAGTAGTCGTAATTCCCAATTTAGAAGAAAATCTGTTTCCTTCTTTTTTTTTCTAAGACCTCTCTCCACAGGGCGATCAATGGAAGATGCATAACGAGAAAGCCAAAGAGAAAAGATTCAAAAAGTTATTCGACTTCTCTATTTTACCCGAGCCCCAAAAAATTAATGAGGAGAACCCGGGATATCGTTACCCCTGGATCTTGACAGCTCTTCAAACAGGAGCTTATTAAACTCGAATCCTCGAAGATAACCTCTTATATAATTTTCAGCCTCTCTGCTTTCTTTGGAAAGCGCGTAACTAGCAGGGATTGATTGAGCCAGATTCTTATTTAATTAGGATTAGGAAAAAGAGGAAAGCATCGTTTGTGTAGGGATTTTTTATTTTTTTATTTATTTATTTATGTTGTCCCGTTTTGTGCGACGCTTGTTTACGCGAGGTCTGTAGTGTCACTGAGGTTCAAAGGGGAGCATGCTAAAAGGCTCTTTTCAATGCTGCTGGTTGCTTTTCTTTGCGTGAAGTGAAGAATTATGTCAAGTGGCTGTGTTTACAGCCAATTTTCGTTTCGCGTTTGATGCTGTAGTTGATAGTTTGTTCTTTTGAGTAGACTTAAAGTTGTAAGCTTTTTAAACATGTTTTTGGATTCGTAAAATCTAAGTTTTCATTTATATTCAAATGAAAAATGTTAGTTCCAATACAAAGTTAGTTGATTTTATTGTTACTGTTAAAAATACAATTCAATTAATTTTTTCGAATATGTTTTTACACTTAAAAACAGTGGTTTACTTTTACGATAATCATCAGTCTTTTTTTTTTTAATTTTTGGTTCATGTTTGAAAATGAAAATTATCTTATTATAATGCTTTGGTAATAATATTTACTAGAATATCCTATTGTATCATCCAGATTGATTGAACCATTCTTATCATTATTCTCTAGAAGTTGACAATGATTGTATAAGTATTTGATAAGATTTATTATCTTTTTGCATTATTGCTTACAAGTTAATTAGATGTTAAATTATTTATTGCTCACTGTTTCTAAAACTCGGCTAAATAAATATTTATTTATATTTATATGTCCGGAAATAGTTTGAAATGTGCATATTATTATGTTTGTAGAACTATTGTGGATATTGTTAATAAGATTCCTACAGATTAATGTTTGAAAATAAAAACCTTCTTTAAAAAAGTGCCATAGAAAAAAAGAAATACTAATTGTGTACTGTAGAGGGATGATAAAGTTATTAAAACTCATGATTATTAATTTAGCTGGGTGAGTCCGAAGAATGATTGCAATCAATCTTAAGATGTACTTAAATGTATGATAATTCATATAAATTTGTATCTACGCTTTTTATAATGTAACACAGCTAAAAATTAATTGAAGTAATTTATAAAAAAAAGTTAAGTTTATAGGTACTACCAATCATGAAAACAATATTTAGAGCCACAAACTTATAAATACATGCTAAATGTTATGATTGACTCTGAATTACAGTTTAAAAGATGAGACGAAAATATTTCTAATATTTACAAAACTATCTCTGCACGCTCCACACTTACATTTTAAGAAGAAAGGTACCGATAGATAGAGGGAGTAGATACCGGTGTTTGCTTTTCATTCAGAGAGGTTTTGAAACATTACTTACACAGAGTAATGAATCATACTCTATGTCAGAAATGCGCTGCGGGCCATTATTAGCTTCTCGCACCCTTACTCAATAATGAAATCATCAATGGCCTCAAGACAATACGGTACAACACGGCCGTGTAATTTTCGAACGCCTCTCCCAACGGCTACTTTATCTTTCGATCTCCCATTTTTTTGCGGCTCATTTGTTGGATAGAGGCCTAAACTGTGTCTAAATTAATGTTTTACTACATCCTTCCTATGGAGTGATGGATTTGTTTGAGATTTCCGTTGATAAAGAGTCTTTCTTTTTGTAAAAGAAGAATGTAAGGGAAATTTTAAGTTTCTAGTGTTAATTAAGTTCCGTTCTTATTTTAAGGGAACTTGTAACTATAACAAGTTAAGTTTATTTGATATTTTTCTATCTACTTACATCAGGGAGACTTAAATGAATAACTTATATTGAAAATTCACTGTTCTAGTGTTAAAAAAATACCATTCTGATTTTTTTTAAATGAGTTTAACTCGTCTGACTTGTTTAAGTATGATTTACTCTAATAAGTAGTTAAGTTACGAGTGAATCGTATTACCGTTCGTGATAGTAATAATAGTTAAGTTAGTATTGTTACATAAACTTAACTCAAGAAAAATATTTAGTTCAAAGAAATCCAATTCCAATTTAGTTAATTTTACAAAAAGGTCTAGTATAATACTAACATAAACGTTCATGTGTAACTTGTTTTAAATGTCCTAAGGAGATTTTTTTCGAACCTAAAACCATAAGGACATACCCTTGCAATAAATGCGCTACTGCTTAGGATGAAAGTGGTCCTATGCCCAGAAATACAAAATTTGTGAAAAGCATGAATTTGGATTTCTTTTAATATTCTTTACCTAGTGACGAAGTCGCCTAAGTCAAAAGCTCAATAGATATGCTTCGTAAGAGCAGCTTTAAAAAATGCCTTCTCCGTTGGAACAATACAGGCTCCGTTAGAGAAACCTCCCCATTACTCAAAACTAAGTTCAGTGGACGAATATACCACTTTCATCTTCCATTCTAACCAGCTCAAATAAATGTATACCTTTTAAAAAATCGAAGTGTCTATTTGGACGGTAAAACCGGCAGTTGGCACTAGTTGTCGCATGCGCCGTAGGTCTCGCGGTCCCGGCGCTCCAATTAGAACCGTTGTCGGACAAGTGCCGGGTAAACAGGACTAGAGTTAGAGAGTATATCTGCCGGGTAAATAGACAGTGCCTTTTAAAATTCAAAATCTAAAATAGACTGAATTATATCGCAAAATAAATAATAATTAATAACATAATTATAAGATAAATAGTAGTTGAAATAGTTCATACTTTACAAAAAAATAAGCCTGCAAGCATTTTCTCATGAACAAAACCCAACCACATTACCTCATTAATCAATAAACCCATCATCAAAATACCCCAATTAATACAGACCGTTTGTTCTTTTCATCAAAAATTATACCTCCCGCAACGCAAGCACACACACTTGCCTTCCCGGGCACCCACATTCTCCTAAAAAAACACGAATTTGTTCTACAACCCTGGCACAATACCTGCTGGATGCCCCCGAGGGGTCCCCGCACCTTCCCAACGGATGAAGAGATATATTCCCGCCCAAGACGGCCCCCTAAAAGGCGGGGCACTGGCCCCTTGACCCCTGACCCCTAATTGGGTGTCCGGTGCATCAGTGGAGCCTCTTATTACATTAAAGACCCAATATTTGGAAATCCAAAAGGGGGAGAATGGGGTTCCTCTTGTTATTAGGTAGAGGTGGGAGATTTTATTTAATTACGGATCGTCGGACCCTGTGACCCCGTCGTGACCGGGGGTTGGGATATTTCGGGTTACGCTTTGAAGTTCATCCGGTCGCTTTTGTGAGCTATGGTCGGGTAGGGAGGTGGATTTAGTAACCTTTCTCTTGTTCTTTTTAATGGGTTTGTGTTCTTAGGGTGTGTGAGTGTGTGTTGGGGTTTTATATTTGGCGAAACCGGTACCCTAAAGTTATTTTTTTTCGTGAACCTTGCTATTAAGCTCAATAATACACCTGTTGTTCATATGGTAGATTTAAGGTATAAAACGGTATGTCAATCTTAGTTAAACTGTTTTAAGACAGCGCAATTTGTTTACTATAGTCCCAAATAAATACGATTGTACCGATTCAGTAATTTGTTTTGCAAATTAGTAATAATTCAACTTGGGAGGTTTTTAAAGTAATTATAAAAATGTTTATTGAAAGAATTTTTAATAAATTCCAGGTTGTCATAATGCTTTTAAATTTGAATTATAATAGATATTATAGATAAACTGTTTTAAAATTGTAACTTTTATTATAAACTCTTTGTACATGCATTTTTTTATGCATGTGATGCAGGAGGAAAACATTAAAGTAAATTTTTATTGAATACTTTTCATGTACAAAATAATTTTAGCGTCCAATACTAAAACGGGCGTTACTAAATATCTTATGGTGCCTTACTTAATTGTTGAAAGAATGATTTTAAATGTAAACTTTTACTTTATTATTAATCACAAAAGTGCTGGCAAGTTCATATTATCTTGTAATCCTAAAAAGGTAATATTTAATAAAAAATGAAGTAGTGAATTATATTATTTCTTTCTTTTTTAATTATGGTAAATATTACTTCTTTCAATTCAGCATTGCTTTTTATGCATGATGATCTTTCACAGGATTCATTTTCTATTACTGGATCCCATTCATCAATTTGATCGTATTCATATTGTCTTATTTTTGGAGTGTTTTGGTTAAGGCAACCTCATCAAAAATGATATTGCCCCTCACATTACTATTCCTTATATGATACCTAAACCGGAGTTCACGGAAACTCTAATACACATGACATTTCTATTTTTACACAGTAGGTCTCCTTCCAACCACAGGTGTAAATCAGCTAGAAATTACTAGGAAATTACTAGGTACCGTTTAAAAATCCTCCCAAAGGTGTAATTGAAAGTTATAAAAACTGTTGCAATATATTTATAACTATTAAAAATACAAGTATTATGAGTAATTATTAAAAATTATTTTGTCTCACGAATCCCTCTACCTTATGATACCTGAAACCGAGTTCAAGGACCACGCTCATTCTATTTCTACACAGTAGGTCCTCTTCCCCCCACAAGCCCAAATAAGCTTGAATCATCGCTCGAGTCAAACAAAAATGAAATTACTGGGTGCCATTCGTAAGCCGTCGTCGTAAAGCCCAGAAAACGTCCAAAAGGCGTTGCACACAACTCTTACAAGAAGACATGAGCAACACATGCTTTTTCCTTGCGTATCCGCCTTGTGCCTTCAATTAGTCTGGAAATTATTGGGCGTTAAGTATTGCGCGTTGAGAGTTTCCACCGTTCTCAGCGTCACGTAGACGAGTTTTCCCGCAAAATAATAGTTTCCATTCTCGGTGCTAGAGGAATCGTTTGCGCTGCACCCCCGCAGCTCGAGGGGTGTGAGCGCGGAACCTCCTTGAAGTTGCCGTTCTTTTTTTTTTTTCTTCTTTTGTTCTCTGGCTCTGTGAAGTTGTAAATGGTCTTGTGAGAGCGATTAGGTCGGAAGTAACTACTGGATGATTGTTGTGGTGCTCTCGCTTGAATTTTAAAATTGTGATGAGTGAGATGGATGGTTTTAGTTTGTGAGGTACAGAAAGTGAAAACTTATCCAAATAAATGAAAGTGTTTTTTATAGTACACTAGCTGATTTACCCGGCCTTGCACGGGTTAATTTATGGCATAATCATTTAAAATTTTTGCATACATTAATTATTAGAATATCGAAAAAAAGCTAATGCGTGTTTAACACTCAAAAATATTTTTTATTAGTCTATCAGGGGAAGTGTAAACAGTGGTCGGTTTTTAGACATACAGGTGGCCGAACTGCTATCTTCTATGGGTGGAAGGGGTTATTCTATGAATATACAATACATTTATATTTTTTATAGTTTTATAATTTCAAAATGCAGCAGATTTAGCATGACCCAGAGTGCACCACGTGGAGGCCTGCTACTTTACACTCCATAAAAAATGGAAAAAAATTATTTTTTTTTCCATTTTTTACCCCTGATTAGCGCTTGTAACAAAGCTAATCAGGGACCTATATATATATATACATATTGTTTTCCCTTTTTAAAAATTTTATAGTTAATATAAAAATATAACTACCCCCCCACTATTTTAATTTTAAAGGGTTGCACAGTTTTTAGGTTCTGTCATTTGGTTAGTGATATGATTTCATTCATTCGTTGCTCCTAAATTTTAAACAGCTACGATCGACTCCTCGCTAGTTAATAGGGCTTCATTTTCAGATTACAATGATATCAAAATTAACAGTTTTATCTCATACGATGTATCACTTATAGGTCAACAATATAGGCGGCTAGTAATTTAGTTGAGAGCATTTTTTCCCTACACTGTAAAAAATTTTGAGTGATGAAACACTAAAAATGGTGGCAACAAAGTTTCCACTTAACTTTTAGTAATGGTACACCAGGATTAAACTGGGTTTCATTACACCAATCTAGGGGAACTTTGCTGCCCCATTTTTGGTGTAATTAAACAGGTGTTTCATTACCCCAAGTTAGGTGGAAACTTTGTTGCCACCATATTTAGTGTAATGCATAACACCCTTCTGAAAAGGTGTAATGAAACACTTACCTGGTTATTTAAGCTTTGAATCATTTCACAGCAATTTTGATTAAAGGTAGAGCTTTCATATATTGAAAATTTTATGTCAAATTTCACAAATATTTTTAATTTTAGTATACAATAAAAATATTAAAACCTTTAATGAGTTAGATGCTAGAAGTGTAAATCTGGCTTTGTTGTGGAATAAATTCTGCAAATTTTACAGTTTTGAAACCATGAAATTGTTTCATAAAATAGGTGTTTAACGGCTGTATTCACCACTAACTTGACCTAAGGTTAACCTGGAATCAAGCACTCTGATTGGCTTAAAACTTGTTTCCCTTTTTCAACTACCAATTAGAAGTTTTGATTCCAGGTTAACTTTATGTTAGGTTAGTGGTGAATATGGCCGTAAATATACACCACCTCCCTCTTAAAATCATTT
The DNA here is from genome assembly GCA_963680715.1 of Tetragnatha montana. Taxonomy (NCBI): domain Eukaryota; kingdom Metazoa; phylum Arthropoda; class Arachnida; order Araneae; family Tetragnathidae; genus Tetragnatha; species Tetragnatha montana. The sequence continues at coordinate 15,189,816 of OY796685.1, forward strand.
TAAACAGGAAAATATCAAATAGTCTATATCTGAATTAAAAGAATTAAATTTCTAAACTTAAAATTGGCAAATTTCAGCCATAATTTTCATTAAAAGTAGAATTCAAACCAAATAAAACAATGAAGTTAAATTTTGCAAAACCCAGTAAGTAGTACACAAAAAAAATTAGAACTAAATAAGTGGTAACACAATGCGCAAATTTATTGAAATCACATTCAATAAAATACACTGTTAATTAGAAAGCCCAGAAGTATGATGCTGTCTAAATGGATTCAGCAATATGGTCACTTACCTAGGGGTACACCTTACTTCCATGGAGGAACACCTTTAAAATTAATGCTATATAAATTTAAACATTAACCTTCCATTTTCTTTGAAAATTTTTCAAAACAAGTATTTTGTAAACATACTTTGAGAAGAAAACACAAACATAGAATACATTGGATACATAGAAGCACACACGCACGCCAAGCGCAGCTAGTTTTAGAATTTTGCAAAAAATCTTTTCATATAATTTAAATTTTTGGTAAATAAATTGATTTTTTCTTACTGTTGTTGCTTATGAAGCATTACAGTATTTAGGTTTGGGACAGTCAATATTTTTTTAAGTCAAAATTCAAAAGACATGGGGGAATTTAATTAGTTTGCAAAAACTATTTGAAGGAATTTTTGTGTGCAGAGTTTTTTGTTTTATCCAACTATGTTTGTAAATAATTAGCATTTCTACACTTGAGATAAATTTTGCTTAGAAAAATATCCCAAAATGGAAATATTTTATCTCAATGCTGATGTTTAAAGATTTGGTTGCCAACTTCAAATTCTAGGCAGGTGGAGCTTAATTGGAGCATTTTAAAAACAAAATAAAAAGCATAAGAATAAAAGGGTACCTTAGGATTAGCTGGGAACAACCATCAAGTTTTATGCTAAATTACCAAAAAATAATCAAATATTAAAATAAACACTTAAAATGTCAACACTTTTTTAATTTTCGTAATATTTTCATATGCAAATAATAAACTGTTGCCAATATAATAATACAATGAGAAAGATTTGTGTCCAGGAAATCCTAAAGTTGCAAATAAAAATACTATATAATTTTAGCATATAAAAATTAACTCAAGATAATTTTAAATTGAAAGTGCACAAAATATAAACTATATTCATTTGATAATTTTAAGTTTATGTTTACAATTCGGTTGTTAACAAAGTCACCTGGTTGACAACTGAGGTTTGCAACCAAGTTGATTGTCTTTGGCAAGCCAAATCTTAAGAAATAGTAGAATAATAGTAAGATAGTAAAATCATCAAATGGCAAAAACATATTTTAAGGCTCATAGTTAGTCCATAGAACACTTGTACAAATTTATATTAGCTAAGAAGCTAAAAGAGAACACTAAATTCCAGTTACTCATTTTTTTAATGCAGTATATAAATCTTGCTATTCCTACAAAATATTCTGGGCCTTTTTAAGTAAGTGTTGGCTCACAAGTGTGCCATCTGGCCTGTAGGAGCGACTCGCTGCCAGCACATATATAAGCCACCTGTCCCAAAACAGTTAAGGCATGTTGCTACCAGAGTTGACCATGAACGGTTGTCTGGAAGAGAAGAATAGTATGAAGAGTAGGCTGCTAGAAGGTGAACTCGCCTTGCTAGCTGAGGCGAGGTCTAGGCTTTTTTTACTGGAATGTCCATCCAGCTTTATGAAAGAGGTGTGAAGACTAGTTCAGTGATGTCTGCGAAGTTGGCAACCAGAGCAGTGAACTGGCTGGACCAGGGAGAGAAGTGAAGAGCTGGTGACCTGTCCATCACAGGAAAAGGCGAAACTGGGTGAAGAGGAGCTTTGCTGCGAGGAGTAAGCGTCAGGGGGTTGACCTGTTTAAAAGTACTAACATTAAAAGATTTTCTGAAATATTTTTACTAGTGAATTAATAACTTAAAATAGGAGAATATAGAACTAGTATACAGTATAGCACTGTTTATACGTCTTTCAAGGGACTGACGTAAAAAGACGTATAATTGAAAACAACTTTGATTATTAGGTTTCTAATGCTCCTAATGTAGATTTGTAAATACAATAAATTTGAGGTTTTTCTAAAGGAAAAATTACTGCAAAACTGTTTTTATACTGAAAATAATATTTTAATTTTAAAACATTTAACATAAAAATAAAACAAATAATACCTGTTTATTCTAAATAGTATTTATTTTACTTTTCATATCTTGAGTACTATATTTCACATCCTTAACACTACCTTCCCAATACATTGCAAATCTTCAATTTAGTATTAGTGTTTTGAAAAAATCATTCATTGTCATTTGTCATAAAAAAGATTGCCTTTGACTGATAATAAAAATAATATTGATAATATAATTAACTAAAAATAATAGGTTTCTCTGATTTTAAGGCTACTTTCTGTCAAACATGAATTACAAAATTGTATAAGGCCACAACGTTGATTTTTTATTGGGCCCTTAGCTAAACACGTTGAAATTGCTAGGCTGGGGTGTTGATTTGCAAAAAAAATAATGCATACTTTGACAGCGGAAGACCAGGCAGTGTTTTCTGGGCACCCTTCTTTATTGAAGCTACAGCGAAATTTATTAGTTTTATTTTAATGTAACTTACAAGTTGCAGTTCTCTCCGGGTGTAACCCAAGGGGTCCCAAAATGAGTCAAAACACTACTTTTAAGAGTAAAAATTCAAAACTTGTTTGAGGAAGGACCTCCAAACCCCCCTTGAAATTTTTAAATCCATTATATACTGATTTTCCTTGAAAATTCTCTTAATTACAAGAAGTGGTCTTCTGTTGGTGTATTCCAAAGGTTCTCAAAATAAACTAACTATTTTGTGGGGGAAGTTACAAAATTTTTCTGGTGGAGGGACGGACCCCAGTCCCTTCAATTTTACTTGGGATTCACATTATTGACAAAATTTTGAAATTAAGTGCACCAAAATAAATGTAAAATGCGTATAAGTGCATATGCAAAACGGAAACCAGCTATCACTTTTTCATTAATTATAGGGATTCAATGTTATTCTTAATATGATGACTGTTTAAAATAGTGTCACTAAAAATCTAATGTAACAAAAAATCAAATATTAAAATAAAACAATCAAAACATCTCAAATAGCAGTATATTGCTAAATGTGAAAAGTAATTTGTAAAACGTCGCCTATAAGGTACTATAACAGAAAATTACGGGATTTTTTACTAATATAATTTATAGCGGTGCCCTTTCACCCTTTGTTCACCGCCCTCTAAAGGTACCCAGCACGGCCCTGGCCACCATACATACAAATGATTGGGAATACAAATTATATAGTTGCAACTAGAGTTGTAAAGCTTTGAGGTTACCTTAGAAATAATGTTGGGTCAAAACTCCTCCCGAAACAAATGTCTAGTTAAAGAGCTGGCAATGACCACTGCTGGTGGGACTCGTGAGGTGGGACAGTAGGACCCAGTGGTACACCCTACTGTAATGGGCTTGCCTGCATCCAACGCTGCCTAGGTGTAATTTTGCAGCCAGACTTCTTTTTTCTTGCGAGAGAGTCAATAAAGGAGTGCCATCATCTTGCACTCACATGCAGCCCACTTCACTATAGTAACTGGAAAGGAAAAAGGAAAAACCAATTTAATAGCATTATCAACTTTATACAAACAAAATTTTTTCGACAAATTAAAAAACAACTATATTACTTATGTACTTAGAACTGGTTTCCATATAGACTATTTTCAATAGTCACTTCCATATAAAACCTTCTCTTAAAAAAATTAAAATCTTTAAAAGTTAGGTTAAAACACTATTGATCTATGCACTAATATGAAGAATAAAGAGTAAAAAGTAATTTGAAGAGAGAAAAAAGCTATTTTAGTTAGCTTCTAGAAGAATATTCTCCGAAAGATTATTTATTACCGAGAATTTTACAACTCTAGTTAAGTACAACATATAATTTTATAGCTGTGGGGTATAAACTATAAACAAACAGTACTCGATTCACAAAATAACAACCATTTCTTTCAAGATACTGTATCTTACGACTAATCAGTTTAATTAGTTAATCAGTTACCTAAAAATAAATGTGTCTTTACATGAATATTTTGAGAATTTAAATTAACTTGGATAAATATAAACAATCATACCCTGGTAAACCCCCAATATCATGTCATTTGGTAATAAACAAAATTAAGTCATTTATTTTAAATCACAAGCAATAAACAGCAAGAATAAACAAATGTTACCTTATTATTATGAGTACTTATCCGTTAGCCGGGCGCAAATGTCGCCACTCGCCAATTATGAACCGAATGCTTGCCAAGCGAAGCGAATGACAAAACAGTCAATGGAAAATGAAACAAATGCGCCAGAGGCAGATGTTCTTTCACAGGAGGCGACTGTTCGAACAGAGAATTCCTTAATTCATTCTACATTATTTGGAAATTTTTCGCTTGCACCTGGCTAACGGATAAGTACCTTATTATGAAGATAAAGAAACTCAATATCCTAAAAAATTATGGTGCAAAAATGAACATGACACATCGTATACTGGCATGGGCCGGGAAGCTGAAACTGGACAGCAGTTATTGCTCTTCAGTAATTAAAAACTGAAGGAATTACCAAAAAAATCAAAATATTTTTACCTTCCTATTACAAAGTTAAATTGAATTCATTCAATCATTTTTCATGCAATTATGATCACTCACACTAACAAGCGGCATAGGGATACTTGACAATGACAGGTTGTGATAATATTGTAGTAATGTAGAGGTAGAGCTCATTGTTGCTCCCACAATTAAACAATTTGATATGTGCTCAGGTTCGAATCCTTTCCTTTATTTTTTAAAGAGTTAATTTAACCTCTATTGATACAGGCAACAGGCATGTAATTAATTATTGTAACAAAATAGTTGGTGACCAAAACCCACATGCATGAAGCTAAAATCTTGTAAGGGGAATAGGGTAATTAACTGAAGATGAGGTGGGTCGCAATAGATTTTGATTATAAAAAGTGGGTTGCTATGTTCAAAAGTTTGAGAACCACTGTTTAAGCTTTGTAAGATCTTTTTGGGCTTCTCTGTAATAATTATAAGTCATTTTTTTCTTTAAAGATTTTATAATATCAACAAAACTGGACCATGCTTTCCCAAAACATGTATATCTGGTCGAAAAAATACAATATAACACTAATTTTAAATTTCCAATTCACAAAACGAGGACAATTCACAAGAAGTACAGACACACTCCCTTCATTATTTCTAAAAGGCCTGTTAATATAAGAAGGTGCTGTATAAAACTAATAATCTTTCGACGAAGTTATGAACGGGGGAAACATTACAGCTAAGCGCGGACCCTAAGCCTAACGTATCGATCGCGGATGTTGGATTGACCAAAATAATATTTCAACCTAATTTTGGACTAAAAAGATCAAATACCCGCTGGTTGACGTGCTGCCGATAAGGTAAAAAGGCTACTTGTAAGGTTAAAAATTTACTTACCTCATGTACGCGGCGATGAATGATCACGGCGTTGATATGTTGATAAACAATGGCGGTGGCTTGCCGTTGCCAGTGGTGTTACAAAAGTTAAAAGAATGGTTTTTGGATAATTCACAGTTGGCAGACTAGAATTTCACTGGTTTTGGAGTTTCTTGAACTCAAAAAGAAAGACATAACACCCTTTAATTCTTGCAAAACCATTCAAAGATTATGTTTACACTATATTTGAAGTTTACTATATTTGCAGTGTTCAATGACATTAATTTTTAATACATCTTAACCTCGAAATAGGGTCATAATTGGGTAATAATACCCATTTGTTTTTACAGTGTACACTTTATTTTATTTCACTTAAATAAACGCTTTTTTAACTTTCATTTTCGATATGATACTGAATTTAAATATTTAAATGCCATGTAAAATTATGGTATTAAAGTTTTGATTAACTCACAGTTTTTAAAGAGATTTAATTTATAATTTTTGGGTTTAAATCCGAAACTCTATGAAAAATGCGACATTGAACTGTACCTAGAAGAGAAAATTTAGATTATGACAAAGCAATGATAAAATAAAATGTAAATAATTCTAAAAAAAACCACATAAAACAATGGTACAGTCTAAAACAGATATATGGTTAAAGTATTTAAATGATACTAACACCTAGAAATATATACTGATACCTAGAAAAGAAAATTTAGATTATGACATTATTAGAATATTTCCTGTAAGCAATGATAAAATAAAATGTAAACAATTCTAAAAAAAAACACATAAAACAATGCTACAGTCAAAAGCAGATATATGGTAAAAGTATTTGAATGATACTAACACAATACTTGCCTGTGTACGATGTTTTTGGTTTCACCTCCATTAGTTAGGATATATAAATCGGACGGTGAACCAACCCTAGAGCAAGCTACATAGAGTTGCCCGTGTGAGAAACATGGAGATCGCAAGTCGATTCCACAAAACTTGATGGTCTGTCCTTGGGCTTTATTGATGGTACTTGAAAATCCGAGTCTCACGGGTAACTGTAATCTCTTGAAGCTGAAAGGAAGATCCGACGGGCATAGGGGTATTCGCGGGATGAACACGGTTTCTCCTTTTCCTTTTCCTGTAAGTATAGTGGCTTGCAATAAGTTGTTCATCATCTTCGTTATGTAGAGTCTTGTTCCGTTGCACAGTTTAGGTGGATCCAAATTTCGGAGCAAAATTATAGGTGATCCAACTTTCAGTTGAAGTCTGTGGGGCGGTAATCCTGGTGGATCCAGTGAGTTCAAAAACTCTGTCGGGAAATTGACGGCTTCATCGGTATCTACTATAGTGTCGATGGACTTGTATTCTTTGGCTTCGCTTGGTATCTTTTTGAGTACTTCGCTGTTTATTTGATGAACGTCTTCGTTTCTAGCAGCAAGTATGGCTCGTTCTTGTAACCACTTCAGGTTGGAATGATTTCTGTGCACATCCGGATAAATGGCGTTAGTCAGTTCCGCTACAGACGATACCAAGTGACAAAACTCCGAGTCTAGTTTGATGTTTCCTGAAGATAACGCTTCTACTCTTCCTTCTCCGACATCCAGTAACTTTCTTGAGAAACTTTCTGCTCCCTGGTCTCCTAGGTGTACTCTCATGTTTTCCCTCAGCGTTACCTTTTGCACGTGTTTCCATAAAATGGATTGCTTCAAACACGCATTTATTTCATCAGCTGGTGTTGACTTTGGGATGACCGGCAAAGTTTGACGAAAATCTCCACAGAGAAGAACCAGAGCTCCTCCCATTAAATTCTTGTTTTCCCTGAGATCTTTGAGAGTGTAGTCAAGGGCCTCGAGTGATTTCTTGTGGGCCATAGTGCATTCGTCCCACACGATAAGCTTGCATTTCTTGAGCACTTGTGCACGACCGCTTGATTTGCTAATGTTGCACGTAGGTTTTTCCTGCCTGGCAATGTCGAGTGGCAACTTGAGTGCTGAATGGGCTGTTCTTCCTCCTTCCATCAATGTTGCGGCGATTCCTGAAGAGGCGACTGCCAGAGCAATGTTCCCTTTGACTCTTACTTCAGCTAGTATCAAGTTGGTGAGAAAAGTCTTCCCCGTTCCGCCAGAAGCATCTAGAAAAATAATCCCGCCTTGATCTTTTTCAACTTTCTCCATAATGAAGTGGAATGCTGTCTTCTGATCTTGATTGAGAAGAGGTTTCTTTTCCATAATAAATGCTTCCAGGTCTTCGATGTTGTAGTTCTTCTCTCTGATGTAATCTGCATGAAGAGTACCTTCTACGTTTCTGACAGGTGCTGGGAGGCCAAGTTGTTCAGCTGTTTTACTTACCATTCCTAAACATTTGTCTTCCAGTAAAATTAATGCTTGGTTGAATATATCTGGTCCAAAATCAACTTCAATCGATGGGTTCTCCCTTCTCAATTTTGCGAGTACATCTTGACTTAAGGCTTCTTTGTACGTTTCCCACAAACAACTTGGATTTGAAGGATTGCACGTCGTCAAAATAATTGCAAACAGGTTTCTCATCTGTTCTGGGAGAGAGATCAATTCTGCTTCTTTCATTGCGTCTTCCCAGTGCTGGTCTCCCTCCAGTAATCCCAACTTCTGGCACGCTTCTCTATAAGTCTCACAAACTTCGCCGTCAACTCTTCTTAGGTCTTCAAAAGATCTGGGTCCTTTAGTCGTGTGAAGAAGCATCCTAAGAAAGTAACATTCCGCATTGTTGGGGTGAACCGTGTATACTCTACCCAATGCTTCGCTTGCACGTACGTCTTGTCCAGGCACCGGTGCTCCGATTTTTCTTCTGCAAAATTCTTTTCTTGATGGATTCCACGTGTAGTATTTCGGCACCTCTGGATACAACAAAGTCCTTGCAAAGTCGTCTTGCTCGCACAGTTGAAAAAACGCCGTTAAAGTAGTGTTAGGTGGTCGATCGACTAACGTGCGCGCATTCCCTGTAGTGAAGTACACACGCTGGCCATTTTCCAAATGAATGCTTAGGTGAACAACAGTAGGGTGTCTTTCGTGAATTTGAAATCCAAGGATTCTCCAAACTGCTTCGTTGCTGCTGATGTATCTTCCAAGTTGGTACTGAGCGACTTCATCATTCTTCTTGTCATTTTCAATCCCAAACACAGCCATGTCGCTTCCTTTATTTGCGTATTTACAGACATACTTGATGCACTTTGTAGTGTCTGACAGTGGAGTTAGGGGTCACCACCTCCGCCCAGGGTCGGTACTCCTTGAAGCCCCTCTGCGAGGAGAGATAACGGGAGAGGAACGGAACTGAGCGGAGGAGGGACAAGTTTATAAAAGGGGACGACCCCTGATAACGAGGAGAACCTGTTAAGACACGCTGGGGAACGCGTGTGGTTCAGGAGTGATTTCTCGGAGTGTAGTGTGTGTCGCGTGATTTTGGTAGTGTTTTTTTCCGGAAGTGGATATTGTCTTATTATAATCCAGAGTGTAGTGAAGAAAGAAGTCTCCCAATAAAATTTATTTATTTGGGACTTGTGTGGTAGTTCTTCTGTGGTGTTGTGGTGCATTCAAGTCTCTACACGCTCTCTTACGAGAACCAGAGCATCGACGGGAATCGACTGGATTGATAATCGGAAAACATCGGCACTGGAGGTGAGTTTTCCTTTGGTTTTTTTATCTCTTTGGTGACTGGGGTCAGGAGTCGTTTAATTCTATAGGTTAGTTTTTTTGTATGGTGTATTTTTATATTTGTATGTTGAGATGGCTTTCTTGGGTCTGGGAAAGCGGGCCGACCTTATTGAATTGGCGGAGGAATTAACTATTGAAATCCCCGGTGAGTCTACGAACACAGAAATTAGAAATATATTAAAAGCGCATAAAAATTTTAAGGCCGAAGAGGCAGAGGTAATCTTTCGGACGATTGTGTCCGATAGGAAAGAGCAAGAGCGGGAGAAAGTGAGGGAAAAGGAGAGAGAAGAGGATAGAGAACAGCAAATAAGGTTAAGGCTACAGTGGACACTAAAACTTTTTTTTTTTAATTTTTAAAAGAATTTCTCAAAATTTTTTCTGTTAATATGAATGCTCAAGCTAAGCTCAGAAAATTTTTTTTTTGAAAAAAAAGTAATTAATTTTTTAATTAATTAAAAATTTTTGAAAAAATTCATAGAATTTCAAAATGCTCCAGTCGTTCCAATTTTTTAAATATCTTTGATTTTTTTCTTGATTTCTCATATTTAGACACTCATTAATAAATATTGGACAGCAATGAAACATTATAAATGATACTTTAGAAACAATGAGCAAAAAATGTACCCATACTAGGAATTTTCAGAGAAAAATGACATTTTTTACAAAAAAAGATAAATATTTCAATTTACAGAACTATTATCATATTGGTGTCATCCAATTTACTTTTATACTTTTAAAACGAGAAAATACAGAGAATTTTTAAGCTGTACGAGGAAAATAGAAACGACTGGAGCATTTCGAAAATCATGTTCGAAGCAATTTTTTGATTTTGAGAAAAACAGCTTTTTATATTTAAAAAGATAATAAATAATTTTTAGCACAAAATTGAATCACAAGATTATACATTTAATATAAAAGAACTCTAGATTAACATATATATTGCCTAGGTTTTTTTCATAGAGGACAGTTATTTAATTTGTAAGTATTAATGTTTATGAAAATTATCTACGTGTGAAGGTAAAAACCTTGTATAAACATCAAGATTATTTTTAAAAATTGTAATTATGGTATTTGTGTAAAATATAACCAATATATGCTAGTTAATTGTTAGAAGAAAGTTTCAAAGATGTGGGTAAAAATAAAAAGCACTGGAAGAACCGACGAAATGTTGATAATATCGTTAAAAATTTCATTTAGAATAAACAAGAAAACTGTACTAATAATGCATCAATATGACAAAATATACTTAATTTAACTTATATTTATTAAAAAATAAATATTAATCAGTATGTTTTAACAAAATGAACACAAGGAAAACACACGTATATTGTAATTTTTAAGATAACACACACCTTCGTGAAATTCAACAAATTGGCTTTCATAACAATTTTTTATTTGGAGGCTTGGAGTTTTTAAATTGACTTATGGGATTCCTCAGAACCATATTCCTGCACACAAATAGATGATAAATGAGTAATCTTTGATTATAATCCAAAGATTAAATAAACTTGTGAATTATTCTTGATCGTTCACTCATTGTCAAAGTGAGTCCTGATAAGACCTCACAATGAATTTATGTAAAAGTAATGTATTAACTTCAACATTCATGATGCTGCAGTGCAGTCCAATAAAATGACACATTATTTTTATAATGTAAAATTTATAGTCCATAGTTCTGTGGCACTTCAAATATACCCACAGGCAGGTGAAAGAGATTACAGATAACAAAGACTCCTAGGGTTGAATAAATTGTTCATAATTTTGAGTGAAGGTAGAAAATTTGGCTAATTGTTATTCACGGAAATAATAAACTTGTTTTGATTTCTTAGAAACACACAAAAAACTTTCTTCCAAGACTTTTCATAATCAATTGCCACTATCGTTTCGTTTCTGCAGACACTCCAAACACAAAGACATGCACATGAAAAATCAAAACAAAACTATCCAAATCTAAACAAAGATGGAAAAGAGTAGAAGTGAAAGTTTATAACATTCACTAAAGAAAAACTACTAAAAAAATCAAGTCTGAGGCCAAGTTGATAGCATAAACACTAAAACAGCTCTCGTATTCTGAGGCTCGCAAACGTAAACAAATGGGTGTGGCATCATAAAAATGTCTATATTGAACGAACCAATAAAGATATCAAAATAATTCTTTCACCAGACGATTCCTAAGGATTTGTTTGTTTTAAAAAGGTAATAATAAAAAAATCCAAATTTTCGGCGATTTTTCAGATTTTCAGTGTCCACTGTAGCCTTAAAAGCGATGGAATTAGAAGATGAGAGAACAAGGGAGAGGGAGCGGAAGGATAAGCTTAGTCAGGAAAGCATAGGTCCTAAAAGCAAAAACTCTTTTATTGAGTATGTTAAATTGATGAATGGAATGTTGCCTGATATTCCTAATAGGGCAGAAGAATGGCCCTTTTTCTTTCACGAAATGGAAGAAAGGTTTAGTTTGTATGAGATACCGGAAGAGTATCAAGGGAAAATAGTTTTGCATTCGCTGAAGGGGCAAGTGAAAAGTTTAAATTCGGGGTTAGGTAATCAAAACCTAGAGAAATATGATTACATAAAGGATTTGGTACTGCAGGAATTTAGGATAACCCCTATACAGCATAAAAAGAACCTAGATTCTATAGTAATGAAACCTAACGAGACCTACATCCAATATGCAATTGAAATAGAGGCCGCGTTGGATTTATATCTAAAATCTAGAGGAGTAAAATCGTTTGAGGCCTTTAAGAATTTAATTGTGGCAGATAAGATAAAGGATAGTTTACCCCCTAATTTGAAAATGTACATACAGCTAAAAGAAACTGAGACTTGGTTCAAACCGACCGATTTAGCAAGGGAAATAGATAATTACAAGAGTGCGATAGTGGACGGTGATATGGGAGGAATGATTTTTAAAGAGGAAAATAGGAATTGGAGAGAGAGAAAATATCCGAATGGAGATAAAGGGTTGAGCTATCCCCAAAAGCGGGAGGGTAATTTCAAAGGAGCGAATGGGTGGGAGCAAAAACCATCCTGGGAGGAAGGGTGTTTTATTTGCAAGTCAATATATCACCGAAGGCGTGATTGCCCTCAAAATAGAGGACGGGATGGAGAGCCCGGGAGCCCGAAAAGAATCAACCAAGTGGCAGTACCGGAAGCCATAGAGGACCCCTTGGTAGCAAGGGTGGAGTGGGTAGGAAAAGGTAAAGGAAGGTTACAACCTCTAAAGGAGATGCATATTTGGATAGAGGGTAAGGAAATACCAGCAATTATTGATTCTGGCACCGAGATTTCGGTGATACAGTCCTCTTTGGTTCCCGGGTCAGTAGGAAATGGAAGGGGAGCGATAACTTTGAGGTCGGCTTTTGGAGAGGAGGTGAGGGCCCAGTTATGTACCATTCCGGTGCATTTGAGGGAGGAGAAGGGCAGCTTATACTCCCGGGTGGATACATTTATGGCGGTGACAGACAAATTGAGCCCCCCTTGTTTATTAACTCCCGAAGCATATGAAATGCTGATTCAGGCTGGGTCTACGGTTCCCTTAGCGGAGGAAACGGGAGGTACGGTAGAAGATGAGTTATCAGACTCACCGGTAGTGTTCGAGGTAGAGACGGGAGAGGGGGAAGAATCGGGAAAGGACGATGAGACTTTGAGAGTTGAAGGGGAATTCACAGAGGCTGCCTGTGTTAGGGAGGAGCAAGAAAACTGTGAGGCATTGGTGGAGCGAGTTTCACCCCACTTGTGTAGAGTGAAGTTGCCTGATAGCAGGATGCAACATGTTCACGCGGATAAAGTTAAAAGGTTTTACCCTCGGGTTCAGACGATGGGGATCAATTTTGAGAATGATAGGGACTTAGGGGAAATATTTCCCACCCCGTGGAAAGGGAAAAGGTTACCAGGGGAGATAACGAAGAGTCTCATCCACTTAGAAAATGGGAAGAGAAGGGGACTCCTGAACGCGGTCACCAAAAGTGATGAAAGTTGTCCAATGGAGAACTCCGTTGACGTGGTCAATTCCATTGGGCGGTATACTCCACAGCCAGGGCAGCCCTTCGCGGTCCAGACGGACGCGAGTGCAACGGGCATTGCTGCTGGTCCCAGCGGTACAAAGAGGGTAAGCTTCGTCCCATCAGCTTCGTCAGCCAAAAAGCTGACGAAGGTTCAACAGGCCTGGGCCACCGTGGAGCGGGAGGCTTCTGCCATGGTTTGGGCCCTCAAGAACTTTGAGACCTGGATCCAGACTGGTATGACTTTTGGACCAGTATTCCGTGTAATAATGATTTGGTGCATGGTCGTTAGTAATTCGTTCATATTGTATCCCGGAGAGCAGCCATACGTCTGTTTGATTTTTCTTGTTGTGTGTACTGTATTGTATTTTGAAGTGTATGTATGCTATTTGGGATTTGGTATATCTAACTGTCAGACATTTTCTTTTGTCAGATTAATAATTAGGGTAATTAAAATCTTGCCCGGGAGGTGTAGTGTCTGACAGTGGAGTTAGGGGTCACCACCTCCGCCCAGGGTCGGTACTCCTTGAAGCCCCTCTGCGAGGAGAGATAACGGGAGAGGAACGGAACTGAGCGGAGGAGGGACAAGTTTATAAAAGGGGACGACCCCTGATAACGAGGAGAACCTGTTAAGACACGCTGGGGAACGCGTGTGGTTCAGGAGTGATTTCTCGGAGTGTAGTGTGTGTCGCGTGATTTTGGTAGTGTTTTTTTCCGGAAGTGGATATTGTCTTATTATAATCCAGAGTGTAGTGAAGAAAGAAGTCTCCCAATAAAATTTATTTATTTGGGACTTGTGTGGTAGTTCTTCTGTGGTGTTGTGGTGCATTCAAGTCTCTACACACTTGATGCTGTTACAGTCTTCCACATTTATGTGCGCTTCGAACATTTTTGATAGCAGCGGAGAATAGGGTACAACCCATCTGTTGTCAATGTCTACTTCGGTGTTTCCCCGCATCTTCAGCTTTGTTTTATTACCTCCATCTTCCGGAGCTCTTCGTCTGTAGAGAGGATAGCCGTCATTTCCAGTTTGCGTCTCTTTGATCAGTTGTCTTGGGTATTTCTTGGTGCACTTGTTGTCCTTCATACATGGAGATTTCGGGTTCAGTTTTCCGCAAGGCCCATGAATCATGTTCTTCGTTATTATCTCAAACAGCACAGGATCTTGACTTTGGTTGGGCAATTCGGCGGATATCACTTGATCAATCTGTGTTGTCTGCATTTTATCCACTAACCAGATTAAATTGTGAGAATGGGGTAGTCCTCGCTTCTGCCACTCGATCGAATACATCCAGCACCTTGTCGCTCCGAAGACGTGGTCCTTTGTTATGACGTCGATGAGTCTTGATTGTTTACGCTTGAAAACCCTTGCAATCAAGTCATGCCGCTCGCTGGGTGCTTGTCCGTTCGTAAGAATTTCCTTTATTTCGGGCCATGTTGGATTGCAGGTAAATGTGATGAATAGGTCGGGCCTCCCGTACGTTTTCACATAGGTCATTGCATCTTGAGTGTATTCGTGCATGTGTCTGGGACTTCCGGTGAATGTAGCTGGTAGAATGACCAGTGCTCCCATGTTTTCAACGTTTCCATCATTGGTCACTGCATCCCTTAAGTGCACATATTCTTCAACTCGCAAATTCTTCTGATTAAGCCGAATGTACAGCAGGCGTTCACTCTCGATTTTCGCGTACATGTCTACTAAGAATTGGTGGAACAGTTGCCGACAGTTCAATAGATGGTTTTGCTCGCTTCCTCGTACCATTATTCTGTACGCATAAAAGTCCATGGCAGATACTTTCTTTCCGGTAGGATCTCCTGTCCTTGGATCGACTTGCTTCAGGAGAAAGTGATATCCATCCTCACCATATGGAAAGATAACTGGATACTGAAGAGCATCATAGGATCTATGGGTTTCCGATATGCGCTGCAAGGATCCTCCTCTTCTTTGCAGTACAATATCTCGACGATCACACTCTTCACCTGATATAACTACAGCTACTTCATTAGCTTCAGGAGCGTTGAAACGACGTTCATGTTCCCCGACTGGTTTTCTGTCTGCTTTGATGACAACTTTAAAGTCATCGGTTGGCATTTGTTGCAATGAAGTCTTGAACATTTGGATGAGAGAATTTCGTTCGTGAAACATCTTCTGCAAGCTCGACACAATTTCTTTCCTGGTTCCTAAGATGTAGGAACACCGTTGGTCGGTTTCCCGTTCTTCATCTTGAACGAAGTATAACTGGAGGAACTTGGATGGTTCGTCTGTTGGAGGCAACAACGATCCGGCCTGGTGATAAACCTGTCCCTGAACGGTGAATGTCGACGGAAATCCAGATTGTTCCACAATCGAAGTTGCACCGAATGAAGTCATATTGAAGCAACAATTATACTTTCTAATGTTTTTAAGGAAATGCCTCGACTCCGGGGTATCTCCTGTCATGTATGCCGATAACTCTTGAGGAGGCGATTCCAGATTATCCAGCTTGACTTTTCCGTTCTTGCAGCAAATTCCAGGGGATTCAGACTTAAATCTTCGAGCTTGACAATAGCAGCAAACTACATCCATTTTTCCAATTTGTACTCTTGCATGCTGTGAGTAATCCTTAGATGAATCATAATTAAGGCCTTGTAATGTCAAATCCGGAGGTTCAGCTCTTCTTGAAGATCTACGTGCAGATTTATTTTCCCTCTGGTCCTTTAAGCGAGCTTCACGCTCTCCTGGTGTCTTTAACTCACTAAGAGCAGCTGTGCGAGAAGATTCCTTCTCTCTCTTGTCCGTCAAGCGAGCTTCACGCTCTCCTGGTGTCTCTAACTCACTAAGAGCAACTGTGCGTACTGATTTCTTCTCTCTCTTGTCCTTCAATCGAGCTTCACGCTCTCCTGGTGTCTCTAACTCACTAAGAGCAGCTGTGCGAGAAGATTCCTTCTCTCTCTTGTCCGTCAAGCGAGCTTCACGCTCTCCTGGTGTCTCTAACTCACTAAGAGCAGCTGTGCGTGTAGATTCCTTCTCTCTCTTGTCCTTCAATCGAGCTTCACGCTCTCCCGTTGTCTCTAACTCACTAAGAGCAGCTGTACGTACTGATTTCTTCTCTCTCTTGTCCTTCAATCGAGTTTCACGCTCTCCTGTTGTCTCTAACTCACTAAGAGCAGCTGTGCGTGTAGATTCCTTCTCTCTCTTGTCCTTCAATCGAGCTTCACGCTCTCCCGTTGTCTCTAACTCACTAAGAGCAGCTGTGCGTGTAGATTCCTTCTCTCTCTTGTCCTTCAATCGAGCTTCACGCTCTCCTGTTGTCTCTAACTCACTAAGAGCAGCTGTGCGTGTAGATTTCTTCTCTCTCTTGTCCTTCAATCGAGCTTCACGCTCTCCTGTTGTCTCTAACTCACTAAGAGCAGCTGTGCGTGTAGATTCCTTCTCTCTCTTGTCCTTCAATCGAGCTTCACGCTCTCCCGTTGTCTCTAACTCACTAAGAGCAGCTGTGCGTGTAGATTTCTTCTCTCTCTTGTCCTTCAATCGAGCTTCACGCTCTCCTGTTGTCTCTAACTCACTAAGAGCAGCTGTACGTGTAGATTCCTTCTCTCTCTTGTCCTTCAATCGAGCTTCACGCTCTCCTGGTGTCTCGGATGCATCAAGAGCTTTTGTACGTCCAGCTTTCTTCTCCCTCACGTCTTTTAAGCGAGCCTGGCGCTGCTCACAAGTTTCAGAGGCCCGTCGTGCCGCCTTTCGTTCACGTTCTTGAAGAAGCCTTTTACTTCTCTCATCAGAAGTTTCTTCTTTCTTCTGACGTTTCTTTGGAGGCATTGATTAAATGATCTTTCTGAAAAATTGAAATTTAGCGACTATCTATTGTTTGCTGATGATTTAAAACTATTTAAAAGGATTCAGACTGTAGATGATGCTGAACTTTTGCAAAGGGATCTCAATCATTTGTATAGTTGGTGCACTGAAAATAGGCTTTTCCTAAATATTTCTAAATGCAGTGTAGTTAGTTACTCACGTAGGTCTCAGCCATTAAACTATCTTTACTTGATCAATAATAGCAGTTTATTGCGCAGTGTGGTAATAAAGGATTTAGGTGTTACATTCAATACTTCCCTTGATTTTTCTCTACATATTGACAATATTGTTTCAAAAGCATATAAAATTCTTGGTTTCCTTAGACGCAAGACTACAGACTTTTCCAATCAAATTGCTTTAAAATCTTTGTATTTCAGTCTTGTTCGATCTAATTTAGAATACTGCAGTCCTATCTGGGATCCTTACTATAACAATAAAATTAAAATTATTGAACAGGTCCAAACGAAATTTACACGTCACTTATTCTACAGGTCTTTTCATATTAGTTCTCTGGATTTGTCTTCTTCGCATTTGCGCAATATTTTTGATATTCCTTGTTTACAGTCTAGACGAGAATTATCATGTATTTTATTTTTCTACAAAGTTTGTAATAATTTGATCGATTGTAATGAAATACTTAGCAGCATACATTTTTCTGTGCCCAATAGAGTTCTAAGGAATCACTGTTTATTTAAAAATACTCTTACTAAACGTAATTATATTGATAATTTCTGTCTATTTAAATTTTATAAAATCTACAATTGTATTGGTTTTAACTTGGATATTTTTAATATGTCTCTTGTCATTTTTAAGAAGGAATGTTCTGTTCTTTTAAATTGTTAATTATTTTTAATACTTTGTATTGTGTGTTCCTTTTTTTTTTCTCTTCTCTCTCCACACTGTAATTGGGTCGCTGACCTGTTGTGTGTATACTTTTTAAATAAAATAAATAAATTATTGATACGAAATCTTAAACAATCCTCTTCTCAATAGCTCACATAATTCAATCTATAACTTATCAATAAAATTAATTTTGAAATAAAACCGTCAAAATTCACCAATTTTAAATATCAGACAGAAATTTAAACGTTCATAATGGAGGTTTATAATTAATAATTCCTCTAGAAACTTCAAATGGGTAATCAGTGTTATAACACTCTTAATACACTATTTTACGCGTAAATTTTATGTTACAGAAAGGAAAATATCAAATATAGATATCACGGAATACCAAAATTCAACAGAAACTTTTCTAATGAGGGTGTTAAAAACTATTATTAGTAGGTAGAGAAAACTACATAAAACGCTAGAAGAAAACACAAAATACACAACAGAAAATGACTGAATATGGAATTCTTATCTAATAAAAAACCGTAAATAAATTACCTTAACAACCAATGCTTGATATAATCGATATTCCCTAAATTATATTTTATGTGACACAGAAAGTAAAAAGTCAAAAAGTATCTCAGAACACCAAAATTCAACAGAAACTTATCTAAAGAGGGTGTTAAGAACAATTATTAGAAGTTAGAGAAAACTACGTAAAACGCTAGAAGAAAACACTAAATACACTACAGAAAATAACTGAATATGGAATTCTTATCGAATCAACAAAACGGTAAATAAATTCCGTGAACAACCGATTCTCGATATAATTTATATTACCCCTAAAAACGTTTTATGAATAGTACTCTCAATACACTATTTTAAGTGTAAAATTATAATATTTTATGTGGCACAGTAAGGAAAATATAATAGTTATCTTAGAACACCAAAATCACCAGAAACTTCTCTATTGAGAGTATGATCTGATGAGGGTAATAAAAACTATTATTAGTAGTTAAAGAAAACTAAATAAAACGGTAGAAGAAAACACAAATATCACAACAAATTGAGAATATAGAATTTATAAATATACTACTTATCGTTTCAGGACAGTAGGGGAGATAGTTCACTCAGTCGCTCTTGTAAACTAAACAGTCACTTTATATGAAATGTACTATATTGCCAGGTATTTTTAGTGTATAATAAAAAACAGCTGCAGACGATTTATCATGTTCCTTCAATATTAATAATTGAAAATTAAAAGTTTTCTTTACAAAGAAATATTATTCCGATTCGTTTTTTCCCCAGAAAATTAAGAATTTTAAATTATTTTTGTAATAAATTAAATATTATTAGTATTTTCAATCAATTTTAATTTAAATCTATAAGAATTCTCCCCCAAAATGTTTTACAAATTATTTTTTCCACTTGAAATGTAATATAATTAATAATAATAGGATATGTACTAAGTCTAGTATTTCATCAGAATAACTCTGAAAATCACAAGTAAAAAAGCTTTTTATTTTTAATTAACTATTTGAAAAAAAAATCAGAAAATTGATAAAACAAAATTATTTTTTGGGGGGTTGTTTTTAAAAGTTTATTTGGTAATTTTAATTTTTTTTATTGGCTACTATTTTTAAACGTATTATTCTGTTATGAGGTGGAAGGCACCTAAGCTCCATTCCGGTATCTCTTTGAGAATTAAAACCCCTCCATTTCCTACTTTGTATAAGTCCCATCTAAACTATACGGAAGATTACTGTTCCAAACATTGATTATAACTACCTAGTATCAAATGATTCCCATAAAAAAAAACTACTTTTATTTACAGCATTGATCTCTACCAAAATTTTAAAAACTATATGCAGTGTGATTTTGACATCGAGTACCAAAGGTTACAAGAGAAAAGTATCTAACCCCCTGTTGTCATTATAAGAAAGTTATTCGACACATTTTAAAAAATAAAAGAGGTATTATACAGCCAATAAATAAAACCTTCTTTTATTAGATACTCTACAAAATCTGGTTTTTAGCCTGTATTAATCTAGTAAGCCGGTCTCTAGTAAGCCAAGCCAAAATTGTATAACCAAAATGTATGGTGGAAATAAAATGTTAATCTTTTTTTTTTTGAAAAATCTAAATGTATATTAATTAGAATTTTTATTTGAATCATTTACATTTAAAAAAAATATATCAATAACTTTTTTAAAACACAGTTTTAGTGTAGTTTTATCTAGAAATACTTTCTTATGCGTAAAATTGTTTTGATGGTTTTCTTTACAACAATGCGAGTTAAACAGATCTTCTTTAGCAGAGAAGTAAGGTGAATTTTACAAAAAGGCCTTATAGGGGATGAAGGGGTGGTTTTAGAAATTTGGAAATGATGTCATTGTCTTTCCCCCGTCCCCATACGTATGTGTACCAAGTTTGGTTCGATTCGGACGGGTAGTTTTGGAGAAATTGAGCCAAATCTGTTCCGGACAAACCCAGGAACCCAGGCAGGAACCCAGGGACACCTTCATTATATATAGAGAGATTAATGTTCCCTTGAATCTAGATTAAGAAACGAAGAACATATTGCGTTTTAAGTATTGTTTTAAAAAGAATTGTAAACTGCATTCATTTGATCATCCTAAGATCTACTATAGACCAATGTCTATAGTAGATCTTAGGATGATCAAATATCGTAAAGCATATTATCTATACTATTAAAATCCGAGAGTAAACAAACGTATGTCCGTTTGTATGTCCTTCTATCTCCTCCGAAACCACTGAACGCAGAAGGGCGCCCGAGGTACCAAAAGACGGCAAATGACCCAGGGACGCCGAGTCACCCATTTCCATTCCGAAATTCGAAATACTTTTCGAGATATTTGCGTTTTTCTGCTCTTTTACGCTTATTTCTCCATTTCTCTACTAGAGTAGATCTGCTTGACTCACTATTGTAAAAATGAGATGAAAACCACAAAATTAAATATTTTTAACAGGAAAAACTCGATAATTGTCGATTTAAAAACTCCATCAGTTATGCAAATAGCAAAATAAATTCAAATAATTTATTTTCAAGCGTTATTTTCCTTTATTTTAAGATTTATTCCTTTAAAATAAAAATATTTATGGAATAACTTCCATAAATTGACTGGAGATATGGAAATTGGAAAGATACGGTTCACTAGACTTAAAAATTTACTAGGGCATTTTATCAACACCCTCTACATACAAAGCCTGACAACTACGTCACTGTGACGTCAAAGGTGGCGGAAAATTGCTAAATTTCCCATGTTAAGTCTATGGAGCATAAAAACTTACTTTCTTAACTCCTCGCGTTATGTATGCCTTCAAGGCTGATAATACTGTTCTGGAAACTCAAAATCTTTCGTTTAGAATCAAAATTTTGTCCCTTTTGTACAGTTTTTTTGTATTTTCATTCAGTTTTTAAGCCTTAGGACTGTGGCAAGTGCGAGCCACGGGTAGATACCGATCCGAAGGTCATACGACTCAAAAGTATACTCCGGAGTTATAATCGCTTCAGTCGGTATATATAACCCATTAGATATATCTGACTCTTATAGTGGTGAGTAAGCTCGCCACAGTACTCCCCCTCCAGAATGCAGCTGAGCTGGATTCGTAAGTCTTATTGAAATCGGGCTCTCGAGGCTAAGTGAGACGCCGGGAGTGCGGAGCCCATGTTTGAATCTCCCGAGGCGTGATGTTGCGAAGCCGAGAGCGATAGCGAAGCGCTGCGAACCCAACCACAGCAAAGAGGGTGGTTTGGAGCTGGTGACCGTAAGTGAAGGTGGTGAAGGTGCGTGTTCGTATGCCGGGTCACCAATGTGGCAAGTGCGAGCCACGGGTAGATACCGATCCGAAGGTCATACGACTCAAAAGTATACTCCGGAGTTATAATCGCTTCAGTCGGTATATATAACCCATTAGATATATCTGACTCTTATAGTGGTGAGTAAGCTCGCCACAGGACTAACATGGCTTTTAATTCAGTTTGCAAATAATGAATACATGTCATGTAGGTTTTTCTCACAATATTAAGTTTATCTAGGAAATTAAAAAAAATCACTAGTAAAATAAAAAGTAAAATCTGTTAAAAATTAAAACAAATCATTGAATTTTCGAATTCTTCCAACAGTAAACAATTTATTTAATTACACTAAATTCTTTAATTTATTATAAGATTAAACTGATGAGAATTAAGCAATATATTTATTGTTGCGAGAAATGCACTAGTAGCACAAAGTTCTAGTTAATTCTTCTGATTTGTATTTTTACATTTTTCTCAGATGGCATCACGTTTTTGTTTGTTGTTCCATCAATTTTGTTAAATTAAAAGACATTTTTGATATTTTATGCTTATTTCAGATTTCTACTTATTAAACTGTGGTTTAAATAGCGATAGCCATTAAAAATTAATATCACGGCGTTTGTTTTTACATCGTTACATTAACGTTAATAACAAAAACACGAATATTCCTTGTTCAGTGTTACATGTAAATCATGGCGTCGTTTTGCATGTGACGTCAAAGGTGGCGGAAAGTGTGACGTCACCCACCCGAGTTGTGAGGCCATTATATAGAGCATTTTCAATCACATGACTCGGACCTAACAACGGCCTTAGCAACAGAAGTGTTACAGTTTTTTGCCCTACAAGGGTTAACAGTTACAGAAAATGACTGGCCTTGGAATTCTTCTATAGAGTATTTTCAATCACATGACTCTGCCTAACAACGGCCTTAGCAACGTTGTTTATTCGCCAAGTGACGTCATGTGCGAATGCTGCTATTGGATACTTCTATGTCCCGCCCCTAACAACAGCTTTAGCAACGTTGATTTTGTCCTCCAAGTGACGTCATGTGCGAATGCTCTATTGGAGCATTTGCAATCACGAGACCCCATACCTTAAAACCGCCTTAGCAACAGATAAACAACGGCCTTAACAACAGTTAAAAGCCCTACAGAAGATACACAGTTAAAAGAAAATAATCGGTTGTGACGTCACCTGAAAACACTCTATAGAGGGTCTTGATTTTATTATATATTATTTTTAATTTTTCTCTAATAGAGTAGATCTGCTTCACTCACTGTTTTAAATGAGATGAAAACCTCAAAACTAATTATTTTAATGGGAAAAATCATATAGGTAAATGTCTATTAAAAACTATTTTCAGTTATGAAAACACCAAAATAAATTAAAATAATTGTTTTAACATT
This sequence comes from Tetragnatha montana, assembly GCA_963680715.1. Lineage (NCBI taxonomy): Eukaryota > Metazoa > Arthropoda > Arachnida > Araneae > Tetragnathidae > Tetragnatha > Tetragnatha montana. Next base: position 15,212,863 of record OY796685.1, read on the forward strand.
ATTTACCTTTATTTAAGATTTTTCCTTAAAATTAAAATATATGTTACGGGCAATGTGATAAATTCATTGAATTTATGAATGAAATTTATTACTTTGCCCGCCTCCACTTCGGGCATTATTAATTAATACCCGATTAATAACTTTGCCCATAACATATGTTCTATATGGAAAAGTGAAAATTTCATAAATACAAGGAACACTGGGATAGGAAAGATTACCGAGAACATCAAGATTTTTTCCTTAAAATTAAAATATATTTATGGAAAAGTGAAAATTCCATAAATACAAGGAACGCTGGGATAGGAAAGATTACCGGGAACACCGGGACAGGAAATATATCGGAAACACCGGGATAGATAAAATATCTTAAAAACCTGTGTAGGAAAAATTACCGGGAACACCGGAATAGGAAAGATATTGAATACATCACAGGGATAGGTAAAATATCGTAAAAATCGTGAAAGGAAAAATTACCGGGAGCACCGGAATATGAAAAAGGCGCCTGGGATACCGGGAGGAATGTGGTAATTCCTGATATACAAAATTAGAAATGTATTTTGAGAAAAATGTTTCGAAATTTTTTTATATACTCCACAGGTGCAAGGCTGGAAAAAGTGGCACAAGTGGCTACATAATTTTTATGGAATTTCTCTTTTTCATATCATTTTCTTTTCTAAAAATATAATATTAAAGTATGCATCGTGAAAACTAGAATTAAAACTTTACTCGCCGCAACGCATCGGGTTGCTGTTCAGCTAGTCTATACTATTAAAATCCGAGAGTAAACAAACGTATGTCCGTTTGCTTGTCCGTATGTCCCTCTATCTCCTCCAAAACCACTGAACGCAGAAGGGCGCCCGAGGTACCAAAAGACGGCAAATGACCCAGGGACGCCGAGTCGCCCATTTTCATTCCGAAATTCGAAATACTTTTCGAGATATTTGAGTTTTTCTGCTCTTTTACGCTTATTTCTCCATTTCTCTACTAGAGTAGATCTGCTTGACTCACTATTGTAAATAAGATGACAGCCACAAAATTAAATATTTTTAACAGGAAAAACTCGATAATTGTCGATTTAAAAACTCCATCAGCTATGAAAATACCAAAATAAATTCAAATAATCTATTTTCAAACGTTATTTTCCGTTATTTTATGATTTATTCCTTTAAAATAAAATTATTTATGGAATAGACACGGTTCACTAGACTTACAAATTTACTAGGATTTTTATTATGTTTTTAAAATTTCTCTCTACTAGAGTAGATCTGCTTGACTCACTATTGTAAATGAGATGAAAACCTCAAAATTAAATATTTTAATGGGTATAAAATCCTATAAATGTCTATTAAAAACTATTTTCAGTTACGAAAACATCAAAATAAATTAAAATAATTACTGTTTTAACATTATTTTCCTTGATTATAATATTATATATATTATTATATTATTTATGGTTTCAAATTAATTGCTTTATTAAGATGAAAAAAAAACCCCACCGGGATAGGAAAGATTATTGAGAACACAGGAAAAGGTAAAATATCGTAAACTGTGATAGGAAAAATTACCAGGAATACTGGAATACGAAAAAGGAGCCTGGAATACCGAAATGATTGTGGTAATTGCTGATATACAAAATTAGAAATGTATTTTGAGAAACCTTTTTTAAAAAACATATATATATACTCCAACCGTGCAAGGCTGAAAATGTGGGACAAGTGGCTACATCAGGTAAAACTGAGTTAAAACATATATTTAATTACATTAGAAAGATAGAATGTTATGTAAGAAAATTATTGAATTTTTCTTTTTCACATAGTTTTCTTCTCTAAAAATATAGTATTAAAGTATACATCGTGAAACTACAGAATTAAAACTACACTCGGCGCAACGCATCGGGTTGCTGTTCAGCTAGTCTATACTATTAAAATCCGAGAGTAAACAAACGTATGTCCCTCTATCTCCTCCGAAACCACTGAACGCAGAAGGGCGCCCGAGGTACCAAAAGACGGCAAATGACCCAGGGACGCCGAGTTGCCCATTTCCATTCCGAAATTCGAAATACTTTTCAAGATATTTGCGTTTTTCTGCTCTTTTCACATAATTCAGACAGTGCTGAGGTTCAGTTGCTGCGTTTTCTTCCTCCTGTTTTTTGATTTTATCCAATCCAATCGATAATATAAAAAAATAAAACTCTTTCGAAACTAATCAACCCAGAAGGGTGCCTGAGGTACCAAAATACGGCAAAAAAATTCGGGAACCCCGTATTGACCATTTAAATTCTAAAATTATAATTATTTTCCCAAGATATTAGCATTTTTGTGCTTCTAATTCCATAACACTAGACCGTTTTCATTGATTTTAAAAACAACGGGAAATCCTTTCAGTTTATGATTGCCAAAAAAATTACAAAAAAAAGTTTTTTTAAAAATCAAATATTAACTAGGTATTAAACTACACTGGAGTAATAAATGTTTTGAATTTTTAACTTTAATATCACTAGAGCCATTAGTTTCAAAGTATCCACGGGATTTAAAAGTTTTTCATAAGTTGATATTCTCATACGTTTTAAGGGTTTGATATAGAACATACAGCAACGATTATTAGAATGATAAAATAATAAATTGCATAATAAATTTTAAATAGAGCAACTGCAAAAAAAAATGATAATGCGTTATAATAGTAGTGATTTGATATAGAACATACAGCTCACAGCAAAGGATAATTTTAATTAATTAACGATGAATTTTGAATGGAGCAACGGCAAAAAAAAAAAAAACAGTGATAATGCGATTTACACGGGTGTGTCTCGTTTTCTCGAAATCCATATTCCCGAAGCCCACATTCCCGAACGCCACAAGACCGAACGGGACACTTTCCCGACAGGACTTTTTACCGAACGGGACACTTTCCCGACAGGACTTTTTACCGAACGGGACACTTTCCCGACAGGACATTTTACCGAACGGGACACTTTCCCGACAGGACATTTTACCGAACGGGACACTTTCCCGACAGGACTTTTTACCGAACGGGACACTTTCCCGACAGGACTTTTTACCGAACGGGACACTTTACCGAATGGGACACTTTACCGAACGGGACACTTTACCAAATGGGACATTTTACCGAACCGGACACTTTACCGAACGGTACTTTTTACCGACAACTCACTTTGGTCACTTATTTTTAAATATGGACTCTCGATTTAAGTTTCATCTTGCCCGACCTGGTCAGTTTCACTGGTCAAGATTCCTTTATGTCTAAAATTCATTACAAAACAAATGTTTGAGTTGCTAATTGATATTTCGTAATCTTTTGTAGTGTTGACATGTGTCTTTTGTTCCTGGTGACCATCGGTCAGTCCGGTTCACATAATGTAACTTCTTTGCTTTAGCACTGAAGTATGTCTTGTGGGGGCTCAAATCAAACGTTTTCGGACGTGAAATATTTTTGTGTTGTCCACTGGTCAAGATCTCTTAACCAGTGGTCAATCCCTTTTATTTTCGCTAAATGCTACTTTTTTTATCTTATCTTTCTGTCTCGTGGTTGTTTTGGGGGTCCCTGATCTTTGGAATCCCCATTTGACCACTGGTCAAGATGACTTAAATTCAATACAAAACAAATGTTGGAATTGCGAATTGATATTTTGTAATCTTTACAGTTTTGGACTGTGTCTTAGGTTGAAGCTGACCATTGGTCAGTCCGATGCACTTAATGGAACTTCTTTGCTTTAGCACTGAAGTTGGTCATGTGGGGGCTCAAACCAAACGTCTTGGGAAGTGTGACGTTTTTGTATTGTCCACTATCAAGATTGAAGAGTCTCGTTTGACCGAAACTCATCATTCCCGAACGCCATTGAATGTAAAAGGTAGTTTGCCCGAACGCGACTTTTGATCAAACGGTAGGTTTGGTCCTGACAACTCATTATGGACTCCATTTTTTTATGTTGGCATTCTTTTTAAGTTTATGTGGCTTGAAACTCGTTTTACAATAAATGTTGAAGTTGCTAGTTGATATTTTAAATTTTCTGTAGTTATAACATGTCTCTTTGGTTGACCATTGGTCAATCCGATTAATTTTTATACTTAAACGTTTTTTTTACTGAAGTTCGAGTAGGTCATGAGGGCAGGGCCAGACTTACAAGTTTTTAGAAAACTTTATAAGCTTACTTGATTTTAAATTCAGATGTTAATAAATTTATTTTACACTCACTTTTTCTTAGCTTCTAAGCATATATGGGGACTCTCTTCAAATTGAGGCCCAAGGGAAGAGCCCTGAACCCCCTCCCGGAAATCGGGATATGGAGGCTCATCATACCATACCCAACGCCCTGAAATAAGCAACATTATAATCTTAAACAGTGTTGAATCAGGTTCTCGATATTTCAGCTTTTTGACCTTCTCTTTCTATCTCGTTGATTTGAGAGTGACTTCTAGGCAGTTTCTTTTAACCACTGCCAACTTTATTTTATTTCTGGCTCAACAGCTCTGTTTTACCCCGTATCTTAGCCTGAATTCACTAAAAAATATAATCGTCTTATTTAATTTAAAACTTAGTCTTCATAAATTTTATAAAAATTATCTCTTCTTAAATAATATAATTAGTATTATTAACTTATATATCTCTAAGAGAAATCGTATGTTTACTTTATGAATTAAAAGCAAGCCGCTTTAATTCATATCATTCTGTTTAGATTTTATTTAAATTCGTTTTCATTATAAGAATAATAGATGCAAAGTTAAGACTTTAAAGAGAAGATTTTATTTAGTTCATTGAGGCTTCAGTTAGGTGGATATCGTTCATCAACGTTGAAGTGGTAAGTGGACAATGTGCGTTTCCCCCTTTTTTATGTTTTAAACTTAATTATTTATTTTAATTATTAATTTTAATGTTATTAATTTTAATATATTTTCTTGCTTTTTTGTTTTAACTTAGTGAAAAGTTAGCTGAACATTGCTTGAATTTTATCTCACTTCTAGAAAAGGTTAAGAGGTCATAGGAGGCAATTGTGAACATGGCTGGAGAAAAGAGTTGAGGCCCAAGTTCAGACCGAAAACATCTCGATTTCACAGGGAAGATATCGTGTGTTTTATCACTTAATTTTGATATCTATATCAATAATTTTTTATTTAGTAAAACACGATTTCGTAAAAACTGGCACTTTTTAATCTTTGTACAGCTTAAATTTAGTTTTAAAAATTTTCGTTGCTGGAATGGTGGATTGCGGAGTTATGTCATTAAAATTATCCGATATTTCGACTTTGGTCAAATAAAATTATCGCTATCTTCCCTGGCCCGTGATCCGAAGGGAAATAAATACGTATCCCCTAGCCTACTAGCGGACTATCGTCGCAGATGAAATGGTGGCAGAGATCCAAAGACAACTCTTTTCCTCTCCCACTGGGATGTCGAGAAGCGGTCAGAGAGTGACCATCAGTTCAGTTGTCTTACTTATATCCTCACTGTACATCAAGTCTTCTGCTATCTCAAGGTGATACTGAAATGGTAACAGGTAAATGGTAATGGTAAATACAGGTACTATAAGATTGGTTATAGGTATGTAAACTTCTGCTTATATAAGATAAACTTTAAAACATTAATTTACCACTCCACCCGGGCAAGGCCGGGTATATCTGCTAGTTTAAAATAAAGCAGTGAGCAGTGAACTCTCTTGCTTCCTAGTTTGTTAAGAATTTAATTACAATTAAAATATTTGTAAATTGCAAATAACATTAAAGTTTAATTTTAATTAAATATATAGGATAATTCTATAATAAAATATGATCCATTGTAACTATTTTTATTAAAATTTATGCTTATTTTTGTGTATCAAAAAATAAAAAATACGATATCAATGGTCTGACCAATGGTCAGCTTCAACCTAAGACACAGTCCAAAACTGTAAAGATTACAAAATATCAATTCGCAACTCCAACATTTGTTTTGTATTGAATTTAAGTCATCTTGACCAGTGGTCAAATGGGGATTCCAAAGATCAGGGACCCCCAAAACAAACATGAGACAGAAAGATAAGATCAGAAAAGTAGCATTTAGCGGAAAAAAAGGGATTGACCACTGGTTAAGAGATCTTGACCAGTGGACAACACAACAATATTTCACGTCCGAAGACGTTTGGTTTGAGCCCCCACAAGACATACTTCAGTGCTAAAGCAAAGAAGTTACATTATGTGAACCGGACTGACCAATGGTCACCAGGAACAAAAGACCAATGTCAACACTACAAAAGATTACGAAATATCAATTAGCAACTCAAACATTTGTTTTGTAATGAATTTTAGACATAAAGGAATCTTGACCAGTGAAACTGACCAGGTCGGGCAAGATGAAACTTAAATCGAGAGTCCATATTTAAAAATTAGTGACCAAAGTGAGTTGTCGGTAAAAAGGCCCGTTTGGGAAAGTGTCCGGTTCGGTGAAATGTCCTGTCGGTAAAGTGTCCCGTTCGGTAAAATGTCCCATTCGGTAAAGTGTCCCATTCGGTAAAGTGTCCGGTTCGGTAAAAAGTCCTGTCGGGAAAGTGTCCCGTTCGGTAAAAAGTCCTGTCGGTAAAGTGTCCCGTTCGGTAAAAAGTCCTGTCGGGAAAGTGTCCCGTTCGGTAAAAAGTCCTGTCGGGAAAGTGTCCCGTTCGGTAAAAAGTCCTGTCGGGAAAGTGTCCCGTTCGGTCTTGTGGCGTTCGGGATTGTGGGCTTCGGGAATATGGATTTCGGGAATACGGGCGCGACCCGATTTACACTGTATGCAAACACAATACCCCGTAGGGGTCCCGGGGGGCTTACGTCCACGTGGGAAACGCTGTATAACCAGCGGCCAAGTGGTTACAGCAGATAAAACTGAGTTAAAACATATATTTAATTATGTTGTAAAGATAGAATGTTATGTAAAAAAATTATTGAATTTTTCTTTTTCATATATTTTTCTTCTCCAAAAATATATTTTTTTTAATCCAATGGGCGGGTACTGGAATTATCCTTGACCACTGAATTGCCCTAAGAACTACCTACTCAGCGTTACCCAGCGGGCACCTGTGGACCGGAGCCACGAAGGTGAGGTACTGCTACCCGGGCCACACATACCATTCGCTTGCACAACCCCTTTTTACTGGGGGACGGCCACTTTCATTCATCACACAAAGACAAAATGACATCCATGCCAAACGGGGATTCAAACCCCAGACGTACGGCTTCGCAGTCAGATACTTTAACCACTAAGCCAGTACGTCGAAAGGTATTTTATATTAAAAATATAATATTAAAGTATGCATCGTGGAAACTGTAGAATTAAAACTACTCGGCGCAACGCATCGGGTTGCTGTTCAGCTAGTGTATATTAAGAAACGATCAACAAAACTATAGTGTTGTTCTTGTGTCTTATCCTCCTTAATGTCTGACGAAGCCTATAGACAACTATAATTATTCTATGAATCAAACTAAACTTTTACTTAACTTTTAACAAAAACTTAAACTTTTAACTAAAATTTTCAATTAGAAAAGAAAAAAAAAAGAATGAAATTAATAAAGTGCAGTTTGACTACATTTTGAAACACTGAAACCTAGGATAATTTATTTGACGAATATTCGACAGTCTCCGTGTAATTTAACGGGTGTAAATATTTATTTCTTTATTGCTTTATTTTCGAAAAGTTTTTTCTTGTGAAAGATTGGGCGAATATCTGCTTCGTCCTAACTTTTGAATTATTTCAATCAATACTTTTTGTATGTAGCTGCCTACGAAAGGTAAAAACATATTGCATGTGTATACAGTGTTGATAAAAAAATAACTAATCTAAATAAAAATCCAGCACTTTTAAAAGAAATGAATGATAATTTTATTTGTTACATTAAAAGGAATACTACCAGAATTAAAGTGTTTCAACAACAGTTGTGAAATAATTAAATTCTGAATATATACGCCCTTCTTAATAAACCTGAACTAGTATATGAAATTAAACTAAATCCCTTCATTTCGATTACATCTCGATTGTAATCGGTAGTACCCAACACTAACTGGAACCGTCACGAATACTAAATTTAGTAAACTGAGGGTGAAAACTCGCAAATGGTATGTTGCAAACATCGATTTCTCATAAAAGAGGTGATGATCTAAAAACATTCGGATACCTACGGATTTAAGTTTAATATATTTTTGGAAAGTTGCATTACATTATATCGGATAGAAAGGAAATCTAAAGGTAGATGAAAAAAAGGTAAACTTTAAGATATTAGTCCCTCCCAAAGTTATGGAAGTAAAATATTCTTTATATAACTTTAAATTTTCCAAAATAACTCATATCAAGAGAGAAAGATGTGCAACCTCATAATTCCAAATTCTCGATTCTTTACTAAAAAACCACCGCCATCACTCAAGACCATCTGGTCTGGCTACTGTTATGTGTGAAATGTGGGGTACCAGTATCACGAAGCACAATCACCCCATAAAGATTCGAAGTACCACCACCACCCCTCTATAAATCAATCTCCTTTCTTCTACTCGACCCCCAGTGGGCATCGAACCAAAAAAGAAGGAATAAAAAACAACTCCTGTCGTCTATGGACATAACAATTGACACCAACTCCGACTGCTGCATTGAAAACATTCCAACGAGCTACTGAACTGGGGATCAATGTCTGGGGCCGTACCAGCATGTGGGTGGTACTGTTGGGGGGATGTAGGTGGGGGATCGTCTGACATTCGGATTTACCTGCGCTATAAATGATTGAGGGGGTGTCTATGTGGGGGTTTAGGTTGTAGAGGGGAATGTTTTGATGTTGCATCTGACTTGAAGTATACCCTGAATGTTGATCACTGAAGCGGATGTTGCTGGCTTGTTAGCGATTATTATGTTTTGGGGATATTCTTCAAAGAAAATTGTTGGTGATCATTGTAGGTGAAAGATTCCTAATGATATTTTTTTTCAAACAGCATTATGAATAGGCAAATAAAAACATACAGTGTAGTATTAAAATATGGTTTTTAATTTTGTAGTATATTTTTTGAAACGAGAACAATGTAACGAATTTGTTTTGCGAGTAAATGTATCATATTTTTTATCAGAAATAGTTTAACTTCCTCAAAAATCTTAACCTTAAAATATTCGGTGAAGAAAAAATATTAATGTAGTGTTATGGTGTATATCGAATTTGTAATTTTCTAGCTCAAATATCAAAATTTTGACTAACATTCCAAAAATTCAGAGAAAAAAAAGTCGACAGCTGTCAAAAAATATTCCAATGTCCGCAATAACTTTACTTACTTATTCAAATGAAATTTGAGGAATCATAAAATCATAAGCATAAAGAATTTTAATATCAATCTCAGCCAGTTTGACACAAGTAATTTTAAACAAAAAATATATGTATATGGAGGTGATCCAAAGGTTGTCTTAATTAAGAAAATAAATGATTTAATTTCTTTATAAAATATCACTGTTATTTTACAACATAGTTCACAAATTTAAAAGCAATAGTAGCTATGCAAGACCACTTTTAGTAGGTACACATATGAGGTGACTTATGACTCACCTTCACAAATATCTTTAAAAAAATGTTTAGAATCTTATATCCCGTATTAGTACGCCCACGATAAAACCGAGCTATTTTCTTATGAATTTTACACAGTGATAGGTATTAAATTATTTACTGTATCTACCATACATATATGAAAACAGAATCCTATTTTAATACTTTAAAAGTGTACTGAAGACCCATCGTCTAAAGTTTTATTATATATAAAAGAATAAAGTTTTTGTCAAAAGTTTTTAGCTGTAGGGGTTTAGCTTCGTGTTTACTTTACACAAATATTTTCGTACTGCGTATTTCAATCCGCCCTAATGATATTTCGAAATTTAAATTTCTAGGTAGCAAATATGGTGTACTGGTGAACCTACTCATTATGATTCGTCATCCCAGACGCATATATTACAAGAACACCCTTCGGTGTTTAATTAAATTTACACAGTACACACTCGCACAAAGCTGTGAAGTCTACGGACACACAATGCTGCATTCGTAGTTAGACTACCTATGATAACACACGTTATCCATTGAACTGAACTGGTATAAGCCTTACAAATCCATCTTTATTGATTAGACTAACTAGTTGTATGTGTGTTTTCTAAAAATATATTGTGTTCTGGCTCAATCAGTATTTATGTTACATTTTTCTTCTTTCGCATACAATAGGAACTAAATTCATAGATACAAATGGATTTTTTGTTAAAGTTATGTTACTTTAATTTTGTATGGTTGTATGTATTATGTAACGTTAAAACGCACTAATTCAAAGTATTTTGAAAACTAATGTGTTCAAATATATAGGAAAAACGTTATTTGTTGCTTTGAAACACACATTTTTGCAAAAAAAATAAGTTTTTGTGTAATTTAATTTTTCAGGTGAATTTTACGGTATCAAAATTTTGGGTAAATTATTTTAAATAGCTTACGATTGACCAAATCATATTTTTCAAAACATTTCTTCAAACTTCAGCTATTCTCATAGATGATTGAAGCAAATTGGAAAGCAAATGTTGCCAGTTTTTTCTGTATGTTATATTTCACATGTTTTAACCATAGCAATACGTTTTAGCATAGAAACAAGCAATTCATTCAAATGATTTGAAAATTAAGAAAATATATACAATGATCTTCTGAAAATTAGCGTGTCATAAAATTTTAAATTTGGCAGCATTAATTATTCTTCTCCTACCTCAATTTCAAACCTAATACCATTTTTAATAAACAATTAAATGAAAACCTTTACTACGTACCTAAACTCGACGCTAACTTTGAAAAAGTACAAAAACATAATCCAGGCATAAAAGTGAAAATATTACGACAAAAGTGAACACTACTAAAAAATTTCCCTCTGTCCCACAACACATATAACTCCAAATGACAACTGACCATCCAAAAAAAAAAACTTCTGGTCATCTGCCAGAACCATCAAAGACATATAACACACTTTTTTCAATCCAAGCATTTATCATCGGCAAAACGACCAGGATTTATTGGACCCAACGGAAGCCATATACGTCTTCATCCCTTACCCACATCTCGGTAAAAGACAATGATCTTACCCTATTCACCCAGTAACCTCTACAGCCCTGAAGCTTATCCATCAGTACCCCCGTTTAGGCATTAACCCTATTCTAGTTAGGTCAATTAATCCTGCACAGTCGCTCCATTAGGGGCCTTTCTTTTTGACTCCCGTTTTCTTTGGGGAAAAAAAGGAGTGGGACTCATTAACTATTGATGTCCTCCAACAGAGTAGTTATCGTTTGAGGGTATGTCAATTGGTTACCTTCCCTGGAGGGACCCTTTGTCATATTTCTGAGGTCGTATATGTTGGTTTGACATGGGTATGTCGGGAGCGATATGAAATGAAAGGTACGGTGATCCTATTTGTGGCTTTTATGTCTCTGAATGTACGGGGTATGTAATTATTAAATTTCCAACTTAGAAGATTCTTGATTAAAATCAGCTACTGAATAATACAAATGAAGGAAATTTACTCTTTTTTAACAATAAAGTAAAATAAGATTTTCGTTGATTAAATAAAATTGTAACTGCGTATACATATGTTTATATTCATATACAAGGTAATTTCCCGTATATGGGACAAGTACTTGACAAGGCATCAAAACTTGAGAATGAAATTTTCAATTTGAAGTCATTTTAATGAAACAAAAAGAACAAAAACTGATGCCTTCCCATTCTTTGATTTTACAGGATAATACACCAATTCGATTCAGCTAAATACTCTAAATAATGACACAATTAACCCGACTGATTTTTAGTAATTTTATTTTACTGATTACGTATTTATTTTCTTGTTCTATTAATTAGCAGCAAGCAAATGTCTCTTTATCCGAAACAAAAATCATAATTTTTAGTTATCACGACGATTAATTCTATGATTTTTTAGAATTAATCTATTATTTGCAATCCTTTAAGACTTATCATATATTTCTTTATCTCTTATAATATCATCTTTTTCACTAGCAAATGTGTTTTGATTTCCATCAATACAATTGTCTAGAAATATTTATAATATATTAGCTCTGAGACAGCTCTACAGTGCTCTTAAGTATTGTAATTTTATAATAAACTCTCAAAAGTTAAAAGTACTATCACAGTTCATCTCTTCTATAAGTCAAGTGGTCTACCTTTTCCAATTTTAAGTGCGTGTTATCTCGACAGTCGCAGAAGTAGCAGACAAACTGTTTGAGCAGGAAATATCAACTAAATATTTAGATAAAGTTAGAAAACTAGAATATTATCTAAAACAAACGTTTGTATTATGCAAAAACATTTTTCTCAAATTTTACTTAACGTAATTAACAATGATATTATTTATGTAAAAAAAATATCTCAATAGTTGTTTTATGCCTAATATACCCTGAAAAGTGTATGTTTTTGTTTAAAATTGGAAGATGATACCTGGATTCCTGATGATCAGGAATAACCTGATGGAAGATGATACAACTGGTCTGTCTCTCCCAAAAGAACCCTGAGGAATAACTATATGAATTTAAAATGAGTAACGCATAACTATCAATTACTGGGTATGCCAATTAACATTATTATTTTACCACAAAATATTATGTCTTACGACTATAAACTATTATTTTAGACTTTTTAATCGTAATTTCAAATTCAAATTTATACTCGTTTATTCATATAGTCGAAACTATGGATTTAATTCTGAATTTTAAAAGGGTAAAAAGGCAAGGTTGAAAACAATGTAATCGAATTAAAATACCTAAAGTTTACCTAACACTTCATTCGTGCATAATACATACTCAAACCTATAGAAATATTTTAAATATAATTTCTAAATTTTATTTGCTTTAATTTACCAATGAAAATGAACATATTCAGTCTTTTGTATCTATGTACTTATGTGTTAATTTGTTTTGTAATATTTTAAAACTTATATTCTTCCTGTGCATTGAAAAAATGGCAATACGTTGTCATACTTTTTTGGAAAGAAAATGATATACCTTTTTGTACTTAAGACACAAACGCTTGATATTATATATTATTCATTGACACGTGTCTGAAGAAGAAAGATAGAAAAAAGTAGCCTATATATATAATAGCAGGAAGACTTCAAAAGCGTTCCAATAATCAACATTCAACACTGACGTCGTTTTTGTTTGCCCTGATAAAAAATTCCTCCTACCCCGACTAAAACCCGACAATTATCACCATCGAAACTATCAACACATCAACCAGAGGGCTCTGGCAACCTACCTACCATATAAATTCGGTATCTCGCTCGAAAACAGCGATTTTCCAACCCAAACAATCTCAACATAATACAGGGTTATAGGTAATAACACGGGAGGACTTTCAAAGGCGGATAAAGATACAGTTTTAGAACACTAGCTTTTTGTAGAGGCGACTTTATGATGTTTTTTCTTTTGTTTCCTAGCCTGCAGTTTTCTTCGAGGGTTGAAGTGTTCTTAGGGTGGAACGTTATATCTTTTTTTCACCCCAACGCGGCCCAAGGGAGGTGTAACAGGGAAGATGGGGGAACATCTTTGGTTCAATATTGTATGTATATTTATCAAAAGCGGTCGTAAAAATTTAGGGCTTGGAACAGATTTGCCCTTCTCGCTTTATGGATCCTTCGGAAATTCTTGGCAATTATGAGGACGGTTTTCTCTTTATTGAGTGCCACGTGCGTTTTTTGAACAGTTAATGATATAAAATTTGTTTCGGTGCTGTGTACTGAATTCTTTCATTTTTGTATTTTTGGGAGAGGTGAACACAACGACTTCTGTCTTTGTCGTCGTAATACTTTTGAAGTACTTATGAGAAATCGATAAATTAATCGGTTATAGTACTTATAGAAAGTCCCGTAAATACCTATGAGGGAGTATACAAAATTAAATGTTCACTAGTAAAATTAATGAAATTTTAATAAATACATGATATTCAACTAAAATAATAAATCTTGCTTTTCTCGAATTATAATTAGTATTAATTGTAAGTTTTGTTTATTGAATAATTATATTTCATCTTTTCCATTGTATAATATGGTAATTCATTTTACATACTTCATTTTTATATTGATTTATGCAAATTAATATGAAATTTTTGAAGACTTGATTTTTAATTTTCTACAATGCCTAGAATAAACTATAGTATTTCGTTGAAATTATCACTCTGATTAAATTTTAAAAATTAATGTAATAAATAACAAGATTTTCCTTTATTAGAACCTATTAATTTATTTCAAGTTTTTAACAAAGCCATTCCATCTCAATATATGTTTGAGATTCTGTTGATATACACCCCATTGAAAGACATGCCGTAAGTTGACCATAAGTTTCTAGAAAAATCCCCATAGATAATCACCCAATTCAAATTTCAAAATCGATGCACTTAATAATTTTTTTGTGGTGCCCTTAACAAATGTACTAAATAAAACTAAAAAATTTTTAATGTTTAATTCATCACTAAAAATTTAAGCTGGTATTTTACTAGATGCAGAAATGTTGTTAAAATGATAAAGGTAAATTTGTCATTTTATCTGTAGAGTAAAATTATTTTTGTATTCATAAAGGTTTAGTTTAAACTTCATTTGCTACCCATAAAATACATTAGTTTTAGGTAACATACTAAAGCAGTACCACTGTAGACATATGAATTTCGTCAAATAATAAAATTTGGGATATTCACGCATACAAATTCATTGTGAAATAATATCTTAGAAACGATATAAACTTACACTGGATATTCGCTTATGAATTATGCATTTGTAAAATAAAATTTCACGCAGACGAAATGGTTACAAGTATGAAGGATTTATCTTGAACAGAGAGTCTAAATGAAATCCCACTCCTCAGATCTAAACTGTAATCGATCCAAAATAAAATAAGGTATATTTTTCAGTCCTAAGAAAGACTATTAAAGAAGATACATTTTGAAAGAATCCACATTTGTAGTACTATTTTGTACTTCAGGTTTTCAAACCTTTTTTTACTTTCTGTTCTACTGTAGATGAATCAATATGAAGAGGTCTATGGTGACTAAAGTTTTGCTCAGTGATGGTAAAAAATGTTTTAAGTCTACGTGATTTATCTTTCTAAAAAAAGATCGGCCTCTAGCGTAGGTAGTAAAACAAATGTTTATGTGTCTACGAAATTTTTTACTTGCTGAAAAATTATATCTCCTGTTACGTCTGAAACTAGAAAAGTACCGAAAGTTAATGTTCTAAAATTTCAAACGGAATAAGGTATGATATAAAATATTTGTATATTTGTAAAGGAATATGTTGGTTAATACATTATTTTAACTTAATTTAACCCATAATATGTGAATAAATAATTATATATTTGGGAGTTAATTCTTGTGGCTTATTAAATAATTCCTTTTTTTTCTCAATTTGCCATTAAAATTTATTTTTATCGCTCCTTCATTTCCGTTTTCTATAGTGTGTGTGGAATACACATGTGTACAAAATTGTACGCTTTCTTAACTATAAATTCTTATGTTATGTAATTTAAAAGAGATTTATTTTTCTATTATTTTTGTGATCAACTGGCTAAATGGTATTAACCACCATAGACTTATCTTATATTAGGTAACAGTATGCAGTTTGCAGTATAGTAGTATCTGTCGCAACTCCAGGGTAACTTTAGGGATACTTCAAATCATTTAGTGGATTCTTAAAAGTAGCCTAAAAAAGTTACGTTGGCATGATCCTAATCTTTCAATACACCTTCTAACTCACGAATCTAACTCAAACCACCCCTACCAGAATTTAAGCCCATCCAATGTTCGCTCCACCCTTTAACGTACCCCACTTACCCTCTTCAAACCATTATCCCTCTTCCAACCCAGCGAGCCCCTAAAGTAACAGCGTTATATGGACTCGAACCCCCCTACCTCTCGGAAATTAATTAATGGCGAGGGGTAAGCCGCAATTAACTATCACCTTACAATCATCACTCAGGGCAGCGGTGATTATGGGGTGAGGAGAATGCTTGCTATTCCGGCGGAGTGTGGCCAGTTACGGAGAAAATTGGGTTTCGAGAGCCGTCCGCAACCCAACCTGTTGTTTGCGTGTCGCCGCTCGCTTAATCTCTTCAAGAAGCTGGGGCTGATCTCGCTCGCCTTCTTGGTCATTGATTGTTGGGTTTTGATGAAGAGGTGTTGATTTTTGGATGGGGTCGTTTTAGGATTGACTGTACGGCAAAGCGATATCGAGTCTAAGGTCCTTGTACAGGTGAATGTTGATCTGGTATTTTCATCGCAGGATTAGCTTGTTGGGTGCTGATAGTTATGTAGGGGTAGGTAAGGCAACTTGGGACACTTTTCATTTAATTATTTTTCTATTTTTTTGCGCAATATATTTTTAAACACAACTCAGTTATTAATAAGTATAACCATTTGCGCATAAAATAATTTTTTCCCCCGACGAATTATCTCTTTTATGAAATTTCAAATTATAATTTTAAAAATACCCTACTACAGCATCCCAAGGTGCTCTACTAGAGGGTCACCTTGTTCTCTAACCCGGGAGGACGCGCGCTACTTTCTATTACACGGGAACGCGCGCGGGGTCTATCAGACCCCGCAAACCGTTTTCCGTTATAATCGTTCAGTTTATGCAAAAATTTTATCACGGAAAGTTTAAACATATAATTTAATGATTCAAAGTGCATAATAACTCATTTTTAAGTTGACTGATTTTTATTGAGATATAATATTAGACTATTTCACATTTCATACCGAATCCCTATGATATTACATATTTTTCATAAGAAATGTGAAAAAATTGTGTAACAATTTAATTTAGTGGTGTTTACCTTAAATTTCCCTTTTAGAGCAAGAAAAAATATAGATACTAGGTACTTTTGGACATCTCTTTGGTTATAACTCGCGCTAATCCTCACAGTTTTGGAAGCATTTCAATAAAAACAACAACTTAACTCGGAAAATAACATACCTACTTTATTTAAACTTCATGAGGTGATAGGTTGAAACCTTTTAGGCAGCTACACGGAGTTTCATACATTTTCATTAAAAATTAGAGTTTTTATGAAGGTTTATTTAAGCGTCGGGGTCTATTAGACCCCACGCGCGTCCCCGCGGGCTAATAATACTCTTGAATCAATCGTCCCGGCCGATATTATATACAGTGGATGAATTTGATAAACATTTTATGAGAAGAGCATTATCTTTTCAAACATATTTTATAACTCTTACCTATTATGCATAATGATTACTTAACAGTAAAGAGTTTTGCTTAGGTTAGATAATATGTTGTGCTTGATAGTGCAAATTTTAATAAAATACAGCATTACTACAGAGAAAGTTCTCACTGTTTACTCACTACCTGTTACTATACTTTTAAGATTGATTTTATAATGGTAGTTACAGTATTATTTATATTGTATAGTTCCTGTAGTCATTTTGACAGGTTATTTTTTAATTTTATTTTTCAAAATATTATCTTTATTTTATTTTGGTTTAAGGCGCTTAATATATGAAAAATTCATGTGAAATTAATAACTCAGTTTTCACACATAAATAAATTTTCAAATAATCACTCATGAATCAATTAGAGGAAATTTTTAAAAAATCAAGATTTCTGCGAAAAAATATAATTTATGTCGTACTCGTATAAAACTATCCAAAATACATGAAATTATTTAAATTATAAGAGTCTCACGCATATTTTTATCTAAGTTTTATGTTTCCTGTATTAAGAGCTTATTAAAAGAGGATGAAAGATACCAGTGAGCTCAGAACATTAATGATATTGCCTCTATTTTTGTAGATACATTACGTACTCTATATCTGAATTTTTAGATAATTCCTTTTAATACTACTGAATATTTATGTTCATAGTTTAAATATTTAAAACTTAATGTAGGTACCACAATTAAAAATATATGAATTTTATTATTTTATTGCAAAAATATTTGCACAGTAATATTTTTTACTTTTACAATTTGAGAATACCTGTTTCAAGTAAGTTTGTTTCTCTAAATGGAATGAAAAAGGCTTTCTTCTTTGTGTATATTTATTTCAAACTAATGTTAGAAATATTCTACTATTAATTTTATAGACAACGGTGATAAATGATTTTGGTATTGTAAATTTTGTTTGTAGTGGAACAATTATTTATGTGTTATTATTATTATTATTATGTGTGCTCTTTTCGTGTTAGAGTTACATTTTTTAATTGATAATAATTTTTCCTTTGTTTTCAGGTTGTATTCATCCCTACTTGTCAAACAAGTACGTTTTCATCAGAACAATTGAGAGATGATCATTTGAGAAATAGGAATGACTTTGAGAGCGAAGAGGTTTGTACAGTTTTGATACAAATTTTTGTAAGATTATTTAATAACAAAAATTGTCTTTATATAAAATAAGTAAAATTATTTAGATAAAATTGAATTGGAACATAAAGGTAATTTTGAACTTTGAGGTTAATAAACTAAAAAAAAAATCACAACAACAATCAATTCTCGCGCAAATAAAGGTTTAAATTATTTTGAAACTGTTAAAGTTGATTTCATGGGCATAAACTATCTTTGTCCCATAAAACTTATGTACAGTTTTTAGTTTTATGTAGTGCATAAAAATACCAATTATATTACCTTTACTTTTCAAAACTACTTAATTTTTTACTTCGAAGATTAATCAGGACGACATTTTAAGTAACTCGATATGTTTCCTCAAGATCAATGATATGGACGTGATACTGCTGCAACCTCCTAAATATGGATACTCTTGTTAAACATTTGCAAATTTCAAGTTGCTTCCTGATCCATTCAGAGTGGTAAGATGTATCGAAAGTTAGCAGTTAAAAGTAGTTTCTTTAGCACTTACAGAGGGTAGTTAAACTCTATCTAGGTCTTTAGTTACATCTTGCCCTTTATGCATATTCTTAATCTTAACTAGTACTGGCCTACTTTATTCATTTAAAGTACTTCCAGTAGATATAAACGTGTTGAAATTAGTTTTAAGCAAGATGTGTGGTTCAAGATGCATTAAAATATGAATTATTAATCGCTTATGTTATGGTAAACAAAGATATAAATTACTACAGTGTATAGTACATTGCTATTTTATTGTTTGTACCTATTAAAATGTAGATTATGATTCATAAAATGTAAAATAGTTAGTCTTCAAAATGTAGATTTCTAAAATTTAAATTGACCATTAAATACATACTAAATTACTTTAAGTTTTCGTTGTTTTATTTTCTGGGAACAATTTTTCACTTTAACATAAAAATCAAAATAGACTCGACGATTTTACATTTATAAGAAGAGTTCCTAATAGTATTTAGTTTGGCTCATTTCATACGCGTCCTAATCTTCATTAAATAGTTTATACTTAGTGCATTATAAAATCAATGGGGAAAAATGCTTCAGTCAGATCTTCATACGAGAAAACCCTTATGAATCGAGTCGTTATCGGGATTAATTAAATTTAAAAACAAAGGACTATCTTAATTACAATCTAATTAAACTATTGAAAAATTTCTGGTTGTTTTTCACCATTAATATTGGATTAATAATAAAACTCCACAGATCCATCTTATCGGTAGGTATACAAAGAACGTTGCAGAATTTTCCAGATCACGAAGACAAACATACACCGCAAGTTATTTAAATTTTTTATGTGATACCATTGTAACCATATAGTACTAGCAGAAAGTAGAGTGTTTCTCATAATGCTCGAAAAATATTTTTAATCAGATTTAACCTATAGAATCAAATAATCAAAAAATATATCTCAGGATTTATGATTTCCGCAATCTAAAACGTATCTCTAAAAAGTATTTCAAACTTTATGCAACTTTCCCCTTTTCCTTTTCTTTAGGAATAAACACTGCGTAAGCAAATCGAAGCTGAACTTACCCTTGATTTTTAAAGCTGCAAAATCGTTTTAGAAAAAAAAATTATATTTCTCTGTAGCACTAAACATACTACTTAAGAGATCAGTAGAAGCTTGTAAAAAATCTGTTCAAACACACGTCTTCACTTTTGAACGACTCTTAATGACAAGTATCAGTTTTTTAAAACTCTCAACACTACAGACAGCCAAAAACTAAATTAAAATGAAAGGTAGGCGTTAGAAAACTTTTTTTAACCTTCTAAAGCATCGATGTGCTTGTAATGCCAAATAAAGTAAGGCATATATGAAGATCCTCTTATACTAAAAAAAAGGGTCTTTATTTAGAAAGAGAAAATTTTTACGTAGATAGTTTGGGGGATCATATAGTGTATGCTGAAACTGACTTTTGAAAGTAAGGAAGATAAGTTTAAGGTGTTTCATAAATTCCTGAAGAGTTTGACCCATTAATGTCTAGCGTCCGTTTTAAAACTTTTAAAAATACTCCTATTTATACAAAACTCGTTATTTAGATTCAGAAATGGTCTGGTAGTATATCTATGGTCTCATTACATATTTACTGCTAGATCGTCACAAATTAACGGATTGTTTTTTTTTAAATATGAATGAGGTAGAACTGGTTTAAAAAGAACAATTTTTTAAATCTTTGTAATAATTTTTAAGTTCTCCAAATTGTACATTTAAAATTGTCCTACAATCTTTTAGTTGCTTTTTATTGTTCGTATAAAATTTCCATTTGGTCTCATGCCTTTTGAACAGACACTAGACGCAATCCGCACCAGTTTTTCCTTGTAATGTTACTTTAATTATATTCTTCTCCTACACGAAACCCTTTTCTTTTCTTAATTAATGAACGGAATGAAACTACTATTTAATAATTATATTTGATATAAGGCTATGAATTTTCTTTTTTGTTTGTTTTTGTAAAACAATAAGATCATTTTAATAAATATAGTACACAAATTGCTTTTAACTGTAATTATACCCACTACCTCTGCAATTCTTTAAGATCTTTTGAAATGTCCTTGAAGAATAATTACGAAAAAAAAAATCAGTCATAGTATTTTAACCAATGTTGTTTGGCACTCAAGCAACCCTCAAAGCTATTAATGTGTTAATTTTTCTTTTCTTGTAAATAAAATATTTAAAAACTGAATAAATAATTTCAATAATGAACAGTTCGAACCTTACACGTAAATTTAATTTAAAGAATTTGTTATCTATGATCTAATGCAGGTGGGGAAAATACGACTAAATGTCAGAAAAGTTTTACATTAAAACATATTTTTAAAAATGATATTTAAAGTTGAAGCTAACCATTGGAAAGCACATTGAGCCTTGTGTTTTTACGTTATTTTTATCTATTTATGCATATAAATTCTCACAATTTTATTTTAACTTTAAAAATTTCATACAAAGAACAATTCCATTTTGGTTAACTCTTAACTCTTCGTCTACAATGCTAACGGACTTCTTTATGCGTGACAATTACTTGCTTCGTTTCTCGCGAATGATAAAAACCACGAAACTTTCCAATAACAACTCCATTAGCAATTTCCATTGAAACCCACAAAAAACCATCTCATTCCAACCCACATACTACATGCGACTTCATTCCACCCACTCACCCTGAAAGAACCTCACGCCACCCAGGAAAAAATACCACGTTATTACATTCATTCCGCCCGATGTCAACTCATTCATAAAGCAATTTCTCCCCCGCCATAATTCAGTAGATAAAGGATAATCCGCCCCCGCTGTCCGGGGAAAAAATCCGGCAAAGGGTCCGGGGGGACGCCGCGTCAGCAGGGAAAACATTTTGGAACGCGGGGAGGGAAGATACGGATAAATCACGAGGAGTAAGCAGTTTTTATTCGGACTGATGGTGAGGTAAGGGAGGCAGTGTCCTGAACGCCAGACGCCGGAATGTCCAACACGTCACGTGACCTTCCCGGATCGAAGTGCCGGAATTCGGGTTTCTTCGCCGGGTTGGATTCCGGAGAAGTAGTTTTGGGGATTGGGTATTGCGTGGGAATTGAGATGCCGATCGACTGGGGAATTGAGGGGAAAGTGGGAAGATCGTGATGTTGATAAATCTCTTTGAAACTGCGTGAGAGTAACGTTAATAGTTGGCTGATAATAATATTCATATAACTTATACTACTATAAATAGATAAGTATCAAAACTATACTCGACAGCAACGTTTACTGACCATATGACGTCACTAACAAAGTAGTTCCCAGGGCTGTGTTTGAATTTTGAGTGAAATGAAGAACGTCAATTTAAAAATATGATTAGTTTGTTAAACCCATGTATATGTTACGGGCAATGTGATAAATCCGGGCATTATTAATAATGCCCGGGCAATGTGATAAATTCAGTGAAATTTATGAATGAAATTTATCACTTTGCCCGCCTCCACTTCGGATATTATTAATAATGCCCGTAACATATATATAAAATCTTTTTATCATGATTTGCGTACTGAAACTCCTCCTAGCAACCCAACAGGCTTTTTGTTTACGCAGTTTTTCCTTCCGCGTAGTGACGTCATAGGGTCAGAAAACGTTGCTCTTGCTGTCTATAGTATATTAGAGTTATTTTTAAACAGTTTCCGTGTTTTTTGGGGTTTTTTTTTCAAATACGATAAGTAAGTAATTTGTGATTTTTATAGTTGTTTATATTTTTATGTAACTTTCATTTTATAAATTACTTTTATTAAAATATGTTCAGAATGCATTGAGATATTTAAATTGTATAATAACAATGTTACAAAATTACCGGTATACACCATTTAAAAACTTTATACAGGGCAACCGGAAAGTCCGTTTAACATTTTTAAAATTCATAAAAAATAATTGAATTGAAAAAATTATTGCATTTATAATTGTATTCAAATTCTGTCTTTCATTTAAACTGTAACTACAATATTTTTTAGAATTTAGAAAATAAGTATTCTTGAACTTTTGGTATTGTAAAGTACAATAAACGTACTAGTTTAAAAAATATGCAGGTTTTTATTAATGAAATAAACCTTACTATAATTAGATCGTTAGGTTTAAAGAAGGAACACTATGACAAAATGATTTTCGGTACTTTAAATACCACCACTTTGCTGATGGAGCTTGGGTATTCCATAAGTTGCTTTGGAAACAACAAGTACCACCAAGTCTCGCTCTGCTCAGAAGTGGTAAAAAAAATTTCCAATTTCTCTTTGGTAAATAGAAACAATTATTCCCTGTGAAACAGAATTAGCATCTTGAATGGAGCGTTCTATATATTACGATATTTTTATTAGAATAAGTGCAGTTTTCTTATATTACTCTAAAAACCTGTAGCCTGGGCCACGGCTTACTAGATACTATACATGCTAGCCGAGTTTTGAACAATGAAAACCATTTGACAACTTTTCCCGCTTGGATCACCACAAGTCCTACCTATATCACCCACCGCCTTCAACACTGTGGATATGCCTTGCCAGTTTGTCCAGTATTGCCATCTGGATTTTTAATGATTTCCGTACTCGGCTAGCCTGTATAAGTATCTAGTAAGCCGTGCCTGGGCTTAAGCTCTCATTTAACCTGACAAAATTAAAGTAGTTATAATGCATTTTAAAATAATTTTTGCAAAGGACATTCGTTATTTTTAAATAAGTGGGTAATTTATAATGTAAGAATAATGGGATACTTATACAGCTATGTAATTAATTAGTGAGAGTATTTTTTGAATTATAAGTAAATGTGTTGAAGGCATCGTTGGCTAAATACAGGTTATCCAATTTTTCTTCATCTTTAATGGAAAGTACCACTTGGAAAATAGAAAATGGATGACATCAGAAAGAGGGGAAGGAAGAGGGAATCTAAAATAAAAACGTGTCAGAAAACTGTACTCCTCGTTCCCTGAAAAGGGTCCAAGACAGAACATCTATCTCCAACCTTCACATCCTACTACTTTAAAAATGTAGAAAGTTTTCGATCAAAATAAGCAATCGTTTATTCTACGCCATTTTGAGAAACCGTTGGCGACTGTACGGCGCCAACTCCGTGGCAAAATCGCCTATTCTTATGCAAAAACGCCAATAGCTATTTCAGCTTAAACAGAAATTCAGAGGCGATAAGAAGAGGTGCGTTTTTTAATTCTTTGCGTTTTCTTAACTCTGCCTCCAGAACGATTTCAGCTGAAGTAAAGATTTTCTGAGTATTTGACGTTTTTTTTTGTCGTCTCTTAAATGAGTTGCTCGTGTTGTTCAAGTCTGAAATGTTTCTCCTCTGGTGTAAGTTTTAACTGAAGGGAATAAATTAAGTCGGAAGGAAATTTTTATGAGTGTTTTTCAAACTTCCTAAATGTTCAATTTTTTTTCGTACGTGGAATAAAATGCTAAGTTGTGAATTAAGATTTTATTAAGGAAAAGTCGTAAAAGGGAGCAACTGAACTCGTGGGGTTTTATTTACTTGCATTGTATAAATCGGAAATAATAAGTTTCTACTAAGCGTTATTCAGAATTTTTAAGTATATACTATCGGTTATTCTGTGATACTACCAGTTTTATTTTTCTAAATTTGACACTAGTTTCACCACATGAGACAAATTTATTAAATTCGTAAAAACCGCAAAAGATTATTAAGGTATTGGAAAGATATTAATATCGATAGAGTGTTTTCAGGTGACGTCACGACCAGCTATTTTCTTTTAACTGTTAACCTTTTGTAGGGCTTTTAACTGTTGCTAGGTAACTAGGTATCTGTTGCTAAGGCTGTTTTTAGGTATGGGGTCACATGATTGCAAATGCTTCAATAGTAGATTTCCACGGCCAGTCATTTTCTGTAACTGATAACCTTCTGTAGGGCAAAAAACTGTAAGCTTCTGTTGCTAATGTGCTGTGTCTGTTCTTGTCTGTAGTTCTGTTGCTGTTGCTAAGGCCGTTGTTAGGTACGAGTCATGTGATTGAAAATGCTCTATATGGAATGAAAAATAATTTGAACTTGAATGTAGCAGAATAATAAGATTTTATAAAGGAAAATATACTGAAAATATAATTTTAGAGTGTTAGCCTATTATACTCGTAGTATTATAAATTCATTTCAAAGTTTTAATAGAAAAATTTAGCAGATTGCCATTTCATAAGTTAGAATCTTATAACGTGCATATATTTAAAAATGCAGCATGAGATAAGGCTGATTGATGAGACCACAGTTGATAAGAGATGATTAATTATGTTAATTGCATTTTTTCTTTAGAGATAATTTGTGTAATACCACTACCTTTAAATAACTTGTTTTAAACTTGTTTCTTATCTATTACGATAATGTTACTAGCTTATTTTTTTAAAATATAGGAAGATTTAAAATGTCTTGAACTTGAATAAACTTTTGAAAAATTTGAATTAATTTGAATTTGAATTGAAACTTTTTAAATTACTAAAAATACAAATACAAATTTTTAAACATATAAATGCTTGCAACTAAACTGCTGCAGAAAGGCTTTAAAAAATATCCTTTACTCTCTATATTTAATTTTATTTCCTTGAAACCCGTTATTGATGAATATTTTATTATTTTTATGTTTTTGAAATAAAATGTTAAATTTTGCAATAACAAAACAAAATATGTTCTAACATATTGATAATATGTAAAAAATGCTCAATTACGGAAAATTTTAAAAGAAAACTCTTGAATGAACTAATATTTTAATTTCTTTATGTTATCATTATAGATTTTTAATTATTATTTATTCACTTTTAATTTATTAAGTGTAAAATTAGATTATTTCAAACGATCAATCAGTTAGATCTACCTCATTTTTGTGAGTTATTAATCCTATAAATTTACCTAAATCTGATTTAAGTGGGAAAAATAGTATGATGATATTTTTAGATAGTCATAGATTGAAAAGTTGTATCTACATATTTCACAATTGATAGTAGTTTATTTTTAAACTACACACATTTAACTAAAATATTTTTGACAATTTACAGCAAATGTAACTGAGTACCAACATAAAAAGATTACTATCACCAAATGATAAAGGCATTTATATGCTAATTATTACAATTATAAAATGACTTGGAGAAAACATATTAGAAACAAAGATTTTATACGCATGTTAACTAGTTACTACTCTCTAAAATACAAATTTTCATGAGAAAATTAATTTCGCCATGTCACGCAACGTATATTAATCTTTCCTACGCTCGGCGTAGACTACCGAGAGAGTAATCACTATATTACCATGTGTTAAGATTAATCTTAAACGCACGTTGGAAACACGTGAATAAAATTTCTTTTACGACACTTACAATTTCCGCAGTTCAAAAGTTTCGCCGGTAGATAGGAGTAAATGATACATAATAGAGCGTGGGTTTCGTTTCCCATTCGTTGTTTAGGATTATATCCCTTTTTAAAACGTGTTCGATGACTGAAAAAGACCAACATTAATGTTACCTCATAACACTTAAGTAAAATGTACTTGCTTTGCCCGAGAATGTATACTATCCAGGTCTCTGGATCTGGTGCAATAAACTTTCTCGCGGTTACGTTATGCGTAGGATTGCGGTATATATTAGATGGGAGATTGAAACACTGCAGTTATCCTTCTCGCAGTAAAAGCAGGACCGTAAATACGTGTATGAAAGATATGATCAATAAACGGAGAAGCTGTGGAGAGCATAGTGATATATACTGAGAGGAAAATTGTAGTTTTGGTGAAAGATTGTGGTTTAATATTAATAACATGTTTTGTTGTTTGCTTCAAGTTTTTTTCGCTTCATAGGTACTTTTTTAAACAGCGTATATGGGTCTTTTTGTCTGGGTTTAAAACAGAACAGTGAATTTATGAAATCTCAAACTTGTCTGAAACATAGCGATATTAAATGATGCTTTCAACCAAAACGTTTAGTATTCAATTTTGGTTAAGTTTAACGATTTTTTATTAAATTCTTATTTTTCGGAAGTATTTTCCTTTAGAGATCGAATGGTAATATAAAATGGCTGTGTTTATTCTGCAAAGTCACCATATGAAAAGACAAAAAAATTACAGTACATGCTATACCAATACTTAACATAAAAATAATGAAATTACAATGAATACACTATTAGCGAAAGGAAACAAATTTATTGAACAGAAATTGGTTTAAAACTTCAAACATTAAATATTAACCTAGATGGAAGTGTAAAATTATCCCTACAGCCATATTGAAACAATACAGAAACTATTTTAAATTCGGCTATACCATACGGATAATTTGTAAATTGGCCTAATACCGGGTACATAATTTAAAGTTAATTTTTGGAAGAAAAACTTAACTCTCTTACTGTCGGCTTATATTCGGAAAATATACATCAAGTCGGTTATTGATGCACATAGAACAGAACACTACCAATCGAAGTTATTTTTCTCTAAACATATAGAGTAAGATTCAGAATAAAGGGAAGGAACATTAGAAGGTTGGAAGCCAACAGGTACGAGGCAATACGTGATGATAGCTTCTGTATACGTAGTCTATCTGTAAGTTTACCATGTTTAATTTTTTTTAACTAGAGTGTTAGTATCAGTATAGAAAATCAAACCCCAGAAGTTCATTCAATTGAATTTCCTTCATCCACCACGTATGTTAACTTACCATAAAACGCCACTTGTACACCTTAGCTTCCTTTCCTTTTCCCATATGAATAAATCCAAACTCCCCATCAAAGATTAATAGCTACAACTCCATTGTTACGCACTAAACCCCAAAAGAATACCTCTAATAAAACGCCTATTCAAACCGGCTTTTATTCTTTCCACTCCTCTAATAACTCTTAACTAGGTTTCAACCAGCTCATCAGGCATAATCTAAATTCCCGGAGCGCCTGTTTCGGACGTCCAATTAGCATGCATGTGTTTATTTTGCGGTCTTCGTTTTACCCGTGGGTGGCCCAGGGCAATCGATCCTTCTTTCCTTCCCTTCTGTTAATATCAAGGGATCATTTGTTTAATGGTGCCAGCCGCAGCTGAGGAGGGTTTACCGGACGGCCTGATCCGGCCGTGTCAAGTTCCGGCAATTTGTTTTCGAAAGTAGTGATTCACGATTCGGGAAGTTTGCGGTAATTTTTCTGGTCCGGAATATTAGCTGAGTATTGAGTGACGTACTTTCGGAAATCGATGTGCAGTAATTCAAGCGTATTGTGACGTTAAAGGAGGGTATTTTTTAAGTTGGTAATCGATGCTTTGGGTCATTGACCACACATTAAATTTAATAGCCATATACACTTTATACTATATAAATTACAAGTAATCACTAACTTGAAAATTACATTTCTTTTCGAATTGAAAGGGTAGTAATGATTTAAGTTAGTATAAGAAGTCAGAAGGATATTACTATCGAACTTGGATTAGGGAAACTTTTCGATAAGCGAATAAAAATGTTACACTGTAAAAAAAAACAGTCGAATTTACAGAAAAAAACTGTCAGCCAGGACGCCAGTTTTTTCCCGTTTATTTCACAGATATCTTCTGTGATATTTTACAGACTTTCCATTTTTTTAATTGTTATTTTTTTTATAAAATGGAAAGTCTGTAAAATATCACAGAATATATCTGTGAAATAAACGGGAAAAAACTGGCGTCCTGGCTGACAGTTTTTTTCTGTAAATTCGACAGGTTTTTTTTACAGTGTAGTCCCCCCTCTAGATGTGTCTAACTGTCGTAATCTCTACTACGTAATCAGCGGTTTACATCAGTCATAGAGGAAAGCTCCGACTTTTATTGGTGGAGTCCACCTTTGACTGCTGGTTAACCTCTGGTCACGGTAAAGTAGCAGAAAATACGGCCGTATATGGTATAATACTTGAACAAGTAGAATGGAAAACGTCGGTATCGAGCGATTCCACTTATCTAGATTCATTTGATGTATTCGGTTATTCTAGAGCCAGACAAATAGAGTTATTCTCTCTACTTAATTTACAAAATGAAATAATAAGTATAAAAAATAAAAATAATTGATGATATCGAAGTTGACTTTCTTCGTACACATTTTTAAATTTGTTTTAAACACAAACTGCTACATCATTATCTCTTCTAAATAACTTAACAATGAATTCATTCATTAGCCTGCATGTAAGAAAGTGCCATCATGATACCAATTTATTTCTCAACTGAATAGTTTAAAATCCTTTTAAAAAAATCTGATTTAATTTAACTAACTTATTTATTTATTTAGTACGTAAATGTCACCGAGTTTGAGAAAAGATCTAATATTTTGTATACGCTCGGAAAACGTTTATAAGTATAATGTAACCCTTAAACGTGCTTTTCACAATACAAAACATCGCAATACCCAGCCGCCTTGCAAGGAAAGTCAAGCTATAACCAATTGGATCAAATAAAATAGTTTACAGGGAAAAAATATAATATATTGTAGGGTCAATATCGTCAACTGGTCAAAACTACTTCTTGACTAAATAATATTTATATATTTACAAGTGTTTAAAAGTATTTTTTTTCCTCAGGTGGTGCACGGTAATGAGGTCCCTCAGTCCAAGGATGCAGGGTGGTCGGAGTGGAGTGTGTGGAGCCCTTGTTCCCGAAGCTGCGACGGGGGCGTCACCTACCAGCTCAGAAAGTGCGAGGTGAAGGCAGGGTGCGAAGGGGAATCTTCCAAGTACAGGATCTGCAACATGCGGGTAAGATAATAGATTATATAAGAATTTAAATACAAAAATAATTTTTGTATGTATTAAGAAATTTAACTGATGTTATGGAGAGTTAGATTGTAAAATTGTTGGAGATTTTTTCCCAAATTTTGCTTTTATCTCCAAATGTAACCCATTGTTTAAAAGTATCAAATGTATTTCTGTTAGGTATATCTTTCGTTTAATTTTCCTAAGTTCAAACTCAATTTGGAAATATTAAAAACTACATCAAAAAACATAAAAAAACAACTTAAAATTACCAAAAAAAAAACGCTCAAAATAAATGTTTTTACAAAAATCTAAATATGATAAAGAACCATAAAAAATTATTTTGAATTAATATTTTAAGACATTCCGTTACTCTATAGGAAATGTTTATTATTTCTAATTTGAATTTTGAAACTTTATTAAGTTCCTTCTGCATAATACTTTATGAAAAGAAAAAAAGTATCTAAAATATATTGATTTTTCCCACTTTTTTATCCATAGATACCAGATAATTAATTTAACTAACTCCGCTGGACTTTTTAAAGATAAATTTAACAACCTATGTACTAAGCTAACTAATCAATAAATTAACCTTAATTAAGGATCATAGAATGAATAAACCCCACGATATATTTTTGATACTACTTCTCTACTCGAAAAATGACGTAAAAATTACCTGCAAACACACCCAGCACACAAGAATAATGAAATAGCCCTAAGCCTATTATTTTTTGTTCCAAATATCCATTGTCGAACTATTTTAACCACCGATCTAAAAGAATCTAAATTTATACCCCTCCTTTTTAATGCCAAATCCACCCTGGAGGGGAATATCTCGACTGCAAGGAATTTTCAAGACATTGCCCTCAAACAATAGAAATAAATCCCAGGGGAATAATTATCCCTTTGATACAAAATTCGAAATCGCACACGCATCGCTTAACTTCAAACCCCCGTTCATTCAAAAATCAAACACTACACAAGAGATTCCCTCGATTGTAAACCCACCCGATCCTTTTGAGATCCCAACTCCCCCCCCCTCCTTTTTTGAAGGAAGGGTCCTTTCTTTCGCGATGCCATTTGACATTCACAACCCCCGCACACAAAAAGTTCTAAATCAAGCACACCCCCGAACCGAGAACTCCACCGCAGAATAAATAACTAACTCCCCTTTAGAAACTCAGTTCCAAATCGGAACTTTAAAAAAAAGCTGATATATTTATATATTAATACGGTGCTTCATTCAAAAGAGCTTTACCTTTCAATGGATATTAACCAATTACCTTTCCCAACCGCTATTCCCGTCTCATTAGGGTGGCCCCTCTGCATTCAAATCTCAATTGAAATCAACCCCCTCCATGTAAAAGCACTCGAAAACTTATTGAGGGACGTCGACAAAACAATCGCAGTGGTTGGCTCTTATTTCTACCGTCTTCCACCCCCCTCGTTAACGAGGGGAAACTTTTGAAAACGCCCCTGAGGGTCCACGGTCCCTGGTGCGGTGAAAACTACTCTACGGGGTAGAGTAGTCCCACTCTACTACAGGACGGGATCATTAGATGCTTCAAGATGGTCTGCGGGAAGCACTTGAAAAGTTTGGGATCGTGCTCGGTCACAGTTAAGCGTGGTTTCTGGTTGGCTGGGTGTCGCCGTGAGGGGGCGGGTACAAATGCAGCTTGGGATTGGAGAGGACGCCCACGCGGGGTTCGGGGGTTTTGGATGACACTTGTTGTGGAGGGGTGAAAGGGTTCCGATGGTTTGTGTTATTTGTAATGATTTAGTTTGTGTAAATTAGCGTGCTAGAGAGAAGTCGTTCGTTACGATTAGTTAGTGCGTTAGTTACGATTTGGGAAATGAATGGTACTTAATTTCCTAATAATAGGATATATGTCTAGATATCATTTTATCATTTTCTTTATTATAGTAGGGGAGCCCAGAGTGTTTTTGGGTAGTAACTCGAGCGCGTCAGATAATCATAGGGGGGATACCTTGCATGATTTTGAGTAACTCCACCAAATATAAGCTCTCTATGTTGGTGGGTAAGTTTAGAACAGCCCGTCAGATTTGTAAAAAAAATTAGTTACATGGACATACTCGAGCGCGTCAGATAAAGATAAGGTAGGTTAGTTACCAGCTAAAAAGTGTACATTTTCTAAAATCTGCCGATTTGAGCGGTGGACAAGGGAGTGGGAGGGTTACAAAGTTGCAAAGTAAAGCCAAGACCGGTAAGACTCTATCGCTCTTTTTGAGAAAAATGTACGAAACAAAATGTTTATGGACTAGTAGCCAGAAAACTAGGCTCAACTAGTAGTAAACTGTCTTGGTAGCCAATCTGACGCGCTCGAGTATGTCCATGTAACTAGTTTTTTTTTTCAAATTTTGACGGGCTGTTCTAAACTTACCCACCAACATAGAGAGCTTATATTTGGTGGAGTTACTCAAAAGCATGCAAGGTATCCCCCCTATGATTATCTGACGCGCTCGAGTAAATCCACATTTAGCATCATGGGCTCCCTTATCGTTCGACTAAAATAGAACTTAAATTAAACATAACCACTTTGCATCTGACTATTATTAATAAGTTTTTTTCTCACAAGTGACAGATCTGTGACAACATTGAATTAATTTCTAATCTTCTAATTAAAAGATTTCTCAGTTCTCCCCAATACAATTTTATAGTGTTTTTTTATGTTATCTTAATGAGAATAAGTTTGATTCTTTTTTGTATCTAACAAACCAGTTTTGCCT
Organism: Tetragnatha montana; assembly: GCA_963680715.1. NCBI lineage: Eukaryota > Metazoa > Arthropoda > Arachnida > Araneae > Tetragnathidae > Tetragnatha > Tetragnatha montana. The sequence goes on from OY796685.1 coordinate 15,245,172, forward strand.
AAATTAATTAAAATGTTTAAAAAGTAGGCCAAGCTAATACAATGGAAATTATTCTGAATTATTCTGAATGGAATTAAGCTGAACTTATAAAATATTTTTGCTACATGCATATTTTAATGAAAATTAAGACAACAATCGATGCAAACCGCTCATGCTCTTGCGCATGAAATATTAAGTTCTTTGTCAAATTTTTTAGCTAAATAATTAGTATGTGTGTCAAGAATGTAAAAATGTAATGAATTAATATCTAAGCTGTTCACAGAGTTGAGTTTCTCTGAAAAAACAAGCTATCCAATGCAAAAGTTAGAAATTTTTTAGAAAAAATTACCTTAACTACGACTTAAAAGCGTCAAAACTTCTTTAAATGTAATAATATAAGTTAAATTAATTATTCATTACACTCACGGTACTATAAAGATAATATTAAACAATTTTGAAAGTTAAACATGAACTCTAACTAAAGTTATCGCTGTAACAGTAAAAAAAAACTGAAAAATATTGTTAATGAATAAAAGGCAATGGAACTTTTAATTCAATTTAATTTTTGGAATTATCGCCCTTATAAATTAATTTATACTCTATAAAGACAAATGAAAAACGGAAGTAACATAAAATACTTTTGATACCTCCATAAAAGGAATAAAACCACATTGTTATATTAAAAAAAACCCTAATAACATATACAGTTACTAATACATAATATGTACCTTAAACGTCTTTCAAATGCATTAGTAAGATTTTAATAATCAACCCTACGTAAGAAAATGAATTAAATACCTTTTTAATATATTTCTCTAATATATTTTTATTCTATCAGTTCGTTACTTAAACCGCAGACTTGAGTCAACCATTTTACCTTTCACTCGAATCCCACATGAATCCCTGGACCTTTTTGACCTTAACAACTTCAAATGAAGTAATAAAGACACGTTTCACCTGTTTTCAATTTGGGCAACCTGTTTCAACTGCGCTTAATTACACAAAAATCTCTGGTTGTGATTTCTTAAGTCAAAGGTTAGGAGCTTATAGTTTTCCTTCAAGATTTTTATACACAATTAAAGAACAAAATTATCATCACTTACGACCATTTTTATAACAATTTCGTACCTTAATCCAGGCTTTAATTATTTGCGTGTATTCTACTTAAAAAAACATTTCCAACTACAGATAAAAACACAACAAATAGAATTTAATCATTTATAATAAAAGAAAAGACAATATAAGTCAAACAAATAAAACCGTTCTATCAACAACACTATCGATTGACCGTTGGGTAAAGGGTCAACATGGGAGACTTCTACTCTTGCAGACATTGATTAAAGAACTGTCATTTTTGATTTTCCTTGATGGAAGGCATCTTTTCTTTGTATTGTCCAGATCTCGGAAACCAATAACGAGTCGGAGAGTTCCATTTATTAATGGAACTTCTTCACTTATGAATTGATTGCTTAATCTAAAGTAATTTTTCCTACACAAATAAAAATGTACATATTTTTTGGAACAAATGAATTTTAGGAAATTGCATAAATCAGATTTGGTTTTTGTAGTATTTTTTCCTACTACATAATATTCACTATAGAGAACATTCATTTGAGTTTGTATTTAACTATTACACAATGTCAATATCTATTTTAAAAAATTGAATTTTTCGTTGCTACAAGAAAGATAGTTTTTTGTTTGACAGACAACCAATATTTATTTAAAAGTTTCCAAAAGTCCGGTATATAATATGTAGTTACGATTTACTTGTATAGTTTTATTGATTTGTTCAATGTCAAAGTTACCACTTTTCTGAATTTATAAATATATATTTAAGATTTATAAAATTGATATTAAGAAACATACGGCTGTGAGAAGCACTATAAGCTATATCGTTAGATTTATATGTATGGTAAAAGTTTCAAATCCTACAAGTTTTGTTTAACTGTTTATCTGTCTAGTTAATTTAAGTTTTATAAAAACATTTTTTTCCGTGACATTTAAGTTTTTTAATCCTTCCTTTCTACTTAAAACTCATAAAAACAATCTTAAATAAATTCCTTAGCAATAATTAGGTATGAATGCTTCGCGTAAAAAATGCCTTAAATTTTTATATACCTACAACTTTCCCTTGATATCCCAAAAAGTAACTTAAAAATATTCCTTACCAAATCAACGGTAATTTTTTTTTTGTTTTCCTAGACAGTTTTACATGAAAACCCTGAAACCTTTGAATCTAAGAATTGGTTATTTCTTAAGCTCTTATAGACGAACTATAAAGTAGTAAACATGTGTAATTTCAGTCTTAAAACGCATCCATTTGATACCTCTGGAAGGTAATTTATATAAGGATATAAGGTAATTTATATTTTCCATCACAAGATTTCCCATCACAGTTTATTGTAAGAAACATCCGTACGGTTTTTGGAATTTATTCTGATTTCCCATCATAAAGATGCACAGTTAATTGAATTTATTTTGATTTCCTACCACAAGAATTTAAAGTTTATTAAAGAAACCTCCCTAAGAAGTTATTTTGATTTCCCATTTAGAAATTATAGTTTATTGATGGAAACTACACTAAATGTTTACTTCAATTTTCCATCATAAGAATAGGGTTGGTTGAGGTAAAATGATTATAGCGGGGTAAAATGGATATAAGGATTTTAACAGCTTATAATTATAAAATTTGATGTATTTTTGACATGTTGGTTTTATTGAGACTCATGAAAAATCACCATGGAAAAAAACATTAAGGTTTATAAACTGTTAAAATCCCTATATCCATTGAATAGGATGATGCTACTCAGTAATCATTACTCAGGTCTTTCTTGTTACTCGACAGAAAAAGTTTGATTAAATAAACACTTTTATTCAACATTAGCAATGTTAAAAGAGGAGGATAAAAGGAGGCGAGCGATGAAGAAGTGGGAAATCAGAATAATGCAAGATCCTTATAAATTATGAAACAAAGTTACGGTTACAGTTAAATAAATCAGACAGTTAAATCAGATGGTCAGCTTCTCAGCACCCCAGCATACTATTTTACCCCTCTTTTACCCCACCTGACCCTATACAATTCATTAACGCTAACCCCACAATCATAAGTTTATTTTGGTTTCCCAACATAATGATATACAATTTTTTAAAACTTATTTTGATTTCCCATTATAAGGATATACAGATTATTGAATTTATTTTTGTTTTCCCATCTTAAGAAAGTTTCCATCACAATCCATAAGAAAGTTTCCCCATCAAACTTCAATATACAGTTTATTCAATTTATTTTGATTTCCCATCATAAGAAAGTTTCCAATAACAATTCATAAGAAAGTTTCCCCATCAAACTTCAATATACAGTTTATTGAATTTTTTTTTATTTCCCATCATAAGAAAGTTTCCATCACAATTCATCAGAAAGTTTCCTCATCAAACTTCAATATACAGTTTATTAAATTTATTTTGATTTCCCTTTATAAGAAAGTTTCCATCATAATTGAAAGAAAGTTTCCCCATCAAACTTCAATATACAGTTTATTGAATTTACTTTGATTTCCCATCAAAAGAATATACAGATAATTGAATTTATTTTTGTTTCCCCATTATAAGAAAGATTCCTTTACAATCCATTTGAAAGTTTCCCCATCAAACTTCAATATAGAGTTTATTCAATTTATTTCAATTTCCCATTATAAAGATATACAGGCAATTGAATTAATTTTGATTTCTCTCAATAAAAGATACACAATTTATTGAAGCAAACTCCAGAAAAAAGAAAACACCCCCTCTCTGAGAAGGGAGTCGAATTAACGCATTCCTGCAAACACTCGACCTGGCAGGAATCGCCACTCGATCGAACCCCCATTTGAGTCCTCCCGAATTCAGAATGAACCCCTCGAAGACCACCCGTGCTTAAGACTCCGTTAATCTAGGTTTTAAAATCCCACAAGAGTGCCTTTGCGATTCCACAAGAGAGCCAAGCGTTTGTCCTTTGAAGCCTTTCAAATCCCTGGTTTTGAGCTCCTGTTTTATTTCAGCTTCGAGTGCGCGTCTCCGCTTTCATCTTTCGAGAGGCACGTAATTTACCGATGATTCCCCGTCGTTTCGACGATTCAAGAAGGTTATTTCCAATTAGAAAAGACGGACTGTTGAACGTAGACTTCTTCTTATTGACTGATGTGTTGAAAAAACGCACTTGTTGAAGGGGGAATTGATCATGTTTTTTTTATGTGTGGGTCATAGAGTGTTAATTAAAGGAGTTTGTTGAACTTTTTGATAAATACGTATGTTTTTATTGAAATGTTTTGGAGACATAGTGATTTAATTTTATCGATCAAATCTCGTTTCTGAAAAGTTTTCCAAGTTAAAAAGAACACTTACTGTGTATAGATAAAATACATATTGGTTTTCATGTTAATTTTTTCGTTGATGCGTCTTATGGTATGTTATTTGTTGTCTAGAAGAGTGTGGAGACACTTTTCTTTTCGGAGCTTATTAATATAATTTTCAGAAATCTTTAACGAATAACTTATATTTTTGGTGTGACTAAAACTTTAAACCATTCCATCCTAAGCTGCCCGAAATTACCATTGAATCCTATAGAATTTTGGGCAGCTAAGACTGAAAGGGTTAAAGTAGTTTCAGTTTCACTGAACCATGCAATATCGAAAACTATGAAAAAAGCTAATATGTTGAAGCTAATCCCTTTTTATAGCCATGCTAATACCATAATTAAAACTAAATACTACCACTAATACCATAATAATACTAAAGCCATACTCAAGAAACCTTGAAGGGAAAACATTTTTGAATGTTCATAGAAACAAAAAAAAATCAAATATCTTAACGTTTTGCTTATGAAATGGCTTAAGTAAAAATGAAATGTTATAAGCTGCCATAATTTTATCTAATGTTTCATAAATAGATAACTTTTATTTTATCAACTTAATTTATTTCTCTTGGTTCATCTTTATCTCTCTTTCGTTTACTCTAGAGGTCACCTGTCAAACAGTGATTAAATTTTCATTTTTACTTTATTTCTTCCAAGATTTTTCCTTGAACCCTTCTTATATTTGTAAGTTTTATGCTATCTTAAAAATATGTCTTCATGAAAGTTCATTGAAAATTGTGATAAAGATTCAATGTCCATTTACCCATTTAATGTCTCCATTCACCATAAAAAGATGCAAATAATGATACAGTTTTCCTAGTTGTAATGCCATTTTCTACACATAAAATATTCAAGCTTATGTTTTTCAACAAAAATTTGCAAACGTCATATTTTCCGACTTTTATTGGAATTAATAATGTTTTTATTTTATTTTATTTTTATGTTTCATATTTAAAATGTAATTACAACAAACAAATATATGCTTTCTACCCATGGAATTAAATAATTATTCCAAGACTAGTTTAATTCCTCAATGAGCGGTTATTCACCTTATGAAACCAAATGATAAAAAAAAAAAAATTGGTGATGCTTTCGTCAACTTGACAAATTTTTATTTCACCATGAAATTGAACTAGAGAGAGGGTAAAATGTTTCCACCATCTATGTTCGTTCATTGATATTGCTCACATCTAGAAATACATGTCTAAATAAGTAAAACTACGTAAGATACGAATTACGAATGTACATTTTTTAAATACATTCTAATCTATAAGACATCCAATCCAGGATAAAATTCACTAAATTAATCGGATGAAGAACATGATTTAATCATACCGACTCATTTAGAATCCCAGCTTGATAACGGTTTTTTTTCTCACATGAATTATGGTTTTCGGTACTTACGTATTAAATATATTATGGTAATGAATTCTCGTGTTTTAATACATTTAGGAAAGAAATCTTCAGTCATTGAGTAATTTTAGGTACTGAATACGTATGCAACGGATACTTCTAATCATCTATTAATTTTTCATCTCTGAATTCCAGTACTTACACAAATTAGAGTAGTAACAATATTCCCCATTAATCTTTCAAACAAATCTTGACTATCATTGCTCATATTTCAGGCCCGTAACGCCGTAACTAGACTTAATTTTGTTTGGGGGGTTGGCTGAAAATTACTTCTTAGCCTCTGGACTTTAATGCTTGCATTACAGGTAAATGTAGTTTTTTATAATTCTTACTGGTAGGATTTGAATTTCCATGCAAAATTTGATGGTGTAATTCTAAGTTCCTAGCAAATATTGGGAGTTCCAACAAATATTTTTTTTTATTTCCAATGCAGCTGGCGGTAACGGACATTATCCTTACGCCATACAGAGATCGTATAACATGAAAAACAATAAAATACATGGCTACATAGACTGTTAAAGGTGGAACGTTAAACACAAAGTAAGTACAAACAAAACCCAGATGCAAAATAAAGAACTGGAGGAAAAATTAAGATGCTAAATTGTTCAAAAGGTCTCTGGCTTCCCAGTATCGGGAGTTAATACAGTTTTGCGTATGGTAATAGTTTAATTAATAATTTGGAAATAATTTGGTTTTTAAAAGTAACGATATGCTCCTAAAAAGTAGTTAGGGTTGCACACGAAGGTAGGACTACTTCTTGTACGTAGCAGTACTACATATAAAGAAAAAAAACAGCGTCATATAAATAGTTAGGAATACTTAGGTTAGGGGAGGTGTTAACACTACACCTCCTTGTGTTCAACACCTCCTTATATACGTCTTCTGTCACTAACGAACGAACTTTAATGTAGTCCAATTTAATGCATCCGTTCAATATAATCACAATTCCATCTCCATTGAATTCCACTACACTCGGAACGAGACCTATAAATAGCCCCTATTCAACTCCAACTCGCCCCCCGTGCGTCCGTAGACGAGTGGCTGCCGAGGCCCTGAGTGTTGACACTCCTGAAAGACAAAGTTTGGCTCATCCGTCCTCTCAGATCCTAACTAGGTTTAGATCACGTTCTAGAGCGGGGGAGCGGATGCTACAACCGATTGACTCTTCCCCGATTTGCTTCGGTTTCCGATAGATAGGATCAAAGCTTTTCGAGGGAATGTGGGTGGGATCCTTTCTTCTTCGTCGTACCCCAAGACGTCGCTTCTTTTCGTTTGACGTCGCTCCGGGGTGCTGTGGCCTGTGACGGTGTATCGTTTCGGCGGAAGCGATTTCTGCATTGATTGATCGCTGTGGATGGATGAAATAAAGTTTGGAGATGTTTTTGAATGTCGGAATCGAAAGGTTTTTGTTTGGAAGAGAAATTTTGTTTCTCTGAGGAATTTTTTGAGGCGTTCGATTTTTCAGAGTAGTTATGGGGACTAATATCGGTTGGTTACATATATACTAGTACTCTATGCTGACATCAATGCAAAGTTACTAATGTTGTTATATTTTTAAACTTTTTGAAGTTATGAGGACTAATATTGGTTGGTTACACACAATAATGTTTGATATCAATGCGTAAGTTACTTAAAATATGATTATGTTATACTTTTTTTTAAATATTTTATTCAGAAATTTGATAACTTGATATTGGTTGGTTTCTCTTTACATTCTATTGGTGGTTACTTAAAATATGTGTCAATGAATTGATGCAAAAATATGCTACAGATTTGCATGCTAGTAAGTTATCTTCAACTACACAATATCAAACACATAGTTATCTTAAGTTAGATACAAACTCTTGTCCAATGTTATTTTGTTGAAAATGCATAAATTTGGATGATAAAGATTTTAAGTTATATTGTTAAGTTATAGGTATTGTGGTGTCAGGGTATATATTATGTTTTGAGAATCTTCGTCATTCGGTTCAGTTTTTTATAGTTTGTATTTGTATTGGTATATAGATATATCTATTCACTTTCTGCTATGATGCACCATCAAGTTGGATTGACATGCAGCATTTCGTTCCTCCTATGAGATTGACGTGGCCCGGCCCTGTCATTGGTTCTTGGCGTTTAAGCTCATACGAATAGCAACAAGCACCAATGGCAGAGTAGGATCACGTCAAACGAAACGCACATCGTTGTATGTCAATCTATCCTACGTCCTAATTTGCAAGGTACAATACAGTCGATGCGTCCATTATACTCTGAAATTAATTAAATTGCTCTATTTAGTTAGCATATGCACGGGTAGAGATGTGAGTCGAGAATATTCTCCGGAGAATATTCTCGGAGAACGAGAATATTCTGAGAATATTCTCCAGGAGCGAGAATTTGGAGAATAATCGAGAATATTCTATTTTTTGATTGATAAATGGAAATAAATGTAAAAATTTTTGATAATATGAAATGGTCATGTAGTATTAGTGTTAGAAACCTGAAAATAATAACAAATTCAATGAAACTTACCATTTAAAAGTCACCCTACAGTTCAGAGAATATTCTCTGAACTGTAATTTCATTATTTCGCAAAATTTTTTTTAAATAAGTTAATTTTATTTAATAGAATATAAAATATTTTTTAAAATATTAGAAGCAAGTTTTACTGGGAGAAAATACTCATACAATTAAAAGAGGAGTCTAAATTATTTTTATATAGTTGTTAAAAGCAAATGTAATAATACCAATAGTTGTCAAACTGAAGGACCTTTTGAACCTGACATTTAGTTAATTTTGATAGAACTTTGTAAAATTAGGAGACGAGAATATTCTTAAAAGAAGGAATATCACATTAGAATTATCTGTAATATTATCTGTAATGATTACTTTACCTATCAAACATGTTGTCTTATCAATTAAGTAGTGATTTTAAAATATTTTTCAATTTAATTTGGCTTTTTTTATTTATGATAACTTCTCATTGTAAAACCTTTAATACTAGCTGTTACGACCCGGCAAAGCCGGGTCTTACAGCTAGGCTAGCCTTTTATGCGAGCTTCGCTCGTTACTACTTCAAGTTCCTATTAATTATACATTAAATAAGAAGTTTAACTTTAATAATTTATTATATTGTTGAATTAGAAACCAACTTCCCTAAAAGTAACTTTTTAACCTTTATTAAGTAAACCAACTTTCTTGAAAGATATTTATTTAAAAGCTATTATATTATTTTAAAATTTTAATTACTTTTATTTATTTATTTTTCTGATTATTGCGAGATGGCATCGAGTCAGTGAGTGACGTGGGCTTTTATATTTTTCTGATGATTATGATTATTATTGCGAGATGGCATCATAGTGTGCGAGCGTTCCAGAATCAGTGAGTCAGTGAGTCAGTGAGTCAGTGAGTCAGTGAGTGACGTGGGCTTTTATATGAGAGATTCTTCTAATTTGAAGTAGATATATCCCTTATAATTTTTTTTTTCAAAAAAAAAAAAAATTATTTTAGTATTTAGTAGCTTCTAGGAGAATATTCTCGAAAATTCTCCTCTTGGAGAATATTCTCGAGAATATTCCCGAGAATATTCTCCAAAAGATTATTACCGAGAATTTTACATCTCTATGCACGGGTTTTGTTGGTTGGTGTTTTCTGATTACTGAAAAGCTCTGCTGGAACACCAACTGTCATCAAGTAACTTTGAACTAAACGACAATCCCAAAATACTCTTACAAAATACTCCACCAACGAAATTCATTACCTTTTATCTTCCCCTTCATCTCTAACTATCCTACAAAAAAACAGTGTAAATCTCCCTTTTTCCATCCCTCCTCAGCCAAAAAGTACCGGAGCAGGAATTGTTTTTCCCCGCCGCCCCAGTACGTGACTGGGCGTCCATTCCCTGCAATCCAAATATATATAGCCCTGTGCCGGGACGTGATTCCCAAAAAGCGAGAAAGTGAACTTTTAATTGAATGGAAATCGGTGGCAGAAGGTCCTCCGACCGTAACGGTGGTCAAACAAAACGCTCCACTGGTCACGCTGTGGAGAACCCTTTTTTCGGTCCTGGTTTTCTTCTGGGTTTTCTTTGGTTCACGGAAAAGGTTTTTCGAGGTTTTTCTGGGTTTCTCATGGGACTTTTTTGTGTTGCTGGATTTAAATACCTCATCAGTAAACGATACAGTAGTTGAATTTGAATTCGGTGGAAGAGGTTGTTGGAGAGATTTAAGAAATATGTGCATCAGTAAGACTAGATTATACTATGTTTACTAGGTAAAAAAAGTATTTATAAAAATATACATTTTAAACAAAAAAAATTATAAATAGAGCATTTTCAATCACATGACTCGGCCTAACAACGGCCTTAGCAACGTTGTTTATTCGCCAAGTGACGTCATGTGCGAATGCTTCTATTGGATGCTTCTAGTTCCCGCCCCTAACAACAGCCTTAGCAACGTTGTTTTTGTCCTCCAAGTGACGTCATGTGCGAATGCTCTATATAAAGAACGACCAAATTTTTTGTGAAGTTGGTCATTTACTGGAATTAATGAAGTTGGTCATTTACTGGATCCCTTACACTAAATAAATTTTCAAAAATTAAGATAATTTTGGTTGAATCATGTGTTTAGTCTACAACCGTTTATATATCGTTTCTATAACGATAAAGTAATCTTATTTTACCTGAGGGAAATTTGAACCACTATAGTATTTTTACTTCCGTAGTTTATGGTTTAAAGCTTCGCAGAGACATCATCGTAGATTCTGGTTAGTTTTTTAGTCATGTGTATAGTTGTTTTCAGAACAGTATTTTTAGCATTCCTATCAAGCTTAACTGCAATCCGTATACTGAAAACTTAATTTTTCTGTGTATTCAGAGAAAGTCGGGAAAGATATATTGAAACAAAATGTAAAAACTTGACTTTTGATAACTGATGATCCACTGGGTCAGTTTTTTTATAAAACGATAATAAAGAAGTTTTCAAAACATTCAAAAGGAGGTCACCCCAGTTGGCAAACTTCCCCTGTTTCGTCTTCTCCCCTTTGCCCCCATCTACTTCACTTGTCATTAAGAACCTAGAATGCTTTTGTAAACTATTTAAAATGGTTGAGGTTATGTTCTCAAATGATTAATGCTTTATGCTGCTAAGATATCCTTAAACTAGCCTTGTAGGATTTGAGTAGTAATTGAAGTAAAATATAAGTTGTTTCTCCTATATGTATCTCAAAATGGTTTAAGTAATAGCATTCTGCCTTTTGGGCTAGCAAAATCTTTTAATTGTGTTTTAATCTATGTTTCTCTACTACATATTTTTGCGTTATTAATGCCATTACGTATTACGCTTAAAAATTAATAATTTATTTCAGTTTTGTTCTTAGGATTTGTTTGTATTCTACTACATGAAGGTTTTCTTTACATAATTATTCATGACATGAATTAAACATTACATGATTATTAAACAAGTAGAACAAACATTTTTAAATATGTGATTTCCTACGTATGTGGAACTTTTTTAGTGCCATTTCTAGATGTAATAAATTTAATTTTTCCCTTCTGAGACGAAATTTAATCTTAAATTTAATGTTATAATTTTTACCTACCCTAAACATATTGTTTTAAAATTCTATTCTTATTTCTTGGAAATTTTTTCCACATTATTAACTTAAACTCAGAAACATAATACAATAAGCTCTTTATTTTTAATCCATAACAAGATAATAAAATATGATGCTGACGAAAAATCTATGTATAGAATATTGCGTTATTTTTCAAAACATATTGAAATTTATTATTTTCACATTTTAAACAACACACATGAAAATGTTTTTCTGTAATATTCTGCTTTGAAACAAAAGAACAAGTTTTTTAAGATGCAAACGAATTTATTAACAAACTCATTAGGTGTTTTTTCTAATTAAAACAAACACTGTCAAACAACCCCATTTACATTTTTCTCCGTTTGTTGTAAACTTCTTTGATTTCTTTCAACTTTTGTTATTCAATTCCTTGGTTAAAACAAACTCATTATGTAACTATACCTAAAAGTCAAGTTCCGTGTCTCAGCAGCCTTTCAAAACGTTAAAAAAATTTGTGCAGGAGGAATACATCTCAACTCATTGTTATAATCGATTCTTTGTTTTGATTTTGAAGCCGATTTTATGATCAGTTTGAATGGGGAAAATACCAGAAAAGGATAGAGAAAGCTATCGTCATCAATGCAGATTTAAAGACATATATAAGAATAATATTAAATTACTTTGTCTCCGTTTTTTAATACTATGTTATCACCTGCGTAGCAGTTCACGGTGGTTGATGAGGGAAAGCGAGCAGGTGGGGGTAGCCCCCTGTCCCTGGTAGTAATATAATAATGATAATAGTAGTAATATTTTTTATATAGGTAAATATATAAATTCGAGCAAATAATAAGTGATTTCACAATATCAAAGTGATTACCTTCAGCAGCAAAATGCACAGGTGTATTGCCATCATTGTTCCCAAGCTTTATTAAATAAGAATATACTTTTACAAGTTCTTGCATCACTTATACGTGACCACCGTATAATGGAAAGATAAAACACATATTTGTCACAAAAAAGGAATACCCAAACCCATCCAAGTAAGAAAGACGCTGGAATATTTACAGTACCTATACAATACAAAAATGGAAACAGTACAGAAACACAAATAAAACATCGGAATTTAAAGAAATAAGTAATAATTGTACATTTCGATCGAAAAAAAATGACTTATAAGAAATAAATAATAGACGCCCCACAAAACATACCCCACCCTAAATGACTTCTCCAATATAATAACATAAGTTATTTATTTCTCCCTGTAGGCCTGTCCGGATTCCCAAGACTTCCGTGCCACCCAATGCGCGGGGTACAACTCGCGCGAGTACCGAGGTCGCCTGTACGAGTGGCTTCCCTACCAGGATCCGGAGGACCCCTGCAGCCTCACGTGCATCGCGCGGGGTCACAGCTTCGTGGCCACGCTAGGACCCAGCTTCAAGGACGGGACCAGGTGTCGGGATGGCTCCCTGGACATGTGCGTCCAAGGAAAGTGTCTGGTGAGTCGGAACCGAATGCTTTTCATGCTTCGTGGGATCCCTTCGAATAGAATGGAGGTTTTGTAGTTTGATAGGTATTTTTTTGTGGTTTGTAGTTGTTTAGGATGCCAATATTACTTATTTATTTTAAAAATTATGTTTTTATGTTGTAATTTAAAATCTAAATGTATTTAAAAAAAAACTATTAAATTATGACTAATGAGTAAACATTAAAACTAAATATCAACGTAACTTTTTTTGGATATTTCTTTCAGTTGACTGAAATATTTCTTTTAATGTCTTGACCTGATTTAAAACTTTGGTGGAAAATTTTTCTTTATTTTATTCCGATTATAGTTATTTTTATGCCTAATTAAATTGTAAATTGTATACTCTTTATACTGTTGTAATTTATAGACATTTTGAGATTTATGTGATTTTTAAGTCTTTTATGATTTACTCTGAGAAATTTAAAAAAGGATTTATATAATTTCCATTAAATTTGATTAGATTTGATTCATTTGATTTGAAAATAAATATTCAAGGAGAAAAGTTTAGTTTGAAAAGACAGCCTTAAAAGATTTTTGCAAAAATAACTTACGACAGGTTTAGGTTACAATACTTTTCCAGCACAACAGTCAAATTTGTGCAGGTCTGAAGATAGATATAGACATAGAATGTGTAGGGGGGAGTCTAAAACTTATAAAACAAGGAGAAAGCAAAATTAATACTATGTCCAACATGTTACAACATGCATTTAACAAAAATAAAAAACGATACACAGAATAGCATTGTAAGAAGAATGAATGTGAAAAATAATTTTAATGGGTATAAAAAAATTATTTAAAAATAGATGCGGTGTGATGAAAAATAAAGTTATCTTTAGCCACTTAAAATAACATTATTTACCATCTTCACTTACGAAGTATGAGAAAAAACACACAATTTTCGCTCTAAGAGAGACTACTTTAGTTCTGAAAAGCAAACGTGTGTTATTAACAGTTTCAAGAATCAAAATTTTCCGAAGTGGACATTAATTGAGATCTGTAAAACAATTTTTTATTGTGATGTCACGTTTTCTACCCTCTCGTCGTCATTTTGTTCCTCTTTTGTCATTTTTTCATATCACTTTCATCATTTTCATCACTTTTTATGCTCGCGAGGCTTCTAGGTTTCTGTCCCTTAATGACTTTTTAGTTCGTTGACTTCTTTTGCTGTCACACACCGTGAGTCAAAATCCCTCAAGTGTCTTTCATTTGTTTACTTTTTCTTTTGTTGTCGATATTACAGCCGGAGGTTTTTCCTATGGCGATTTTCTAGCTTAACATGTGTGAATGTTCCGTGGATTCTTTTTTTTTCCTACTAAACATTACACTAGAAAATATCCTGCAAGCGTTCATTTGTTTTAAATTGTCAAATTAAGGTTCATAAAAACTTCAAATGACTCCTTTTGATGCATTTGCTCAAAAAATGCATATTTTCGAAAAATGAAAAGCTTTCTTATCATAATTATGTTTTTTATTCCCTCACGCATCAGCGGCGTGATTTAGTTTCATTCGTTTAATCGTAAAGTAAAATCTGAATTATTTTTACTCTTCCATGTAAACTTGTTAATTACTTAACATATAATACAGGCAAAATGTACCTCAGATATCACTGTAACAAATCATTATAACATGCACAGCAACGTTTAATAATTCGATCTCGTTGTGTTGCAGGCGGTGGGCTGCGACCTGCACCTGGGCTCGGACATGAAAGTGGACGAATGCGGGGTGTGCGGTGGCGATGGCTCCACCTGCCGACGCCCCATCTACGTCTGGGGAAAGACGCCCTTCTCTCCCTGCTCGGTCTCCTGCGGCGGAGGTAAATATCCATATATTTTAAGGGTAAAATATCGATTGTTTTCACCGATGAACATCGATAAATACTGAAACAAATTTCTAATCTTGGGATTAGCTGGAACCTATGGACAACTTTTTTTAACATACCAGTCGAGTACACCGTATTTTTGTTTGCAACGAAACTTCTAGTATTCCTTGTTTTTTTTTGCGGTTAACCTCTATTTCTTTGTAAAGGTAAGGGTGGTGAAAGTAAAATCAATGATACCATAAAGATTTCCATGTTGTAGTTGATGATTTATATTTGTGGAGATGAATGTTTTCGTCGTAGCCTGTAAAGTACTGCATAAAGTAGCAAGAAAAGTCAGAGTTAATTGTTATAATAAGGAATCTTTAGGTTTCTAAATACTTTCTAATGAGTAGCAATTGTTGTGATTAATTCTAATTTTAGTATCACACACTCTCTCTCTCTCTCCTTTGGTCAATAATTAAGCACATTTTTCACAAAGTTGAATTGTTTGAAATTTAGTTTCATTCACACACACACAAACATTACACTTTTCCCAAGGAACATCTTTCTAATGAAAAAAAAAATTCGATACATTGGGGATATCAATATTTTAGATTCGGTAATATCGAGCTATAGATAGTCATTTCAATGATATCGTATCGATGGAGGGAATATTGATGAACTCAAAAATCTTGCCATCTCTAGAATGCTTGGTGGTGGGTTATACTGTGTGCCCATTGCTCAAAGAGACTAATGCTTATGTACGTTACTGTAATGATTGTGATGCATGGAGAAGCTTTGTTTATGTGATTGGGTTTGTTCATCATTTTGTACGGGATTAAGAGTGTGAGCAAAGTGATAAATTTCATTATATGTCGAGGCAAAGTGATAAATTTCATTGATAATTTCCATTGAATTTATCACATTGCCCGGGCATTATTTATCACATTGCCCATAACATTTATATTTCTTATTATAAAAACTTTTAAAACAAGGTAAATAGTATTATTCAGAGAAAAAAAAAGAATTTCACTAGTGTTTCATAAAGACTAAAGTAAAATTTCTTACAAAAAATCTTTTTGAATTAATTGAAATATTTTTGAAAAAAATAGAATTTTCGACGTTTTAGTTATTAACACGAAATGTTTGTTGCCGAAAACCTTATAAATAAAAGCAATTAAAAACGTATTTTATTACATGGTTTGATTAAATTTTAAAAAATCTGAAATCATAAAAACTGGAAACATTATACACACTTTTACTAATTAAGAATACTATGTAGCAAACCTCAAAAGAGAAATTTCGTACTTTTAAATATTTTAACACTTTTTCTAATCACTCTCTTAATTAATACTATAAAATTAAAAATACAACATTTACATTTTATTCAATTCAGAAAAATACGATGGTATCCTACAATAGTTAGCTTCATTCTCCGTTTTTCGACAAAAACTAGGTAAGTAAAATTGACAAATTAAATCAAGAAAATGAAATTCTTGATTCTACTCATAAAACCAAATTGTGCCAACAATAAAGCGGCAATTCTTTTGAATATTGAATGAGATTCTTCCAAAGTAAAAGCAATTAGAGAAAAACCGCTTCATCAACTATTCATAACATAGATCCAGATTCTGTTTCCATTGCTATATGTCCTACAAAAAGCGAGTCGACATTGATTTTACTTGCGGAAAGCAAAAACATTCCATTTTTGTCCAAAGCAAATAGTTTTGTTCCGAGTAAAAAACGAAAGGGAATGTTCCCAGTTTCGCTGAACGATAATTAAAGTAACTAGTGCCCTAAATCTGCTCAATAAAAGAAAAAGATTCCGAACCCATGAAGCAAACATATTAGGGGAATTTTTCGAACACCCAGAGTTAAAACCTTTCTCTTTAATTAATCTTACTTCCGCAGTGTTCCATTTTTGGCCTCTTGGCTCTCTTCAATTCCCTTTACAAAATGTAAATGAAGTGAAGTGGAAAGACAAAATGAAGGTCGACATTCGGAAAAGTGTTTGAATAGAGACAATAATATGTTACAGACAGAGTATTCAGCACAAAATATTTTAGCGTGTAGTTTTAAAGCTACGCAAACAGGATATAGTTTTACCATACCTATAAATTTTTTAATAAGATTAGTAAAGACATGAGATTTAGGTAGCTATTTTAATGGATATAAAATTAATAAACCCCCTTTGAAGGATATAATTTAAGTAAAGGTATATTAAAAATTCTTCAATACTTGGTGTATACAAAATAGTTACAAAATAATAACAATACAAAAATACTTGGTGTGTATTTCACCGTGTAAAGTTTTCAATTTGTTCATATCCCTTTTATCTTTGGACAGTCTATCAAACCGTTTTAAAATGTTCCACCAATACATGTATATCCCAAAAACTTCCCTAAAAGTTCTTTAAAATTGTTAATATACAATATGAGAGCTTTGAAGGAGTTAGGATATACAATTAATTTGAATCTTAATATGTGAATAATTCTACAGTAGATTAACTCGCTTTTAGGGGAAAAATCGTGTAGTATGTTATTTAATTATGACGATTTTTCAAAAAGCTTGACTAATTTTTATCAAATTTTTTAACCTATAATAAATAAGCTTATAAAACCTTTACTTCACCCAATTTTTTATCATAAAAGCAGTAGTTTTTATTTCTAAGGAAAATGTATTTTTCAAAATTTAATAAAAATATTATCCATTATTTAACTTCTCTAAATAAGAAATTCTTAGAAACTTTGGGTAAGTAATTGTGTGCGTTTTTTCTCTTAATTGAAATAAAGAATTTTTTTTATTTCGTATGGAATTAAAATTAAATATTTAGTATGAAAAACTTTTAAATAGTTTACTTTTTTAAGTTATTGAATGATATCCATTAATTAGTGTTAAAATCTAAGATTCGACAAAAATATCCATACAAATTCCCTTGTCACTACACTCCTTGTCACTACTATATCACTACAGATAGCGAACGAATCTAAGTGCAGCACCCCCACAACAAATCTCTCCTTTCCAAAACAAAATCAAAATACACCCACAATGGAGGTCAACTTTCTCCCACAATCCACAGCTAGCTTTCTCCCTAATTGTCCTCTGCATCGGTTTACATTGCCCGCGACCATTATTAACGAACAAAAGAAAGATCACGGACAAAGAGAGAGACACCGTGCCGGACAATACCGGAATATAAAATGCAATTACAGTCGGACGTTCCTCCATTCCTTAATTCACGAAACCGGGCGTGCCGGACACTGTACGGAATTTGCGTGTCCGGTAAATTTGTTGATGAGCTCCGGCTATCTTCCAGGTCTCTTTTTTATGCGGGTAATCACCCTGGACGGGATTTTAATTGTGGCCCTTCGAGATTTTTTTTGTGTCCTCGTCTTGGGTAGTGGCTGCACATAAACAAGAGTGAGGGCTCTTCATGTATATTTCAACGTCCACTTTATTTTCCGAGAACTCACTCTTGAATAAAGAGAACGTACGTGGAAGAAAAAATAGCAGAGAATATGGCTGCCGCTACCGTTGTGGGAAATAATAATTGTGTGTTCTGCGAATAGTGCTGGAGTTTATTAATAGATATTTCTGTGCAAGACTGGGAAAAGATTCTATAACATAATATAGTAATATTTTTAGTTACTTGCTTAGTTAAGTGTAATTTTCTTTGGCTGTAATTATTATTTTGCAATGTCACTAAAAATTATAAAAAAGTTACACAATCCTATTTGTTAAAATGTAATTTCTATTTTATTCAGCCATTTTTTGCAGAGTTTTTTCTTGGATTCTACTTTTACTATCATGGTATTTTTAGTAATACTTAATTGTATTTCTTTGTACTTTTTTTGTAAGTTAATGCTTGATAGTGTAATTATTCAGTCTAACCTTTTAGATATTTTCTGAAAAGTTTTCATGGGATTATTTATTATCTCTAGCGTTACACAAAATTATCCTTCCTTTGACATTTATAATAATAACGAATAAATACCCCTAGAAAGTATTGAGTCTAAAAAATGAAGAAAAATTAATCAAGTTAAAAATAAATACTCTATTCATTGAGAACTTCCTTATTATTTTAGTTAGTAAAAACTACATTTCAAAACTACATCTCTATAATTATAACTTTTTTTCATATGACTTAGCTTAATACAACACTTTTCCCAGCTAAACCACACATTAAAACTTCTATTTCCTACAAAAAAGTTTTTTTTTCTGAAATCGGTTTGGCTGGACTCGATCGAACCAAAATACTTCACCACTTAACAACAAAGCAAAAAACACCGCCAAGACTAAGAGAAATCTCAAATCAAGCGGATACATCATCTATTAAACAAAACAGCCATTCCCTCAGACATTTATTGGATGTTTACTTCCCTGCGTGACCTTCCAAACCTATTTTTCCGAAGCATTCCCAATATCAGTCTATTCCACTACACACGCCATGACCTGCATTTCCGCTCCCCTAATAAAACAAATGAGGGAAATTACTTAATGGAGGGGGGTCAGGCCACCCCCCCCGCATCAGAACAAACAGAGGGGATGGTCGCCCCTTGTTTTGTCCAATTTTTTTTTTGTCCCGCGATGGTTCGTTTCCAATCACGCGTTGTTCTGCAAATACGAATGGAGACATTTAGGAAAGTTCGGCAACCTCTGGAGAAAATGCATTAGCTTATATCGCACGGAAAGTAAGTAAATGATGGGTCCCTTGCACGGGGTTTTTGTTTAAGCATTCTGCGAATTTATTAGATGGGTAAATACGGGGATTGTGAATATGATGTTTTGTTCCCTGTGCAATCATGTCGACAAGCCAATTTATCAGAAGCATACGGCTAAACAATGCCGAAGGGAACGGAAAATTACTGCCATCAATATAGTCTCAGATCTGTTTTCGAGATAATTTTCTTCTGGGGAAGATTCCGTGTACTGATGTAAATTAAAATATTGTTTACGGGACTTATAGGATAGCATAGTATAATGAAAATAGAGATATCATATTAGAACATAAAAATGTTCTCAGACTTATTTATATGTTTACTCATGCGTTTTTACTTTCGTAGAGCTAAAACTATCACGAATACCTGTTTACAAAATCCGTGCGTAGAAAAACATAAACCGATTGATATTTGTGGTTCCAATAGTAGCATTAATATATTATAAACTATTATAGTCTAGGATCTAATAAAATAGAAAATTTAATAATATGGCATTCTACAACTGGTACTGTGACTTCCTATAATATGTTTCTCATTGCAACATTTTACCGATGAGAAAATGGTTTTAGTGGAATTTATGTATTGATTAAGAATGTCATTGGTATACTTGTGTGTGAATATAAAATATATTCTTTTGAAAGGGAGAGTAATTATTCATTGTGAAGAAATAACGATAAATTCTCACTCATGCATCATTTAACTGGGAAGGATATATACTGTTAAAAAAATCCTTTGGAAAATATACCAATTTAGTTTACAGTTCTTAAAATTTTATTGGTCGTGGGGATTTATGTAATGGATATTTCATACTCTTTAAATAGCAACTGTACTTATGTGCTGCAGAACTTTTCCGCATGTAAATTTCGGAATCTTGTATGGTAGGATTGAAAGGAATTGTTTATATCTATTTTATTACTTGTTCATATCAAATGAAAGTTGCCGAGTAGCTTAGAATTAATTCATGCATATTGTTGAACAATTTCTGAATAGCCCCACTGTAATCAGTATGGTATACTTCTATATAGCTATTCAATAGCACGCAACTCTTAGTGAATCTGGAGTAATAGTAAAACACCAAGAACATTTGCTATTCAAGTAATATTCTTTTATTTCCATATTCTAAGGCCTAATTTAGATTTTGATTTGTTCTCTTCTTAAGTTAAGATATTTACGTTGTACGACTTGTTCCAGTTACCTACTAGTTTTGTTTCATAGCTGCAACTATGACTACCTACTATTAGCTTAATAAAACTTTTTGAATTCAACTGCAACATAATTACAAAAAAAAGAACATACGTGACACTTAAATAATACTTCTTATATCAATATTATAGGTAAATATATGTCATTATTCTACCATTAAGTATTAAAGTTAAATATGTTTACTATAGTTTTGCTGGAATTTCACTGTATGAAATGTAGTACTATATCCACACACGCAGCTCTATTCTCAAAATTAAAAATTAAATCTATTGCAAACATTCTGCCTCCGTCAGCTTTGGCTCATTTTATTACCATCCTTAACGTTAGGAAACAACTACACCAGTTCTCTCCCAAAGCCAGCAAAGTAACCACTAAAAGCCCTTCTGGGAAAACAATATCGTCAAGGGGAAAAAAGCCTAGCTCTCACGTGTATGGAAAAAGCCAAGAAAATGAATAAGCCCCTCTCTGAATATCACCTTTATTAAGAGCGCCCTTATTGAGGCACGGGATCTCATTTGACTTTCTTCCCTCCCGGGGTGATTTCGCGTGACCATATGAGCCCAAGTAGCTCGTCAGGAGGCGGGACATCTCAACTCAGGGTGGAAAAAGCTAAAGTTTGGAGTTCCGCCAGCTGACAAATGGTGGAGTAAGAATGACGAATAAATAATGCACGGACCCCGTCTTGCGGGACGCGTGCCTTTGTTTTGTTCCCTTCTTCACTTCGCTTCTTTTTTTCCGTTATCGTTTGCTGGAGGATCAATTGCACAGATTCACTTTCCTAATGAAGAAGCGAAATGAGATTGCACGGGAAATCGTTTGCTTATTTGCGGGGACGTGTCTATTTGGGGTTGTTTTATGATTTGCGACTGGTGGAGTTCTTTTTTTTTTCGTGCGAGATAGTGATGTCTAATAAAACTGTTTTCCTGACCTGCAGTCGGTTCTATGGTATTGGATGACATGCTAACATTATACTATAGTGCCGGGGTTATTTTAACTTGCATGCATGCATTTAATAATTGAACCTTAAAATTAAAATATGATGTCACTTGCGAACCTCACAAAATAGTACAAAAAACGAATAGTTTATAGTTTAAGTTTGAAAAATACTCATTAAACGCAATATAAGTTCATTTTCAATAAATATTTTACAATTCCTTTCAAATTCTTATTTTTGTAAAGTAGTGTTTGCACAAATGACAAAAATGCAAACCTTTAAAATTTTTATAATTTTTCTTGCTTAATATTTGTTTTTTTTTTCATTGATTTTTAAATCATATTTCTAATATTTTTAAAACTTTAAAAAATATAGTACTTTGTCATAAAAATATATGTGAAAAAAATAAATAAATCTAGAACATTAAAATAGCATAATTACTGTATTTAGTATAATAGTATACTAATAATAAACCATCACAAATTTAATTATTTTAGTAGTACATTTGAATTTAATTGTTATTTGATAACTTTTCGATCTACTCACCTGAGTTTTTTCTGTGTTCCAATGCACTTCATAGAAATTATAAAATATTATGTATGTACTAAGATAAAAAATATGTGAATAATACACAACTGAAAACCTTATAATTAATTTTAAATTAATCATTTTAATCAAAGATTTAAACATCCTAATAATAAGTTTGAATTAAATTCTAATTTAAAAGCCCATTACATGTTTATTGACATTATATCTAATTGCAAAATATAAACTTAACGTGATTAATACACTTAAGGCTGACTTTTTTTTAGACATACAATCTGCCACCATAGCTTTATTCATTGAGTGATTTCATTTATTATTTTTAAAGCAATTCTAGGGAATCACTTGGTATTTAAACTATTACATCTAATTAAGAGATCCAAAGGGTTTCTTCTTTTGATAAGTACAGCCTTATGAATTTATCTAATTTTCTTGCAGCTTAAATTAAATTTCTACTCTTGAATAATTTAATTTCATTTGAAAGAAATAATGTCTAAGCTCCAAACGAAGGGTACGCTATATTACGAAAACTAAAAATGCACTATAGTTTAAGTCGGATATAAATGCCGCATTTCATTATTAGTAAATTATGCCAAGCATTATGTTTCATTAAATTTTTATTCCTTCAAAGTTAAGATATCTATCCTATCTTCAGTATCCTATCTTCATTTTTAACACTTTTGAAAGTAAAAATATGCGATGAGGAAACAGTGTAAGTTTTCAAAGACTTGAAAGTAATAATTTTATAGATAGAAAGTATTACTAACAAACATATGTTAAAGATATAAATTCTTGGTTGATAAATCGTTTTTAAACAGCAGTGCAAAATAACTGCAGTAAGAAAATAATTTGCTTAAAAGTTCCTTAAGATTCCTTCAAAAAGTTCATAATTACAACACCGGAAAAAATATTTTTTAAAGGGGTTAACATTTTAAATACTTCTATTCAATATCTATTTTTAAATTGGTAAACAGGAAAAAAAAAGACTTTATCTTGCAACAAATTCTTTACAATTTACCCAATTTTATGTAGGTACCAAAAATTATTTGCTAGATGATTCTATTAAATGGAAATGTTTTTAGAAAGCATTATATTTATATTTAGAAAAATATTATTTTTCCTTGTGTATATTTTTATCATCTATTACCACAAATTGAACCTAAATAAATGTCTTTGAGTTTGATGGCATTGCTTGGTGGTATTAAAAAAAACTATTTTGATGTACCGTAAAACGGGGTGAATCGGATCACTTTTGAACTTTGAGCTGCTGCCAAAAATTTTCTAACAAAGATTTTGAAATGCTTTAAAAAGCATATTTCGAGTCCCAATATGCAGGGTGATTCGTAAGTACGTGGACAAACTTCGCATGGGTGTAGAGGGGAGATAGACAAGCATATTTCGAATAGAAATGGGGGGGGCGCACATGCATCGTTAAATTTTTAGGTTATTTTTCGGGAAAAATTAGAAACGTTTTGACTGTCAAGTTTTTGTGACATTTTTTGTATTCAATTTCAAAGCCTTGGATGACCCAAGATATGGTCGTAAAATATTTTTAATGGTTGAAATAACTTTTAAAGAATGTGTAGTTTTTATCCTGATTCTATAACTCTAACACAAAAGGAGTAATGATGGTTTAAAAAACTTTTTCAACAGTGATCCGATTTACCCCGTTTTACGGTAATTTTTATGCTTAATATTTAGAAAATAGTGATCGAAATTACCTAACCAACTTTTAAAGTGGGACACTATTACAATTCAAACACTTTGTCTACGCACAAAAATTTCCAAAGGTACACAGCGTTTAAATATTGAAAACACAATAAAAGTGTTGCAGCCTGTACAATAGCTTCGATTCCATTATTTTTCCAAGTTAAAACTCGATATGCCCTGGTTTCCTTTTCTATAAAATCATGCTATTTTAATGGGACTTTTTCATGTTGTGTTGCAAATTTTTAATGATATTTATTTGTTATGAACAGAATGTAGAGTACTGTCTATCTAGGAAGTGTTTTGTGCAATCAAATAAATTAGTACCCACTTTGTAAGTGCAACTTTTTATCTGGATCAAGGATGTTTGAATTACATAAATTGACCAATAACAATAAGACTGCTTTATTTTAACACTTCAGATTTTTTTTCAAAAAATAATATACATTTAAAGATCAAATAATTATAATACTTAAAAAACACTCAATATATTAGTTGACATAACGTTTTATTTTGCTATAGAATATATGGTATATTACCTGTTGTATCACAATAAACTAGTTATATTTTAGAGATCCACATATTAAAGTAATTAGATTTCGATACTATATTAATAAATCAATTTGAGTTGGTGTAAAAACAATTAATTCGTTAGGGCCTCTTTTGTGTTTTAGGAAGTATTTTAATAATATGTTTTAAGAACAGTTTAGTTTTATTATTAATAACATTTACATGAAGTTTGAAGAGTTAATTTTTGTTTATATTGTCCTGGCACTTGTTAGGTCTTCACAAAAAAACATTCATGAATTACGGTGGACTAATGTAATGAATGGTTAGGTTAGTTCCATATCGTAATAGATAAAACCAAAGTAGTCTTTGCCCAAAAGCTTAAAACAAACAGTTAATTATGTTCATAATTAACCAGAAAGCATAAGCTTATGTTGATCATAAACAATTAAAAGAATAATAGTCAAGGTTTTTGTCTGTCTGCAAGTCATTTGTAAGTAATTTTCTCCCCATGAACAATCTCCTTCTTTTCAGATTTCTTGGCACTTGTCAGAGTTTCAATTACAAGAAAACAATCTCCCAAACCATTACCTCCTCGTAACACTAATCAAACCTAATTTCCAGCCCCATTCATACTCATCAATTACCTTTTTATATTGAAGAAAAAAACCACGCCAACAAAAAATAATACGTGTGAAATGTTGGCGCAAAAATGAATACCTTGGTCTCCTTCACGCGCATTTAATTTATCGCCCTTTTACGCTTTGCCCACCCTTTGTTTCAGAAAATATGACGTAGCCAAAAAAATAATAAATAGAAAATGAAGAACAATCCGTATTAAAAAGGAGGAAGAAGAACCTTCATCCATTTGTTTCCTCCATCCCGTTTTCTTTCTTCTTCTTTTCTTCCTCCTCCTCCCCCGGCTTTTCTTCAGCGCGTGTGTGTGTACCACTTGGAAATGGACCCAGATTTTGGAACACTGATTGAGTTACTGGAGTCACGTGACAGGGAGGGCTGGCCCCTCGCCAGGCGCCCCTGGAGCAGACGCCGGGGCGCCCCCCGAACAGAGGGGGTGGTTTTGGGGCTTTGTGTGGGGGTGAAGGTGGGAAGTGGGTGTTATCCCCATTCGTGAATTTTCGATGTTTATCCATCATTTTTAGCTTTGTTTCATTATGAAGGGAAATTTCTTTCTGATTTAAAGTTTAATTTTTTTTACTCGCTTGAAATCTTTATTTGAGAGTTATCTCTAACTGTTGTACGGGTTGTGAAACTTGTTTTGAAGTACTACCTTTAGATCACCGCTGATAGCTTTTTTTTCCGAATAGCTGCACGCATAAAACGGAAAATTTGATAAATAGCATTCCATATCCTTTGTACCACATAAATTGTTTTAAATAATTGTCTGTTTCATTTCATTGTTTTTTTTACTCAAAATAAAATTCAATTACTTCCTTTAATGTATTTCATTTATTCTATGGAATACATGTTTTATAGTTATTTTGGTACTCTCAAAATTAAAATACCCCCTCAAATATTTTAAATGCAGCATTCCCAAATTTTAAAATGTTATCAATACATCAAGAAAATTTCTTTCTTAAGTTTCTAAAGTGGCACCACTTTCCATGGTTGGAAAATGGCTGTTTTTTACTATCCTAGCTACTACATTATTTTCTGTTTTCTTTATTTCTCCTTTGAAATAAGTATTCTTAAACCAAGCGTGCATTTACAAAGACCCCCATAAATCTCACTGCAAAGATTTCATTTTATTTATGCATCATCCTATAAAAAATTCAAGCTCTTATATTTAAAATTTTGAAAATGTGGAATGCTTTTGTCTGCGTGTTGTTTTTCTTCATAAATAAAAACTATAATACATATTTTTCTTCAGACATCTATATGGGGGGAATGGTGTATATTCTAAAGCATCGTACATCGTACAAATATGTGTTTAACTTTTTTTTTACAATATCTTGAGTCATAAATCTTACTTAACGATAAGAGATATTTAAATAGGGACATATCTTACAAATTGATTGTTATTTTAAATTAAATCAATTTATTGGATTGATATATAACTGGGTATATCCTGCTGAACTACAATTTTTTGAAGCAGAAATATAGTTTTTTTTTAAAGAAGATATATTTTTTAAATTTAATTATCTTATTCAAATACTATCTTGAATAGTTTTATATTTTATACATCTCAGAAGATCACCCCTTTTGCACGTCCATACAAAAAGTCTTTTTTTTATAGGTTATCAAATGTCCAGACCCACTTGTCTAAATAAAGCTAATGAAAAAGAAGTTGATGAACGATTATGTGACATTACAATTCGTCCAACTCCGGAAATCAAAGAATGCAATACTCATAAATGTCCTCCAGTGTAAGTATTGCTAAATTTTGAAAAATGTTAGAACTCTAAATGAATTATTTCCTCTAATTTTGTCTGTTTTTTATACTGTTACATTGCATAAATGTCCCCTCTAATTTTGTGTTGTTTTCTTTATTTGCTGAAAAAAGTTGAAATAAGGCATATCTATTGGATACGTTTTTTAAACGAATCAAAGTCCTGTTATTTTCTAAAAAACACTATGTTACTGTTTTCTATTGCAACCCAATGGCTTAAAATTTCACGAGGTTTTACAGGTTTGGGGTTTTGACATGGACTTACGCGTTTTATCAGACATGACCGGTTTAACTACTTTGATCCACTTTGTGGAGGTAGTTTATGAGTTTTGATAAGATAAAAATATGGTGAAGTATACATTAAAGTTACTTTTAGAGGGAAAACTGTGGTTAAAGACGAGTTTATAGGAGATTCAGTCCCTTATCATTGTCTCTACATAAAAATCCTGAAATCCCTCCCATTTTAGTCTAAAGATATTGTATGCTGTGTTTCATAATATCCATTTTAACCACTTTTTCTGGAGGTACTAGCAGGTGCATAAAATCAGTATGTTATTCTACTACGAAAATAGTCTGAAATCATTTTCAAGTATTAGTTATAAAAATATTGTTTAAAAAATTTAATTTTTGATTGTATTTAAAACTATACAAAATTCATAAAAATAGAAAAAAAAATATTAGTGTTCAACAGTTTCAAAGAATGCAGAGTATACCAGTGTTTGGTTAAATGAGTACCTATTCTTATTTCAAAATTGTCTTCCGTTAGGTATTTTTCTTTAAACACGATTAAAACTTAGTTGACATTCACTTTAAAATATATTTTATTTTTTGTACACAAAACACTAAATTTAGTATTACTTCTTTGTTTTAGTTACTTTGTTGAAGCCATAAGTTTGTTTTTTTTCTACACAGCTGATTGTTTTTCAAATTGAACGCCTCATGTTACCACTTAGCAACAAAGTATTCAAATTTAAGTTCGAAGTTTTAATTTTTCTTTCTCAGGTCGTCTCTTTTTCTCTTCAGTTTAGATTCATTTTATTTTCGTCATTTAATTGCCGTTGGTGATTCCTTTGTGATTTTTTTTTTAATTTAACGCAACTAACAAATTCGATGAAATCAACACGAATGTAAAATATTTTCCTTTTGGTTTATCTTGCAGAAATACTAGAGGATATATCGTAAGTTTGTCATTAACGTTTGCATTCACAGGTGGGTAACAGACAGCTGGAGCCCCTGTTCAGCATCTTGCGGGGGTGGTCGGCAGTCAAGACAGGTGCACTGTGCCCAGATGGGGTCGGAAGGGGTTCGGACACCGGTCATATCGGATGATTGCATGAAGCAGAAGCCACTGACCGAGAGGCCCTGCAACCTCGTGCCGTGCCCTCAGTGGATCAGTGGACCGTGGTCAGGGGTAAGTTTAAGTAGCAAGCATCCAATATTGTGAAAATAATGAATTGGGGCGTGAGGATAACTAATCATTAAAAAGTTGGCAATTTTAAGTAACGTATTGAAGGCGATACACTCCTATTGAGATGGAAAGCTTTTCACGCATAGTAACTGAAGTTTTTCCAAAAACCACCTGTTGTTGAGTTCCCCTTTTTTTGCGCAATATATAATACTATATGCAATATTTGATTAAAACTTGTATGAAATAGCGTTTTCTTAAGATTGATATGAACGTTGCAAAGCTTTTATTCCATAATTTCTCTTAAATTGATTAAAACATTGATTTGAAAAAAAAATTGAAAGATTTAAGTATAAACTTATGAAGCGGTAAATTATTTTTATTGTTTTAGATTTCTCTTTACCACTCATTGTTCCCCTGTTAAGATATTTCATTGGAATTTAAAATAATATCGATACAAAAATCTTTATTCTTATTTCCTTTATTCGAACCATTTGGACAAAGCCAAACATACAGAATTTGCGCAACGAAAAATTGGGAAGTGAGATATTTTTTTTAAAGATAAAACGAACATGTTTTAAGTAACTAATTTGATTGTCTAATTTACTTACGATATTTCTTAACTACCTATGTTAACTATGGTTCCGATTCGATTTAAAAATGGGGCACTATAAAGATATTTTATTTCAATTAAGACATTTTTTTTTTCGTTTCTGTTTTTGCACGTGCCACTCATGCATTAAATCCATTTTTTCTTACAGATTATTGTACTTTCAGCTATAAAAAAGTGATTGCTTTACACTCCCAAAACTGTTATCCAACCAGTTTTAGATTTTATTTTAAAAATGTATAACTAACGGCCGTATTCACCATTAACCTAACCTAAGGTTAACCTGGAATCAACACTTCTAATTGGTAGTTGAAAAAAGGAAACAGGTTTTAAGCCAATCAGAGTGCTTGATTCCAGGTTAGCCTTAGGTCAAGTTAGTGGTGAATACGGCCATTAGAGAAGATAAAACTTTAAAAATCTAAAATGTTCATAATGTTCACGGATAATTTAAAGAAAACCTAGTGAAATCTAGGCATCTTTTTTGGTTTTCATAAATCAATTACATATCTAAAAACGATTTGTAACGAATTACTGGAACCATTTGTTATTTAGATGACATGTATATTGTTTGTCTTTTAAGTTAAGATGAAATCAATAAAGGCAATAATCATCCGTCATTGTTAAAAATGTCATAAAAGACTAAAGAATAATATTTCACAGTCGAAAACAATAAAGTAACGTCGTAAATCAAAACAACTTCTAAGACATGTTTTACATCTAGTAAAAAGAACTAAATAACTTCTTCATACAAGTAATTACATCAATTTTTGGGGTTTATTCGTTGTCAGTAAGGGAACACTTAAAAATTTTAGAAGATGACTTTTTGCAGTTTACTTGTCTCTACTGTCAAAAGTTTTAAAGCTTCACTCTGAATCTTTTAGCTTCTGTTCTAGTTGTGACATTTCAATGAAATAGTTTTCAAACTTGTTATTTTTTTTTCCAGAAAACCATTTAAAATTGTTAAAAATATTAAAATGCTTGAATTGGGACTAAAATGTTTATTCAATATCATAAATGCTCATTGAGAAAAATGATCTGACTTATAATATATTTAATTTAATTGATATAATATATTTAATTGAATCATACATTATTTTAATGTTTCCATGAATATTAATTTAATAAGCAAAGTTTTATTTGATGAAGCGCAAGCTTAATTACAATTGAATCAGGAATTCTGTCTAATACTACAATACATAAATCATTTATCGAATTGTTTACAGTTTTTTTTTATAAACTAGGTAACTTTTAAAATCCTTTTTATGTCTGGGAAATACTGATATCATATCATGCTAGTAAGAGTATTGCCTATTTCAAATTTTTTACACTCAGTTAGGATGCCAAAATCTAATGAAAGTTACTCATAGATAATATCATTTTCAGTGCTCAGTGACTTGTGGGAAAGGGCAGAAAATTCGTTCAGTGACATGCAAAGACGCAAAGGGGCAACACAGCCAAGACTGTGAAGTCGACATCATGCCGATTACAAAAGTAGAGTGTGACAGTGGACTAGTTTGCACACCTTCAGAGGATCCAGGAACATACCTTTTTTCAGGTAATACCAATATCCACTTCATAATGTATCTATTTAGATCTTAAAGATACAGCACATTGCTTATAATTTGATTGGTGTTCCTGGGGTATCTGATCTAAGAATCGGACACTTAAAAATGTAATGGAACGATTACTAATGACGATAAAAACCGACTGTGCAAGGTCAGATGAATCAAATTAAATCAACGTGGTTTATTTGCACAAAATTTTAAAAGTTTTAAAAAACATACAATTTGTTTCGAGGACGCCTGGATCCCCTTCAAAACAGTTGTATATTTTTTAAAACTTTTAAAATTTTGTGCGAATAAACCAAGTTGTTTTTATTTGATTCACGATTACTAATGTCAAAATATTTCCAGATATATTTAAAGGTTCTCAAGAAGATGCACCTCCAGGGCAGACGTATTGGTCAAACTGGTCAAAGAAATCAACTGATGTGTCAACAGAACCAAGGTAAACTTGAACGAAACAACCATATAATAATTTGAAAGTATCACAGAAAATATTAATGCTATTTAATAGGAAATCTCAATTAACACAACAAGAAGTCACATTTTCCAACTCTTGACTTACAAAACCCTTGTTTATGATCATTGTTCATAAATATCATTATTTCTAAGCTCTTATCTGAACTATTGAGGCGCTTGTAGCAATGACAAATAACTTTTGAAATAATTAATTTTGACATTTTTTTCACATATAAGTATGTTGGAATACCGTCTAGTTAGTATAATATGTAACTTTTTTTACAGTTATGTGGTTGGCGAATGGGGTCCTTGTAGCACTACGTGTGGACAGGGTTATCGTAAAAGAACCGTGGACTGCAAAATATTCCTTGAGTTTTCAAGAACAATAGCCAAGTTACACGACTATGAGTGTCCAGGTAAGTGCAACAAATACAGTGTCAAGTTTAAAAATCAAATCAGAAACCTGATGACTGTCATAGCACTACGCATATCTTACCATTCAAGCACAAAGATCTGACCCTAATTTCTTTTTTACTTGGGCCGCCCAGCTCATAATACTCATCTCATTGCTTGCTTTTGCTAAAATTGCTTTTTATAAAGCCAATTTGAAAGTATTCTCGTAGGTTTTCGCTCCTAGATGGCACAAAAACTTACTAGTGGTACCTAAAAGTATTTTTTAGTTATCTTCACTCACGTTTTGCAACTACACGAAGTACTCCATTTAATAAAGTTATGTTTCAAAAATGTAACTACACGCTACATTTAATACCGTCTCTTTGATTTAACGTGAGTGTTAATTGTCAATTTAACATGAAGGGTTATATGGTTTACTTGCTTAGAATATAATGTTATCCGATGCATTTTTATTTTTAAAGCTTTATTTCACGTGATTAAGACATGCGTAATTTGTCTCGAGAAATTTAACATTTCTCAGTTTTTATAATGTAAATTATTGTGATTATAAAACAAATTTATTTAACTGAAAAATATAATAAGAGTTTGATAAATAAATTAAGTATAAATAAAGTGAAAAATATTTTAATTTATTCGATTCTGTTACTGATTGAGGGTATAGTTCCATCTTGGAAAAATTGATTTACTTGGAAAACACGAATTAAAAAAAAAAACATTGCGCTTTAAAAACAATAAACGAGAGTTTGCTTTAATGCTATAAAAAAAAACCTTAATCAATTTTGAAAAACTTGTCTGTAGTTTCATCACTAAATAAAAAAAAGTCAATTAAAGTAAACACAATAAAACTGTGAATTTTTCCCCCTTTGGTCTGAAAGCCCAGAAGTCTATAAACATTCCTTCCAAGTCAAAAAACCAAGGAATCGCTTCCGCCATATCAACTCTAAACAGCAATTTCTTTTGAAAAGATTCTAAAACAAGCAAGAAAACAAACAAACAAGAGTACCACCGGCAACTCTCTTATACCGACCCACAACAAAAAGAGGAATCAAACACAGTCAGATGCACCTCTTCCCAAAAATCGTACTTCAGATCCAGAAATTAGACCACGCTCGAATGTTTTTTTCACATACATCGCGGTAAAGGAGGACGACTTCAACATCAGTTTTGAATGAGACCTTTTCAATAAAATATGAAATTCTTCCCTACTTTTTTCTCGTCTTTAATTTGTGAGCATTGAATGTGAGGTTTGATGCACGAATGATCACTGAGCACTTAATAGATGAATAACCCCCCCCCCCATCCACCCCTTTGCAAATGCAGGTAAACGTTCTGAATCTTCACCTCTTGAAGAACAAAGCTGGGGGCAAGTAGGGGGATTGACTCCCGGGGATCTATCGGAGCATGGTGCACTCCTTCCCTCAAAGGAATCTTTTGTGAACTAAACTTTATCCTCGATGGGGTCTCATAAAAGAAAAGATTAAATAATTGATCGTCTCTGTGCTGTGTGTTTGAATGCTTTCAACTCCTGCGCTTTGAATAAAGGGTAAATAAAATCATTCGCTGGAAGGGGATGAGTTGTTTTTTCGGCCCCTGTTTCCAGTGGGTTTGTTGTTTAGTCGGATCTGTTCCCTCTCTTTCTTATTTTAGTCGAGTTTGTGTTTGAAAAGAATTTGCTTGTACGTAGGGGGGGAGGCTTGTTACCTTTCAATCGAACTCTTTTAAAGTAAGAAATGCGGTTATAAGACGGTAACATTTGAACAACTTTCCAGGGAATTCATTCCATTCAATTTTTATTTTATTTTTTATCGGACCCTAAATAGAAAATTATTTTAAACCAATTTATAAATTAATTCCGTCATTTTCAAAATTGTAATATTTGAGAATAATGTTAGCATTCTTTCATGTTATTATAATTTTATTTTTGTCATAAAACTCTTTCACCATAAGGGATACGTCTAGGATGAGTCTTCAATGGGGTATACATTTTATATACATATTTTTTTTTTGCTCCATCGGTTTTGTTGATTTATATCTTGTATCTTCTCATTTTTATCTGTAAAAAAAGAGGAATCGAATAATAATCAACACATAAAACATGAATTATGACAACTCATAATTCAAAAGGTATTACGGTACTAATACATTTGAAAAAAAAACAATGTACCTTTATAAAAATAGTTGGAAAATCATGAAAGAGAGTAGAGCTGATAAGGTAAAAATTAATTAAAGAAAATAATCGTTGATGGATTTATTCTAGAAATAAATTATTGCAACAGAATATGCAGGTGATCGTTAACTTGTTTAGAGAGACTAAATAAATTCCTTCACCTCTAAGGGGTCTTCTTATGTTTTAGGAACGAAACCTCCAACAATCGAGAGTTGTTATCCTCGTCCCTGCTCACTTGATCTGAACAGACCTGATGACAAGAAAAAACCGAAAACATACGTTGGCATCGAAGTGACTTACTCCTGGAGATCAAATGGATTTACTCCTTGCAGTGCCTCTTGTTTAGGAGGTAAGTAAAAGTTGATTTTGAATAGTTTTTATTCTGTTAAATTTAAAAAAAATTTGAGTAAAATGCATGTATTTGGGTTATGTTGCAACACTATATATTTTGAGTTCTAGTGCGTAGTTGTAAAAAAATAATCAACCTAAATCATTGGTGATGAATAATGAGGTCTGCAACAAGTGATTCGACTAAAAATCTCTGAAAGCTCAAATGGCGAAATTTCTTATTAAAAATTTGAACTTTAAGAAACATCAAATTTATCTGATTGTATGTAAATTTCAATAATTTTAAAAATCTTTATTTTAGAATTAATTAAGATTAAATAAATATTAAATACCATCAAGTTTCCGCATAAAAAACAAATCTCGACCTTTGACCCACTATTGAAATAACAGTAAAATTTGTTCCCATGTCTTGGATAAAATTCCTTTCCATTCGAAAGGGATTTCTTTTCATTACTTTTCAAGCGCTATGAACGATTTGGGCGAAAACCGAAACCTAAACTTCGCCGAGCAACTTAGACATGAGGCGCCATCTGCTAAGAAAATGTAGAAACACTATTGGGGTAGAGTGAAAGATTATTTTTCCTTTAGAATGGGCAGTGTCCTTACATGTACTTTAGGCAACAATATAACATGTTAAATAAACTTGTGTTTCTACATTACACAAAACAATGATTTTTAAGACAATAAAGTTATCTTAATTAATTGAAAACGCCTTGTAAAATTAATATAAATTAATTTAATCAAAATAAGCTTAAGTTTCTATTAAATCCATTCCACAAGCATCGGCCCTGTATTTATTAGTACTCTTTTTTATCCCTTTCAAGAAATTTCTATTCATCAATGAATTTCTTTAATTATTATTTAACTGTAAGCTTTTTACCCTGGTGTTAGAATAATATACAGATTTTTTTTTTCGAGAAATTACCTAAGTACCCAATGCTGTTTATATCCTTTTACAAGTAAAACTATAATATATGCACTCAAAATTTGTCAAACATTAACAAGCATGTTGTAAAAGTAATAACAGTAGTTACTACCGTTATTACTTTTACATTATACCTTACACTTAACCAAATCATGTACAGTTTAAAAAGTCACCAATTTTTAGATAATTTAAATTTAAAAAAAAAAAAAAACATACAATCATTGGAATCCTCCATAAACTTTAACTCTTCCGGTAATTCAAACAAAATTCAAAATAGGAACAAATCGAAGCTTATGAGATTCATCACTACGCGGAAATGAATGGGAGTGAAAATAGAGCAATGAAGAGGGCATCTGAATAAACTACAAGAGTCACGAAAGTTCGTCAAAATGAGATGAGCTTCTTGTTTAATTAAATCTCCACGGCAACAAGGAATCGCGAATCATGTTCCCACATTTTTTGCACTTCTGATGCTTTTGCACCGAATCTTCTTCAGAGCCACGAGGCGTGGGTAGGGACCGCATTTAAATCACTTCCAGATTCTTGTCATGTTCCACGCATTCTCACGCCATGGGGATCTTTCTTGGGAAAGTGACACAAGTCTTGAAGAAGTTCTCTGATGTTTGGCATATTGTCAGCTTGGATTATTCTTACTTAGAGTGTTAACCACTAGTTTTGAAGTTTAAACAAGGACGCTAATCAAATGAAATTTGAAAAATTCGAAAGGATTTTATTGAATTATTTTAAAAAGTTGTTCTTGTTTTAAGTTAATTAATTTAAAAATACCACCAAATAAACAAAGCATAGTGGAGGATTTGTAATAAATACCAAGAAGATAATCTTAATCAGGAAAAACATTAGGTTCTTCTTTTATCTTGTCTCTTTAGAATTGCAGACGTTTCTCTCTATATTAAAAAAAAAGTAACAGTGACCGCCGCGGCCGCCGCCGCCGCCGCGGCCGCCGCTGCTTTTGAAAATTTTATTTTTGAACACTTTGAACTCTCACTACGCAAAAACTATTCCACGGAAATTTGTGAAATTTTAAACATTGCTTGACAAATGTATGAGGATCGATTTCGTTCTAAAAGCTTATAGATGAGTTAATTAGTTCTAGAGTTATTTAATGTCAAAGTCGAAAATTATTTTTTTCTGCTGCGAGTTCGCCCCCAGCAAAATCTATTAGCAGCAGAAATATGATTTTTTGCAGACACATACCCTTAGATGTGCAGTTTTGCACCACGTCGCCCTTTTTTCGAATTTCGAATTAGTTTTGGAGTAATTAAGTTTTAAAGTTTCGAAAATTTTGGCGATTTTTCTGTTTTTTCGTTATAAAAGCAAAACTAATCACAGTAGAACTATGATATTTTAAAGGCACATAGAAATAATTTTTATAAAAATATTGGCTTTTTGTTTTTTCAAAAATTCTAATTAGTTTTAGAATTATTAAGATTCAAAGTTTCAATTTTTTCTTCTCTTTCTCGCCGTTCACTAGAGAAACACGAGAAACAGACGAGTTTTATGTGTGTTTTATGATGAGTCTGATTTCTTTTATTTTCAACAATGCTTTTTTCTACAAAGTGGTTGATGGTTATTAGTAGACTATTTCAATTAAATTATTGATAAGCAAGAGAGATGTATTTTCGGTATTACAAGAGGCTTAATTAAGCCGAGAAAAGGCTTCTGCTGGATTGTTGAGATGAACAAGCGAGCTCTGCTCGCTAAGAGCGCGAAGCGATCTGAGAAGAACTGCGAAGCAGTTAAAGAGGGTTGGTGAGCGATAGCTCACTATGTGTGATTTCTTTTATTTTCAATTTAAGTTAGGAAAGTAATATTTCAGCAATAGTTTTTTTCGGGATGATTTGGATTAAATTATTTATTAGCAAGAGTAGTTTCGGTTGTAAAGGAGCATTAATTAAGCCGACCAGCGGGGTGATTGGTAAGATGGAACAAGCGAGCTTTGCTCGCTGAGATCGCGAAGCGATCTAAAAAGAACTGCGAAGCAGTTCCGGGGGTTGGTGAGCGATAGCGAGCAGGGGGCAGGCCCCCTAGTTGCATAAAAAGAAGTATTGAAATATTTTGTTTTTGCATAACAAATAGTAGTTGGGCATAGGCATAATATACATCGAAAGGAAATTTCCAGCTTAAATTCCAAAACAACTGAAAATTTTCATTTATGTGTATTTAAATTTATTTTGGAAAAAAATGTATAATAGTTAAATTATACAGCATTATGATATGGTATTTCCTTCATCTTGAAAAATAAGAAATAACTATTCATTTAACTAACCAGAAATAATATAGGTCCTAGTTGGACAATAAAGTAAAATTCAATGGTCGTTAGAAATAGTTATTTGACAAAATTCTTCGCCTAACTACATTGGTTAACTTCCAGCAAAAATAACAAATAATTTAACCCACTTTTCCTCATCTCTCCCTTTAGTTTTTCTCATTTTTTATAATCCATTAAAAACCGCTGCCAAAGAAGTATCTTCATCTTTGTCATTTGCGTTGTAAAAACGTGATTCTAATGCATTAGATACATCTTGAAAGGTTTTTGTAACGAAACTCTTGGCCTTCCATAAAATATGCATGGCTAATTGCTTTAGCCAGCAATTACTCCGTTCATTGTCATTTTTTTGCATGTGAAGTGTTGGAATGAAGCTGTTCGGCGAGCGTAGCTGTGTGTCCCTTGGTGCATGTAATTATCACTATCTTGATGCTGATACTTACTACTACTATTAAAAAAAGTTGGTTTTTAAGTGTGAGATGTTAATCGTAGCGTTTGAGTGAATTACTATATTTTCTTTCCTAAATAGTTATTCATTATTTTCGATGAGAACACTCTCATAACTAATAGAAAAATGTTTATATTTTTTTTTTACACAAAAGCGTTTATTAAGATGTTTATATTATACCTCTAAACAGTTTTAATCGTTATTTATACTACTTTTAAATTTTAAGTTAGATAAAATCAACCAATCTTTTAATTTTTGGCGATAATAAATTTTACTTATTCAAAATATGTCATTTTTTTAAAGAATTACTAATAATTTCTGTTTTTTAAAATTACTGAAAGAGTTATTAAACTTAAAAAACTTTATAAAAATATAATGAATTGTTAGAGCTTATCAAATGTGGGGAATATTCATGTCTGAAAGGGAATATGGTAGATGAATTGGAGCATACAGGATGTCCTGTAATTCATGGTACCCCACTTTAAAGGTATATAAATACTATAGAGAAGATCGGGGGGAAAACGATATTGGTAATCGGCAAAGGCAATCGTAAATATCCATCTATCTGACTGGAAATAGTGTGCAATACAATCTCTCTATATATAATGAAGGTGTCCCTGGGTTCCTGGGTTCCTGGGTTCCTGCCTGCCTGGGTTTGTCCGGAACAGATTTGGCTCAATTTCTCCAAAACTACCCGTCCGAATCGAACCAAACTTGGTACACATACGTATGGGGACGGGGGAAAGACAATGACATCATTTCCAAATTTCTAAAACCACCCCTTCACCCCCTTTTAGGCCTTTTTGTAAAAATCGCCTTACTTCTCCACTAAAGAAGATCTGTTTAACTCGCATTGTTGCAAATAATACAACAAAAACCATTTTAAACATAAAACAAAGTATTTAAAGATAAAACTTGGCTAAAATTGTTTTAAATGTTTTAAAAAGGTTATTAATAATTTAAAAAATTAAAAACGGCCCTTATAAAAAACTTTATAACAGTATTTTCTTATTAAAAACTTCATTTTCCATGAAACTTTAAGTTGAAATAGAAAGTTTTAAGAATTAGACTGGTTAAAGTAAAGATTACATCATGCAGTTTTTTTTAGAAAGTTGATGATAGAAACACTAGATCAATTTGTTATTTAACCTTATAATTTGTTTCTTTGGTGTAGTTCAACGGGATTTTTTTTTCAATTTAAACAGGGGGTATTTACAAATTTTGGGATTTCAAAAGTCTGTAATAATTTTAATGGATTTTTTTCGCTTAGAATGGATAATTGGGTAACTGTCGTAATTAAATGTGCAACACCGGAACTGGATGGTTAGGTTAGATTTACACAGTTGGAACCGGGAGGGAAAAGGCACAGGGAGCACGGTGATGAAAATGCACCGTGAACACCGAGATGAAAAGGCACCGGGGACACCAAGATGAAAAAGGCACCGGGATATGAAAAAATACTGGGAACACCGGGATATGAAAAACTACCAGGATGATTGGTAATTATGGTTACAGAAAATTAGGCATGTAACTTGAGAAAATTTTAA
The DNA here is from genome assembly GCA_963680715.1 of Tetragnatha montana. Lineage (NCBI taxonomy): Eukaryota > Metazoa > Arthropoda > Arachnida > Araneae > Tetragnathidae > Tetragnatha > Tetragnatha montana. Next base: position 15,284,024 of record OY796685.1, read on the forward strand.
TAAATTGATACACTCCACCCGTGCAAGGCCGGGCATATCAGCTAGTACTAAATATTAATGCAATATAAAAAGTAATCCTGAAATGGGGTTGGATTGTATCTTTCCCACTCAAAAAAAATTCTTCGACGATTTCATTGGTTGCTGCGATACGGCATTTGATTATTTGGTGTAGCTAGATACGTATTTTACCTACTCTTTCATATTGTTCCATCTGAATTCAGGTAACCCCTGTACACAAACTACCTATAAGTAGAAGTAGATAAATTATTGTTGCAAACAAATCAGATTTTCACGTCATAGTTTGATTTTCAAAACATGTGGAATCACCATAAACCAACTGAACAATCCATGATTGTAACAACTTATCAATTTATTACTTTTCAGGCACTAGAGAATCAGTCATCCAATGTGTCCGGGACCATGATCAAGCAGTGGTCAAAGCAACGCAGTGTGACATTAGCAAAAAACCTGATGCCATCACACAGACATGTAATGATCTACCATGCCCTCCCAAGTATGCTTTCATTCTACTCTGTTTAAATAATTTTATATTCCTCGTATATTCCTCCTTATTGGAATATAAATATTAGGGGTCTCTTAGGGGGAAATGAGGGATGGCATCTTAACGGGATGCTTCATTACAATGGAAATAAGTGAGGAAGGGTGGTAAAAAAAGTATCGAAATCACATGACCTTGATACGTCTATTATAAGGAGTTATTTATATGAATAGGTATATACGTATAATATGCATGAATATTGGTATAGTAACGGTTATTTCAAGACTTCCAGATTTAGGTAGTCCAATTAATCTAGATTTTGAAAGAAAATTTTGCTTACATTTTTAGTTCAACTAACAATTTATTCCAGTGGTGGCTATAACTACCGCATTTAACTAAAATTATAAATTGTATTAAACACACAATAGTGGAGTCGCTTGTGTCAAAAACCAATGGTGTAAAAAAAAATTTTGGCAGAAGCTTAGTGAGTGGTATCATTCGATTCGTAATGACGTCTACATTAACGTGGTACCGGGTGTTTTTTCCGAATTCCGTGCAGGGGGTCCTTATGACGTCATGAATGCAAGATGGCCGCCGCAGGAAAAAAGCTGTAAATGGCGATCTAGCAATGTTATCGGAACTATTTTTGGCCAAAAAGCTCAGAAATATATATTTTTATCGAATAGCTACAAAAATAAGCATCTAAATCGGTTAAAAATTGCGTTTATGACGTCATAACCAAAAAATGGCTATTTTCACCAAAAATACAGTATTTTGTCATGTTATACTTTAAATAGATGCTATTTTCAACGTGAATGTAATGAAAATATGTTCATAATAAAAAAACCAACAATGAAAATTTCATTGATGCTCACAAAAGGCGGATATGACGTCAGAAATCCAAAATGGCTGTCACATAGAATATTTTTTTTTATTTTTTTATTCAAAAATTTTTTAATTGGGAATTATTACACTTATATGAATGTAATAAAGGTATTTTGAGGATAAAATTTAACAAAACATTTTAAAATTCCTGAAAATAGCATCGAAATATTAGGTGTGAAAGACAGAACTACAGTATTTTGTCATGTAATACCTTAAATAGATGCTATTTTCAACGTGAATGTAAAGAAAATATGATCATAATTAAAATGCCAGCAATGGAAATTTCATTCTTTGTCACACAAGGCGGATATGGCGTCATAAATCCAAGATGGCTGGCATGTGAAATGAATTTCTTTAGTTTTTTACTCCAAAATCTTTTAATTGGGAATTATTTTATCCTTAAAATGACTTTATTACAACATTAATAAAAGTATATAATAATTCCCAAATAAAAAATTTTGGAGTAAAAAACTAAAGAAATTCATTTCACATGCCAGCCATCTTGGATTTATGACGCCATATCCGCCTTGTGTGACAAAGAATGAAATTTCCATTGCTGGCATTTTAATTATGATCATATTTTCTTTACATTCACGTTGAAAATAGCATCTATTTAAGGTATTACATGACAAAATACTGTAGTTCTGTCTTTCACACCTAATATTTCGATGCTATTTTCAGGAATTTTAAAATGTTTTGTTAAATTTTATCCTCAAAGTACCTTTATTACATTCATATAAGTGTAATAATTCCCAATTAAAAAAATTTTGAATAAAAAAATAAAAAAAAATATTCTATGTGACAGCCATTTTGGATTTCTGACGTCATATCCGCCTTTTGTGAGCATCAATGAAATTTTCATTGTTGGTTTTTTTATTATGAACATATTTTCATTACATTCACGTTGAAAATAGCATCTATTTAAAGTATAACATGACAAAATACTGTATTTTTGGTGAAAATAGCCATTTTTTGGTTATGACGTCATAAAAGCAATTTTTAACCAATTTAGATGCTTATTTTTGTAGCTATTCGATAAAATTATATATTTCTGAGCTTTTTGGCCAAAAATAGTTCCGATAACATTGCTAGATCGCCATTTACAGCTTTTTTCCTGCGGCGGCCATCTTGCATTCATGACGTCATTAGGACCCCCTGCACGGAATTCGGAAAAAACACCCGGTACCACGTTAATGTAGACGTCATTACGAATCGAATGATACCACTCACTAAGCTTCTGCCAAAATTTTTTCGAAACATGACATAAGCGACCCCACTACAATGTATTGTTTTGTATCATAAATAGTGAGTAGCTGTATTTTATATCCAGGTGGAACATTTCTGAATATACTCCTTGTTCGAAGCCATGTGGAGGTGGAGAGATGACCCGAAAAGTCCAGTGTCTACACGAGGTTCTGAGAGGAGCCGTTAACACCCTTGTAGTGGATAACAGCAACTGTCCTCAACCGCCACCATTAGAGAAACAGTTCTGCAACGTGTTTGAGTGTCCGTCAAGATGGAAGGTTGAGCCATGGTCTAAGGTAAAAGTCAATGCTTATATTTGAGAGATAATACAAATCTTCAATGTTTGTTTTTCAAAGTTACTTGTTCTTTCCAATACGAGTGAAGTTGCAACGGATACGGAAAAAATTCAGTTCTGTACTTGTAGTACCACGGCTTACTAGATACTTATACAGGCTAGCCGAGTTTTAAACAATGAAAACCATTTGACAACTTTTCCCGCTTGGAGCGCTACAAGACCTACCTATATCACCCACCGCCTTCAACACTGTGAATATGCTTTGCCAGTTTGTCCAATAATGCCATCTGGATTTGCAATGATTTCCGTACTCGGCTAGCCTGTATGTATAAGTATCTAGTAAGCCGTGGTAGTACTAAGAAAAACTGAGTTAACATATCGTCTATATAAGCCCTCATTGGCTGGCGCGTTCAACTCTAAACGAATTTACTAAGCCGGGGAAATCGAAAATATTTAGTGTTATACAAAAATTATACCCCAAAACCGCAATATATGAATGGATTTAACAAACTAATCATGTGTCTAAAGAAAAGTTCCCAATTTCACTTGCCATTCGGAAATAGCACTGGGTACTACCTTCGTTTGCTCTCAGCTTATTAACCTACTGTCAAGAAATGATTTTAGCCTAGTACAACATATGGTGGTCCGCTTGGTTTGATAAGGCTAAATCTAGTGTATCTTTTTATTCATTGTGTTTATCTTTTCACTAAATCTAGTGCTCCTTGTGTATGCAAAGGTTGAGAATATCTGCTGTAGATGACGTCGTTTGCAATATAAATAATACATTCATTCCCATATTACAGTGCTCCAAAAGCTGCGACGGCGGCGAAAAGGTCCGAAAGATCCGATGCATGAAAGAACAAGCTTTTGGGCAGGTGGTTGAGCTGGCGCCCTCGCAGTGCCCCAAGCACCGCCCCAAGACGCAGAAGGCATGCAACACCAAGCCCTGCCCAGTGGGCGGAGAGGACATCATGTCTTCTCACGGAACCTACGTCCAGCAGCGCCCGCAGCAGAGGGTGTTTCTGAAGGTGGGAGGGAAGGCGGTGGTCTTTGCGCAGACCAACATCAAGATCCGGTGTCCGAGCAGGAGTAACAACAAGACCAACATCCTCTGGTATAAGGACAGCGAGCAGGTGGGTGGAGAATGAATGAAAGTGTTGGTGCAAAACGAGGTTTAAAGGCTCATTAACGCTGTTTTACTTTCACTGTTCATCCTGAGTGATGCACTCTTGTGTATCGTTAGTTTGGATAAAAATCACACTTTTTACTTTGGATGATTCTTCCAAAATGAACCCAAAGAGTAATGAGTCTGAATAAGCCATTAAGGCCCATTTACACTGTTTCACTGTTGGTGTTCGTCATTGGTGATTCTCTCCGATTACTTGTAGGAAATCGGAGGAGTGAAATGACAATTTACTTTTAATTTAGGATGATTCCTCCAAGATGAACATCGAAAGTGATAAGTCTAAATGAGCCAATTGAGCCTTTAAAGAATCGCCAAGTGGAACATACTGATAAAAGCAATTATTTTTTTAATGAATGTAATACAGTTTTGGATATGTTGTTCTTGATACACCTGACAAAACTATGTGTCCCTGATGGAGTACCCAAATTTAGTGTTGTTCTAAAATTATAATTTTTAATAAGGTATTGAATTAGATAGTTATCTTATTCAATGCCTTATTAATCTTAATAATATTTTTATGTTTCACATAGGTAAAAATCTTTTAATGTTATGGAGAGTAAGATATTCATTAAATTCTTAATGCTGATGTTCCTTAATTCTGTCATAAAAAGGGCAAATGTTTGCTATTCCCAGGTAGCACATGAATATCTATCACTATACCAGTTTTTTCCAACATGCGAATATCGTTAAATATGGGATATTTTCTGGAATTTTTGATTAAGTAAAACAAAATGAAAAAATATTCTCAATGCCACATTAAAAAAATTGTATTTTTCCCCTTTTCTAATACCTAAGTAATGTCTGAGAAACGAAATTACCGAGAAAAACAATATTTGTGCGTTGTTTTTGTGGTACGTCCGTGGGTTGTATCATTTTAACAGAACTGTTTTTCTTCTTTTATAACTGAAGTTACATGCTCGGAAAGAGTACTTCTTGAAAGAGTTTTCCTTCATTGAAGCTGTAAACTCATTTTAAAAATATATTTATTTATAGTTACTTTAGCAACGTTTTAACCGTATACCTATAATTTGACCACGGACTATGTAAAATTGTTTTAAGTTATCATTGATCAATTATGATGTATTTTAACATTCATTTTTTTTATATTCTGGACAGATAAAATCTACAAAAAGGTTAAAAGTGTCTCAGAAGGGAGCTCTTCGTATTCGAAAAATATCTGAAAAAGACAGTGGAAAATACACTTGTGTATCGGGATTCTCCAAAGCGGCTATTTTCATCACAGTGAAACCGTTACCAAATACTATAGATGAAGAGAGAACCGTTGAGAATCTACCGCCATCTCCTAATCGTAAGCGATCCATATTTTAATTAAATTAAATATAAAATTAAATTAAAATAACATCAATAAAAATTAATCCTTTACATCTTACTGTTAATCTCTTAATAATTTCTAAATTTCATAGTTACAATATTTCCAATAAGCGTATTTAATGTTCATATATAAATTATTAAAATATGAAAATTCTTTTGCATTTTGTGCTTTGGGGAACACTGTTGTTCTTAAACACACATAAATATTAAAATTGCATTATTTTTTTATGTTTTTTTTTTAGGAAATCCTACAAAAGACAGAACTTCTGAAGAAAATTTCAGCCATCAAAGACCGCATTCATCCACTGAAAATCAAAATTTTAACGCAAACACCAGAAGCAAAGTACCTCCTCCTAAAATCGGTCTTGGAAATAGTGTAGAAAATACTGTCGAAGATACTAGAAGGCAGTTTAACTACAGACCGAACTTGAATAACAATCAGGACAGTCATCAAGACATCAGTAAGGGTTTTCGTTTTTCATAGTTCAGCGTTAAGTAGCACCTTTTATAGAGAATAGAATCAAGATTACATAATTCTTAATCTACAAACTTTAACTGTTTCCTAAGTATTAAATATTTAATAGTTTGTTATATTATTAAAACAACTAGGGAAATCATATAATAATAAATTATAAATACCTAACATGGTCTAAATATTTTCTGTAGTACATTTTCTGCTAACTTGTTAAGACAATATGCTCTTAATAATGCCAGCATATATTTCAGATAACAAAGATAAATATTTTTCTACTGAAGAAACAATTTATGAATTTAGTACCCTGGGAAGAATACCTTTGTATAAACAAGTCCTCAGCACCCAAAAACCACCTGTAACTCCTTTCCCATCATATAAAGTTCCTCCTAAAACCCTGGACTCTGATGAACTCATGAGGTAAGACATTATAGCTTAGTAATTCCAGTTCAAGCCATATTGAATTCATGAAAGAGTCGGTTATTTAAGCATAGTACAGTGCAACTTGAATAATTTAAATCTGGAAGGATTCAAATTTCTCAAAACTTAAAATTAAAAAGTAAAATTCAATGATAGGGACTAAGAGAAATCTTCCAAATATATTCATGACTTCGAATTAGAGACATTCAAGTTCGACATTCTCCACTGTATATTGTCATATAAGTAGTTCATATATAATAGAGTCGAACAAGCATTACTGAATTAAATAGTTACAAAAATATAGCAAGCATTAAATCAATGCCAAAATCAGTAAGTCTTGGATTCATGCAAATAAAAATTATTCGAATTTCGGGCTGTTACGAAAAAGTTTCATTTCTGATACATAGTACATAACTTATTACCTTTCATCATTAACCTGAAAAACATTTTGCAAATTGTTTGTCATAAAAACATCGAAATTACGCACACCTTGTAAAACAATCTATCTCTCATTTATTAAACAATTTATAAAACTAAACAATTTATAAAACTAAAGTGGGTGAGTATATCCAAGGAGTATAACTAATAAGTGATAATGAGTGTAAAGTTAACTTGCGAGGTGGATGAAATTGCAAGAACTGATAGTTAAATTAACAAATTTCTGAAGTTTGATATTCTTCACTTAAATAATCCAAGGGAACGCGAAGTTTCTTTATGAAGATAGTACTTAGAAGGAAAAATTCCCTCGCCCACGTATAAGATAAGCATTGTCTCTTGTTGCACTTTGATGACAGGGGTGGGTGTTTTCAGGAGTCATCTGGAGGCGAACAAGCCCCTTCCGAAGCCGGAGGAGAAGCTCCCGAACCACCACGTGTTGGAGCTTCCTCATTACACGTGGAAGCAGACCTACGACGGCGCTCTTCGGGCCAAGAACAATAAGCACAAGGAGACGTTCGACAGGAATGACCTCGTGTCCGATCAGGAAGAACTCAACATCGGGACGCCGCATGGTGGTAAAGGGTTCCCAGGTAATACACTACTCTAATCAATCCTTACAGGAGAATATCGTGGCCTTACATGAGAAAGGCACTACGAGGGTATGGCCAACTAAACTCATAAAGCTATAAAAACTCAAAATCTTGTGATAGTAGTCCTGACGTCACTTTTGTTCCCTCTTTGACAGCAATTCAGCTTCACTATGAATTACATTAAATTATTAAAATTTATTGTAATGAAATTTTCGAGGCATTTTCCACAAATTAATTAGGTGATTTTTCCCCTCCAAGTTCCTTCTCAATATTTGTTCCTTTTATTACATCAGCCGTCAAATTAAAAAAGGATTTAAAAATCAACTAAAGACTGCAATACTGAAGTTTATCTTTATACCCCAGTTTTATCAATTTCAGTCAATCCACAATTATGTTTATAGTAGCATTCTCTTTTAGAGAATTAAATTATAATGAAACCAAAACTTCCAAATCAGTTTCAAAAATGACTTTATGCTTAGTATTCCAATCAAGTAGCTAAGAAGTTTTTCTTTTTTTTTTTAATTGGTCTACAAAATAAGCTTAAAAAATCCTGCATATACAGCAAAACAAGTTAGGTTTTTACAAATAAAATTGTTAGCAAATCCCTAAAATTTATTAAACTTTTAAAATGCTGAATATTTATGACAAACTTATAACGAAAATATTTTTCAATAATTTTTTTCTAAAGAGAAAGATTACTTTATTTTCTATCTATGTAAAAAGTATCAGCACATAATATACAAGCAAATCAGCTCCAAAATATCTTCAAAAGAGGATTATTAACTATACTCTGATCTCCGCATTTACGTTTTGACTGTCAACTGCATTATTGCAATCAATTGGAAGCTTGGCATAAAAGCTTGGCTCTGAACCAACTTGCACAAAGCAGTCTGCCGACGAAAAACTTTTACCAAGAGGAATAAAGATTTTTGGTTGAAGGTCTCTGTTTTGCTTTTAGAAAATAAAATATTTATTGTTAGTGTGCTGACGTCCCAACTGCCTGCAATACTGTGTTTGGTGAGTTTCTTTTAACACATTTCTGCGGGAAAAGTGTCACTCTGCTACCCATATGAGTGATGTTCATGCATAATGTAGGTACATGCGACAATGCGAGTTTTTCAGTAGACGTATTTCATTCGGGAAAAAGAAGTCCAAATAGCATTTTCTATGTGAATAGGAAAGCCTTTTACTTCTTTACTAAACTAATTATGTTTTTAAAGTAAGCTATCTATTTTTAGGTAAAAACGTTATTAAAAATGTAAACAAACAGTTGTTAAATGTGCCATTGTTTATTTTCCATCAATATAAGTATAAAAATGTAATAGGGGCTATGGGTTTTGGTGAAATCCAAAATGGATTCGATCCGCAATGCCCGATAAGTAGGAACTACTTTTAAGAATGGTATCCCCGACTATTCACCTTGGTAAAAAGGAAAAAATATACTCACCATCATCGGCTTAAAGGAGAAAGGTACTTAGTCACTATCGTAGAATCTTTTGAAAGCGGTAGAATGAACTTGTGTCTCCTGACCACTTTCAAATGCTATGGAATGGACTCTAACCGCCTATCTGGTTCGAGACTTCACGGAACCAACACGTGACCTACAGCTGAGCTTGCAATTGGTTACCACAGATACTACACTAGTAGATCTACTAGTGTAGTATCTGTGGTAACCAATTGCAAGCTCAGTAAGTCACGTGTTGGTTCCGTATGACGTCAGACGGTTAGAGTCCATTCGAAGTCCTTAGTGGTCATTATCCGGAACTATAAGCTGTGAGCACTTTCAAGAGGATTTACTTCCTGCTCTAAGTTCTGGAGAAAGCTCATTAAGCTCTACCATCTTATCGTCTCTCTACCGTCATACCTTTAGGGGCAAAACACACCGGCCGCCACCAGTGTCGAAAGCAATAAAAAAGCCATAAAGATGGTTATCTCACTTCTATTGGATAACCTGTCTTAGATAACCATCTTTATGGCTTTTTTATTGCTTTCGACACTGGTGGCGGCCGGTGTGTTTTGCCCCTTAACTGGTGCATGCGGTGGCAGCAAGTGGAAAGCAGAAAGCTCTACCATAGCAATTGAAAGTGGTCAAGGGTCAAGAATATATAGAACATCGCCAACGAAAGAGTGAATTCTCAAGTTCTCGCTGAGCTTAAAAGTGATCGATGAATTCGAATTTGCATGGCGCTAAAGAAAGCGATCGGACATCGTCAAATTTGGTGTTACCTCGTATGGGTAGTTGAGCAAGAAGTGGCTTAGAGGCAAAACACACCGGCCGCCACCGTAGCGAAAGCAATAAAAAAGCCATAAAGATGGTTATCTAAGACAGGGTATCCAATAGAAGTGAGATAACCATCTTTATGGCTTTTTTTATTGCTTTCACCACGGTGGCGGCCGGTGTGTTTTGTCCCTTAGTGTCTTTTCCTGTAAGCTGACGATGTAGTATCCAAAGTACGCCCCGGGTGTACATTTGTTTAAGTTGGCCTTTATACTGCACTTCAATAAATTGACTTCACATTAGAGTAGTGCCAACACAACCAACCCATCTCCACAACCACCTGTTCCCCATTCAGGATCCGTGGAATCGAGCGCCTCGAGCATCCACGGTCCCTCCCACATCCAGAGCCTTCTGATGAAGCTGCCCTCTCTGGGGTCGTCATCGACTGGTGGAGACGACGGTGACACTCAGAGCGACTTGGACCGAGAGTCTGGTGACGAGGCGTCCCACAGTTTCGTGCTGGGCCGTGGTCAAGAGGAGAAGGACAGTCTCAAGTTCGACTGGCTCATCTCCGAATGGTCACCGTGCTCGCATTCCTGCGGGGCTTCGGGTTACCAGGTACGTTGACAGTTTCGCCACGACCACTTAGATTTAAATGTTAAGGTGTCTAAAAAACGTTAGTATCTTTTTAAAGGCATCTAAAAAGAGTTAAGATCTTTGTTACGGAGCCTAAAATATTGTTAACATCTTTTTGAAGGGGTCTATTGCTTCTATGGAGAAGGTACTAATTTAGGTGCTGCTGTTACGGATCTGTTGGGAAACTTTTCACTTAGGCAACTACCAAATGGAATAAATATACATAAATAGAAACCCTGAGTCCATGCTTATGTCAAATTTTTTTACATTAGACTTATCCCATTGTCATTTTGAGCAGGTCATGTCATTTGACCTATGCATTTATTAAACATCGGTATTACGATTATTTAATATCATCCAATCAAATTGAAGTGATAATAGAAGACGATGTATGTATTGCATTGTATTATAGCAACGTAATTTATTTGAATGGGTTTTTATGTGGAATATCAAGAGAATGATGTGGATGCACGCTCTCCCAAACTAAACTAAAATAATTTAATTCTTTAAAAAAATAAACTGTATACATAGTATTCTTTACTCCCGATCATCATAATACAATTTACAATAAACCATTGATAATATAACGTACAAGGAGATGGGGTATTATTGATTATAAGCTCTGTGTCAAGTCTCAACTACACAAAAGGTTTTCCAAACCTTAACTCATACTCAAACTTAACCTCCTTCCATTAACCAAAATCCTGAATTCGGTAGAGATTTCGTTATTAATTTTACATAATATCGCGTTTCCGTTCATTTGCGTGTTAATATTTATTTTTAATTCTGCACATATGTTAGGTGCGATCCTCACAATGTCTGGTGAAGCTGAAAAACGTGTCGAAACCAGTTGACGGCAGCCTATGTGAAGACGCTGGACTTCCCATTCCCTCAAATGTACAGAGCTGCGGTTACGAAGACTGTCCACACTGGGAGACAGCTCCATGGTCACAGGTATGATATAGGATGTTAAAGAATTATCTCTCAGAAAAATGATAAGGGGATAGAGGGGATCTAAACAAGCAAATTTCGAATATGAATAAGCACCTTTAAAGTGCTAGGACGTAAGGCAGTACGAGGGCAAAAAGGGAGTTTCCCAAGTCCCGTTTAACCCTCTCAGTTCTAAAAGATATGCATTGAAATCTATAAAAAACTTTGGGGAGTTAGGTATGAAAGGGTTAAATAAATAAACCATAATTGAATAGAAAGATTCATTGCATAAGGTATTCCATCTACTTTCACTCTAGATTTCATCAAAATGGAAACACTTGTCAACTTGTGGGATGAGTTATAAAATTGCAATATTTTAAGTTCAGCCAAAGAATCGAGTTCCAGGGAAACATTTGCAATAGATCATCTCCGTTCTCTGGGATCTGTTTGACCATCCACACTTTAGTCTCTATCTTTCTCCTAGTAATTTCCAAACGTTGTTGCACTTAAAGAAATTCCGGCCTGATCATTAGAATTCCATCAAACAAAATTGGACCTCATTATTTGGTTGAACTCTGGATATTACACTTATTTTTATAACTCACACCAAGGTTTGACATGCTAGAAAAACAATTTCTTCCACTGTTCGGTTTTATTCGGTAGTAAAAGGGTACTCAGCGAATAGCGACATACAATTTAAGTTGTTCTGTTTCGTTGAATTTTTGAGTTTGGGAAGGGCGCTATCACAATAAAGGGAGGCATGTGACATGGGATAGAAAAGGGGATAAAATTCCTGAAAATTGGGTGAAGTAATTTGCGAAAGAACCCTTTTACTGTTGAAATAGTACAGAGATTTTAACCATTAAAAATCAATAATTTTAAAACTAATGCTAAAATCTCGTTCCCCCTAGTGCCTGGACTCCCAGTGCTTCACGTGGCACACGTCGTACGAGAAGCGAGCCATCTTCTGCCGCTCTGCCAATGGCACCGACCTGCCACTGACGCAATGCGACGAGAAGACGCGACCGAGGCGGAAAAGAGAATGCTACAACAACAAATGCAGGAGCACGTGGACGGTCGGGGATTGGTCCGAGGTGAGGGACATTATTCCACTCGACACTACTTAGTTTTATACATTTTGTTCGGACTTTGTTTACAACACTGACAAAATAAGGCACTTGAATATTTTCTTTTGGTGCTTATTTTTACTTCAGAGTTGTAAATTTCAATGTAAATTTTGGTCCATAAGCGATGTCACACTTTGAGGGGGAAGGAGAGGTTTATCAATCGGAGACATTTTAAGACAATGGGGTTACTGGAATTGGAATTGTGACATCACACACTTCAAATCAACAGAAAAAACTTTTTTGAGAGAAATGCAACTTACACAGAATTATAAACAGCCTCTTTAAGAAAATTTTGCAAAACAAGTTAAAGTTTAGTTGGAAACTGTAATGAGGGGTATACTTTAACAGGAATAAAAATGTGAGTTTTTTTCCCGACTTGTGCTAAACATATTGTCAATAGAAAAATGTAACTTGTGACTAGGGGGAGGGAGTATGGTGAAGTATGACATTTTTTCACATAGGGTGGTGTCAAAAAAGTGGTGGAAAAAATGTGACATCATTTATGGACAGTCCCTGAGAGACTTAACCTGTTACTCGTAAGTTATAAGGGATTAAGAACCTAAAAACATATAGTTTCCTTAAATAAATATGGATTTTTCACTGTTAATGGTAAATATATTTTAAGTTTATTTTATGTTTTTATATGATTAAAGTGATGAACGATGATGAATAGCATGTTAATTAAGATTTCATAATATTTTTCCTTTTAATGAAGCTATTTTGGTTCGGAAATATAAACATAACGTTTGTAAATATGTATTGAAATAAATGTTGCAAATTGAACTGTTATTTTATATTTGTGATTGACGTGGTTAAAGGTTTTAAATTGATTTTAAAAGGAGAGGAAAGTTTCAATAGTAAAATATTACTCTGTAATGGAAAAACTCTGAATTTTTAGGTATGACTAACCTACAAAATTTATACTTTATTTGGTTTGTTTTTAGCTACGTTTAGATATGCCAAAAGAGTAGACTAGTATTGATAGCTATCTTACAGACCTAATTAGAATTATGCCCTCTACACAAAACAACTATATTTTTGTGTGTAAAAGTTTCATTATTTCAATTATAAAACAACAGTTCAAAAACTGCACATTTTTGCTAACATTTATTACCATATAATAAATGTTTATGGGTGTATTTTATGTTTAGCAATTGCATGACTTATCCTTTTTTTATTAGCCTTAGTGTCCATAATTCCCGTTAGTTTGTCTGTTAGTGTTTTGATTTGCCACACAGCGCTAGATGCTACCATAAAAGCATGCTTAGTTGTAAGTATGTTTAGTAATATTAGTAAAAATCGACTGTTATGTATTCAGTAGTAGGAATTTTGTTTCCTCTTAGCTTTCTACAGCACCTGAAGGTGTTCCGTGCCTTTACTTTATGCAACCGCGCAAGTTTTTTAAATATAATGAAAACATCACGCTTTGGGGGCATTGCTTTTGCAAAAAAAATATTTAAACTTTATCTAGAGAAAATTTTGATGAAAAAAAAAATTGTTTAAAGGCTATTTTTATCCTAAACTCTATCAATACCATTACCTCTTATTCTTTTAAATCTTTCCTAATTCTATTTCTAAATCTGTCATACTTCCTTCTCTGTCTTTTCTCCTAGTATACTCAATTCTAAAGCTTACCTCATATTACAAATGGGACTATCCCATCTTGTAACATACACCTTTTATACTAAAAAATTACACTCATAGTAACAGCGTATCACTCACCATTTAAGATATACCATGTTTTATCCTAATTTTCAAACTTTTTACTCTGAAATGGTTAGATATTCACTAATTTTTCAGTAACTGCTCAACAACATTAAAAAAAGCATTTTTAAGCGTTTGAGAAATCATGCAATAGATAAACAAATGAGAATCGTAAAAGGGCCTTAAATGTTTTAGTGCATTACTGAAAATCCCTTTAAAAAAATCTTTGATTTTGAGCCATTGATTGAAATTCTCAATTCCTTAACCCCTTATTAGATTTTTTTATTAAACACACAAAAAGTACCCTTATTAGATTATATCAGAAAACAGAATGCTGCCTTGCTTAAAAGGCATTAGTTCTTGCGCTTACAAGGTTTTGCTTTTACGCTTAGAAGCAACTAACTGCTTACACGCTTTTCCTACCATCCACTGCCACTAGCACGCAGCATCAAACTCCTCTCTGCCTTTATTTTCCGCTTCTCAAGCCTCTCCCGCAGCAGCTTCCATCAAGAGTGCTTCTTTTGGTTGCGAGTCGCTCCACATAGAGGGGAGGTCGTAGATTAGTTGGGTGAGCATCCAGCGTTGTGGTGGTGATGACGTGTGTTCTTTGTCTGAAAAGCCTGCTGTCTTCTGCCCAGTGCACGGCCGCCTGCAGCAAGCAAGGCTTCCAGAGCCGCATCCTGCAGTGTGTGTGGCACGGGAGCACGCGCCCTGCCGGGAATGCCTGCCGTGACCAGCAGAGACCCATCGTCATGCGGCCCTGCAAAGGACCGCCCTGCCACTCCAGTGAGTAAGTGATGCGCTCAGTAGCTTAGATACCCCCTGTACCTCCACTTTCCAAATAACTTACTACAGGCGCGCTATGACTCATAATCTCGGAAAGCTCTTAGAGTAACGAACCTCTTATCCGGAATCCTCCCGAATTCCGGAATGCTCTAAAATCCGGAACGTCAACAGATTTGTTTTTTTTTAAATTCTGCTCTGATGGTATTTCTTCCACAAAACTTACGGCTCGCCCGATGGGACAGGAAAGTCGGTGATTTTTTAACTACAGCCGTAGCTACGTTGGAGAAAAAAAATTAAGAATGACGTAGCTGCTGCTGCGTAATCGCGAATAGAATCAATGGCGAGACTGTATTCTTGATAAAATATGTGGTTAATGCTGCACTTATTTTTTTAATGGTCTTTCTTGTTGAGCTCTAAAAGTTCAATAAATCCCGGAATTCGGGCCATCAAAAAAAGAAAATTCCGGGGCTAGTTTTCCGGAAAAGTAGCACCCCCTGTATATCTGTTTTCTCTTTACATTACTTAACTGTTGGGAATCACAATGATGTGCGTCTGGAATTTTAAAGTTTCAGAAAACGAGCATGATCTTGGGTTTCTGTTAGATTCTTTGTTTGGAGTAGTAGTTACGAAGTAAAAAATAAAAGCTTTATTTCCAATCCGAACCATCAGTTTTAAAATGGAAATATGTCCAAAAAGTTTGTAGTTGTGTAGATTATTTTACAAATGCAAAAAATGGAAATACTTAGAAAAGTTACGTGGGAAAAAATTGTGAAACTTAGTCATAAATTCCGTTTGATTATGTTAACTCTTATTATGGAAACCATTAACTGTTTATTATACATCGATTAAAAATTAAAATTAAAATGAGTCATGGAGTCACGTTTATCAATGTTAATTGAGTCAACCATTAACTGGATATAAATTAAAAAATTTACTACATTATTGTTAAATTTATAACGAAATAGTAAATGATACAAAGTATATAAAATATAAAATAAAGACTAGAGAGCAAATGAAGTAAAAATTTTCTCACTTTATAAAAAACAAAAAGTTGAAGATAGATTTAATGTTCTGTTCGTATACCTACTCATTATAAGTGATACCAACCGTGAAAAGTGTTTTTCTTTCTTTTCATTACTTAAAAAAGAATCCATTATTTTGTGGTCCCTCTATTTCAGACGGCAACTGCACTGACCGTTCCAGTTACTGCAGCTTAGCAAAATCCTTACACTTGTGCCGCCTCAGTCGCTACCCCCTCCAGTGTTGCGAATCGTGCAGTACTCGGGACAGCAAAGGCTAAAGACTCTGTGCAGCGGCCTCCATGTGTGACTGACTGACTGACTGATAGGTTCAAAGGAAATACTGACTATTGTGAATATTACGTGTGACTGTGGTGGATCGCCTTTCCCAATTCAAAACTGAGACAAGGGCGAAAAAATCATACGACGATGTTCATAAACTTCTTCGAGGGTTGCCACCGCTTGGAATGAAAAA
Source organism: Tetragnatha montana (assembly GCA_963680715.1). Lineage (NCBI taxonomy): Eukaryota > Metazoa > Arthropoda > Arachnida > Araneae > Tetragnathidae > Tetragnatha > Tetragnatha montana. Next base: position 15,300,281 of record OY796685.1, read on the forward strand.
GTGGAGTTTCAAACTTTTCAATTTGTGCTGAGATTTTTTCCTATAAAAATGTGTTTATTGGACTGTTTTTTTTTTCTTAAATTTCCTTATTTTTTTATGAAAATAATAAAAATATATCACTCATTTTTTAAACTTTCTACTTTTTTCCCCCTAGATAATAATTTCCAGCGTCGTATATCGAGTTTTATCGATAATATACAAAAACCGTCATTCTTTAAAATTTCATTTTTTTTTTCCCTAAATTTCATATAAGTCTGATTTCACACCTAAACAATGGCTAAATAGTACTACAGCAGAAAGTTTACAATTACCTTCTAAAACACACGTGATTCCAATAAGTAACGCATACCAGCACACCAAAAAAGCTCACAATCGTGTATGTAGAAGGTTATTCAAAATTTGAAATGGTGGCAACCCTAGAACTACAATTTCTTTGTTTTTATTTTTGAAATAGACTGATGAGGTCTAATGCTATATCTATGTATTTGTCTCTGGTAATAGTTATGAGTGTGTTATTGTTACAACATATACCCAACGGGTCTCATAATTTAGCTGTCCAGTTTATTTTGTAAAAATGTCATTTATAGTCGATATGGAAAAAATTCCTTCTTTTCTTATTACAAATGAATGATGTGGTATTTTGGATATTGACTCCGAAGAAGTGTTCCCTGGCAGACAGGACCAGAGGATCCCTTTAATAAGGTGGACATAAGTGTTTTTTAATGCTGAAATATGTATGCCCGCAGAAGGGATTGAAAGGTATGTGGTGTATGTTTCTCAAATGCAGCCAAAGGAGTCGCAAATTGTAACAACTGGAGTTCAAAAAGTATTTAAACTGAAGAAATTAACAGTTTCTGAGCGTAAAGCTTTTTGAACTCTTATCGTAGATGATTTGTAATGGGTGTTCATAATGGATAAAAGCTATTTGTGAAATATTTTGTTTTTGAATGAGCTTATAATTATTGACATACCTCACCACGTGTAATTTAAATGTTCTATCTTCAGCCATTCCTTTCTATACTTTCCATGCCAAGATTGTTCCATTTGAGTCCGTCTAAACATTCCATCTTTCTATTTTTGTGCTTATAGTGTCTCACTGATAGCTCCAGGGATCACTTAAAAATTTAAAACGTTTTACAACGCGAGCCGCATATTTTTTTAAATTTTAAAATTGGCGAATGAACCTCAAAAAAAAATTTACTTTATTGATAAAAATTAAATTTTTGATGTCAATTCGAAATATTTCTTGTAATTCCCCATCCCACAAAAAGTTTTATTGGAACACTGTTATTTTTTTTAGTTTAAATTTTCTTTCGAAAAATTATGCAGTATGCTGACAATCAAAACGAGGTTGAATTATTGAACAGGTTTCTTACCTATGTATATTTTGCCGCTGATTACCCACATCTCGAATTCGATGTTTTTGCAACACTTGGTAGATTCGGTTTCATATTTTAAACAATAAAATGTGATATAGAATTAAGTGTTGTGACATATCAAAAAGTTTAATTATGCTGGGAAGGATAAGTATATGTGTCTGCTTAATCGGATTTGAGTTACTCCCTATGAGTGAACAGAAAACTGACATATTTCCTTCATAGAAAAATTTAGTTATAATTCTTTTAATTTGTATCGAGTTTTAAACTATTCCGCTTGTTGTAGTAAATTATTTGCGTATAGTACACTCTTATTAATTACTTTATTTGAAAAGTCATGTTATAAATGAGAAATGAAACCTGTTTTTTTTCTCTTTTTAAAATTTAAGAGTTGGATGTCGTTTACTTTATATAGAAACTAGTGTATAAATGGTTTAAACTGTATTTTTGTTCTTTGTTTTTTACTTTAATACAGGGTGATTATCAACAAAATAATTTTGATTTTAAAATACTTTAAAAACTGTTGGTCAAAATGATCTCATATTTCACCTGAATATTTCTAAAGCAGGGAATTTTCATGGTGGTAAAAAAACATAATATCAAAATTGACCGATAGGAGGCGTTTTACTCGTCACAACCCCTTTAAACTAAACTGAAAACAGGCAAGAGAGTGACTATAATTGGCTAATCAATGAATGCTGAAAAACTGTAAACAACTAAATTTATGTTGATTTCAAATTTAGTTTTTAAATTTAAAATAAATAAGGTCTTCATTTTAATTTAAATACAACTCTACAATGATCATATAATGTTTTAAGTTTGGGAGTATTTTGTTACATCTGAATTAATATTTTAGTTATTTTTTTTTTAATTTTTAAGTATCTAAATTTTAATTAATCTAAATATAAGTATTTAAGTAAGAATATTTTTCTATTTCTCATAAACCTAATGTATACCTCGAAGAAAGTAACTAATATAGTATTTCAAAAACAATGCCATTATAAAAAAAATACCTTGTCATATTGATGTCATTTGTATTTATTGTACAGTTTATATTCTCTAAGCTAATAATTTAATTCAGGGTTTCTGCAGTTGTTTGAAGAGAGAGTTAGAAACAAGAAAATGCTTTGGTGAGATTTTCATATAAATACCTAGTGATTGAAATATATCATCTATTCTGAAGATTTCTTGATCGTATTTTACTGAAAATATAATGAGATCTATTGCGAAATGACAATTACTAACCTAAAATTTCCCACGAATTCATACTGCAACCGAATTATACTACCAAAACTAAAATCTCACAACATGCTTCTATCAGTCTGGTTTTACCAGTTTTAATTGTATATTGATGCTATTTACAGAATTCAACACCAAAAATATTTATCAGAGTAAATTAGAGCCTGTACTCATCATATTCTCCATTCTTCTTCGTTACATACAGTGAGTTAACTATATTGTGTAAAATGGTTATTTTTACGTTGTTAGTAGACTGTGTGGAGTATGTGGCTTTGTATTCAATCCAAAAAAAAGTTTCTTAATGTGTTCTGTCATCAAATAAAATTAATTCACATTGACCTTCTGATATTTCTTTTGCATTTAATATTGGAATAATACACATATTACGTACGCACCTTTAGAGAAAGGGCTAGTAAAACAATTAAAAAAACTTGATAAAAATAAATTAAATTATTTTTATATCCTAGAAATAAATTTATATTTTAAACTCCAAGAATTAAAATATTAATTTTTTATAGTATTTAAAAAAAAAAAAACATTTCAAGGGAAGTTGACTAGGGTGCACATCATTTTAGAGCAAATACAATACAAAATGGCACCAGTCACTAGTGTTTTGGTTTATTAGTTCTTCAGTTTTCAGTGTTTGAAACTGCAGAAAAAGCAAAATGCAAAAATTTCTTGTAAAATTCTAAAAATTTCCATTATACTCATTCAAAATAAATTACTATATAAAAAAATATAGTTATTATTTCATAATTTATATAATTTTATCAAAATTATTTCCAAGCCTTTTGGACTACTTTGTTATTCGAATATATTAGGACAGAATCTTTAAATATTTTTTTCAAGAACCACATCTGCTTCTTCATTTGCACATTCACCTGAATCAGTTACGAAAAATCTTAATACATTAATCGTATAATTTCAATTATTTCGCCTCAAATCCTTTCTTTAACCCTTTCACACCTAAGGCGCTTGAGATTACCATTGGATCCTATGGAAACTTTTAGGGGGTGGCTAGGACTGAAAGGGTTAAACCCTTTTCTTTCCTTCAAACCCTTTTTCTTTCTTTTCTTTTTTCTCATATTATTAATTACTTTTTTTTTCAGTGATCATGGTTAATTTTGGTGTCGATGCAGGATTAGATGTACGCTCAGATTTTCAAAAAGACCGTTTAAAAAGTAATAAGAGTATTTTTGGTATTTAGATACAGAGTGAAAAAATGTTCTCACACAAATTGCATTTTTTAACAGTTTTGCACAGAAATTCGGTTTTATCTTCCAGAGTGGTTCTTCAAAAGGATTGATATTATTGGTCATCAGAAGAATATTATACAGGAATTTCAAACACATACGCATTGTTTTTGAAAAAAAAAATCTACAATTGATTTTGAAATTTATGTTGTCCAATTTTTTTAAAGACATTTAATGTTTATTTTTTTTTTATTTAAATTTCAAGAATTTTGAATGTATTAAATTTGAATAATTTATAAATTTAATAAATAATTTGAATGTATCTGTATATTAAAGCTAAATCGCATTTCATTAAAACACATTATTAGACTAATTTGTATTATAATTGAAGCAATGGATATTTTTTTACACGTAGAATATTATTACAGATAAAGATTAACAGATGCCATTATATGTAACAAAGACACGGAATCTATTATAATAAGATACACTTTCAATTAACAGTTAAAATCGTTCCCAGTACTTCGTACCATTTGATATTCTAGATTTGAAAAATGTGCTTTATAAATTACCTTCGTGTGAAGAAAAAATAACCAATTATAAAATACAGCAGGTAAAGTTTGCTTATTAGCAAGAAGAGTCTTATTGAAGAGAAACGTGTTTTACAGGGAAACAGTGCAATGCAGGAAACACAATTTCACTTAACTTCTGCGTCAAAATAACCACCCGAAATACGTGGCTCCATCTTTCGTTAGGTACAAGAAAAATAATGATGATTATAAATGTAATAGCTTTGTTTTAGTAATTTTGCTGTAAAGAAAAAACAATTTTAAAGTGACAATGATTTATAAATTTTATGAATGATAAAAATAAAAACAATGATTTCTAATGGTAGTTTTTAAAAATATATAATAATTTATTATTAGTAATTAATTATTAGCAAAAAATAGTCCATAACTTACTTGAAACACCGAATTGGAAACAATAATAATTTTTAAAAATCAGTATAAAATTACTATTTTCAGTTCTTTTATTTCTAGAAATCGATCACCTATCCATCACATCTAAAAATAAGGCATCGACTCTCGTGACAGTCTTTTCCAATATTTTAAAAGGCACCATATGCCTATGTTCATAATGTCAAGTCTTTAAATGAAAAAAGTGGAAGAAAGTGCAATTAAAGAAGTGCGTGTGTCCTATAGAAAATAATAGATTTTGAGCAGTTTTATCAGCCTAGAAGTCATACTTAACGTGAGGATTTGATATAAAAAAGTAAGTTTTTAAGTACGTACAATAATTGTCAGTTTTACCAAAAGCGAAAAATTACAATGCCACTATTTTCACTGACACCAGACTCCCGAACTCTAAAACCATTATAAAAAGAGGGTTAATACTCTATTCAGGTGATAATTTCTTACTGGGATTAATTAATTAACTTTTTACTCGCATTTTTTTGCCAAACATATTTTTCCTTTAAAAAATCTAAATCAAATATCCAAGAGTATACAATTTTATTCTTTTAAATTGTGGCAAAACTTTTCACACACATACATTATATTTTCTCTTAAGATTGTGTCATTCTTTTCATTTCCTAGCTACTTGATGGCAGCACTGAGAAAATATTTAATTTTTAAAGTTTTTAAAGTGAATCAACTTTATCACTTCTAAAGTGATTCACGGCACACTGTACTGTGTGGGCAATTCTTTAAAGTTTGATTTGGAACAATTTTATTGACTGGGTGTAATTTTTTGCATTAAAAGGTCATTCTTTGAAGGTGACAAGCAATATTGTTTGCTGTGCGTTACATGAACTTTTTTAGTTAATTTTCATTATCACTTAAAATTTTTATAATTCTTATATTTTCAGTTTCATAAAAATTGTAAAATCAATCTCCAAATTTCAAAATATTTTCAAAATTTCTATAACTAAACATGGCTATCTAAAGCAATATTTTTTTAAAGGAAATACGAAATCTCATAGTTGATAGAAATATTGAAATACATCAATAAAATAAGTGGAATTCTCAAAGTATTATTAATAATTATATTAAAGTACCTATTAGTAAAATATTATTTTCTTTAGCCTAAGACAAAATTCCGCATGTCAGTTTGGAATCAAACATAACTTAGGAATTTATATAAAACTTGATAAATATTAAAATATGAATAGAAATATTTCTCAAATAGTTTTATTTTTAATTAATTTTTCCAAATATTGCTTGGAATAATCATTAAAAAGTTTGAGAAAATAATATAATTATCTCTTTAAAATTTTTTAAACACAAATAGTCTCGTTTTACAATAAGAAAATTACATTTTAAATAAATATGTATTTAAATGTTCAAATTCTGAAAGTGTTTTCTCCCTTTTAAGTAATTAAATCTCTATTTATAGTATTTTAGAAATCATCTGTTGTGAAATTAATATTAGACTTCTAAATTGATTTTAAAAGGGGACTCGGTACCAAAATTTGTTTCTCAATTAACAGGATATTATCTTTTTAGGTTTTAAATCTTGTGGTTTACTTTATACTTATTAATTGGCACAACAAATAAAATAAGAAATATTTTGTTAAAATATTTATAAAAATGGCCGAAATTACCCTAATTTAAAAACGCTTTTCCTCACTTAATTATATTATCCACATTAATCAAACATATATTGTTGGTTGTTCGCATAGAAATTTGAACACCTACAACCTACAAGTGTTTCGAATTTTTTTTAAAATTAGCATTTTTTTCGAAACAACATCCTAAGTTTCCACTTTCCTGTTTTGTAACAAAAATTGCAATAATATATTTTAAAAATTCGTGCGTAGACATGTTAAACACATATTACTGTAACTGACTACAAAGTTTGAAGTTATTTGGAAGATTAGATTAGGATTTTAAATGGTAAAAACCTTTTTTTGAGAAAATAAAACTGTTTAAAGATTGAAAGGCTGATGCTTCAGTACACCTATATATGTTTTAGAAAACCACAAAGTTTTTAAACTTAGACCCCTCATATCATTATGAAATTTTGTAGGAATAATTCGAAGTGTATTAGCTTCATTTTTATGGCAAAATCTCAAAATCGAAATTTTTGCTGAGTCCTCTTAAATATTCGTAAAATATTTTTTGAATTTTAGTGTTATTTTTAATATACCTCGATAGAAATATGTTTAAATGGTAACAATGAATCAAGCAATTCCAATATAAAGTCGAAAATATTGACTATGTGTTTCTATCTTTTTACTATCTGAAAAGTAACATGATGCATTATAAAACCGGAACATTAGTATATTTAGAATATTTTTATCGCATTACTAATTAACAAATTACCAAATATATTTTGTTTTATTATTTGGATTCAGAAACTATAATTGATACCAATACTACCAATGTTTTGTATAAGTAAAGTAATAAAACTGTGTGATGTTAGCGTTTACGTTTTCCCATTCAAGATTTTTTTTATTATTATTTATACTTATTGATTACGTCAGAAATACATCATTAAATGCAACATACATACATAAAATTTATTACAATGTATGACGTAAAAAACGTTTAAACAAGCAATTCATTTAAACGGCTGAGCGCATCTTAAACTATGTCAATTATCTAACCACAGAAAACAGGCACAATATCACAATTATTACCCGAAACCCGTTTTTAGTTTCGAAATATGTGATTGAAATATTTAAGCATAATACGAATACAAATACCACCTCCAAAGAATATTTTGTAACTCGTGTAAAGTTTGCAAAACAGTTTCAGTTTTTAAAATGACTGGAAAGGAATCTCACACCGCCAATCCTTTCTCCCGGCGCCAAATATGGCGACTTTCCGGAGCAAGAGAGGACTTCAACCGTGGGACCGTTTTCACTCGTCAGTTCTCCGTACAACTTTGCAATTGTCAGTTGGTTAACTCTCTGCTAGAAATTTCGGTTTACGCGAATACAAAACACGCGTATAATCTGAAAGAAAAAAAAGAAACCGGAACAGTTGCATTTCATTACGTTTCATAGTTTTTGCTCTAAATTTAGTTTAAATCCTATTAAGGAGTAATTAATTAAAAAAAAAAACATGTGGAAATTTTCTTTATGGAAGGTAGAACATTTATTCCTAAGTAGCTATATATCTTATCTTTCGATTGAACATGTTATCCTCTTGCAGTGAAATGTTTCATGACTTTTCATAGTGTTTGGAAAAAAAGTTAATAATCGTGTTTAAAAGAAACTTTTATAAAGTTTTTTATCATTCGTGTTTTCCTTACTGTTATATGTTTAAAAGCCACCAGGTTTGCTTTTTGTTGCAAATAATTAGCAATTGGAATTAAAATTTTAAAAAACACATTCAATTGCCAGTAAAATAAAGTTCCTCAACCAAATTTTCTACTGGAAATGACAAGAGAAAATTTTTTCACTTGGTAAACTCTAGGTGTTCTTGGTAAAGAAAAGGAAAGTAACCATGCATAACAAGTGTTTATAGGAACTACTTCACTTGAACAAACATATCTTTGTGAAAACGTTACATTCTGATATGTGGCCATTAGGATGGTTCACGTGTTATTAATATCTACCAGAACCCAAAGAAAGAAGAAGCATGCAAGACATATTTGCCAGAAATCAAGGGACCGATGTACTAAATCGGTTCTATTTCATAACTCGTCATTTACAAGGAAGGACCAATGTCAGCATTGTAGCACAGGTAAGTATTTATGAAGTAGTTTTATTAGTTTAATGTGCTAGTAGAGTTTTTTGAACCGAGACTTTTATAGATTTTAACCACATGTAATTAAATTTTAATTGTGTCTCATTACTTCGCTTTGAGAATGTTTCTTTAAGGAATTTAATTTTCATTAGTATTGCGTAGTAAAATCTTACCACCATGTTTAAATATAAGTTATGCCTCATCAATTAGCGGTTTAGTACAACTAAAAATGAGGTTTTACAGTAATAACATGGCTAATTCGTAAAGATGGAATGTTTCTAGTAAAAACACAATGCAGTTATGCTAAAAAAAAGTATTTAAAATAACATCTGGATACATTATTTCTAAAATCGCTAGCCTTATATACAATTATTTGTGTTTGAAACAAAAAAGTGTCATGTTTTTATATAATTGACATTTAAAATTATTTAAACGAATCTTTAATAAGTAATAACATAAAATAAATATGCTTTTTTTTCATTCACAAAAGCATGTGGATTTTGAAGTTTTAATTTTTTATATTTTTATAAAGATTAATAATGATATTTAGGAATATCTACTAAAATATTATCATAAAAGAGTTTAATCTACCAAAAAAGAGTATATTCTACCTTTGTAAAATATTTCATTTCTTGAATTTCAGGATTAATATAACTTTTAGAATAAATAAAAACTATATATTCTATACTATAGCTTTTAAGTTATTTACATATAATATAAAATCTATATTCTATTTCAAAGATAAAGTTTTCTCAATGACTCAAAATTAAAAATATAAACTTGAAATATATATGCCTTCTCTTAAACAAACTTATTTAATAGGGACACGAATTTTATAATCTGTTTAACATAAACCGAACTTACATTCCACTAACTAAGAACTTTTAAAAAATCATGTACAAATTACTACCTTTAAATTTTTTAAGCAAGTAAAATATACTAATTCAGCTCTTAAAATTTCAGAAAAGTGTAAATCTTAATTTAAAATTTACTTCACATTTAAAAACAAAAAGTAGAACCAAGCTGAAATTTAAAAGTAATTTGTGTTTTAGGATAAGTATAGTACTTACTATTTCTTTTGAAATTGTGTTTTACGAGTTCATATTGTTAAGCTTTTTTTTCCTTCTTTTAAATGTTTATAAAATACACGAAAGAATATTTCCCTTTCAAGAAAAACACCTTATACCCTAAAATACAACTCAAATAATATTTCCTATTAAACACTACATATTTATACAACACCTTTGAAACAACGTTTTACAACACTCATTTCGAAACACCACTGACACCCCCGCCCTCAACAATCAATAACTATCCCAAACTCAATAATTCTAACACCTGTCTCAGAACTAAAAATAATCCTTTCACTCCCAAAATCTCGAGAAATACTCTAGTCACAACATGTTACTCAACGTCAAAAAGATTCACAAGTCATTTGCTACCGGAGCAACTTCCCGAAAAAGAAACTCAAGAGTGTCTCTCGGCTAGCGAATCCGACGCATTTCATGGCTTAACAGCAGTCAATGGGAGCATTTTTCTTCACTCCAGTTTGTTCTTGGCGGGAATGATTGCCCTCGCCTCATCGATCAATCTGGGATCGGATGATTTATCTTTTGCCGTTCCTTTGTTTTTCCTGGAAGGACCCTTAAGTGATCCCTGGTCCCGGAAAGCTCTCCGATTTATGTATGAGGGGCTAACAACTTTCGGTCGTGTTTCTGGCATGTTACAATTATACTCTTCCCTTTTTGTTTGATGTTTTAAGGGAGTCGCGTTATTCATGAGAGGGGCGGGACAAATTGCTTTAGGCGTCCTAAGTAAAATTCTGATAAATTTTCTCAAAATATATGAATTTTATCAATGATTAAAAGGAAGAAAATCATATAAGTATCGCAATGTTTTAAAATTGGCAAAACCAACCTGATTATCCAGTATTAGCTTTAATTATGTTGAAGTTAAGAAGAAATACATTGATTGTCGTTTTTAAAACTGATTTAAGTAGATTTTAATTATGTCCCTTTTCAAAATTGTTTTCTTCTCCTTTTTTTTGTAATTCCTAAATTTTAAATACAAAATAATAAAAATATTTAAGGGTAACTCTAGTCTAAAATTCATAATATGTTTAACTAAGTTGTAGTATTTAAGACAGTTGTAGTAGTTGTAGTATTAGAGATTTAATAAACTTAGAACAACGATTATTGCAGTACTATTAGTTAGGGGAAACACATTTGATAGCAAATACTCAGAGGAGTTAATAGAATAATTTTGCATCTGAATAAACGTGTGCTAAGAATAGGTTTTTAAACTACTTTCTTATAGCTTTGTTGGAAAAATTCTTGAATTTCAGATAACTTCATAGAAAATTTTTTTAGAAGACTTTAAATTACTAAAATGTGTTAAATAAAGTTTTTATGTTATTACTTAAGATAAATCAAAATTCAAATTTCATTTGTATAACGACTTACAATTGGTTTCATACTATTTAAATTCTTCCAGTATTAGAAGATAAAGTAATGAGCCTAACTTTTACGACGTAATAAAAGGCAAAAAACAAAATTTGCAAACAAGTAGGCAGGTGGACTATCGTAAGTAAAGAATAGTTGTGAGTGAAAGAAAGCAAATACATAAGACCCTTTGGTACATAGCCAATATTGAGAAACAGAAGTATACTTAATTCTCTCTCAAACAGTTCTCTTTTATTTCATTAGATCTTCTCTAACATATGTGAGGTATGTACTATACAAACTTATTTTGAAAATGAAGGGAAAAAAATACATTTAAGAAAACATGTCGTGGACTCATCCATTTAAATAACAATTAAAAGGAAATTTGTTCACAATTTAACTAATATTTAATAATAATTGAATAATTTTTATTTAAAAAGTGTTGGATTTGTTTTTATAAGAAATGGTGGTGGTAAATTAAATGATATGATGCTTTTAATGTGAGCGTGTAGAATGGAACAAAAAACATTGTTGAAGAATATAAAATTATTGATAACAGAGCTAAAGGTAAAGTACTTGGGTTATATCATAGGTACCATATTCTAAAACATTTCAATGGATAAAACAATCAATCAAAGATTTCTTTCTGGAATGGGACAGCAGAATAGTTCTAACATTGAAGTTAATTAATATAGAGATGTCATCATGGGCCGTATCCAAGGTGGGGTATAGAAATCACCCCTCCCCAAAATTTAGATGATAATTTATGGACTGGGTTTTTCCTTGAAATTTAAGCTGCGTATAAAACGTAGTCCACCCCAAATCTCTCAATGGGTCCCAAATGTTCAAAAATAAGTTTAAATTATTTTTTAGAGTCTAATTTCCGAAAAACTTCTGAAGGAATGCCTTAAATCCCTGTTTAATACATATAAACTAAAACAGGTATTTAGGCATGCTTACATTCATACATCCGAGTAAGAGTTTCAGTAAATGTTAGCCCGCTGAGTGTCCCCGTTACAAATTTAAAATGAAAGAGGTGAAAACAGAGAAAGAATAAACTTTCACAAAAAGGGAGAGTATTTCAAATTTTAACAGCAAAACAGCGAGGTGTTACTCATTTAAATTCCCATTTTCAAAAGAAGCAACACAACACCATCCGAATATTGCGTCAACCAATGATGAGCGCGAATTCCGTAATGCTCGCTCGTTCGAAAAAGAATTTGACAAGCAAACACATACAGAGAGAGAGAGAGCGTGCATCTTCCGGAATCTCAAAGAATTCGCCCATCAAAAGTTTTAAGTAGTCAACCGTAAGGAAATCCCCTGGAATCACAATGTTTTCAATAAACCCCGGGTGTATCGGATCTCCAAATTGCTGGCGCGGTGTTCTTGAGGAGAATAACCGAAATATGTTCGGAGCCATTATCTGTTCATTGAACTGTTTTACTTACTTAAGCAACGATGCAATTTCCCCTCCAACGATATTGAGTTTCCGGCTCATTAAAATGATGCCGCTCTAAGAGTTGGGGTCCTTCGGATAAATCCAAAGCAACTCATTAAGTTGGGGCTCTTCAAAGTGTTAAGTTGTACTGAAATTCCCTATTAAATTTGTTAAACGAGCGCACCAGCTTAAAAGTAGAGTAATTTTAGCCCTTTTCGGATTTTATTTTAAGTGCTTCATTGGGTATCAAGCTGGTTCACTCATTTGAAGCTTTCGTAAGGACTGAAAATTTGACCTCTCGTGGCCCTCTCATTAATTTTTGTTAATATTCTCGACTAGATCCAAATTATTTTGATATTTAATCGTAAACATTGTAGAATATAAGTTACATATTAGTGATAAATGGGGATGGGATTTCCATGCAATTACATATTTTTCAAGAGATTTTGTATCGATTTAAACCATTTTTATTTTTAAATATTTCAATTTATTTGCATATTTTTAGCTATAAATTTGTAGAAGAAGTAATATAATTTTGTTTCATATGCATCCATTTTAGGGTGTTTTATTAATAATCACTAGTTTTTTTCAATCCTTTTTCCAAACTTTAAACTTTTCCAAACTTAAACTTTTTCAAGGCCTATAACTTTAAAATTCATAGTTTTTAATATTTTTTTGTTTCCAGAATTCATTAAAATTTTAAAATTAGAAAATTTCTTCCTATTTTTTCCTATTTTCCTATTTTTTTTAAATATATATTTTGCACTTTTTATTACATATTTACCTAAAATAAATGCATATTATATGTATATATTTTGAGTTTTTAATTACTAAGAAATCACAGCCCTAGTCATAAATGACAATTGATAATGACAATATCGCCACGCTTATTTTAACCGAAAAATATTTAAGTATCGTCAAATTTTTATGGTTTTCATTGATAAAACTGTAGATTTAATCCATTAGTTTAGAATCATTGACTTTATTTCTTATCTTTAGCGTCTAAAACAGCTTGGAGATATTTAGTAGGACAGATAACAGAATTGAACGTAAATTGAAATAAATTAATAGGTATTTCCTCACGGCAATAAATTTAGGCTAAGTATTTCGTTAAACAACATAAAAACCCAGTGACGAAACTTTTTCAAAACTGCCAGAAAAGGAAAATCCTAAAATTTTTATCTTATTGGCATTTACGGTACTTTTGCTTACTTAGCTACCATTTCATTTGTTTGTACTAGCAATAGCATTTTTCAAATGCAAAAAAAAAAAAAAAATGGACATGAAAATTAATTACTTTTTGTTGACTATAGAATAAAAAAACGCATCTCCAATTTGTACAATAGTTTCTTTAACAGCTTGCTATCGGTAGAAACAGACAAAGTTAATAGCCATAAAACCTATCACACAAATCACATTCATAAGAAGCAATCTCTCTCTCATCCTCGCCCAATTTTATCCCTAACATCAAGAACACCGTCGTCTCCAACCCCCAATCTGAGACCCGCAATCAATGGACCCCTAATCTCCCTCAAAGTCCGGCATCCCCCTTCCCTAATCCGGATGAGAACCTCGCAAGGTGCGATCTCACCTGCACTCGATTCTTCAAGGCATCCCGGAAGGAGGCGACCCCGGGTCACTAATTAAAATTAATGAGCCAAAGATTAAGCATTTTAATCATGAACGATGTCCCGGAGTGTTTGCAGCAGGGAAGAATTTCACTCATTCGTTCGAATTCATTACTCAAACTGTTGCGGTAATGAAGCTGGAAGCCGTTTTCAGTGGAGCTCATTCATTTGGCATGGGATATCATAGCGGCTCTAATTAAATGTGTGTGGATCATCGGGATGTTTGTCGGGAGTCGGGCGTATTGCATTTGGACATGTGCTTAAGTTTGTTCACTGTTGTGTAGGTTGATATTCCTATTTCAAGTTGTTTCAAAGCCGGAATGACCGACAATGGGGAATAAAAGAGAAAATCAAATACCATGAATAAATATACTCATCGTCAAATATAACAATTCTTTAGTGCCGTTCACATGGCCAAACCCATTTACCCAGTTAAAAGAGTAGTGAAGTAGGGAGAAAGGATTTTTTGAAGACTACCCGGGTGACTGTTGATTAGCCCCGTTCACATGCACACTCGTTTTACCCGGACAAGGTGTCACGTGATGAGCAATCTTTTAGAGATTCGAAAGGTATTATGGGAAATGAGGGTAACACGTGGACAACGGGATTCTTGTTGATGCGTCGTTTTTTATTGTTTATAATCAAATCATGGAGTTTCTTTGTTTGTTTTTAATGATTTACATGAGAAAGAAGATAGAAATTCCCGACAATTTTTGAATTTAAATTAATTAACTATATGGTTAATAAAAATAAAGTATGAGCATTAAATTATGGGGTTCCTTTAAAAATGAAGGAAAAATTCAAAGAGTAAATTTTTAAGTGACACCCTCTCATTTTTTCTTTTTTACTACTAATACAGTAGAACCCCTTTATAACGACCCTCCCGATACAACGACCGGTATTTAAAGTACCAATTATTTTATTATAGAAATAATGATATTTAAAGATAATTTTATTTCATTCATAATATGTACTTATATTAATAGGTAATTTATTCAAATTTTAAAAATCCAGTTCCTTTTTTTTTCTATAAAAATCTGAAGGGTTTTCATTCTAAAAGTTCCGGTTGCCAAACCAATGTACCACAAAAATAATTATTATGTCTAAGCCATTTGGAAATAAAGCTAGAGGAAGACCCAAACTCAGATGGTCTGATTTTTATGACAAGGACTTCCTTGCCCTAAAATTTAGGAACTGGCGAACTGTAGCCATGAACAGACTAGAATAGAGGAGAATCCTTAGAGAAGGCTAGAAGTGAATAAGATTTAATTCTGTAACCTCAGAAGTATATTTTAAATTTCTGATGTTTGAAGAAATTCAAGGAATTTGTTTCCATAGTGCTAGGAAATGAAAAGATGGTAATCCTGTAATAGAAAATCCTTATTTCAGAAAAACATAAACTTTTTCAAAATTTTTCAAATGACCTATTTATCAAGTCAATTATTTGTTGGTTTTGACCTACCTATATAATTAGTTGGTTTTGGGCTAGCAAATTTTCACTGTATTCAGCTGTGCTTTAAGTCTTTCATTACCTGTTAAAAAGCTTCTTTTAAATGGTTAATTATTATCCGTTTTCTGGCAGGTTTTTTATTTTCTGCCAAAAAATATATTTAGGAATTTTATTAGGGATAGTTTTGTAACCAAAAATGTATTAATAGATCATAATAAAATCTGTCACTTTGTTAAAGAATAGGGTATTTTCAAAAGAAATTTAGTTTCTAACTCACTGGGTGGGTTCTTATTCATTTCACCCAAAAATGAGGGTTTTTTAAATATCATCTTACAATTTGAAGCAGAGGAATGATATTTTTCTGACTTTGGGATAATTTTCAACAAAAATTTTAGTGTTTTCTTATTTATCAAACAATTATTTTACAGATATTTATTTATAAAACAGCCTATAAGCTGAAATTTTCAACTCAAATTTGCATTTTTCTCTATTCGAGTTGATGTTTCTGACTTATGAGGCTCTTTCCTATGGGAAATAAACCCTGGGAGGAATATTTTTTCTTTGAATTAGGAACATGCTTTAAGTAAATTTTTTGCTTAAGAATTTCTATTAATGAATTAGGAGAAATGAGATGAAGCATGAAGGCAACAAAGTACCCTATTTTGAATACATATATAATGTGCAATTAAACAGAGCATAAAAAGTAGTTTTTATTTAAAAGAATGTTTATAAACATTTTTTATTCCAAATTGTGGGGCAGTTTGACAAACCATATTTTAAAAGTTAAAAAATCTCAGTTTTAAAAGTTTTTTTTAACTCTTACAAAACTGTCAATTTAGTTTTAGTAGGTAG
Organism: Tetragnatha montana; assembly: GCA_963680715.1. Lineage (NCBI taxonomy): Eukaryota > Metazoa > Arthropoda > Arachnida > Araneae > Tetragnathidae > Tetragnatha > Tetragnatha montana. The sequence goes on from OY796685.1 coordinate 15,316,595, forward strand.
TACTCAAACTATTGCTTTATTTATTTGAATGCTTTTTTATAACAGCGCATTGAGAAAAAAAAGGCTTAAAAATTCTTAATTGGAACACTTTTTGACATATTTAAAAATAATTATATATTAATCATAATTCTTAATAGGACTCATAATACAAACTAATATTTTAAGAATATATATAAAATATAATTCTTATATAAATGTATAAATTCATATATTAAAAGATTCAACAGTCTGTCATGAGCAATTCAAAAAATTTAGTTAATAGAAACCAGTGATTATCACAAAAAAATTTGATAAAAATGCATTTTTAGAAATTTGAATATGAAATCCCTCAGAAAACTAAAGCTACCTTTAAAACTCAATGGAGTTTAGGTCTAAGAATGTTAACCTATCTTCCTAACAGTATGAGTAACATAATTATTGCATTTCTAGGGTAAATAAAAGCCTGTTTTACAGATTAAGGTAGCAATCAAGAAAAAGAAGCACCATCTGCATTTACAAAGTAGTAAACACTGGCACTGTTCAGCACTATATCAAATGTAAATATAAAATAGTATTCAGAAAATTTTGCCAGTATGAAGGCTTTTAACACGTTTAGAAGGGTTATTTCTCTTCGTGAGACCATCTATTTTACGATGCTCTATCCATTTTCTGGGACCCGAGACATTCAAATTTTAACAAGACTAAGATTTAAACAATTTTTAAAGGCTTTCTAATTAAAAATAAATATAACTAATTTTATCCACTTTCCACACAATTAAGAACGTAATAAAAAAAACTCAGCATCTAAAAATAACTGAAAAATAAGAAAACTCAAATGCTTCAAAAAACTAATAAATGAAAAGAAACAAACAAATGGACAACACAAATGAAAGAAATTAAGCATCAATGTAATCAGAATATTCGCAGATTTTATAAGAATAATTTTCTCGAAACACATTTTTAATAAAAATACTATGAATAAAAGTTTATTTTAATTAACACTATAATGGAGTTAAATAATATTCTAACCTTGATTAAAATATAAAAAACTAAGCCAACATTGGAAACTTGGAATATTGAATCGGCCAGTCATGTTTATACTTTGATCATTAAATAAATTAATCCATCGACGTAATACAAAATTATACTAATGAATATATTAGCTGCCTTCAAAGGATGACCATGATGTAAAAAATAAAATTGAAGAACAATCATAAAAAAGATCACTGAAACATTATTAACTTATTGCAAGCGATTTCATCAGAACATTTCGGAACGCAATAGTAAAAGCTTTTAAAACTAAAAATATCATAACATAAACATTGAACGAGACAAAACACACCTTGAGAATATTGAGGATCAAGAATATTTTATTTCGTAAGTAATAATATGGTTTTTATGATTAACGTGAAGTGCAGTGTAGTAAGAGGAGGCCATATTGTTTTTGTAAACAAACTCTGGTCGGAGTACTTTATTCCCCTACCCTAGCCTAGGGTGAAGTTTCGCTCGGTTACTTCCGCACTTTTTCCCTTGCGTAGGGGAAGCGGTGTGATAAAACTGCATAGAACCGGTTTTTCTAACCTTTTACCCAGGTAGAGTGGCTCATGTGAACGGCACTTTTATCATTAAGTTCGTTTAAAGTATTTTTCCACTTTTTTATGTTATGTTTGAAAATTCCAATTGTTTCAATGTCATTTTAAGTAAAATAACTACTATAAAGATTTGAATATTGTGATAAAGGGAACTGAGGTAGTTAAAATGTAAAAGTTTAAGAAGTATCATTTGAAACTTTTTTCCAAAGTTATATTTTCATCTCTGAAATTGTTTTTAACCTATCAACCTTTTAATAATGGCGTATAGACTACGCTTGACTACGGGCTTCACGCCTGCATCTTATAAGCCGTTTTAATAAACTTCATCTTTTAATATTGGTTGGAAACAGTCATGACTTTTAGTTTAAATATATTTTTAACTATTAATCTTGTGCTTGGCGCGGAATGTCCGATATAGGGACCTTGAGCCATAAAACAAAAAAAAAAGAAAAGTTATATTTGATTCTCGTGAAGTATGTCTGATGAAAAATAGAAAATGAAATATATAATGTTAACGAATTCCTAAGATGTCTAAACTGAAAATATTGATCAAGTGAAAATAAATTAATCTTTGGTGCGATTTGAAAGCCATCATATTTTCCAGAAGAAATATTTTTCTGAAGTTAAATTTTTAAGAAACTCCGTTGTGAAGAAAAATCACAGTTATTAATTATATAGTTGATATCTCTACACAATTTCAGCTATAAATGGAGTGTAATGTTTGTAGGTAATATTCTAGGCCAGGGTGTTAATGTTTAAACGAAAACTCTCTAGGATTTACCAATTTGACTTTTCTATGAACCATTGTTTTTATTTATTGCATTGTTAAACTTAGAATGAAAAACACACATATTTGTACACAGAAACGAGTGTAAATTTTAGCTACCAAGGAGTCGTAAACTCGTACAGGTGGCCAGCTAAAAGGTATAGATATGCACAGTTATATTACAGTCAGTTTTAATTCGTTCAACACAATATTAGAACCATTTCTTTCATTTTTTATCAAAAATTTATGTTAGTGGGTAAAATACCTTTTGGAACAATGCTCCTGAAAACTAGTCTTCAAATACTTTATTTATCTATGTAGGATAATAGATAGTACCGTTACAAAAACCCATATAAAACATTCTCCTCGTGTTTCCATTTTAAAAAATATTCAAAATGTAATCACAGAATATCTGAAAATAAGGTTCACTCAAAACCATTCCTTCTCCTATCATTTATTACCAAGAACTAGAAAGGAGATAGTTTCCATTTACATTCAACTGCTGCCTATCCTTCAAGTTAAAAACGAAGCATCTCCTCAGCAAATTAGTCCAATAAAAAGAGAAATCGAAGGCACAAACAGGAGCACTTTGCATTCCGAATCAGGCACACTCAGCTGGAAATAGGTCCCATCTTTCATAAGCGAATACCCCGTATAACGATTGGATTTCACACGGTAAAGAGAATTTAAAAGATAAAACACATTAGTGGAAGGAGATACTTTAAATAAAGGGCAGAGTTTTGATTGGTTTGCTGCAGGGGAGGGGAGGGTATCTTTTGTTAGGTAGTTTATCATCGGGGCATTTGAGGTGCTCGCTTTTAGTGAGGTTGTTCTTTAAATTTTTTATTCGAGTTTGCTTTTCTTGGTAATCGCTGTTTTTCGTGATAATGATCTGTTTTTGCGCGTTTTTCTTACTTTTGTCGCTTTATTTGTCACGTGTTTAGGTGTGTAGATGTTTATCGCGTAGAAGTAGAGTTTTTGTTAAAGAGAATAACAGGCCTTATTTCGTAGAAGTGGATTTTTCTTTTTATAAGTTAAAGTTACTACACATACACATGCGATTTCTAGACTGAAATTGAAAACTTCTATTGAAGTTTTGATTAAATGAATCTTTTATAAAATTGTCAGAAAACATTTTATTGTGTTCTGGAATCTTGAAGTTGGTTTTATCCTATTATTTTAAGAATGCTTTTTAACTTTTTATATAATAAACTAATACTAACAAATTACTCTAAAAATTTAAAATTCAACTAAAAAATATGAAACTTTTAGGAAATTTTCTGTAGTTCTTCCACATTGTTTCCAGATCTTGTGAACTTTGTCTCTAGAATATGGGGATAAGTATTAGAAACGGCGATACACTTGCTCTCCAGATTATATTTTTCGACGTAGTGTTTCCTCTTCTAGTTCATTTGAATAAAGAACAGAAATCCGTGGCAATTATGCAATATCTCTTTAAAAAGATAGGATTTCAGTTGGTGGTCCTGTTAATTTATTTGCGTTTGAATGTAATTACTTATGAATACAATAGAAATATTAGAAATAGTACCATTTACCTTTCAAAAACCTCGTGAATGAATCAACTATTTACTACCGATTCCACCAAAAACCCATTACAAAGGTTTTTAATTATTTACATTTAGCAGTTGGTTAATTCAGAATACGATACTTTACTTCAAATTTTACAAAAATTAGTTTCATTTGTAGCATTTATAGTGCAAAAAAGTTATCGAAATTTAAAAAAAAATTCAATTATACTCTGTGACAGCCTGAAAGTAGTTTTCAAACATAAATAAAGTATTATTTACAAATATCGTAATTAGAATGTAAAATAATTTTTTTTTCAGTTTTACACCTACGAATTTCCATAGAAATAATTGCTATAGATAAAGGCATTTAAAGCAAAAAGCTTCTAAATATGAATGAGTAAATAATAAGAAATTTGTTTGGAGTGGGGGGGGGGTATGCAAAAATTACTTTTTTTTTCCTAAATAATTTTAAAGTCATCGGATTTTACGCCATTGTATGCATGTGAAGAGTTGCATTCCTAAGCTAATAAATAACAACAATATGCCTTTCTTCTTTTTCAAACTACAACACCAGTTAATATTTACATGTTTCCGTATGCATAATCTTTCGTAGATAGCACCGAACAAAGTTTCGTCGCATCACGTCAAATTCCTAAATATTTTTTAACGTTGAAGGAAAAGAGCCGAAATTTTTTATTTTGAGCACAAAATAAGGAAAAACTCCGCGACATCACGAGCGAATTCCATTTCCCAAGTCCAAATATTTGAATACACTTGAATATAAAATTTATAAACTTTTCTGTATCTTCTTTCTGGAGAGAGAGAGGGAGTTTTTTGGCATTTTCATATAATCTCCATGTGTCATATAGATCAGAACGACGTTCGATAGGGTTACTTTTCCAAAATCGAGTTTTTCCGAGGGAAAAAGACGAACAAAAAAAGGGGGTCGGGGGAGCTCCGGGGAGTCACAAACGTTCCATTTCCGCCTCGCGAGTTGACGAAAATGGAACATCCAGACCAAGATTTTTGGACTAGAAATGTCGCAACTGTCTGACGTCCTTCTCTTGAAGTGGTTGGCACTAGGATTCGCCGTCCGCTCGGTGTAATAGAAACTTTTGAATGCGCCATTGGGGTGAAATACATTTCTGGGCCTGAGAGTGAAGGAGCGGATGTTATTGCCGATCTTCTTTTCTCCGTGGAAAGAAAGGCATTTTGATTTGAATTTCAAAGTGCTGGTGTTCAGAACACTTTCCTACTGCGTCTATCTGTATGTATAGGAGAAAACATCAAGTGCACATGGTGGCAATATAATAGCGTAAGACAGAGACATCTGAATTCTGTATGACTGAATTGTTCAATTCTGAAGTTTTAGTCTTGTGTATACTATAACTACTCATAATACAGAAACATGTTAGATTGGGAATTTTAAAAAAAAAATCGCTCTAACCTTACCTGATTTAACTGATCTGCCCCATACTATTCTCTTCAGCCTCATCCCTCAAACTACCTTTCACCAAAATTCATTCAATTCCTATGAACGGTATAAAATGTCCGAAGAACAGTACCTAAACTGCACACATCTTTTTCGCAAAATATGATGTCATATCCGATAAAAATTCCATTGCATAATTCCACTTAAATATCATATTATGTAAAAGGTTAACTTATGTAGTAAAGCAATACATATTTTAAGATCTCTTATAATTTTAGCTTCATAAACGTACTATGTATGAAGCAACAGTCAAACTTATTATCATGAGAAGTACAAAAAATAAAGCAGAGCATACATAAAACGGACAGTCATAATTTCTTTCATTTCAAAAATTATATTAACAGGTTGGTCCCTATATTAAACTTTAAGTTATTACCCCAATAAACTTTTGTAAAAAGTAAATAGAATAGAATACACAATCATAAATAAAAATAAACCGTTTATTTTAATACAAGAATAAAGTAGGCCTTAATAGCAATGATTATCTGGTTCTCTGTAAATATTTTACCAATAGGGGAGAGTGGGGCACCATGGGACATGGCCCCCTTGAAACACTCCACTTTTCAGTCGCAATTTTATAGTTATAAACTCGTGATTATAGGTACTAATAAATAATAAATCTACTACTCAACGTGTTTTGGAATATTTGGTGCGTCTAGGAAATTTTTTATTTCACTTTTCTTGTTTTTCGTGGTCTGAAGTTACATTCACATGTATTTTAAAAAGCTTTTTTAAATAAAATAAATATATTTATGTATAATAAAATTAATAAAATAAATATATTATTATTCACATGTATTTTAAAAAGCTTTTTTAAATAAAATAAATATATTTATGTTATTATAATTGTTTAGATTAAAATACGTGTATCCATTGATATTTTAGAAAAGAAAAAGAAAATTTATTGCTAAACCCAAAAGAGTAATTATGTTTAATATCCAAAGCGTCAAGTGGGGCACCTTGGGACATGTTAAAAGATACCCAAAAATTTTCAGTGATAAAGCATAATTGTTTTTTATTAAAAAATTAAATAATTTAAGAACTTATATGACTATAATTTAGAAATTGGTGCAAAAAAGTTTCTGGAAGGAAAAAAAACAGTGATTTACGACATGACAAAAATGAGGAAATCAGTCAAAAATTTTTAATGTAAAATATTATTTATGGCCAATTTAAGATTCTTAAGTATAGCTTTATCATAATTTACTGTGTTATTTTTTAATTTTTTAAAATAACATAAGTTTTTATATTATTATTGGAAGTGTCCCAAGGGGGGGCACTAGTGGGGCACCTTGTGACATTAAAAGAGGTTTTTTAAACTTATTATTATGAATTCCCTAAAAGAGATAATTGGTTGGAAATTTTTTTTATTAGATGCGCAAAGGACAATATTTAATATATTAGCTGCGTTTGAATAAATTTGAGGATATAAATAAATTAGAAAAATAATTTAGTAAAAAGCGTCCCAAGGTGCCCCACTCTCCCCTACATTTAAGGATGAAGGAAGGAAATATGCTTTAAACGCAAATGAATAGATACAACTATGATATTAACTACAGAGGTTGTGCAAGCGAATGAGTGTGTGGCGCGGGAAACAGTATATCACCTCCGTGGCTCTGGTCCACAGGTGCTTGCTGGGTAAACGCTAAGTAGGTACTTCTTAAGGCAATTCAGTTGTCAAGGATGACAAATCCAGTACCGCCCATAAGTTAAAAAATGACCTTAACTAATGGGGATTACAGATTTGAATGCCTTTTGAATTCCTTTAGTAATACAATACCAGTACAAAAATTAATAATTTGAATACAAATTTAATAAAGAAATTAACAACTTAATCAATAATACAGAAACTAATTAGGTACTCTTAAAATTTTAAATAACAGTAAAACTACTAGAGAGAAAATTTTCTAAGGTCATTAAGTCACCAATCTAATTCTTAAGCAAACTTTGTTTATCCACTTGAAGAAAAACAAAATTAAAACTTTTTGAGTGACACTATGGTAATCCTGTTAGGGTTAGAAGCTCCCTATAAACGCATTCCAGATTCCATAAAAGTGGCAAAAGTAAACCCCTTTTGTGTTTATTCAGATTGGATTATCTTTTGTTCTACAAAACCCGATGCGCCTTTCATTTAAAGTTTGTTCCGCAGAGCAGATGAACGAATTCAAAAGAATGCCCTAAAAAAAGTCTCCCCATGGACTTTCTGTACACAACTAATTAGAAAGGACCGTTTTTCTTTCCGTTTCCCTTCGTTTTGTTCTTTTTTTCCCTTTCACCCCTTTCGTGAGCTCATTTGTCTCCATGTTTCCTAATCTTTGTCGTTTTTTTTTGCATGACTTTGTTTTGTGTGGGAGTCTCTTATACTTTTGCATCTTTTGTCCCTAAGCAGTTCTTTGATTTCGTTTTTGCGAGTTTTACGGAAAAGAACCACCGCTTTTTCTAAGGCTAGAAACTGAAACTGAATTAACGCGTTTCCTAATTAATTTTTACAATATTATTTTTAATTAATGGTTAATTTCACTGATATATGAATGGGGTAAATGGTTAAGGGTTTAATGAATCATCTTCGCTGTATTACTTGTATTTTATAATTAGTTTTAATATCAATGGGTAAAATAAATGATCTTTCATTAATATTAAACAACATGCTGACTTTATAAACCTAATAAGTTTAAAACAATTACATAAACTAACTTTTTACAAGGTCCGATTATATAATTAGAAATGTGATTCCGGGGGCTAATGACGTTAAATATAGGTCGTGTTTCAAGACTACTCAAATCAACAGCAAAGTATAAAAATTAAAAAACTAAATATCCTATTTCATCAATAAAATCAAAATAAGTTTTCCGGTAATATTCAAGTTTACATAAATATTTATTTCTTTTCTAATTATCTTACTTCGTAATTGAGGCCCGATTTTTCAAAGTTAATATAATTAGATCACTGTCTTTTCATTCAAGAGAATATATTTCAATTCCAAAATATACTATTCTGTGGGAAAAAATAGCTTACTAGAACATGTGAATTCAACCATTAATTTTGAAATTATTTCAATACCATTGTAATGAAATTTATCATTCATTTCAGTGTGTCAAAATTGGGTTAAGAAAATTACCCACTTTTTACTTTTATCCATCAAGAAGTTAGAATAATTCCAGTCTTATGGTATCTGAAACGATTTTGAGCAATTGAAAAAGCACTTTATTAATATATTAACGTCTAACAATCTTTAAATGGTTGTTTTTTAGCTTGATATGAGGTGAGTACTTTTTGTACAGGGTGATTATAAAACAACTTCAAATGTATTCCACGCAAAAGGTTTTTTATGAATAGAGTTTGGGTGGACTTGTTGAAACACCCTTTATGCTTTATTCAAAGATTTCAAAATCAGTTAGAGTGTATTAAGAAGCACAGACATTAGAATTGTTTGTATAGAATGAAATTATTACACGCTCAAGTATACAATTTTTTTAAAATTTGTTTACATTTATTAGAAAAAGCAGATTTTGATATCGAAAATATCTAATTGACTATCGCTACCTTAATATACATTTAATTAATATTCATCTTCCGATTACTTAATAATTATAGACCTCAATCTAACCAGTGGTACTCATTTTCTGGCTTGTTACGATTGAATTCCATTAAGTGCTTTCTATACAAATCAAGTTGAGTCAAATCACTCCGTAACTACCCACATACCACTATAAACATGGTGTAATAATAGTTAAATGGTTTTAAACTCGATTACTACCTAACTGTCAATTGAGTTTATTTTAAGCTGACCACCCAGCGGTTAGATTACTCCGTAATGTTACCCTATCTGCATTTCGCCCAATTGTGTTCAATCAATGCGTTTTGCCCAAGCGTAAGGTCTATTAAGCACATTAACCTTGACCAATAGTCTCCCAGGTCCATTTAAATTCGGCTATTAAGATAATTACTTCTGAATGGTTGACTGCATGTTGACTGCTAATGATGACCACGTGGCTATACTAAGTACGTTGATGAGATTGGCGCACAATTAATTTGCATGTGACCATCTTTTGTGTGTTAAACTATTATTATGTTATGCTGTTCTAAGCTAGAAGAATAATAGTGCCAAGTTGTAATAAAACGTTCAAGCTCATAAAGGTACATACATGAACAAATAACACTGTAAAACAAATTTGAACTTTTTTTTCTGTCCTGTAAATAAATTTACATGACTTTATATTATAAATAATAGGTGCTCGATTCATAATGCATATGTGAAAACCAAAATGGTCCATTTCCTATCATTTTTGAAGGAGACACACTTCTATTATTTATGCAAATTGGTCTTGGAGAGATGTAACAAACGTTTTATTATATGAAAAAAACAAACACTAAAATGGGTTTACTTCTGGTAGACATCTGGTCGCGTATTCCCAAAAGTGCCCCCGAGTTAGGACCGCTTGGCGATGCGCCGGAGGAGAGGGGAATAACCTATGGGAATAACTCGCCATTCTGGGAAACTTTGGCGCAAATCCGTAGAGCTCAGAAAGCGGGAAGCGTAAACAAATAATCTGTCCACCGATTTTCATTACGCAGGTTTGAGTTAGTTTAAAAGTGTTCCTCTTGATATATAACTTCTAAATATAGTTATAATACTTATAATATTACTTTATAATTTATTCATTTTTATAATGTCCACGTTGAAGAGCGGTTAAAAATTTTCTGGTAATTTTGCTCATATTGCGTAAAAAGAAATTTATGATAGTCAATAATTTGTTCAAACACACTTGTGTGTACATAGTGCTACGTTTTGCTCTTTAGCAAGTAATTGTTCAAATGGACTTTGCAGAACTTTATAAACAATCATTCAATTAATTTAATTTTAGTTTTTAATTAATTTAGTACTAAATCATTATAATGTTTTTACTAAACAAACATTACATATTATAATTATTTAGTTCTAATACTTGTTAAATATTTTAAAAAACAATAGTTTAAATTTTGAGTTGGTTTTGTTAATTTTTGTTTTCTTTCCTTTCTTTATTTTTAAGTCATATTTATAGTTCAAGGAATGAATGAATGGCGTTAAGTTCATTAGCTTAATTTATAAATTTAAATTTGGTAGTTACTACATTAAAACCTTTTCCCAAATACTTGGTGTCTGATTTTACTAATTTGCAGTATGGTCAATGAGCTTAGTACATAAATACCAAATAATAAAGTTAAATATTTGTTCAATAAAATTTATTTTAAATTCTAAAGCACAGCCCTAAAAATGTAGTGAAAGTTGTTTGTAATTAAATACTGTGAGTGTGAGGACCCTGAACCCTGAAAGAATATTGTTATAAGCAAGTCATTGTTATACTGAAAAATACTATGAAATTGTATTATAAGCTTATACAATAAAGAATCTTTATGTTTTCATTTTATATTATCTCTTATTTATTTGTGAAAAAACTAGTAAATTGGCATCCTTTAATTAATTAATACTCTTTAAATAGAAACTTTGTGATTTTAATCCTTTCCTTTGACAGAATTCAAGCACTACATAAGAAAAATTAGCCATTATTATAGATAGGTGGAGCCACATGAGTCCACAATTACTAGATTTGTTTACAAACACACTCCGACCACTCTCCTCCCGCACATCGCCAAGCGGCCCTAACTCGGGGGCACTTTTGGGAATACGCCATCTGGTCATGTGTCCTTGATAAAAAATCAGTAATATTTAGTTAACGTCCATTCCATCGTCCTCTGAATCAATTTTTAACCATAGATATGTGTTGGTGAAACCAAACAATAGTGTGACGCATTTTTATTTTCTAAATTTGAAGTCGACCTATCTTAGGAACAAAAACTTAACTTGGTTTTTGTAAATAGATTATAAAGCATTTTAATTGGTACTGGAATTTTGTTTCTACACCCATACGTTAGTCCACTATAACCCCTAAATCTTGGCTTCTGACGACTGTTTTCCATGCCTCAGGATATCTTCGAAGACTCTTCGAAGGATATCTTCGAGAATTCCAGGGTGATTTTGAATTGTCTTTGGGTTATATACACCCTCTAGGCATTTTGACCATGAGGTTTGCATCTGCCTGTATAAAAAAACAACACCGTGACCGTCTACACTCTTTGAGAAATGTTTCATTATAAGAGATTAGAACTTCAATCACATGAAATCTATTAGATAGAAAGCTACAACTATTTAATTAAATAATAGAGAAGATTGTCTGTAGTGAAGTTTACAATAGTCAACTTTATTCGTAAATTTTGTTAGTTGCTCTGTTTATGTATATGTTATGATGTTCTTGAAGCCGGAGTCCAGCATATTCAAATTGAAATGGGATTAAAAGTGCATTGGTAGTTCTATAATTAGTTAATAATAAAATTTATAATATATTAGTAAAAGTATTAATGGTCAGTAATTTTTTCTACTTTTTTTCCTTGAATATCAGTTTTTATCTACTCATTGTAATGCATCATCTCCCATTATCTCAGGATTCTCTCTCTCGTTCCAGATCGGTTGTGGACAATGAGGCATACGCTCCCGGGTCATGAATCTCGCGGCCCTCCTCCTCATGACGATTACCTGCATCTCCTCGAGCTCCGGGCACTTCGACTGCCCCCTGCCCCAGCATCTCAGCCCCTGCACCTGCGAACAGGGCACCCAAGGGCTGGACGTCTCCTGCGCCGACACCACCGCCCTGCAACTTCGCGAGGGGCTGGACGTGGTCAGCCTCACGCGACAGACCCTCTGGTACCTGCGAGTGTCCAGGGCGCAGCTGGACACCTTCCACGCAGCCCTCTTCGAAGAACTGGACCTGAGGAACCTGGTTCTGGTGGAGTCCAACCTCACCGGGATCGGTTCCTTTAAAGCCTGGGACTCAGCTGGGAGGCTGGAATCCATGGACCTGTCCAGGAACCGGCTGAACCGAGTGCCCAGCATGTCCGGACTCGTTTCCTTGTCGGCGCTGAACCTGGATTTCAACGCTATCGAGACGCTGGAAGCTCATGTGTTCAGCGATTTGGTGTCCTTGTTGTGGCTGTCGCTGTACGGCAACAGGATTCGACTGATTGACAGCAGAGCTTTTTTGGGGACGGAGGCTAGCCTGACGAGGCTGAACCTAGGGGGGAATTTGCTGGGGGGTGTGCCGAGGTACGCCTTGCAGAGGCTGAACTGCCTGCAGGGGCTGAGGCTCCACGAGAACAATGTGAGTGAGGTTCCGGTGGAGCATTTGCCGGTGTCCTTGTGCGACTTGGATTTGTCCGGGAACCATATCGAGAGCCTCAAAGCGGAGGCGTTTGTGACGCTTCGGCATTTGTCGGCTCTAGACTTGGAGAATAACAAAATTCGGGTGATACATGAAGACGCTTTTAGTGGACTCTATGGTGAGTACTTACTTCTTTACTTACTTTTCAAACATTTTTCAGATATTGTAAAAAATGGAAGGTGTGATACTCACATTCATCATTTAATTATTGCGTTTTCCAAAAACAGTTACCTAATTTCTCTGTTTGGTTTCTTGTTCAAACGCCCAGAGTCAATTGCCACTGTTGCCACAATGCCGCTTACACTGCAGAAAGATGTCTTCCGCTGCGAACGATGAACCGTCTGTTGATACTTTTACACTAGACCAAGACCTATCATCTCGGAATTTTTTTTTAAAAAATGGGACGTTAAACTCTTACTTATCTACTTGAATAAAATAACCAGTATTAAATTAGTTCATTCTCTTATTTCATCAAAAGCATTACACAAGTTTTTATCTAAAATTAAATGGAATTTACTAATATTATTGAACCGAATAATCAGTACTGGGTAACCTGGACTTACCACATATTAAATAGTCAAAAAATCTAACATATGTATGAGTTATAATTTAAAATAAATGAAATTGTAAATGAATAGATTTATACTTACGCATCCCTAATGAAACATTAGTTACTACATGTTTTATTTTAAAAATGTATGAATTTAAATCCTCTTTAGTATTAAGGATACCCTAACATCATTCCTTATTTTAAAACACCATCAATTCCATTAAATCTCCTACCCTTTTATTCAATAATTTCCCAGTTATACTAAACACTATTTTCAATCTTAATAAAAACCAATATTTCTTCAATATCCAAAAACCACACGAAAACTAAAATCTGAAAATGTTAAAAAATAATAAGCAAACAGACAAAATTACACTTATTTTTTTACCCATCATAGCTTAACATCATAATCTAAAATATTATACCCATTAATGAAAAACAACTCCGATGTTCCCCGCCTCAAGCGCATGCATAAATCTCCACCTAAATAGATAATTAATGGAAAACTGATGAATTTTAACTTGGAAACACTAATGATTATGACGCTCCAAAAGAGTTCCCAATTTTCCAAAACGAGTCACCCATTCCCAATCCAGCACTCCCCGATTAGCATTCGACTTTACCGATGACTCCACAATTTTGCCTCGACTCCTCTGAATAGGCATCCCGGTAATAACAGAGCTCGCCCATCGATTGAGACAAAAGTCATTAGTGATCTCCCCGTTCTCTCCCTGCGTTTTGGCCCACTGTATTTTTCACCCTGAGGATTCAAAAGCGACGAGTGTTTGCAATGCGAGGGGGTCCCAGAAGATGATAGCGCGCTCAAAATGGGGAATAAACGATCTGCTGTTAATGCTGGGGAGAGAATGTAACGTTGAGTCGTTTAGGATAAGCATTGTTTGAGTTTTAGTTTTGCTCGTTGTTCGAGGGTGAACGGTTATGGTTGATTTCGTCGGAGTAGTAGTTGTTACTTTGTCTTGAGTAAATAGTTATTTCGTAGTAAATGATCCCTTAATACGCAGTTGCTGTACCTCGGGAGTTTTCTATACAAATGGTTTGTTACTGTTGTTTCCATCAGTGTTGTATTTTTAGTTTCAGGAGACTTATTATTTCCTGAACCCCTAAGATTTTTTTTAAAAATGTTCATTTGGTATTTATACATTTCTTAGAGATTTGTTGACAGATTTATCTGACTTCACTTGGCTATTTCGGGGTTTAGAGACTTATACTAGTCCATTTACTATGATTTCACTCATCCAACTCTGTTTTACAGACTGTTGAATGGAACTAACACTCGTACATATAAGTTGGCAATAACTGTTAATAGTATTTAAATAACGAGAGCATAAGTGTATATTGGATATTGATGAGACACACATAAAGTAAACCATTTATTATTTTTCAAGATTTTTTTTTAATTGCTTCGATTTCATACAGCTATAAAAGATTAGGAACAAAAATAAATTACTTCTAAAATTAGCAGAAACCTAAATAACCTTATCCTATCGCAGTCATCCCTCTCATAGTGCAGACTAATAGGTACATTGAAAATAGAGAAAAACTTACACAATATTATGGTGAATATGAAGGCTTATTGCTATCTTGCCTCAACAATCTAATCATCCTTTATTCCAATAATAATCTGGTATTCCAGTTGCATAATAAATGACTCAAAGCTTTTTACCACGCAATGGCAACATCTTAAATATCTTTCCTCAAACCCACAATCTCGTCCAAGGTCATACGCAAAACCGTCATTACCTGACCATTCGAGCGCCAATCAAAATTCATTAACATCTCATTAATCCTCACAAACCGCTTGTTGACAAGCCATTAAAGCCGCCAACCAACAGATGCCAATGCCATTCCTACCTCACTTAATTAATTCTCAGCAACTCACGAACCAGGTTACGTGATCTCCCCTCCCCCAGCATTACCGTTATTCGCTTCCCCTTGCCACCTTCGCTGTGAACGAGGGGTTCTACGGACTCACGTTTTTTTTTTGTTCGGACAAATCTCTTCTCGGGCGTTTTTCATTATTGGCTTCCGGATCTGTTTCGGCGTTTGACGCTGCGTGACTGCGTTTCACGTTAATAGAGTTTTGAAGGGTAGTTTTGTAATTGAAATGTGATCTTAAGAGATATTCGGGAAAAATTTGTATTCCCATCAATAAAAATGCTCCTAGGCTTGTGTGTAATTGTTTTTTTTTTCTATTTAGGAAAGGATTGAGAATAGAATGAAATGGGTAAATGTTTTTTTTTATCTCGTTCAAACGCTGGGTTATCCAAGGCGGTCTTTTATGTTTAACTTTTAATGATGTCAATCTGATGTAATATAGTAAATTGAAGAAATTGAATCTTGTTTAAATTAACGGTGATAATGAGGTCAAACGATATATTCACAGCCATCAGCGTCGCAGTTAACCAGCAGCTAAAGAAAGAAAAAATTTAGCTTTTCGCTGACTCTGATTGGTGGAATCTTCTATGACAAGGATATAATACTGACGCTGATAGCTATGAAAGACACCAGAATCGTAAAAAAGAAGTATGACTTAAAAGGCAGTTAAATTTTCTGAGAATATAAAGACTTGCAGGGTTATGTATAAAAGGAGCATAAATCAATATTTTTTTCAACAATTATATGTTACATAATTTTTTAAAAACATATAACTCGTTCTTAATATTATACAAAACAATATTTAAACATTTGGCAAATTATTTTATTAATATGTTAAAAAGTGAATTCATAAGATTACACATATATTATAAAATTCCAACATGTGAAATTTTTATTAAAAAACACTAACAATCTCTTATACGGGGTGCAAGAGTTTGAATTACATATAGACAGTTTGAAAGCTCCAAAATGCATTAAAACATCCATTAAACTTCAAATCAAGTTCTTTTCTTCAATAAATTCAGTTTTTACATATGCTACCTGTCTTCTTAAGAACAGTTTCAAAATACTACAAGAATTTATGTTCTTATAAAACCTTATAAACAAATATTTTGAACCAAAAGAATATTTCGAGAAAGAATAAACATAAATTTATACAAAATGGAATACTTCTGTCAGCGTGAGAAATGCCAGAAAAGCGGAATAAATATTATAAATCATGAACGAACATATAAATTTTGAAAACTGTTTCTATTTGATTTTATACTCGTACTTTTATGGATAGAACAAAGAACGTTTGCGGAGAATATAATTTAATTTTCCCTTTTAGAGCAAATATTAAAAGAATGGTTTTTTCATCTGAATTGAATTTAAAGTATGTATGGTTCAGTGGCAATGTTTTATTTTTGTCGGTTCTTGAACTGACTGCTCTAAAGCTATTTAAAAGCTTGTTTGTTTCATCTAAATTTCTAAACTTTTCTCGAATAGTTTTACAAGATGTAATTCATCATAAATTTACTATGGTAGTCCATTTCTAACGTTTAGCGTTAACTTATTACAGATGCATTTTCTTAAGTTAGCTATTGTTTATATAATGCATTTTAACTGTTTATTCAGCTCATATCAATCATATTTTATATTTTTATATCAGATAAAAATCAGGAATCTCTATAGATTATAACTTTACAAAATTCAGTAAAATATTTTAAAATCAAAGGACCTTTAAATTCACCTTTCGGATATTCATGGTAGAATAAAATAATTCGAACTTAAAAATTTTTATTTTTTAATCGAATATTCGTACATTGGATTACTAACTCAGAATTCAAACAAAAGAGCCCGGATACTACATGTAGGCAAATCCGATCAGCTACCACTGACCACATTTTAACTATATCATAAACACTTTGGAGAAACATTCGTTAAAAATTCATTGGTACACTACAATTGGTAAAATTGGATCGAGATTTAAGATCTGGAATCACGCTAAATATTGGTTTAAAAAAAGTCGTATATTTTATCCTACACCAGACAAAAACGGATAGAACACCCCAAACCCTTCGAAAACCTACAAAATCCAATCCACTCCTTTTCATAGTCACCAGAAACTCGCGATGCCTTTTAAAATGTCATTCAAACGGCGGTGATTTCGGAGTCACGAAAACGGTAAAAAAATCGCGAGATTGACATCGCGTGTGATTGTGAAAGGTCACGGAATGGCCGTAATCGCTCGGAACAAATGCACCTCCGGGTCCCGGGTGACAGGCCCGATCGATCTCTGGATAACACCCCTGCCTCGGCGGATGTCGCGGTTTCTCTTTGAGGCGAAAAACAACGGGATGAGGAGGAGTTTTCGGGGGTTTGTTTGAGGCTAAAAAGGTCGTAAGGGTTTTTAGGGGAGAATTTATTGAAATACTTCCCGGGAAAATGAAAATGTGATGAAATTAAATAAAATGAACACAAAAGGGAAAAAAGCACAAAATCGAAAGAGGAAAAAAAAAGAACAAACCAAGAGGATAATATAAGTGGAACTATAAGAGGGTATGTAGCTCATCCATGGTACCTAGACCACAAAATAGCTAATCTACTTGCCCTTGGCATGGCCATCTAGACAGTTGCGCTGTTGCCCAAAAAGCAATGATGACGCGAAATTAGTAGTCTGAACGTCACTCAAGATTTCGAGCTTCTCTGGCCTTATGTGTCTAGATGGCCATTCCTAGGGAAACAAAATGCGCTATCGTTGTATAATTTTTTTAATCTTAAATAAAATTTCAACATCTTGATGTCTTATAATAAAATTATTTAAATATTTCTTAAATCTGCTTTGTTGTTTGTTGTTAGTCTTTTAAAGATTTTCATTTATTTTTACTAAAACGAAAATACACAAAAACATGTGATTTATGAACAATTTCCTTATTACTCTTAGGTATAAAATAATTTCCCTCAGAATTTCTTAAACTAAAGATTCTATCTTTAAACACATAAAAATATTTCTTATTGAAAATAAACAAAAGCAGGCAAAAATATAAAGTTCTCTTACTTCTGAGATAGGCATATGTAAGGAACAATTATTAAAATGCTATAGGATTTTATTTTCAAATATTTAAGAGATTTAGTCGAAACCATAAGAAATGGCTTCAAAATACTACAATTTTTACAAAAAGTCAAACCTTTACACTAAGGGTAAGATTTTACGCATGAATTACTGTTATGTGAAGGTAAATTTTCCGCACTATTACAATTTGTTTCGCTGAAATGATAAGTGCGGTTTGAAATAATTTGCATTATAATGGGGGTAACCATAAAATCACTAACGATAACATTATGAAAATGCTCGAGCAAGAACGGAGGAGGATTATTTTATAGTATTAAATTAATATTTTTCGTTTATTAGAAAGGACATAATCAATACATCGATTTTATACTTTAAGCATCACACTTCTCTACTTTTTATAAGAGTGAAATAATTTATCAAAGTTTTCAAAATCGTAAAACACTTAAAGTTAGCCTTAAATTTAATGTATCGTAGATAGATTTTTACAATAACTTTCAATAAACTTTAAATTTAATGAAATCTTAGTAAAAAATGGAGGAGAATTAACAGACATTTATCTTTGAATACCGAATTAGTAAATTCTAATTGGTCCAACTTTAAAAACGTTTTATTGAAGATGAAACGTTTTTGTGACTCTAAAAACAACTAGCTCATGTCTAGTGTTTCTATTTTTTGCTGTATCTTTCCACGCGTAAACACAAATCATGATTTGAAATCAAAGACGGAATTAGATGTTACATCTTTCTTCCTTTAAATGTTCCCTATTATGAAATACCTATTACCTGTCATTTACTATTATTACAATTCATTCATTCATTCGTTCATATTCATTTATTATTATTATTTATTCATTTACTATTATTATGGAATACCTTTCTAGTTACATCAAATTCATTGGCATATCTAATCCAATCTAACATCTGAAACTATCCCAATCAAGTGCTTTGACTCAACTCAAAGTTCAACCCTATTTAAACCTACCCTATGGGGATGCATATACTGCCCATATGCCAGCTATTAAGCAGAATGCCGATAGTGATCAAACCCAAGACACAGAACCCGAATTACACTTGCAAAGCAAGTCACATTGCTCCCCCTTCGAATCCTCGAGCTCCCATTGGATACACCGCTCGATTTCTGGGTGTCGAGCACAGGTAAAAGGCTTTGGAACATTAGCATCCGAACGTCTTATGTCGAGATCTCTAATAACGGTCAATGGAACCGTGTAGTTGCTCCAGGAAAGGAAATTTAATTAAAGGATGGGTATGGGATGGTTTTCGAAGACCAGGCAATATCGCGTGGTTGTGAATAAAACTGAGTTTATTACTTTTTGCTCGTGTAGATAAACAACAAATTCGTGAAATACACAGTAATAAACACTTTTAACTAAAAGAGTTTAGAATGTATCGCGATTGTGTCGGGTGCGAAAAAGATAGTGTTGTATTGTAAAAATGTTACTAAAAATTTTCAGTGTTTTCTATAGAAATTTCAGAACACTTTCTGATTCGAAGCACATTTTACGACACTATTTTTAGAACAGATTTATGAACAGAACGCCATTTCTAACACTTTTCAAATATTCAGAACACTATCACGGCACAACGAAGTGTTAAATCGTTTTACCTGACAACGAAATAAAGTGTTGTTAATTTGTGGACAAAAATGTGTTAATAAATGTGTTTGGAATATGCTTATTTTTTTGCGGAGTGTTTGAATTGTGAAATGCATATTTTATAGAGTGGCAGTTGTTCTTCAATTTGTGGTGTCATTGAAATTTTACTGTAAATTCTGTTCTAATATAACTTCAGAAGAAAGGATGTTCTATGATTTAATCACAACACACAAATAATATATTTATAACCAACTGTTATGTGAAACTATATTGTTACCAGTGAATAGAGCATTTTCAATCACATGACTTTGCCTAACAACGGCCTTAGCAACGTTGTTTATTCGCCAAGTGACGTCATGTGCGAATGCTGCTATTGGATACTTCTATGTCCCGCCCCTAACAACAGCCTTAGCAACGTTGATTTTGTCCTCCAAGTGACGTCATGTGCGAATGCTCTATAGCTATATAGAGAGAATGTAATACGCAAGAACTTAGACGAATACAAAACATGATTTTTTCATACAAATTCATTGCATTTGATACTTTTATTAACTAATAATGCAGAGGCTCAAATAAAATCTCAATATTTAAGAATAAAAATAAAAACACATTTTTAAAAAGAGCAAATTTATAATTTAAATTTTAGAAATCAAAATAATTTCGAAATAAGCTTGTAATTTCTTCACTATGCAAACGACTACATTGAGATAGAGAAATTAGACAACTTATTTTTTCAAGTAATTAGTGTCAGTGTTGTGATCGATTAATTTATGTAGGAATGTTTATTTGTTTAATGCTAAGTTTCTATCCTTGATGAAGAACAGTGCTGTTTAATTCGCAACCTAAAATTTCATAATGTTTAATAATTCTTATAATCCATACGAAATTTATGCGATCTATAGCTATAAATTAACTTGTAACATTTAGCAAAATCGTTAATAGAGGACTGAGCCTTTGTTCTACAAATTAATCTAGAAGGACTATCTATCTTAGGAACTCTTTGTAATATCCAAGACATTTTGTGACTAGAAAGGAGGGCAATGACTCTAGGAAAAATCTAAAAATAGTTCCCGTCTCTTTCCATTAAGAGTCCTCATTTCAGGTGATTTAGTTTACGAGATAATAGTTAATCAGCTTGGACATTCACTTCATATTACATTTAAGTAACTAGAAAACTTACACATAGTCGCCTATATGTCTGGGTTACATTAATGTGTTCAACATAATAGATGCCCAGCGTGATATTAAAATAAGACTGGAGAAATACTATATTTCATTAAATCCGTTAAACACAATGGACTCTAACCGTCTGACGTCACACAGAACCAACACGTGACCTACTGAGCTTGCAATGGACTCTAACCGTCTGACGTCACACAGAACCAACACGTGACCTACTGAGCTTGCAATTGGTTACCACAGATACTACACTAGTAGCGTTTGTAGTGAGATTTGATGATAATAGTGCCGTTTACATGAGCCAATTACCCGGGTAAAAGGCGGCTCTTACTCCTCTTTTCTACCCTGCATTCCCTACGAAGGGAAAAAGATAGGAAAAAGCCGGGTAGGATTCAATCCTAGTCAATTGCCGGGTAGTACCCTCCTTTCCCATGATGCATTTCGTGTCCCATCCCACACTACCTTGCGTGTTGTGTAGTCCGCCATTTAATTGTTTGTGTGTGCTCTGTTGATTGTTTTGATATAATTTGTAATGGACATCAATAACGTAGAAAGTAGCAAATGCAGTTGGAAATGTGAAGATAAAACGTTAAGTTTAATAAACATCCATTTAATTTTTAAGACAAGCACAACTTACAAACATGAAAAACGGAAATCAAAACAATAAACATTGATGGAATTGAAACAATGTTGCCAACACAGTTTTGTATAATTGTATAAGTGTTACTAGTAAATAAACAAAATATTCAACAAATAATACAAGATTACTTTCATACATCTTCGCAGGTCTTCGGTAAGCAAATCTGCTATCATCCGTTGATTTTTTTTGCATATATCGCCAACGCTCTTTTAAAATTCCTTTTGATGCTTCTTGCAAGAACAAAAATGAGCTATTTGTAAACAAACTTGGAAACCATGGAAACAGGCAGATCCCTTATTTCTTACCACGTGACCGAGAAAAAGCCGGGTTAGATCATGTCTCATGTAAACGCCTTCAAATTTCGTTACCCGGGTAGAGTTGGAAATTCCCTTCAACCCACTTTTTACCCGGGTAGCTACCCGGGTAATATTTTTCCCATGTAAACGGCACTAATGAGATATGATTTGATAGTGAGAGTTTGTTTACCACCGACAAGTGACTTTTTATAGTCTCGAACCAGATTGGCGGTTAGAGTCCATTGGTTACCACAGATACTACCCTAGTAGATCTACTAGTGTATAGTATCTGTGGTAACCAATGGACTCTAACCGCCTATCTGGTTCGAGACTTCACGGAACCAACACGTGACCTACAACTGAGCTTGCGATTGGTTACCACAGATACTACACTAGTAGATCTACTAGTGTAGTATCTGTGGTAACCAATCGCAAGCTCAGTAGGTCACGTGTTGGTTCCGTGTGACGTCAGACGGTTAGAGTCCATTGCAAGCTGAGTAGGTCACGTGTTGGTTCCGTGTGAAGTCTCGAACCAGATAGGCGGTTAGAGTCCATTCCAATGATTATCAAATTACACAACAAAGGTGGAAAATTTAATAACGTAGATGAAACATGATTGAGGATCTTATGAAACAATAGTGCAGAAAGTAAATTTTTAATCTTACCCCTTATTTTGAAACTCTTCAGATGATTTTTTCTTTTTCATTCCTTAAAAAATAGTAAACTTCCTTAGGATACCAAATTATACCCTTTCCAATTGTGCATGACTTACTCTGTGTGCTCTTTTTATATTTTGTGCATAACTCAGGAATCGTGATTAAAATTTTTAGAATTATTTAAAATGAGTTTGATCCCTATATTCATTACGAAATTCGTTGTTCAGAGTTTTAAGTTGTGCAGTTTTCAAGGAATAAAATGGCTTTTTTTAGTATCCCTCCCACTAGTGGATGTTGAGTTGTAATTTTTGAATAAGGACTATACGACGTTATCTAACGTAACTAAATTATGGAATATTATTACATTCTCTGATACATTTTCTCTAGATTTTATATTATCTGTATTATTTCTATGGATTACATCTGCAACATAACGTTTAGTAAATACTTTAATGTCATTTATTGTTCTTGTTAAATCTATAGACCAAATTGCTTAAAAGGAAACGTAACATAGCAGAAGAAAATTATTTTCTCTTTTTTTGTAAAACCTCGGCATCCCCCTAACCAAAGTCATACATACAAACAGGTTCAACAAAAGAACATAAAAGCTAAGCAAAGTAACTGGATCGCTAACTTTAAGACTGGTTTCAAACTTCACCAACAAAAAAAAACTTTCGGCTTTAAATCGAATGGGAACACATCGTTTTCTCCACGTCCCCCCACCCAAAAAATAAAGAAAGGACGTAAAAACTAGCAGCACAGAAGTTGCGAAAACAAGAAGAGATATCACACACCCTAACACCTACCTCAACGTAAGAAAAAACATTTATACGCGTTTTTTTTAAATGTGCAAGAACTCCGCCTCAAATGTTCTGGTGTTCATGCTCTTTGCTTCAAATGTCTGTTTTATCAAAGGGTATGTGGCTCAGCTGATACCAATTCTTATTTGACATTTGAAAAACTATCTTAAAAATACAATTCCTATCTTAAGTCGGATTCTTTTTTTCTAAACTTTTTGTTCGTCTGCTTTTAAGTCAGCCTGTCACCTCATGAATTGAAAAACTTGAGCCCTTGTGTTGGACATATTGCAAAGTAAATCGCCTCTAGCTCGAAACAAATCCGACGGTGTTTTTGTGTTTCTGACATTACTTCAAGAACAACATTGTAGTCATCTCTCAAAAAAGTCTTTACTTCTAAAAAAAGGCTTAAATACTATATATTATTTGTATTTTTGATGTAAAGAATATTTTTGATCCTACAAGAATATTAAGTTTCTCTTTCGTCTACTACTGGGGAAGATTCTTAATATTTATCTGACTAAAAATTTTATAGGTCATTTCTATAAATTTCATTAATTTCTTAAAATTTCTGAACTCCTTTCATGATACCTAGTTCATCTATCGTGAACAACTTTTAACGGAGTTGTTCATTCCAGAAGCTCTACGATACATAAAAAGGCAATTGCTAATTTTCAGATATTTATTTTAGAAAGCTTTATAATTCAAATTCAAAATTTTAAAAGAGGGCACAAATTAAAATTAACAATTCTTAAACTACGTATTACTTGATTACATGAACCACAAAAACTAGTAATGCATAGATTTTGTGGCATAACATTTAATTGTGACCCAATAGTTCAGTGATATTGCAAACAAAGCGCAAAGAATTTGAATTTTAATGCTTTCTAGATAGAACCTCTGAAAAGTCAAGTGCCTTTTTATGTATCTTAGAGCTTAATATTATTATAATTATTAATTATTTCTGCTATTGCTTCAGGAATGAGTAACTCCGTTAAAAGTTTTTCACAATAGTTGGAATAGGAATCAAGCTTTTAACTACAAAAAGTCCTACTATTTTTTTTTTAGTATCTAACATCCTAAAAACCCATGTTTGAGGAATGTTTCATTAATAGTGAATCACTCTTCTTAAGCCAGATGATAGTTTTGAATGTGTGTTATTGGTAGGGCTTAAATTCTAACCAAAGAAGTACCGGAGCGCTACTATTTCAGCATTACAAATATTTACTGATTAATAAATAAATATCAGTAAATAATTACTGAAAACCAAGAAGTACCGGAGCTCCGCTCCGGTGCAATTTAAGCCCTATTGGTATTGAAGATAATATCATTACACTGAAATAAGATTATTGTTAAAGATGTACACTAAACATTGTTTTTATGAATTACTTGAAACAGTTTGATGGAATGCGATTTATTATCAATATTGTTTGGACATTTTTTGTAAAATTATGCATTTTCAAAAATTCTCATTTAGACTTTTTAGGTTCGTTTTTAAGCTAAAAATTCCATAATAAACTTAACCCAATAATCTTTAAATATATTTTCCCATTACATAAGAAACAAAAAACAACCAGAACAAATTCCTAAATCAAATCCAACAAGAAAAAAAAAACACCTCTCAGTCATCATCCCTTACCATCTTGTGTCCACATGATATTCATATCCAGAAGTGGTATCTCGTGACTCTTATAATAGAACCCACCGCGAACAGTCAACATAAACCTCAAAGAGAGGAGGGTATCGCCAGTCTGGCAAAAATACCCAACAAAAGGAGAAAGAGATAAAGTGATCTCGGATTCGTAGAAGAGAGGTTCTCTGTCACACGTCTGTGTCCTTCAATGGGACCATTTCCTATCAACTCTTTCCCCGATTTGCTAATGCATGACTAAAGAGAGGAAGGAGATAGGGTGTGTCTGTTCTTGTCTGAAGTAGTATTAGGATGTCTGAGGAAACGGGGATTTTTGTTATTGCTGAGGGTTTCTTGGAGTTATGAAAACCTAAGAGATATGAAGGTTTATTTCTTTCCTAGTAGCACAGTACTACCATGGCTTACTAGATACTTATACAGTATACAGTATAAGTATCTAGTAAGCCGTGGTACTACATACAAAATATGTTAAGTTTACGTAACTGCAACTAGTAAATTAAAGTAAGCGAAATTTGGTCATTGGTGAATAAAATTGAACGAATCTTAAAAGTTTGTACTGGCTTGGGTTCCCTGAAATTATATGTTTCGCTAAAATGTCTGAAAAAGTACAAAATTGCCTTCCTTTTGATAAAAATTTTCAAATTTCAAAATTTTTTTCAAATTCTTTATTTATTTATTACGTATACAACATGCACATTAACAATTGGAACAAACACAGACACATATATAAGAAAAAAACAACAACAGGAAGACATATGAGTTGCCAAGGGGTCAGAAACCCATATGGGCAACCTAAAGCAGTTGTATTTGAAAATAATAAAAATGAAAAAACATACATATATACATATACATATAGATATTACACATACACATTAGATATTACACATACAATATAGTGGCATCGCAAGGCAAGCTTCAGAATGACTAACCTAAAATTTAGAGAGCATTTGTTCCTTCTTTTTTAAAAAAGTTCTTCAATATTTTCTATTGTAAAAATAAAAAGCTTTAATAATTTTTTAAACTTAATAGGGGATTTTTCTGTTTTTAAATCATTTGGTAAAATATTGTAAAACTTAGGCGATAAATAAACATAATTTTTATGTAGTATTTCTTTTTTAGCTTTTGGTACAAAATGTAAAATAAGTTTTGATATAATTAATAAACTTGTGCTTTTGATCTGAAATAAATGTAATGGGTTGGAAAAGGTTGAACTAGTTGGTTTGTTAATACAAACCAAAAAGTAATTTTTTTGTTAAATAGTATTTTATTTTCAACGTATCGACATGCTTGAGCCCCCCATTTAGTGTTATCACACTCACTGAGGAAGCAGGCTCCACAGTTTGAAAATATTTGCTATAGACAAATATTTTATAACAGATCACCTCTTTTAGGAATAGGGTAACGGGAATGAAGGAATCTGCAATCGGTTTTTGTGGGTTTACAATGTGTGTTATATTTGATAATTTTATTACATTTTAATTTTTTTAAATGCTGAATCTGCTGAATCTTTAAGCTGAAGTACAATCCATGTAGTAACTTAAAATTTTGCATATCCATTATGAATATTTCTTTAAAGAATTATACGTACAATACTTTCTTGCATTAGTTTTAAAAGTTTTAACTTGGAAAATCTCTAAGTGAGTGAAGGGAACAGTAGCTATATGTTCATGTCAAAAGGTATTCAAAATATATTTAAAACACCCTGGAATAAGGTAAAAATATTACAGACTTAAAAAATGTTAAGAGTGTATTTTTGATTGAAAAAAGCCCAAACTAATGGAATGTTGTAGGAAAACTTGATACGCTTCACACTATTTTCTTAAAATCTATAATGCACAGTTTTTAATAATGAGTTTTGATTTTTATTCATAATAAAATGTAAATAATGTTACGGATGATATTTTTTTTTACTTAAAATGCTTTTTCTGAACCTATTTAAAAATTCATTTGAATGTACAAAACGTTTTAATGGATGAGTTTTTCTATAATAAAAAAGAACAATACTGTTTAACTAAATTAGACCCTTTAATAATGAAACGTGTTTCAACTATGCGAAATAAAAGTTTTAGAATAATTTTTTCTTCAGTTCTAATTTTTCTAGAGACGTCTAAACAAATATAGTTTTCTAATGTCCAAATTATAAAAACATACAAAGTATAATCCAAAAAATCCATTCAAGGACAAAATGCAATTTCTTAATTCGAAAAAAATCAAAGCAGATGTTAAGAAAAACTTTAGTAAAATATTCTGTTCTCATTATATCTACACTTGAATATCGATAAGTTAAAATATTCTGCATAAAATATCTCTTTAATTGTGATAATAAGAAAAAAATAATAATTCTCCTCAAGAAACCTTTGTGAAATTCCCTTTTAAATCTTTCTAAAAGGTTAGTTTATTTTTAAAAATTGCTTTCAAACGAATAAACGTCTGGTAACTATAAAGACAATAACTCACACACGTATTCAAACAACAATTATTCCTTAATTTGAGACCACTGAATACAAATTATGTAAAAAGATCAACGGAAATAAGGCGCATCTCATTTCCATCTTGTATGTTTAAATTTATTCAAAAAGCAAAAGAAAATATTTGTGAATTCTAAAAAGCTGTTCACATTTATATTTTTCGAGAATCGGAACTTTTCAAAAAAACAATTTTTTTACACAGATTGATGATGCTTGTATGATATTTAGAATAAAAATTATTCTTCTTGTATGATATTTGAACAAGGATTATTTATTTCCAGTTTTCATTTGCCATTTTGTTAATATACATATATTATTTCAGAGTATTTTATTCCAGATCAATTTATCTAAATTTGCTTCAAATATTTATCACTCCTCTAGTCTCTAAATGAGAAAGGGGAAAAAAGTTTTAAATAATAGTAAAGTATTCAATTGGCATTCATTAAATATTAAAAACTACTCTAAATATTTTTATATTACTATTTTTCATAGTAATTGTACTATATTTTTTTTTTCATTTAAAGCAAAATATAATATTTTGTAGTAATAAAATTTTCAATAAATTAAATTAATTTATCTCAATTTATTGCAATGAAACTAGTGCTATGATTCCTTTCATTCTGCGATAAAAAATAATAATGTAAAAATCAATCAATTTTATTTCCTTGGCTATGTTTTCTTCCTAATGAAAAACAAATAACAAGTATTTATACTAAAAAGATAAGATTGAAAACAAAATCACCAGAATAATGTCACAAGCACAACGTATTTAAAAAAAATGAATTATCTCAATTTTTTGTTCAACCTATTACTTTTTTATAAGATGTTGTTAACAGCTCTCCCCTGCTCTCTCTGCTCTCCAAAAACATTAACGAATATTCCAAAACACTAAAATAAACTTCTTATTTAGGCATACAAATATCTAAGGATACATACGAGTTTAAAAAGTATTAATTTAAAAATATTTATTTATCCCAAAAAGGAAAATTTCCTTTTGTAAATATGTTTTCTGAAATACTTACACAGAACAAAAGGTATTTAAGAAATCCCTTCTAGTATTATATTTTTCACACAAAGCGACAAGAGAAGCTTATACTTTATTCTTTAAAATGTTTTAAAATCCTTTATCTTTATTCCTTAAAATGTTTCAAAATCTTTAACCTTTATTCTTTTAAGCTATACAAATATATAGTTTTGTTCCTTTTACAATATTAACTCTATAAACTGTTTTATTGAGCCACACTTTTTTTTTTGAAAATACGTGTTGGTACCTTTATAAACATGAGTGTGCTAAGTCACTTCAAAGGTGTCTTCTTCTTTTACCTGTTTTTTTTATTTTAAAACTTAAATTAGTGTTTCATAAATTTGGTTATTACAGAGAAGTATAAAAACCTTCATTCATAACAAGCTTTTTCCCCCAACATCCTTTTGTTGGTTTTAATTACAAAAGCGATTCCGTCACTTGAAAGTAAAGTGTTTTTTCCACATACTGTTTCATATGAAGAGGGTAATTTCGTTTTTTATGTTGGTTTTTTATTACGAAATGTTTTTGAAATTAGAGTTAATTTAAGTTAAATTTGTAGGTATATTTTAACTGACTACATTTATAATAATTCGATCATACTCACTTTAAAACTGCTATCACAAAAATGCTTTAAATATGGGGGAAATGTGGGTACCATAAAACTTTTCTATACATTAAACAATCACCACAGCCTAAAACCCAAAGCTTTTCTACATTCAAACATGCCAAAATCCTTTAAAAATAGTATTTGAATTCCCTGCACCCACCCTAGATGTAGGACATTCCATTGCATAATGGTCTGAATCACATTTATAGACACTAAAACGTCTTCACCTGCCAAGAACACGCAAAAACTTCCAAACATTTAACAACACAGACCAATGTATCTTTATCACGTTATAAACAAGCTACACCAGCAATTGTCATATCAAAACGATATTCTTTTCAAAGCGATTGTAAAAGACTTAGCGGGACGCATGACCGGCCCAGCAGTTTGGACTGCTCCCAAATGGCATTCTGACATCTCTTTTGTGCCCTCCTCCCCCCTCTGAGATGACTGCTGAGCGGGTGTCAGAGATATCTGAGAGATAGTCAAGTGAAGTGAAAAGCGCTTTCACCCGTGAGGCCATACCTGACTGCAGAGTTGGGGGCCTGCCAGCAGTTTATAGATTCGGGAAACTTGCGTTAACGCTGCAAAGTCTTGAACGTAATGGTGCCGTTAACGGGTTGGAAAATGTGTAACCCTTTATTTTTAATATTCTCTTTGCTCTTTTAATGCACGTGAATGTTTATCTTATGATAAGAAAACAATGTTTCGACCGTGCGTATTTATGTCGAATTTTGGGTATGGGAACCGTTAAAATGGAAAAGAATTGTAAATAGTGATAGTATCTAGACCTCAAAACCCCATAGTAACCTAAACACTAAAAAACTAATTATTTTACTTTGAGTACAAGTCTATCAATGAGTTAATAAGTGGTGTTTTAAAAAGAAAACGTTTTTATATTTTTTGGATTTTGAACGTAAATTTGAAGATTAAGTATTTAATATTTGTAATGGTTAAGAACTACGAATAATTTATAACTCGAACAACACATTATTATTAACATGTGTTCAAATTTTCAATTGCATTTTATTTTGAAGAAAATTACTTAGACCTCAAACTAATGTTTTCATTATTATTCACGTTTAAAAAAAAGATGTTTTCACCTCAAAACTGAGTAGTGTTTTCTAAACTAAACATTACAGGAGTAAATATATTTAATTTTCAAAGTGCATAATATTTTTTCGATATAAAATATATAACGTAACTCTATTTCCTTTTTATTAAATAGTTTAACCTTTTAATTTTACTCATAAATGATAATATTAGGTATAACTCATTGCATAACAACCTCGGTACTTCGTTATTATTTTATTCCATGCTCATGTATCATGTAATATGTGTGGTACTTTTAACTTAGTTATTAATAAAAATTACTTCTTTACGGAACATACACTTAAGAGCCCCAAGGTATTTCATTTCCCAAATAACAGCATTGCATAACACGCTATGTTTCAATTCATTTCAGATGTTAAAGCAGCCTCTCATATTTCCTGTTCTCATTAGAAATAAATATAATGTAAATCTGAAATGACATATTGAAATGGATTCTTAGCGTGAATTGTACTTAAGATTAGTGAATTAGATGCCTAAAACATTTCTGGAAAAATATAAATAGTAGCTTACTTTACCATGGCTTTAAGCTAAAAGCATTAGGATAAATTTTAAGTGAGTAGCAAAATGGTATTTCTATAACGAAATATATGTACCATTTTCCAAAACACCGTGGATTATGAATACAAATATACATCTATATATGTATAGATGTACGTATTTAAACTAAAATACAATTGCAAAATGCTTTTATTTCGTGTAGCAGTTTTATATAAGCCTATTGATATAAAAATTGTGTAGAAATTGTAATATAATATGTTATTTTCCAGGATTTTACATGAGCTAGTTTTCTGATTTTTTTTAAGTTTTCAAAAATAAAAATTTATTCAACCTCTGTAGTACATAACCCTAATGTGGTGAAAAATAAGATGGATTATACGATTATCTCTACAAAATTCTCTACTCTTTTGTTTATGCGCTCTTAGCAGTCGATGTGAATTAATTCTTTAAAAAGTCCTAGAAAATCAACCTTAAAATTCACTACAGTTAAATTCTTAAGATTCCAAATTGTTCAGAAGGAAGTATACATCACATTGGTATTTACTTTGAAAGCAATCATTAGTTCTTTATTTATAAAAAATTACGATTCCTCCAGAGAAAAATTAGATTTCAACTAAAAAAAAACATATTTTACCGTATAAATGAAATAAAAATTGTATGAAAATAATAACGACAGTCTTTTAATATAGTAGCTTATGAAACATGTTCGTGTGATCATACTTGCTCCCCCTTATACTGTTCCCAACAGGGAAAAAAACCGCTGCGTACTTTTACCCGACTGTGCTCTCTTACCCTCCTTGCCCCTAATCTCAATATTTCATAGATAACCAACAGTGGAAGCATAAACCTAATCTCAATCATTTTCACGACAACCAATCGCCTCTATTTTGGCTCTGTAAAGAAAATATTTTCCAACTTTTTTTTTTTCCTGTGCACTAAGCAAAATCATGGACACCTGATCAAGCAGTATTTTTTCTATTGATAGAAAATCGTGCAATTTTTTTTTCTGCAAATTTCGATTTCCCATGATCCATATTGCATTAATACCAAATAGAGCATTCGCACATGACGTCACTTGGAGGACAAAAACAACGTTGCTAAGGCTGTTGTTAGGGGCGGGAAATGGAAGCATCCAATAGAAGCATTCGCACATGACATCACTGGAGGATCAAAACAACGTTGCTAAGGCCGTTGTTAGGTAAAGTCATGTGATTGAAAATGCTCTATGTTCTATGTCATCGACATCTATCCACTAGAACTACGTTTGTCAAAAGGGTACCTTATTTTATAACAACCCTGTAGAAACCCACGCATTATGAAGAAAACTTGCATTCAACACAAAATATCTCTCAAGTCTGTATTTATACAAAACGCAAAGATCAGCGGATGCCCTTTTTAATTTAATCAGAGAAATGAAAGAAGTTGAAATATTGCTTCTTAAAAGAGTTGCATTTAATTATTACAAATCCAATTAGTTTTTTTACCACGAAATGTGGCATCAAAGCTCTTATAATTAGAAGGAACAATTATTTTTAAATGCCTTTGCACATTCCTTTTATAGCAGCATTCTTATGCATTTTTTATTGTATGTTCTTCATTGATTGTCTAAGTTTATTGTATTTCATTTGTGAATAATAGTTTGCACGAAAATAAATACCATATCAAATAGTTCTTAGACATTTTATTGAAATATTCTTATGATGCATCTAATTTATTAATTTAAACTGTAAAAAGGATAATAGTGAAAATATGAGTAGTATTTTTAGTTGAATCAATTAGAAATTGTTTGCTGGTTATTTTAAAATATATAGTTATTTAATTGTTTTGTCCAATATTTCTTCAATTTTCGTGAATGGACCGAGTGGAAAAGTATAGTATATTAGAGATATACCAGATATTGCGGAATCTGACAATACCAAGTTTTGTCTGGAGAAGTACTCAGCATTCTAATTATATGGTTCTTTATAAATACAATAATAATAAATTATTTTTCCAGACAATTAAGGTTATAACAAATATTGTTAACCTCCTTAAATTTTGAACACAATGGCATCGCATTGTTTCTTAAATCCTGTCGTGGGAAAAGTAAGAACTATATTATATTTTTATGGGTTAGTATTGTAATATAGGTATTTTTCTTAACTAACATTCATATTTTTATTACAAAATCCTGAAAAATTGGAGAGTTAAACCATGAAAATAGGTTTGAATACTTTGTTTAACGCAAAAACCCAGTTATAAGTACAAAATATTTAATATTGTTTTGCAAAGAGGTTTAATCTATAATAATAAAAGAGCTTTACCACTCACTCACTCACTCACTCACTCACTCATCAACGCACAGCAAAATCTACCGGGGCTAAGGACTCGAAACTTGGCAGGGTCAAAGACCTTACGGTGTATACGCGCACTAAGAAGGGATTTTTCGAAATATCTTTTTTCTGACCCACAGGGGGGTTTGGAGCGTTTTCGACGTTTTTGAGCCCAGCGGCGTCCCAAATGACCCCAGATCTTTGTTATTTCGCAGGAAGGTACCTAGCAACAATATCTAGAAAGGCATTTTTCAGATTTTGGATATTCGAATTTTAAGAGGTCTGAATATTCCAAAAACCCGTTTTTGCTGAACATAAACCAAGTTTTACATTTTCGAAGAAAACAATACCGAGAAATCGATATTACGAATTGAACTGTTGGTAATACCTTCTTGAGAGAATTTCAAAGAAAGTAATTTCTGGATTTTTCGATATTCCATTCTGGAGGGGGTGCACGGGGGTTTGAATATTCACTCCCGTTTTTAGTTTTTGGATCCTAGCACCCACATTATTAATGTGATTGTTATGAAATTTTAGCATGTTGTTCCTCACACAACCAGGAAGGTTTGCGAAAAAGAATTTTCTGAATCAAAGCATTCCAAGAAGTCTTTTTTGTCCCTTTTCTAAATTCTTATGCTTAGCCTCCAATGTTAAATTTATTGCGGTTATTGCTCTTTCCAGGACACGCAAAACCTCTATTGTTGGAAATATTTATTTTGAAATGTTTTATAACAGGTGAATTTTTAAAAATTATGATAAAGAAACAATTTTTAATGATTAAATAATTTTTTTATGATAACCAAAAACCGTTCCACTGAAAAATTTCATTCTTTTTTCTATTTAATCAAATTTAAGTATTTCCAGCAAAATTCAAATCAAACAGAGGCATTTTCAGTAGTTGGTATCGCTTCAAATGATGTTTACTTTTATTTCATGTTTGAAATTTCTTGAAATGAGTTGGTGATAAATCAGCAAAGGGGGGTTCAGGGGGTCTCCCCCTGATTTAAAAAAAATTATCATTATTAAAAAATGGTTATAAATACTAATTTATTCTAAACCGGTTTTTTTAAAGATTTTGTTTAAAATCTTAAAATTAATTGTTTTGTATTTTATAAAAATTTAGTGGGATGAGGGGGAAATAAGTTTCATCTATAGAAATTGCTGTTCAATAATATACCTTTATTGTGAAGCGAAGGCGGAGAAATTTGCTTCAATTATACATTTATAGTTTATACCAATTGCAGAAATGGATGGAGGGAGCAAAGGACATTAAAGAGAAATAAATAAGGGGGGTTCAGAAGGTCCCCTGACTTTTTTCCTATTCTGAAAAACTACTCTTTAAAAACGGGGATGGGGATTTCACACATTAAATCTAAACAGGTGGGTTTTTTAAAGTTTTTTTTTACATCTTAAAGAAGTAGTATGCCATCAAAAAAGAATCCTAGCGGGAAAGCAGTTGACTCTATAATCTAAATAACTCCTCGGAAATTGAAGTAAAGAAAAAATTCTTATTCATTTTAACACAGTTTGGTAAGCCTTTTTCCCCCGAGCAAAGGCGGGTATATCAGCTAGTAGTAAATAAATTATCTTTTGTACATAAAGTGTCTAAATAAGGTCTGCTAAAAAATAATAACACCTTTCTAGCTAGTTGCATAGCACCGTAGCTAGTTGCTAAAATAAGTATTTTCTTCGTTTTCTAAAAACGAAAAATTTGGTATTGAATATTTTTTATACCGATTTCTTTTACCTCGCTTCTTCATTTTGATTTCAAATTTAAAATTGCAAAAACTAATATGTAAACCCAATTCAGCATAACACAAGAGGTAGTCAGTCTGGTCCCTACAGCTCACTTGTGTCTTGTATCTTTCATAGTGAGCAGTAAGGGTATCGATTTAAATAAATTTAGTTACTATATAATTATTTGTTTTTCCAAACTTAGCAGAAATTCTTTTTTTCCCCTATTGGCGACAATTTAAGTGGGAGCAAGTATGACCACATGAACACATGTATCATAAGCTATCCTGAAAGACTGTCATTAGGTATTATTCTCATACATTCTGTATTTTATTTATCAGATAAAATATGGTTTCTTTGAGTTAGCATTTTATATATTTCTGAGAAGGAATCTTATTTTTTTGTATTTTGTAAGGACTATTTATTGCTTTCGAAGTGAATACCAATGTGAGGTATACTTCCTTTTGAACAACTTGGCTTCGTTAGAATTTATCTGCAGTGAATTTTAGGGTTGATTTAAGAACAATTTATTTGATTAATACATCGGCGTCTAAGAGACAATATTATTAATGCAGACAATATTATCATACTTAAAGAGGGATGAATCTTTCAATTACGAAGGCAGTGGTGCATTTTTATGCGATTTATGCCAAGTTTTCAGAGAGGGTACTCTTAGCCTCACGTCCTGCGTACTTTTAGCGGACTCGTCGGTTAAAAGTACGCATTCAATCTTTTTTAATTTCTTTGTGATTTTTAGCATCCTTTCGTTAAAGCCAAGACTTTCATTTTTTGAAGGTTGATTTTTCAGTTTGTGTAATTAAGTTCAGTAATTTTTTGAGGCTCTAGCTTTTAAATTCTCGATCTTATAACCCAAAATAATTTTCGTGCGTGCTCTTACCCTCCTTTCCCCTATGTGCTGTAACTCTGCTTTATAAATTTAAAAAAATAAACTACTTTCTTAATTTTTAATTTACCATCAGTGGGAAAACCAATGGGTGGTAAGAAAACTTTACAACAGCCATACAAAAGTGGATGGTAGGTACCTAAACGTTGACTACCCCTGGGTCACCAAGCAACGGAAAAACCACGCAACCCAACGATCTCCTAGCATAACATATCCCTTAACATCGCATCCGACTCCGCAACAAACCAAAAGAGAGGAGGACCCCATTTATTTTCCCGGAGCCTCTCCTATGGATCTCTAGGTCGTCAGTTGGGTCGTTAAGGCGAGCTTAGGGTTCCCTCAAGAACCATAAACTTTTAGACTCCGGGTCCTCGGATCTCGGAGATTTAGGGAGGAAGGATCTGCCGGCTCATCATGTACCTCATTTTGAATTTCTTACAACACCGTCGGTCCTCCTTTTCCCTCCTTAATCAGCTCTGCTTTGGTGGCTCTAACCGGGCTGAAAAACCATTCGCGACGCCTTCCCTCGCCCGTGAACTTGCGTTGGTATGGTAGGAGGTGATCGTAAAATTTGCTGTTTTCGGGTTGATAAGGATTCCGGATTTTGTTTTTTGAGGGGAGGGTTTTTTTAAGTCCAAAACCACCAAGTTTTGAGTTAATGAGTTAATCGAAAAAAAAAACTGTATAAGTAATGGAATTTTCATTGTGAACCACAAAATTTGTACTGGAAATTCAAGACCCTATTTAGCGTACTACAGAATAATCATCGAAAAAATATAAGTATATTCAAAAATATTTTACAGTTGATAAAAGTTGTCTGAAAACATCACATTTGTTCATCCTATTTTTTTAAGAACAGATTAAGTAAGATTTATTCTTACCTATACTAATTTTTACTTCGTTTACCTTTAAAATCATATTTAATGCGCCGTAAGAACTTTTAAATTTTCAATTAACTTAATTGAGTAAATTTTAAATATAAAGTTTGTCTTTTTTCATTTTAATAAAATAAGGGAACAAACATAGAGCATCCGCACATGACGTCACTGGAGGACAAAGACAACGTTGCTAAGGCTGTTTTTAGGTACGGGGGTACCCATTGCTACAGCGGTTGTTAGGGGCGGAGTCTTGCGATTGCAAATGCTCCAATAGAAGCATTCGCACATGACGTCACTGGAGGACAAGAACCCATTGCTAAGGCCGTTGTTAAGTCCTAGTCATGTGATTAAAAATGCTCTATTACTTTGTCTATAATAATTACCATGTATATATCAGTAGGTTGACATATTTCTACACTTTCACAATGGTATCCGAAGTGAGTTAAATATCGCTTAACCTTTGAAAATACAATGAAGTGTAATTTTAATAAGGTATGGCTAGACATATTTACACTTTCACAATGGTATCCGAAGTAAGTTAAATATCGCTTAACCTTTGAAAATATAGTGAAGTGTTACTTTAATAAGGTATAGGTATGACTAGAACTGCGATTCAACACACACACAACTAGTAAGTAACAAACCAAAACGTTTTTAAAAGTTTACAAAGAGGTGGGAAGGTAAACTTTGCAATTCAAACTACTCTTTTACTCCCTTTCTCGAAAACCTTTACAGAAAAGAAGAACCTAAACCTCCAACAGAAACCTTAATTTCCCCAGCAATCTCATTAAAAGGCACACCCCAGACAGAAAAGTAATACGCGCACAATTTCTTCTCTAATCTCACCTCCTGACTCCTGAGGGGACTACGAAAGAGATTTAGGAGCCCCCACCTCCCTCTAATCCACGTGCATTCCAACCTGGCCATTGTCCTGTATTCATCCTCTATTCAGCAGGCGTAATTAGAAAACCCATTCCGGTCCGGAAGGTAGTTCGCGCACTTGAGAGTGGTGGCGCTGCCATCGAGAAGTCGAGAGGAGTTGAGAGGTCTCGGGAGACGGTTTCCGAAGGAGGAGTTATGGATCCGGTGCCGAGCTAATTAGGGAGTCACTTGTTTCATGGCGGGAATGAATCCCGCGAGGACGGTTAAAAATGCGGTTTCAATTGTGGAAGGGATTTTGCGAAATTCCAATAACGTTTTAATTTAAGGTCTGTTGTTGTTAAGGCAAAAGCGTGGGTTTTGACTAGACGTTTTCGATCTGTGTACAGTGAGTAAATTCATTGCAACTTCGTGGTTCAGAGCAGTGAAGGATTAATTATTGTAAGCTGTTTGGTATTTAGGGACATTATTGATTTGAACAAAAAAACATCGAAAAGTTTATTCCCGCCACCTTTGAAATTATTATGACTTTTTAAATTTGGGAATAAATGACTTTCATCAGACTTGCACAGTAATTATTATTTTGGTAATTTATAAAAAATGTCATTGAAGTTTTTCTAAACATTCCAGAACAAGTTTCAAACTCAAATTTTAAGATTATGAGGGTATATACGTAATAATATAAATATCTTTAAAAGTTTTAGATTAAAAAATTGGATAAGCTAATTATAAGTCCATGTAACGGGTAATTCATATATATTTTAATTAAGAAAGGGTACTACATTTGTTTACTTTAAATATTTAGGAATTTTGGGTTTTATGTTAAATTTTGAAAAATAAAAATTTACTTTCTATAAAAAATTAAGTACAATAATAAATCATGATACCGATATTAGAATATTTGTATTACTATGTGTTACTATCCGCCCTAATTTTAATCCGTTTTTTTAAAAGCAATAAAATTTAAAGATAGGTTATTTTATGAGTCTTATTACAAAATTTATTGGGACTACATACCATTTTAAAAACAGGTAGAAAATGTTCTATACGTCACAATCCATACAAAGGAATGATTTAATCCTTACAGTTCACATTCTTTTATATTTTAAAACAGTATTGAGCTAATTAATTACTAATATGATACATAAGTACTTTCAGAAAATACGATACCGGTAATTAGTTTGTGTGAAGTACTAGGTGATGGCATTAGAAACTGGCATAATTTCCATACAAAAGCAAGATAACACTCTTTTGTTGCCACACAATTAGGAACAATCAGTAATTGAGAGGATAGAACGAACCTTCAAATAAAATGGCTTCGTTTTCCTTTGTGGGTAAACATTTTATTTCCGTTTCTCTGTGAGAGTGATGATGTCTGAATTTCAATAAGTCCATGGGAAATACATTGGAGTTTCTTTGAAGATATCGATTCGCTTTCGATACCTAATTATTCTTTTGATAAGAACTTAAAAGAAATATGGAAAACATCCACTAATTAAGACGTATTTTAGATGTTTAAGGATTCTCAACTGTAAGAGTTTTATTGAGTTAATTAAAAAAATAGAATTTTGGAAATATTGAACTCGTCGATATCTTCTCTATTACTGTCCCCCATATTTCTTTTTTCTTTCTTTATCCATTATTATTTTACCATTGTGATGATAAAATTGGCAGTGTTTTCATAATTTTCTAATCAACGTGATAATTTCTTTTTAAACAGTTCTTTTATGTTTAAAAATATTTTTTTTTATCTTTTTAACATGAAAGTTAAAGAGAAACTTAACAAAATAATACTTTGCAATCCCTACTTTCTTTAAATCCATAGTATTTCCTTGTGTGCAGGGAAACTAATGTCCCTCGAAAGACCATTTCATACAAAATTACACCTTCTACCAACGAGAAAACAAAATAACCCTTTCAAAACGTCCAACCAACTCAAAAACAATTATTCTTCCCATTCAACTAGATAACTGTTTTTTAAACATCCACCAGGGCGACACTTTAATCACAGGCAACTCAAAACATTATTTCACCCTCGACCCAGACACGCGTCTACTAGGTTCAGAGAAGACAAACGATGTCTAGTTACTCCTAGATTGTATGTGTCTAGGATAAAGCGACAAAGGATTACCGGTGTGTTTTTCGCTTGCGCCGAAGAACAAAAAGAAACTAAGTTGTTCGACAATCATCGTATGCATTTGCTGGAAGTGTGATTCGGGGAGGTTGCTGAATTATAAATAAGAATGATCATCTGGGCTGGAAGTGAAAAATAATAATAGGAGTGTTGCTTAGTATGACAATGGCCTATGTAAAAATTCGCAGAAGTCTTGGAAAAACATGAAATAGTGTTTCTGTTTTGGATCCTATACATATTGTGTTCGAGCTGTTTAAGTCCAAATTTCAATAATTCGCAAATGAGGCAGAATATTCATTCTCTAAAGAAACAATATAGGTGGCGTTACAGAAAATATTAAGTAAAGAACATTCCCATTACTAATATTTTTATTCAATTCTTTTCGCAAAATTTCATATTTAACAAACATTTCGTTCAACTGAAGAAAAAATAATCATTTTAATATGTATTTTTTTATTTGTAAGCAAACAAATTATCAACCAAATTTTTCCATTAATTTTGGATTGATAAGGTTTTTAGATTGATGATACGGTAATGGAAATAAGTTATTAGAGTTATAAAAATCCCCCCTATAGCGATTAAGAGTTAAATAAAACTAAACAATGTCATGAATCGTGACGTCATATTTCATCACCGTTTCAAGTAGTGGGTTTTTGCTTCAATGTACAGGGTGTTTAAACAAGTCCGCCTAAACTCTCCACAGAGAAAGATCCTTTGCGTGGACGGAGTACAAAAAATTGCCAAAAGAACTACACATCTACGGAGACTTTTATTTTTGGAAAATATGACGTCACATCCGATTAAAACTAGATTATTTCATTACACGGTGCCCACGTGCATCCTCAGAATAGTTTTAACATATTTGTGTGCAAATATATCTAAATAACCTTGTTAACGTTTTCTTTTCTTATCGTAAACCTTGATGTGGCGTTACACCTTTTCTATCACGGTTTTCTCGAAAATTATATGTAGTAGAGGCATTGTTATTTGGACATCTTTTTCAAGAACTCCACACAAATAATCATGCTTTGCTGAGTTTGAGTGTACTTGTTGGAACACCTGTACATTTAAATCTTAATTTTAGCTGAACAGAATAAGAATATAAATTAAGCCTTAATTTATGCATATTACTTTTCAGCAATAACATGAAAGCTCTAGTATTTAGAACACGTACTTCTCAATTAAAATATCATAAAATCCCCTCCTTTCCCTTACTGTCTCTTTATTATTCAAAAACAAACTTGGTAGACTTAAACCACTGCCCTTCGTAGCAGCTCATGTAATGTCCCAAGCGTGATGGTGTGTCGGTTGGGGTCTTGTGGATTTACAATTATGGCTGTTGTTTGATAGAGTTGGGTTTTTTGTGTTGTTGGTTGTGTGTGTTTTAAAGCAAGATAGATGCGTCTGGTGTGAGACAGTTTAAAAAGACAATTCTGACTTTTGCGGCTTACGGTTTCCTCGCAACTCGCAAAATTAAGATCAGACAGGTTTTGTAATCTTATGAGACAGTTATGGGGTTACTTTTTTCCAAATTTAAACTAACGTTATTTGGTTTTCCTTGTTTTCATACAGATGGAAAAATTGCGTTCAGTTAGGAGTACACGCAACGTGATTGATGTTCTCCCTATTTTTGAAAAACGGTATTTATAGATAGATGACTTGATAAAACTTTCAAATATTATTTTTGCAATTCGAAAGATAGACACATAAATTTTGTAATTTACCATAAAACGCACATAACTTCTATGAAAAATAGAGAGCTCGTTTACAAAATTATACAACATAATATAGTATACTTTGGCTATTAAAAATATTTAATTTAATTTGTTTCAAAAGTTTTATAATTTCCTGAAACAATAAATAAAAAGTACTCTTATTTATGATGAATGACGCAGTGAATTATTAATGATAATAACACTCTCCTTATAAATTTAATAGATTAGATTTAAAGTAACGAGTTGCCCCCTAAAATAATAAAAAGTACATATAATTATAATTCTTTATCTTATAATTTAAATAATTTATTATTATGAACTTAACCCTAATAATTTAAAATATTTATAACAATTATCCTCTCCCAAATTATAAATACGTTTTAAAACAAGTGTCGTTTGCAAAACTGAAAACTCCTAACGTAAAACTGTTATATAAAATGTGGTGTAAATTCGTTTTGGAGTCATGTTATCTTTTTGTGGGGCCTATGTGGATATGGAGCGCATCTACATTTTGTTTGATAATTCTTACTTATTACCATTTTTCTGACCTACATGCTAATTTTGAACAATAGTTCTGAAACCCTCCGAACATGACACATATAGAACCATAGTGTTTTAATTCAACCCCATCACTTTCTGAATCCCACATTTCCCAACAAATTCTACCTCGACTTCATCCCCACACTCCCATTACGATCCAAATAAAGAGGCTCCCC
This sequence comes from Tetragnatha montana, assembly GCA_963680715.1. Classification (NCBI taxonomy): domain Eukaryota; kingdom Metazoa; phylum Arthropoda; class Arachnida; order Araneae; family Tetragnathidae; genus Tetragnatha; species Tetragnatha montana. Next base: position 15,358,520 of record OY796685.1, read on the forward strand.
AAACAAAATCGGCCACCTTCAAAAACGAAGCACATTTCGGACATCACCGAACTCCTAATGGACTGCAAATTGCACCTGGCAAACCACCGGCTGAGACTTTTAATTAAAGCCGCACTACTTTCTCTCTCTCTGCGTCTTGGGAAAAGCGGCCGCACCTCGGGAGGGGGCAACAATTAAAGCGCCATCAACATTAGGGTAATTACGTTCAACAAAAGAATGCTCTTCGCTACTACTCAGGAGAGCGGGAAAGTGACGTTGGGAGTCGGGCTAATGAAACCCTAACGAATGGACGCGCTGGGTAATTGAGATTGCGAGGTCGTAGAAATTACTCCCTTTTGCTGGGTATTGGTGGTGAGGATTGTGATTGGTCGGAAAATAGTGTTTGGGATGTAATGGGTTAGTTAGAAGAAAAGTTGCATTAAGGTTTCATGATGTTGTGCACATAGAATTACACTCCAAAAAGTTTAATAATAATGACACAAATCCCAGTTTCATATCAATGTTTCCAGGAGTAGGAATATATGCCTCGGAATCAAGTTACTGTAACAATAATTTAAGGAGGGTGCCATCCATTTACAATAGAATTCAAGACACTTTTGGAGCTGTAAAATAAACGTCCATGTCAGGGGCTTTAAGCAATATTTTGTCAGTTATTTTTAAACAATATAATATTCCTGATATCCATGGTTGGTTTTCAGTGCGAGGAATACCTTTAAATACGGTTTTCCCGAATGTATCAGGAATTGATAATGATTAAGGTTAATTTGATCTCGGGGCATATATGCTCACTCTTGGAAGATTTTATGACAGGAATGCCATCGATAAGGAACTTACATTTGTGGCATTATTCTTAAAATTACAAAATACCCTTACCTGAGTGTTTAAAACATATAATAGAAAAGTTGTAAGCATATACAGGGTGTTTAAAAGTTTGTTTCAAGGCTGTCATTTTGAAACAACGTCTCCTAGGGTCATGGAAGAAAGTTGTACTCCAACGTAAGTGACCATGTGGAATCCATTGTGATGACTTAAAGGCGAAATAAGAAAGTTAAAAAAATATTTTAAAAACTAAAGGAGATAGAATACAAACTCCAGTTAGAAAATTTATGCAACATCGTAACGAAAGCACAAAAAAGTGCAAAGGTATATTTACGGTCAAAGTTAGTACTTTTTTTGGATCTAAGAACCGTCTTCTAATTTAGACACTTATCCGATGTCGACGACGAATTTCGACGAATTTGAATTCAAACATGAAAGGAGAGGTTAAAGGAGATTAAAAGTAAAAATATTGCGTGACCTAGTTTTATTTGAATTCCACTATAGTTATTTTGTCCTAAATTATCTACCCTGAAAATTACATTACAGGAACTTAGATTTCCGAAAAAATAAAATATAATCCTTAATTTTTGGATACAAGTGTATCTTTAGTAGCTTTTACACTAAAAATTCCTTACGAAGTTAATATCTGTTCAACACAGTATTTCAAATATTTTAATATTTTTTATTAAGCATGTATTGAACAACTTTTGTGCTTTTAGATTCCCTGGAGTGGCTTAAACTTGGTGGCAACTCCTTGCCTTCCGTTCCCACCGCAGCTCTAAGGAACTTTACTCGCCTGCGGCAGCTGGATCTGCGCTCCAACCTCATATCAAAGTTAGAAGTAGAATCCTTCCAGACTTACGGGAAAAGTCTCAAATTCATCTTCCTACAAAAGAACAGGTGCAGTTTTATCTCAAAATAATCATCAGAGATATATTTTTAAAACCTACAATTTAAAACGAAGTAGAATGAAGTTATTTACAGAAAATTTATAATAACGTTATATGAAAACAGTGTTATATCTGTGTATATACAGAACTTTCTTTGAAATAATATCTTCATCCCATTCTTACTTTTCCCCTATTTCAGATAATATTTTAAAATTTTTTGCTTCCTTTTCCAGTATTAATTATCGCTCTTATGATAGGTTTTTCTTTTGTTTTTGATTGATTTACTATAACGTTATAAATTAATTAGTTTTTTGTCACTTGCTTGCTTTGGTTTTTCTATAAGTAAAAAACTATAAACGTTGTTACATTGTAAGTTTATTACTACAAACATTTCAGTTATTGGGAGGTTTTCATTAATTCATGGCGATCAAAAATTATGTATATAATTGAGTTTTCCAGCAATTAATAATATACATGCAAATCCCAATAGTATTAGTCTTCCAGGAAGTTTTTTATGCAAGACCATAATTAATTTTTACTTAAAGCGTAAAACCCACCTAAAGCTTGTGATGCAAAAAAGTAACGCATGATACTTTTGAAATTGTTTTTATAGTCTTGGAAGCAAATACCATACGAAATGGAAGTAAAACAATAGAATTTATAAATCTTTCAAAAGTAAATTTAATTTTAATAAATACTTTAGTATCAATTCAACCTTGAGAACAATGTTGTATAAATACCTTCAAATCCAAATTTAAATTAAAACGTGACCTATTACTTTTGCTTTAGAATCCAAGAAATAGAAGATGGTGCTTTGGACGTTTTAGAATCAATAGAATGGCTGTATCTTCATTCGAATGCCCTGGAAGACGTAAAAAAAGAAACATTTCAAGCAATCATTGACAACCTTCACGTATTGGATCTCCATGGTAATCTTAAACTCTATTGGCTTTATGCTTAATAATATAAAGTATCAAATGCAATAATACAGAGATTGTTCAAAACCCGTTTCCTTTTATATTTAAATTTATTTAAAATATTTCTTCAATCTCTTTAAACCTACCTACATTAATTTAAATTTGATTTCAAACTTTTCCGAGAAATTACAGTCTATTATGACGAAAGGGGACAGAAATCACTAGCCAAAAATATATTGCGAAATAAATGTAATATAGAAGAAGAATACACCTTTTAATGTATAACTTTTCACTTTTACGAAAATTATTAATGGGTATTCCAGGAAATAACATTTAAGCTCATTACATTTTAAAGTATTATACCAAACTGAGATTAATGAAATTCAACAGTGAAAAATAAGCTCTAGCAACGGGAACTGTTATACTCATGAATAACTTTCGCTGAAATATTTTTCTGAGGCAATGATGAAATATCAGATTATTATCTATATGCTTGATAGTACTTCAAAATATGTATTAAAGTAAATAATTTAAAAGAAAAAATATTTCCTCCCAAATAAATCAGACACTTCTAAGATATTTAATTTTTTAGATTAAGGTAATAAATTCACACATTCTCGTTACGTTTTTTTTTTTTTTTTTTTTTTTTTTTAATGTTTTCCTACTTGCATATCAATAGTTATCATTTAATTATTACATGATTTAAATCTAAAATAATAAAAAGCAGAAATCGGTGTAGTATAACCAATTTCACTATTTTCAAAAACCTTTAAGAAAATGTTTTAAACTAGATACTACTCCAATTGTAATTATAATTATAATTACAATTCAACTTCATGAGACCTTCAAACTGCATAATTATCATAATAATCATAAAGTTTAAAGGTTCCTTAATTTCAATGCGCACAGAAAGAATTAAAGCTAAAAAATATCCAGTCAACTTTGTACTAACTCGTCTAATGCAAGATATATTTTAAAGGAATTTCTTAGGCATTTTTTTGCAAACTTTTATTCTATTTGTAAAACAAACGTCTTTTATTGATAACATCGTTCAAATTCATTGCTTCTCATAAATAAAAACTCAAAGACATCCAATTTTTAAAATGTGGATATCGTTTTATTTCATAAAACAAGCCGTCGGGACAAATATATTTGAATAATAATGCAAAACTAAAAGATCTAAGAAACAGGATAAAGAAAAAAAAAAGAAAAGCAAAACTGGCAACAACAAGTTTGCAAAACTTCAGGCCCCATTACTAGAAATCGATATATTGAAAGAAACTTCAGAATTCCCCTTCCTCTTGTTTTTAGGGGAAAATAGGAGGGAAAAACTCGGGCCCAATGCCGATTGAAAGTGACACAAAACCCAAGTTAATTAGTAACTGACTTCGATCAGTAACTTACTTCTATGGCGTTGTTTTTTTTTCAGCCTTTCATATCACTGACTTCTAGACCCTCTTAATCCAACGCAAAAGACAATATCTGAAAAAAAAGTCATGAAATTCAATAAATGACTTCTCTTATCAAAAAAACATTTTTTAATAAAGAAGATTATTAGGAAAGGGAAAAAGTAATTCTAATAAAGATTACTGGAATTGATGTTTTGCGTTGGACATTCGTTATGGGTTTCTTGCTTGTTGGTCGATTCTCTGCAAAAGTCGATATTTGGAAAACTTCAGACCTTTAAATCGAATATGGAGATGATATTTCTAATAAATATTAATCATAGATGTATCTAAAAATGCTACTCTTTTATGCAAATAGTTTGTAAAACTTGTTAGAGAATATATATATATATGTATTTTAAGAGCTACAAAGATCTAGTTTTGAATTAAAATCTTCATGGAATTCAAGTTGTAGGTGAAAAGATACGATAAAGATTAGATATAAACCAACAACGTAATAAAACAATTCTTTTACGTGATCTTATTTAGGTGCCCAGTAAATTTTAACCCATTTATTTATTTTCATAGAAACGAAACATCAGACAGATGAAAAACGCGCTATAAAATGTTTTCCAGTGTTCTGGTGATTACATTTTTATGCTATAGTAACTTAAGTTAACAATTATCTAGTCACTCTGGGGAATTTCGTCAACCATATATCAACCAAGCATTGAAAAACCGCAATAAAAAGTTCAGAATATACTTTATTTTTTAAAAAGTAGGTATAAAGTAAATATTTAGTGATAAAGAAGTAAAGTAGTAAAATCCCGATTTTAGGTGTTCGTATTTAATGTAAACCATGGTAAACTTCTCTGACTCAAAACAAATGATACTTGAAGCACTTACATTTTTTGCTTTAGATGTTTATAATCATATGGTGAATTAAATGAAAAGCGTAGGGTATATCGATGCGTGAACCACAGAGAAGAAACCAAACAGAGGGTCCTAAACGATATTTTCAAATGTCATCTTTATGGTATAGGGCAGCACTGAAAATGTCTGTGATTGACAGAGGGGTAGGCGGTACAATTTGCTGGTGACAGCTTGTTATTGGCTGTAACATCTTCATTCAATCTGTTACTTTCGGAGGAATATTAGAGGATTCGAGGATTGATATTCTTTTTATCCGCCTCTTGTGACGTGACAAGGGAGGCGTGAGTTTCATGAAAGTATATGCGATCCTAACGCCATCAAAACTCCTATCACAAGACATAACCAATGATTTTCCCGATTTCCAATTATCGCCTATGGCCACGGACTCTCTGTTCTGGTATTCTGTATTCACCTCTAACCTTAGGGCGAGCGCGCACGGGCGACTTTTGTCACGGTGACAAAGACAAAAACAACGTTGCTAAGGCTGTTGTTAGTGGCGGGAAATAGAAGCATCCAATAGAAGCATTCGCACATGGCATCACTGGAGGATAAAAACAACGTTGCTAAGGCCGTTGTTAGGTAAAGTCATGTGATTGAAAATGCTTTATTGTTTTCTAGTGATTTTTGATACTAGTAATCCTGGTCGCCGTGACTTTAGTCACTCGTGCGCGCCCAGCCATACTGGCGGTTATCCACTAGTCAAACCTCTGATTGGTGGGAAAACTAGTTTTCCTTCTTGAACATCCAATCAGAAGTTTGACTGCCTGATGTTAACCGCCGCGCCGGTCAGGTGAATACGCCCGTAAGTGCGCAAATAAAGCTACCCAAAACAAACCCGACTATTGCCCGAATTTCTTAAAAATAATCTCCACTGCTAAAGAACTTTCCATTGAATCTTTCCCAAGAGGTCAAATATTAAAAACGAAAACAAAGTCCCACCGACCTTAAACGAGCCAGAAACTTCCATAATAACCCCTCACACGGAACACAATCAACGAGCGGGTAGCAATAAAATCTAATGCGTTTTACTGCGTTTGAAGAAGTGGTTTATGATGCCCCACGCGGGAGCTTTGATCCTCCAGTAACAGGCCTCCTAACTTCACCGATGGAAAAGGGATGGGATCAATGAATCCCCGACCCTAGGAGAAACGAAATCCATTTCATTCATTTATGGTATGGCCGCTTTTACTCGAGAAGTATGAAACGTTTCTTTTTTTCCCAGCATTCAAGGAGGTAATAGAGTAAATATTGGAAATTGAACGAGAGCCGTTGTTTTTGAGGCAGCTTGTTGAGGGTCGAATGAAGTCTTTGAGGGGAACCGGTGACTGCCGTTTCGGAATGTGACGTTAGTCTTTTTTTTTCTGATGGAGTTTCTTGTTATCGAGATCGAAGTCACATAATCTTAACTCAGTTATTGGAAAGTTTCGGTATTTAAAAGCTCAAGTGGAGTCATTCAATCAGGAGTTCTCGAACATTCTTAAGAACGCGGCACTTTCTTTAAAATTGTTGATTTGATAACTGTGCTTTTGTGGAATTTTTCCCTTTTTATTTTTTATATTTTTACTTTTGATTTGGATATTACATTTAAATTATAATTTGACCAAATTAACCTTACAATATTTAATGATATAAATTGGATCTAATTAGTCAATTTAATTAAGTTAATTCGATTTATTTAGTCAATTAATTAGAATTATTCTATTTTCTGGGATTTTTTTAGGAGGGGGAGCAGCCTTTATTTCTAATTTTTACTCTCTATTCGAAAATTTTTCATTACATAATTGAATCTATTGCATAAAGGAATTTTTTTTAATGTTATAAAGTGCCTCTAAATACATTTTTAAAGCTCTTTCAATAAATATGAAGGAATAAAAATGCTATCAACCATTAAACATTTTAAATATATTTTATTTATTTATTCACATATACAAACAACATCAACACAACAAATGGAGAGAGAAAAAATATTTTAAAAAATATTTTAAAAAATATTATTTAAAGAAACATCTCAGTTTTCAATTTTTTTTTTCTATATAAAGGATGTAGCAACCACAATCACTAATATTGTAACTAAACTGCAGAACAATACTGTATTTTGTACTGTAGTAATTAAATGCAGTATTTTTCAGTAAGCAATTATAATTCTGGAGCATATTCTTGTATGGCTTTTGCCCTATATATCAAGACAAAATAAGGTCGCTACACTAGGATAAGCGAAGTGTACTGACTAAGGAAAAAAATTCCAAAACTTTCTTACCCAATTCTTAGGGAGATTAACTTTCCTATTTTTCGTTTACTTTCATCCTAACAGGAAAACTTCACTTTCTCTAATTATCAGACTAAGATCCCCTTTCTGGCTGAATAACCCCATAAAATATTACTAGAGATATCCAGTAATAGACATAACATGCCCATGATTCGGAACAACAACCCCAGAAACAACCCTCTCGAACATCACTCACCAACAAAGACGACGACAAAAAAAAAGGTCCAACCGCACAAAATGTCGGTTTTTCCGCAGCTGATTCTATCACGAAAATTCCATTTCGGCTCTTTTAGTGCCCCGCCAATGGCCGTTCCACCTTTTCACGGCGAACGTGGGTCCTTCCATTACACCGCGACACACGCAAAGGGACTACCGATGCCAGAAATGACAATCGTGGACCATAAAAAAGTCTATCATAATCCGATGATGGGACGAGATGACCGGAGACATAGGTCCTTAATGGGACGACAGAGATTACCTGGATCCTGTGTCAATAGAGTGGATGAAATCCAGCTGGGTCGCCTACCCCTGTCGACGAATCCTGGAATTATTCTTTGGGGTTAATGATGCTTGTATCGTTTTGGGTAGAATACTGGGGATCTTTCGTAAGCCGGTTTTGTCATTGTGTGTGGATTTTGTGATCTAACTAAACTATATCAGACTCGGAATGCTATTACTGGTAATGAATATACTAGTTTTGTAACGTTTAGCTTTATAGCATCATCGTTACCCCATTTGGGTAATTCTTTAGATCCTTTTTGTGTATTATTTTAAAGAGCATGCGTGTTTAACTTTTTGAGATGAATTATGGTGTATTATTTATAAACTTGAGTAGCTTATAAATCTTGAGATCAAAAACTTGAGTAGTTTGAGTAGCTTAAGAATTTGTATTGTTATCTTATACCATGTACCTTATATCGCTATCTATTGTATATCTGACACTGTTACTAACATGATTCTTCTAGAAATACAAAGATGTAAGGAATTGAAGGGTTTAATATGCTATTACTATGAATAAAACAGGACCTCCAATGTAATACAGAATATAAATGTGTATTTTCTTTCAATAGATTTACTAGTATCTCCATGATTTTTTATTCGACTGTTATGGGGGTTTATTTTTATTTTTTTTTATCTTTCTTTTACCTTGGTAGGATGATGTAGTAGTAAATACTAAATATGAACCAGCACGCCACGGTTCGCATACCTCAAAATGACATATAATGCTATTAATACTTAGACTACCTCTTTGAGATTTAAGATAATTATACAACTGAAGCGTTTGCTGCAAAATTAAGCTAAATCCAATATAAAGCTATTGGACTTACTCGTTGTTGCTGCACATGCTTCAATTACTAAAAAAGAAAGAAAGTAATAAAATAATTTATGTACCAAAGTGATTTTTTAAAAATATATAACAAACAACACACCCGAGTTACTTAAGTTACTTTTCTACATGTTATTATTATTATTGATTGCAAGCACATGGATTTCAATTTTTAGGATACTAATAATTGAAGTGTTCTGTTGAAAAAACTGATACAAAGTACTTGAAAATGACGCGCTGACAATAACTTTATTAAAGTATTAACCCGAAATCTGGCACTAGCTGTAAAATCCAAATCACCACAAAATTGCTTTTCAATACCAAGAAACGTTCCGTAAACATTATTTCTCTCTACTCATAAAACGTGATGTTGAAAACCGGTATTGAAGATAAACTATTCCTTAATTAGAAGACGATGACCACCGAACTTCTAGCGTGTAGGTGGTTGTAGTTACCAGAAGAGTGTTTCTCAATGAAAAATCATGGGGAATTATCAATAGTTATTGAATCAGCTTAAGTCATCAAGTTGCCACGATAAGTAGCTCATATCGACTTAATTTCATTAAATTTTAGATTTAATTTTAATATGTAGTGTGCGGTTCAGTTACTAATGCGTATTTCTGAGAAACCGAACTAACCATAAAAGTAATTTCTGTGATCCCTTTCAAATCCCAAACAACATCTCGTTAAGAGTACTTGGTATTACTGAATAGATAACTTCTTGGCAATTGAAATACCAGGAGGTACTTTACTCTTTTAAAGATAAATCGATTCTACTTACCTCGAGCATAATATAATATTTTCTAATTTTAAGGGATTAAACAGATTATTTGGAGAGCTTTTGTACTAAATGTTACTTATACCCATAAGAATTCAATTTATAAACAGATAATTTAAATGCATGTATGTATAATGTATACTATGTTTGCCATGTGCAACTAAAGTAATAAATTGGCAAGATTTATATTTTCCATTTAAATTTATTTTTATATTTACATATTAAACATAATCCTACCATGAATGCTAGTCTTTGTTTTTACATTAAATTATGAAGTCCCGAAAAGTAAATTGCTAGTTGCTAGTATTTTTAAATTTCTTAATATTAAAGTTACTCAATGCATATCTTCAATACAAATATATATTTATTAATAAAAAACATAATTTTTAGGAAACTTTGAATCAGAAAAAATTAAGAATTAATTTTTTTTGTTAATTTGGATTATTAAAATTTAAATTCATTGAAAATAATGTAAACTGTTGAAGTGTATGATATTATACCTGTTTTTTAGACAACCCATATCGCTGCAACTGTGGTATTCTCTGGTTCCGTGACTGGTTACGTTCCAAAGGCCAAAACGTGGTCAACCTTCCAAACGAAACTCGCTGCAATTCCACTTCGAACTCATCCCACCAGCCAATTGTGAAACTGACCAATAGTAGTGTCGTCTGTTCAGGATCTTGGGCAACTTCTTTCAACAACTTGACTGTGGTTCTCATTTTCCTCCTCTGGATTTTTAGCTAATATAGAATGAATATGCGAGATGAGAGTGAAAAGCAATTTTGAGAGGATATGATATTTGATTGTAATGGAATATTCTTAACTATAGTTTGAATAACGTACACTACATTGAAAATTTATTTTTTGGTCTTTCAATTAAATTCAGTTGACCCATTCATAAATAAAAAGGTAAAAATGGGTAAAATGGGCGCGAGCCAATAGAAAACACTTCGGTCTATAAATGTGAATAATTAGAGTTAAAAGCTTTAAAAGAGGTTAAAATTTAAAGAAACTCATAGTCAATGAATTTCAACGTTATTTTAAACATCTTAACCATTATTACTTATGCTTATCTAACCAAGCGTTTACTATGAAGTCGAGTCCTTGTATCACCCTAAATTTTTAACAAAATTTTTAATAAAAATCTTGAAATCCTTATATTTTTTATACTTTTTACTTTTTTACTTCATTTTTAGTCTTATTGACTAAAAGTGAAGTTTTGACCATGAATTGCAGTGTGTTTTATTCAATGAAATGTCACCTTATTATTTGCTGCATAGTTATAATGTGGTATTTTAAATATTTTTTAATCATCTTAACGCAACAATCAATAGGTTTTGTTTTTAAATGAAATGAAATTTTATTAAAATAAATTTTAATAAGTACAATAAATTGTTTTAATTTTAAGCACAATGTTTTTTCTATAACAATAACCCTGAAGTATATAATTATTTTGTATAAACATTTTTCATGGAATAATTGTAATAAGAACATATTGAAATTTACAGAACAATACAAAGCAGCTGTATTTACATCTGGAGGATATATAAAGAACTTCGATCCTTAACAAGTAATAAATAATTTCTTTAATGAGTGAAATGAGAGAAATATTGAGCTTTTGATGCACAAGTTTCTGTAAAGAGTTATGTATTTGTGTATTTTACCAAAGACTTTTTCGAAACTTTCCAGAGTTTGAGATAATTTCAACCTGTGTATATAAATGATAGCATTGTGGAATGGTGCAGGAAAAATGTTTTATAAACTATACTGTTTTATGTACTAAAATATTATTGTATACATATCTATATAAAAATCTATCCTTGTTGTACATCATTAGGAATAAAACTATATCATGAAGTTTCTCTTTCTTTATTTTTTGTTGATTTTTAGATGTGGCGCAATCTATCTGAAATTTTGTAAACTATTGATTTTAGAGTAAAAAAGGATAAAATACATATATTTCTAAATAAAGTGAAATTTTCATGCACAGATCTTTGAAAATAAAAAAGAACAACTTTTAGATTAATGAAATTGCAGTGCCTATCTTTCAAGGACAATGCTGAATTATTTTCATTTTCCTAAAAATTAAAAAAATTAATTACAACATTTTACGTTTATGTTAAGTTTCGAATACTTTTAAAAATATGCACATGCAATAGGTTCGAACAACATTACAAAGAGTGTAACTTCAAAATTAATTCCAACACTTTAATTTTAAATATTGTGTTAATATTAAATGTATCTTCTTATATTTTAAAAACCCTATTCATAAAACTTTCCTTTTACTTTAAAGCATTACACACGAGAAAAACTCCATCCGAGACTTTAAGCCTAGCATTAACCTCAAACTCGCCACAAAACATCGAAACTGACTGGTGTAACGTTACGAACAGCGCAAAGTCGAATTGAAGTTGAAAAGTCTTGTCTTACGAGAAGAAATATGGCGCTGAATAAAGAAGACAGAAGAACGAGAGCAAAAAAAAAAAAAGAATGGCGAAACAAAGTCATTTTTTTCCAGGCAAAAATATTGTTTCGTTTCTTGTGGCCGGGCTCTCATGTTTCTTATTCGGAGAAGGAGACGAAATATAGTTTGCATAAATTATAAGCCCACCCCCGACTGGAACATTGGGGTTCTGCTTCCTTTATTTGTTGCGGCTCGTGTGTTGTTTCAGCCCCAGCCGTTATTGTTCTCTGGAGGCGGAAGACAAATAGTCAAGAATAAAAATGCCCCAACGGTGGGATTTGCGTGAGATATACCGCCATAGATATGGAATATACAAACAAGTCGGCCGGTACTTCTTTAGATCATTTTTTGAGAGAAATTGGAAGTTAGAACAAACCTTTATGGAGTAAGAGAGCCGACATTTGTCTGAGAAATAATTTTGTGCCATGCAACAGCAAGTATGAATGTTCTAAATTTTATTTGGGTCATATATATCTTTTGTCAGATCTAATCATTTATATTTATGAAACGAATATTTTATTATATGAAAGAGGTGTTTCGAATGTAATTGTAAATGGAGGTGATTTATCGCTAAAAGGAAAATTTATGTAGTAAAAAACGTTTTTATAGGGTAAACTTTCAAAAATTAAAGCCAATTTTTTTTATAAGAATGATATTGTAGCATAATGGGAATGTTGTAAAAGTTCAAAAATTCTTCAAATCGAAAGCATAATAAGAATAAATTTTTATGCGCAATATATTGGCTAAAAATATCTGGTACAATCAAAAATTTACCATTCATCATACGTTCGACTCGCTGAAGTCTACATAAAAAAAACGTTGTTCTTAAAGTAAATTAACAGGTACCTATATTTTCCCAAAAAATATCGGGGAGTAATTGACCCAATAGGATGCATGCTACTTTCTGTTTAGAGCTCCGAGTCCTTGCTCATATTTTCATTTCTAAATGTTCAGAGAGTTAAAAATTTGCATAGAAATCTTACAAAAAAAAACTCTTATTAATCATTTCGTGTACAAGGGTAATTTTTAAAAGAAAAACTATTAGATTCTCAAGTAACATACCAAAATTTAGTAGGAGGTGTTTTCTTTTGACTTATAAGTCAAAAGCACTAGTTATAAGATATTAAATTCACTAACTTTAATGGATACTTCAGAGTTTCCAGTCAGTGAAGCTCGGCTTTCGTTGTTGTAACGACGGACGGAAGTTTTTGATTTATTTGGGGTTGTATCCTTCCTTCTTTGAAACAGTTGAGGAACAACGTATCTAGCCAGGAGAACCAAGTACGCGTCTAATCATACTTCTCCCTTCAACCCTAATTCTTTTAGTATTTGTGTCTTTGGAACAACCTCGTCATGTGTTATCCCTTATGTTTTCTGACAATTTATTCAAGAGCTGGTACTCCATATACTCCATAATCAACCTATTCTTGTTCTAATGTATACTCTCGGCACAAGGAAATCATTAAGCTGTACGTATATGATATCTTAAAGTTATCTAAATAAGTTTCGGATAAACATGATCTTGTTTAAAGAATTGAAACAGTTTCAAAGCATATTAACTCACTAAACAATCGATTTTTAAGCATTCGATTCTTTTATACCACGTACCACGAAAAGTATCGATTCAGACGGAGTCGAAATACACAAATCTGCGAAAGAGCTCCAGTTCTACAGGTTTGATAAACGAGTACTGAGAGGCAAGCGAACCTCACGAAATCCCCCGATTTAAATTTGAAGGGGGTGGAAGACCCCCCCCCATCCCACATTTCGCTCTCCACCACGCATTCGATCTGTCTGACTCGCAAATTCCTTCACGGAGCCGCAGAAATAAGTGTCAGTTTAGCGTGAAATATGCGGGAGGATCAGGGGGAAATATCTCTGCCCAGAGAGTCAGGCGCCCGGGCCTGGGGTTTCGATAACACGAAATGGGAATGTGTATTTATTTATTCGAGGGGTTTTTCCAGGAGGGGATGAGGAGTACAAATCCGTGTTTGGATGTTTTTTGGCGGATGGATGAGGTGGAGTTTGAGGTGGAATACTCTGAAATCATGTCTGAAATTGAAGTGGAGGGTCGTCTATGGTGAGTATTCGTGATGGTTAAGGTTTCAATAAGCCGCTTTACAGTTAACCAAATTTAATGGAATTGGGTTGAAGATGGTATGTAAATGAAGGGAGAATTCCAACGTTGAACGTACTCAGAACATACCGGCAGTTATATTTCTCTATTTCAATATTAAGTATTCAGTATTATTATTCAATTTTCAATTTCATGTCGCTTTTTATATTATAGGCAAGAGGGTAAGTAAATTTAAGTTATAAGATTATACAATTTATGCAATTCTGGTTTCAGCAGAATTACAATGATTCAAAATATGGTAAAACGGAGTCACAATTTAAATTTCGTTTATAACTGTATATTCACTATGGATGAATACACTATATTTCTGTATCGGTCAGCTTTTACATAAAGGGTGATGATATTTTTTCTGTGCCAGTGTAAATAAAGGAATCTCAAATACCTCCAATTAAACTATTGTATTCACTTTAGCAAAACCTATTGCTTTAAAAATTACTTTGAGGATGAAATGTTTATTAAGAATATGCTTTAAATAAATATGCGCATTTAATTCGTAAAATATGTCTCGTGCGTATAATATTGGATTTTGATACCAGATGAAATCACGTATCATCTTTAATATCGGAAAGGACATTCCCAAATTGAATGCCAAGGAATAATTTATTTAACGAAAAATACTTCACTCTAAGAAAAAACTTTTTTTTAAACCTCGAATGGGTGATTCTTTTTAATTATTGAAAATAAAAACTTAACTGATCAATTATTTATATTAAAGTTTAATTTACAAATTATTTTACATCAACATTTAAGCACACTAGAATCAAAACAAAAAACAATATGTGCTAATAACCTTTAAAACCTCTAAATTATTTTAATCAAACTTTTTTTTTTAAATATTAAACATCCACAATGTTATGTCTATTGTCTAAAAACCAATTTCCCATTCCATCCAAATCCACTACAATAAAATAACAGGCATACAAGTTATCATAATAATAAAAACACTAACTACTATTATCTTTCGACATCTATATAGCTTTCCATATGCCTATAACTGGATAAAAAATACTTCCTTTATCTAGGTCACTTTCACGTCAATTTGTACAATGAGCTAAGAAAAGGTGATTGATGCCAAGCACTTCAGCTCTTACCTGGGTAAGAAATAACAAAAGAAAACCTAAAAATGACAACAATGTAATCTAATCGCTCTACAAATGTGTCCTTTTACAAGAGAAGAAAGAAACCGGCCATCAACAAGACGTAGTACGCGAAGCAATTAACTTAGTCATTAATTTTCCTGAAGTAATTCGTGTCTGCTTCATAAAATTAATGATTGGGTAAACCATTTTTAGTCAATGGACAAAAAAGATAGCCCCATAAATAAACTTAAGGCCAACCCAGATGGTGGAGTGCATATTTCGAGGGAAAGCCACAAAGTTTTAACAATAAACTGATTGCTGGGGGTTATGTAGCCATGTAGTACTATTAATAAATGCTTCTGTGTACTCTACCTCTTCAATGTAATGAGTTTGCTTTTTACTTAAAGGTGAGGAAAATTGATTTAGGATGCTTCTAACTTTAGCAATTTATGTTTTTCCATTATATTATCAACACATATTAATCGAATGAAAGCACCTATATTATATTCCATTATTAGAATTATTATTAAAAATATAGATGTTTAGTGTTTTTTTGTGCATTATTAAATTTAAAGTAATTGTATTTTAAGTTGATATTTATCAACATTAAAAATGACTGAAAGGAAAACCTTGTAATTAAATCTTTGTGGACGAGGATAAGGTATTTGAATATTACGTTAAACTTTTCATATCTTTCTAAATCATGAATATTACATTACCTAATTTATAAACCATAAAATTGATATTTGAAGAAATTCCAAATAAATTTTCTCCTGGTAAAGAAGGTTAAAATATACGGGGTTATAAGAGAGAACAACTTATTTTATAAAATCACTTAAATTCCCCCAGCCTAATTAGTAACTATTTTTTGAACAACTTTCCGGGTTTGTAAGCGTTTGGACTGGAAACAATGACAAAGGGCGGGCCACGGCCTATAACCCCGGAAAATTATTCAATAAATAACTTATTTTATGTTTATTTAACATTCTAATTTCAATAAACATTATTTAAACAAGAAATTATTGATAGCTTATTTTAAAATATGTTTTCCAGGATAGTATGACTAAAACTGTATGCTCTTATATCTACGTTTGACAACTAACACATTTCATTAAGATATCACACTATTGAAATCTAATTATAATTTGGATATTTACTAGCAGATATAACTTTTCCTCGACTTAATTGATTTTATCCTTATGACTAGGAATTTCAATTTCTATAATATCTATGACGTAAATTAAAATTAAATAAAGCATTAAAAAAAACTCTCTCATAATTGTTTGTAATAAATTAAACTTTTAAAAATTGCCTGAAATAATTACCTTAGGTTATTTTCTAGAAAAACAATATGAAATTATCATTTCAGATAGAATCCATTACAAATGCAGTTACAAAATTATTTACATGTTTTACAGTTCCAAACAATGCTTTACTACGAACAGAATACTTTACATTTTACGCTCTAACGAAAAACATTACATAAAACCATTAATTTTAGAAACCACAATCCATTATTTTACACTTGTACGATTTTGACGGATACAAATTTCTATACATTAGTATAGTATCCAAATTAAAAATACGTAGAAAGTTCTTGGAGCGTTTGAAAGATGAAGAAAAATCTTGAAAAATGATATCCTCCGGTAAAACCAATTATCCCGGAAATGGAAGAAGAATGCCTCTATCCTCAAAATGGAATTCCCCCGATCCATTTCCCAAACATTATAATCCAGAAATAATTACTAAAAATGGAACTGGGTCTGACGTTTTGAATTTGTTTCACCATAACATTACTTTTAAGCGGTTTAAAACTTTCTGTAAAATCCTTTTACACTCCGTCCTCCTTCTTCTTCATTCATCTTCCATAAATCGGATTTTAAGTTTTGATATTTTTCCCATTACGAAGGCGATTTTGAACTTTGGGGTGGGGGAGTCTCGTATCCTTTTCTGCGAGTTATATTTTGTTGGGAACGGACTGAAATTGTAAGAAAGTTTTAAACTTTTCAATATTCTGTTCGCAAAATCACCTGTCTGGAAGGAATTATCAGATGCTGAAATACCCTATAAAAACCGCAGATAAAGTATCTAGAACAGGTTGGCAAGAATACTAAATACATAAAAATAACTTCCTTTTACCTTAATTTTAAATATATATGGGTTTTATTAGCAGTTTATATGTATTTTAAATCGTAAAGTTTAAATTTTTACCAGGATTTTTATGAATCTTGGTTTAAAAACAAGAACCAATAATAACAACCCATTTTGATAAAAATGAAATTTGTAGCGTCAATATTCCTAAAACTTTCTACTTCTTTCTTTCCAAAACTGCTTTTTCTTTGTAAAAACTAAATGAAGAGATATTTCAATTCGAGAAAGGCTATTATAAACAAAGATTGGCATATGTGCAAGTGCATTGGACATATATGCTACATTTTGATGGGATATTTATGAATTTATCAAAAAGTTTCAGTTGTTTCAACACTATGATCTCGAAACCCCCTGTCTGGAACGAATAATACTGTTATAATTTGATTATAATCAGTAAGGGACAATAAAAGTTCTTCTGTAGGGATATGGTGATTTGATGTTTTAAAGTTTAGAGGTTTAGGTTTTTATTTTTGTTTTTGGGGATTTTGAATTTTTTTTAAATCTTCCTATTTTCCCCCGTTATTTACAGTACATGTTTTACGCTTTATAACACACATCTACATAAAAATAAATACAACTTACAAGTATTACATATTTTGCTACTTTAATTACATGGAAATTCCAACCCAATCCATCATAATAATACTCAATATCACCCATCGTTATGAAATATCATCCATCCAATACAGACCCCGCCTTCCCTCCAACCCCACCACATCAAACTCAATTAGCACACTCTCAGACCCCCACGTCCATCTCTCTGTTGATTGAAGAAACACTAGAGCACACACCGACTCATCGCCCCTCGCTTTCGATATCCCGAATCTTCTCGAACAGAGAGCTCCTCTCCGCTCGCAAATCCACCAAGGGTCAGAGGGGTCAACATCGGGGGGTTGTTTATATACACTATCATGCACAAATCAGTTTTTGATTAATTGCTATTATAAATGAAATAAATAAAAAAACATGTTTATTTGGTTGACAAGCTTTTCGTAGCTGAATTTGTCCCATAAAAATCAACTTCAGTCAATTTTATTACATTTTCTTCAAAATCAGTTTTTGGTTTAACGACGAGTTTATTAGTTGATGCAAGTTTTTTGACGTGTTTTCCTGAACTGTATTCAGCCACTCGATGGTGAAAACTAATGAGTTTGACCATCCGATCAACTGTCCCCTCCCTTAGAGGTCAAATGCAGCTTCCCAAAACCGTGGCAACAAAATGAACGTAGTTTTTCATTTCCTTAATAGGTGCATTTCATTAATATTCTATAAGCAAAAACTGCTTTTGTGCAAAATATAAACAAACCACCCGAGTTTGATCTCTCCGTTTACATTAAAACGTGAATTCTGGAACACTCCATGTTGCTGCATCTGGACCTAGATTTGTGAATGCTGCAAAGGGGAGAGAGGGAGAGAAGTGTAACCCTCAACGTAGTGCGAGAGGCGATTTCATATGGACGAAAGCTCAGCGACTCATCTGCGGTGATGGATGTCGACGAACGCCGGTGTGTGGGAGGAAAGGGAAGGGTTAGAGCGGGGGGAAGAAGCGCAGGTTTTGAATTGAGCGAGAGAGAAGACACAGTTATTGAGTGTTTTTGGTGGGTCTGTTGTGAGAGGGATTGTAGAGGTAGTTTGGGATGGATGTTTTTAAGTTTGGCAACAATAACTGATATTCTCGGGGGATATATAATACAGAATATATATTCAGTATAGAATATAAATAAATTTTATTAAATAACAATAAATTCTTATCGTCCACAAAGGAGCACGTGCAGGTGCCTTCCATGCGGCACAAAACACAAAAGTCAGAGAAATGTAACAAAAACAGGAACAGAACAAATATACATACACAAATCACATAAAAAGAAAAACCCTTAGATTTAAGAAGATCTAAATTAAGATAAATTATACAAAATAAAATATGAATACCCCCTTCCCTGGCAACTTGATAAATGATCCCTTTAAGAAAAGAAAAAAATTTCAAAGCTCCAATAGTTATTGTTTACTTCCCGCCCACCATGGAAGTTCTTATTTCCTCTTGTGGGAGGTAAAGAGATCAGGTTCACTACCACTAATCACTGTCCAAAAAACCTTCGACAGTTTAGAAACGTTATATAAAGCAATCCTTTTTATACTATTTCATCAATAAAAGAACTTAGAGCATGGTATTGGTGAAGTAGTTTATATTTTCTCAAATTATTCAGCCAGTTATTTTTATTAATGTATCCTGTAATAATATAATTAAGCGGTGTTATAGAATGTTCAAATTCTACAGAAAAAACATGTTGGGTACGAAATTCAGAACCCTTTAATTTCTTTATTCTATGTGCAACACACCATGAGAAATTGAATACTATAGAATGTTCTAACAAGGAAACGTTCTCAGGCTAAACTCACAGAAATGGACGAAAATTTTTACAGGCATAAAAAAGATGAAATAAGAAGGTAAGAAGATGACCACTTACTGTGAAAAAATTCGCAGCGGAATTTCATTAAGATAGCAGTTAATTAATTTTGAAAATTGGGTTTTTGAGTTGCCAAACCCACTCAGTTATCCCTACATGGCAACTTCGCGTCGTGCCTTTGATATACTTTTTTTATTTGGCCGATTCAAACTGCTGTAGAGAAAAATGCAGCCAGTTCATTTAAGCATTTGACGCTTTCTCTGCATTTTTCGCCTAGTGGGGTTGCATTTGGTGTAAAAAAAGGATTATTTTAAAGTTTTTTTTACAGTTTTTATACTGTAATTCTACAGCTAACTTTTTCACAGTATAAGTGTTTTGAGTCATCTACTATCCCCTGTAAAATTTTCATCTATTTCTGTGATAGTAGCCTTGGAACGTTTCCTTGCAAGCAAACATAACACGGTTTTATAACTAGATATCCTCAGTTCGGCCCTATCCATCCAAACTTGTTTGCCTTCTGTAACTACTACACAATTCTTATAACAGCCTTGGATAAAGAAGATACAATGGCTACACTTTTCCTTGGTATAATCCACTCCGTTCCAAACAGTTCCGTTTATATACAGATCCAAATATAAATCCCATGAAACTTCCCAACATCCGCATAGTAATATATCAAGCTCGCAAACAACCCAAAAAAACTAATTAGTACCCAGCTTGCTCCTCCAACAAATAAAACCGAACAACCCTGGATACAGCCAAGATCGTTATTCATTACCTCAAACACTATTAAACCATTGATAATCCCCGGAGAAACAGCAAAGATACCACCTCCTATTCCTCCGTCCCACAACACATTGACACCCTCAAGACGACCCCCGTCATAAAAAAAAGACGCGTTTTAATTTTATTAGGGTGACGTAAAGGCAAAAGGGAAGAAATTATTGCAGTCATAACGATATCATTAAAGGTGCGAGAAAGACGTGATAAACCCCGCTTTTATGAATGGTTTGAGCGTAAAAAGAAACCGTTGGTGTATATCAGGATTAGATTTCGGTCCGGAATTACCGGGTTCCCACAAAAGGCGGAGAGCGGTTATCCTGTTTTATGCGCGACTTTTGTGCAGTTTCACAAATGGCTTAAGCGGGGAGTTGGGTATGCGGTTCACAGTTTTTGTTGAGCTGGAGTTATTGGGAGTGTGATGTGAATGTCCAGCAGGAAGAGATTATGGGAGAAGGTGAGAGTTTATTTTTTTTAAGATACAGGATTGGCATAATTTTATGATATTAAAAACTTTTCACGTATGCAATATATAAATTCATATTATTTCTTATATTATATTTAAACGAATAACCTTTCGTAATATTGTTTTTGGTTTATAAAACAGATGATAAAACTACTAAGCTATTATTCATATTGACAACCATCTATAAAACAAAATTGAACATATTGACGTTAAAAACAGTTTCCTGGATGACGGTCTATAGTCCATAAATAAAAGACGTTTCAGCCGTTTCGTCACTCGCATTTATTTCTGGACCACTGCCCGTCCCTTCAAGTTTACATAAAAAAATCATCTTACATCTTACAGTTTACATAAAATTGAACATGAGTATTGTATGAGAATACATTTGATGTGTTTCCCTATACGCCTACTTTATCACCTCTATATCATTAATATTTTTCATGTGTTTGTGTGCTCTTTACTGACATAGTATTCTAAATTAATTTCTGAGTGCGTTTTACCCCCTAAAAGTTTGTATCGATAATTTTGAATGTTAGGTTTCTTAATAAAACATTGTTTTCCATTTATTTTTCTAGTGATTAATAAATTATACTAATAATACAGAAAGCGTATCTTCATAGCAAATCAAACTACTATATTCTTCAACTTTATACTTTCCCAAGACACCAAATTGATTGGAAGGGGGGGGTCACACAATGAGAAGCCAATCGGGATAATTATGATACATTTAATAGAGTTTAAAGGGGATTAGTAAACTAAACACACATAAACTGATCACTCATATATTAAAAAAACTCGAATGATTAGACCCTTCCCATCTCAAACACCCATAGAACAAGAAATTCACCCCAATAACCATTCAATCTACACTCTCAACCCTCACCAAACGGTTCAACCGCATTACACCCACGACCTAAGGTCCCAGAGCACTCAGAGAACCCCTCTTTCTGTTCGATCAGAATGGGAACAATTATCCTGGTTTGCCAATTCCACGCATGGAGTCGCTTTGAATTGCAAAGCTCGGCGATTCCCTCCCCCACTTGAGTGGACGATTCCCATTGGAACTGACCCCTTCGTTTCCACTCCCCCCTCAAAGAAGGGGGTCGAAACAATTCAGAGGGGTTGCAGCGTCCGTTTGTCGGATTAAGAAGTTACAAAGGACGGTTACAAATGGATTTGAATGTGGCTGCGCGTGTGTTTGCGTGTAGATTGGCTTGAGTTGAATAGCTCACATCTGTGTCAGATTTCACTCCAGCTATTTTCGGGGGAATAATTTGGCATAGTGAAAACTAATCAATGATATTATGTTATTTGAGCTTAACTTTTACATGGTATCAGATTTTAAAACACTGTTGTATAAATATTTATTTTAAATATGTTAGCTGTTAAATCATTAGGCGCCCATAACCCTATTAAACATGGTCTTAAAAGCAATAAGATTTTTTTTATCAACCTAACTTCATTGTAAATTGCTAATCCCCGCTAATCTGACCAGCGGATAACCGGGAGTCAATATTCTTTAGATTGGCCCAAAACTATAGTTATCCTTCTTTAGATGCCTGTAACTTGTATAATGCAAACTGCTAATATTCTGTAATCGGGTACCTTGGCACCAAATTTAAATTTAATCTTCAAGTATTAAATTCCTAAATTCGCTGTGTTTTAAATAGTACACTAGAAGTTAGATTTCATTTAAATTATTTCCCATATTGGTTATAAAAATGGCCGTCAGTCCAAAAAACGTTTTATAAAGATCAAACAATATTTATGTTTTTGTTAAATAACGAAACTACTGAAATCTATTCCTTCTGCATATTATTTATATTCAAAACAACATATTCAGTATAAATATAACTCTTAAAACAACTACATATTGCTAGACAACTCTAATCTCTTTTCAAACACTCCCCACTGTTTCAACATTCCCGTAAGACATCCAGGAGAAAACGAACTCCCGTTGTTATTCTAATTCATATTCCTACATTAAGTGGTAGCCCGCGGATGTCTTCTGCCTTTAATCAAATGATTAGTCCCTTTTCTGCCAAAGTGCTCGACAGATATCCAAGGGAGCGAGAATTAAATACCACCAATGCATTCTCATTTGCCCCGATATTCAGGGATCGGTGGGATTCTTGACATGGAAACCAGACTTTTCTAGAAGAAGTTAAGACTTGTGTGTCAGATTAATGCCTTGAGTAGGAATATTGAATGAGTTGGGAGGTATTTTAAGGTATCTTTAAGCGCGAAATATGCGCCGAATATATTTTAATGCGCTTTTGATTTAAATTTCTCAAAGAGGGATGTTTATTCACGTTTCATTTCAGCTCTCGCGATGAGTTTTCTGTTTTGGTGTTATTTCTGAAAGAATGTAAGAGGGGTATGTTGTCATGGAAATAGTTTTAACGTTCTTGAATCAATTAAAAGTGTGCTTAAAGTAATGTTCAATATCAAGACTTCTAAAATGTTAAAATGTGTTTAATTTTTATTAATAAATATTTCTCAAGGTTACGTAATTGTGTGAATAGATGAAGGAAATTAAATCTGTTATTTATTTAATTTTATGTTTTCTTTCGTTAACACTTTCTATTTCAAGGTTTCTGTTTCCAGGTTACTTAAAATTAAAGCTTCGTAAGAATAAAATTTTGATAAGCTTATTGATAAACATGTTAACTTTAGGGGTTTTAAAATTCAAATGTAGTAAAAAGTAATATATTATACCGGGTGATTCCATATTCATATAGCAATCTTCTAAGAGAAGTAGTTAACCCAACGACGATTTAGAATCAATATAGGACAAAAGCCAAAAGCAGTAAATAACTTATTTACCATCTAATATAATTTGAAAAACCTAAGTGTCTCCTCAAGTTTTATTTAGAAAGCTGTAAAAAGTTTTACATTTCCTAATATCTTTATCACCAAAATTTAATCAACCACATACCAGAAATCTAAGATAACTTCACGGTAGGGTACCTTTTTTTTTAAGTACTTCAAGTAGCTGTGAGAAAAAGTGTACGAACAACGAATTTTATTTATAAATTTGCGTTTAGTAACGAACTTACACGAAGTTCTTCCGTCAAAATATTACAATGTGATTTAAAAGTTATTACTTTATCTAAAAATCTTTCTAACTTCTCTAAACTTTTCAGGATGTAATAGACAGATTTATACGTAGTTAAAAACTGCCACACCCTTTTAACCAGCTTGTTGACACGTCTGAGAAGTTAATAAATTATTAAGTAATTTTTCTTTTACTTATTTCACTGCCTAGAACATAAAAATTATTGCAATATACAGACTTAATGGAACAAATTTGCAAAAATATACTTAAGTTTAAAGTTTCAAAGAATAAACAATTAAAACAATAATGAATGACAAAATTTCATTAGAATTTTTTGTAATTAAAAATAGTTACTGTTCTAAGTTTCTATTTCAAAAATCTCAGCTGTTTATTGATGAAAAAAATTAAATGAAAAGATTTTAGTCTTATATTTAAGCAAATAACTGTTAATATAGATTAATTTGATATCAGCTTTACAATAACATAAAATATAATACAGAAGAGCTATTATCAGGTTAAAATGGGTTAGGGTATGAACGTAATTTCCACTTAAAGCTGAGAATGAAAAAAAAATATACATAGAAATATAGTTTTTTAAAGTTAATAAACTCATTCGTCAAATGCATTAATTTATTTTTGCAAATCGCTATGTAAGTTGTTTTTTAATTAGTCATGCTACTGAAGGTTTGAAGTTTGATTTTTTTTCTTATTTGTAGTTTTAATTACAGCCTGTTAAAAATACAGGGTGGTCCTAAATTCGTGGTACAAACTAGGTAGGATAGGTAGAGTACATCAAGATGAACAAGAATTGTTATAGAAAGGGGGGTCGCAAATGAGTTGGGGTAAAACCCCGGGGTTAACATCAGCTACAAAACTTGCATATTTGTGCAGGAAAAGACACAATAATTGTGCAGGAAGTTATAAGGGGACATTTTTTTTAATTGTATTCTTTTTCGTATGTCGCAGCAGAGAAACTATTTATTCTTAAAAAAATTTTCAGATTTTTTTTAAGTACCCCTTAAAATTACCCCAAGAAACCTCCTTCCCCCCAATAACAACATTGACGAATAGCGCTGAGAACCAGCAGATGCTGACCTACATCCTTCTTTCCCGCGGAACTCCACTAGTTTTCAGAATCTTGCTCTGGGCGTGTTAATTACGACTGAATGGATAGGTCTTCATTTCGCGAAGCGGGCGTCTTTGCCTCGGAAACAAATTGGTTTTCAGGAGAGTCATTTACCCACCCGAGTGGAAGTAAAGTCCGAAAACTTCCCAGTTAAAAGTTCCTCGCATCCATCATTCCAATGGACTCCTCAAAAAGCGAAAGAAACAGATGGCAGGCCGGGAAATTTGATCCGTTGTTGCCATTTGTAATTGCTTAATTAATGCTAATGGTTTTTGGAGCGATTGCAATAACACTTTGCTGCTGAAAGGTTAATTAGGGCAGTGATGGATTTGGGGCTGTTCGTGAGGGGATGGGAATGGTTTGGGCGGGGGCCCAACTAGTTTGCTGTTTCAGATAAGGCTTATTAAAAAGTATAATTTTTGAAAACTTTTCGTTTCTGGTTTTAATTATGATGTTTAAAATTTTCTGTTGTTCTTTTATTAGTCATGTGACTCGGAAAGAGACTGAATGATATGGATAGACTTAAAAGGAGAGTGCGGAAAAAAGAGAGAAAGATTAGCGTGACTTTTTTTTACAAATCCATATCATTTTAATTATTTAGGATGGCACTGGCACAAATTTTATTCGAGCCATTATTTAACTCATAGGATCTATTAATATAATACATAAATGCCTAAATCAGGAATGTATGTGTATAAATCAGAATTCCATTTCTCCATATACCTATCCTTAGGACACTGATACTGAATATATCTTTATCTTTAACTGGAGAAAAGAAATTGGGAGTTATTGTTAAAATTTAATAGTACCAATGAATTATATTTTGTAGCTAAGGTTTTGCTTTCCTTATCGGGGAGAAAAACTAATTTTATTTAGACTTACTCTAAAATTTAACGATCTGTGATCATTACTCATGCATGATCTTAAAAACTATAATATTTATTTTTTATTTCTACAAAGTTATTTTATTGCTAAATACTACCACAAGCATTTCTTATGTAAAAATCACCCAGCTTCACCTTCTTCTGGTTAAATTATCCTTATCCATAACGCACTCTAAATTTGTTTCCAACAGCAAAATTTTTCCAATTCAGTTGTTTATTTATAACGATGTCTAGTAATTCTTTAATATTATTGTTTTAAACCGGTATCCACTTTATAAATTCAATTTTTACCCATTATCAGTTGTTTATAATAATTTTATTCTATTATGATTCACAATTTCATAAAAATTAATATAAAATAATACTTAAACGGTGGATTTACTTTAAATTTAAAGGACCGATTAATTAAACAAACTAAATCTTAATTAACAAACTACTTTCGTTTTAATTTCTTCACTTTTAACTCAACTCATGTTTTATTTTAGGTCATTTGTCCTTATTGATTGTGTTTAATTTCCATTAAGATGCATCATAACGATTTCCAAACACAATTTAGAAACTTCAATCCCGTTGGCTGGAAACTAGCCAAATGCCCTTTTGCTTCCAAAGTTAAGCATCTTCGTCGTCTGTAGGCCCATTCTCCAAGCTTTCAATTTAAAAGTCCATTTAAGTACTAAATTTGTAGAATCACCCTGGGAGAGACCCCATTTGGAACATCTGACTGACATTCGCCCAAAAGGATAACATCTCATTTACAGCGATGTTTTTGCTGAGTCTATTTCGATTCCAAGCCCTCTCCTTACAGCTTTCGGCTGTTTCATTGTGTACTTTCCCTACGAGATGATCTGTAATGAGGGGAAATTACTTGCTGTTTCAAATAAATTCATTAGTAAACATAATTCTAAGAGAGTTATTGTGCTGCTTAATGGGCTTTTATATAATTATAATCTTAAGGCGTATTATGAAGGTTGCACTAACTAAATGTATGTTCATTATGTCTTTACTTTTACTCAAAGAATGATTAAGGTGCTTTTAAAATAATTCCATAAATTATATTGCGCATTAACAGATATGAACATTTTCTCCCTTACGTAATATTTCCAAAAATATGCAGAGTGTTAAGTTCTACTTACTACTGCTAAGTTAAATGAAATTAGTACAGTTGAAACGGGCTGGAAAGCATACCTGGATCATGCTAATGAACTTCTAAACAACTTTGGTTAACATACATTAGTAAAATGCAACACGATAAAATTATTGCAGATTTTAAGGAGAAGTGAATATTTTGAAGCATTCCTTACACAGTCCTAATTAATTTCAGTATTCACATTTGTTTGCATACTGTAATTACTGGTTTAAGTATAAAGCCAAATATAAAGTCCAGTCCATTCTAATTTAGATGAAAGGAGTGGCAACAAGCCATGCATTACAATTGAATTACAATTAGCAATTGAACAAGCAATGAATAAATCACAATGTAAATTAAAAGAAAATATTTCAGATAGACGTCCAAATATAATTTTTGAATTACCAATAATACGTAAAGAAATCGATCGTAAGCATTTTCTTTATTTAGCTCCTAAGTTATACAATAGTTTACCATTTGAGTTGCAGTCGGAAAACAATTATTATCATTTCAAGAAAATTTTATTTACATTTTAATTGAAATTGACGATATCGATTTATTTTTCCACATTTAGAAGCGAATTTACTTTATATTTTCCAGTTTGTCCAGAATGTTTAATTATGTATACTTTTATAAATTTATGTCTTGTGTTCATTTCCTAGTTCTAAATCCTTATTTGTTTTTTATCATTTGTGTTTTGATTTTTGTAAACTATATTTTTTTCCTTTGTCATGCAAGTAGTCACCAATACTGGCTCTGTTGCCTCTTGTTGACCAATTTTTATTTTTGTAAATTGTATTTTTTAAAAAAGATAAATAAAATTATTATTATTATTATTAATTCATTCAAATGCAAAAAGAACAAATATTTATTCACTGTTAAAGATCTATTTTAGAAATATGTCTAAATGTTACCTATCATACTATATATAGCTTATGAATATGTCTATCAAACCACAAAAACTTATAGTTGATTGCTATTGCATAGAGAAAAAAATGGGTATAGAATTGACTATTCAAATAATCCCATGCGTGTTTTTGGTAAATAAATCCATAATGTCCAAATTATAAATTTATAGTGTGCTCACAGGGAAACAAACTCACTATAGTCCCCATAGAATGTAAACTAGTCTTATATCAAAGAGTTAAGTAAGATTATTTGAATACCTGGAATGAAATATCAAAAGAGGGCATGTTTACCCACAAAAATAATCTGAAGATTTTCTTAAGAA
Source organism: Tetragnatha montana (assembly GCA_963680715.1). Taxonomy (NCBI): domain Eukaryota; kingdom Metazoa; phylum Arthropoda; class Arachnida; order Araneae; family Tetragnathidae; genus Tetragnatha; species Tetragnatha montana. The sequence goes on from OY796685.1 coordinate 15,386,742, forward strand.
AAAGCCACTTTCTACAGAAATTCTTAAGTTTTTTAGCAGTTTAACCACTACCTTTAAATTGTCTTCAGAATTTTTGAAGAAAATTTGCAGACATTTTAAAGACAAATTGTATCTTTAAACTGTCTTCAGAATTTTTGAAGACAATTCACAGACATTTTAAAGACCTGTTGTATCTTTATATAATCTGCAGAAATATTGAAGACAATTATAAAGACATTTTTCAGAATGATCAAAATCTTCAAATTTTCTTCAAAATATATTGCTTTCACAGAATCTTATTTTATAAACATGATATTTTCTGCAAAATATTTGAATCTTTAAATATTCTTTAGAAAGAATATACCAAGCCTGGAATTTATTGAAATATATTCCAGGTTTGCGGATCACTTCTTGTTGAAGAATATTTGAAGATTTAAATATTTTGGAGAAAATCTTCAGAAAAAAAATTTGCAGAATATCTGCAGTTATTTGAACATCTTCATTTTCAAGAAAATCTTAAGAACACAATCTTAAGATTTTCTTAAGAACATTATCTTAAGATTTTCTTCAGAATGAAGATGTTCAAATAACTGCAGATATTCTGCAGATTTTTTTTAAAGAGAAAGTGAAGATTTTTTTTCAGTAGGGTAGCTTGATTTATCTTGGAAACTGGAGGCTTCACTGTTTTTAAATTTAAATAAATGTTATTCATGAATCCAATACAATTTTGTTGCGCGAATGAGGATATCGCACAAATTAACCCTTCTTTTTAGAAAGAATAAATACACCAATTCTCTTCGTATGCGAGCCTTTAAACTGCTTTTTGAGTCCACTACATATATTTGACATGCCAATGTGTTTTTGCTACGAGAAGCTTCTCCCATGGATTACTTTAAATGGAAAAACTTCCAACCGTTAGTTTCAATTCCTATGAATGTTTTCTATTAGATAAAAATACTTTTTTGCAGCCCTCTCTCGTTAGTTGGAAGATACGTCTCTGACAGAATCTGTTTTCGATGCGATGTTTTCCGGATGCTTTCGTTTCAATGCATTCGATGTTTGATGCACGGTATCGATCAAGGATTGTTCCTTTATTCCTAAAAGCCCGAGTGTTCCTCTTTTTAGTTATTGCTCGGAATTTCTTTTGCTTTTTTTTTCGTCCACGGGAGTGTATTTGTTTAGAGCTTGTATGTGTATCATTCAGCTCTAAGAGGATTCTATTTTCCAACGCGCTTAATACTACGTAGAAAAGCTTGAGCTTTAATTTTTATAAGTAATCACTGATTCAAGACTTTTTGAAAGGACATCGACATTTCAAGTAACATAAATGAAAACAATGAAACTCCAGAAGATGTATAAATTGTATATTAGTGTATATTGGTCATTTTATATTATAGAATTACGTAAGTCACTTGTATCAGTGTGTGTAAGTTAACACAGATATTGACAACAATTCAAATGAGCCGAAAAAGAAGAAATGCTTACAAGTAATTTCAGTGGAATTATGTTGAAAGTAATGCAAAAAAATTGAGCTTTACCTATTTATCAAAAAAGCACGATATTTTTCGTTACAATTTTCATTTACTTTTCATTAACTCAACTTATTGTATGGATTTTCCAAATAAGCCAATTAGCTCAAAATTTCACGGAATACATTTTTGTGACATTACGCATTTGTTGTTTATGAAAAATACAGATGGAGCCCAATGTAATTTGTTTTAATACAATTTTGTTTTGCTACGAAATTATAAAACATCGTGGAAATGTGGAGAATTCCCTATATCATTTTAGATTACAATGTATAATGATATAAAAGTTCAGACAATTGACGCCACAACTTCCATCAAATTAATATGTATGTATTCATTGATGTTCATATGTATTCTTACAAAAAATGTATTTGAGAACAAATTTCAAAGAAATTCAACATGAAATTCGTAGAATTATTTTGCGTAAGAAGAAATCATGAATGTGTCAACTTCTTGTTAACTTCATGCAATTCTTCCTATTCATGCAATTTCTCGGAAATTTACGGTAGATTTCAATAATTTCAAAGTAAACTTGATCCTTAAAATATGGTAATATTATCCTATTGATTATTTCTTGGAAAAAGTAGAATGTTATTTTTTACTGGAAAATATCGAAAGATTCTACAAATACAATCTGAAACAAGAAAATGAGCTAAAAGCAAATAATTTTAAGAAAGAATATAATACAAAACTTTGTACCGTTTGGAAATTTCAGCAGTGTAAAACTAAAATCTAATATAAATTCCAGGACCTGAAGAGTAACTATTTATTCCATTTTCCGGGCTTCAATCAATTTTCAATTTTTAGTTGTTGATATTTTCGCCACTGATGATGCTCTCCGAAGAAGAGAGCGAAACGTCTGCAAATAAATTCCAACAAACATGGCCATCCATCCCGGAAAATGGAATAAATTGCTAAAATCTAATGTTCCTCTTATCTCAAAATCCTTGTGTTACAGCAAAAACAAATTCTTATTGACACTGACAACTTAACATTGAAAACGTATTGACATGGACAACAAATATGTATTAAAAAGTTGAAACAAAAAAGGTGTAAAAGGTCTTAGATGATTGAAAACATTGTGGAATTTGTTCGAAGAACCTCTTTTCAACGACCCACTCCCTGATATAGCGACCCGAGCGTTACAACTACCGGTAATGAAAGTATGAATCGTTTTATCATAGTGATAATTATATTCGTTAAAACTTCTTCCTTTCATTAAAACGATTGTATATTGTTGGTCCTAGAAGGGGTTGCTCTATCAAGGTTCTACGTATTTTCAAATCTACATAGTACAGTACACATATTTTTTTATTCTTCTGGAAACGAATAAAGTATTCCCCCTAAGTATTCTAACTTGACATACGGCCATTTAAAATTTATAAATATAGCATATTTTCTTTAAAATTATGAAGAATGATACGAATTTAAAATTCATGGATTCCTAAGCCACCACAAACATAACACTCTCAAAAAAACATACAAAATTTGACAGATATAAATCACCCTATCGTTATTTCTTATTTCCACGCAAATAAAGCACCCAGCATGATACGATTTAAACCCAAAATCGAATACATTCCAGCCTCCCCCTCCAAACAGGAATCTCCAATTACTCGGTTTCGGCTTCAACGTCGACATAAAAATGCAGGAGCAGGATTTGCACCCATCTTTGTCACTCAGGAAAGGGAAGAAATTGCGCCATTCACTTCATGTGCTTCGAAATGAAGCGAGAACGTGGGATGCATCCGGGGTTTATATTAATATACCCTGTAGGTCCCCGCTACAGAGGACCCTTCGCTTCCCCACTGGATTTGTGAGTGAGAGAGATTGAGGCATGCAAATTAGAGAACGGAAAGGACGGAATAAATTTCCGGATGCGTCCGGACCAAAATCCGCAAATGGTGGATGTAGATTCGGAAATAAATGCTTTTCAAAAGTGGATCCTTTTTTTCTTGAAGAAAGTGGTGGTTATGGGTTATTCGTTTTTGTGGTTTCTTGGTGTTAAAAATGAATGATGCTGAGGTGTTCAAAAAATATGGAAAGTTTTAGAAAGTTTTTTGCTATGCTAATACTGGATTGGATTATGTGCAGTATTAAATAAAAAGTAAGTGCCTGGTTCTAGAGATGTGTGTGTTTTAAAGTTTCTGTTTATTATTTCAGGGCTTTGGATGGTAAGTAATGAGGGAATTGCACGTTTTTTGTTTTAATTTTATTATGATAGAGGATGAAAATCCATGAAAAATGACGTAAAAATTATTGAAATCGGAAAACTATTCCCCAAGATATTAATTTTTAAAATCTCGTTTCCTGTATTGGCGGGTTCGTTATGGCTGCTGTGTGACGTCACAGCGCTTGGACCCACTGGTTTCGCCATGTTATTGTATGCTTAGCTTGCTTCATTTTGCTATTCTTCATAAAGTTTTTACTAAAAAAACTATGATATTTTAAAGACACATACAAATATTTTTTATAAAAAGATTGGCGTTTTGTTTTTAAAAAAATATTAATTGGTTTTGGAAATAAACTCCGATATTATTTATTGGTTTTCTTTCACCTAAAAAATTATGTTGACAAGTCCTTTTTGAATATCTTATATTATTCATGGATACAATCTATTTTGCAATACGGAATAATTTTCTGGGGAGGGGATTATAAATCAAATTTATTACCATTAATAAATCTACAAATCAAAATTTTCAGATACGTGAATCATGACCAGATTTTACCTCTAAAGAAACTTTTCTATTTTAGAGTGTTACTTTATATACATAATAATACATATTCCTTAGGTAACCCAAACAACCATTACAATTTTAGAAAATCACCACTTTTAAATACTCCAAAACCTAATAAAGAGATTTTTCGTTTAAGTTTTTTATATCAGGGTCCTCTCTTTTACAATAAATTAATTTTCATTTAAAAGGGAATTGTTTAAGTTTCTATTAAACATTAATGAAGTTAATTTATCTTCATGAATGTATTTTTTTCTTTATACTTCTTTTGTATGAAGGTATATGCATCTTGATGTGTTTTTTTTACATGTTAGTTTAAATTGATGAGTCCTATACTTTAGCTAAATATTTGTGCTCTGTCTCTGCCAAAATGTATTTTTATTTTTTTTTTTTTTTATCTTTATATAAATACTATAAATATATTTTTTATCACTTGGAAGGGCCAAGGCCCCTTAGTGGTCAATAGGAAATCTTTTTTCTCTTTTCTTTCTCTTTGGTATGTTGTGTAATTGTATATAACCAATATATTCTTAAATTATTAGGATTCAAAGTTTTAATTTTTTCTTTTTCTGGCCGTTCACTAGAGAAACAGACGAGTTTTATGCGTGTTTTGGTTTTATGATAAGTCTGATTTCTTTTATTTTCAACAATTCACTAGTTTCGACGGCGCTGTGACGTCAAATCCCGTTTTTTGATCACATGACTTTACTAGTGTTTTGGCAAAAATAAAATTGAATTTTAAGTTATTTAAAACATATTTTTGAACTTTAAAATCTGATATTTGAGAGTTTTAAACTATAACGTATCAAAAAAGTGCAAAATTAAGCAAATCCCTCACTTAGGCAATTCCCTCATTACGCTTATCTATACTAGACAGCAACGTTAGTTGACCATATTACATCACTAACAAACAAAGTAGTTCCCATAGCGGTGTCTTAATATTGAGTGAAATAAAGAACTTCAATTTAAAAATATGATTATATTGATACCCATGTATATATAGTGCATTTTTATCATGATTTGCGTACCGAAACTCCTCCTAGCAACCCAACAGGCATTGTGGTTACCTATTTTCCCCTTCCGCGCAGTGACGTACTGGGTTCAGGAAACGTTGCTGTCGAGTATAATTCATTTATGGGACCCTAGGGACCGGTGGAGAAGAGGTGTCATTTTAAAGATAGGATATCCGGAAGGATAAACTTCTCAGTTGCAATATAAACAGATGACAGAGTTGCTGACTGTTTGATTGGTAAGTGGGTTAACTGCATCTGTACTGTTTGCTGATGAGCTAAGTAAAAATCAATGTAATGAAAGAAATTACTAATAATTACTGTGATACCGGGGTTTCAAAAAAATTTTTTTAACACAACCGGGAGGGCCGGACAGGTTAATATTGAAAACACACCAAAGAATGATACTTATAAGGGATAATGGGACCTGTAAGGACCAATACTACGTTTCCTGTTTGATTTTTTACATATCTGGGCACGGCAAGAAGTATAGACCCAGTGTCCACGGCTGAATCAAATCATGATTTGGCACTTAATTTTACATGAATTTGACTCTTAACTAATTTAAATAAGGATATTTTTTTTTAATTTTTCAATCATGAGTTTAACTAATTTATAGTTTTCTAAAGAACAATGTCGAACTTTGGATATTAAAAGAATTAATTTTGATATATAATATCATTTTCCTTTTATTTGGAGATTCTAAACCTTTTCATTTCATTCTTCCTTCACTATTATCTCTGATAGAAAATTATTGTACAAAAATCCAGCTTTCCATTATCTAAAAAAGGGCAAAGGTGCCTTGTGGGTGTGTTTGAAATAAAATCTTTAAATCAACTCCAAAGCCTTCAGTTTTGAGAAATTATACACTTCATTAAATTTTCGAGGGTGTTCAATCGATGTGGCTAGATGTAAATGTCATTCTTTTAAAGTACTTAAGAATGATTTTTCGTTACATTTTTTTACCAAAAACACTTTACCTTTACACATACTTAAGATTGAGTTGATTTACAGAGTAGGCGGAGAATTGAGAAATTGCCGGAGGAAGAACAAGGAAATATTTCTAAAGGGATTTACAAGCATTATTTAATAAAAACATATTTACTAATTTTCTGGGTACATTGTTTTAGTTTTAAAGAATTTCAATCTTCTTTTCTCTCTTAAAAATATAAACAGGACTTTAAAGTGTTAAAATTTCTATTAAAAGGACTCTATTTTTATTATAACTAAAGTGTTATCGCTTTTAGACTTTCAAATATAGAGAAATCGCATTTAGGTGTAATATTTTAAAATACCTTTTTTTTTTTAGTTTCCATGCTTCAAATCAATGTATAAAACCGCTTTATTTTGAATTAATATCGTATTTTTCACAGCTAAATGTAGGAACATTTTAACTATCACTTCATAAATATTTGAATAACGCGCTGTGGAGACATTTTGATGAATCGTTATGTTTCTTTTCGAAGGTTTTATGTTTGAATATGGAAAGTACTTACAATTTCCATGGAAAATAGATTTTCTTTGAAATATATTCAAAATTCTCGAAATGCCTTTGAACTTTCAAAATCCATAAATACCTACTCGATAAAGTAATTGAAGTAATAAATTTCTTAAAAGTTAAAAGAAGAATTTATGGAATGATGAATTATGTATTACAAAATCACTGTAAAAATCACGGTTACATAGGATTTAAATAAATATTGCTATGGAACATTGTAAAGGAAGTATATACTGAATGTTTCAACAAGTCTACCCAAGCTGTGCACTTTTTGATTTCAAAATAATGGTAAGTTATAAAGTTCGGAGTGTATATTACGCCGAAATTTGCGGTACACTACATTTTCACAACACTGAACCGACATGCGCAGTATCGAACCTTTGATCGAACTGCGCAGTTTTACTTTCGCGCTCACGTATCCAATATCCATCTTGTTTTTGACAAGTAGTTTTGAAGTGAACTGTTCCTTTCTGCTTTGTTTGTTTTCTCTCAACGTAAATAAGCATGCAGTGTACGAAAATTTTTGCATGAGTAAAATTGCAAGACGAGAAGAGTTTGTGGCTATCATCTGGAAGGAAATAAACGCGCTCAAAGGCACTATTTCGTCTCAGAATGTGATAAGGGCTGCCATAGCAAAGGTAAATAAACAACCTTCTCTTTTTTTAAATTCCCATCTAACAAAGTCCATAGAAAATGTTGGGAAAATGCAATCCCTAGGTTAGACGGCTAACCTCTGGATGATATGAGATCAATTAGAAAGGAATTTATTATAGATGGGAAAGAAGTTTTACTCAAAATCGCAACCCAAATTGCTGCCTAAATGTCATTCCTTCTGAATTCTTTTTGACCTACTATTGATAAAAAAGGTGGATTGATTTATCCATCGAAATCTATTTAACTAAATTTTTTTGAGATGGAGAGAAAGTTTACTGAATGCTTCAGTTTTGAATCATGACAAACCAATAGCATACCAGATGTAAAGTACTTTATTTTGCAATAGCTTACTTTTTTTGTGTTCTATTTTATCAGTATACTTTAATTAAGAACTAAAAGGTTCTAATATATTGTAATTGAGTAGATAATTAAATAATAACTTGAAAACCTTCATTATGTGTGAAATTTAATGCTTTCAGTTCAAGTTGTTCTTCAAAAAGTCTCAAGTTTAGAAGGGAATAAAGAAATCTTTATTGCCTGGTGAGAGCCCTTTAAGGATTGTCCTGTAATAGAAGGCTTTAATTAAAGGGTGATCACCATGTCTTTCTCACTCTGATGTAATCTTAACTATTAATAACTAGGCTGGGATTTCCATGTAAGTACTTCAGAAACTTGATATTGCAGAAATCTCTCATTTATACTCTCATTCCAATAAAATTTGAATCGATATACTGTTTTTATTTCACATATTTTGGTTTATTTCTGTGTTTTTATCACATTTAAGCTATATACACATATTTTGCTATATATTCATCCCTTTTTGAGTTTTTCATTAATACATCACTATTTTAATTAAAATAGATATAATATTATGAAGTAACACATAAAACTTTAGTTGAAATTTAGTAAACCCAATGATATATTTAGCTATCCAAACGTGTGAATGTGTCAATTTCATGTTTCCTGTTTCAGTTGAAAGGCTTTTAAAAGCATTTCAATTAAAATGCTATCTACTTACAAACCTATTTGTAGTACGCTTTAAGGGTTCTGTTTAAAAAGTAACATTGAAACTTTGGATGAATTATGTGAAAAGTCCTGCTAAATACCGCCATGCTCTTTTGGCAGATAAATCCAAAATAATGTGTAACTGACCAGCAAACAAAATTGTGAAAACACATTGGCTGATAATGTTTGTTTTTTCTCGCTTTTTGGTGGAGATAGCATTGTGGAAGGCAGAGAAAACTGGTTTTCACCGCCTAGCAACGGAAGATAAGCTTTAAGGATGTGGGTTTTTTTTTTTAGGAATATAGACAAATTTTTATAACATTAAACGACAGCTAATGATAAATTAAAATTATTCGTTATGTGTCAAATAAAGTAGGCATAATTCATATCAATCAAAGTCTGCCCAGGCCTAGTGGCCCATCTCAGTTTCATTAGCCTTTGGGCCTGGGGTGCTAATTACTTAGCTTGTGTCCAGGCCGAGTGGCTAGCTCAACGCTGGACCCCCAGTTGATTCCACAAGCGAGCTTGGTGCTGATTTATCAACCCCAGGACGATGAAGGGCTGAGTTGACCCATGACCAGCTAGCTACCCAAGCACAAGCGGCAAGGAACCTGGGTCGGTAATGCTCGTAGCCAGGCACGCTGACCACTGCCGCCACAAGTAGGTATGATTAAGACCTGTCAACTTCAATAACTATATCAGATTGATAACAACTGGATCACATCAAACAATATATAGACAAGCTTAATTTTTATAAATAAAAATATTTTCTTAAAGCAGAAATGAAATTTTAATAGACATGCATATTCATAAGTTCCTCATTCATTGATATTTTCTCAGAATTTTTTGCAAAAATAGTTTAGACCTAGACGATTCAGATTTAACTAAATATGCTTTTAAGTAGTAATATACTTAGTATAATAGTAAGTGGTGTACTTAGTACATATACAATATTGTATTCCTACTCTGGTGGTTGACCACTGTGATTTTTCCATTAATTCTATGTGTACAAGGCTTTTGTTACTGTATATTCATGATAATGTTGTTAAATAAATATTTTTTTTGTAAGTATGAGTATTTCTTTATATGTAACAAATCATAACTTTTTTCAGGAAATCTTGAATTTTTTAACCTTATCCCCGGGGCCTGGCTTTGCTCTTAGAGGCCCCGGTTATTTTATGTATTCACAAAAATTTTATTGAGTGTCACAGCTGTTGTAATGCTGGAGATAAGTTTTTTTAATTTTAGAGATTCAAATAAAAATTTTAACCTGTTGTAGAAGCTGGATGGTATTAGTTAGAAAGAACAAAAAAAAATAACTTTTAAAACAGGGGTAGCCAAGGTTTTTACAGTTCCACTATCTGAAGAAAAGTAATTAAACATGCAACTTCCTTCCAGCTTTTTCAACCTAATAAAATATACAAAAAGGAGGGATATATTACATGGAAGCTGATTGAGTTTTTTTATGCAAATAGCTTGATGCAAGTCGGAACAGTAGGGATAATAAAAAATAATTTAGTTCGAATAAGTACAAAATTTAGTTTTAATTGGTTCAGTCACTTAATTCTAAATGACCATGCATATATTTATTGTATTGGGCTTAGGAGAATATCTGAATAAAACAATAATTATTTACACAGAAGTTTGGAATTTAGAATAAGGAAAAATTTTAGATTATCCTGAAATGACTGTACTATCTATGACTAAGGGAAATGACTATCATATTCCCTCCATTATGTGTAGTATTGGGATTTTTTTGCTTAGTATTCTGTATAAAATGGAATAAATATTAAAATATCCTTAATTTACATATTGGAAGCAATATTTGAAGACAGATTAATTTTCTCACGAAAAGAAAATGTTTACTTTGCCAAAAAAAAAGTGTAGAAATCAAACATTCATGAAATTTACATGAATATCTGGCGTATATACGTTCAAAAAGACCTCGAACCTACTAGTACTAGTTGAAATCAGGGGTATATACCTGCCCCTACCCCCGAAATTTGGACTGGGTAATAAATTTTTATATACGGGACACTGGCCCTAATCCCTGCCTTGCACGGGTGGAAAATATGCATGACCTCTTAAAAATTTCACGTCTTTTAACCCGCCGTAGTTACTGTTATTATAGTCCCTGAAAAGTTCAGACACTCCTGATTCAGGGGACGTTGTCCTAAATGAAACTCCTTATATGTCCCAATCATTATAACCATAATTTTATAGTAAAATGTAACTTGAGACAAATAAGGTCTTTGGCAGATTTGACAATTCCTCCCCAACTCTAGCTATTCTAATACGTACCGATGATTAAAATAAATTGTAAAAAAAAGTTCCCCTTTGAAAATTCTGGAGAGTACAAGAAGCAATCCAATCCTCTTCAAGTGCAAAAAAAAGGTCCCGAATCTCCAAAAATTAGTCTAACTACTCTTTTTCTCGGGGTGGGCTCCCAGACCCCCTCTTTGTTTAGGGCGCACCTTTCATCAGCATTTTTATCAGCAAAACTTTGACACGAAATGCGAGAAGGAAAAACATTTTGGTAATGTTTTGTTAACTTATCTACATTAAAACATGATTAATGCATGAAAATAACCTTGTTAAATATAATACAATTTACTTCAAAAATAAAACAATTTCATTTGTAGGGGGCAAAACGTTTTACACAAATTTACAAAGTATAAAAATTTAATTCCTTCTGGTAACAGACTTGACATTAAAAAAAGTAACCGACTATGACAAGTAATGAAACAGGAAACTACGCTTATTATACTGAATTATAATTGATAATGTATAATAATGATAGCATTTGTAAATTACATTATATGCACGTTTATTCACTTTGGAAAACTATTTAAGATATTTTTGTTTAACAGGGTTAATCTAAAAATCAAATTTTTAAACTAAGGTATACGTGCGAAATTTCTTTAATTTTCCTAGAAATAAATTAAAAGAATCAAAAGTAGCGAGGCTAACAAAGCAATTTAGACAGCATCGAAATCATGCAAAAAAAAATTCTTAAAAAAAAAAATTCCGGGGGACTTGGGCTCGGCCATCCTCCCACTTTTTTCACCTGGAAAAATAGGGGCTGTTAAAATATTACGTTCGCAAGTTAGGTCATTTTTGACCCCCCTCGACTCGATTGCTTTTATTTAGCGAATTTTTAACCGAATGGTTTGCCCTAGGTTAGGGGGCCGGTCAAAAATTAGAAACCGAAATATCCCGGTATTTTTCCGGATTTCTTTTGAAATAATCGTCCAGGAGGTTTAATAGGTTTCTTGTTGGGCTTGAAGCAGGCCTTCAGAAAATATACAATTTCACCTGTATTTTTCCAGCAAATCCGAGTAAACGATTGTGCGGGCTTTTTTGGCGGGAAATCTCAGACTGACGACACGTGCCGAACTTTGAAGTTCTATTGCTCCGGATCTAGGAGGAGTATGACTCAGCGGTTTGGTATTACAGAAACTACTTTTCATTCCAGTCAGTTTAAACGATGTGACTCACTAAGGGGTTGTAAAAAAATTAAATTCGATTTTTCGGTTAAAAACTAGAGGGGAGGGTATTTCCCGGATTTTTCCGGAACTAAAGGTCAGAGAGCTTGGCTATTACCGGATTCTTAAAGATCGTAAAAATTTCTTCCAGAACCGTGTTACGATGCTATCGTGCTATTTGAACTGTAAAGGTAGAGGAGCCACGCCCACGGTCGTTTGAAATTTAAAAAGTGCATATGTGCAGTGCATTGTGCACTGATTCTTTCTAAATTTGGAGATCACCCCTTAGTGCCATACATGGTTCGAATGGTGATTTTTATGAGAGCAACATAGTAAAATTTCAAACGATTTCTAATAAAACTGAACGATTAATTCCCAGTTTTGTGTTTTTCGTTTTTCTGTAATAAATCACGAAATATGAGGGAAACCCCTAATGATTCACATTTTCTTAATCTGCTTAAAATCATCTTTCCAACCATGTAAGACACTTGATTGTAAGATCGAACATTTTAAAATTTTAAACTTTCTCTCTTCAGAAAAACGGAGTGTTTTCCTATAAGTGTCAGTAAGCCCATTTTGGGTTTGGAAATTCCTGGGTGACGTAAGAATCACCATGGCTACCCGTAATTCTGGAAAAACCTTGCCATAACCTTATATTATTATAAAAAAAATTCGAAAAAAATATAACATTATTTAATAAGAGGTTGTTAGCTTTAATCGGAGTTGTGTTTTTCGGGGTCAAATTCCGAACTTTTTTCAAACTCGATTTACTCTCTTATTTACGATCCTATTTTCACAAAAATTGAATATGACCCAATTATGGGTGTCTAGTTTAAGATTTAATCACCGAAAAAACTATATTTTAAATTTAATTGTGTATAAAACGCGAAATTCGGCAATTTTTCGGAAAAGAACGCACGGCCGCCGAGGACTGGATTATTATCCCAATTTCTTCAAATTACAGATTCTGCGATATATTTCATCACAGTTTAAGGGTAATAGGTCACCGACCTGGTTAAAATTCGTTAAGATGCCTTTTTTCGATAATTAAGGTACATGTCGAAAACGGAGCTTAAAAGGGGGCTCGAATCCAAAATTACCGGCACGGTGACTTGAAAATTCTATATGTTGCTCTTCATACAGCCCTATTACTAGAAACCAGCGTAAAAAACCTCGTGACTTAATAAATAATTTAAAAATCGAAAAAACCCTATGATAAATCTTATTAAATCCACTTCATTTGATCTATTAAAAATGGACCCCCCCCCTGAAAATCAAATGAAAACAGAGAATATAGGAGGGGGCACTGTACAACCGGTTACTTCTTCCCTCTTTTCTCCCGACGTGTTCCCCCGTCGAGTGCTGTTTGGAAGGTTTGGAAATCCCAGTAACTTCTCTCATTGCATTTGGTTAATGGTTATACAAACATCACGCTGCAACATTTTAACAAAATTTATAATACAAAACTTTTAAACTAAATTGAAATTTTCAATTTCATTCAGAATTCCTTCCGGTTATTTTTTGGGTGGTTGTTGAATTTGAAGAAAAACCCGAACCGGTTAGTTGTGGTGAATATACACACACCACCGCGTCAAAAGCGGAAACAGGGACAAAAATATTTATGCAAGAAAACAGATGTTCGAAAATGCAGTATTTGTAATATCATCTTACGTAAGCATCACTCAAACTCCCCCTTATCAAGAAAAATGTGCAAATAAACATAAACCCCCTCCCTCTTACGTAACATTTGAGATGTTTTAAATAAAATTCAGTCATCATAATTAGTACTTTAAAAAAAAACTAACTAGAAACTCAAGAGAAAGAACAGAAGTAATGATTAAATTAAAGTGGAATAAAATTTAAAAATATAAGTTTAAGGTAAAACAAAACAACAAAACTCCCAAAAAAACCTTCACCTTAAATACGGTTACATGAACAGATATTACACTTTGCCGTAAACGGCTATATGAGCGGAATTTTTCACTTTACCGCAAACCTGCGCAGTTTCATCAAAGGTTTCATACTGCGCATGTCGGTTCAGTGTTGTGAAAATGTAGTGTACCGCAAATTTCGGCGCAATATACACTGCCTATAAAGTTTCCTTCACTAATAATCATCTTGGAAAATTTAGTTGTTTGTAATGAAAGTTACCATTTCTCTCTAGTCTTCCTCATCGTTTCCTAAAGATATCCAATAAGATAAACACAATACTATAAATTAAAAATAATGTATATTTGATTTTAAATAACATGAAATAATTTTACTTTTCTTGAAATTATTTATGAACTATCTACTTTTGGACTTTAAAATAATTTCAAAAAAGTCATCCTTTTCTAATCATCATCTCTGAACATTTTAGTTAATTAGAATGAAGATGAATCAGCCAAATTTCTTGCTTGAATTAGATAAAAATTGCCTACAAAACTATACCTCTACGACCCAAAGTTTTCGAGAAACATGCGACACAAAAAGGTATAACGTCACATTCCATTTACTGTTAAAAAAGGTTTGTTATTATGTGTACATGTTTTTTTGGATACGTTTGTGGGCTAAGAGAATTAAAATATCAATTGCGCATGACTGTGCCTACCGTTTAATGAAATAATTAATTTTTTATTGGATATGACGTCACATTTTTCGAAAAATAAAAGTCCTTATAGAGGAATAGTTCTTTGGACAATTGTTAAGTACTTCATCATCTTCATCTTCATCGCAAGGAATCTTTCTGTTCAGAGTTTAGACGGACATGTTAAAACACCATGTATGTATAGGTAGTATACCCGAACACTACGGCAAAGTACATGGGGAAATATACATCGCCCCTAATATTTCATTGCTCTCCTTCAGTAAAAGCTATTCTATATCCAACCACACACACAGAGAACAGAAAATAAAATAAAAATCTCAACACTAGTTCGTTAGAGCAAATTTCGAAGTGCGGGAAAAATCACAGGGGAGAAAATAGCTTCTTCCTCTTTTGTTGGATTGAGAGAATAACTCTCTCCAAAGAGCGAAGGAACTGCATTGGAAATGAGGATGACTTCTTTCTTTCTCTGTCTGTCCCAACTTTAAATAGGTGCAATCTTTCGCCCATAAAGACTGCTGAGGAGGGAGCTTTTCTTATCCCTTTGTTATTGGAAGACTGGTATTTCAAGGAAGCTAACCTTTTAAAAAGGTTTGGGGGGAACAAGATTTCGATGGGAAAGATGAATGGAAGGATCAGTTAAGTCTTCATTTAAACAACTATAAGGGTTACATTTTTAATGTTTCATTAGTTCCAAGTTCCGTTATTCAATGCTCTTTGTATTTCCTTAAATATCTATAGTTCTTATAGTATACTATGAGGAGGTATAAGCCATCACTCAATATTAATAAAACTAACCTAAACTGACTTATAAAAAAAAATATTTTACTGCAGCTAATAACAAAAAAAAAACGCTTCTTAAAAATTGTTTTATAATGCAATCAAAATAAGTTTGTTCAAAGATACACAAAAAGACCGTAAGTGTAGTCAAATATTTATCTTCCTTACACCCTTGATTAACTATCTCGAGCTTTTTCTGTTAAGAATTTGCATAGTGTGAGTATGGAGTTTAAATTTCTTCAAAAGAAATATTCAAAACTTAATTACTCCTAAATTATGCCCCACTAATTATTAAGTCAGATGATTATGACGCCCCAAAATTAATACTATGTCTATGATGAAACGAAGCTTCTAACTTAACTTGAAGCTTTACTTCGTCACAAGTGATTGCAGAAAACTTGTTAAAGTACTAAAATCTTTGCTAAGAGAATCTTCTCACGAAGTTCCAGATGAGTCATTAAAAACGTCATCTTCACACTCCTTTCTTTTTACTATGCGTGTCAGACAAGTATTTGCGGAAGTTCGTGGGCATTTTTCGGAGAAGATTCATTTGACGAAATTTCCCGTCATTTCGCAGCAGCCTTCCTTATATGTGGCTATTCTTTATGTCGCAGTACTTTAATTGGAAAATTCTACATTTTCAGCTTTAAATTATAAAATTTAAATGAGGTTCCTTTAACTCAAAACATCATGCATTTTTAACAGCATACATATAAGATATATTATTGTTATTTTCTCTCTACATAAAAAAGTAACAGTTGCCGCAGCTGTTTCAGAAAATCTTTACTTTGACAATTTTGAACTCTCCCTACGCAAAAACTATTCAATGGAATATTATGAATATTTTACAATTTGTAGACAAATTTATGAGTGTCATTTTCGTTCCAAAAGCTTAAAAAGGAGGTAGTTAATAATCCAGTCAATCGGTGTTCAAAAGTGACATATTTAAAACATTTATATAGAGGGATTTTTTACGGTTTTATGTGTTTTCGAGGGCGCTAATTACGAATATCATGTTAGCTGTTAGGTGAAAGGTTGGCTTCATAATAAAATTCGCAGAATGTTTGCTCCTTTTTCAATTTTTTGCTTATTTTTCCAAAACTACAATTTTCTCGAAGATAATATCAATTGCAAAGTTAAAGTAAACAAAATTTTACTATCAAATGCACTGCTTAAATTTGATTTTCTGAAGGGTGTTTCTGCCGCTAGAGCGCACTGAAAATATTTCTGAAAAAGGCGCTCTTCTACCCTCTACAAAATGAAAAATATTCCCGTTATCAACAAAACTTTTATACCACGTGAAAGAGCATTTAATTATCTATAAATTACGTACCTTACATTATTATTTTTTGAGAAAAGGAAGGGAGCGAAGCAAAGATCGAAAATACAACTTCCGTGGCTCACAGCCAAAACGAACTCGTGCAGTTGTTAATCTCAAATCTGCGCTTTACCTTCGGTTTATTACCAATAAAATAGGTTGTTTTGGATGAATTGATGACTAAGCATGCTTAAAAAAAAATTTAAATTTATTTATGAAATATTTGTAGATAAACTGGTCAATTTTTTTCGCCCTTTCATTTTAATGAACCTTTGTAATTGCATAATTATACTATGGACTAACAGATCAAGCAAAGACTAAGTTGATCATTTATTAGAATTCAATTATTGATTTATAAATAACTGCTCGATTGCGTAAGCATTCGAAGCTATATGTATACAAATACACGGATCAACTTTACAGTTTTATTTACACATTTTTACAATATCATTAAACTGTAGTTTCAAAACAAAATCGTCGTCATTTCCTTCCCTAACAAAATGGCGCCGAAATTAAATCCGCGGAATTCCATGAGCTTGTCTACCGTAACTTCGAAAAGAAGTAAGACAAGGAACATCGGGCAATGGAGCGAATAAATCAAGTTGTGTGCCTACGGAAACGTTCGGCCCAAGAATCTCATTTCAAGCGGCCAGCCCGGGGCCTAACAAAATACACGCTACCATTTTCCTTCGTTTTCAATTTCCCCGTAGAAAACCGGGAGTAGAAGTGGATGCTTTTGCTCTTAAGTTGTCTTCAAAAACGCTTCATTGGGGATTTAGGTATTAGTATCATTATACATTAAAGACAGTCACGAAGAAGCTAATAACACGTTAGAAAGTTTAAGATTGAAACCACTAACTAATGTTTTCATATTTATAAATGATCAATAACTAATGTAACCCATTATTATACTTCATCACTATTTTAAAGCATATTTGTTTTATTTTTAAATTATTTTCGTAGATGTTTCTAAAACTATTGGAGAATTGGAATTCTTGAGTTTACAAAGGCCAAACTCGAACTTAAAAGAATAGGTATTTTTGATATACTTGTGATCTTTTTGTAAAAAAGAAGAATTAAAAGTAAATCGATATTTGGTGTTCGGAATGTATCCATTTTTTTATTTTAAAAAAATTAGCTTATTCGTTATAACCTGGAAAAGTAGGTATTAATGTAGAAAATTTATTAAAATATCGCTACTATTAAGATTGTTAATCATTAACATTGTTTCTAAAAAATCGACGAGAATTAGTACTTTTTCATCAGTTACGGAATCCCTTAAAAGCAAATGAAGATTTATCATTTGTTCAAAGTAAAAAAAAAAACACCTGTATTTACATATTCCAAATTCCAAGCCAAAACTAGCAGAAATCAAACATTTTAAACCTAGTGGTGATGAAGGGATATGATATTCAGAATATGCATCATGCCATACAATTCTAAAAAAAATAGGTAGTAAAAATTGGATAAAGTAGTTTTAGATTACAGATCAAGCTAAGAATTCACTGAGTCTTACTAGCAGAGCTTATAATTTACAACTAAACTACTAGACAAAGTCTAGACGCTTTTAAGACTTCCTAGAACATTCTCTTTTAAATTTTAGCTCTCTCACATAAGTTATTTTAATCCCTATAAGAAAAGTTTTGTTAAACATGGCTTTCACTACTTTCCAAATCCTGAAGAAATTAATGCTTAATTTGGTTTTTATGCTTCATGCTAAAATCCTTTCCATTCGAAATACAATTATACATAAAAAGTATTTGTTTTACTTTAATTAAGCAATTAATTTTTTTTAAATAATTTTTAACCATCTGTTTTTTTTTTGTTTTGATGTGAAATTCCACCGAAAGCAAATCTATAACGGACAATAAGACAAAAATTTTCTGTGTGAATTGTTGTTAATTTTTAATGAAGGAAATAATGTTAGAAACTTATGTTTCAGGTTTCTGATAACAAACAAGATTTTAAAGTTATTAAAGACTCTCAAAAATTCTAAAATATATATTTTCTTACATTTTGCTGATGAATAAAATTTTACGATTATTTTTACCCTTCAATTATGCAAATAATTAATTAATGTCTAATCTATCTGCGTTATTACAAAAAATGTAGGATCTACGAACATTTTTCTAATCCATTTTATGATACTTTTTTCGATAACACAAATAAAGTTAGATTACAATAGAATTAGGATATTTAGCTCATTTCTCATTATTTTCTCATTGTGTATTTCTGGTTCATTTTCAAAAAATTATAAACATTTATGGATGATTTGCCTTTAGCTCTGAAGTTTTTTTCATCATTTCGCTCGTTTCTATATGAATGCACAATTATTTTTATGTAATATGCAACAATTTTTATATTCAATTTGGTAAAGATTTAGCTATTTATTAAAACCATAATAAAAGAAATACTAAATTTCATATTTTTTGTTCAATTACTTTCCAACATTAAGCTGAACCATCATCCGTCAGTCAAATGCTAAAAAAAAGTTGTCCAGCTCCGTGAAGAAATTCTCGGAGGGAAAAAAAACACGAATATTGATTATCAAGACGTTTTTCTAAATAAAGTACGCAAATTGATTTTTATCAGGAGTCGTTTATAAGGCTGTCAACACTGATGAAGTAAGAAAGCTCCAGGTTCCTTACGTATTGAATCATCCGCTAAATCTCGAGGGAAATTTGTGGGAGAAAGTTGCCACATCACTTCTGAATCAATTTGCCGTTATAGGGAAGGCTCTAACTTGCTTGGGTATTTTTGCAAGGAAAATTTTATGGGGTGGGCATTTTTCATTTCAAAACCAGTCGAAGTGAACTGCTAAACTGGGTCGGAAAATATTTTGAGAAGGAAGAACTTTTTTTTCTCTTGCATATGATTGCCGAAAATAAAGAAAAATGCCTCTTACTTCATGAGAGAGAAGCCTTAATATTTTAACTATTTTTTGTTCAGTATAAAAGTTCATGGATGAAAAACTTTTTTTGATGGTTATGGAAGCAATAAATTAATTTTAAAATATTTTTACTTCCGCAGTAGGCTTCTTAAATTCTCTCTTCGCTTTAATTCAATAATATAGGCAAGCAAGTTCTCCCATATGAATTTAAGGTTCGAAAATCTTCCATTCTTGATTCAAAGCTAGTACGTAAAGGGTTTGAAATATAATTAATTTAGGATTCCCATGTGCAGTATTTAGCAGTCATAAAAAATAATTGACATAATTAATCATAATTCAATCAAGGGGGGATATTTGAGGGAGTACCTAGGTCGTTGGACCTTCAAACTCCAGCATAACTAGCCTCACTGGGTGAGACCATGAGCTGAGCTGTTACAGAACAAGTGACTGAAAGTCACTGTCAGCTGAGGAATGGCTAGCTTGATGCTAACCCCGTCTTGATTTCTCCAAGTGACCTTGGTACTCATTTTATCGACCCCGGAGGGATGAAGGGTTGAGTCTGCCTTGTCCTTGGACCGGGATTTGAACCCCGGGCCTGTGAGCGCAAAGCGCTTCTTCTACGCCACCGGGCTTCTAATTAATCATAATTATTTTATCAATACCATTTCATCTTTCCACAGCATATCATAATACAATTAATTTTTTTATTCCCTGCAGAACACTTAGAAGATTCTCAAGAATAAACGAAGAATTTAAGATACAAATTTTAAAGGGATAGTATTTTTGTGGAAGCATATATGAATGTTAACCTGAAGATAAAAAGAAATAACAAGTCGAGTAACTTTAATAGAAACCTTAGAAAAATAACATTTTTCTCAGAAGGGTAAGAATTTTTAGTCTTAAACAAACGAATACTTCATAAATATCTGGCTCAACAATGAAACTTTTGCACCAAGTAGTTTTAAAGAGAAAGGTTCAGCAGAAATAAATTCTTCCATTCAAAGCCAACGCTATCTCTCTTCTCGAGATAGACCGATACGTAACACACATCTTAGTGGATCCCAATAGTCCCAGTAAAAACCAATCTCATTCGAAGATTAAAGAATTCGTTTTCTAAATCAAACTTTATCTCATATGATGGAAGAGGGTGGGAAAAGAAAGAAAAGCGTTACTTAAGAGGTTTCTGGAACAAATTGGAGTTGATGATGGCGGTTCTTCGGTTTGTTCTCTCATCGATTTGACCCCTGCTTACTTTAATCGTTATCGCCAAGCAGCCGTGATGGAAGCTGTTGATAAAGTCATTTGAGGGAAACGAGTTATCAGGGAAAGGATTTATTTTGCCAGGAGAAAAGCTTTTCATATATCCGGTGGAATTACAGCGAGTTGGGGGTGGTTTGGGGAAATCTCCCACCGCTGAAGCTAACTTATCTTAATCTATCGCTGTGTTGTTCCTTTTTGTATTATCTTTGATGAGAGATGTAGGGGGGCTTCTAAACAAAGTAAAGATAATCTAGATGTAGCTTTATTTGGATTATTCTTAATTAAAATATAATTGTTAGACCATTTGTCTGGAGCAGTCTTGTTCAAAGAAAGTAATATCTTTTACAGATCCTTTAGCTTTAGTGGTTAAGAAAATAAGCTTATTTATAAACTTGAACGTCAAATTAATATATTTAATGTTAATTTTCCAAAACGTTTATTATTCTTACATATTCAACTTCAATCCATAGTATAAATTTACTTGTGAAATTAAAATAACTATTTTTATTAACTCCTTATAATAACTCTTACTGTTTATTTAAAATTTGATGCAGCAATGTGTATTTGACATATGTAATCTGCTTATTAGAGGTAGAAATCTCACTAATTTCTACGTTTTTTAATTTAAAAACTAAAAACACCTTTACAAGAGACCTTATACTACTTGGCACGATCTAGACAGCCAATACTACTATACAACAGGGAATAATACAGCTCTCCAAAAAAGTATACAAAAAATTGTCAAATTTGAGAATTTCCAACGCTGAAATTTTTAGCTTTGATTGAAATATCTGCTTAAAAAGTTCTTATTTAACGAACTAACATTGACATCAACTGTCATGTGAACTGAACGGGTGGTTCAACTGAAACAGGTGAGATTCGTACTTGTACGTAGTATCTCTAATCAGTTTTTTTATTGTTTTTGCATCGAATAGAAAGTTTTTTTTAGCAATTGCTTTTACAGCTTTGAAACGTGCCTCACTTTGAAAGGAAGCTATAAAACTTTATGAGCTCAGAAAATAGAAAAAACGACTTTCGGAAAAGTGAAATACAGTAACTCAAGATTGTTGCAGAGATAAGAGTAGGGAATAGGGCGTGTTGCTGTTTGATAGATTGATGCAGAAAATACTTTGTTTCACTAAAATATTATTTAAGCTAACTTCACGATAAACGATTATAAGTCTTCAGTCAGTAGGTAATTATAAAAAGCAATTAAAGGCAGTTAATAGTTTTCCATTATGAAGCTCGATCCATCTATAACTGTTCCCAGTATTCTCTTAAAAAATAAAGGAAACACTTTACATAAAACAGGTAAAAAATAATCCATTAAATAAATAATCACCTTTCTTTTGTTGCTCTTTTAAATTTTATTTTCTTTTTTACTTATTTCAGTAAAATAAATATGATCATGAAAACTTCCAAGGCCTGAATAGCCAGTTGTCGGTATTATAAGCCGTGTTCTTCTAACATTATATCCAGAGGTTTCACCCTTTACTTTGGAGGGTCTCCTTAGTGGAAAACACGTTATCAATAACTGATAAAAAAAGGGGCAAAATAAAAAATTACAATCAAATTAAATGTTTTGACCTTTTTATGAGTTGTTGATGACGGTTTTCTCACTGAGGATGCCCTCCGAAGTAGAAGGCGAAACATCTGAATATAATGGCCGAAGAACACGGCTTATAATCCCGGAAACCGGAATCTGGTTTAATAAAAAATAAATATGGTTTGAAAGCTATGTAAAGTGATGCACTTGCACAACCATCGTGAATATAATGCTCAAATCAAGTAACTTTAGTTCAAGAAATTTATATGCGGAAGGAAAGTGAGACGAATTGTTTGATTGGTCTCTAGAGAGAAATAAGGGGCAATAAATTTGTCTTCAAGTTAAGTTAGCTTCATGATTTAGGATATCATTACTTTTGTTAGTATGTAGATGAGTTGAGACTACAGTTATTATTCAGCAAAAGTGCTGGATATTTGAATGTTAACTGCGGTCATTTTTCTGATTTATAAACTAATTTAAGGAAGAAAAAATAACTAGCAAATAGGAATCTTATCACGCACAGGTAAAGTAATTCTAATTGAGATCATTCCGGTCACTTAAACCACGCCCAAATTATGATACATTAGGGAGCCATTATGAAGTTTAACCCTTAAATACGTATTAGTTCGTACGAATATATGAGAGAAATGGATTCATGATAGTAAAACTAGTAGTTTCACGAACATTTGTTTTTGAGAATATTTTTAAGGAGGTGATTTTTTAAGTTATGAAGAACAACGTTTTAGGTTCAAATATAAAGAAAACGTTGTATGTTTAAAAATGTCTACTGTGTACTATATTAAATTCTCTCAAATATTTAAAAAGAATAGAAAATAATTTGAAAATAATTGTACATTAACATAATTTCAGAGACATAAGAAGTAATTTAAAGTTATTTTTATTTAAACTTATTCATTTCAAACTTATTTATAACGAGACCTAAAAAATGGAAACGTATTATTTGAATTTATCTATAACCTTTTAATCAAAGAACTAGAATTTCCAAAGAATTTCCAAATTATCGAATTTTGTAGGTCTATTTTCCTAAATATGTTTGTCCTAAATGATAAAAAAAATAAAAATGTTTTCCAAATGGTTGAACTCTGTAAATCTATTTTCTTATCGCAACCTCTTTCGACACTATGTATCAAATAATTTTATTTAAAAAATTTTCAAGAGATATTTTTAAAAGCTTTTTTGTAAATAAATCTTTTTTAAAAAAATTCTAATACACAAGAAAAATATAACCAACTTTCTAATGACTAAAAATAAAATGTAACTGAAATTAAAATAATTCAAGGAAAATATAGATTAAAAAAAAGTATGCTGGGGTTACATAAGTATTGTAGAATTCACCCTTTAACAAAGCGTTTGAAATAAATGAAAAAGAAAAACATTAATTTTAGTCACTAACACCACCTTACGTTCATCCTCACATTCTAGTAGAATTGTTTTACAATTCCAGAGACATCCAACAAGCATTATACCCTACGTAAATGAGGAAGAGGATACATTTCCCAATGTATAAATCTGCCTCACGAGTGACAACACATCGATTTGGAGAGACAACGCGCCTTCCGTGATAGCCCACCATCCTTTTCTAAGGGGGGGGAGGGTCCCTGGCACCAGATGTCCGATACAGATGTCATCCAGCAAGAGTCACATGCCGGTGACAATCTCCCGTTTTCACTTGTCTTCTTTTATGCGAAGGGAGTCTTCTGCGTCATCCCATCGACCCCCAATCGAAATGCCAATATGTTTGGATGCCGAGTAACGTAATAAAATATCAGGATTGATACCAGAATGAAAAACACGGAATGTGAGGGGAGGATGGAAGATATTGGTTTGCATTGCGTTCTATAGTTTGATACTTTTTGAAGAATTGTGGGCGGTAATATTTGAAAGTATTTCGCATATTCAGAATCCAAAGGTGCTTAATAAAAGAGTAGGTAGAATATTGGTTTTATGTAGTAGTTTATGTATATAGCAATGGAGTAACGCAACTATTATTTTTATTAATAAACCTCGAAATTTTGGATGGAATAAAAATAAAGTCCAACAATGTGTTGAAACTTTCGTGTTTATTGTACTTGTAGAATATGGTAAGTTTCGATACAATTTCATAGATAAAAAGGATTTTATTTGACCAAAATTATAAGCAATACTTCCAAAACAATTTATACAAAACCATGTTTGGTTTTCTTATGGATGTTAAAATTTACATCTGAAAATTAACCTTTTGGAGAAAAAAAAGTTTTTTGTATAGTTGGTTTATTTCCAAAATTTAATTTGGAATAAAACATATACTATAAACATTTTTATCAATGAAAGTATAATTTATATTTTTGTTCAAAAGAAAAAGTGCACTTCAAAACACATTCACTTTATTCGCTTTTGAGCCAAACCACTAATTGTCAAACATGTACAAACTGTATCTCAACTAATTGAAGAATACATCATAAGTTTTACGTTTTTTAATTCAAAAATACTTCTCATAATACATGAATGTATAACTTTTAAGATTTATTTGCATCCAATTTTTTACATAATAGCCTTTTTTACACTTACCTCTCTATTATGTACATTTTCAAAAATATTAAATTTAGTCAAATAAAAAGGATCTGCTGATTAAAAATTCCCCATTCTGTAAATAGTTTTCAAAAGAAAGAGTATAAAGCAAAATAAACTTTTTTTTTAAATATCAAATTGGAAGTAATAATTTTGTTGCAGGGATAAAACTCTGCATTTCTAAGTATTCAATGTATTAAAAATGAGAACATAATTTAAAATAAAATTTTAATAGGTCTTTTGCCACATCTTACATTCCTGTTATTACAAACATTCCTGTTTACCGAAAAGTTGATGTTTTTCTTAAATTATGTAAGACACAAAATAAATAAATACGGTTATTCAGTCCTTAAATAACGAGAAATCATAAACAACAGGCGAGAGAGGGGCATATTTGAACAAAAAGTACATTACTTACTATTTCTCCATATTTTGTATGAATATTGAAAAAAAAAAAACTAATTCCTATGTAAATTTAAGGTTTTCATGAAATATTGGTAACACTTTCAGAACATGTATCTAATATTTCTAACCTATCTCCTCATCAGACATGTCTAAAGGTGACCCACTAAAATATTTCGTTTTCTTTTCTAAAATAGATACACTTATTTCTCCTTAGACATGATTACTTAACATAAATACTTTTTTATTTTTAAAAAAAAAATTAATCTACACGTTGTAGTATTTTGAACCCCGCAAAACAAGGAAACCATTACAAATAATTATCTGGACACACCAAAGATTCCAAATCAGGTTGAAGAGTAGATTTTAGTGTCATTTATTAGTGCCTAAGCATGTAAAATTACGTCGGGAGAGGGGTGTCCCATGTCTACAAGTAGGTTATGCCCCAAGGTGTCCCAAAATGTTTTACTATTTTAAATGTTTTTTCTCTATTTTGCGAACTATTTCAGTGAACTCTACGAGTTCGCAAAAATGAGCGTATTCAGTTTCAAACATTTGAATCTAAAAAGTAAATCTTTATAAGATGTACATTAAAAGATGCATCTTGATAAACGGGCCTACGAAAAATTAAAGATAAAAACCAACCTAATGACATTCTCTTCCTGCGACAGACCTAGTACATGGGCTCTCATCTCAGATGGATATTTGTCAAGGCGAAATGGAAGTCATACCCTCCTTTTCTTACACTTAATGGATACTTTGGCGAGGAGGAGAGAACGAAAGAAAAATCATTGCACCATTAATGGACCTCGCCTCCTTCCTCCAATCCCCACCTTATCTGTCAGCAGGAGATTGAATGTCCCGGGACAAGGACATTCAAGGAAGGAGGGATTTTCTCCGGGTGTAGGTGGAGGGAGATTAGGCGAGAAAATCAATTTGGCAGGACTTCTAATAATTTGAATCAATAGATTGCTGCGGAACTGTGATGGAATGGTCCGAAATGTCGGTTCGGGACCTTTGGGTCATCTTTCTGGGGATATTGATGTTCTGGTGAATGGGAGATAGTTTTGACAAATGGTGGAGTTTAGTCCCCATTGAGTGGAATTACGTCTTTTCAAACGTAGTTTCGGGTTAATGCCGGTAGGGAATGTAAAAGGAAAGTTTGAGTCCACTTTTATGGTGCTGAGGAAAATTTGCGTCTGCTGCAAGGAATTTTCTCCAATATTTCAGAACAATTAATTAATGAACAGTTCTGGTAAATTAAAAAAAAACTAGTTGTAAAACATCGGAAAATTTATGATCACTGAAAGATACTTTCTAGAATACTATTGATTAATGTAGAGAAACCTATTGAAAGCTTTTTTGTTTCTTTTTGAACCTATGTAATGAAACATTTTAGGCTCAAAATAATCATTAATTTATATTTATTTCGCGGTGTGAAGGAGTTTTGATTTTGCATTTATAAATTATGTCTTCGTATCAAGTAGCTTTAAGCGCTGATGCAACATAGAATTAATTTAAATTACAAACTTTAAATTAAAACAATTACTTTTGGCATGCTTGATATTCATGCATTTTGATTATGTAGTTGGACTAACTAACAGGTTGGACTACAGCCAAAATTGTTTTTCATTTTCGTCTACCGTATTTACTACCGTACTACTATGTATTTGCGACGAAATATAATTATCATTTTACTCCATGATATAAAAACTCAATCATCCCATTTCCAAACGATTTTGCGACCTATCCACCCGTATTCTACGCAAGTAAACCATATCATGTGATTTTGGGGTTCTCCTTATTTTCCTAAAATATTTCTTAAATTCCAAACGCGAATGTGTTATTCCTTCAGTGTCATCACTAAGAAAGAATTTTTCTTTTATTTATTTAAAAAAATTAGTTTTCATTTGCGACAGCTTACTTTAAAATAAATACATTATTTAATAAAATAAAATAAAAAGGATAAAAACTGGTCTAATTCAAACACTTTATATACACATGACAAGCTTGCGATTTTTTCCTAAAGTTAAAACTTCAAACTACGTCTTTTATTGCTCAATCATTTTGTTTGATGTCTGAAAAATTAATTCCCTTTATAATCAGCTATTAAATAACAAATTATTTCAATTAAGAAATGTGTTGGAACATAAACAAAGGAATATTTCTCTGCATAAGAAATGAAGAAAAGGTTCATTGGATGATTCTTAGAATAAAAACCGCCACTGTTTAATCAGTTTAATTTTCATCAAACACATCTCTGTTTTTCTTTATTGACCTAGCATATTTACATGCGGAATAAAAGAACAAACTCAATTCTCTCTTGGAGCTATAAAAACAATAAAGTCGGGAATGTATACAAACTTTTTTAGCTCCTGGATCCCCTTCTAGGAAATAAAAAGCAAAAACAAAAAATTCGGCGTACATTAAAATCAGAATACTTTTCACTTCATTTTAATATTTAATAACAGACAACTAGATAATTAAGGAAAGACAGGCAAAACCTTGCACTAGATGAAGAGTATGCAATTACTCCAAGAAATGAAAAATGAGATCATATAAAGTGGGCACAAAAAATAATTCTCTGTAATAATTTAACGTTTTTCTTTTCTTTTTTTCCCGAGGTTTATGTGGGTCTAATTTCGGTAGTAAAAGATAATGAATAAAAATTCTTTAATTTCTTTTTTTTTTATCGTTCTTCATATCCCCTTCCTCCTCTCCGTGTTCTTCAAGTGAATTATCGTTTGTTTACGGGCCAAAGATAATTCCTTTTCTTTGAGAATTCTTCTCTTTTGTTTCTTTTATTATTTAATTTTGGCGACGATGTAAAACGTTCCTCTTAGAATGAGATTTTTTGCACATATTTTATTTTTTTAATTAATGCTATAAAAAAGTTTCAAAAAGAGAAATAAAATTTATATACGGGATTGTGCGAGATTGTTGCTTTTCTGTTTATGCGCTTTGAGTTATTATTCAAGTTCAGCTTTAAAAAACTTAAAAGAAGAACATAAAGCATAGAAATGTGGTTTTATGACACCAAAATCACGATTCCTTCAAAGTATTATGTCCCTTGAAAGTAAACTAAAGTTTCTTGAAAAGTTCTTTCTTTAATTGAATCGTTAGTTTGAAAAAGCGAATAAGTCCAAAATATGCCAAATTGACTTTTTGTGCAACAAAAAATATCCAAGCTTCGTTCTACACTAAGTGGAAAGAAGGAAAAAATAACTACCCCCTATCGGCAGACAACTATATCCCCTTTAAGTTGGCAAAATCGATGCCCATTTATTGTATTTTTTTATTTAATTTGAAATTTAAGTTAATTTGTCTTTCTTTTCTTATTTTCGTGCTATAAACTAGTAAGTTAAACTAACTTTGCTTTTAATTTAGAAGTATTTTAAACTTTCTTATTCAGTGAATATTTGACTAATCTTCATTAAACTACGCTAATGACTCAGTTGAAATATTATTGACTTTTGAATTTTATTTATCTTTGTCTTTCTATTTTCCACTTTTGTGCTGTGAACTAAGCAGAAATATAATTTAATCTTCAATTAATGTTGTTTTTATGATTTTTCCGGTTTTACACAATTAACTTTTCTCAATTTTACAATATTTGCGAATATACTTTTTTCTGTTTATTGTTCTGCATCAGACCCATAATAGGGCTTAGAATTTATAGTAAAAGTTTGATGGTTATACATACAATGAAATTTTATTACTTACACAGTTTTCTAGATTTTCTCAAAACTTCGTTTATGGACTTATTCCCTTTTTTAACTGATGATTAAATTCTATGTGCATTTTCAATTTTTGTAATATTTGCATAGTTGGTTAAATAATAACAGTGGCATAAGGTTTACATTTAAATGGAGTAAACGCACCAGTAACGTAACACAAATAATCAATCGTCTTTAATCATGAATTAATATTTAAAGTTTATTTTGATTCATATAATATTTATTTACTTTTACAAATACAACAGATTGTCTTGCCAACAGCTAATTGTTTAGTAGTATTGAAAATTAAAAGCATATTGGTTTTCTTTACGTTACTCACTGTTTTGATGAAACTGTGACGAGTGAAAAAAAAAGTTCACTTATTTCTGTTTCTCAAATAAATTTTACCTTGTAAAGCGAAAGAAAATATTGTCAATTGATTGACTACTACAACAAAAAAAAATGTTTAAAGTATTTGCATAGTGCATCTGCGGGGTTCCTTTAGAAAATAGACGCCATTTTTCATTCAACTAATTACTCTTTTCTCAAATAATTTAAATCAGAATCTATTTATTCTTCAGCGCGCCTTTCCCGCGAAAACATGTTCTAAAGTAATTAGGTCTTGTCATTGAGGATATTGATCGTAAACAAATCCACAGATTTTGGTAAAAATAAGTACAACAGTTGCTCCTTTAAAGGGCTTTAAAAACAAGTGCAACGCCAGAGAGAAAATTTGCTCTGTGAAGTCTCTTGTCCGATGCTTGAACATTAACACCTGAACTAGTGGAATATTCAATGGAACATAGTTAGCTTGTGTTAGAGGGTAATTAGCCCTGAAAAGATTATTTACAGACCTAAAATCTATTCAAATACTGCCATGTTTGAAGACTAGAACGTCGAGCGGTGTAAAAATTAACTTAAGTTGTTTCCTTTCAAGCTGTTTCAGCTCCACAAAATTGATTGTCAAGTATTTTCTAATGTCCATTTGCAGTCCATTAACTCAGTGACATACACAAAATTATGTTTGACAAAATACTCAATTAGGATAATTGCGATCATGTTTTATTTGCGCATTTTTTCTGCTTCTGTGTTTGACCAGTAATTAAAGAATTACTTAAAATTCGCACGCACTCATTGTAATAAAATTTTTTTAGATGAAATTGAATAAACTAATGCAACTATGGGAGAATATATTTTAAAATAAAGATAGTATCAGACACAGATTGGACGTTGGAGTAACCTACACTGAAGAAAAGAATAGTAAAAAGCAGGAAAATTATGGCAGAAAAAGTTGCCAGAATTTCTCGGCAGAGGGGATCTATCTGTTGTCTGAACTTTTTCTGTGTACCACGATCTTCTGTCAACTACTGAAAACTTAGCCAAAGTGAGTATTATATTTATTTTTAATATATATTTACAAATAATCAACTATATTGATAAACCTTTCCTGTCTTCAATAACCTACATATGATAAATTTTAAACAATATTTACTGCTGAAATTTCTTTAAATCCCCATAAGACGGAACATATTATATAAATATAACAGGATACTTTATATAAATGAAATGTTTTTCAACGAAAATCAAAATAATTATTTTGCAAAAAGTATTCCGATTTCTAAATACCTAAGATCGTAAATTTTAAAAGAGAAAATAGTGAAGTACTTTCTTAGAAAAGAAATGAGGGTGTTCTTTGAAATAAAGCTGAACTACTTCTTTCACATTTTTTTTTTCATTCCAGCGTAGGTTAGATCGCGGTAGTGTCAAAATCCTCCAGGCACAAACTAAAAACAAAATCTGGATTTTTTCCCCTTTTCCTTGGAAAAGGTAACCGGATATTTTTTTTCTACTTCCCTATAACCACAAAAAATTGGAAATACAATTTCGTGAGCATTTGTCCGAAGCCAGTTAATGTCATCCTCGGTCGAAAAAAACGCTAAAAAAACACTCAAAAACTGCGAAGCTAGGTAAAAATTATTCGATAGTAAAAAAGCGTATGAATCTGTTTGGGGTTTTTTTTTTCTACTTTTTCCAGATGTTTATTTTTATTCATTCAGAATCCCAGACCTCAAGCATCGTTTAGAAAGAACTTAAGGTATCCCTTTTTATCAAAATAAATTATTTGTTACATAACACCCGGGCATAGGATGACTGTAAACAAAACAAGCAAAAATAACTTCTTCCGGTTAGAAAAATGCAGAGAAGAGTTGGAAGCAATTTGCATCTAAAAAGACTCAAACTGGTCGGAGATTTAAAATCTTGTTGGAAAAGAAGGATTCCCTCTTACTCAAAGGAATATTCAAAGCCCATTCATTTTAAAGTTGCCCCAAAAGTGTCTTCGAGAAAGAAAGAGGTTTAATTGCATCTTCTATTGCCATCCGAAGTTTTTGTCTTCTTTCTTCCTGTAAAAAGAAATTTCTCTCCAGTTTTAACTTTAGAAAATAACTAGATAAAACGGTACCTTCTCTATCATATTTTAGGAGGTAAGATAAACTTAATTACAATATTTATTTACTTAGTATTTACATAAAATATTTTTGTATTCATCTTGTCATATTTCACGTATTCTTCTCATATAAAATTAAATATGCGAATGTTTACTATATCTAAATAGTATGTGGAGATATAAATTTCCCCTATTTAACTTTTATTGGGAACGCAAGACTCATTGGGTTCAACGCTTTATTTTGTGTTGTTCAGTGTTCATCCGTCCAGACAGTTTTCTGAAAAGGATTTTTTTTTATCCTCACATTCTTAGGGATTAAGGATAAGGGTGACACCCTTCTGGGTCTCTGACTATTGTGTACTCCCCTAGTTGAGAACATTTTTGTGTTTTTAAGGAGGCTCGGGCTTGTAATATCCGGTTTAAAGGATTATAATTTTTGGTACATCATGAGTTATCTTTATAGCTCGACTTATACACTTATACTTTTATTTAGCTTTAAAACCCAAACACGTTTTGTCTCAAAATAAAGAAGTCTTCAATTTGTTATACATATTTTTCCATCTTAGAAAAATTAAAAATTGATGATTAGAAAATGAAATTGTCGTGTTAAATATAAACCAGCAAAAAACATAAGCGCACAAAGCAACATAATTGTATATTTTTTTATTATAAATGCATATTACTTCATTAAGTAATAGATAAAATACATAATGAATTTGAAAGAGAAAAATTTGTTATTAAAAAAACAAGAATAGGTAAGGAACCGGACTCTCATCAGGGGGTCCAGCCAGTCCCTAATACCCGAGGCAGCCTTTCTGACACCTTCTTAAAAAATAAGGTGGAACCAGGAGGCCACCTCAAAATTAATAATACAAAAACATCAAAAAATACGAAATAAATACAAACAGAAAATATCAACTCCAAATCCCGAGCAGAAATTAAAAGGCAAATCTTATAAAAACACACTATCCGATCTTCTAGTCATATAGTGTGTTCTAAACATTTTGTTATTAAACATTTTAAAACATTTTATGAAACAGAGTCATTAAAACAAAGGAATAAGTCCGAAAAATGGAAAATTGAACTTTTGGGCGCAAACAAATCTCCAAGCTTCTCTGTACACATGAGTGTAAGGATCGAGAAAGAAATAACTACCCCTATTGGCAGATATTGAATTTGCCAAAATAAATACCCATTTATTGTATTTTTTGGTTAAATTTGAAATTTAAGTTAATTGGTCTTTCTTTTCTTATTCCTTGTACTACAAAGTTTGCAAAAATAAAATTTTATTTTAATTTAAAGGTGTGGGGTTTTTTTTTTTTTTTTTCCATTTTTTATCCAATGAATGTTTAACTCCATCGATAGTGCCTTAAACTGGAGATTCCAATATTCTTATATTTAATAAAAAAATAAATAACTAAAAACTAACTAAATTTCTAAATACATTTTCTATCATACTATAATATTTAAAGATTATATAAATTCATCAAGAAAAAGTTTATTTGGAATGAAAAAGAAGACCTTATTTCTAAAAGCTATATGGTGAGTAATAAATCAATGCTAAAAATATTCCGTGACAATGTAAATAAATTTTCTCGATGCAATTGTATTGAATTAGACGAGTAACATTCCATCCAAGATATTATTTTACTGAACCTTCCTTTTTACAACCAGCACTGTCTTAAATCCAGTTACACCAGAAATCAAGCTTACTACCTTGCACCCACACACCAACACTCCTCAAAAGAAAAACACATCAACAAAGGAAACAAAAGAACAATTTGTTCCTCTCCACACCAAAGTTCGAGAATTATTTTCACCGGGGATCGAATAAAAACTTTCCCATTGCCGAAAACTTCTAAAAAAAACACACAACAAGGACAAAAGGAAACCTCTTCCGATGGCCAAGCCAACGTCCTTTGTCTTCCATTTTGAATTCAATTCACGGAACTCGGCGAGAAAAGGGAAAGCAACAAAGACCATCCTTCCATTAGCAAAACGAGTGAGTAAATGAATTAGAGCAGCAGAGAGTTCCCCTGAACTGTCAAGTTCAGATCCGCCGTCCCTTTTCATACAACCTGCAGCCCCATTTCGGAGAAGAAAAATATATCGTTTTCTCTCTGTTGCCGAAGCACCCAATGGTTGCATCGGAAGTTGTTGTCTTTGAGAAGGAACTGGACGTTTTATTCGACAGCCTCCCTCGCGTGGTACAGATTCGCTGGAGGCATTGAATGAACTTGTCGAAGTTCTTTTGAAGTTTCAGATCCGAAGTGAATTATAAATGAAAGATTGGGAGTTTCGGTGTAATGTTGAGAAATAGTTTCTCCGATTGCTCTAACATTGAAGTGATTTACTTTCGTTGTCTTTTTTAAGTTGTGAGGGATTTTTAAAAACGTCGATAATGTGTTCGTGTGTTGTTTTGGTGTTCAAGGGGCTATTAAAACTGATCCGAATTAAGAATCTACCAACTTCTATCAATAGCTCAAATGCTATCTTGAAAAAATAATAGAGCATTCGCACATGACGTCACACTTGACAACGTGGAGGACAAAAACAACGTTGCTAAGGCTGTTGTTAGGTACGGGAAATAGAAGAATTCGCACATGACGTCACTGGAGGAGAAAAACAACGTTGCTAAGGCCGTTGTTAAGTCCGAGTCATGTGATTGAAAATGCTCTATTCAGGAAAAGTAAGAACTAAAAGAGTCGGAGTAAGGCAGAAATATATTTATTATTTATTTCCGCCTGTTTTCTTTGTCTAAATTACTACCTGTGTACAAAATCAGATTTTATAATTGATAAAAAGAACGTATTACAAGTCACCATAAAAGAACTGCCTACTACCCTCTTCTCAATAGAAATGAGAAAAATGGCGGGGGACTGAAAAAAATTTTTGTTCTTGTGATTAGCAAATCATTTGAATATCCTGTTTTACATTAATAATTAAAACCAGCAGTAACTGATATTTGTATACTATATTTAAGAATTAAAAATCAAAGATCAATAAAAAAAAGTCTAAAAAAATCGCCAAATTTCCACTTTGTATTTACCCCATTTTCATTTATTAAATTCAACTCCAGATATTCTTTCAAATTTTCTGAAGCATTTTCAAAACTCTCCAATATCGTCGAAAATTAAAGTTTGTAAAGTAGTAATTACATTAGAGAAAATTACATTTCTGAAGAAACCGGCGGTAATGCATTTTAACGTAGCACTCAAAAAAGTTGGTGCGGTGCCTCAATTTAAATTAAAGTTTGGGATATTTGGTTTTTCTTTTTCTTTCTTCAATCTTTGATAAGGAACTCAAAAACGAAAGCAATAGCGTTACTCTGAAACTTATAATTACTTTCAATGATAAGGTCAGAACATAATGACAGATCCAGTTTCCCGCCATTACAAAACGCAATTTGGAAATTTGAATCCGAGTCTCAGAATAGCATAATTACCTTTTTATCTTTATTTACTTTCACTCTGTTACCATTTCTTTCGAAAGTTTCCAATTCCAATATGTTGCTAGGCAATTACTGGTTTTGGTGATCTATTTCTGATCTTAAATCACTGCCGAAGCCTCACATGGCTGATGAGTGGAGTTGAGCTGTAAAGACGCTGCGTAAATTCCAAAAGAAAGGACACAGCATCGTGTTAATTTTATACCTCTCCAGCAAAGTAAGTGATGATTCTTTTATTCGAAAGCAAATTAGAATCTTGGCGAAGAACAAAAGCGAAGTACATGATTTAATATTCCCTAAGATAATTAATTTCGAACTTCTTTTAGAATGTCTTTAAAAGGCTGTAACCTGAAGTTCTTGCAGATTATTTCTTCAGCCTTAATTATTGAGACTTAATGGTTGGTTTCCGGTATACTAAAGAGGGAAGCGAAGAGTTCTTTTAAGTGCTGCGTTTAGCATTGTTTCAAATTAGTTTTATTTCCAAAAGTAAAAGGCGAAAGGGAGAAAGCTGTTGGCTTTAGGATTTCTAATTTTTTTTATGAGGGACGAAAGCTTTGCTATTAATGACAGAAGTAATTTTGTTTGAAACCGTAACGGAAAACTACTGGAAACGGAGTTAACGGAAATAAAAAGAAATGATTCGGTTTTCAAAAAAGGAGCTGATTTTTTTTTATTGCCTTAAAAATTACCTATAAGGCAAAGGCTATTAAAATATTTATAAAGCATAATGTCTGCGTAAACTTTTAGTAAACTAAAGTAAGTAAACACTTTAATGTAAAAAGTAAATCAAACAACTAAATTACTGTATTTAGTTAATATTATTTATCATTGTTTATTTTTTAAATATTAAGTTTTTTTAACGCATTCCAATCTACGTTATTTGATAGTTTCTAGGAATATATTTATAGATTTCTAACAAAATAGGAAAATGCCATTGCAAATAAAAGTTATGTTTTTTATAAGTTTCGCTTTTCCTTTCGATTTGGTTTCTGGTAAAATTAGTATTTTCACATGTATGCATGGTTTAGTTAGCCCTATTCTATTCTATTCCTCTGAAATATACATCAACGACATTTCCCAGTAATAGGTTTTTGCTGTCCAATATTGTTTTCAAGCATTGATTATCCCCAAAAAGGGCGAAATAAAATCAATTTAATTTTTTAAATGTAAGTGTCTTTCAAATAGTGTTATTTAAGGCCGTATTCACCGGTAACTTGACCGACAAACAAACTTCTGATTGGCAGTTAAAGAAGGAAGGACACCCGGTTAACCGCCGGTCAAGTTACCGGTGAATACGGCCGTTAAAGTGTTTTTAACCTTGGTTTTAACATTTAAATTCCGGCGAAATGTCTAACATTTATTGATATTCACCGTATTAATCAATATTGTTACAAAGATTATTAATGTTTCTGTGCTACTTGAGTCATTAAAAGAAATTGATAATTAAAATATAGTTAAATATTATTTTCATTTACAAGCTATTTACATATGAATAGTATATTTTTTTTTGTAGGTACCAAATAATCATACTGTAATCACAGAACTACCTCATTGTACAGTTAGTCTCAAAATTGGAATGATTAACAGAACATTTCGGCATTATTGACACGAGAGAAAGCTGCAGCATCGAGTATGGGTTACAAGCCCGATTCATCACCGTGGATTAGCTTTCAATACTTTATCCTTTTCCACTGATTATTTCATGTAGTGCAGTTACACTAATCATCCTCTTACAGCAATCCATTTGGTCCGCTTATGCAGCGTTTGCAAAATTATTACAGATCTATTACAGAGGCCGATACATAATGAATATTGGGAGCTATATCCATACTAACATTATCGGAATGGAAGACAGGCCATTAATAGTGAAAAGCGAGGAGTTGTGGTTAATTAGTTAAAAGATTATTTCCGTAGTACTTTTCCCCATGCAGAAATAGGGAAGGTATTTAATATATTTGCAATGCTATTTTAAACATCAAATACGGATCTAACATGAAGATAATTTGAGTGTAAATTTATTAAAATATTTACTCTAAAAAGTAGTATTGAATGAAAATGTAAAACTTCAGAATCATGAATACCACCATTGAAGAGTGCAATTTCAATCAGTTTCTAGTTAAAATTATAAAACTCTTTCAAAAATGCTGTGATACTTTAATTAATAGCCAGTTACAAATTCATAAAATAAGCTCCAAATAAATTTTCAGTTTTTTGTTAAATTACGATTTTTTAAACGTATTTGTCTTATATGTCTCATCTATATTTGTATTAATCATGAAAAATAAACTGTTTATTATACATTACCTTTTAATAATACATATGTTTCCAAAAGCAGTCTCCCAAGCTTTCCAATCTTTCAATTTTTGAAGTAAGGATTCTTCCAAATTTGAAATAAATTTAATATGAATATCTTCGAAATTCGTAGAAGGCTGAATACGAGTTTCTTAAAATTTGAAGGAAGCTTGATATGTTTCAGTTCAATTCAATATATCCTTTAAATATTGACAAGCTGATTTAGACGCCAAAGATTAAAATTATCGTCGCCTAAATCTGCAAACAACCTATTAAAACAAGCAGCTATTAATAACTACATATAAAATTTGTCGATAATTGAATATTTGAAGTCCAATATATTTCAGCAATTTTTTTACCGAGACAGATAATAACAGAATTGAACCTGTGTTTCCAAAAAATTGTTAAGAGGTTTATGAATGAACAATTTTTGAAACATTCTGTAAAAAACAAAGTAGTTGTGCAAATCACAGGTAAGGTCTATTAGGAGGAGGCATATAAATAAGGTAATTATTAGTTGAAGTAAAAGCGCACCCGTTATAAAATATAAAACTCTCTCATTTATTAAAAACAGCATCGATAGTCCATTTTATTTTAACATTCATTTGAAACCTAATGCAGGTATTTAAAACTTTTGCTTACCCCCTTGTATAAGGGAATGGGCTTTTGTTAGATATCTTTTATAAACTACTATTGATTTTATCATTCTACCTCTTGTGGTATAAAACATTACTTCAATTGATTTTTTTAAATAATAACCTCTTAAAAAATTCCGAAGTTAAATTAAACAATAATAAATTCAAAAGCAACGTTAAAACAGCACAATAAAAAGTTAGAAAGTTTAAGATCGTTTCTGAGGCGACCGTTTCCTTCTTCAGCAAAAAAATTAAATGGTTTTAACGTTGTTTTATAATTTTATTACTGACTCAGCTCAAGGTTTTTACCTTTAAATTAAACAATATTGAGTTTTAAAATCAAATTTAACCTTCACAAAACAATTTGATCAATTTAAAAAAATAAAATTATTAAAATTATTTATTAACAGATTTCAGTCTGATTGATTGGTATAACTTTAATTTTAAATATTCTTTGTTAATCATTTTTAAACGCTCTTAAAACACTTTCTCAGAACCAATGTTTCAGAACTACTCTCCCAATAAGCTATTGACAAAAACAAAGCAAAATCACACCTGAACTTCAAAGGCTTTTATGTAATACAC
The DNA here is from genome assembly GCA_963680715.1 of Tetragnatha montana. Taxonomy (NCBI): domain Eukaryota; kingdom Metazoa; phylum Arthropoda; class Arachnida; order Araneae; family Tetragnathidae; genus Tetragnatha; species Tetragnatha montana. Next base: position 15,425,107 of record OY796685.1, read on the forward strand.
TCTTTAAAACTGGAAAACCAGTTCAAACTGCAATCTACAATTGAAATCAGAATCCCCCTAAAACATTCACCGAATGGCGTGCAAGTCTCGGAGAATGTCTTCATTTGCGGGCAGAGCGAGAGGACACCAGAGAATAAAGTTGTCCTCCAGGTCCCCACAATGATTTACGAGAAGACGTCCACGAAGCGCGTGAAAGACATTTATCTTTATTTAACATGCAAAGGAAAACTTTCTTTTTCCGCATCCACAGAACGAAAGAATGGGGTGAGAAGTTCTTTCTCTCTTTTTTTTGTCTTCTTTCGAGTGACTCAAATAAGCAAACCGGGTTTTTTTTCGACCATCAATCCTATGTTTTTTTCCTCTCCATTTTGTTTCGCGGAGTTGTGTTTGAGTCAAGCATCTTTCAAGATGATGATGGGATGTTTTGAGTGTGAAATGCAATTGCTCGGTCGGATGTTTAGATGAGTGTCTGGAGAGTTTCACAAAATTTTTGAATTCGATTTTTTTTTGTTGTTGTTATTGTGAAAAAAAAGTTCACTTGGGTTGTTAAAGAAATTTACTCCATCGTGAAAGTTTCTTCATAAATCTCAAATTAGCCTATCGGTTTTCTTCTTTCAAAATAAACTCAGAGGACTTCAAAATTTTTTCGATTCTATTTTATAATGGAAATTATGTGGAGTATTGACTTCTGAGATGTCCTAAATTTCATATTCCATACTAACTGCAAAATATATTTTTTTTTTAATGATTCATGTACTAATTGTACTTTAAAGCGTAATAAAAGCAATCGAATTATTTCTTTATATTGGAGAGCAATATTCTGAAAAATATTTTATTACTCCTTCCTTATGAAGATAAACCTCATTAATTCAGTAACAAAAATTAGTAAGTTTTAAATTTTAATAACAAAATTTATAAAATTAAAAATCAACCTATATTATTTATACTGCATAAAACTGAAAACATTTAACTAGATTACTTGGGTGTTTTATTTATATTTAAACAAAAATACATTTTGTTAGATTATGTAAATGCAGTACTAAAACAAACTGAGAGTGATTCATTTCTGTGCTACGTCTAAAGTATCTACATCATGATTGGTATATATTGGACTGTTCTTTCTATACTATAAAGATAATCGATTTCTAAATGTTACTAGGTTGCTTGTTTGATCATCTATGTATATTTTAGGTACCTATATTAATAAACATTTATTTGCGTTTATCACACTGGTTCCGCCCTTTACTATTTGACTTATATGAATTTATATTTTTTTAAATATTCTTAAAACAGTTATAAAAGAAATTGAGGAAAATGTATAGAAAAATAAAATGACAAATTGTAAATTATCTTCTTTCATTGCAACTTAAGAGGAAAAAGGAAAATTAATTTTAGTACTCGTCTAAGGGACATTTCGAGATAAAAATTACCCCACACATTATATTAAGTAAACGAGTGGAAATGTTTGTGATAAAAATAACATCGATTTGGAGATTACAAAGTTATCTAGAGTCCTGCTATTTATTATGTATTTGGTGATTGAAGTAATTCTAAAATATCTCAACCATGCTCTTCTATTTATATCATAGTATTTCCCCAAAAAACAAACTGATAAATATGGTCTCAAAGTTTCAGTTTCATGTTAATATGTCTTTTAGTCACATTACATTTCAATCCTGTTACCATGCAAATATATCTTTTGGGGACTTTACAAATAAATTCAATATCCTCCATAGAAGAATGCCTAAAAAGAAAAGAAAATAACTAGATAGCAATTCCAATATGACATAACACTATTTATATATTTCTAGAACTTATGTCAAAACTTTATAACATTTCTATGTTAATCCTTCTTATACCCTTATAATACATCCGTTCTTAGCAAATATTTTGCATAGAAAAGTCATGCGATGATAAAAATGTTATATAATGGTATGTTTCAATGTAATAAGATCGGATATATTTGATTTTCTAAAATATACCCAGTTCGCCATAGACTCGTCATGAATACAAATATTGATAGAATTGATAGAATAGAGGCACTTCCTTTTGTTTCCTTATGCATATAGGATATCTCTCATCTACCTTATCTGATTCGTTTCATCCGGTAACAACTCAGAAGTTCAGGCCCCCGTTGGAGGAAATCCCTTTCAAACCCTGCCCAATATTTTCATATTCCCATCCACGTGGTCTATAAAATCACTCTTTTATACGGCCTCCGTTTTGGACAGGAGGCACAAAAGTATGATATATTATCCGAGGAGAAAAGGCGGATTTATAAAGATCTTCCTTTCTCCACCCTCCCACATATATTCACATAAAGATACGTTTTAGCTCTGGGGGAATCCTGAAAAGTTCCGGAGCCCAAAATTTTTTTTTCGCTCTTCTTGCTCTACTTCAGAAAAAAATTTTGTGTGTGGAAATCGTCGAAATGCTTGAGTTCCTCTTGCTTGTAGTTGCAAGGGGAGGAAATGTTCTGGAATATTAATATCTTTCTGTTGGAGGAGTGGTTGTCTACGCGCGGAACTGGAAGAATAAGGAATATCCGGGCAAATAATAGGACAGTTCCTATGTTTTTTTGTGATAACTTTATGTCAGAGCATTTTTCAAAGTTAAATAAGAAATTTTGTACTTTGTAATTCAATGCAGTGTATTTCATGTTGCAATCCTGGTGTGCTCAGTTAAATTTTGATTCTTGAATACGTTGATGTGTTAATAAAGTCTTTTAATTCCTACTCATTTCTTCATTTCTTTCAATAAAAAAAATACTGGGTGTGAATAAAAAAAAACTACCTCGTTTATAGGCCATTACATAAGTCTATGGAGAAAAAGTGTTTTTGAATTTCTACGGAATGAAATACAAGGTTATGAAATCGCTTAAACCTCATCTTTTCTCGGTAAGAGTTTTACGCTAAGGGGAACTTACCTTACTATACTCTGTGTAAATAGAATCGGTGGTTGACCTTGAGTTTTTTCTCAATGTATTTCTTCTGCGTTGCCATGGTAAAGAATGACGTTTAACCGCCTATTTTATTTACCCAGACTATAATGTTTTTCTAATAGTATCTTGGGAAAATGATATCTCACAGGTGATATACATAGGTTTTAAATTAATATTGACACAGTCCATATTTATTACATTTTAAAAAAAATAATAAGATATTTACTATATTTTCCCTATGCAGTAACATGGTAAAAACACTTTTGAGGTGCACGGGGGATGAAAATTGGCCTATTAACCCGAATATTTGCAGGTGTTTCAGTAATTTTAAGAACATAAAAAGAGAGCTCTTAAGAAATTCCCAAAATATGTTTTGCAATAGCCTATCGTTATACATTAGAACCCCTAAACTTGAATCAAAAAATATAATTATTGAAAGCAATTAAAGGACACACCTTCTTCAGTAATTGAACATACTTATAACAAGATTTATACTACCGAAAAATTTATTACATTTAAAATAACTTGCTCAAATACACGTTTACCACTTTACTTTTTTTCATTGTCTTAACTCGTTTTCCTTTCATGTCTTCCACTTTACTGTCTTAATAACTAATAAATAGAAGATTATCATTGAGGAAACAAAGCTTCTTACTTGTTTTCCTTGACATTAAAATTATATTTTTCTCCACGCAAAATAAAGGTCAAATAAAAAACAACATTAAAACCTTTACGCCTACATGAACTTTTCTTTCAATTAGTTACATCACAAATCCCGTCATAGCACCGATACCAGCTTTTGAAACTTAATAAATTAAAAACAGACGTTATCGCAACATCCTTCCTTTTATCTCCGAACAGCGAAACCAGAGCCACCTCCACATACATATTGAACAGCCCTCGCTTTCCATAGGTTCTATAATGACAACAAATGAATGGAGACAGAGCACTAGATTAGTTAAAACTTTAAAATTAATGAGAAACCTGGAGCATTATGCCCAGTTTCCGGTGTCCTCTCATGCAGGGAAATTATTTATGACTCCTAATCGCGTTTGCTATGACAGTGATCGGAACAAATCCTCAATTCAGATAGGAGAGATTAAATTTTTAATTAAAACGTGAATTAAACTGGGTGTGATCGATTGGAAAAGGAAATAGGCTTGACGAAGCTCTGTATAGATACAAATGTATTGAATTTGAAGTTTTATTTTACCATCTGTGATAATTTTTAAGTTTCTGAACCTTATAACCTTTTTTAAATGATGGAATAGGGCATTGTCAAATGGTGCCTAGGTTTTTCAGTGTGTTCTTTCGGAATATGGAATACAAAATAGAGGCGTGTCATAGGAAGTGGAATTAGTATCGTTGCTTCTTGTATGAAGATGGCCTCTGTTAGAGAAAAAATGTTGACGATCGTTTTTGATAATAAGTTAAGTCATAAAAATTGATGTTTAAAGTCCACTAATAAACTGTAATGTCCCACCCCATTGTAATTTTTTTTCTAAAAACTATACCTGTTGATTCTTTGAAGCATTTATATTAAAATTAAAAAGTTTTTTCACTCGATGTCGTGTTGAGCTTTTGCATAAGAAACGCCCACTAAGGCTGATTGCGCACGATCGACTTTTGTCACGGTGACAAAGACAAAATTGTTGCCTTGGCTATTGAAACAAGTTCAAGTATTGGTAGAGTGCGCGCACTAGGCGACGTGACACTTGGCCGATTGCCAAGAATTTCTTCATAGAGATCCATTGTTTTCTAGTGATATTTTTGATACTAGTAATCCTGGTCGCCGTGACTTTAGTCACTCGTGCGCGCCCAGCCACGCGCACGAGTGACTAAAATCAAGACCCTCTATATAATGGCCTCACAACTCGGACGGGTGACGTCAAACTTTCCGCCACCTTTGACGTCACATGCAAAACGACGCCATGTTTTATATTTTTTGACTTCTTAACACTGAACAAGGAATATTCGTGTTTTTGTTATTAACATTAATGTATCGATGTAAAAACATACGCCGTGATATTAATTTTTAATGGCTATCGCTATTCAAACCAGAGTTTAATACGTAGAAATCTGAAATAAGCATAAAGTATCAAAAATGTCTTTTAATTTAACAAAATTGATGGAACAACAAACAAAAACGTGATGCCATCTGAGAAAAATGTAAAAATACAAATCAGAAGAATTAACTAGAACTTAGTGCTACTAGTGCATTTCCCGCAACAATAGAGCATTCGCACATGACGTCACTTGGACGAATAAACAACGTTGCTAAGGCTGTTGTTAGGGGCGGGAAATAGAAGCATCCAATAGCAACATTCGCACATGACATCACTTGGACGAATAAACAACGTTGCTAAGGCCGTTGTTAGATAAAGTCATGTGATTGAAAATGCTCTATAAATATAATGCTTGATTCTCATCAGTTTAATCTTATAATAAATTAAAGAATTTAGTGTAATTAAATAAATTGTTTACTGTTGGAAGAATTCGAAAATTCAATGATTTGTTTTAATTTTTAATAGATTTTACTTTTTATTTTACTAGTGATTTTTTTTTAATTTCCTAGATAAACTTAATATTGTGAGAAAAACCTACATGACATGCATTCATTATTTGCAAACTGAACTAAAATCCATGTTAGTCCTAAGGCTAAAAAACTGAATGAAAATACAAAAAAACTGTACAAAGGGGACAAAATTTTGATTCTAAACGAAAGATTTTGAGTTTCCAGAACAGTATTATCAGCCTTGAAGGCATACATAACGCGAGGAGTTAAGAAAGTAAGTTTTTATGCTCCATAGACTTAACATGGGAAATTTAGCAATTTTCCGCCACCTTTGACGTCACAGTGACGTAGTTGTCAGGCTTTGTATATAGAGGGTTTTGCTAAAATCACGGCGACCAGGATTACTAGTATCAAAGATATCACTAGAAAACAATAGAGCATTTTCAATGACATGACTTTACCTAACAACGGCCTTAGCAACGTGTTTTTTATCCTCCAGTGATGTCATGTGCGAATGCTGCTATTGGATACTTCTATGTCCCGCCCCTAACAACAGCCTTAGCAACGTTGTTTTTGTCTTTGTCACCGTGACAAAAGTCGCCCGTGCGCGCTCGCCCTAAGATATGTAGTATATAAATACTTATTTATTGTTGCATTTTTTTAACACTAGAAGCACCAAAGGGTTATTTTCACACTTTTTGACTTCATCAAACTGTAGATCTGCATATAATTCGTTATCCAGTCTGATACTCTATGAGTTCGTTCCTTAAAAAAGAACATCTGAGATCAAGGCCGGAAAGTTTCCATATTTGTATCTTATTTACATAATTTAATAATCAATTAACTATCTAGAACAGCCAAAAGACCCCGAAATCCCCCCCCGGTGTTGTAAAATCATGAAACTAAAAAAAAAATTATTATTATTATTTTAGTTTCATGTTTCTATATAGAAAATGCGAGGTGACCTGGGCGTAAATATGCCGGAAACGTATTTCTGTTGAGTTATTAAACAATAAAGAAAAATTACTGCATTTTCACTTATGGGTATCAATCAAGGTTAGTAGAATAAGACTAGGTTGGCTCTTCACATAGAGATGAAAAATTCAAAAGGGGCGTGAGATTTCATCCAATGACGTCAATTTCAGCTCCTCCTTTGCCGTCATATTAGCCAATCCCTTTCACTCGGGTGGGACTTAGGGAGGGGCACTATGGATTAGGGACTTTTTCTTTGAGAGAGGGATATTTGATCTTTGGTCCAACAGGTCCAGCTGTACGACTTTTCAATGTTAGAAATAAACACTGTTGCCAATAACTCAGTAACAATAAGCTTATAAGAATATAAAATAAAATAAATTTACTAGTGAAAATAAAATTGTACAAGTTCCCTTCACTAGTCCTGTTTCCAGCGTGACTATATTTAGTTTTTCAATTTTTGAGAGCTCCTTCAACAAGACAACTCAGTATTTAATTTTAGAAAGAAACTACTTTGTTGGGAAACTTGCCTTAATCGTTTATTCTTTTTACTATCTAGAAAACTAAATAATCATCATTTGATGCAGATTATAATTTTACTAGTATTTAATTTCAGGATTTATTTTCATTAAAAGAAGAAGAAAACTACTGGTTTATATTTTCCCTGTGTCTTATTTTTCTCCCTTTCCACGTAAGCAAAATCTCCGCGATTTTCCTTATGAATCCTGATTGGCTACTCTACGTCATACCTTTCACGCCTTTTTCATCCAGTGACGTCACTGGATGAAATCAAAATGAGAGCCAGATGGGCCCCCCCTGGGTATCAATAGCATAAGCTGAAAATCTGGCAGTCGAAACTTGGAAAAGATATAGAAAATTGTCACTTGTGCATTTTAAATGCATGGAATAATATACTAGAATAAGTCTTTTTAAAGAAATTTTAAGCACAAAAACGTTTTCCCATTTAGTTAAGGTTAACTTAAAAAGATTAAAACGACCCCAATAGACGGTATAAGATAACTCTAAATCTAGGCACTTCCAGATTTAACTAGCAGGATATTCAATGGGAAATTCATATCAAGCATGAAATACTCTAAAGCTCTCTTATTTATGAAGTTCAAACATTAGCCTTAATTCCTTGAAGTTTTTTTTTCTGGGAATAAGGTCCTTCTCGAAGTAAAAATACTTTCCACGTTTCTAAAGACTTCCGAAACACGTACAGATGGATATGTTTTGTCCAAAAAAAAATATGCTCAGTCAATAATCCACTTTGTATTGAAAAGATTTTCCGGAAGAGCAAATATTTCGCCCACACCTTTAAGGGATCTCCTCTGAAGAAGCTCCAAAACCAAAATTTATTCTTCCTGTTGCGTTTAGATTCAACTCATGTCAAGGGATTTCGTGTCGAAAGTCTTGAAGAATAATGGATCATTGGAAATAGTTTCAAAGCACGTCTAGCCCATGTATCACATGCATCATTCAAATTACTTCGTGAGCTATGTAGTGTAGTTAAATTGGAAGTACATTCTGAAGAAATTACGTTTTTTAAGGAATTTTGTAGTTCAGTCAACCTTACAATTACTTAATATAATGGGTTCAAAGAATTAAAGTACATAGACACAGTAAATTTTATGTTACAAATAATAGTAATGTAACTTATGAGATATTTTTAGTGGATTATACGAACAGAACATTTATAAATCATAGCTTCAGTGGATAATATTGTTTTTCGGTTGAGCTGAAATCAGATTTTTACAAATATTTTTTTTTCAGTTCCCTATCATTAAACATCAAGTATCTAACCACTTAAAATGTTTTAAAATTTATAAAATTACTTTTCATGCTATTACTATTCATAATAATAGTATACATTGATTAGTTTTGTACAAATACTTCAATTTATTATAAAACAATATGACAAACGTTTTTACACACAAAGTTTGAAAGTAAAATAACTAAACCAAATTGTAAGTTAATTTTTCGACTCGCATATGTACATTTTGTAAAATAAAAAACCTATTGTTTAGTGTAGAAATTTACCTCAACCCAACGGGCTTTGTTGGCCAATAGGTTAGGTTTTACTTTTCCCTATATTACCATTATTTTAAGAGAAAGTCTCGGAAATACTTTAGAGAGCCCCAAAAGTCATCACGCCATTTTCGGTCTTCCCATTCCCATTTAAAACTGGTGAAACTACAAAACAATTCCTTCAAAATTGCGCTGAGCAACACGGAACATAAAAGGCCCGCCAACATCCGGCAAAATATTTTGCAATTTACTTGATGCCACCTCTATTCTTTCAATTTCAGCCAGCCTGCACGAAACTGCGGCTTCTAAACGTATTCCCTGCAAAATCCAGTCCAAGCCAGCCGAGTTGTGCTGTCTCCCTCCCGCCTCTAATTATTCTCCACGGCTCTGGTAATTGAAGTGAGGCTGATTGGGGAGCCGGGAAGGGGTCAATCTGGATTATTTCAGTCTCCAATCAGAGCCGTGGGGAGAAAAAGCAAAAGTCTCGCTCTTCACAACACCCAGTTGGATTCTAATGAGTCCAAATGGTGGTACACTAGTCTCTGTCAGGTGTATGGGCATTGCAGTCTGTTTGTTCAGCTTGCCGGAAATAGTTGTTCTGTATTCTATTCTTTTCTTACGGATGGCTCAGATTGAACGTTTGTTTCGATTTTTTTTTTAATAAGGAACGATGTTAAGATTTTTAGAAACATCATTTCGATTAAGGCGTTTATTCTACGTTATATGTGTGTGTTTATTAAACACTAAAATACCTCTTGAAAATTCTATAATAATTTCGAATCATTAGTGAAAAGGGTTTTATAATCATCGTATCAATTTAACGCATTAAATGATGCAGTGCTGTTTAGAAAAGTTATTGTTATTTAGCTTTATAAAAGTAAATAGTTATACAGTTGTGATAAAATTGTTTACTACAAAACTTTTTTTTTAAACTCAGTACATAATATTAAAATTATTTTACTTTGGATTATTAAAACTTCAAATATAGATTTATTAAGATATTTTATTGAAAAATGCCTTCCCATCCTTCACTTAAGATTTTTAAATACGTCGTTTCTAATTTTTATCTTAATACATGAATATTTTTGCGAATAATATGAATATGAATATATGCGATATGAATATTTTCCTAATAAACTACTAAGGGGACAAAATCCCATTTCCTGTAAAGTAACGATATAATAATTGTTTTTTATATACTTCAAAGCTCAAAAATTGTTAAACAATTTTAATTTTTTAAAGATATCTCTATTGATTTATAAACTCCAAATGCCTATTATTTATATTACATCTAATGGAATTTTAATAAAACAGTAATCGCATACAAACATTCAATAGAATATTCCAATGACCTTCTCACAAAATGACATTCACTAAGCTCGCATCCCATGCAATTTTACCACAGCAAATTGTGACTGGCTTATTATTTCAGACCGTCAGGACAGTGAAAAATTAGCGTAATATGTTGCTAAATGGCTGGCGCGTCATTTTCAGACTACCATACTGAGAAGGATTTTCCACCCTTTCACTAAGTATTTAAAATAATTCCCTCATAAATCCAACGTATTCAGAGTGATGCATGGATTCCATTTCATGGATGGATTCCTCTAATACCACATGTGCTTCCCTCCAGCTTTTTTTGCATTCCCCGTTAAGCGTTCTTACGCTACGAGCATTATCGCAGACCGGTGAAAGGAGCATATAAATTGACTGAGTTAAACAAAGTCTGAGCCTTCTAATCTTATTGAAAAGACTGACGAACTAAGTGACGGCCAATGCTTAGGGTTGGAAGTATTTAGGATGGCAAAACCCGCAAGGAAATCAACACAAACGCCTTAACAATCTGTATAAAATTGGTAATGAATTTTTTTTAATAGTTGGTTTAATAGTTTAAATAGTTGGATTAAAAAAGTATTTTAATTCCAATTTTTTAATCATGGCATGTAATAAAAATGTATTTTTCAATTGGAAGAAAGCATTCCTTGTTTTAGGATGGAATCTTAAGAAAACTTAATTTTGATGTTAAAACTTATTATAATTAATTATGTTATAAATTGAATTGAATTGGAAACATTAAATAGATAAAGTATAAAGAAACTTCAAAAGGAGTAGGATCTTATTTCTTAGTTATTGTGCAGAATCAAGGTTAGTAAGTGCAGAATACTATTTAGGCTACCTGCTCTGAATACTGAAATGTTTGCTTCACTACATACTAGTTGTAAAGGGAAAAATAGTTTTACAGGTAAAGATCTACTTTGTTCTAAATGCCGAAATGTTTGCTTTGCTGCATACTAACTCTTTTAAAGGAAAAACAGTTTTACAGGACTGGTGTACTGGACAAAAACAACTTTAAAAATTGGAACATTTTTTTTTTAAATAGTATTTCAAAAATAAGTTTTAAGATAGTTATTAGCCTTAACATATTAATTCTTCCTTTTTTTAAAAAAAAAGACTCCTTGTTAACGTGTTATTTTAAACATTACAAAAATATGAATCGTTAACCATTCAAGAAATTAAATTATAATTAAATTAAATTATTAATGTAGTATGTTTATAAAATACTAAAAAGTGTTTTCTGGATATTAATTAAATAAAAACATCCCAAAATAATAATTAAATAATTAATAATCCTTCTACTATGAACTTTGGATGAAAAATCATACTTTTGAAGATGAAACTTAAATTTTAAATCTCTCTAAACATAGCTGCATAGATTTGGATATTCTATGTAAAGTTAACCTCGCAATAATGTAATTTATAACTCAATATAAAGGTTAGAATGCTTAACTTTTTTTTTATTTAAACTATGCTCTTAAATTTAAAAAAAAAATCTTTTTTCCGAAGTTATATCCATCACTTAATCTTCTTTGTAAGATAGATCTTTCAAAAATTTCAATGAATCCCTTCAATAAATTACTTTTGTTCCATACGAATCCTAAGTTTTCGGTTGAATTTAAAAATTTATCCTCTTTCAAGTTGGAAAAAGAACCTTTTTTCGGCTCACATTGTTCTTCTCGGGTATTGTGAAAAATACCTTTACTCTCTAAAGTAATTTATTTCTTTTACAGCCCTCAAAAAACTTTTACGTCTTTATCCCGTTTTTTTTTTTTTTTTTTTTTGCTTATTTATTCATTTATTTATTCCAAAACGTTCAAGGTATTTAACAGAAAAACCAAGAGAAATGGGAAGAAACAAAACAAAAAGCGGAAGAAGGAAAGAACGAGAAACAGTCACGCTCGAATTACTTTTGCCGACAACGCAAAATTTCCCGGCAACAATAAAAATATCGGCTGCAGCCAACAGTTGTTCCATTTCTTTCACAACGACACCCCCCCCACCTCCCCCGGAAATAAATAAATAATAAAATGCGCGATTTAAATCCTTCTGGTCCACAAGACAAAATGGCCGGAAGAGAGTAATTCTCGAAACCAGCGAAACTCATTTCGCAGATCACTTCCCGCTTCACCCAAAACTTTCGGTATTTTTGCATAAGGTAAGCAACTCGTCGTCATGGCAACTCCATCGTTTAAAGCCGTCGGTATGTTGCCATTCGGCGGGACCATTACTTTTCTGTGTAATCAGGATTATGTCTGGCAGTTGCAAGTGTTTTGGGTTCCGTTTCGAAGCCCATCGAATAGTGTCTTTCCTGTATCATTCCATGGTTTTGGGGGAGAGAAACAGATGTTCTTTGGGGGAAAAGGAATATTTTCCGGTAGGATTACACCTTTTCAAATTCAACCGAATATCATTTACATGAAAAGTAGTAGTTCGGAAATGTCAGATTAAATTCCATGGGTTGGTCGTTTCTTCTATAATATTGGATACTCTTCCGAGTATCGAGTTCCTAAAGTTGTTATGGAACGTTATGCGTGTTATTTAATGACAAGAACTGATTGTGCATTCAAAAAAGGGGTGAAATTTGTTTGATCATTACCACTTTAGTTGGCATTCATGGGTGTAACAAACTCAATCATAAAAGCTTCAAAATGAAAGTTTTTCTTTTAATGATTTCTTGGGCGAAACAAACGCAATAGCACTAATTATAATTATAACAAAAAATAATACACTATAGGGGGAAAAGAGGAAAATAGTACTATGTGGTTTTTCCTCTTGGTAGCAGTTCAGTAGAAACGATAGTAATCATATCAACACGTGTGTTTTCAGATATCTCAAAAAAAAAACCTACCATTACTACATTATCACAGGTTGGGTTTTCATTTATAAATTGATCAAAAAAAGAAGAAAAATTTAGATTTTTATTTGGTTTCCATAATATGAGCAACCCCTCTCTTTTGGTTACCTTACTTTTGGTTAAATTATTTTCGATTGAATTCTTTTGCAGAGAAGGTTCTTGTACTTTACTTATTTTTGATTAAATAATTAATACCTAAAACTATGTATTTCCACACACTTCAACCTGTTATAAATGAAGAGTTTTGGATATTTGATTCAAATCTCATCGTAATTTCCTCACATATGAGATTTTAATGTAAATTCTAAAACATTTTTGTCCATTATTTAGCTTAATGATCTGAAGTAGCGACGCAGAAACTTAAATAACTTATCAAAACCGTAAAAATTCCACGAATGATATTTTTAATATACTCGTATCTCAAAAAACAGAAATGGTGTATAAGTTATTAAAAATAAAAATAAAGTATAACCCATTACTGACTCTGAAAATAGTTACTGAGAGCTGTTATCTTTTCATCTTCAAAGCCTTTAAAAACATGTTTGGAACTAAAAAAAAAAAAACAGTGCAAAAAAGATTTTTTTTTCTAGTTTGAAAAAAAAGTTTGCAGCAGAATAACAGTGCACTATCAGTAATAGAAAATGGTGTCTTTTAAAGAATTAGTTTTTTCTTAGCAAGAAAGAGATATTTGATCGGCAGATAGTGCTATTTTTCTACAAAAACACCTTAAATATGAGACTTTTGCATGTTAAAAAGTTAACAAGAGATCAAAATCTCGAAGTAATAAATGGTGTTCTAAAACTATTTTTCTAGTGAAGTACAGAGAATTTCTTTTCAACTATGATTTATAGGGTAATTTTAATATTTCATATTTTTTAAATGTTTTAACGAACAGAATCATTTACTTTTAGAAGCATTTTTTCTGTGAGGTATTAAAAATTAAGACTGAATAAAAAACATAAAAAAACAATATGGGACATTTTTCTAGATAATTCAAAAATAATAACTGTGTTTCCGTTTCGCAACGAACCGAGAAAGTAATAGTTGATTACCTTAAAAATATGCGATAGTGAACCAAGTACCTACTTAAAAACAATTAACTTTAATTATGGCAAACTAATTTTTTACAATTTTGTTGTATTCTCTTTACCTCACACATCCTAAAAAATAGGGAAATCACAATATACCTAAAATTAAATACTTGTGCTCTCTTAGAAAACTGAACTCGAAGAAAATAATTGTAAAAAAGAAATATTTCAGAAATAAGTAGAATGTTAAACATTCATTTAACTTTTGTATTTCCTAGAATAATTTATTAACTAGAAGTTCTACATTGCATAGTTACTTTTTCATGAAAGTAAGGGGAAAAAGGTAAAAAATAACTAGGAAATAGCAAAAGTATTAATAAATCCGTTAAAACAAGGTTTAAGTGGAGAATGAACAAAAAGTCGTCAAATGCGTAAAATGCGTCAAATATATTACTAACAGTTTTTACAAACATAAAAAAGAAAGCCTGTTACAATGAATACTTTCTTTACCTCTTAAAACTCCACTCTTCGTTGTTATTCCATAAACTGGTAGGTTCGATTTTATAACATCCTTAAATTCGCCACATATTTCAAAGCTCAAAAAACCATAAAGAAAGTGGGTTTTTTTAAATAGTAAACCCCTTTATTATCATTTATTATAACACAAAAATTTTCCCTTCCTTCTCTTTAAAGGGGCTACTCTCCCAACTTTTCAAAAGAAGAAAGTTTTAAAACTCTCTCATGCAAAAATATGAAAATACCAGCGGTCGGAACTTAAGCACGATGAATACCTCTTACTTTTGAAAGCAATATTACGAAAGAAACTTTAGTACCCCGAAACTCGCCTTATAAAACTCTCTGAATTTCACTTACTATAATAACGGGACTCCCATTCCCAATAATGGATGCAAGGACGGAATAATATCGATGATCCATAGCGCCTTCAAAAGGCCGACTCAGCTTTTAGTATTTCGATTCTTCTTTCCCTCTTTTTACATCCCTTAATTTAAAATAGTTTCCACGTTCAATGCGTTCAAAGAGATTGAATCTGGAGATCCCGGAGCTTTGACGGATTTTAGTGGGTAGGTATCGGCCAGGAAGAAAGGGAGACAAATAATGTGGGGTGGCATGCATTGGGACGCGGAAAGTAAGACAAGAGGGTTCTGTCATTCTTATTCAATTTCCCCATCTTTTTGCGACGAGTAATGGGAGATGAATGCTTTGGAAGGCTCTCAGAAGGGTCGGGTTTAGGATTTCTAACAGAGTTCGTTCTTGACAGAAGTTTAATATATATTTCCTTTGGTGATCCTTTTTTGAGATGGTTGAAAGAAGGGAATTGAGTAAATGCGACAAATTAAATGCCGTGGTAAACTTCGATGAAGGATTTTATGTCTTAAATTACAAATTTTTACAATGTTTTCAATGCTCGTCCACAGTACATTAGCATTAATTTCTTTTGAAATATTTAAATTATCATACAGAGCCAGCGGATAAGGGAATGTTGTGTTAAAAATATATATCGCGTAAGAATGGAATTAACATAAACACTAAATTAAATTATACATAAAAGATATAGTGAATAAGAGATTTGGTAGTCATTAATCTATGAAACAGGATGTCCAAAGTATCAGATATATCAAATATCTTTCCTGACTTCAAAATGCAGAACCAATTCTTTAAATTGTAGCTTACTAAGACCGACTTAAAGTTCTCTTGCACGATTTGTATTTCTTAGGGGTATAAGGGGTTTGTATGGAAAAAATCGTACAAGCATAAACAGTCTTCTATTTTTAAATATTCACGAACAGAAAATGGCTAACGTAATGTGTTTTTCTAAATTTTTCAAGTTATAAAGGTTTTTATGTAAACTATAAAAATCCATTTTAATCTAACAGTTAGATTTTTCCTGTTCCATTTTTTAATTGCCACATAGGGTCGAAAAACTAACTAGTATAATCCCTTAAAACATGAAATCATACTTCCATTCAGCATTTATCCGAAAAAATCTGGATCCAAGCCCTAAGTGCAGTGACAGACAAAAAAGCAAAATGATAATAAACTTTTTAACTATCTGAAAGAATATATCTTAACAGAAGTTTCTCACTACTTTTTAAATTTTCTTTTACTATTCGTATTTTTTATTACACTCCTTTTTAAATTACAATTCAGTTATTAGTGTCTCAAAACATACTCGAAGTTCAAGTGGAAAAAAAAGTAATGAAACGCGTAAAAGTCACAGATACCGCCTTACATAATCTATTTATCATGAAAATAAAATATCAAAACTATTAAAATTGGTAAGATAGATTTCAAATCGGTAGTTTTTAATATCAATAGATTTTTACGAAGTTATCCAATCAAACAAAACTTTCAGCTTTAATACAAATGATATACAACACCCAAACAAAAGAAATTAAAATATTTCTGTCTAGATTTGTACGTAACTTTAATCCACTGAAATGTCACACTAAATAGAGTTTTGTTATCACTTAACTACATGTTCACGATAACAAGACTCGGGATTCAAAACACTTTCGAGCGTCAGAGCTTAAAGTCCCCCCGTGTGATGCGAAATCGTGTTCCCTTAATTGCTCGCCTTATCCAATCTTTCATGTTTCGTAACATGTCTCTCGTCTGGACATTTGATGCATAGACACAAGGCCCAAAGCTACTGGATCAGAACAACAGAGACGCGTGATTCGATTACTAAAGTGAGGGAATGTTAGAGATAACTCAGAAGAAATACCGGACATTAGTGGCCACTTAGTCTGTGTCACTGATGGGAGGGAGAAAAATTGGTTTTCAATAACTTTTCCCTTCATAATTTGATTTTCTATCATTCCCAAACGGATTTTTACGTTTCGTTCATTTTAAATCTAAATAGCTTCTAAAACTCACGATTCCCTTAAGGTTTACCCAATTTGATTCCAAAGAAACATTTATGTTGTTTTTAAAGGTGTTTTTTACAGTATTTTGGAGAAAACAGACTTGATTGCCCTCTATCCTAAGAATTTATTTTCTCTGCCCTTTAACATATCATCCGGAATAAAACTGCATTAAATGAAGTAATTTATTTAAAACATTATCTACAGAGCCAACTCAGAGTCCTTTCAGTAAACAATAATAGCAACATTTTTTCGAAACATTTTCAAGACTTAGTTAAAGGTGATATTTATACACTTTTATAATAGTGTTTGTTTTTTGTGCGTTTGCATATATTTTTTTATCAAATTTCTGTGTTTTTATCTCTTTGAAATAGAATTGGAAACCTTCACGTATAACGATAACAAAAAGTAAGTAAATAAACATTATAAAGCCTATTATCCTTTAATGGTTTTCTAATGCTGCTCTTTGAAAATAAGATATTTTTTATAGTGTTCTTTGCATGTATTAGTTGTTTATAATCGATTAATTGAAATTTTCGTGATACAAATATTTTTAGCGTTTCTTACTAGAGGACCAAAGGTCAAAAATTGATACAGAATTATGTCTACATCCCCTTATGAACTTATTTTTATTCAAATATAAAATAAAAATAACAAGCATGTAAAAATGTATGTCTAAAATTTGTAAAAGTTTATTATCCTTTTATGGTAATCAAAATGTCATGAATCTTTACGTAAAATTGAGCCACACACGTCACTAACACAAACAAATACATACCACAGACAGTAAGAGCTGCATACACGATCGATTCAACCAACAACACTCTAACCCAAAGAAGTATTTGCTCTTTCCAATACCTCACTAGGACAAACATGGCGTCCACAATTCGATGTTCCTGGTCCTTGAGTTCCCGGACCCTTCTCACGTGCGCCCCAGAAGTCACGTAGACGGTAGGTTTAAGACGTATCCTTGCAAAAGCTCCAGGACCAGAAAATGATATTGAAGCCACATGCGAGGGGAGGGCTAATTTTTTTCTTGTTCCTTCTAGTGGGGCATGGAATATGTTGAAATAAATAGCGTTCCGGAACCCCCAAACAAGATGTCGGCACACGAAAAAGTCCTTCTTCGTTTCCTGGAGTGGAGTTGAGGAGAGGGAACAAAAAAGTTTCGATTCCTTTCTTGGGTTGGGGGAAACAAATATTCCGTCCTGTTCCAATAATCGAATGTTGCTCTGTTTTCTTGAGGAGGGGGTTTGTTATTTAGTGGTTTGTTTTACGAGGACTATGATCAAAACCATGATTAAATATTTATTGTCTTTTTTTTTTAAATAAAGGATTATTCATTATGAGTGTGTGTCATTTTATGTTCAATTTGATGTTTAAACTATTTCAACTAATTCAACAACTTTACTGAAAAATTAATCAATTACTACACCAGATATACATACATAGTATATACAGATATTCTGAGGTATTTTTCCTCATATTTTATGTACGGTAGCATAGTTCAGATATTATTTTTTGACCATTAGTAATGTAAAATGCATTTCTAAAATTTTAGATTTGAATATTTTTTGTCATTATACTCATTTTGAATTAGAGTAACAAAAATTAGCAAACAAATTAATTACTTTCAATGAACAGTTTTATCAACGCACATTTTCTCAGGAAAAATAAAAACTTAAGGATGGTAAAGCAACCAAAGATTGTAATCCCCAATGTTACTTAAAAACATTTTAAACTTTGTCGCTGGAAATTAAAAGACAAGCATCTTTACTAATAAAACCCTTAAAAATAATTTATTTTTAATTGTATTTCATTTCTAGGAATCGTAAAAGATTGCAGCTTTTTTGCTGCAAAGAATTTAATTACCTATTCTACCCACAGAATTAAACTTACTCATACAAATATCTATCACTGATAAAGTAAAGAAACGTTTTTCCTAAAATTGAAAGATGAAAGAAATTCATGATAAACCCAAACCTTTTTCTCAATATTTAATACTTCTAGATTTGAAAATAAGCTAGGAAATCATAATCGTATATCTTTTTAAAGGCATTCGAAAAGAACACTTAGAAATTAATTAGCAAAAGTATTAAGTCACGCTCTTTGAGCTTCTATACTTTGAAGCTCCTTCCCCGATTCTAATCTCCTTAATTTGTACAAAAAGAATCCCTTCTTTCTAGCTAAAAGACGATAAAATCAAAATTATTAGTATCGAGTTCAATATTCTCCTTTTTGAGAAGTTTCTTTCAACGAAATTTCATTCGTCATCGAGTTACCCACCTAAATGATTCGCGGAGAACGAACGCCTCACTATTTGAAACCGGATGGAACCGGCCGTTTCTGATGGAATTATAAGGGCTCAAAAAAAAGTGTCGCTGTAATTACACTCTTGAAGGAAAAGATTCCTATTCCAAATTACATATTCCGATGCCACGAATCCGTAGCTCCATTATGTTCGGACGTCTGACAGGAGGAAGTAATTATAATTTTCAAAAGCGGAGATCTCCAATTTGATTTTTGAGTGCACTCCCGAAAAGAGGGTTAAAAAGAGTCGTTCCAGACAAACGCGATAAAGCTCTCAAAAATGCAATTTATTTATTGTAATTGCTTCAAAAAACCCATTAAGCAACATCGACTTGTAAAAATCCAGAAATTATGAATCTGTGAGATGAAAGGGCGTGATATAAAGGAATCGTGATTTAAAGGAAGCGAACAGAGGGCGTTAAATTTCCAGATTTGGGAGAAACAAAAGCTTCATTTACTTTCATTACGTTCGATAGAGAGCAGATTATCATTTCGGTCAATGGACTTGAAAGGAAGTTCTCGAAAATCTCCGCTCTGGCGGAAGGACTTAAATATGCAAAATAATGCGTGTGGGAGGTTTAAGAGAACGTATCCCCTATGTTGGGGAGTTCGAGGTCGATTTTTATTGAAGAAGTTTTATTATTAAAATGCGTCTCCGTGGAGTTTATTGGATTCTCGGATTGTTGACTCGGGAATGCTTTTGTTAAGTTGTTTTCTCGAAATAAGTGATACGTTATTATTAAAGAAGGTATCCGTTTCTTTAAGTGTTTACCACTTGGAAACAATGTTGAAGTTTTGAATGTCGGAAGTGGATTGGATTTATTGATACGGTCTCTAGAAAAGAGTGAGGGAAATGTTTTGAATTATCTTAATTGGAGAAGAAGATTTGATATAAATTTTGAAATGGATTTTATTAAGCAATTGTGGAATTTTGAGAAACATCGTACAGTTTAATTTATTTTTGAAAGTCTGATAAATTTAAATTTATAAAATTAGTCGTTGACAAATTTGTGCATGAGTATTATTAAAATCACTTAAAATACCTGATTGACTTAAGTGGTAAATTATGATTTCAAAAAGATCTCAAGCATGCGGTACCCACTTCAAATTTTCAAAATTGAACAAATGAAAGAACAACTCTCATTTTTACTATGTAGTAGGTAAAAAATATGGGTTGAATTGTTTATTGCTGCTGGTAGAGGAATGACTAAAATAAAGATGATCGTGGACAGGAAACTCTAGTAAGAGAGAGAGGGGGGAGTAAGACAGAGAGAGACTAAGACATTCAGGCTTCTGTAGACATTAAACTTTTAATAATAAAAACGGATAAACTGGTTATTTAAACTATCTATATGTTATGGGAAAAGTGATAAAACGGGCATTATTAATAATGCCCGAAGTGAGGCGGGCAATGTGAAAAATTCAATGGCATTTATCAATGAATATTTATCACTTTGTCCAAAATAAGCGGGCATTATTAATAATGCCTGTATTTATCTTGTCAAATTCCATTATTACTTCTTAGTGGTTTAATATAATATATTAAGAGAGAGAGAGCGTTGTCTTAATAATATAATCCTCGTATTTACAGTAACTATCGTTTATTGGAACTAAACCTCCCTCGTTCCTGTTTAGACAACATAATGTCCGAAGACTAAGTAAATCCACTCCAAAGAATCCTCGTTTTGTTCTTCCCTGAACAAGTGTCACCCGATTACTGCTGTCTCCATAAAAACAATTCATTCTCCAGGACAAGTTTATGAACTAAATCAGTCCTAATAGGGGAAAAGGAAGAAAACTGTTGCAGTCACGTTGGAACATATCCCCCAAGAAGTGACGTTCAGTCCAAGACAAAGCAAAGGACTTTCCTCCCTAAGAACAGAGAGTGAGCGACTTAATTGGGACATTGAGTGAAGAGTCGATCATTCCCCTGAGGGGTGGAAAAAGAGTTCCTCATAATGTTTGAGGAGAAAAAACGTAGCCGGGGAGGAAAAGAAATGGGATGAGGATTGCAAGGGTTATTAACGCTTTTTATTCTCTTCAGTGACCGCATCGTCTCTCGCTGATTTTTCTCCCGGTTTTTCTATCCTTTCTTTCTTCTTCTTTTGGGAGGGAAGAACAATTGCGGAACAATTAAGAGAACTGAAAGTTCGGGATTTGGGTTTTTTTTGTATCATTCAAATGGGTTTGGTGTATAAGCAAAAAGTATATGGATTTCAGGATACCAAATCCTTGCTAGTTGAATTTAACTAATCCGTCTTGTCCTATATTCAAAATTACATTTTTTATATTAAAAATATTACATTCTAGAAAAATATGTAATACTTTATCATTATTGAATTGTTGCTTCCGATATCAAAAACTGCAGTTAATGTATTAAGTATATTTTACCGAAAGATAGGTAATATTATTTTAGTATTGGGGAAATAAGGGTAAAAGTACGCACAAAAATTATTTTTGGCTGATAAAATTGAGAATTTAAAAGCCAGAGCTAATTTTCCAGGATTTTAAATGAGCTAGTTTTCAGCTTCAAAGGGATTGTAAGCTTTAAAAGTTTAAATTAAACATTTGTTCATCAATTGCAGCACATAACTCTCAAGTCGTAAAGAATACGATGAATTATGATTCTTGCTACAAAAATTTCAATTATATTGTCTGTGCGTACTCATAGCTTCTAAATTTAAGAATTAAAAAACTAACTTAAGAACTAAATTTAATTTATTCTATGCATTAATGAAATAGTTGTTCATGAATCAACCCTAAAATTTACTACTGCAGTTAAATTCTAACGATACCAAGTTTTTCAAAAGGAAGTATACCTCACATTGTTAATAACTTTGTAAGCAATCAGCATTCCTTTACTTGCATAAAAAATATAGATTATATCTTAGAAAAATTACATGCTAACTCAAAGAAACTATATTTTACCAGATAAATAAAATACAGAATGTATAAAAATAATAATGACAGTCTTAAAAGATAGCTTATGAAACATTTGTTCATGTGGATCTTACTCTCTCCCCCTTAAACCGTTGCCAACCGGGAAAAAAACAGCTGCGTATATATTTACCGACTGCAAACTCTTGCCCTCCTTCCTCCTTTCCCTTAATTTTTTAATTGTTCCTTCAAATATCATTTCTTAATTAGTCTCCCTATTTATGATTTTTTCGAATGAAATAGTTGGTTTTATGAACATACGTTATATTTTTTAATTGAATAATTTAATTAAAAAGGCGATGGGGTTTTAAATGGTGAAGAAATACTATCTTTCCTTTCTTTTTAATTAAAAAAATATCCTTCAAACTAATTTACGTAAATCATGTTTTAAAACTACAAGAAACAGCAAACATTAACAAAATATAACGCAGCAAAAAATTTACTGCATTAAAAATCCACTGAAACAGTTCACAATTTCAAATAAAATAAATGTTTTCAGGAACCAAAAGAAAAATAAAGTAAAATAATGATATTCACATTCCAAAAGCAGCAGTGACGGGAGAACCGTTTGGAACTATTTGAATTTTAAATCTAGGAATCCAAAGCGTTTATATGATTTTGAAAAGCTGTTCTTCTGGTCTGTACTGAATTAGAGAAATTCCACTTCAATGGTACCTATATTTTCTTTTTTATTTCTTCAATTAGTTTGGAAACTCTTAAATTTTAATTACACCTATTTCTGATGAGTACTTTATTTCAGAACAAAAGTGATGCTTTTATGGCAAATCTATTGAAAGAAAAAAAAACCTTGATTTATTGTATTTAAATGTAAAAATGTTTGTAAAAAATTTCAAAGCTTTAAAAATAAAAATGAATATATTTTTTAATAACTGATACTCAACGTGACTTCTTTTAATATTTTAAACTTTACCTCATTTGAAATCCCCGCAACTTTCATGTGTTTTAAAATATTTAATTTCAATATGTTAGAAATTTAAATCAAAACCTGCAATTTAATCAATATTGCTAGATTGTAGATACAATTTTTCATTGGGTATTAATAAGTTTCAACTTTTCAATCTAAAACTTCTAATAAAATTATAGAAGTGTATGTTTTGTAATTACTCTTCTCTTGATCATAAAAATATGAAGAAAATGGAAGGTTTGCTTTATTTAAAAAGTAATACTAAAATATGTTGCAGGACACATAAGAACCGGTTTGAGTAAGCTCAACCTAAAGGAGTCATTCAAAAGACATCTCCAAAAGAATTATACCTTTAAGTTGTCAGCAATGCAGCAAATTTTATTGCTGATCGCAATGTAACTCATATTCCGTATTCTTTGCTGGGTGTTAGCGCCTAAAAAAACCACACAACATGTTTTCAACACATTTCACAAAGTTCATCTCACCAAAACCTCTTCAGACGCCCTCCACCCCCATTTCATCCATTTGTTACACGGCTTTTCTCTTTTACTTCGAAAAAAAATTCCCAGACCTATAATCGATCAATTTCAATTACTCGAAAAAAAACCCACCGAAGCTCTCCCATTCTGAAAGTCATTAGAGGAATTTGCATATTAAATCCTCCACCGTGTGAAGCAGGGTTGGTGCGCAATATTCCGTAGGATTTCCGTTTGAAGAAATTTCTCATCGCTTCTTTGGTATTAATTTAAATTTTTAATGAGATAATTTCTGCACCGACGGAGAACAAATTAAATTAACTCCCTCTTGTGTGTCTTGAACATTTGCTGAGTTTCTCACTCAATTATCGTTAGTCTCACCGGAGGAAAAAAGTTTGCAGGAATATTTTTTTAACGAAAGAATAATCTGATACATTATTGAATAATTTTATTCTATGGCCTTTTTGGGATTTCACTGTCAAACTCAGTTCTAAGGTACTCGTTTTATTTATGTGTAATCACTTAAGTGTTTTTAAATAGAGCAATGAAGTTTTGAAAACACAGTAAAACGTATTCATTATTTAAAGTTAAGAAATATGCATCTTGTCATTTATCATTTCATCTATGGAAATAAATTAATAATTTCTAAGAACGTACTAATAACTAAAAAGATCACGATTACCTTATTCATGAGTATCTTATTTTTGAATAACAGTATTTCGAACCATACTAGAAAGATTAAAAAGAGAGTATCAATACCTACAAGAAAGTAAAACAAGGTAATAAGTAAATCCCAGAAAAATTGTAAAATTGAAAAAAAAAATAGATTAACTCTTTATGGATTAAAATTTCAATAAAAGTAATCTTGAGAGATCTTAAGGATTTTTTATATTATCAATCATAATTATTCTATTCATTGCGAATAAGAAAAATATATTTACTAATTACACGAGAATTTCAATTAGATATAAAACTATGGTTCCCAGATCTAACTCATTGACTTTTGTTTAATATTCTGCCTATTACGAAAAAAATAAAAACATTTGGCAAAATATTTAATGTGTCTTCTATATTTCATATTGGGATTAAATTTAAGTTTTAAATTGATAAATTTCAACATTTCCTAATTGAAGTGTTTTCACTCAATTTCAATAGATACGGATACTTATGTAAAGTCTATATATTTTTCAGGAATAGACTCTACTATGATTCTATTTTTTTTGTACCACCGTTCGTTAAATAATTATTAATTAATCAAATCATATTTTCATTTTTATTTATTCTTATTCAGTATTTAGTAGTGAATAACCGAATCATTCAGAAGTAAATAACAGTTTTAAAATAAAATATCTTACATCTGAGGAAAATTCTTACTATCTTTATAAAATAATCTTTCTTTTCTTTAACAAACTATTCACTGTTTTTTTATTTTTATAAAAAAGTTAGTTCTTTATAAGAAGTTTTATCTATCCTTAGTAACATCTATCACATCTCAATTTAAACGAAATCAATTATGCGTCCTTTTGTTGCTAACGACCCCTTTTTGTAATAACTTACAAGTTACAGTTAAGAAGCATACATTTATATAAACCTACAAACGTCAAAACTTTTCATTAAAAAATCTTAATCAATATTATTACCCCGAATTATTTCATTTAATTTTTATGAAGAAGGAAATTTTTACTAGTGCTATTGACTCTCTCATTTTTACTGAACCCCTATGGATGGAAGTATATACTTCCATTCAGTGCCCACTAGGGAAGGTACCACCCCTTTTGGTAACCACTAGACCAGCATAGATATATTACTACCTGTCAAAACCAACACTTATATAAGTATTAATATTACAAATAAATTACTTTCCGATGAAAGCTAAGAATAAAACCATGGCTGATAGCATAAAAGAGAAAATACTGCCCTACAATATATTGCCTTTAACCAGTCTCTCTCTCTCCACTACTACAGGAACAAACCCTTTAAAAAATTCTCCAATGAAATACATTACACTGGAAATAATCTCCATAGATAATTTTTGTTGCTAATCTTGAATAGTTAAGTAAGGTTTATGATAATCTATAAATAAAGACAAGAGGTTGTTTTTGTGATTTACTGGTTATGAAAGTAGTTACTCTTCAATATCGCGTTAGAGGCATGTATGAAAAATATTTAGTGATTCAGAATATATTATTTCTTGGTGAAAAGCATTGGGACTAGACGTTATATCTTTATAACTATTCCTTGAGCAACATTTTTTTTTATGTAAAAGATGCTTTATCCTGTTGTTATGGTTAAAAATAATTTGAGAGTAATTGTTGGGGGGGATTGTTGCTGTTCCAAAATATAATGGGGGAGAATATTTTGCTAATACCATCATAAAAGTATTTAAAAAAAGTAGTGCCCTTGAAATTTTTTATATCAATTTGAGAGATTAAATGTATTTAAAAAAAAACTTCTTTTGGTTTAAATTTTACGGATTTATAAATTTATAATGTATTTATTTTAATTTTAAGTCGATTAATTTATTATGTACAGATAACTTAATACAGCCTATAGATGAGGAGCAAACAATCAAACCGTGTTTTCTCCCAAAATAAAAAAAAAATGAGTTACTGATATTTTCTTGATCTCCACATTAAATAGCACAAAAATATGCTATTATCTTTAACGAAAACAAGTTTTATCCTATTTTAAACCTACTTAGAAAATTGATGTTTCAATCAAAACGTGTTTCCTCCAGAGCCGGATTTCATTCAAACAGTGATTCCTCCAGTCAGCCAATCATAGCAAATTGAAAAAAATAGTTTTAGAGAAATGTAGAGGAAGTGTCAAAGTCAAAGGCTTCAAAAACTACAAATTTGAAGAAAAAGTGAACAGCAGGGTGCAAGTCTTCTTAAAAAGGGGATTAATGCTGCTGTCGTGAAACGATTAGTCTTACAACCTCTTCCTCTTAGTCATGCAATATCACTTGAAAAGAAAAAAGATGTTGATAAGCTTTTGAAATTAATGTATGGCGAAGAGTG
Organism: Tetragnatha montana; assembly: GCA_963680715.1. Lineage (NCBI taxonomy): Eukaryota > Metazoa > Arthropoda > Arachnida > Araneae > Tetragnathidae > Tetragnatha > Tetragnatha montana. The sequence goes on from OY796685.1 coordinate 15,451,336, forward strand.
GCAAAATCAACACAATTTCATTTGGTATAAGGACAATAACTTAATAGCAGGCAATGAGGAAACGCAGGAAGTATGTGATTGTTCGGATGAAGATATTGGATTAAAAATTTAGAGGGTCTCTACAATTTTCAGGTATATTTTCCATGTCTTTATTTTGTTAACTTCATTTTATAATTCACATATTAATATTGATAATATTCAAGTAAAAAATTATATCAAATATCATTTTCATGTTATTATTGCTATTATTTTTCTATTATATTTTTGTGTTAATATTGTTAACATGGCATTGTTAAGTTAATATTGCTCTAATTCAATTACAAAATCATTAAATAACATTTCTAATGAAATGTTTGTAAACTTATTTTCATTCAAAAAGTGTTTTATCCATGTTGGAAACAATCAAACCATGTTTCCTCCACTGTGTTCGGTCAAAACGTGCTTTCTCCAAATTATAAATGCATTTTTAATAATTAATTTTCAGTTTTTAAGTAAATTATGACTACAAATCTTCCTAGAAACTAGAAATATAGGTAAACAAACGATCATTATATTTAAAAATTAGTTATTTTTTAAGTTATTAGTTTTTTGTGTTTCCTGAAAATTTGTATCCGAAGGAGAAAGCACGGTTTGATTGTTTGCTCCTCAGATACATAGGTGAAACTTTTATTTGTGCATAATGCTTTTATCCTGAATAATTTCATTATAGAAACTAGTAATACATGGGTGAATCACGCAATATCTCACCACCAACCCCCTCATCATCTGCCCAAAAGTTTAAGAAGATAAAATATTTGACACTCAAACACATAAAAATACAATTCTTTTAACAAAATGTAAGGGTTTTGATACTTTCCTAAATACGATGTTAAGTTTCCTTAGAATCTTCATAAAGGGTTTTATAAAGTTAGTAAGTTTTTGCATTTATCAAAATATCTTTTAAGTAGTTTGCTATAACTCATAGACTCCATGTTTCATTTTCTTCACAAGTTGATTCTAATGTACGCAGATTAGCTTCAACTTACAAAAGAATCACTTTATCTTAACCTAATTTTTCCCAACAAGTTAATTAAATCTTGTTAACTAGTCCTAAGCATTTCTTTTGTTTTTCAAGACATGTCTAATTACTAAGACAAGGGTTGTCAGTGCTTTTATTTACATCCGTAATCTAAAAACAGTGGAATCCTACTCGCCTGTTTAGTGCGCATTTTATGCTTGCTAATTATCGCAACGCAATTTTTATGCACTACACGCAAGGAATCTTTTTGTGCAAAGTTTGGACAGACTTGTTGAAACACCTTGTAGTACATAAAACATAGATAAACATTTTGATATTTTGTAAAAGCTGTAATAAAGTTTGGAAAATCCTTCAAACTCGTTTGTTTTTGATACATCAAAACCATAGGAGAAAGAAGGGTAAGAGTACACACGAAAAAGATTTTGGGCTAAAATAAAATTAGAATGTAAAAGCCAGAGCCTCAAAGATTTACGAACGTAAGTTTATTGACTCATAAATCAACCTACAAAATCAAAAGCATTTACATAAAAAAAATTATTATAAAAATCAAAAAGAAAATAAAAATTTGAATGCGTACTTTAAGATCTTAAAAGGCTTACACTTTAAGATGCGTGCTTTAAGATCGTACTTAAAAGTACGCAGAATATGAGGCCAAAAGTACACTCCCTGAAAACTTAACAAAAATATTAAAAAAACACGTAATTGCCGTAATTGGGAGATTTCTCTCTCATGTTACAACTCTTTGAGTATAATCTACGAGTTATATGATTCTCTAGAGAATCATATAACTCAACAAACTGAGAGTTTTGTGAAGCTTCACAAAACTCTGTCCTATATCGACTTTGCATACGCTTAACCGCGTCTATGTATATTAATTCTCTAAAACGTAATCAACCCTAAAATTCACTGCAATTTAATTCTAACCATGCTAAATTTTTCAAAAATAGGTCTATCTCATTTCTCTATTCTTATATTATATCTCTATTATTATATAAATCTCTATTTCTTTATATTTACATAAAAAAATTAAGATATATTTCTTAAAGCGCTTCTAATGGTGGAATAAGAACTTTAAAAAATTAATAAAAAAAACAAGAGTGAGGAGATAGATAGAAAAATTCAGTAAGAAATAGCTCTTTTGCTCTCTTTGATTTTTTCAATTAAATTTGTTTTTACTTTAAAAAAAACTTACATTATAACACTAAAGAATTTCAAATTTGCAAACTTTTTTAAGCCAGAAAAAGTGCTATTTTCTCTTACAAATAAATATTTAAGTTATTTTCATTAAACTTTTTTCCGTGCTTTTGTTATACATTACAAACAATTTTCTAACCGAATTTTTCAATCCATCTCCTTTGATTTTTTTTAATTAATTTTTTAAACTTTCTCTGTTTTCTGCTAGGAGCACTATAAAATACTGCAATGGATTCAGTACCTTACCTACATGACCATTTTCTCACATGAATAAAAGCTGTAGTAGAACTGATTTAGAGTTAGTGTAAATAAAACTATATCATAGTTTTGAAACACATTTAGTCTATTTCATTTGAAGTTTATTCAGTAATGCGATTTGAGGACTCACAACACTGAGAAACTGTTCTCAGTTTTCGGCACCATATTACTTTGTGCTCACTTTATAAAACTGATTCTGTTCGTCTTATGCTTGAGGTTGGATTTTTCTCTTCCACAATTTGACCTTTTCCCCCACTTATGAATTTATTTCATCATGTACTTTCACCCCAAGAACTACTATATTTATATCTGGCATCAAAGCACGCAAGCATTATTGTTTGGGACATAGAGAGAAACGCGATAACAGCTTGCGATATCCAAAACTTGGAGGCAGAAGGGTCGAAACTTTTATTAAAAACGTCACCAAAACCCAGGAACTTCTAGAGGCAGTAGTGTCTTTGAAGGGCATTTTACATATTATTGAAAGCAATATTTGCAGAGAGGAGAAACGCTCGGGAAGAAGCGAAAACACAAAGTTTCATCTAAAAAGAGGGATTCCTTTTCTCTTGGGGCCGTCGAAAGACGGGGATATTGATCCGAAATTGGAAACTCAGAGAAATAAATTCGCTTTGAAGGCCGTTCCTGGATATTTTAGAGTTATTTGAGGTACTTTTGTCCGTTTGCGAGCTTATGGGGGAGTTTTAAAGGTATTGGCTTGAAAGGGGGTATTTTTCCAATTCATAAGCTGATGTTCCAAAGTTTTCTGGTTCGTTATGTATTAAACGATTTTTTTTTCAAATCCATCTGCTTCCAATCATTACTTGTATAAAAATGTTATTGTATTCAGCATTCCCCTTGTATTCAGTTAAGTTATATACGAGGTATGGTCAAAAAGTTCCCGGAATTGTTCTATTACCAATTATTAAAAAGTAGAACAATATTTTTTTCATTTTTGGCCTTCAAAGTACTTTCCTCCTGCACCCACACACTTCTTCCAGTGTTCGTATGACTGTTTAAAACACTCTTGGGATCCATTTTTGAGAGGTCCTTCATTTGCTTTGTCGCATTTTCGATAACCTATTGAGTCCAATGGCGCCCAGTCTGAGGATGATTTTGGATGTTCCTGCGGCCTTCACGAGAACGTTTTATTCCACTCGTATTTTTCATGCCATCGTTTCCTTATGATTTCTTCAATACCTCGAGTGTCTCAGAAGGTAATTGCTCAAAGATAGCGCAAAATTTTATTTTTTCACGCTGATCCAAGGACGAAATTTCAAAATCCGACGAATGGAAAAATTACTTTATCAGAAATGATCTGCAGCTTACACCGAAAGTACTGGATATGAATTTCAGATGCCTGTGTGTGTGTGTTTTCCTTATTAGTGCTGCAAACATCCAAAAAAAAATATTTACCCTCAGACACCACGTGAATGATGTATAAGACTATTCCGGGAACTTTTTTACTCTACCTTGTAGAACTGAACCCTTATGAATTTATTCGCTCATATATTCGAAATTCGCGTTCGAAAACGCTAAAATTTGCAAAGACAATTATATCTGTGGAGACAATTAACATATTTGTATATTAATTTATGCGATTACATAAAAAAGCGGATCATAAGGCCCCTTTTTTTTAATTCAGTTTTTCATGAACAATTTGATTTTTTCAATTAATAAAATTTATCAATTAAACAATTAAACACTATTTAGTGTTTTAGTGTTTTTCGGTTTTACTTAATTTTATAGTTCATTTTAGATGAAAAAGCAAAAAATCAAGTGGGTAAGTAGAGTTAAACTGTGGACTATAAGGGCAGCGGGTTACTGATTTTCGGCAAACGGCTTTAAAGAAACGTCATTCTGCTACCAACTTTAAGTTTTATTGAAATCAATCTTTATACATAGTTTTTACATAGAGATTCTTGCTAAAAAATATATATATAATGTATTTTATATTCTAATTTAGGTTGTTAAAAACGTAAGCTTAATATCTCTTTAAAAGAAAATGTAATAATTCTAGATTCTTATCCAAAATATTCTTACATTGATACATATTTTATCTTACAGTATTTTGGTATGGAAAAAATCAAAGGTAGTTTAAATTTCGTGTTATTCAAAACAAACTCCTTATAAACAAATTTCCATGAAAATGAAAAACCATTTAGAAATATTCAAGAGGTAAAATTACTTCTTAGAGACAGTAAAAAACGCGATACTGATGCTTGAATCATTTTTAAAATAACCCGTGCGTCTAATAATTAGAATCAGACACATTAATTAAAATGAAGTGGTTCTATAGAGTGCATGATCTGATGTTAAGATTTTAATTAATCACATTTAAGTGATCCTTTTTAATTCTTGTTTCGTTTGATATTTGATTATGATTATTTTGTTGTAGTAATTCATTTTTGACCATTCTAAGAATGACTAAACAAAACACAGATATTGATTATAATAATACCTAAGATTAAACAAGCAAGTATTCCTTTCTAACACACAAATTATCAAACATTAATTAGTGCATTTTTATTTATTGTATAATAAAGTGTTAACTTCTTTCGGCTGCCTGAACGGGACTTTCCCCTAAGCAGCTAATACGTAATTTTTTTGTATTCGTCTTTTTTTTTATCAATGTAAATAAGGATTATTATTATTATTATTATTATTATTATTATTATTATTATTATTATTATTATTATTATTATTATTATTATTATTATTATTATTATTATTATTATTATTATTATTATTATTATTATTATTATTATTATTATTATTATTATTATTATTATTATTATTATTATTATTATTATTATTATTATTATTATTATTATTATTATTATTATTATTATTATTATTATTATTATTATTATTATTATTATTATTATTATTATTATTATTATTATTATTATTATTATTATTATTATTATTATTATTATTATTATTATTATTATTATTATTATTATTATTATTATTATTATTATTATTATTATTATTATTACTATTATTATTATTATTATTATTATTATTAATTCTTATGTTGATGTAATCAACATATTTCTTCTAAACCCCTATACGAAGTTGTTACACCAAGTTCATACGTAAATTTCAAGCATTTTACTAAAGAAACTAATTACAAATGGACTAAGCCCATTCAAACCTCTTACTTTATTACGAAAGCCACACATTTTATTATTTGTCGTTTTAAGCACCTTTTATTTTACCTTTACAGCACCTTTTATTATGCGCGTTTAAGATTTCAAAGACCTAAGAGAAGAAGAAAGATAGGGGGAATATTTCATAGGTGGGTATGGCATGAGAAATTTGAAACTGTATTTAGTTCCTTAATAGAGCAAATACGAATAATTAGATAAAAATTTTGGCAAATCATCTTAATTTTAATGTATATTTTACACTTGGTAAATGAAATTAATTACATTATTTTAATACATTTTTATAAGTGGATATATATATATACGCAATACAAGTGGTATGTTTTGCACCATCTCTCGGTTCTTAAAGGAACTTTAAGACACCTCAGGGTAAATATTTCAAAAGATAATATAGAGTAGTATAAAAAGTATTTACTTTTTATTGTCTTACTTCAAAGAAACGAGTGCATAAAATATTTTCCATTTCTGTTAACCAGACTATCTTCCATATATGCATACGATGAAAGAGTGATATTTTATGTAAAAGGTGAACAAACTTTACCATCAATCATATTTTCTCACAATTATTTATGTTTCAGAGTTTAGACCATCTTTCAATATTTTTTGTTTTGTTTTACAGTTAAATTCAAAATGAAGTAACCTTAAACTATTCCCCTTAGAACTACCTAAAGATTCTTAAGTCTTTCTATTTTTTATCTACACATGAAGTTCTTCCATTTTATTCGCCTGAAGAAAATTTATGAAGTATGTAGTAGCTACAGTATTTTATTCTACTCCATATAGTTTAGAATATTACCCAACAGGTCCAAACTCCATCTAATTTTTTTTCAAAGTGCATAATTACTACTTAAAATTAATTTTTTTTTTATTCATATAAATATTTCAATTTCAAAAATATTAGGTTTTTGTATCATAGTTTGTTCGAAATAAATCTTTGAAAGTCATTTAAAATAATTTTAGGCTATTTACAATCATTTTGCTGGCGAAGTGGTTAGAGTATCTGACTACGAAGCAGGGCGTTCGGGGTTTGATTGCCTGTTTGGGGCGCCTGTAAAAAAAGGTTAGTGTGAGGGAATGTGTGTGTTGCGTGAGCTGTAGTGCCTCACCTCCATGTTTTCGGTCCACAGGTGCCCGCTGGGTAACGAAAAGTTGATGCTATTATTGGAGAATCCGCCACAAGAGGAAAAATATATTTTGCCAATTGCTAAGCCTTAAATGTAATAAAAGACTCTTATCTTCTTTATCCACAACAACTAAGAGGGATTGGATATTAAACTCATGAGATTATAAGAAAAAATAATTTATTCGTCTTTCCATCATGGAACTAATCCGCTAAAATCAATCGTAAAATCACATCTATTTGAATTTTATCACTCCCCTTTACCTTTGAAATATTTTCCTAAATTTTCATGTCCGGAATGTTGGTAAACACGGGGCTTTTAACCAATTCACATCCGACAGTCTTAAAAAAAAACTGGTTTTTGTTCCGGACATTTGAAAAGACTTGAAGTACAGATTTGATTCGTACCCCCGATGAAAGAAATTCGGTTCTCCTTTATTCTTCCTTTTCCTGAGCAAAGAAGCTATTTTTCCTGGACCCTGAAGATTTCCCTTTAGGTTCGTATGGCCTAAGTGATTTGTTTTAGTAAAAAAGAATGTGGCGGAAGAAGTTAAGCTACTGAAAGGAATACTTTTCATACGTGAATTCCGGACTTTTTTTGTAGGTACGTATTTTTATAAAACCTTTGATCTCAAAAGGTTTTGGAGAGAATTTTTTTCGGGTATTTTTTTCACATTTTGGAAAAAAAAATTCAAAACAGTATTTCTTCTGATTTTAATTTGACAGCCATGATATATGTATACAAACGTTGTTTCTGTGAAACTTCATAATTTAACTTCTTAAGCTTATATTACTTCTGCAATTTTATTTCAAGGGAATTGATTATTGGATCATTTTTTGATTGCAAGGAAAATCCAATTCATCCAATTTTTCTTAAGATAAATTTAAAGCCTCTTCAGGGATCTCCAGTGGTATATACTGGCTTAAAAACACGTACAACCAATATTATTCTTAACTTATCTATTTCACTAAGTGGACTAGTTTTGTTCACTAACGACCTTATTCAATTCACTGCCCCTTGACCAGTGGTTAACCAGCAGCTAAAGAAAGAAAGAAAATGAACTTTTCGCTGAATATGATTGGTGGAATCCTTCTTTCATCGATGGTTAATCGCTGGTCAGTCATGTAGCAGTGATACAGCCGTCAAAAAGTTATCGTTTTAGGCGATGAAAATCCACCTATCTCGATTTAGTGTATTTTATACTTGCTGTATTTTCTTTTATGCCTTCAATTTGCTGTAGTAAAATTCCTGCTACTTTTTCATAGCTGCTTGTTGAAGTTTCTCCAGAATGATCAGATGATTGTTCCAAATCAGTATTCCTTGTTCGTATGCCAGTTCATCTCTCTTTTCAAAGTATAGGAAAAGCACTATAATTTTTATAGTGAGTTCTGAAACACCCTGAATGTGTTTATATTAAATAAATATAAAAATAAAAAATTTTATTAAATTAAAAAATAAAATTATATTCACCACTTCATAAAATATGCAGATGACAACAATAAAAGTTTGGCGATATTTCAATATTTGTCATCATTTTGGAGATTTTTACTTATCTAACTTTACTATTTTAACTTATCTATTTTACTTATTATAAATAACGCAATAGTACCTTTTCTATTTATAAATCAAATGCCAAGAATGATCAATTTTCATTAATACGAACTCAATCTATAGACCTGATCTTACCCATTTGTCCAATACAACCGGCACAGATTCTACCAAACTTACTTCACCACAGCACTCTTCTGTGAGCACCATGAATAGCCAGATCGCTATTGATGAGAGCGAAGGACAAGTATCGATGGATCCATCCATCAAGCGAACAATCGCTGCCGACCATTCAAGGTACATCAATCGGATCTTTCTACTCAAACGCCTAATGAAGCCGAAGCATCTTCGCCGCTAATTAAAATAATTCACCCCGTTAATGAACGTCTTTGGCCCCTGAAGGATTCGCCTCAACCGGATGGTTGCCTTGGAAACTAGTTCCAAAAAGCAAGGACCGGATTTCAAACGAACTGGTACTGGTATTTTCGATTCGCTTTTCCGCTCTGATTGGCGTTCGGTGAGGTTTAATTGGATTAATGCAAAAATTAACTGTAATTAAGGGCTATGAAATGTGTAGCGCTCGGCGTAGGTTCCGGCTTTTATTCCGTTCGTTTCAATAGAGATTCCTTTGAAATGTTAGCACACGTAGTGATGGGAATAGTTCATTCATGCTTTATTAGGTTAATTTTTAATTTACTATCTTGTCATGTTTTTTTTTCTCCTTTGATTTGAAATTATGTATTCAGCATCATAAATTTCATCATGTAGGTTATTCAATCACATAATGAAATTCAAAATCCCAAGGGTAGTATGGATTTCCGTTTGATATCTGGTTGTTTTTAATTCTTTAAATTAGAACATGTCTGTGTTATGCAGTATTAGTTTATCTTAAAGATGGACACAACAGAAATTGCTACCAATGATGAAATTACCTTAAAAAATATTATAAAAAATAAAGCGTAACATAGAGTTAAAAAGAAAATTAAACTGACATTCTTAATCCAGTAACATTTGGGGATTTTGAAAACAGACTTTCATTTTTGTTTCAATAAAAACTATTAAGATTAATTTAATATTATTAATGTTCCGTTTTACGTAAGATAGTTGATTATTTAAATAATGTTTTCTCAGAAAAATTTTCTTTATGTAAACTTAATAAAGTGCCCGTCTGAAGGGGAAAAGGTGTTTCAAAAAAATATCGATTTGACTGTAATTAATTTTTAGTTAGATGCAGAATTATGTTTTTATACTACTTATATTAAAACCTATTTTTAAAAGAGGCTTAATTTTAAAAAATTGCTAATTTCAGACGTTTTTCATCTTGTAAATTATTTCTTTCTTGAAATTAGTTAATTGTTATTATTCATTTTCTCAAAATTTTCTTTTCAATAAATGAAAACAATTACCGAGATGAAAACGTATACACTCGCTATTTTTTAATATGGGGCATTTTTTTTTCTCTAAAAGAAGTTAGTTTTAATTTCCAACAGCATGTGTTATTTTAATGATACATGCTACTTACATTTATTTAGAAAAACATAATGAAAAATCTGGACATATTCGAATTGATGCCTTCTAAATTTCTTCATTCCCCGGTGCTTTTATTTTTCAAAAACCTTTTTCTACATTTTCTTCAGTTTTTGTTTAAAACTATATTTCTCCATAAAAATACGGATTTTTTTTTAATGTTTAAATAAATTAAGTTATGAACAGTAAATTCAAAGTATAGTGGAAAATGAGAGGCACATGATCGGGAAACATGAAAACTGCATTAATATATCTCAATACACTGGAGCTTATTTGAACCACCATTAAGGTGACTTAAAAAAGTTCGTTTCAAGTGTATCAGAAAAAAACTCCCATTACTTTTTTGAGGTCAAGAAGATACTATACTTTAAATTAAGAAATAGGAAATTTTAGAGATTAAGTATCTTATCTAAAACAGTTTTTCTCTACTAAAAAGAATTTTTCTTTCACCATCTGCTTCCTATACACAACATATTATTCTTACGAAAGTTTGACTAGAAGTTGTTGACTTCACTTTATCTTTCTTATAAGACTCAAATAAACCCTATCTGTAAGATACTGTCAAGATATATCAACATATATTATCGTCTGAAATTTAAAAGTTTTTGAATCAGAGAAGAATTACTAATAGATAAATATAACTTTTATATGAATGTCTTTGTTTAAATTGTTTATATGATTTAACTTACGCAGTGAGGATTTTGTAATATAAAATGCTTAATGACATCTAAAACCAAAACAACCTCTACTAAACGGTTATCTCATAAATGCGAACTGTCATGAAATTGTTTTTCTCACCAAACCCAAGCAAAATTATATCAACTCATCATTCGAACTTTTTGAAAAAATATCCAGTTAATAAAATATCTCTATGACGTTAAACTTTCGATATACTATATCTAAAATCATCATATCTAATTTCTAACTCTGATCTTTTAATCAATACAGTTCGTTTATCTGTTTAATCAAATACTCTTCTCGATTTTCCCTAAAGAGAATGACTCGATAATTAGAAATCTCAATTGTCCTTCTGATGCTAAGATAATTGAGATATGATCGAGTCGTAAATAGTTCGCATAACTCCCACATGCTATTCTCCCGGATGTATGAATGGAAAGCTGTACAACTGAGGATAAATCCATTTCCTGATAACGAGTTTTCCTCAAATTACTTTATCAACAGTTTCCATCACAGACCACGTGGCTATACCGATTAAAGAAAGCGGGCACGTCAAATCGATGGTGGAACAAATCGAGGAAGTACTATCATCGAATCTTTTTTTTTTTTTTAGCTCTTGAAACATTTTTTTTCTGCACAGTTTGGTGTATTTTCGTTCTACCGAAGAGCCTCATGATTTAGAAAAGGAAATCTTTAATCTTGAAGGGTATTATTTTTGGCTCCTTGGAACTATTATGTGAGTAAATGTGAGGTTATTGGGTTTTTTCCTTACTAACGGATGGCTATTTTTAAAAAGGGTCTGTACCTTTCATATTGATGCTACCTGTTTTTAAAGTGGAGTTAAATAGTTATGAGGAAATGTTAGAACTGGTTAATTTTTGTAGTGTTAACTCACCGCCGGTTATAGATTAAGAGGGAATTGGGTTACATTTTTTGAAGAGCCGGCAAAAAATTATTCTCAGTTTCAGCTATCTTTGCAAAACGTCACCCTAGTATAATGCGATTTTGCCCCATAAACAGAACCCCCATGAGTTAACATTTAAAGTCTACCGAAGATAAAGACTCTAAATTTCTTTTCTCTGACCCCCCCCCCAGGCCCAAGAGGACTTAGAACGATTTCCCCTTTTGAAGCTTAGCGGCATCCAAAAAGAACTGAGATCTTTGTCAAATAAGATATTTGTACCAAATAAAAAGACCGATAGAAAGAACCAATATGAATTTAAAAAAAAAAAAACTTTTTAAAATTTAAAAATCTTAACAAAGAGTGGGGTTTAGGGGGGGGGCCTACTTTACTTGTTTTTAGAAATTCTCACTCTTAAAAACGGACTTTAACTCATTAATTTTAAACAAATTTCTTTTAATTTCATACATCTTAAAGAGATATAACACAATTCTAGAGGGATGCTGTTGACCCCATATCTCCTAAATGGCAACCTGAGAGTCAGTAGAGAAAGGAAGTGAATAATTATTGATTTCATCGCGCAATTTTAAAAACCTTATTTCCCCCAGATAGTAATTACTAAATAAAGAGGACCTATTACTATATAAAAATATAATTTAGTGTCCGTAGGTCGAAAGAGCATATTACATAAAATTAAGGTCAAGAAGTGCATATTCACATGCACTGGTACAAAAAAGTGAACCTTAAAGTTTAATGATGTACAACGAGACTAAAGTCACTCCCCTCACACTAACTCGATTTCCCAAAGGAAAAATAAAAGACTCTAAACAAGAAAACAACTCAAGTTTTAAAACAGTCAATAATTACTCTTTTAAATAATGCTCCAAAGCGGGAATAAATCCCATTTCTTTTATAAATGCATCGCATCTTTGATCAGGAGTGAGGAGCATTAAACATTCACGCGAAAACTAAAGCAAAAGTGCGATCTTCACACGGATCATTAAATATTCTTTTACTCCGAGTTGTGACTCATTAAGCAAGAAGCCCGATGCTACTGCCATTCACAAGGACATGCAGGCTGTCATTTATATACACTCTCCTGTATTCTTTCTCTCCAAAAAAAAAAATCTCTCTCAAGACATTGCTTATTTATTTTAATGCCAATGCGTAAAAAGAATTTTCCGTCCGTCGTTAAAAGAATTAACATATTAAACACCTTAAGTGCATGAAGAGGAAAAGGAACCACGGGCGTTTATCACGCTTACTTAGTTAATTTTAATTTTTAATCAGCAAGGAGGGCTATGGGAGAGTAAATCAAATTAGGCTTAATAAATTAACTTTCTAAGAGGAATTAATCATGAAAAAACTATTGAAACTCATAATAAGGCTATGTGATACATTATAAAGTTTCGTGTATTGATACATTACTAATCTCTTTACTGGTCAAGTGTTTTTGCTGAATGAAAGGGGTAATCGAGTTTAATCTTTAAAAATCAGGGAAGATTTCCAATGGCGTGGTCAATTTAAATACCAAGCCTTCCTTGGTTCAAAAATTGGTTAATTTAAAATATTATGCTTAAAGTAAGATTTTTATACAATTATTTTTGGTAATATTAAATGCAAATACACCCAAAACTTAAAATTTGGAATTTAATTTTTGGTGATTTTTTTTATTTTATATGGAGGGAGTTTTTAATTGTTTTACAAAACTTGATTGGAGAAAATGGAGATCATATTTGTAATCATCACTCTGAAAAATATAAAATTAACCTAAAAAATTCCAGTAATTGGTATCTTTAAAAGCATTTTTTACTGGTCTGTATAATTATTTTGTGGTTTAACTACTACTTTACATAAATTCTAAGTTTTAAACTTATGACTTTCTCAGTGTATGAAGATCCTTTTTACCTATAAGTTTGTTTACATGAAAATGTGTTTCAGTGAGCTTTTGATAAGGGATATCTGATTAGAATGTTTTCGAAGAACTACGTTTACAACATCCAAAATAGATTTGCAATAGTAACTATATTTTGTCTGCTAATGCTTTCAATGTGCAGGTATTTTCTTCCTCGAATTTCACTATAACGTTAAAACTTATGTTTTATTCTATACATATAATGCTTCTTTGGCTTCTACATATATGCTTCTATATACATATAATACATATACTATGTAGATAAGTGGTGGTGGCTTTGTGTACTTCTTTTATGATAAAAATTTATATCTGTTTAAAATATTTCGAGACCTTTAAACAAAATTTGAGAAGAAAGTAAAAGTTTGTGGGATATAAAATATACTTGATGGGTTCTAGAGAAATATTGAATTACTTTAGATAACAGAATCATAAAATGGTAAACAATGATTTTATCGTATTAGAAGTTGGATTTCCGAGAAAATAGAACCGATTTTAGTATTACGTTTTATACAACTTTATCCTAAGGTTTTTAAAACATAAGGAACGAATATTGTTTATGATACATTCTTTAAACAGTTGTATAACACTTATATTACACTAAACAATATGAATCTAAACTTTCTTCTGTCAAAATTTATTCAATATTACTAAAATTTCAAATATATCCGGCATTCTAAGTATTCTAACAGAACCTTCTTCAATATGGATATTTGATATTGATTGGATGCAGAATAGTAGTTGAAGCAACCTAACGTACTAAGAACCCTTTTCTGATATAAAAAAGGTATAAAATATTATTAAATGAGAAGAACATAAAATATATAATTCCTCTAGTAATAAAATGTGCATTACTTCCCAAGATTACAGCTAAAAATTTTACCAACATAATATTAAAGAACCATAACCCATATTCAAAGAACCCAATAAAAAATAAAAAAATAAATTATTTTTCAGTCCAGAGGGCTGAGTGCGAACATACTTTAAAGGTAGTTACATCCATATTTCAAATCATAAAACTTTTAGCACCGAAAATGGATCAATTAATCAATGCAGAGCCTACAGTTACTCTGGGGGAATTTCTTTCTCCCCTATCTTTCAAAACATTTTATGACAAAGAAAATATGCGATGAATGCTAGAAAATTTCAGAGCAACATTAAAAAAAGTTTTTACCCGATAAGAAATATGGCGCTGGATCCCTTTTGCTGTTAAATATCGAAGATAGCATGAGAGGCTTATAAAAGTGGAGTGTAGGTACTCTATGCAGCATGCATAACTTAAGTCTTTGGTAATTCCCGATGTGCATATTTTACTGAAAAATAATAATATTTATTCCATTTGCTTTTTATGAGATGGTAAGTGAATTTATGACATTCAACTCTGCTTTTACAAGTAAGTCCTAAAAACATTTGTTTAACGTTTGAAAATATAGGAACCTTTTTAAAAGTGCTTTTTTACTGGTTGAGAAGATATTTCAAACACTTGTTTGAAATTAATACTAAAAACCAAAAGTTACATAAATATGTATTTTTCAGTTCAGTTCATTTTCAGGTTTTATAAATGAGGGGAAATCAATATAGGAGTTGAAATGAAATATTAAAACCTCATCGGTCTTGTACTTTCTTAAATTTAGGTACTAGATATTCTTGGAATTTTTAAATGAAAGCTAATGCAAAGTTCAATTCTTCAATTCTACATAGTTCATTCATAATCATTCAATAGTTGAATTATTTGACTATCGACCAACCTACTAATATTTTTTCATCTTCAGAATAATATTTGTTTCTTTTCTTTTAATTTTTTTGAAGACGAAATGTTTAAAAATTATATCTAATCCAAAGCTTTCCAAACTTTCAATATTTAAGACACAATTTTCAAACATAATTTTCATCATGCCTACCCTTGTACATTAAATTACCCTTGTAATTTAAGCTATATTATTATGTGTAATTTGTAAAATGTCATTACTAAAGTTCTTTTGGCAAAATTTGCGCCCGGATAATAATTAAGTACCAAAACTTTCCAAGCTTTCAATATTTAAGACAAAATTTTCAAACATAATTTTCATCATGCCTACCCTTGTACATTAAATTACCCTTGTAATTTAAGCTATATTATTATGTGTAATTTGTAAAATGTCATTACTAAAGTTCTTTTGGCAAAATTTGCGCCCGGATAATAATTAAGTATCAAAACATGTTATACCGACAATAATTATTATTGGGACTATTTACTATAAGTCCAATGTAATATTTGGAACTCTATCAGCTCTCAATTATAAAACAACCATTGAAAAGGTTTTTAAATAGGATCCTTTTGTTTTGCTTGAAAAATAACTTTTTGATAAGATTCTTTTGTTATACAGAGAAATTGAAAAATTCTCTTACTTTTGTTCAACTTTTTATAACCAATATTTATACACTTTTAATCTTATACAATATTTATACAACTTTCATTTGAAAATACTCATTTAAAGAATGGTGATATATTAGCTTCATATTTTGTGTCATTGAGATGTTCTTTAAAATATAATTTTGTAATTAAAAAGTATTAAAATTATCACAAAATTGTAATAGAGTGCTCAAAAGTAAAGTTCCAGAAGAAATAATACATGCTACACTATGAAAATATTCTAATAGTATTTAAAATATTTCCGCTCTTCATTTAAAATGACATTAGAATGAACTCCACTGAAAAGATTGTGCCAATCATCTGATAAGAAATTGAGAACACAGACAACTTAATAAATGTTTTTCAAGGCAAAATTAAGTACCTAACTACGCTCAAATAATAAGGAATCACCACACGTAGAAATGAAAATAATTTCAACTAAACATTGCGGTAATCATATTTCTCTACTGCATTTAAAATCATAGTGCTTATAAATGATAAAATATTCTTACCAAAATATTTTACTACAAAGTCCTACATTCGTCTTTCTCCTAGGTGCATCAAAATGGTGACAGCGTGGGTGGAACCGAAGCCTAAATTCTGAACCCTATTCGAAAATTTCATTCGTCCAATTTACCATCTAAGGTGATACATTAACCAGCGGAAACTCCTAAACCAGGAGTAGGGATTCCTGGAAGCTCATTAATCAACTTTCGGGAAATAAGACATCGGCCTATGTATCACTTTAATGATGTTTCTGGTGCGCTGCAAGAAATTCTTGAGAATAAGTATCTTACGTCCGGAATCAACTGCTGAAATGTCAGATATATTAATATTATTTACGAAGATTAATATATTTAATTAAAACAAATAATTACCTTTACGATATTATTGAAATATGTATTTGTAAGAGGCGTTACATAATAAATCCGGGAAGATCCAAAAGAATTTACATTGTACTTAAAATAAAAAAAAATGTTTTGAAAACATTTCTTTTATTTATCCCTCCTAACACATTTCATTTAAAAAAAATTCCATCCCTTCAAAATGCCTTCTTTAAAATTTCAGATTTTTTTTAATCAGTAGTTTTGTCTGTAGATAATTTTAAAGTAGGTATGCTGTTTTATAACCACCCTGTATATGATTCCATCCCTACAAATGAAAATGCTATAAAAATTTGTACCTATTGTTATAAAAAATTTAACTTTTTAAAATTACATAAAAGTAGGAATTTTTTTTTATTTTTAAAATTTATATTGTATTGTGCTAAGATTTATTTTCTGACATATTTTTACCCTAAATCAGAGAATAGTAGATGTATTTGCTATTTTTAACTCATCCTAATCCCGAAAAATACCACTGAAATTTCATTAAAGAAGGACCGACATAACTTATTTTTTACAGCGTATTTGTACAACAGAGAAAAAATATTCCTAGAGAAATTGATTCAATCTTAAGATGAGATTTTGAATTTACTTCAGACTGGATTGAAATAAAACATCATTTGCATAAATTATGAATCAACTATTCAAACTTCTACAACCTGATGTCTAATACAACTTTTCTTTACTGTACAATCTTACGATTCTGCTTAATATGCTACATAAGGAAATAAAAATTCTACCTTTATTTTCAGACTTCTTATTCTGTAATAAATTCCAAATTTTGAAATAAATTTTACTTCATGGAACGCCTTGGTTTTCCGGTAGTAACTTATTTTCCTGTTTCTTTAATTAGTTTTTAAAAAATATTTCGTGAAATAGATTAATGAACACAAAAAATAGCTGTAATTCAAAGTGTTACCAAAAAGAAATAATAAATGAAAAAGATATATGAAAGTATCTTTGTTGACTTTTTTTCAAGGTTAGTTAATTTAATTATGTAGCAGTTATAATAAATATTATTTACACTTTTTATGTCAAACTATAGCATATAACGTTCTACTGGTAGAAACTATCAGTTTGAGCGATGCTTTCTTTGGAATAATATTTGTTTCTTTTTTTTCTTTAATTTTTTGAATACGAAATGTTCAAAAATTATATCTAATCCAAAGCTTTTCAGTTCTTCAATATTTGAGACCCAATTTTCAAACATAATTTTCATCACGCCTAGCCTTGTACAATAGCAATGCATTGAATGCAATGATAATGTATTTTGACGCTAAATCTACAATATAAGCCAATATAAGAGGTATTCCATGCGACAAGGGCGAATCCACCGAAAGTGTATTTCAAGAAAAAAAACTCAAAGAAAAAGAAACTATATTAGTTAAGCGACAAAAAAATGAAGGGATTGGAGTATTTGCTCTTGGCGCATATGCAATATAGTAATTAAAATATTTAATGCTGTTTGATATAAACTCTTATCTTATGTACTCATTATATTAAATATCTTTATCTTCTTTTTTGCCAAAAATAAAAAAAAATACCTTTGAAGTATTTGTCCTATTACCTTTGATTTTTCCCCTTGTTTCTTCTCTTGATTATTTCTCTTGTTATTGTCATTACATAAACCTTGTTGACGATCCCCGTTCAATCGAAGTATAAAATAACAAACATTTCATTGTTAATTCACTTATTCCATATTAATTTCCTTATTTATCCATTCCGTTCAATAGACAAAAGCATAAAATAAGTTACACGGTAGAATACACTTATGATATGTAATATTTCTATAAATGTTGGAGAACTTTTTGAAAAACTGTTATTCAAACATCTTTGTTTCAAAATTTACTTTCAGCCAAAATTACCAAAAGCCTGTTTCATTCGTATATAGATAGAAGGATAAAAAAAGAATCCAACGCTCTATGAATATTTTGAAATTAAAGGATGATGCTCTAAAACAATCTGTCTATAGTGACCACTCACTAGAAGAGAAATTATTTACGGCTCTCTTAATTAGGCATACAATAGCATCGATCGAACCAATTGCCTGACTCTGATCACAGTGAATAACTTAGATGAATTCGAAATGAGACCAGTGAATCAGGTTCTGGCATCTATACCACTGTCGTTTCCGATTGATTACCTGAACAATACAATACTCGGAATTTTCCAAAACTGTATACTGCTATTCAACCACATTCAATTCAGGGTATTTCAAATAACCTTATTAGATGTATGTGGTATAAATGTGATAGTTGTAGAAATGCGTGTTTTGAAGTAAAACAAACGGGGAGTAATATTGGAAAATTTGTGTCACGGACAGTTTTTGAAAATGAACAAACACTAATGGCGATAAAAAAAAAAAATGATATAGATATAAAAGTGAATCATTTTTAATTTAAAGGTTTAAAAACTCGTTTCTGAATTAAAAAATTCAAACAATGTTTTATTTAACGTATTCTCAGCT
Organism: Tetragnatha montana; assembly: GCA_963680715.1. Taxonomy (NCBI): domain Eukaryota; kingdom Metazoa; phylum Arthropoda; class Arachnida; order Araneae; family Tetragnathidae; genus Tetragnatha; species Tetragnatha montana. The sequence continues at coordinate 15,470,406 of OY796685.1, forward strand.
CAAGACGTAATAAGCAAGCATTTCAATACCTTAAAGGTTTTTTTTTTAATTTTTCGTCAATATTCATATGTCTTATATTTTCACTTCATAAAATGTATTTCTTTTTTCATGCTTAAATTTCTTTTAAATAAAAAAAAGACAGAAGACTAGAGTAGAAATATAGTTAATTTTGTGCATTAGATTATGGTATTCTTCATGTTAATTCTTTGTTTAGAATCACTTGGTTTACAAATTTTTATCAGAAAATATTCCATGTAGCATAGATTTAACATTAAAAAGTTAGTTCAAAGATTTTATCCAAAATTATCAAGATTTACTGCACATCCTGGACCATTTTACTCATTTACTATATGCGTTCCCACTTAAATCTATTTTGTTTGGGAAAATGAAATATATGCCATCCTGGAGCCAACTAATTGGGAGAATTTCGCCCAGGCTACAAGATTAAACGATTTAGAGGCGCTGAAAATAAGCCAAGAGCTTTCTGCTTGGAACAGTGATTGCTATCAAAAGAAGGTTACCAGGGAAAATTAGTTTTGTAAACGATTACTTTGCATATCGTTCGTGAGTTCCTTCTTTTTCTTTTGCTCCTTGTTATTTGCATACATGAATAGTTGGGCAGGTAAAGGGTAGTAAAAGGTCAAACTCACGGTTTCGATGATAAAAACGATGGGTATTTTTTTAACTTACAAAAGACGTGAAATGATAAATCCAAAATTTTACAATGTTGTTTACAGTCTGAACCATTTTCTAGGTTTTCCTTTACAGAAATTTCGATCTAAATGATGTGCTGAGAAAAATCGTGTTGATTCTAAATTGAATAATTTGAGAACTTTTGCCTCAATAGATGGGTAAAAGTTCGCCCTTTATCCAAAGCTTCTGTCAAAGAAGGGGTAGCTTGAAATATCCAACTAGTTTAATAGGAAATGAATACATAATAAATAATTGTAGTTTAAATTTTTCATTCTATTAGAAAACAAAAGTGATAAATAAAATGATTCAACCATCAAAAATATTCTTTTTGAAGTTTTTATATTTGAATATTTTTTACTGGAAATATTAGTATTTAAAAAAAAAGCTCAAGTCCCAAAACAATAATCATCTTTATCTTTTCACAGTGCTTTGAGTAAAAATTCTGATGTGGATATGTAAAACCAAAAACCAACGTTTTGCTATTATACATAAAAATACAAATGTATTCAAATGTAAACCTATTCTTAGTCAAATAGGGTGGCGGGTTTTCCCTTTTGTCATTTAATTGAGCTTAAGTAATAGTGTTTTACCAATCACTCCCAACACACGATGCAGTATAATATTCTAAATAATAACTATCAACATTCAAAAGGAAGAACGTAAATATAAGTTAAAGTGATTCAATTACTTTTTTTAGGTTATTTCCATGAATAGAGGTAATTGCTTCAGATAAAAATAAGTTAAATGATCTAGAAAAATACATAGTGTGAGTTCAGTGAACTGTTTCATTAAAATCAATCGTTCCTAACGTGTAATTTTTTGAGTGATTTAAATAATCTCCTTATTCAAAAAAACACTTTATGTTTACTAAAATTATAATATAATAAAAACATATAAAATATAATAAAGAAATATAATTTTAGATTTTTTAGCAAACATTTGACAGCCAACTAGAACTAACAGTATTTGGAGGACCTACTGAAGAAAAAGAAAGTATATATATTTTAAAATCTACAAAATTATAGGGAATTCTCCCCTCCTCTCTTACAAAACTTTAGAGCACCTTTTTAGGTTAATAAAATATATGCTTCATATATGAACGATCTTTATATTCCCTTATATGTAGATTCTATTTTCTGACTTGCCCACAAGTATAGCCTCAGCGATCTTCACATAATTATGAATTATTTTTATTCTAGTAAATGACCAAGATGACAAAGCAAACACTTTCCTATTGAGGGTTTTTGTCACTTGGGAGACTCTTGCTAATTAAAAACCATCAAACCCTCGTCTTTCAATCACTCACGGAATTTCTTACTCTTATAACGTTTATAATAAGTTTATTTTGCCTTCTTTTATGTAAGTATCAAAAAGGTATAGTTGAGCTGGATGAAATTTTTCAAGAATGTGAAAAGTTGTCTCGAGATAAAATTAATTCTTAATCGAGTTATCTCTGTTTGATCAATGAATGTTTGTGAAATGAAATTTCTTAAAATTAATATTTTACCGATAATTAAAAGAAACAAATTTTATGTGAAAGAATCTTAAGTGTTGATGTAGTCTTAATTCATTTATGAATTATCTAACTAGTAGTAAGTCTCTGATATAGACAACTACAATAAACTTTTTCCAGTGCAATAGCGAGTTTAGAGTTAATTTAGTCCCCTAAAAATAGGATAATAATAAAAGCTTAAACCTAAAATTGTTTTATTGTTCCTTTAACACTTTAAAAGTTTTACATTCCAGTTTTTTATTTTAATCATTAATGTTTTTTTTTAAAATGCCGATGTATGGGAATACATAGTTATATATGTTACGGGCAAAGTGAATAATCGGGCATTATTAATAATGCCCGACGTGGAGGCGGGCAAAGTGATAAATTTTATTTATTAATTCCTTTGAATTTATCACATTGCCCGCCTCCACTTCGGGCATTATTAATAAAGCCCGATTTATCACATTGCCCGTAACATATACGAGTATACTATCTTAATTTAGTATTTAGTATTACCTTTTGAATGTAATATAAATATAATTTTAGGTTCAAATCATTATCATATAAACGAACAGAACTACTACAGAAATAATTTTCAAATATTGTGCTGTACGTATGAGGAAACATTTTCTTCCTTAGTTCATTATCAAATCCTCTTTTGGAAACCTACAGAATTTCAAACTTTTTACTGAAAATATGAACTTTTGTTTTTCATAATATACTACATTATAAATAGTTTTTAACTCAGTAAAAGAGATTCATTCAAGTAAAAATACAGTCCTTGAAGTATAAAAACAAATTCCAAAAATACTTTCTGCCCAAATATTTGATTCTTAAAATAATTTCTTCAAAAATGGATATTACTGAATGGGGAGTAAAAGAAAACAAAATTACAAATTATGAATCATCTCTCCAATCTTACCTTTTTATGTTTAAATTTTATTGTTAGATTTGTTTTTCAAAATCAGCAGAAAAGAGGAATGTATCGTATTATACACTCGAATAAAAGCGACTGATGTTTTTTGTCAGGATAATTTCTTTCAGACAAGCACCAGAAGAAACGTTCAGAAAGAATCAATAAAAATTAAATAGAAAAAGGGAAATTGCAAAAGAATTTTTTTTTCTTTTTAAATTCGGATTTCTACTCATTTATCTAGCTTTTCGGTCATTTCATTTTGATATCTTTTAAAGAGTCTTTGATAAAATAATTATCAGGTTATTAGCATTTCCTTTCCTAAAAATCTTGTTTGAATCATCTAACCGAAAAAAAAATACCTCGTACTCATCAGACTATATGCTGAGGATAGTTTAAAAATCAAAGATGAGTTGGTGGGGTACTATAAATTGCTTACTTCAAAAGAGAGTATTCTTGTTAGGCAAAAGGAAAAGGTTTTATTTTACAAGAAAATGAAACACGAAAATTAAATTTTGATTCTTAACAAAATGAAAAATGATGAAATATTTATTGATACTTTTTATCGGGTGGCACAGCATAATGCCTCAATTGAAAATATAAGGGGCCATAGTCATATTAAGTCATACGCTTGATTAGAGGGGATCCACGCAGACGTAGAGTGTGACACAGGGCTATAACCAGACTTTATTCGGGGGACTAGACATCAGATGACTTACATTACACGAAGGATTTCAATTTTAGTGCACTAAATTTCAAAATTGTGTAAACAATGTGAATCCAGAGTAAAAATGGGGTTCTGGGAAATTTTGAAAATTTGTCCCTCAAAACAGTGTGTGGCGAGCTTACTCATCACTATAAGTGTCAGATTATTTATTCAACTGGGGTATAAATACCAACTGAAGCTAATTAATATACTCTGAAGTATACTTTTGAGTCGTTTGACCTTCGGATCGGTATTTCCCCGTGGCTCGCATTTTACCGCATTGGCCACATTTAGCTCATTTTAAAACCATTTAGGTAATATCAAAATGAGGACCACTTCATCCTTGTACAAAATTAAGGAGGAAAAGCCGTAATAATATGTTTCAAAATTTTGAGGGGGCTTAAGTAGGGGTCCTCCCCCAAAAAATTTTTGGAATTTTTACCGCTAAAGTAGGGTTCTGACTCATTTTGGGATCCTTTAGGTTACACACCTGACGAGGACCGCTCCTTGTAAGTAACATAATTTTCAAGGAAAAAAGACAGTACCAAACTTGAACAAATCTGACTGGTATTTTATGAGAAATTACGAAGACAAAATTTGAGTTCATTCAAAAGAATATTAATGCATCATAAATTCCATTTTTTTTAAACATGATTTATTTCTACATTAAATGTATTTTTAGTTTAATTATTTTTAAAACTAGTTTAGTTCCACAAATTTGACTTTATTTGTTTGAGTTGGAGTTGAGCCTATGTTTATATGATTTGGAATACTTAAGACAATTATTTTCAAATATTTCATGTAAAAACCCATTAAGGGACCGTTCAAATATTACGTAAGCAAGATTTTGGTCATTTTTAACCCCACTTCCCCCCTGTTAGAAAAATAAGCATACCGCACACCCTCTCTCATAATTACGTAAGAAAACTGCCCCCCTATGTTCTTTTTTTGTTCAAAATCTTTGGTGAAATGCTTATATTTCTAAAATTCATTGTTCTCCATCTATTGTTAAAACTTTCATTGTGTGTAACAATGCTTAAAACTTTTTTCTAGTTCAGGTTTTTTTTTTGTGAAATTTATTTTTGGTTGAATTTTGAAATCATTTATGCAAGAAAAGGTATGGTATGGTAAGTTACCCCCATTGTTGAGTTACCCCCACAAAACCCCCATTGGGGCATACAGCGCCAACAAGACTAGATACTTAAAAGTTCAATGCAAGAAAAGAGATTTTCGAAATTGCAGTGCTTATAACATCTTACCAAAGCGAAAGCATCACTCTCATACTCCCCCTTGTCAGGAAAAATAAGCAAATAGCAAATCCCCTCACCCCTTAGGTGCTTACATAGTATTTGAACGGCCCCTAAAAACTAAAATCTAGAGTTCAATAGTATTTTTTTTTTAAAATCATGTCATATGGGCGGTGTCAAGTTCCTGCCCTAGGTGGCGCTCCAGGCCACTGGCCTTGCCCCAGTCTGTTCGTTGCCGGGGACTGGCAACGGGCGGGGAAGAAGAGGAGAGGAGATGGCGCGGGAAAACGAACGAGAAGGAAGCGTGTGTTTGGTTTTTTGCCATGAAATTTAAGTAGATTTGTTTGTGTATATAGTAAAATTAAGTGTAAATAAATCGTGTTTTAATTGTAACAAGATTCGGGTCTTCATATGAATGGAATTAGCCACCCCACGGTGCAGGAGGAAAAGTACGAACCATTACAGTGGCGCAGTCGACAGGATGCACCGGGGATCCCGTGGCGCGGAGGAAGGAATGGATGCCGTGGCCGGCATTGAATGGAGGAATGGAATTCGTCGACTAGCGCAGTAAGTCTTCCCGGTCTTCCCGAGCCTTATTTTTTTGGTATAATTATGGTGTTAAAACGAGAGTAGTTAAGGATTTTTTTTGTGAGATGTTTTATGTGTTATGTGATTTGAAAACGAAATTTGTGCATATTGTGAAGGAAATAAGTAGTGTTGTTCTTGAAAACGAAAGTATTACTATATATATCAAACTAACTGAGTGTTTGAAAACCTAATGTCTAAACTTTTAGATTTTTTTTATCTAAACAAAAATATAGGGATATAGAATAAGGATTTTTGAGTTAAAAAGATAGAACTAGTCATGGCTTACTTAGAGAAAGCCGGAAAACCGGAGCTTTTAGGAATATGTGATGAAATTGGGGTAGAAATTGATCCTTCTAGTACGGTACCAGAAATTAAAAATGTAATTCTGAGCAGTAAATTATACGTAGAAGAAGAGGTAGGGTACATATTAGAGAGGCTTTTTAAAGAAAGGGAAGAAGAAATTAGAAAACAAGAATGGGAAGAATGGAACAGAAAATTCGAAGAGGAAAAAGAAGAACGGATCAGAAGAGAAGAAAGGGAAGACGAAATTAGAAAGAAGGAGAGTGAAGAACGAATTAGATTAATCAAATTGGAAATTGAGAAGGTAGATATTTTATTAAAATTAAGAAGACAAAAGTTGGAAGACAGAAATACCTGTCAGCCGGAATACCACCTAAAAGGCCCTGAGAAACAGAAAATGCCTCCAGTAGATGAGGTAAGGTACAGAGGACAACCAGAAAAAGAATTTATACCAAATTGGAAGAAAGGCAATCGTTTTCCAGGAAGGGATGCAGCAAGAGAAGCCTTCCGATGTTACAAGTGTCAGGAAGAAGGCCATATCAAGAGGAATTGTCCAAAGATTAATTTCTATGCACAGGGGTTCAACAAGGCACATAAAGAAGATCCAGAGAAAGGTCTAAACCCGGTTTGCATTGGGATCGGCAATGCAGTTTCGGATGCGAAGGTACAGGATACTGAAACCGAAGGCAGACTTCCAAGGGAATATTTTGGAACAAGGAGCCCGAAGTTCCAGGGAATGATCGACAGTGGTGCGGAGTTGACAGCACTGCGGGGATCAAGGGTACCGGAGGAAGATTTGCAGTCCGAAGGAAAAACAAGCGTGTTGAATCTGGAGGGGAGATATCCCAAGAAAGAAGTAGATGAACCTGTGCAAATCTTGGATGACGACGACATATTAGGCGTTCAAGGAAATTTTATCCAGTGGGATAAGGTGGAAGTTGGAAACGAGGAAGAAAATAGAGCTGCCAAAGAGAAAAAAGAAAAAACCGATTTAGGATCTGCAGGAGATGACGATGATGACATACTAGGTCTCAAAGGAAATTTTATCCCGTGGGATAAGGATGAGGATGTCGAAGAAGAGTCGATAGAGATACAGGAAGAAAAGGGAATTTCTGAAGAGAAGGTAGTCAAGGAAGAGTCCCTGGAAAAGGAAAGAGAATACGGACCTGCCAACGAGATGTTCATCGATGTTAAAGATGAGTCTCTGGGGATAGAGACAGAAAGGGAAGTCTTTAAAGAGAAGGAAGAAACTGAAGTTGTTAGAATGAAAGAATCTCCGAAGGAGGAAGGTAGAGAAGAATCTATGAAGATGGTAGAAAATGTAGTTCCTGAGAACAGGAAGGACGAAAAAGAGGAGATCAAGAAAGATGATGAAAATGGACCCGGAGACGATAGGGAACAAGAGGCGAATACCGAGGATACCGAAGACGAATCAAAAGAGGAAACTGAGGTCAAGCTTGGAGAAGTCAAAAAGGAAGAAGTTGAAGTCAAGCTTAGCGGAGATGAAATGGAGAAAGCTGAAATCAAGTTTCGTGGAGCTGAAGCCGAGTTTAGAGGAGAGGAAGTTAAAGATAAGTTGGAAGAAGATGAAGTTGAGTGGTATGACCCTAAAGGACATTTGATAGGGAAAGCCAAAACGGACACTGAAACTGAAAAGTTATGGTGCTTACTAAGAAAGGAGATTGATGCCTACAGAGGAGCTACAGGGTGCCAACTAAAAACTCTAGATTGGTTGAAGGGTGAAAATAGGTTAACCAGAAGTGGGTGGAAAGGAGTAGTTAATTTTATGAATGAAAGTTGTATAAGTTACTATATGAGAAAAGGGTTAGGAAACCATCAGTGGGATCCTGGTATTGAATGCTAGAATAAGGTGTTTGTGATATTATTAAATGACTGGTTATGATTTTGGAATTGATTAACGGAACTGATATGTCTAATTAAATTGAAAGTAGAGGGTTTCATGAAATTTGCATTTTTAAGTGTTGGTAAATCTGATAATTTAGAATGATTGAGATGATTCTTTTGCTATTGAATTAATTTTTTTTCTGATTTTTGAATGTTCTGAGTAAAATGAAACTAGAGATTTTTAGGCAAATGTCAGAACTAGGTACTTGTAAAGGCAGTAGTTTTTATTTTGATGATTGATGATTCTTTTGATATTAAGTTAACTTTTCTGATTTTTGATTGTATGAGTAATTTTTGTGAATTTAGTAAATTATGTGGGATTTTATTTCCTTTCACTTTGTGTAATTTTGAGGTTGTAATAGTAAGAAACGACAGTGTAATTACTGTGTTGAAGATAGTTTGAAAGTTTGGTACTATTAAGTGTATTTTGTAAATTTGAGTTGTGGATTAATTTGGTGATTTTGAATTGTAAGTGATTTTTTTTTGCCTAATTATGTGTTCCGGTAATGTATCAAGGAATCTGTACGTCTGTTATTATTTTTTTTTATATTGTGGTTATTGTGTTGGATAACGATATGTGTTCCAGTATTATAACAAGGCGTCTTTCCATCTGTCATTAATATTAGTATTAGGATTTAAGATTTTTTTTTTGGCTCGGGAAAGACGATTAGTGGACGAACTGAGTTCGGGAAAGACGATTAGTGAACAAACTGAGTTCGGGAAAGACGGTGGGGTGAATTAAGTTCAGGACAGAATGACTCTGGAAGGACTGTGAGGGTCTGGACTTTGATCCTCGGACTGTTTTAGTGGTCTCCCCTGCAGGACATGGTCCGGCAGGTAGAGACCGGAGGGGAGATGTCAAGTTCCTGCCCTAGGTGGCGCTCCAGGCCACTGGCCTTGCCCCAGTCTGTTCGTTGCCGGGGACTGGCAACGGGCGGGGAAGAAGAGGAGAGGAGATGGCGCGGGAAAACGAACGAGAAGGAAGCGTGTGTTTGGTTTTTTGCCATGAAATTTAAGTAGATTTGTTTGTGTATATAGTAAAATTAAGTGTAAATAAATCGTGTTTTAATTGTAACAAGATTCGGGTCTTCATATGAATGGAATTAGCCACCCCACGGTGCAGGAGGAAAAGTACGAACCATTACAGGCGGTTTGCGGCAAAAGCGACAAAATATTTTTTCAAAAGCAACATTTTAATGGCGGACACCACGCGATTTGCTACAGCTATTCTGATTTTTCTCTTTAAAAATTATAAAAAATTCAATAAAAATTTCTTGAAATTTTGATGTGTTTTTTCCGGTTTTTTCTTAAAAATTCATATTTTCTTTATCTTTTTGTAGTCTACGACCTCGTAAGTCAATCCTCATCTGTACGGTGGTTGTTTGATATTCTGAAAAAATAGCGTGTGAATTCATAAGACCATTGAGATGAGAGAAGATGATTCGTTGACATGAACCACAGACTCTTGTTAACAAGTATGCTATACGTCGGTGAAGTCGTGACGTCATCAACATGGCGCTGGGGACAAACAAACCCAATCTCTATGGCGTTTAACATGGGAGTGTTAAAGAATAATTTTTTAAAAATATTAATCGTCATTTCTTAGGGTATAGAACACCTTTCTCGCATAGTTAAAAGTATGGCAATCATTTATAAATAATCGGAGTATTTTTATTTTCCTTTTCTGTTTGAAAATTCAACGATAACATTTTAGGTCCATTGGTACCAATGGAGTCTAACACGATAGTGTGAAAAGATATTAGTTTTAGAATATTGTCCTTCGTTTGTTAACTTATAAAACCACTTTACAGTATATTTCAAGGTATGTTAATCATTTAGTAACAAGTATAATTTAGATTTTCGGTCTCATTTTTTAAGATTGTAACAAGAAATTTCATCTCCATTTGTTTATCATGCGAGTGTGAAAATATATGTTTGTATATAAAATTCAACGTTCTTTGGTATATCACACCCCTTTTGAGCATAGTTAAAGGTATGTTAATCATTAATTAATAAGCAAATTTATTACTTGGGCTCCACTTTTATAGATTTAAATAAAAATTAGTATCTCCATTAATGTTATTAAGTGAGTGTGTAAATAGTTTTGTTTTAGATATTTATCATCGTTAGCTACACTTTTATTATTTCATTTTAGTATTATATTGTTTTGAGGCTTTGTAAAAATAGTACTATACTGTATTTTCCTTAACTTTTTTTTAATTTTTTTGTTTGATCTACATTTCTACCCATTTATGTTATTATTGCACAAATAGAAGCATTTTAGCAACAATGAGTATCAATTAGCTCAAAATTGTTTATTATAGACAAAATAAGAGTTAACAAGTTTTTTCCCATTCTGTTTTAGGTTCTATTTATTTATATTAGAGAATTGAATCACATCCAAGTTCCAGCTCACAGGACATTTTACATGTAATGAATGAACCTTACTAAATGGTTCTTGGTTTTGGTGACCACTTTTGTGGCATCAATTCTAAGCGCTTTTTGGTTGATCATTTATATTTGTAAATCTATTTGTGTCTATGGTTTAATACCTGAATTAAACCAGTCTACCAGATGTTTTAGGGAATGGCGACTTACAATGGAGTTGAGGTAAGCATCTTATTAAACATCGTGTGCTCTTTCAGCGTTTGCATTCCCTCTTTACCTATCTATAATTTTCTAGAAAAAGCAATCATATTTTGTTTTTGTTTTGTGGCAGTTTTGTGTATTTTAATTTATCTGATAAGTTTCCCACAAGCTCCTAAAATGTGGACCCCAGTAGCTGACTGGATTTTCTCAGTAACTGCCCAGTGCCCATCCTTTTCAACCATATTTGTTGTCAACCTTTCATATATTTTTCATGAGAATTTTTAATATTTTCTCGATCAATAAAGAAGGTTTTAATATTTTTCTAATGGCAGGTAATTTTTAAACAGTTACCTACAGCTTAACTAAGTTCATTAACGCAGATAATGCCGAAGCAGTACTTACTTTGCGTTACCCAGTGGGCACCTGTAGACCGTAGCCACTGAGGTGAAGTACTGTTGCCCACGCCACATTCACACAGCCACAGCCCCTTTTTACAGGGGGGCCACATTCATTCATCACACACAAGGACAGAAACAAACATCCATGCCAAACGGGGATTCGAACCCCAGACGTACGGCTTTGCAGTCAGATGCTCTGACCACTACGCCAGTGCGTCTGCAGAAGATTTTAATTAAAGTTATAAAAATAAAGCATGAGACATGTATGCTATTCCATGAATATATATTTCCAATAATATTACATGGGACCGGTGGTGTAGCCAGAAAAAAATTTCAGAGAGGGGTATTGATATTTCTGGAGGGGATGTGGGGTAGTTTTAGTGGTTTTCTATGGTCAAAAAAGGAAAATTTCAGGGGGGGGGGGATATATCCCCAAAATCCCCCCCCTCTGGCTACGCCCCTGCGTCAAGCTATTATTGTAATTGCCTAAACATTAAATTTATCCAATTCTTAAAATTGTGTCTTGCATTTTAATGACAATTTTAGGACTGAAAATTCGAGTGACATCTGCTTCTTCCAGGCAACTATGTAATTCTACATCATTCCTAGCTTCTCTCTTGAATCAGCAATTACCAATCATTTTGGGTCGGTATAGGATAGGGATTTTTTGACAGGAATAGGACAGGATATTTGAACTTTTCAATTCAACAGGTTCAGTTTTGAAACATTTAAGTTATTAATCTTAAAGTGTCTTTGTTTTAGTTTAAATGAATATTATAGGATCTCCATGTAAATAAATATTTATTGCTGATTTGAAGTAAGAAACCAAAGTGGATTCTGCCAAAGGTGAGAGTAATCCATATATTTAGTGAGCGTTGTGAAGTTGTAAGTGAGCGTTGGCAAGTTGGTGAAGTTTTACATCCAATATTTTTAATCTTGCACATGTCTGCCATGTTTAACCAAAATTTAATTTAAAATTAACAAACAATTTGATTATTTAGTTTTTCTTCAGGTAATAATCACTTAGATAGATGAGTGTTAAAACAATCAATCAATATAATATACACTACAGTGATGAATTCAGTAAAATCAGATCAACACTAATAAATCTGTCATAAAAACAATTAGTTGTGTAATGAGTTTAATACAAACATGCAAAAGAATGTTGCAAAATTAGCTCATAATGTGATAATTTTTTAGAGATCTAAAAGTATCTGAGTAATAAATGACTGCTTTTAAACCTTTCAGACCTATTCACCCCAATTTCTCATTGGATTCAATGTGAGCCTTGGGAGGCTTCAGATAGAAAGTGTTAAAGCACGGCTTACTAGATACTTATACAAGCTAGCCGAGTACGGAAATCATTGCAAATACAGATGGCAATACTGGACCAACTGGCAAAGCATATCCACAGTGTTGAAGGCGGTGGGTGATATAGGTAGGTCTTGTAGCGCTCCAAGCGGGAAAAGTTGTCAAATGGTTTTCATTGTTTAAAACTCGGCTAGCTTGTATAAGTACATCTAGTAAGCCGTGGTTAAAGGAACAACAGTATTTCCTTTGTATGTTTAGAAATTTCCAAAATATGGAATTGGGAATATTTTCATCTATTAAAATTATTTACAAAACAATCACTTATGGTCTAAGTAATAAATATCTGTCATTATGGATCATAATGGATCATAATGAAATGTCATTATGGATCATAATCAGTTTTAAATTTCATAGCCAGATAGATACTGAGAAAATCAATCTAGTCAGCTACAGGGGTCAACATTTTAGGACCTTGTGGGTATCTAACTTATCTGATTAATTAAATTACACAAAACTGCCACATCATAGATATTAAAAACAAAATATGATTGCTTTTTCTAGAAGATTATAGATAGGTAAAGAGGGAATGCAAACGCTGAAAGAGCACACGATGTTTAATAAGATGCTTACCTCAACTCCATTGTAAGTCGCCATTCCCTAAAACATCTGGTAGACTGGTTTAATTCAGGTATTAAACCATAGACACAAATAGATTTACAAATATAAATGATCAACCAAAAAGCGCTTAGAATTGATGCCACAAAAGTGGTCACCAAAACCAAGAACCATTTAGTAAGGTTCATTCATTACATGTAAAATGTCCTGTGAGCTGGAACTTGGATGTGATTCAATTCTCTAATATAAATAAATAGAACCTAAAACAGAATGGGAAAAAACTTGTTAACTCTTATTTTGTCTATAATAAACAATTTTGAGCTAATTGATACTCATTGTTGCTAAAATGCTTCTATTTGTGCAATAATAACATAAATGGGTAGAAATGTAGATCAAACAAAAAAATTAAAAAAAGTTAAGGAAAATACAGTATAGTACTATTTTTACAAAGCCTCAAAACAATATAATACTAAAATGAAATAATAAAAGTGTAGCTAACGATGATAAATATCTAAAACAAAACTATTTACACACTCACTTGATAACATTAATGGAGATACTAATTTTTATTTAAATCTATAAAAGTGGAGCCTAAGTAATAAATTTGCTTATTAATTAATGATTAACATACCTTTAACTATGCTCAAAAGTGGTGTGATATACCAAAGAACGTTGAATATTATATAAAAACATATATTTTCACACTCGCATGATAAACAAATGGAGATGAAATTTCTTGTTACAATCTTAAAAAATGAGACCGAAAATCTAAATTATACTTGTTACTAAATGATTAACATACCTTGAAATATACTGTAAAGTGGTTTTATAAGTTAACAAACGAAGGACAATATTCTAAAACTAATATCTTTTCACACTATCGTGTTAAGACTCCATTGGTACCAATGGACCTAAAATGTTATCGTTGAATTTTCAAACAGAAAAGTAAAATAAAAATACTCCGATTATTTATAAATGATTGCCATACCTTTAACTATGCGGGAAAGGTCTTCTATACCCTAAGAAATGACGATTAATATTTTTAAAAAATTATTCTTTAGCACTCCCATGTTAAACGCCATAGAAGTGCCGTTTACATGGGAAAAATATTACCCGGGTAGCTACCCGGGTAAAAAGTGGGTTGAAGGGAATTTCCAACTCTACCCGGGTAACGAAATTTGAAGGCGTTTACATGAGACATGATCTAACCCGGCTTTTTCTCGGTCACGTGGTAAGAAATAAGGGATCTGCCTGTTTCCATGGTTTCCAAGTTTGTTTACAAATAGCTCATTTTTGTTTGTTCTTGCAAGAAGCAACAAAAGGAATTTTAAAAGAGCGTTGGCGATATATGCAAAAAAAATCAACGGATGATAGCAGATTTGCTTACCGAAGACCTGCGAAGATTGTATGAAAGTAATCTTGTATTATTTGTTGAATATTTTGTTTATTTACTAGTAACACTTATACAATTATACAAAATTGTGTTGGCAACATTGTTTCAATTCCATCAATGTTTATTGTTTTGATTTCCGTTTTTCATGTTTGTAAGTTGTGCTTGTCTTAAAAATTAAATGGATGTTTATTAAACTTAACGTTTTATCTTCACATTTCCAACTGCATTTGCTACTTTCTACGTTATTGATGTCCATTACAAATTATATCAAAACAATCAACAGAGCACACACAAACAATTAAATGGCGGACTACACAACACGCAAGGTAGTGTGGGATGGGACACGAAATGCATCATGGGAAAGGAGGGTACTACCCGGCAATGGACTCTAACCGTCTGACGTCACACGGAACCAACACGTGACCTACTGAGCTTGCAATTGGTTACCACAGATACTACACTAGTAGATCTACTAGTGTAGTATCTGTGGTAACCAATTGCAAGCTCACTTGTAGGTCACGTGTTGGTTCCGTGAAGTCTCGAAGCAGATAGGCGGTTAGAGTCCATTGACTAGGATTGAATCCTACCCGGCTTTTTCCTATCATTAGTGCCGTTTACATGAGCCAATTACCCGGGTAAAAGGCGGCTCTTACTCCTCTTTTCTACCCGGCATTCCCTACGAAGGGAAAAAGATAGGAAAAAGCCGGGTAGGATTCAATCCTAGTCAATTGCCGGGTAGTACCCTCCTTTCCCATGATGCATTTCGTGTCCCATCCCACACTACCTTGCGTGTTGTGTAGTCCGCCATTTAATTGTTTGTGTGTGCTCTGTTGATTGTTTTGATATAATTTGTAATGGACATCAATAATGTAGAAAGTAGCAAATGCAGTTTGAAATGTGAAGATAAAACGTTAAGTTTAATAAACATCCATTTATTTTTAAGACAAGCACAACTTACAAACATGATGAAAAACGGAAATCAAAACAATAAACATTGATGGAATTGAAACAATGTTGCCAACACAATTTTGTATAATTGTATAAGTGTTACTAGTAAATAAACAAAATATTCAACAAATAATACAATATTACTTTCATACATCTTCGCAGGTCTTCGGTAAGCAAATCTGCTATCATCCGTTGATTTTTTTTTGCATATATCGCCAACGCTCTTTTAAAATTCATTTTGATGCTTCTTGCAAGAACAAAAATGAACTATTTGTTAACAAACTTGGAAACCATGGAAACAGGAAGATCATTTATTTCTTACCACGTGACCGAGAAAAAGCCGGGTAAGATCATGTCTCATGTAAACGCCTTCAAATTTCGTGACCCGGTAGAGTTGGAAATTCCCTTCAACCCACTTTTTACCCGGGTAGCTACCCGGGTAGCATTTTTCCCATGTAAACGGCACTTTTTTCCCTTCGTAGGGAATGCCGGGTAGAAAAGAGGAGTAAGATCCGCCTTTTACCCGGGTAATTGGCTCATGTAAACGGCACTAGAGATTGGGTTTGTTTGTCCCCAGCGCCATGTTGATGACGTCAGACTTCACCGACGTATATTCCCAAAGCAGGCAGCAAAAAAAGACTTTCTCTGGCTCCCCCAATTTATGATAGAAATATAATCCAAACATCATTTCATTTTAAGCTAAATAAACTGGCTTACTTTTTTAAGACAAATTTTTTTGGGGGGAAAAATCTATCGATTTTTCTCCCCTATATTAGTTAGTATTATTACCGTTGATGGCGCTGGCAATGAAAGGGATAAGATGTTTCGCAAGACGAAATTTCTGTTCTTTCAATCCAACTGAAGTGATGAGAACGAAATCACCTGCTTTTGTTTGGAAACAAACATCTCTCTCTTCACAGTTTTATAAACAAAAGAGCGGCCGATGAGACATTTTGACACTTCAGCTTTCAGTGGATGTAAGTCATTTTAAATTTAGGAAACTAAACTTCCTACTTTTCTTAACTAACGTTTAGCCGAATTTTTAAGCTGACATATCTAATTCCGAAGAATCATGAAGTCTATTTTAGTACTTGGCTTACTTTTGATTTCTTCTGCGTCTTCAAGCTCATTAAAAGAAATTGAAAGCAATGATATTTTTAACTCTAATCCTACGCCTATAGTTTTGTGGCATGGAATGGGAGATAGTTGCTGTAACCCTTTAAGCATGGGATCGATCAAGAAGTTTTTAGAACAAAGTATTAAAGATGTCTACGTAAAATCCCTAGAAATCGGTAGCAATGAGTTAAGTGACGTCGAGAATAGCTTTCTCATGCCTGTCAACGATCAAGTAACCTTGGCTTGTAAACTTATATCTGAGGATAAAGTATTAAAAGATGGTTATAATGCAATTGGATTTTCCCAAGGTGGTCAGTTCCTCCGTGCAATCGCTCAACGCTGCCCAAACCCTCCAATGAAGAACCTCATATCGTTTGGGGGACAACATCAAGGGGTTTACGGTTTTCCGAGATGTCCTAGTGAAAGCATTAAGGTGTGTGATTATGTTAGAAGATTGTTAAACATAGGAGCTTATGTCGATTGGATTCAACAACATCTTGTGCAAGCTCAGTACTGGCATGATCCTTTAAATGAAGTAGAATACAAAGCTAAAAGCTTGTTTTTAGCAGACATCAACAATGAAAACTCTAAAAACCAGACTTACAAGGTGAATTTGCAAAAACTCACAAATTTTGTTATGGTTAAATTCACAGAGGATGAAATGGTTCAACCAATAGATTCGACATGGTTTGGATATTACAAACCAGGTCAGGCAACAGTAACTCTTAAATTGCAGGACATGCCTTTATACAATGAGGATTGGCTGGGTCTTAAAGAGATGGACAGCCAAGGTAAACTTCACTTTTTGGAAACTGTTGGTAAACACCTTCAGATTGATTTGAACTGGTTCAAGGAAAACATAGTTGATAAGTTTCTGTTGTAATTTTTCACTATAATTTTTTGAAGCTTATTTGCTTTATTTCTGTTGTGTAAGTTTAAACATCTAGCCATTTTTTGAATTTTTATAAGAAATATTTCTATTTAACTAATATAGACTTTTTGGTTCAATTCTATTAGAGTCCCCACTAAATATTGCCAATATGCAAATAGCTAAATATATCCAAATATCAACAAATTTTTCTTTTATTAATAAACTGAATACTTATTGATCTAATTAAACATTTTAATTCAGGGGTTTGAAATTATTTATGAATATTTCTACTTTTTATACTACTATAGAACCGGGCGATATTTAGCGGGGACTCTAACGGAATTGAACATACTTTTTATCTAGATAGAAACAGTCAAGCTATTAGATAACGGAAATTTATAGAAAGTTAAATTAATGAAGAAGTAAATTTTTGGTTCTTAGTAAACTAATACTAAGCATCTCGTCGACAGTGCTGCTGAACGGTCGACAGGATAATATGACAGTTCCAAAATTTTTTTAAATAATTATTTTGTGGGTTACTTTCAATCATACTATATATATATATATATAATTCTATAAGTAAGATTTTGCAGGGACTAATATAGGTCAAATTTAGTACCGTTTATCAGCACCTTCACAAAAAATGTACTAA
Organism: Tetragnatha montana; assembly: GCA_963680715.1. Lineage (NCBI taxonomy): Eukaryota > Metazoa > Arthropoda > Arachnida > Araneae > Tetragnathidae > Tetragnatha > Tetragnatha montana. The sequence continues at coordinate 15,488,146 of OY796685.1, forward strand.
CAAAAAAGACACCTTCACAAAAATTCTTCTAAAAAATTTACATCTTTGTAATAAAATTGCGGAAAATCGGAAGCTTCACAGTTATTTCTTCTAGGAAAAAATCTGTTTACTAAAATTTATTCGCTTAAAAATATGTTGTAAAGCGGTGTTTCTCATCTGGTTTCAATAATTTCATAGTTCCTATTAAAACAGGTATAAAAAAATTCCCTTAAATTAAAAAGCTGTTAAATTTTTCACAAATATTAAAATGTGTAAATTTTTCACAAAAATAGATGTTAATTTTAAAATCCTGGATTGGTCCCTGTTTTTTAAAAACTGGGTTTATCAGTTTGTGTAGAAGACTTGTGCTGTTATTTGTTTTAAAACCTGAATGGGGTAGACAGAGAATTGTGTACAAAAGTGAAAAACCCTGAAAATGGATCCAAAAATCGGTAACCCTAAAATGTACAAATCCAGAATCTTTTCAAATGGAATAAAAAAACTCAGATTTTTTTCTTTACAAAAAATTGTGTATAGGAATCATGTAAGACTCATAATTTGTTTCTTCATCCTAAAAAAGTAAGTTAAGCCAGGGCTTAAATTCTAACCAAAGAAGTACCGGAGCGCTACTATTTCAGCATTACAAATATTTACTGATTAATGAATAAATATCAGTAAATATTTACTGAAAATCAAGAAGTACCGGAGCTCCGCTCCGGTGCAATTTAAGCCCTGAGTTAAGCTTAATTTGCTTTTTATAAAAATAATTGTATGCTCTGCTAATACTTCTTGCCCTCAGCTCCCATCATGGTTAATTATTTTATTTTAGTAATCAGTATTTTGGGATTAATTCCAAAACTGTCACATTAAATATTGCATAATTTTGGTTCTTATGTATTATCCCATCAACTGGTGCTGCTTAATTCAAAATTGTTATCACACTCATTAACTGTTCTATAGCTGTGGTGTAGAATTAGATGGCCACTGAACAGTCGACGGGATAATACAAAAGTACCCTCGCTGATGTTTTAAGGCTTGTTAACACTGAAAAGCTAAGCTTCTCCTAGCGTTTCAATCGTAGCAACTAAAGGTTATTTCAATTCAGTTTTATCACATCCTGCTGAAAGTATTGATAGAAATTTAGAAATATATTTTCAAAGCTATAATCAATATATTAGATCTGAAATTTTTATAATAGTTTTAATGCTCATTGTAATGAACTTGATATTTTTTTCGTGTCTTTTAGTGTTTAATTTGTGTGAAAGTGTTTTATACAATTAGTTTTCTTTTTTTCACTACTGTAAATGGATTTTTATCTGTAGAGTGTTTTTTTTTAAATAAATAAAATAAATTGATTCAAAACATAAATTTTAAATAAAATGGTTTGGGAAAAAGCTACAAGATAGTCAGGTAGCAAAGATAAAAATGATTATGGTACCAATTTGAGTATTTAAGAAAGAATGTTAATATTTAAAAATGTGTAAATTCTTGCAGAAAGGTTTTCATTTTATACGAGTATGGACAGAGAAATAATAAAACTAGCCATAGCAGCAGTTCTATGGCATGATTTTGTAAAACTGTTTATTTCAGGAAATGCTACTGTGTAAAATTTTGATTAAAGTTTGAGGCATAATTTAAAATTGCCAAAAATTAAAGTTTGTTCTGTGTAGTCTATATACTAATTGCACTTGTTTTCTTTTCTCTGAAAACTATTTTTGAATTGAATTGAAAGAGTAAAAATTCTATACCATTAGGATAAATAAGTGATGATCCAAATTAAAATAATTCAAAATAATAAATGGAATGTAATCAAGCATTTATAGTTAAAAAATTATTTTTCATGTGGATATGTTCTAGAAACGTATATCTATTTTATTATCTTATCTGTAATTTCAAAATTTGTGTTTCTAATCTTGTTTTTATCATAACTATGTCAGCTAAAAACTGATAAAATTGACCTTAAGGAGATGTAGTTTATCTGAAAGTTTAAAGATGAGATCAAGAGAAAAATTGTTTTTACTTTTGAATTCTTGTAGACTGACAAACATCAGTTTTCTGTAAGATAACTTTCATTTGAATAAAATATGAAAGTTCTCTTCTCTTTTTCAAGTGGTATGAAAAATAGCTGTTAAGTACCTAATATTTGATCAGTTGAATCAGTTGTTCATACCAGTAATGTTTAATTGAATATTTCTTTACATTATCGATATATTAATTTATTTAAAATTTTTATAGCATTAAATTTTCCTTTAATGATCTTAGTTTTGATTTTGATCTGATAATATTCTTAAATGAAGCTTGATGACTTAAAGTCAGGAACTTGAGCTTTTCAAAATGAACCCTAAAGAAATTTAACTATAATCTGCGGACCTGATGGAAAAAGTTGTAACCTTCCCCCGAACCTAATTCTCAAAAACCCCAGCCAACCCCCACAGTTTCCCCTAAAAATTCAAAACAGCCAAATTCTCCATAAATAAAATTAACATAAAGTATTACATTTAAACCACATTTTATTTCTATTATTATTCACTGTCGGTGGCATAATATAGAAATCTATTTTGAGAGAGGCCTAAAATTATTTCTCAGCCCCAATGCATATTTTATAGATCAAATGTAACTTTTTAATACATTTTTAGGTAGAATTCTTGTCTTAAGGAATTTAATAATAATAGAGTTCCAAGAACCAAAGGGGGGTCCTCCCCCAAAAAATTTTTGGAAATTTGACTGTAAAAAAACAGGTTTTTAACTAGTTTTGGTACACCTAGTCCAAATTTCGGAAATATATTTTTAGGTAGGATTTACATTTTGATGAACTTAATATAAAATAAGTTGTGTAGTTCCAAGTACATAAGGGGATCTAGTGGGGCATTGCCCAGACAATGTTTGGTAATTTGACCCTAAAACACAGGATTTCAACTTGATTTTGGTACACCTACAAATGGATCTTCAACCCCAATCTTTCATTCTGATTTTAACAAAATTTTATTTTATCTCCTTACGGCTTCCCCTTCCTTGGGCACCCATACATAAGGGCAAAGGGGGTCCCCCTCTTGCACTGGAAAGTTATGTAAAATTTTCCTTTTAGTTTCTGACTTGAAATTTTGCGGCTCGGTGTAGAAGCGATAATATTTTAAAAGTTATTACTCAAATGAGTTAAAACACTACTTTTAAGAATAAAATTTCGAAACTTTTTCTGCCGAGGACTTTCAGACACCCATTTTTGCTTGAAACTCCAGTATTTTTTTACAAAATATTTTGCATTAAGCACTCGTGAGGGGTCCCTTTGAAATAATTATCAATCATACCCCCTTAAAACGAAACTTGGCGGGCTTGACTGGCTAACTTGCAAAAATATTTCTTCGGCTCCCTCCTGAATTCAAACATATGGGCACCCATGTCCCTTTTCCCCCAAAATATATCAAATTTGCCTGAACCTTAGTACAGTGGCGGATCCAGAGACTTGGTTTGGGGGGGGTGATTTTACCTATATGCGCATTCGACATTACAATCAATTTTCACTTTTACATTCAATTCGTAAGAGGAAGACACATAAAATATATTTGGTGGAAAGTTTCACTTTCTACTGATTTAATTGTAAACCATTAAATGCAATTAATTCATTTTCCCTTTTTAAAATGGAACTTCAACTTAAATGCATAAAGTATACACTAATAAAGACAGACCAAACAAGACAGACCAAATAAAGAAAAATTAGAGAGACAGAAAAGAAACTAAAAGTAAAATTACCGCAAAGCCAAAGCCTGTTCGTTTCTGAGCACGACCATGTTCACTATTTCCGGAATCCATTTTTTTTTATAGTAAAACGCCAAGTTTTAATAAAACAGCAAATCAGTGTAAAAAAAACGAGACAAGTCAAACGTTGGAAAAAAAATCAACTAAATTTTTTACTAGTACAGCTTGGCATATGTACGACATGCTCCGCCCACAAGTTTTGACTATCCCACTGCCAACAAATAGCTGTTATCCCCTCCCAATATGGGATTGTCAATCGCTCTGAAAAAGCTTTGATTAGCCCTTAAATAGATGTTGAGAAACAGTGAGATTAGAAAATATACTTTTTGTGTGCAATTATACCAGTAATCAGCCTCGATATGAGGTCCAATTCACCCGGATACAGATTTCTTTAACACCGGCTGAAATTTCCGGTGACCAAAGAGTACCGAACCCCAGGAGAGGAAAAAGCCAGAAAAAGTGGTCATTAGCGCGGACCCTCTGTCAACCCTTTTATCAGGGCTAGGGAAGGGAGCTCCTCTGAAAAGTGATCGATGCATTGAAGTTATCATTTAACGAGTTGCTACTATTGCCGAAAAGGGGCACTGCGAGAAACCGGAAAAAATACTCGCTCAGATGGTGACAGCGGCTTCTCAGTAGAGATTATTCACAAGTCAAGTTTATCGCTATGTTATCGGGGATGTGATTTTCGGCCGGAAATTCGGCGAGGTCACTTTGTTGGGGGGGGTGATCACCCCCCCCCCCCCCGTGGATCCGCCACTGCCTTAGTATTGCACCTATGGAGCTGACTGTTCGGCTTCCCCCGAACACGTAATTCACAAGTGCACCTGGGAATCTCAACTGGGGCGGTATTTAGAGTTTGAACCAATCAGAACACTATTTCCAGATCATTTGAGAATGTAAACAAATTAATGTTTTCTTTTTAAAAAATTTTTATAGATTTCGTTTTTTAAAAATGATATGTGGATAGACTTTTACCACATTTGTTAGGCAACTACTAAGCAAAAAGTAGTTAACTTCCAGCTTCTAACAAGTCTGAAATACTAAACTACTAGCAGTTGCAACTAGTAGTTAACTACTTTCTTCTGTGACTAGTTGCAACTAATATAGTTAATTATTCTCCAAGAGTAGCTAACCAGATAATTTAATTAATTTAACATACTAATTTTATTTATTAAATACAGCATATACTGGGTTAATTAATAATTATAATAAATACGATTTATACTCCATCCGATTGGTACTTAGCGCTAAGGTACGCTAAATGGGTTTAAATAAGTTATTCATATATATTTCGTGGTATTTTAAGGTTTCAAATTACTTTAAAACTAAAAAAACTACAAATAATTTTTACTTCCCAACATTAAACCTTTAGCTCACTATAAATAATATCCCTTTGAGCCTTTGCTACCTTTATTACTGAATTACATTTTAATTTACCTTTGCTAAATAAGTTCTAACTAAGATTGAATAGCAGAACTAATAGGTAAATTCAAATTTGCAGCTTCTGAATTCTTCCGAGGATTTTAATTTGCTCCTTAAGGTGCATTTGAATTCATATACTATATTATATACTCTTAAAATTACTTTCAATAACTTCATAATTGAAATTTGCTGCGAGAACATCAACCAGAACCATGACTAAACAATCGGAACAAACACAAACTACTTGCCGCCGCGTTGCTAAGTATTGCGTCATGCAATGGAAGATCGGAGAGAGGGAGCTATTCAGCGTTCTGATAGGTCAAAACTCTAAGTACCTCCCCCGGTTGCGATTCCCAGGTGCACTTGTGAATTATGCCCCCCGAACCAGGTTCGCAGGTTCGGGCACTTTTTCTAGGTCCGATAATCTGCTAATTCTGTCATGAAGAGAAAATTCCTATCTTTTTTACTTGCAAGAACATAAAGTTACCTCTTTTTTACAGGAACATGAAGGATTTCAAAACCTTTCATTTCGATGAGAAATAATAATTTTGTCTGTCCAAACCCACATAATTTGAGCAAGAAATTTGGGATTTTAAGAAGTAAAATCTTGACGGGTTCATAATCACAGAGTAAATCTATGAAAACAAGATGGTTCTTGTTTTCTGTGAATTTGCACCTTTTTTTCTCTTTTTCACACAGTATATTTTTAACCCAGTTTTACACACTGTTGGGGAAAAATATTGTTCTTTGTTCAAAATATGTTTAAAAAAATCTAAGGTTTGGTCACTCTAGAAAGGTATTGATATGTGATTGGTTTACAACTTAATCAAAACATTATGTAATCTATTATTATAGTAAAAGTTATAAAATAAAGACATATACTAGAATTTACTCTATAAATTAGAAGAAATTTCTGAATGTTTTTTATTTTTCTGTGTAACTACATTTTATTAAAGTTAACATCTGATTGATTAAAAGGGTTGTTTTTTATCTCATATTCTTAACACATTAATACCTGGATTTTTCTTATTGTTAAATATTCTGTAAAATATGGTAAAAAATAATAATGAAAAATCTTAGGCAGGATATCTTAATTTTTACATTAAAACTTATAAATGTCCCTAAAAAGGAAAGTAGGGCATTAATTAATTGAGGAACTTTTAAAGTACTATTAGTTCCAGACTAAGCAAAATGAAATAAAAGTTAGAACTGAGATTATTAAGTAAAATTAATGGTTTTGATTATATTCTATCAAATTAAGATGTATACTTCTACTTTATAAAAGATAAATACAGTTTCAGTAGTTTTATTTCTATGAAATTTGTAGTGCTTCTAAGTTTTTATTTCATGAAAAGTTTAATACAGTAATTGTGGCAAATTAAGTAAACGAGGAATAAAAATTTTTCTGCAAAAAGTAAGGTTATCCGACAGTCAACCACCACATCAAACCAGAGAAAAATAAGAATTGGAATGGTTCAATGATCTTAGTTTTTTTATATGTATTCCTCAATAAGAAGCATCTTTGTAAAGGTAGACACAAATTAGAGCCGAGCGCCGCAAGCGAACAGTCGCGAACATGCTCTGCGCACGCGCAGCTAGTAGGCGTTACGAGCTCCGCGTGCGCAGAGCGTGTTCGCTTTCGGCGCTCGGCTCTAACTTATATCCACCTTTAGAATTACATCAAAATAAAACAAATGGACATCAGATTTTACCTTTCTTTAAAAAAATTAAATTGAAATATTTTTTTAGCTTGAAGTATTAATTATGGGGTTTACAACTATTTTAAAACCTTGTTATAGATATAAGGCAGCAACCTAACAAAACTTTAAATTGCTGCTGTAATATAAAGTAGAACCTCGATTATCCAACCATCCATGAGCAAACTTTTACGATAGATTACGACCGCTTTCTTCTAAAATTGCAGAGTAGATCTAAACAGCTTATTAAGTTGTGAATAAGAAATTTAAGGAAATTTGGAAACTTAATAAAAATGGCTACAAATCCAAAAAGGAAACATGTTTTGGGTACAATCGAACAGAAACTAAGTATTAAAAACTTGACAAAAGGGAGTTAGTAAATTTAATTTAAAATTTTAGCTTACTTTAAATAAATTTTAAAGCCTAAAATGTTCTTTATCTTTATTACAAATGTAATTTTTATACTTAATTTTGATTTTGCAAATGACTGTTTCATTCTTCTCTGATTACCCTTCCCTTTTAATGTACTGACCATCGCCTGATCATGAAGAGGAGGGATAAGCGAGGTTCTTCAATAGTTGACATTGCTGTTTGCACTGTAATGATGTTCCCTTATAACACATCAAAGAAGGGAAAATGAGCTTTCTCAACATGTAGAATGTCAGCCAAGAAGCATACAGTCCCTGCAATCCCTTCATAGAGACTCAGTGGTCGGTCAGGTGTTCTGGCTGATCTAAATTCCTCATTAAAAAGAAATTCTGAAAATTGGAGAGCTCTGTGCAGGTGTTTTTCATCTCTTGTGAGTCTGTACAACAGTAGGAACACATATCCACTTCCAGCTACACCATGGCAAATACCAGGACCTTTTCTCAACAGACCTTTTTTCCATACAATTTCTCCACATAATAAACAGGATTGTAAGTACTTATCTTCTTTCCAATGTAAGTATGCTTTTGCCATTAAGTATACCACACCTGTAATTAAACATAATTTTTAATCCATTTTTTATTTTTGAAAAAAAAATCCATTTCAGGATATTATATCAGTTCTAGAGGGTTTTTCCACTCTCATTAACTTTAATACACCGGTGGTCTACAAACCATAGGTGGTTAGTAAGTTGTCTGTGAAGGGGTTCATTAGCACATGGAAAAAGTTTCATGAAATAGTTAATGTTACACATTGAATGATATTCCCACCTCATAACTTCATGTCTTCTCACAGTCTTAACTTTTCTATGCCTTAGCGTAAACAGAAACGGTTTTCTAATTTAGATTGTATATTAGACATACTGTTATTTATTACATACCTGGAGCTCCATGACACCAATGTACTAACTCATTGGATCGAGGTGGATTCACTTCATCCATGGCACAAGGAAAATTTCCACCAGGAGTCTGAAGCCTTAGGAGAAAATCGACAGATTCTTTTATCTTTCCTTCTGCAGCTGTGTTTTGTTGAAGAAACTTGGGAAAACACAAAAGAATTTGGAGGATGCCACAAAGACCATGAGCAGCTCCTGAAATTTGAAATAAGACATGAGAGCTGAAATGGCATTAAGTAGATTTAAAATCCATAAAAGATCAAATAGTAGACAAACAAAATGGATCAAGTGAGTAAAAATACTACTAGTATAGGGGAAAGTATTGTACCTCAGTCCTACACTGTTTTTAGCTAAACTTCTTGTAGTTTATGGCAGCACTACAAATGTAGTTAGCATCCTTACAACCAGAGCTCTCAGTCTAGCTAATTGTTTTTAAAGTTAATGATTTGAGATAATATAAGGTAAAAACTGATTTCACCCATTAAAAGTAAATTTTATAAGTTATGGTTAAAAAAATACAGATTCTGTTTTGCAGTGAATTTTATATCTTAAAGTGTATTGTTTTGTTTCAGCTATAATAGTATGTTCTTAAAATGGGGCTGGGGGTAAACTGAACATGATGATCAGGCATTTTTCAGTAAATGATCAAGTATTGTACCTTGGACCTGTCCAATATACCAATTAACTACCTTGAGTTACTAAAAATATCACTATTCTGACTTTTATTACATTGGTATTTTGATTTTAAAAGCAGGGTAGGATTTAGTATCATGATTAAACTAATTTTAAGTGAAATCTATAATTTTCTGATAAAAAACAGTGCTTCAAAATATTTAGGCTGAAAAGTGCTTCAACTAAATCTATAAGATTATACATCTTGGTAGTTCAATAAACACTTGTTCCATGAGTTTTTCATAAACTTTTTATTAAGTTTAGAGGTGCAACAAAAGATGTGCTCCAGCAATTATGGTTGACTATGGTTATTATTTATGGTTGACTATGAAGTCACATCTCTGAAAACAATTCATTTTGCTAAAGAAAATGGTAATATTTAATCCCCACACTAACAACAAAAATAGCAACTAGGGTTTCTTTCCCGGGATCCCGGGAAATAGCTAAATTTTCTTACATTTTGTAATCCCGGGAAATAATCTTATTTCCCGGGAATTCCCGGGAAATGAAAAAAATTAAGCTCAAGGTTTAAAATTTATTTTTTTACCCTTCCAACCCTTTCAAAAAATAGTAATATATTCCCCCTCGTGGGGTCTAATAGACCCCATGCGAAAACGTGCCTATGGATATATTAATAGTGTAAGTAGTTAAGTACTATACCTTAAATGGGAAAGAATTATCATTTTTTACATTAAAAAATATGCTTCGGTATAATTTGTCAAAATTTTGTTTTATTTTTCTCGTTTTTTGTTCCTTTCGTGGCGTTTATTTGGTTTCTTTTGATACAAGTTTTTTTATAACACCTGAAACACTTCAAACAAGAATTTAATTACAGAAATGAATCATAACTCAGTTGTTTTACTTAAAATATTCTATAATTACACTTCTTAATTAAAGCATACTAGCTGATCTACCCGGCCTTACACGGGTATAATTTCTTTAGTTTATTTTTGAGGTTTATGAAGTTGAATATCTTTCTTTTTTTATATTACTAGCTACCTGTTATCACGGATTAATTTTTTTAGCATTAAGAAACATGTGAAATGTGGATTAATAAATATTATAAATGCATTCCCGGAAAAAAATATTAAATTTTCAATTAAAAACTATTCCCGGGAAATGACAAAGTATTTTCCAGGGAATATTTTCCAGAGAAATTATTGCCAGGCTTGGCCATAATTTCTATGCTTGTGAAAAACTTGTATTCAGTTTTATTACATTTTAATCCTTTCTGGAATCAAGAAAAAATATTTTTTGTCTAAAACTAATTAATATAGTAATATTACTCAGATTGAATCCCTTTTTAAAGAAATATCTATGCACCCTAGGAACCTTCAAGTAATTTTGATGTTTAAAAATAACTTTAATGAAGAAGTTTAAGATTTTAATCGATTCCCGGGAATCCCGGGAATGATCTTGTTATTCCCGGAATTTCCCGGGAAGACAAAAACACCGGGAAATCAGAAACCCTAATAGCAACCCCTCGACAAAGATATTTTCTAACAATAGTTCCATGAATCAATTAGAAATAGTTCTATGAATCATTATCAAAAATTCTCACCTAAATACTCAGTTTGATAATAGGCATACATGAGTGGACAAGCAGATCTAACTCTTTTAGAATACTCCAGGCCAGATGCAACTATTGCATTACATAATTCAAATATTTGTTCATCAGGGAGAACCTGTAATGTGAATTATTCATTCTTATAAATTTGAAGATTTAAAAGAATAAAAACTTTAATCTGCAAGTTTATACTTTGAACTTGAGATTAAATATCTCATAATTTCAATTATCTGGCATACTGGCCAAGTGGTAAGATTCTGATTGTGAACCTATAGGTCTGGAATATGAATCCCTGTTTGGAAAGGATGTTTTTTTCTGTCCTTGTGTCCCCCTATATAAAAGGGTTGCGCAAGTAAATGTGCATGTGGCACAACTCTGGGGCTGCAGTTCACAGGTGCCTGCTGGGTAATGTAAAATGTAGAGTTGGTACTACTTATGGCATTTCATTTTGCATCACATATATAAGAACGTAATTTTAATAAAATTAAAAATCATTATTTTTCAAATGTAAGTCTGGTTACCACAATAATCATTGGAATGTGCATTTAATTCATCTACACTCTACACTATATTTTAAGGTCAAGTAAAACATACATAAGGCACCAATAAAAACTTATTAATTGTATGGATTTTAATTTTAGCCATTCACCTATTCTTGTGGGTTTCCATAATATTTAGCAGTATGTATTTCTTTATTTCAGTTTTAAAATACTGCTGATATAAAAAGCTTTTTGGTATAAGTTTTGGTCGATGGTTTACAAACTATAATTTATTTTTATTTTATTCAAATTAATACCTTAATACTTTTCAAAATTTTGAATGAGCAAAGGATGAGAAAATGTTCTTTAAACATCAGACATAAAAGTAAACAAATCCCTATAAATACTACTTCAATACTAAAATATTTGTTTCATGTCATAAAGAATACCTGAATTCCTAGTTCCTTTTGAAGGTATAAAACACCACTCAAGTATCCAGCCCTGCCAACCAATAGCTCATCAGAACCACATCCCAAGTAATCTTTTTCAGTGCAACCAGACGCCAGAGAGGCATACTGTCTGATATAGTTATTACACTCATCATCTTTTCCTAAAGCTTTAGAAATTACAGATGCTACAGCAAGAGTACCAGCTGATCCCAGCAAAAAAGCAGATTTCATTGACCGATCAGCCTTCATTCTAGGAAGATTTTCGTATCCCAATGCATGATTTAAATAAAATAAGCTTTTCTCCAGAAAATATTCTTTCTGGTGAGAAAATGCTGGATGCTGGGAGAGGTAATAACACATATAACTGATTCCAGATATTCCCACATACAATCCTCCATCACACTCACTGTGTGATACATTTTGTCGGGTGAAAATAGTCTGGACATAGTTGGAACATCTTTCCTTTAAAAGTTCATGTGGAATTTGATTCACAGAGCCAGAAACATAATCAGGAAATCTGTTGACAAAATATCTCTTGGAAGTAGACATTTCGTAATGAAAGCTCTTGCTGAGCAGCACAGAAGATGAACCAACCTAGAATGAAAACTGAATTAAGTATGTATTTGTTTGTTAGAGATGAATAGATAAATACCATATACACAAAAAGGAACAATATATATTACACTGTAGATTCCATAAGGGGACGTCCATAAATTACGCGAGGTCAAAAAGGAGGAGGGGGTCTAGCAATATCTCACCAGGGGGGAGTCAATTAAAATCTTATGTCCATTTTTAGTTTATAAAATTTACATTTTTTAGCACAAGTTTAAGAAAAATGTGCAAATTAGTCAAAACAGCAACATTAGCCACTCAGTTGTGATAATTTCAAATTAAGACCAATTTTGATTTCAACATGTACGTATTTGCATAAAAAAATCAGATGAAACAAATCTGGCTAAAACATAGTACACAACAAAATTAATTTAAAATTATGGAGAAAATTTCAGTGATAATTAGAGGGGGAGGGGAGGGGGAATAGAACAATCTCCGTTTTAATGCTTAAAATATTGCACAGTTTGAATAAATAGTCACAATTTTTATCTTGCGTTGTTTGTAAAAAATTGTGGGTCAATGTTCCATAACCGGAGATGGTCGCTAAATGTTGGCGAAATTAAAAGGAAGACATCAGAAAATTATAGGATTAACAACAATAATTAAACTGAAGAAATCGGGAAAATTATAGGATTAAGAAGCAAATTTATAAATCCAATAACGGGGGTTTCGGAGGTGTCCCCCGAATATAAAAAGCACAAAAAACAAAAATTAAAAGGAAGACATTGTGTATAGTATGAAACCTTTAAATAATGAAATTAAAAATAAAATAAACTTTATAAGTTCAAGAAATGAAATCACATCAAGTTGGAAAATTTTTTCAAAAGCCAAAGAGGGTTGCAAAAAAACCCCAAATGACATCAAGCACAACATTTAACATATTGGGCAATGTATTATTAAGCAACAATCTAATGAACCCCACTTATTAGGTACCCTCCCGATTTGTTGTTGAATTAAGCAAATATGAAATAAAGGAGATCATTTTTTTCATTACAGATCTATGAGCACAGTTCATACAAAATTGTTTGAAATATAATATTCATTTAATTTTCACTACAGAGTTAAGGTAATTTAAAGATCAAACAACACCTCTCTTTTAAAAGCCTCTTTTCCTTTTTAAATATGTACGTTTTTTGTGCACTGTACGTCTTTATTTAATATAATTCAATACTGTTAAATTTGGAACCGCTGATCGATCTTCCCTTCCAAATCAAACAAAATCGCACCTGCTGTGGTTCGTGTTTTAGTAAACAAACATTTTCGAGGCCGTTAAGCAGCTGAATTATATTATGTTTTTATTTTTGAAAAAAATTCATAAAACTAATAATCTACATGTCTAAGATTTTAATTTGGTTCTATATTCACAGGATTATCAAGATCTAAATTTTTTATGCTTTGTGAAAAATACAGATGCAGCAACAAAATTTCTGAACTCAAGGTCGTCAAAAACAAAACGAACACAATTGCCAATCAAACAATCAATTTAGTTGACGCCGAAAAGGCGACGTATTGGGTGCTTTGCAGCTTGCATGTGTATTTCAACTTCAACGTGTGAATCTAATTTAATATCTATTATTTCGTGGAATTTCATTTTATATCCTTTCTAAGTAAGCAGGAGCATCTCGTTCCGGTTATTACTTCATCTCTTTGTATTCTTTTTCATTCACAACTTAACATTCTCTCTTTAGCTACTGTTCAAGGTTTTTCTCTGGTACATATCCTTTTATGATTTCACAATTCCTATCTCTCTATCGTCTCTATCTACTCGAAGAAAGATAAAAAAAATATTCATATCAACTAGGAAGAAAACCCACTGCTCTTATTGATCAGTATCTTAGATTAGATCACCATGATTGAACTTAGGTTCTCTAGCTCTTCTTTTACAAAGTAACCATTTATTATGCATATATTTATTTTTGCTTTTGGAATTAAATCTACCTTATAGTTCATGTGTTCATCTAATTTTCGGTCCCTTTTTATTATTTTACCTAAATTGTTTGCTTTTCAGAAAATATATTATTAATTGCCTATTAAAAGTTAAACCTTGTAAAAATTTTGACATTTTGTCTTTAAAAAAAATCAGTTATACAAGTTCATATTTTTTAAAATGTTAGTCATTTAAATATTCTTTTCTTTGAAATTAAAGTGGAAATTACAATTTACTTTAAGTAAAAATGGCAAGAAAAATTCCTCCAAAAGGATAAAATAACTTTTAAAATTACATAGATTGAGTACTGTATATTTCTGTGTATAAGCCTTGAATTTTTTGGGGGAAATTATGATGCTGAAGTGGGGGGTCAGCTTATAAATGGATCTCAATATTATTTTCTCCCCCCTACTGCCGGCTGGATTGCTCTCTAATAAAGGAAAAGCACATTGATCCACAGCAAGCAGGCAATGGTGAAAAATTTAAACTCGTACACAAGTTTTGAATTTTTGTTACCTATATAAACTTTTGAAGAAAAAAATATGCCCTTGGATATTATAAGTGGATGGGCTCACTGTAATATCTGGTACTGGTCTGCCATTAGAAATGGAGTCCAGTTGTAAATTATCCAAAATTATCACTGAATACTAAAATTTCAACTAAAAGCTCTTCTTTCCCCATTTGGTCTAGATATTGTTAAATTAAATTTGTGTTCACCGAATAATATGCTAACCAGTTAAAGGTCTTCAAACCACCTGGTATTGCCCATTCCAAAATTTCATTAACAACCTTTTCACACCTAAAGCGCCCAAAATTACCATTGCATCCTATAGAAAGTTTGGGGCATCTGGGACTGAAAGGGTTAAATGTATTTTAATAATAAAGAATATTTAGATTCCATTATAAAGAGTAAAGTATAAATATGCATATGTTTTTTATTATTATTTCAAAATGCAAATTCACCAACTAAATGTAACAAACTACAATTTGTGAAATGAATTTTAAAACCAGAAAAATGGTGTTAAACTTTTAAATTTGCTTAATCCTGAGAATGAAGGTTTCCCACAAAAAGACAACCAATCATTGAAAACTTCCTAATATTTCTAATTTAGATTGAAAATGCTGCGCCTGATAAGAGAAAACAAGAATTTTGCTACTTATGTCTACAAAGCAAAATCTAAAAGTTCTATTAGGTGGAAATCTTCCGGAAAGGTAAGATGTATTAATAAAAACCTGGATATTTCCATATTAATCTGCATGCCAGCAATTAATGCCAAAGATTTTACTGTTATTAGGAAGTTTTCCCCTTGGTCTTGACTTGATAGTGTTTTTATTAGACCATTAACATAAAGTGCCAGTACTACCAATTGGATTGTTTGTGATTTCTTATTGTGGTGGGTTTTTTTTTAAGATGCAACAGTGGCATATGGCATCTATAGAATTTTTTTTCGATGAACAGGATGGGAAATATGTTAGCTTTGTGATTTGAAAAACTAATAATATTAAATTATTTTTGTAGCTAAAGAAATCTACTTTAATGCACTTTTCAGCCAATCTTGCTACATTTGTTTTTGTTCGCAATCTTCAAGCAAGTGTGCATTACTTTTAAGCAGAGATGTAAAATTCTCGGTAATAATCTTTTGGAGAATATTCTCCAAGAGGAGAATTTTCGAGAATATTCTTCTGAAAGCTACTAATTTTTTTTTTTTTTGGAAAAAAAATTATAAGGTATATATTAACTTCAAATTAGAAGAATATTAAAGGTTTTACAATGAAAATTTATCATAAATAAAGAAAGCCAAATTAAATTGAAAAGTATTTTAAAATCACTACTCAATTGATAGCACAACATGTTTGATAGATAAAGCAGTGTAAGTAAATTACATTCTATTAACTAAAGATTTTCCAACTGTTAAATATCGTTTTTGAAATAAATTATTTTATAAAAAATGCTTTTCTGGAAATTATTTTGTGGAATCTTAATGAGAATATTCTCATGAAGATAAAATGATGAGATGCACTTAAAACTAGTGAATGAAAATTTGAAGATTTAATTATTTTAGGAACACAAGATAAGTAAGATATAAATTTAGTTGTAACTTTGAGAATATTCTCATAAAGGAAAATATTAATGAATCTGAATTAAAATTATGCAATCAAAAAGTTTAGATAAACTATTCATTCATAAATAATTTTTAAGTAGAAAGTAAATTAAACTGCATCTGATAATATTCAGTAATTTAGAGTTCTTTGAGAATATTCTCACGATAAATTTTCCTAATTTTACCAAGTTCTATCAAAATTTTCGCTTAATGTCAGGTTTTAAAGGTCCTTCAGTTTGACAACTATTGGTATTACCTTTGCTTATAACAACTATATGAAAAGAATTCAGTCTCCCTCTTTTAATTGTATGATTTGCATTAAATAAAATTTACTTATTTAAAAAAAAAATCTTGCGAAATAATGAAATTATTACAGTTCAGAGAATATTCTCTGAACTGTAGGATGACTTTTAAATAATAAGTTTCATTGAATGTGTTATTATTTTCAGGTTTCTAACACTTACATGGCCATTTCATATCATCAAACATTTTTGCATTTATTTTCATTTATCGATCAAAAAATAGAATATTCTCGATTATTCTCAAAATTCCCGCCCCTGGAGAATATTCTCAGAATATTCTCGTTCTCAGAGAATATTCTCGACTCACATCTCTACTTTTAAGCCTGCCCTCGCATAATTTATCAAACTTAATTATGTTGTAAATTTTATTCATGTGATTGTCACCATTTGAGCCATAGTTAAGCAGAGCAAATGAAAGTGTAGTGGATTGATAGCTCAGCTCTTCTACAGCACCAACTTAGCAAGCCTAAGGGGCAGGAGCGTAGCGAGAGAGGGGATTTGGGGATGTATCCCCCCCCCCCGAAAATCAGAAATATACCTTTTTTAACCATAGAAAAGAAATAAATTTACATCATATCCCCTCCCAAAATTCCAATCCCCCTTCCAAATTTTTTTTCTGGCTATGCCACTACCAAGGGGTGTTTTCCTAGGTGAATCCTTACCAGCACTGTGCCATAGAATATTTAAGTACAAAATACTAATTTCTATCCAAAGTTCTAACAAGCCATTTTATAATATTCTCACAGGTTCTTGCCATTAGACGAGAGGATGCCTCTGTTTGGGAAAGAAGGGCTCCTCTTGCTCCTCATCATGTCAAGCGCCTCACTAAAGACGGTGTTAAAGTTTTGGTGCAACCTTCCAACAGAAGAGCTTATCCCATGCAGGTAGCATTGGTTTTTATTTGAAAGTTCTAAATCTGATTATTTGTATTATCTGTGCATGACTGCCCTGCCAAACTCGTATCAAGAGCAGTGTAAGAGAATGTAACAAATTAAATAGTAGATACATGTGGGCTGCTTTACAATTGAGGATTTTAAAGCTGTAATGCTGGAATAATTGCAGGATTAGCACTTTGTGTAGGTAATTTAGGGATTTCAGATTAATGTGATAACTGTTAAACATAATTTTACCTTACACTAGAACCTTGGTTAAAGTAATGAGTTTCCTTAAATACTTCCTTTTAAATTTAAGTAAAATTTTCTGAAATAGATATTATTAATTAAAACTAATACCAAATGTATAAAGTTTGGTAGGATTTTTTTGAATACTATAAAGTGTTTTGTCTAAATTATTTTTATAGGCTTACATTAATGCTGGTGCTATCATCCAAGAAGATATAAGTGAAGCTCCCATCATCATTGGTGTAAAACAAGTTCCTATTGATAGTTTATATCCTAACAAGACCTACTGTTTTTTCTCTCACACTATTAAGGCCCAAGAGTCAAATATGCCCATGCTGGATTGCATTCTTGAAAGGGTAAAAAACATACTTACAAGTTATTTTAAAATTTAACCAAATAGAACCATAAATTATCTTATTAATTTATGTAGAGATTACCTCACCAATCAAATAGGTTACTTGATACCTAGAAAATAATAATGCCTAATGATATGAAAATATCAATTTAAAATGTCAGGCTTCAAATAGAATTAATTTTGTGTTTTTTCAGAATATTCGTTTGATTGATTATGAAAAGTTAATGGACAGCAAAGGTCAGCGAGTTGTAGCTTTCGGAAAATTTGCTGGTGTTGCTGGGACTATAAACATTTTACATGGTCTTGGTTTGAGGCTTTTAGCTCTAGGACATCATACTCCTTTTATGGTAAATTTAAACTTTTACTATCATTTTTAACAGTGAGATGTTATTTCATACATTTGATTCAATTTGATTAATTTTTTCAAGCAGCTATTTTGATGGGTTACATGATGTGAAATTTATTTTAAAGATTAGGCAAGTAAATCATAAACTATATATGCATGTGCATTTTAACAAAAGGCACTTTGATAGTAGCTACCTCTTTAGTCAAAGGTAGTACAAGTTTTGGTACTTACGTATTAGCCCGTCAACCGTTGAGTGGCCATCTTATTCAGCGGCACATTACTAGTAAAGTCAATGGGATTTGCTAATGATTTGGATTAAGCGACACGGTCGACGGGATAATACGTAAGTACCCAGGTTTTATACACTAGTTTAACATTAGCTTTGCATGGTAGCCTGACTTTAAGCATTAAATATTTTAGAGTGATTAGAACCTAAAGCATTCCTAGCATAGATTATTATATTTTGCACATTTCTGCATGCAAATTATATTATTGCAATGCAATGTACTTTGTTAAATATGTTTTTGAATGTTCCATATGATTCTTGTACACATTTTTCATAACTTGACACAAATGACCATATATTTAGTTTTCATTATTTGTGGGATGATGCTGTTTGCCCTGCATTAGCCTGAATGTCTCATATCGATAGTGTTTTTTTTTTTTTTTTTTTTTTGTTTATTCTTCATTATTACATTTTTTCCTTCTCACATAGTGACTTTAATTAAAGCTTCTTGACATTTGTATATAATTTTAAGTAAAATATGGCTCATAAAAGGCTATGGCAGAAAATATACAAACCATAATTTTAAACAAGAAGAAGTTTTAGTTTAGTTTAAAATTATAGTTTTTATACTTTTTATGATTAAAGTAGTACATATTTGTGTAGCTATATATTATGCACATTAGAATTTGCCAACAAAAATATTTTTTAATTTAAAACGTAATATATCAGCTCAATTTTGGTCTATTTGAGTTATGCATCAATCTGTTTACAAAATTAAACTTTGAATCACCTAATAAAGAAGTTTTGTGAACAACACCCTAGAACAACTATTAATTGCAGTTTTGTTTATTGTTCTGTCCTTAGAAACATGTTTAAGAGTTCTTTATGCTTCTGAAAAGTTAGCGAAATTTAAATATGTTAGGCTGTGGCTAAAGATAAAATTTCTTAATAGACAATTTATCGTATAGTAAATGATTGAAAATTAAGGTTCAATTCTGTTATCTGTCCCATTACATGTTGTCTAGCTGTTTTGGACCCCAAGTATTCAAATATTGCCAAGTTTTTATTATTATCATTGATATCACTGTATATTTTTATCAGCTCATTTACCATTTTTAGCAATATTTTTAATTTTTAACATACAAAACAGCTTGTTGATATTTAATGAGAGAGATGACAGTTATATTAGAATGAAGTTTTTATAGTAATGAGTCGTGTTACATGAAAAAATAAAATCCCCTCCTAATCTGTTCAATTTTCTAGCATGTTGGTCCTGCTCATAACTACAGAAACAGTGGCATGGCTAGACAAACTGTTAGAGATGCTGGGTATGAGATTGCATTAGGAATGATGCCTCGTTCCATTGGTCCTTTGACTTTTGTGTTCACTGGATCTGGAAATGTCTCACAAGTAAAGCTATTATTATTATCTGATTCATTTTCTTTCATATTTGAAATTAAAAGTTGTGTAAAAATATTTTACTACTTTGAATTGTTGGTGTGTAGATTATTGATTTTTATACTTTTAAATTGATTAGGGAGCTCAAGAAGTGTTTCAAGAGTTGCCTTATGAATATGTTAACCCTACTGATCTACCTCAAGTTGCACAACATGGTTGTAAGTAGAAAACATTGTTTATGAAACTGATAATATTCATCACTACTTGAATAATGGGAAAGAAATCCTTCAAGTATTTTTTTACTATGCTAGTAGTTTTGGACTTAGAAACCTGTTGTAAAAATAAAATTGACAAGATTGTTCATCCAAAGGACTAAATGATATAAATGTTTTAGTATTGCGATGAATGTTATTTAACATCAAGATATTCTGATACATCCTGATGATCCCATCCATAGAACAAAAGGGCAAATGTCAAGTCATTCTGACCAGTGTTTTTCATTTTATAACCTTTTAAAATTGAATTTTTAATTATAATCACCCTTTATTATCTGTAACTATTAAGATTTCCTTTTAAGTATCTGTAATGCAAGGACTAAAAATTTTTAATAACACCCCTGATAACTTCAGCTATGAACTTCCGCTACTTAACTTTATTTGGGCGCTCCAAATTTTTTATAGAATTCAATAGCAATCTTGAGCAGTCTGTGACTGAAAGGGATAAAATACTATCATAATTAATTATATGAGATAGTATTTTAAGTTTTTGTGTGATTGCAGTTTGATAGGAAATCAGAATTAATGTTTTGTATCATCCTATATTGAGAATTGACATCATGTTTTTAGCTATGAACAAGGTTTATGGTGCTGTAGTGAGTAGAGATGATCACTTCAGAAGGAAAGAGGGAGGAGAATTTGACGTTGAAGAATATGAAAATCATCCTGAACGTTATTACTCCAATTTTGCCAAAACTGTAAGGTTTTTTATTACAAATATTTCTAACTTTTTTATAATTGTTTTGTTTCTTGTTAACACTAAAATTTTGTTTTTCCATTTTCAGATTGCACCATATGCATCAGTGATCATTAATGGCATTTATTGGGCAGTTAACTCTCCTAGGTTAATGACTATTCCTGATGCTAAACATCTTCTTAGACCTAGCTATACTCCCTGGTTGCCATCCAGTGAAGGCACTCCTTCTCTCCCTCATCGTCTTTTAGCAATTTGTGATATCAGTGCTGATCCTGGTGGCTCTATTGAATTCATGTCTGAATGCACAACCATTGACACCCCTTTCTGTTTATATGATGCTGATCAACACAAAAATAGTGAACAGTAAGCCATTTATGTTTTAATGTTGGTCATAACCAGTAATAATGTTTTAAAGATTATCTAACTTTATCCAGAGAGTAAATCAACTTTCAACATATCTAATGTATTTAGATTAAATCAAAATTTACAAAATTGTTCCGATTTTATTGCTGCTTTAGTATATAAAATTAAATAAGAAAAACTATTTCTATTAGTAGTAGTACGAGTGCTAAAAGAAAATGACTTTATTTTAAAAGATCAAATCAGAGAGAGAGAATAGAACACTTATATTTTCTATTTACTTAATAATTCAACAAATGTGTATAATAAAAGACTGTTGCCTCCCTTTGACTGCATCCACTTGGAACATTTAAAACTTATCTTGCATCTTGTATTTGAAAATTTCTTTACTAGTTAGTTTTAACTATTGTAAAACCCGATATTTTATAAAAACAAAAATTTAAACAAAATTTCCAAAAGCTTATTAGTTGGTTCATTAGTTTTTCAGGTCCTGGTGTTCTTGTTTGTTCTATTGATAACATGCCAACTCAACTGCCCCTAGAAGCTACTGATTTCTTTGGAGATTTGTTATACCCGTACATGGAAAGTATTGTAAGTTGTGTTTTTTTTAATGTCTAAGTTGTCGAAAAGTTAAATGTATCAACAAATTTTAGTTATATTATGCCTTTTTTATTTATGTTTAGTTTGAATTTCATTATTTTAATAATTTGAAGTCTTTTGTTCATTAGTTACAAAATAAGTTACCAAATCAAGCTTGAAATATCAACATTTATTCATCCTACTCATGAAAATGAAAGAAAATGTGATTTTCTTAAATTTTACCCTCTGAGTTTAAGATTCAACTTTTACCAAATCAAAAGTGAAATAAATTTTTTATAAGAAAATGGGATTTCAAATCTTTTTTATTCAGCATGACTAAAACGCAGATAGAGGAGTAAACATTCTTGGTTCAATGATTTGATGGTTAAATTAACTACTGATTTCTATAATGTAAAGGAAATAATGAAATATTCAACCATTTTTATTCATTAGATTAAATATAAGTAGGCAATAAAATCACCTGATTTTCCTTCTTTTGTTTCATTATCAAATTGCTCTGAGGCTAGCTGTTCCATGAAAAGTCTTTAGCCCAAAAAGGGGTGTCGAAAAGTTTTTTTGTAAATACACGAAAGACATTTATTAGGTCAGGGCATGAAATTTCAGCTCTAAAGGTACTAGCCAGACTAAAATTTTTACTCGCCACTACTTTGAATTCATATTTTTTTTATTTTAAAAAATAGTGTTTGCAGAAACATTATGGAAAGTAAAACTTTAAAAGAATGTAAAATTAAAATACACTGCAAAAAATACATAATAAAACTAACTATATTTGATATCAGGTCTTAGAAGTTGTTACATACCCCCTTAGCCATCTATGTAAAGTTTCTGTTAGTTTTATCCCCTTATGTTTGTGTATCGCTGCCTTCCAGCACTAAAATACCACTTGTTGATATCAGCTGTTGGGTTAAAATATTTTAGAGAGGGTCCATTAATGGAAATTCTGAGCAAATCCTCCAGTGTCTCAGTCTGCGCTTTTCTGCCTTTACAATGGAAAAAATTTTCACAGTGGATTTTGCTTCGATTATGGCAAGAAAACGTTTCCTTTTTTAAAAGGTCCGGAAAAACCCTTAATCCACTTTATGTCCACATTACTGGATGGCACTTCCTGACAAACTTTACACAATGCAAGACTATCATTATACAACCAGAGCCGCTCGATTGAGGTTCCTTGATTTGGACATTTTTTATTTTAAACTCAACATTTTTTTCGGGGAAAAATACTTTCTCGCCAGCCTTAAATTTTTGGTCGCCATTGGCGAGTTGGCGAGCGGAAATTTCTCACCCTGTATTAGGTTAAAAAAATACATCCAATTATCCAGGTAAAGGTTGACAGATGGTGTCACCTTTTCTTAAAACCTTACTTTTTGCAAATCTGTTTTGGAGCTTCCCAGATTGACAATCTTTGGACATCCATCATAATCATTGTTTGAGGAGCACTTCTTTGATAATCTATTATCAGACTAAAACCTTGTTTCTATTGATGGTTTTGTAATTTTAACTTAATTTAATATATTTTTAGCTGTCTTCGGATGCTGCTAAGCCTATGGAACAACATAACTTTGGACAAACTGTGAAAGGGGTATGCAAACTTTTATTTACGTTTTTTAAAATGTATTCTTATAAAATAGATCTAAATTCCTTTTATATGGATTCAAAAAATTAATAATGAACTTTTTACAGGCTGTTATTGCCAGCAATGGAAGTCTTACTCCCAATTTCGAATACATTCAAGAACTAAGAATGACCTCCACGTAAGTGTTGTTTTCATACCTTATAAGAAACTGCTGGGCTACTTTATATTTTGCATTCAGATTCTTTATTATGAAAAAACATGACAGTTTGAGAATAAAAATTTCCTTGCCTATTGCAATGCTTTTTTAATTTTATAGAACCTTTCATCGTAGTTGTCTTTTATAATTGTTAAAAATTTTAATTCGGAATTTAAGTATTAAACATGTTCTGCAGGTCCCAGATGAAGGCAAAATCTCTAGCCGCTACAGCAGCAAAGAAAGTGCTTGTTCTTGGTGCAGGTTTTGTGGCTGGCCCACTTGTTGACTGCCTGACAAGAGACGAGACTATTCACGTCACCATAGGTTTGTTGAGTTTTCTTATTTAATTTTTGAATAAAATATATATCGGCCAAACTTGAAACTTATTTTTTTTTGTTTCCCAGGTTCTGCCCTTCAAAAAGGAGAAGAATTGGTGAAATCTGATAATGCAGAACATGTTGTTTTGGATGTCACAACTGGAACAGGAGCTTTAGACAAGCTTATTGAGGACTCGGATTTAGTTGTTAGGTAGTGCTTTGAAATATATTTATTAATTGATCTAATATTAGTGAGTGCAAGAGCTGCAATCATGTAACTTTATACTTCTTAATCTGTATTATAATGATTTGCCCTATGAATTTTTGATTATTAGACTAACCCTCTGACTGAATTTACTGCTATCTCAAATGTAAAATTAAATGTGTCGATAATTTCCTATAAATTATTTATGAAAATGAGTTAATTCCATGTATCCATAAGTGTTTACATCTTCCTCTCTAACTGTCCATTATGTCCTACAATTTAATTAATTTAGATAATGTTACTAATGTCTTTACTGTAGTATTTTTTCATATTCAAGCTCTTTTGAGAGAAATTTAATTTAAAAATAAAATAGGCTGCAATCACAAACATTTGTAGGAAAGGTCAGCGACCAGCGTTGACACTATTATTTCTTAACAGACTTGATAATGCTTCTTTAACAACTCCAATAAAAAATTCCATTTATGTAAAAAAAAAATTGAATTATTTGAAAAGTAAATTCTCTGCAAAACCTTCAAAAGTTACCCACACTTGGCATGCTTTTCTGCATCAATATTATCTGAGTTGGTTTCTTAAATCCATTCTTTTTTACAGTCTTCTGCCTTATACTCTCCATCCCACCGTTGCCGAACGCTGTATTAAACACAAAGTGAACATGGTTACCTCAAGCTACTTGTCACCAGCAATGAAGAACCTTCATCAAGCGTAAGTTCACAATTTCTGCAGTACTATAAGGTATTGTCAAAGTCGGTATTTGTTGCTTTGCATCACCCAAACTTTTGCTTTATGGAATTGAGTTTATCCATCATAAAACTTCAATGATAGCTGAAGTAAAGGTTTGTGTATTTTGTTGAAATTTATTTTTGTGTGTTTACAGTGCTGCTGATGCTGGTATCACCATTTTGAATGAGGTTGGCTTAGATCCTGGAATAGATCACTTTTTGGCCTTGGAATGCTTTGACGAAATTAAACTTAGCGGAGGAAAGGTAGGGCTAGTTTAAGGTTTTGTTTGTCTGGCTTAAAAATTGTGTGTGCTTAATCTCAAACTAGTTTTAACTGAAATCGCAAACCTTAAAGCCCTTTTACACTTCAGATAAAGTCATTCGTCTCTTTTTGTGGTGGACTGCCTGCACCAGAATTCTCTGAAAATCCACTGAGATACAAGTTTAGGTAAAGAACACCTTCACCTTTTTTTGTTGCTACTTGCATTTTATACTCTTTGGAAATTCTACTTTTTTTTACAAAATTTCATGAGTAACATATTTGTTTGTTAACCTTTGTTTTAAACTGTTTTTTTTTATCTTAGTGTCTGATTTACAAATATAAGTTTGGAATTTAAGTTAGGAACAAGTTGGGTAATTGAGATGCACAAAAAAATAAGAGCAATTATGATACTTCATTGAGTGTTTAAGTATTCAATAATTCTGAAAATACTTTGCAATAGCTTTCTCCACTTAATTTTCTACATCCAAAATATTTCCATTTTTATAACATTTATAGTTGAGGAGTGTCATTGATACTCTATAAGTATCTATAAATATCTTGAGTATTAACACATAGTTTGCTGTTGAGTGCTCTTTCCTTGTATGTTTTTTCTCATTTCCTGACTCCATTGTAAGATAAGTTATTTTTAGTTGGAACCCACGAGGTGCCCTTCAGACTACTCTTGGTAGTGCCAAATACCTTGAAAAGGGAAAAGTAAGTTTTATTTTAATTCATTTGATATCACTATATTTAATATTGGTTTAAGGAATCACAAACATTTCTTTTTCTTAGATTGTAGAAATTCCTGCTGGTGGGGCTTTAATGAATAACACAAGAGAAGTCGATTTTCTACCAGGATTTAATTTGGAAGGATATCCTAATAGAGATGCCATCCCATATGTTGATGCTTATAACATTCAATCAGCTGAGACAGTAATACGAGGAACTTTGAGATACAAGGTAATTATTATTTAATGAAATTTGTTCAATGCACTTATCTTTTATGTGCTCAAGTAATTAATTGCTGCTTATGTCTGATTTTCAGTTTATCCCTTAGTGACGAAAATATTTTCCTATTTTAAATTACCTTATGGAAGATATTTAAATCTTTATATGGTATTATACTAATTTAAATTTAAGTGTGGCTATTAGATGTTTTATTTATCATACTTTATGTTCTAGGGGTATTGTGAGACCATTCGAGCACTACAAAGTCTAGGTCTCTTTAGTGAGGTACCTCATCCATGTTTACATCCTAAAGGTCCTGAACTGACTTGGGTAAGTTGATTAATTTTAATTTTAATCTATCTTTTTCTAGCTTACGGATAGAAATAGGATAACTTCTCTAAAAATGCTTTTATGTATACAAATGAACTAATAGATACAACCTGGACCCATGGTAAACTGTGCCAGGACTAACCACAGATTTTACGAGCACATACTCTTTTTTATACTTGGTGGGTCTTTAGCAGTGTTGGGAACTTAACCCAAGACTCTTCATTCCCAAGACCAGTGCTGGCACAGTATGTCCATATGGCACATAGCACCATAAAACTCAAAACAGCCAATCCAAAGCCAATGCTTTGATCATCATAGTATTACGTGCTTTAGTGATCGTCAAATCCAGTGTCTTGCTTCTCATTTCAATTCTTACTGAAACGTTCCGACTCGGCGTAGTGCTTGGCGTGAGAAAACTATGGTTCGCCGAAACCATGGTAATGCAGAAGGGTAAAGTGTAAGGAGTAGGAAAACCCAGTGACTTTTAAATGCTGATTCAAGTTAAATAGAGTATAACTACCTACCAAGTGTTTAATTTTTCAATCTCTATAATAACACAAAAGTTATTGTTTCCTGCATTCTTTAAGATTCCTGTTGTTTCTAACTCTTTGTTTTCTTCTAAAAAGAAGTTTTAGAAGAAGTAATTTCTTCTTTTCTTCTAAACTTGTTTGTTTTCTAAACTCTTCAAATAGTCTCCTCTGTTACCAAAAAAAAAGTAGTTTAAATGACCCTATAGGCAAGGAGAAATTTCTTTCACTTCTTTTGTTAAACATTTCAATTATATTTCTTGTGTGATCTTCTCTATGGTTAGAACTTGTCAAAAGTCATTGACTGGTGCTTTATTCAACAAAACTGAAACTATCTGTGGTGATCTTTTTTAAATAATCCCTTTTTTCACTTCAAAAAAAAAATGTCTGTGTACCAAAATTTTTATTTAAAATTACTTGGCATAAAAATCAAATTTACATTACAAATTACTAATATCAGGAGTCTAAATATATTTGAGTGTTACTAAAAATTATTTCAATGAGTTGAGCTCTTTTCTTAATTGTTGTAAAGTCAATAATACTTTATTTGCTTTCCTTTTAGAAACAATTTATCTGCCACCTTCTTGGTCAAACAGACCATGGTATGTTAACTCCAAACTTGAAAAATTTGGTCTATGATGTAATTGGTAAATCTGAAAATCAAGTTGGAGCAATAGAAAGGTAAAATAACTTTCACAAACTTTTAACTTTTTCAAAGCATTCACTTAGTTTTGTTTAGTTTATCGTAAAGATCTTAATTTTAAATAATTTGAAACAGTTTGCTTTGTTATTGGAATAAATTGTTATATTCAACTTTAGTTAAGTATTCTGATTTACTTTATTGTATAAAATGTGTTTTGTATAAAATTAAGTTTATAAATGAAATTGTTACTGTTTATAAGTAATATTGTAATGACTTTTAAGCCAATTATTAAATGTAACATCTGTATTATGTTTAATAGCTGCTATATGGTTTCTTGAATGATATTAAAATAAATTTCAAACCTGTTATATTTTATAGATTGGGTTTGCTTGAAGAAGAGCCTGTTGTTAAATGTACCTCTCCCTTTGAAACTCTAATTTATTACTTGGGAAACAAGCTAGCTATCCGTAAGTATCTGTCTGAGAATTTTATAATTTAAATGGGGGTTCTACTTAAATTGATTCTTGTTTTTTTTTACTGGTTTGAACAACGGTTTTTATGAGCATTTACATATTTGAAGGAGCATTGAATTTTTAATTTATTACCTTTAGAACCTGGTGAACGTGATGTGATAATTCTAAGGCACAATATTGGAATTGAATGGCCAGATAATAAGCATGTAAGTAAATTTTTCATGCATGTATTTATTTATTCATTTTATAAGCATTCATTACTTATACAAGGTATTTCTGAACTCTGGGGAAAAGGGGGGGTTAGAGGGGACTTAGACAAGCATAGGAAGGGAGGGGGTGGAGGGAGATGCACCATTAAAGTGCTAGGACCTAATGATTGCAAAAAGCAATTTTCCCAAAACCTGTTTAAAAAACAAAACAAAATTGAGTGAAAAGATTCGTTTCATAAGATACAGCAGTGTGACAACTACTTTCTCCATAAATTTGACCAAAATTTAAAAAATTGTCTAACAATGGGAATAGTTATAAAAGTGCAATTATAGTTCAGCCACAGAATGGAGTTCCAAGGAAAAATCTGCAGTAGATCATCTCCATTCGCTGATATGTTTCATCATCCACACTTTAGTCTATCTTTCCTTTCTCTTAGGGACTTCCACCTATCTAAAGAAATTCCTGTCTCATCATTGAAATACCATCAGACAATGGAAATCTACTTTTGGTTGAAAGTAGCTCTGGCATATTGCTATACCTTAGGCAATGAATCTTTTCACTGAATTGTATTTGGGATATTTTTAAGAGTCTTGGGGGAAACTTTAATGGTGCAGTGCATCTCCGTACCTATTCGAAATATGCTTCTCTATGTCCCCTCTAACTACCCTATCATTTTCACAGAGTTCTGAAACATGCTGGGTAAATACTATTTATTTCTTGTAGCATAATCTTAATTAAGACTTTTAACAACTTGTATAAATCTATTTGAACTATTCGACAGGAGGAAAGGCAGATTGATCTGGTAGTTTATGGTGATACAGATGGTTATAGTGCCATGGCTAAAACAGTAGGTTACCCAGCCGCCATTGCCACTAAAATGGTTTTGGAAAGTATGTATGCTTTTTATTTTAAATCTTCTTAAGGGAATCATAAAGTTAAAATATTTAAGTGACATTTTTTTTATCTACTTTCAGATGAAATCCAGACTAAAGGAATGGTTATTCCAATGGTTCCTGAAATTTATCAACCTATGCTAAAACGATTGAAGCAGGAAGGAATTAGCAGCACAGAACAGACAGTAAAATTGTAATTTTATCATTAAAATTCAGGACTTAAGATCTGAGAATCTTTTTTTCCTATGAAGTGCCATTAATTGGACAGATGTATTTTACTTCTTATTTTGAAACTGCAGATTGTTTCTGACAATTGGTATTTTAAGACATTTTAAATATTTACTTGAATGTTCTTTATGGTTATTAATGTTATTCTAGAAATTTGAGGGATAAGGGTATCTTTCTGCAAGGAAAAATTTAGAAGTTTAAAAAATTGTCATTATTAAACTTTTATTTGTTAATAAATGTATATGTTTGCATTTATTTTTTGTAGGGTCAAGGTGGGAAATTGTGATAAAAAACTGTTTTTGACTCAACTATTAATGCTACAAATAATATGAACACATTTGGAAAAACAAAATTAAGATCTATTTCTTTCTTTAAAGTACCAATTTTTTTTAGATAATATGTTTGGAATAGAGAAATTAGCTGTTTTTTTATCCAGTGAGGTTTTTATTTTCTCCAGTTATAAAGTGCTTTTTAAGTATCCATAAAATCTATTATTTTTCAGTGTTTCACAATTACTGTACTTGACCCTAATGCACACAGTATTGAAATGAGTTATACAAACCATTATTTTTGTTATGTTTTTTACAATTCCATTTTGCTTTTCCTAGTTCCTTCTGAAATAGTAGCTAATTTATGTTTTCCCCATTTAATATCCTGTATGCATGTTACGATTTTTCATTTCTCCCTCAAAATGTGTTTTATGTTAAGGAATTCATATAAAAAATTTATCAATAATTTTGTTTCGAAGCATCCTTGAGATTATTCCTATTTAAAAACTGCATTTTATTCATTCAACATTTTGTGCCAAGTATTGATCTCCATGTATTGTTATAATTCAAATGTTATGTTTTTAAGAAAGTCTGAGAAATAAATATTGATGGTCCTCACATGTGTTTAATTTTTTGTTGGGAGAAATAGTTAAAGTCAAGGTTGCAGATTACTATGACCAATCAGGGTGATGTGATAACCCCTCATAATCATGAACTCAGCAGATATTAGAAAGTAAGTTACTATTCTAATGGTTTAAGACATGCAGAATTATCTACTATGATTTTTAAGGGTTGCTTTTGTTAACCTATCAATGAACCTATGATTAAAATTCAACAGTTGAGTTTAAATACATCTAAAATCAGGGTTGGGTTTCTTCCAGGACTGAAAGAAATAGGGGGGAGGGGAAACAACTAAAAACTAAACTGATGATCCAAATTTTTAAATTCATTGACTATAAATAATTTGAACGATAAATATAAAGTATTATATTTTGCAACACATAAAATAACTGTAACTATCCTAGAATGTTGATTTTATAGAAGCTTAATAACCTGAAATTTTATAATTTCAATTATCTAAATTTAATGAGTTACTTCCACTTATTTAATTTTAACATTTAATTAATTTTGACAATAAAAGAAAAGCATCTAGTATTATATTTTTTAAAGCTTATTTGTACAAGTCTAGCAAAAATAGGTTTCTTCCAACGATTTTTTCACATTATAGAAAAACTTGCCAACCCTGACTAGAATGCATATCTTGTTCAATTCTACAAAAGCTTGAATGTTTTAAAAATTTTAAACTAAATTTATTTCCTTTCATTATTATCACATGCAATATAGCCCAGGCACAGATCCAGCACGGCTCCAAGGGGGGGGGCACTTTTCCAGACCATCACCTTTACATTTTGAGAAAAATGTCAAAATGGTGAGGATTTTCTATAAAGTATCACTCAAGACCCCTATACCCCTGAGGGTATAGGGGTATTGAGTGATACTTTATACCTTAGGGGAGTGATACTTTTAGGGGTCTTGAGTCCCCCAGAAAAAATTAGGGATCCCCCAGAAAAAATTTTGAAATTTGAGCCATAAAAGTAAGGTTTTAACTCATTTTGAGTACTTTTTTCTGTACCTGTGAGTGATATTTTGGGTCCAAGGGGGGAGGGACACTGTCCAGAGTGCCACCCCCTGGATCTGCCACTGATATAGCCAAAATGTACATTTTATTTTTTTAATAATGCAATTATTTTCATAAGCTAGTAAAAAATTATTTCCCGGTTTCCTATTATTACAGTAACCTTTCTCTTCCTTTTACTTACACAATCTTGCTAACAATTTTGAAATACATGTATACTACATTTTAAAGGCTTTGTAGCTTTGTTAAATTTTGTATTGTACACAAATAGCTTATTTTTATCTTAAAATTAACACATTTGTCAAATTCTTTCAACCAAGTTTCCTCCACTGGAAGAAAGCTCTTAATGAAAAGATTGGTGTAGTTATAACCTCAGTACATGCATATAATTATATTTTCGATTATTTAATTTTATTAGAAAAACATATCTTATAAATTAAAGCTTATTTGTCAAATTATTTGAAAAAAAGGGGGTTTTCCACTTTGGAAGAAACTTGCTATTGCTAACCCTGTCTAAAATATTTAAATTTTCGTAAAAATGACTTGAAATATCCATAAAAAGTTTATTTTGATACTAAGGCTTTTTTTTAATTCAAATACCTAAAATATATCCCCCAGATACCTTCTACTTCTTAAAATAAAATAAATCCAGATTCATGCTTTTGATAATTTATTGGATTATGTTGAATATAGCTGCAAGTGAATATACCAAATTCTTATACACTATGAGCTTTGGCTTCCCCAATCTGAGGAAATATACAAATAGCTTGTAGGTATTATTTAGATATAAATGCTAAGCCTTTTATATTTAGGAGTAAGGGTGCACAAATTTTAAGAAAAGGCTAATTCAAAAATACTTGTACAAAACTTATATCCCATAGGATTAAATTAGACATGAAAAAAATTACAATTTGAGTATTTAATTTAATACTACATTCAGGTATTTTCCTAATAAGTAAATTCCCTATGGGAATACCCAATACTAAAATATGCATGAGTTTGATTTGAAATAACTATATGTTTAAACAATCTGTGCACCCTTCCAATTCTTTCATTATTAGGAATACAAAGTGAATAGCTGCTCACTGGCATCAAAACTATCAGCTTTTATCCTATGAAGAAAAGTAGTGATTATATTTATTTGATCTTTAGCATCATTTGAGGCTACTTGGAAGAGTAATTTCAAATTAAAGCTGTCTTATCAATGGCAAATATCCAAAGGTATACACTAAAATGACATTGGTTGAAAAATAAATGCCCATCAATATATTTACAAATAGATAATGAACATAGTATGTTGGAATGATAAATAAAGCTATTCATAAGTTACAAAACAAAACAATTGTAGATAAACTCTACTGAAACACGACTCTTTGGAATAACATATAACACTAAGTTTAAAGCTAATAACAATTAACTGTTTAAACAAATCCACAGTAAAAATTTCATTTAAAGGCACTAATAAACATTCTTCATGACATAAGTTTAATAACATTGTTCAGCATGGAACAAAATATTGAATGTAGGATAAACCCAATAGCTTCAAGTTAAAGATAATGAAATGAAATTACTTTTAGACTTGAGTTGAACATTAAATATACATAAAAAGCTGCCTTTCATTAAATGAAAAAGTGCAAGAACAAAAAAATATCAGATCCAAGAGCAAAAATGAGCTGAAATTCTAAGATAAATGATTGCATGAATAGAATTCAATAACCATAAAACTTGGTCAGTTCAAAATCAAAATGATAGTCCTGAGTAATGAAGAAAAGATTGTCAGAAATATATAAGAATTTTCTACACATTACATAAGTGAAAATGATTGCCAAACATGTATGTGTTCAAGAAACAAAGTAGTTATTATTTTAGGTTATGCCATTATGAGTGTTGTGCGTGTTACTTTAGATAAAAAGTACACAAAAATGAGTTAATATAACAGATATACAAATATATAAAGGTGAAAAAATACATTAAAAATCAAAGTTTTCTTATTTCATACAGTGTGTGCAAGAAAACCAATTTAAAAACTTTATCACATTTAACATTAAGGCAAAATGTGCTCAAGGTTTAACTTAGTTTCATATCAGCTAGAAATGGCATATAAAGGCAGGAGGCACTTACTGTTTAACACAGCCATGCACTCTTTGTTGCAGATATCCAGAACCCACTTTAAGCAAATCAAATTGTATTACTGGTATACTATCATGCATTCAAGCCACTTAGAAATCTTGACACTCTTACATATATATAGTGCATTTTATCAATAAGGTTATTACAAAATAAAAATATTGAATGAAAAGAAACAAGACAAACTAAACAATCAAGTAACTAATCATAGTTTAACTAAGAATTCATTTCAAATATAATACATCACTTAAAAGAAATACAAAAATTTTCATAATCTAATCATGTTACACTCAATCCCAGTGAAGAATCAAGATAATTTTACAATAAAATATGGTGAGATGTTTCTAGTTTAGAAAGGTCTTCAATAAGGATAGCTAATGGGATGAGAATGTTTGGAATGAATTAAATCTTGTCTGTTTAAAAATTATTAGAAAATTGTATGTAAGATACAGTAGACTCCCAATTAACCTGGATAATCAAGAAATGCCTCCTCTTGCATACCAAATTTACACTTCTATCGATGAAACATTTTGATGGAAAAAGATAGAGAAAATAAAGTTATTTTAATATTTATTAAAACAAAAAGAAAATAATAAAGAAAGTGGTCTTCCTACACCCAAATACTGCACTTTTTTGGGGGTATTTCCAGAAATTTTTACTTTGGTAAATCTTGTCTACTGTATTGAAAAAAAATTAAAAAAGCTATACTACCTTTAGCAAGGTAAATTTGTAACAATTTTGTCAGTTTGGTTTGGTTGTTTTATGGTGCAAGAATTAATTTTGTCAATAATTTTGATTTAACAACATCAGTGTTCAATATAACAAGCTATAATATACAATAAAGGGAAATTCAACTTGAACCCTTGTATACCTTTAATTTAATTGGGTAATAATAATCAAGAAAACCTTAACAATCTTAGGTTTGATCGAATTCAATAGTATATATAATATCAATAGGTAGCAATAAATTTAGAGAAAATTTTTGCATAGAATCATACAGTGAAATAGATATGGATACCTTCACAATAGTAACACTTTTACAGGCATACATTGCACAAAGACTTAGTTGAAATTTGACATGTTTACTCTCTGCATAATGAAATTTCAATTCTAAAGTATATACTACTATAAAACAAAAGGGTGCAGAAGTTGCCTAAAAATAAATTTAATATACAAATAAAGTTTGAAAAAAATATTAACAGAAGATCTGGCCTACAGTTTAAGATTTTCCAGCTTCTCTCTGGAGAAGATGAAGTTTCTCTTCCAACTCCTTAATCCTTTCATCTTTAGTTTGGACCGTTTGTTGCAGATCCTTTATTTGAGTAGATAACTTTTTGCAGGTCTGTACCAACTACAAAATGAATACATTTTTCTTAGGATTTTTTCCCCCATAATTTTAATGTAAATAATATTTTCCAAAACACCTTATACAAAAAACAAAACTAGATTTGAAAATATGATATTCTTACTTCTTCATTAGTATGAAGTTCTAGGCTGGAATCATCCTGATCACTAGAACTATCATTATCCTGAATTGTAACAAAGGTAGCAACAGGTAAAGTGTGACGTGAGACTATGTTGGTTTCTGTTGATAGTTCTTCCGACCATTGATATTTCTTGGGGTTTGACTGGTTAGCCAAATTATGGTTAACACTAGAACAAGGGTAAGTATCATTAGAAAATAGAGAGAGACTATAAATGACTGAATTTAAGTAGTACTGAAAAAAAAAGGTTTAAAGCCTGAAATGATAATTGGACTCAAATGAAAAATAATTAGAAATTTGTCTCATAATTCAAGATGTATTTAATCTAGTGACGTTTTGAAAGATTTTTCTAGGTAGTTTCATAAATACGACAAAATATTAATTGGTTAGTTTTCAATTTTTGGAGATATTTCTCATATTTTACATTTAAAACAGCTTTGTGATATTTAACTGGACAGATAACAAAATCGAACCAAAGAAAGAAGACTCTTAAAAGGAAGACTTAAAAAGAAATAATCTGTGAACATACTTATCCAAACTTTCTTTGGTGATAGTGGTTCCATTCATTTGGAGGAGCTCTCTATAGTCTACCTTGTTGTCCCCAGCAATAAAAATGAACTTCTGTTCATTGTTTCGGTCAGATGTCAACAAGTACTGTCCGTCAGCATTATACATCACAGGCTTGTTGGTTTTAGCACCAGCTCCAGTCTGAAAAGGAGAATGAGTACTTTTGAATTTAAAACCAGTAGTTTTTTTTAATGGCAGGTATTTTGAACTGTTACAGCTGTAATTTAAGTCCATTAACCCATGTCATGCCGAAGCAGTACTTACTTTTCGTTACCCAGTGGGCACCTGTGGACCGAAGCCACGGAGGTGAAGCACTGTTGCCCACGCCACACACACGTTCACACAGGCACAACCCCTTTTTACAGGGGGGCCACATTCATTCATCACACAAGGACAGAAACTAACATCCATGCCAAACGGGGATTCGAACCCCTGACGTACGGCTTCGCAGTCAGATGCTCTAACAACTAGGCCAGTAGATTGGCGTTTTTTCTAATATTATCATCAATTTTGTTTATAAACATATGTTAAAACATGAAATGAGGCTGAATAATTATAAATTCCAACTCATTCCATCTCCTTCAAGATATAAAATAAAAAAGATCAATAATAAAACTTAAAAGGGCTGATTTTAGAGACAGAAACTTATTTTTAAAGTTTAAAATAGCTGAATAACAATTGTTTAGCAGATTTTAGGCAATTTAGTGCAATAATACTAATATACCTTAAGTGAAATCAGTATAGGATTCCTATTCTTCCCACTTAACCATTCTTTTGCAGTAAGAGAAGGAGTAGGGGCAGCAGTGTCAGGAAATATGTCTTCTTGAAATTGTTCCGACTAGAAAAAATATATAGATTTCCATTATGTGTAAAAACAGTATAGCATAATGCTTTATCATACAGTTTATTTATTGAACCCATTAATTTAATAAAGAATTCTTACTTTTCTTGGAACTATCATTGAAATAGGCTCACAAGCAGGTCGCACAGTATGGAGTTTATAAAAGCGAAAGACTTCACAACGATGAACATCAAGTCCTCTTTTAGGCATGAATCCAAGGCCTCTTTGGGGAAACCCAGTCAGAAATTGGCTCAAATAGTGACACCATGGTGGTTCGTTTACAATTTCATAGTAGCGAATGTTTCCATCTCCCTTAAAACAAAAAATAACCATTATGCAATAAAAAAATTATAAATGAATTTCAAAGAATATAAAAAAAAACTTGATTTAAGCTCCATGCTTTTATAAATAAACATACAAGGTTAGACCTACCAAATTACATTTAAGGGAAATTTTAAACTGATTTCATTAAAGGACTTAAGAATAAATTTAAAACATTTATGAAAGTATACATCTATGAGGATTACCTTTCCAGCAACATACACCATTTTTGTGTCATGATCATAAAATGGAAACAACACCCCAGAAGATGAGTCAATATTTTCAATTCTAAGAGGTGCATCCAAAGTATGCTGTAATTTTAAAAGTAAGACAAATCAATAATTATTTTTAAATAAAAATAGTCATAACAACACTATGCACTATTAGTTTCAAATATACTTATAACTGTTACCTCATACATTCAGTTATAAAAAGCATAATTATGTATACTAAAGTACATTATGACTCATTATGTACTTTGTTATAAGTTTGTTATATATAGTATTGATGTTGTAGACCCTTATGTTAATACTCATTATTAATGAGTATTAACACAAGGGAAAATAATAAGAAATTATTGAAAGTTTTTTTTTTATAGAAAAAAAGGTTTTTACTTAAAAGAGGACAGAAAAAAAAACAGGGGTCAAAGTTTTAATTACAAAAAAAATATTTTAAAATATTTTACAGAATCTAGCTTTTTAAATTAAATAAGACAGCTTGTAATGGATTTCAGTTTAAATGCTTCAGTACAAATTCAGCCTTAAATATTGCTCACTTGGGACCAGACAGCCCACTGTCTGTCACTGAAACGAGAAAATCCTGTAGTGAAGAGTCTTCCTGTGTCACCTAGAAATACGACTTTGGAGGCTTTAGAGCCCTGATGACACATCCCTTCCTAAAGAATATAAAATAAGAATTTTTTTAAGTTTCATCATTTGCATATTTGAGGGGGAAAATTAAGTAAAACTTTATCACATGTTATTTTAAAATTCTAATGTATTTAGCTCATATTTAATAGAATTTAAAAATACTTTTCCTTTGTCAAGGCAATTATATAAGTAACTTATATTTGTTTGAAATTTTATAAAAACGATAGGTGTATGAAATAAATATGGAATCCATAAGACAAGTTTAAAAACTTATAATACAAAATCTCAAAGCTATCAGGGAATTTGATAGTAACATTTATAGAATTAAATTATAGACTAGACATGCAAATGCTTCATAAAGCAAGATTTTTAAATTGTATTTACAATTTAAAAATCAAATAAATATAAATTTATATTTGTTTAATTACAGTTGCTTCCATAAAAAGTAATAATAAAATATGTAAACAGAAGTAAGAATAACTAATAAATGCACATTAAAATTAGTCAAGGCAGTAAGATATTTGTAAAAAAACTGGGTAATTTTTGTTTTATAAAAGAGCACCTCGCTAATTTTTTAATTTTTATTATGTGATGCAATTTAAGTTCATTATGTATTGAAAGTTGATTATTATACCTGAAGTATAGTTCCATTTCTAGCATCGATGACACGAAGCTTCTTGTCCTTACAAGTGGTGGCAATTAGACTTCCATCTCGATTGAAAGACAATGAATGTATGGTGTCAGGATGGCAAGTGATGCTATTCACTAGAGTTCCTTCTCCTATATTCCACACTAAGATCTGTGGTGTGAAAGAAGAAATCTCTTTGAAAATGGTTAAAAGTTTATTTCATAATCTAAATGAATAAGATTAATCCTGTACTCTGGTAATATGTTTACAAAACAATTTTCTTGAGTAACTTAATTAAGTAAAAATTTTGAAAGGTTGTACTACTAGGAAGGAGAAATAATAATTACTGCTTGAAAAAAGATCTAATACTTACAGTGTAGTCAAAACCAACACTGAAGAGGATATTTTCTGCAGTAGGATGCCAGTGAATGTACCCAACTCTTCGTTTATGACCAGTAAGATTCATTATAGGCTGATTCATATTGGCCTTTAATCCTTCATCCGGAATGTACCAAATTTTAATCTAAAACATAGCCATAATATTTAATTAAACATAAGATTTATGAGATAAACAAGCAAAATCTTGGGTTTGAATCCATATTCTGTTAAAGTAATCAAGACAAAATTCATTTGGAATGGAAATAAATTGAAACAAGGCTAGGAAAAGTTTTATTAAATTATAAAATTGTAAAAACATTTTGATAAGATTGACATTTATGCAGCAAAAAAGTCAATCAGTTGCCATGTTGTTTAAAAATAAATAAAAACATTTTTGAAAATTTAATTATGCCATTAGATTCAGCTAAGAAAGCAATAAACTGGGCGGAAAATATTTTTAAAAATGTATTTTGGGGAAGTAAATTACAAAATAGTTATGGTTTTCCTTCAAAAATGTCAGTCAGTTACCTGTGGAATTGCCCTTTTAATTTAGATAAGTTTACAGTTCAAATAATAAGAAAATAGACAAATTAACTTAAATTTCAAATTTAATAAAAAATATAATGAATGGACTGATTTTCACAAAATAAAGGGGGATATATCTGCCGATAGGGATAGTTATTTTTTGTCCTCTTTTCACTCATGTGTAGAGTGAAGTTTGGTGATTTTTTTTTCTTTTTTTGCACACAAATAGTCAATTTGCCATTTTTGGGCTTATTCCCCTTTTTAAACTGGCAGAATTTTTAACTATGTATCTTTTAATAAAATGCAATTAGTACTAAATTGCAATACTTACTATAACAACCTATCAATTTTTATCAGCAATATTATACTTACAGTGCAATCATCAGAGCTTGAAGCAATGATATTGTCATTGAAGGGATTCCATTGGAGATCCAGTATTGGACCATGATGGCCAGACACATGAGGAGTGGTAACACCAATTCTACCAGTCTAAAATCAAAATAACAGTTGTAAGTCAATATTGATTAGAATAGTAAAAGATGCATTCTGTTCAACAATTAATATACATCATTGAACCATTAAATAAGATTATTATAATAAAACAAGCTAAATCTGGCTTGCATCACAATAAGTCTGAATGATTTTAAAAATGAAAGTTATAATATTAATTGCCTATTAATTATGTATTAATTGGTAACCTATATTCATATTTCATAAGTTCTTTAACAAAACAGCACCCTCTGTATTCTTATTTTTCTCAAATGAAAACTTAAGCACATTTGATTATCTGAAATACAATTTGTAAGTACAATTGCAAGCAAGGGGGTAGCCCCTTAGTACTACTTCCAAAGTTCATTAAGTTCATTTTGTTTTCAGATATTAATTTAACTGTCTTTTTATCATACTTCCAAAAATTATCTGGAATTATTCGTAATGCCTGGGCAAAGTGATATATAAACTTTATTTATCACTTTTCTTGAAATGGCCAAAACTATTAGTGATATCATTATTAAGAATGCCTGGATTGTTGAATTATTAACAATCCACTTTGCCCATACACGTAAAAAAATTGTCAAAATATTTTTAAAACCTCTACAAAGAGCAGAACAGCTCAGGCTTCGCCTGAACATATTTTATCCTGTTTAAATTTTAATGTTGACGAGGTTCTTTCCCCACTTATTTTATTTTTAGTTTTCATAGGCGTCCATGGTCTCATGGATTTGGTCTGATTATTTTAGAACATTTCGAGGGGGATTAGCAACAACCACAAAAAAAAAATGAATAAGAAAATTGCTTTACCTTTTCAACTGGAATAACAAAGAATGAACCTCCACCAGCAGTTTCAGTAGCTATAGCAATGAACTTAGGATTGACAGCACAAAAGGAGCTGTCATGAGCATTTTTTGTAATTTTGATACAATCATAGCATTTATCCTTTTTTGCCACACAACCAAAGACATGCTTGAACTTGCTGCTCCTTATTCCTCTAAACAATAACTAAATGGAAAGAGAGGGATAAATTATGAAACATAAACTATCTTAATTTCGTATTTCAAGTAGCAAGGGTCTGTCTAGGACAAATTTACTCCCTTTTAGCAATCACAAGTTTACCTTAATAAAATATATTTTTCAGATTCAGCTTTGGGAAATAGGTATCTTCACAAAATACATATGAAATGCCAATAAGCTAGTATATTAGGTACTTTAGAATAAGATGGGCACAAATCTTGGCAATCGAACCTCAATGACACCTTTTTACTAATTACACATAAAAGTATAAAAAAATTAAAAGCAAAGTTGCCGAGTTAATTATTTTAACAGGTTTTACACTTGAAACTTGCACTTGGCTAATCCTAACATAACAGTGGGTGTTCCCTTGGCCTGAATGGGTTCAAAGAAGGAGCTTAGGCAGTGTTGCCCATTGCTCTATTGCAAGTTAATTAATTTAAAATGCATTGTTTTAAATGGTGAGTCCCGTAACTTGGTGATTTTAAGTGGATGGGATCCCATACTGCAGCTATTTATTTGATATTAGTAGAGGGTCCAATCCTAAATCTGAGGGTCGGTTATGCCAGTGAAGCACAGTTATTGTTGTGAGAAGCTAATTTGATCCCTCCCTAACCACCAAACGCCAACTCCTGACTAAGCAAGGGTGTGATGGAAGGCAAGAAAAAGAAGAGAGCGGAAAATATAATAATAAGGCAGGAGGGAGATTATGGGCCTGCCTAGACACGGACGGGTAAGAATAGATTCAATGGCTATAAATCATGAACCAAACATAGCCTTGAGAGGGAAAGTCCCAGAGTAATATCTTTTAACCAGAAAATGGCTAATCCTTAAGTACAGCTTGTCAGTAACCCTTAACAACCGAAATTTTAGTTTGCGTTTGATGTTTAAAAATTATGTAACTACCTTCATATTAAATTAATGTGTGTACCTAATTTTTAATTTTCACAAACTTTTGCAGAAATTTTCAAAAATTATTACAACAGTTTAACATAATACAGTGCACTTTATGAAAGCCTAGACATATTATTACCCCTGGGGAGTAATAAGTATATGTAAAATTTACATTTCTTAATGTTAAAAAAGCAAACTATTGTGTTAATTAAAGAAAGCCTGATATAAAATTATACATCTTATGTAAGAAATCTAATCTCTTAAGTCTTTATCACATTATTCTTTATCAAGTTATATGTATGGTGCATACCTGGTGGTATAGATAAGATGCATATTATATAAAACATTCCTATGCAAGTAAAAAAACAAGTAAGGACTAAACAGGAGGGAAAATTAAATTTCAATGCAATGGCTTATACACTTTAATAACTATTATATCATTTATTACAAAGTTATACAAACAATCCCTACAAATAATTTATTTTGGAATTGTTTAAAATAAAATTGGATTTAAATCTCTGAAATACAAAATATCTTGAGAACTTAATACTAATATGAAAACAACCCACAAATGCGGTTTTCATACTCTACCTATCCGCTAAATTAATCAATAAATTAAGGCATGGCCATAAAATCATGTACAAAATACTCAGAAGCAAATTTTTATGATTAAAGAATACTTCTGCACTTAATTATCAACAAAACTATAACTTTCAAGACATAAAAAGTGTTAATAGACAGATACCAATCGTGAATTTTTATTTCTGATGGTAACATAAAGCGTGTAGTACTCCTAGGACATACCTTCTCCTCTGTTTTGTTCAAGGATTCACCTTTGATGTCGATCATTGTAGGAAATGATACCACGCCTTCAATAAAATTTACAAGAGAGTTCTTAATTATCTCTTCCCGTTTGCATTCTATTTAACCGATTGTTGATAAAGAGATAGGAGTCTGGGGCTGGAGTGTCGCTGTTGTCTGTTGTTTATGTAGAAAAAAAAGTTTCGATGTTGAACCTTTGCCACTAACCACAATGAAGTTTTTTCCTTTTCCCTCCCTAGATGAAACGGATGGAAAGATACCACTTAAATTCCAAACAATTTTAGTGTTTGAAGCAGTTGATTAATCAATTAATTGGATACTAATAAAAGAGTACATAATAACAGTAAGAAATTCTTTAAATTCTAAGAAAATGTCCTAGAACATAACTCATTTAATTAACTGTGACTCTAACTGCTCTTTCTTTGTTTACATTTCTCCATGAGTTCGCGGGACGGCGAGTTTTTTAAAATTATTAGCAGATCGACACGACAGAACTCCCAGCTTTAAAAAATGGCAGGACTAGAGCTTCTTTCAGATCAAGGAATAAGAATGGATGGACGCCGTCCAACTGAACTTAGAAAAATTGAATGCAAGATTGGAATATCAAGTAATGCGGATGGATCTGCCTTTTATCAACAAGGCAACACGAAAGTTCTCGTTACTGTGTATGGTCCTCATGATGTGCGTAAGATATTCACTTCAACCTGTTTCATAAACCTTAAAACACTTTTTCAGTTAAACATATAGTATGTTTTAGGTTCAGTGACTAAAATTATCTGGGTGCTGCTCCAGCACAAGTTTAGACTTGCTGATACCAATTTGTCAGCGTATATTTTAAGCTATTAAGTGCTAAATAAAACATAAAACGGGGATATAAAACTAACTCCC
Source organism: Tetragnatha montana (assembly GCA_963680715.1). Classification (NCBI taxonomy): domain Eukaryota; kingdom Metazoa; phylum Arthropoda; class Arachnida; order Araneae; family Tetragnathidae; genus Tetragnatha; species Tetragnatha montana. The sequence continues at coordinate 15,531,109 of OY796685.1, forward strand.
TGGCATTACAGCCCGTGCTGGACTATGGCCTCCCTAGCAATCTTCCTCCAAACCATTGTCTCTTGCTTGATGTTTCCAATTACGGGCCTTTAGAATTTTTAGGTCTTTTTCCATCTCATCCAACCATCTTTTAACTGGTCTTCCTCGGTCCCTGGCACTGGCCTTTGAAAAAATTTTAAAAATAAAAAAAACGGGGATATATTAAACAGAAATTGTCCGGAAAATCACCTACAAATACATAATACCAATAATAAGTATAATCTTATTATATTTCTTTGGAATTAAAATTAAACAAGTAAAAGAATCGGATCAGCTGGAATAAGAGTCCTCTATTTGGCGATCGCCAACTGTACACTATAACTAATCGTGCCGCTAACTTCCGTACCGCTAACTTGGTGACCGCAACGGGAGTTGCCAAATGGAGGACTCTTATTCCAGCTGTGCCAAAGAATCTTAGAAAAACAAAATCACACCTTTTACTTGATCGGTATTTTTAAAAAATATTGTACTATATATTACTTTATGAGGGGTCATCCATAAAAACAGGCATGGCACCAAAAATAGCGGATTCTGTCAATCCTGCTCTATAGAAGTTGAATTGCTTACTTGCTAATAAACGATATTGGCAACACCAAATTTTGCCAAAAATGTCACCCGGGTCCTTTGGATTTACCCTTTTTGAAATTAAAATCTTGCACTTTAAACCATACATAATTTCATAACTACTTGCACACTCTTAATGAAGACTAAAAAATTACATTCTTTGAAATCAATTTGTTATCAATAAAAAGGATTAGAAATAGTAATAAACATTAGGAAAAATAAGAAGTATCGTAAATCTTTATTGAATACCCAAATCAGGTGACTAGAATTGTTTATTACTGTTTAATAGGAAGATAGAAAATGATAAAGGAAACTAAAAGCATTGTTTAGGTGAGAAAAGCTGAAGCAAATAGTATGATTTATGTTTGTGCAAATCACAAATCAGATATTATTTTATCTTCCTTGATCGCTTGCAAAGTAAAAAAAGCATATACTTATATCAATCAATCTTATAATTCAAAAGAGCCTGCTTTGCTTTTATACTTGTAACATGTCTCACCATTTAGTTATATACCATCTAGTTTTAAATTGAAAGTAAATCATAATTAGATGTAAATAAATAAGTAAATAGGTATATATAATTGTTTGACTTGTAAGTGAAACAATAACATTTTTAGTAAAAAATTTTTGGTGTTGATATTTTTATAATTTAGAAGCATTTTATATAGATTTCCTACCTTTTTAGATTACCAAAAGAAAATCAAAAGTACTAGGAGATAGTGCAATTATTAACTGCCAGTATTCTACTGCTCCTTTTAGTTCTGGAAGTAGGCACAAATATCAGTATGACAGGAGAAGTCAGAACATAACTAATGTTTTGAAACGGACTTTTGAAGCTGCTGTGCTGACATCTACTTATCCTGGTTCACAAATAGACATTTTCTTTTTGGTAAATATATAAATTACTTAAAAATAATGTATTATTGCTGTTTATTGTTCATTACTATAAAATTACTTTCAAACAAAGCTTCAGTTCTCCGGCAGATTCAAAGTCTGGTAATCTTAGTTTTCTACTCTGGGCCAATTACTTTACAAATTTCCTCATTTACTGCGTTGCTAGACATGGTTCTAAGAATTAGTACCTATTATTCCCACTAAACAAATTAGCTTATTTATTTTGATTTCTCTATTTTTCCAAGAAATTATACACATAAATCTCTCTAAAGGAGAATTTTAATTTACTAGAAATGGAAACTTTCAACTACCTAAAAAAATATTATTACAAGAGGAAAATTTTATATTAACTCTTAGCTCTTTAATAAACACTTAACAGTTTGGTTTAAAGTTATAAAATTTTAAAATGAACTCCGTTTATGAATTACGGTTTTTAAGGATATATATTTTATTTTATTTAGAGCCTGTTTAGGGTGCTTGCAACCAGCTTTGATTTTGTATTCAGTTTTAGATTTCACTTTTCTCCCCAATGTGTAGAGAAAGGGAGGACAATTGAGCTGAGAGTCTTGAGTTACTCACCTCCCTCTCTATTCTAATGAAGGTTGGGAAAGCATACTAGCTTAGGGTTGCAGTGAAATCCAAAACTAAATGTAAAATCAAAAGGAACTCGAACGAACCCTTAGACTTAGTAGAGTTTATTTTAACAATTTTTCCTAATCACACTAACTAAATACAATGGTTTCTCTTCTATAATCCCTGATTTTTTTTACAGATTCTTTATCAAGATGGTGGAGATTTAAGTGCATGTATAAATGCTGGGACACTGGCTCTAATAAGTGCTGGAATTCCCCTGAAAGACTATGTATGTGCTTGTTCAGCAGGATTTGTTAGTGAAACACCCCTCATAGATGTGAACCAACAAGAGAGTTTTATGGGAGGCACAGAGTTGAACTTGGCTATATTAAACAAGGGAGAAACTATAGTGTGTGATGAACTTACCTCCCGCAGACACATAGACCATCTCAGGAAAATCAGAAAAATTGCTCTACAAGGTTGCAAAGACATCTATGCAATTTTAGATGCTGCTGTAAGAAAATATTCTTCAGAGATTTCATAAAAGCATTTAATTCTGTCTTGAGTTGTGTAACATATTTATGGTTTTGGAAAAGTAAATGATGGTGGTATAGAGAATCTAATTTTATTCTAGTTAAAATTTTAACATCTTGTTTGTTGTTTAAATAAAATTTCAAACTAAAACACAACTTCAAAAACTAAGTTTTATCACCAAAAGGTAGAAATACTACCTTGTTCAGTATATGCTTGTGCTAAAGTTATTATCTTGTGATAGTTTGTGTCACTAAAAGGTTGGCATTTTAATATGGAAGTAGTACTCCTACATCAGTGGTTCACAAACTGTGACCTTGCGCCATAAAACCCAAATCAACCAACCAACCACAAACTGTACTGGGATGCTCTGAATTCTCTACTAGGACACAAACTATGGATTTTCCTCTCTTTTTATCTAGAAAACATTCCACTGATATCAAATTCCCAAAACTGTATTCTCAATGTTATATTTTTAACCGTAGAAAAACCAGACACTCTTTTATTCTTAAGATTTCCTATTTGTCTGTTTTAGTCTATTTTCAACAAATATTTTTTATTTTTCAAAAATATTTCTCTTCCATCTCTAAAATGTTGGTATTTTCTTGCATTTAATCCTCATCCTCATGTTCAAAGAGAATTTATCTAAAAGATAAATCTCTATCAAAGTTTATATTTGAAGTACAGAGTTTGTAAGTTCAGAATTGACCGAATTCGATAGTACTAAAATATAAATTTTAAAAAATTATAAATTATTTTTATAGTTTGGAATTCATGCAAAGCAGATGTTCTGGTTGCTTTATTAAAAGGAACCATTAACGGGCAGATATTTGAGATAATAAGCATAGCAGTTACTCATCAAATAAGTGGTTTATGTTATACTTAAGAACAGATTTTAAAAAGAAAATATACACTTAGGCTGTTTATAGAGGACAGCTAACAGTTTGTCAAAATTTGTGATTCTTGCCAAACTTGTGCCTGAAACATTGTTGGTAGAAGAAGGAACGTGAAATGACACAGGGGAGGGGGTCAAAAATATGGAAAATAAGTCTTGCATCATTTATGGGTGGTCTGTAAATATGGAGAACTCAACTAATTATCTTTGAATGAGTCGCTGTGGGACTATTTTTCCTAAAGGGCACAGAGATCCAAAAAGTTTGGGATCAACTGACCTACATATAACTAAAAAAAAGCATTACAGTGCAACTTGATACTTGAATAAACTCAAATGTCTTTCACTCAAAGTTTTCTCTTGTTCCCTTAAATTCCCTATTAAATGCATGTTAAAAAATCATGGATAATTCAAAGTTCAACTTCTTTAATTCGAAAGTTTTTTTTATAAAACTTTCCTTTGGCCTTTTGTCATTAAAAAAATTCGTCATTGGACCAACAAATGTGAACTTATTACTTTACAAGGGGGTTAGGTTTTTGTTTCAGAATGGTCAATCCATTTTTTTTCAGTAAAAATAGTTTTCTAATGAATATTTATTCCAATATTTGTTTGAGTAAATCCTGCATCATAAAAAGAATTTGACAATTATAAAATAGTTCATGGTAATTTGTGATGTAGTAGGTAAGTAATCTCTTTAATTAAGTATGGACCTGGAAACAAAAGTTAAAAAAGGAAACTTCCTTAATTCGGAATAGTTGATTTCTCAAAGTTTTGTATTTGTTCCTTCAACTTCGAATTATCCAAGTTGCACTGTATTTATTATTTATTTGCATAACATACGATAAAGATCTCAAAATTTAAAATTTAATGTCAACTGGACTTTTTATTCAAATTTTATTAAATTTATAATATTACATTAAATTTTAAACCCAGTTCATTTCAAAAGTATTTTAACTTTAAAACTATAATTTTTATAACACATTTAACTTTCATCTTCTGTTACTTATAAGGTCTAAAAGTAAGCATATTTTACAAAATAATTTTCATGTTCCGATTAGTTGTCATACTCTCCATAAAAAAAATCAGAACTTGTATGACCAGACTAAAACTAAGCAAAAAAAAAGTTTGATTTTAGCATTTATATCATTGAAAAACTAAAACTTCAGTTATTCTCTAAACTGTGCAATCATAACTTCATCAGTCTTAAATTTTATCATCACGTTTAAACTTAACCAACAGTTAGAAAGTATACCTTGAGGTTATCATGGAGCTCCCAAAAGAACAAGGTAGTATCACCTGGGAAAAACAGTTGAGTAGTTAATACCATTTTAATGTTCCAAAAAATTAATTTTAAGGTGAAATGTTCAAATTTTATTTTAAAAAAACTAGCTGGTGGTAGTCTTGCCTAATATAGTAGAACATTGTATTACTATTTAAATTTTAATGCAACCTTCGGCAGTAAGTAGATTTTAAAAAATAAGCAAATGTTTTACTCTGGGGAGGATTGGGAAAATAATCATGATTGATTAAATGCTGACATAATAGAGGGTTGGAAAAAGGTTATTTTTTTGTTTAATACATTTTCAAATTATTAGGGTAGTAAAGAACTATTTTATAAATAAAGAATTATTGTCGCTTCACGATCTTACCAAGCAGAGCTCGCTTGTTCATCTTAACAATCCAGCTTCCAGCACAACCATCTTTTCGGCTTAGCCTCCTGTAATACAGAAACTACCTCTCTTGCTTATAAATACTTTAATTCGGATCATTCCCCCCAATTAACCCGGTGGGACGCGCACCTACCGGACGAACGTTGAGACTCGCGGGGGTAATGGAATAACCCCAACCCTTTTAGCTCTTTTCTACATAGATAAAAATATTTTTTTTAATTGGAACCATAATTTTTTAGACATTTGAACTGAACTGATTAAAGAAAACACATATTCTATAGCATTTATACGCTTAATAAATAATGTATTAAGTTTGATAATAATTTTTCTCATTGCACAATAAGTGCATGTATATAACCGAATAACATAATAATTTCACTGTGAAAATAATTTTAATTACTTTTTAAAAGTATATACCCGTTTTCTTTATAGTTTGGTTTGATAAAGATAATCGTGACATATGGAATTAAAGTGATTCTTGCAAACAAAACTTGAGCACAAATTTCAGATTCTAGAAGTTTTTATATCCCTATTCCCTATTCCTCACACAAATATTACGCTTTAAAATCTTGATTTCTTTTTTGGGGTTCTTTAACAGAACCGCCACGATATTTTTCTATTTTCACTCAAAGTTCATTGTATAAACTATGTTAATTCACTCATTTGTTATGTAATCAGTCACTCGTAAGGGGAAAGGTCAAGTCTTTGATGAAACGTCGTCTATTTTTAAACCAGATGTTCATTAAATTCAAATGTTTTTCTTGTATTTCTCGCATCAACATTTAGAATGGAATAAAAGTTGACAAGTGGTTATATATTTAGTTTTACGGGTGGTAGAATAAAAAATAACATTTGCCTCTTATAATCCTAACACTCAAAAACTGATATTGTTCTAAGAAAATTACATTAAAGTCAATGAGAAAACTGTAATTTCTTTTGTCTGAAATCAAAGCTTTCTTGGAAAGGTAAAACAAGTTAGCCTAAATCTAAATAATTCCACAAACTCATGAATTTCTTTGAGTAGTATTAAATTCTAAGTTGATTTTGAATAAAAAAACTGAAAGCTTTAGCGCCAATTGTCTTATGAGTACTTTATCTTTTTTATACAATTCCTAAAAATACATAAAAAATTATAAAAACGTAGAAAAACCACCTTAAATCAAGCCCTGACTAGGGATGTCAAAAAAAACCCGGTTATTTTTGTTCCGGTTTTCGGTTTTAACCGGTTATTTTTTTCTTCGGTTTAACCGGTTTGGTTATTTTCAAATTCAACAACCGGCCAAAAAATAACCTGAAGAAAAAGTGAATGAAATTGAAATTTTCAAGATAAAAAGGTTGCTCACCACTATAATAGTTAGATTATTCAAATGGGTTATAAATACCATTCGATTTGATTAGTTTTTTTGGTTTTTTTTTCATTGTAATAGCTCATATGAAGTGGATTAAGTAAGATTATTTCTCACAACCGTAGAAAAAAAAACGGTTTTTAATTTTCAGTCTCACAACCGGAGGAAAAAACCGGTGTTTCATTTGATTTTTAGATTTTTTTCATTGTAATAGATTACAGCTTCTTGTGATCAACTTCTTGAATTTAATAAGATTTCAGTCTCACAACCGGAGGAAAAAAACCGGTTTTTCATTTGATTTTTAGGTTTTTTCATTGTAATAGATTATGTGAAGTGGCTTTAATAAGATTTTTGTCTCATAACCGGGAAATATGAAGTGATAATTTAATAAGGTTTGAGTCTCACAAACGGAAAAACAACCAGTTTTTCAAGTGATTTTCGGGTCTTTTTTCATTTTGAATAGATCATATGAAATGGATTTAATAACATATTAGAGATTCTGTGGCGAATTTACTTAGGCTGCGGTCAGCAAGAACATCAGAATGGTATCTGTTCAAAAAATCTGCAGTATCTGGTTATCGGACAAAAGGAAAACCGCAATCAACCCCTTCAATGGTCCCTCCAACAAAAGACAGCCCTCGGGGAGGAGCGAGAAGTCACTATCGGGTGTCTGCTAATTGACTGGGGGAGGTGACTTCGGACACCTTCGCTATTGTTGGAGGGGTCATGAATGGGGAGATAGGGCAGATTTTTTGAAGAGATAGAGATACCGCAGATTTTTTGAAGAGATACCATAGGTTTTTTGGCTGACCGTGTCACCACTATAAAAGTCAGGACATTCAAATGGGTTATAAATGCTAACACTTATTTGCATGGTATTTTTTTTTCATATTTAATAGATCATACGAAGTAGAATTAACAAGATTTTTGTCTCATAACCGGGAAAAAACGGTTTTTTATTAGACTTTTAGATTTTTAATTGGTTTTATGGATTTAATAAGTTCTGAGTCTCATAACCGGAGAAAAAAAACGGTTTTTAATTTGATTTTCAGGTTTTTTTTCATTTTTAATATATCATAAAGAAGTGAATTTAATACGATTTTTGTCTCATAACCGAAAAAAAAGTTTTTTTTATTAGACTTTTATATTTTTAATCGGTTTTATGGAATATTTTAAGTTCAGAGTCTCATAACCGGAGAAAAAAAAACAGTTTTTCATTTGATTTTCAGGGGTGTTTTTCATTTTAATTAGATCACAAGGAGTGAGATTTCAGTCTCACACCCGGAGGAAAAAAACGGTTTTTCATTTGATTTTCAGATTTTTTTTTCATTGTAATAGATCATAATATGAAGTGGATTAATTAAGATGTTTTCCTCACAACCCGAAAAAAACCGGTTTTTCATTCAATTACCAGATTTTTTTATCGGTTTCATTGATTTAATAAGATTTGAGTCTCATAACCGGAGAAAAAAAAGCGGTTTTTCATTTAATTTTCAGGGGTTTTATTCATTTTTTTATACAATAAGTGAATTTAAATAGATTTCAATCTCACAACCGGAGGAGAAAAACCGGTTTTTCATTCAATTACCAGATTTTTAATCAGTTTCATGGATTTAATAAGATTTGAGTCTCATAACCGGAGAAAAAAAAACGGTTTTTAATTTGATTTTCAGGGTTTTTTTCATTGTAATAGATCATATGAAGTGGATTGAATATTTTTTTCTACAACCAGAGAAAAAAAAACGGTTTTTCATTTCAGTTTCAGGTTTTTTTTTTTCATTGTAATAGATTATATGAAGTGTATTTAATACTTTTTTCAAACAACCGGAGAAAAAAAACCGGTTATTCATTTCATTTTCAGGGTATTTTAAAATTTTTAATAGATCACAAGAAGTGAATTTAAATAGATTTCAGTCTCACAACCGGAGGAAAAAAAAACGGTTTTTCATTCAATTACCAGATTTTTAATCGGTTTCATGGATTTAATAAGATTTGAGTCTCATAACCGGAGAAAAAAACCGGTTTTTCATTTCAGTTTCAGGTTTTTTTTTTCATTGTAATAGATTATATGAAGTGGATTTAATATTTTTTTCAAACAACCGGAGAAAAAAACTGGTTATTCATTTCATTTTCAGGGTATTTTAAAATTTTTAATAGATCACAAGAAGTGAATTTAAATAGATTTCAGTCTCACAACCGGAGAAAAAAAAACGGTTTTTCATTCAATTACCAGATTTTTAATTGGTTTCATGGTTTTAATAAGATTTGAGTCTCACAACCGGAGGAAAAAACCGGTTTTTGATTTGATTTTCATGGTTATTTATTTTTAATAGATCACAAGAAGTGAATTTAATTAGATTTCAGTCTCATAACCGGAGAAAAAAAACCGGTTTTTCATTTTATTTTCAGGTTTTTTCATTGTAATAGATAATATGAAATGGATTTAATATTTTTTCCCCACAACCGGAGAAAAAAAAACCGGTTTCTCATTTCAGTTTCAGGTTTATTTTCATTGTAATAGATCATAAGGAAGTGGATTTAATATTTTTTTCAAACAACTGGAGAAAAAAAAAACGGTTATTCATTTCATTTTCAGGGTTTTTTGAAATTTTTAATAGATCATAAGAAGTGAATTTAAATAGATTTCAGTCTCACAACCGGAGAAAAAAACCCAGTTTTTCATTCAATTACCAGATTTTTAATCGGTTTCATGGTTTTAATAAGATTTGAGTCTCACAACCGGAGGAAAAAACCGGTTTTTAATTTGATTTTCATGGTTATTGTTTATTTTTAATAGATCACAAGAAGTGAATTTAATTAGATTTCAGTCTCATAACCGGAGAAAAAAAACGGTTTTTCATTTTATTTTCAGGTTTTTTTCATTGTAATAGATCATATGAAATGGATTTAATATTTTTTCCCCACAACCGGAGAAAAAAACCGGTTTTTCAAATGATTTTCAGAGGTTTTATTGATTTTTAATAGATCACAAGAAGTGAATTTAATTAGATTTAGTCTCACAACCGGAGGGAAAAAAACGGTTTTTCATTCAATTACCAGATTTATAATCGGTTTCATGGACTAAATAAGATTTAAGTCTCATAACCGGAGAAAAAACCGGTTTTTAATTTGATTTTCTTGGTTATTTTTTTTTTCATTTTAAATAGATCATATGAAGTATGAAGTAGATTTAATAACATTTTTTCCCACTACCGAAGAAGGGACTTCCCATAGAGCTAGGACCATGAAATTTTAATATGTTGTTCATGGTGTGAATCAAAACAATCTGTTAAATTTTCTGGGTCCAATATCAATTAGGGGGCCGTATACATAATAAATACAGTAATAAAGTTGAATAATTTATAAATCCAGAACTAATTCATCAACTTCTTACTGCTATACATAGTTTTGTTCGTCTAATGGTCTACTACAACATATTAAAATATTAAATATTTATCTCTATATTTGAGAAAAAATTACAAGTAAAACGAAAATTCTTTGAACCTAAATTACAAGCGCAATATGTATACATTCCCCTTAAAATTTCTAATTCCTGGAACCATTTTTTATAAGCATTCTAAATATGTAAAGCATTAAAATCTAACTTTAAAAGTAAACAAACCGAGAACTCAAATCTGGGAAATATTCCAGAGTCATTCGCGTTAAGGACCAGTAGGCTCCATTCTACTCTCAAAAATTCTCAATTACGTCATAATCACCATGGAAACCCGTAATTCTGGAAAAACCTTGCCAAAACCTTATATTATTATAAAAAAATTGCGAAAAAAATTTAATATTATTAAATACGGGGTTATTAGCTTTTATTCGGAGTTGTGTTTCAAGGTTGAATTCCGAAATTTTTTCGGAATTAAATTTGTTTAATTATTCTCTAAATTACGATTCTATTCTCACAAAAATTCAATATGATCCACTTATAGATGTCTAGTTTGAGATTTAATCACCGAAAAAACGATATTTTAAATTTAATTGTCTTTAAAACGCGAAATTCGGCAATTTCTCGGAAAAGAACGCACGACCGCCAAGGACCGGATTATTATTCAAATTTCTTCAAATTACAGATTCTGTGAGATATTTCATCATAGTTTAAGGGTAAAAGGTCACCGACCTAGTGAAAATTCGTTAAGATGCTTTTTTTGATAATTAAAGAACATGTCAAAAACGAACCTTAAAAGGGGACTCGAACTCAAAATTACCGGTACGATGACTTGAAAATTTAATGCGTTACTTTTCTTACAGCCTTTTACTAGAAACCAGCGTAAAAAAACTCGTGACTTTTTTAAAAATATTTAAAATTCGAAAAAAAACCTCCGATATAGATATACAGTATCCAATGAACGGTATAACATTGAAAATCAAATTAAAAACCGTTTCTTTTTTCTCAGGTTATGAGGCAAAAATGTTATTAAATCCATGAAAGCAATTAAAAATCAAATTAAAAACCGGTTTTTCTCCGGTTACGAGACTCAGATATTATTAAAACCATAAAACCGATTAAAAATCTAAAAGTCTAATAAGAAACCGGTTTTTCTCGGTTATGAGACAAAAATCTTATTGAATCCACTTCATATGATCTATTAAAAATGGGGGAATGGCAGAATTTTCTCTGGCTGTGGTAATTCATCGGACTAAAATATAAAAAACCGGATCAACAAAATAATACCACCTTTCATCCCGGTTTTGTTAATTAAGAAATTTTTTAATTAGTTAACGAATTTGTATGGATTATTCCTCTTAATATGTAATGATATGGGAACTGGGCTTTTTTTTAGACCGGTTTCGCGCGCGCGCGTAATTTTACCTCGCGCCGTTTGGGAGGTACTAATTTATTCGGTTATTCAAATAACCGGTATTTTTTGGACGGTTAACCGAAAGGGAAAATAAACCGGTTAACCGAGAACCGGTTATTTTGAACATTTTGACATCCCTAGCCCTGACACTGCATCTCGCACGCGAAAGAAGTGATCTGCAGGACTAACGAAAAGCATCACGGGGGTCATTCCATAGCCCCAGTAACAAACAAAGTTGGCCTGGGGGGCGGAAGAATAATAATGAATGGAATTCCATGAAACCACTCAAGCATGTAGATAAGGGTCAGAAACTCAGCTACTGATAAGGAAGGAATGCACAGGTGGGTAGTTTTCCGTAAAAACGAATGTCAACGAGAGCATGGGGTTATAAAATGACCCCGCGCGTCCCAACGGGTTAACAAAAAAAAATGTTACTGAAATATATTCCTTTACTAGCTCATCGATAATTTAATCGAAATGTTAAATAAATATACAGCAAGTCTATTAATAATCATCTACCATCTTAGAGAAAAAAACATACATTAAGGAACATTTCAATTTTCAGCACTTTTGTATCCCCCCCCAAGTGAATTGTTAAAAATAAAAAAAATCATGCTCATCATAAAACACGCATAAAATCAAAACCATAAAATCCGTCTGTTTCTCTTGGGAACGGCCAGAAAGAGAAGAAAAAATATTATTTGAATCTTAATTCCAAAACTAGTAAGAAATTTTTGAAAAACAAAAAGGAAATCTTTTTATAAAAAATATTTGTATGTGTCTTTAAAATATCATAGTTCTACTGTGAGTAGTTTTTCTTTTATAATGAATAAACTTGTAATTTTTTTCTCAGCAATTACATTGGCTGCAGCAACACAACATTCAATTTTTAGGTATAGTTAGATATTAATTTTTTTCACATTTAGAAATATATAAAAAATAAAGTCATTTTAAAATAAGTTTTTGTAATATTTTTTTTTTGAAGTTTTGGATAAAAAGAAAGGAGGGAAGCTTATCCTGAATAGTGTACAAGTTAGTATAGATTGTTATGTTTTTCATTTACTTTTAACCAATTGACTTACTTCATTTACATAGCTGGTTCACACACTCCTATGAACTAATTGCCACTGCAGTAAAATATAACTATACTAGACAGCAATTTAAGTTGACCCTACCCTATGATGTCACTAACAAAGTAGTTCCCATCGCGGTGTCTGAATTTTGAGTGAAATGAAGAATGTCGATTAAAAAATGTGATGTTTGGTAAACCCATATAGTGCATTTTCATCACGATTTGCATACCAAAACTCTTCCTAGCGACCCAAAAGGCTTTGTGTTTACCGATTTCTCCTTCCAAGTTTGTGACGTACTGGGTTCAAGAAACGTTGCTATCAAGTATAATCAGAAGTTGATGCTAAATGAAAATTATCAATACATCTAGAAAACTTTATTTATAAAAATTGTCATACAAAAGTACAAGTGGTCCTTTATGACAATATTTTATGCTACAAATATAAAACTCTGCTCATACCACAATAATACAGTACAATGCATTGTGCATAGTGATACATGAGAAATTGAGCAAGTTACTTCAAATTTCCAAACTATTCCTGAGATATTAATTGCATTGTTTTGAAATTATTTCTTATGAAACTATATTAAATTAATTATACTACAATAAATATATAATTACAACCAAAATTCATTTGTAGCCACTTCTCCAAGCTAAAATAGGATTACTAAGAGAAAAAGAAGCTGCATCTCAAAAATAGTTTCAAATATAAATATATTTGAAAATACACTATATAAAGAGCTGCATATAAAACTAAAAACTCAATACATTGGAACTGCAGAATACTCTGTAACACTTAGGAATGACCTGCAGTTTAAAAAAATTAAAATTCATATGATTATAAGTCTGGAAGACTACACGAGTAAATCAGAATGTTTATATTAAAATTGTAGATTTAGTTTAAAATGAGACTCGTAACTCTATAAAGAGAATATGTAAAAAATATAGTTGTTGAATAACATTTGGAATGAAAGTGCAAAATGATTGTCCAAGACATTAATTGCACTTGAACCTACAACATAGTGACTTGGATGGATTCAACTTCAAGTAAAATTGAAGGGGTAGTTACGCCAACTATGTTGAAGATAATTGGTTTTTATATAAAGTTATCCTAAAAAGTGCAATCACATGTGCTATGTAAAATAAGCTTGATAGCTAAATTCACAAAAAATTTGAAGAACCATATAGTGTGCTATAAGATGTGCCAGTTGTACACATACGAAAAGGCAATTACAATGATAAAATCTTTTGATGGCGACTGTAAAAGCTCCTTAATTTAAATGAGATTTGTTGCTTAATTCATTGTTTCGATAACAATATTAAGTAATGATTGAAATTTATTTACTCTATCGAATCAGGGGTTTGTTTATTTATTGATTATTTTGCGAGATCTGAGTAGTTAATGAATTATTTATTTTATCGTTTACAATTGAGGTGCTTGCAGCAACAACGAACCAACTCCAATGTAAAGCTATTGGAGTACACTCAATCACTCATTGCTGAAGGGGCCTTAATTTTTACAAGAATGATTTTAAAACTGAGACAAAATTTAGTCTATAGACATTTTAGAAATACTAGTAAGCCTCAAAAGATTTGGAATCTTTCTAACAGTTGATTTGGCATGCAGGCCTTTAGGGTTGTATCCAGCACTAAGAATATAGTTTGGAAACCCCTGATTTAAATTGGCAAACATGGATCTCAAAAGATATAAAGATAAATATATTTTTTCATCATAGGAAATTTTGGATGGCATCCACATTTATTACAAAGCTCTAATCAGAAAGCCACTCATAGGAACATGTATTTTCCTCAGAGAATAAAAACTAAATTTTTGATTGCAAAATTGCACTATAATGTAATTATGGGTTAAATTAGAGATCTTGTTATCGAAGAGGAGTAAAAATACACACTAATTCACATAATACTAAGAACACATTCATCAGATCCAAAAAATCACAAACTACTTATAAATACACAAACTAGACCCAAAAAAACATTGGAAAAAATCAATACCTTGCACCAAATGTAAGAAACACGTGGTTAAAATAAATATTGCTGTAGTTAATAAAAATACCCTACAAGGGAAAACATGAGCAAACAAAATCCTTAAAAACAAGTAATTCATTAACATAACACAAGGACGGAGCTGAGAAAAAAACAGGTACATTTAAACCAATTAATACAATTTTCAACAAAATACCAAACACAAAAGTTATATACACTTAAACATGCAAGAAATAAACAGTATTTCCATCATGGGTGAAAGTTTTCTATTTAGGGACAGAAACTCAGAGTGATTTTCTTCAAGATAGAAATATTAACTCGCAGGTAATTAAGAAATAATAAAGACATTGGTTTGAATAAAACGGTTCAAACCGATTCTGTCCTGGAAAATTTTTCAAACTTTCACATATGTGTGTGATTTCATAACTTCATACTGTTACTGATTAAATTATACATTACACAACAATCATACAACACAAAGTACATTTTAAAAATAATTACTCAGTTTAAATTTTATTACATAGCTACATAAATAACCTAACTAGAATTAACTTTTATTTTTATTTATTTTATTAAAATATAAGTACGAATCCAAAGAACTTGATTAAAGTTCAAAACTATTCAATAATTTTTAAGTACTCAAATAATTCAAAATTAGACAATTTTTTGATTATCTAACAATAATAGCCATATAAAACAAACAAAATAAGAAAAATGCCAACAATTAAAGAGATTTTGATTAATATATAAAATTATCAACAAAAATTTAAAACTGATAAAAATATTGCCTTAGTAAAACACCAATAAGTACTTTTCCAAATACATAGTTTGTCATTTCAAAACAATTAAAGAAAAAACAAGGTATTTATTACCATATTAAAATTAAACATTAAATAAACCACCAAACAGTTTTAAACACAGGTTTTCCATACATCTCAAAACATTTCGAGATTCACAAAATGAAACTGATTATACACATGGCTTTAAAACCTCAAATAATGGGATGAACAGCTGATTCCACATGAGATTGGCAATGAAACTTGGTCAGTTAGATGATAAAACTTACAGAAATAGTCAAGAATAAAAGAACATAAGATGACAGAGGCACATGCACATTAGCTGGTGACCTGTATAGATCAACTCCACAAGCAGGAGGGCAAATAACATTTGGTGTTTCTATGAGGAGAAAAAACAGATTAATCATGTGTAAAAGGTTCAACGGATGTTATGGCTGTGTCGATTATGAATGAAAAAACACAGAGAATGTCATCACCATGGCAATATCAAGATCTTTGTATAGTTTCATCTAAAGCCCTGGATGAAGACGTTACTTAAGTAGCGACATGAGTTCAATCGTCCGCCATTGTGGTGAAATGCGCTATTCTCTCATAAAGTCCGCTATGAGGGAAAGGAGTTGCAATAGTTGAAAAAAAATTGTTTCTTTTCCAACCTCTGCGAGAAGTTGGTTATTTTGAAAGAAATAATTATTACTCAGGCTGTTTTATAACTTTAACTTTATTAGGGAAAACGATTTTAAGCATTGTTTATAGCTTTGATTTTAAGATACTGGATGGATATTATTGTTAAATTTGTATTTTTAAAGATATTTTGAATTAGTTTTTTGAGGCCACGACATGCATATCAAATCTGCTACATATGTATGTTAAAAAATTGATCAAAAACGATTAATGAAAACTGTGTTGTTTTTTTATAATGACCTGATCACTCTACAAAATCAATACGGGTTGATTAATTTAACAAGTGAGCATGATAAATGCAATACATAACTTGCGCATCATTACAAATATAATTCCGTAAAACTTGATTAGGATAAATATAATTAAATTATTTTAAACTTACCTCACAAGGTGTATTAGTATGAAAATCTATCGCACTGGCTCTGGGCTTAAATACCATTTCACCACAATGGCGGCTGTTTACATGCGTGACTGTTAAACGTCCAATCAAAATCAAAAGCGGCAAGATCAGCAAGATCAAAGTATGTCGCTACTTAAGTAACGTCTTCATCCAGGGCTTTAGTTTCACCGACTTAAGTTATATTGCATACTGGGAAACTATGCCAAATGGTATTTTTGCCAGGATGGTGGCAAAAATCTAAATGAAGTATATTAATTTACAAAATAATATTATGTAAATTAATCAAAAGTTTGGAATTTTTAAAATTGAAACATTGGTTTTGAAATCCCTTACAGTTAATCTAGATAAACATAATATAACTTTTTACTAGCTCCCTGGTCTCCTAAATGAGATGTAGTGAGACACTCGTCCCCCTTAGCTTCTCACAGGAGATTTTATCAATAATTTAAAATAAATAAATTTCTTTTATATTTCTTAGCACATTGTTTGTCTTGTCATGATGCTTACATACATCAGTGGTTCTCAAACTTTTTAGAGTCACTGCACCCCCTCAATTTAAAATTTTACCATGGCGCAGGTAGGGTAAAGAAAAACTATATATTTTCTAAATTTAAAGTTGATATGAGATTTTAATTGACTTCCTCTGCAAGATTTTGCCTTTTTCCTCTCCTTTTTGACGTCACGTAGCTTATGGATGTCTCTTAAAGAACCAAGAAATTTTTTTTTCTTAATTTACAAAAAAAAAAAAAAATAAAAATAAAAAAAAAAAAATAATTAATGGTTTTTGCACACAAATATGAATACTTTACTATTACACTTAAATGAACAATTGAGGCCGTTGGTGCAAGAACGGGTATCTCCACTGTCAATTCAAATTTACTTTAAAATATATTTGGTGGGCTTTAGGGTAGCTGTATAAACTTTTTGTAGGATAGGATAAATACGGAAGTCAAAACAGCAACCCATGTATTTGTACTATCAGCCCTCTGTTAAGAAAGTTTAAATTTGTTATTGCATTTTAAAAATTTCAAGCGGACGATATAGACCTCCTCATGTTTTTTTTTCAATGTAGCTACTCATTGATTACCCCCAGACTTAAAGATCTGTTACAACACAGTTGTTTTTCACATACATGAATGTTGAAACGATGCCGAAGTTTTTTTTTGACAGACTTGCAGTTTCAGAACCCATAAATGGCAACAGCCAAAGATCATTTTAAGGAGAATAAGATTGGAAGTGCATAGCTAAATTGGCGAATATAACTGTGTGTGAATAAACTTTGCTTGAAAGTGGAGGTACCTGGTTCTTGCCCCAACGACCTCAACTTCATTTTAGTTTAAATCTGAATATGAGTTGATCAGCACTGTGTAATCAATTAATACTAGAATTATAACAGTGCATGTTGCAACTATTGTTTTTAGCACAAATCCCTGTATGTGTACTTGTGTTTACAACTTTAGTTTTCAGCAATTGAAGAAATAAATACATACCAAAAAATTCAATCACTTTTTCATTAGACCCTAATTTGTTCATAGCTTTGCAAGTGTAGAATCCATACTGTCGTTTCTCTGCTGTAATGATGCGCAGGGTGGTGTCAGTGAATTCATCAGCAGTTGGGTAAATTGAAATTTGGTAATGCTGATTGTCATTCAATTGCTCTCCATTTTTGAGCCAGATAATAGATGGAGAAGGGAAAGCTTCCACATGACATTCCAAAATCTGATCAAACTGAAGAGCCTGGCCATAACGAGGTCTTTCAATACTTACAGATGGAACAACTAAAATTTAAGAAAATAACTAACTATAATAAATTTAAGAAAATAACTAACTTTGAAGCAAAGGAGAAATATTACATAATGAAATACATAAGTAAATCTCTTTAAAAAAAATGCAATTAAATTGGTTTCAAAACAAAAAAGGTTAATGTTTAAAAACCAATTTGTGACTCATTGGCTAAAACAGGCATGGCCAACCCGCGGCCCGCGGGCCGCATGCGGCCCGCTTGATATAATTTTGCGGCCCGCGAGAATTTTCGTAAGTTTAAAAAAAACTTTACTCTCTCTCTCTCTTCGAGCTATAATTTTCCTTTAAGAACAATGTTAAGTTGCAAAAATGACTCAAAATCGCTCACCTCAAATGCATCTCCAAAAGTCGGACTAGGTGTACCAAAACTAGTTAAAATTCTTGTTTTTTTTTAGTCAAATTTCCAAAAATTTTCTGGGGGAGGACCCCCAGACCCCCCTTTGGTACTTGTACCTTTATTACTCACAACTTTTCTAACATTTAGTTGTTTAGGACGCAAATTCTACTTAAAAATCTATTAAAAAGTTACATTGGACCTATTAAAAGTGCGTGAGAGGCTGAGGAGTAATTTTGGGCCCCTCCAGAAATAAATTTCTACATAAGCCACTGATCAATACATATTCAACATCTTAATTACTGTCACTATATCACACCGTATACTTGCATTCATAAATGTAATAATTTAGACGAAGAAATAAAGTATCAATTAATTTTGTTTTTATTTTTCACTAAAAATTTTGTTTTGGGACTTCGTCTTCAGACTTGATAGATTATTAAAATGACGTATTATTAAATGACAGTACGTATCCACCTAACTTAATTTCGAGTAATTTAGAATGTTTTTTTAACGCCACCTGTTTAATTCCTAAACTCCCTAATCTAAATACTCATTTTCTACTTTTCAACTTATGTCACTGTCATTCTGAGCAGCTCATACCTTAAAATTTTATATGCGGCCCGCGGGAGTATTGTGGTTTTCCAAAGTGGCCCTCAAGATCATTTGGGTTGGCCATCCCTGGGCTAAAATTTAATAACCTTGAAAGAGTGGTGTGCAATCTGTAATAGCCATTATTTGGAAATAAAGGAAGATTATAAAACTGACAATAACTTACACTCAACCTCCAGTCCAATATTTCTTCTTGCACCTTTGCCCACACCATTGTCAGCAATGCAATAATATGTTCCTCGGTCATCTTTTGTAATATTGAAGATTGTAAACTTTTTTCCTATGTACATAGTACCTCCAGTTGGAAGCAGGTCATTGTTTTCCCTTCTCCAAGAAATACGTGGTTCGGGATATCCAGATGCATAGCAGTTTAAGTCAACAGTGGAACCAGTAGATGTAATAACTGACCTAGTGCTGTTATCAGATATTACAGGGGGCACTATTAAATAAAAAAGGACAGTTAGTAGGGACAACAGATGGAAAAGTGGATTTCTTACCATAATGCAGTAAAACTCCAACTATCAGAATTGCTTTCGGACTTTGATTCACAAAATGACAGTTAAACAGCTTCCTTTGACCGAGATGTTCAGCAAGAAATTACTTTTATTTACAGTATGGTACATACATAATGTACAGCACTTGTAAGTACCCTTAACATGTAAAAATTTTGCCTTTTCATTTAATTAAATGTTCTTTTTTAAATAGTTTTTTTTTCTCCCATTTTCAACAATTAATTAAAATACTTTTTTAAAGAAAAAATTCAATTATTCAAATTTTTGATTGTCCGAATGGGCTTTAGTCCCTATTGATTGGGATAATTGGAGTTCTACTATAAATTATTTTTGGAATACCGATCAGCTTACATCTAATATGCACCCAAACATTTGCTTTAAGTTTGTTTCCAGGACCTGTAATGATTTGACACTCGTATAAACCAGCATCAATCTCTTGCAACTTTGTCACCTGCACAGAAAAAATATCAAGTGTTAAATTAAAAACACCAGAAAAGTTTAAATACTTATAACTGAGTTTCCATTAGTACAACTCACTTTTAATGTGTAAGTTCCAGTAGCTTCAGAATAAGATACAGAATATCTATCTCCAGGAACAATTTGAAGTGTTCCAGATGAAATAAAAACATACTCTGATGGGTTATCAGGGCTAGTTTTCAACCAAACAACCTAAACAGAAGCACATTTTAATCAAATTTATTCAACTTAAACTAGAAATCACATTCAAACTACTCTAACATCTGTGCTGTCGTTGGAACAAAAATATCCAGGGAACTTTTTTACATTTATTTCTACCCTGTAGTTTTTAAATTAGTACGCGTATGACTAACACTATAAAAATGTATAGTAGGAACAACAGAAGCAAAGCTTGTAAAGTGACCGTTTAAAGGCTAAAATACTTTGTGAAGAGTCTGTTTTAAAGTAAAAATATTTTGTGAAGGCTGACCATTTAAGGTAAGATATTTTGTAGGGTATGTTTTTACAATGAAATATTTTGAGAAGGGTCCGAAAACAGACCCAAATTTCTTCTAAACAGACCCCATGCACATAATATGACCCTATACACATAATAACCTAAATTATCACAAATAAAAAAACCTGATATGAAATATAAAGAAATTGTAAAAAATATCATTGATTTGAAATTAGGATACTTTCGTTTTATCCCATCGACCGTGCCACTCAATCCACAGAGCATTACCAAATCTCATAAGACTGCCGCTATACGGTCGATGGGATAATACACAAGAACCGAAATTAGTATTTATTATGCTATTTTACTTAATAGAAAGCATTAAGCATATTTCAATCCCAATCTCAAAGAATCCTCAATACTTACAGGATAGTCCTTGGTATACTGAACTGTACAATCCAGTTCGACTGTATCTCCTATGTTTACAACCTTTTCTTGTGATATATATGATATGGTTGGACTCCGTTGGGCATCAACTAATATAAATATAGAAAACTTTTAGCAAATTACTTTGAAACAGGGGTACTATCATACTTTGCACACAATACAGAACCGATTTGACACAAGTCCTCTATGGCGACCACCATCTAGAGCAGGGGTTTCCTACTGTCGGCCAGCCTGGTCATTTTGTGCAGCCTGCGAAACTCCCTTAAGACCCCACAAAAAGTAGCTTCAAAACACTTTTTAGCATACTAAAATTTAAAAATTTTTAGAGGGAGGGCTCTCAAACCCCCTATCTAGATCTATTAGATTATAGAGTATTTTGGTCGGTCATTTTCTATGGTGAAAATTTAAAGTGTTTGAGGTTTCGAGAGGGAGGTTGTATACCTCGAAATTCCCCCTGAGCGTAGCAAGGGGTTATAAACACTTAGGTTAACCTTTATCACGAGGAGGGACGAAATGTAGTACCCAAAAATTAGGTGAAACACTATTTTTATGGAAATTTACAAACATTTTTTGGAGGAAGACCCATATTTAATAGTATTCAGTATTAAAAGATGCATATGGTCAAAAATTTATTAATCCTCTGAAATTTTTTGAAAATACAGTAGTGCCTTCACTATGTGTTAAATAACCTTTGACCCTCTCTTTCTGGAAAAGTTTCATATTAAAGACTCTATCCCTGAAAGATATCATGGACAAAAAAAAGAGTCAGATTACTTTGCGGCCTGCCACTTGACTTGTGATTTTGATTGTAGCCCTCGAGTACTTGGAAACCCATGATCTAGAGCAGTTGGTAAATTGGTGACTGTAGCACCCAAGTTGCTAATAGCAATGGTTAAATGGCCTGTCTCCCGTTCTTCATGGCTCATTGCCCTTTCTGTCATGTAGTACCTGTTTCAAATCTGTATCTTCAAATTAATCATCAGATGTGACATTTGCTTACAAACAATGAAGTGGAAATTATTTGAAATATCCTACTTTAAATTAAATTGATAGGGAATCTTGGATTACAGTTAGCTCTTATAAAAACAGGATATCATCTTTTGAAAGAGTTTGCTTTGGCAAAAGCGCTTAGTGGTCACAAAGTTGGTATTGTTTTAGGCACAGCTTTGATAAGAGTCTTCCTGCCGCCATGTTTACCTACAGCAACATCGTTGCTTAATAGTTATCTCTAGTTGATTGGCTCTAAAACATCGCTAATTAGGCTACCGTTAAGAAGTTTCGCCAAAGTTAACCCTTTCAAAAGATGAGGACAGCCAGTTTTTAAAAGAGCTTTATCTGTACTTAAACATAACTGTCCTAATTCATAGTTCTTAAACATAACATTTAGACTTAATAGACAGAGTACAATCTACGAATAGTGTTGTGTGATAGCTTGAATGCACCAAGCTTAGGTTTGTTATGTACTAGTATACTACTTAAAGTAAATGTGTCAATTCTTTTTTAAAGGAATACAATATATTGCCAAAGCCAAATATTAAAACTGTGAATTTAAATACACAGCAAGGTAAACATTTCGACTAATATTTGGATATACTTAAATATTTTAATCATTACATGCACATAAACATACACAGTGGCGTACACTCAATCTACATGGATGAGTAAACAATCCATAAATTACAAAAGCTAAAAAAATAAAAAAAATTTAGAACCGACAAATTATTTATGAAAACACCACACAAAACATTTACCAGATAACGTCGAAAACATTAAAAATGAGGAAAGTAGAAAGTAAAACATTTTTAAAACAGTTGTCACGCCTTAAACGACAAAACGGTTTGAAATGTTGCCAAACTGAAAAAGAAAACTACATGATAAACACTAGTGTTGGGTAAATGAGGTGTGAGGTACCTCACTTGAGTACCTCACCTCCTCGTTTTGTCATGACACCTCAGAACCAAACATTGTACCACCTCACACACCTCAAACCACTCACACACCTCAAACCACTCACACACCTCAAACCACTCACACACTTCATTTGGAGTAGTGTGACAAACTGAGGCGAAGGCGCCCTGTGTGACAAAACGTCCCATGGGACTGCGCACTGTCCCATGCGCAGTGCAATGAATACAATACCCTCCATGCCACTCCATCGGTATCCATCGGCATCGGCCCGGAGTAGCAGGGAGGAGTGCGGAGTAGGCTAGAGTCATGTGATCTCCTTTCTCTTTTCGTCTCTCCCTCCTCCCTCCCATCCTCTGGCCGACCAACAGGGGAGGCATTCGGAATTTATTTTACGTTTCAGCAATCTTAATTAATCGTCGAAATTTGTAATGTGAGTTGCAACTTTTTTAGGCATAATTGAAAATAAAGGCTGTAAGAACATAAGTACAGTATGATTTTTAAAGTGGATTAAGAATTTTTTTCAAATAATCCAACAGCAAATACATTGCTTATAATAGTACTAGAGGACTGGCGTTTCGATCCTCAAAACAGTACTTTTTAGATCCAAATCAATCGCTTCATTAATTATGCAAAACACTGATTAACCAATAAAATATAAATCTTAACAACATAAATTTTGCTTTAGATCAAGTATTTCATATTATCAACCAATATGTAATAATATAAAGCCCCCTCAAATCACGTACTTTAGATCCTGGCTAATCGTTAAACGAAATTCTCAATATTGCAATCTTTTTTAATCGTCGAAATAATAATTAGAATTTCTGAATAATTTGGGTTTACTTGAAGCTTAGGATCCTAAGAATATAAAATCCCCATAATTTTTTAAGTATGTACACTACATTTTATTAGTCATCCATCATAAAAGTAATAATAAAATGCCCCCTCAAATTACGTACTTTCTATCCTGGCAGCTCGTTTAACGAAATTCTCATTATTGCAATCTTTTTTAATCGTCGAAATATTAATTTGAATTTCTGAATAATTTAGGTTAACTTGAAGCTAAGGATCCTAAGAATATAAAATCCCTATAATTTTTTAAGTATGTGCACTCCATCCTAAAAATGAGATTGAGATATGAACAAAAGATCCCGTGGGTCCTCTACTCAAAAATAAGCTCTGGGACGTCCCATTGGATTGGGACTGTTGGGACGAAAACACACACCGTGACGTGCGCGTGCGTGACATGACATTGTAGTTTGTTTGTATGGGACAAATTGAGGTGGTGGGACGTACTTTGTTTGTATGGGACAAATTGAGGTGTTGGGACGTAGTTTGTTTGTATGGGACAAATTGAGGTGGTACAACGTCACACCTCACTATGACAAAATGAGTACCTCACTCAACTCACTTAAAATTTCTGAGTTACCCATGACTAATAAACACACAAAAAAAAAGTTTAGTCAAAGGCACAGATAGAAAAATCAGACTCTTTAGTAGGAAGAGCCCTCTAGTGGTAGCTTTTGACAACTTTAAAATTCAAAAATTTTTAGAGGGAGGGCTCTCAAACCCCCTATAGATCTATTAGATTATAGAGTATTTTGGTCGGTCATTTTCTATGGTGAAAATTTAAAGTGTTGGAGGTTTCGAGAGGGAGGTTGTATACCTCGAAATTCCCCCTGAGCGTAGCAAGGGGTTATAAACACTTAGGTTAACCTTTATCATGAGGAGGGCTGCTATCATCCGTTGATTTTTTGCATATATCGCCAACGCTCTTTTAAAATTCATTCTGATGCTCGCTTGCAAAAACAAAAATGAGCTATTTGTAAACAAACTTGGAAACCATGCAGGGGCGTCATTTCAGTTTTTGGTTGGGGGGGGGCAAGGATTTTTTTTTAAGTGGGGCTGAGCCACGCCGTAACCAGACTTGTTTTTTTTTTGGGGGGGGGGGGTGACTCAACATCATAAGTTCTAAGTAAAAATGGGGGGTCTGGGGGTCACCCCTAGAAAAATTTTTAAATTTTGCTTCATTTTTACAACATTTAAGTTACATCCGAAGAGAACAGCCCCTTGTAAACCACATAATTTCTAGAGAAAAAAGTTACAAATAAACGTCAAAGTTTCAAGGGGAGCCGGAGGTCCTCCCTCAGAATTTTTTTTGAAAATTTCCCTTTAAACTAGGGTTTTATCTCCCTTACAACCTTGTTGGGGAGCCCCCAGAGGGAACTGCTTGTTGTGAGTGGCAGAATTTTCAAGGAAAATATACTGTATAACATAATATATATTTAAAAATTTTAAAGGGGGGTCTGGGGGTCCTCCCCCAGAAATTTTTCAGTAGTGTTTCAGCTGATTTTGAGGTCCTTTGTGTTACATTCAAAAAGAACAGTTCCTTGTAAAGCAGAGAATTTTCTAGGGGAAAAAAAGTTATAAATAAACGTAAAATTTTCAAGTGGGGGCAGAGATCCTCCCCCAGTAAAAATTTTTGAAAATTCCCCTTTAAACCAGACTCCTAGGGGCTTCAAACTCTTTGGTTCCCAAAGGGAACTGCTTCTTGTAAGCGGCAGAATTTTCAAGGGAGACAAATTGTATAACAGACATCAAAGGTCAGGAGGGGGATAGGGGGTTCTCCCCCAGAAAATTTTGAAATTAGACCCTCAAAAGTAGTGCTTTAACTGCTTTTGGGTTGTTTTGAGTTAAATCTGTTGCTCTTTGTGGAAGTTACAAAATTTTCCAGGGACTCTCAGCAATTTTTCATTTAAGAGTGGAAACCTTGGGGGGGGGGCAATTGCCCTCCCCCCCTGCCCCCCTAAATGACGCCCATTGGAAACAGGCAGATCACTTTTCTTTCTTACCACGTGACTGGGGAAAAGCCGGGTTAGATCTCGTCTCATGTAAACGCCTTCAAATTTCGTAACCCGGGTAGAGTTGGAAATTCCCTTGAACCCACTTTTAACCCGGGTAGCAACCCGCAACCCGGGTAATACTTTTCCCATATAAACGGCACTTATGACGTATATTCACTTCATCACGTGACCAATGACGTCAAATCCCAGGATTTGAGGACTGGACGTGCAGAAAATTTATAAAATTCGACTTTATTACTGCTGTGAGATTTTTCACCACAAGGGTGAAAATTGCAGATTTTCAGAGCGTTAGCGGCCAAACTGTTGATGTTAAATAAAAGTTGTATTAAGAGCTTGCTTAAATTAATTCAATAAGAACAACATCTTTAAAAAAACACCGCCGCCTTTATTCAATCTCGAATTCCGACTCTTAATTCTATTTACATTTTATTTCATCGCGTGATATTATTTCGGTCATCGATGTTGCCACATCATTGTTACAAATTCTGAGCGATAACATTCGACCATCCTGACGAACAATCGTCCTCGATGAGATGATAAATTACTCGAACTCTGGAGTCTGTTTTTACTAGTCCAAGTACCGAGAAGGTGCTCTAATAGTGCGTCTAGGACGGGTTCTCCTTGGTGGACAGGATTCATCTTCTTCGTCGACGTCACCGTCTTCGATTTCCTTATCGATGTCACCGTCTTCGTTGTCGCATCTCCATGCCTTTAACTGACTAACATGAGCGGTGGTTGTGTAAAATCGTCCCTGTTCTTTAGGTTCAAGTTGAGACACTCTATAAGTGTCGTTTGGCAGAACCTCCGTCACTACTAATGGTCCGCGATACTTCGGTTGTGTTTTAGTCGGTTCTCCTGAGGATAAGGGTGATCGCCTAACAACGACTATCTCGCCCTTATCGAACTTCATTGTCTTGCATCTCTTTTGATCATAGTCAAAGTTTTTAATTTTCTCTTTCTCTTCTATCGTTCTGTCTTGAGGGTCCTTTTCGAAAATGTTTATGAGTCTTTTCAGTTCTTTATCCGCGTGCTGCATTATCAATACTTTTTCATCCTCCGTAAATGTTTGATAAACATCTAAGTTGTTTTCAACTATTGCGCCTAAAGTATCATCTTCTTGTAAGATAGGAGATCTGCTCAATGCGTCCACATGAGCCATCTTTGCCCCAGGTTTGAATTTCACCTCAAAGTTATACTCTTGTATCAAGTTACTCCATCTTGCAATTTGCTGATTCTGTGTTTTCTTAGTGTTAAGGTATACTAAAGCCTGGCAATCGGTAACAACAGTGAACTCGATACCGATAATGAACTGGCGTAGCCTGTCTAGAGTCCACACTATGGCCATCAGTTCCAATTTGCTGGAATGATATTTTGATTCAGCTGCTGTTGTTTTCTTACTGACGCAATATACCAGGTGAAGTTTGTCATCCTCCCCATATTGAAGTAACATTCCTGCAATTCCTACAGAGCTTGCCTCAGTATGTACCTCCGTTTTTGCATCAGGGCAGTATAGTGCAAGAATTGGTTTTTCTGTCAGATCACCTCTTAATTTGTCAAACGCATCTTGCTGCTCTTTATTCCACTGAAACTTAACATCTTTACGTGTGAGTCGTGTCAGAGGTTCAGCATGGGTTGCATATTTTGGTATGAAGCGTCTGAAAAAGCTGGTAAGACCTAGAAACCTTCGAATTTCGTGTACATTCTTCGGTGTTGGAAAATTAGAAATTACTTTAACTTTTCCTCGACCTGGTTGAATTCCATGTTCATTTATTACAAAACCTAAAAATTCAATTTCCTTCTTGCCAAATTCACATTTTGATAACTTCAGAGTTAAATGTGCGGATTTTAGACATTCCAAAACTTGATTCAATTTATCCATCATTTCCGTCCAAGATTTTGCAGGTATAAGAATGTCGTCCAAGTAACACATTACTGTTTTGTTAAACAAGGGTCCCAGTGCTAAATGCATCATACGTTGAAATTCAGAGGGAGCGTTGGTAAGTCCAAATATCATTCGTTCGAACTGTCCTGTATCGTCTGGAGTTATAAAAGCCGTCTTCTGCTTAGCATCTTCACTTAATGGAATCTGTAGGTAACCATGTGCGAGATCCAACGTCGTAAATATTTTACAGCTCGTCAATGACTCTAACAGGTCGTCTATTCTTGGTAGTGGATACTTTTCCTTAACTGTCTGTTGGTTCAATTTCCTGTAATCGACAACTAATCGATGTTCCCCAGTTTTCTTCTTTACAATCATTACTGGACTTGCGTAAGGAGATCTTGTTTCCGTAACAATACCGTTATTCTTCCATTCACTCACAATTTGCTTTATTATTGTACGTTCTTCAGCGTTCGTTCTGTAGGGTCGCATCGAAACTGGTTTGCTGCCTTCTACTTCTTTGATTTCCATCGTAACTAAATCTGTACATCCAAGTTCCTTTAAATTTAGAGCAACACAATCTCTATATTCGTTTAAAAGCTGAACTAATTGCTGTTTCTGGCCATTAGTAACATCATTATCAGTTTTTATGTCTTCAGATTTTAGAGGCTGTTTAGTATAAGATATTTCTTGAGAATAAGTTGTCAGAACTTGACTATCCGAAGTTTCAAAACCGTCCAAACGTGAAGCGACATCAATCGGAATTGAAAGGGTAGAATGAGTCGTTTCCAAATATTCATTACTTGCTATTGCTTCGCCTCTTGCAACACACTGGTTTTTCTTCAGGATAATGTCTTCATTTTGAGCATTTGTGTAAGGCACTTTTGTTTTTCCGTTGGCCACCTCAAGTAGATAGTCGACATTTCCACTGTCCTTAATTAGGACTAATCCTTCATGATTTTCAACTTTACATTGAACAAAATTAACTGTATTTTTTTCAAGCACAGTAGTTTGAACTGCTTTCAAATTTATTCTTCTGCTATCCAAATTTAGTTGTAACTTATTGAAAGGTGCTTCGTCAATATGCAATTCGTTTCCCACTCTTGCGTAAGCTATGTGAGGCATATCTAACCATGTTCTTCCAACTAACAAGTCTACTGGTTGAGCTTCGTCACCTACAATGATCACTGTTATTTCCTTTCCTAAAACATCATCAATCTCTAAATCAACCACTGCTTTTCCATAAGTTTTGCTGGCTGGTATACTTTGGCTTCCAAAGGCGTAAATTTCGTTTATTTCGGGAATGATTTTGATGTTCAATTTGTTAGCGACTGATTGTTTCATCAGACAGCTGGAGCTTCCCGTGTCAATTAAGGCATTTACCCAGGTCTCATTGTTAATCTTGGCCTTTTTAAGGTATACGAGGGAATTTGAACTACTCATAGTTTTTGTGGTAAAGTTGGTCACGTTATTTCCAGTAGTGCGAGACCTTTCTGGACAATCCTTAGACAAATGACCGTAATCATTACAATTGAAACACTTCGGCTCACCCTTCTCATTACGTAAAGGTTTTCGGTAGCTCGAAAATTCACGGTTTTGGATGGATTCCATTTGTGGAGCCCGTACCTTCGATTTAATGTGATTTATGTTCCCGGAACGTTGGAAACGATTGTTAACTGGATATTTATTAAGGTTACTTGCCTGTCTACGTTCGTATGCTCGTTCGTATGCTTGATTCATCGATCTGTTTCCCCTCACTGCTTCGTATTCATCCAACTTATCGGCAAGATCCCTTGGCGTCACAAATTTTGCCCATTCATCGATGAAATGATCCTTGAGTTCACCAGGCACTTTACGTTTCATCTGATCCGTGATAATCAAATCCTTCAACCCTTGGAAATCTGTGATGTTCACACCTAAAATCCATTCTTCGAAATAGTTTTGTAATTCAAAAGCAAAATCACTCCATGTACTGTTTGAATTTTGGAGTTGGAAAAACCTTTGCCGAAATTTCTCTGGGCTTAGTTTGAAACGTTTTAGTAACAATTTCTTAATATATTCGTAGTCATTTGCAGTTTCTTCGGGTTCTCTTGCAATTATTTGTGTTATTTCATAAGGAAGTAAACCTAACAAGTGTGATACCCAATCCTCTTTAGACACTTCGGCCCTACGTGCTTGCCGTTCAAATAATACTAAGTAAAGGCTAATTTCTGAATCTTTAAGATCAAACTTGCGAATTAATTTTTGCAAGTCAGTATTTGGCTTAGGAGTAGTCATATCGGGATTAAACTGAAACCCTTCCGCAGCGTTGGACGCATTTTCTCTCGCCAATTTTAATTTTTCTAATTCGAAAGCCCGTTCTTCTTTCGCTTGACGTTCCTCCCGTTCCCGTTCTTCTTTTTCTCGACGCTCTTCCCGTTCTTCTTTTTCTCGACGCTCTTCCCGTTCTTCTTTTGCTCGACGTTCATTAATTATACTTTCCAGCATTGCCTTAACAAACTCTTCTTCATAACGTGAAGACTCTAAAATCAAATCTTTCAGATCTATAACTTTCATTTTATCGTCAGCTTCCTCACCTAATTCGACAGCTAACTCAAATAGATCCACTTTCTTCGCTTTTGCCAAGTAAGACATTTTCCCCGTAATTACTGTAACTTAAAATTCAAAATACAAATATACGTTATTCAAAACAAGAGCACGTACCCGTTAACTTCGTTAAATGGATATCTATCCCACGTTTTCCTTGACGTTGTCGTTGCGGCGTTGTTCGTTGACGTTATTTGCGATTATCTGATCACCATCCGTTTTCTTTCCATAAGCTCCGTTTCGTCCGTAATCGTCGTTGCGCGCCGTTCGTTGACTCTGATCACTACACGTTTTTAATGACCGTCATTGGCTATTCGTAAGTTGCGTATCCCGCTTCTGATTTATTAAGAGCTTGCTTAAATTAATTCAATAAGAACAACATCTTTAAAAAAACACCGCCGCCTTTATTCAATCTCGAATTCCGACTCTTAATTCTATTTACATTTTATTTCATCGCGTGATATTATTTCGGTCATCGATGTTGCCACATCATTGTTACAAATTCTGAGCGATAACATTTGTAATCGACTATTTTGTATTAAATTAAGAAAAGAAAACAGTTAAGTATTATGGCTTTAAATGTAAATTAACTTCTTTTGTCTTATGTAGTCAGGGTGCCAACTCGAAAAGTGTGTATTGGAGTATGTATGGAATTTTATGACGGTTTCTGGTAGCGTTGATGGTGTAGATTTCAGAACCGATTGATGTCACTCTGCAAATATTGAGGGTTTTTTTATAAATCAAGATGGCGTCCAAAATGGCCTCCATTGAAATCAATACTTTTCAAAATAAAAATACGGCATGCGATACATCATATATAGTATTTTTTGGGTCAAAGAAACGAAATATAACGTTATTTTTTACTTTAATTAAGTTTGGAATAGGTTTTTTAATAAATTAACATATTTTGTAAAAAAAAGTAGTGTTTTTTAACACTGAGGTTTAATTTCTATATTTTGTTTATAAATTCATATTTTGCATAAATTTAAAATTAATTGGGTTTATAATAATTATAATAAAGCATTAAAAGAAATAAATAATTAGTTCAAGAGAATTTATTGCCCTTATTTTATTCAGAAGTAACCATCAGTAGGAAATGTTCTGATTAGTGTTTTATGTAGCTGAAGAAATAAAACAAATTAAAAGAATTTTTATTTGTTTGAAAAAAATAGTTATCAGAAAACCAAAAATTTCTAGCCTAATCTATCTAATCTTTTATATTCTTAGGGGACGTATTCAAATAACGTGAGGTGTTTTTTTTTCAAATTTTGTACCCCTCCCTCCCCCTTTTAGTGTGATTTTGCTGGACCTCCTCCCCCCCTCAATATCTCAAGTGAGATTTTCTCAATAACTTTTTAAAAAATTCATTGATTTGTTCTAGCCACTATTTTGTTTCACCGTGTCAACATGATGCTCAAAACACCCACATTGCATAAATTTTGATACAAATGCATTTTGAAATTAAAACTATTGTCTTATACTTGTAATTTTGATGACTAACTGGCTAAAGATTCTATGTTTGAACTAATTGCGCATTTTATATAAACTTTTGCAAAGATAAGAGAAAAAACGCATAGTCTCTAAACTAAAAGGAGATTAACTAGGAGGAGGAGACGGGAAATTCCAATGACTTCCCCCTCCCATTTGGTGAGGTTCTGCTTGACCCCTCCCCCCTTTTTGAACTTACGTAATTTATTGACCTCCCCTTAGGATATAATTGAAAAAGCAACCATCCAGGTGAATTCTACATTATTGAATTCCAGAATTATTGCCCTTCAGGCAAGTAGAGGAATTCAAATGGTTGATGTTTTAAAGTTACTACAGATTACTTTTATATAATTTAAATTTGAATTGAAACTTCAATTTAGGCTGCTGTAATTGTTTTGATTTTATTTAAAATATTTTATTGAAAGACATGCTATTCAATGTTACTTAGGTATCAAAGGCAAAGCCTATAATACAAGCCAAAGGCAGGCTATGCTTTTCTTTAAAAATTTATGAAAACTGAGCTAAGAATGGTCAAATTAAACCTGGAAATATTTTATCATGCGTAGTTCGTTAACTGTGGCATGACAGTTCTGGAAAAATCAGCTCCTTCAACGTAAAATAAATAAGGATTTTTTTTACCCAAATTATGTTTCAATCATGATTATTTTCGAAATTAAGGTTTCAGATCAACTTAAACTTTTTATTTGTTTAAATAAGTGTTTTCCTATCGAAAAAATAAAAAGAATTATACAGCACATGCCATAGTTTATTAAATTTAAATAGAAGATCCTATATTGTGATTATCACGGACGCCATCTTGAATTCCTCAAAACCCTCAACATTTACGAGGTGGCATCAATCGGTTCTTTAATCAAGACATCATAACCTATCAAAATCAGCAATAAAATTTCATACATACTCTAATACACGGTGGACCCCTTTTTTGCCATTTGGCACCCTGACTATATGCTAATAACGTGTTCTTTTTTCTATGTTAGCGGGGAATGTTTATTTATCGTGAAAGTGTTTCGACTTCAAAAATTATTTTAAAAAGTAGTATTGTTGTTTTTTTGGATAACAATAATTTCTCACTTTTAG
Organism: Tetragnatha montana; assembly: GCA_963680715.1. NCBI lineage: Eukaryota > Metazoa > Arthropoda > Arachnida > Araneae > Tetragnathidae > Tetragnatha > Tetragnatha montana. The sequence goes on from OY796685.1 coordinate 15,563,824, forward strand.
GCGCATTTTTGCAGTCGGTCTATTTTTGTTAAAAATTTATTTATTTAATCTTTTTTTTATATAACGTGTTTTTATTTATAACTTCTCAAATTTACTGATGCGGTTCCAAAAGCTCAATTCTAGTGTAATTTTCTCCTGCCCGACACACGCCGACTTCGGCGGCGTTTTACTAGTTTTACCTCTAAAACTTCTGGATTTTTTTTCTGTTGGGTTTTTAATTTTAACTTTTCGAATCGACTACTGTTCTGATTCTTACAGTGGTTTTCGAGGTATTTACTATAACTCCACTGGTATCCGCTAGCGGGCATCTTAATTAAAATGGGACCAACTTGAAAACATTTCTAATCTAAAGCAAAAAACTGCGTCCGAAACGGTCCAGTAGAATATACCAAAAGAGCCTGGCAAAGATTCAAAAATTATATTCGACGAATTGATAACCTCCTCCTTTTTGAAGTCCGTAAAAAAGGAAATTTAAGGTAAACACCACTAATTAAATTGTAACCCATTTTTTTGCATTATCCTAAGAAAAATATGTACATATCATCGGGATTCCTTTCTTATTTTAGTAATTGTACCAACAATGGAATTCAGAATTCTGGAACAATAACTTTTTCAAAAAATCTCAAGTACAATATAAATACACAAATAAAACCTTTTAAGGGATAAAATTCGAAATGCATCTTAAAATTAAGAAAAAATTTGGTACCAGAAACACTCTTGGTGCTTTCATTAAGATTTGGAAGGCATTGAATGCGGATTCAATACATATTTTTTGCAGTTTTCCGGGAAAAATGCAACATATTACATCTGTAGGTAAAAAGTGAACAACGTGAAAGACGCCGAAATACAAAAATCAATTTCCTTTTTTTTTCTGTAAAAATGAGCTAAATCTGAAACCTAAATTTATGTTTCGATTCTTAAGAGCAAACGCAGTAATTTCTAATATTTTAGAAAATAACCCATCGGTTCAGTTTAGCCTAAGAAATTCGCTCATCTCCGCACACAGTCCATTGGGTCATTCCATGTCAAATCAACCAATGGTCCGAACCGTTGGGTCTTAGATTTTCGCAATTTTTTGTATGCTTGTTGTACTCATCCATAGGAGTATAACAAGACCAATTTCAGATTTTTGGGGCCGGTAGTTTTTGAGAAATCGACTTTTAAAGAGGCAAAAATCGAGCGATTTTGAAAAAACATGACATTTTGAAACAGCTGATGCTCAAAACCTATTTGACCCAAAATCATGAACAAGGTGTTGTTTTCTTCTGTTTTAAACAAGCTTTCAAATTATGTACAGCATGATAGTTAAAAAAAAATTTTTGAATATTTTGTTTTAATTTGAAAAATATTTTTTTTGCTAGCAAAAATACATCCCCCTTCGATTTTTTTTTTAAAAATATATGTTATAAAGAAGCTATCCAACTACACCTGTGCAAAATTTCAGAATGGGACCGCCATGGGTTCTTGAGAAAAAAAATATTTTGTAAGACGGGAATTCGAAAAAAATCGTTTTTCGTGTTGAAACCCTATAAAAACTCGAAATTTTTCTGTTATCATATTAAACTAACTGGTTGAGACGCTTAAAAACTACATATATATTTGATTTACAATAATTATGAAACAATATTTCGCTATCTATAGCAATATTGGGTGGTTAAATATCTACAGGGTGTTTCAAAAGTCCATGTCACTGCTTTTATTTGGAACCAATATCTCCTAGGGTCATGGAAGTAAGGTGTACCCCTAGGTAATTGACCATGCTGAATCCATTGAAATGGATTACAGCGCCCCTAGAGGTGAAAAACTAAAGTTTAAAAAATTAATTAAAAAACTAAAAGAGATAGAACAAATACTTCAATGAGAAAATTGTTGCCAATATCATGACAAATGCATAGAAAAAGGTTTCGCAAAAATATCTTTAATATTCGAAGAGAAGTTGAAACCCTATAGAAAATTGACATTATTTTGCAATATTATTAAGCTATCTGATTGAGACACTTAAAAACTGCTAATATATTTAATTTGCAATCAATATGAAACATACATTACAATCGATATGAAAACTGACCATTACAATGAAAACTAAAAAATTAAAAAGCACATTTCAGAAAGAATAGATAGATATATTTAAAAATAAGTCTTTGTATTGAATTCACTTTCAATCATGATCTTTAAGTTTTTCTAAGAGGAGATCTGGCACCTATTAAGAGATGTAGTCTTGCTTAAGGTATAAATGTTTTATTTTATTTAGCTTTAATATTCAATAAATAGTTATTTTTAAAGAGTCAGTTTAGTTATTTTAGTAGTTTCAAATAGTTAAAGAGAGATAGAGAGAAAACATGTCTTAACTTTGTAAATTTTAAATAGTACTTGCAATACGCATTTAGTTTGTAACATGTCATAAAAATTGTTATATAGTACTTACGATACCACGGCGATTACAGGATTTTAATACTGATGGAGTCCTTTCCCATTAAAGAGGATTGTGTATATTAGAGTTCACGGGCCCAACTGGCCGTAGTTTGGACTCAAGTGAATTTCAGAAAAAAGCCTCCTTCTTCTTTGGGCCCGAGGTTTTTCGGAAAAACAAAAAAAAATTCTGTGGTTCCTGGTATCTGATTGGTAGTCTGGGGGTGTGGCTGGGATTGTTTGTTTATATAAAGTGTGAGGGTCCCTAACCCCTCCACAGTTTTCAACCCGATGCCCGAAGAACAAGATCTTGAAAGTGACAGGGCAAGGATCATGACCGCATTAATAAAAACGGTGAGACAGCACGCTTAAGGGGTGAGAAAAAACCTAATTTTTACTAGGAAAAACAAGAAAACTCCTATAAATTTTATATGAAACTGGGCTAAAATTTTCCAAAGATTCAGAATCCATTTTTGCTATCTTAATTAGTTAAAAATTTGCATCTTTTGAACCCACAGGGTCTAGTACCCGGTAGGGGAGAAGGAGATATTCTCATCTTGTGGCGGCGTGTGCCGGCCCCCACTGTTTGGATTCAGTGGTTGATGGTTTCCTACTGAATCATCCAGAAATCGTGAACTATAAATGGGACCTGATTATCACCAGACACCTCCAAAAAAGGGATATAATCGCGCCGAAAGCGAATTTTGAGGAGTTGGGAATCTAATGGAGACAAAGGCATGATAATATCTCTTCGATTATTAAAGATATTTTTGCGAAACCTTTTTCTATGCATTTGTCATGATATTGGCAACAATTTTCTCATTGAAGTATTTGTTCTATCTCTTTTAGTTTTTTAATTAATTTTTTAAACTTTAGTTTTTCACCGCTAGGGGCGCTGTAATCAATTTCAATGGATTCAGCATGGTCAATTACCTAGGGGTACACCTTACTTCCATGACCCTAGGAGATATTGGTTCCAAATAAAAGCAGTGACATGGACTTTTGAAACACCCTGTAGATATTTTACCACCCAATATTGCTATAGATAGCGAAATATTGTTTCATAATTATTGCAAATTAAATATATATGTAGTTTTTAAGCGTCTCAATCAGTTAGTTTAATATGATAACAGAAAAATTTCGAGTTTTTATAGGGTTTCAACACGAAAAACGATTTTTTTCGAATTCCCGTCTTACAAAATCTTTTTTTTCTCAAGAACCCATGGCGGTCCCATTCTGAAATTTTGCACAGGTGTAGTTGGATAGCTTCTTTATAACATATATTTTTTTAAAAAAAATCGAAGGGGGATGTATTTTTGCTAGCAAAAAAAATATTTTTCAAATTAAAAAAAAATATTCCAAATTTTTTTTTTAATTATCATGCTTTACATAATTTGAAAGCTTGTTTAAAACATAAGAAAACAACACCTTGTTCATGATTTTGGGTCAAATAGGTTTTGAGCATCAGCTGTTTCAAAATGTCATGTTTTTTCAAAATCGCTCGATTTTTGCCTCTTTAAAAGTCGATTTCTCAAAAACTACCGGCCCCAAAAATCTGAAATTGGTCTTGTTATACTCCTACGGATGAGTACAACAAGCATACAAAAAATTGCGAAAATCTAAGACCCAAAGGTCCAAAATTGTACTTTTTTTGGTTGATTTGACGTGGAATGACCCCATTGCGTTTCCTGTTTTCCCTTCATATCTTTTTTCTAAAAGCAGTTCTAAAAAAAGTTCTAAAAGCAGTCGGCTTCTTTTGTTAGTCAGATTCCAGGAAACCGGTTGTTATCCCCAACATCACTGTCCAACTGCAGGAATAGGCCACTCTTTGAAGATAAGCTAATTTCGGATACTTCCTCTTGAGTGCTATAGCTTTTCAAAATAGTCTAATTTATAGTAATTAATAGTCTGGTTAATCAAATTTATATCGAGCTGAAATTTTTATACAATGTACTGTAGCTATTTGGCTAAAAAATCCACTAGAACCGCAAGGCGATTTTAAAGATACTGATTTTTTACAGGTTTTTTTAAAACCCGGGAAGACGCGTGCTACTTTCTGACACGGGTACGAGCGCAGGCCCTGCACACCGTTTTCCGTTCCAAACGTTCAGTGAATTCAAAAATTTTATCACTGAAAGTTTAACATTTGGAACAGAAAACGGTGTGCAGGGCCTGAGAGGCCCTAGGCGCGTGCCCGGTTGCACGCGTCTTCCCGGTTTTAAAAAAACTGTAAAAAATCAGTATCTTTAAAATCGGCTTGCGTGGATTAGTGGATTTTTTTGCCAAATAGCTACAGTAAATTGTATAAATATTTAAGCTCGATTCGGCATTCTTTTTCCAACATTTGACTAGTGCCCAAAAATTAAATTAAGCCCATCCAGCCAAAAAATAAATCCCCACAAACCTCATAAATTTGTTTTACCTTTAAAATTTCAATACTTTTCAGCAAGGTGTTTCAAAAGTCCCTTTCATGGCTTTTATTTGGAAACAACATCTCCTAGTGACATGGAAGTAAGGTCTTCCAATGTTTAAAAAAAACAGCATTGGGTCCAAACAAATTTAAAAGTTAAAAAAAAACGCTTTTTGGACCTATTTTTTTTTCAATAAAAATCATAATTTTACCCAATTTTCAAATATTTAATATTCAAAATGTCAAAAGACTAATTCCTTTCGATTCAGAATTCTTCCCAACCGAAACCAAAACAAACGGCACTTTCGATTCGCAATTTCATACGAAACGCAGCGCCATCTGTAGACGCGACATAAACGTTCACCAACGCTTATTTTCCATTTCAGCGTGAGGAACGCAACAGTGTACCGATCGACTAATAGGAGTGCTGGCTTGCTCGTTTTAGCTCCTCCCTTCAAGAAAAAAGAGAACACAACCAGAACACGTTTTTGGTTTATGCTTTTTTTGTTTTGTTTTGAAAGTTGTTTTTTTTCTGCTTAGATAGTTGATATATAATGCCAAACAGGTATAAAAGTATGAGTTAAAAAACTAATTCAAATAAGTTCCTGACTTTCATGAAATGTTCCTGTTTAAGTGGTTGATTGTGTGGCAAGTTTATTTCTTATAAACATTTTGGTAAAAGGGATTTTATATTTTTATTTGATTTGATACTTAAACAAATTGTAAAGCTGCTATCACAGATTTTTCTTTGTGTTACGTATAGTTATGTTTTAAAAGTTGCACGTAAACTACTATATACAAAGTGTATTTAGAAAAAAAGTTTTATTTAATGCTCATTTATATAATACTTATGAAGTCTAGTTTTCTCTTATAAAATTCTAATTTATAAAAGAAAGTATGTGTCAAGATTTACATTAGTTGTCTGATATTATGAGCACTTCATTATTTATATTGTACAAACATTATAAAGTTAATTTTCACTTAAAATGATTGTTCTTTTGAAAAATGCTGCAAATTGGTCACTGAAGTTGTGGGATGAGTGTTATTAAGCATTTTGCCCCAATAAAATTAATCATTACTTGGCTACTTTCTCTTTAAGTTTATTCGGTTCAATTCCCTTAACGTTCCCGCTGAATATTGCAAAGCTTTTTTGTATGCTATACATCCAGATATCAAAAAATTATACTGATTTTTATTGATAAACAGATTAGTTTATTGATTTCACTAAACATTTTAACCTAGGAGTTTGAAATTAGTAATATTTCAACATGTATAGGAAAAAATATCTTATTTTAAAAATTCTTTTAATTTAGGAAAAATTTTGTGCAATAACTTATATAAAAAATCTTGTTTTAAGAACAAATAGGATTTCAAAAAAACCTACTCTGAATTATCTCAATCTACTCAAATGATGAATTCACTTTAAAAATGAATGATAAAAACTTCAGAAGTAAGCATATTATACCTTTAGCCACACCATAAATTCATATTTATCTTTAACTTTAAGTCTTACTTTTACTAAATCTTCTTTTTTTTTCAATGACATTTCTATCTGAAGAGAACTCCATTTTATTCTCCATCATAATAACAAAAAAAAAAAAAAAATAGATATTTGAACAAATAAAAAAGCATAAACCAGAAACGTGTTCTTGTTGTGGTCTCTTTTTTCTGAAGGAGGAGGAGCTAAAGCACACTCCTATTGGTCGATCGGTACACTGTTGCGTTCCTCATGCTGAAATGGAAAATAAGCTTCACACCAACGGCAGGAAAAAAAAAATCTTCCGTCGCAGTCGCACTCGGGCTGCATATAAACCCGCCTTTATGGGGGGTTTATATAATAAGTACTACTGGTAACATGAACAATATTTAATTTTACTCTTTAATTTAATTGTTAGTTTATTCCCTTCAAGCACATTTTTTTTTTGGAATATAAAGACCTGGGATAGTAACATTAATATTATGAAAAAAAAATATAGGAAGATATTTACACAATTCATTAGGAAAAGGTTTTTGATTAAGATACTTACCTTTGTATTACTTTGCTATATTATTATCTTACTTTGCTATTTTATCAATTCAATAAGGACCCTTTGCATCAATTTAGCACAAATACCATAAATGATTTATTTAACATATATGTGAAAAAAATAATAGGATTTTTGAATTCAATTTCTGACCCTTTCTGTATTATAACCCCCCCCTCCCAATAGAATAGCCCTAGACCTTTATTAAATGTATCATTATTATTTTGAATTCCTTTCACTGTGTGTCCAAGTCCAAATTCCTTTCTTAAGTAATCCAATTAAACTCTAAACGATGTTAAGAGTTAGTTAGGTATACTACGGGGACTTATTCTAAATTCAATTAACTCTTTATTTGAAATGCTTTGTCACTGGCTGTTACGAGAAACACAGTGGTCATAGCAATGATGCAAGTTTTCTCAAAGAAAACTATCAAAGAAACAATGTTTTACCAAGAGAATTAGAACGGTTGAATCAGAACAAAAGTGCAAGGAATGAGTTGCTCTAAAACTTTTACAGAGAAAAAAAAAATCTCATTTAAATGGTAGGAAAATGGGTTAACTCATGCGGGATATAGATTTGTTTAATTCGGTTTTGAAAAATGAGAGAAAGAATGACTATTATCTAAATTCAACAAAAGATAGTTATCTTAAAAAAATCAAATGAAAAAATATGTGTAAGATTAATAGTCATTAATCTTAATAATTGTATGATTAATAGTCATACCTACAAATTGAACAAAATATATTTCTCCACACACCGTATATTTTTGGACACTTATGATCAAATTATTTCGGTACTTTTGAATATTTTGTGGTTATGTATAAAATAAAATAAAATAAATAATATTTTTGTGAAAAGAATTTCAAGAAAATTGTTAAAATATCAATTAAAAAGTTATGAAGCTTCGAAAAATTGACATCGTAATGTTAATTAATTAAAGAGCTTAATTTTGCCACCAACCGGGCTTATAATAATTTATTTCACTTTCCTTCGGAAATTTTTTCGAATGAATTGAAGTCATTCGTTTGATATAAAGTTGAATAAAGTATCAAACAATTTGCCTAGTAGTTTAAAATTTAACTCTATCTGAAGGACCTTTTAAACTACTACTGATAATGCGCAAGGGCTAATTTATTAGGTTCCAGTTACATTTCAAAGTTTCCGTGGCGAATAAACATGTGTTTGAGTGTGAGTTTACAAACTGCTTTAGAATTTCCCTAAAATCATTTGTAAAGCCCGAGTTCAACACTAAGTTAAACTAACGCCTTCTGACAGCTCTACAGTAGTTTCCCAGTACCAGAATTCAAACGAACTCTTTTGAGGAATAACCTTTTAAATTCCAGAGCTCCGAAGCTTTATTTGACATCATTAGTGGATGGGACCTACGTTATAAATTTTTAGCTTCTTTCCGATGGCAACAACTGGAAAATAACGTCCCTCAGGACTCGTTCAAAGTCGTTGGGCGAGTTGAGTTGATTAATTAACGGAGTGTACTCTTCTGTGGCTCCCTGGAGGATTCCCAGTGAAATCCCTTGTTCGTCCTCTCTTGTAAAGTCCTCGAATAATTGTAGAAACTAGTGTCCTGAGAAGTGGATAGGGATTTACTGTGATTTTTTCAGTTTATAGTCTAGTTTAGGGAAGCTACAGCTCGAGCAGCTCAAAATGCTCCAGGATTAGTGCAAACTAACAATGTTTGGCTATTAAATATTTAAAGTTCGATTACTTTTGTTTGGAAAATCTACTAAGGGTAACGTTGTAACTACTTACAGTGACATCCAATTAAATATGGGACTAAAGAAAACTATTTTTGACGGTGCTACGGACGTTTCGCCAGCTCTGAAATTTCCTACCCCCCACTCTTTGGCCTTACACACAAATCCCTAAAGAGAAAATAAACAGAAAACCAGGGGGTATGAAATTTCAGAGTTGGCGAGACACCTTTTTGACGAAGTTAAAAATCCTATTCTGTTGGTAAAGATGGTTCAACGTTATTTTGGGAAGATAAACCACTATTTCACTCAAGAACAATTAGGCCCTTCATTTAGAATTATTAAGTATTCTGTTATACAGGGTATTATCTGCTCCCGAGTAAACAAAGTAGTAGTTATTTTTTGCATGACTTTTATTTATTTCAGAGAAGGTATTCACTATTCAAAGAAAATTTTGCATTGATTTTCCATTGGAATTTTTTTTAAAAACTGGGTAGTCTTTTTTAATTTAATTTTTGTTTTTACAATTTTTTTTTACTTAAAATTGATTTAGAAATTATTATTTTTTGGTCCTTTTGTCTTTTTGTCAGTAAGAGTTATTGTATTTTTTAAAATAAAAAATAAGTTACAAAGGAGAAAAATAATAGCAAGCAAATGTAGTAATTGTATAATATTTAATGCCTAGTGTGAATTAAAAGAAAATAATTTTATTCCCTTAGATTTCGTTTATACGGCAATATAATACGGTAATTCTGTGGGGAAATATTGCACTTTTCTATTCTATTTAATTTCTTAAAGCATCTCGGAAAAATTCTTGAGTTAGAGAAAAAAAAATAATTGCAAAAATGAATGCGAAGGGGGGGTCATACTGATATTAAATTTGAAGGTACTTCTTAATTTCATAAAAAACCCCTCCAAGAGTAGTTTGGTAGAGGGTTTTACAATTCGCATGCATAAAAAACAAATTTACCCCATTGAAATTTTGTAAAGTAGGCTTTTCCGCCAATTTGTTTATCAAAGGAAAAAGAGATGATTATAATTAAGCGAATAATTTTTATTTATAATTATATTTTTATAATATTTAAATTTGATTTAATATGTGCCAGTTAATCGACTTGCATAAAAACTCCTATATATTTTATTAAAGAAAAATACATACAGAAAACTACTTTCATAGAAAAAAAGAACTTTTATTGTATTTATGAGTTTGAAAAAGTAATTACATGAAATAAATATCTTAAGTCAATTGGTGTATTTTACTACATTAGTTGTTTGTAAACGTATCTTTTCCTTTAGAAATGAATACTAAAGGAAAAATAGGTTTTACAGGAACATCCTATCGAGTGTTTCTACGGCAGTGCTTCCCAAACTCTTTTCGCCGCGGCACTTCAATCGAGCTAAAAACTACCCAGAAAATATTTTATTACCAAGGAAAGTACTAAAATAGAGGGTTTAGAATTTTCTGTAAGTTGTCTTATTCCAAGAAATTATAAGTGTCAAATACAGTTGTCATATGAACAGGGTGTTTCAATATGTCAGTCCAAGTCAGCACAGAAAGATTCCTAGCATCGAGTAGTACATAAAAAATGCCACCTCTACGATGTAATATTTTTTTTTCTTTCGAAAAACTGTTTTTTTTTTTCGTTTCTCAGGGTGGAATTTGAAATTAATTTTTAAACCTTAACTGTTGTATCAAAAACTACCATACCTACTTTGTAGGGTGGATCTCAGACCTCGCTTTAGTCTCAATATCATTTCATTGCCGTGACTCGCAATCTGTCCAACTATACTCCATGTCCGACCAATTTTATTTAATATTTTTACCCATTTTATGATTACTTTCCGACTTCCCTACACCAAAATTAATCGAAAACGATAGCCCAAATGCTTCGAAGGCATCCATGAGGCCCTGTGGGAAATACGAATATTTGTATCTGAACAGGAAACTGTTAAGGTGAGAACACCAGTTCTTGGAATAAGGCTTTGATTATCAACTCTAGGAAGGTACTGATACTGACAGTAATCATTACTCATTTTAAGAGGGCTTGAAACAATCCATCGGAATTGACGTGGGGTCTATGAGACGTATGACAACAGTTAAGGGTTAATTTAACTTAGATCTAAAGACTTAACCATTTTTTACAAATAATTCGCACGGCAATGCAATAATATTTGGATGTTTTGTTTAAACTTGCTTTCGTTGAAACCCCAGAGGGCGTTGACGTTTTTAGCGTTTTAACGCCTGGTGCTGCCAAAAGAAAAAAAAGAAATCGAATCTTCACGATTTCACTAAAAGGATCCTTGTTATACCTACTACCTTTAAAAAGAATTCACAGATTTTTGATATTTGATTTAATTTTTTAAAAAGGAATAATTTAGAATTTTGAAAGTGTGAAAATACTTTAAAAATAAAACCGACAGTTTTTAATTTCAATAATAAGAACAATGCAAAGAATGATCAAAAATAATAAAAATAATAAAGAATAACTATGTATCGAATCATAAATGAAATTTACACAACTCAAAACTAAAAACAAAAAATAATTAATAAAATGAAAAATATATAAAAATTAAGTGTTTTTTAAGTGGGCTAATAAATTATAATTTCTCCAGACGCTTTATTAAACGAAAAACATAGGGTGAGTGGAAATAAGGTAACATAGTAAATAAAAAATAACGAGAATAGCAATTAAAAAGCGTTTCATATAATTTACAGCATACAATGAAAAAAAACTGATTGTGACATAGGAGAACTATTTAATTTATGCATAAATTATTTTGTGCTTGGTCTCTGTTATTTTCATTTTAGAAGAAGATGGGATAATTATTTTTTAGTCCGCTTTGTGGAGGAACGTAGATTTTAAAGGGTGGTTTTTCTATAAGTTAATTATTAGTTTCTTGAATCTCTAATGGTTTAAAATCAGCATAAGTTAAAAATAAAATTTTCAGTAAAAGTAACTACCAGTCCATCTTTTACTTTTGAAACAAGGAATTGGAATGGTCTAAAAAAGACAGATTTAGATGGTTTCAAATCTTTCGGCATCATTCTAGCCGTCAGAGAATGATGATTGATGACATTCGCTCAGCTGGTAGGGAATTTGCTTTCACCTGTTATTTATCTAAGCAAACTTTTGAATACGTTAAACTACTAAAATTCAACATTTCTTTTTCAAAAAATTGATTTTGAATTAATCAGCAAAAGTGATAGTGATGGAGAGTTTTTTGTGAAATAAATTTGGGACCGCCTATATGTCTTTAACTCTTTATACTTCAGACGATAATAAAATATTTTGGCAGAACGTAAATGTTGACATAAGAGCTTCTCTAGAAAAAAGATGAGCGTATGGTATTTAAATGAAAATTCCATTTATTTTTTATTTTCAGATATTATTGGTTCATTAAAACTTACGCAAATGTTCTTTTTTTATCACGGGTAATTGACCTTCCGGATTTAATATGACGTCAAAACTTTATGCGATTCTTTGTTCACATCATAATGGCACCCGATGAAATTTAAACTTTACGTTGAAAACAAACGGTAAAAAAGGCATCCTCTCTTTATGATGCTAATCTCTTTATCTGACGTTGGTTCCAAATACTTTTGACTTTTGAGAACCGATATTAGTTTTCTTGTTCACAGCGCCACCTAGCTTCCTGAACGCCAAGATCGCGCCGAAAGCTGTTGCATTCGAATCGCCAAACATTCCTTGTGCCGGTCGCTAGCTGAAGTCGCTCCGTTCTCCTGGAAATGTGTGCTTTTCATTTCACTTCAGATGAAAATAAGTTGGATTAAATTGTTCCCTAAAGAAACTGACAGAATAACAGCGTTCTTTCCCTTTCACCAAATTTAAAACTTTTGTCAATTAGAAATATACGGAGCAGTATTTTGGTATAGAAACAAGAACATTTCGATAGATTATATGCATAAGATAAGAACAGATGATGAAATAATTGATATTGAGATTTCAAGCTGATTATATTTTTAATTAATTATAAATAAAAATATTAGTATTAGAAGATTATTTTTGTAAGAAAAAGTCCGCCAATAAATTAACTTTAAATTCGTTACTTTTTCTAAAGCTGTTTTATCAGTTAAAAATATTTAGAAAAAAAGTATTTATAAGAATAAATGTTTCGAAATTAAATTGAAACAAAGTTTTGAAGAAAGGAAATATAACAGTGTAATTTAAGACTTTAAAATGGGCTGCAAAAACTCGAAAACTTCAAGTGAAAAACCCGAAAATGGAGATGCTGTAATCCAGAAGTCGGATCCAAAAGAACAGATGGTTGTTCTGGATGAAAACGAAGGAAAAGAAGTCACACCGGAGCAAAAGGAACTCATTCTAGAAACTTGGAAGCTCTTGGTTGACAACATATCAAATGTTGGAGTCATTACTTTCATGAAGTAAGTAAACTTTAACCTTTAAAACAAAACATAAAATACCTGTAAATTCAATATAAAACTATTTACAAGAACTTTTCCAATGTTATCTAGCCTTACGCAACAGGTAGCATATCCAATGCTTCATAAGTTTCACGATTACCTCAAAATCTTTGAAGATATTACAATATTTTATTATGTTTATATCCGTTTATTTCTGATCTCTGATACCTTTATTTCAACAGTTAAATTCTATTTAATACTTTTTAGAAGTTTTTAAACTTAAAATAAATAGGAATAGGACCCTTTCAGGTGAAACAAAACAATTACAATAAGTGCATACAGATAATTACAATACAGATAATAATAATAATACAAAAAATAACCTTAAAAACAAACACAGTGAAACATAAAACATCAAGAAAAAATAACCAAAAGCAAAACTTAGAGAAAATACTTAAAAAGTCCAAAAAAAGAAATAATATAATTTTGAAAAATTAAATTTGAGTTAATCATTTTTTGAAATGTAGAGAAAATTCTAATAAACTTGTATAAAAGTATTTGTTTGGATAAATATAAAACTTGTGTAATAAGCAGATTTATTGCGATTTATATGAAATAAGTAAAAAATTAAGGGGTTGAATTGAACTTAGGATTTTATTCTATACTTCTTATTTCATGGGTCTACACTATATACTAGGTGATTTGAATTTCCTTCAAACCTCATTCTAAAATCAATAATATTACTATGGGATTGAAGGGTTTTTATATTCACTTTGATCCATTCATTCTACTCGTGGATAGAAAGTCATTGTTATTCTATTATATAAAAGAACCTAAAATTTTCTTTGTATATATTTTTTTAATATTTAGAAGTCATAATATCGTTTTGTTAATTTAAGGCAGCCCGAAGTATTAATATTTAAGTTCTGAATGCTTAAAATTTTTTTTTTCTGTCTTAAGCATGTTTATTATTGTTAAAGTTTGTTTTAATACTTGCTTGTAGAGTTTCATTTGTTTTAATAGATAATTCATGCTTTCACTAAAAAAGGGTAACTTTTCAGAAATTAACATATATTTTAATATTTTATTAAGTTGCCTTCTTTTTACTCCAGGAATTACTCTTATTAACAATATACAGTAGTCCAGATAGAAAAGACATGACAAAAGATCGAAATGCAATAAAGCAATAATAGTGAAGTGATCGAAGTTTTGACCAATTTTTGCAAAATTGGTCCAAAGTCTCCCAATCAGAGTGAGTTCTCAGTTTATTTCAGAATAAATACTTTTGTAATTATATTCTGTATAAAGTTTCATAATTTAGTCACTCTTTACTTTGGAGTAATTTTTTTAATTCTAGAAATTAGTTTAACGTTGTTTTCTCTGCATTAAAATATATTTAATTAGAGGACTACGGCATTGAAAAATTTGCGTTTAAGTCATTATATCTTAAATTTTTTATTATTTTTAAAGTGATAGGTAACAGGACTAATTTCTTTCACATCAATTTTTAAAATTTTAGATTAAAAAATTAATAAATTATCAAAAAATACTTGACAATTATTTTTAATTCATGGATTTTAATTTAATGTAAACTTGGTTACTTGCCAATTATTTTTAAAATAAAAACGGGATGGATTTTCCTTAAATTGCAATTCATGACTTTTTTTAAAGTAAACCTCTTAGGTGCATAGAGCATTTTCAATCACATGACTCGGACTTAACAACGGCCTTAGCAACAGAAATGTTACAGTTTTTTTGCCCTACAGAGGTTAACAGTTACAGAAAATGACTGGCCGTGGAATTCTTCTATTGGAGCATTTGCAATCACGTGACCCCATACTTAAAAACCGCCTTAGCAACAGTTAAAAGCCCTACAGAAGGTACACAATTAAAAGAAAATAACCGGTTGTGACGTCACCCGAAAACACTCTATTCATATGGAATTAATTTTACATATATTTAAGAGTATTCAGTGCAGGTAGTTTCACAGAAGCAATCCAAAGTTTACCACGAGGATAGCATAGCTGTTATTTTGTAATTTTTTTACTGATATTGTATCCTAGTGTTTTTTTTTTTAATTCCTATTACTCTCATCAAACTACTAACATTACTTGTCTGATTTAAAAATTAAACACTAACAGTGGACATTAACAGTGCTATATCATATTCTTTATTGCTTAAATTTGAACTGGAGTTAGCGGAAATAAAACTTCGTTAGAACACATTAGAACACTGAAAAAATAAGAGATGGTCATAAGAGTTCCTACTTTTGTACGTGAAAGCACGTTCAATTCAAGCAAGAATTAAAAGTAAGCCATAAAACACTTAAAAAACTCTAAAAAGTTTTATCGGGTAAAAACCACTACAGTGGTGTGTTTTTCTTAGACAATATTAAATTTTCCTAAAAACAGTACTCTGAGAAGTTTTATGTGGAACTTCAAAGAGCGTATTTCTCGAAGAATACTTATTTGTGAACTACAGAATGTGTAACATTAAGGAGTTTAGAGTATCTCTTGTATATTAACTGGAGTGTAAAATTAGAGATGCATTTCCTTAAACATTGTGAAAGAAATTTTTGTTACCAGATAATTTTATTTATTTTTCCGACCTGATCAAAAGAGCTTAAAAAAGTTTTGTTCCTCACCAATATAAAAGAGGTTTAAATAAAAGCGAGTTTTTACAGTTAACTTTTTACATCTATTGAATTATAAATCTCTAAATAACAAGGTTACCATAAGATATACATGACAACATAGGATAACGATATTCAAATATGTTTTTATTTATTTAAAATCTCAGGTTTGTAGTCTAATTTTTATGTAACCACGATTTGTTTTTATACTTATAACTATTAAAAAGTTAAGCTTCATAGTAAATAGTTTTTCCGAAAATAATGCATCGATTTGAATAGCTCTTAAAATACAGACAAAGGGAAAATTTAATTTAATTTGTGTGAATTCTAAATATGATTTGGAAAATTAATTGAAGTTTAAGTCTGTATATTAGTAATAGAAGACAAACCTACTATTAGGATAATTGAAATTTTTTAGGAAAAGTAAATCAATGATTTCATAAAACTTTTATGTCAGACACGGAGGATAAGATACAACAAAAATATTTTTAATTCAAAAAAAATATTATACAGTTTTTACTATTTATTCGTTTTTTTATTATATAAAACAAAACAACCCTGAGTGCTGAACAAAATTTTTTCCTAGTAAAAAAATCTTTTAATGTCCGAGTTTTTATCGTCAAGAATTTTAATGTCATCATTAAAGGAAAATAAAATGAATCAGCATCTTATAAAAACGTAACATTTAAAGAAAAAATCATTGTACGGCTCATCAGTTAAAAAAAGTATATTGTTCGAGAGTTTTTTCAAATGATTTTTACTGTCAGAAACAGAATAATATGTAGTTTTAAAAAATCAAATAAAAACACAGTTTTTTTTTAAATGTAAGGTTGAATGAAACAAATAAGATGTTACGACTTTTTTTTAGTATTACATCATTTGCCTTTTTCTTAAACTTTTTTTTTAAAAACTTGAAAGCATTCCATTAACGAAAGAAGATAAGTTTAACAGTCATAGGTATTTTATCTCTAAAACTATGTCTTGAAACATTTCTTCGAATAATATTGAAGAAGGTATTTTTTGTAATAAATATTCGTTCTGTAGAAAGTTATTAGATTAAAAATACAATGATTTATTGCTATTGTGTTTATATGCAAATGTTTTTAGTTTATTTTATGTGTTTCGGCTAAAATTACGAATTAATTTTAATAAGTTTTTTTAAGAAAACTATACATAACACTAAAACTTGTTGCTTCAGAGTAGTTTAATTGACCGAATAAAAAAGTGTTTTCCTCATTAAATAAAGGGAATCATCTTAAATGTTTAGCATCATAATTTTTACTTCGTTTTAAACATAAAAGAATCCGAAGAACTTTTTTGAGTTTGGCATTATTTTTTTTTTATAAAAAACGGTCTTAGAATTTCTTAATGTCTAGTACAACTTGAAGTGAGAAATTTTCAAAGGGAAGACTAAATTTTTAAAAATTTTCGTAATTTACCAAGAACGTTTTCTTTTCATTTTCTTATGAATACTTCTATACAAAAGTTACGTTTCACCGATCACATTGTAATCTCTGTTGTATTTCACTCGCCTAAAATAAAGTTACACGGTCTATAAGGTTGTTGCCAAAAGTAAGGGAGAATTCCTTATTTCCCCCCTTTATTTTCTTATCATTAAACTTCCATGTTTTGACGTATTATAAAAACTCAGAAAATAATTTGTGTTCTTGGGGACGTTTTCATTTTTTAAACGAAATATTGCTATTAAAAAAGATGAGCTATTCTACTAATCTATCTGTTATCTATTCTGTTAAAAACTGACTGTAAAACATTTTGTAGATAAAATATCCCAACGCTGTAAAATGTCCTCTTTAAAATTTCAGAAATTTTTAAAGACAGTTTCGTCTTTAGAGAATTTTAAATTAGAGTCGTTAATTATGGACATCCTATACTAAATATTTTGATGCCTAAAAGTTGTGCCCGAAAGACACATATTTTATCGATTTTGGTCGTGTAAGGCCTTCATTGTGTTATATTTTAGTTGTTAAGATTTGATATTTTCTTGAATACTATTTAAAATATGTAAACTTAGTGAACACCTTGGGAATTTAAACCATGATATAATGAGGTAAAGGATTTGCCATAACCGGAGTTTTATTTTTAATTAGATCCTTAACTCATTCTATTAAGAATTTACACTGTTAACCAATTTGTTTAAGTAAATATTTAGGCGTTTTGTTCTTTAATACAAATAGTTACAATTAAAAAATATACATCTCAATTGATTTAAAAGATATTAAACTAGAATGAAACCAAGTACCCTACAAATTTTCAACGACCCTTTATTCTAAACCCACTTTAACTTCATCCATTGAATTAACTTTCGTGTTGACTTTAATGACACTCTTTAAAGTAAACCTTTTAGCCTTTATTCTCTTGAATAACGAAAATTAAATTATTGCATGAAAATCTTTTTAAATGGGGAAGGAAGGGGCACTGATTGAATAAAAGCACTTTCTCCTTCATGGTTGTTTCTATTGGTGAGATGTTCGAATTAATCCCCGTTTAGAAAGTCACATGGGTTTTTCTACGAAAAATAAAATGTTACATTTATTTGATCATTAAGACTTCTGA
Source organism: Tetragnatha montana (assembly GCA_963680715.1). Taxonomy (NCBI): domain Eukaryota; kingdom Metazoa; phylum Arthropoda; class Arachnida; order Araneae; family Tetragnathidae; genus Tetragnatha; species Tetragnatha montana. The sequence continues at coordinate 15,581,966 of OY796685.1, forward strand.
GATTTAAAAAAATATATATTTATCAGATGTCTTGAAGTATTTGTATCAAGTTAAAGTGGTATCCTGTTAAAATGCTTTAAATACATTTGAATGAAATTAAAATAAATGAATAAAATGAATAATTTATTCATCCGACACATTTACACGTTAACACTCATTAATATTAAAGAAAAAAAAAAACAGAAATGTACAATTTATTGTCTACTAAGGGGCCCTGGTCCATCCAAGTGATGCAAATAGTAACTAAATGAATACACAAAATAAGAAATAAAAGGAAAAAAAAAGAAAAATTTAAATATTTTAAAAAATACAAACAAATAATAAAAAATGTGTAGCAAGGACAAAGCCGAAAAAATATACTTATTTTTGGCTCAAGACAACAGGAATACAAAGACACAGGGCTCGACATACGGATGTAAAGAAAGCCATAAAAAAGGTGTCAGTTTATGAAAATAATAATTTCATCTAATTTAAATGTACAGAAATTGAGGTAAAATTAATTAGGTACAAGTAAATTTTCTATTTATACATGTCATAAGAATCTTCTCTTATCCGATTATCTAATCTTATTTGAATAAAATGACTAAGTAATAAAAACTATTTATAATACAAAAGGATGTTTCAGAAATGCAATACACAATGCAAAAAAACACATTTTTGTACCCGGAAAAATATAGATAGTAGAATGCGGAAATGGATGAAACCTTGTATGAATACTTTTAAGCAAATAATAATCATTGAAGGTTTCAATAATTCAAAGGTTTTAGTTTTCTCCAATAGTTAATTTAAAAAAACTTTGTTGGTGATTTCCTCAAAGGAACAGTATTGAAAAAATGTAACTATAAATCTTCATAGAAAAAATGGTCGAATTGTTTTCTAAACATAAGCTCCCCTCTCTTATACGGTAACCATATGTTTAATCGAGTACCACGTTTTGTGATTTAGTTTAATGTAAAATGTAACTCGCGTATTTTCTAAAATAATTAGCACATTTTTAACATCATAAGTCATCAGTAGAGAGTTGTTTATTAAACCAATGCAAGCAACTTTCCCAAATAAATCACATTTATCCAGGGAAAAGACTTCATTTAACCATTATAACAGATCGTAACTTTTTAAAACACTGAAATAGCAGAAGAAACTCTTTCGTGTCCCTCCAATGAAGGTAATTTGAAAACGGAGCAGTCTCCTTTCTTTATGAAGTCGTAAGCTTCTCAGCATGTCCACCGTAGATGTGAGTCATTGAAACGCCCTGAGAATACTGGAATGGGCCGTAAATATTCACTAAAGGGCCGCTTGGAATATATTAAGCTTGGTCGAAGTACTCTTATCTAAACTAGAGCAGCCTCCTCCTGTGGAGAAATCCTTTTGCTATAGCTACTAAAACAGTTTGATAGGATATTAAATATTACTTCGGTACTTTTGAGTGGAGAAGGACACGGTTAAATGATGGATAACTTTGATTCTACGTATAAATATTATATAGTATCTTTTTGGTTTAATAATATTTCATTGGATTGAAAGTTATGAAACTCTTAGCAGTTAAAAAATAATTTTGTTATTGGCAACGGAGTAGGACATGCAAAAGTACAAATTCCACTAAAATCTTTTTCTTATAAATTTTATATTATATATTCACAAATATGAACTAAAGACATGCCCTTGAAAAGTTCACACTGTTGTATTGTCAGTTTGATTAAAAAGGCCGCGAATTTTTATTTTGTTTTCAATACAGCAATTAGCAAGTTTGTGCTTTTTCTTTTGAACAGGGTGTTTCATGAAGTTAGTCCAAACTTTGCACAAACATATCCTTGGGTACATAAATTCATGTACTGTACATAAAAAATCCTAGAAAACTAATACTTCTACGACCTATAATTTTTGAGTTAATCGAGGTTTCACTGTAACGAAACACTATGCCCTGCCCAACCATCTATTTAATACAAACTATTTTGGTTTAAAGTTTCAGCAAACTCAAATTGCGTCCTTAAACAGAACTTCATTTTCTTATTTTGAATTTTCTTAAAAAATTTCAACGGTTAAAAAAAATACCTACTTAATAACAAAATGACCTTAACAAGTAAATTCACTAATCTAGTAAATCTTATTATCCTTATCCTTGGGTTGAAAATATTTTTAACCATTTTTATAGAATAAATATAACATTTTTTTTCACACAATCATCTTGTTTTTGAATGATGTGCCACCTTGGTCTACAAATCCTAAAAAACGCTATCTGTCGAAACACCATAAAGATGTGACCATTTACTATCAATAAAATATTTCTTCATTAATAGATGGACATAAGTAACCATACAATCTTCAACGACATTGGGGAAATAAATGAAAAGAGGTGATGAGCCGGAACAACATAAAAGACAGTTTGATGGCTGTATAAAACTGCCTTCTGTATGAAGGAAACAACATTAAGGGGACTTAATCAAAAGTATTACTTATTCATATATCCTAAGATCATGTGGATAATATAAGATATCAGGCTTATAAATAGGGTCATAGTTCTCCATAATGGTTTCTATGGATTTCTATCTTAAATTTTGTCTTGATAGAAAAAATGGCTATCATATTGCCTTAATGCTATTTGGCTTCCCAAGTTTTCAAAACGTTGTGTACTTTTTAAATTAACTGTGGTGAATTTTGATTTTTGATATGATTGATAAATATTAAAAATATAAAAATAAATATAACGGTTGTAGATTTATTTCACAAATAATCATTACACAATCATTATAACATTATATTATAATAGTATTATACAATCATATCAACAGTGATTTGAATTGAATTTTTTTTTAGGTTTTATTCTTTTTGCTAGTATACATTATAATTGACAAAATGCTTGAAAATTTCCCAAGAATTTTGGTATAAAAAGGTACTTAATGATAATGATGATTTGTGCCATGAGTATTGGTATTTTTATAACTTTATATTATATCTTACTACATCATTATCTTATCTTTGTTAAAATATTGAGCCAGAAACTTTAGATGATTTAAAGTTTCTTATAAATTGTCAGTCCTTTTGAAGACATTTCTTTTGAAAAACAGGTATAAAGTTTATAATCTTAATGGCTAAATTGAGTCAAGATTGCAGAAGTATACTTAAAAATAACATTTAACACACTTCTAGCTTAATGACAGGAAATCTAGAAGTTTAATTTAAGAGACGAGAATCTCTAGTTTCAAAAGACGAAAACTTTGTCTTGAAACAAAAGAACTGACTTACTATTGTGTGTAATTTCCTACGTAACACTTGATCTTTCAGAAAGAAAGAACCAGAACACAATTTAATACGTCTCAACGATGTGTAATAAGAGCAAATCTCGAACAAGTGACATCTTAAAAGAAATCACGTCTCTGAGAGGATACGATGAGAAACACAACAAAAAAAGTAACTTCACTATTGCCTAAAAGTTCAAGTGCATGCTTCAGAGTCAACAACGGAAAAACTTCCCGGTTGGAACTCCTTTTGATAGGCTGCCATTCGACTGCGAATAAAATAAGGAGTGTAGAGCGTTGAGAATAAGTTACTAAAATCACTCTGTGAAGAAATACAAGATCGAAAGTAGAAAAAAACGTAATTTTGGAACATATAAAAAATGTATGAATTCAGAGATTTAACTAAGAAATCTTTCGTAAAGAATGACAAAAGTTTGCTGTCCTGTTCTCGAGAGATTGGAGTGAAACTCTGGCAGGCGGAAAAAAGACCCTTTTATATTTACTACGATTAATATGAAAAGGCTTTCATGCATAGCAATGAAAACGGAGAGGACGACAGCTTTCACTCTCGGTTTTTCTCCTCGGAGAAAACGATTCTTAATTAGGAAACACAATCTTATTCTTGAAAGAAAATGACTTAATTTTTAGAAAACAGCATTCAGTGTTTGTCATAAATTATTGAAGACCTGGGTGTTATGCTCGGTTAATAAGATTCCACTTCCGCCGATTTTTTTTATCTTGCGCACCGCATTTCCATAAATCGAATGAAGGGAGTGAAATTATTGATTTATTAATGGCAACCAGATTTTTTTTTTAATGAATTGATTTCTTAAGTATTTTGTATGAGATGATAATATTTGTAATTAAGTTAAATCTTTATCATCGGAATTTTTTAATATCATGAAAAGAAGCAGGTGAAATGATATTCAATCGAACGACCTCATAAATATTCTATTAAATTAAAAGCATGTCATTAAAGTTCATTTAATTTAATATTCCTTTATATGATGTACAAGTTGGGTTAATAGAGGCATCTGCTTGCTCAGTGTGAGCCGCTTATGCCTCTTCATAAGATGTAAGGATTATAAAAATTTTATTTATTTTTTAAAAAAGCTCCCTACTACCTTATTTAAATTTATAATATTTTGTGTAGTGTTAAAGGGGCAATTACTGAGTGTCTGTGCAGTGATTAGAATTCATTATATAAAACGCATAAGTAGGGGAGTGAAATTTAATATTATTCTTAAAAGCCAGTGGGAACAACTTCATAGAAAACAGTTTTCAGAAATAAATATAAGCAAATGAGTATGGTATCAATAAGTATGGAAATTTGGTAACTTCGTTTAAATTTTAGGGTCGAGTCTATGGATTTCAATCTAAATATGTGAACACAATATCTTATTTTGATTAAGCCTACTTTAAAAAGGGAATATTCTACATGTAGACTTAAATGATTGATAGATACTCATATAATGAAGAAAACTGGATACCCTACTGGAGAAATTCTTAATATACATCATAAATTCAAGAGAGAAAAAAAAGAGAAGTAAATTAATATTTAGAAAAATATAATGAAAACATGTTTTAAAAATTTGGTCGGATTATTCTAATTAACTAATTAAAAATGCACATAAAATAAAACATTCTAAAAATAAACATTAAATTATTTTTTAAAAAAATTAAAAATTGCTTTAAAACATGGAAATATAATGTGTTTTTTAATGTTTATCATCTAAATGTGATGAAATTTTAGATATCCTTAATTTGAAGGTCCTAAAAAAATAGTTTGAAGATCCATCCTCAAAGCAAAGTTTTGTGCTGCACTTTCTTGCCAAACGGGATTTTAAACCAAATATTTTAAATTTCATGTTTGAGGACAAAGAATAAAAAAGCTCGATCAGATACATACTATAACGTTCATTATAACATAAACCAATCTGGATTGTTTATTACTTTAATTAATAAAATAACCTAACCTCCTTCAATTCTACCTTGTTAATAAGACTTATCCGTATAATGTTCTTTTTTTAAAAAGTGAACCCTTTAAAAGGAAGAAAAATTTGTTGAATACACTCACCTGAATGTTTTTCTTGAATCAACTGAAAAGAGCCTTTCATATTGAACTTTTTAAAACACTATTTAACGGTTCGATACTTAGCTTCAGGTAATTAGAGATTCATTTTTAATGAATGGTGTCAATACTCCAAATATTTATCCAAAGAGGAGAAGGGTGTTATAAAAACACTTGTTTTAATCCAAGAAAAGAAGTGAACATAGGGGGTATATTCAGCGTTTATTATAACAACACAAAAATCTTATCCTATCGCACGAAAATTGGAAAAAGATTTATTTACAAGCGTATCCAGACTTCAAAGAATTTACTGATGCGTCAAAAGTTTTCTCCAGTTGAAAAACAACGCAATAATAGAATGATTCCGGTATTCTTGGCAGTAACCGCTAATGACGATTAAACTACGGGGCTCGATGAAGTGGTAAAAAGGGCTCGCTAGCTCTAATTGCACCCTAATGAGTTAAGCTCTTGGTAATGGAAACACGGACCCTACAATAATGGAAAGAAACTAAGGAATAGAATGGGTTTATTTGTGCAATTAATGGAAGAACATATGCGTTGCTGCTAAGCCTTTAATCTGATTATGTGGAACCATGAAAGCATGAAATAAAATTAAATCTTTTCACATGTTCGGTAAAAATTGATGCGAGTGATTTGGTGGAGATTGGAGAGATTGAATGGCTGTCGTTAATTTGTTTTCTGAAAACTCCCTTTCATTCCTAACTTTTTGATAAGCCATTCTCTTTAAGAACACAAGAAGAATCTCACTCTAATTTATTTGTTGAAAATGAATGGGTCTCAATAAGTGTGTTATAGTTCATTTAAATATAACTATAAAAACCTTTTGTTCTCATTGCTTGAAATGCGTGAATGATTCGGATTCCTATTTTACTTTAACAACCAAACTTCGCCTTTTCTATTAATCAATAAATATCTAGGTCCCATATATTCAATCAAAGATAAATGAATATTAGTGTTAAAGGACATGTAAAAATTAATTAGTTTAGTTCAGCTGCATAAATATAGATAATTGCTTCAAATGTTTGAAAAATTAATTAATTTAAAAACTTTTTTATTTAAGGATATTATGGAAAAATTTACTGTAATAAATTTTTTAATAAATAGACCAATCCATGCTTAAGCAGCTTAGAAAATAGATAATCTAATTGTAATTAAAAAAATTAATACACAAAAATTAAAATTAATAATATATATATTAAAGTTGAAAGGTATAGAGCATTTTCAATCACATGAGTAGGACCTAACGACGGTCTTAGAAACAGTCAAAAGCCCTGCAATAGGTTAACTGTTACAAAAAATAACTGGTCGTGCAATTCTTCTGTTAGAGTATTTGCAATCACGTGACCCCGCAACCTAAGAACTGCCATTTTGCCATTTTTGTGGGGGGGGGAGGTGGTTTCCGTATATTGATTAGCTGCAAAAGCACGATCTTCTGCTGAAATCTTACTAAGTAATTTAAGTATTTAATTGGTTCAGATTCTTGTTATCAGGGTTTCTGCCCATTGCATATGGTCTACCCCGATGTCTATCATTATTACAATCCAATGTCTCACGCCTTTCAATTTTAATTTATACGTAATTAATTTTAATTTTTAAGCATAAATTAAAATAACGGAAAATTCTCAAAACTTAATCAGTGAGTGATAAGTTTTGATAACAATGATTTCTTTCAAATTAAGTGCAAGAAAAAATATTAAGCTCATAGCATTTTTAAAGAAGACTTCAACTCTCATTCTCAAAAGATTAGTTCCACTTAAGAGAAAAACTTGATTGGACGAATAGTTTTTTAAGAATGTGTTTTGATAACTTCAAAAAGGATTGTTGCCGATAACAAGACTTATTTCAAAGGTTATTTCACATCACACTGTCAAAAGTAATAGGGGAAAACTAACGACTGTAGAAATAGGAATGATTAGGCTATTTATGTCAAAGTCTATCCAGGACACGATAAGCCTTTATCAGTTTTGTTTTCCAAAGCTATAAATTAGAAAAACTTTACATTAGTTTTGTTTTTGAAAATATCCCAAATACCCTTGGAGTTAAATAACAAACGGATGATTTCTGAGATATTTGTTACTTATGATTAGAAAACTAATAGCGAATGCCCATCTGTTTTGTCTTTATAAAAGATTAGGACAGGTGCAAAAAGTCACGAAATATCTAGATCTCCCTCCCTGTTAGCATCATAAATCCATTTATCCTGGAGTGAAGGACTTTTCCAAATTTCTTGAGATCTGATAAAACTGTTCGGCTTTCACTCTTTTTACGTTAATAATTATTTGTGATGGTTGAATTAAGTTACATTAAAATGCACAAAGAAATAATTAGTATTTTCTACTCACACACTTGTATCAATTATTAAAACAATGTTACAAAATTAGCGTGAACATCTGTTTCTTTGATGAGTACTTGATACATACTTTTAAAGTATTGTACATAATTTTATGCTACATACTTTTAAAACATTAGTTATAATACCTAAGAAAAGGACTAATTTTCTCCGCATTAATGTCCCAAAGTAAATTAGCTCATTTCTTAAAATCCATCTAAAATGTGTTTAATTATTACCTTTTTCACTGAACCATCCTTTTGTGTTACCCTCTTTCCATCCAAAATAATAACAGATTCTCGTGGACTTCTGATGTTACACTTTTGTACTCATAAAAATGCAAAGATTAAAAGCACTGATGAAATGAGTGATTCATGTTACTTATTAAAATTGCAGCATAATCAATTTATCAGCCTCGATTTGGTAGACAGAAACTATATCTTTATAAACATTTTGTTTTTCACTTTCCAGTTAAGGTTTTTTTTTAATCAATTCATATCACGTAAACTACAATTTCTAATTAAAACTTTTCACTTTATTCTTCATTCAATTGAAAGCTTAAAAATATCAAAGTTAATTTCGAAAAGCTTTTTCGTTTAAATTAATTTCAAATGATTAAAGTTTATAGCTATGTACTTATAACTCCAGTTTGGAGTTTCCTTAAGCATTGAAATAAACCTGTATCATCTGAAAAATTGTTATTACTGTTAAAATATTCAAAGAGTTCATTAAACTGAGAATAAGTTTTTAGCTTGTACAGTTGAATCTAATTGAAAATTATTTATTATTGTTTCTGGAAATTTTCTTGAACAATCCCTAAGTAGAACGTTAAAATTCTAACTCGGTTTTCAATTCTATTTAAGTTTACGAGAATCCTATGAATATTAATAATCTTTGAAACAATTATTTTTACGGTTTGAAATGTGAAAGAAATTCATATTCATTTCCGCATTCATAAAATTTATGCTTGTTGAATGTAATTCGAATGTATTCACGCTAGGAAAAGGATTGCATTATGAAAATTTTTTTTTATATAAAAGTAAAGACGGTGAGCCTTAAATTAAATCCTTTCATCCAATTTAGTAATTAAGAATAGAAACAATGAATAAGAAAAAGTCAGACGTTATCAAAGGTAAAAGTCTCCGGGAACTTTCAGTTCTGGATTTCGACATGGAGAGAGGATGGCGTAATTTATGACATTCCTTTGATTTCCTGTACTCCGTAAAATGGGATAGAATGAAAAAGGGGAGAGGGAGTTTTTTTTTCTACGAGAATTCACATCTCGTAGAGTAGTTTCTTTTCTTATTCTTTGGATTCTGATTAAAAATCGATGCCTTGCGCCGTATTCAAACGAATTAGCGTGGGGATATCGGAGACTAGCTTTTTATAGTTGACCGTTGCGAGGGGAGGAAGATTCCCTTCTTCGTTGCAGTGTATTTCTAAAGGGATGGATTGTGACATTTCTCGATATCTTTTTGGCGGGTTTCGTCACTTGCAGTTAAACTATATGTAACGTCTGGTTTGAAAATTAGAAGAATTGAAATTGAAATGAATTAGATTTATGTCTAGACTAGTGTTTCGCAAGCGAACGATAGTTTTGGAAATATTTTCCAAAATTAACTCCTATAAAGTCCTGATAGAATAATAATTAGAGAGAAAATATGAGGATCCTTTCATCTAAAACAGCTGAATATCAATCGTGTAGAAATAATTATTTATTAAAAAGTATACTGAATAACTTGACTCTAATTAGTATATTTATTTCATGAATTGAAAGAAGCTTTTGGTACGGTTTTGATTCTCATTTTTATGGTTAAAGGTTATATAATTTAATCTTTTATTCAATTATTTGGTAGGAACGACCGTTTTTAGTATCAGTAAACATCTATAGATTGTTGTTGATGAAAAAGACTAAAAAATGACCAAGATCTTGTTGTTACTTCCAATAATTATAATCTATATTTTTAAACTATGATTATATTTTTTATGACATGAGTTTTCGCAATATTAATAACTATTACAGTTTTTTGTGGTACTCACCAGATATCACGATTTTAGATAACATTGGATCTACTTATTCTCGCATATTAAAGCATTCCAAATTTTTTATACAAAACAAAAAACGTACTTAAGATATTTTCTATGCATTACATAAATTTGTTTTAAAATATCAACATTTTAAACACGATTTTTTCCAATATCAAACATAAAAAAGGTTAGAATATATCATTCTATAAGACATGACTCTAATAACTCTAAAGTTCTAAATGGAAAAAGAAAATTAAAGTATTTTCTCCCCAACATCAAGAAGAGAATGAGAAATATGCACAAAATGATTTTTTATACAGAAAAATTACCTTGCTGAAGAAAAGAGAAACTCAGTTACATTTTTTACTTTTAAAGCTGTGCTTTCGTGAAGAAAGTTATGACTTGAAATTTAATTATGACTTTTTGAGGTTCTTTCATCATAGTAAAATTCAAGGTTCCAAACGAAAAAATCCTCATAATGTTTTCTTATCCAACGTTAATGAAAAAAAAAACCTCTTATTTTTTTCGATACAGATTTCAGAACTTTTTTTCAGTAGATGTCACTGTTTTACCATTCAAGAAGTTTACTTTATTATTATATATTTTCTTTTAGCATTCGTTTTCTTTTGAGATATGCATAAAGATTTTCCGAGAGGTTTTCTTCTTATAAGGTTTTGTAAGAAAAAATGTTAGAAGATGATCTCCAAAAATAGTTATCTCTATTCTTAAAGCACTTTTAAAAATGTTACACGTAGGTAGATAGACATAAAGAATAAGTATATTTTTTTTCGTAAAAATGTTTGACATGTAGGTGAAAAACTTATACCAAGAGTTATATTACTTGAAAGACATTAAATTTAAAGTAATGGACTCTAACCGTCTGACGTCACCCGGAACCAACACGTGACCTACTGAGCTTGCGATTGGTTACCACAGATACTACACTAGTAGATCTACTAGTGTAGTATCTGTGGTAACCAATCGCAAGCTCAGTTGTAGGTCACGTGTTGGTTCCGTGAAGTCTCGAACCAGATAGGCGGTTAGAGTCCATTACTTCAATTTACTCGTATATTTACAAAATGCTTTCGGAAAAAATATCTTATATTTTAAAAATGAAAAATATTTATTTTCGTTTTCTTTTTCATGTTTACAAAATCATGCGTTTATTGTGATTAATTTCTGTACCGCTTTAAAGGAAACGATTAGTAATAAACAAGTTTTACGCAGTTGGTATTCCACATCAATTTTATACTTTTCTAATAACATGCATAAATATATAAGTAAGATATATTTATATAAACTTTTTCATTGCTTTTATATTTTAAAATTAAATGGAGCATTTTACAACGATAAGTGTTTAAAAACTCTATATCTACATTTAAAAATAACAAACACTAAAATTCCATCGGGTTTGAACTGATTTCATTAGGAGTAAAATAAAATGATCCAAAAATCTCTACAACACAACAAGGTAAATTATACGAAAACAAAGATGTAGGTATTTTTTTCAATAGTTTTTTAGATAATTTTTAAATGGAACACTTTTATAATTATATTTATTTTAAAAGTTATCAATTCAAGTACGATTACGTGATAACTTCTATATTGGGAATAAGACTGTCTTTCTAAGTAGCTATTTTAAGAACAATAAATCTTTAACTCATTATTTTGTTTATGTAGTTTTAGGGAAAAGTTAAACTTCATAAATCAAACTTTAAAAATACATCATTTTATTCAAAACCCTTTTTTCTATTAAAAGGCAAGACTTATGCACTATACTACATCTTGTTCTTATCTTGCTCCTTATCATTTTTGAGTTTCTGAAAAATCTTTGAAATTCCGAGAGTTACTGTCCTTATCTTTTAATGTGAAAACGCATTATTAAAAAAGAGTGGAACTAAAATGAGTCTGTCAGGCAAAGGAAAGCATGTAGCAGTTCTAACGACAGTCAAGAAGATAAACTTGACGAAGAATTTGGTTTTCACAATTCTGTTTTCAGTCTATAAGTACGAAAAGCATTAAATTTTTTCTAAAGACAATAATGGAGATGATTTTTTTACACAGAATTTATACGTAGGAATATTTTATGTCCTCACATCAATTTAATTTAGGTTGTATAGCACATAGTATCTCGCTCTTTCTCCCACGTATTTTTAAATATAAATGATTTTAATTTTTAATTAAATTAAAAGGATAATATTAAAGAAGAAAAACAGTATGAGCGAGCAATATTGTAACGTATCAGGCAAAGAGGTATACCTATCAATTAGATGACAGATTGGCATTCCTCTCATTGATTCAGATGAAAAATATTCAGATCAGATTATAATCAGATTATCATGTATATCAGATTATAATAAAATTATAGATCAGAGATAAAATATAAAAAAGTTTTTGTAGTACCTATCAGAAATTTTATAAATACGCTAAAGGGAATGCTATAATCAGTATCATGAATCTTATATGGATCAAAATATACCGACTGTTCTTTCATATTATAAGCAATTCTGTAAGAAAACCCCTTTAAGAAAAGTAAAGTTGTGAGATACATCTGTAGATAAGTGGAAGCTTTTAAGAAGTTGAGACTGTATTTCTTTTTTTCTCTAGAGTATATCGTCATTGCAACACAGTTCAGCTTTCGATCTCAAAATATCATATACTTGTCTTTTTAAGTAATCTTTCTTTAGAACAACAGGAAAAGGGAGAGATAGAGAGTATAATAAGCTTGTCAATGTTACAATGTTGTGCATTAAGAGAAGAAGAAAATGGGAACTTTTTAGTACAGATTTTATTTAATTAAACCTCAGGCATCTAACAGGATAAGCCGGACAAAAAAGAATCCTTACAATCTGTTAAAATATATAAAGGGGAAAGTACTGTACCTCGGACCTACTTGTACCTCGGTCCTACACTGTTTTTAGCTTTTAACTTTCAGATATACCAGAGCACTCAGTCAAGCTAAATTATTTCTAAAAAAGCCGACTATTTTGGATATACGCTAAACTAAAAACTGATTTAACTCTTCAAAAGTAAATTTTATATCTTTGCTTTCGTAAGCTATTGTTAAAAATATAAAGATTTAATTTTACAGTGATTTTAATATGTTATAATGGATTGGTTTAGCTATTATAACTTGTGATTTAAATGAGGCTAGGCGTTAAACCAACACAGTGTTAGATATTTTTCAGCAGATGATCGAGTATTGTACCTTGGAGCTAAGGAGAGCATTGTAGTACCTTGGACTATCCAAATACACTACAAAATACAAAGTTACTAAATAAATCACTATATTGACTTTTATTGCATTGGTATTTGGATTTTAAAAGCAGGGTAGGAATTAATTTCATGACTAACACTAATTTTAAGGGAAATCTATAAATTTGTGACAAAAAACGCTTTAAAACTTTTATGCCTAAAAGTGCTCCATCAACTAAATCTATACGTTTATACACCTAGCTAGGTGTTTCAATGAGTACTTGTTATTTGAGTTTTCACAAAAATTTTATTAAGTTTAGAGGTGCAACTATAGTTTTTTGACATAGGTCCAAGATACAACACCCTTTGGACCAAAGCACAATACTGGTGTTGTACCTTGGACCTATTTATAGTTTTTTTTCTTTCATTAATTACGTATTGAAATACTTCAATTAAAATTCCGAAAAAAATATATGTTGTGTATGAAAGGCTAAAGTATCGAAGGGAAATTGTTTCATTAATTTATTTTCAATAAATAAAAATTTACAGGTTAAAAAGTACTAAAAGGTCCGAGGTACACTACTTTCCACAAGGTACATTTAAAATTATCCCCATCACGAATAGATATTTATCAGTAATAATTTTGTCAAAATATAAACAAGCTAAAGAAGTCCCTAAATACGTTTTCCTGTATAAAAATACCTTCGTGAAATCATCAGTTGTTTATACAAATATGATGAATATCTGCATGACCTTTTAAAAACAGTTAAAAGTGAAACTATCATCTAATTTAAAAACTACACTTTTAATAGTTAAAACATTTTCTAGAAAGGGCCGTAAAATTTAGATTTCAACAATTGATATTAATGACATTAAATAATTCACTGAAGAAGATTTAGCAAAAAATTAGAATTACCAAATTAATCAGATAGATAGAAACTCAAAAAATATTGAATAAATAAATACTAAAAATCTCAAAAAAATTCCTTTGACAGAGACTCTGTTTACCAGTTAAATGTATTGATCAATTAGTCTTAGCTGTTCAATTACTAAAACAAAAAACACTAAAATTAGTTTAGAAACTAAGTCTTTTTCATCCATATCATAAATCTTTTACAAAGAAGAATTTATGAAACGTGTATAGTTAATACTTGTGTTTTATGCTAAATTTTTTGTATTCTTGGTCCAAGAACTTTGAGAGCAGTAAAGATAATTAATCGCTCAGTTATCATTATTTGGAATATTTTGTCACAAAATAAAAATAAAAAGAGTCTTGAGCATAATTAATGTAAATTGATTAAACGGAAATGGAATTTTTTCTTGTGTGTAAAATTTTAAAGTTTTCTCATGGTAAGAAATTATTACTTTGCCTTGTTTTATGTTTTTAAACTATAAAACCAATCTTAAGAACTCTACGTCATTTAATAAGTTCAAAGCTCGTTTATAATACACTAAACTATATAATGTTTGACAAGATGAAAAAAAGTCTTAAAACTTTAATTTACCGTAAATAAATATTGAACTAAATTTTCAAATTTTTATTAACTTCAAAGGGGAAGTAATCAAAACTTCTATTAATCTTACTTAGAGAAAATCTGTCTTTCTATAGGGTAATATAAAATTTTAATCAGTGTTTCATAAACCATACATGCTTTTGAAAGGAAAAGTTTCCTTAATCTTAAATTCCTCTTCTTAAGTATTTTCAGAGAAAGATTTTTCAAAAGAAAAAAATATCAAAAAATCTTTATTTTCAATAACAATATGAAATAACCATCGGCCTTTAATTGAATCAATAGAAAATAAAATGCCTAAAATTTTTGAAAGAAACAATAGTTGTTTTAACAAACTTTTCCGCTTGAGATCCAAATACAGAAAAAGGTTTTTAATTCCTATAGTTTTTGCCAACGTTGCCAATTATTCAAGTGGGGCGTGTCAGACAAATTAATGGTGTTTAGGTATTCTGGATTAGGAGATTTCATGATGAGAGTTGAGTTGGGGGGGATAACTTCCCTTTTATGTAGGCAGCATTAAGATTATATTTTAATCAAAAACAAATTATTTACCAATATTTTGCAGAAACAAAAGACTCACTAAAGTTTAAAAAATCTGAAAAATAGACAGTAAATCAAATGAAAGTTACATAGATAGAAATAAATTGAGATACATGGTTTGCATCCGTGTAATGTAAACACCAAAGCAAGGCAAATAATAATAAGTATTGGAAAATACTCATAGACGGGTTGATTTCGTTGTCTCTAAAATCCTTGTATCATATACTAGAAAAACGATTGTAAAGAAAAAAGACCAAATTAAAACGTTGGAAGTAAATAATAATAACGGTAAAGCAAAAGTTTTTGGATTTTATCTTTGTATAAAATTTGATATAAACGAAAAGAAAACCCTCCAGGCTGGAGGTTTTTTGGACCTTACTAATAAAGTTAATCATACTTTGCTTGAGCTTCGAGCAAAGTATGATTACTTTATAAGACAATTTTCGATAAGATTTGGCATAATTTGCCGTTAATTAGTTCTAATTAACATTAATAATTTGGTTAGATGTGTTTTGGAATAATTTGATTGAATTAATATTTGGGGTTGAAAAAAATATTTTTTTAAAGTTAAGAAGAAACATGTTTTGGAGACATTTGGCATTTGGAGACAATTAGCCTGCTGTCCAATGTTTCACCGGGTGTGCAGTTGCAATGTTATTTTTTTCCCTTTAAAACCTTTTAACACACCCCATTCAACAAGATTCTTTTGCCTATTAAGGAAGCCAATATCCCCAATAAGGAAGCCAATATCCCCCTCGAGACCCGATGTTGGTTCCAGCTGCTCCCAGTGACTTCGAACTCGATGCTTGTCATATTTACATTTTATCAGTGTGATAAAATTAATAACCACAAATTATGTAACAGCCATGGTTTCACAAACACCTCATTCATCTATTAAGACCATTCATGCCTAAAGTGAAGCTCTAACTACCATTGTGGTGAGATGAGCGATGATAGGCTTCCAAGGTAAGGTTTCACCATCTACTTAATAGTTTTGTCTGAGTGGCGGTGCTTGTTAACCTAAGGAGAGGGAATTCACGGATTATTCATTACGTTTTGGCATTACATCTCACTCCGTGTTTCTTTGGAAATCAATTTTAGTTCCTAAATTGCATTGTTGTATACGTGCATCTAACAGTCAAAGAATTCCTTCCTTACCTCTTTAAATTTCTTGTTTGAATGGTCGTGATGACTAGGAATTCATTCTTGTTGGGTATTGTTATTTCTCTTTCCATAGAAATAGGGTCTATGTAATTTATCCCCCCCCCCTGACCCCTTTTTCTAATTTCCGGCATAACACTTTACAAGCACGGGGTTTATTTTACGAGGAATGGATAATATACCTTACTCTAATAGTAGTTGTTAAAACAACTACACTATATTTTGGATATCACTAAAAATAAAAATAGATTTTGAAGGGGAGATATTTTTACTTTGATGTGATTTTGCAGACTTATTGATCCCTTTTTCAAAAATATTCATAGCGCAAAAGCTTATTAAATATTAAATTAATATTAAATATATAAATGATATTTATTCATATACTATTTTCTTACATAAATTTTTATTCAGTTGAGGAAGTATTAGGAGTAGGTACAAATAAAATTCAACTTTTTAATTTTAATAACAGCAACAAATTTTGCGGATTTTTTTGTAAAATTTATAATTTATCAAATTTTTTTCCTGATTGCGTTTTTGGGCTCAGATAACTGATCTGAACATAAAAATGATGTATTAAAATATCCTTATTTTTTGAATGGAATAAAATATAATTAATGACGAGCGACTACAGGCTTAAAGCCCAGCAAAGCCCATTTCCATTTAACCTGTATACTAACGGATTCCCAATATCAAGAAACACAACGGGCTTAATATAAAATTTCTCAAGAAATAATAATTCTAAATCTTTGTTTCCTTAACTAGATCTGGGCAAGCTAGGCTATGCTTTTGAATATTCTTTGTTTACTATACTTGAGTGAGCACATAATAATTGCATTTACACTTTCCGCAAACATCACATCACTGTGTACCAGTTGGATATTGTTTAAGAGATAAACCAAAATGCATTAAACATATTAGTATGAAACGAGAAGGTGCCATTGTAGAGATAATGAGCCTATTAGACCGAATGTTGGGAAAATGTGCTTCGCCTTGAGCGATGGGGGTGGGCTCGAACTTGTCTGAACTTGACAGAATAATCCTCCTAGTAAGAGTCCGTCAGCATGTTCAGGCTTTGGACCTCGGTCCTCAAATGGATGGGAGAGGCAGACGTAGCTCTTTAATTGGATTTAAGTGCCACTCTAGGCATAGGTTGAGATTAAAATGAAAGCTAAATCATTGAATGGTTCAAATCCTTATTTATAACCTGATTTATGCGTATTAAATAAATAACGTACTAGGAAACGAGGTTTGATTTTGAAAATGGTTTTACTTTTAACTTGACTAATGCAAGAACTTGGACATTCAAGAAAAACACAAAAAAAAAATCCCACATTGAAATATACACAATACAAGAACACAGGGCACGTCCATGTTACCTTAAGGCAAAAAAGCTTCACTGACTATATTTTTGTATTTATACAATGATTTAATATTATTATGCCTTATTATAAAATCATATAATCTGGATTAAACTAAGCTATTATTGTTAGTCAATTAAAGTATTCCATTTATTTTATTAAAATGGATCCCAAAAATGCAGTCATTCTAAAGTATAAGTAGAATTGGTGAATTATTGGTAGTTTATCGACCTGAATTTCGTAATAAGAGAAACTTTAACAAAAAGCTTCTATAGAAGTGATGGATCAAAAATAAACCCGTAAACGTTTGATAATATTACTTAAAAATATACAAAATATGACGTGCATGAAAAAATGGGTTGCTTAAATTAGTTATTTTAAAACAATAATTGAATTATCATCTACGTTAACAACAAACTTTATATGCTAAACATGTATGAAACCAAGAAACCTTCAGAAAGTCAGTCTTCAAAAACTTCTCCGAAAGATCTTAATACAAGGAAATACAAACCACACCCCCATCTGTTGATTCTCTGCCCAACAAGACATAACACTTACCCTTAAAAACACCCCGAGAAACGCAGTCCCCACATTCCCGCTCCATATCCCTTCTGCCTCCAAAATAACTCCTTAACTGCCGGACAAGCTGTCTTTAATTAGCCCGACCCGGATGACATGTTTTCGATCCTTCTCACGGACGCACCGGAATTTAATTAAGATACCCTCCATCTACGCGAATAATTCGATGTCTGCTCAAACAGATGAACCATCAGACATACACGGGATGGAGGTACAGAAAAAAAAGGAACTATAGCACGCGATGCGGCAGGTGTCCTGTATCAGAATCGTTTCGGTTCTCTCTGTAGAATATTGCTGTTAGCGAAGATATCAGGAGTACCCTATAACCTAATGATCCGGCAATGAGGGTAGTCTTCAGAAGTAATGTGGGTTTTCATGTTTCTTATTGTTTGTGCATGTGCATTCTTTTTTTTCCCTTCTGATTCGTACGGAGCAATTGGCATGATCTTTTTATTCCCAAAATGTAACTGATGAATATATCTAACGATAAAAAAAATATTCTATAGGTAAATTTATAGTTTGAAATTATATTCAGTACAATTAGTTTCTAACCAGTTTGACAGTAGTGTAACTAAAGTTTCTAATGTTGAACATTGATTGCCTCATTAGAAATGTCTTATGGTTATTTAAAGGGACATTAGTGGTTGTTGCTTCTAATCCCAGATGGTTTAGTTCTGGAATATTTACTTAAACCATACTAATCCATAAAATAATAGCTTCTATAGAATTTTTTAAAACTATGGAATTTTAGCACATATTTTTGACATAACTATCTACGGACAGGAGGTTGTAATACAAACTATCCAATCCTCAAGAATCAATTTTTCTTTAGTTGAGAAAATTAATTTTTCCTTCAGATTTATGAAACCCATTCTACTGCAAAACTATATCTAGGTTTTAATTTATTGACGTTTTGACTATTATAACATTCCCGTAATTTTTTAAGAAAAATAAACCACATATTTTCCTCTCACCAAATATAATATATTAACAGCAAAATGTGAGATGGGAAAAGAAAGAGAAAGAGAAAATTTCTGTATATTTTGATAAATGTTCTATATATTGATATATTCTGTATATTTTGATATATTTTAAATTCCTATTCAGTTTCCTCTAAGAAAAAAATTACTACTTGAAAAAGTTTTTCATTTATTTCAAGTTGAATGATTATGAATTTACAGTTGCTTTGGGATAAAAAAATATTTTCAGTTCTTGTAGAAAAAAAAATGTAAAAGGAATTAATGTAATAGAATCAAAATACCGAAAGATATTTTAATTCATTAATAAATCCACGACTCTTTGGACAAATATAAAATAAGTTACAATTTTAGCTTTAAACAAAATAAAATAACTTGAATTGAAATTCCAAATTAATTGAACTTTTACAGAATATAAAAAATGAATGCCTCATGAAGACTGGTGACATTTTAAGTATTAATTCGCATAAAAAGTATGGTAAAATCAAATATTGCTATGAAAACGAATAAAACTAATGTATCTAGTTCTCTAAAAAAGTATCAAAACGCAATTAATTCTCAAATATTTTCAAAATTTATTTATCCATTTGTAAATAGTGAAAAATTTATGAACTCATCTACTTATATCGTTAGTATTTTTTACAATTTTCAATACACCATGGATAATACATAACATTAATAACATTTGTTTATATTTGAAATAGGATGAACTTTTTTTTACAGTGAGGAGCAATTCGAACTTTTTACCTGCAGTGTAAACAATTTACGAAGAAAAATACTCAAGCATTTTCCAGATAATTTATTTCAAGTGAAAGAATACCTATACTTTTCTTCATTCAGTTGAAGAAGAAAAAAAATTAATTGATTTTGCATGCTTTCAATTAGAATTTTGGAAAAATTTTAAATACTGTAGTAATCTAAAAACTGAATTATTAATAGGTTCATTAGTTTAAAAGGCTAAGTTTCCAATTAAGTGAACAATTAAAATTGAAATACGCATAATTAGATACAAAATGTAATGAATCTTCTATCTGCACTCAGATTTATTTTTTTCTAATGATAAAGTAGTTCTAATTAAAAAAATGAGGATATTTTTATGTTAACTATAAAAATATGCATTTCCGTTGCATTTATAATTTATTTCAAGGAAAACTTACGAGTGAATTTCGCATGCCAGACAAAAGATTTCAAGTATTGCCATATGCATTAGAAAGTGTGAAAAAGTTAATATCGAGTGTTTTAAAGTTTCCCTGTATCCCTCTATTCTAGAAAAAAGTTTTTGGTCAACGGTTTTTAGAGAAAAACTTTTTTAAATACTGATCCGTGTAACACATACGTTTTTGGTATAAACGTTTTTAGAATTTCTAAAAAAAATAAATTTTCGATTTTTAAAATATTTTTATTTTTTAAGTATGGATATTGGATAAGTTAGGTAATGGCAAGAAACTGTCAACAAATTTTTTATCCATCCAACCACAAAGATCAATGGATGCCGTGTTTTATGATGAAACAAATTTATTTCACGTTTTTAAAATTTACTTTAAAATACATTCCAAATTAAATATCTTTCAAAAATGGATGAACTTATTCTAGAAACTTACAAATATACTATCATGTAGATTTTGTTTAACTTTTTAATTCTTAATTTTCTTAATTAAGTTGCGAGTTGCAACAGTTAGAATTAATGTAGGTAGGGTAGGGGTTTTTCAACAGATCTGTTGCTTTTAATTTTCTTAAACGTTTTGATGTGAAATTTGTAAAATGTTGCCAATAAAATCCAATTGACCAGATTTGCAATTTGCGCTTGGTATGGGTAATCCTTAAGTTTAACGTTTTAGATAGTGTTATTTTTGCAGATGACCTGTGATATTTTTTAGGAAAGTTGGTTGGCGTAATTTCGGCTTAGGTTTAGTGGCTGACAACTAATTAAGCTCAAGAACAGAGCTCAAGAGTGGTCAAAGAAGGTCCCTCAATCAGCAGCGAAAAGCTGATTTTCTTTCTTTAGCTGCTGGTTAACCTCTGGTCAAGTAGCAGTGAATAAGGCCTTTATAGTTGTATGGGAATCATTCTATGGGATTCTAAAGTACTTATTATGTGCAATTTAGTACTAAAAAATTGGCACAATTTTTTTTAATAATTTTAAATGAACCAATATGTCTTTATTAGGTTTTGATTGGTGAATCCATAAGTTAATAAATTTTATTACTTTGGAATATCGCCCTTTCCGCTCTGGGCAGCTCCTATTTCAATTATTTTGAGAACGCGTATTGATGAATAAATGAAAAATAAACGAGCCTTAATGGTCCAGAATTTTACTTCGCTTTGAATACTTACATTTCAATCCGCATCAGTTTTCTACAGGATATGATTTCCTAATTAGGTTTAAATATTCATACCTTAATTAACCCAAGTTAAAACATCAGTAATTTTGCACTATGATAAACATGACCCATTCCCAACGTATTTAAGTCTACCTAGACGCACTCTAGTCGCACAAAAACCCACGGAGATTCTAAAGCTCTATTCAGCCCCTGGCGAGATGAGACATTAAGTTAATCCCTGCCGCGTGAGCCAGGAAAAATTCTATTCTTCCTTCTCGAGGTGCGAAATTTAATTACTTGCTTCATAAAGCTGCTGGGAAGTTGGGGAGTTGTAACACGAAGTCCTGGTGGAAAATAGCCACTGTTGTCAATAACAGTGAGGGGAAGCCAGCCTTTCCGAAAATATTAAAACTGCTGCCTCCTTTTATATGGAAGCTGAGGGCGGGGGATCTCGTATAACCCTATTATGAGCTTCTATAAACAGGATTTGGTGGTGTCTTTGACGGTAGAGTTTCTAAGGGAGGGGAGGTTTAATTTAGTTTAATTTTATTTTGGAGTTGGATCTTTTGGGTATGAGTTTTATCTGTAGATTAATCCAAAGTGTGGGACGATTTTGTTTTCGTTCAAGAGGATAAAAGTTTCCGTTTGATGTTTGGAGCTTTGTTTGAAATTGCCGGGAGTTTGGGAAAGGGGATTATGAAAATTTTCAATTAAGACTGTTTGAGTGGGTTATTGGTTTTTAATGGTCATTTTTTTTGCCTAATTCAATTTATGTTATCATTCAGTTATATTCAGTTATGTTCATCAAAGGAATGAGAAAAATTTGGAGAAATGTCTTGAAAGGTATTTGTAAAAATAATAGGATTCAGTTTGTAAAACATAAAAGGCTATTTAAACGATGAATACAGATATTTAATAGGTATTATTATATATCCAAGAGGTAGATCACTATCCTATTACCTATTTATTAAAAACCGTGATAAAAATTTCCCTTATTTTTTAAATACGACTTTTGGCTTTTATATAGATTAAAATTTAATGGTACTTGGCTTTCTAACTTACATGTAGCTGAAAGGATTTATGGTGTTCTGCTGCGATGGGGTGTTTTGGAACTGGTGCAGGCTTTCTTACACTAGGGGGATGAGTAACAACACTTAAATGTAACTAAATTTTTGGCCTTTTTTTTGTTTATCTCATGTTCGAACATTAAAAAATCTTCATAAGCGCATTTAAAAAGAAAATTAAACAAAAATACATTACTTTGCTTACGCTGTATGAAAATGTTTTCAGTTTTATAAAAAACTGCTCAAATAACAATAATTTAATGCTGTCTCACTTTTATGAAAAATTGATATAGAAAGCACTAAGTAATAGGCAGAGCATAAAATAACTTCTATTAATATATCTTGTGAAATGCTTAAAAGTCATTAAGTATGCCACTTCAAGTTAATTAAATATTTCCTGAATACATAAATAAATACCTACATCTATCTTAAGTCTAAACCTTTCTTTTTAAGCGATAAAACCAGTTATCAAGGTATATTTCAGAAATTGGTTTACACAACACAAGTTTTTTTTTATGGTGAGATGTTTTATTACCCACAACTAACCGCCGTTGACCGTTAAGCACGGTCGTGGCCACAATGAATTTTTGAAAAATACGACCATAAAAGAGGGATGAAATGCTTTTAGCGATCATAAATTTTGTTTCACTTAAGAGAAATAAAACGTGTAGAAAAAGTGCTTGGAAAAACTACGGTTCTTTTGGCTCAACAAGATATTGTCTAAACTATATGTCTTTAATAATTCCATTAACTAAGATATATGTTCTTTGCCTTTGGTTTCCTTGAAGATAAATACGGTTCAAGTGTGATATTTCTTTAAGGATTCTCCATATAATATTTTTAGAAGTTAAATTATTTTTAAAAGCAATTTTTAAAAATTGATGGTAGCTATAAAACTTACACGGCTTACTTTAAATGTCTTAAGATTTTAGAACTAAATTTAAAGTTAGGTGTTTAACGATTAATTCAGTTGTCAAAACATTAACTTTAAATGCCACTAACGAAGACGCGCTATAGACGCATTTATAATTCTAGCTTCAAATAATTATTTAAGTGTAATAAAACAGAAGGAAATGTATTTTCAGTTACTTGAAAATTTACACTTTTGCATTCAAAAGGAATATTACTGGTATGAATAAATCAGAAAAGGGATATACATAAATTATGCATGTTCTAAATAAGGGGAAGACCCCGGATAACTTTCATCTATTTTTCCCAAGGGAGAGAAAGAGTTCAATAAGAAATCTCGGAATGAATTCAGCGAACCAGAATTTCTTCTTTGATTTTTTTTATGTAACAGAGAATACTGACAACTCTGTCGTTATTATTTGGAATAAGTACTAATGTCATTTTAATTTTTAAATTATAGATATAAAACTATTAAAGTAAATAATTTTAAATAACATATTTTAAAAGAAACCAGTATTTTTGCTTAGTTGTTTAGTAGGTATGAAACGAAAAACATAAAACAAATATTAGAAATTTAATTTAAAAAAAAACCTCGTCACGTAATTAATAGATTTCTAAACTAAAAGAAATTTCAATATTTTTTGCAGTAGTGTCGCTATTTTGCATTTAAAAAGTAGCAGGCAGGAAATCAAAAAATAAGCTGTGTATGGTAAAAAGACCATTTGGTGCAAAGTATATCTGATTAACACTTGGTAAAACAATCTCAAAAGCAAATTTTAGAAGGGAATGAAAAACCATAGCCTTGAAAACGAAGTACCTAACCATCAGAAGCAAAAGTTTAAAACTAAATTAAGGGAGTGAAATGAATTTATTTTCTTTTATTTCCTAAAAATAAATGAATTAGCCGAAATTTTATTCAACGAATGTGAAATACCCATTACCCTCCGTAACTAGCCAACATTCATAGAAAATGACTTAGCTCTTCGTAAAGGAAAGATACCCTAAGGTTATTCGCATTGAGTAACAAGTTAAAGAAGGAAATATCGATTCTTTTTCAGAGCCGTCCCGTGAAGGATTCAATATCCTCACTTCACAAATACTGAAATCTTTCCTCTAGTGTTCATTTTCACAGGAAGATCAAATAAACACCCGACACCCTCTAGCAGTTAAAATTGAATTTTTCCCTTTTTTATGTGCATTTGCTTTACTGTACATTTTTGTTAATATTTCGCTTAGTATTTTCTTTAGATAGGCAGTGAGAGTTTTTAATGTTATTATAAGAACATTGAGAAAGAATAGTTAATTTTTACTCGTCATATGTAATTAAGTCACATCTATAGACGAGTTCAACCGAGAGTTAACCAAAGCCCCCGAGCACTTCCAGTGTATATTCCATAACATTGATAATAAATCGTATTTCCGGTTTGACCTACATAGGCGAAAATTCTGTAGGGCTTTTTAATGTTACAGAGTTGAACTCGTCTATACCAAAACCATGTTGTGTCTAAAAAATGTAAATCCATAACAGTATTCATAGGAATCTTCTAGGAAGGTTGAAAAAAGCCTCAAAATTTTCGGGAGATACTATTTTTAAGGCTTTATTAGAAAAGCATTATCCATGCGGATGAAGTTTGTCATTGGAGTGAAGTTGGTTAAATGTAACAAGCAAGAAGCAAGCTTTGCTCTCAAAGATGATCGCGAAGCGATCTTTAATGAACTGTGTACTGTGTAGTAGTAACGGAAGTTGGTAAGCGATAGTGATCAGATGCCGGTTGCCCCCTAGTTTATTTGGAAAAAATCCAATTAACACAATGTTTGATAAGTTGGGACACTGGCTGCTTAAATAAAAGTAAGATGTTTACATTTGTTTTGTTTTAGTATGCAATAAACACTCAAGAGGTTCTGCTATTCTTGATGAATTTGTATTTATAAAACTTTTTTTTATAAAATTGAGAAAAAATTAAAAAAAAAAATACTATCGCAAAATTTATCATGAAGCCATAAACAATTTCATACTTCAAAAGCAAGCTACAAGACACTATCCAGGTTAAAGTTTGAGCAGGAACGTCGTTTTCCATGGATTTTCCAATTTTTATATAAGTGAAAACTGAATAGAAATATCCCCATCTAAGAAATGGAAAGAAATGTGAAATAAAACACAGTTTCTGATGGAGCAGGGTAGTTTTACTCCTTGGGTTATAAACACGCTGTTTTTTGGGGCGATATATGAGTTCCTCCAAAGATCAACATTCCGCTTACTGTTACCAAGTTTCAATACGGAGCTGGTTGAGGTCTTATTATACTTTTTTTATTAAAAGTAGAACCATTTCCAAATATTTCTTTCCATATAGTATTTTGTTTCTATAAAGATTGCATGGTGGGTTTTCTATTCTACAAGTGTCTTTGAGTTTTATACTGGAATAGCAAAATTCACGGATATCTTTTAAAGATAATAATCTAGGGTTTCTAAACTTAACAATTTCTTTATTGATTTACTGCTGCCTATTTACAGGCCAAGCAGGGGGTTACAGCCAAGAAGTATAAAACAAAGAGAGAAATATAAAGACATAAAAATAAAGAATTATAAAATAAGTATGAATATAATTTTAATTCTTTTTCAAATGTGGAACAATGGTTGCTGAGTAACAATAAACTCTGCACAGAAAGATTAATTGGCTGAAGTACATGAAAATGACCAAAGACGTATAGAACAACTTTAATTTTTTGAAAAATGTGACGTTACCTATGTCTGATAAAAACTTAAATATTTTATTCCACGGTGTACGCTGTGGATATTTTTAACATTATAATCTACAAAAATTTCCAAAAAAATAACAGTATTCACGTTTTCCGTAAACTTTTTTTTAGCGTAAACCGGATATAACGGCATACCTTTTTCTCGAAAACTAAAGATTTTAAAGGTATAGGAAGGTGAATGACCCATGGGGAACTTAATATGGCTTTCAATTTTTTGCTCATATTTACTATGTGTTCCTAGTTTTTTAAATGTGCACTTTATGTATAAGTAAAGGTTCTTAAAAGCAGTTCAGAATAATTTTACTCTTTGATCATCCATTTAATAGGTCGATAAACAGAGTTTTAAGTTCTAATAATACAGCAGAAGCCTAAAACTACTTTATCTAAAAAGTACTTTAAATAATGATGGATTAAATTTATGAAACAATAGAGTATTTTCAATCACATGACTCTGCCTAACAACGGCCTTAGCAACGTTGTTTATTCGCCAAGTGACGTCATGTGCGAATGCTGCTATTGGATACTTCTATGTCCCGCCCCTAACAACAGCCTTAGCAACGTTGATTTTGTCCTCCAAGTGACGTCATGTGCGAATGCTCTATAATAAACTTGATATGTCATTCTTTATTTCGAAAAGTTTAAACATTACGCAAAGCTTTCTCAATATAGATAAAAAAATTAAATTTTGACAAATCTGTGACTATGTGAGAAAAAAAAAGTGGTAATAAATTTTCTTATTTGAATTCTACAAGATTTTTTTGAAAAGGATTCATCTCATTACATACATTTTCTAATATCAAACGGAATCTAGGATTTAGCACCAATATCTCATTCAAATCTGTTTTTCCATTAATACATCAGTGGCTTCTGTTGCACCAATAAATAGACGAGGCGTTTTTCCATCTTCCAATCAGCTTCTTCTCATTCTTGAGATAAATAAACACTCTGAGTGATCGATTGCAACCTTTTCGCAATGGAACTGGATGACGCTGCTTATTGATTACGCGAATCCCTGAATCATTTACTACAGGATGGACAAAAGCTAATTGAGTGCCTCGATATTTATGTTGTAGCCGACAGTCTAATGGAGAATCGCTAGTTCTTTGTTAGTTGCTTTTATAAGGGGGCGATATGAGATTGATGAAAAAATAGCCTAAATTTAATCTTTTAGGTGTTTTCTGAATGTTGCTTTCCTCTATTATATGCAGAGGGGAATTAACTTCGCGTCTTTTTGTTGTTAATGCAAAGTATTTCCAATTGGTTGAGAGACACCTAAATCTGGAAACTAAATGTTCTATTTCGCTTGTTGAGGGTTATTATATTTCATAAAAACCCTTTTTAAACCTTTAGAATATACAGTAAATTTCATTACATCTAGTAAATTTAAAAATATTGTTCTATCATCTTTTTAATCGGCACTTAAGTGTACAAAAATAATTTTTACTCACGTTATGGAAAGCAATAATATGTACTTAGCTCCTTTTTATTCAGATTGCAGGAAATGAGACAAAGCCCCATTGCTTTTTAAAGGAATTTGTGTTCAGCACTTTATAAGTATTTTAGATCAACACAAATAGAATATACTATTTTATGTGTTCTAGCAGAAATTCCTATTCCTTTCTACTATTTGTACATTTAAGGGTAGCAACCACTATTTTACACCCGCTCTGGAAGAAATTTTCCAGTTTTAAGTAGATTTTCAAGGCTAAACAGGAGGTTAAACTTTATTTACCTACTAATCTTTTAAACTGCAGTATGTTTGTCTTAAGTATTTCTTGATTAATGTTAAATCACTATAAGAGAAGTATAAACTGTCTAAAAAGATAGGCAAAAATATAATTGAAGAACTTAATTAAAAAAAAATATTGTAGTATGCTGTAACTTTTTGAACCGAAATCGCCGAACATAATTCTTAAATATTAAACAGATTTTTTTGCTAATGATTTAATATTATAAAAAAGCCCCTAATCTTTAAAAATGCATTAATATTAAATCATTAGTTTACAATGCAACTCTAAATTATAAGAAAAAAAATCCTCGTAAAGCTTCCGTCTCTCAAGCCCTCCAAAATATATTCTTACGGTGCAATTAAGATTCGTGCAAAAGGTCACAGTCCTTTGCATTACCCCAGTTACACGCTCTATGTCCTCAACATTGGGAACAACATGACATCCCCTACAGACGACAGGGTTTCTCCGCTTACTACCTCTGAATAATTACTGAAGGGATCAATGATGTAGATGATGGAAGAACAAGGCTAGTGAAGCAGAAAAATAGGGATTTCAAGGGACCGTGCCCTTTCAAAATTAAGGACCTATATTGAAAGATAATGAAAATTTTCCAAAACGTTTAATTTTGTACTATTGTTTATGGAAAGAAAGTAATTAAGTTTTTTCTAAAAATTTAATTTTGTATTATTGTTCATGGAGGGAGAGTATGTGATTCTTTTAAACACTGACTGATTAAAATTATTTGAGGATGAGATAAATTGTTTAGAATTTGAAAGTAGTGCCTTCTTGCATAAAAAACGGGTTCGATAAAAAAAATCGGGTGAAGAAAATATCAATTTCAGTGTTTTATCTTTTATCTATGACCTTTTTCCTCCAAAAGTTACATTTGGCCTTATCTATAGTTAGAATTTGAAATGATTTCATGGTTGCTTGAAAGATTTACCTAATTTTCGAAACCTTTTTTTAATCTTATCTAAATTTTTGTGAAAACAAAATAACCAAAAAATATTTTTTATATCATATTTAGGTTCTAATATTTGAAAGGTGTAACTTAGTATATTTCTCTATTTTGTGAAGGAAAGTGATATTTGAAGGGTGTAATTTAGTATATTTCTCTATTTTGTGAAGGAAAGTGATATTTGAAGTTCTTTTTAATATTTTTCACACATGGATTTTGATATGAAAAGAGTAGAACTCTTATAACATACCTCAAGGTTAACGGAACAAACATAGATTTGAGTTGTTTAGGTTTTTATAAGAGTTATTATTTTATAGTTTTCATGGGTAGTTTAAGTCAAAATATAAAAACTAAAACAGCAATTGAATCTTCAGTTTAAAAATGGAATAAGTCCAAAAAAAAAGTTTTGAAAAGATTGAAAAAAAAATACCCTGCAAAAGTAATGAATTTTTTGTTGTATAATTCTGCAGTTTTTCTACAGCAATTTTGAAACCAAGTTAGAGACATTTCACAGCGGTCTTAAAAAATGCAGCTTTTTTAAAGAAAACTTCAAACAAAGTATTTCAATTCCCATCACTTTTTAGAAGCAATTTGCAGAATTTTTTGGATGGGAAACCCCTCATACACCATATTCACCTATTGAGTTTAACAGGAATTATAAACGTATTTCCTCCACTTAATATAAGAGATGAAATATTACTACCTGAAAGGAAAGCAATAAGTCATCCTCTACAACACCTCCCTCATTCCCAAGGAAAAAAACAAATAAACAAATTCTTCCGATATTTCATCATGTAACTCCCTAGTGAGAAGAAAATTAAAGATGCCAAAGGATAAAAGAAGCCTTTTGGGAGGTTTAGATAGCTTTATTTATTGCTTCCTTATCCCCTGTTCCCTAAATAGAATTCCATGACAGAGGGTAGTTTCTTTTTTCTCAATAAAAAAAATCCGCTTACCATCCAGTCGTAATTTCAGATCGCTGAATCACCGTAAATCAAAGGATTTAAGATTTGCTGGTCTGTGATGTATGGGTTAAAGGGCTATGACATAGTTGAAGAAAAATGCCTGTAAATAAGTTTTTGAAGTTAAATTGCGATGTCAGGGTAAGGAATTCTTTATATTTTTGTTGCACAGAAGGTTTTAAAATATTCTATGTAATATCAATGCGTTTTGTAAGATTCACTTATTTCTTCATTGTGGAAAATGTTTATGGATATTAAGTGCATAAAATAGATACTGATATTTAAAGTCGACAATTTGAAAAAAGCTGTAATCCATAAAAAGTGGGTTAATATCATTCAAAAGAATTTTTTAGTAAATCAAATAGAATTATGTATTGCTAAATCTTTCTCTTCCCACCCCCCAAAAAATAAATACTAGTATTATCTTATATTTTCTAAAAATCACAACGGCTAATCATTGGGAAAAATTATGTTGCGTATCTTTCAAGGGTACTAATTTCGGAAGTTAAAAGATGAATCCGTCAAATTTTCATCCTTTTATTTTAGCCTGCTTTTGTGCTACTTTTAAAGTTTCTAATGTTGTGGAACATTCATTTTTGCGTAATGTAAATTAACTTTTAGTTTATTGTAGCACACCATTTTAACGAAAAACTGGGGGAAACAAATGGGAGTAGGTGTTGCAAAAACTTAAGAATTCTTCTCAGGAACTTTCAGAAACTTCTTAAGATCTTCAGCACGTTATCAATATTTGATATATTGTCTTCTCCTGGAGCTTCCACTCGGAATCTCAGTATAAGATGCGAACTTTCTCATTTTATATTCCGTTTATAGAAGGGCGATTTCATTAAACCTTATTTACGATACTCTACAAACTATTTTTATGGTTAGAATTATCTACAAAGCTCAAAAGCTCATTTTTAATTCATTAAGGCCAGACTTCTGTTGGATTCCCATTCACACAAATTCTTCTTCACAAATAATGAAAAGTTTCTGATTTTATTTCCCGTTCTATGGAGTTTTGATTTATAAAATCTAGCTTTCATGCAACACAAACTACTTTTACACTATAGGAATTATATTTGCAAAGCTCACTAGTTCCTCTTTCATATGTCTAAGAAAAATATTTTGCAAAGTTTCATATGGTATTCCCATTTACACAACGATTAACTAATTTCTTCCACTCGAAAGTTAAATGTCTGTATTTACACGGGGAACTCGGTTCAAAGTAGAATTTCAAAAATAAACACTTCTGTTAAACGACTGTTTTCCTAGCCAGTTTTCCGTAAAAACAAAACGTTTCAAAGCATCTTGGAGTTAGGAAACCGTGAACATACCTAAAGTTTGGCAGACGCAGTTTGAGGAGAGGTTTTTTTTTTCAGATAAAATTTTACTTTTTTCTTTCCTTTGTTTATCTATGGAACTCCCAAGTTCCAGACTATCGAAGTGGCTTTAGAATCATTTTCGTTTGGGTGGAGACCGATTTTCTGCATGGAATGCAACTTTCCGTTCCTTTTTCTGAATTCACAAGACGGAACTTCGGAACTTTTTCGGGAAAAGAAAGGGAATGCAGTTAGCATCGAAACTTTTGGAATGTACGCGCTTGCAGAATAAAGTAATTTAATTATACTAGGCCACAAGAAAAAAAAGTAATATGATTTAAGTCCCATGACTGTGTACTCATTGATATCGAGTATTTTTCCTTTTGTTGCATCAATATTTTTGCATTTTTCATGATAAAAGGCCAAGGGATTAAGGTTTGTTTGATAATGCTAATCTAATATAAGACCATTGCAGGGTAGTTCATTGGTTAAATTGATGCGGGACATTGAATGACTTCTCAAACTAGAGGATAATTAATATACTGCTAGTCTATCATAGTTTGGATTCACACACTGTGATATAGCATATTATTATATGGAGTGCGGAATATTAATGGATCGAGATTCAATATTTAATGTAAATATTATCTAAAATATTAATGCAATGTGCATTGAATGTTCGTTTGTCGTAAATAACCGTACTTTAAAATAACAAATAGAAAATTCCTACCCAAAATTTAAAATAATAGCCTCACTATTGACACTGTTACCATGCTGTTACCATCTTTTGTATACGCGGTTAGGTTGACTAATGAGCTAAACTTCTTTCTGTGTGAGCTTTTGATAAGAATTTTGAATACCAAAACCCAGGAATTTGTTAAATTCAGTTTTCAGTATATTTACGGTTTTATTCCAACGTTGTGAACTTATCACCCAACCCCTTTTACTTCTTGGCTCCTCAGTTATCATATACCTAAGTATTAAATTATTTCAAAGAAACATTTTCACACACTGTCAATTTAAAATAAGAACAATACAACTACAGTAAAGAAGATTCGGATGACAGTTTATTACAGGGTTTTTCAGCAAGTCTGCTCAAACCCTGTACAGACAGAGAACTGTTACTCTACGGCCTATAGTTTTTGAGAAAATTGCGACTGAAAATATGTTATTACGTCACATCCGGTTTACCCTAAAAGTTAATGGAAAACGTGAACATGGTTGTTTCAATAGTTTTGCCCACTAATATGTAAAAAAAAATCCACTGTACGCGTATAAGTGCATTGTGGAATGAAATAATTAAGTTTTTATCCGATATGTTGTCACATCTTCGAAAAATAAAAGTATTTGAAAAGGTATAGTTCTTTTGGGTAAATTTTATTTACTCCAAGCATCAATCTTCCTGTGCAGAGTTAGGGCTTACTTGGTGAAACACCCTGTATGTACTATGTATTTCAAAGTGGGAACAAGTTTTATGCTTTGAGTTTAGCCAAAATCTAATTTTACCAGCCAACACTCACACGCAAAAAACAATCTTAGTAACCAACCGGTCAATTTTTACCACGTTTTTATTAGGTCGCTTTGTTGTCTGTCTGTCTATCTGTCTGTCTGTCTGTTCGGGTGGAATTTAGAAATCGATTTTTAACTAACTTCCTGAAGAGGTAGAGACTTGAAATTTTGAACACAGTTCAGATCTGGATGACAATGCGATATTATCTCGTTGTTTCGGTTACCTTTGCTTCCCCTGAACCCCCAGGGGGGCTTTCGGGTGGAATTTAGAAATCGATTTTGAATTAACTTCCCGATGAGGTGGAGACTTGAAATTTGGAACACAGTTCATATCTGGATGACAATGCGATATTATGCCGTTGTTTCGGTTAAATTTGCTTCCCCTGAACCCCCAGGGGGGCTTATTTAGAAATCGATTTTCCCGATGAGGTAGAGACTTGAAATTTGGAACACAGTTCATATCTGGATGACAATGCGATATTATGCCGCTGTTTCGGTTAAATTTGCTTCCCCTGAACCCCCAGGGGGGCTTATTTAGAAATCGATTTTCCCGATGAGGTAGAGACTTGAAATTTGGAACACAGTTCATATCTGGATGACATTGCGATATTATCTCGTTGTTTCGGTTAAATTTGCTTCCCCTGAACCCCCAGGGGGGGGGGCTGATTTAGAAATCGATTTTGAACTAACTTCCCGATGAGGTGGAGACTTGAAATTTTGAACACAGAACTAAAAAGCAGAAAATAATTTATTAAATAAAAAAATCTTTTTAAAAACCACGTTTTTAAAATGCACTAAAAAGTATAAAATAATTTGCTTCTAACTCCTTGTAAAACGAAAAACGTGGGGCTCATGCAATAATATTTACAGCTAGTACTCTATTGGCCACTATTTACTAATATATCCACAATAAATAAAAAAATAAGAAGCATAAAGAGTACGGAGAGAAGCTGTTAAATTAAATATCTAATGCATGAGCCCCACGTTTTTCGTTTTACAAGGAGTTAGAAGCAAATTATTTTATACTTTTTAGTGCATTTTAAAAACGTGGTTTTTAAAAAGATTTTTTTATTAGTCTTAAAACCCGCATGTTTCTCCTTCTGAAAACCTTTTCTCAATGACCATATTCCAAAGTCAGATGAACCAGCGTTGTCTTAACACGAGAGAACACCGCAACCCGCATCCAGTCGTCGTGTAGTAGCTCAAAAAGCAACCTCCAACAAAACCACTCCGCCCTAATCTTCTTTGCTAACTAGCACAAAATAGGGTGCTAATTGGCCAAATGAATTAATCCTCTCGCCTACCCGTCTTTCCTAACTTAATTAAAGTTTGAGTTATTTCAGCGGAGGAGGAGATAATGAGAGCGAGGAATAAGAGAACAAAAGCTCATTAGAAGCCAGTGCCATCTGTTCTCGGCATGAAACTATCCGCAACGCTAAAAGAATAAGGAAAGGTGAGACAGTGTGGAAGTTCAAGTGGGAGTGATAGCTGAAGAGTCATCGGAACGGGTTCGAGGCTTAAGTTTTTTTAGGTGGGCGTAAGGGGATATTAAATTTCCCGCTGTGTTATATAAATAGAGCGCGGAATATTGATTTTTAAAGAAGTAAACTGATATGATTTCATGGAAATGCGTTGGATGGTAGGAAAATACTGTATTATTTATTAATGAAAGTGTGTGAAGAGGAATTTTTAAAACTTTAAAATGCAAAAATTTCCGTAATTTACCTATTTTATTTTTGTTTCACGTCAGTGAGTCATACTTACAATAATTTTGAAAAATAAAACATTTATACATTTCAATTGGATTCAATGTAAAAAAGTATTTTTATTCAAATAACAAAAATTAACCGACATCACTATTGAGGGTTAATTTCTGTACTTAAAAGGAAATATCCGTATGTTCTTTTTCCGTCAAGGGAGATACATTTTCCTTTATTTGAAGAATTTTCGGAGGTGATTTTTTTTAAGCTTTGGTATAGGAGGTGTTCTTTACAACAATCAACATTATAATAAATCAATATGATTTATTAATATCATAATCACTTATTTTATAGACCCAAATGATCATTGTGATGTCACCGGCATAGATAATATGCACCTAGCTAATGGAAGTTTGGCTTAGTTTTTAACTTAAAAATCACAAAACACTTTGACTTTTACATACTTGGTTTTAAAAATATATTTTGATGATTTCATTAAATCTTAATTCTTTTATAGAGGAATTCATGTAAAAATGCATTTTCTAGGCATCCGGAATTTTTTTTGTCAAAATACAACGGAACATTTTGTGTAAAAATGCGATTTTTTTACACTTTTTATATTTAAATAATCCATGATAAATTTAATGATTATGAAAACAATAATTATTTAAGTATTTTTGTGGGGTTTTTAGGTTTTAAATAAATGTTAGCTAAACGGGAAAAAATAGTTTTAATACTTATTTTAAATATAATAATGAATTTTTTTAACATAACGACAAATGACTTTTTGATTGCTTTCGGTTCAGTCGCGTAAGAAAAACTAATAAAGATAATAAATATTACCTACAAGAATCTCGGTTCTTCCTTAAGAATTAAAAACTAATTGCTTTAAAAAAATAACTATCAATAGTGTAATAAAAGTCGTAAAAAATATCAACCAAGTTTTATAAAATACTTGCTTACATTTTTTTTTGCAATTAATTGAGTTAATCAACAGTAAAAGCAAACGTTCTAACTAATTAATGAGTAATAAAAAACGAATGAACTTAATTTTTTGAGCCAAGGTTTGTTGTTAGCGAAATATTAATTCAAAAACACTTAGAGAAAGATTTCCTGTAAGTAAATGAAATCCAATCTGCATAACAAGTAGTGCTCTAAGTAAAAAAATTCTACTGCATACGAATTCTGATATAATAAGTTACCATCTTGAAAGAAAAAACATCATAATTTCTTTGATTAGGTTATGCGATAAGGAATGTCAAGAGCTTGAAAAATGTAACTGCATTTCTTCATTTGAAAACTCCAGTTCCATTGTTTTTATTATCTGTAATTATTCATAAAATTACGTTTTAATCTAATCAACTTTCGTATAAAAGCAATTACCCGAAGACGTTTTATGAAAGGAAACTCAACCGGAAAAATGTTCTTGAAAAATTAATGATTGCTTTTAAAACGGAATGGTTTCAGTTCTTGATTTTAACAACTATGGTAATTGAATACTTGAAATTGTTTCTGTAGTAAATGATGTTATTCAATAGAAAAATTATTTCAACAACTGTTCTCACAATTTTATTTTTGGTGAGATTTAGCAAATATTTATTTTCTATTACCTAGGGAACCTTGCATTGGTTTTTGATGTAAATATTTGACAAGGTATATTTGCATATATTTATAAATAAAAGAAGTATTGGTATATTTACGGTTTAACTTCAGTTTGAATCAAGTAAACAATAGAAACATTTATTCTAGAAAATTCATAAGAAGTAACTTTAAAACTATTTTTACTTTCTCACTGTGTAAATTAACATAATGGATCGACAAAACTAATTCTTTTTAAGTTTCTGTCAAATATGTCTAGATATATAATCTACTGTCTCAAAGTTTGTGCCGCTTATTAAATTACTCAGTTCAATAGTCAACGCATTCTAAAACAGTCTCATTGCATCGTATAAAAAAGGAGAAAACTACTGGAAAATAATTGTATTTTGACACCTTAACTGACCCAAAGAATTTTTTTAAATTTTAAAAGTATCCATAAATCTTTTCTATATGATGAAAGGGAGAATTGGATATTTTTGATGGATTTTTTTTATTCGCATATAGCATATGAACTTAGATAAACGTTATAGGAGATAAGCATGCAATCCTTTACTTACATATTTCGTCTAATTGAGGAAAAAAATCCCGTCTTGAAGAGTGTCATACCTTACAATTTTGTGGTCAGTATGTTCCAAAAAAGAGTCAAAAGGGGGAAATATTTAAAATAATAGGAATATTATTATTTTACAAAACATTTCAACTAGAATAAAAATTAAACTAAATTTAAACTAAATTAACAAAATTTATATGCACATTGCATAGGTGTGAGAAGTTATTCATATTATTCAATGTAAGTGCAGTATTCTTCAAATTCATTGAATTCTTCAGTATTCATCAAACCCTTTAAACGGGTATAAGTGCGTTAAGAAGATCTTAGGAGATGTTTTAATACAAAATAATAGTCTTTCTGAAACCATTTTATGACTTATAAACATTTCTTTTCATCCCGAAAAATAATAATCATTTGGTGGATGATTGTTGCCACAAACACAAAGTTCTTATTTCCACATAGTTACATCAAATATCAGAAATGTTTGATATTGAACAACTGATGATATAGTTATATGACAATGGCAGGTATACTTGCATTTTAAAGTTTTTAATTCAACTTTTTAAATACAATAAAACACTTGATATATTCGCAATAGTGATTTGTCACTCTTCTCCATAGCCCTGATACTGAGAAAACCTCTAATTATTCTTTCACTCCCAACCACTGAAGCTGTCACCTCACTCAACAGAGGACAGAACCTCCGCAACCCTCCATTTATCCAAATCCCCGTAATTCCAACTCCATATCTGGATTCCCCGGTCGTTCAAAGTGTCCCCATGGCACAAAAGCTCTAATCAGATATCCACCACCGCGTTAGTGTCACGAAGTCCCATAGAGGACCCTGGAATTAGAGCCAATTGCCGATAGATCTCGATTGCTCCCGCCGAGCTCTCCTGATTCCTCATTATCTTAACGTGGTTATGGCCCCTAAAAGGATATAAATTGATCAAAAGGAAGTGATAACCTTTGTGGAGTTTTCCCTGACTGGCAACAACTTTTGTTGTGGTTTAAGGGTCCTGAAGGGTATAACATAATGAGAGATTATTGCACCTTGTCATGCAAGGATTGGCTAATTTTTCAAGTTGATTCAACAGTTTTTTCATGGGAAAAGCTTAAAATGTTTGCATGGAATCATAATGTTATTGAATCTAATTTTATCTAAATTAGCACTGTTTAAATTTAGCATAAAACACTGATACATGGATAAGAATATTAAAACAAACAGCGATTCCTTAGTTTTATTTATTGCAAGATTATTTTTTCCAAAAAATTTTAACTAATAAAGGAATGTTTACTTGCTGATTGTTTCTTATATTTTCTCGAATGATTTTCAAGAATAATTTTTAAGCATGGCTTTCAAATTTAATTTGGAATACATCGCACATATCAGTGATTCAGGCTGTCTGTCACTTAAACACTATAACTTAAAGTTAATGAAAAGTGTTTAGAAATTTAAAAGTAGTATATAATATACCTTCGTACTAAGTTTAATTTAGTTACAATAAGTAATTCTTATATCTAACACAACTTGAAGAAGTATCGAACTTATCTAATTATAGTATTCCATATAATGTAATGAAAACATTACGTTATTATTATAGCATCTAACATGAGAATTAGTATCTAACCATAACAGAACAATCCCTAAATTCACTAAATTAGTGAAACATGTCGTAAATTGGAGGTGATGCAAAAGTTTACGACCATATGGTTTAGAACTAAAAGGGTATC
Source organism: Tetragnatha montana (assembly GCA_963680715.1). Classification (NCBI taxonomy): domain Eukaryota; kingdom Metazoa; phylum Arthropoda; class Arachnida; order Araneae; family Tetragnathidae; genus Tetragnatha; species Tetragnatha montana. Next base: position 15,620,084 of record OY796685.1, read on the forward strand.
GATTTCGTTCTATTGGAAATGCATTTTGTTTAGAAGAAATATGAGTAATTTAACATTTACATTTTGTGGTTTATAACTCTAGGTATAACCCTTTTCCGAGATCACAGTCCAAAATGTCTTAATTTTTGATCATGCAACAATCTTTTATTGTATAGTTGTAGTTAAAATAAGTTTTCATCAGTTTTAATTAACATTTATCTCACCTGAAAAACGGGAGAAAAAACGTTAGCCAATATTGAAACTTTTGGAAGTAAGTTTGTTGAAAGTCGGTTTCAAATTTAAAAGTTGTGGAAGAAAAAAAAATGTGTGGAAAAAAAAACCCGGGAAAATATATTTCCTCATTGAAATATAAGTGATACGTGTGGAAAACGTATGAGAGTTTTCACTCGGAAAAGATGTTATTCTTTAATTAAATATTAACCGCCAAGTAAAAAAAAATATTTTTACTGTAAAGATATCTTTCATTTTTATGACAATCTAGTATGAGATAATTGCTTTCTGCCAGTTCTCAAGTAAACAGTTAAAGTGCTAATTTGACAGTGAGACTTATTAAAAAGGTTTATCATCCCTAAAAAGCTTTTTTCATCAAGCTTCTTATTAACTCTATACTGTTGCATACACAAATTTAAAATAATTTATTAATGTTTAATTATGATAAAAATAAAATGTTTTCTTTTGAAAATTTGTTGGTTTTACCTAAATATTATTATATTTACAGAGTGTTTTAACAAGTTCGCTCAAACTTTGCACAGTCAGATTCATTTACGGGGAGTGCATAAAAATACTCAAGGAACCATACCTCTACGACCCATAGTTTTTTTTTAAAAAATCACTACAAAAAAAGCAGGACGTCACATCCGGTTTAAGTTAAAAAAGGTTATATGGAAAACGTGAACATTGTTGTTTGCATACGAGTATGTTTACACATTAAGAAGTTAAAGGCATTCTGTGCATGCGCGCACCGTGGAATGAAATGATTAAGTCTTAATAGGATAGTAGAGGTATAGTTCTTTGGGCAAATTTTATCTACTCCACGCAAGGAATCTTTCTGTGCAGAGTTTTGGCGGACTTGTTGAAGTATGTACTATAATGCTACTCAATCCTGAACGCGGATGAGGTTTTAGTTAGTATACTTATACTCACTTTTTAAAGTTATATTTTTTGTTCATTTAACAATTATTTAATTATTAGATATTACATGATTTTGTTGCCAGCAGTTTTTATAAGACTCATATAAATACTGTATCCCTTATTAAAGTTATCTGTCAAATTTAATAAAATATCCCCACGTATTATAAAAAGAAATTAAAACTAAAACCAATATCTATTTATTCCCAGTATTCCTTATTTTTGGTCATAGTCATGAATAAAGTTTCAGCATTCTCGAACAATTTAAACTTTAACTAGGACACCCGTAAAAACAAACACGTTAAAATACTCGGTTTCCATGACAACCTAATTCAACATCGTAATCAGTGAAAGGCTTTTACGATTTTATTTCTTTTCTAAATTTTTAAGCATATAAAATTTTAAGTAGCTATGAATGGTTTTTATAAACTCCTAGAAGAAGTCTCATGAAATTTGGAATCTAAAAATACGTATGAAACCTCAAAGAAACCCTGTCTTCTCCAAACCTCTTTTAACTGAAAAATAAAATTTTTATGACAGTTTCAACAAAAGTACATTTTTCTGATACATTTCCTATCTTCAATTATTTTTTCCCATGGCTGAATCGTAAAATATTTCTTTTCGAAGCATTTTGCAGGAAACTCCTAAAAAGAATACTTTGCCACATACATTTTTCTGGCTTCGATATGTGACCAATTTTTTTCTTTTCAAACCCAACGTTTCATTCCTGTAACGGTAATATTCGAGCATTCCAGTATTGCTCTGGGACTCAAACTTTGGTTATAAAAATCCTCAGACTGCTAAAAGAAATTCTTTAAATACGTGGAAATTTATGATATTTTATGATTAAACTTTATATTTTTCTAACATCGTTATTTTTCAAGATGGATTTTCAGTATAAATAAAATAATTTAATGACAAATAATGATATAATAAGCAACTTGTTTCTCATTTCTAATTTTTTTACTTTAATCTACATTTAAATACGTATATTTTTCCTACAGGGTGGGAAGTGATAACCTTTATGACGGCCATAACTGCTAAACGCTTGGAGCTATTGTCATAAAAATGGTGTCTAGGCTTAGTACAATGGCTATATTCTATCCTATGAGACCGCCATGTTTTGTAGAAAACCATATGTTTGTTTGGGACTTATATATTAATGGAGAATTTTACCGTTATTGCAGAGTTCGTAATACTTCATTTGTGTCTTTAAGGGTGCATATCTTTTCTATACAAACATAACCTGTTCGCATGACATTAGCACAGAGAAACTATTTTTAAATTTCAAATTTAATTAACATTAACAGACAAAAAAAATACATACTACGAATTCAATAAAATATTACAAACACTACCTTGAACTGTCCTCAATGTACTTTTATAAATTATGTAAAACTTATTTTGCCAGCCCTTATACACTTACTTCAATGACATTTTCAAGCAATAAAATATTCTTGTTATAAGCTCACATCTCAAGAAAGTTTCTGAATAAACTTAGGAAGAAAACTTTATATTTCAATGACATAATAAGAACAGTTCATATTTGTCACTAACACAAATAAAAAAATAGTTACTATTACTTCCCGTATTATTTATAAAAGTACATCAAATGTTCATGCTACATTCGTTCTTAAAGAAACACATTTTCCAATATTTATATTTCGGTCTCAAATGTTTTTCCCGTTTGCGATAAAATATCCCTCGGATGCATTTTTAAAAAACGAAAAAGCTAAGAGCAAAATAGAAAAAGCAGTAAAATCGACATTCCCGTCCTATAACATTGACAACAAAAGCTTCTGTGTAAGTTAAGTCTTACTGCGAGCTCTATACGTTTTACGAGACATGCAAATGTGTATTTGAAGGAATTCTCTTACATATAAAAGAGGAACGAGATAGTGATTCTTAAACGTCTTAAATATTTACAAAATTCTTTGCAGCGGATATCTTTAAAATTAATAGTTTTTTAAACGGTATCAAAAAGTTTAAGGGAAAATGAATAGATTGCTCGGTGGATTATTCTAGAATTTTCAATTTCAAATTCTTACGTCCAATTTTAATCGATTCCATTTCTTCTTGTTAAGAAAAAATATCATTAATATTCTTTTGTTCTTATTTTTCATACTAGATATACGTTTAGGTATTTCTTAAAGTTTGGTTCAAAGCCTTATGTTTGTGTAAATATAGATCACACTCTTGATCCATGCATTCAAGGGTACATATTGTTTCTTTACTTCAATACATAATATTTTTGTTGCATAAAATGATTCGTTTGTAAGGCGAAATATTTGCGCATGAAATTAAAAAGAATACTTGAACTAGCTATTTTGGGATTTAAAAATATATTAATGCAAGCTAACAAAGAGAGAGATTGGGGTAGTTCATTTTGCGTACTCTTTCTTTCAAACAAAAAGAATAATTAAAATTAATTATAGTTAGATATTTATTACCTGTATAAGCATTTATTGTTTCAATTGCATTCTTTGTTTTTGTTTTTTGTTAATAAATTAATTTCCAGCGAAAAAATTTTCTCTTTAAGAAATCCATGAAATTTACATTTAAGTATTATCAAATGAATAGTCTTAGATATATATAAATCGTTATATTTAGTTGTAATTAATTTCTAGACAAAACGACGTTCTTTCCACAAATATTATTTTATTTCTAAGAAATGTTACCAAACCCTGCAGTTGTATTTTACTAACTAGGGGAACATATTACACTTTACATAAATAGGGGAGGCAGATATTTTTTAAAAATGTTTTTATTTACACTTGTTTCTGTTTTTTACTTATCTTCAAAGCGTATACAGTTTGTTTAGTAATAAAAAAAGCTTTTTGTAAATTTTAGAATATTGAAATTATAGCTACTATTGTAAAATTTATATATGAACATCCCTAAAATCAAACTGTAACTTTAAAGCTTCAAAACTGAAAACAGTTGAATTTTAAGTAAAACTACAATGAAAATATACCTCTTTTAATCTTCTTTCAAGTTAAAAACAGAACTAAAAAGTGAGAAACGATAATACAATTAATTGTATTTTTGATGATATTTTATTTTGCTAATACATGCATTTTTTTGTAAAATTTATGTGATTTATACAAATAAATAAAAACCAAAAGAAAGGAACAATTGTTTAAAGGTAGAATAAATAAAGAAAATACTGAATAATTATAAATTCAGTTATTTTTTTTTGACTCTGGGTACATGTGAAATAAAGGCGCTAAAATATTTCAGATAAATAAAAAATAGGTAGAACGAGTAGATAACTAGACTTAATGAATTCAAAACAAAAGTTTAATTAATCTTCATAAAATTCCTTTTACTACTTTCTACCTCTAAAATTTATAAATTTTACCATGCTCATTTAGGAAAACAAATGAATATTCAAGCAGAATATTCCAAACATAAATATTAAATTCCCCAATATCGATCCCAATCCTTAGGAATTCCAAACCTTTCCCCGAAAATTGACATCCCGAAACCTAATATTTGAAATTTAGCCTTTCGCATCTACAGTATCATCGAGTTTTCCTTACTCTGAAAGCCGACACTCCAATATCCTAAACCACGGAGGCCTCATCTTGCTATAGACATGCAAATGAGCTACGCAATTTAACCTCGTTAGCTCTCAAAGCGCGAGAAATGATCTTCGGCATTTCGACCGAGATTGCTTAAAAGTTTCCGAACCAGAGAATGTATTTTGGATGAAATCACTTCTAACGACCTATGGTCGAAGCTGTTTGATCTTCTCGTTCAGATGAGAAGTAGTCAGTCTGCTGAGTGTTTCCATGGTTACCGTTTTAATCTTTTCGAGAAATTTTCTTTAAAAAAAATGGCAGCGGGAAATGGTGCGTGTTTTAAAAAGGGTATTATTGTCTCAAAATCTTTTCGTAAACTAATAGTGGTTTGAGAGAAAAGTTCCGTTTGTTTGAGGTTTTAAAGCAAATTTTCGTCAGGCTTTGATATTTGTTGAGAGCTTAAGGTAAACAAATGTTTGGTAGCTTGGTTAATATGTCTGTTTTAATAATAATTCTTACTCCTTTGAAATGGTTTGAAAGAGGTTTTTGTGTTTTGTGAAAAGTCCATGAATAAAGGATCATGTGTAAGATTGAAATTTGCATACCATTTATGCACTTGAATGGAGAGAAAATACAAGAAAAGTGTATAGAAGATTTGATTGAACGTATTGTGTTATTCCAATAAGTAACCTCAATGATAAATGTAAGAAAACAGTAAATGTTTCTTAAACACAAAGAAGAAATATAGAAGGTAGTTACATTCTCAAAATACTGAAAATTGATAAAAAAAATTACACTTTTTATTAAAATTATTACATTGATGAGGTAGTTTTCCGAGACGTATGCCTAGTACCCTAACGCTCTCTCAGGGGGCCTCATTTTCTCTTCTTCTAGTTCAGCTAATTCAACTGGTGCATAAATATCGACTGAAAAAAAGTATGATTACGTAGTATACTTTTGAATAGTAGAATTTTCATTTCGGTATTTCTCTACACGTAGCCCCTTGGGTCAAATCTGCCATAGTAGCTTCAAAATAGTTGATAACGTAATTTTTATAAATGATTTCCCAATTAAAACTATTATTTTAACTTGAGAATTTTCTTATCCAAGGATATTGTAAATTCTTAATAGCAAAAATAAGATAAGTGATATAAAAAGAACTAAGAAGATTTTTTTTTTAGAATTTTTATTTATTCTTAATCTCTACCCACACCAAATATTGATGGGGTATTCAAAATCACAGCGTGAATAGAAACGTGTTTTTATTGCATGTTACAAAATAAGTTCCCCATAAAAAAACTAAAAGTTCAGATTTAATCTTTTCTATAAACTTTAAAAACTTCTAATCCTGATCAAATGAAAAAAAAAAAACGACAGCCAAGAACGGGGGGGGGGGAATAAGGCATCTAGAAGAAAAGTATACTCGATCCAAAGAGAGGTCGCATGGAAGTTTAAACCGTCATTCGAACAATCGAACTGTGACATCGACCCGAAAAAAGCATAACAAGTGTTCGAAATCTGACAAAGAAAAAAAATAGTTCCATCTTCACCCCAACGACTTTCTCTTTCTTCGATGTTCTCTTTTCTCCCAAACGATTTTTTAGCCACCGAGAAACCGTGGTCATAGAAGAGCCCATCCCATTCTTTCCTTGGTACCTAGCATCCCTCGGGTTGGTTTTCTTTGGTGGAATTCTTATTCCTATTGGCACGTCTGCTTTAGAAGGACAATAAAGGTGTGTTACGTGAGTCTGGAGATGTTCGAATGCATATTTCGAGGTGCCTTGAATTTCAAATGGATGAAGGCAACTTTTGTGTTTTCCATAGTACTGGTTACTGGTGTTGTTTTCAGTGTGTTAGAGCTTTGTAGATGGCGAAGCGGATTTGGAGGTATTCTGTAAAAGGGTTTTTTGCGATTCTGGGGTGTTGGACAGCTATGTAAGCTCCTTTTTTTTGTTGAAATGTTCAACTTTCTTGAAAAATAAGATATAAACTTTTGATGGTTTCAAAATCTTTTATCCGGCGGATTTCTTTAGTGTCTTTCACTTATTTATTCAATATTTTATGTTATGTTATGACAACCTATTTATAACGTATTTAGAATACATTGGAGGGCTATACAGTTTTAGTCCATTATAGTCCAATCTTACCTCTATGTAAATGATAAATTTTTATTTTAAAAGGAACAAATTATTTTATAAATTGTAATGGCATCAGTGTATGACTATTATCAGAATGACTATCTATAGATTGAAAGAGCAGTACTTGTTTGTTCTGAATTGTTCTTAAAAACTTCAAAATTAGTTTTGAAGGGTTTTATTAAGTGTAAGTAACTGCTAGCCTTTTATAAAAGTTTAGAAGATTAGCATTTTTTAATCGAAAAATCCGTTAACAATATTATGCTTAAATCTCTAACTAAACTTCTTTTTCTAGAATTTATAAGATACCTTCGTTTAAAATTACATGATTGACTTAGGCTTGAATTGAGTCAATAAGCTATAAAAAGTTTGAAAATGAATTGAAAGTAAAAAAATGCAAATATTGATAAAGGATTTATCTTCTTCCCCTGAATTGAAAGGTGTTTAATGTAAAGTACTTACCTAGAATTGGATTTCTATGTTCTTAAGATGGATTAGATGACAGTTTTTTTTTCTTGTTGGTCTCCCTTTACACGATATTTTAAATTACGTTTCTCTCTATTCTAAAAAACGTTTTTTGTGAACGGTTTCCAGAGAAAGTTTTTAATTATTGATCTAAGTGACAGATTTTTGGTATGAAACTGTTCAGATTGTTTTGAGGATATGCAATAAGACATTCAAATTTCAAAAATTCCACACATTTTGTCTGAAATTAATAATTTTTAGTCTGATAACCGAAATTAATTGTAAACATTACGTGTCATGTAGGTTTTGTTTCTTATTATTTTCGATGGCTTAAAAGGTATTGTTTAACAAGTCTGGGTTTAAACAAAAATATGATTTATAAAACACTAGGTGTAGTACTAACGGGTTACTAGGCGGTACAATATTGAATTACTCATTGGTGTACGTTTTCTCCCCCGAATGTTGATTAACGATAGATATTATTAGATGTGCTGTATCTTTTTTAAGTAAACTGTTTTGATTAAATTATTGATAAATTAAAGTTAATAAATATACAAACTTTTAAAGAGTGTTATTTAATGTTTGGAAAGTTGGTTGACCTTCTTCTGCTATAATTGTTTTTATTGTTTTATAAAGTGAGTTAAGTTCAGTAAGCTGAGGTAAGAGGCAGATTTTAAGACAAAAATCATTAAATTCATAGAAACAGAAGAATCAATTGTAATTCTCTTCAGAGTGTGTAACTAAATAAATATAAACTTTGTTAACAATCACATTCGAGTTGCATTGTTGGTACTACGAGCTTTTGCTACACAGTCAACAATTATCTTTTCTTCAATTTTTTATTTCTTTTATTCTACCATCTTGAATTTTTTATTCCTTTTATACTACCATCTTATTTACTTTTCTATTCTTTTTACCTAAATAGTGCATTATTTTGTATTTCTTTTATTCTTTTTGTTTTATGTCTATTTTGAAGAGTACTGTAGTGTTTGTGTTAAAATAAAATTAAAATTGTGTTGTGTTTTTAAAAATAAAAACACAAATAAATATTTAATAATAATAAATTTCAACGGCGGGTGTTTTATACATTGCTCTTTGTTAATTGTTTTAGAATTATTTTGTGTAACTTGTAACGTTTAGGTTCTTTAAAAAACTTATAAAAACTACATCCACATTGTAGTTATAGGAATATAGTTTTCAAAAAAAGTTCACGATTAAAACAGGATTTTTTTTTACTTGAGTAAGTAACAACACAGTTTTACAAATAAGTACTGATACATATGTATTTGAGAACACATATCAACCAAACTTCTAACGCATCTAGCATAAGTTATTTGATTTTCGTACACGAAATACTCTTAAGAGCTTCACTTTCATTTCTTTATGATATTTCTTATAAAGTTTTTTGTTTAAATTTTACTGCAAGTGAGTGGCGAGATCTTTACATGGGTTGCTTAGAAGTATTTAACGACGTTTCCCTGACGTCTCTTTTAACGACTTTTACGTCCCTACAAAGACATTTTATTGCCTAATTTATGTCCTTTCCTTTATGTACTAACATTCTTTCTCTAAATGTGTGACATCAACATCTGAAGTCTGCAGTTTGGCATCTTGAAGCCAATAACGACGTGCCAAAGTCCGTTTGATTTTATTTACGCCATTTTGCCTTCGCCTCGTCATTGCATTAGGAAGTAGTCTCCTAAAGACTTTAGAAGCCATAAATAAAGTGTTAAGAGTTAGTGCGTTTATGTTTTGCATGGAATTCCTTTTTATCTTTTGCTTTAATAAATCATGCATGTGCTACTGTAAGAAATGAAATTTGTTTCATACTTTGAACTTCACTACATCCCCGCCCTCTATAGATGAGCTTGTTTGTATTTCAGATTCTTCTTATTTACTTTAAAAGATAATCGGAAAAAGCATGTTTGTTCAGTGTTTATGTTTTTTGCTTATAGTTTTAAATACTTAGGGAAAAGTGGGGGCTAACGGAACAAATATATTTTTTCCATGTTATGAATATTTTAGTAAAAATTTATGCATCACTGATTGGTTACAAGTCTAGAAAACATTTGCAGCATGGAATATCTGTCATGACAGGTTTATGATGAGCAGAAAAGAGAAAAGTTTGTTTTCAAAAAGCCATATCAAGTAATAAATTTTGTAATTGATTTCATTTTGTAAGTTTTTAAGAAAATGTCAATCTTATATAAAGCCAGTGTAGATTCTACAAATACTGGAGAATAAGAAAATATTACTGAAAAATTAGTGTGTAACATAGCAAACTTGTTAGAACTTTAGTGTGTGTTGACTGTGTGTAAAGTGTTTATTTGACTTTATATACTTTGTTAGGTTGGATGGAAATATAATTAGACAGCAATTAACAACATGTAAAACTAAAAAAAAAGGTTTGAAGCGTTTTTAAAATTGGACAAATTTTAACATTTTAGATAATCAAATCAGTAATTTTAAATATCCTTCAAAATAGACCCGAAGTATGGCGGCTAATGGGGCAATAATATTAAATTACAAAAATTTACATAATACATAGTTGAATAATGTTTTTTACTTTCCAGGAATATTTTATAAACTTAAATGTAAAATCATTTTAAGTTCATGAAAATTATAATAACTGCAATTATGATTTTTTTCCTAGTAGTATTTATTTAAAAAAAATTGTCCCATCACCCCCACTTTCTCCTACTATGAATGAATATACTTTTATTGAGATTCTGTCCCCACATCATAAATAGAGTGATTTCAACAGACATCTTATTTTCATGCATATATTCCCATGTTATTTAAACGTTCGTAAATCAGTTTGTAGAGCTTTAAAAGAGTATAAAATAAATTCTAATTATATCTCCAGAGAAATATGGAATAGACTATAAGAAATAAAAAAAAATAATAGGGACTGAGATTAAAAGTAAGAAAAAAATAGTGTTGTGAAGGGCACAACACCAAACAATAACAACTTCTATAAACATTTATTCGTACATTACTGATGTTACACAATATTGTATTTTTAGGTAGAATGAAATAAAAAATGCCTAGGAGCAAGACATAATTAGGCTTGCTTGTTGTTTTTACAACTAATTAAGATTCAACTAATGTATCAAATTGAGAAACTATGGAGAGGAGATGTAATTACCTTTACGTAATCCATAATCTTGATCTAATTCCGGCAAAATAATTATTTAGAAACATTTTCATAACCATAGGCACCATTAACAAGAGTAGCGAAGGTACGAGTTCTTTAGTGCTCTTTTTGCTGCATATCCATTTGTTATTATTTCGGTAGGATAATTTAGTAAGTAATGAAAAGACCATTGTGTTACTTAATTTCTTTTCAACAAAATTGGGAACCGAAATTTTATATATTTATAGTCTTTATTAATTAAAAAAACATTTATGAAACTTTTTTAAAAAACGAAAGAAAGTATACCATACAAAGATGTTTTTACACCTGTTTCCATTAAAATGTATTGATGTCTTTGGGGATGTTGCTAAAAGATTCATCTAATTGTTTTATTCAGAACTAAACCATTTTGGTTTTTATTTTATTATTATAGAGTAATTATTTAAAACAGACGTTCGATAATTAATAAAACAATTCTGAAATAAACGAGAAAAACACGGTAAACTTTTCTACTGAAGAATGTGGATATTTGTTAGAATTTATTCCTTACCTTTATGACACTCGTTTATAATTTCGAAGTGACAAGTAATGAAATCTTTTGAAAATACAAGTAATTTAGCGGAAGTTACTTTATTATTCATGGTTACATATTTAAATCTGACATCTAATAATATTTCCTATTCTCATAGGAATTAAATATTAAAGCTAGACTTATTGAGCCTGCATATTCAAATAGATAGATAGTGTAGTAAAGATTCCACCTGTATTAGGAAAGTCATATAAAATATACAGATTGAAGTTGTTTAGAGCATTTGGGAAACGGCGAAAGACCATCTGCAGCAGGGAAAATAATTATTTTGTTGATTTATAGATTGAGAAATGTGAGAAAACATAATTTATATAGAATTAAACCTCTTAAAGCAATATTTGCAAATACAATAAATAAATAATAAATGTAACTTATTATTTTTAACACACTTCACAGAGAATGGCATAGATTGAATTTTAATGACATTCTGTGAAAGCAATATGAAACTGCCATTCTTAAAGGTAAACTATACTTTAAGTGTAATGTATATGTAAAATGTAAAATTATGAGTAAATTCATAAACCTAAAGTTATGAGTAAAACGTGAAGAAATAATTGTTAAACTTTAAATAAAGAGTGTGTGTATACACTATATTTTTCATTCTAATCTCATTCTTAGCATAAAAAATTTTTCTCCCTCTCTCTTTATTTCTTTTCTTTAATGTTTCACTTTTGACCAAATTTTCTAGAAGCCAGAAAAGGTTCTGTAATCACGCATACCAAAAGTTAAATTAGTCAAGGGGAAAAATCTTGATTCAATAACACGGTCTATAGTGGGAGATCCCCATATATTTATTGGCTTCAACAAATCGGATCGATAGGTTATAGAAATGAGGGAAAAAATATCTCAGGAATGCTTAGCACCGCATTTGTACGGACTATTTCTTGTCAATGGCTTTTGATAAGTTATCTCACTGCGACGTGATGACTAACACTTGGCATCATTAAGGAGTTTGCCGAAAGAAGAATCTAGCCTAATGCTGAATAAGGTTTCGGGACTCCCAAGTTACTCCAAGGGAGTAAACCCTTAGAGTAAGCGATGGAGTATTTATTTTGTTTTATTAGGGATCTGTTTGTAATCAACTTACGAATTAGGCTATGTATAGACAGATTATACAGATTAGTAGTTCTCTCGACTTGAATAGGAAAACTTATGGATGCTACCGTAAAATTGTGACGTAATTGTTGTTTACAAAATTCTTTCGCGATCTTTACTTCATTAAAACTATGTTTTTTTTTTGCTGTAAATGCTGTATTAATTATTTAAATTTAATTCTTTTTTTTTACGATCGGTAAATCGCATTTTTTTTAAAAAATTGTTAAAGACATTCGTAAAAATTGTAAAAGTATGAAAATAATTAATCGAATAATTAATTACTTTCGAATAATTATTAAATTAATCGAATAATTATTTAACTTTTTTGTTTCACTTGGAAGGGCCGATTTCGGCCCCTTAGTGAACAATATAATGTCGTCTTCTCTCTCTCTCTTGTAAAGATTGCAAAATGTTTCATAATAAAATTATTATTATTATTATTATTTATTATTATTATAGAGCATTTTCAATCACATGACTCGGACCTAACTCGGACCTTAGCAACAGAAGATGTTACAGTTTTTTGCCCTACAGAGGTTAACAGTTACAGAAAATGACTAGCCGTGGAATTCTTCTATTGGAGCATTTGCAATCACGTGATCCCATACTTAAAAACCGCCTTAGCAACAGATAAACAACGGCCTCAGCAACAGTTAAAAGCCCTACAGAAGGTACACAGTTAAAAGAAAATAACCGGTTGTGACGTCACCTGAAAATAATCTATTATTTTATTATTATTATTAATGATATTATTATTATTAATGATATTATTATTATTAATGATATTATTATTATTATTATTATTATTATTATTATTCATTGAAGAAAAAGTAATTCATTGAATAGTAAATCAAATTTGGGATTAAAAATGTAAATATCATAGGTTTGAAAATTAAGTTGATCTTTTTGATGTAACACAAACATGGCTTGGTCTCATTTTGAAAAGAAAAATAATAAACCTGAACTACTTACTCTTCATAACACAACATATTCTTATTTCTTTTCAAAATACATTTATCAAACACGTTTTTACGGCTTGATATAGGAAAATCAAGGTTATCTATAACACTGAAATAACCAGGCAATATTCTACAGAGTGTCTTAACATCTTAACATCACATGGCGTTTTACATGGGCATGGAGTATGCTTTTGTACACAATTATAAAATTTTGAACATAACTGTTATTCCACCTTAATAAAAGATATAACATTTGTCATGATATAAAAGATAATTTAATCTTTTACATCTCTATAAATGGACCCTTCCTCTTCAACTGCTTCTTTTACAGAATTTAGTTCGTAAATACATAATGTTAGTTTAGTAATTCTAAATAGGTACATCACACATGCATTAGGTATGTGAACTATACCCTAACCACTCAATCATATTCTCCTTTGACACTCTGAACGGTGCCAAGTCACTTGTTTAGGGTCTGCGAAACACTAGATATTTAATCTCATAAGCAAACTTCAATCAAGTGAAGGAGGCTTACTCCATTATAAAAGGGAATTGACTGATTTGGACGTTTCAGTGGACTCGGAGAGCTATTGAAAATCATCTAACCGATTTGATGTCGGCGATGGTAGTTTCAAATGCTGAAAAGGAGTTCATGAAATTGATTATTTTGAACGGTGTAAGTTAGGGTGTGGAGGGAATGTGCATATTTAAATTAATTCAAATGACGTTTTAAGTACATACTTGCAACAGACGTGATGTAAAAAAGTTCGCTGAGATATTAGATTTATTAAATTATACGTTCTTTTTAGATAGCCTCGAGATATTAACACAAAATAAAAAAATATATGACAGCTCATTTCTTTCTTTTTTTTTGTGAATTGCAAATTTTCGATATATTTTCTAAATTCTAAATAAAATCACATTTATTGTTTGAAAACGTGCTTCTTTAACTGTTTTGTACAGTAAATTATTAACAGTATTTAAACGGTAAAATAATGTGCGAAACTATTGAATATGAATCACCATTACAACATTACCGATTCATAACGACATTAACTGCTGAAAATTTGAGATTTTCTTCATTATTTCACAACTAAAATCCTAATTTATTTCCTTTTTTCAAAAATGCAATTTGTTTCATTGGGTTTTAACGTTTTCCAATATGAAATATGTGAGCATATTTTACTGATAAACAGGTGTAATACGGAACTTTTCTATAATCACATAATTAAGAGTTATCTAGTTTCCACATTAGTTTTCAGTAGGTAGTTTTAAGTCTTTTAGTACCTAGACGAAAATAGCAGTTTTTAATAGACTTTAAAATGACACTTTAGGTTTTTTTCATGACTTTGATGGGGTCATTCAATTAAACTAACCATAAATTATATCATTAATCAATACCCTCTTTCATGTTCTTAAAAGAACTAATGCTGTTTATACACATGAAGCTAGACTTAAGCCAAATATTAAAAAGTCACGTTCTGTTTGCTTTGACTTTCTTGAGTGCAGTGTCCATAATTATCACAAATCTCGGTTAAGAAGAAATGTACTTTTTTAAAGCATAATTTTAAAAACTGTGGTTAGTGTGATCTTTTGTTTGGTCGCCAATCTATTTTTGATTTATTTTAGGTAGTATGTTGTGCATGTGCATTATTCTGCAGTGTGTTAAAGGAGGGATGAAATTTAAATAACATATTTGTTATATATTTAATCCCTAGTAAATTTCAGTTTCAGATATTTTTTTTTGGAATTTGTTGAAAGTTCTAATGGAAATATGACCAAATCATTGCCACATACATAAGCTAAATATCAGTACTTACCAATTGTGGATCGAAGCCACATAGGAAAAGTATATACTGTTTCCTCACGTTGCACGCACGTTCGCATGCACAAACCCTTTTTCTTGAAACTTAAACAAACTATTGAAATAAATTAAAATAGTAAAATTCCTTGATTGAAATTGATTTGAATAGATTAACGAAAGTTTATGCCTTTCCCAAGTTTTAATACCAATAGATACTAAATCATATCAAATTTATTTATTTTCTAAGTAAGGCGTATTTCGCAATTTTTAAAGCATCATAGATTAATTTGGTGGATTCGGTTATTAAAAAGTGCACTCTTAATTCCCTAATAATGTTGAACTAAATATCTATTTAGAGATTCAAACCAATTTGAGTAGTTAAAATAAAAAAACAAGTATAATAATTTAACAAAATCAGAATTATCTATCTTACAAACATAAATAAGTATGAAACAGCTATACCTAACTATAAGAACCGATAATTCTGTATTTAACGGTAAAAGGTTTCGTAGTTTCACACAAGTATAATCAGAC
The DNA here is from genome assembly GCA_963680715.1 of Tetragnatha montana. Taxonomy (NCBI): domain Eukaryota; kingdom Metazoa; phylum Arthropoda; class Arachnida; order Araneae; family Tetragnathidae; genus Tetragnatha; species Tetragnatha montana. Next base: position 15,635,453 of record OY796685.1, read on the forward strand.
ACAGTGAATCACTTCCACAATGTATCACCTCTCTTCATAATTGTTCATGAGGTAATCTTCAATAATCACTTAACAGTTCCCATTTCAGGAAAATTGCATTCAACACTTTATGCACAGGTTTAGATTAAGACGTAAGTACAATTAAGGGTATTCAATTACGAATACATATGGTCTGTGATTGCATTACACAGTTCAATTAGAAGCCATATAGTGTTTAATGTATCCCGGAAATTATAACAGGAACACTATTTAGTGCGTATTGATAGCATTGAAGTTAAGAGAGTAATTATTACAGAGTAATGTATTTGTGTTTGTCTTATATGGGGGAATGGTTTGAAATTGTAGCTGAGTAATGACAAATCTTCCATCATGCAGGGACATAAACTTTGACAAATTTGATCGTTAATATCTTCTGGAATATTTATGATATTTTCAAGAAACTTTTTCTGAGCGTTTTTAATTGTATTTCAAAAGTTTTCTCATTGATGTTTTCGTTCTCTCTCCTTTAGTTTCTAAATTATTTTTAAAACTTTCTTGCATTGCCGCTAGAAACCCTGTAAGTCATCTCAATCGATTCAGCATAGTCACTTACTAGTTTACTAGTCACTTACTAGATACACCTTACTTTCATAACCCTAAGAGAGGTTGATTGGAAATAAAAGCCGTGAAACGGACTTTTGTAACACCCTGTATAACATATTAGGGTTTATTTTGTCATAAGTGCATCATAAGAGAAGATGATGTTTTTTTGTCATCACTGACAAATTATTTGTTGAGGAGATATTACATATTTCATTAAAACAAATATTAGTGTATTAAAGTATAAGAAAACATATAAGAACCGTTTTTGAATAATTTTTGAGGTACCCTATCAAGATATTTACCATTATTTTAATCATGATAAATGATTTATGGTAAGACTATACAATAAATTTAACTAATCAACAAGAAATTCCACATTTTCTAGAAGACACTCTAGTAACCAGAAGTGTATCACTTATTATTTCGTTAACACTTTAAATCCTAAGCCGCACGAGATTACTATTGAATCCTACAGAAAATTAGGACTGTAAGGACTAAAAGGGTTAAAAATGGTATAATAAATTGGAAAAAAAAGGACTTCAAAATCTTTTAAAATTAAGCTAAGCCTAGTTGGGTATTTTAAATCTAATAAATATACAATAACTTTCATACTTTCACATGTACAACTTTAAGTCTTACAAGGAGAGGATCCCAACGTGTCATCACCGATTTGGTTCATTTTTGGTGTGGAAGTAGTGCATGACTAGGACATCAATTTGTGAAAATATTAAGAAGCAACTTTCAGAAATTTTGGAGAAAATCGCGATTAAAAATTTCAACATGTACTTATAATTTAATAAGGTTCGTACCTTGTAAGCGGATCGTGGTGTAGTGGTAAAAGCTGCAATTCACAACCCAAAGGTCCCGGGATCGAACCTCGCTGCATACCATAATTTTTATTTTTATTTTCCACGCAATTAAGAGCACAGGTATGAAATGAAGTAGTACATACATATTTATATTTATAATTATCAATTTTAAAACATTTTTTAAATATTTTTTTGTAGGAAAAATCAAATTCTCTGCTAATTATGCAATTTTTCTATCTGGTAATACCTGGTAACCAATAACTCCAATTTTTTTATGATCCTATTGTAAATATTTTTATTTACCAAAAAAAAATTTATTTTAACTATCAAATCAGACACATTGCAAACCCTTTTAGCATAACGAAATTGCGTACTTTCTTTTGGATAGTTAGGGATAAATTAAGGTAAAACTTCATCTATAAAATAATTTTTTTTTGTTTTAAAATAAATCTTTTCATTCCTAGTTTCCCCAAAAAAAATAATTATTAAAACCAATTTTTTATGATCCTATAATAAATACTATAAAATATTTACCAAAACAATTTTTTATACGCAAGAAAAAATATTTAAAAATTAATAATTAAATATTATTATGAGTTTATTTCATATCTGTGCTCTTATTGCGTGGAAAATAAAAATAAAAGTTATGGTATGCAGCGAGACTCGATCCCGGGACCCTTGGGTTGGGAATCGCAGCTTTTACCACTACACCACGATTCGCTTGCAAGATACGAATCTTATTAAATCTATAAGTACATGTTAAAATTTTTAATCGCGATTTTCTCCAAAATTTCTGAAAGTTGCTTCTTAATATTTTCACAAATTGATGTCCTAGTCATGCACTACTTACACACCAAAAATGAACCAAATCGGTGATGACACGTTGGGATCCTCTCCTTGTTAGTGAATGAAAGCTTTGTCCATAAAGTAAATAGCTAAAGAAAAGAGTAAAGCATTAAATTGAATATTAGAAACACCTCTCAAGGAAATAAGGATATATATATAAATGCTTCATTAATTCCAAATACTTATCTTCAAAGACACGAATAAAAGCTACAAATTCCTTGGCCACCATTTGGTTATAATTGGACAAAGAGAAGAGTTTTCACAAGGGTGATTACCAAGCAACGCGTAATAAATTTCCATTATCTCCAGAAGGAAATATGCGAAATAGGGGAACATTTTATTAGTTATTCATTGACCCCGAAATTCTCTTCGGAGGGAGAGGATAAATTTCGATTAGCATGTATATGACTTAAATATAGTACATAATAGATAAATGCAGAATTCCTATTTTTGACAGTCATTTGAAAATTAAAAAGTTATAAGTGAATTATGAAGGGAAATTCTATAAATTAATTAATTTACATAAAATTACGTTTGCCAAAATTTCAAAGCTTTTTCTATTGTAACTTTAATAAGTAACTAATTAGTTTAATATTATTATTGAGGTCTAAAGAATGTTTAAAAAGAAAGTGAATAGGAGCGTAAGCTGTTGGACTAGGCATGTCTAAAACATTGAAGTAAGCTAGTTTGGATATAAATTGTATAAAGTCACAAAATTTGAAACTTAATTTAAGTATTGATCTTTGATAAGCGTTCTTTCGTAGTTATTCTAAGGAAAGGTAAGTTTTCTAAGCCATTAACAAAACACTGACTTGTAAGACCATGCAGCTAAAATTGTATTTGTAATAAGAACAACTAAAATCCATCCCTTAATTACTGAAAAGCAACTTTCACAACCGGAAACTAAAATAGGCAATTCCCATTCTAACTCATGCTAATTTCTTTCAAAATCATATTGCTATTTTTTTTAAACACTACTATTTTTAATTTTTTTAGGAAATCATGCTAATTGACATTATGTAACTTCTATCTTTTTTTAAAATTTATTTATGAATTAAACAGCTGCTAATGATTGATTGGATTTAAGATGTCCCGACTCTAGTAATCACTGACTTTCACAAAAATTAAACATTACAAAACATTAGTTAAAACAGTTTAAAAATTATTCACAGAAATTTTAATTTTCATTTTTATGATCATGATTATATAATTAAAAGTGTTAAAAATTTTCGTACTTACCTCTTGGATTTCGTTGTATCTTCACATATAAATTTAAAACAAAAGCCACTTAAATTTATCCCCTAAAATTATCAATTTAAGTAAAATTCAGGATAAAAATATCACAAAAATGTAAGTGTATCCTATAGTAGGTACTGCCTAATTATTTATTTCTTCTCTGCATTATTTAAGCTATTGACTAAAAGGAATGAATGGCTGAAATGAAGGACTTGTGACTTTGAGAAAAAGGAATGTGAATGTATATTTCAATAAGAATTAAAAATAAATATTCCTCTTTTCGAATTGTTCACAGTTTCTCTTACTAAAAGTTATCTCATTAAATTCGGAAACTGACGAAAAATACTTTAAATTAACTCAAACTTTTAATTCAATACTACATTTAATCTAAGAGTTTCTTATTTATTCAATATCTATCTAAGCTTATAAATAAATAAATATTTTCAATCTCTCTAAAACAATTAATGATAAAAATACCACGAAAAATTTAATAAGTTTTCAATGTCCCGTCAATTTAACGTAACAAAAGTCCTTAATCTCATTTCATGACGTACACTGTCACTTATGGGACGTTTTAAAACTCAGCTTTTAAAAGACCTTTGAAAAGAACATGTCAGGAATAAATGACACATCCGTGCTTGGTCATAGAAGCATGTAACTCTCTTCAAAGTTCTAAAAATAATCTCTCCTTGTTAAGCAGATTAGCTTCTCTCGTCAACGGACTCTAGTACTCTCAGAAGCCTAGATATGGATTACGTTTAAACACGTTAGAGCTTTTCGACTCGGAACTACTTGAAAATAAATCTTTCACGCGTCACTTGTTCTTTCAGGTAATCTCGTATTTTAAAATGCATTACCGCTTAAGATAGGGCTTAATAGACACCTTTGCGAATAAACTAAGACACTCTAGGATTTGACTCATCTTAAGAGTTATGTACTTAAGAATTTCGATAGATTTTAATCATGCATTGAGGATTTTGAATGATTTAAAGGTTGTTTCGCATATGTCTTATCTAAGAAGATTTAAGCAATTTAATTGAGTTACATATATGATTTTGATGATAATTTTAAGAATGAATAATTTAGAAATTAATGAAAGATTTGATGTAATAGAATCTTGTAAAGTTTTCTTCGACGATTTGAATATTTTAAGGTTATTGATTGTATTTAAAATAAAAAATGATAAAAAATCCTATATTATGCCATTGTTTTTATCAGTAATCATCGCATTGGTTCCTGGTATAGGGAGGAATGGGCAGACTTGACACAAGTTGCTGTTTAGGATTTTTCTAAATTTTTGTTGTATAGTTGGACCCAAATGAAAAATATGGAAAAATACTACATCACAGTTATTTAAAACTTCTATACACAATTATATACCTAAAGGTTCATACAGACTTTCCACTTTTTGTGTTTATTTTGGAGAAATCGACCAAAGTGAAAAATGTGAATTGGCGTTGCACTCTTTGCTTCTTCACTTTTCTATGCATAAACCACAGCGATTTACAAGAGTGAATCACTTAGGTTGAACATTGAAAGAGAAACACTGTGAATGAGCCTTAAGAAAACTGCTGTTACAGTTATTTGATTGTTCAACAAATGGTAAACAGAAGTCTCCTTTTATTCCCCTACATACATTTTAATAAGAATTTAAAAATCTAGCAAAAATTGAAAAAAAGCAGAATTTGAAAAAAAAATATCATTGGACTTCCTATGGGTTGGGAAATACAAAACTAAATGAAAATTATTTAAACAAATCCATCACACAGTCTGAAATCAGTAATTTGAAACCAACCAGCGTTGTGGCGCGTACTGTAATTGGTTTTGAAACTAACGTTTGATCTTCCTAGGGATAAAAAAGAAATAATACCCATCATAATAAAAAAAATAATACCCAGCCCAGATAGCACACAATGTAAATTTATAAACCTTGTTGTAACCTTACCACGTAACCGATTTAAGGTTTTTGTACGGTTGTCATCTACAGCCTGTAATCTTGTGACAAGGCAAAAACAACCTGCACTAAGTTGACTGCGGTAAGTTGTTAAGGTTAGCGGCGGCAACGTTACAGAAAAACCTTAAAACAAAGTTAGAAACTGAAATTACGAGTCTTGAGAAGGGTTTTCTATAATTTTGTTTTCTGCAAACTTGTCTTGCAAAACCTAATACAGTATTGTGAAAGGTTTTTCGGCTAACCATGTTTTAGGAAACTCAATGAAAAGAGGTTAATCGTAAGGTTACATGCTATCTGGGAGATATCTGAAATTTTCTAGTTAGATGTCAATCTGAGTGCTATATTATACAACCATGACCTTCCCGTTCTCTTTTCGCAGCCTGTTCGAGACGCATCCGGATGTCCAGGACGTCTTTATGCCCTTCAAGGGACTGTCGCAAGAGGAGCTTCGCCACAGCACGGAGCTTCGCGCCCACGGGCTTCGCGTTATGGGATTCGTCCAGAAGGTGGTCGCTCGGCTCGACGAACCCGAGAAGTCGGAACAGTTGCTCAGAGAGCTCGGGAAGAACCACGTCATGTACGGTGCCAAGATGGACTACGTAGATGTAAGTACTACACCATCTCTCATTCGGTTTAATGGGATTTCCAGGTGTCTTTATTAGGATTTGAAGATTTTTGAAGGTTTTGTGGAATGTAAGTAGGTTGTGTTAGTTGAAAAATTGGTTAAAAAATATGTTTTAGGATATAGTGTTTTTTTTCTTTTCGTTGGACTACGTACAGGGTGAGTGAAAATTCCGCAAAACTTTTAAAAATTAATAAGATCTAGAGAAATAAAATAAAAAATTGTCAGGGATCAGTTGGTTGGGGATTTTTTTTTAAATATTAAAAAAATTAGTTCAAAATGTTGTTAATAGATGGCGCCAAGGTAATTCATAAAGTTCCGGGTTCGAATTAACAAAGTTTGGCTCAAAATGAGAGTGCTGGAAAACTTGTGGAATTGGGATTTAAGAAGCCGATAAATAAAAATGCTTTGAAATTTTATAGAAATAAACATCTTTATAAACTTTATCTAAAAAGTTCAGTATTTACTTACTGGTATATTAGAGAAACTTGAAGGTAATCCAAAAGCAAATAGTCGCTTCTATAAAATATAAATATGTTTGCAAATTTATACTCAACTTCATTTTACAACTTTTACCAAATGTCAATAATAATTACCAAGACACATGTCTTGGCTATATCCACTGTTCGAGAGCTACCCCAGAAACTATTCTACATAAAATATCAAGGAAGCTGACAGAAAAACTTGTCGCTGACCGAAATGAATTTTTCGAATTCATGAACTTCTAAATCAGGATTTCCATTTCCTCCAACCAGATGACGACATGTTGGTTGTGTTGTTCTCCATGTCTCAAAAGAAGGCTGGTTTAAAAAAAAATATTTTCACTCGGAAGCTTATGCGTGGGGGCTGTATGGTTGTTACATAATTTTGACATATACTATGTGAGATCCCTAAAAAGTGAAAACTAAGTTCCAACTTCGATAACGGTCTTAAATATTCTGATAAAATTATGCATGAAAAGGTAATTTATGATACTCATTTTCTTTCACGGTAAAAAAAAACCATGATTAATACACTAAGGTAAGGAGAAATTTTCTTAGAAATCATTAAATTACATAATAAATATTTATATTTCTTGAAATATTAGTGTAAAAATTCTAAAAGGATTGTATAATAAATGAAACCTTAAAATAATTAATCAATATTTAATGTGATTTGTGCACTTTCAGAACTAATTAGTTCTAGTAAAGCATTTACGTAACTAATTTTGATAATTTTAATATAAGTACTATTTTAAGAGGTTAAGTTACTTAATAGATCTAAAATATTAATTACTTGCTGTCTCTTTGAATTTTTAAGGCATAATTGTACTTAAAGCAAAATACCTCATCACTCAATTTACAGCTGTGTATTTTATTTAAATTTACTAACAAATAACACAACGGGGTTCAAAAATTTTAAGCATAAAATTGGATCGAAAAAAAAAAGAAGAACGATTGCTGGAAGTATAACTTAAATGAAAAATGAGTAAAAATCAACATTCATCTCTCTAAATTTTTAGAAAGCCCCTAGAAATGTATTTTTGGCTCATACCGATGTTTTAGGAGAGCACTTCAAATTCGTTTCGCTGATTAGTTTCGTCAGCGTATATTTTCCCGATGATTCTATTCGTTTCCTTCTTAGAAAAACTTTTTTCATGCTTGTTATTTAAATTCCACGCTGCGAGCAGCGGTTTTACGATGGGGGTTGTGCATTTTACGGAAGCCATGTTCTTTTTGGTGAATGCCCCACCCATGTTATTTTGCTTGTGATATACGAGGAGCTTGTGCTTGAGAGGAGTCTCAAGAAATACCTCGATATTTATGTTACTTTTTATAAAATTGAATATCGTATTTTCAATATTGTTGAACAAGAGAGAAAATTATTTTCTCTAGATTTTTGCGATGATAAAAATAATTTTTAGAGTTTGCATTGTTTTTAGTGTGATTAGCGTTTTAAATATTCTTACTGTTTACATTTTCTTAATAATTTAAGACAAAAAAAATAAGATAGAAAACTGATATTGGAAAAACATACTTACAGGCTAGATAGTGTAAAGTTTTTTGGTATTCTTGCAGTTAGCTGGATTTAGGGTAGATGGTGACGTTTCTTAAATAGTAATGAGCTATCTAAATTTAATAAACTAAGAACTAATTTATCCTAATAAACTAATCCTCATAAGCTAACTAAACTGGTAAATCGCATACTGTAAGAATGCCGTTTTTTTTCTTTGCATTGTTCAACCACGGCTTACTAGATACTTATACAGGCTAGCCGAGTTTTAAACAATGAAAACCATTTGACAACTTTTCCCGCTTGGAGCGCTACAAGACCTACCTGTATCACCCACCACCTTCAACACTGTGAATATGCTTTGCCAGTTTGTCCAATAATGCCATCTGGATTTGCAATGATTTCCGTACTCGGCTAGCCTGTATAAGTATCTAGTATGCCGTGGTTCAACGCACTTAAAAGAAAAGGGAAATTTTACATAACCAAGATGCTGTGGGTTATCCTAATAAACTAACTAGTCCTTATAAGATAACTAAACTGGTAAATCGCATACTACAAAAATGCCGTTTTTTTCTTTGCATTTTCTTTGCACTTACAAGAAAAAGGATATTTTACAGAACCAAGATGCTGTAGGTTTCTTTCCCTGTATATTTAATATTAAGAAGGAAAAAAACTAGTTCTATAGATAATAATACCCACACTAAACACTAATTTTAACAAATCCGTATTAAGAAGAAACTCCTTTGGTTACATTCAATTTTTTTTGCACATTGTTTTTAGCCTTTTACCAAATTTAACGAAATATACCTTTTTTTGGAGTAATTTTTGAAAATTCTCAATGCAAATTTCCAACATTGAATTATTATAATTATTTACAAACTTGCGTGTACTATATTTTTACAGTGCTCAGTAAAAAATTCTTTTTAACAAACACACTTTTACGTATTATATCCCCAAGCTTATATCTGAAGTTTTAAAAAACAACTTATACTTTAATAAAACTGCTTTTTGTAACCTAAAATATTAATAAGATCTGAAATATACAGATACGCTTCCAAGCTAAATATACACGGAAAATATATATGTAACATTAAAAGAAAACCTAAAATATTCTTACATATTCTCTCCACTTTGAAAGATGATTACAAGGTATGGTGCCACGTTTTTGTATACTTCGTAAATAATGTTTGGGGGAAAACTCATCCAAAACACCATTGAGGTAGCTAGATGCAACATGCATATCAATGATTTTTCCCCAGACAGGAAATTTTATGGTGCATTAGATGGGGTGCATACATCAGGCTTAGTTAGACAGTTTTACGCCATCTTTTGGAAGCGAGATAGCTTATCTTCACGTTCATATTTTCAGTTTATAGTTATTGTTAGTTCTAAAAATAATTTTACTGTTTTTCATGAATACTTTATACAGAAGTGAGTGAAACATTTGTTTGAACACTTTTCAATGTATTCATACAGTGGATTTTGTTTTTAAAAATTAGAAAAAACATACACGTGTGTGTTTAAATTCGTGTGCAGGTTATGAATTTACAGCTTTAATCCTAAGTTCTTTGTAAAAGTTTTTGCTGTGTTGTTTAAAAGAATATTTTTCTAAACAATGTTTAAGGTAGGTTGAAAATTTTAAATTTTTTTTAACAGCTCTTGAATTGGTTTTATGGTTCTCTCGACATAACAGTGCATCTGAACATTTGAAACAAAGATCGTAAAATGAAATAACAGTTTTAATTTCTTGGAAAGGATTATAATTTCTTGGAAAGGATTATAATTTCTTATCATAACTTTAAATAAGTCGATTACATCCAGATACTTGATATTTAAGGTTATATTAAAGAACAAGAATATAGTTATTTCTAATTTATAGGATGAAAAGATGATTCCGAAATACTTAATTTATTTCTACTGATTCAATGGGATTCAATAGAATTATTAAATTGAATTCATATTAGAAATGAAATAAACCCTGTAAGTAAAGGGCACTGAAACTTTGACAACCATAAAGCTGTATAAAGCTCTTGAAATGTACGCACGAATTGGGTTCGGGGATCAATGTCAAAACTGCTTCGTAAATTATATTTTTCCAAATACTAGTAGCCTATTGTAGTAACTAAGCTCAAACTATTCCACTGATTTCTATTTCTTTTGTATTCAGTAACAAACATAGATTTATTGAACAAAAATATCTTTGAATACCTTAAGTTCTAAATACTAAATAAAAATCATCACAATAGTAATAGAAAATGCCAAGTTAACAACTGGTATCTATATATACTTTTACAATAGCAAGATTCATTCCATGCATTGTCGTCACCATCTGTTTCTTTCTCTGAAGCGATTTAAGACCCTTGCTCAAGGGATTGAATCGTGACAAAAGCTCCGTAGACCATCGGACATAAAGACACACGGACAGACATTTTTCTCTTAGATGAGATACGGATTTTTTTTCCCTTTTCTAGGTATCATAAATTGTGTTCTGTTACTGGAGATGCGCTTTGTTTTAAAAGATGTTGTCACAAGAGATTATTGCAAGATTAGATTTATTTGTTAAGGGTTGTTTGGATCTATAATTTTTTTTTATCTGAAACGAAATGTATGACAGGCAAAGTGGAAGTATTATTTTAATATTCGTAATGACGTAATGAAATTCAAACAAAATCATGTATCTGTTATTAAAAAGACTTACTTGACTGTTCATTCATTCTTGACTACTTTGAAGCTTTTATATCTAGGACCAAAATAAATAGTTTCATTCAGGTAAATAGAACCATATTTTTTGTATTCTAAAAAATATAACTGTTCTTTTCACCAGTCAACCACCTTTTCTTTTTTAATCGTTTTAATACATTTATTTTGCTGTAATAGCGAAATCTATGAACCCAAAAACGCATTATGGTTTCTTTGGGATCTGTCAATATTTTATTATTTGTATGGTTAAGGTATTTTTTTATGTTCTTTCAAGCGTTTCTCAAATTTACTTTTGTTTCTTTTGTGTTTTATTGTTTATTTATACTTTTTGTTTTGTATTTTGTACGCACTTTTGTTGTCTGAATTTGTTTTGAGCACTTTGATATACAGAAAAATAGAACTGCTCATACGTTTTAAGGAAATTAGAAATAAAATCACTACCTATATGAGAAAAAGGAAAAAGAGAAAGGGGAAATAATTAAATTTTCAGATTTGCATCATAATACAAAATACTACTCAGTACTACATAATGAATACCGAAACTTTATTCCAATTTTAAATTGTACGATGACCAAATTTTAAATGCAAGCAGCTATGAAATAGCGTTAATTAATCTTAAGTGTAAATTTCTTACAGAAAGAGAAACAAAAACACAATATTTTCTCTACATACATGTAGAAAAGATAGTCTTCGTTTCATTTAAATTGACAAATTTCCTCCTTTTGTTCACAAAATTCAGTCTGGCCAAAAAGAACCTTCTCATTTTGTCTCTACTCCCATCACCAGCGAAAGATTTGTCTCGGCAATAGCCCCAGCCCCAGCAGCCCTCGCATGAATAACCTAGCGAGTAGACGCGATCCCAGAATGCTGCTGCAACCTAATGAATTCCTCTCTCGCATGATGGGATGGGATACTTTGGGCACTCAATGGAAAGATTGATTAAAAGGAAGCCCCGCTGATGAAAGGATGGGATGCCTTTGGAGGCCAGGCTGGTTGTTATTTATCCTGATGGAAGTGTTGTTAGAACTGAGTGAAACTTGTTTCCCGCCTTGACTGTGCTTTTCTAGAGAGAGAATTTCGAGGAAACCTTATCATCATAACAGTGTAAATGATGTGATTCGGGTTGGAATATTAAATTTTACATTTGAATTTCACTCAGTCGGTAGAAAGATGAGGAGACATATGGAACACCAGAAAAAGAAATATCTGGAATGAGATTGGCACGAAAGTAAAAACTGTGAAAGCTGTATGAACGGTGTTTATGCCATAGAACATTTTTCAATCACATGACTAGGACCTAACAACGGCCTTAGCAACAGAAGGTTACAGTTTTTGGGTTACAGAAAATGACTGGCAGTGGAATTCTTCTATTGGAGCATTTGCAATCACGTGACCCCATACCTAAAAACCGCCGTAGCAACAGATAAACAACGGCCTTAGCAACAGTTAAAAGCCCCACAGAAAGGTAACAGTTAAAAGAAAATAACCGGTCGTGAGGTCACCTGAAAACACTCTATAACTTAAGGACTTACAGCTATTTATGTTTTAAATTATAAACTTCTTATTTACTAGACTGAAAATGTGAATGTTAGAAATCGATTGAGCGGGTGTTGTTTGATAAACAAAGTAGGCAACTTTCAGAAATTAGAAAAAAGTATTGAAATTCCTCTAAAAGTCCGAAGAAACTCTCTCTGAAATACGTCCCGACATGTCTTGATTACGGGCACGTAAGAAATAACTAGTACATACATCTAAACAGGGGAATTAACCAAATATTCAGTAGTGTTATTAAAGTACCTACTACAATTTTCATAATCTCAGTGTCTAATCCAGTTTTTTTAGGCATACCTAGAAATTTTATTGTAGTAAATTCAATTAATAAATCTTATGTAATTTAGTGACATTGAGTCATCCTGTTCTTTTAGTTTTGGAAACTGTTTCAAGTGGTTTCCCTTCGTTTAGTGTTCAATGTAAAAGATTCAAAAACTTGAGAGGTGGTTTTAATTTGGGAAATTTTCTTTTATGGACGGCCTCATTAGTTTTATATCCTGTAACGCAATTATTTCTGAAATAAAACTCATAAGTAGTGGACAGTTTCAGAATTTTTTTTTCGAAGATTCTCAAATTAAAAAAAGGGGGAAATTAACATTCTTTTAGCTTTTTTACAGATATGATTTTAATATGATTTTGAGAATCCTAAACTTAAAAACATAGAAAAGGTTTTTTAGCAAACTAATAATGTTATTGTACTGCAGATAACCAAAATTTTGCTCATGAATCTGAACTTAAGTAGTTTTTTATACAGATATACAGATTAGTTTTCTATACAGATTAGTTTAAACTTATTTATGGACTACTTTTTGAAGCATTTCCCCATATTTTTATTTATTTAATTAATTAATTTATTAAGTTTTATAAAAGTTTTGTCCCAAAGAAACTTTTAAAATATTGAATACATTACAAAGTTTTTTATTCACTTAATTCGATTGATTTAGTTATATATCTATGGATATCATTCTTTCAAACCTTTTTTTATTCATATAAAAACTCTAATTGTATTTTGTTTCAGACTCAAGTGTAATTGAAACGAAAACATACAAAGCATGCTTAAGAATAGAATCTTAAATGGGTATTTCTTAATGTAAGTAAAATCTAAAAACATCATTAGTAACAGACCCATTTAATTAACTTTTAGGTAAACTTGAATTCAAAACTTTATTCTTAAGGAAAATAAAAGTATATTATGTCAAGTACACAAATGTACTTTAACACAGGCGTTTTACAATAGCATTTAAAAAATTTTTAGTTATAACATCGTTTTTTTTAAAGACTGTATATTCTTAATTTTATTTCCCTAGCAGAATGTTTTCTTTAAGTACAAAGTAAATAATTATATTACATTATTATTATAAAACTAATAATGAATTCTAATATGTCTGAATAAAATCAACATTTTTCTATTTTGGATATAAATATTTTCTACTATATTTTAAATAAATATTCAATTTCTAAGGATATTTTTTTTAACTTTGATAAATATTAAATATGTTAAAACAAGAGGTGAATCTTTCATTTTTAAACTAATGAATCAAAATAATTAGAAAACAGATAACGTAAAATAATTAGAAAGATACATGAAACAGCGGATAGGAGGTTTTTAAATTTCTGACTCCCCATGTTTCTTTGTTCTTGTATGTAAATATACTATTTAACGGCTGTATGTTTTTATTACATTTTTATGTGCATTTTTCCATCGTTGTCTTTGCATCGCAATTATAATACTATTTATTTGCTAATGATATAGGCTAATAGGCATCCTCTCTGACTAGTAAAGATAAAAATATTAATACTAATTTTATTTTTCAATGTGTCATAAAAATATCATGAAACTTTACTTTTATGTCAATGGTGGTTACTATGATTTTAAGAAGGAACGTGATTAATTGAAGAACTTTTATTGGAAAAATACTTAAAAATTGGTGACTAAACCATGAAAAGACCACAAATAATGTAAAAATAGAAACCTATATGACAAATACAGAAAGAAATAGAAAGCCATGAATTAGATAAATGCTTTTTTTTACCAATAGATAACCCTTAATTACTGCCACTGCTAAATTGTGTTCACCATTTGAGCGATATACCCTTCTATTTTATTCTTACTTTACCCTTAAACTGGGCAGAATATGAAGAATTTTGTTCATTTGAAATTAGGAGCAACATGGGAAGTATAAAACCATTTTAGGAAAGGAAGTATTTTTTGTATCGTTAAGTCTCTCTGGTGAATGGAACGAACTACGTTTTCTGTGTCATCGGTGGTATGTCTGAACTGAGAGATAAACCACAATATTGCGAATTGCGAATGCAACATTGTTTTCAAAGAAAATTCTACGAAAATTATAAAATTAAAAATTTTTATTTTTCATCAGTGAAGAAACCGAAACTGAATAATAAGTGGTAAGATATTTTGTATTTTAACGATGGATTTTAAATTAGTTACTTTAAGTAATTTAATGCTAGTTTTAAGGGATTTTTATTCATAGTAACTTGTGATTATTGTATTTGACTAAAAACTAATCTTAAAGAATATTAATATTTTATGTAAAACAAAATTCACCACGCGAGCAATAATTCTTCGTAAGTGAATTAATTGGATCGAGTATAGTTACGGTATAAATAAAAAAAAATACACAAAGAAAGGATAAATGAGAGAAAATTTACATACTCCCCATTTTAGAAAACATGGCCGTGAACCCATCACTATTTATAAAAATTTAAGTAAAAACAATATTTTTTTCATCATAATGCCTTCACTATACCTTGGAAGTTCTCGTAATGTAATTTTAACCACCAAAAACTTCTAGTTAAAACGCGTAAAATATTTTAGACCAACTGCTAAATTACACTTTATGTAGTTTTTAGAAGTTAATAACTTCGTTATGATCCTCCAGTTGGTGTTATTTTTCCTTATTTTAGCAGCTTCCTCTCAGATTTCTACCGGGAGTACTCTCTAAAGCTGTTTTAATAGCGTACCATAAAAATAAAAAAAAATATATTCAAGCGGACTAATTTATGCTTTAACATAGTGCATGTGCTTGAGGGATTTAGTTTCCTGAAGGCATGCATTTAATTTTCTAAATTCTCAACAAGATTTCTTAACAACTTTTAATTAAAGGCGTAATTTTGTGTGAACAGAGACTACAAATTAAGGTAGGGTCTATATTTTTGAGATAAAAGTATAAATATTTTTAAATAATAAAAGGTGAGTATAATTATTTGTGGCATGCTTCATGTATGTAAATTTTATTGACAATGCGGGAGAATGATTTAATTATATTTAATGCATTAAAAGAAATCTATTTAAGATGTATGGTGTATAAAAATACTTTTAGGGAGTGTAAATTGTTGTATAGAAATTTTCCAACAGATATCTAGAATGTGTATGGCTAAATCATTAATCATCGACACTTCATGATCTAGCCTGATATAATTAACAATTTGTACTGAAGTCTTTCTAGATCATGAAGAAGCTATGTACTGATTACAACCATGTTCACTGTTACTAATAAAACTGAAAAATTATCATAATAAAGTGCTTGTAAGCAACTATACTTATATGCAACTATGTTATTTAACCATACTTCATGATGAAGATGAAAAAACACCATTGTTTAACCCGGGAGGACACGCGCTACTTTCTGGGGCACGCGCGCAGGGCCACCGTTTTCCGTTCTAAACGTTCAGTGAATCCAAAAATTTTATCACGGAAAGTTTAAGTATATTAATCTTTAAAAGTGCATAACAACTCGTTTTTAAGTTGACTGCTTTTTATTAATATATAATATTAGACTATTTTGAAAAGAACCAGCACTCAGGAAGAAGAGTCCGAGATTATCTTATCTTCAAAGAGGGGCCGATTTCCACAGTTCATTTAGTGCTGTTTACCTTAAATTTCCTTTTTTGCAAGAAAAATTATAGAAATAGATACTAGCTATACTATTAGACACCTCCTTTGGTTATAACTCGCACGAATCCTCCCAATTTTAGAAGCATTTCAATAAAAACAACAACCTAACTCGGAAAATAACATACCCACTCTATTTAAACTTTAGGAGGTGATGGGTGGAAAAAGTTTAGGCAGATACACGGAATTTCAGCATTTTTGATTAAAAATTAGTTTTTATGAAAGTTTATTCAAGCGCCAGGACCTCGCAGGCCCTGCGCACGTCTTCGCGTTTTAATACAGGAGTTTACAAACGAGAACCCCCAACCTTCAAGTTTATTTTACATATACTAGGGGGCCTGCCCCCTGCTCGCTATCGCTCACCAACCCCCGTAACTGCTTCGCAGTTCTTTTCAGATCGCTTCGCGATCTTAGCGAGCAGAGCTCGCTTGTTCATCTCAACAATCCAGCACCACCCTCTTGGCTTAATTAATCCTAATTAATTAATTAAGCTTAATTAATACCGAAAATACCTCTCTCTTGCATAAATAATTTAATTCGGATCATTCCTCCAAATTAACAGAAAAAAATGTTGTTGAAATATATTCTTTTCTAGCTTATGAATAATTTAATCGAAATGTTAAAAAAATATCCAGCAAGTCTGCTAATAATTATCAACCAGTTTGAAGAAAAAAGCATTGTTGAAAATAAAATAAATCAGACTCATCATAAAACACGCTTAAAACTCGTCTGTTTCTCTAGTGAATGGCAAGAAAGAGAAGAAAAAATTAAAACTTTGAATCTTAATAATTCCAAAACTAATTAGAATTCTTGAAAAAACAAAAAGCCAATCTTTTTATAAAAAATATTTGTATGTGTCTTTAAAATATCATAGTTCTACAATGATTAGTTTTGCTTTTATAACGAAAAAACAGAAAAATCGTCAAAATTTTCGAAACTTTAAAACTTAATTACTCCAAAACTAATTCGAAATTCGAAAAAAGGGCGACGTGGTGCAAAACTGCACATCTAAGAGTATGTGTCTGAAAAAAATCATATTTCTGCTGCTAATAGCTTTTGCTGGGGGCGAACTCGCAGCAGAAAAAAATAATTTTCGACTTTGACATTAAATAACTCTAGAACTAATTATCTCATCTATTAGCTTTTAGAACGAAAACGATCCTCATACATTTGTCTAGCAATGTTTAAAATTTCACAAATTTCCGTGGAATAGTTTTTGCGTAGTGAGAGTTCAAAGTTTTCAAAAATAAAATTTTCAAAAGCAGCGGCAGCGGCGGCGGCGGCCGCGGCGGCGGCGGCAGCGGTCACTGTTACTTTTTTTTAATATAGAGAGAAAATAAAGACGAATTTAATTCAATTTTTATTTGTTCAGAGCTTATGTTATAAAAACATTGAAAAATATGAAATAAATTCAGAGATGTAATAAATTTTGTTTGTCTGGCATGAAATATTCTTGAAATATAGATTGACGTCAAAAGAAAAATGAAATGAATATCAAATTGCAAGCCTGCACTTCATATTTGGATCAATTGATAAAAAAAAGGCTTTTGAATATGTAACTAATTCAAAACATCTCTCTATTGATTTATATCCTATATTCATGTATTGTTTGGTGCCTAAGATGCATATTAAGAATTAGAAGTACGAATTTATTTGAAAATTCTTATTGTTTCACATACAACATACAGTGTTTGATTTTATTTCAAATTTATTTGCCTAAAGTATAAAATATGAATTTTCTAAGATGCACTTAGAACTCATTTTCAAAATTCAACAAATTGTAGATATTTCAAATGCAAAGATGCTTACTAGAGTGTATAAAATTCGCATAGTATTTATTATTTCTAGGAACTCTTTCCAAACCTTTTCGTCTTTTATATTCAAAAACAAATCTGAGATACAACATCACAGCACAAATTTCAATCAACACTCCCAGTATATCATTGTAAAAAAGTCTCCTACTTGAATATATGAAATGCTTATTTTCGAACAATCTATCAGGAGATTTGAGTTACTTAAATCAGTTGGGCATGTTATTTTTTATTCCTTTCTAACTATTGTATTCTTTAGTCTCATTCCAGTTAGAGTTTGAAGATTCTAAACAAAAGTTCTAGATTAAAATGTATCTTTTCAATTTGAGTTAATTTTGGTTAAATAACTTGGTTTTTAACTGTGAAATATTGAACAATATTTAAATATGATTTTAACAGTTTTTCTTACCTTTATGGAAAGGAGAGAAATACATACATCACATGAGGAATTTTAAGATTTTTTTACAATATCACACTCTAAAAACACCAGGGTTTGATTTTAATGATCACGCTAGATTAACAAAACCTGGTACAATGGTTAAATTATTTTAGTAATATTTTAAAAACTGGTCCTGCTTTGAGGTATAAAACTAATGATTGAATTGTAATGATTGAATTTGATTGGAATTTGTTTCGATAAAAACACATGATTACTTTTGAGCAATTCGCTTTTATTGTAATAAAAACCTCTAAAAAAATAAACACATACTGTAATGTTTATCCTAGAAGAAGTGTAAAATTTTTCAAATTTATAAATTCTATAAATTTGTTTTTTAAACCTTAGAGGGTGTACAAGCAAACCCCAGAATTGACTTCGAGGGATGAAAATTATTTTTTATACATTGGTTCTAAAAGCAATAGGAAAAGCCCAGGGAAGCAAGTTTTTTGAGATACCATAATCTGTTTTTTTTTTAGTTTCTTGCAAGAAAATTTGCTTTTAAGTATCTTCAGTACGACTTTAACTCCAAAGTGCTAAATAAATTCTTATCAGTTTTAGCAAATAAAAGTAGATTATATCCTTCTTCAAGTGTATAAAATTTGATATTAAATGACAGAAACCTAGGTTTTTGTAACGAATGGTTTAACTTTTATGGGGCAAAAAATCGGTGTTTTTTTACTTTTAACCTCAATACGGCACGTATTAACGTGTTAATGTTATTAGATTGAGCTGAATCTGTGACCACCTTAATGTGGATCCACAGGCAGAGACGGGGCTTCATATTACATGTCCAAAGATCCTGAGGAGCAGGACATGCTAATCGTAGTTTCTAGTGATTAACCACAAGTTCTGAAACTAGTTCCTCATCACAGATTACAACCTAATTGACGCATACGACTCTTGCCTAATGAGGCAGCCTCTTAATATGGAGACCCGATCTTCTATTTCTAGTTAATAGCGATTTTCGCTTGCAGATAGTTTACAAACTCGGTACTCATCTCATGACCACCTAATAGACAATGTCTGGGAAACTGTGGGTGTCATACTTGAGCAACCTTTCTCGATTAATCCTTTCATACCTGAGCGTCCCAAACTTTCTGTAGGATTCAATGACATTTTGGGCGGTCTAGAACTAAAAGGGTTAAGTCCTCTTTAGTGTAATTAGCAAGTATTGAGTGTTGACCATGGGTGTTATGATAGTTAAAAAAATAGAAGATATTAATTTGGAATCTTACGCTTAATGGAGCCTATTTTTCATAAGTTTGACTTTTTAATTAATTAACCGGTAATGTATAAGTTGCGCAGAAAATAAATGAATCTTCAATCCATTAAAAACCACCTATTTTTTTAACCCATCTTTTATAAAAGAACCATAAAGAAACCATAACCTTTCTAATTTTTTAAAACTTAATATTCTTTAATAATTTTTAATTGTTCAAATTCAAACTTAACCTATAGTTTGTTTCCTCCAGTTTCCTCATATTTAAAAGAAAAATGGTTGACCTTATTTAGAGACTGTTTTAAACCACGAGGACGCGACGGTATATTTATTCAATTAAAAACACTAATCGTTTTGATTTTAACGCAAATAAAAACCAAAAGATATTAAATACAATCTTATTAATACATAGATTGGATCTTGTGTTTAATTTTCTAACTAAACTAGCTGCATAGTTTGTTTATTTTTCTGATATCATTTACATCAAACAATTTTCCTTCAACACATAAACTTCTCCTTGAACATATTTTTAAATTAGTTGAGACGAATATTGTTTGAACACTATTCTTGCAATTAATGCTAAAAATTAAAGAAGCTAAGAAAATAAGCAAATAAAATTAAAAATAAATGTTTTTTAAACATTGAATAATCTGTTAATATTTTTGTAGTTTTCAAAGTAGTAGTATATAAATTTACACAAATAATTATTTGTTTTAAATAAGTCAATCAATAACGTGATTAAGAAAGAGTATCTGAGAGAATATTCATCACATTATCTTCATTAGTCTTTAGTACTACATTGGAGAGATTTTGCACTTTTTGCGTAATTTTTTTTTAAATTGTGCCACATTAGTGGAAAAATACTCTTATAAATACATTAATAACATATATAATATTTTTATTAAATGGAAACCCTTTTTATAAATCCCCATCAAAACACGACCGAAAATGTCTTTCTACTAAACCTCTAACCAATGGTTTTAAAAAGAAATACAGGGATACACAATGAGAAATATGGGATGGAGGCCATTTCGTCACGGCCATAAAATTGAAACCGTCATCTCTGTCAAGTCAGAAGAATGAGTGACCGTTGTAAAGGGAAAAAAGAAAGACAGAAAATGAATTGGTATGACAGTCTATTATTACTCTAGATTTATACGGGAGTTTGTCTTCAGGTCCCTGATATGTAGTTTTATTGATTTGATACACGGAGTACACTTTTATTAGAAACTTTTTTTTAAATCTAAAAAGAAGTGTAATGCACACTTAAATCTGCTTTCATGCTACCTTTTTTCGTGTCTTTTTTCTGTACAATATTTTTTGAAGCTTTCTTTCTACCAAGACAACCAAATGTGGGTTTTAAGTAAAATCGAACAAAAAATTCTTTTAAATTAATTTTTTTAATTTATTTTTAATTTAAATTAATTAAATTTTTAAGGTAATTTTAAAATAAGGTGTTTTTTTTACTTCTTATACTTCTTTTTTACTTCTTTTTAGATTTAAAAGAAAGTTTCTAATAAAAAATGTACTCCGTGTATCAAATCAATGAAACTACATATCAGGGACCTGAAGACAAACTCCCGTATAAATCTAGAGTAATAATAGACTGTCATACCAATTCATTTTCTGTATGTTAAAGAATGTAGGTCTCAACTTTTTATTTAATTTCTGCTTAATTCCATTAATTTTAAACAGCAATTTACAAAAGTTGTAAAAGTATTTTGGTTCAACATAATGAAATGAAATTTAGTTTATAAAAGAACCGTTTTTATTAAGTTACTTGTAAGGAAAGAATAGATAAGAATAGAATAGAATAGAGAAGATAAATCATTCCTGATTTTTATTTATTTATAATGAACTTTATTAACATGCATGCATATAAGCATTAGGGTGTATCGAAAAAAACTTTTTTTTTGATTTTGATAAAGTCTTAGCAAAAAAAAAAAAAGCTGTCTAAGGTGGCAGAGAGTACCTGTGAATTTTTTCAGATTTTTCGGATAATATCTAGGGGATTTTAGGATAATATATAAAAAAACGTAATATAGAAGATATTTAAGCTGTTATTCAAGTTTTTTCGGGTAGCATACGACCCTATATGAAGTAATGAAGTATGCTACCCGAAAAAACTTGAATAACAGCTTAAATATCTATATTACGTTTTTTTTTGTGTGCTCAAATTTCGTTGAAAATCGCGTATTTCCAAGAGCCCACAATCAACGAAATATAGATATTTAGGCTATTATTCAAGTTTTGTCGGATAGCCTAGATCATATAGGGTCCATAACTCGAGTGAAGACATTCGTCGTGTGATTAGGGTAGAAATGAGGGGCGAAAAACCGATTTTCGGCCTTTTTGGCTTGCGCGCTCCATAGGATTAACATGGGAATCTTCGGGGGCTTTGCGGCACCCCTAGATACTACCCGAAAATTCTGAAAAAATTCACAGGTACTCTCTGCCACCTTAGACAACTTTTTTGTTAAGACTTTATCAAAATCAAAAAAAAAAAAGTTTTTTTCGATAAACCCTAATAAACATTACAGAAATTCAGAGAAAATGTTTTTGAATCTAGTTAGGTCATTCAGAACTTTAATAACATGGTGATACTAGATTTATAAATCTAAAACAAAACTTAAATTTTGAAATTTTAGTACTTGAACTTCATAATCATTTTCGTTTCATATTAATTAAGTTGTTCAAAATATCTGTTAAGTTTGAATATTATAAATCTAACTTTTGAAAATTTGGAAAGTGCACTTTATGAGAATTTTAACTATTACTTTAGTTACGATACTAGTTTTATTTTAAATTCTTTCTTATAAAATAATTTTTGTTTACTTCCTTTAACATATTAAAAGTGAAAAGATATTCACAACCAAACTATACAAAAGGAATTCCTTAAAGTTCGTGTGTTTTCGATTCAGTTCTCCAGCCTTAACCAATAACATAAGCGCATAAACCTTTTCACGATCTCGAGAGTGGAAACACAAAAAGTGAGTAACTAGATTGCGAACTAAAGCTTCTATTCAAAAGGACTTTTGACGATATTCTTCATATCCAAGTTCTTCCTATCTCTCAGAACATAACGAGCGTCGTTATTTTGTGAATGCGTTACGACTCTTGTTGTGGGTTTGTTATTCGGTGATTTCTGGAGGTGTTCTTTACCCCTCAGTTATACGCGGGAACTCCTCCAATTTTATTTCACGTTGACGCATTGAGTTATTTTCTGTGGAAGCAGAAAAGGAAAATATATTTGGTGGAGGGGAAATGATGCTCATCGGTTACATTGTCTGGGGAGCGTTGTATAAAAAAAAGTGAAATTCCCTTTTATGTAGAGATTCTTATTTTTGTACCTAAGAAAAATAGAACTCATTTCTACTCTGATTTCTTATTTGACTTTTGGTAAGTAAAGGGATTTTAATGGAAAACATACATTTAGAAGCATAAAACAGGAAATAATTATTTTAATGTATGTTTAATATTTGAGTAAAAAAATTAAAATAATGTATAGAAATGTAAGTTGTTTAATGTTCACTTTTAAACATTTTACTTCTTTTAGTTTTCCATATCTTTCAATGGATTTTTAAATTTAAATTTTAAAAAGTATAAAAGGAAAGAGTAACATGTTTAGTTAATGCTTGAAAATATTAAGAAATACGTCTTCGAATTGATTAAAATCTGTGCATCATACGAGTTTTTTTTATTACTGAAAGGAAGATCAGCCTACTCAAAAGTATACAAAAAAAATTAATCAGGAATGATAGTGACAAAAAAGAAATAAATGCTAAATCTGATATCCAGTGTTTGACATTTAATAAGATTTTATTTGATACATCGTAATTTAAAAATAATGTTAGAAAAGGAATAATGTCATTCTGAAATTTGATATACATAGATCTAAATCGAAGTTTCTTCCATTCATTTTGCGTAATTCTAGATGACCTAGTATTATTTGTTTCAAAATAGAAATACTATAAAAGTATAAGAAACTAAAAACTTTACAGTCAAGCTTCCTTATTCTGCTGAAAAAAAAATCTAGCTCTGCATTACTCTATTTGTTTCTATTTGGTTGCTTTGATTAGTTTAATCAAAGGTAGTTTCATTATATAAACATCTAGAGAACCTCCCAATGAATGTAGGGATTTTTTTACTACAGATAGAATGATAGTAGAATGTAGTGTTTTTTTATATGCTCATTTGACTCTTCAAACCCCTTTATAAAGTGTAGAGAATTCTATTACAGCCATTTTTAAAATGAGCTCATTAATTTCCAATAGAAAAAGAAGTAAAACAATTAAAAAAGCTGTCTACATATAACCGAAGAATACTATTTTTAAAGTTTCTTTAATTTCTTTGGAAGAAAAAAATCAGAGTTGGCAAAAAATTCTTTACTGCCTAATTAACTAATCATTTTTGTTTGCATAAACAGCTAACATAATTTGAAAGTAAATTATGAAAGGATTCTTATCAAGTGATAACGCATAGATAATAACGTTTAAAACCCTATTAAAACCAACTTAAAACTTGTGTAAATAGCCGCACTAAAACAATACTGTCATTAAAATTCTTGATAAAAAGAATAATGAGAATCTTACAAAGAATGAGACCATATTAAAAAGCATGCGTTTCTCTTTATTTAGAGGAGTTTCATTATTTGAAAAATTGTGTTTTGATTTATTCAAACTGTGTGTCCCGCCCCAGGTTGCGATTTGCATGTACCTACACTACACTTCTAAATACGGTGCCCATCATATTTGAATCTTCAGTTTGCAAAACCTCAAACCTCCAGCACCTCCGAGAACCAGTTCCTTCAAGTAACCATAATTATATATCTAACCCGCAGCAAAAGGAGTGAGTGCAGCACAAAGAAATGAAATCTTTTCAACTTTATTACATATGGTGAATCTTGATGGACATATTCTAATATGAACTAACTTTCTGCCCCAGGGTAGGGTGCTTGGGAAATTTGCATTGATCTTGAGAAGGCTTCAGATCGATTTTCTAGGAATTCAATTTCCGGCTGAAATCCTATTCCAAACGGCCGACTACTTCTTCTACTGTTGAAGAAGATAGGGCAATGCGCTATATATGAGTCTAGGGCGCACTTTCATGTACTTCTCAGGCTCATAAGAAGGATATTAGTCCCTATCTATCACTTATACGAGGGCTGGGAGATATTAGTGTTTTTTTTAAGTGAAGAAAGATATTTTTGGGGGATCTGAAGTCTCTTGAAAGAGGTGAGTATCTTTTATATTTCTAATATGAGGAGTAACATTCATTTTTTACGTCTTTGATTTTTTTCCCAATTTTACACAAAGTAATGACATAAGGTCTGGAGATTTAATAAGTCATATTGAAGTTTATTAGTGGAAATTTTTCACGAGTAATGTTTGAAAATGCTGAAAGATTTTCCTCAAATTGCTGAACATGAAATTTGTTCTAAGCGTTACATATTTTTAAGAAGTAATAAAATTATGTAAAAAACCATTTCAAACTTTGTAATTGGGAGTATTTTAAAACTTTTTAATCAAATTATCATTAAATATGAAGAGACAAATTACTCCCCATTTCTTTAAAAAATGTTAGATAAACTTACAAGAATATGGTATTCTCCCAATTTTGCTTCCTTCATACTTTTTTAAAAGCACCTCCTCATAATGAATAAATTTTCCAGATAAAACTAAAGCCTAAAATATTTATTCAAATATTCTTTATTTTATAGTCTTACGGATTTTATGTCCCTATTTATGATTCTCAAATCAAATCGAATTCAATTTATTTCCAGGCCTAGTGGCCTATCAGGCGGTGCCCATCTCCGTTTCATTAGCCTTCGGGCCAGTGGTGATAATTACTTAGATTGTGTCCAGGCCGAGTGGCTAGAGGACCCCATTGATCCCCCAAGCGAGCTTGGTGCTCATTTTATCGACCCCGGAAGGATGAAGGGCTGAGTTGACCCATGAACAACCCACAAGGCATCGAACCTGGGTCGGCAATGCTCGTAGCCAGACAGGCTGACCACTATACCACCGTGGCCACCATCCCTATTTAGAATTCTTTTATAAATAACATACAAGGAATGATAATTTTTCAAAATTTTAAGTGCAAAACCTTAGGTACTAACAAATGAAAATAATAAGTATCCTAAAAAGCATAAAAAAATCCCTGATAATATTTATAAACAAAAAGTTCTTGGGATTTTTTTACAAGCCAAGCATGATTTGATGCGTACTCTCGATAAACTTCAACGCAATTATTTTTCACCTGAATAATAGTGTTTAAAAGTTTTCAAACAATGTCAAAAAACTGGAAATACGAATACAAAAATGAATAATTCAAGAAATATTTCTATACATCAGAAAACATAACTCCTTCTGTATTATTTTAACTGAAACGCAAAGAACTATTAATACGAAAAGGTCCATTACAGCTGGATGATTAAAACCATTAAACATTACAAACGGAAACACGTCCCACAACCATCTATCTCTATACTTTTAATTAATGCATATCCTGGAAATAATAGCGAATTTCTTTCCCCGAGTTTATCCGCCAAGATTCGTCACTTTTCGAGGTTTGAAAGGAAGTTCGGAAATTGGAAAAGTTGCGCCGAAAATTCTTTTAATAACGCCGCACTGTCGCAACTTTAAGCAAAGGATTGTGAAGCCTTTTATCAAGATGAAGCTATTTTCAATAAAATCGTTTTGTTTCGACAAATTCCAGATTCTGGGCTTTAGGCAGTTCGCTGAGCAGAAGAGCAATGTTTTCTTAATTTTAACTGGCATCTGCAATCTGCACCCAATATTCAAAACAGGGAGCATGTACATATTGCATTACGACTGATTAATCCATTTAAATCGAGGAAATGTATCGTAGGCTCTTAAAATAATGCAGTGATTTAAAATGTGAATTATTAATATGAATGTATGACTCTCTGGTATTTCCTAGTGACACTTGTAACTTACCATGTGTATATATGTGCCCCATTAGAGTACACCATTGAAACGTACTATATTTAGTCTGATATCTCCCATCCGGATTTTTTTAAGTTCTTAAAAAAGTAAACTAGTTAAGCGTTATAAAAGTATTTCTCAGATATGATTCTGAATTATTTAAGTTTTAAACCATGCAACTAGAAAAAATAAGTTTTTAAAATGTATATTAGCTGCGCATAGTTAAGTAATAAAATATTATGTTATTACTAAGTGCAATAATGTATTCCCTTTGAAAATTAAAATACATTTCAGATGAAATTTTTGAGAAAGGAGGAACATGACTGCATTCTATTATATGAAGAAATTTTATTATTTAAAGAACTCTTTAAAATCTTGGTTACACTAAATGAGCCTATATTGAAAGTAAAATTAAGTACTTTGAAATGTGTACACTAGTAAATTAAATTGATATCCAAAAACTTAGTTGGTATATAAATAATTCCTTCATTCCATTCCAAAAAATGTGTATTAAAGCGCAAAAGCCCCCAAGAAAAATGCCCATTTTTGGTCTTGCAGTTATTTCATATGAAGTAAGAAAATTTTCAAATAATGCTAGGATAATATTTCTTCTAAAAACTCATTTTTCTCAGATACATTGCCTTACAAGAATTCCCGTTAAAACGTTAAACACCATTAAGAGGTCTTCAAAACCAATCAATTTTTATTTTTGTTTTAGTTAAAATGATGTATCATGTTCTTCGTCCCTAGATATTTATTTAGTTGCGAGAAACAGTCATTAGATCACTCGTAAAAAGGCACTAAAAAGTAATGTCACCAAAGGTACCTGTTCTGTAAGTCGCATTTGTTTCGAAAATTATTTCTTTTACTACCCTTACTCCCTACCATCTGAAACTATTTACAACTCCTCTTCAAACTTTGAACTAATGCAGTTGGAACATTTGAGTATTTTTTGCAAGAGTTCTTAGTCGAGTTTCAGCAACATTATTGGTGTTTTTAAAAAGGTTAAGACTAGTAAATTATTTTGCTTCATTTTGAAAAAATTGAGGGATAAGATGACTAATTTGTGTACATTGTTTCTTGGAAGACAGGTTATAAAGAGTTTAAGCTTATAATAAAAAGCTACGTTAATTTGATTCTTAATCTTTGTCAGAGGAAATCTTTTAACTTAAGGAAAGTTTCATTTTTGTCTTATTTTTTTTCGGTTCCCAGTGTTACTGTTCATAATGTTGTGTTAAAAGAAGATAGTGAAAAGTAACAGCTTGAAAAGATGAACCCTTTAAACAAAATTTATAAAAATTTGTATAGTTATAGGTACAATCAGTCAAACCCTGCTATTGGGATCCCTGATGAACTCTCATTTATAAAGAGCATTTTCTCCAGTACCGATTATTTAGTTACAGTTATTTTGTACGCTTATTGTACAACCTGGTTATGTGCAAGCAGAATATTTATTTATCAGTTATTGCGGGGTAGCCATTCATTTTGTAATTAATATTCTTTTCATTGTTCCTAACTCAGTGCTTCTCAAACTTTCAATATTGGAGATCAAATTTTCAATCACAATTTTCTTTGCGCCCCCCACTGTATCCAATGCAATACTAATATTATTTTGACTCTAAATCTGCAAATTTTAATTACTAACTACTTTTGCGAGCGCGCGAGGGTTGTAGGGTAACATTTATTTGTGGCTTCGAGATTTGACGGTAAAAAGTTTGTGGTAATTTTTTAAGTTTGCTTGATTTATGTTAATTATAACGTTTTGAAAACGCATAAATAAACGAACATAATTATAGTATACTAATACTATAGATAATAAATACATTGATTAGATACTACATTGCAAGAAGAAGATACTTTCAAGGAGATGAGAAAGTTGTAAGGGTTTAACGAGAGATCGGGAGAAGGAAAGGGAATCTAGAGTTTGGAATCATTTGGTGGAATAACTTTTGTTTATTGGGCAAGCTTCGAAAGATTGGCTTTTGATTGCCAGTGATTGTGTCTTATCTTTCCTGATTGCTGTAGTACATTCAACGGGCATGGGATATTTTTCTAAATATACAAAATTGTTTTTCTGAACAAGTTTGAACAAATTTTAAGAAACAAATTTATATATTTCTGAACAAGAAAATTAGTTCCCACCTCTAATTATAATAAGAATTCCAAGTTTTTTTTCCGAGGGGCTGCGCTTTGAATCATGATTGAATAGAAAAATGTTAACTTGTTTTTAATTACATTAATTTACAAAATCACAGAGACATATTAAAAAATGTTTTAAACAACATTTTTTTTCTAAAATTTCATTAAAGCGTATATCTTCAAATTTTCATAAAAACAAACTAAACTTTTACCCACATTTTATGAAAGAAATTTCATAAAAGTTTATAATTAAAGAAAGCTTTCTAATATGCGTATCGTTTAAAACAAAAATTCGTCGAGTATCGAAAAAAAACCAAATGATAAAATTACTTTTATAAACATATGTTAATTAAGTTACTTTAACAATAAGTAAAATAGTTTATTTTAAAACCAGAGACAGATTTCAGAACATGAAAATAATTTTTAAAATATCGTAGTTTTGAAAATTTGGATTCTCAGTGGTAAAAAATTATTTTTTTCTCTTTGAGGGATTTATTAGTTTATTTATGAGTTGAAATATTATTTAGTTGCTATATGATAGGAAATACTTTATCATTGTAAAAATATAAGTCGGTTAGATTCATTGATTAATAATTAGCAATACATTAGTTGCCATTTATACCCTCTAAATAGAGTAAAACTTAACTTTAAATGTTGCTTTAACAATACTACAATATTACCCTGACATTCACAGCACAAACCAATCACAATCGCAAACAACGAACATTGATTAGGACATCAAACCTAACTTAAGCACCGTAGACTAACATTTAGTTTACTGCCAGTTAGAACTTAAGCCCCCCGTTTTACTTCGAAAAAGAAAACACACATAATTTATTTACTTTAGTAAGAATTTTCCAAACTCTGATTTTCTACAGATTAATTACAGGGTCCGATGGCATCCTGTGACATGCGTCAGAAGTTAATGACTTAACGCAGAAACATGGGAGAGAGCGGTTAATTAATTGAGTCGTTTCCAGGGCTTAAAAGCGCTTCAAAGGTTACAAATTGTGATGGATGCGTCAAAGCATAATGTTAGAAGTATGCAGATAATTCAATGTTTCAATTACATCAATGATGAAAACAAAAATTTGCCCTCTATTAGATTAACACTAATAAGGAGTTTATATCGTTACATATGTGATAGGCTGATTAATTTAGATTTTCACATTCAAATCATAAAATGTATCTTTCTGAAATATTCCATTTTTACTTTACTTTTTAGTTTTGAGTAGTATTAAAAATGAAAAAAAAAAATGGTAAGATCTATTGTATTTTCAACTGTGTTTTAAAAGGGAGATTGAACTATGGCATCTATATTTATTAAATATTTCATCATAGATTTAAAGAAAATATGAATATTGTACAGAATAATGAGACTCTACACTGTATTGAGACTAATGAGACTAATACCTTGGCTAAACAAAATGTATTTTATTTTTTATTAAATTTCTAATTTTAAATATCCATTTACCTTCTAAATTGAAATAACTTCCATAAGACATAATACATAGTGATTTGCAAACTTAAAAATAAAGCATATATTGCAGTTTTCCTGAATTTTAAGGTATTAAATGCAAAAAAAAATATTTGTAATAATAAGTACTAATCAATCTCTACACGTGTAATGAAAAAACTGTGAAAGGTTTAATTAAAAAACTACGAAGCCAAAAAAACTAGCAATGCACCTTATTTATGTTGAAATAAAAGAATATTCCCCCTCCCTAAAAAAAATATCCCCATCCATTCAACAGTTTCAAAACTCGTTAACAAAAAGAAGCATAAAATCTATGCTCTCAGGCTCGAAGTAAAAATCAATTTTTGAAGATTATTTTTAGTTCCCCCTCCCCACCCTTTAACCCTTACTTCCGATAACAACTTGTCAACTTTACCCGGCACTGTGGCGTTATTAACATTTTGTCTCGTAAAAGAAAAGGTATAGTAATGAGAAAGAAATTAGTTTTTGCCAATGACTTTTCACTAGAGCGACCGTGTGAAAAATCGTTACTCACCAGATGGCGCAGTTCCTCAAGCCGTTGCCATAAAGAAAACCTAAATGCTTCTCGACTTACACTGGCTTTTTTTTTAAATTCCGGGAAAGAAATTTTACTTGATGGGAGTGATATTTTGAGGAGCGTAAATGATTGTTTTTATTTTGTTTCTATGCATCTTGTCGTTGAGAGAGTTTTGTCGAAAATAGTTTATTTGGTAGTAAACACTGGAATCAAAGTTTTAACAGTTTTCAATAAGACAAACATGCTCAAATAGATTTTTAAAAAAGTTTTAAATAATTGTAATTTAATATTTATCCTGTGTTAATTTCAAATAACTTTTGATTAAAGTTAAGTGTACTTTCAATTTTAAACGATTGAAAAATTATAGTTGCATTATATATTGAATATAAATAAAAAGTGGTCGTCGCGCTTATTAAGTTTCCATCTCAGAATACACGTAACTCAAATATATTGCACTACCGACGTGTTTCCACGTTCAATATGCCTCATTTTACAACAGAAACAAATGCCTTTCAAATTATCTTTCCAAAATCTTTTATTCTACCAACTCTCATTTTTAACAATGAAATTAATCTTCATCTAATACAACCTTTTAGAATCCCCCTCTATTATCTCGGAAATCAAATAATACCTCATTGATTTACCAATCGGAATACAACAAAAAAAAAGATTAATCCTAAAAGCAATATCATCAGATAAACAGTTTATATCTTTTTAGCGTGATGCATTCTCTGTGGG
This sequence comes from Tetragnatha montana, assembly GCA_963680715.1. Lineage (NCBI taxonomy): Eukaryota > Metazoa > Arthropoda > Arachnida > Araneae > Tetragnathidae > Tetragnatha > Tetragnatha montana. Next base: position 15,666,966 of record OY796685.1, read on the forward strand.
TGAGGAATATAAACAACGTAAATTGATGTAAACAATGCGTGCCAGACTGATGTTATTAAGCTTTTGCATTAAGAGCACAGCGAACCCAATTGCATTATCATCCCGTGATGCAAGATGCACGCGCCTGAAATGATGTAACGTTGTTGGGGGATGGCAAGAAAATGAGATTTCTTTTGTCTTAAAGCAATTTCAGCTTAATTGGGATTTAAAAAAAAAAGAGATCTTGATATTTTGCTCCCTGTTGCAACACATGTTTAGGGGGGATTTTATTTGATATGGCGTTGCGTTTTGAACAGATTGCTATGAGAAATGGGATAGAAATAATTTAATTTTCTATTTATTGGATAGCAATCTCTAATGAAACTTCTTTTTTTTACGTAGAGAAGGGGTAAGTTGTTCGCGTAAGAATATTTAGTATCGTAGGGTGAACCGCCCAGTGAATGAACACTTAGCATTTGGGTTTGCGATTTTCCCACTTCAAAAATTTTTTTCATGGCTTTTTCTCGGTCAATTTCTAAAAATAAGGTATGTTTCCATACTGGCTTTTTCTTGGCAACATGATCGAAGTATTTCCAGATCTCAGAAATCAATAGTTTTGAAGGAATCCTGATTTGAGTGAAAAAGTGCGATAGACCCAGTGAATGAACAAAGTTTGCCCTAAGTATGAACAGTGTCTTCCAGTAAATGAACACTGAAAAATACCCTGATTTTTTTTCAACTGATCAGCCCGCGTTACAAAAAATAGAAAATGTTTTACTAAGAACTCTAAAGTTTCTTCAATACACACACACACACACGCACACACACACACACACAAATGGTACTTAGGATAAGGTGGGTACAAATCTTGCCAGACATCGATTGCGACGTTATACTAATTGCATATGACATCTTAATATAATTAATAATCAATACCTCCTAGTACGGACGTAGCTATAGTGTTTACAAGGGGGGGTTCAAGAAACTTCTTTCAGGGGTCGCAGTGGATAATGAAAGTGTAGCTAAAACAGGGTTTTCCAACTGGCGGGCCACATGCGGCCCGCGAAGCTCCCTGAAAACCCTAAAAAGTAGCTATATAGAAGACTTTTTAGCATACTAAAATTTAAACATTTTTTGAGGAGGACCCCCGAACCCTATTTACCCACTTTTTCATTAAGGAGTAACTTTGGTTGGTCGTTTTCTATGGGGAAAAATTTAAAGTTTGAGGTTTCGAAAGAGGGGTTGTATACCTTGAAATTCCCTCTGAGCGTAGCAAGGGGTTATAAAAGCTTAGGTTAACCTTTATCACGAGGGGGGACAAAATGGAGTACCATAGGCGTAAGTTCAACTTTTTGATTGGGGGGGCAAAACTTATAAGACCTCAGGACCAAAGGAGCCGTTACTAAACTGTTTTGAAGGGATTCTGTAACCCAAAATGTTTCTAATAGCTTTCCCTTTCCGAGTAAAATGGTGGGCAAATGTGAATTTTTGTGAACTTAATCACAAATTTGTGTGGTTAATACATGCCCTCAAGCAAAAGAGGGGTGTCTGGGTCCTCTCCCAGAAAATTTGATCCAAAAAGTTGTATTTTCACTCATTTTTTGATTATTTGGGACAGGAACCTTTTTGTTTGGCTGACATAAGGTTTAGGCTGAGGGGGGCCTGGACCCTCTAACCCCCCCCTTATATACGTCCATGCCTGTCGTTTGGAACCATGGGTTCCTATGCAATTCTGAACCCTTATGATGTCTACCTCCCCTAGAAGTTTTCCCATTCATAATGATACACCCTGTATAAACCTAGACTTTTAAATCAAAAACTTATTCTATGGAAAGACAATACTGATCTTTATCATAACCTATTCCTAGTTTAAGCCGTCAAATAAGCCCATAGGTCTTTTGGTTCACGAGATAAGCAGTTTCCCATAGTATAAAGATTGTTCATTTACTGGTAAATCTTAGTTTAATTACTCTTTCCAGTATGTGAACACTTGTACTTTCTAATCAACATACCTCGTTCATTTACTGGAAGGACACAGTTTTGATCATCGCGCATTTTTACATAGTTTAGTTTACATCATTATGAATCAAATAAAACTATAATCACGAGGTTTTACGAAATATGCATTTTCCCCAGTAAATGAACACCTGTTCATTCACTGGGAAATCTCAGTTTGCACTTCCAGTAAGTGAACACCCTCTTATCTATCGCAATTTCAAAAGTACAGCTTTCTGAATTATACCATATCAAAGATTAAGTCTTTAACATTTGATAAAAAACAACAAAAATCATTATAAGCGCAATTATAAGTTAGAAAAATATGAATGAATCAAATCAAATCTTAACTTACCGGAGACTTTTTCATGGGCCTGAAGCTCGAGTATCAGTAAAAAAATTTACACAAACTAAAATCGCAATATACGGTTAAATCAACGATTGCCTGGCCTCTAGGAGGTCTCATTGCAACTACTGAATTTTAGTAATAGTCTTTACAGAGTTCAAATAGCTTAATAATTGAAATTATACGACCAGTTGTTCATTCACTGGGAGTGTTCATTCACTGGGCAACCCACCCTATGTTATTTTCTCAAACAACTTTATCAAATGAAAGATTCAGAAGGAAGGAAGGAACCACCCTTACCATTTATTCAAATTTTTTATCGCCTTTCTTCTTGAAGTTTTTCTTTAAATATAACACTCTACCTTTCTGTGGTTTCCCCGGTAACACCCAAAATTATAATATAAATTTTATTTCATACATTCAACTATTAGGTTGCTACATATATTTTTTATTTCCTATTGATATGTTTTTTATTTTTATTACAAATAGGGCAGTAAAAATTATCTAAAATATTTTCAACGCCAAGTATTTAAGTATTTAAATATCGTCAAACTATTGTTTAGTTCCTCAATGCACGCAACTGGATATATCTTTAATACTTATACCTTAAAATGGTGTATTGTAACAGTGGTGTTGTAAAAAAATGTAGTTTCTTACTAAAGCTGTTCAGATATTTATATATTTAAATCTGTATGTTTGTTATTTGTGGTGATATTTATATCTTTGGTATCCAACATAGCTTAATAGTATTTTAAGTTACGGTTGACAGAGAATTAAGCAAATATACGTTTAACATTACAAAAAACAGGTTTTTTTCCAAATTTTCTATCACAATTATTCATTAAAATGCATGACTTTTTTGTATATTTTAATAAAACCGCGTAGCATAAAAATCATATTCTCATTTTTCATTCCAAAGCAATATTTTGCAAGTTAATAAAAAGAGGTTTCATAGCCGTGTTTCCAAAATAATGAAACTACTGAATAATACATTGCATGGCATACTTTTCGCTTATAATATCTCACCTAAGGCTATAAGAAAGATATTTCTAACCTTTTCTTGGCACTTATAAGAGTTATAACTCTTGGGAAATGTGTTGTGCATTCTGGTAACAGGAATAAGAAAAATGTTTCTGATAAACGCATACACATGTCCCTTTTTACATAACCCTAAAACCCTAAATTCATGGGAAAAATAAACAAATATATTTAGTTTTCATTGATTATTTCATTTAAAGATATAAGTGGTAAGAACACTATCAGAATAAGTAAAAAATTTATAAACTTGAGCTATCTATATATATTTTTGTTTGTGTACTGAACAAGTTTCTCGAGTCAATCCTGCAATAATTGACAATCCAAAAATGCATTCTAAACTATAAAATTGAAGTCTGCTTGGGTGTTTTTGAAACTATCTTCAACTAAAATTAATATATTAAATAATATTAAACAAGTTTCAGATTAAAAGCCTTAAAAAATCACGTAGTTTAAAGTTTCACAAGCAGCTACTTCAAACGCATCAGTATAAATAAATCGTTTCCGAAGACAACAAAGCCATCCAGTTTCGAAATATCTACCGACTGATACGTCTCTCATTCCATATTCTACCTCATGGGCATTCATAACTCTTGTCTAGCCAGAAGGGAAATTCGAAATGTCGTCGATAGAGCAGGCTGTTATAAAGAGTAGGATATCCAGCTTTAATGTTCAATTCCAGAAATGTTCCCCGGTTCTCGGAGAGAGCCGTCGCAAAGAGGGCGAATTATACATGCACAACTTTCTAATGGGAGAAATATATATTTATATGTTATACTTATTTGGTTTTAAATGGTCAAATTTTGAAGGTTTATAAATAATTTCTTACCCATATCGAAGAATTTTTAAATCAGCTTATTATTGATAAGTACTATGTTTCTATGCATGGGGAATATTAAATGCATCACAACCTTTCAATACGTTTGTGCAATATAACTTTCATGTTGTATACAAATTTATCCAACTCAGACACTTTTGAATGGTTTTGATGTTTTTTTAATATTTTCACGAAATCAAGTAAAACACTTTTAAATAATACCACGATAATATCATAAACTTTTTAATGGTGTCAATAACTTTCACCGATGCATTTTACATAAGACTTTATTTCTTAAACTTTTTATAACATCATCAACCACTTCTAATTATTTAGTAAAAAGGAAATCAATCTAACGAATTCTTAATTATATTATTTTTAAGGAGTTTGAATGAGTTAGTCATTAAGAAATTAGACAGAATATTAACTGTAGTATTACAAAAAGCATAACAAAACCATGCAATTTGAACTTTTTTTCAAAAAAGATTTATTTAGCGATGTTTTTTAAGGTAAATACAACCTCCAGGATATAAATGTAATACAAAAATGATTCTAATTTGATGACTTATATGCTTTGAAACTACTTACCACATCATATCTGATCTAAATATAATTTTAACAAAGTAGTATTATTATGGTAGTAAGTTAGATTTACACTTAGATTATTTTATTATTTTAAACAATATTTTGGCAAGATAAAACTAAATTAATAATTTGATATTTAGAATTGACCTGAGGAAAAAATATCTGTAAATTACCAGTTTTGGAGCAGAATATAAAATGTAAATGCAGAATTCGGCATATGTCTAAAAACAAAGCATGAAATTCCAGGAACTAATTAGATATCTTGATGTTCATAATAACCTTAGGGAAAGTCTATAAATCATAAATAATCATAAATAAGGAAGTAACATACTCTTTGGATATTCCTAGGCAAAAATTAATTAATTATTAAATATTTGATATACCAGATGTAGCCGATATTAATATTAAAAAAGCTATATCTGCAGATATCCCTTTGTCATGTTGGTTGCTGCCCTTTAAAATATGAAAAGATGAGTCATTAAGAGCAGTATAGCTTCATCATGTCAACGGAACAGCCCTGAAATTGGATGATGCTGCATATTTCTTCGTTAACATCGTTCTTTTTAAAAATTTAATATCTCGGGCTAATTACATCGTTGTAGAGTAGTGATTTTGAAGCAGCGGTGTCAAGTAGGGTGATTTAAAAATGCTTTCTTCTTTCATACTGAACTATGTTGCTCAGCTTGAACTCGTAAACTTTTACCATAAGTTGCTTGTGAATATTTTTATTTTAATATTTTCTGAGTAATAACATGCATAATCTTGTTATGTGTAGGTGTTGATCCACCAAACGTTATTTTTGACTAATCAACGTTTAAAATACTTAATGATAGCAGTACAACCGCAGTACAGCGACCCCTTATGGGACCAAAAAATAGGGCCGTTTTAAAGAATTTGGGGAAAAAACAAATTAGAGCAACAAATAAATAGAACATTGATATTTTACGGGCATTGTCATAAATTCCGGTCGTCATTATTAATAATTCCCTAGCATTTTGGGCCGGACATTATTAATAATACTCGAACATGTCTCATTAATAAATACCCGGTTTATCACTTTGCCCATAAAAGATATTCTATCTCGAATGACACTTTCTGAATTGGTTCGAAATTTAAAACAATTAATGCGAACATTCCGAAACAATAAGAATGTGATCCTTTGGAGTAATTTGTATATCAGAAATTCTCCCAATATCTCATATTTTCTGTACCCTAAGCTGAATTTTACAAATTCTGACTGAAATTAGGGGTCGCTATAACACAAATGTTATGTGTTTGGGGTCGCCATAACGAATTAAAATAACATTGTTCTTATGATAAAATACTGTCTGTCTATCACAAGATGAGCTCTCGTTTACATTTCAGTTGCCAAGGCAACAAGACTCTTCCTCATTTTCAACGGGGGGAATTGTTGCATTTAATCACTAGTCCTCTTAGTTTATTATTTTAACAGATCTATAACATATGCGTGCAACTGCATCAATTAAAAAAAGACCATGCTTGTGTTCACCAAAAGATTCTGCCAATAATCCTCCGTCGGCTTTAATCCCCGGCAAATCCTAATACAGTTTATCCCTATTTAAAATGAACCGGTCTTGTTTCTATAGCAACCCCCACAACCAGACAACTAGGCGGGAGCTCAACTTGTTGTAGACAGACAATAATCGGTACGTTAAAAAGTTCGCTATAAAGAGGTCGTTATAAAGAGGTTCTACGTATTTCAGAGCAGGAAACTTGTAATGAAACCACAGTCTCTCTCTTTTTCAAGAACTTTCTTTTCTTACAGCTGATCGGGCCCCAGTTCGTCTTTGCCGTTAAACCCTCCATGTCAGAGCACTGGTCCGATGACATCGAAGAGGCTTGGATGCAGCTATTCCGGTACATGGCCTTCATAATGAAGAAAGCCATGATAGAGGTCAACAACAGTCCAGATCAACAGGATAAGGCCAAGTGCAAAAACTCAATTGAGACATAGGAGTTATTAACGGCCAAAAAAATATGCTGTTTTTGTGTAACTGATACTGAAAAGTATTGGATTGAGTCAAGAATTGACTCAGTGGATATTCTATATCTTCAGTCATACAGATTGTCATGTGTCTTGATTGTTACGTGCAGAGCTGGATTTGTATTGAATAAACATGTTTCAGTTGTTTCATAACGATGGAATTATGTTTTAAGGATGACATTTTTCATTGTGAACATCGTGAACTTTCGGATAATGTTATAGTTAAGTTATATTTGGTGAGTGCATTGTGTAAATACTCGTTTTAACGTCCATTTTTCTGTTTAACTCATTGATTTATAAATGAATCGCATGTAGTATAGTTGTTCTAGTACATCATAAAATGACTTATAACAGAGTTAAGTTTAAAATTTTTGTATGTGTGTGTTCATAAGGGGACTTGGTACCAAAATTTGGTCAAAAATTTCTATTTGGAGATTTTCCCATAAAAATTAAGCTAATACACTTAGAATTCTTCCTACTAAGTTTCATAATGATATGGGGATTATAAGTTTAAAAACTTCGAGGTTTTCTGAAGCATAGATAGGCTTATAAGAAGCATAGTTTTAGATCTTTCGACGGCTTTTTATCAAAACAATGTTTTTATAAAATCAAAAGGTTTTTTTTTTGATAATCATCCTAACAACTTCAAAATTTTAATCTTTATCAGTAACATATGTTTAGTTAAACATTTCTAAGCATGGATTTTTAAATATATTTATTGAAAATGTTTTTAGAAAGCAGTAAAATGAAATCTTGGGACATTTATTGGTAAAAATGAAAAATTTCAGAATCTTTTTTATTTTTCGGAAATTATTATACATATTCAAATTTCCATGCGTACATATAACAATATACAGGGTGTCCCACGAAAAGTGGCCCAACCCCTTTAACTTTTGAACCCCTACAGATATAGTCATGAAAGTTGGATCTAGGTATAGTAAAGTGACCATGCCCTATCCGATGCGACAACTTTCAACTCCCTCTAGCGGAAACTTTAGGAGTTATAATTTTTATTTTAAAAACTATGTGAGGTACGTGAAAAAAGTCAGTGACTAAGTTGTAGAGCAGCATCGATTCATTATAAATCGACACCTCTACCACAAAAATGACTACAATAAAACTCATTAAACGCCCTTTTATTTAATTGTGATTTGGAACACTCAACCTCACGAAACGCTTAACCGCTTGCTTGTTTATTTATGGTTTCGAACACTTAACCGCACGAAACGCTTTTGCATGGTAACTTGGTGCTTGAAACGCACTATCTTTTTGGATATAATAATTAAGAGGCTATTGAATTGAAATGAGGCTATTGAAGATGCTCGATATTCAATCTAGAGTCCAAATGTGCGTCGCAGACTGGAAGGACATAGAGCATCTGCGGTAAATGTAATCAGTTCATTTTCATGAGGAGTTTCGTGAGGTTTAGTGTTCGAGACCACAAATAAACAAGCAAGCGGTTTAAGCTTTTCGTGAGGTTGAGTGTTCCAAATCACAATTAAATGAAAGGGCGTTTAATGAGTTTTATTGTAGTCATTTTTGTGGTAGAGGTGTCGATTTATAATGAATCGATGCTGCTCTACAACTTAGTCACTGACTTTTTTCACGTACCTCACATAGTTTTTAAAATAAAAATTATAACTCCTAAAGTTTCCGCTAGAGGGCGTTGAAAGTTGTCGCATCGGATAGGGCATGGTCACTTTACTATACCTAGACCCAACTTTCATGACTATATCTGTAGGGGTTCAAAAGTTAAAGGGGTTGGGCCACTTTTCGTGGGACACCCTGTATATGTTTGATTTATGTTAAGAAAGTCAAATCAAGTCAAAAGATTATATATTAAGGAAGGAGAATCTTTTTTAATTTAGGGTAATTTCAAGCATTCCCTTTAAAATGTTTTAAAAAACTCAAATGAGTTAATATGAAGTGAACACATAATTTAACATCCAAAAGATAATAAAGTACTGTTAAAAATAATTAAAAAAAAAATAAATTTAAAAAAATAATTTTGGTACGGTGTCTCCTATTTATTTCATTTGTTTTTAGAGTGCTTTAGGCATTAGGTTTGAACTTGTACTTTTTGTACAAGTTCTGAATTGTAATTCTTGTACACTTTTGTACAAAAAAATTATGTAAAATATTGTTTTATAGTGTAAAAGTACGAATTAGTGTAGTTTTTTTCTTACTTTAAGAAGCCAATAATACTAATTTGGTTAGAAATTACGTTATTTTCAATAGAATATACAATGCTAATTATACTATATGCTATAGATGCTAATTATTTGTTGAATACTGTTAAAATATCGTGTTACAATAACTTAAGAAATCTTTAAAATATGTAGAAAAGAAATTATTTCTAATGAATAAGGAAATAATTTATAAAAATAAAATATAAATTTTATGCAAAAAGTTTATCAAATAATAATTCTTATAATACAAGAGTGGTGCTGATTGAAATAGCATTATATATATCTGAATGTTTATAAACACATACCTAACCTATTAAGTTCTTTATTCTTCATATTATTGAATCAAAATGTTTTTTCACAAGTAATAAAAACACGGACTGAATAATAAAAGCTCTATGTTAGCAAATATATTGTATAAATTTACATACACTTTTGTACTTTGACATGCACAAAACTCATTTTGAAAAGGAATTATATGACCGTTTGGAAAAATTGGAACAATCCAGTATCAAATAGTCAGTAAGATATTTGTTTTTAATGTAGTGCATTATCTATAGTAACGTACTGTGCTTGTCTAAACCGTGAAAATATACCTAATTTAATAAATATTTTAAAATTGGTTAAATTTGTTCAGAATTTATTCTTAGAAAATTTATTTATCAATTACTAAACTGATTTATCATATTTTAAGAATTATTTATCACTAAAATAGTTTTAATTTTACAGTTTTATTAGTAGAAAGTGTTTTTAGTTAATTTGCATAGGTACATATAAGATATTATTTTTTTAGAAGGTTTGATTATGTTTTATTTTTTATTTTCTTCTTTTTACATCGTATTACTTATAAAATTTATTAATTTTATTATTGTTTATTATTTTATTTTTGGAACGTTTTTTGTTTTTAATATGTTATAATAATTGTTCCTTTTTTTACATTGGATGATATGACATTTGTTTGTAAATATAAAATTTGGTTTCACTTCATTTGAATAGAAGAGAAAGCACCAACAAGTAATTTTTAATTAATACCATCAACAAGGTCTTCCTTAATTAATTTAAAATAATTCTTTTAGCTTTTTTTCTTAGAAGATTAATAAAAAAAAATTAATTTTTATAGTTTTATTTCTAGCAGGTTTATCAATTAAACTACTTATTTTCTTTGAATTTCTTCGTTAGAAGATTTATTAATTAATATTCTTTTCAGATATTAATATCTGAAATTTAGTTAGTCAATTATTTTTTTTTTAGATTTTATTCTTAGGTCGTTAATTTTTTTATGGATATAATTATTATTTTGTTTGCTTTTTACACTGAATATATGTCCTTTTTTAAATAAACGTTATTAAAAAATTGATTGTCACTTTATTTGAACAGAATAGAGAACACGAAAAATTATTATTTTATTATACTCAATCATATTTTCTTTTTCCACCTGTAGAGTAGTACATTGAGTATTAAATTTTTAAAACTGAAAAAAAGGCAAAAATTTGCGAGGTTTTTTATGCGATTATTTTTTATGTCAAACCGACCTTCTGCAAAGCGCAGGGGCGTATGTATAAAAAGAGGTGCCAAAACAATTTAAAACCCAGTTCTTTTATGGTAAATTTTTTAAAAGATTTCTGGGGAAGGACCCTCAGATTCACCTTTTAGGCTTGGAATTTTATTATTAACAACCTATATAATATACATGGAAGAGGCCCTGATAATAACTAACTTTTTTGAAGATATTTGGGCCCCTCTCGAAATAAATTTCAATACACGCAACACTGATATGGCGACAAACTTAATACTTGAAATCAGCGCCTAATAAACATATAAAATATACATATGTCGAAAAAACTTTTTATACTCATGAAATTCTTGAAATGATCAGATTACCCAACCTACTACATTGTGTCCAATGCTACTAAAAGTATTGGTCAAATGGGTCAAGTTTCTTAAAAGTGGAGTTCTCAAACCGATTGTTTGATTGCTTTGCTGTTTTTTTAGGCTCTATTAGACGGGGAAACAGTTTTGAGAGTTTGTTTTCTTACCTTTGTGAGCGTAATGAATGACTAATTGGAAGCAACCGAGTTTGGATTATTATTTTTTAAAGTTTTGAATATTAGAATGTATTTTTGTTTTGATATATTTTCTAGATTTAGGTTCTTCCCTTACTGTTTTTAAAAACTACTGTTTATAAATTTAAGTTTTTAAACAAACCTTTTATATAAAAATGTAACTAAAATACTAAATTCAGGAAATTATGCAGAATGGAATGTGTTGCTTAATTACACACCGTGACACTAACATAACTTGTTAACATGACATTCTAATAGAATATATTTTTTTAAATTTCAAATTTATGAAACATTAAATAGTAAAAAACTACATGTTCCGGATTTTACAAAATGTCACAAGTACCATAAAATGGTTCAATTTTAAAATTTTAATTTCTATTTTTGTTGAAAAGTAGAACTTCTAGAAAATAATTTGATTTTAAAATAAATTATTATTATAAAGAACTTCTTATTGCCCTTATATTTAAATTTTGTCCATAATCGTAAAGAGTTATGAATGGAATTTGACATCCTATATAAAAGGTTCATAATATTATACAGGGTTTTTCTAAAGCCCCATTCGCGGTTTTATATTGAAACAACGTCTCTTAGGGTCATGAAAGTAAAGTCCATTTGAACAACTTGGAGCGCTTTTAGGGCAAAATAACATAAAAAATAAGTTAAATATTAAAGGAAATAGAACAAAAGTTTGGTCAGAAAATTGAGTGAAACACATTTTAACAAAAGCAGACCATATCAATTATATCTAGCACTTTTTTTGAAGTTTGAAAAAGGGTTCGTCTACAAATTTAAAGCTAACTCCAATTTTACCATGCGAATTCAAATTCATCCAAATCCATCGTTATGATATCTGAGAATTTTTTAAATTTGTGGACGGTCCCTTTTTCAAAAGTTCATAAGAATGCTTTGATCGCTAATATTTCCTTCGAATATAAAATTATTTTTTCATTAAACTTTTTCTGTGCTTTCGTTAAGATGTTGCACACGATTTTGTAACTGATTTGTTTTCTCTCTACCTCTTTTTGTTTTTTAATTAAAATTTAAAACTTTCTTATTTATCCTCTATAAGAGCTTTTAGCTGCTTTAGTGGATTCAGCTTAGAGAAATTTTTTGTACAAAGACATTTTTTGTTTAGGAAATGACAGCATAGTCATTTTACAATAGGCTCTCCTTACTTCCATGACACTAAAAGACGTTGTATGAAAATAAAAGCCGTGAAACGGACTTTTAAAACATGATTTATATTCTCACATATAATCCACATTTTTTTACATTGCGTCCAACCAACAAACCAAAAACCTCAAAATTGTCTTGTTTGCATTGAAAAGTAAATACAATTAATTAACAATTATTTGGTCACACATACCGCTTGTTTCCTTCCAAAATTCTACTCAAAATAACTAAAATTCTTCAATTAATCCAATCCATTATTAACACGAAAGGAATTTTATGCAGGTGTTGGGCCATAATTTAATTTCAACCAGAACAATAGAACGAAATTGAATCTAAAGCAATACATCAAACAAACTATCAATTCGAAGTAAACAAATGATTAATTTCAAATAATCTATGTATGATTCAATTATCATTTGAATTCTACTCATTTAATTGAGGTAACACTGGTAAGGAAGTTATCCCAGAGTTTAAACTTTCCTTGATTTTCGGAAACAATTGGGACGAAAGGAAACCTAATTAAACGTAAAGTAATCGATGTAGAAGAACGTTTATGTCTTGAAGTGGAACTCCTTTTTAATGTAGTATACAACATGATTTGCACTTTTACGTGTTGTTATATATTGAAGTTATCTTCTTTGAACACTAACATTATTGAATTTACGCTGAATTTGAAGCAGTTTATGAAATTTATTCTGGAATCGAATAAGTTTCATGCAACATATTTTAAATGAACTCAGTCTAGGTAACCGTTTTATTTTCTAAAGCAAACGAATTTTAAAAGCTTCATAAGTTATTTTTAAGACTGTTTATAAGATTAATAATGAAAGCACATTTGAGGTAGATGAAAAAAATCAATATAGGTTGCTCTGAGAGGTGATCCGAAGGAGTTCATTTTGAGGAAATACACTAAAAACAGGCCAAAATATCATTTTTTAAGTAAAAAGTTTTGTTTTAAAATTTTTCAATTTTTTTTTTCATTTTAAGAATGTTTAAATCAACTATAATACAAACTCAGTCTACAAAATTAATTTAGCATACTAATCTTAAAACTACATTTTAAAATTTAGTATAAACTCAATTTTTTAAGAATTGTGTTCATCACATTTGAAGTTTAATTGAAATAATTATTACTTTTACAGTAAATTGGTATTTTTAAGATTATTTTCTTACCATTCATAATCTAATAGTTTAGCGGATGTCTTAATTTTTCATTTTTTGTTCCTCATATTATTGTTAATTAATTTTTAATTTTAAATTTCTAAAAAATCATGAATTTTCAAGCTTTTATGGAAAAAAGCTATGAATGAAAAACTTAAAGAACATTATAAGGAATAATTTCTAATAGATATTATCCTTTTTTAATTGAATAATAACTGTTCAAAACCATGCTAATTAGCTCATTGGAGCAAAATTATATAATTACTTATTGAATAAATCTGAGAATTTTCAAATAAAATAATTTAATACCTAAACACTACTTATTTAACGCAAAAACTAGAAGTATAAATACTGAAAATAAAACCTTTTAAGTTTTTTACACTTAAAAGGTTTTATTTTCAGTATACTTACCCCTTAATTTTGAGTACTGTCTATTTAAACTCTGATATTCAACTAAATAAATCAGAAGTATTATAAAAATCCAAACTAGCATTTTTCTATTGATTCAAAATTCTGAAAGCTTTGCTTAGAATTACTAAACATCAGAGTCTATTTTTTTACCACTCAACTATTCCATTTAAAAAAAAAAAATAAAAATCAATAGGAATGATACCTAAATATCTTTTTAATTAAAGCCATAAGACTTACAAATTTAGAAAGGCCAAGGTCTTGTGTTAAGTAAAGCTAATAGAAACTAAGTTCTAGCAAATAAGAAAACTTTTTCAACTTGAGTTTAAAACTTTCATTTCAGCTTGAAATTTCCTAGCCGAAACCACATTAACCCCACTAGTAAAACCAACAGCTTTAATTTTCTGGAGAAGAAACTAAATATATTTTGGAGATGCTGAATTACACATTTGAAGCTTAGGAATTCTAAGATAAAATGAGACAGCAGGATTTATCACCCTGAGGTATATATATCAGTACGCAACGCATACCTTCTACTTGGTATTTAATGAGATTATGGACCAAATATCTTTCGGTTACTTTTGGGGGTTTCGCACACTTTTTTGCTGAATGTTGCGAAGGAGTATGATTTAATTGCAGATAGATTTCCTTACTTTCTACGTCCTGTCGAAAGATCTTTTGAGTATCGTTATAATTTAGTGTTGCTAATTTATTTAATCGCTAGCAAGAAGGAAAAACTCATGGAATTCTCATTTTAGTTCTGAGGAAATGAGTTATTGGACGACAAGGCTAAAAGTGATGATTGATTTAATCAACGGATAACATTTTTCAAATTAATGTATGAGTAAATCAGTTTCCTCGTAAACTGTATGAATTGTGAAAAATAGTTGAAGTTCATTTAATACGTAATAATATAGTTCAGTTTTTTGTGCATTTTTTAGTTATTTGAATACTTATAGAATTGTTTTTGATGGAATTATAACTCATCAATACTTATGGGTATACTTATTTCAGTACCAAAAAATTTCTCCATTTTCCAATATTATGATCAGAAAATTTTCTCATTGATAGTTAATAGAATTGAACTACTAGAGAGCTTCCTCATTTTTTCAGATGCATATGAAATAACATGCAAAATCACTACTTCAAAGCAGAGAGTTTGTAATTTCTCTATTTCCATTGTGATCCCCCTCCTACGGATGGTATCCTAAGATCGGTATGCTACATCAGTATAAGACGTATTATCTGGGGCTATGGGGAGCCTAGTGGAAGGTATATGCTTCGGGATCGGAGGGTCCCGGGAGGACACCGCTAAAAACCGTGCGGAGTACGTGCTCGTTAAATCAGTGGGTCCGAAAGTCCTGTAGTTGGTCTTTGGGCAGTTTACCAAGGGACCAGGTCGCCTTGATATAATCCCTTCCCCTACAGAGGCATGGCAAAATCGAGGAGGTGGCGATAGATTGTGGTAGAATCTATCTCGAGGCTTAAATCGGACTCCTCCTACTTATGGGCCTCACTTTCTCAGGAGCTATGCCTTTTCTATGCCTTTTCGGATAGACCTCGGATATTCCAAGTGACGTTAGAAACAATAACAACATATCATCTTGTTAGGTTGTCAGGTAGTAAGTCTGACTTTTAATGCCCATGAACTAAACTTTCCCAGAATGCTACAAACATGAATATAATTTTCCTTAGATACACGGTGCCATTAAACCCTAAGCCAAATCCAAATCCAAATCCTTAGATACACAACACTAGCAACACCCTCCCCAGATTTTAAGATACGACGTCTCATGCACCAAAACAAAGTCAACATTTATGTCCAAAAACCAACACTACAGTCTTATTTGCACAAACCCCACAAGCAATATTGACTCTCCGTCCAACAAAACGTAAAACGAGAGCTTCTTGAAAATCTCTCATAACGCATCAAAAGGGCGATGACAGCAAAAGGGGGGTATTGATTATCAACGATCTCACAGGTGCGTATTGACGCCTGTAATGGCTTTTCATCCAAAATTCATTAAGTCCATTAGCCGTATTCGCGGGGTAGGGGCAATGAGACGGCACAATCCCTGCGTTGGGATTGGATTGCACGCAGTTCATTTCCTTCCGATAATGGTGTTTATTTATCGTATTAAGTTTCGGGTGATTTGTCTTGACGAGGGTATGAAAATTAATGGATGATTAGGTGCTGTAGGAGTAATATTTGTCTGCACTTGAATTTCGGCATTAATTATCTCGTTTAGAACGAAGCTAACCAGTGAATGAAAATTCGGTTATCGCCATTCAATATCTGAAGAATTTGGCGAAACTGAATGTGCAAATACATTGTTTTAATTCTAAATGCAATATAACATATATAATCTATGAATATCTAATTTAGGACATCTGTTTACGGAAGGAAAAAGGTAAATACAACCTTTAATACAGGAAGGAAAAGGTAAATACAAACATATCACTACATTAGTGATATGTTTGTATCCAGTGTTAAATGCTACTATTTTTTTCTGTATTTTGTAATAAATAAAATAAGGAATTCTTGTTTAAATTATGTATTAATAATGTGTGGGAAAAAATATATCCAATGAATATTTTATCAAAATTATTACCTCATCGAAAGCTAATGTTAGCAGTTTCTAGCTTAAAAAGATCAGTTAAATATTTAAAAATTCTTCGAAAGCACACATTCAGATTCAGAATATTAAAAACTCATATAAACCTATTAGGTAGGTGCTGTGAATTACATCACCGAAGCTAAGAAAAATGTTCCGGAAGTATGGCTTCTAAGGTACTAGCATTCCGTTAAAATACCACCAAATATTTTTTTTAACATCTTAGATGAAAAGCTTTTTCAAAAATAGCACACTATCAGATTTAAATAAAGTTTCACTGATGGCCATAATTATGGTTACATTTTTATCTTTGGCGTCAAAGAGCTGACTGAGCGAAACTGTATATGTATACATATATCTTCTCAAACGACTTCTTTTCAAGAACTAAATTGAACCAAAAGCTGCACTAGACTGCAATGGTACTTGACCCTGGTGAAACAAAACAAACAAACAAAGTAGTACCCAGCGCAGTATCAGAATTTTGAGTGAAAGTAAGAACGTCAATTTAAAAATATGATTAGTTTGTTAACCTCATGTATGTACACGTACGCGTACAGTCTTTTTATTACGAAACTCGTACCTAAACTCCTCCTCATAGCAACCCCGTAGTGACGTCATTGGGTCAGGAAACGTTGCAGTCCAGTATAGTTGTGAAAGTAATGTCATCAGTATTCTTTTATACAGGGTGACTCAAAACTAGAGCGGAGAAATGCACCTAGATGACTCGGAATCATACAGGAATGGGGGGGGTCGGATATACACTCGTGGGGGAGGATATGGTGGTATGGGAAGTAGAATAATCCTGAGCGGAACTATGGAAATTGGCACTTAATACAAGCAAAATCGTCCTATTTCGGCATTGACTATTACATAAAGACAACTGAAGAGCTGAAACTTCAGTTATAATTTATCCCTCGCCCAATCGTAATTTATCAGACTCAAGGCTTAAAATAATCTTATAATAAGAATTGACTTATTATAAACTTCTACGATTGAGAAATTATGATTCGGCGGGTTACAAATTTACTGAAATTCCATATTACTTTTGTTTCTAAGTAAAAATGCCGGAATAGAAGATTTTGCTGGTTTTAAGTTTTAATCAAATCTTAAAGGGTTATGTGTCGAATTCCGCTCAGAATTATTCAGCCTCCCTTGCCCCCTTGCATCCCACCACGTCGCCGTCGTTTGGCAGTACATTTCCGACCCCCGTCATCTAGAATATTTTCCCTTTACCTTTGTTTAGTTGTGATTTTATGGTGCAAGAATTATTTTACTTATTTTTAATAAGAGATGTTGAGTTGCAATAAAATTTAAAAAATTTACAAAATATTTTTTTTAATAATTTTATTATATTTTCTTAATTTAGAAAGTTTTGAATACTTGTTTGAAAGCAAGTTAGTCATGATACCTACCATTTTGATCAAGAAGGAAATACGCGAATATAAAGACCCAAATTGCACAGTTTTCTGACAATAGTTGATCATGAAATGAGCTATGACCATTTTAAGAATGCAGGAAAACTATACGTAAATTGAAAAACTTTCAACGTGACAAGTCAGATAAGGTGACAAAATTAGCACAGATAATATTATTGAAAATTCGGATTTACAAGTTCGGAGAGATTTGAAAGATCCTGATACAAGGGGTCATTTTACATAAGAATCTACTAGAATTGTTTCAGATGCATTTTGATCCTATTTTTTGTAGTGCAACTGGGTGATACCAAACGGTACGAGCATTGCCATTGGCAGAGACCCCTCTTTCCATTAGGTGACGTCACGGATGAGCCAACCTTCTCTCTCTACAAACCTTGGGGTGATTGTACTTAAAGTTTCGCATTTACTAAAAGGCTACAAAAAGAGAATCAATAAGCAAAATTACCCGATATTTTCCTTGAGAAGCAGGGTTTTATTTTAGCATCGGAAATCGGCCAAAAAAATTCTCCTAGCTCTCTTATCAAAATCATTCATTCCGACCAGTGGTTCTCTTTTTCACAGCTTTTAAATTTGAAACTTAAATTATGATCACACATACTTAAAAAAGTAAAACTTAATTTAAAAATATTTTTTTAAAACTGATATACAATACTCGTTTAAATAATATTAGATTTATCTACAATTCAATGAATTAACAGATTAATGAACAGCAAAATTTTATTCAAATCCAATCAAAGCAGTGATAACCAACAGTATTAATATGCAATACCAGCCAGTTTTTTTTTAACATTATGTGTCTATTTAAGATGCAATAAAATGAAGTGACACATCAATAATCACGTCTTACAAAATTAAACTTTTATTAAAAATTTAAATTTAAAAAAGTGAAGACTTCCTTAAAACCATTGTTTTTTCTTTTTAAAAATAAGGTAATAAATGTGAAGAAAGCAGTAGAGATTTACTTTTGTCTGGAAATGACCTAAACACAAGATAAATCTTAAAAGTTGATATAAAAATAATAGTTTTGATGAACATTACTTAAACAATATCCGTTTTATAATTTTCATTACTACATATGAAAACTCATCTTTTGATTCATAAAGATAAGAAATACAATCAAAATTTCATTTTCCAAAGCATCTTAAAAACAAGACCGTATTATTCCTAAAGAAGTGAAATCTGAAGATTTTCTAGAAAAGCCAACACATAAAATTTCTTAAACCCCAATTCATTGACATGTTACACAAAACCTGAAGTACTTTGCTAAACAGACTTAGAATATTGAAAAAGAGAAAAAAGGAAAGGTTCATAAAAGAGCATAATACCAAAAGAAAATACCCGAACCAAAAAGTCAATTCGTGCTGGGAAAACAGCTCGATAATTATGAATTTGACAAAACAATATAAAATGAATGTTACAAATTTCCTTTTCGAAAGATCAAAAGTTTAACCATTTATTTGTAAGTTGCAATTTGTAATCCCGGCTAAATTCTTATGGTATAAATTACTCTACAACTTCTGTTTAAAGTTATTCTCATGATCTCCTTAAAAACCAATGCTCCAACGTAGTGAGCTTTATTCCATTCGAATATACATACAATTGTAAATTTCTACTCTAAAAATGTCAAAGTAATTAATTTTAAGCTAATTCGACTACTTTTAAGATATAGCTAAACGATGATGGAATTTCTTCTTTTGGCCTTAATATATCTCATCAACTGAAAGATTTCTATTATACAACATGAGATGTAGTATATCACAGAGAGCATAAAATTTTAACTTTCGGTTCATACACTTAATTTGTATCAATTGTCATACACACTAAGTAGTATAGTAAATGGTATTCTAGTGCTGTAGGTACCATTTCTGTGGGATGATTAAGTTTGCACACTTGTTTTTTTAAATCACCAGGCATGAAAGTGATTTGAAAATCGTATTTTTTTCCCATAAAAACAAAATATCCCCAAAAGTAGACTTTTTTATAAATTGTCTGTTTGGACTGAAAACAAATTATGAGGGATTCATTCAAAATCACGTCATATTCGACAGTATCATGTTCGCTTCTAAGCACTAGAATAAAACTAGTGCTCCAAGATAGTTTTTCAATGAGAAACCCAGGAAAAATCCACTTATCCTTTCTTGTATATACTCTTCGAGTGTCAGCCTTTAAGATACAACTATCTATCCTTTTGTAAACTTGACACTGTATATTTACTGGTCTAGAATCGTCGTGGCGCCAATCTTTTGGACAGGCAATCTCCGGGATCTCTATATTCATTAACCTTCCGATTCTGAAGAAATGCTCGAAGAAGTGGCCGAAATTAGGTCCACTAACGCAAATGAAAAAAATACTATCTTCCGTCTGATTACTATCCATCGTCACATCTCTACCGATCCTTAGGTAAGTCGCACGCCTTCTTTGTTCGCACTGTAGCAGCCACAAAAAGCCATGGTCGTCCTTCAAAGTAGTCCTCACTGGGTATTTAGAATCTTCACGTAACTGCAATTTCATTTCAAATAATTCTCTAGAATATTGTTGTAGGCCCATGATCACAAAATACTGCTTATAATTTTTGCAAAAAGTACCCTCTCCTACTTAGCTAAGATATAAAATCTGATTGAAGCACGAAGTAATGTTCACATTTACTGTTTAAAATTATGGCGTAAGACTATAAATTATTATTTAAGATGAGTTGAGAAGTTCTATTACTGTGTGCATTTTAATTTTTTATTAGGTCTACCCCTACCCGAAGTTTTGTCACTTTTGGGAGCGTCTGTATATCACCGCTTAAAGAGCAACATTTGCTAAACTGCTTGTTAAAATTGAGAATTTCCATTAAATAATGGAGAGTCGCAAAGAATAGCGATAAATGTAGTCAATCCCACCAACCCTAACGATCGCATAAAACTGTTTAGGAAACAGAAAAATATTCAAAGCTAACGCCTTGGTGGATTTCAAATTTAAAATACAAATATTTTAACTACTTTTTAAATTTTTTTGATCAACTTTAAATCAAGAGTTGTAAAATCATATTGATTGATATAATTAACTCTAGGAGGCCCTTTTTTAGTTTTCTATCAGAAAACTTCAAATTTCTCTTATCTTTTTTTTAAATAAATCTATTAGAAATACTTAAAGATAATTTAAAATTTCTTAACTTTTCTAATCATTTGAACATGATAGGTTTTATCCAGGGATTTCGTGATTTCCACCTGTGTGTGCCGTGTGAAAAAAGATATCAAACAAAATTCAATCGAACGCAACATAATCCAATGTCGTCATAATAGACGACATTAGTGTGACGTCACTTGCTTGTTTGGAAACGTTGATTCTATCCGTGATTGGTTCCGTGATCGGAAGTAAATCCGTACGGAACCAATCACGGATGGAATAAACGTTTCCAAACAAGCAAGTGACGTCATGACTAATGTCGTCTACTGATTTGAGATTTTTTTTTATTTAAATACATCAAGATAGTGGATTGGTTACATGTACTTTCCTGTCTGTGTGCTTGATCTCAAGGATACACTTATAAACCTTCGTCAAGAAAGACAGACACAATAGAATTTTTACTGACACAGAGAGGGAAATTACACCCAGAGCAAAGGCCGGAATCGAACCGACGGCTGATACAGTGCGCAGACTGCTAGCTCGGTTGGCAGCACGTAAACCAACCAGGCAACCCACCCCGATTATTCAATTCCAGCATTTATTACATAAGACCAATTAGAATTGTGTTTTCTAAAAATCATATGCAAATGCTAATTTATTAAAAACAGCTCAATAAATGCAACAGGCATGCGTTGTAGGTAGATAGACTGAAATAAAAAAATGTTACGAATAAAAAATCTTAATACTCGAGTCTTACCAAGGGACAATTGTAACTTTCACCCAAAATTTCGCAGTAAATTAACTTTTCACAGCAAAATATTCGTGCCGGAACCGAACCGTTGTATCTCTTTATGCCCAGTTATGCGAGGATTTTTGCTAATTTTCACCCGTGATTTTCACCCCTTAAACCCCACTTGCGACTCCCTGACCTATAACAATTCTTGATCGTCTTGATGTACCATACCTCCCCTAGAAGCTATGAAACACTTATCTGAATCACCCTGTATACTCGTATGTAGGATTGGATTGGATTTGTGAGTACATACATTTTCTGATCTGTGTGCTTGATCTCTAGGATCCGCTTATAAACCTTCGTCAAGTAAGACAGACACAACCGAATATTTACTGACACAAGGAGAGATAAAGTACACCCAGGGCAAGGCCGGAATCGAACCGACGCGCGACGGCCGATACAGTGCGCACACTGCTAGCATGGTTGGCTGCACGTAACACAACCAGACCACTCGACCCCCGCCCCCCCCGCCCCCCCCACCCTGTGCGTAACCAAAATCCAATCCAATACTGATGCCGTGGACACTCTTCGTATTTCACAACTTCAAAATTAATTTCTCATTTATACTAGTTCTCAGACGCATTCATTTAAGTGATACTTACGTATTATCCCATCGACCGTTCAGCTACCGTCAAATTAAGCGGCACAGCTATAGAACATTCAATGGGCTTTGATAACGTTTTCGAATTAAGCAACACGGTCGACGGGATAATACGTAAGAACCATTTATGTAACCAGAGATTAACACAAATTAATTATGGCTTGACATTATGTCGTAAATCTTCACAATTATCACAGCACATATTGACGCGAGACTTAGTGTTATTAAAATTTTTAATTTTTATAAACCCTCAATTTTTACTCAAGAAACATAAGGTTTCTACCCCAGCCATTGAGCTAAATGAGGCTAGTCCTTGGGCTGCTCAGAGACCTATGGACTCCAATTAATGTTCCCTGTAATTTTTCTGTATGGAAAATAAGAGGTACTTAATTAATTACATAATTTAGATTAGAACGATCGTAATCGAACCATCGGATGTCTCCTAGTTAAATTCCATTCTAAATCACTTTAGTATTTACTTACTGCTATTTATACTCAATGATAAATAATAGATATATCGATGGTGAAGATGAGAAACATCGTATCTCCAATTTTTCCGAAATTGAGTTTTTTATTGCTACCTACCTACCTATGCACCCAAAAACAGTTTTTTTGCTCTCCTGAAAAGTTGGGATTTTTGGAGATACGAGGTTTCTCGTCTTCACCGTCGATATGTAATGCAAAAAACATTTAATCTCTGATTGATGTTAAAGACAGTCCTATAGAAGTCAGATCAATGAATAATTCTGTACAATTTGTGCAAAAAAAAAATTGGGCAAAATGCATCTGAAACAATTCAAGCAGATTCTTATGTAAAATACCCCCGTCTTTCTCCATCAGCCTCTGATTTTCAAAGCACAGCCCCTCCCTCTTTTTTTACGTTTTTCGATGACTTAAAGACTTATAATTATATTTTTATGGACAAAAAGCATTGATATAGTCTTTAAATTACACCCGAGGTGACAAAAAAAAGTTAAAGTTTCTAAAATATGAAAATTTGTAGCGAATGGATAGGTTTAAGGGGTAATTACCTACTCCCTGAAAATACAAAAAATCGTTAAAAATGATAGGTTATTTTACGTTATTTTTTTCGCTTATTGTTTACTCAATTTCTCTTTAAAAGGTCCTAACCCTTCCACAAGGACAAAAATTTAATGAAAATATGTAGAAATGATTTTTACTAAAATCTTTGGAGATGGTAGTGTCCCCGAAGCACTCGCGGAAGGGTTCGGAAGACTGTCAATCGCGCTGGCGCTCACAGGCTCAGGAATTCAATGTTTTGTTCACATATTCAATGTTTTGAAACGTTCGGATTCGAAAGATTCTGATTCAAGGGTCCTTTTACATCTACTAGAATTAATCTACTAGAATTGTTTCAGATGCATTTTGATCCTATTTTTTGTCGTGGAGCAGGGTGATTATACTTAAAGTTTCGCATTTACTAAAAGGCTGCAGAAAGGGAATCAATGAGCAGAAGTACTTGATACTTACCTTGAGACGCAGGGTTTTATTTTAGCATAGGAAATCGGCCAAAAAAAAAAAATCTTCCAGCTCCAGGAACGTGACTTATCAAATCATTCATTCCGACCAGTGATTATCTTCTTTACAGCCTTTTAAATTTGAAAATTAAATTATGATCGCCCTTACATAAAATAGTAAAACTTAATTTACAAATACTTTTTAAAACTTGTAAACAATACTCGTTTAAATAATATTTGATTTCATAACAATTCAATGAATTAAAAACTTATGAATGAAAAGTAAAATTTTATTCAAATCTTTTCAAAGCAATGACAACAAGAGTATTAATATCCAATACCATCAGCCTGTTTAGTTTTTAACATTATGCGTGTAATTAAGAAGCAATAAAATGAATTGACACATGGATAATCATGATGGTATAGAGTGTTTTCAGGTGACGTCACAACCGGTTATTTTCTTTTAACTGTGTATTTACTGTAGGGCTTTTAACTGTTGCTAAGGCCGTTGTTTATCTGTTGCTAAGGCGGTTTTTAGGTATGGGATCACGTGATTGCAAATGCACCAATAGGAGAATTTCACGGCTAGTCATTTTCTGTAACTGTTAACCTCAGTAGGACAAAAAACTGTAACAGCTTCTGTTGCTAAGGCTGTTAGGTCCGAGTCATGTGATTGAAAATGCTCTATGTGTTACAAAATTAAACTTAAACTTTTACTAAAATTTCAAATTGAAAAACTAGAAGATTTCCCTAAAACCACTGTTTTTAAAAAATTAAGATAATAAATGTGGAGAAAGCAGTAGAGATTTACTTTTGTCTGAAAATGTCCTAAACCTAATATAAATCTTAAGTTAATATGAATAAAAGTTTTGATAAACATTACTTAAACCATATCCTCTTAAAAATTTTCATTACTATGTTACGGTGAAAGACCGAAATCTGGAGAACGTCGACATTAGGGTGGTTACAAAAACATCAACTTCCAAATTTCTTCGGTGGGAACCCCCTAAAATGTGACAATAGGCTAGAAAATAAGATTGGCAAAGTTTAAGCTCAATCGGATAATATTAAGACCCGACTCATTGAGATCAAAGTTGAGACAAAAAGCGAAAAATCGTAGTTTTTCGCCCATAAAATCGGAACTATTTGTCCAAAAATATGGTTCATGTCTTATTTCATGGTAAATTTTATTGGCTTCAAGTAAGAACCCCTAAACTTTTCTTACTGAAATTTCTAGAGCAAAATATCAACATTTTTGTCAGGTAAGGTTGAAGAACTCCCTGTAAGTTAACTTTCCAGCAAACGCGTAATATCTTCTAATTATTCAATTACAAATGTTTTTTCGAATTTTTTTGGTAATTTTCACTTTTTGCGCCAAAAAGGCTTCTTTATGTATGCCTTAGGCTTCTTAAGTATGGGTGGATTTAAGGGGGCAATGACCCCTCCAAGTCAAAATTAATCCAAGACTTAAATAAACCAATAAACCGGTCAGTTACTGACGAACTAAAGAATTTCCCACTAAGATAAGTATTAAAATATAAAAAAATTCTCATTTTTTAACTTTTCAAAGTATGAATATTAATTCCTGATCGCGCGAGCGCTAGTGTGGTTAAGAGATCCTTTGGAACACTTCCGCGGGTGCTTCGGGGGTGATAACTCCTCAACCGCTTTTCTTAAAAATCATTGCTGCATATCATTATTAAATTTGGGTCCTTGGGGAACGGTTAGGACCCTTTAAAAATGAATTGCTTCAAAAATAAGTGAAATAAATAGGGTATAACAAATCCTACTATTTTTAGCGCCCAATTTTTATTATTTTTCTTTGGTTAGAATTTAAGCCCTGGTCAGATACTCGTCTTCGATTTGATTGATCATAAGAATCGGATCATCTTTCCGAGGAGAGGTTACTATTTGGCTTGAATTGTTTGGTTTCTACTGTCGTACCGCGAGGAGAAGAGCTTTGAACAGGGTTGCCGTGAGTAGACGAGTCCAAAAGAAGAGGGAAGCTGGTATGAATTGAACGGCAATATTTCGGTTTTTAATAGTACATTTGGCGAATGAGAAAACGCGTTTCGCGAATGAAAATAAGATAATCATATTTTATTAAACTACATTAAAATATATATTATCTTTGAAATTTCTCGTTAATAAAAATCGAAAATACTTTTAAGCATGATACATTTTTGTGAGTTTAGTATGCGTTTATATTGCTATTTTGAGTGAATAAGTTATATTTAGTTTTATATAAAATAGCTCATACCACTTAAATTAATAATTTTATAATTTAATCACCGTACTTGAAATTTAAATGAGGCGTTAGAAACTTGTAAAGACACAAAATACAGAAATATTTATAATTTTTTTAAAAATATTTTATAACATTTAAATACAATTTAATGCAATTCATTGTCACTAGAACTGCAGTCACTGTCAGAGTTTGACAAAGATTCTCAATCGCTGTCCGACAAATTAATCACTAATTCGTCTACAATATCTTCGATGAACCCATCTTTTTTCCAATAATCGCTTTCTATATTTTGTAAGTCCTCTTAACTGACGACTCTGAAACTCCTGTTGCTTGGGCTTCTCTCTTGATGGCATTTGCAATAGGCACTTTTAGAGAATTCGTGCTTTTTCTTCGTCAAAAAACTCCGTGACATTGTGAACTATAGCACGTGCTTGAGAATTCAAAGTCTTTTAAATTTTAAATGTTGTCATTTTATTAATTATAACTACATAATAAGATAAATAATAAAAAACTTGAAAGTTTAAAAAAAAAGATCAATGGACAAGGTGCAAAAATTTAAGGCGCAAATAAATAAAAAAAAATTATAAAATCACATCAGATCATTATCAGATATGAAATAGATCAGACTAGTTGATGTAGATCAGATCAAATAAAATTAAAGGTAACTACTTGATAGGATAAATGATAAGCAACTTAAGAGTTTAAAAAGAAAGAATATTACTATAACTATAAGTAACTATAAATCCAAAAAAAATATAAAATATCCAAAATAAAATCAGATAAATTGATGTAAATCACTTAACATAAAATCAAATTAAAAATATCAGATTCGGTGAAATATTTAAGATCAGTTGAAAAAGATCAGATCAGTTAAAATAAACCAGATCAGTTGAAAAAGGTGAGATTAGAAATATTTAATCAAATCAGATGTAATGCGAGAGGAAATTCCAAAATCCGTTACTCTAGAATCGAAAGAAGTACACAGCTGAAAGATAGCCACTCAGATTTGGCTCGGAACATTTATTTTAGCGCCAAGTGAATTACCATCACCCCCAAAATTCAGTGGGATAATCCGTTTCTATAACAACCGCGGCATCATCGTGTGACGTCAATAGCTCTTCTCCTCGCGGTACGACAGTAAGCTGATCGGGCTTCAAGTATTTGTCTGGATTTTCAACTTTGTGTCTTGTTGGTCTTAATAATATTAAAGTAAACTATGAAAAATTTAAAAATAAGGCCAAAAATCTCAAATCTTTCAACAAATTAAGAGACCTGAATTTAAATTTTAACAAATTTTTGACAGTATAGGCTCAAAAATAAACGATCTTATTAGAGAGCATTAACTTATTTGATCAATTAATTCAAATAAAAATATCCTCTAGAACGAATCTATAAATCTAAAAAGTTTTTCCTATTAAAAACAACTTTAAGATTAAATATCTACAGTCTGTTCATTTAGAATTGGCGCCTGAAACAGGATCAAAAACGCTCAATAATGCTTCATAACGGTCATCACACAACTTCAGTGAACGATTTTTTTACAGTATTTTAACTACTTATGCTTCGGCTGCCTTGTCATTGCAGAAGAAAATGCTTTCGATGATAATTACAATAGTAACTGCTTCTAATACATTTCGTCTCAAGCGCCAATTCTAAATTAACAGACTATAACCGGGAATGTTACATTTGATGTTAAAAGATAGAAGTAATGCATTTAATTTTTGATTTTAACTACGTGTGTGTTTCTCTTCCTGGAATAAATTCTTTTTAAGAGAAAATTTATAACAGAGAGATAAGAGAAATAGTCATTCTGTCGACCCTTTGGCTCTAAAGACGTAATAAACCAAGTGATAAAAGCAACCAACGAAAGAACGGATAAGTAACTGAAACGATCTACTTAGAATCGCCTGATAAATCCGCCCTAAGACTACCAATGGCACTGTCTATTTGACCCGCAAATATACAACTAAACTCTACTCTTTTTTACCCGGCAACTGCCCGGCAACGGTTCTGATTGGAGCGCCGGGACTGCTACGTAACCGCGAGACCTACGGCGCATGCCCCAACTGTCATTTTTGCCGTCCAAATAGACACTTCCACTAGGGGGCAATATCAGTTATTATAAGATGAGTTAGAAAGTTGCTTTATTGTATGCATTTTAATTTTAACACTCTTTTACACAAACAAAAGATATCGTGGTGGTAAATGCAACACCGCAACATCTGAAACATCCACTAAAGAATTGAATCACTTATTTCAGAAACATGTCAAACGCCACTTTCTTGTTTTGAGATAAACGAGAAAAACTGTATAGAAGCTCACTAAATTTTTATGAGGGTGTTTAGTAATTTTTTTCTTAAAGTAGACCTCACTTGAATATTCTACAGAGAAAAAGAATTTTTAAAATATTTTTATTCATTGTATAAAAAATTATTGAAATTTTTGCATTTGACAGGTTTCTGCAATAAACAGAGTATTCAGGTCTGTTTTCATAGCTTAACTCTAATTCTTTTAAGGATTTGGTTATAAAAGTGGGAATATTAGTTGAAAATAGAATTTCCATATTAAATACTAACCCATAAAATTATAATAGAGTTCAAATTTTCTTTTCTCTTTCGGTTATTAGATGTACAAATACTTATTTTTATAAATAATTTCAACTCTAGACTCAAAAATAGTGGTCAGCCAATTCAAAATGTAAATATAGACATCTTCGAAGTCAATTATATAGATAGTTGTTTAGAAGTAACTTTGTGGACAGTAAAAGGATTTTGCTTTAAAAGCCTACAAAATTAGTTAATTAGTTCAATATTGTGATCTGGGGTATAGATTTGATGTCCACTTTTAATAAAGTGATTCATGGATCGAAAATATTAATCACATGGATGTAATAAATGGCTAAAAGCATGGAAAATATGGTTTTTACTATGGCTTGATTGACCTAACCTCTGAAGAATGACTTTTTATAGTGACTAGCATATAGTTTTTGTATGCGATTAAATAACAAACTGCAGTCCAAAACAAGCGTTAGATGAGACGGCATGAACGAAATTCCCCGCAATTTAAGTGCAGAAACCAGTCAAGCGACGGCGCGGCGTTTGACTTGTTTCTGCACTAAAGCTGAAATTTAACATGCTGGAAAACTATTTTAAAATTCCGTTATTTTTATTATTCTTACACTAAAATGTGCGTTCACCCCTACAGAATCATATGAACCCAATAACTCATTTTTGAAAAAAATGGCGTTTGACATGTTTCTGAAATAAGTGATTCAATTCAAGAAGACAATTTACACCAAAAGAAATCAACCAATCACAAGGGGAGTTATCAATCAAAAAGAAGAGTTTTCTGACATCCATGACCGAGGAGGTGAGAAACTCTTGACCCAAATCCAAGAAGCCTCCAATAGAATTGTGCCAAAGATGACGAGAAGCCACTCATCTCGGAAAATGGGCAACGGTCTTGTGAGATTACTTGAGCTCAGCAGAATATCGAAAGGCTAAATCACGTTCCTCCAGAAGATGTTCGGAAAATTTCGCTTATCATAAATAAAGCGTTGGAAACGCCGCACTTTCTTTAAGAAGCTTAAGGTTTTTCAACATAAGCTGGAAAAGTGTGGAAGAAAAACAATAGAGTTTGCTTGTTCAAAAAAAAAACACTTGATGCTAAAAAATGCTATGATATTTTTTTGTAACTGTTGGATTTCGGAATAAGTTAATGATAATCAATGGTTACGTTATGTAATAGCTGATCTTAAGAAATTAAGACATTTCGAATTTGTTATTTCAAAAGTAACAGTTTAGATTGAACTACTGTCTGTCTACCACAAGTTGAGCTCTAGCCTATACTCGACAGTAACGTTTCTTGAACCCATTATACGTCACAAATGCGGAAGGAGAAATCAATAAACACAAAGCCTGTTGGGTTTCTAGGAGGAGTTTTGGAACGCAAATCGTGATTGAAAAGCACTATAATCAGTCATGGGTTTAACAAAATACTAATCATGTTTTTAAATTGACGTCCTTCATTTCACTCAAAATTCAGGCACCGCGATGGGAACTACTTTGCTTGTTAGTGACATCATAGGGTCAACTTAAGGTATAGTTGTCTGGTTGTGGCGGATTAGAAACAAGATGTGTGTGCTATAGAAACAAGACCGGTTCATTTTAAATAGGGATAATCATGATTTGGGACAGGATTAAAACCGACGGAGGATTATATTGGTAGAATTTTTGGCGGTCACACAAGCACGGTCTTCTCGGAATTGATGAAGTTGCACGCATAAGTTAGAAGGTGGGATTAGTGAACTGTTAAAATAATAAATAAAGAAGACTAATGATTCAATGATCGATAATTTGGTATTAATCCTCCATCCATGCTATAGGTACTGTCATGCTAGTAGTATTTACATAGATTTACCCCGTGAGCCCCTGCGAACCAAAGCCACGGATGTGAATTACTGTTGTTACACACGCCACAAACACATTCGTTCACACAACCCTTTTTTAAGAGGGTGCACCTTCACTCATCATCACAGGACAACACAATCATATCCTTGCCTGAATGGATATTCGAACCCCTCAGATGCACAGCTTCATGGTCAGATACTCTGACCACTAGGCCACTACGGAATCGGTAACTAAATGAAGCATTAAAGGTAAAGAGAATTTCTTATTGAAATAATTTCCCCAAAAGTGTACAGCACATGTCTTCAAAATACCAAAACCAAGACGTTTACGGAAAATTACTCCTGAAATAAAAACTTCCTTAATCCTCTTGATGGTATTCCCAACATCACAACAAAGTACGAAGTTTGCTCTCATCTGTCTTTAACAAAGAAGTTTTAAGTAGTTGGGGTTGGTAGTAACGGATAGAGTTGCTTATAAATGACGTTTGTAACGGAGAGGAATTTATTTTCCTTACGAAAGATTTCGAGGACTGGGGATTTAAAGCATTTCCATCATCTTTTGCCAAAACGGGACATAAGCCTTCAGAAATCTTAAAGATGCAGTTCAGTTTTCCAGTCTTTTATCTTTCAGCTGTCTATTGAGGGGGTGAAAAACCGAGAGTTTTCTCAGTTTTATACAATGGGGGTGTGGATGAATGTAATACGGTTTGACAAGGAAGAATTATCTGTTCCTTTTGAAATGCAAACTAATTTATTCGAACTATGTAAATATAGGTTGCAAGGTATTTATTTTCCAAACACAACTCTAAAATACTTAAAAGGGTTGGTTGGTTGTTTTGGGTTTTATGGCGCAAGGCCCCTACTGGGACATACTTCGCCAAACAAGTATACTTAAAAGGGAAACAATGAATTAAAACTCGGGTTTTTCTGTCATAAAATGTTCGTGATTATGAGGTCAAAAACTATAGGTAATATCAGAGTTTTTCTTTCATTTTACTTAACTTCAACCTGAAATATGATTTGTAAAGCTTACAATCAATTTTTTTTTCAAATTGCTTTAAGTAATTTTAATTGGTTTAAAGATCTAGATTGGTTAAAGATTGGTATAAGATGCTATAAATTAACTACACTGAGAAAATGTAGTATGAGCAGTTATTCTATTCTGAAATGTTTCTGACTAAACTAAGCAGTCAGCTATATTGAAGATTGAAGGTTCTTCGGGCCTAGGTGCTCCAATATCTTTTCCCTCTTCGTCGTGTCTGTTTTAAAAATAATGTCTGTTTTATTTTTTACTTTTATGAATAAAATATTTGATAAACAGGAACCTGCGTAAGAAATAAAAAACCTAATAATTTTATAACAAGATTGTGTTTTTTAAAGGGGAAGTTCTTTTTCCAAGTAAGCCAATGTAATAAACAAACGCTGGTTAAAATTGGTAATTTTATTACCTGTATGTTAAAGAAGGCTTCAAGTGTTTGTTATATTCACAATCATCTCACATAGTATTAGACTGAATTTATCAAAAAAAAATTGAAAAATAAAAAAAAAACTATGTAAATCAATCAATGAATTTTGCCAACGGCCTTTTCAATAAGGAACCCATCCAGAAATCTCATCTACTTAAAATAGTCTTCATTTTTCCGTCTTCCTCAGCATTCAAAAGGAGCGGGAAGCTGAGGAAGAGCACTTATCAGTCTTCTTCATCATCATTCTTCATTCATAGAACGTGCTTCTTATATGGAGCGAGGGAAGAAAATGATTGATTTTTGGGAACTCGGGTTTGACAGGCAAGACAAATGGTTTCGCAACAATCTCTCAAGAACATGCGAAGAGACAAATGGCTACTGATAGTAGGGCGAAGACTGCGGTTAAAATGATATTTGCCGAGGGTGGTTGGAAATACACCGTTTATTATTATTTTTTTTAAGTTATGCCATGCCGTTCTTGGATTGTAAAAAGAATGATTCTACTTTTGGAGATTGAGGCACATGGCGAATGTGTGTCAGTTTTGAATTTTTTAAGTATCACGTTTTCTTTTATTGAAAATTGAAAATAACAATTGAATGTATTATTATGTTTATAAGAGCACATTTTGAAATGAATCATTTATACAAGTTTTCCTATGCATGGTTAGTGGTTACTGTAAATGTAAGGATGTTGTTTCTTTTTTGCATTTTTTTATTATTTAAGAATTATATTAAAGGGAGATTTTGATGAATACATTTTTGCACATTTTGTTACTATACATAGAGGAAAAGAGGCTAAGAGTTAACAGTCGGGTAAAAGTAGGCAGCTGTTTTTTCCCTGTTGGTATCAGTATAAAGGGGAGCGAAAGTAAGATCAGAAGAACGCATGTATCATGAGCTATCTTAAAAGACTGTCATTATTATTTTCATACATTCTGTATTTTATTTACCAGCTAAAATATGGTTTCTTTGAGTTATCTAATTCTGTTTAGAAAGAATCTAATTTTTTTTTGTAAAGAAGGAAATAGTGATTGATTTCAAAGTTATACTGATGTGAGGTATACTTCCTTCTGAACAACTTGGCATCGTTCGAATTTAATTGCAGTATATTTTAGGGTTTATTCAAGGATTTTTTTAGGAAATTAATACATCGACGGTTAAGAGTAGGCATAGAGAAGTTAGATAGTTGAGAGTTTTGTGTGGAGAATTATGGGTAACTCAACTTAGTCTTCACGAAATGAATGTTATGCGTTACATGTGTTTAAAAAAAATTTCATTTCCCTTTGAAAGCTTAAGAAAAAGTGTAATACTAGCTCACGTAAAATCCTGGAAAATAACATAGTGCGATTTTTGATAAATTTTTCAAGAATATTGAATCATGTATGTACTTAAAGAGAGGTGACATGAGGGAAGAATCTTCCAATTAAGAAAGCAGCGATGGATTTTTTTATTGCGATTTTGGTCGAATTTTCAGGGTCTGTACTTTTGACCTAAAATCTTGCGTACTTTTACCAGCCACGTAGGGCTAAAGTACGTATTTAATTTTTTTATTTTCCTTGGGGCGTTTATTTAGTTTTGTTAAAGCTAAGACCGTTTTTGTAGGATGGTTTGTGAGCGAATAAATTTACGTTCAGTAAATGTTTGAGGCTCAGGCTTTTAAGTTCTTAATTTTATAGCGCAATATCATTTTTGTGGGTACTCTTACCCTTCTTTCTCCTACACTTTTTTAAGCAGTGCGTATTATTTAGAAAAACGGTATTTCCAATTGAAAACAGTTTTCCAGTATTTCTATCCCATCCATCTAAAGCGAATATAATAATCCCGCTCAACAAAAGCCTTAATCCTTTAACCAAACATGTTCCAATACGAAGGATAAAACTCCCATTCTACTCCAGCCATAAGATATGGAAACAAAGAACGTGGTGTTTTATACACCCTGACTGTGTAAACAACAAAAGGCGGACCGATAAGAGTTCAGCAGTTCCAAAACCCTCCGCTGATCTTCCAAAACAACAACAAGAGAATAGACTAAGTATAACAGTTTTCTGCACCATTTGATCCGCAGAAAGAAATTTCTGCGCTACGTTATACGATCGGAGAGTAACATATGAGGATTCCGAATAACCGAAACGGCATTATTCTGATAAAGTTCTTTATTTAAATTGGGTATCGGTGGAACTGAAATAACAGTCCAATTCCACCGACCGCCGCTCTGGAGTAATGTGTGGTAGAAATTTCAATTCCGCGGTCAATATTGACGGCGTGGAGTATTTGGGTTCCCACGCAGCCAGTCCCTTATTGAAAGGTATCTTTCTTTTGGAGCAGAAACGTGGAATTAAACAGTGAGTGATCTCATTCGGGTATATTAATGGCGCGAAAAAAATAATTTTTTTTCTTTTGGGAAAAGAGTTTTTGTTTCGGATTTTTCATTTTGGGCTCTTGCAGACGCACAATCAGTGTGGGTAATTGGAAAAAGAATGGAAAAAGCGGGAGATAGAATTTTAAATTTCGATCTTCTTCTGCGCTGTTACTTATTTCCTTTGCAAAACTAGTGACGTGTGGGGTAAAAAAAACTCTCAGGGAAAGAAATAGGATTTTTTTTTTGTAGAAGATATATTTCCTCGGAATTAAGTTAGAAGAGTGTGTTTTCTTTGGATGCTTCAAAATGTATTTCCAATGAAAACTTTTAGGATAAAAATATAAATTCCGTCTTTGATAGAGATTTTTCTTTAAAAAGCCAGTTTTTATCTATATTTGATTCCCAAAACTTTTGCAGTCAAATGGAATTTCAACGGTAGCCAAAACTTTAATAATGCTGCATAGATAGTCATTTTTCACAAAGAGACATCTTTATATTTCATAATGAAATAAAAGGATCTTCTAATAGAATAAGAATAGAAAGCACAATCATGGTACTAGTTTTATTTGACTAAAAAACCTTTCTTGATAAATATTAAAATGAGAAAATCCATAAAAAGTTCAAGACTGGCTTTTATTTCATGTTTAGTTTTTATTTTATCAATTTTATCAATTCTAATAACACTATTTTGGTTGAAAAATACTTTTAATTGTACGATAATAGGCAAAACAGCTTGTTTATATTTTTAAATAGCATTTTAGATAAGTTAAAGACGCAATATATTAATATTTTAGAGATGAATTAAAGAAATAAATTTCTTAAAACTAAATTTTTTATAAATTATGTTTAAATAAACGCTTTATAGAAAACAATTTTAAATTGCTTAAAAGATGTCACCTACTAATAATACTGTATCCACTAAATAACAAGTGCACAAGAAACGTTTTAAAAGGAAAATTTAACAAAATTCTTAGAAACCCCTTTTCAAAATATTTTAAAACTTAAGTCGCATATAAAAGGCAAAATATTTTACCTGGAAAATTATTGAATATTTTTACAATAGTTTTAATAGTGTTTGATTAATCTTTTACTTTAAAATTTAGAGAAGTTTTTAAATAAATTCCTTTGAATGACTATTCACTAATGATAGTGAATAATACAATTTACACACAATGAAAAGCAATTTTCCTAAAGCAACAGTATGTTAAATATCAAAGAATACAAAAGGAAAACAAGACTCTGTACCAGATATCTCGACATTTCCCGTCTGCCATTTCCTTGACAAAACTTCAACAGGAACTTTAATTCTTTCGAATCTCTCCTCATTTCCGAAGGATTGCCTCCCCAATCCCAGCAATCAATTTCACCGAAGTTTATCCAATTATTCGTCGGTCTGAAACAGCTTTAGGACAAAAGGAGAACTCGGAGCCTCAGACAGAATCTGTAATGGCTTGGGTTGTAGAGCATCAGGAATAGATTTCTTGACATCTGATAGTTTTGGTTCTGCTCAGTGTCGGCTGTAAACGTCTGTATCTGGTGCTGAATCTTGGACACTTTATTGCATTTCGTAACAGGGGAGATAGTTTGGAATCTAACAAAAGCTGCTGTTTCTGATTTCCGTAGGTTATAGACGACTCTGCAGAGGAGAAATGGGAGTAGGTTCGAGATCATTCATTGGCAGTGTTTTAATAGGAGAATGAAAATAGAATAGCCCTGGTAGCACATAAAAATCAATCAGTGTTGCAACAATATTAATTAATATAGCAAATATAGATTCATCTAGGATATTTTGTGGGAGTTTTAATTATTAAAAACGAAGCTAAAACATTCTAAATTACACTATGAATGAAATAAACCTGAAAAAGTGAAAATGAAATTTTTGCTCTCCTTTTTTTATAATATATGTTGAAATAACGATAGTGGGTAGGTGAAACCTATTCTAAAAAAAAATTGTCTATATTGGCCGATAGTTAAGAAGATGTTGTTTGACAAAGGGCAACATTGAAAAACTATTATATTACCCGGTGTGTTTTTGCTACCTTGCACAGCATAGACTGAAATGAGAATAATTTTTATTCGCCTGTCATGTCAAAAACGATTTGAATACATGAGAATTGAGTAAAACCCTATTATTTAATCAAATGAATTTATTAGAAACACTTTGTTTTATATTTTTATGCAGCTTAAATAAGTTTTTTTTAAAAATATGCGTAGATAAAAAACGTATACACTTAAAAGACAATAATCTTTAAGGGAGCTGGGAATCAAAAGCATCAAACAGCATTATTTAAGTCGCTGAATCCGTTGCCATTCACATAAATTAAATGCATGTACTGAATTAAAGTTAGCTGTCCGAGAGTGTTTCAAAATCCCATTTGTAGCAATCAATTCTATCATCAACCTAGGCAACCTTCATTTAATTGCTCTGAACTAAAATTTCTAAACTAGGAGTGAAAGGATGCTCAATGCTCATTATCTGATTCAGTGCAAACGAAAATTCTTGAATTTATTGGTAACTTCATTTTTCATGTATTAAATAATAAAAGTTTCTCAAGCCATTTTGCTTAATTTACGGTATTTTGTTCAAATTAATGAGGGCATTTTGCGAAAATTTGGGTTTGACATATTTTATTTTATTTATCGGTTTATGTATCTTGTGGGGTATTTAAGAAGTATTTCAAACAAAATATGGTTTAGAATGACTTTTTGCAAAAATACCTTGAAGAAATTTGCTAATTTTAACTTACATTTAATTTATCTATTTATTTAAAATACGGCGGCCCATTTAAGGGTAGAGTAGGGAGTTACAACAAAGAAACAGGTAACAAAAAAAGCACAGAGACAAGCGGTGAAATAACTAGGTTAACTACCCTAGGCTATCGTCACCTATGTATGTATATCATTCATCGATTGTACGAAAAAAAATAAAGAAGAAAATTTTATGTTATGTTATGCAAATTTAGGGTTATATGGGAACGTTTGGACACATCACAACCAGAGATAACTCAACTACCATTCAACTACTTTAAAACTACACCTAGGCCATCCGATATTTTCATTAAATCTTTAAAAAAAATTGGAACTTAAAGAGTTAAAACTTTTAAACTTGTTATGTTTATATGACCTTTTGTTAGGAACTTCATACCTCTTAATGACCAAAATGCATTAAAACCCTTTACAACCAACCAACCAACCAACCATGGGATCCTATAACAGATATTTTAAACTCCTACCTTTCCGAACAGTTCAAATATTTACTTTAAAACGAAAAAGGTGAAAGTTGTGACGTCAAAAGGGTGTGAAAAGTAATTACACTGACTTTTACCAACCGGAAGTAGGCACCCCCATGAAATCTTTAAAAAACATTGCCCACCTAACATTTAGCATTGATCGATGCCTTCCCCTCCTATTCCGTACCCATTGCCAAGGGGAGAGGGGACCAATCGATACAGGAAGTAATAACAAATTAGTATAAATCACTGGCTCGTGTAGAATTACTTTAAGTTGCCGCTGACACTTTCGATCCACGCTATGTAGCTCAGAGCTTTTTTAAGCTCGGCTCCCCGAATCGATTACAGAGCTCGGGAGTTGGGGGATGTTTTGCTTTGAGATGACAAAGGCAGGATGTTCAAAGAGAGGTTTTTTTCCCGAAACTTGAGGATCTCTTGACAGCTGTTTAATGATTCAATTCTGAGAGTTTCAATGTGAAGTGAAGGGAGTGTTGGTTTCGTTAAATGGAAAACTAAGCTGGTTGAAAGAAGTTTTGAATAGTTTGTGGGATTTCTCTGCATCATTTAACATGCTCTGCATACCTAGAAAAACCTCGAAACATTTTATGTTGCGTAGTTGGCTGTTGTACAGTTAAACAATGAGATATATTTTTAGAGCAAGCTTTCTCTAACCTTTTACATTGAAATCTTTGATCGAGATAACGAAGCGAAGTTTAACCTAATTTGAATAAAGTGTTACAATTTGTCTTTAAATAAGCGGACAAAGTGTGTGAAACTTTGTAGTTAACAATTTGGCTCTATTCATGCTATTTTTAATTTGGATATTTTTTAAAAAAAGTTTTAAAAATACCTCACTATGTAAAAAAATATTTGCATACTTATATCTTTCATATTCGTTTTCTGTAAAACATACGATTACTTTCTAAAATAATTCACAACAGAAAAAATGACGACATTGAGAGAAAAACAAAAATAAGGGTATACTTTAATATGATACATTTATGAAAAACGTATGCTTATGCTGACTATTAAGACTTAGTTTTTAAAAATCAGAAACCCTGAAGTAATCATAATTTTAAGATTTTAAAGTGCAATAGTTTATATGTATTAGTAGCTAATTTATATTTTAACATACTACATTTAACGCTTTAAATTCTACAGTGCCTGAGATTTCCAATGAATTAAATTGTGGGCAGCCAGGAACGAAAAGTTTAAATCACGTATAGTTAAATATAAGCAGTAATTGAAGAAATTCGCTCTCACATTGCATCGTAGATATGCTGAGTGGAGAGGTCTATGGGGAAAGCATTTTTATATCCTTCAATTCAATGAAAAATATCTCCTAACTGGAATTAAAATTTGCTTATGGGGACCTTAGGAGTTTAAAAAGCGCTGCACAATCAAATCCAATTCGGTACCCATTATATACTTAATCTCAGTTAATGGATGCATACAATGTAATCTCTTAAACATTGGATTGGTTAGTACAATACATTTAAAGAACACACTCAATATTTAAATGCTTGTGAATCACATTTCCATTGAATGTGAATAATATTATTATACCCAAGGTTTAAACTGGACTTAATGCATGGATGTCTCTAGAGCACAAACATGTATAAATGCTTTATTTCAGGAATAAAAATTTTATGAAATTGATTTTATGATAGACGCAGTTTAGTCTATTATTGTGTGTTATTAGTTGAAAGATATATACAGAGAAATTAGGTGACTGAGTATAAAAACATACAAGTGAAAACTATTTTTATTCGCAATATGATAAAACATAGAAAACTTACCACGCCCATTCGTCGTTCTACATTTGGAACAGGATTCAATATCCATTAGTTCAGTAATCTCTAAGACTTAATAAAATCTACGATTGGCTATTTTGAAATATAGCCGTAACATAAAAAGCAGTGCATACATTTATTAGAACAATATTGAACTCCTTAGTATTCCAACAGGCATTTTTTGTCATTAGAGTGTTTTCCATCATTACATCCAGAATATAAAAATATTTGCAAAAAGGTGGCCTCCCTACATTCATAAAACCTGGAGGAGCCCCATAGACAAATATTTACTTACTTCTCCCGAACGTTATAACAACTGCATTAAAATGTTTGCCAAAGCAAGACTATTAGTACTTGAATAGCCCATCTTGCATGATAAATTATTCAGAATTTATCAAAATCTTTTGCTTATTTCCCTTCGAAAGATGTAAGGATCACTTTTTTGTTAAGAGCTATCTAAGAGACTAAATTTGTTTATTCAAACTCAGAATAAATAAGTAACTTTAGTTAAAAAACAATAGTAGTATATTACTTATTTTATAGAAATAAGAGTGTTTCTTCATAAAAAAAGTAAATGTCTTATTCAATAGAAACATTTTTTTTCAGGCAAAACAAGCAGAAGACAATTCAAATAACAAGACAAATCTGATTTGTAAAAGGTCAGAAATAATCTCTTTTTACAGCTCTGATACATACTTCCGTAAAGCATTTAATCAAGAATACACGTAGGTGTGTTGGTTCTATAGAATGTTTAATCACATCCTTTTGTTCAGTTTTAATACTTCCAGAATTTAATATCATTAAGAAAATATGAATTGAACAATCTTGAACTATAATATTTAGTTTATCTTCTGACTTTAAATAAATTTATTAACATCCTCATGCCTTAGACATCGAAACAATAGCGCCAAGTTTTGGCATTAATTAAATCTTTTAGCATTTTTATGTCAGAAAATGTCATACGTCCAAAACCTTCTCTAAAATGTTTCTAGAAATTATTTTTGTTTTAAATCTGGATATTTATACTGCTGGCTGCTAAACAGTGATGTCATAGTGAAGTACTTTGCGATTAACTAAAGTAATGGATAGTTGGAGTCAATAAAGAAATGTAGTCAATGTAGAAAAAAGTGATGCTTGATTTGTTTATGGTGTACACTTAAAATAGTTTTATCCATGAAAGTTAAATTAAAGAATTTTCAAAATATATTTATAGCTAGTATTTCTCAATTATTTAATAAAATTTGAAATTTTAAAATTAATTGAACCAGTTTTTAAACATAAGTGAGGTATAAAACATTCTTGGTACTAAAAATTTCCCTTTGCTCCCTTACATTTCCTTAAGTGTGTATAAGAAGGAATGAGATGAGTTTTAAGATAAGCTTCCTTTAACATTAAAAATTTTTATTTTCCACAAAATTTAGAATTTTAAACAACTGAGTACATTCGACATTTTCAATTTTAAAGGAATTAATAAATTCAAAATACTCCACCCTTTACTAATCCGTAATAGCTATACCGTAAAAAATCTATAAAAATTCATTGAAATGCCGCTAAATTAATTTTGTAGACATCAATATAATCGTTATATTTAAATAAATTTATTGTATTTCTGAATTTGGATCTATTTCAAATCTCATTAATATTAGTAGTTTGTCGGTTATTTTATCCTATACACTTCGACAGTTATTATTAATTACATTAGAAAGCTAAAACTAAATCATATTTTTAACCCATCGTCAAATTATACAAACTGAATATCTTTCCCCGATCGCATCCGAGAATATACTCATGTATCATCTCACATAATGGTAACTCTTACACATTCCAAGACATTTTTCATCTAGTTACAAGGCGAGCGACCCTATATCACTCTTTTCAACCAGAAATCGGTGGTATTGCCAATGGTGATTGGATAGGAGTTGTAATAAGCCTCAGCCCCATTTTCCAGAAGAATGATCGCGGCCCTCATTCATATACCTCATATCTCTTTTTATGGTAATGCGGATAAATGCTTCTGCAAATGGATACAGAGGTAAATTGATGAAGGAGTGTAACTTTGGTATTTGGTTTGAGTGTATTGGTTTGTGCGAGTGTAAGGGTGCTTTTAGAAAGATTTTTCTTGAAGAAATAATGAACAACATATGCACAACACTTGGATGAACCATTTTTTTATTGTTCTTACGCACCCGGGAACCACACTTACCCTTATTTCATTCAAATATACTATTGCACTATTTAAAAATGTTGTTTTATTTTCAGTAGGCCCGGTCCCGTCTCTCTCGAATTATCGAGACTCTAGTGGGTTTAAAAAGCTATGAAGGAGTTTAAAATTGTATGAAAGGTGAAGTTTTTGATTGAAATTGTTGTAATTTAGATTACATTTATGTATGTTTCATATCTGGGAGTTATATTAACACAATTTATAAACTTTCATTAATTGGATTATATTATCCATCAATTTTCATTATTTTTCAGGCACTGGAAATTATTGATGATCCCCCATCACTTTTTAATAAAAAAAAAAAATACAATATGAATACTTTCTTTATACGGATACTGTGGAATTGGCTTTATAAGTAAAAATTCTTTGTCTGTTAGGTAACTTTTCCCAATCCCTAGCATTTTCACTGAACGTAAAGACTGTATCAAGAAATAGAATCTTAAAAAGAGAATTTATCTATTCAAAGAACGTTTGATCCTGTGTGTGCCTTGTGAGTTCAATCGATGTCAGAAAACGCCCTGAAGTCGCTTTACTAGACAGTTTGAAGTATAGCCTTCAAAATAGAAATAAACTCACTACTATAGACCTCAGTCAATAAAAAAAATAGATTTCTTTTAGTGAGAATTTTTTGTCATGCCTGTTTGAATTTTTTAAGTGTCAAGATGTCACGTTTTTATGCCTCGTCTACTTTCTTTGTTTCAAAAGGAGAAGCTTAAACCGACGACCAACAATGTGGGTATGTTATCTATATTTCTCTGTTAAGAAACATTTTGAATGTGAGAGATTTATTTAGGTAAAAAAAGTAAAATTTGCGTTTGTGTATCTTTAAGTGTTTTAACGAAGAATAACCTGATAATAATAACTAACTAATAATAACTAACGAATATAACCTGAGAAAATCTTGTTTTTGCTACAGTCTGTAATCTTGAATAAAAATGGAATTGAGAAATGCTATTATAGTCCAGTAACCAGGTAGTTTTTTCAGGAAAAAAATCCGGAAGTTTTTTTCTCAACGGTTTTATATGTTTTCGAGGGTGCTGAATCCGAATCTGAACTTTGCATACAAAATTTCGAATGGCATTTTGGTGAAAATTCGAAAAAACCCTAAAATTTCACACCATTTTTTGATTTTCTATACTTGTAGAACGGAAAGTATGGGTTTCTCATGAAAATGTCAAGTATGGAAAATAAAGAAGATAAAAAAATATACAAAATTGTCAATTACAACTTTTTTGTCAGACCAATAGTTAGGCCACTAGAGCGCGCTGAAAAACAGACATTTTTTGGCCTTTCCGCGAAAAAATGAAAAACGCTCGCTTCCACCCTCTACAAAAGGAAAAATATTCACTTTATCAAAAAAAAAATTACACCACGTGAAAGAGCATTTAATTCTCTACAAATAACGTGCCTTAAATTATTATTTTTTTGAGAAGGGGGAGGGAGCGAGGCAAAGATCAAGAATTAAATTTTTGCGCCTTACAGCCAAAACGAACTTTTGCAGTAGTTAATCTCCAATCTGCGCTTTACTACCGGTATATTACCAATAAAATAGGTTGTTTTGAATAAATTGATGACTAAGCATGCCTAAAAAAATAATTTTTAAAATTTATTTATGAAATATTAGGTATTTTAGGCTGAAATTCGATCAAATTTTTAAATTCATATAATAAATTATGGGAATGTTTTAATGAACGAATTTATATGTATTTTGCATTGCTGAATCCAAATTTTGAGTTTATTTTAATTTAAAAAGTCAACTTCACATAAAAAATGCAAAAAATCTCAAATTTTCGCTTTTTTGTTCGATTTTCACCGATTTTCTCAGAAACTATTCGTTTCTCGAAAAAAAAGCAGTACACCAAATTAAAGTACATAAAATTTCCTATTAGATGCACTGGTTTGTTTTTATTTTTCAAGAAGCAGTGTACGATTTAGAGCGTTCTGAAGGAAAGGGATTTTCATGTTTCTGTGTAAAGTCAAGAAACAGATGTAATTCAGCGCGCTCTAGCGACAATACCTCACATTATAAAGTAAAAGTTGACTAGTGTATTTTGTAGGAAATTAAATGTACTTTCATGTGGTATAAACTATTTGTCTGTAACGTGTATATATTTGGAGCTGTAGAGGGGGAAAGGGAACGTTCTTCACTTTTTTTGTAGAAAGTCAAAAAAATCGCTGCGCTTCAAAACGCTTTAAAGTGTACACTGCTCCTCGCAAAATAAAAACGAGTCAGTGCATCTTATAGGAAATTTTACGTACTTTAATTTGGTGTATTTCTTTTTTTTGAGAAACGAATAGTTTCTGAGAAAATCGGTGAAAATCGAACAAAAAAGCGAAAATTTGAGATTTTTTCCGATTTTTGATATGAAGCCTAGTTCCCACGCGGGCAGAATTTTGATATTCGTAATCAGCGCCTTCGAAAACATATAAAACCGTCGAAAAAAACGTTCTATGTAAATATTTAAAAAAAAAGTACCGATTGCCTATGTCAAAAGGTAACCAGGTAGTTTTTACAGGAAAAAAATCCGGAAGTTTTTTTTCTCAACGGTTTTATATGTTTTCGAGGGTGCTGAATCCGAATCTGAACTTTGCATACAAAATTTCGAATGGCATTTTGGTGAAAATTCGAAAAAACCCTAAAATTTCACCCCATTTTTTAATTTTCTGCTTGTAGAACGGAAAGAATGGGTTTCTGATGAAAATGTTAAATATAGAAAATAAAGAGGGTAAAACAATCTACAAAATTGTTAATTACAACTTTTTTGTCAGACCAATAGTTTAGCCTTTAAAGCGCACTAAAAATCTGGCAATATTCACCCCTGAGGCGGAAAATT
Organism: Tetragnatha montana; assembly: GCA_963680715.1. Taxonomy (NCBI): domain Eukaryota; kingdom Metazoa; phylum Arthropoda; class Arachnida; order Araneae; family Tetragnathidae; genus Tetragnatha; species Tetragnatha montana. The sequence goes on from OY796685.1 coordinate 15,711,312, forward strand.
CACCATATCTTCTGTAAAAAAGTAACATTTGATTTAAATAAATAGGAAACACTACTTTAATAATTTCTTGTATGATTTAATCTTAATTTCTATCCCAATGATTATTAATTAAATTAATTATTCTTCAGTATTTTCCCCCAGAAATGGTTTTTTGGCAATGAAAAATGCATTTGCTTGTTCATTTTTATTTGTGCAAGGAACCAACTTCCACTGAAAGTCTTTTGTTAAGTATTAACTACTTTACTTTCGATCTTTGCTTCGCTCCCTCCTCCTTCTCAAAAATATAATTTAAGGAAAGTTATTTATATAAAATTAAATGCTCTTTCACGTGGTGTAAAATTTTTGTTGATAAAGTGAATATTTTTCATTTTGTAGAGGGTAGAAGAGCGCGTTTTCCATTTTTTAGCGGAAAGGCCAAAAAATGGCTGTTTTTCAGCGCGCTCTCGCGGCCAAACTATTCGTCTGACAAAAAAGTTGTAGTTAACAATTTTGTAGATTGTTTTACCCTCTTTATTTTCTATAATTAACATTTTCATGAGAAACCCATACTTTCCGTTCTACAAGTAGAAAATCAAAAAATGGGGTGAAATTTTAGGGTTTTTTCGAATTTTCACTAAAATGCCATTCGAAATTTTGTATGCAAAGTTCAGATTCGGATTCAGCACCCTTGAAAACATATAAAACCGTTGAGAAAAAAACTTCCGGATTTTTTTCCTGAAACACCCCTTTTTTGACACCTGGTTACTGGACTATTAGAGGATTTTCCTAACTTTTGTGGAGCCAGTTTTTTATTTAAAACAGCAATGAATTTTATTTTTTAATGTAATGTATGAAACGTTTTACGAAATGTGCACCCAGACATACTTTTTCAATGAAAGTGTCATGATTATTAACATATTAATTTTACGTCAAAATAAACACATTTTTTTTTAAATATTGAAGTAAATCATATACAAAATAAAATTTTTAGAAACACAATTTAATATTATCCGCAAATTTCATCTGTTGTACACGTTGGCAGTTTTTGTAATACCTTTATATATACTTTTGTATAACCTTTAAAATGGATTATAATATTTCTTTAACCTAAACCGTTTTTTATTTTCCCCGTGTTCACTAATAAGTTTTTTCTTCATATTTTTGCGTACATTGTTTGTTTGCATTTAATAACGATTTGATTTGTTTGGATTTTAAGAGTAACAAAATTTTCAGGAAAAAAATTATAAAAAAATACTGAAAAAGAACAAAATTTTAATTTTATTAAATTTAGATTACATTTTAAAAGATCATATATAAAAGAAAAGAAAACGAGATATTAGCTGATACAAGTATTTTTAATTAGAAACACAAAATTTTATAAATGAATAACATTTCTAAAACTTTTCCGTTAGAAGTAAAATAGAAGAAAACTTCCGCATAAATACATTTTTAAAGATTCAGCACTTTAAACACATACATTAATAGTGATTATTATTATGAAAAGTTTGAAATGGTACGCCATTACAACGATTTTCTGTTTTACGAGAAAACTAAGAGTAAATACATTGATTTCTATCCTTTTTAACTTTGAACTACAAACGTTAAACTTTCACAAATCATACTTAGTCTTAAAAAGTTTATTTTTACGCTCTTAACTGCCTAAACTTTTCACAACCCAAACCTTAAACAAATTTATTTGACTCAGACTTTTGTTTACATATCGCTTAGATTTCTTCCATATGGTAAGGTAGAATTTTAATCCAAACCTTCATATTGCTTGCACAGCATTTATCTCCATAAAAGCTTCCTTACTTTCTGACCGCGGCTAAATTGCTCAACCAGAAACTCGTTAGTATTTTAAAAGATCCTGCTTCTTATGCAGAATGAAAAAAAAAAGCTTTAAAAGCTTTCAGCTAAATTAACCCAATTTGAATGTTAAAAAAGTGGTGTGGGAGCAACCTAAGACCGTTCATGCCTTTTTAAATAAGAATCGTGTAGGGAATAACTGTTAACCTCCATCTTTAAGAGCTTCGATAAAGTAAAACGGGTCCCGGCTTAAGTGGATCAGGTTTTTTTTTATTTATTTGCCAGAGGAAATTTTCTGATGGGGTTACTAATAAAAGAGGTTAAGGCTGTCGATTAAAATAAAACACAAACTCTCTTTTTCCTGCCTATAAAAAGTCTTAAGAAAATAGAATTACTTTTGAGGAGTGTATATCTTATATCTAGTCAAAAAAGGGAAAAACGAAGAAGTAGTAAAACATACAATTTTAAGTTTAACTTTAACCTATCTTTAAGATGTTTTATACATATGCAGGGTGAGAAAAAATCTAAATAATATGTATAATATGTAAAAATTTTATAGATTAAAACATCTTTCACACTTTGTTATGTATCAAAATAATTTCAATGGTTTTCTCACATTCAATCATAAACATTTTTTGCAGTAGAAAATTTTATTAAATCAGCACAATAGTTGAACCAGTTCCTGTTGGAGAATCGTTTTTGAAGTTCCTTAAAATTTCTCATGGTTATGTCAATAGATTATTTGAAATTATAATTTCTTTTTTCCCCTTTAATTTTCCCGTTCCGAATCACTATTTATGTTACACTATTTTTCTATTTGTAAATATTGTTCAAATATTTACAGAGGTAAAACATATAATTTTAATATCATATTTGGGAAAAAAAATCAGTAGTAAGGAGTTGTGAGCGGCCAGCTCAGGCCTAACACTCCTAACACTTCAGAGTAAACTAATTTTATATTTTAAATTTTTAATACATATTCATTAATTGGTTTTAAAAGGTATTTTTTACTTCATTGACGGAATGTCCAACTCTTTAACATTTTTAAGTAAAAAATTTTACTACTTTAGAAAAAAAAATGAAATATTAAATTTGTTCACTATTTTAGAAAACAAAATAAATATTGAATTTTATTGAAGGAAAAACCTCTTAGTCATATTCAATAGAAACTTGACTCGATTGCTCATATAATTTTTCAAACTATATATTTGTATAATTAGACGGTAGATTCCAATCGTTGGAGTTAAAAGCACCATCTTAAATTATTTTAATACCTAGTTGCAGGGCCGTGTGGTGGTATGAGGCAAAGAGGCAGCTGCCTCAGGCGGCATTTTTCTGAGGGCGGCAAAATTCCCCTGGAATTTTTATTTTTTTACTCTAAAGGAGCTTTCTCTGCAATTTCTTTACACGTTTTTGTGGTAGGAAAACAGAAATAGTATTTTTACAGTCAAGCTGAAAAATCTGTCAGCTTGAAACTCGATCCAAAACAGGTGCCCGGCACGCGACCCCTCGCAGCCTTCGCAATGCAAAGAGAGGGGGTTGAGAGCGTCTTGTTTACGCGATGTTAGTGTGTCGGGGTCCAGTGATTGATAGTTTTTCAGTTTCAGCCCAGATTCAGCTTGACTCTGACCAAGGTTGTTAAGTATTTAAATACTTAGTAACGGAAATACTTTTTAAATACTTTAAAAGTATTTAGTTACATTAGTTACTTTTTCAGTATCGAACTGGTATTTAACTACAAAAATTTTAAAGTAACTAACTCTTTGTTACTTAAATACCTATGCTGTACTTTAGTTACTTTCTAAACCCAGAATTTAAAAAACGGAATCCAACATTGGAGAGGGGAACAAAACACTTCTTCCTGCTTCCGCATAGCCTGAGGGGAAAAAGCGTTCTCGGCAGTGGCCGACTGCCCGACCGGACACCCGGGCGACAGCGCTGACACTCCTCCCCCGACAATTTATAGCCCCCCTGTGTTGACGAGGAGCGGGCGCTTGTGTGTTCTCTGGGTGGCCGGCCGCCTTGCAGGTCGAATTGCAGCGCAGGAGATGGAATAGCCGATATGGCACCGTTTTATACTTTTATGGCCACTAATTGTTCGTAGTTTCTTGTTTTCCCACCCCACCTTCCACGAACCAAAGGGAGGGAGGGCACATTTTCAAGGGCAAAGGCAATCAAATTTTACCAGAGCCTCCTTCAGTCCCTTTTTGTTTGTGCTCTCGAAAAGCTGCAAGTTTCCTGCCTCCTGGATAGAAGAAGTATATTTATTTAAGAAGACCAACTGCTTAGAAGTATAATGTCCCAAAAAGAGCTAGGTTGTGTTTATATTTTTTTTTAAAGTAGAGTGAAGGGATTAAGGATTTATGTTTTCTTTATATTTTTATCTAGATAATTACAATTGATTTTATTTTTTGATATTTGTATATGACATGGGACTTGAAAATTCTCCAGTTTTTGCTCAAAAGGCCTTTTATAAAACGTAACTTTTTTTAGTGGACGTTTCATAAGTGCGAAAATTCCGGTCAATGTAAAATAAAAACCGTTCAGTTAATTCCAGTGAAGAATCAAAAAAAAAAATTATATAGCTTTACCCATGTAATAATTTAGTTTTTACTAACCGTAATTTTCGTATAACCTTTTGTATAGAGTTTTTTAACAAGATACTCTGATTAAAAAAAATTAACTAAATAAAACAAAAATTCCGAATTACACTATATACAAATCTAAGGGTATTTTATTTTTTCATTCCATAAGTTTAATTTCATGAAAGCAAACAGTTTTAAGGAACCTCCAAAACTGTATTTATGAAGAAAAACTAAGCCCCCCCCCCCGAAAAAATATTACCATCCTTTAACTTTTTTCATATTGATTGTATTTTGGTAATTAAAATAAAATCCTTCCATAATAATAAAAAAAACAGTTAAAACTTAAATATTCATTTTTATAGTAGTAAAATAAATTGTGTTGTAATTTATATATTTAAACTCCTGGACTTTTATTTGGAAGTTTAAATATAATTTCTATGAAGTAGTTTCAAAAATTAATCCATTCCCGGGAATGACTGAAATTCCGGGGATTTCCCGGGAAGATTATACTATGACTAAATATACTAATGACCTGAAAAAATACTATATTATTTATTTATTCAATTTTGGGATTGTTGGTCGTGTCTTTAGGAATTTAAATCCATAGGGGAGAGTACCCCAAAGCGGGTATGCTAACTTTGAAAGCTCAAAAACCTCAATTATTGTTTGATAAATGTGTAGCTTCTAAAAATGAATTTTGAATAATTTACTCAAGTGTTCAAATGAAATGCATGTTTAAATCTACTTCTCAAATGGGGCACTTTTGAACATAATTTCTCAATTCTTAGAATGATGGTTTAGGTTAGAAATTCTCTCGTTAGTTCTGAATTATCAAGGATGCAGTGTATATGAAAATCACAAAATGTTGCTTTTATTGCTGAAAAAAAAAAGTGTTTTGAATCATGTAAAATATAATTGCCCTTTTTGAAACTAATTAATGGTAATTTAATTATATTACTAGAAATTGGTTAGTTTTCTACAAGCTACAACGCAATTCCCCCATAATTAGAGAATTATTGGGGGACTTAATTATGTATGATTAATTACTAATTAAATATATATCATTAATTACCAATCAATAAGTTATTTATGATTAATTTTAATTAAATATTTACATTAATTAATCTTAATTAATTTGAAGTATCAATTATTTAAAGGAAAAATACATAAGGGGCGGCATTTCTAGGACTTGCCTCATACTGGGTAAATCTACCACACGGCCCTGCCTAGTTGATCTAAAACCAAAATTTTTCTGCATAAATTATGTAGAATATTTACTTTTTGCACTGAAAGAAAAACTTGAATGTTTGTAAATAATTTGTATTTATTCCTCATAGTTTTAATTTTTAATTCAAACATTATATAAACACCAATACAGCACAAGATAGTTTTTTCTAATTGTTCTTCAGTATTTCCCTTAATTTATATATTTGTTTTTAATATACCCTTATAATATAATATAATATAATATATTAATATATTATAATATAATATAACTTTAATAACTATTATTAGGTATCCCTTATGGTAATGTTATAAGCCTTAGTTGTCAAAGAAATTATTATTTGGTGGCACCATCTACATTCCATCCTTAAAAGTTTTTTCCTATAAGGATAGACATTATTTTCATGATTTTTTATTTTACATTTCCAGCAATTGCTTTTGTCTAAAAACAATCTCCTAACTTTATTATTAATGAAAAAATAAAATACATGCATAGGTATAAGATAAAAAAATAGAGGGAATAGTTGCTTATACAATTTATTTAAGTTTTTTAAGTCATTATAGATCTTATCGATTTCAGCTCGTCTGAAATGTTCTTTTTGGAATCTACATCAGCTTTTTACCTTAAAGTAGTTTTCTTTACAGAATTGGTCAGTGTCTGTACAACCACTTTTACGGCATTAGTAGTGTTGATGCAAAGAAAACAACTTTCCTCTAAACTAGAATTTTAAGTCTCTAATTAAGTTGAAAAGTGAGAAAAAAATTTAAAGTTTACTTTTGCATTCAAGTTTGAGATTTTTTATTCATTCAAGTTTTTTAATTAATAATTTGTGCATGTTAGAACTGAATTCAGAAAAAATTCCAAATTTTCTTATCTTTTATTTGTATGTAACTTGTGGCACCATCTACTGAAAGTTTTAACCAAAAATAAAACAGTGTTGTTCACCGGAAAACTCAGGGTTATTTTATTCCGACAACTTATAAAATTTGTTGGTATTAAAATTTTTAATAATTACTTTAAGTAGTTAAAATAAACAGATTTTATTACAATATTTTTTTAAAAATGTTTTTATATCCGAAACGGTAAATGATTATTATTGCCATACATTATTAATTCAGCATAAATAAATCCTTTTAAAAAGCTATTGCATATGGAGCAGTCTATGTTTTAATTTCAATGTTATTCTAGATAGTATTTATCTATTTATTTTAATGTAATTATTTTGTAAAGTATTTGATAATGTTTTTTTAATTATACTGAAATGCTTTTTTAAGCATCCATCTGGCATGGAAATAACCGAATATGGAGCTCAAACTAAAATTGTAAAGTTTTATAGAATTTAGTATAAAATGAGGCAATTTTAAATAGACACAAAAATTTCTAATAGAATGTAAAAAAAAAATCTTAATTTTGAGAAACAGCATTCAGACATTACATTTTGTTTAATTTCTTGGAAAATTTTTAATTACTGTGGCTAATACATTAGTGAAGCATAACTCAGGCTGAATATGAATTATTTCTTTTCTATAAGTTTTATTATTGCTTATAACTTTATAACTGATATTATAATTACACGAAGCAGGATTTTTAGAAGGTTTTCTTTTCAGTATATTAAATTGAGAGTTTGTGGAAAAAAAGGGGGTGCACTTGAGTTGTACTATGTTAGTACTCAAAATTCCACCGTTAATCCGGGAGGATGCGCCCTCTTTCCAGTTACACGGTGCGGTGGCATGTGCTGGGCCTCTCAATAAATTTATCTTTTAAAAGTGTAGTGAATGTAAAATTTCGTATGAAATCAAATAACTTATAAATTGATATTTAAAGATGTTTTAGACACATTCTTTGAGATAATTTAAAAGGAATAAATATCGGACTTCCTATAAATATAGAGAATAATCGCTAGAGAAACATTAAGTTAAAGTTTTTATGGTAATTTTTTTAAGGATTTTGTATAATAGTTAAAGATAGTACAAAATATTTATATCACATAAAACTGTCACGATCAAATAGAGATCAAATAATTTCTTATCTTTTAATTTATTATGGTTTTCTGAAAGTAAAATTGAAAAAAAAAATAACCCCTTATCTCAAGAAAGAAGACGGCCACATTCTTAGAATTAAAGGTGGATTTTGAGGGTAACATTAAAAGCAGCAGCACAAATGGTTTCATCAGTTTCTGTTAAAAGGATAGTTTTTGCGATTGTTGTTTCAATGTTTGTACCACGCAAAACCAGCTTGCGTCTTCACGGGTTGAGGACTAAAATTTTTCGTTGGTTTTAAAAAAACGTTGACACTTAAAATTACAAAAGAAAATTGTTCTTCCTCAAGTAGTTCTATCCCAATGGCTACTGTACTGGCATTTTACTTAAGTCTGTTCCGGGATATACGATACGACAATTTATACTATCTAATATGTCATACCATGCTATAATACCATATAAAAGGTTAATAGAGTATTGTTTTTTCTATACTGTACTTATGTCTGTATCAATATAGTATCAGTTTTATTGTCTATTTTTTCACCATCTCGAAAAGATTATCCTGGCTAAGGACATATCACAGGTTTTCTTTTTGCATTTGTAAATGAATTTGTAAACATTTTTCAGTTATTTTATCATGGAAAGCTATATATGAGTTTCCTTTTATTATATTTATTTCAAAATATTTTCAAATAAAAATATAAATGTCAAAACAATACTATACGAATAAAGATATATTTTTTATCAAACCATTCCTTCACGTATATATGTTACGGGTATTGTGATAAATCGGGCATTATTAATAATGCCTGAAGTGGAGGCGGGCAATGTGATAAATTCAATGGAATTTATGAATAAAATTTATCACTTTGCCCGCCTCCACGTCGGGCATTATTATTAATGTCCGATTAATCAATTTGCCCGTAACACATATATCTCTTAATATACCGATTTTTACAACTTAAATTACGATTTTAAAATAAAAAAGGGTCTTCTTTATAATATAAAATATTCAATACAAAATTTTTCCAGTTTAAAAAAATAAAAATGGACAAAGGTTAGTTTTATACCTTAATAAAATCTTTAAAAAAATATTTTTTAGTTTACAAATCGTATAAAACATATAAATCTTTTAAAAGGGTTATGTTCCAAATGTTTAATAAATATAATCATACAGGCAAAGTTAAAATACATTATCCTTTACTCATTTAGAATCTAATCTATCAGATTACCACACAGATCTACACATTTTTATTCCAATCATGTAGATAATGTATTGTTTCCCACTTTAAAAAAATAGAATAAGAAAAAAAGTCAATTTTTTTTCTTAATATAAGTTTTATAAAATAATTTTTACTGCTAAATAAAATCAATAAAACACTTAAAAATTTTAAAAGGTTATGTTCCAAATGTTTAATAAATATAATCATTACATACAAAGAGAAAATATATTATTCTTTACGCATTTAGAAATTCCAATCCATTCATTTCTCTCGACACAAAGCGAATAATAAATTTGGTGATAACCTCTTAACCCTCTAAAAGACTTTGAGTAATAATAAGATCATATCTTAAACTTCCAAAACGCAGCATAAAATTTATTTGAGACCTACATCAAGTTAATGACATTACCAGTCATAAAATTGAGAAGTATTTAAATGCTTCCATTTAAGAGAAACGAAATGATAACTCGGAAGAGTGAGTGTAATGAAAATGGCGGTGATAACGATTCCCTCACGTTTTGCACCACAAATTGAAACGCTCTTCAGAAAGCGATCCATCTTTTATTCATCAGGAATTCTCGCTTCAACGGTATTCTCCTCCTTTTCTGTTCTTTCTTCCATGGCCGTTGAATGAAAGGAATCGTACGTGCTGCCATCTGGTGAGGGTCGAAAATAAGCTGAGAAATTTCTTTGATATATTCAGCAACAACTCTCTAACGAAGATAGTACATTTGACAAAATTTTGGCCGGTTTTTTTTTTGACAGTTTTACAGAATAAAGAATATTTCTTCCAAACTTAAACGCTTTCAACGTACATATTTTACAACTTCATTACAAAATTTGTAAAATATAATTAATTGCCAAAATTGGTAAGTTTAAATTTACAAAAATTGTCTTGGAGAAGGTCCCGAGTTTTGATAGAGTTCATTTATTTTAGTTTAGTGACTATCAAACATCCAATGCACTTTAGTTTCCATTGAATTATTTCGGGTAGTACGAAATAACAATTTGAGATTTCTGTGAAAAAATATGTTTTTGTATCCAGTTTTACATGACGACGACGAAAACTAATATTTGAATATTTAATTTTGAAGAATTAATGAAATCTAGTAAATAGGAATTATAGACTGTTTTTACCTTTGGCTGTTCACTTAAGTCCATTATTGAACTCTAGCAGTTTGTTCACATGCTTCATTATAAAATACTTTGTATAATTTCTTTTATTTTACTATACACGTAAATGAAAACTTTATATGAATGAAACATATTAAGAATTACTTCGAAGTAAAAACTAATTTCATCACAGTTGTATTTATCAACTTATTATTGTTTTAAACTTAATTTCATGAAAAGTAAGACATTTAATAGGGTTTACCTGTTAAGGGCTAGGTCGGAAAAAATCCAAAGAGGAAAATCAATGAATGAATGCTAGAAAAGAATTAAGCAGATGATGTCATAGAGTAGAAGGAATAAAATTCCTCCTTCTTGTATGAGTAACCATGGCTAAATATCCATTACCCGAGGGGTTCGATGCGGCTGTTGGTTCTAGGGAAGTATTTTATTTATCTTTTACTAACAAGGTAAACCAATAGAGTTACCTTCTATCGTCCACTTAGGAACGTTTCTTTTAGCGTGGTGCCTCTTAACCTGAAGACCATGGCAAAGTTTGTCGTAAGTATTTTTAGTAGTTATAGAAAAATTTTAGAAAACACTTTTTTTAGAATTTAATGAACTGACCTGGTATTTTAAAGAAGTTGACAAAGTATTGCAATTGAATATTTTTGAGAAATATTTTAATTCCAATTGAATTCATCATTGTGTCAAATGGTTTCTAAATTATTATTATTATTACTAGCTGGTTTGACCCGGCAAAGCCGCGTCTTACCAGCTAGATTACGCGCCTTTGGCGCTGATGCGAGCTTCGCTCGTTACTACCACACGCTTGCAGCGCAGTTAAATTTTTTACAATTTATTACTTATTTTTAAGGTGCATCGTCAGCGCTAAACTATTCAATATTTTCAATCAAATTATAGGTTTTTCCAACCACAAATAATTTATTCTTATGCGTCATCTGAACAGAAAGCAGTAATAGAGCATTTTCAATCACATGGCTCGGACCTAACAACGGCCTTAGCAACAGAAATGTTACAGTTTTTTGCCCTACAGAGGTTAACAGTTACAGAAAATGACTGGCCGTGGAATTCTTCTACTGGAGTATTTGCAATCACGTGACCCTATACTTAAAAACCGCCTTAGCAACATATACCTCGTTACCTAGCAACCGCCTTAGCAACAGTTAAAAGCCCTACAAAGGTTAACAGTTAAAAGAAATTAGCTGGTCGTGACGTCACCTGAAAACACTCTATACTTGAATTAAACCTGTACCAGTATTTTTTTTATAATTCCAATATGCCTAGTATCCTGTTGCGATAAATCTAGTAAAACTTCAAAACATAGAGTATTTTCAATCACATGACTCTTCCTAACAACGGCCTTAGCAGCGTTGTTTATTCGCCAAGTGACGTCATGTGCGAATGCTGCTATGGACTCTAACCGTCTGACGTCACACGGAACCAACACGTGACCTACTGAGCTTGCCATTGGTTACCACAGATACTACACTAGTAGATCTACTAGTGTGCGAATGCTCTATTGAAGTTGGATAATTTTAAAGTAGATTTTCTTCACGCTCTTTAAAAGACGTTTTGCCTGTGTTGGTAAAAATATTAACTTAAAACAATGGGTGAAATTGAAATAAATTTCTAATTTAAAAATGGAATGCTTCGAAGGAACGTGACATATTATTGGCTCATCTAGGGTTGGAGCAAAACGAAAAACGAATGGGGGCAAAACGAAAAAACCGCATAATTTAAAAATGGAATGTTTTGGAGGAACGTGTCATATTATTGGCTCATCTAGGGGTGGAGAGCTTTCGATCAAGACCGAGTTTGTCCAAATCGGAACGGGGGTGCGGCCTGGCGGCCGGCCGAAAGAAAAACCAAATTATTGTAATATATAAGATAAGTGTTGAAATTCGAAATTTTTGACTAACTATTTTTGAATATTTTGGCAAAAGAGAATTTATGTATCTTATTTTATTAAGCTATAATCACATAGGGTTTTTTAACAAGTCCACCAAAACTCAGCACAGTGGGATACCTTGTGTGAAGTAGATAAAAAAAGTAGTAGGTGAAAAAACTGTCAAATCAACCTGAAATTTCACACTTAGGCCTATTTTTGCACGGAGTATTGATTAAAAAATAAAACAAAATACGCTCAAATTCCTCATTGTTATACAGATTTTGCTTCTAGCTCTTCAGATGGCTTTGGTATACACTATAGTGGTATAAAAATATGGAATAAAATGCTTTTTTAAAAATATATTGGTAACAAACTTGACTTTTAATTAGAGTTAAAGTAAATCCCTTATATGTATAACAAATACCACACATGCATAAAGTAATAAATGCATAAAGTTATTCTAACAAATTTTCATTTCACTTCTCATGTTTTAAACAACACTTCTAAAGCTATCTTAATAGCGAGTGGCAAACTGCACAACAATATTTTTTTAAAAATAAAGGCCATACTTGAACTAAGTTTAAAATTTCAAATCTCTGGGACAACGGGAAGTTAGTTTAATATTGACTTCTAAATTCCACCCAGGCAGATAGACAGACAAGATCGAAAGCAACCTAATAAAAACGTTTTAAAAACGAATAAATTGATGTAAAAATGAAAAAAATTTCTTTTAGCTAGACTAATTTCATTTGAGTCTGAAAACATGTAGGTACCCTCAGCAGAATAAAAATGGCAGACGCATAATCCTGACATAGAACCGAAATAGAGCTTCTGTCATAGAATAGGTTGATTCAGGATGATAAGTCGGTACAAGAGAGATGAAAAACACTCCCTGAAATCTTTTCCCTTCTACATCTTCAGATAACAAATGCCGAAAGGCTTTAGCGAAATCAATATATATTCTGTTTCATAGCGGTCTCGCTCTCTGAAATTGAAAACGTTTACCTGAGGATTCATGAATCTTCCGCGGAGAAAGATGGTCTGGGTTTTCACTTCTTTGGTGATGATTTTAGTCTCTTTCAGTTGGGCTGAGTGTGTATGTAATAACACAGGCCTGCAAAATTTAACTTTTTGAAAAACACAAAAGGAGTTATTGGTAATTTTTATGTTACTATTTGGTATGTTTATTTCGAAACTAACCTCCATTTTTCTCCATCACGTCCGGATTTTTTGTATAATCGATTTCAATATTTTTTCTAAAATCCTATTTTAAAAGGAATTCTCGCGAAAAATGTTGCATTTACTATCTTTATTACACCTAATATTATATGCAGAGGGTGTAAAATACTTCTTTTTCTTAACAAAGCTGTGTCGAATCACATTCCCGGTGCCTGACACTTGATTTGGTCTTTCTAGTCATTCTTTTTAGACAAATTGTTATGTGACCATTCTCGTTAACCAAAAATCATGGATGTAATTTTCAAAAAAAAGCAAATGGTCCAACAGAGTTCGGCATACTTTGTTTTATTGAGGACGAGAGCGAGGTTTTCATAGCGTTCTTTTAAATGCACCGAGTATCCAAGAGATGACCGGAAGAGATGACTGGTAATTCAGTTGCAGAAAAAGGCACTGTAATATCAGATTGGTTGTAAGTCCGATGGAACATTATAAGGATGAGAAATCAGCTTTTGATATTTGTGGTAATACCCACGTACATGGCCGGAACAGAAGCAACAATCATCACAGTGGTTTTTCGGCTCCCTCCATGCCATAGGAGTTGCAAATAGTAAAGCAGTCTTCCTTCTTTGGAGCCAAAAGCATAGATAATACAAGATGATAAAAGATGATTGATGCAAGAAAAAAAAGGCATTTTAAATCTTCAACTTTGTAAAATTTATATGGAATCCTATTATAATGATTAGAATTGCATAAGGTTATAGATAGAAGGGTGTCTCTTAACCTTTTAAAGGACGCACATTGTAGACATTTATGGTATATTTTATGTTTTTATTCTAAAGAAGAGAAAGTTGGCAAATAAAAAATTACATAATTTGAAATTTGAACAGAGAGATAAAAGAGGGATTAGTAAATGGTTATCCAGCATTTTAGTGTGCTAAATGTATTAAAAAACTTTTTTAAGATTCCAGGTCTCCCTAATACATATGAGAAATGTCTAAATTCTAGATAATTAAATTTCATTTAAAATCTTTACTTACTTTTTTTCTTTCTTTTCTTGAGCTTAAATTTAAATTGTTAGAATATTTTTAATGTACTTAATAGACCGGGAGCCAGCAACATATTTTGTCAGTCATTTCCTCTCAAGCGATATTTGGTGGAAAATTTCAGGGAGTTGTATCATAAAGCCTGGTGAGCGTCAGCTGCTTGTCCGTGGGTGGGTTGAGCGGTGGGAGCCCCCCAAACACTCCCCCCCCCCCACAAAAAAAATTAAAATTTTCAGTCATTTCCTCCCGGCTAAAACTTTGATACATTATAGTAGACACAATATCTAGAAGAAAAAAATTTGTCAGCTGGCTGTAGGGCGGTGGAATAGACGTCAGCTGGTCGTTTTAACATTTGGAGCGTCTTCCTCAAAGATTCTTATCTATGAAACTAGCGATAACTTGAAGGATTGTGGAAACCCAACCGCTTCATTCATTGATAAGAATCTTTGAGGAAGACGCTCCAAATGATAAAACGACCAGCTGACGTCTGTTCCACCGCCCTACAGCCAGCTGACGAATTTTTTTCTTCTAGATATTGGGTCTACTATAATGTATCAAAGTTTTAGCCGGGAGGAAATGACTGAAAATTTTAATTTTTTTTTGTGGGGGGGGGAGTGTTTGGGGGGCTCCCACCGCTCAACCCACCCACGGACGAGCAGCTGACGCTCACCAGGCTTCATGATACAACTCCGTGAAATTTTCCACCAAATATCGCTTGAGAGGAAATGACTGACAAAATATGTTGCTGGCTCCCGGTCTATAATAACACGTTCACTAAAATTAATGTTTTTATGACGGGGCCGTTCAAATATTACGTAAGCACCTAAGGGGGGGGGAGGGATTTGCTTTTTGCTTATTTTTCCTGACAAGGGGGAGGAGGGTATGAGTGATGCTTACGTAAGATGTTACAAACACTGCTTTTTCGAAAATTTCTTGTTTCTTGCGTAAATAATTTCAAAATTCTCAACCAAAAATAAATTTCACAAAAAAAAATTAACTGAACTAGGAAAAAAAAAGCTTTTTTCAAAAGGAAAGTTTTAACGATAGGTTAAGTGTTCATGGAGAACAATGAATTTCAGAAATCTAAGCATTTTCTTAAAAATTTTGTACAAAAAACGGACAAGGGGGGCAGGCAGTTTTCTCAGTAATTATGAGAGGGGGGTTTGCGGTTTGCTTATTATTTTTGATGACAAGGAGAGGGGGGGGGGTCAAAAATGACGAAAATTTAAAGTGTAATTTAGTTTAGTGTATGAATTTAAAATCGTAGTCAAATGTGTCCCGTGGGACTTTATGGAGTAGTAATGGGTATGGAGACCTTTCATTCCAAAAGTGAAAGAAAAGTTCTATATGGTGTCTTCTCGAATACTTACAATACACACTGGGGTAGTTCGGCGCCGGTCCTTTTCCCCCGCAGTACCCGACGCGGGTCCGCAGCACCCCGGGCTGTGCCCCGAACTGGCCGTCCGGCTTCCAGAAACAGGCCAGCGCGAAGCAAGCCTTCCCTTCCTCGCTCATCACGCCGATCGAATGCGAATGCTCGAAAAGTGAACCGGTTGGAGGAACCCCTTCTCCTTCATTATCATTTATTACCCGACCTTTTTTTACCTTTGTTCGTACTGTCGTACCGCGAGGAGAAGAGCTTTGAACAGGGTTGCCGTGAGTAGACGAGTCCAAAAGAAGAGGGAAGCTGGTATGAATTGAACGGCAATATTTGGGTTTTTAATAGTACATTTGGCGAATGAGAAAACGCGTTTCGCGAATGAAAATAAGATAATCATATTTTATTAAACTACATTAAAATATATATTATCTTTGAAATTTCTCGTTAATAAAAATCGAAAATACTTTTAAGCATGATACATTTTTGTGAGTTTAGTATGCGTTTATATTGCTATTTTGAGTGAATAAGTTATATTTAGTTTTATATAAAATAGCTCATACCACTTAAATTAATAATTTTATAATTTAATCACCGTACTTGAAATTTAAATGAGGCGTTAGAAACTTGTAAAGACACAAAATACAGAAATATTTATAATTTTTTTAAAAATATTTTATAACATTTAAATACAATTTAATGCAATTCATTGTCACTAGAACTGCAGTCACTGTCAGAGTTTGACAAAGATTCTCAATCGCTGTCCGACAAATTAATCACTAATTCGTCTACAATATCTTCGATGAACCCATCTTTTTTCCAATAATCGCTTTCTATATTTTGTAAGTCCTCTTAACTGACGACTCTGAAACTCCTGTTGCTTGGGCTTCTCTCTTGATGGCATTTGCAATAGGCACTTTTAGAGAATTCGTGCTTTTTCTTCGTCAAAAAACTCCGTGACATTGTGAACTATAGCACGTGCTTGAGAATTCAAAGTCTTTTAAATTTTAAATGTTGTCATTTTATTAATTATAACTACATAATAAGATAAATAATAAAAAACTTGAAAGTTTAAAAAAAAAGATCAATGGACAAGGTGCAAAAATTTAAGGCGCAAATAAATAAAAAAAAATTATAAAATCACATCAGATCATTATCAGATATGAAATAGATCAGACTAGTTGATGTAGATCAGATCAAATAAAATTAAAGGTAACTACTTGATAGGATAAATGATAAGCAACTTAAGAGTTTAAAAAGAAAGAATATTACTATAACTATAAGTAACTATAAATCCAAAAAAAATATAAAATATCCAAAATAAAATCAGATAAATTGATGTAAATCACTTAACATAAAATCAAATTAAAAATATCAGATTCGGTGAAATATTTAAGATCAGTTGAAAAAGATCAGATCAGTTAAAATAAACCAGATCAGTTGAAAAAGGTGAGATTAGAAATATTTAATCAAATCAGATGTAATGCGAGAGGAAATTCCAAAATCCGTTACTCTAGAATCGAAAGAAGTACACAGCTGAAAGATAGCCACTCAGATTTGGCTCGGAACATTTATTTTAGCGCCAAGTGAATTACCATCACCCCCAAAATTCAGTGGGATAATCCGTTTCTATAACAACCGCGGCATCATCGTGTGACGTCAATAGCTCTTCTCCTCGCGGTACGACAGTACTTAAACTTCGTATGTGCGTGTATATTTACTACTACACATAAATACGCTCCCTCAGGGGAGGTCTTCGAACTTTTTCGCGTCGTTCTTTTGGAATTATTTTTTCGAGTGGCACTGGCACCCAATGTAAAATAAAAGTACTTTTGATAAAAAAAAACTATCACATGAATGCGTAAATAGTTTTTTTTTATCAGTTATTAAGGTTTATTTTAATGAATTGGTAAGTAATGGTATGGGAAAGCCTGGAAGTCATATCATGGAATCAACTGGAGACTTATTTCATTCATTTCTCACTCTAGAACAGCATCAGAAATTGAAAAAAGAAACCACTGGTCCTGTTGACCACTTTGTCAATCTTACTGGTCCTCAACTCAACTAAAATGACTGGTCCGCCAAATAAATATAATTCCCTATATGGATTCCCAGAATTTGTCAACTTTTTCCTTAAATTCATTTACTCCAGTGTAACCAACTATTGTCTCGCCTTATTCAATTTGAAACTGTGGCCCCTCGTTCTATTATCTTTACTAAAGTCCAAACCCTCTGTGCCCCCTTGCTTTATCATTTTAAAAAGTAATGCAAAAGTAAAGTTAAAAGAATTTAATAACAGGAAGTGTACTAAAACTAAAAACACGGGTCAAAAATTCCTTTTTCCGTATAAGTGAATCCATTCTCAAAACAAACTTTAAACACTGTTAACCATCGGTGAAAGAAGGATTCCACCAATCAGAGTCAGCAAAAAGCTCATTTCCATTCTTTTTAGCTATGCTGGTTATATAACCACTGGTCAAGTGGCAGGAGAATAAGTCCGTAAAGATTTCAAGTAGAAAAGGGGTAATTCCAGCATTTTTATTTTATGTTTTTAATCGATAGAGATATCCCAGAGAGGAATATACGCGCAAATTTTTTTTTAATTGCGATACTTATTTACTTTTTAACTTAATTTCAAAGTTTGACGTGTAAAAAGGGATCGAAAATAGCATGAGACGTCACTCAACCTGAGAGAGAGAGTAATAAATTTACTATAATTAATTTATAGATATATAAGTACAGATTTTAAAGTAAGGGAGAGAGAAACTTGATATTGAAAAAATGATTTAGACTTCTAAGAGATTGTTGATTTTCACTTTAAAGTAGGGCCAAAACAGATCTGATGTCATCAATCCGAAACAAGTGCAAACGATTGTTGATTTTTTAATGTCATTATGGGCTTATGAGGGACTCGAACCATTAGTTCAATGTTGATAGCAAACAATAAAAAATAGAAACAAATATGACCTGCTAAATAAATATTTAACCCCATTTATCAGTACATTTTTTACCTTAACGAATAAATAAGATTATAATTGCATTTTTTTCCTAATACAAATTCATATTTTATGAACACACATATTGAAAATCACGAATAATTTCTCAACATCATGCCGTTTGGGAAATCAAATTGAATTATAATTTAAATAATCTTGCTATGGAAGCGCAGTCAATCTGAAACTATAAATATTCAGGGTCACTAACTCTTTCCTCCTGATTGTTTGGTCATCTTTCAGAATGTGGATGTTCGTTTGGTTGCTGCAAGGTAGGTTTTTATCTTAACTTAGAATTTGATTACGTTTTATTTTAGCATTTCTTGTAAGAATTTTTTTATTAACATGGATGTTCTGTCTAGGCCTGGTTGCCTCCGCAGCAGGTGTGTACCTCAATTCGCCTTGCATCAGGTCTCTTTTGAGGTGTGCGCCTTTTCAGTTGTCGCTCTCTGAAGGAAAGTTCTCCAACAACTTCATCGAGGATCCCACGACTTTGAATCGACAGTGCAGGTTAGTGACTCGAGATTTCATAGGAGCTGCTGGGACAGCTTTAGAAAGAGTCCTTCCATCGCCATGTGTAACCACGGCTCACACAGCAACCTTTCGTGTTGTCATCATTAGGCTGTGGGTAAACATGGCGGCTGGAGGACTCTTTCTAAAGCTGTTCCGAGCTGCTGCTCAGCTCCTACCAAATATGTTAAGATTGTGCAACTGTAACTAGGAGTAAACAAAATTTGGCCATGCGTTAAAAAACTGGATGAATCTTGAACGTCTGTGCTGTTTAGTTTAAATAACAGTAGGGTATTTCATTCAAGTTTTGAGTATAATCAAATGTTTTTTATTACGGAATTAGTGATGCTCCCGACACTTTTGGAATTGTTATTACAGAACATTAAACTATATATAAATGCGATCAGATGTTTCAAACTTAAAGATCGGGACGTTCGAGAGGACCAAAGTATATTACTAAACGGGAGAATGTGTTTCACATGAAACAAGAATTGGGTTGTCAATATGTTTATAATCTAATTGCCTCTCAAACCATAATAGGACACATTTAAATTTCTAGATCATAAAGATATTGCTTAAAATGTAGGGATTGTCGTTTTAGGGCATTTTGGTCATCCCGGGATTTCGGGATAAAATTCGATATCATCCCGGGATCCCGGGAAATCCCGAAAATTTAATTCAATTTCAATTAATTTAATTTAAATTCAAGAATATTTTTTTTGGCTGTAAAATCTAAACTTGCATAAAGATGAAATTAGAAAAAAATTATGGGGAGAAATTATTAGTTTTTAATTCTACAATTTTTCAGTTCTAGGCTGAAATTTTTTTGCAATTTAAAATTCACCATCCATTATAATAGTACACACATATATCCCATAAAATCTTATGAAATGACTAGAACTTAATATTTTAAATTTGTTTTAAAAATTCTCAAGTTAAAAGTTTACTTACCCTAAAAATGCTTTTGAATTCCCTTATACATATGTAATAATTCTAATGTTTTTTTTTAAATGTCGGAGCAAACCACTCGTAGAACCTTTTTTACACTTAATTATCAAAGAACACTTCAGAGTTCATAAAAACACTATTCATTTCAAACATCTTTATTAGGGACTTATCGAAAAGAATGTCTAATATTATATTAAATTCTATTACAGAAGCATAAGTCCTCTATTGGAATGTATACAAGAATCTGTACTGCAACAGTGTAGCTTGAATCTGCTGAAAAAGAGTTCGTAAAAACACGACTTTTCATTGCGGATGTTTGTAAAGATGTAGATTACACTCAAAAAGGTATTTATTGGTTAATACTTATTTTGTTTTAGAAACAAAATCATGTGCTGTGTGTAGTAATGTATGTGCTCTTAAGAAATTTATAATTTAAAAATTTTAACTATATTTGAGTCGTCTAGTTTCAAAACCAGATAAGTAACTTTTTCTTAATTTTTCAGGATTAACAAAAAACTAAATATTCAAACAAATAATGCTATACACAACCCTTGTTTTTTAGGGTTTTGTAAGTGATTTAGTTGGAGCACTTTTAAGCATAAAAGCTTTAAAACACTGTATTTTGTCACAAAAATATAGATTTTCTTCCAAATTAGTGTTAGAAACATTAGATCTGTATTTTTTGAAGCTTAAAACTTGGATATTTGCTAGATCTGTATTTTAACAATCCCAACATAAAATAAACTGAAAATTGATCTTTATAGTTTTTAAACTAGACGACTCATTTAAAACGATGACTCGCTTAATCTTGAATATAGTATTTCTTAAAAGATGTTAAATACTGTTTGAAAATTTCAGTATACCTCAGAAATCCTACCTGCATTAATAGAGAAAGAGATTGGATAATTCAAGCCTGCAATCCTCAAGATTATGTTCAACTGGTGAATACTTCAAACTTGATTTCTCTGGAGGGTAGGTGCTTGTAAGTTGAATTTTAATATTATTTGTAGAAGAAAGATTTAATGTGTTAAAGGAATTTCTGTAGAACAATACATATTTTTTAAAACTAATAGGAATAGTTAAACAGCGTTGTATAGATGTAGTGAAATATTGAGTGAGATTTTAAATCTTATAAATGGATGAAAGCTTAAAAGTTCTACATCTGGTTCAAAATAAACCGATAATGTTTTTGCGCTTATCTGGTTTACATAAAAATATAAAGGCAACTTAATTTATATTTTAAAATTTTTACTAAGTAAGCCTTTACCATGTTTATGAGATGTAAATATTCTTCGTCACGGAATATTCCTGTTTTTGAAATCAAAATCTATGTTTAATGGAGTTTTTTAGTGTTAATTTGATTTTAGTAAACTTTCAAACACAAGAAAACTTTTTAACTGTAAAGTTAAGTCTCATATAGTACTAATTCTATAGTAGCACTTATCGATGAACTATATTAACCATAGAACTACTTTGAAATACCTTGCATAATTGTGCATTTTAAAAAATTAGTTTTGAGTAGATGGAAAATTTCCGGAAATTTTGAGAAAAAGCCAGAAAAAGAGTGCGTTAAAAAACTGGACGAATCTTGAACTGCTGTTTAGTTTAAATGACAGTAGCGTATTTGAGTATAATCGAATGCTTTTGATTATGGGATTTCTGATGTTCCTGGTATTCCTGGGATTATTACTGAACAATAATTAAACTTTATAAATGTGATCGGATTTTTAAACTTAATGATCGGGACATAATCAGATTTTCGGAACAAGTGGTCCAAAGTATTGCTGAAAGGAAAATTTTTTTGATTTCACATAAAACAAGAGTGGGGTCGGTCAAGTGTTATTTATAGTCAAATTCCCTGCCATACGTAATATGGTAAATATAGTTCTCTAGATCACGAAAAGATAATAATTAAATGTGACCCTCTGCTTTTTGAAAAATTTTAATGCTTTCCTTTTGTTTCATCGGGTCGGAGTTTTAGAGATTGCACTTTTTCTACACAATAACACTTTTTATTCCTGAATATTTATTATATATCGACAGCCACGTACGTTGCAAAAGCCTGTAAGAACATATTTTGGCGAAAATAAGGTTTTGAGTTGTAGTTGTTAAAGATGGCCTTGCGCACATCTGTGCCGCCAAAGACGCTTCAAAACTTCTCCATGACGATTTGTAATAACCTGTAAGTTGGGAACCTCCCAATCACTATAAGCAAAACTCTGTAAGTTGCAGTGACGCTAAACCAAATTGCTAAACCAAACCAAAATTGTTTGAAAAATTTCATAGTTGCCTTTAATGTACAATAAAAACGGGACAGAAAAAGTACAGTTCATAAGACGAAAAATATGCAGTTTTTTTCGTCTCCTGAAAACTTTGAGGTTTTGCACTTACAGGGTTTGCAACGTTAAGTTCCTCCATTCGTTTCCCAAACTACTTCTGCAATCTTAACACTATTTTTAACGTAAAATTTATTGATTTCTGCCAAAGTGCTGAACTAAATGTCAAATTTGTTTTATACGACTAAAATGTTAGATTTATACCTTTAAGTTTTGAGTATAATCGAATGTTTTTTATTACGGAATTAGTACAGCTCCCGACACTTTGGGAATTGTTATTACAGAACATTAAACTTTATAAATGCGATCAGATTTTTCAAACTTAAAGATCGGGACGTTCGAGAGGATCAAAGTATATTACTAAACGGGAGAAAGTGTTTCACATGAAACAAGAGTTGGGTTGTCAAACTGTTTATAATCTAATTCCCTCTCACTTCTCGCACATAATAGGACACATTTAGTTTTCTAGATATTGCTTAAATGCGACCCTCTTGTTGTTGGAAGATTTTAATGTTTTCCTTTAGTTTCATCGGGTAGGAATTTTAACAAAGATCGTATTTTGTCTACACGAAAGCATTTTTTATTCGTGAGTATTCAATAACTATATAGTTCCTCCATTCTGAATCTAAACATTATTTTTAACGCAAAGTTTATAGATTTCTGCCGAAGTGTTGGACTAAATGCCAAATTTGTTTTGAATACGGCTAAAATTCTACAGATTTTACCTTTACCCCTTTTAAATTTAAAAAAAAATAGTAACGTCTTCAGTGTAAATAATCCTAATTTATGTATTACCTTTATAAAATTTATCAATTTACTCTAAAGCTTAACAATTTCCATGTTTGCCAACTATGATGTCAAATAATTTTTCTTCAAACATCTTTATTAGGGACTTATCGAAAAGAATGTCTAATATTATTATATTAAATTCTATTACAGAAGCATAAGTCCTCTATTGGAATGTATACAAGAATCTGTACTGCAACAGTGTAGCTTGAACCTGCTGAAAAAGAGTTCGTAAAAACACGACTTTTCATTGCGGAAGTTTGTAAAGATGTAGATTACACTCAAAAAGGTATTGGTTAATAGGGTGAACCGCCCAGTGAATGAAAACTTAGCATTTGGGTTTGCGATTTTCCCACTTCAAAAAATTTTTTCAGGGCTTTTTCTCGGTCAATTTCTAAAAACAAGGTATGCTTCCATACTGGCTTTTTCTTGGCAATATGATTGAAGTATTTTCAGATCTCAGAAATCAATAGTTTTGAAGGAATCCTGATTTGAGTGAAAAAAGTGCGATAGACCCAGTGAATGAACAAAGTTTGCCCTAAGTATGAACAGTGTCTTCCAGTGAATGAACACTGAAAAATACCATGATTTTTTTCAACTGATCAGCCTGCGTTACATAAAATAGAAAATGTTTTACTAAGAACTCTAAAATTTCTTCAATACACACACACACACGCACGCACGCACACGCACACAAAAGGTACTTAGGATTAGGTGGGTGCAAATCTTGCCAGACATCGATTGCGACGTTTTACTAATTGCATATGCCATCTTAACACAATTAATAATCAATACCTTCTAGCACGGACGTAGATATAGCTTTTACAAGGGAGGGGGTTCAAGAAACTTCTTTCAGGGGTCGCAATGGGCAATGAAAGTGTATCTAAAACAGCGTTTTCCAACTGGCGGGACTCATGCGGCCCGCGAAGCTCCCTGAAAACCCTAAAAAAAAGTAGGGTTCAATTCCGTTAGAGTCCCCGCTAAATATCGCCCGGTTCTTTTGGACATATTATATCCAAATATCAAAAAAAAATTTTTGACTTTTATTAATAAACTGAATAGTTATTGATCTAATTAAGCATTTTAGTTCAGGAGTTTGAAATTATTTATGAATATTTCTACTTTTTGTGGTCCAAAAGAACCGGGCGATATTTAGCGGGGACTCTAACGGAATTGAACCAAAAGTAGCTATATAGAAGACTTTTTAGCATACTAAAATTTAAACATTTTTGAAGGAGGACCCCCGAACCTATTTACCCACTTTTTCATTAAGGAGTAACTTTGGTTGGTCGTTTTCTATGGGGAAAAATTTAAAGTTTGAGGTTTCGAAAGAGGGGTTGTATACCTTGAAATTCCCTATGAGCGTAGCAAGGGGTTATAAAAGCTTAGGTTAACCTTTATCACGAGGGGGACAAAATGGAGTATCATAGGCGTAAGTTCCACTTTTTTGATTGGGGGGGGGGAACCTATAAGACCTCAGGACTAAAGGATCCGTTACTAAACTGTTTTGAAGGGATTCTGGAACCCAAAATGTTTCTAATAGTTTTCCCTTTCCGAGTAAAATGTAGGGCAAATGTGAATTTTTGTGAACTTAATCACAAATTTTTGTGGTTAATACATGCCCTCAAGCAAAAGAGGGGTGTCTGGGTCCTCTTCCAGAAAATTTTATCCAAAAAGTTGTATTTTCACTCATTTTTTGGTTATTTGGGACAGGGACCTTTTTGTTTGGCTGACATAAGGTTTAGGCTATTGGGGGGGGGGTCTGGACCCTCTACCCCCCCTTATATACGTCCATGCCTGTCGTTTGGGACCATGGGTTCCTATGCAATTCTGAACCCTTATGATGTCTACCTCCCCTAGAAGTTTTCCCATTCATAATGATACACCCTGTATAAATCTAGACTTTTAAATCAAAAACTTATTCTATGGAAAGACAATACTGATCTTTATTATAACCTAGTCCTAGTTTAAGCTGTCAAATAAGCCTATAGGTCTTTTGGTTCACGAGATAAGCAATTTCCCAGAGTATGAAGGTTGTTCATTTACTGGTAAATCTTAGTTTAATTACTCTTTCCAGTATGTGAACACTTGTACTTTCTAATCAACATACCCCGTTCATTTACTGGAAGGACACAATTTTGATCATCGCACATTTTTACATAGTTTAGCTTACATCATTATGAATCAAATAAAACTATAATCATGAGGTTTTACGAAATATGCATTTTCCCCAGTAAATGAACACCTGTTCATTCACTGGGAAATCTCAGTTTGCACTTCCAGTAAGTGAACACCCCCTTATCTATCGCAATTTCAAAAGTACAGCTTTCTGAATTAGGCCATATCAAAGATTAAGTCTTTAACATTTGATAAAAAAGAACAAAAATCATAATAAGCGCTATTATAAGTTAGAAAAATATGAATGAATCAAGTCAAATCTTAACTTACCGGAGACTTTTTCATGGGCCTGAAGCTCGAGTATCAGTAAAAAAAATTACACAGACTGAAATCGGAATATACGGTTAAATAAACGATTGCCTGGCCTCTAGGAGGTCTCATTGCAACTACTGAATTTTAGTAATAGTCTTTACAGAGTTCAAATAGCTTAATAATTGAGATTATACGAACATGTGTTCATTCACTGGGAGTGTTCATTCACTGGGCAACCCACCCTATTTATTTTGTTTTAGAAACAAAATTATGCGCTGTGTGTAGTAATGTGTGTGCTCTTAAGAAATTTATAATTTAAAAAATTTAACTATATTTGAGTCGTCTAGTTTAAAAACCAAATAAGTAACTTTTTCCTAATTTTTCAGAATTAACACAAAACTAAATATTCAAACAAATAATGCTATATAAAACCTTTATTTTTTAGGGTTTTGTAAGTGATTTATTTAGTTGGAGCACTTTTAAGCATAAAAGACGATGACTCGCGTAATCTTGAATACTGTAGTATTTCTTAAAAGATGTTAAATATTGTTTGAAAATTTCAGTTTACCTTAGAAATGCTGCCTGCGTTAATAGAGAAAGATTGGATAATTCAAGCCTGCAATCCTCAAGATTATGTTCAACTGGTGAATACTTCAAACTTGATTTCTCTGGAGGGTAGCTGCTTGTAAGTTGAATTTTAATATTATTTGTAGAGGAAAGATTTAATAATGTGTTAAAGAAATTTCTGTAGAACAGTACATACTTTTTAAAACTAATAGGAATAGTTAAACAGTGTTGTATAGATTTAGTGAAATATTGAGCAAGATTTTAAATCTTATAAATGGATGAAAGCTTAAAAGTTACTACAGTGAAAGCTCTTATAGCGTAATTAATCCGTACCAAGTTTTTTGTCGCTATATGAGCAAACTTCGAGTGTAGAATATCAAATTCGTTTAAAAGCAATAAACTCGTTAAGCTAAACTATCAATTTTGATGCTTTTCGGGAAGGTGGACTCGATTCTCTCAATGCTGTATTTTTAGTAGACTAATTTATAAAGTCTGGAGGAAATCTTAACCTGTAAACGATATCATTGGGAGTTAGAACACAGTTCGTATCATCCAATTGATCTTTCCTCACTTTAAACAATTATTTCTTATTTTATGAAGTCTTGATACTTCCAATTTCATGTTATATTACCTTATCTTTTGCTTTTATTTTAATTTATATAAAGTTTAAGATCAATATTTTACAGAGTATAAATATTTGTGTTTGCTTTTTAAATGTTGATTTTGATATTAATTTATTGCATAGCTTAGCTTCCTTAGAAAGGTCTCATGCTTAACAAAATTTATTACATCAATTTCACCTGCATCTGCATGCAATTTGAAAAACTTATGTCTTAAATATAAGTCAAAAAATTGGAAATAAAGAAAGATAAATGAATACGCTAATAAATTTAAAGGCTAAAATCGACAAGGACATTAGGTAGCGAAAGGTTTCGTTTGGGATTGTAGCCGGTTACCCCGGGCGATAGCAAGCGAGAAGATGCGATCGTTACTTGGTGCTGTTTGTCATACTCTGATATTTGTTTATTGGCTAATTCTTGTGTGACGCTGACGCACACAAACCGATCCAGAAAAGTATTCGATAAGCTGAATCGATTCGAAGATTAGTCTTTATAAGAGCACAAAAGTGCTCTTATAGAGACTAATTTTTGGGTCTTTATAAGAGTATTTTTATAAGAGCAGGTCGCTATAAGAGCTTCCACTGTATTAGTAGAGTCGCTTGTGTCAAAAACCAATGGTGTAAAAAAAACTTATGGCAGAAGCTTAGTGAGTGGTATCATTCGATTCGTAATGACGTCTACAGTAACGTGGTACCTTCTATGACGTCATGAATGCAAGATGGCTGCCGTAGGATAAAAGCTGTATATGGCGATCTAGGGACGTTATCGGAACAATTTTCGGACAAAAAGCTCAAAAATATATATTTTTATAGAATAGCTACAAAAATAAGCATCTAAATCGGTTAAAAATGGCGTTTATGACGTCAAAACCGAAAAATGGCTATTTTCACCAAAAATACAGTATTTTGTCATGTAATACTTTAAATATATGCTATTTTCAGCGCGAATGTAATGAAAATATGTTCATAATAAAAAAAACAACTATGAAAATTTCATTGGTGGTCACAAAAAGTGGATATGACGTCAGAAATCCAAAATGACTGCCACATAGAATAAAAATTTTTAATTTTTTATTCAAAAATTTTTTATTTGGGAATTATTACACTTATATGAATGTAATACAGGTATTTTGAGGATAAAATTTAACATGATTTCTTAAAAAGCTAGATTCTATATATTAACAAACTTATTTAAAATGACCTTAAGGTAATAATCCTCTTTTATAATGGAGGTTATAAAAGGTAGCAAAAAATGCAAATGCCGAATCTTTTTTCTGTAAGATAATATTGTAATTTATACTTGAAATCTTGCACATGTGTTTTCTGATTGATGTTCCAAATGACTTTAGGTTTTAAGTGCCAAACAACTCTTCTTCCCAGGCCTCTGAGCGACGCGGGACCAAGCTTCCACGGACGGGGTAGCTGATAACCTGAGAGTTAATTTACGGCTGTCTGTCAACCGGACCTCAGGAAAATCGAGTCAAAATCAGACTTTTTATTCAAGTAAATTTGATTTCTTAAAGTTTAAACTAGATTCAATATCTTAACAAACTTATTTAAGATGAAGGTAATAGTCTTCAGTATTTTCTTATTTTTAGTGTTTGCATGAACCTTTTAAAGTTTTGATTATCTTATTATTGCTAATCAAATTAAAAAATATCAGTCTTATAATTTCTTAATAAATTTATTTATTCAATATTCAAATTGCATAACTTTGCAATCGCAGTATTTTTAAATTTAAATATTTATACTTAAAATCTTTAGTAAGCACTAACGAGTACCTAACTGCAAAACTTTCAGTTTTCTAATCCTAGAACTTCGTTTTGTGGTAAAAAAAATGGCGATCATATTCACCAACCCAGTTGTGGTTATGTATGGCCCTAAAACATAGCCACCCTGGTGACTACCGCTGACTGCCGCCAATGTGTCTACTACGACTTCTAATAAGTGAATCTTAATTTTGGAGTAAGCTCCTTGTGTCTGGAAAGTGGGGCGTGTCTGAATGTGGGCCAAGTCCCACGGTTTCCCTCTCATCAAATTTAGTGCATTAAGCGTTTATAATGGAGTACTACCTAAAAGGTAGCACAAAATTCAAATGCCGAATCTTTTTTCTGTAGGATAGTATTGTAAATTATACTTGAAATCTTGCACATGTGTTTATTAAAAGATTTTAATTGAGCTTTAACGGACTGATGTTCTAATTTACCTTAGGTTTCAATTGCCAATCAGCTCCATCTGGCTTATGTACCTTCTGGCCATGCGGGACCTCAGGACAGTCACATTCAGATAGCCCCAATGCCCTGAGCAGTGCGCCGAAATCTCTTGGAGCTGAGATCTCTCACGATGCCATTAGTCCAGTAAATCTACTGAAAAAAAAGGTCAAACTGGGAAAAAATTGCAACATTTAGTTTTTCAACGGTTTTCACTTGGGAATGACCTCAATAATAACATACTAAAAATCGGACAAAATCGGTCCGCGGGAAGTTTAATTTTTTCTAAATTTTTAAAAAATGGCCGAAAAAAATTTCCAAAAAATCAATTAATAGTAATCGAGACTTATGATACATGTTTATAGGCTATTTTTCAGTGCTGAATACAAATATTCCAATTAAAATTTTAAAAATTTAAAATTTCAATTTTTAAAAATTATTTGAAAACTTGGATATTCGAAAAAAATAAAACATCGCTCAAAACCACAAAATAAATGCAAAAGAAGTAATTCAAACGGTTATCCCTTAGAAATTACTTAAATAATGACATACTAAAATTAAAAGAAAATCGGACAATAAAAAGTTTAATTTATTTCAAATTTTCAATTTTTCTGGCCTCACAAATCCACCTTTTTTAAAATTCTTCTTAAAAACGTTTGAAGCATTTGCCAAGGTCATTTTTCCATGGATATTGCAGTTATATAGCTATATAACATAAAAAAAATACAAGTGATGATTAAATCATAAGTTAATTAATTTATTAAAATTAACATTAAAAATGCAGGTAAAATCATTCAATCCAATATAACAGAAAATATTTTAATATTCAGTGACAAATAATCTAAAAAATAATTAAATTAAAAAGAGACAAAATTTCATTTAAAAAAATTAAATTTTTAACAAATTTAAAAATTTTAATTTTTTTTAAATTTTTAAATTTTGTAGTATAGGCATGTGATACATGTCTGTAGGCTATATTTTAGTGCTGTTTACGAATATCAGGCCAATTTTTCAATAAAATTTAGATTAAGTGTGGAAAAATTGAAGCATTTATCTTAATACTTTTGCTTAAAATGCTTCAATTTTTCCACACTTATTCTAAATTTTATTGAAAAATTGGACTGATATTCGTAAACAGCACTAAAATATAGCCTACAGACATGTATCACACGCCTATACTACAAAATTTAAAAATTTAAAAAAAATTAAAATTTTTAAATTTGTTAAAAATTTAATTTTATTAAATGAAATTTTGTCTCTTTTTAATTTATTTTTTAGATGATTTGTCACTGAATATTATTAAAATATTTTCTGTTATATTGGATTGAATGATTTTACCTGCATTTTTAATGTTCATTTTAATAAATTAATTATTTAACTTATGATTTAATCATCAATTGTGGTTTTTTTATGTTATATAGCTATATAACTACAATATCCATGGAAAAATGGCCTTGGCAAATGCTTCAAACGTTTTTAAGAAGAATTTTAAAAAAGGTGGATTTTTGTGGCCAGAAAAATTAAAAATTTGAAATAAATTAAACTTTTTACTGTCCGATTTTCTTTTAATTTTAGTATGTCATTATTTAAGTCATTTCTAAGGGATAACCGTTTGAATTACTTCTTTTGCATTTATTTTGTGGTTTTGAGCGATGTTTTATTTTTTTCGAATATCCAAGTTTTCAAATAATTTTTAAAAATTGAAATTTTAAATTTTTAAAATTTTAATTGGAATATTCGTATTCAGCACTGAAAAATAGCTTATAAACATGTATCATAAGTCTCGATTACTATTAATTGATTTTTTGAAATTTTTTTTATCGGCCGTTTTTTAAAAATTTAAAAAAAATTAAACTTCCCGCAGACCGATTTTGTCCGATTTTTAGTATGTTATTATTGAGGTCATTCCCAAGTGAAAACCGTTGAAAAACTAAATGTTGCAATTTTTTCCCGGTTAAGTCACAGATTGCCTAGACTACATCGAATTTATCGACCACCCTATTTGCGGGCAGGAAGCTGGAACACCTCTATATCAGGCGAGTTTCACTATAGCTTAGGTTTTAAAAAAAAGTATATTGTTCTGCTTGGTTGTATCTTAGTATTTATAGTCTGAGGGGTGCAACCTGTGTCAAAATATATTGTTTTGTTTGTTCTATCTTTTTGGTAAAAAATGGGTTTTTTTCTGAAACTTTAAGGTTTTTGTGTCATTGACTTAATGGTATTTTTGATAGACTTCCAATTTACAGAATATTATTTTGTGATTCCTCATCCCCGTCAAAATTCTCTACAAATAACCTCGCGCGAAGTCGCTAGTGCCTCGTGCGCTGATACAGTGATCAAAAACTCCATCGCAAAACAACTTTATTAGTTGCTTTTCTCTGGGCTTTATGTGAAACATGGCTTGGTTCAAAACGTTGTGAAAATTTTCCAGCTGACATTCGTTATGTGTGTGTTATAGTATTTGATTGTCTACTTATTTTAGACATTTGGTTTTTTCAGTTCTATAAATACTAGTTAGTTTTACTTGAATTTGTAAATAAATACTATTTATTATGATACCTTTATGTTTGAATTTTTGTGTAATTTAAACTCACAGTGGAAATCGCATACACTTGTGGTACAAGCAATAATTAATTTAATAATATTAATAATAATTGCAATAATTAATTGTTCAAAGTAGGATAATTAAATCCTGTGCGTGAGAGTTTGAACCTGAGAGTGCCAGAATGAATCAATCTTCCAAAATTCTTTACGACTGCATAGGGAGAGCGCCCCCCACCAGCTTTTAGTAAAATTTATTGCTATGTTTTTATTATTGAAGTTTAAAGGTAATAAACATAAGAATTTAAGGCTTATTGTTCTATAATTAAGTTTCACATAATTCAACTCTCATGAATGAATGCTATCTATTAATCAAGCATGCAAAAGTAATGAAAAAATATAGCAATGACTCAAACTAAAAGCAGGTGAGGTAGTAGCCTAGTAGGATATAGGACATGGATGTGGGATACAGGACGTGGATTGTGTTACATAGGACGTGGATTGTGTTACATAGGACGTGGATTGTGTTACAAAGGACGTGGATTGTGTTACAAAGGACGTGGATTGTGTTACATAGGACGTAGGGTGTGGAGCATAGGACGTAGGGTGTGGAGCATAGGATGTGGATGTGGAACATAGGACATAGGACGTGGACGTGGGACATAGGATGTGGGGCATAGGATGTGGATGTGGGGCATAGGATGTGGACGTGGGACATAGGATGTGGGGCATAGGATGTGGATGTGGGGCATAGGATGTGGATGTGGAACATGGGGCGTGGGTTTGGGACATAGAACGTGGGACATAGGACATAGGACGTGGGACATAGGATGTGGGACATAGGATGTGGGGCATAGGACGTGGATGTGGGATAAAGGACGTGGATGTGGGATAAAGGACGTGGATGTGGGACATAGGACGTGGGACATAGGACGTGGATGTGGGGCATAGTATGTGGATGTGGAACATGGGACGTGGGTTTGGGACATAGAACGTTGGACGTGTGACATAGGACGTGGGACATAGGATGTGGGGCATAGGAAATAGGATGTGGGGCATAGGACGTGGACGTGGGACATAGGATGTGGGACATAGGATGTGGGGCATAGGATGTGGATGTGAAACATGGGACGTGGGTTTGGGACATAGACCGTGGGACATAGGACATAGGACGTGGGACATAGGATGTGGGGAATAGGACGTGGATGTGGGATAAAGGACGTGGATGTGGGATAAAGGACGTGGATGTGGGACATAGGACGTGGGACATAGGACGTGGATGTGGGGCATAGGACGTAGGGTGTGGGGCATAGGACATAGGATGTGGGGCATAGGACGTAGGGTGTGGGGCATAGGACATAGGATGTGGGGCATAGGAAATAGGATGTGGGACATAGGACATAGGATGTGGGATAAAGGACGTGGATGTGGAATAAAGGACGTGGATGTGGAATAAAGGACGTGGACGTGGGACATAGGACGTGGATGTGGGGCATAGGACATAGGACGTGGGACATAGGATGTGGATGTGGGATAAAGGACGTGGATGTAGGATAAAGGACGTGGATGTGGGATAAAGGACGTGTATGTGGGATAAAGGACGTGGATGTGGGATAAAGGACGTGGATGTGGGGCATAGGACATAGGATGTGGGACATAGGACATAGGATGTGGGGCATAGGACATAGGATGTGGGACACAGGACGTGGATGTGGGACACAGGACGTGGATGTGGGGCACAGGACGTGGATGTGGGGCACAGGACGTGGATGTGGGGCACAGGACGTGGATGTGGGACGTGGGACATGGGATGTGGGGCATAGGACATGGGATGTGGGAAAAAGGACGTGGATGTGGGACGTGGGGCATGGGACGTGGAATGTCCTATGTCCTATGTCCTATGTCCTATGTCCTATGTCCTATGTCCTATGTCCTATGTCCTATGTCCTATGTCCTATGTCCTATGTCCTATGTCCTATGTCCTATGTCCTATGTCCTATGTCCTATGTCCTATGTCCTATGTCCTATGTCCTATGTCCTATGTCCTATGTCCTATGTCCTATGTCCTATGTCCTATGTCCTATGTCCTATGTCCTATGTCCTATGTCCTATGTCCTATGTCCTATGTCCTATGTCCTATGTCCTATGTCCTATGTCCTATGTCCTATGTCCTATGTCCTATGTCCTATGTCCTATGTCCTATGTCCTATGTCCTATGTCCTATGTCCTATGTCCTATGTCCTATGTCCTATGTCCTATGTCCTATGTCCTATGTCCTATGTCCTATGTCCTATGTCCTATGTCCTATGTCCTATGTCCTATGTCCTATGTCCTATGTCCTATGTCCTATGTCCTATGTCCTATGTCCTATGTCCTATGTCCTATGTCCTATGTCCTATGTCCTATGTCCTATGTCCTATGTCCTATGTCCTATGTCCTATGTCCTATGTCCTATGTCCTATGTCCTATGTCCTATGTCCTATGTCCTATGTCCTATGTCCTATGTCCTATGTCCTATGTCCTATGTCCTATGTCCTATGTCCTATGTCCTATGTCCTATGTCCTATGTCCTATGTCCTATGTCCTATGTCCTATGTCCTATGTCCTATGTCCTATGTCCTATGTCCTATGTCCTATGTCCTATGTCCTATGTCCTATGTCCTATGTCCTATGTCCTATGTCCTATGTCCTATGTCCTATGTCCTATGTCCTATGTCCTATGTCCTATGTCCTATGTCCTATGTCCTAGTGCGCGCTACCACCGTCTTCTTTTCTCCTCTCCTCTTAACTCCAAAAAGGTGGTCTCAGCGCGCACCATCCGTTAGAATTTCGCGCGAAATCCCGCCGGATGTGCCCGCTTCGACCATAACTCCAAAAAGGTGGTCTCAGCGCGCACCATCCGTTAGAATTTCGCGCGAAATCCCGCCGGATGTGCCCGCTTCGACCATAACTCCAAAAAGGTGGTCTCAGCGCGCACCATCCGTTAGAATTTCGCGCGAAATCCCGCCGGATGTGCCCGCTTCGACCATAACTCCAAAAAGGTGGTCTCAGCGCGCACCATCCGTTAGAATTTCGCGCGAAATCCCGCCGGATGTGCCCGCTTCGACCATAACTCCAAAAAGGTGGTCTCAGCGCGCACCATCCGTTAGAATTTCGCGCGAAATCCCGCCGGATGTGCCCGCTTCGACCATAACTCCAAAAAGGTGGTCTCAGCGCGCACCATCCGTTAGAATTTCGCGCGAAATCCCGCCGGATGTGCCCGCTTCGACCATAACTCCAAAAAGGTGGTCTCAGCGCGCACCATCCGTTAGAATTTCGCGCGAAATCCCGCCGGATGTGCCCGCTTCGACCATAACTCCAAAAAGGTGGTCTCAGCGCGCACCATCCGTTAGAATTTCGCGCGAAATCCCGCCGGATGTGCCCGCTTCGACCATAACTCCAAAAAGGTGGTCTCAGCGCGCACCATCCGTTAGAATTTCGCGCGAAATCCCGCCGGATGTGCCCGCTTCGACCATAACTCCAAAAAGGTGGTCTCAGCGCGCACCATCCGTTAGAATTTCGCGCGAAATCCCGCCGGATGTGCCCGCTTCGACCATAACTCCAAAAAGGTGGTCTCAGCGCGCACCATCCGTTAGAATTTCGCGCGAAATCCCGCCGGATGTGCCCGCTTCGACCATAACTCCAAAAAGGTGGTCTCAGCGCGCACCATCCGTTAGAATTTCGCGCGAAATCCCGCCGGATGTGCCCGCTTCGACCATAACTCCAAAAAGGTGGTCTCAGCGCGCACCATCCGTTAGAATTTCGCGCGAAATCCCGCCGGATGTGCCCGCTTCGACCATAACTCCAAAAAGGTGGTCTCAGCGCGCACCATCCGTTAGAATTTCGCGCGAAATCCCGCCGGATGTGCCCGCTTCGACCATAACTCCAAAAAGGTGGTCTCAGCGCGCACCATCCGTTAGAATTTCGCGCGAAATCCCGCCGGATGTGCCCGCTTCGACCATAACTCCAAAAAGGTGGTCTCAGCGCGCACCATCCGTTAGAATTTCGCGCGAAATCCCGCCGGATGTGCCCGCTTCGACCATAACTCCAAAAAGGTGGTCTCAGCGCGCACCATCCGTTAGAATTTCGCGCGAAATCCCGCCGGATGTGCCCGCTTCGACCATAACTCCAAAAAGGTGGTCTCAGCGCGCACCATCCGTTAGAATTTCGCGCGAAATCCCGCCGGATGTGCCCGCTTCGACCATAACTCCAAAAAGGTGGTCTCAGCGCGCACCATCCGTTAGAATTTCGCATTTTTCAAAAATACCAAAATTTGCTTAAATATGGAGAAAAATTAATTAATTAATTTAATTAATTTATTTTTATGCTTAATAAGTTAATTAACATAATTAATGTATTAATTTCTAACACCCCGGAATTAAAAACACCTCGGAAAACCTTCTGAGATGAAGTTTTATTTATGATTTTGTAGATTAGAGCTACGAGAAGCACTAGAAATTTCGCATTTTTCAAAAATACCAAAATTTGCTTAAATATGGAGAAAAATTAATTATTTCATTTATGTTTATGCTTGATAAGTTATTTAAAATAATTAATGTATTAATTTCTATTTGGTTTTCTTAAAAAAGCACCCCGGAAAACCTTCTTAGATCAAGCTTTCTTAATGATCTTGTAGATTAGACGATTAGAGCTACGAGTAATATTTAAAATTGTAATGTATGTAAAAAAAAAAAACTTTTTTTACTTAACAAAAAGAAAAGAATGTAAAACCTCAGAAAATTTTGTAATTTTATCAGTAAAGGTTTCTAAATGTGATTATTTGTGATTCTAAATGTGAGGAAAAAGAGAAGAAAATTAGATATTTTATATACCTTTCAGCAATATGGTATGTTTTTTAATGGATTGTTGATTCCAAAAATTGAAAATGATACTAACATTATTTATGAATTTTTTACGCTTTTTCCTCAATTAAAACTTGGTTGAATTCTGTTATTTCCACCTAGCTATTTCGGTCTCCAACTATTCCAATATCACCGCTTTTTTTTGTTTCCATTAATATGACTGTTTAATTCAGTTTGTTTGAAATAATTGGATTAAATTGTTGTAAAATAACATTTAAAGTTGTAAATGTATGTAAAAAATGTACTTTTTTACTTAAAAAAAATGTGTCATTTTTTAGTGAAGGTTGTGATTTTTTAATATGCATTTTGTTAAATAAGCATTTTTAGAGTAATTACGTTCCTTTTACTTTTTAGGTAAATCATAGCATAAACATGTTTCTTCAAAGATGAATGAAAAGAGAAAACTAGAGTTCATTTCAGCAGTATAGTATGCTTTTACATCGATTGTTGATTCCAAAAATATGACTGTTTTATTCAGTTCATTTCGAATTTTGGCACTATTTCTAATATTTGATGACCAAATTTTGACCAAAATATTTGATGATTTTTGAGTATGTCTTTTGTTAAATAAGTATTTTTAGAGTAATGTCGTTTCTTTTACTTTATAGGTAAATTATAGCATAAATGTGTTTCTTCAAAGATGAATAGGAAGAGAAAACTAGATACCTTTCAGCAGTATGGTATGTTTTTATATGGATTGTTGATTTCAAAAATTAAAGATGATACTAACATTATTTATGTATTAGGGGGTGGCGGAAGTGTTGTACTGTAACTTATCTAATTCATACATTCTTATACATTTATCTATTTACATTTTAAAAATATATATGCTATATCTTTTAGAACCCTGAGAAAAATGGAATACTTATTTTTCTGGGCGGGGATAGTAGTAATTATTTTCCATTTATATTATTCATCCTTTTTCCCTTAAGACTGAAAAAGTACGATCGTGAGGTAAAGACATTTTAGTGTTTCTGTTGTTTTTTTTTTGTAAAAAATGCCACCAAAATCGTTCAATTCCTCCGATTATCAAACATGCGATACTTACAAGAATCTTTCAAAGATAATTTATTTGAAATCTTATACCTATCAAAAAATATAATTGATTAGAATTTCAAACATGCAAATTTTCATTTTGAGAATGTTTTGAAAGGTGTGTAGAACGGGAGCCAGCAACATATTTTGTCAGTCATTTCCTCTCAAGCGATATTTGGTGGAAAATTTCAGGGAGTTGTATCATGAAGCCTGGTGAGCGTCAGCTGCTTGTCCGTGGGTGGGTTGAGCTGTGGGAGCCCCCCAAACACTCCCCCCCCCACACAAAAAATAATTAAATTTTTCAGTCATTTCCTCCCGGCTAAAACTTTGATACATTATAGTAGACCCAATATCTAGAAGAAAAAAATTTGTCAGCTGGCTGTAGGGCGGTGGAATAGACGTCAGCTGGTCGTTTTAACATTTGGAGCGTCTTCCTCAAAGATTCTTATCTATGAAACTAGCGATAACTTGAAGGATTGTGGAAACCCAACCGCTTCATTCATCGATAAGAATATTTGAGGAAGACGCTCCAAATGATAAAACGACCAGCTGACGTCTATTCCACCGTCCTACAGCCAGCTGACGAATTTTTTTCTTCTAGATATTGGGTCTACTATAATGTATCAAAGTTTTAGCCGGGAGGAAATGACTGAAAATTTTAATTTTTTATTGTGTGGGGGGGGAGTGTTTGGGGGGCTCCCACCGCTCAACCCACCCACGGACAAGCAGCTGACGCTCACCAGGTTTCATGATACAACTCCCTGAAATTTTCCACCAAATATCGCTTGAGAGGAAATGACTGACAAAATATGTTGCTGGCTCCCGGTCTATAAAGGGAATGAAAGAAATTTAATACTCTCACTTCACTAAACACAGAAATCAGTTTTCCATATCTGGGGTCGTTCAAATAATGCATAAGCATATTTGTTAGTCATTTTTGAGCCCCTCCCCCCTTGTCAGCAAATATAAGCAAACCGCAACCCTCCCCTTATAATTACGTAAGAAAACTGCCCCCCACCCGAAAAATCAAAATGCTTGAAATTTTTTACAATTAAAAATTTTTTAAAGTTTATTCTGGTTGAATTTTGAAATTATTTTTGCAAGAAACAAGAGTTTTGAAAAGGCAGCTTTTGTAACATCTTACGTAAGCATCCTTCATAACCCCCCTCCTCCTCGTAAGAAAAATTAAGCAAAAAGGAAACCCATTCCCCCCCCCCCGTTAAGTGCTTACGTAATATTTGAGCGGCATCTCTCTTTCAAATCCTTAAAAAATATTAAGTTTCCTGAAAGCAAACAAATCGAAATAAATTCTCGCAATCTAAAAAGAGAAACAGGCACAGTGATCAAACTATAACGTCAACTTAAATTACACACAAAGACATCAAACAAAACTACCATCCATAAACAAACAGCGCAAACATGAAATCCGGTTTACTACATATATAAGCATTAAGAATCTCTTAAGAATCTCTTGGATTCCCACATTCCCAACATTCTTCAAGAACTCCCTTTCCAAAAATGGTCCCTTTTCTCATAAGGACCCTTTCCCGTTTGATAAATTCGCAAAACATATTCAAAAAAACATTAGAAGTGGATATTTGCAATGCCATATACCTTTTCTCCCCAAAAATCCCTCTTTTTTTACTTCATCCCTACTTTTTTTTTCTCAAATGGTCGGGGTGTTCCTACTTACTACGCCGAAGGGGGAGGCTCGAAAATCTTGTTCTTAACGGACCAGAAAGCGTTCCGTGATTCGTTCCATCAGGACCCTCCGGAATGAATGGACGAGAACTAGATCGTCGCAAATCCCGGAGAAAAACGAAGTTTCTCGTGAGGAAGCTTTTCCCGGAATTTCCGGGAATCAGGTTTGTATGCAGAGGAGGATGGTGTTTTCACGGTTGAGAGGGTTTGGATGCGTCTTTTACTTGGAAAGCTTCGAAGGAACTGATGAAAAGGGAGTCTCTTTCAAAAAGTATATATTTGGGTATTTTGTTTGTTTTGTAAGACGCTCTGAGAGTGTAGCGGCAACGCATACCTTGTTTGAATTCCAGATTGAGTATAATCGCATGTATAAAACTAAATAAACGATTGGTTCCTCTGGGCTTTAGGAGTTCTCTCTTTTGCGTTCAATGTGTTGGTAAACTTTAGGAATTAGTTGTAATGGTAGTTATCACACACACACATTCCAGTTGTAAACTTGTACAAAAAATAATACGTAGTATTAGTATGTAATTTAGGTTATCCTTACCTATTTTACACTCATGTTCAAAAATCAAAGATAGTTTGATACTTTTGGGAATAATGACACAAATATAAGTCGAAACTAACACATATGAGAGCTTTAAAAAATATGGTACCACCCACCAATAAAGAATCAAAGAGCTAACATTCATCCGAATTGAAGATTGAGGAGACGTCACTTAATATAGTCTAAAAATCGTACTTAAAGGTATTAGGCATTTAAAATAATGCATGGAGTTCGGAACTGTCATATCCTTTACAAAAACAGGGATTTGTTTTCTAAATGACTCTCAGATAAAAGTTTATACTGTCGTTCAGAATGTATGTGAAACTCCATTATAAAGGGAGAGCCTTTAAACCCCTTAAACTATTGTCAGAGTAATTTGATCCTAGGACACAAATTCCCACTCTTAGAAGATCATATGGCGTGAATTTTGTTGATATCAAACTGAGATTAGTGCCATAATTCCAAATAAAAGTATCCTGGAGTTTTGGATACGAGTGTAATACTACCCAACCAGGAATTTATCCAAATAGACAAAGTTACATTTATTTCTGAGTGATAAAATACGATCATTAATAAACGTACATTTCGTAAGAAAGAATCAAATATAATATTAAACTGGGAATTATATCAATTAAGTTTCCTCAGTAAAAATTATTCAGACATTTAGTCGGTTGATTATTTTTACATCATAAAGCAGAAGGAAAAAGGGGAGTCGAAGTTAACAAACAATTTTTCACTTAAATGCTTACGTTCAGTAATAATCTTGACCTTAGATACATTTATAAACGGCCATGGATATAATTATTTCTTCTAAAATTCTGAATTTCTCTCTCTGTTTTTATATTATATTTTTATTAGTTATTATGTTATTCTAACTTTCAGGGAAAATTTAAATATTTACAGAAAATATCATTCCTTGTACTTTAGAGTGAAAATATTTTCCTTTTCTACCAATAAAAATTAAAATGTATTTAACTGCTCATTTAACGTCATTCTTAAAGTGAAATAATTACGAGGAAAAAATAAAAAATAAAACATTTAATGTAGAAAACTAAGGAAAATAACTTCGTAAAAACCCAGAGGTTAATGAACCTCTTCTACAACAAAAATAAATAAAAAATGAAAGATTTTTTGATGGACTGAAAAAAAAAAGAAGAAATTTATTTCTTACTCATTTTCTTCAACGCAACCTCCATTTTTTGTTCAGTGAGTTGTTTCTATCTTTTTACGGTGTCACGAATTAACACACTTTCATTTACCATCGTGATTTTTATTTATACAATGCCATAAGAACTTTTGTTGTTCCTGTTTTCCAAGTAATCTTTGGCTTGATTTACAATATCTTATTTCTTTCCCTTTATTTCTCAAATGAAAGCGTAAATCTCGCCGAAGCTTGGAGCTTTGCGTGACTCCTCAATCGCAAAGCTTCTATTTCTGCTTTTCATTTCATCACGAAATCCTTTATGAGTTATATTAATCTTTTCCAAAGATTTGGATGAAGAAAAGATGCAATGAGAAGTCC
The DNA here is from genome assembly GCA_963680715.1 of Tetragnatha montana. Lineage (NCBI taxonomy): Eukaryota > Metazoa > Arthropoda > Arachnida > Araneae > Tetragnathidae > Tetragnatha > Tetragnatha montana. The sequence goes on from OY796685.1 coordinate 15,752,377, forward strand.
GTATAAAGATGTAATTTCAAAGGAAAGGAACATCTCCAGATTTCTTGCTGTGTTCTTGAGCCTAAGGAGGAATTTCTGTCAAACAGTACTTAATTCTTTTTTGTACTTGATTTGGATTTATGTAATTTCTGGTTTTTAATAAAAACAAAATTAGTATATTTTCAAATTGATAGACACTAACAAACTTAAATATAACTTGATTCTTTGATGGCTATAATCAAATAAGTATCATTTCTAAAATTAAAAACAAAATGTAGAAAACAAGTTTATTATACCTAGTGTAATTAAAAACCGTACGTTGAATATTTTTATATATAATTTTTAGATGGAATACTGTACATTGAAAAATATTTTCACAAACACATTTTCCTTATTTTTAGTAATGAAATAAGTACTTTGAAAAATAAAATAAGCATTTTTATAACAGACCTCGACGTCTAAGTTTTAAATAAATTGTCTGTTTAAAAACTTTTATCGCAAAAACTTCTGGCGAAGCTTCTCTCTTTTAATTCTCTGGCTTATAAAAGAAATAATACCCGTATAGATGAAATTATAATATATTAAGATTATAATTGAACATTTTTTCCTATTACTTTTTTTAAAGCAGAATGGATCAAAAGCTATGAAACAATAACATGAACACACTAGTTTAAATTATTGTACGAATTAATTACAAAATTTTCATAGAAAAATCAGTGAAATTTTTATAAAAATTATTTTTAGACCATTATAATATTTTGATATTAAACTACAGACACAAAAAAAGCACAAGCAGCATTTTATTTCTCAGTTGGTTCCATACTCCTTGAATAAAATTAAAATCATGTCTGAAAGAAAAACTGTTTGAACAACGTAAATGCACTGAATTAAACTTTTCTGGTACCATGTAATTTGTTGTTTTTAAAATTGAATATTCCTAGAGTGTTGTCGAAAACCTTCTGGGAGAAAAAGAATATCAGTACCTAAGATCCTAATCGACTAATCTCTTATAGAAGTTACGTGCCTATACGATGTTATTCAAATCAGAAGCTTGATGTTAATAGCCATTTTTTAGATATGATAAGGGACTTTTTCTTGTTCTATGACTTGCACAACTTAATTTATTCACTTAATTTCAATTTGTATGTTTTTATTGTAATTTGTGTCATGTTTTGTACCATCTGTTTTCTGGTTTATTTCAAAACAAATATGTATTTCAATCTCCGAAAAAAGTATGGATTTTTGTGACAAAAGGAATAATTATGATAACATTATTAATTTTTTTGCTTTAATAGTTTGGCTCGTTAGAAGCAAATAATGTGATTTAAAAATTCATGTAGTATGAAATAAGTAGTGAGTATGTAAAATACGCTCGAAATTATTTACTACCTTGATTTTTGTGTGTTTATAAACTAGTTACTCTGTTTAGTGATCTCAAATTCAAATTTCAAATAATCTTATTCAAATTGATCTTACATATATATCCTAAAGTTGTTTATTCCCCATATTATTCCTTATTTGAATGTACGCCTCAAAAAGATCGCATTTAATTTTGAAAAGCTATTCTTACATTAAAAACACAGCTCCCTTTTCTTAACCACACATAATCTTGGTTTTTTTTACTGAATACTATTCAAAAATCTCTAATTAGTCTAACTACATCACAACGCTGATCTATTACTTCTAAAACTAAGCCATCTCATGAACGCGATTACTTCGTCTAGCCCATATGTAATCTGCCACAGCATAGATGGATGGATCATTTACATGCTAAAGTACACCTCACCCCCTAAAAAACGCCACTCCCAAGACACCATCATCCGCACCCTTAACCCCATGATTAATGGCAATCCTTTTAAACTCCATCAGCCCGGGGTTCCCATTTGTGTTTGCAGGGGCGGTTGTTCCACCACCTCGCTCGGCTATATAGACAGAGATCTATCGACTGCGAGTACTCTTGGAAACGGGTCATTTATAACGGGATGACATGACGGTTGAAACTGGATGGATCGTTATTTAAGCCCTGAAGTTCTCCCGAAAATTGAGTGTTTGGGATGGTTTCGGTCAATATTCCGATGGAATTTGTCGAATGTCGATGTCATTTAGGGTGTCCTAATATAAGACGTGGAGGAATCCGCTTTGAACGAGTCATTCGAAGAATGGTTAAATTCTCAATAAGATGGTTCTCGGCTTTTATTTCAGTTGAAATAGATCTGTCTTGTTTTCTTATTTACTAAACTAAATACTTTATACAAGTAACTAAACTCTACAGTAAATATAAAATAACTCACACCTGTGCAATGTATTTTTGTGACCAATAGTATGAATAATTATAATTGTGATTTTTTCCTTAATTGTTAGACTTAATTGCATTTTCAAAATATAATTGTGAACCCCCATTTAATCTATCGATTAATAACTGAACGAAATATCTTGAGAGATATGGGTAAATGCATTATTAGCTTTGATTTTTGTAAAAATCTGTAATCAAACTATTTTCATGGTCAAGGACGAGCCGTAATTTTTCCTCTCAACTCACACCAACTGACTCACCTCATTACATTGAACCGTAACTTTAAGACATGCAGCTCAGAAAAAACCTTGAAAATGAAGTACACATAGATCTAAAACAACCTTCAAGGTTCAAGGCTAAAACCTCTCAAAAAGCACTGCCATCCAAAATATCAATTTCCTACAAGGTGAAAACCCACAAATCATCGCTTAAGGCAGAAACATGTCCTTACCTCTTCCCTCCTATTCGTTAATATTAAACATATCCTCATACTCGGGAAGCTGTGGCTTTTATACCTTTTTGTCAGAATTCCTCTTAAGAGCGTGACTGCTGGGATGTGTAAGGATAAATAATTGACGCAGTCCTCAGGGAAACAACACCGAGACTGTTCCTGGGTTAAACGTGCCTGAATATTTAAAAGCCTCCTAAGCGAGATCCTTAAATGGTTGTTTTTTTATGGTTTCACAGTGATAGAAGAGCAAGAAACGAGATATATTACATCATGGTGTCTCCATTGCCTTTAAAACTCATTAAAACTACGGCGGAAATGTGTCCAAAGATGTATTTAATGGAAGCGGGGTTGTTCTGTTGTGAGAAGATGGAGTGTGGTGGTGTGGGAAAAATGTCTTTATCTGGTTTTCTGTAGTGCAGTTTTGTTATTTTCTTCACGAATTAAGTTGATGAAATATCTGTCAACTGAAACTATATTAGTAAATTTTTTAAATGTTTTAAAATTTAAAAATGCTTAAATTTTAAAATGGCCCTTACACCTTGCTCCTATTGGCCATCGGTCACGAAAATGAACATGGACATCATTGTGCCATCGAGTTTTGTTGTTTTTTAATTAATACAAATAAATTTTTATAAAACCGTTACACAGGTAATGAACATATATTCATGATATTAGTAAGAAAATATTATTCAAGGTAATAGAATTTGTTCTTGGAAAATTTCCATTGCAAAATATAATCAATTAACAAAATATTTTTATTTATTAGTACCGTAAAACTGTGTGAATAGGAACACCTAGTTTTTTCTATATGATTCCCTTGCAAATTACTGTCGTGGGTATTTCTTGAATTGATAGTTAATATGTCATTTACTATTAAAATTAGCCAAACAATAGGCAAGAAGTGGTTTAGAAGTTTAGAGTTATAATTGATTTTGTGAAAAACAAGAAAAAAAGCTGTAATACTATGCCATATTTAAGATCTGACTGTAGAAGATTCTATTATTTATTTATTTATTTACATATTGTCATACAGATATAAACTACCCATTTACATGACAAGATAAAAACACCAAAAGGCAAAGAAAAATACAAATACACACACAAAACAGATAATAAAAGCAAGTATTATAGCACTTTCTGAATTTTTTTAAAAGAGTAAAATAAAATATCATAATTATTGGGAAGATTTTTTACTATTTTTATGAATAATATGAATGTTTGGTTCTGAAGATATTGATTAGTTTATTGCGAGTGATATGTTTAGGGACATGGAGTTTAAATTGTTGCAAGATAGAGGGACAATCAATTTTGTTATTTAATATGTTGTAAAAAAATTTAAATACAGATATTCTTCTGATGAGTTCATGGGTGCGATTGTTTGGGACATGCATGTAAGAGGGATCCTTAGATTTAAAATAAATGTAACGAAAAAATTTGCTTTGGATTTTTTCTATAGTTATGATGAGAGATTTTTGGCATGGATTCCAAACTGCACAATTGTATTCAAAAAGGGGTTGAACCAAAGTATTGAACAGCAAAAAAAGGACTTTTACATCATTAAAATTTGAGGTAGTACGTTTTAAAAGACCGAGTTTCCTTGTAGCAGTGAGAGTTATTTCTTGTCATAAGTCACACCAAGATCTTTTATGGCAGATTTTCTCGAGATTGATTTACCATTTATAGTATAATCGTAAAGGACAGGATTTAACTTACGTGTAAAGGTTAATACGAAACATTTATCAATATTAAGGAAAAGCTTATTTTTCAGACACCAAATGTACAAATCTGTATATCTGTATGATAGTATGTTAAATCCTAAAGAAGAGAGCTATGCGATGCAGCCCCTTAAAGCTTCAAACCTACACGACATTGATTCAATTTCCAGAATCTAAACTGGAAAAAGAATAAAAGAAATTTTGTTAATTTCAATACTATATCCACACTTCTATAAAAAATGGTGACAATACGGAATTTTTGATGTTAATTGATGAAAATAACATTTTGAAAGTAGTTTTTTGAATATTATTTGTGCGTTAAATGTTGGAAAGTGTTCCGATACACCGCGTTTTACGGTGTTTTCACTTTACGTTGTAATAGCCATTAAACATTTTGTATTTGAATATAAAAAAAACACATTTTTTAAAAAATGTATTAAAAGTAAGTTGCAGAATTTAATAACATACTATTTTTGTGACGTTGGACCATCAAGTCAATATTTAAAATATATTTTAGTGCTTCACTACATTAACATGTTTAATGACATTTTTGAAAGAAGCCTTTACACTTTAATCTTGTATTGCAGTTTAGTGGAAAAATGAAATTATCAAAATATCATTATTTCTTATTTATGCCTAGTCGTGAGAAATAAATTACTATACATAACCACAAATGCCAACTAATTCTGAGCTTATAATGAAAAATTAGAGCTGATTAGACCCTCAAAGATCTCGCTACAAAGTGAGGAATACAAAATCCCCCCAATAAGCCGACTTCTCATCTATCTCCAGGTAAGAACACAAGCACATCACTGATCGCTCCATTTACCCAGCGATCTCCATTCCTCAATGAATAACAACAGAAGACAAATGACTTCTTATACCCTCATCAGTACAAAACGCCTGATCATGGCTTTTTCCAAAGATAAAAGATAACCACAGCCACCCACGCGGTAGGGCCATTGTGTCTGTCGACAGACCGACAGGCAGAAACTGTGGGATTAGGAAAACAAATGAGACGAATACACGAGAGAGAGCTGGGTGTATCGATTAATCTTTGGTCGATATCGATGTTGATGCTCTTTTGATTTTCCCGCTGTGTTTTGGCTTGATCTGAGTTGTTCTTGTGAGTTTTTTTTTAAAAGTTGGGAAATTTCAATAAAAAAATGTAAGACATTGTCGAGAGGAAGGAGTGATCAGAAGAGGAGATATTCCCTGAGAAATCCCTAATTATTATGGATTCATATGCCAGTAGGGATATAAAAGATACTATATGTTTCCTTTAATTACCTATGTATAGTAGGTCTTTGGGATTTACTAATAGCACTTCGTAAGACGTCAGCTAGTGCTCCGATTGGTTTGTTTGTCAGAAGGATGTCTTTCAGAATTGCCAGTAGATCTGACCTTTAGGATTGCTTCGAAATCATCACAAAATTCAGTTCACTGAACTCGACTCACTTTATAAAACTATAAAAACAATTAGCAGAAGAAACGTCAATCAACTTTTCAAAAGTACGTTGCAGGTCATCTCCATGAATAACACTCTTTTAAAAGTTTGAATACTTATTAACTCTTAACTTAACAATAATTTAGCATTATGATGATGCTGTAAGATCTTTAAGAAGTTCTGGTGACTCATCGGAACATTCAGATGTTGTCTGTGGTCTGAAAAAGAAATATTCAGAGTTTAATTAAACTCTTACTACATGATTGATAATAAAAACGTAAAAAATATTTAATTATAATATCATTGAGAGGTATGAGACCTTATAGTTTCACTCTGTGGTGCTTAGGGGATTCTGAAATAGCTGATAAGAATTGCACAGTGGTATGATTACGTAAATTTTTGTTAAACGTTAATTTTTGCCACCAGTATATGAATATAATATAAAATACTTCATTTCTTTCTAAAGTAAAGTTCTTAAATAAGGCTGACGCTTGAAAAGTTAAAAAAAACCCCTCGAACTCATTACTTTGGAATGCACAATAGACATCCCTGTTCTTTTCCAAACATCTCAGCATCGTTGATGGTCTGGGGCAAATTCTGGTTCAGGGTCTCAGGAAGCAAAATTGCACAGATGCCACCGACGATACAAAATATTCCGATTATCGACAATGGGAGGTGCTTGCTGAAGATAGCCTAAGAAAAATACACAATCATTATCACACACATCGAAAAGAGTAATACTAATAGAGGAGTACTAATAGAGTAATACACTAAAAAAATATTGATGGGAATCAAAGGGTGTTTCAACAAGTCTGACCAAATTATAGTATAGCAACCGCCACAACCAGACAACTAGGCCAGAGATCAACTTGTGGTAGACAGATTGTAGTACATACGTTGCACATGAATTGCACGATATGTGCAAGCAGGTAGCTGTGCTTGAGTGGTATAAATTGGGATAAATTCTGTTAAATCGTTGCTTAAAAAAATAACGTAATAGTTTTTTACTCACGAGGTATATGATGTAAGGCACTATGATGTTGGACATTGATGCACATGTACCGCTGATACCCATTCCAATGGACCTGATGGTAGTAGGATAGAGCTCCGAACCCTGTTGGACGATAACCATAAACGCAGCAGAAGAACCTAACTTTCCTATCAAGGAGCAAATCACGGTTCCGTATGGAAAGCCTGGAAATAAAAGAAAATAGTTAACTATCTCTTTGACGTAGTTAGTAGTTTTAAGACCCTCGGAGTTGCTAGCTAGTAAATGCTGAAATTTCTTTCACGTCTTTACTCAATTATATTAGACTCTTAATCTCAGTATTTCACTTTTCACAATCTGCAACACTGCGCCTGCGTCAAAAGTTAACCCAATAAAGATGTTATAATAAGTTTTAAAGTTACTAAATCCCCGCTGGAACAGATGTAGGATGCTTGAGTAGCATGCGGCCGTTCCTGGGTTCTATCCTCAGTTATTATTTTATAACAAAAAAATTGTATTTTCCAAAAGAAATTACAACCAACAAATCATAGCAGTCTCGGCTAAAAGTGAAATACTGCAAGCTGACTCTTTTCGTAAATGAAAGTTTTAAGTATTCAGAATTAAGAAGGAATGTTCAAAGTAAGTAGCAAAATATTTTTTTAGTTAACTCTTATTTTTATAACGAAAAAGGTAATATATTATTACCCCATCAACCATGCCGCGAAAACCGAAAATGTATGATCAAAGCCCACTAACTATGCCGCTGAAAATGACGGCCGACGGGCTACGTAAGATCCTAAAAAGTTTCTTACTTTCTTGACGACCCTCGTAATAACTAATTTAGTTGAGCATTCGCAAATGACGTCCCGACCAGTTATTTTCTTTTAACTGTTAACTGTTGGTGGACACACCCTGTTGCTAGGGCGGTTGCTAGGTGTGGAGTCATGTGATTTCAAATGCACCAATAGAGACATTCGTACATGATGTCACGACCAATTATTTTCTTTTAACTGTTAACTGTTTTTGGACACACCAGGTTGCTAGGTGTGGGGTCACGTGATTTCAAATGCACCAATAGAGGCATTCGTACATGATGTCACGACCAATTATTTTCTTTTAACTGTTAAATGTTTTTGGACACACCCTGTTGCTAGGGCGGTTGCAAGGTGTGGGGTCACGTGATTGCAAATGCACCAATAGAAGCATTCGCACATGACGTCACGACCAATTATTTTCTTTTAACTGCTGGAGGAGACACACCCTGTTGCTAGGGCGGTTGCTAGGTGTGGGATCACGTGATTGCAAATGCTCTATTCCTTTGAGAATCAAATCATTTTTAATGTCCTGCCTTCACTTTTAAACATTTTGGACACCGGGGGTCTTATTGAAGAAGAGAAATGGTATGATATATCTCTGTACCTTCTGGCATAAAGGCTCCCACAAGACAGGAGACCCCCGTCAGACTGAGGGAAGAGACTGTGCACCACCTCCTCCCCCAGCGCTCCATGAAGTACCAGCTGCAGAAGACTCCGGGGAGTTCCACGGCCGACAGCAGGAAGAAGTTGACGAAGGGATTCCCCACCAGATTGTACACGTTGATCAGGAGGCCATTGTACGCCAAGATGTCAGCCACCCTTTAGATAAAGAAGTCAAACTCTTAATTTCGAAAACCACAGTTGAAAATTGAAGGCATAAAAACTACATTGAAGAGGATCATCCTTGTCTATGCCAAAGGCTTTCTTGGAATTTAATGACACAAAGAGAGATTTAAAGAATTGTGGAAAAAAAATCCACAGGGCGTTTCAATATTAATGGGACAAACTTTCAGGAGGGGTAGGATCATAGCCATTTACAACAAGCAGGCCGGAACAGCTGAAAGGATGTCCGTCTCACCGTCTTTGTTGACGAGCGGGAAAAACAGAACCGCGAGCTTATTCGTTTTTCTCCACCTTGAAGAATGACCTTGAGAATCGTTAGACGCCGAAAATGACTCATCGAGGCAAAGTGTCTGGACCTGCTTGATCTAGATGGCTATGGTAGGACACACCCAGACAACTCAGAATCTTATATGAATGGGGGTCGGAAATGCACCCCTAACGACCTAGGGGCTTTTTATATGCGGGGATGGGTGATTGTCTAATTCCCAATGGAAATTCACACATAACCTTTTAAAATTGGATTAAAACCAGCAGAATCTTTCGATTCCGACATTTATTACATAAATACCCAATTTAAGAGCTGAAATGTATGTAAATACCATTATAAATTATGTTTAACCAGACCAAACGTAATTCAGTAATCTGAAAAGCTTGTAGTAGGTCTTGACTTATTTTAAGATTAAGAACTGCGAAATTACGATTGAAATTCCAGCTCTTTAATTGGTTTTATGTATTAAATGTCTTAATTGAAAGATTTTGCTGGTTTTTATCGAATCTTAAACATTTACGTGTCAATTTCCACTGGAGATTATACAACCTCCTATACCCGCTTATAAAACTCCTAGATCGTTAGGGGTGTATTTCTGACCCCCATTCCTATGTGATTCTGAGTCGTCTAGGTGTACCCTGGATAGTACTATAAGTTAAAATAAACCTTATTTTTCATTAGTGGTTCAGGGTGGTTCCAGTTCTTATTTCAGGTATCCTCTTGAGACTTAAGTTACTAAAGTTACTAAGTTAAAGACAAAAAGTTACTTAAAATCATATTTTGGACATGTTGATTTGAATATTTTCAGAGGAAGGGACTTAGAGTTTAGGATCTGAAGATGTTTTAGTCGGTTTTTATAATGAAAAAAGAAATGTAACAGTACCAGCAAAATGTGACTATCAAAAATTTCTTTCTAAGGTTTGGGTAACGCAGCAAATCCATGGCATTGTTGTTAACATCTTGAACGTTCTTTTCTTTCTTGATTCGCTCTCCTAACCTCTGGAAAATATAATTTTTAGAATGTCGATATACAATTTCAATTGTCAAATAAGTAGTTTTGAGTAAACATTTCCATGTTCTAGTAATATTATTGTTACCACAAAACGCATGCTTCAAATGCATCAACAACATCGAAATCATTATTTTAGTTTACGACATCTTAACTTTTTTGGATTTATGAATTATGATTTATTGTTATCCGAAGATGGAGAAAATAAGAGATAAACTATCTACATTTTTCCCTTTTTCTAATTTTTTCCCTGTGAAGTCTTGGAAATAGCCTAAGAAAACCTGATTGGCTACTGGAATCTTTGGTAGGTCATCGAGACAACCCTTCTACTGCCAGTGACGTCATTGGTATCAGTATCAGATCAGGGGGGGGGGGGCTCATCTGGTCTCCGATTGCATGAAAGCGAAATAATTGGGAGCAGCCCTATTAAAAGTTATAAACAAGAAGATTACTTTTCGCAAATCAAATTACCATTGGAAAACTATGAAGTTTATATGATAGTACTTGATCAAATTATAGGATATGATGTCGAAAGGTCATTCTTTCAGCCATTGGAAGCGTAACCAAAAGGGAATAATATTTGTAATGTGTATTCACCTCACCATTTCAAACTATTTAGCGGCTAAAATTTTTCTGTAATTGATGTACATTGGATTGGATTGGATTTTGGTTACATATATTTTCCGGTCCGTGTGCTTGATCTCTATGATCTGCTTATAAACATTCGTCAAGTAAGACAGACACAACAGAATATTTATTGACAAAAGGAGAAAGAAGGTACACCCAGGGCAAGGCCGGAATCGAACCGACGCGACGGCCGATACAGTACGCAGACTGGATTTGATGTACAATTTTTTATCTTTCCCTGATAGATATGTCGATTGTTATAGGAGAAATATTTTTAATCGCTTCATTTTCCAGCCCTTAACCAGACTTTTGTCACGGGGATTGACTCAACATTATTTTTAATAATGTTGAGTAAACTTTTATACGTGAAGTTTTAGAACATCCAGGTAGGATTTGAATCTTGGTGCAACTTATCTCAAAATATGGTGTACAATGTGAACTCCCGAAGTAAAGATGGGGATCTGGAGTGTCCAAATTTGGTCCGAAATTCGGAAAGGGACCGAGCCCTCTCGGGTCTCCTTTTTATACAACCCTGGCTGGCGTGTACCACCGTATGAGAACAGCTGGTTTATAGCAAAGTAAAAAACTATAATTCACAGAAAAAATTGTTCTTATACAAGTATTTTTTGTATGTATTTTTTCGTGATTTCCAATGTGTGATGTCACCAATTCTTGAAGCCCCCTTGTCACAAAATATCACACATTGATATACCCCCTTCTTCCTCTCCAAGCTTGGCATCATTTATGAAGTCCCATGGATTTTTACATAAGTTCAGGCCTCCAACAGATTTGGGAAGCACTGATCTATTTTTGGCGGCTAAGTTACAATATCAAAATATTGCTGAAGGTCTTAAATTGTTTTCTGCATCAATTTCTTGGTACTTTGATGATTAAGCTGTACCGAAAAAACATGCTTTATCCAAAAACATAAATCCATGGTAATGAAAAAAGTTAATTTTTAAAAGGTTTTCAATTTACCTTTATCTTTGTACGCAGTTCCACTGGATCTATATATTTTCCATTAGCTTCAGATACTTTTGTGAGTATTTTTACTGCTTTCTCATACTTTTCTTTCCAAATCAACCATCGTGGAGATTCTGGAAGAATCCTACGGAAGTTAACAGTTATTTAGAGCAAAACTTATAGTTCAATATCTTATTTTCCTAGCATCTTCTAGTTGTTAATGCTTACATAATTAAGAAAATGGGACAGATTCCATAATCGAGGTTTTCGCCAAATTTGGCGAAATCGGATCTCGCCAAGCTATTAATAACACTACATCTAAATCCCTGGTTATCGCCCAAATTTGGCGACATTTGGCGAAAACCTCGATTACGGAATATTACCCAAGAAAATATTAAGAAAATTGTATTTACCAAGAATTTTATATGCTATATTTTGACTATCGGCCGTATTTACCGCTAACCTGACCGGTTTTCATATTTGATGCTTTTATTTGGAATTTGAATTTAGATAGCCATGCAATAAATTCGTTGGCTCTGATTTCCGTGAGATATTTTATGTTGATCTGTTTTATAATATGTAGGATTGTAGGATGCATAGCTTTAAGGCTTATAATTCCACGAGGCAGAAAGGAAAAGTAGGATTAGGAAGATGTTTCAAGTGTCGTGTTTCATGATTTAGTGTGTTCTTGAAAACTACAATCAACCCCTTTTATATGTGGCCATCTTCATACGTAACACAAATCATCATATTTTTCTGTAGCGGCTCTTATAATTTCATACAATAATCTGAAATAGAACACCATAAAATACCCTAGGCAGCAAGTGACATTTTCGTAGGATAGTTGTGATCCGTAGAATTTCAAAAATTTAACATTGTCAGTCAAAAGAATTGATGTTACATCAGAACACAGAGAAATCCTAACAGAGGGCCCACAAGGCTATTTTCAAATTCTGTATAGGTGTGAGGGCAGCACGAGAAACTCAATGATTGACAAATAGGTAGGCAGTACATTTTGGTGGTCACAAAGCAGTGATTGGCTGGGACGTGTTCATTCAATCTGTCCTTTCGGAGGGCAAATACAAATGCAAATATTGACGACCAACTACAGACGTGAAGTCCAGCAAGGCTAGTCCATTTAAATCAAACTACCAGATTCCCAGAATTTTTCAATTTTTTCCTTTAACTCCTTTACCCCAGTGGAACCAACTATTGTTTCTGGCAAACCATTCCATCTAACAACCCTGTTCAAAAAATTTTCTGCTTTCCCGGTTAAAATGTGCCTTATTCAATTTGAATCTGAGACCCCTCGTTCTATTATCTGTACTGAAGTCCAGACCCTCTGTGTCCCCTTGCTTTGTCATTTTAAAAAGTAGAATCAAAACCCCCTAGCTCTTATTGTCTCTAGAGTGAAGAGATTTAACTTCTTTAAGCGCTCATCATAATTTAAACCGGAAATACCCCTGATCATTTTAATAGCCCTATGCTGAACCCTTCCAATTAAATCAATGTATTTTTTCAAATATAGAGACCAGAATTGAACAGAATATTCTAGATGAGGCCTCACCAAACCTCTGTACAGTGGGAAGATGATGTTCCCTGTCCTGGAATGAGATAAGTGTTTTTAATATATCGCCGCTCCGGTGCAACAATGACGCAAATGTAAAAATTGAAATTTCTATTACACGGGAGCTTGGCAGCAAGGCTTCTAGATTGGCCACGATATCGCGCGAAGTTGAAAAAGCCGAGTCAATCTTAGGTGATCATTTCAATTGTGGCAAAGATAAATCGCCAAAAACGGCTTGAAATGCCTGAACGCTTAAATCATGGCCTAATCAGTATCGCTCGTCTTCTAATATTCTTCACTAAAGTTAAGCACCTTCAAGCGCAGTCAGTATTTGGGAGGGTGACCACCAACCATCGCACCTCACAGTGGTGTCGGATGAAAAAAATATTGAAAAAACTCAGTAGTATTTGTATCTAACCACTTTAATTTTTTTAAAATCTTTTGTTTTTGTGCTGGTTATGCAGCTGTGTATTCTATGTTTAAACTATTAAAGCAATGCTTTAATATAAATAGGAAGGATTGCAGATTTCAAACGCCTCGCGAGCAGATGGAATTTTTTGGGTCTTGGCTTTATTGTTTTCATTCTGTTTTCTGAGTAAACGTCGGGGCAAGAATTATTTATTTCTTTTATTTTATTTATTCCTTTTGGAAGCGAAATTAAGTTAGCATCTAGAAATGCTTCATATAAGAGATCTACAAATTGTATTAATTTTAAAATAGGATCGTTATTTTATGACCACCATGTATTTGGAGGAACTCAACAATTGTCATTATTTCTAATTTTTTGGTTAAAATCCATATATTTCGGGGGACTGCGTAACCCGTGGAACCCTACAATCTCAGCACTACCACTATCAGTTCTATCCAAAACAATGGACATGTAAAGTAAAACGCACGTAATTTAGTATTAATTTATTTAATAAATTAAAATTGTTCTCTGATCGCATCGTCAGAGTTTAATTTCAAAGACTGATTATAGTTCCAGTGCACCATTATAAAAAATATTTTTCATTAGCATATTAGCAAAATTCTCATACCGATAAACGATTGGAAAAAGTTTTTATTGAGAATTTGCCTAGGAAATATTGTACCTCTGAAATCGACGATAAAAAAATCGTAATTTAATAAAATATATTCATTCATTATTTAGGGTAGAATATTTCTGATAACAGTTAGATCTTCTAAAAAATAAAACCAAATGTGAGCAAGAAACGAAAGAAAACGCACCGATGATTGATATGGTCAGTTGGTCACCCTCCCAAATACTGACAGAACCCGAAGGTGCTTAACTTCGGTGAAGGAAGTTAGATAATCGATATGCCAGCTAAACCATGATTTTTTGGCGACTTTTTTTAAGCGGCGATCGCCAAAGATAACACCGTTGTTTCTTGGCTCGACTTTGATTTGGCTACCAATCTAACTTCTTGCCAATCTACCGAACGGTAAATATTTACCAAGTTGCATTTGCGTCATTGTTGCACCGGAGAGGCGATATAACCCAATATCCTATTAGCCTTGTTACTAGCGGCTGTGCATTGATGAACCATTTTAAAATCATCATTTACTATAGTCTGTGTAAATAAAATCGGCGGTTTCACGTCATGCTTTACCATGGCAACGCAGAAGAAATACATTGAGAAAAAACTCAAGGTCAACCGCCGATTCTATTTACACAGACTATATTATCCCCCGATCCCGTATCATATTCCTTTCTTTTATTTTAGCTCCTGCAAATAAATTCATCCCTACTAATCCTTAAAACCATATGCAGTACTTATCAATATTAAAGGACATACCCCATTTTTCAGCCCATATCGATATATTATTAAGATCACTTTGTAAATTTTCTATCTGCTCAATAGTGTCTACCCTCCCCAAATCTTTAAATCGTCAGCAAAAATACTGATTTCGTTTCTGATATCCCGACTAATATCATCGATGAAAATTATAAACAGAATTGGTCCTAATACTGACCCCCTGTGGCACTCCACTCATGACTATGACCTCTGCCCACTATTATTTGTCACTACTATTACGGCTATTGGAGGATCAAGTTTTTTTCTCGCCTCTCGTGACTTGATCCCAGCGCCAAAATTCCCCCAACCTGTACAATATTTCATGCTTTTTCAATTTCCGTTACGGCCTATGGCCGTGGACTTCTTCCACAGCCACCTTAGGCCGTGGACTTCAAGAACGCTCTGTGCATCAGAATGCTGTTTTCTCGAGTTAGCCTTTATCACTCTCAATGTTGAATTTTTAAACTTTTGCGGCTCATAAATTTTTTATACGGTGCCCTTGGAAAATGTCACTTGATGTCAAGAGGTTTTTATGGTTATTATGGTCAAGAGGTTTTTATGGTCAAGAAGTTATGCTTTCTCAGATGTGAGAGCAGTCACAGAAAAAGAACAAGTTGCGATACTATGTATGAAGATGACCTCCTGGAGAAAATTGGTCAATGATATAGTTTTCGAGAATGTGTTGAAATTGGCTTTGAAAATATCCTTCTAATCCTAATCGTTCGCTCACAATGTCCACTTTGGGGGATGGATGTACCCTCAACTTACAACAAAAAGAAGACCATGAGCACAGGTGCCGCGGAGGTGACCAGTCCGAGCGTCACCCAATTACTGCTTAGGTATGCTATCAGGGGTAGGATACACACGCCGAATGTCCAGGCAACTGTCTGTATACCGTTCATGCGAACTCGTGCGTCCGGAGACACGATCTCCATAACTGGAATAAAATAATTGTATTACTATGCATACAGTTATTTTTATTGGGGTTGAAGTAATCCAAATAATAAGCTCGAACACTCGGTACTTTTTATATGTAGTCCACTTCCTCGTTGCGTATGCACTTCTGGCCTTTCAAAATTCTACACCAAAAGGGAGAGAAAAAATAAAGGATTTTTTTCAAAGATTACACTTTAGGTTTCGTCGAAAAAAGAGGAAACAAAAGGTCTAAGTTTTATCGAGTGAAAAAATTAGTGCACGTTTAATGCAAAAAAATTAATAGTCCAGTAACCTGGAGTCAAAAAAGGGTGTTTCAGGAAAAAAAATCCGGAAATTTTTTCTCAACGGTTTTATGTTTTTGAGGGTGCTGTATCTGAATCTGAACTTTGCATACAAAATTTCGAATGGCATTTCTCATGAAAATGTTAAATATAAAAAACAAAGAAGGAAAAACAACCTATAAAATTGTCAATTACAACTAATAGTTTGGCCGCGAGAGCGCGCAGAAAAACAGCGAATTTTTCCGCAAAAAATGGAAAACGTGCACTTCTACCCTCTACAAAATGAAAAATATTCACGTTATCAGCTAAATATTTTGCTGATCAGCACATGAAAGAGCATTTAATTGTCTAAAAATAACGTACCTTTAATCTTTTTTAGAATGTGGGAGGGAGCGAAGCAGAGATCGAAAATAAAGCTTTATAATAATAACAATAATAATAATAATAATAATAATAATGATAATGATAATGATAATGATAATGATAATGATAGTAATATAATAGTAGTAATAGTAATAATAATAGTAATAGTAATAATGATAATAATAATAGTAGCAATAGTAATAATAGTAGCAATAGTAATAATAATAATATTAGTAATAATAATAGTAGTAGTAATAGTAGTAATAGTAGTAATAATAGTAATAACAATAATAATAAAAATAGTGAATTTTATGAGAGCGATTTCCGTATTGCGACCTTTAATAAAACATAAAACCATACTGATTATCAGCAAAGGAATTAGTATGAAATAAAAAGTTATACATTTTATAAGATATGTTTTTTTTTCGGTAATTTTAGAAAAAAGTAGGGTAGTATAATAAAAAGCCTTTTGGGTTAATCTTAAAGAGCTGGATGCAAATGCAAATTA
Source organism: Tetragnatha montana (assembly GCA_963680715.1). Taxonomy (NCBI): domain Eukaryota; kingdom Metazoa; phylum Arthropoda; class Arachnida; order Araneae; family Tetragnathidae; genus Tetragnatha; species Tetragnatha montana. The sequence goes on from OY796685.1 coordinate 15,769,226, forward strand.
ATCTTTACTTACGAATGATGAACGGCAGCTGATACACAGATGGCATCAAGCTTCCGTTTATGGTCCTCAGAATCAAGAATAGAATGAAATCGCTCACTAGTATGGATGCAAAAGAAGAAATGAATGCTACGACGATTACAATGAAGAACACTGGTTTTCTTCCCATCCTATATAAGGAAATATTTTATACTGATTGTCATCAAAGGATTGCAAGATGCTTTGCTTGCTAACATCATCAAAAAATACATAGCTGAGTTACTAAGTGGGCAGATTTGAGAAGGGCTCATGTAAAAGCAAGCCCCCCCCCCCATCCCCAACATTTTCATTCAGGATATTCACTTTTTTTTAATGGTAAAATATGCTTTAATGCATCACAAATATCATGTCCCCCCTCAAAGTCTCTAGCTTCCCCCAGGGTCTTCCTCCTAAATCCGTCCAGGTTACTATACTAGACAGCAACGTTAGTTGACCCTATAACTTCACTAACAAACAAAGTAGTTCCCATCGTGGTTGGGTGAAATGAAGAACGTCAATTTAAAAATATGATTGTTTTGTTAAACCCATGTATATAGTACAGTTTCTTTTTATCACGATTTAAGTACCGAAACTCCTCCTAGCAACCCAACAGGCTTTGTGTTTACCCATTTTCTACTTCCGCGTAGTGACGTACTGGGTTCAGGAAATGTTGCTGTCGAGTATAAATGGAATGAAAAAAAAAAAAAACGGTTCTTGATTGCATTTATATCTTTTTCTTTTTACTGGACCTTGGCATTAACCTAACCAAATTACAAACAACCTCTAAAAGTGAAATACACTGTAACTGTAACAGTTTGTTACGTTGCAATACACGCAAAACGCATTTTAATCAGTTTTTGAAGGTCACAAGGTTAAAAGTGGGTTTTACCTTGCTTTTCAATTTTCAAATTGTGAAACAATTTGAATGCGGTTCAAACCAAAACCTTAGAAATAAAATCTAGCTAGGGCATCATCTTAGGATAGAAACTTTCGAAAAGAAACATTCCAGCTTCTCACATATTTAACAAACGAAGGTTCTGAGTAGAATTTTCTGTAAAAAATTGTTTATCTTTATTCAAGCATAGGGGACTCTAGAACAGGGGGGTCAACCTTTTTGGGAAGCGTAAAAATTATGTAAGCCACTTCCGCTTTTTTCCACAATTTTTAAAAATCAAAAACGATTAAAATACTATTAATGGACTGATTACGGGAATTTTAAGATAGTAAAACATTTTTTTCGTGTAAGCCTGATAAATGGAGAATTTTAAAAATAATATGGGGGGTACTTCCCTGACAAATTCATTGATTCTCTCTTAAAACGGGCTTTTAACTCTACGGACGGGCACTCTAGGTATTTTGAAAATCACAAGAATAAATAACATCAGAAAAATTTTCGAACCCCCAAAACAAATTAAACATTCGAATTAAACAATTTTTTAAGCTATTTAATAAGCTGGTTCTAAATTGATTAAGAAACTGTAACAATCGCGGTGGATATGATACTGTCACTCAGGCGTCTAAACACAGATCTAGCTTCCATGAAATATTACACTTTAGATATTTTGTTTAAAATCATTACTGAAATCGTAAAAAAAGTGTTACTTCTCAGAAAAATAAGTTAAGAGGAGCTTCGTGGGCCACTGTTTGCCACACTGTAGCACGCATGCAGAGGGTTGGCATATTTTTTTTTAAATAATGTAAATGTAATGTAATAATGTAAAATGTATTCTCTTGATTCCTTTTTAAACTTTTAAGACTGAATTTAAGGTCCTATCCTCCGCTAGATATCCCAGAGATGACCGGTCATCATCATCTGCCCTAGATGGTGAAGGGTTAAAATTTTGCCCTCCCTCTTTGTCACATACCTTCGAGCGCGATATAATTTATGGACGGCCCCTAATAGGTTCAATATAAATATAAAAAGTAGTAAAAATATTGTTACAAACCCAAAAGTGGGGTCTGGGGGTCCTCCCCCAGAAAATTTTGGAAATTTGATCCAAAAGGCAGGGTTTAAACTCGCTTTGGTCCAAGCCCAAGAGGGGGCAATTGACCAGTTGCCCCCCTGGATCCGCGCTTGATCTCCATTCAAGAATATAATAATGGCGGTCTTACTTTTTTATCAAATATGCCCATACCAAAAGGGAACCTTACCTGTCAGCCATAGTTCCATAAATAGGAGTTCCGATAATACTACCAACGTTTGTTATGGTCATCGCAAGACTAGAATAATGTCCTTCTGCGCAGACCATATTCCACTGAAAGGAAAAGTACAAGATACCTGATAAATGTTTTACTAAATACCTTTCAAAACGGAGTAAAACACATATTTTCGAACAGCTTCGATAAGAGTTCTCCAGTCACTATGTTTATCCACATTTTTCACAGCAATATGCTTAAGTATTGTCATTATTTGAGCTTATGGGTAAACATGGCGGTTGGAGGACTCTTATCGAAGCTGGTCCCATATTTTAAATTGCGTTACTAACCGGGATATACAATGTACTGTTTCTTTAATATATACAATCTTCTAATATCTCTAAACAACACTTCAGAGTCCAAAACATTTACTTTAAGAATTAATAGTCTGACATAACTGTTGCTGCAAAAATTTGGCCATAGAGGTTTAGAAACAGTGACAAAAACAACCAAAAAACTTCCCAGATATTTTTTTGTTCCACAATCACTGTTGTGTAAGAAGAAATAGTGTAGTAAAAAAAAGATATGAGGTAGGTTTAATACTTTCTGTGGTCAGTTAATGGATAATTCTGAATGTCGGAGTACTATGTGTTTCTGCATAAAATAATTTACTATATTGAAAGATATAAAGAAATTGGACCACTTGCTAAACCGTGGGGTGAGTTTTAAAACGTGCAATATTCATCTTTTAGCCAAAGAATGGAGTTCCCTTACATTAGAAAAATGGTACTTAGAAAAATGATGATCGGGGAAGGAATTTTCAATGATCATACATTGATCATTGGAACTGTATGATCATTGAAAATTCCTTCCCCGATCATCATTTTTCTAAGTACCATTAAGGGAACTCCATTCTTTGGCTAAAAGATGAATATTGCACGCTTTAAAACTCACCCCACGGTTTAGCAAGTGGTCCAATTTCTATCACATTGAGGATTAAAGTAGTACGGATACTCCTGTGCCTCACGCAATAATGTTTTTCATTTTATTATGTTTTGTTTCGTCACACGGGCCTTCTAAAAACGGCCTTTTAAACGCACTCGCACTACATTAGGTCCTAGCTCTTTAACGGCGTATCTGCGACCCCCCTTTCTATATCAATTCTTGTTCGTCTTGATGAGTACTATCACCCCTCAAAGTTTGTCGCACCATTTCAGATACACCCTGTATTGTCTGGCATTCCAATAAGAGAAGCAATTTTTTCCCACTCCGTGCACAATGAATGAAAAGGACTTTTTTCAGACACTAGTAATTAAGAGTTACATTTCTTAAATTCATGTAGAATCTCTTTGCATGGTTTTAAATCATATGAGGAGCGAGCCTCTGGGAATGTACATCTTTTATCGTTAAAATCGTTCTTTTTACACGTTTAGGGGATATTTAGGGAACTAACGAAATTTCGATAGATTTTATTTATTCTGTTGGATCAAATTAGATACTCAATATGAAATTAATTTAAAAATGGTAATTTGGGTTAAAATTGTTTTTAAAAAGTTTAAATGGACTTTACCCGTCTGAAGTCACATAAAACCAACACGTGACCTACTGAGCTTGCAATTGGTTACCACAGATACTGCACTAGTAGAGTTTGTAGTCGTAGTGAGATATGATTTGGATAGTGAGAGTTTGTTTACCACCACTGTCACGTGACTTTTATAGTCTCGAACCAGATAGCGGTTAGAGTCCATAGAGCATTCGCACTTGACGTCACACTTGACGACGTGAATAGGCGTGGAGGACAGGCAACAACGTTGCTAAGGCTGTTGTTCACCCGTTGCTACAGAGGTTGTTAGGGGCGGAGTCTTGTGATCGCAAATGCTCCAATAGAAGCATTTGCACATGACATCACACTTGACGACGTGGATAGAAGTGGAGGACAGGACAACATTGCTAAGATCCGAGTCATGTGATGGAAAATGCTCTATTATTTCACTTTTTTAAATTTAGAATTTTTTAAAGAAAGTTGGTCATGATGTTCTACAGTTTAAAAGGAAACAAATTATGAAAGAAATTAGCCCAATTTAAAATGTTAAGTTATTTAAAAATAATAAGAATAATATTTATTTGCACACACATAAATGCATATTGAAAAACTAGGAGACACACAGAGTACCAGACTTCCAATTTCTCAGATTTTAGGTTGTCAGATAAATTATTAGAAAAATTAGGTAATAGATTTTAAACGTAATTCATTCAAAAAGTAAGTTTCAAGAAAAAGACTGTTTTCTTTTGGGAAGCAGGGAAATGCAAGTGAAATACAATTTTACAAAATCTCTTTAACAACAACAAATATTACACCCAAAAGAAAGGTGATACAAAAACCTTAACCACTATATCCATTATTTATTTATTTGACATACTGCGGCCCATCTAAGGGCCAAGCAGAGGGTTACAAAACAAGAAACAATTTAAAGAAAACTTCATATAAATACAAACAGGAACTAAGGTTAATTTAATCACAAAAGCAGCAAAAAAAAGCAACAACATCCTACATCAGCAACAGTATCCTACATCATGAAAAAATGTGAAGACTTTATCTTATAGTCTATACTCTATAGCAATGGTAGTTTAAAATAAAGAGTTAGTTAGGGTTTTACATTTAGTTTTAGCTGTTTTGTGTAAAAAATAGCCATTTATAAAAGTTTGCAAAGCTTACCTTAGTGGCTGCTGTATATTCAAAATAACTAGTGTCGTAATCCCATCCTTCATCACAGGGTACCAAAGGGGTTCCATTCTTGACGTTCAGGTCACCGGATTCCAGCACTCCCGTAAAATTCAGGTCGTACCGGAAGCAAGAAGAGTTCTCGGGAGGGCCAACCAGTGAACGCTGAGCAACCAAGCTCAGGTTGCTGGCGGTCACTTCGGGAACATGACACCAGTGGTCCGGAGTGTACACTAGGAAAATAACGTTCAAGGTGAACATAGGTACTAGAAAAATTGTAGGTAAGAAGTAGTAGATGATGCGTTTTTGGTATTTGCCGTAGCCTCCAATATCTTTCAAAAGATCTTCGAACTCCAATTCGCTTTTGAGGGATGCCATGATTTATATATCCTTTTTAGGGGGCTGGGTGGCTTAGTTGGTTTACGTGCTGTCAACCAGTCTAGCAGTCTGCGTACTGTATCAGCCGTCGGTTTGATTCCGGCCTGTGACCAGGGTGTACTTTCCCTCTCTGTGTCAGTAAAAATTCTGTTGTGTCCGTCTTTCTTGACGAAGGTTTATAAACGGATCCTTGAGATCAAGCACACACACCGGAGAAAATATAAGTAACCAATCCACAATATATCCTTTTTGTTAACTGTTTTAGAGTCACAGATAAGGTAGCATTGTTACCTAGGGTAGGAGGGAGGAATTTCTTGTGGCTGGAAAGTTTTCAGGATGTAATTTAAGTTACGGTATTTTGGGTGATATTACATTCAATGAAAATGTTATCAGTCCTGAATATTGATGACTCAGATGATCTTATTGAAAGTAATCCTTGTGTTGTTTAAGAATTTTTCTGATAATCCGTAGCAGAGAAAAGGGCTGTAACATTAAGATATAGAGGAGTAAAAAAAACGGCTTCTTCGGATGAGTTCAGTAAATCATTGGTTTATATGAACTACACAAGTGATATTTCCTTCTTGAAATGACACGCACAAATCACAGGTACAAAATACAAAATCATCTAGCCCCTCAATAACACTTTCGCCGAGTCACAACGCGAAAATAAATGGCACGTTCGAAAAAATTCTCTTACATACGAGCAGGTTGAAAATAAAGTTTTGAAGGGATAGCAATAAATAAAATAGAACTCATCGCCCGACAAGTTGAAGATAGTCCAAATAAGGGCAGTGGATCAAAAGGAATCGTTTTATGAACGTTTAACCATTAATGAAGACTAAGGTTAAAATTCGAAAATAAATCCAGGCATAATCGTGACAGCATAACGGAAATCTGAAATAGATAACAGAGCAAAGTCCAATATATATAGGACGGGAACGTGTGACGTAGATCACTCGTTAAGTCAGATGCTCAGTTCATTTCAATTGTATTTGTGTTAGAGAAAGTTCCTGTTCTAGCTCAAGGTGAACCTGTTGAGGGAGAAAGCGAATTAGATCCTAACGCTTGTTTTTTATATTTTTTCATCTTTTACTTGTTTCAATATTTCCTTCTTTTTCCAAATGTAATGCTTTTTAAATAGTTGTTTTAATATCATTTAATATATTTAAATAAAACAGATAAACAATTTAAAAAACCGAATAATCAACTCAAAGAGTTTCATACTACATAATAATTTAAATAGTTTACTTTTTATGTTGAACATTACATCGAATTAAGCAATTTCATTACTTTATATCTTTGTCCTTTTCGGCCGTATAAGGTCATAAAAGAAATACACCAATAAGCAATATTCTGTACCACCTTAATTTTTTTAAAGTACAATATTTAATAATAACCACTTCTATTCCCACTCATTGAGAATAAATTTTTTGATGGGGAACAATTCTGTGTAATTCTAAGTTTATACTTATACTAAAGTATGAACATAACTTTGGCAGACAGCTTATGTCCCCCTAAGACACATACTTCAAATCTTCCCAATTAAATATTTATTCAAAAAGAAACCTAGGGAATACTTATTTTTGACTGAAAACATTGAAAATCTTTTTCCTTTGGTATAAAATTAGCAATCTTTGTAGTATCGAATACTTACAGTATTTTATTTTAATGTTGTGACTGAAAATATAACATATTTGAAATACACCCTGTTTGGCCACACCAAATTATACATACTTATTTTTATAAATTATTCCTTTTTTCTCACTTGTTATTTGTTTACCCCCCTTTAAAGATTGTAAACATCATATCTAAATGGTCACCAACATGGACCGAGCAATCCCTGGTGACTATGTATTTTCTCTTGTGTTGTGTTAATATTATGTGTGTATTATTCAATAAATAAATAAAAAGTTGCACAGTTTCATAAGTGACGAATTTTCTAGTTACAACATGAATGAAGGATCTATTTAAAATACTGTATGAAAATTTTGAACAAGAAAACACACCGAAAAATTACATCTCGATTCCTGCAATACTGAGAAATCAAAAGCCGAATTCAGAGTCAAAAATTAGTGACTTACACCACTTACCTTTGTCACCCAAGGCTTGATAAGCGAAGATAAATGAGGACATTTTCAGCTTTTTAGCACGTCCACGATAAAACGTAACTCAATAATACAAACGGTCATGACCTTTAAGTAGAAAGTAGAACAAACCCACCTAAAACGCATTCGGAATTTTTAATCAACTTCTGGTCCTTGGTATATTCCATTTCCTCTGAAAAAAAAAATAATTCCTTTCTATGGGATACCCCGAAAGTCTATTTTCTATAGTCAATTCATTTGCCTTATCTTTTTCATCTCTTACGCCAGGGGGTCCTTACTACTAATTTTGTAAGCGAGAGATAGTAAATTAGGAAACAAAATACAAAAGAATGGAACGGATATTTCTTTTTATTTAGGTGGGTTGTAAATATTTTTTTCTTCTTAGATATCCTTGAAATCTTCGACACTTCTTGTTTGTAAGTACACCTTTTGAATAAAGCCAAAAACTCCATACAAATAAATGTTATAAAATTATTTTGAGTTTTATAAATATAAGGTGATTAAAAAAGGCTGGGCTAACAGGCGGCTCTGTCCTTAAATATTTCTCAAAGACACGCACTTTCTATTAGGGGAGACCGGAGTTAGTTGGCATTAATCCGGGGATAGTTGGTATTCTGCATTTAACGGTTAAGATGTTACGGTTAAGATGTATTGTCTAACTAATTCAATTATATCTTACCTTAATTATATCTATTCATCTTCATTCAATTCTGGTTTCTACTTACAATAGGTGACTCAAATGGAAAAATAAATATATAAAATTAATCAATTCAAAATCTTAGTCTTTAATCTCTTTACTCTAAGGCCAACTTCTTAAACTAGTCGCAATCCACCAACTTCATTGATCCACATTCCTTATTACCACCGTAGTCTTTACCACCTTAGTCTATGGTAAACCCTTTGGTATCACCCCATATTCACGTCCCTATTCAATGTAGGTGCTTACCTGCTTAAGTAAGTGCAGGGAAATAGACCCTCGAAGGAAATGAAGGCGTGATATCAGACGGTAAAACGTCTCATAAAGCCGTGGAGTTAGAACCACATTAAGACCCTGTAGTTTGCAAGCTCTTTAGGTTGTCTCTGAGAAAAGTAAGAAACTCCGTTGAGAGTGCTTTTTTTTTGTATCTCTCAACGCTTTCTTTGGTACACTTAGGACACGTGTCAGGATTCAAGAAGAATAATCTTGTGGAGAGTGTTTTTGGAGATTGTAAGAAGAAATGTAGGATGAAAGGGTTGATATTCATTCCATTGAACCTTAGAATTGTTGTTCGAGGTTTGTTAAAGAATAGCTCTAAAACAGGCCTGCACAATATTGTACACTGCCGAAGGCACTCCAGCCATTTTAGTGGCTCGATAAGTCTTGGACGTTCTGAAAATTCCCCGGGATGGAAGAAATTCCGCAAAGACGAGCGTGGGGTCTGCGAGACCCCAGCGCTCAAATAAATTTTCACATGAGCTCTCCCATTTAACCAAAAGAACTGAAACCGTAAGTATGAAACTAAAAGATTTCCACCAATAACCTACCGAAGTTTAAATAAAGTAGCTGCATTATTTTCTGTGTTAGGACGTCGTTTTTGTTTTTACTGAAGAGTGTCTAAAAACTCACGGTAGAGGTGCTAGTTATGATACATATTCCAAAAAATGACCAATCTTATCATTATTTTCTTACAAAAAGGGAATTTTAGATACACACCACTGAGTTAACTTGTTACACATTCATTTTCATGAAAAAAATTATAAAAAAATACGGTATAAAAAATTACAGTGTCCAATATTATCTTTTTACAAAAATATGTCAACTTACAAAATAAGTTTTTATACACTTTAAATGATTACATGATGTATTTAAACTTTCCCTTATAAAGGTGTTGCATGCACTGAATGTTTAGAACGGAAAACGCGCGTTCCCGTGTAACAGAAATATACGCGCCGTCCTCCCCTCCCGGGTTTAAAAAAAAAGTGATGATTACTCAAGTAAAAATGGGGTTTAACCCTTTCAGTCCTTACTGCCCCAAATTTTCCATATGATTCAATGGTTATCTCATACGGCTTAGGATTGAAAGGGCATTTCATAACATCATTTTACACCATCTTTCTCAACACAAAGCAAATGGAGAGAGAAACGGAAGCATGCTAACACCCCAGCAGCCCACAATCTAACTATCAACACGCATCCAAAAATGAACCCAATCCCCGCAGAGAGAGCATTATGCTCTCCTAATATTCATTTCATTCGGAAACCCCTCAAGGACCGGCTAATTATAAAAGCTAACTATAGCGAAGAAAGCCACGCTCCACGCTCATATTAAAATTCAAATATTCATCACAGGCTGTATATTACTCTGTTGAAGAGAGTGAGTGCGAACGATTGTTATCTCTAGTCATTGTGCTTGATGGGCATCTTCATTGGTTGCCGTGGCAAATATTTAATCGTACGTTTGAAGAGTATTTGATTCCCCACAGAGATTAGAGAATTTACATTGAGTTCAGCTCGAGCGTTTTGGAGAAGTTTCTTCATTGTTTCCAAGCAAATGTTATTTTACTTAACACTCTTCATTTTGTGTGTGATTCTACTCATGTAACATTTTAGGTTTCTTAGTAAAGAATAATTTATTTAAAGTTAAACAAAACCTCAATCCATATACATTGTATAAATTTTTTTGTTCTGAAATTTTTGAAACTTTCTTTTATTCTTTTAAATTCGTTTTATATTTTTCAATTTCACAATAAAAGTCAAATGAATATGAGCCGAGTCTTTAGCTTTAATTTACTAATACATGTTAATTAAATAACTTATGAGCTGATTTCTTAACCTACTTGAGGTATATAGGTAATCTGACAATGAACGATAATCCAAAAAGATACTTGTCCTGATCCGACCTTTTTTCCAATAAATTTTTATCCTTGATGGTAATTTTAAGGGTAAAAATATTTCAAACGCTCACCAACTCATAAAATTCCTTATTAACTTTAAACTTAAATACTTCCCAGTTGCAGTAGTCGTCCCGTAATATTTTAAGTCAATATTCCACCTTTTTTAAAACAATGTTAACTTTAGTGAGGCTTTCATATAAAAGAAATATTCAGTCTTCAAGAAATTACTACTTAGACTTCAAGTCCTTCATATAACAGCCTTTATTTTCCAAGTTCAACAAATATCTTTTTAAAATCACTTTGTCTGGTTACACCTCCAAGCATTTATAAAATTCCAAGTAAGTTTGAAATCTAAAGTCTTAAATCTGATGGGGATTGTTTGCCAGTCCATTTTCCTCCAACCCTTGGACCAACGCTGGAGGGCAAGCTTTAGTAGGGCCTGGTGGACCATCTTAACGATGAAGAAACAAATGCATTTCCGTGGTGGGAATATTTGACCTCTTCGTAGTAATGGGAGTTCTTTGGAGAAACAATTTAGCTCAGCCATCATAGAAGGAGAAAGGTTTCATTGATTCTATTTTTTAATGAAGAGCTGGTTTTTTATTATAACACCAGAAGAATAAGTTTAGAAATTGTGTTCAGATTAACTTTCTGTTTCTTCTTATGAGATAAGAAACGAATGTTTCATTGAATAAAATGAAGCCTACAAACAGTTTTACTTACGCCTAACTTTAAGTCTATGCGTTCGGATATTAAAACAATAACTACTTAAAATATTAAATCTCTAAATTGAGGAGAAAACACATTAAAGTTTCACATAAAATAATAGCGAGCTAATTTATGGAATTTTCACACAAAAGCTGATTACATATTTTGTTCATTAAGTTTTCAAGTTTCTAAACCCTTGTGTAACAGTATAAAAAACCTGGGTACTCAGGAAACTTACCATCAAATTAATCCTAATGAAAACGCTAACAATGGGAGTTTGTAAATTAACAACAGAAAGAAAGTAGAATTTCCCTCCTAAATGAGCTTGACCTTTTAGAAGCTTATATCTGAGACAATTGGAGAAAAATACATGGTAAATGGATAAAGGACTGGTGGTGTCTTGTTTATTTTTGAATTTTTCACTATTTTCAAAAATTTAAATCTAACGTCTTTTTTTGTTTAAATTAAAATAAAAGAGGTAAGCGAAACATGTTTACGGGTTATGTTTTAAATTTTATGATGCTCCATTTAAAACTATTTTTTTTTCTTTGCGGCATGGTGTTTTGGATCTGATAGGCTTTCCTACACCAGGAGGGATTTTGAAAAAAAAAATTACGTTTGTAAATAGTAGATAGTCAATTTCAAAAATATAAGAGATCTAAAAAATGACAAAAATTACTTATTTTTAAAAAGTAAATTAGTTTAAATAGTCATTACTAATTACGAAGAGTAAATTTCAAATTTTTTATATTTTACTTAAATTTCTTCTTCTCAATTAGGGGAAATTCAATTCAACTTTACAGAAGGATATAATTTTAGTAATGATAATAGAACGAGTGGTCACGGATTAAAAACACAGTTTAACCGAGAGAACAGAAACATTTTTTTTTTTTTTTGAACAGGGTAGTTTGACAGATAAAATCTATTCCCAAAAATAATAGTAAATTCTACAGGGGTAAACAAACACGTTTAAGAAATGGATTGACATTTACAGAGAACAGGGAGTTTAATATAAATAGATCAACCTTGCTTGGCTTCTGGCTTGTTAGGGGACGTGCATAAATTACGAAGGGTGTTTTTCCAAATTGTGAACCCCTCTATCTCCCTGGGTGAAATTTAGTGAGATTTTGCTGAAGCCCCCTCCTCCCCCTCGAATTCTCACGAGAGATTTTATCCATAATCTTTAAATAAATAAATTTCTTTGATATGTTCTACCCACGTTTGCATACATAAACATACAGATTGCAAAAGTTTTATACGAATCCATTTTGAAATCAAAAATTGTTTTTATACGTTGTAATTACCAAGAATGACTGGCAAATGATTCACTGTTCTGACTAATGTGTTTCTTTTTACCTTAACTTGTGCTAAAAAGATGAAAGAAAAGTCGTATATTCTCAAAACTAAAAGCTTACGTGAGATTTTAATCGACCATATCATCTCTACTCGTTAGATTTTGCTGGACCCCCCTTTTCTTTTGACCAAACGTGACATATTTTTTTTATTTAAAAACCAACACAAAACTCCTGGTATACCAAACAGTATCACACGAGGCTTACATGCGTAAGTAAAAGAAAACAGAATTAAAATCTAAAAATTTATGTTGTAAACAAAATTGGAAAATAGAATATAAGTCTCAAATCTTTTAACCAGACGTGAGAAAGCAGCAGGCCAGCGTATGGAAAGGCTATCTAAGCCTCTCCTGAATGCAGATTTGCAGTATGACGTACTCGACATTCTCTTCACCATCACCACAGACACAACTGCTATTCGACGAAATACCAAATCTGTATTGGTAACCCTTAAATTTTCCGGGACCAGTTAAAATTTCAGTTAATTTAAAGTCTGTAAAGTAAACTTAATATATTGACGTCCCCTTATTTGTATAAATGATGCAGTACATAAGATATTTTACTAGATTATTGGATGGAATTAAACGCTTTTTGGAGAATCTCTCCAGCCCATTCGTGGTACTTTGGAGTAAGACCACAATGGTGTCACAAGCTTGATGTCTCAAGGAAGCAGAAGACGGCTCTCTCTCGCTTTTTGAGTGGCCACATTAGTTCCCTAACCTTCCAGTAGGGACGGAGACTCTTTACCTCGTGTCATTGGTGCAAAGCAGACCAGGCTTCCCCTTGTCACATTCTAAAATGTTTGAATTTTACGACCCAAGAGATTTTGAGAGACCCTTTTTTATTTCTAGATTTTTTAGATACATTTGGGTTTAGAAACAACAACAACATAAGATATTTAAATGCTTTAATTGAGGAGCGTGGATTGTAAATTCAATAGTGGTTTTGATTTTCTTCGTGTTCCCATAAGTAGAGCATTACCATTCACTTACCAGCTTAAATCAAGTTTTACGTTGGCGCGCAGCTCTAGAAATCCCTTCCTAGCATTCATTTTCTCCCGAGATCTTTCTATAATCAATTCACAAGGGAGCCAGCCGAATACAAAAGTATCGATTTATCTCCCGTATGCCACCAGAAGCAACCGCATGGTTTTATCCCCCATCCCACGCGCTGGTCGTCCCTCTCTCTCTCTTTCAAATCCCTATCCAAAACAAACCCGCTGAAAAGAACTCCGTTGCGAAGTGCACGGGGTGTGAAGTTATCATCGACTGCTTCGCCCGTTCAAAGGAACGGACAACAAAGGGACCGGCTCTTTCGCTTCTTTGGGAACCGTCTGGAAACTTTTTCGCCCATCGGGATGATTCTTTCGTGTATGAACTGAGAGCTATTCTTTACCTGGTTCTAGTTCTGGATTTTGGAATTTCAGAGAGACTTAACGCTTTGAGGCTGTACTGCAATATGATTGGAATTTAAGCTGAATAACATTTTTTCAAAGTCCTTTGCCCTGTATGTTTTATTTTCAGCAATAAGTTTTTCGAACTTGGATGCCTAATGATGTAACAGTAACCCTAATATCTTTATAAGCTCACAGCCAAAACAAATATGCGAGTTAAAACCAACTAGCTTCTACATTAACTCGAAACTTATTGACTAATCCCGAGTTTTCTAAATATTACCATGAATACTTAAAATACAATCATTTCAATATTAATTTTTACTTAGTTATTATATCTAATAACACATTTTCAAAAAAATTGTAATTAGTAATACTTATTACAAAATACAAAAATACATTTGGTTGGTATAGGTGAGAAGGGGCACATTGGAACAAACCGTACTTCACTATATTAATTTCAATTTAAGAATCTGAAAAAAAGATATCAAAAGGTTGTATTAGTACCATCTTTTGCCTGAATTTTCATAGCAGCATAGGTCTCATTGGAACCCTTAGTGTTTGAGAATTGCCTGCTTTGGAAAGTGTAAATAGAATTTCTTCTCCTTTTATTCGTGTGAAGCTTTTAGGAAACACCAGTTTTAACTTTTATGATAGAAGTTGAGAAAGTTTTTTTTTAAAAAAAAAAAAGATAGTTTTCTCTATAACACCTGAATATTTGTCTACATAGTAACAAATAAATTATTTTACATTTAAAAAAATATAAGTGGCAATGGAGGTTACATTTTAAATCCAATAAGAAAAAAAAATTAAAATTCAGATAGGTACACTATGTTCATTCAAATGTATACTTCTTTCATGTATTGATAGACCTGAATTGAGAGTGTCTTGTTTTTGTTATTAATGGAGATTTCATGCAACCAAATAAAATAGGTTTTGAAGTAATTCCCAATCAGAATAAATTAATATCGAAGCAATTAGAGTAAATCTTCGAAAATATATTACCAAACACTTGTAATAACATCAAGATACTTTTTGAGCTTGTAAAGCGAAAATAAAGAATTCATTGTTGTTATTTAAAGTTGTATCTCCACAAAATGTTAGGTTTCAAATTTTTTACTTTTTCATGGTCATTATTAAATTTTAAAAACACGAAGAAATACTATTTGATCTTTGAAACCAAACACGCCAAAAACTTTCAGAACATTTCATCAAATTTTATCAAGTACCCTGGGTATTCTTAACTTTTACCGTATTTTAAAATAAAAGTACTAACACTTTGAAAACAAATACAATTTGTACAAGAAAAATATGCACCTGACTGGTAAATAATCTTGACAGGTGTTATTAAACTTCGGAATCCTAAAACCGTGGAGCTTCCATTTTCTATTTACTTCAAAACTTCTGGAAAATTTCACATGTCGATGTCACTAGATTTATTTTGTTCCTTTTACCAACATAGAAGCAATATTCTGTTGTCAGGTTTCTGAAATGTGGATGATATTTATCAAGTTAAGTTTCTGAAGCTTAGATAAGATATTTCTTGAGCTATTTCTACTGAATATTAAAAATAAACAGATTTAAATACCACACCGGTCATCCCTTCACATCTATAAGGGTACTTAAGAACTTTATTAACAACAAATTTTGTAAACTACCTTGAAGTATATTATTTAATATGAAATTACTTTTAAAAACTTAATACAACGGTGAAGTTTCAAATTTTCTGTTTACTCTACCAAATTCCCATGCTATCAATGTATGTTTTTTGTCTAATGACTGATGCTTGGAAGATTCCATTGATCCATGAGTATCAACCCATACTTTCTTTTCTACCCAGGGGGCACCTGTGGACGGAAATAAAGGGCTGTCACCCCCCACGCCACATGCACATTCGTCTTCATTACACTCATTTACAGGGGCCACATTCATCTATCTCCAATTTTCCATCCATACAAACATTCATACCAGAGCGGGTTCCATCAATGTGCCCCCCCCCAAAAAAAAAATAATTTGGTTCTATTCCGTTATCTGTCCCGTTAATGAAAATCGCCAAACTGTTTTTGGTGCCAAATAACAGAAATATACCGCCAACTTTTATTTCTTTAATTATACCACATTATATTTTACTACATAAATTAATTTGAAATATTTGGAGACATTCCTGTATTGGTACCGAAAACCGCTCTTGGCGATATTTAACGAGACATAAAGAAAAGTTATACAGATAATTTTAAGAACGGCAGTTTTGTATTTAGACATACGATTGCTTATGGGTAACTACTATGAAGAACATAACATAGTACACATTAGATTGAGAGAAACCTGCAACACAAGCATACTGTTTGTACCCAGACAAAATAAATAGATCAATTTAATATGGATTAAGCCTTCTATCTAAAAAGAGGAGGGGGGCTTTTACCTGCCTTCATTCTGAGTAAAGATTCAGTTCAGACAAGTAGCGAATCCGGAATTTTTGTCTAGGGAGTGATGAATTACCTAAAACGTGTATATTGCCATGACTTTCTTGTTTTAAAAGGATTTTCAAATTTTCAGGATTTCTCTTATAGAAACATAATAATTTTCCTACTACTACCAGTTTTCACGAAAAAAGGGATGAAAATTGAAATTATTGAAGGAATTTGTTCTAAATTTAGGAAGAATTTTTTAATTCTAGGGGAGAGGCTGCAGCTAGGGTTTCTGATTTCCCGGTGTTTTTGTGTATACTTTGAATAGGTAACTTTTGAACAAAATATTACTATTAGTAAATAAAATTTGAAATATTAATATTTCTCAGTAAACTTAAATATAAATTTTAAGTCCAATGATTAATAATCCACAGTAAAAAAATATAGCAAAATTTTTATTTCCTTGTAATATTACCATAAAAAATGAATTTTCCTACTGATTTTCACTCTTTTTCATTTCCCGGGAATTCCCGGGAAATAAGATTATTTTCCGGGATTACAAACTGTAGGAAAACTTAGCTATTTCCCGGGATCCCGGGAAAGAAACCCTAGCTGCAGCCCCATAGCCCCTCCCGCTGGATTCTCAATTGGTTCAGACCGGATATAGGATACAAATATTTTTCTGAAGATTTCTACAAACCCTGCTTTGTGACAGCGAATGCTTAATGACAGCGAAGAAAGAAGTAGTAGGTCAACTGTCTTTGTGAATGGAAGAACAGAGTACGGGATATTAAGTATGCATCACACTCTACTTAAGTTTGCTTCTTTCTTAGAATATTTAATGAAGCATCCACTTACAGTGAATGTAAACACCCAATTAAAAAAGAAAGAATGACAGCTTTTGATAAATAGATAAATAAATCATAAAGTCTTCCAACTATTTCCAATATCATTATTTTGTTTCACTTAGTGAGTTGTTTAATGAATTTTTTAATACGTAATATACATAGGACTTCCTGGTTTTAATTACACAAATTATCAAAAAAAAAAAAAAACTTGAATTTAATTAAGAGTAAGAAAACTAATGATATAATTATTAATGGTGATAAATTATACAATATTTGTAATAACTCATTCAAAAATGTATAATCAACAACCAATAAAAATTCCATGTATTATTGTTGATTTAATGGAGACTCGAGTCGCGTATTTGTACTTTTACCTGGAGAGAACATAGCCAAAAGCTCTTCTACTTTTCGCCATTCCTGGTATACACAAAAGGCAAAACCATGACAGGACAATGAAGACATAACTAAAGGACACCCTATTGTGATAGGAGCTCTAACTTAGAGTCCGGAGGACGTTTATGGCCCCATTCGGTCTGATATTTGTTCCAGGGCAAATCGAAATTCGCTCTGGTTTCGGTCGGTCCTTTTTCTTTTCACCCCATTGACAAGTGGAGAAACACACGGATTGCATTAATCTTTGTAGAGATTGGCCAATGTTTTTTTTGTTTTCTTTGGTTAGTATAAGGATATTGGTAGAATTTTCCTCAACTGATGCAGTAGTGTAGTTTTGATCGGAAAACTTTTTTTCAGTAAATTTCTGGACTAAAAAAATGTAAATATATACTGGAAATATGTCTGAACTTAAAAAAAAATAATATATTGAGGAAAATGCCTTAAAGTAATGTTCATTTTTGGTAATGGTTAATCGTTTTATTATTTTTTACCATGAAATTAAGTGATTGTGATAGTTCGCAAGACTAAAATTTATATACTTCAACTTTATGGATACGTAAAGCGACTTTTATCATGTACAATCAGTGAAATTTTCAATACGATTATAAAAAATATGATTTACCGATTTACCTTAGAAAAATGTTTTACACTTATGATCCTACGTAAACGATAAAACATATGGGATATACATCTACAATGAATCACGGCTTATCATCCCTAAAATATTTAACTATGGGTAGTTTCCCAAGTACACGAATGACGTCATTTGTGACGTCAAAATCAGGTCATATTTTTTCATATGACGTCGATAGGGAAAAAATCACGTCAACTGTGACGTCTTTTTTGAGTCACCAAAAATGACGTCAATTTAATACGACATTTAGACGTTATTTTTACGTCACCTAAAATGACCACATTTTGCTGAATGGTGACAATTTGGTCATTTTTACGTCACTTTGAATGACGTGAATTATACGACGTCATAAATGTGGTCATTATTACGTCACTCTAAGTGACGTAATTTTAAAGACGTCATGAATTTGGTCATTTTTGAGTCATTTAAAATGACGTAATATTTAATGCGTCATAAATTTGGTCATTTTTTGTCACTTAAATGACGTGATTTGTAAGACGTCATAAATTATAACATTTTCACGTCACTTAAAATGACGTGATTTTAAAACACACCTTAAATTTGGTCATTTTTTCGTCACTTAAATGACGTGATTTGTAAGACGTTATAAATTTGGTCATTTTCACGTGTCTTTAAATGACGTGATTTTTAAACACGTAATAAATTTGGTCATTTTTCGTTACTTAAAAGGACGTGATTTGTAAGACGTTATAAATTTGATCCTTTTCACGTCACTTTAAATGACATGATTTTTAAACACGTTATAAATTTGGTCATTTTTTCGTCACTTTAAATGCGCATGCGTTCTAGTACTATTGCTATTCAGTGGGGATTCACGCATTCTCGGCGCCATGTTTGAACTTGAACAATTGAACCAAGACGTCTGACTGAATACTATCGTCCGTGAAATTTTTAAGACTCACACCCTTTTCCCTCAAAAACACCTATCAGCTAAAAATTGGTGCATTATTAGCAGGGTTGGCAAAACCCCGGGTTTTTTTAAAAAAACAACAAGTGGGTTGGGTTTTATCGAGTTTTTTCAATAAAACACCCTGAGAAAACCCACGTAAAACAGTTTTTTTTTTCAGAAATAGTGTGGGGTTTGTACAAAATTAAGTGAGTTCATTGACATAAAAAACCATTTCTTATAAAGAAACTTTGAACCTCGAGGTTCAAAGTTTCTTTATAAGAAATGGTTTCCTTATTTCCATTCAAGGATAAGAAGTTTATATCTTTTCTTTTCAGTATGTTGTTCGGGACGTCTAGGGACCCGATCATTATAACGGATTCTATTTTGTCCGACGTTTTACCAAAAAACTCCGATAATTCTGAAATAAATCGATTTATTTTTTAATAATCTTTTAAAAGGTGATTGATTCTTAAAATATACATGGTGATACATGTCATATCCAATTTTCATGAATATAACTTTATAATTTAATGAGATATTAGACTTATTAAAAAATATATGGGATCATTAAAAAACACAAGTCCACTTTTTGCTTAATAAATCGATAAATATTATTTTAAAAAAATTTTTCATTTTACTTATGAGTAAAGGACCGTTATGGCAAAGTTTTTCCAGAATTTCGGGTTTCCATGGTGATTATGACGCAATTGAGAATTTTTGAAAGCAGAATGGAGCTTACTGGTCTTTAACGCGAATGACTCTGGAATATTTCCCAAATTTGAGTTCTCGGTTTGTTTACTTTTAATGTCACATTTTAATGCTTTACATATTTAGAAAGCTTATAAAAAATGGTTCTAAAAATTGCAAATTTTAAGGGGAATATATACATATTGCGTTTGTAATTTAGGTTCAAAGAATTTTCGTTTTACTTGAAATTTTTTTACCAAATATTGAGATAAATATTTAAGATTTTAATGTGTTGTAGTAGACCTTTAGGCAAACAAAAATATGTATCGCATTAAGAGGTTGATGAATTAGTTCTGGATTTATAGATTATTCGAGTTTATTACTGGTATTTATTATGTATACGACCCCCTAATTAGAATTAGACCCTGAAAATTTAATAGATTGTGTGGATTCACACCATGAACAACATATTAAAATTTCATGCTTCTATCTCTATAGGAAGTCCCTTAATTAGCCTAATTACATGCACATCCGGTGTATTTTAATACTTGAAAAAATTCTAGTTTAAAAAACCTGCCTTCCGATTTTGATGAAATTTTACTATGTTGTGCAACTCAAAGTTACGCTTTGAATGGAGTATCGCACTAATGTGGCGTGTGAAATTTTCCCGCCCCTTTTTCTATATTGAACGGTTTTTAATTTGTATACGACCCCCTAATTGTCCCCGGACCCCGAAAAATTTAAAGACTAGATAGATATACTGTAATTAAAACATATTAAAATTTCAAGTATGTACCTCAATTAGAAAGGAAGAAACAGCCGTTTGAATATTGACACTACGAATTCTTATGAACCCTTTTCCCTAGAAAAAAAATACCTATCCGCTAAGCATTGGTGCATTATTAGCATCCGTAACCGATAGATGGCTGTACTGAAAATTTCAAATTTGCAGCGTCATCATCATCAATGAAGAATTGACAACACGACTGCTCGCCGCTCGCAAAGTAAGTAATTTTTATGTTACTATATAAAATAATTTATTGAACTAATATTTTTTTAATTGTCAGTACTTGATGTACCTTTTTAAGTAATTTGCACCAGGATATTTTAATTATACTGTATGTGATTGAGACGCCGATTACAGATCGTGTACGACCCAAGACGAAGCAATACAAAATGGTTGAAACGCTCCTTGTGTGTTGTGCTTAGAATTTTTTTTTATTTCTTATAAGAGTGAAAGTTTTCAAGGGAATAAGTAAAGGTTATCCTTGTAATTAGTTAATACCGACTGAGCTAAATTCTGCGGATTTTAATTCTCGAATTAAGTATTATTTATTTAAAAAACCTATTCTAAATTTACTATAAATTTTAAAAGTTTTGTGTTTTCTGAAAGTATATTTTTAATTTCTACTGTAGGAAAGCTGACTGAAACCCTGATGGAGGTGAATATCTAGGAGAATGCTGGATGGAGGCTTATGAAGATGTCTGTCCCAAATTACCCACTTTTGTTTCACCCACTCCAAGAAAAGCTGGTGGAGTAAAAAAGGTAATACATTTTCTTAATTTTTGAAATATAATAATTTGTATTTGTAACCACAACATTGAACAGTTAAAAAAGGTTTTTTTTTTATAATTTTACACAAATATCTGATGTGTCTTAAAATATTGTATTTTTGGCAATTATTAAATTTTTACTGTCAGGATAAGAATAATTTTATGCACTGCAGGGAGGATATATGAGTCGTCTAGTTTCAAACCGAATAGATCAATTTTTTTTCAGTTTATGTTATGTTCTGATTGTTAAAATACAGATCTATTAAATAGCCAAGCTTTAAGCTTTAAAAAAATATTGATATAATGTTTCATGACTAACACTAATTTTGAGAGAAATCTATAATTTTGTGACAAAAAACAGGTTCTAAAACTTTTATGCGGAAAAGTGCTCTAACTAAATATACCAACTAAATCTATAAGCTTATACATGTTGATAATGTAACCATCTCCTACCATCTTAAATAAAAAATAAGGGTTTTGTAAGTGCATAATTTGTTTGAATATTTAGTGTTTTGTTGTGCCTGAAAAATTAGGAAAAAGTGACTTATCTGGTTTTGAAATTACACGACTCATATAATACAGAAATTCCTCCTGGACATAAAAATTATTTCCATTTTACTTCAATACATTTTTTAACGTTAAATATTATTTATTTAAAAAAACCTATCTTAAATTTACTATTAATTTTAAAAGTTTTGTGTTTTCTTAAAGTAAATTTTTAATTTCTACTGTAGGAAAGCTGACTGAAACCCTGATGGAGGTGAATATCTAGGAGAATGCTGGATGGAGGCTTATGAAGATGTCTGTCCCAAATTACCCACTTTTGTTTCACCCACTCCAAGAAAAGCTGGTGGAGTAAAAAAGGTAATACATTTTCTTAATTTTTGAAGTATAATAATTTGTATTTGTAACCACAACATTGAACAGTTAAAAAAGGTTTTTTTTTATAATTTTACACAAATATCTGATGTGTCTTAAAAAAAATATTGTATTTTTGGCAATTATTAAATTTTTACTGTCAGGATAAGAATAATTTTATGCACTGCAGGGAGGATATATGAGTCGTCTAGTTTCAAACCGAATAGATCAATTTTTTTCAGTTTATGTTATGTTCTGATTGTTAAAATACAGATCTAGAAAATAGCCAAGCTTTAAGCTTTAAAAAAATATTGATCTAATGTTTCATGACTAACACTAATTTTGAGAGAAATCTATAATTTTGTGACAAAAAACAGGTTCTAAAACTTTTATGCGGAAAAGTGCTCTAACTAAATATACCAACTAAATCTATAAGCTTATACATGTTGATAATGTAACCATCTCCTACCATCTTAAATAAAAAATAAGGGTTTTGTAAGTGCATAATTTGTTTGAATATTTAGTGTTTTGTTGTGCCTGAAAAATTAGGAAAAAGTGACTTATCTGGTTTTGAAATTACACGACTCATATAATACAGAAATTCCTCCTGGACATAAAAATTATTTCCATTTTACTTCAATACATTTTTTAACGTTAAATATTATTTATTTAAAAAAACCTATCTTAAATTTACTATTAATTTTAAAAGTTTTGTGTTTTCTTAAAGTATATTTTTAATTTCTACTGTAGGAAAGCTGACTGAAACCCTGATGGAGGTGAATATCTAGGAGAATGCTGGATGGAGGCTTATGAAGATGTCTGTCCCAAATTACCCACTTTTGTTTCACCCACTCCAAGAAAAGCTGGTGGAGTAAAAAAGGTAATACATTTTCTTAATTTTTGAAGTATAATAATTTGTATTTGTAACCACAACATTGAACAGTTAAAAAAGGTTTTTTTTTATAATTTTACACAAATATCTGATGTGTCTTAAAAAAAATATTGTATTTTTGGCAATTATTAAATTTTTACTGTCAGGATAAGAATAATTTTATGCACTGCAGGGAGGATATATGAGTCGTCTAGTTTCAAACCGAATAGATCAATTTTTTTCAGTTTATGTTATGTTCTGATTGTTAAAATACAGATCTAGAAAATAGCCAAGCTTTAAGCTTTAAAAAAATATTGATCTAATGTTTCATGACTAACACTAATTTTGAGAGAAATCTATAATTTTGTGACAAAAAACAGGTTCTAAAACTTTTATGCGGAAAAGTGCTCTAACTAAATATACCAACTAAATCTATAAGCTTATACATGTTGATAATGTAACCATCTCCTACCATCTTAAATAAAAAATAAGGGTTTTGTAAGTGCATAATTTGTTTGAATATTTAGTGTTTTGTTGTGCCTGAAAAATTAGGAAAAAGTGACTTATCTGGTTTTGAAATTACACGACTCATATAATACAGAAATTCCCCCATGGCATAAAAATTATTTCCATTTTATTTCAATACATTTTTTAAAAAATCTGATAATCTCTCATTTAGAATTGATTAAATTAAGCCCTATTATGTTACATTTTAATAGTATTTAGAGGTCTGAGCTTAAAATATTTTAGCTTAAAAGTTCCATCTTTACAATATTTTTAACTCTAACACAGATCCTTTTTATGCTCATGTTATTTTGCCATGTTAACAAATTTTACAATATCACCAAACTAGAAACCTGTTTTCTTAAAAACATGTGACTAGCTGATAGAACTCAATTTAACACTGATTTTTAATTTGAAAAGTTAAGAATATATTTTTAAAATTTTGCAAAGATAAAACCTTTTAATAGAAATTTATACAGAGTCCCCTATATTTAATTCTAAAATACATTATTCTTTTGTAAATGATCAATAACTGAAATAGGCAAAAGGGACCTGGATTAGATTTTTAAATCAATTGAATCCACAGGAAATTGAATGTATTATAGATTCTTCTCTCGGTTTGACGTTGAAGTTGTAAAATAAAAAGTAGTTTTCTGGCCTTTTGTGTTATATGTTTTCGAATAAGTTTTATTCCTGATCATTTTATATGTATTCATTTCAGGTTTAATGCAAAAGGAACTAGTACTGACAAAGATGAGGAGAACATTTGACTGAGTCTTTATCCCTTTCCCTTTATTATGGTATTTTCTTCAGTTTATTGATTAATATTTTAAATGAAGCCATAAACATTTTGCAGTTTTTAATTATTTGAGTAAGTTCAAAATACCTTTTCAAAGTTGTAAAATCTGAATCAATATCAATCAATATTTTTTAATAAGCTTTAATTAAAACTATAACAAAGCATGATTTGGAAATGCCATGCAATCTCTATAAAATACTTATTTTTAAAAAAATCTGATAAATTCAACTTTTACGGGCTATTGAATCTGGTTGCATTGAAAGTGATCAACAATGGTTGAATTTTAAATTTCTCTGCACTGTCAAAATTGTTATGTTTTTTAAGCTATATTTATTCAAAGTTATGTATTTTTATGTAAGAGTTATTAAGCTTAATTGAGTATTGTGTGTTTTTAAGCAAAAACGCCTTAGAGTCATATAATAAAATAAACAATCTGAGAAAAAAAATTAAAAATTTCTCTCCCATGTTAAATTTTGTTGTGGAATATAATGTTGGCAAAATTCCTCAAGGAAGTCAAAGCACTTCAATTTGTCTACTACAAAAATTACTGTTATTTTTTTAAAAGGTACAATTTTTTATTTGTATTGACCCAGAAATCTCTAAAATTTGTTGTACAGGGCCACCCATAAATGATGTCAAAAGTTGAGGGAGGGGGTTGATCAATCTGAGACAAGGGGGAGAGGGGTTTCAAGAATTGTGACATCACACATTGAAAATCAAATATAAAACTAAATAACATTTTTTTCTAAAAAAAGTAGTTTATATCCTAAGATTCTTAACAACAAAATAAGAGTTCACTTTGAAGTTATCAGGTAGGGTGCACTTAAATTTCAATGAAAACATTGAGTCCCAAATTCTTACCAACCTTATTCTAAACTTATTGGTAGAAGATCGTGAGATGTCACAAAGGGGGGTGGGGTCAAAAATGTTGAAAAAAAAAGTATGACATCATTCATGGATGGCCTCTATGTGGCTGGTTTTTCTTATTCAAATTCTGTAACTGGGAACCTCACTTGTGTCATTATGTATATTTTTAATTTGTCTTACATTTTGTATACATCCCTTCAACTGGCTCTTGGGATAACAAATACTATTTGTGTAGTTTGTGAAAATCTCTGTTCAATAAACTATTTTTGTGTTACTACTTGCATTTAATGTGTTGAAATAAATATTAAGTAAGAAAATTTTTCCTATTATCTTCCAATCTTTTCACCCAAGAAAAATTATATTTTCCCTTTTCTGGGATAATTAACATTTTTGAATAGATATTTTATAGGTGGTATTTTATTTATTTTGGTGGATTTTTTCATAATAGAATTACTTTATTTATGATATTAATATAGTATGTCTGTGTAGAGAAAAAGAAATTGCTCACATTAATTGAAAACACTATCTTTCAAATAAATAATTATAGTATTTTATATTTTTTAGAAAATATTATTTCTAGATTGAATAATCGTATGTCGTGAATTAGTACTGATAGAATGACATGTTTCTTTTGTCCTAGCCACTAGTTAGTCATAAATAGTTAAAATATGCTAACTTTAATTCAAATAAAATCCATTTTATAGATATATTTTGGCAATCCATAAAATGGATTTTATTTGAATTAAAGTCAGCATATTTTAACTATTTATGACTAACCAGTGGCTAGGACAAAAGAAACATGTCATTCTATCACTATTAATTCACGACATACAATTACGTGAAAATCACGTCCTTTAACCACGTATAAAGAACGTCATTAAATCACGTGATAATCACGTAAATTTGATCACGTCCAAGTTGACGTCACATATGTCGTCAAATTCACGTCATTTATGACGTCGAAAATGACGACGAAAGGTTGGACATTCGACGCAAAACATGACGTGTTACGTCAAAGTTGACGTCACATATGTCGTCAAATTCACGTCATTTATGACGTCGAGAGGTTGGACATCCGACGCGAAACATGACGTCAATTTTAAGGCATAAAATCACGTCAAAGTTCATGTCACATATGTCGTCAAATTCACGTCATTTATGACGTCGAAAATGACGACGAAAGATTGGACATTAGACGCAAAACATGACGTCAATTTTAAGGCATATTTTGACGAAAAAATGACGTCATAAATCACGTCATTCGTCTACTTGGGTTTTGTTGTTAGTTTTCGATTGAAAATCAATAATGTTGTGGGTAAATTGAGTAAAACGTACTCATTTTTTGATTAAAAAATCATTTTTACGAAGATATTGAGAACATAAAGGGTGTTTCAAAATTCTGTTTCACGGCTTTTATTTGGAACCAACGTCTCTTAGGGTCATGGAAGTAAGTGATCATGTTGAATCCATTGAGACGGGTTACAGCGTCCATAGCAGTAAAATAAGAAAGTTAAAAAATTATTAAAAAACTAAATGAGATAAAACGAGATATTCGATGATAAAATGTATGAACTCGCAGTAAAAAGTTTCATGAAAACATCCTAAATATTCGAGGATGTATTATCAAGTGAAAATGACACTTTTTCAGGCCTCAAAAAAGAAGAAGTTTTCAAATTCGCTAGTTTCTTTGATTTCTTCATAAAAACTCGTCTTTATAATTAACTAAAAACGTAAAAATACTCAATAATACTTAAAAACTTTCAAATTGGTGAACTAACTTTTTTAGACGCCTTAAAAAGTGCCCATTTTCACTTGATAAAATCTCCTCGAATATTTAAGATCTTTTCATGAAACTTTTTTCTGTGCGCTTGTCAAGATAATGCAAACAATATTATGGATTCAGCAAGGTCACTTACCTAGGGGTATAGCTTACTTCCATGATCCTAAGAAACGTTGGTCCCAAATAAAAACCGTGAAACGGACTTCTGAAACACCCTGTATGTACTACATTTTCTAAGTACACTATCAAATAACGTGATGTATTGAATCTGCTGTTTTAGGCCTAAATGTAGATGTAGTATAGTTCTCTCTAACTAAAACATTCTTTTTAAATTTCTCATTGTAAAGCACAAACTTCATCAGTCTAATTCCTTTCAATCGAATATGGTTTCTTAACAGTCAAACGACTCACGAACTAATATACCGACTTCAATTGATTTCACGAATCCAAATCCCACTCCATTTTCATCCAGTGGAAAGAAACTACGACGAAGGATTAAAAAAAAAAACGAAACAAGACGGAATATGTTGGAAAGAATATATAAATTAGATTAAATGATTGATGGGGAAAACGAAATGGGGAAAATTGAAAAAGAGTCGTAAGCCCAGTGCTGCATCTGGGGTTCGATATTTTTAGCAGTCGGAATTGATGGAAAGTTCGTATTGACGGTAATGATTTCGAATGAAGAGGAGAATAGAAAAAGAGGCTTCTTTATGAACTGAAAAATGGTGATAGATGGAGTGGAGAAGTATAAAATTGACAGAGGATATTGAGAAAAGTGCTATTTTGGGGTCCACGTCTATCCTTGGAAGTGGTAAACGTTGTTTTCGAAGTAGTTCTCCTAAAAGTGGGAGTGTTAAATGCTGTCAAAAAGAGCTCCGATTTGATATAATAAAGGGGTTTTGTTGTAATTGGTTTTTAATTGGATTGATAATTTAATCGATAAGTTTTCTTAAAAATGGCTCTATATCTTGATACTAAATATTTCAACAACGACACTTTGACCTTCTTTTTAATATTCATTTAATATGAATTTTCAAATGGCTACAACACAATAATTATGCACCTTTTAAAATAATTTTATTTTACTTTTCACATAACATTGATGACTATGTATATCTTCATTTCGTTGTCAAGCATTTCTTTGTTTTGTTGTTAACCAGCTTGTAGCCAACATATTCAACACAGTATAAACAGTATTCAACCATTTATATAGCTTTAAGTAGTTGACAGCCTAAACAATGCATAAAACAAACAACCTTGTAAGTGTGAAATGTGGCATCCATATGAGTTCAATAGCTTGAATATAAATCTTAGAGGATAATTTTAGTTACAACAATTAAATACCCTTCCAAAGAACATTTCGAGCAAGGGTGGAAATAAAATTGGTTGCCTTTCAAGGAGATAGTTTTGAAATGTATTTGTGGTGCCTAGAAGCATGTGTTGAAGTTTAAAGGAATAAAAAGTAGAAATTCCTCAAACTTGGTTCCAATTGAAAGAATATTTCCGAAAACTTCTCTTCCCAAATTTATTTTCCTTTAGTATTAAAGCTTATAAACCTTGATGAGATCTTAAATAAACCCCTGAAGCTCAAACCGCCTTTTCCCATATTTAAATCGATCGGTAGATGCCACATCTCCAGTCCATCTCACAAAGTGTTTCATCCAAATCTCCAGGGTCCCCACCCATTTCTTAGAAGACTGGGAGTTTGCTTTCTTTGTCTGTGTAGGAAGAGAAAGAATACCCCGGAGTCTTGTTCCTTCCTACTTGACAACCGGCGGTTGCCGTGTGAAGAGGGTCTTTCAGATCGCATGACAGGGGTATTTTTTGGGAAGGAACATCTTTTGATGGTGGATTGGAAGTAATTGCCTAGAAATGGATAGAGAAATACAAAGTTTTGTAACATTAAATAATTGTGTTGCGTCAATCAAAGTGCTTACATTAAACAAATCAGAAAAAGGTTCGAACACGAATTGGACAGATAAAAGATAATCGATTATCTTTCAATGGTAAAATTTAGTTGAATGTCAGGAAGGTTTGGGGGAAATTATCGAAATGGACAAGTACAGTACACAGTCGTTTGATATTTTTTGTAAAGTTAGTAAAAGTAAAATTAAGTAGAATATCCCGATTAGCTTCTACTTCATTTAGTACCTTCTCTTAGCTTAACCAATTTAATAATTTTAAACTGCCAAAAACAGTAGTTATGTACTTAGTTCTCATCTACGCCTATCTATACAAAACAATACTTTTTGTTTTTATAAAACAAATCACTTAAAAGACGAAGTAATGATCATGAATTTTCCTAACAAAATGTTCTTTCAGAGGTACTATTGCATACATTTAGTTAACTTTAAGTAATTGTCACATTAACCAACCAAAATGTTCGTGACACTTTTAAAAGGTATAATTTTATTCATCAATATAATTTCAAAGTTTGCATTGATATCATTCTCCATATAAATAGTTTAAGTAACACGAAAATGCCTTACTTATTTCCTACAGCACACACTTGCGGTAGTGGGTATAAAAAACGTCAGTGAACCTTTCAAAACACTCAAAACACAATGCTCTTTACCTTCCACTCAATAAATACAATCCAGTGACAAAAAAAAAATCAATTCAGAATTTGGCATTCTATTTCACAACCCCCATCTCCCGTGTTTGCTTCTAACAACACGTTTACCTTTCACTTCGTCACCAAAAACAATTCCCTGTAGACACTTCTGGCATTACCCACACTCTACGTCACCCATTAAAAAAGAGATAGCCCTCTATTCGCTCGTAATCCTGGCAGAAAACCAAGGGAAAAAGCGTTCTTCCCGCCTTATTGGTTTTCATGATATGCAAATCTATGCGCATCCCAAATGATCGGAACCGGGTGTTAAAACTCAGAGTGAAGATGCAGAATTTTCGACTTGGATGCCGACTTATGGATTGGGTGGAAGTCTGTATTAGGGATTGATATTCGTGTGTGGGAGGATTGAGGGGTGTTTTGGTTGCTATTGTGTTCTTTTGTGTTTAAATTTGTTCCATATATTGTTCGTATGATAGTGGTTGTGTTTATAAGGAGGAATTGAAGCGTGATTTGGAAGGAAAAAATCTCGATTCAAATTGCCATGGATTTCGTTGGTTTGAAATGCCATGACTTTGTGTTTTTTAGGAGACGGATTTTGGTACTTGAAGAATTTTAAACATAACCTTAATAATGTTTATGTTTAAATGTTCTTGGTCTTTCAAGTCTCAAAAAGGATTTGGGGAAACGTTATTTTTTAGTTTTTACTGTTACCGTTCATAATATTTCAGAATTTAATTAAAAAATTTGAAATTAATTTCAATTTAAAATAAAAAAGTACTTTATTATAATAACCGTACTTTAGTAATTAAAATAATTAAATTTGCTTAAAAATACAAATGTAGTCTAGATATTTACTATAAAAGTAATTGTTTTCGTAAATTTATCAACATTTCTTAGGTTTAGTAAAACTTAATGCAAAAATGATTAAATAGACTTTGAAATTGACAAAAAAAATATTAGGTAATGTTTATACATTTTCTTGTTTTTGACTATAATGAAATATCATTAGGTATTCAAAATATTAAATTATTTATCTTTCAATGCATAGAAAAATCCTTCTTTTAAATTGGAAAAGCCATTTAAAGATTTTACACAATTCAGTTTTTTCAAATAATCACAGACTTTCCATTAAAAAGTTAATAATTCAAAATGTTTTTTATTTAATGTCATTAAGTAAGTAGAATTTTGATAAGCAATGTGACCGATGAATGAACAATTTTAAAATATCAAGTGACAAAACTAAGAAAGTTAAAACGAGAAAGGAATTAAGTTTTGTATTCCTTTGAAGAGCAATCACTTTTACCAATCCCTTCAACCAATACGGATATTTAAATTGAAAAGCATTTGGTTACGCAATGCTGCCAAAAATACATTTGAAACTTGAGTATAAAATCTTGTTTAAAGAGGCTCTATCCTCAAGGCAGAGAATGTATTTTTATATTTATCTATAGCCTTTGGGGGGGGGGACAAACTTTACTTTCTGAATGTATTCCAAAAAAAAATGACCAAACGTAGTCGAAAGAGATCCTTAAATTTTAAAAGAAATGTTCTACTTTGCATCGGTTATTTTCTTTCGTTTATTTTATGAAATGAAGGAAAAAGCTTGATAGATAAACTCCATAAAGTTTCACATGTTTTTAGTAAACTTTAGTTTAGTCGTCTTATACAAATACTTTAAATAAGACATGGATACATTTTATCATCAGGTACATTAGTTTTTGTTGTAAAATACTTCAAGTACTATGTTTACAATGACTAATGTGAAAAATTACAAATGAATGCAAGAATTCAAAAGTAAAATTTCCTTACAATGAAGGGTAGACTCTATGTATTGCATGTATATCTAAAAAATTCAATGAAACTCACATGATATAGTCACGATGGAGTTTCCAAACATCACTGCTTATACATTCTTTATTTACCTGAAAATTACTCGTCCCCCTTTCCTTTCGCCTGTGCAACAGTCAGCAGGCCCGCAACATTTATATTTTTATTTTGGGGAGAGGAGGGTTGATCCACACATTCTAATATTTATTAGGTATTCCCTTATGCGTACACAATAGGTAGAATGTAGTTATTCAGAACTTTTAAAGGTTGTATATAGTTTTAGTTAGTTCATTTTTAATTATAATTTATTTAGTTAGGTTTTTTAAATTTAGCATAATGTATAGCTTTATAAATAAACTTTATAATAAACCTTGAAAAATTATATGGAAATTTTACTTTGAAATCTCGTAGAAAAATCAAGAATATAGTACTCGGTTTTTTATACTGAACATATTTCGACACTATCCCAAAATATTTGCGTTGTTCATGACTTATACAATTTATTCACCGATTTTTACAGTGTTTGAAAAGCTCCCGACTGTATCCATATATACCATCACCGTACAGTTGGTTTTTCCTTACAATCCTGCTTAGGTTCATGTTCTTTGGACGGAAGATTCTGGATTACGGTTGGTTGGCAACTCTCTTTAAATCATTTTGTCCGCAGCAAAACGCCTAAGACAACCCTCCTGAGCCAATAAATCTAAACCGCATCCAGCGCAATCCGAAAGCACGGAAAAAAGGGGAAGCTGGAAGCCCGAGACAACGTCCTATTAACGTGGAATCTCATTAAGGAATGGCGTCCTTTTAAAGAACGTTAATTGGAGAGAGGATCGTTAGGGCGGTGTCCATCACTGTTTTCAGCAAGTGAGCCAATTACAACGCGGAATAATGTCGGCTGTAAAAGAGTCGTTCACGTTATTGGCCCGCAGATATGTAAAGCGATAGATACCGGTAAGTTATGAGATATAAATTAAAGTATACAACAAGGTGGCTGTGATGGCCCACCCTCACGACACGCGTGTGGAACGCGGAGTTAAAACAGTTGCACGTGAAGGCATTGAAAAATTTGGGAAACTATTTTTATTTTGACAATGTTCATGAGCAAAATAGAACTGTTGCTCTGTTCCCAAGAAAAAAGGTGTTTCACATCAATGTGTGAACTAATATACATTTTCCCAGTATTCCTTCAGCTAATTTTCAAGATTATTGAAAAATTTTTATCTTTTCACAAATTTTCCCAATTTCTCTTCAAAGCGTTAATCGTTACCCATCTTAATTCCAAATGAAAGCCCTTGACATACAGCCACATATAATGAAAAGCAAATTATAAAAAACTACACTTAGTTTCAATTGCAAGGGATTTTAATGAATTAAAATTAAACTTTAGATTATAATGTTTTGTTTCATTTATTTTAAATCTCTACTACACAAACATATGTGCGTGAGAAAATATGTTATCGTGTAATAATCTCCTAATTAGCCTGTAAGTTAAATTTTTCACCTCTTATATGAGAAAAACTCGAAGCCGACAAGCGTAATTTCATTTTCCCAGATTGCGGCACTCTTCCTGAAAATAATTGGCTACCCCCAAAGCTAGGCGTATTTAGAGGGCTGTGCAGTGCAGAGCATTATAGTGGGCAGAATGTGACGGAATTTTGACCGTAGACATTTAAATAATATAAAGATTAAATATTCAAAAATAAATTTTAAAAAATATCATATTTATCACGCTGAAATTCCTTTTCTCTTCATTTATACCTGAAAAGCTCTCCCTCCTACTTCCTAATGCTCACCATCTTCCAGATGCTTTTTTTTTCAGATCACTTTGAAATATGATCTCTTTTTAAACTGCAGAAATCCCGCTCAACATAAAAAATAACAATCTAACTAATCAATATAAATTTAGGGGAGGATTTTAATGAACACGTATTTGACTATTTTAAAAAAGAAAGAAAGAAAATTATCTGAATAATTGTAGTTTCTCTAAGATTTTGAGATTCACACACCAAACTGTTTCTGGCATCTAAAAATTGCTAAACCTACATTTCTGTTTACTTTTAGTGACACTAATTTTTCCTGAAGAAAATGTTTAATGTCACAAAATGGACAGGAAAGATCGGGTAACACAAAAAACATAAGTTCGGTTGATCTGAGTACCGTTCTAAGCAATAAAGAAATAAAAATTTTGAAATACAACACTTTATTTTCACACATAGCGATACTGTCTACTACATACTTAGATTTAACTGGAATAGAAGTTTTTCTAATAAATCCATATAATTTTATCCTCAGATTTTTTTAGAAGCTTCGAGGGGTATTCTTGACACCATATATTGATTAATTTCGATATCAACCTCAATTACTATCGAGGATTCTGACGGTTCCGAACCATCAGTTAATTTTATTGCGTTAAGATAAAATACGTTCAATATATGTAATTGTCGAATCAGTTCTCTTAAAAACCTAAGAAACATACAAAAAAATAAGTAATACCTATTGTCTTAAACAACAATAATGTATATTGAGCAAGTGTTTCTACCATTTTAAGGGGATAGTGGACCTTCAAACCTTTTTTTTTTTATTTATTGCCTCATGATTATTAAATTTGGTACATAAGTGCAGTACTGTATAAAAACTTTATATCCATTTAAAATTTTATGAAAAAGTAAAGAATAAATTTTTTACATTAAAAAAACAAAATTTTTAAGGACAATTTTAAAAATCTCACTTGCGACATAATTTTTCAAATTTCTTTTTGATTGTATTAAATAAGTGCTCAAAAGTACATAAAGAACAAAAATTGGTATTATTTAGTTATTTGGTTCAGTTAGTTATTTTGCTAGAAAATATTTTGTATACTTATACTCAAAATTTATAAAAATTTCACTTTTTCTGGTACTAAAGCCAGAATTTGACAAACTTAATGTTGATCAATTACTTAAACAATACGAATTTTATTTCAACTAATTGTTAGGAATAGCCCAGGCAACGAAAAGGTATAGAGGGAAATTCTTGGAGCACAATTTTTGACTTCGGAACTTTGTTTGGACTAGTTAGGAGGTGAACATATCAAAAGTCCCCGCCCGTAGCCCTTACGCCGAAGTGAGGAGGGGTGTTCGAAAGTCTCATTTTTCAGTTTTTGGCTAATTACTCTTACAAACTGCATCCCCACGAAAACGTTTCAATTCGCTTTTTTAAAGTAGATAAAATTATCAACAATTTAAGACCCTTCCCAGGTTTATACGTCCAATTGATCCCGAGTTACATCTCTTCAAAAATGGGAAATTTTTTCTAAAAATTCGAAAATTTGAGTAAAAAATGTATTTAAAGCAATTTATTGGCTATATCACCCATCTAAAAGAGAATTAAAGGCTATTACCTCATAATGCACTTATTTAGCTTTAATTTAAGCCCTGAATTAAGTATTTGAGATCAATAGTTCTCACGTTATCTTAAAAGAACAAAAATTGGGAAAATGGGATTATCCCAGTATAGTCCAGTCAAATAGTATTTATTTTGAGAAATATTTGGGGTAGAAGATATTTTTCTCTATCCGTATGTTTTTTTGAGGTGCTGAATCCGAATTTGAGGTTTGCCAACAAAATTTCGGGACGGAACATTGTGAAAATTCGAAAAAATGGCAAAAATTCGCCCCTTTTTTTCGTTTTTTGCCCCTAGAACATTACCTTTGCACTTCTGAGCTAAACAATCAATACAAAAAATAAAGAACACAAACCAAGCTACAAAAAAGTCTATTACAACTTTTCTCTCAGGCGCGTAGTTTCGCCGATAGAGCACGTTGAAAAAGGGGTTATTTTCGTTCGATTGGTAGAAAAGGTCACTAGTATCGCCAAAACGCCGAATTTTTGGAACATAATACTTTAAAAACTGCTTTAACCTTTTACCTGCCGATGTTCCCAAATGGGAACATCACTTTAGGAAATTTTTTCACCACTTAATTTATCATGCAGGAATTTGATACTTGGTAGTAAGCAACTCAAAGATATGAAGTTATTTTACATGCAAAAGTTTTTCACATGCAATTTAATCCTTTTCGTGGAATTTATGTCAAAATAACATATTTTTGGCTCTTCCAAAAGTTGTACAAGTTTCAATTTATGATAAATTTAAATGTATTTAGTTATAAATAATTATGTTGTGTTTAGGTAGCTTAAGTACACATCTTTTCAATTGGCTTGGCAGAATAGCTCCAAATTCCAATTTTGGAGAGTAATTACCAATTTAACGTATATGTTCCCAAATGGGAACATCGGCGTTTGGGGTATAGTTTTTGAGGGGATTTTTATAACAAGTAAAAATTCAAGTTATTTCTTATTTTCTTTAATTTTTTGAACCTTTTCTATCTCAAAGGATCTAAACAGGTTAATCATGACGTTTTAAATTTCTAAATCTGTAATTTATTTTTTTTTTCACCTGATTTATGGAGGAATAATGCCAAATCTTTATAGCAGATTCCTACTTTTGTATATTTTTCTAACTCCCTGACCGATTAATTTTCAGTAATTATTATTAGGGGTTATGCAAAGGGCATATTTGGAGTACTTCTGAGGACTTGGGTACTTATTTTGTTCAAGTGTTCTTTTTTACATAAAAATTTTAGTTATAAATTTGAAGAATTTTGATAATAATGAAAAGTGTGTACATCTAAAAACACCCTTCTAACGTAAGTTGGATGTAAGAGATATGTTGTTTAGTTTGGAATCTTCCATGAGAAACGCAGCTTTAACAAATCAATGGAGATAGTTATGATTATCACTTTTGAAAGCTAATTAAATTTGAATGCAATTCATCGATGTTATGCTACATATCCGGATAGAACAGTAATTAAAACTAATTTTTCACGCTGAAAGATAACTGTTTAGCTTTGAAACGCATGGGAACATTCTTTCGTATTTTTTATACCGAAAAATTACCCATTGCGCAATAAAAATGTACGGAAAAGTGTCACGCATGTAATAAATATGTAAATTTTTTCTTATGAAAATCTATAAAATTTTACCCAATAGTCCAACTATGGGAATTAAATATGAAGAAACAGTCCAATATCATAAAAATGTTCAAAATTATTGAGTAGAAACCTATTTTAGTAGTTTTATTTGAATTAATTTTGAAATATATGCTTTTTGGAAATCCCCCTAAAAACTTCACTCCAAACGCCGATGTTCCCAAATGGGAACATCCTCAAAATCCTACTTAGGATTTTTTTTCTGCCAAAAAATGTCAAGATTGGTTTTAGTAATGATGAAACAAGCCATTTAAGCCAAAAATCAGAACCTTTAATTTGAAATTTGAATTGCGGCGTTTAAAAGGTAATAATATTCTTCATCAAATCGACCATCTATAAAACTCTAATGATGATTAACTAAATGCATTTTCATTGCGAGATTTCTCTTACGAACGAAAGTTCCATAGGAGATTATAGTATTTCGATAACTACATATATGTTGCTTCTTCGAGATTACATACAAAAGTGTTCTTTTGACTATTTTTCCAACAAAATTTCGTGACGGAACTTTGTGAAAATTCCAAAAAATGGCAATTTTTGGGGGCAATGGGGCGAATTTTTACCATTTTTTGGAATTTTCACCAAGTTCCGTCACGAAATTTTGTTGGCAAACTTCAGATTCGGATTCAGCACCCCCAAAAACTTATAAAATAGTCAAAAGAACACTTTTGTAT
This sequence comes from Tetragnatha montana, assembly GCA_963680715.1. Lineage (NCBI taxonomy): Eukaryota > Metazoa > Arthropoda > Arachnida > Araneae > Tetragnathidae > Tetragnatha > Tetragnatha montana. The sequence continues at coordinate 15,806,130 of OY796685.1, forward strand.
GTAATCTCGAAGAAGCAACATGTATGTAGTTATCGAAATACTATAATCTCCTATGGAACTTTCGTTCGTAAGAGAAATCTCACAATGAAAATGCATTTAGTTAATCATCATTAGAGTTTTTAGATGGTCGATTTGATGAAGAATATTATTAAAGCAGTTTTTAAAGTATTATGTTCCAAAAATTCGGCGTTTTGGCGATACTAGTGACCTTTTCTACCAATCGAACGAAAATAACCCCTTTTTCAACGTGCTCTATCGGCGAAACTACGCGCCTGAGAGAAAAGTTGTAATAGACTTTTTTGTAGCTTGGTTTGTGTTCTTTATTTTTTGTATTGATTGTTTAGCTCAGAAGTGCAAAGGTAATGTTCTAGGGGTAAAAAACGAAAAAAAGGGGCGAATTTTTGCCATTTTTTCGAATTTTCACAATGTTCCGTCCCGAAATTTTGTTGGCAAACCTCAAATTCGGATTCAGCACCTCAAAAAAACATACGGATAGAGAAAAATATCTTCTACCCCAAATATTTCTCAAAATAAATACTATTTGACTGGACTATACTGGGATAATCCCATTTTCCCAATTTTTGTTCTTTTAAGATAACGTGAGAACTATTGATCTCAAATACTTGATTCAGGGCTTAAATTAAAGCTAAATAAGTGCATTATGAGGTAATAGCCTTTAATTCCCTTTTAGATGGGTAATATAGCCAATAAATTGCTTTAAATACATTTTTTACTCAAATTTTCGAATTTTTAGAAAAAATTTCCCATTTTTGAAGAGATGTAACTCGGGATCAATTGGACGTATAAACCTGGGAAGGGTCTTAAATTGTTGATAATTTTATCTACTTTAAAAAAGCGAATTGAAACGTTTTCGTGGGGATGCAGTTTGTAAGAGTAATTAGCCAAAAACTGAAAAATGAGACTTTCGAACACCCCTCCTCACTTCGGCGTAAGGGCTACGGGCGGGGACTTTTGATATGTTCACCTCCTAACTAGTCCAAACAAAGTTCCGAAGTCAAAAATTGTGCTCCAAGAATTTCCCTCTATACCTTTTTTTGAGCATTCGTTGCCTGGACTAGAAGCTATGTTGAAAGTTTGGTTTTATTTTCTTAAAAACTCTGTCGCAAGGAACGTTTTAAAGACGCGGAACATTCCAAAAACACGTGTGCAAGAACAGGCCGTTCGAAGGTGTTTCGGTACGTGTTAAAACACTTGGTAACTAAACTTCAAACTGGTATAATTTTTTTATTTATTCGCTTTTTTCAATTTCGTTTTCAGATACTTATTTAGATTAGTTTTGAGTATTATAAAATCAAAAAATATTTTTTTTCCGAAATTTGTTCGATATTGCCTATTTGAAGGTCCACTATCCCCTTAAAATAAAAATAAAATTACATAAACTTATACAAACGCTATTTAATATTAATCTATAAGATCACATGCACATATAAGATGGATATATAACTTTTCTTAAAAGTAATTTAAATTTATATTTTTATAATAAAATAAGTTATTCAAGAAAGAACTTTCTTCTTAATTTCAAAAACAAAGTACTTGTAATGCGAAAAGAACCCTTAACAGTACAAAATTTAAACATTATTTGTTATTTGAACTTATTTTGGACAAAAAGGGGGAGGGGGAGGCAAAATTGAGGGTCTTTTTTATCTTTAAACCGTTAAATGACTAAATTCCACAAGGTGCCATAGATTTTTAATGCTCCCCTTAAGAACCATTTGAAAAAATCTCATTTCTGAGATAAAAGTAGTATATTTATGCCTGTGGCGGTTAATGCATTATGTTTATAGGTTTAATTTTAAAGGGAAGTATTAAGCTCAGTTAAAGATATTGTTTATTGAATATTTGCTAGCATGGCATAATAAAAATATCTAACTATTTTATACTCAACCATTAAAAAATAAAACTGTTGTACTTTATTTATGTTTTCAAATTTTTATATCAAATGTTAGTTTTTAGTTTTTAGGTGTAATTATGTGTCACGACGGGATTATCTTCTTCGGTAATGAATACGATTTTTCTTTAAGTTTTTTTTTGGTTTGTATAGTTATTATTACTATCATTATCATCATTGAAAATAGCTTAAAGAAATAACCTATGTCACAGTTGAGGGTACTAGTGGCGGTAAAATTGTTTACTCTTTTGTTATAAATGAGGTTTAAAGAAATTTTGTGTTGCATAAAATAAGGAAAATATGCAGATATGTAGTTATTTAACCTTTGTTTGCAAAATTTTGATTGCATTTAGCTATTTTGTGAATTTTAAATGAATAATCTGCTATATTAGCGGTCAAGAAAACTGAAACAAAATCAATAAGCCTACTACTGTTCTACCAAGACCCTCTATATAATGGCCTCACAACTCGGACGGGTGACGTCACACTTTCCGCCACCTTTGACGTCACATGCAAAACGACGCCATGTTTTATATTTTTTGACTTCTTAACACTGAACAAGGAATATTCGTGTTTTTGTTATTAACATTAATGTATCGATGTAAAAACATACGCCGTGATATTAATTTTTAATGGCTATCGCTATTCAAACCAGAGTTTAATAAGTAGAAATCTGAAATAAGCATAAAGTATCAAAAATGTCTTTTAATTTAACAAAATTGATGGAACAACAAACAAAAACGTGATGCCATCTGAGAAAAATGTAAAAATACAAATCAGAAGAATTAACTAGAACTTAGTGCTACTAGTGCATTTCCCGCAACAATAAATATAATGCTTGATTCTCATCAGTTTAATCTTATAATAAATTAAAGAATTTAGTTTAATTAAATAAATTGTTTACTGTTGGAAGAATTCGAAAATTCAATGATTTGTTTTAATTTTTAATAGATTTTACTTTTTATGTTACTAGTGATTTTTTTAAATTTCTTAGGTAAACTTAATATTGTGAGAAAAACCTACATGACATGCATTCATTATTTGCAAACTGAACTAAAAGCCATGTTAGTCCTAAGGCTAAAAAACTGAATGAAAATACAAAAATACTGTACAAAAGGGACAAAATTTTGATTCTAAACGAAAGATTTTGAGTTTCCAGAACAGTATTATCAGCCTTGAAGGCATACATAACGCGAGGAGTTAAGAAAGTAAGTTTTTATGCTCCATAGACTTAACATGGGAAATTTAGCGACTTTCCGCCACCTTTGACGTCACAGTGACGTAGTTGTCAGGCTTTGTATATAGAGGGTTTTGGTTCTACCAGTCTTCCGCGGCCAACAGGAAAAAGAAAACACTGCGTACTATTACCCAAATACGCACTCTTACCCTCCTTTCCCCAAAATAATAACAATAATAGTTAAAGTAGTTAATAATTTAAAGCGATCAAGATATTTAGTGGAGTGTAATTTTTTTCGACAAATATTTTATTAATATCTTTTTTGCATTTCTATCATCTTTTAAGGATAAAAATACAATTCAGGAAGGGAGTAATTACATTTTTTTACATATTGAACCATACGATTAATTTCCTATTGATTTTTTTATCTTTTACTCGGCTTACTCCATTTTTATTTTGTCATTATTGAAGGCTGTCGTTCTTCTGAAACAATTGTTTTTATTCCTTTCAACTTTATTGGATGCTTTATAGTTTGATTTATTTAACGGTATAATCATTTTTCAAGAAAATTAAGCAAACAAAGTGTCATAGCATTGTTTACATATGTGATAAAGAGAGACATTAAGTCGTTTCCTTTTTTTTTTTCACACCCATCAACTAGGACATTTTAATTAAAATCTTATATCAGCTTTTAAAGATTTCATAACTTTCGAAATAAATTTTTCTTAACAGGAATATGTCTTAAATTAAAAGGGTAAATTCAACCATCTATGTGTATAAATTTTATGCATTCAAAATTACCTTCAAACCTTATTGAATTGTTATATGGCACTAAATAAAATCTTTAATAACGCACTGTCAATATTTTTGTAACCAAAATCATTTGAATATCCGTCATATTGAAAATAAAATAATATGGTTTTCAAAACAAAATGATTATGTTTTGAAAATGTATTATGTGATTGGCTAAAATATATATATAAAAAAATTGTAGAACTGGAAACTATTCCTCATGAGTTTTTCGGAACAGTTTAGAGAAATAAAATTTCAAAGCTTTTATATCTTAAAGCTGTATCCTTTTATTTTTTTTTAAATTCAATAACGCTATTTGATATTGTAATTCCTATGATCACATAAAAAATTAATTAATGATAAATTTTTATATCAATTAATGATACACAAAAATCATTAATTGATATAAAAATTTACAAATTCTGTTATTATTATTTTCGTTATTGCTCTTAAAAACAATTTTTTAAAAAATGTTGAAATATTTTACCTGAATTAATAAAAATACTGGAACTTTTGCTTATGAAATACAAATTTCGTTCTGAAGTATCAAAAACAATATACCTACTATATTTTTTTCATAGAGAATTTAACTATGTTAATTAACTAATACATGCTAATAATATTATAAATTGTGTTTTGAATATTAAATAAATTGTTGATGTTTGATTATTTTATTGGTTATTTTCTTTAAATATCATTATATATTCTTTCTTTTGAATATTTTAACAATTTAGTGTTGAACTTCAATGTTGCGTTCAAATATAAAAAGTGTTGAAATTTTAAGTTTAAGTTTAAAAAAAATGTTCTTTTAATTTTAAGTTATTTTTTTTTTAAGTTTTATTAATTTTGCTATATCTCTATAATTATAACTATAATTATAACTTTTTTGTTGGAATTTTATACTAAATCACAAAAAGTTATTTTAGTTAGAAATGTACGAAATTTATCAATTTATAATGGTCTTCTTATATTGTAAGGAATTTTTTGAAAGAAAATTAATATAAATAATTGTTTAATACATTTCAATATTTTTTCAATTGATAATCCACTACGCTTTCGATTGCTCACTGCATATTTTTTCTAGAGGGTAATTTATTCTTACCTTTAAAAATAATTCTTTTGAAATTCATTAATTATTCTCACAAAAGAATTTTAGTTCAACATAAATACGCTAAAAATATGAACATAGCACTGAGGTTAATTTGAATTTCTTAAAAAGAGGTATTGTGAGTTAATAATTTAAAACCCGTCATTATCCAAATTATAAACTAAAAACTTTATTTAGACAGCTTGAAAAATTTTTACTTCAATAAATAATGGAAATTCTTTTCACATTTCATTTCATAAACATTTCTTTTCTCATTGTTTTATCCAATAAATTGGCAGTTTTGAATGACACAGTGATTATTATGCAAATCCCTGAAATGATACCCTATTGGTTAGTCAACTTTACAGAAAATCAAAGCCAAAGAAAAAATTCTGGTGTCTAATTAAAGCTATTTCGATAAAAATTAATTTTTCTCTGAATAATTCATAAAAGGATCTTCATTATTACTTTCGAGTATTTTTTTTTCTAATTTTGAAGGTTTAGGAATAAATATTTTAATCTGATCTTATTCTTTAAATAATTTTGAGTAAAATATTTCTTTTCTGTGAGCGTTTAAGGTATTAAGCGTTTAAGGTATAAAAATGGTAAAATAATGAGACTTGGAAAATAAATTTTTCTAAAGAATTAGATAGAAAAAAATCCCATTCCTATACATTTCTTTAAATTTCATCTTAGAAAATTCATTACAAAACAGATTCAATCTCCTTGACCTTCACCCTAACAGAAGAAGAAAAATAAATATCGGAAACCAAACAATGCAACAGAGAAAAGAAGGTCACACAACGATTGGGGGATACTGTTCGATATATTTATTGGAGGAAAAGTTGGATTATTTATTTGTGTCGATGTCATCTCCTTACAGTATCTGGAAATAAGGATAAAATCTTTCTTTTCAAAGGAGTATATGTGAGAATGGTTAAACAGGAATACGATAAGTTTTGTTGGAATAAGAGGTCAATTAATTCATTAACAGAAAAACTTTGATTGTATCAATCGAAGAGATAATTTTGCATCATATTTAAAAACAATAATTAAAATACCTTTTTTTCTAGTCTCACGGTTTTTCATGATTTTGCTTTGTGATTCGTTCTTTTACGTGCTGGATTTTGTTTATAGTTATGCTTTTTTTTTTTTTTTCGATACAGAAAATAATTTTTATTTACGATGCTATAAAACTTTCATCTTATTAGTCCTATGTAATTTAAGTTTTAAGATAAACATATAACTTTCAAAGTGTAAAAGTTTTTGTGAAATTTTTTTATGGGAGACGTCAAAAATACCTAAATTTATGTGCGTTTAAAATAGTATACTATATATTTATGTTGGTATAAAAAGGAATATTTTATTATACAAGTATGTTTGAAGTAATAAACTTATAATTTATTTCTACTTTTAATATAGAGGTTTCATAAATACAACTATTAATAAAATTAGCAAAACGTATAAAGTTATAACTATAATTTAACTGCTAAACAAATTTCCTAAAACCATGAATAATGCTTAACCCTATTTTATAATTTTTAATAGTGGTTTTAACATATCAAATATATCATAAAACTAAGAAAAAGTGATAAAACTAAAACTATAACTAGTTATAGTTTCATCACTTTTACATGATCTTATTTTCACTGTGTTTTTGTGGTTTTTGCGTATGTTCACACAAAACATGGGGTTTTTATAGTGTAATGCTATGTGTAGCTTGTTTGTTTAATTTTGAAACATGTTTATTAGGGTGGCCCTTATTATAATGGAGAAAAAAAAAAATTCAATATTTTTTTGGGCACCCCCCTCAATTTTTTTCCTTTTACCATGAAATGAAAGTGTGCAAAAGGATTTTCCGATATTTTAATATTAACCCGTGCCGCACGGCGGTTGAAGTTTGAATCCCATAGCGCGCCATAGTAACTGTGGCTTAATGTGGGAATAGCTTCTCCGCTCGTTTCCTGAACTTCAGAATGACAATTGATTTTAATAATTTCAGCATTATAAAGGGTAAGGAAGATTAAAATACTACCTAAAAATATTATTAGTATATAAAAGCAATAAATTTATTAAAAAGGTAATTCGTGAAAATAAATTGTAAAAACATCCAATAAAAATTTTTCACATAGCATAACACAAAACAATAACTACACTTTTAGATACAATAATTTTAAAAAATCCGTTTAATATTTTATACACATTTTCAATATAACATATTCTATATATCTATAACATTTATTAAATTCTATGTAATATCTTAAAAAAGAAATAAAGGGTTTATTAACTTTTAGGACCAATTATTCAAATTTACGCTTAAAAGTAGAATTTTTCTAATCGGGGTATTGTTTTCCCTTCAACACATTGCAAAAGGTACTGTTTCTGCTCCTCATCTATTGTGAGAAGTCCATTTAAATTTCGAATTAGTTTTACACCCCTTTCAACTGTGTCATTGACAGCAGTCAAATTCTGAAATGTCTCTGGTATTTAGGTATGAAAAGTCATCATTCCAAAGTTCTGGATTGATGTTAAAGAATCTAGAATCTACGTTCAATCTCTAAAATTAATGTTTTTTGGGAAATAAAGTCCTCAATATTTCCCTGAAAAATAAGGAATCAATCCGTAATTAGGTATAGTAAAATTTTTATATGTGAATATTCCTAAGATAATCAAAAATAATATTTATGGCTAAGTTAAAAAATCCCAATAAGATATTTTAAGTAAACTGAAGCGGGCAACTTCATTAGGATAAAATAAAAGATGCATTTTCTTGCAGTATTAAGAGTATCACGTTTGAAATTCTTGATTATGCGCTTTTTTGATTCCACATCGACGTTTTCATTAAAAAAATGGATGGAATGCATATTCTTCATTAAGGTACAACAAAAATGATTGACAAATTTCGTCACATCAACCAAAGAAATATTTTTGTTAATGGTCTTGTATTTCTTTAAAGCCTGTTATAATTTTAAATCATTTAACACTGATGGCCGATGGGTACTTTCTATCCATGCTATCACATAGATCTTCACAAGAAATAAACAATTGTTTTTTTTAAACCTTTCAATTTCTGTTCTTTTAAAGCCAAACGGTTTTTAAACATGAATGACAAAGTATTTTTCCCACTTAAAATGATTTTTTTAGTCTTGTGTCTGGCGCAATATGTCCTGCTATGGACCTTTCACCATAAAAAAATGAACCAACCAATCTAAACTTGAGCATTTTCATGGAATAAGTGGCTTTAGCCATCCATCTGGCATGATATAGAGCTAATAGTGGTCTAATTTTAAATAATTTTTCTGAAGTTCCCCATAAAAATTACACACAATTCAATTACCTCTTTATAATCGTGTTTCCGTTCTTTTAGGGCATTAACAATATAATAAGTAGTGCTCAAAATTTATAATTGATTGATATTTCCATCAAATATTTTTCACCGTCTTCCTTACTGATACCATTCCATCGTTCCCTTATTTTTTTTAACAAAGATCACATCTGGACTTATTTTAATTTGGGCAGTTCTTGCTCTAACACCACTTCTTAATATAAATTAGTAAATGTGATAGCGACATGTGAAATGCGTAAGCTCTCGGTCTGCATAGTGTTCCAAAATATATTAACCCATCCAGTGTGGGAACTGGTGGTGTCTGATGAAGAGCGAATTTTCCTAACTATAAATTATGCTAAAATTATCAAATTTTACCAAGTTTTCATGGATTTTAACAAACATCTTCATCACACATGTTCATTTTGTGACTCGTATTTCATTTTTTATTCATTCTGATCTAGAGGAAGCGAGCGGACAAGCTATTCCCCTACTATAAGCCATAGTTACTATGGCGCGCTATGGGATTCAAACTTCAACCGCCGTGCGGCACGGGTTAATATTAAAATATCGGAAAATCCTTTTGCACACTTTCATTTCATGGCAAAAGGAAAAAAATTAGGGGGGGGTGCCCAAAAAAATTCCGACTTTGAAAAATAAGGGCCACCCTAATGTTTATATTGTCAAATGCTGGGATATCTCTTTAAACTTTCAAAATGAGTATTTTTACATCAAAGTTGTTTCAGTTTACTCCCAATATTCTTTTTAGAGCTGTAATACCATATTTAAAATTCTAATTAATACAATAAGTAGGGGGGGGGAAGAGAGCAATCACTTAAAAGACGATAAGACGATTTTTAAGTAGCATTTTTGTCTTATAACCTTTTTATTTTGCAAGAAAAACTGTGATACTTTACAAATATTAATAAAATGCAAACATTGTTTCTGAAAAAAAAAACAATCCCTAATGTACTTTCTCAAAGGTTGATTAAACGGATTTGTACGTAATCCCAATCTTCCAGTTCTTCTACTTGCACCAGTGTACTCTCCAATATGGTTGCCAGTCTGCCATCATTGTTCCTGTAAAATTGCGTCTTTCGAGTGTTATTTTTAATAAAGGGTTGGCATCACGTCGTGAATGGTTGCCTGTCCCGTACGATCAGAAATCCCGTACGATCAGAAGCTGCTCCCGGTCTTCTTCTCGCTCCTTCCGGATCTGCACAATCAATGGAAGGTGGGTTGCCGTGTAACCCTCTTTATCACTCTTTTGGCCGCAAAGGTTTGTTTAATTTATAGGGGGAGTGTAGAAATTGTTTTTCTTTTGGGCTGTTAGATAAGAATGTGGTCTTTTGAATTTGGTTGGCTATCCGTGCTGATTCTTTTTATCTGTTTGGGTTATTTCTGTTTTACTTTTTCTTTCTGGATTCATGAAACATGCTTTTTTCTTCTTCTATATATTTCTGAAATAAATCTGAAAAATAGGAAATGAGATCTTATGAGGGGAAAAATATAGTACTTTATGTTATAAAATAAATAAACTATTGCATTATGAAATACGCAGTTGCCTGATGTAAAAATTATATAGTTACTGAATACGTAACGTTAGAACGTAACTAGTGCTGTTGAGATAGGTGCTGGTTAGAATTATTAAATGTCCTTTCGTATGTGAGGCACATTAATAAAATATTTTATTCAGAGGAGTCTTTTACTTTTCTACAGTATTTTATTTTAAAAACTACTCTGTAATCTTCAAGGAAAAATTATATCATGTATTCTAAAATGATAGATATACAGAATTTAAATGTGTTAAAAGCCCCCCCCCCCTTTCAATGTATTATTGGGTTTGATTTCTTTGAGTAAAAATAACTCAATGAATATTTTAGAAAACATTTTAGAGGCTATTTAAAACTAATTTTTAAAATCTTATTCTTTTAATTTAAAGGAGGAGTGGAAGAAGAGGTACATAAAAATCTCAAAAAAACGAATTATTCTAGTGGATGATCATAGTATTTTTTACTTAAATTTTAATACAAACAAGATCTTTCGAAGACCCTTGTTGACAAACTTAGATAAATAGTATAACAATTATTCACACACTTTAAATTTTAAGGCTTCAAATGGCACATAACTACCACAATTTTTCACATTTTTAGTTCACAATGTTTAAAAACATTACAAAATTACTCCAAATTCGCTCGTTCCAATTCAATATGCTTACTCTCAGGATATATTGTGTAGCATTTCTAATTAAAGTCCAAGCAAAGCCATGATTGAATTAACAAACACGTTACCCAAAGCATTTTCTCTCCTTTCAAACCCATCCCCAATCCTTCCCAAATATATGAGCTCTTCTACCACCCACCTCACTTCCCCGCCATCAGGATTAATACCAGGCATTAGACCCAATTTGGTGGCTCAGATTGCGCACAGGAAAAAGGATTCGGGAGATCAGGGCGGAACCCTCATACGAAAGCAGCGGCGGTACGAGCAATTGCGTCGGAATGCTAATCAAATGAGATCAGCGTCTGGCTCATTCGGTCCTCCTAGCTGATAAAATGGGCTTGATTTAGTTGCTGGGTAACTTACTTTCAATAACTAGGTTTGGTTTGTATTATTGAGTGAAAGAGGATTGGTGGTATTTGAATTTGAAAGGTTTGAATGAAAACAATGTAATGGTGTTAAATTATTACGGGGGTCATGGTCAACGTAATGATCGTTCATATGATCTACTTAAGCAAAACTACCATCAAATATTTACCCCTATGAAGAAATATACGAAAAGCATTTCCGATACCTTAACATCGTGTATTCAATAGGTTACATTACTTAACGAAATTCAAACAGAATCAAGTATATCTGTCTCCTCAAAAAGTTTTGCATTTCCTTCCTTATTAACTTCACAGAAATATTACAATCACAATCAGGCAGGTGATTTCTTTTTGTAGTACCTACTCTAATTTTTTTTTTTAAATTATCGGCATTACCAGCCTATCTCACTTTTTTATTTAGCTATCTACTTTTTATTTTTCGTAATGATAATTACTTGAAATGATAATCTATGAGCCCATGATAGAGCTTTTGGCTCCTTTGGGAAATTAAATGCAATTTTATTTTTTTTTTCTTTTGTGTAATGTCTTCATGTCTGTTCATTTTGTATTGATTTTTTTTGTTAGTAAATTTGAAAATGTAAATGTGACCAGAATGTACATTCCCATTTATTCAATTTATTTTACAGATAAAAATATGCGATTCAAATAATTTCTTTAAATGAATGAAAACACCAAGGATCTAGATTTTTGTCTTTTATTAACTACTATGATAGGAAAATAACGATGATACGATAGAAAGCACTGAATAATGTCTTCAAATACGGGCAATGGGCATCCTCCTAATGAGAGATGAAAAAAAGTTTAAATCCTGAAGCCTTCTTGAGAACTTTTGGACACCTGATTCTTATATTGATCCAATTATAAAGCTGGACCTTGTTGCTTTGCGTCCACGAGCAGTAACTTTTTTTCTTAATGTTGGGGATAGGAGATAAGTCAAACGGAGAAATTACATTTGAAGCTCCCAGGTAACATAGCGGTGTTTCAACAGCCTCATCATTTGCCATAGCTTGATGTGCTTGTGTATCAGGGTAACTCGAAGGACAGGCAGATGTCGATAATTTAGAGAAAGCAAGCAGATGAACTACGAGATGCTGAAACATTATTTCCAACTGTGGAGCAAGGTTATCCTGCAAATATCTCAGAACCTATAAAGTCATGCGTTAGTGAGGATGTAGCGGTTCATAAGATAAATAAAAGATACTTTAATACCGTTTGATAATATATCTCCTCTTTAAATAGGGGACACTATTAAAAATAAGAAAAAGTGCCGATATTTACAGCAACCAAACTTACGGAAGAAGACCACTATCACATGTTAAATAAAAGCATGCTTAAAAAATTAGCTTAGAATCACTGTTTTCCATACATAACTTTGGAAATTATTCCCTGACCGCTAGTCTTTAGAACTTACCACTAGCCACTTGGGGAGGGTTTCCATTATTTACAGCTCTTCCTTCATTATTTAAAAATTACTTAAATTGAAGCACAACTTTTTAAATTTAATTTGTATTATATTACTAATCGTAACTACTCATTGTTACGATTAGAAATGTAATTACAAATCGTACTAATGTGATTATGTAATTATCATTATTTTTTGCACCTTCTTCAAAATAAGTGTTACATAAACAGCATGTTGTGTAAGTTTCAAACGTTCTAAAAACTGATTCTCTGGTAGTAAAACTATTTGATTAAATACTAATTTCTTTAACCATAGCTAAGAATATATATGTTATGGGCAAAGTGATTAATCGGGCATCATTAATAATGCCCGAAGTGGAGGCGGGCAAAGTGATAAATTTCATTTATAAATTCCACTGAATTTATCACATTGTCCGTAACATATATATGAATTCGACAATTCTTCACTTGATAAGAACAATATTTTAAATTGAAAGAGAAGTTTTTTTAACTTCGAAATTTAGAGAATAAAAAAAAATCGATCGGTAAAAACTATTAAAAAGACAAATGGATGAAAAAAACCCAAAGAGTTATGACACACGTGAAAAACAGTCTTTGTTCTTCCTATTTAACATTTCTCTAAAGAATAGAATGCTTTTCTCAACAATAAAACTTACCCCTTCATAATTTGGTATGCTTTTTTACAGATTTGTTAGTTCTTTTTTCATTTGCGGGAATATCATATAAAATGAAGATAAATTCTCTTACTAAGCGTGATGATGCAAAAACATTTACCTTGCCATTTCTTTACACCCTTTATAACCGTAAGCCTTTAAAGACAATGCTACATTTTCTAGAAGAGCCAAGTCAACACTAAAATGGGTTTAGATGCTGGCAGTGATAAAAAAAAAGTTTGGTTACAAGCTTTTGTCAGGAATTCCAATTTAACACAAAATGTGAGTTTTAGTCACAGATCGCCAAATCTAAGTAAATAACTTTAAAATATTACATTAGAACTCAATGTAAAAGAAATCACTTAGCTACAGGGTGCCCTTAGTATTTGGGTTAATTCAAACTCGCTGGTACGTATTTTTAAATTTAACAAAAATATATATGTTTGGTGTTATTTATGAAAATATTTCCTATGAGAGTTTGTCCACTCAATTGTAATTTGTTCTGTCTGTTTTAAGAACCTATATGAATACGTAAATCAAAGATTAAACATTTTTAGACAATGATTTATAACTCTCTATGTTTAATGTGGTAATCAGTCAACAATACAAGAGCAGATAATTTATTTTCCTTATCTACATTTTTTAATGTTTTGTTGCTTAGTCAGTAAAACTCGTTTATTGTTAAAGTTTTTACTATTATATCTGTATTAGATATGTAGATATATATAGTTCCTTAAATTACTAACAGTAATATTTAAACGTTGAAAAAGGTAGTTTACGTTTGGGATCTCAGATTTCACAGACTGATTGATTAAAATTTAAAATTGATTCATTTTTTGCTAATATAATTAATTGGTTAGATATATTGAAATATGTTTGAGAAAAGTACTTAATTATAAACTCAAAATATATATTTACGTATGTGGCATTTGAAAAATGATAACTCTTAATTAAAAAAAGCATTTGAAAAGCTATAAAACAATCTTTATAAAAAACAAATGAAAAATAAAGGAAATTAAAAGCAATAAAACTCCGTTAAAAGGGAGTATGTATGTACGAAAATACATTCAATTTTCTTTCAGTGGGGAAAATTTATCTTCTAATTCAAAAATATGGGTGGTTTTTTTGTAAATATCAGTCAGTTTTAGAACTGTCTTTTTATGAAAGTGGTATACTATTAAATGAAAGCATTTTCTTTTTGCTTAATATGAAAACCTATGAGGGTTTAAATTATGTTTCTTTTAAGTCCCTAATTTTAATAACTTAATTATTGTAAAACATATAAAATGCGTTTATTAGCGTATCGATAAAATATCTATTATTTCTTTGCATATTACATTTTGTTCATAAAAGTAACTGACATAGAATGCCAATTCCACGTTTTGAAACTTCTATTTTAACATAATATCTTTTTATGACTACAAATTATGTTAAAAATAAATTAATATTTTACTGCTTAGTCTTAGCAAATAAATATCTTCCTGGATAAAAGCAAAAACAAATCTTGATTTCATGTTTTAGAAGCAAACGTTACGTTGTTAGTTTCAACTTTTGACAGGATTCTATAATTTCTCTTTCGAATCCTGGAGGCTTTTTGACTTGAAGTTTTGCCCTTGAGTCTTGTTTATCTTTTTATTTGTAGCGTGATTTGAACTTTCGTATTTCTCGATAAATTTATCTCGCACAATATTTTATTCTCCCATGTGTTCATTCTATCACAAAATGTTTTATAACAATGTTTCACATTTTTCTACACTACAAAATGTTTATTGTGTTCCCTTAATCATTAAAATATGATCATGGAAATTATTACTCCTATTAATACCTGTCTCTTTAAAAGTCTTATTATAAATATTATTATGCATCAGTTAAGTACGCACGATTTAGTCTGAATCCCTGAATATTAAATAATCAAGTAGGATTATAAATATTGTTTTGAAATTGATTGATTTTAAAATAGCTGATTTATTTTAAAATATGTATTAAGACAAATATCAATATCAAATCCATAGGTTTAGTTTTTCCACCCATTTAAGAAAAGGGACACTTTCCTCAGTTTGAAAAGAGTTGTTTTTTCTTTCTTAAAATTCATTTGAACACAGAAAAACTCATTAGAATTTGAAGAATTTTTTTTAAATGTTCCCAAAAGGGAAAAACACTTTTAGGTAAGTAATGAGGAATTTGTCTGTTTACATTTAAAGTAAAAGCACGTATTGAGCCATAAAGTTTTTTATTTTATTTTTTATGTGCCAAGATGTAAATATGAGGAGTATTTTGTCAAAACCCGCTTATTAAGTCAAACTAACAATAGTTTCCATTGATACAAAAATTATTGCCTGAATTAGAATAACATCTTGTTACTCTAACTCTTGCTCTAACACTTTGCTTTAAAGTGTCACTAGAGACGCTGGAGGAGAAGCCACACAACTCACAATCACTTAGTTCACGCAAAAGTTCGGCATAATTTACACGATGCCATTAGGCTTGCTAGCCGATGTGACAGCATGTTAGTGACTAGCATCGTGTAAATAAAAACAGAGACTGGAATGAGAATCGTTCCAGCGAAAATGAAGATTTCAATTTACCGGAATGGTCATTGTTGCGGAAATATACAAAAATTATCCTTTACGCTTAAAAGGATTATAAATAATTGAAATTCCCGCATGTGAGACAGCATCCACGTGACCTTTCTCACCACTGGGGTGCTGCTATCGTGTAAAATTTACATTATTGAAACCTTTTCAAAAGACGTAAGGGATTAAAGATTGTAAATTGTCCTCCAGCAGTGAATGTTAAAACATTCAGTTCTCCACCATCGGTTATAATAATGGTTGTTGGTTATGCTCGTCTGTTAGAATCAGTTCACTGTTGTTAGAATGCCAGTTTCTAAAATACAGTACATCCTCAATATCTAGAAATCGAATATATTTGAAAAAATTTAGAGATAGCGAGTTTTTGAGATAGCAAGGGGAAAATAGAGATATTTAATTTCAAGAGGGAATACTTTTTAGAGACAAAGTTTTTTGAGGTATCACAGTTGGAGATAACGAGGCTATACTATAAAAATCAGAAGATTCCGTACCTAGTAACATTACTAGTTATTTTACTAGCAATTTCATAAACAGTTTCTGTTATGCTTTCGGCATTAAAACTTGCATATCTTTCTGGCCAAGTTCGATCAAAGCAACGAGCACAGACTTTCAAAGCAGATGATGAAAATATGAATATATTCAAAACCCATCCAAACAATAATCTTCTTGAAACAAAGGGAAACCGCTTGGCGACGCGTTGGCGACGGTCGGCATAGCAACCCTTCCCGGCTCGTGCCGCGCGCAGAGAGTCGGTAGATCCCGGCCAAAAACCTCGTTCCTCGCGGAGTGCCCCTTCCGATATTACGTGGGATTGTTTTGGATTATATAGTTGTGGACTCGCGGCTCCTGTGATTTTGCGCAGGGAGGTACTTCCGTGCTCTGAGGTGGAAGCAGAGGCACAGCTTTAGGTGAGTGCTGGTTTGTTTTGCTGATGCACCGGGGAAGATGCCTATGACGTTGCGTGTTGTTTTGGATTTTGGAGTTATCCTCGTTGGAGTAATGTTTTCGCAGGTCGTGTTTGATTGGGAATTAAGGAACCTCAGGGGTTTGAGATCATTAAGGATTTACCAATATTTGTGAATGCATATTTCCTCATCGTAATCTAAAAATATTTAAACTTTTATTAGCGTTTATATTTAAAGTCCTTGCTTTTTATGTAAATGCTTGCACAGATTTATACTTTATTTGCTGTTGTCAATCTAGACATGTACCTATATTATAATTGGATTTTCAGAACTTGGGAGATCTTAATACCTTTTCCGAATTTCACTTAATTAGTTCATATAACTGTCTAGTATCCCTTTATCTGTATATCCAAAAATTGAAGCTTTTCCAATTGTATGGGTATTAAGTAAGAAATATTAAAATTATAAAATCAAAAACTTGCAGTTTTTAAAGGTATTTAGGCAAGTTACATACTGGTACAGGTTGGGTACATTTTATATAATATTTTTCCTAGGGAAATTGTGACGAATATGATTACTTTAATCGTTACAACCCCAATTTAACTATACCATATGTCCGTTAGTAGCCCTTATTATTCATGTTGGATGATTTAAAATATGCAAAGAAAAAGAGATTAGTATGATGAAAGATTTCAGGTTTATAATAAAAATAATATGCAGTAATTGATATTATTAATTCAGGACACTACTATTTCTGAATCCACTTTGACTTGTGTATGTTAACGTTTATTTTCTATTTCTTGGTACTCCAGTCCTTAGATTAACAGGTATTTCACATTCCCTTGTCCTATGGACAAATGAGGATACATTTACAAAATAAGTAAAAACACTTTAGTTCTTAATATTTTATGCTTGAGATATTTACTTCTAATTTATGAGTATTCCAATACATACTAGGCAACCTTCATATCAATTACCTATCTACCTAGTAAATCGAGGGTCTTTCGATATGAAAGTAAGCAAAATTTAATGTATTGAAACATGTCTCAGATTACTAGAACGCCACGTTTTCAATTTAATAAGTTAGAAAGTTAAATCAAACTTTCGTTTAGTTATACCACCGCGCTAGTAGAAAAACTTCTGACATGTTACAATATTGTTCCGTTTATATGGAAACGGATTTTTCCACTCAATTTCAGGGTTGACGGTAATTCATAAACGCTGAAAAAACATTTTGTGCAAAATCTGCGTGGTTATCATTTGGCTTTGTACTTCTTTTCAGAGTTTTGTTTTTCAGTCTAAGTTTTTCTCCTGGCGCTATGACTATAGGTAGGTTTTTGTTCTCATTATACATACTTAGAAGATTCCAATCAAAACATGGATGTGATCCCTACCAGTGTTGAACTTCGTAACTCCTTTCACTGACACAGCCATTATCCGAAGTTAATTAAATCCTAATTAAACCTCCTTTCACGGAATAAAACTTATTAATCGCTCCCGCACGTCGCTCAACAGCCCCAATCTCTCCCCAGCTGATTAAACATGGTTAGTTAAGAGGCCTTAGCACTTTAATTAGCCTCCCAAACAGGGATTTGATCCCGAATCAACAGAGGCACAGCGACAGTCACTCCCCCGTTTGACATCATTAAATGGGAGCCTCGACCTTCGCCAGATACCTTCCACCCACCAATTATCCGGCTATGGGTATTCCGGCCCTCAACACATGGGTGGATAATCCAGGATCATTCGGAGGTTCGATGAGTCTATCCGAAAATCTCGAGAAGTTGTGAATGATGGTTTTACTTAGATTAGTTTGAATTCCAAATTCGTGGTAAACTTGTATGAACTGAAGAAGTCTAGATAAAATTAAGACGGTTCGGGAATCACGCAGGAAAGGCGGTTGTAAACGTATTCATGATGCTGGAGTGTAGTCAAGAGTTGCCTGGGGTGTTGTGATCGATGATGTTGCGGGAAAACGGTTAGATATGGAAATTGGAAATATATAAAAATATCACGTAAATTTTCAGTGGTTGGTGACAAATTTAACATGCAGGCCTGTCATGCCATGAAAAACAAGATTTTCATAGGAACTCATGTCCGGAAATGTAAACTGTGTCCGCTAGAAGATAATGTTCGCCCACTAAGAGGTAAAATTTATTTTTTTATTCTGCGTAAAACTTTAGTTATTACACATTCGGAACCTCGCAAAACCTCTTTAAAACCAAATTTCATTAAATTATGCCGGTAATTATTTTCAATTTTTTTTTTGCGAACCGTCTTTAAAGTGAATTGTCAGTTAGAAGAAGGGAATAAGTCCAAAAAAAGAGAAAGTTTTGAGAAAAGATAGTTTTGAGAAAATCGATAAAACTATATAAGTAATGGAATTTTTATCCTATAGCCACCAAATTTTTACAGGAAATTCATGGCACTGTTAAGAATTACAGAACAATCATCGAAAAAATTATAAGTGTATTTAAAATGTTTTACAATTAAAAAAAGAGGATGGACTTATTCCCTTCTTAAACCTTATGAAATTTCAGCTGAAAAAAAATCTTAAAAGCCACTTAAATTGACAATTAAATTTATTTCTGCTTAGTTCACAGTAAAAAAGTGAAAGATAGAAAGACAGACGAATAAAATTAAAAATTATTATGAAACTGCGTCATTAACCCTTTGCGGCGCAGTGGTCGCGTTTTGAAACCGCAACTTTGCTATTTTTTATCTCCTGTTTAAATCATTGCAAAGTTCCAAAAAATACAATGAATGGATATCGATTTCGCAAGTAATAAACTTCTTCTTTTATAATCTTTTGAGGCTGATACATTTTAGAAAAATGTGTTCCTGAATTCTATAAGACGCCCTTTGATTACCTTGCCATACAAACCCAATTATTAAATCGAATATATAAAAGTAACCACAAAACATAAATAAAAACAATCAAAAGTAATAATTATTGTTTACAAATAAAAGCGAAGTTCCATAATTACACCAAAATGAATGTAACTGTGTGTATCAAATGTTTTTATTAACAGCCTGAAATATCAGTAACGAAAACGTGAATTTGTATTCCATATTTTAGATTGAATTTTATCTCAATAAGCAGTGGTTGGACTATGTCCAGATAAAAATATCAAATGATTTAATGTCTTGTCTTGTTTTAAGTTTTTTTTCCATACAGACATTCTTTTATTTTAAATCATTAATTTGCATCTTAAAGGTAAAGATAATGAACAATTCTATTTTTACTGAAACTATGTTCAAACAAATGTTTGACGAAATAAATGTATCTTTTTAACTACTTTTTAATTAAGAAAATAATTTGAGTCTGAAGTTTATATAAATTAAACTTATGTATGTTGTGTAATATCCTTTATAAGAAATACAATACTATTCAAAATGGTGTTTTATTCTTCCTTTAGTTATTTTGATCTTATTCAGAACTTTTTTCATTCAGAACTCAACTACTTAAAATGAAATTTTTATCGTAATTCTGCAAGGGCCCCTGATTGTAAATCTTAATAACGAGGTTCTTAATCATCTGGAGTAATTAAAAGCTCCTTATTAATGCCAGTTGTATCGGGAAAGAAGAAAGTTTTGAAAAAGAAGTATTTAATAAATTTTTACAAGAGCAAACAATGCAATGCAAGAGATAGTTTTATTAAAGCTTTAAAATAAACAAGATATCTTAATAATATATGCATACATTAAATTTATTCATTACTTTTGAAGATTTTTTTTTTACTTTGCTGCTGTGTATAATTACTAAGTATCTTTGTAATTTATTCCTGACTAAACCTTGTTTTATGATACAAAATAAGTAGTAGAGCATCAATTATGTTACCATTATAAGTTTATTTACTTATTTTTACTAATAAAAGGTATTGAGAAAGTAGTTTCAAATAAAATATATTTTAATCAGGGAGCTCTGATAAAGTCATACATTTTCTTTATTCATCAGTCTTTCGATTGTGTATTAAAGAATAACCGTTACTTTAAATAATTAGTGAATGATTTTTAGCAAAATTATAATCATTGCATTTATTCGAAATGTGTTTGTGAATAAAATTACTGTGTGTCTGTTTGCTGGATTATTCTTTTGAAAAAGAAATTTTTTTAAACTAAAATCGTTTCTAACTATATACTTTTTTTTGTAAAATCAGCTTTGGAAAAATTAAAAATGCTGGATTTTCTTGCATAAGCGTTTACGTTTTACATTCTATTTTATCATGAAACCTTTAAAACTTTAATTATTCTCCAAATCTTTTGAACTCTTAAACCTAGAAACAAAACCCAAAATTATTTAACAATGTATAATTGTTTTCTAATGTTTTCACGGTGATAATTTTACGAGAAGTGACGAGGCCACTAAATGAAAACTAATGTGAATAATTAGCTAGCCCCTAAATTTTAATTCTTGCTTGTATTAATGACCATAACAATTTATTCACAACAGTGCAAACAATTTAATTTTGACCCTACGAAGAATAATTTGATTAAAACATGGAACGCTTTCAATTCGAATGAATCAATTAATACCACAAATATCAAAAATACTCAAATAACGTCACATTCCCTGTCCCACGGGATGGCTCCGTACTTCGCTTAATTAGCAACCACTTAATTCCAGTACACATCCATCGCCCGGCTTCAAATCGATTGTAATTTCCCAGGGAATCGTAATCGTTTATCTGTATGTTTCGATAGATAGAAACTCGTTGCCTGGAGTGGGTTTAAATTATAATTCATTGCTGCCAAATCGCACCAATGATCAGAATAAAATGATAATCGGGCGTCCCATTCGTTGAGCCTTTGATAATGGGGTAGATTAGAGGTCATCATCATTATTGGCGAAGAACGTCACCTTCGTACGACCCTGTCACATTCAGTGGAAATAACGAGACATTATTGGATGTGATCTTGGGATTTTTTCCCGCAGAAATTGTTAGTCTTTTGATTGGGCTGTGTTGAACGATGGTAAACTTGTGGTAATGATGCTGGGAAATATTGAGCTTTTTTTTATAGAGGAATTATTTTAGTCTCATGGATAGATGTTTTATTGGTCATGTTCTCAACTTTTATACCACTTATTTTTTTTTACAAAATTATGGATGTTGTGGCGATAAAGTAATAGCGATTTTCATATTTATAAATTAAAAAAAAATAAGATTCTTTTAACACAAAAGAGTCGATTATTTTGTCAAAAAATAAATGTAGGAGGGGCTGTTATAAGGAAAGAGGAAAGTCATATAAGGCTTTTCATTTTAATATACCAGAATTCATTTAAAATTTTAATTTACATAAATAAACTATCAGTTAGGTGAAGCAAAAGTGACTCAACATTTTAATCTCTTTCTTCGAATTTTAATTCTTTCATTTTAATCTCCTTTGAGTGAAAACTACATATTTTTTTCAATCCCAGTTTTTATTGTCAGAAAAGGAATTTAGTTGGTATCGATTTTACAGTTATTAGGGCTTTGATAGCTATTGTAACTAAGTGTATGTATGAAAGGGTTTTTAGTAAAATTCTTGTAATCCATAAGTCTTCCAGCAACTTAGTATTTAAGACATATTTTGGTTTGATAAAACAAAATATTAACTGACTGTTAAATTTAATAGCGAACAGCAAGGATATAAAAGAAATGTCAAGTTAACCATTATTAAGACATTACAAAAGGGTTTTTAAAGCCTAATGACCGTAATCCTTAAGCTTTAAATAACAATCTAGTTCCTATTGTTAAATTAAATGAATCTACGTTACGCTTGTAAAACGCCTATTAAAATAAAATTCAAACATGAATTTTAGCTGTGTGTGTAGCAAATATCCCATTTAATGCAAATTAAACCTCAGCGTTTAGCAACAGACTAATGAACTAAAAAAACTTTTTATAATGATAGAGCGTGATAGAAAACTAACTTAATAATAAACTATGTTCATAGTTTTGCTTATTTATTACTTGTAACGTTTATGCCTAATTACTCACGATTTCTCGTACAAAGTTACATGGAATAATAACTATTTTGCAAGCAATTAGCACGTCTAGGCTCAAACAAAAAGTATTTTGATTTATCGTTTTAAGTTAGATTACTGTGTAAAGCTTTGATTTAAACTATGAAAATATAAAAGAAGGAAAGAAAAATGTGAAAATAGGGTGATAATCATTAAAACATATGTGTTTTTACATTGCAAAAGAATTGCAGCTTTTAAACAACAAAGGATAAAAATTTGCTTGAATAAGTAGAAACAAAAGTTTGCGTGTTTAATAATAAAATGATTTATTTCCAATATGTTTTAATTGTCATTCATATAAAAGCTAGACTATAGAGCATTTTCAATCACATGACTCGGACCTAACAACGACCTTAGCAACAGAAGATGTTACAGTTTTTTTGCCCTACAGAGGTTAACAGTTACAGAAAATGACTAGCCGTGGAATTCTTCTATTGGAGCATTTGCAATCACGTGATCCCATAACTAAAAACCGCCTTAGCAACAGATAAACAACGGCCTTAGCAACAGTTAAAAGCCCTACAGAAGGTACACAGTTAAAAGAAAATAACCGGTTGTGACGTCACCTGAAAA
The DNA here is from genome assembly GCA_963680715.1 of Tetragnatha montana. Taxonomy (NCBI): domain Eukaryota; kingdom Metazoa; phylum Arthropoda; class Arachnida; order Araneae; family Tetragnathidae; genus Tetragnatha; species Tetragnatha montana. The sequence continues at coordinate 15,829,180 of OY796685.1, forward strand.
CACTCTATTGTTATTATCTAGGATCATTTATTATCGTAGTGCACTTTTAAATAATAAATAGCATTGTGCAGAATTGTTCAAAATATGACTTACAAACTATGACTACACTAGCTTAAGTAACAACCCCAAACATTTTATTTATAAAATGTAACTCCAAAACAAACCTTGATTTCACGTCTTAACAATTTATTTAAAATAATTAGAATTTTCCATTTATGTTTTTTTTCATTGAGCATAAGACGAAGGATTCCTTAAAATACTTTTCATTCCTATCTTAAGTTAAATTTCAGGAGATAGAGTTATTAAAGGATAATAAGTTATTTTAAAGGATTAATTATTTTCAGATACTTATTAATGAATCAAGGAATGTCGTCACTCGGTCCATTTACGTTATGCTCTATTGAATGTATAGTTACAAATTTATAATTACGCTTTTGATTAATTTTTTTCTTACAAAAGTAATTCATTTTGAAATGCATAAATTTTTTACTCTAAGACGTTAAAAATATTTTCATAAAAATGTATCACCTTTCCACCGAACGGAGCGTTACAGCTCCCAGATTTAATCAAAATATAAGTTTCTCCGCAAATTTAATCCAACTGGGCCTATTACCAACACAAATGCACTATTTCATAATAAAACTGAGTTTAAAACTGGAGAACCGCACATATTCTAAACGCACACAGTCTTGGAAAAACACTCTATTCACAGAATTCTCTTTGTTAAAAGCCATTGAACGAGAAGGAGAAATGATCCCCTTTTGAAGCAAGTTTCAACGTTATTGAAAAGAAACGACGACTCGAGCAATTACAGGTCGTCACTGTAATTAAGAGCATTTTACGCATTAGGGCTTTTTAGAACTATACTCCAGTACACAAAATAAGGGAAGATAGATTCCCTTTCAAAAGCGCTTTTTTTTTCTCTCTGTCCCCGTCCATTTTGTTTTTCATTAATTCCACAGCTTCTTTCGTGCTAAAGACCCTTTTAATTTCGTCTTTAATCACTTTTCGTTAGCAAGCGTTTCAATTTATTCTGTCCGTCGCAATTTACCTGAAATTGTTATTATTTTGGGGTTGGAGTTTTTAATTGTAATTGAATGCTACTGGAAACTTTGTTCTTCTGTAATGTGACATAATGCTTTGGGCCTGTTCCATTGTGTTTGATTAAGTATGGATGAGAATTGAGCTCTATTTAATCTTTTGTTTTAAATTCTCTAAATAGGGCAATTAGCAAAGGAATCTTAAAAATCTATTGATTACTGTTGACTCGCAAATGGTAAGTATAATTAACAAATGAATTGAAATCCTAATTAGTGCGACAATATTTTCAATTCATTCAATAAGTTTTCGATAATTTTCATTTGGCTTTTCAAATTCTGTTTTAATCCTTCTAATTACTTTTATTTGCTTGTTAAATATTTTTGTGCATGGAATATGACAAACATCACTTAACATTTTGTATAAAAACTAAAATATTAATTTGAAGTGTCATACATTCTCGTATATGATGCTGTTCACCTATATCGTCCATATTTTCTAAGAAATTATTTTTTATGATACAATTTTTTTCTTTTGGGTTTCAATAATAAAGTAACTTTTTTTGGTATTATAAAAGGAAGCTGAATCTACACATTTTAAACTTTATAAATTCAGCAACTACCTTTATCTATGTGTTTTGTTCTTTGCATTCGCCATATTCAATATCTGACACAATCTTTACATAATTTTAAGTTGTCATATTAAAAATATATTTTAAAAAACATTTTACCAAGTGAAAATTTATTTTCTTTATATTATTCACTTAAAACAGTAGGAAGCTATAAGCTAAGCATTCAACGCAATATCATATTAAACTATCTGGAAAGGGCTCAAAACTCATCGGTATGTAGTTCTAAAATATATCTTCGCGATATTAAATTTTATTCTGATATCAATTCTAGGTTACATTTTGAAACTTGCATGATGTCTCTATTTGCAACACACTAGAGTAGACTATACGTTTAATACCAGCTGTATTTAAATTGCCTGAGGAATTTCTTACTATTTATTTGAATTTTAGATCCGTTTCAGTTTTTTTTTTCCCAAAGGTAGCGTTTTCCAAACAAGAATAAATACGCAAGAGTTTTATTTCAGGAGGTGAACGTGTTTTTAAAGAGTGAACAGTTTTGAAAAATCTACCAGGGAATAAAATTTACCCTTTGAGCTGTCAATAAATAAAATAATAATAAATTAGAAAGAAACAAAACATTTTTCATTTATAAATGAATGAATAAGACTTTATTTTTAGCTTTTCCAAATCTTTATTCCAAATTGCTTTTTATATCATATAGTAGTCGACTCCGCTTATTGTGATCACGGTTAATGTTATCAATAGGATAATGTTATCAAAATTGACCAGTGCCAATCCCTCCTATTTAACTTATGCAAAACGTATCGTTTTATGTGATCAATATATCGTTTAATGTTATCAAAATCTGGTAAAATCCCCTAAAAATATCCTTGTTTACCCGTTTGAATGCCAATTTTAATACATAATCATACAAAATGAGTCAATTATTTATTATTACTACTCTCATATTTTTCTTTAATAATGTACTTCAATGAGGACTACATAGTTGTGATTTTAAAGCAAACACTCGTAACACTGTTTGAAACTTTCTAGTATTAAATCTCTTATTTTATTATCAATCGGTTATTGTATTCATTCCACTCTTGGACAGAAGTGATCACATTAAGCGGAGAGTCGACAGTACCAAATTCATCCAATAAATGTAGTACATAATTTAAAACCATAAATAAGTAAAGAAATATCAAAGTATAGCAAAACCCAGTCAATAGTTATTACAATAGCGGTGGAAGTTTATTAGTATGTTTGTTTCCTTTTACAGAATAAAACATATAACATAATAAATAGAGCTGGGATTTTTTATGATTTTTTTTCAGGGACCTAATATTGCCAAGAGCTTTCAAATCGATTTAGACCATTTTTATTTTACATATTTTTACATATTCAAGCCATAAATACATAGTTTGCTTCTTATTAAAAAATGATCAAAATAAAATACCTATGGAGGGAAAGGGAAAAATTTAATTCGATCACTGTGAAGTGATAAAAAAAACGTTTTACTTTCTATAGTGATTTTTAAAATTATGATGATATTATTAACCTAAATTACCCCAAAATACCGTTAAGTTTCCAAAAGTTAATTTATGTTCATAAATGAAATTAAAATTTACCTTTATCAAAAGAAAATTAATATTTTCTTCAGTAATTTCAATAAAATCCTCCGTCTTTTATTTTCAAATGAAACGTAAAACATCTCCGAAAACCCAACTTTCCTCTCAGTAAATAAACCCGCAACAAAAAAAGAAATCTGCTTCTAGAAACCGATTCTCTTTTTAAAGAACCCTTCCAAAATATGATTAAAAATTTTATATCCCTAAAACTAATTACCCCACCGCATTATAAATGCAACCGAGAACCTTTTTAAATCCCTCCAAAAAATTAATGGGAAACCAACAGAAAAAAGAAGCTTGACTGACGATTGAATTTCTCCCAGGCTCGACAAGAATCTGTTTACGCAGAATACATTTTTTTTTAATCTCTCTTTTATTCCCCCCCCACCCTTCGAAGTTTTCTTCCCGTTCTTTGAAGTTTTTTGTTGTTGTTGTTTTCTTATGGAGGGGATTTTTCTCCGCTTATTTTTTTCCACCCTTTATCTAAGCGTCAACGTGGAAATGTCGGTGTAAAAGTTATTATCTCGGTGAATGGAAAGGGGTCATTTCCGAGATCGCTGGCTCGTGCTTTGGGCGCAATTTATCAAATTTAATCAGCGGTCGAGTCCAGAAGAAAGCGCGGACGTGCGGGAGTTGATGTGATCGTACGGAATGCTCGAAAGACAAAGGATGAGTTCAGTACCATATTTTTAGCTGTGGTGCATTGAAAACGTTTTTTTGAAAGTGTGTTTTCTGTGCTAAGGTAAAGAAGTGTATTTTTCACTTATAATGGTTAAAGTTTTTTTTAAATAATTATTCATATATTTATAATTTTCACTGATCCCAACCTATTTTTGAATTTGAAATATCTGCTTTTCGATAATTTTTGGTAAGATAACCGTAAACTGAACAATTTTAGCTCAAAATGCAAGCCATACGTCATCTGTTAGTTGTAATATACATATCCAAAGTGTTTTATCATGATGGGAGTTTTAGGTTAATTTAGTTCTTTAACCCGGGAGGACGCGCGCACCTTTCTGTTACCCGGGAACGCGCGTGGGGTTTGTCAGACCCCATGTATCGTTTTCCATTCTAAACGTTCAGCACATACAAAACTTTTTCAAGGGAAGGTTTAAATACATCATAAAAAAGTTTTAAATGTATAAAAGCTTATTGTTATGTTGACCGATTTTTGTAAACAGAGAATAGTGGACAATTTCACATAAGTAGAGTTATCTACCACTTCTTTCGATAATTCTTTCCTGAAAAAAATTTTCCTGTAAAAAAGTGGGTAACAAGTAAACTGAGTAGTGTGCATCTATAATTTCTTCTTTGTAAGAAAAAAATGATACTATTAGTCATCTGTTGCAATGTTTTTGTTCATAACTAGCGCACATATACCCTTAATTTTTGAAACGCTCCAATAAAAGCGTCGTCCTAACACGGGGAATAATGCATCTACTTTATTTAATCTTCAGGAGGTTATTGGTGGAAATGTCTTAGGCAGCTACACGGGGTTTCAGTTCTTTTGGTTGAAAATTAGAGTTTCTGTGAAAGTTTATTTGAGTGCTGGGGTCTGACGGACCCCACGCGCGTCCTCGCGGGTTAAAGGTTTTCTCCGAATTCTCTCAATCATTTCATATATTTTGGTGAACTGAAATTTGATTAAGTTTCCCTAGCAGTAGTGTCAAAAATGAAATATTTCAATATAAAGTGTTCTAATGTACAAATAAATCTTATAACATTTAATTTTGCATTTAAAATTACATTCTTTTAATTTCACTAAAACATATCATTGAAATCATTAAACGTAAAAAGAAATAATATGTGAGGGATTTGGTATTTTATCAGTGTAAAAAATATATTTTTATTGGTGCACTGCACACTTTATAGAAAGGTGTAATTTTTCGGAAATTTCCAGCAGACCAATGAGAATATTGGGTAAAATATCCCTTCTAACCGAAAGTACTTTTTTACCAAAAAAAAAGAGCTAATGTACCCCATATCTCCCAAAACATTCCAATTTCCCCATTCGGAATTTTTTCTGTTTACGTCACTGGGAATTTTAATGTATAATATTTTTTCGTAGTCAAAAGGACGAAAAAATAAGTGGATTAATAAGGTATTTTAAGTAAATATAACGAAATATATAAATTCAAATATAAGATATAAAGAGTTTTTTCTCCTTTCTTTTTACTGTTTTGATCTTTATTTTTTTCTTATGACTATGCTTTTTACTTTGGTTTATACGAATGTAACTTTGCCAATAATTGAGATTTTGTAGTAATAAAATAACTACTACAATTGAATTCATCACTTAAAAAGAATACTTATGCCATTCTTGGGCAATTGGCAAATAACTGCAAAGAAAAATCCGCATCACATCAAATAGTCATAAATTCCCTACGGAAATGAAGCGTATCAACCTCATAACGAACACAACCATTATCATCCCATCCCATCCAACTAAAAAGAAACGATTTGCCTCTGAGCCAAACAAAAATCCAATTCGAATTCTTCCAGCAAAGTCTTCCAACTCTATTGACCCCTCGTAACAGACCCCATTAGGGAAGGAAGGGAAATATTTCCTGAGGCGATATCTCCTGGAATCTCTCTGGAGTGCGCGGAACTCTATCAAGGACAGTGATGACAGCGGGAATGGGAGAAATAATGCACGGGGAGGTCGTTTTTGTTCGGGAAATATTATGGGCAGTGGAGGAACGGCTTGTTAGCTTTGTTAATGCAGTCGTTTCTCACGTTGTGAATGTGCTGGGAGATGAATGAGGGGAATGATATGGCAATTGTGAGTGATTGGTGACGTAATTGAGTATTTATTGGGAATTTGTTACTGTCATTCATGATAGTAACGGATAACGTTAATATTTTTTATTCGTTACAGGGATTGCGATACGCGAGAGTTGAAGCATAAACCTATTCTTTGGAAGTGTAGATGCATTTCTGTTTCATTAGGAACTCTCAAGGTGGGAAATTATTAGTTTGTTTCGAATGTGTGACATTTCGGGCGTTCTAATGAAGAATTACAATCATTTATGGTTACGTTTCTAGTAAATTAAGTAAGAGGAGATATATACGTATGTTGGTTATTGTATATGACGTATTGGAAAAAAATTATCATTCTTTCAGTTTAAATTAATTGAGGGATCATGGCTTTTTTTTTCAAATACTTAGAAGGTTTAAATTGAAAATGCATATGCTTGTTTTAATAAGAACTACAATTTTAAAATTTTAAGTCTGCAATTTTAAAATTACTTTGTTAGATGAGTAGTGAGTATTCATGTCTAAGAAAGTTAAAAATTATCCAATAAAAGTATATTCACAAGAGAACAAATAAATGCATTGAGAGACAGCTATAAATTGAATAAATTTATATTTTTTTGCTTTGAAAAAAGAGGATAGGATTTGAATTTAAAAATAGAGCTTTGTTCTTAAATGAGTATAAATGATGTATCTTTCTTATTTGAAAAGGATATATACAGAATAAAATAAGATCAATGCGTATACTAAAACTACATACGAAAAATGAGAATTCATCTAGAAGGTTATCTCTATGTATTCCTCCTGGTGATATTCTTATGAAGTCAAAACTTTCCCTCATAAATTGAAAATTTTCTATACATTTGTGATTTTCTCGACTCTATCCAATTTATTTTCAATTATTTTACACGAAAAAAACCTCCTCCTTAGAAGATATCTATCTTCTATCTCCTTATTCATACGACAAGCGCAGTTTCCCGAGTTATTACATAATGGCCATGAGATTTCTGCTAAAGTAACTGCCAGCGCTGATATCCCATCAGACATTGATTTGATGCAGCAAAAGCATCTTTTCTTGAGCGCGCTTAAGGTTCTTGGTGAAAGGGGAAGCGGGCTTTTTATGTTCCTATAGTAACATAACTTTGATGGGCTCGCAGAGCCATTTACTTAGTGACTTTCATGAGGGAGAACAGAAGTAAAGGTTGTACCCATCGGTAGATTTAATCTTTTGTACATGTCGTCGACAAAGAATGGATAGTAGTTTGGAAAATGTGACGAGCCTATTATTTTTTGCTAGCATGAATTTTTCCTGCGAAGTTCCAAAATGATTAATATGCTTAAGAGATTTTTTATTTGTTTTGAAGATTTTTTCTGCTTGAATTGTTTTTATTCTTTTTATCAGGTTTATACATTTTTTTATTTGTTAAAGGTCATACTCAGATCTTAAAAAGGGGGTATTAAATGAATACAATCATTTAAGTATATTGATTATTTAAATCTCTCATTAGTAAAATTGCTTTTATTCCAATGAAATAATTTTATTAAGTATATCAACACAAAAATTCTGTAAAATATGAAGTAAATTATACAAATTACGAACTTTTGATAATTTAAGAAAACCTTAGTACCTAGATAAAAAAAAATAAAAAAAATTAAAGCAATTTGGCATATAGTATTTTTTTAAATGCTAATTTCAATTCATTCAAAGCATTAATGTATGATTTATCATAATTTCCTTCCTATCCTTAACCGGGATCCTAATAAAAGAGAATCCGTATTTATCTGTTATCTATCTTTCTTTTCAACATAAAAACTTTTTTCATTTTTGCATTGTATTCCTCCATCCTTTTTAAGTGGAAGCGAATAAATATTGAGTGCATCGATCGGGTGCCATTCTAAATCTAACAATAAAATCAGCGTACTTTTGTCGTAATATTTCTAAGAGGACTAAGACTAATTAAACACTTTAATAAGGAATCCAGGATTTTGATTAATAGAGGAGGTCTTGAAATATTTAATAATTACGTAAAAGGTCGACACTTATTAGAGAGTGTTTCTCTAATCTCTATATATTATTTTCTTTCTATTTACCTTTCCATTTGTTGCCCATTTCTTAAGCCAAACTTCGTATTTGTATATCCTCTACGTTTGTTTAAGTGCAATGAAAATGAAGAACGGTCATGTGTATTTTTTAATAACACCATCGTGTAAATTATCCGCTGTTGTCACCTCAATGCATCCTGTCAATTACCACGCCGGCAAAAACGTCTCACAATTATCCCGTCTTAAAATATATTCCCTTCATTAGAATCGTCAGTTAAAAAAGGGAATAAATCCAAAATATACCAAATCTACTTTTATTGCTGAAATAAATCTCGCTCTACATGTGAATAGAGAAAAGAGGGGGGAAAACTTTCTCTATTGGCAGATATAGCCCCTTTAATTTGATGAAATCGATGTTCATTCATTGTATTTTTCGAGTTAATTTTAAATTTATGCTAATTTCTTTCTTTTCTTATTCTTTGTGCTATAAACTAAACTAAAAAAATTTGTTTTTAATTTAAAAGTGTTTTTACCTTTTCTCTAGTAAATGTTGGGCTCCATTGATACTATCCATTATTATTCATTATATCCCACTTTTTGGGTGTGATCTAAGAAGAAATATAATTTATTTGTCAATTTAAGTGGTTTCATGATTTTCCAACTTTTAACATAATTTTTTTTCAGCTGTAAAATATTTAAATATATAGGTATATACATTTTTGAAGATTGTTCTCTATTCTAGATAGAGTCCTAAATTTCCAGTAAAAAATGTGTTGGTTATAAAACGTAAAATTCCATTACTTGTACAGTTTTTTTCGATCTTCTCAAAACTGCAATTCCAACACATTATCCATCAAAACAACACCCACCCACAATAACCATGGCTATAAAAAAAAATACAATGACCCCACTCCAAAAACACAAACATCAACACCACCCACTCACATCGTAAAAACCACACCTCCCGATCCATCCATTCATCCCTTCCTCAGAACAACCCCTCCCACACAAACACCCCTCTCTCGATTCGCTTTCTCAGCTCTCGTAAAAGCCTCCGACCCAGTAGTAATCAAATTTCAGACTCGGCTGCGTCAATTTTAATTCCAGAACGAACAAAAAAAAAAAGGTGCTCTCCCCACCCCCTCGGGTGGATGGAAGGGACGCACCTTAATGTTCGAGAGCAGAATCAATATCCCAGGGTCTCTCCCCGGATGTCTCTCCTCCCTTCTCTGGATCCTGAATATTCAATAAAGGATCCGGAGAAGGAGAATGAGAGGAAAGTAGCTTTTCTTACGGTTAGTTGCACCTGGAGGATGAGGTTGTTAATTTGGATGATTTATTCATAGGGGGTTCTTTGCTGTCGGGTGTTTCTGAATGTATACCTAGAACAGTAGTGCTAAATTTTGCTATTGAGAAAGGGGATATGTAGTAAACTGTGCATTCGGTGAGGTATCGGATTGATGATAAATAGAACAATGGTAACCTGAGGTTGTTATGGGTCACTAACCCTTGCAGAGGTCGAAAAGAAAATTTTTACATGAATGATAAATATTTAAATGTATCAGCGTCTTTATGAAAAGAAAGTGAAAATAAGTTATGTAGTATTAAAGCAATAGTGAAGTACGAATAATTCAATGCTGTGTTTTTTTTTAAATAAAAAATATCGATGAAATCAGCGTATTTGATGCAGAAAATATTTGGAAAAATTTTCCAGAAAGTTGTAAAACCTCTCTTCAAGTCTATCCATAGTTACTAATTATTTTTTAAGCTTATTATACTCAACTCACTGAGTGCATGTCGACACTACTCTGACAACTTATAAAACATTAGTTTACCCATGCTACCTCTGGGTGAATGTACTAAAATATTTGCCCAGTTTCATTCATTTAGAATAACAAATTATAATATTTTCATAGTATCCCTTTTTATTTAATTGAAATTTACAGTTTACAGATTGGTTGAGTATGAAATTTAAAGAGACATGGCTGTTTCTTAATCTATATTTATCCTGTTAGTAGGTATAAATATAAACTCAGTAATTGAAATTTTAAATTTTTGAGAGATTTGATCGTTTATGGGGTATAATAAACAAAGTACAACTACTAATTTCAAATTTGATTCTTAATTATAAATTTCCTCAAATAGGGGGGCCATGTTCTTTGCATACTATACTTTGATTGAGAAGTTGATGAACATTTCTTCAAAAACTTTTAGATGCATTTATTTTTGTTCCCTCAAAACTTTCATAATACTGACTCTTTTAAGTAACAATAAAAATTAAGAATAAAGAATAAAGTTACTATAGTATTTCTATCTATTGATATATTTCAGTCAATACACTTGAAAAAGTATTTGCTTCCGCACATCATTACTGTTTCCCGAAATAACTAATGTCACCAAAACAAGGGCATCACACACAATTATATTTGTCCAACGATTGTGAACAAAATAGATTATTGCGTACGTTTTCAAATAGACTGATACTAGTCATGATTGGAAATAAATTGCTTTAACTCTTACTTATAAGTCATAACCTACGTATTATGTTTTATTTTTAGACGAAGGTTCGGAAAAACATATTGATATGAATAGAACATTGTCATTTAAAAACTACTTTGCTTTATTATAATGAAAGAAGACGAATCCTTTAAACTTAGATGATCAAAACAGTTGAAACTGCATTTATCCGAGGTCAATTTCCATTTTCAAGTCAAAAGGTATTAACTTCGTATTAACTTCAAAAGGTATTATGTATATTAACTTCCTAAAAAAGTACAATACATTCAAATTTAAACTGAAAATGTTTAAAATCTATTTGATGATTGGTTTGAAAACAGGGTTTTTTTTTTCTAAAACATTCCACGAAAATTATTTAAACCTCCATCCCTTTGTAGAGTCTACTTTTTTACTAATCTCTTTTTAAGAACGCTTATGATTTTATGAACTGTATGCTGATCTCGAACTTAACCTCAAACACATAATAATGATGATTTCAATTCCACATTAAGAACTATAATTTTAAAGAACCACGTTTTGCGAACTCACTTTCAAATTTTAACCAGTTTAATTGGCGTCAGACAACGCTGAAAATATGTTCTTTTTAATAATATATTGTACAAGGAAAAATATTCATTACCAATTCCAATCGCAGCTAGTGATTATTTATTAGATATTAAAAGTATGAATATATTTTTATTATTTTTTTGTACTAATAATTTAATGTTAATAATTTTCCGTTTAGTATTAAATGGAATACTTACACAAAAGGAATAAATATGTTTTATAATCTTAAAAAACTTTCTTTTGTAAAAGAAAAAAAGTTTGATAAAAATATAGGCCCAAAATTATACATATATTATCTGCCAACTTTTAATGTTCCTTTATTGTACGAAATATATGAGTATCCCCTACGAGTTTACAAAAACTTATATTGACTTAATAAGTATAAAAACGAATATAGACAAAAGTAAACATTATATTAACACATTTAAGAAGACTTTTTTTTTGTCCTGAAACATTTTAGTTGTGCTGTTAGGTAGAACACTTTAACACTCTATTGTGTTGTGATAGTGTCATGAATATGTTTGAAAAGCGTTGCTATCCAGAAATGGTTTTAAAAATAGTATTTTAAAATGTTTAGAATCTGAATGTGTTCAAAATTCTGACGTTGCCCTGGTAACTACTTCCATCCTTTTCTTATTTCTCCATTGTCAAAAAACTTTGTAACCTAGTTCTAGTAGTTAAATGAACATTGGAAGTGAAACAGTATAGGGAGGTTTTAGTTTTGCAAAAGTAGTTTCATGCATTTGCAATACAACCTCTCAAATCCAATCTCAAGGACCCCCCCCCAAACAAAAACCGATTCCTCAATCAGTTCCCACAAAGAGCATTCCTCAAAATCTCAGTTCCCAGCACCAAATCCTCAAAGGCTGCAATCAGGAAGGCCAAGACATTGAGGAAAAGATCGATTTTTCGCCGGTCGATGCGACACTCCCTTTTTTCGTTTTCATCATCCTTCCCTTGTTTGGGGGAACAGGTGGTTGAGAGAAGGCGCCCTCATTAGCTGCCTTCCTCCTCCCCCAAGTCCCGAGAGTCAAGAAGGTCACCTGTACAGACAAAATGGTTCGGGAATGGCATTTGTTTGGAGGGCTTGTTTCATAGATTTATTTGGGAAAGGTGTTGATAATTTTGGAGTTAGTCAGTGATAAGTTTTAGGTTGATAAGTTTTGAATTGATTGGGGAGTTGAGATTTAGTAGTTATACTGTGAACACTCACAGCATATTGAAGAACACTTTAGTTTGCGTTGTTAACTAGAACACTTTAACACTTCATTGAGTTGTGATGGTGTTCTGAACATGTTTGAAAAAGTGTTGTTATTCAAAAATGTGTTTTAAAAACAATGCTGCATAGTATTGCTAAAAATAACACCACAGAAAATGTGTTCTTATAGTGTTTTTGATCTAAATTTAAGAACACATTCAGATTCTAAACACTGTTTTAAGAACTTAATTTCATCTCTACACTACATGTTTCGCAGCACTACTTTTATAAAGCCTTTTTGGGTGCGCATTGCACAACAGTTTTTAAACATATTAAGAACACTATCGCAACGCAATAAGGTGTTAAAATTATATATTAATATATTACACATTGTTCTTTAATAAATACACTAATATTCTTACAAAGATTAAACGAAAATGACGGAAAATTTTACTTATAACATGGACGTTTCCTCAAATGCCGGACAAAGAAAAGACGAACTTTTCCACGCGAATGACAAAAATATTCCGTCAACAAAAAAAATATGCTGCCGTAAAATTTCCGTTTTTTGGAGCAAACTTTTTTTAAAGTGTGTAGAAAACCTGATGGTATTCCTGCTTCTACACACGTAGTAATGCGGCTTTGTATAAAAATTCTCCTTTCTGGAGTTTTTCCTCGGTTCATCGCATGATGAATTGCTCCAGCTAAAGAAAATTTATTATCCAGAATATTTATTACCTAGGGATACATCCCAAACCCTCTCCTTGGCTATGTTTCTGTCTGGATCTTAGTGTGCATGTGCACACCATATACAAATAACCATGTTCACCTTTTCCATAAACCTTTTCAGCGAAAACTGAAAGGTCACGTCATGCTTTTTTCTGTCGCGCTTTCTTGAAAACTATGGGTCGCATAGTTGTTTGGGCATTTTTATACCTACTTCATGCAAGGAATCTAGCTGTACAGAGATTGGGTGGACTTGTTGAAACACCCTGTGTAGTTGTGTACTACTATATCTTACTATATGGTCTATATCTAGATTGACAATTATCAGAATCAATCTCAAATTCGAGATAATCATCAGTTATTAAAACATGTATTTCCCAGTACGCCGACACGTACTTAATATTTGTTTGCATAATATTTGTTGTATAGGCAGAACTTGCCAAATTCTAAAGTATAAAATCATCCTTTCTTTATTATTATAAAAAGTATAGGAAAATCATTCATTGCTTCATCATTTTAGAACCTCTTTAGAGTTTTCTTCTTACCACTCTTAAATAAGAAATAAAATAAACATTTTATTTTTACGCTTTTTAAAATCAATGTTTCATTTCAGTCCAGAAAAGTGAAGAAGCATTAGATTTTCTTGCCATCTTTACCTTGACATCAAAAGCATTAAAAATATCTTGAATATTTTCTTCGCCACGCCATAATGAACCTAGGCGCGAATATCCGGAATAACCCACCTGTTACTCTTTTTTGATTGATGCGGTTAGGAAAATATAAAGGCTTCCGACAGCTCATTTTATTCTCCATGATTTATTCATAGGTGATTCTTGTCAAAAGTATCGATTCACTTATCGATTCCGTTCTGAACATGGGAAAAACACTTCATCTATTTTATGTAATCACGTGGAAAGTTTTACATCGGTTGCTAAGAAACCAGAAGCAGTTTTCCTAATCGACATTTTATCATTGCAATTTGTAGATTTTTTATGAAAGATAAACAGAGGGAGTTGTTTGTTTGCTTCGCATATTTGAAGAAGTACATAATTACAATTGGCACATCAAAAACATGTTTTAGAGGTCTTGTATTTCAGATACAGACAAATGCGTTAAATATTAGGTCTATTATTCGTTCCCATTTGTTCCTAACAAATGGTATGAATAAATAAATTAGAGTTCAATATTAAAAATAAAGTAAAGATTGCCGAATAGAAAATGAAAAGTCGAAATTTCGTATTATAACTCCTATTAAAAAGTAAAACTTATCAAATTCATGTGAAGTATTTTAAGCAAATTAATAAATGAAACTTAAGTTAGATGCTTATGATTTTTTTTAAAAGATCAAGTTCATAAATCATATTCAACGTCAAGATATCTTTTGTTTTTAAAACTTAATTAACGTCATTTTAATTAGCATTAAAGAAAGTCTACTCTCTTCAAATAATCGCAACCGGTTTGTCAATGGTTGTTTCATCGTTTGATTTTATGATGTTTTAAATAAGCAACGACTTATCAAAGCTAATTTAAAAGACGAGTAGCAAATCAGACAAGTGTTTCGAAGAAAGGGAATTTTGGAATTTCCAAACTAAGGATAAAAAGTTGAAGACATAAGTATGTTAGAAAATTTTCTAAAGCTTGTTATGTTCTTATTTTTTAATACTCATGATGCTTCGTTTAATGCATCAATTTATTTTTGGAAGTTTCTGATGATACCAGATTTTTATTTGGTTAATATTTTTAAACTTCATTTTATTACTTTTTATACTTACTTAGATTACTATAATTGGTGTAGTTATTTTATATATTTACTTAAAATTTTATTTAATTTTAGGTAGAACAGTTTGAAATCATTGAGTGTTTATATGACAAGTAGTTTGAGTTCCTCTAACATTATATTTTAAAGAATTAGGCATGATTCATTAAAACTATCGAACAAATATTCGTCGTTTGAAACAAATTGTATGAACTTCGAAAATGAATATTTTATAATAAAAGTTAGATATTCTAACAATCATGTGGGATCATTTATTCCTTAATAGGACATTCTTTTCATGCATAAATTATTTCTTTAAAAGAAATTGCTTATTCTATAAAACATTCCATGTAATATAGTTAATCTTTCTAAAGAAAATAACCTAACTTTTTGAATTGAAATATTTTACGAATACAATTTCAAGATGTTATCCTAAAATGGAATTTGAAATTATCAAATTAAAAAATAATAATTACAAAACTTCAATCAAAAAATAATCAAAAGAAATTATCTTCAAACTATTAAAATAAAGAGAAGTGTTGGTAATACATATAAAACATATTAATCACATATATATAAAAAATAATATAAAAAAATATCCTATAGGATATATTTTTTTTCTTTTTCCGTATTTCCTTTCTTCACATTCCTAAATTGAGAGTATATGTTACGGGCAATGGGATAAATCCGCGCATTATTAATAATGTCCGCTTATTTCGGTCAAATTGATAAATATTTATTGATAAATTCCCTTGAATTTATCTCATTGCCCGCCTCACTTTGGGCATTATTAATAATGCCCAGTTTATCACTTTGCACGTAACATATATATCATTGTGTATATAATGATAATAGTAAATAATGATTCTGAAATAAATCATGTAAGAGTATCCACATATGTTCATGACTCCTTACTTCATTTTCATGCATGATTTGTGGCAGCATTACCAGTTTTATTTCCCCCCTCGGCAGTAAAGCACCATGTTAACATCAAGCCAGCCATAAACAGGAATGGCATAATCGATGATAAATTGTAGCGAAGTCAACTCCCTCCAAAACAGGTACATATTCCACCAATCGATTAAGACTAACAAAGATTGGAAAGCGAATGGCACTTCGATTGCCACTGTAACCGTGATCGATAGAATCGGAAGTCTTCCTCCGATGGGAAATGATAAGAAAACATTCTTTCCCCCAGGAAAGAACCCCTCAAAGAAATAGAAGGAATTTCCTCTAGTCCCGAAAGTATGAAAGCCAATAATACACCTGCTTCTTTCTTAGAAGAATTATCGAGCTATTTAAATTCGAAGCAGCGAAATAATAGCGTTCGGAGAAGATATTCGCTTATGGGAAGGAAAAGGAAGTAAATAGCGTGCTTAGGAGATGGCATTTATGGCTTACTATACCTTAAATAGCAGTAGTAAATGGTTAGGGTTACTTATTATCCTACAAACGGCGGAGTTCATCTTGGACTAAGTTTCTTATTGGGATGTTGTATTATAGGGATGTTTCTCTTAATGAGAAGAAGGTAGTTTTGTATTCTTTTCTGTGTTTGAAGATTCGATGGTAATAAATCGACCCTCGTAAGTAACTCATTTAAGATCTTTTTGAATGAAAGCACTTCCCTACTTTGGTTTCTGGATCTTTTAACTTGAATAACTTTATTTCAAGAGAATCGGAAGCATTGAAATAAGTTATTGATCATTCTAATTCGGGGCTGAGAACGATAAGGTTTGAGATAGGCATTCATTCATAACAAAAGGATCCCTTTATAAAATAGTGATATAAAATCGCATTAAAATCGCGTGCCACCGTGAAAACAAGTGTGAGATAATTTCTTTTTCCAAGATCAGTACGCTAGCAAACTTTATTTGAATAGTTTTCTAGTTTTGTCATTTGGTATAGCATAAGTAGGTATATTTATCATAATTTAGTTGACTTATGTATTAAACATGTTTTATTGATTAGAACTTTAAGTTGATTTTGTGGTGTGAAGTTCAATTTCCTACGCAGTGTTATTTTCATACTAGTGTCTTCGGTTAAAAATAAATGGGAGATTATAAGTGAAACTTGCATATTTTATCGACTAGTCACTAGCCAATACACTATTTCAGAAATTAGTAAGCCATCTGTTAAGGCGCAAGCGTGCTGATTTCTGATTGGTTTCCTAAATGGGCCAATCGGGATCGGCACGTGGCGACTGTCCCGCAGCTGCTCTGCACCTATATATACTTTGATCTGTTATTATTCTGTTCTGTTGCTAATGTACAAGTTGACTAGTATTCTTTACAATAAATCTGTAGTTATTTTAATTTGTCGACTTTCATTTCAACATAGTGGTCCGTCTTAGTCGGAGCCTCGCCTTGGATTAACTCTTCAATTACAATCATGCCGCCTAAAACAGATGAATCTTCATCTCCTGTTGGCACAAATGCGGGTCTTGAACCCCTGAAACGGAAGAAAACTGCTATCAAGGGATACTTCACGAGACTGGAAAATCAAATCAAAGCAGAAGGCATGAGGTTCACACCCAGCGAGATTAAAGTTAAAATCAACAGACTCCAGTCTTATCACCAGAAGATTGATGATCTGAGGGAATCATTCTACGAAACAGCTCTTCCTGATGATTTGCTTAACCTTGAACAAGAATTAGACGAAATCGATGTGCGACTCGAAAAATTGGAGGTGAGCTTAACAAATCTTTCCAAAAACTCATCAGATGCGAAGCCTATAACAGAAGAATCAAAAGCATCAATACGGCTACCTGAGATCCCTCTCCCGATCTTTTCTGGATCCTATGAAGATTGGGGAAACTTCAAGACTCAATTTGAATCTCTCGTTTCCAAGAATCAAGCTCTTAGTGAATCCCAAAAATTATTTTATCTACGCGCTGCCCTTAAAGGAGAAGCCAAAAACATTCAATCTGTTGATGATACCTACAATTCTCTATTTACCGCTTTGCGAGAGCGTTTCGAAAACAAGCGACTCCTTGTTGATGCGCATGTGCAATCAATTCTGAACCACGATAGAATTCAGGATTCTTCAAGAAGTCTTCGCTCATTCATCGATTGCATCAAAAGAAACCTGAGAGCCTTATCAATCCTTACCTACGAAAGAAACAAGTTGTCCGATGCTCTACTGGTGAATGTCATTCTACAAAAACTCGACAAGGAATCAAGAAAGCAGTTCGAGTTGACCCTGAATTCACACCAATCTCCAGAACTAGACGCATTGATTTCATTCCTGGAGAAACACAGTTCTATTCTGGAGTCTATCAACCGAAATCAGATTCAAACAGTTCCAGATGCTATGCTCAAAAGGTCTGGAAGTTTTCCGAAGCCCAAAGTGCTCATGATCAACAGCAGCAACCAAAATGGTTGTGTTCTGTGCAAGAAGTTTGGTAAGACGTCGAATTTATTTCACGCATTAAGCAACTGTCCAGTTTTCTTTAAAATGGATGTTCAAGAAAGGTCTGATCATGTGAAGCAGGGAAATTTATGCCTAAATTGTCTTAAAGGTAACCACAAGGTAGAAAATTGCTATTCAAGATTTTCCTGCAGAGTCTGTGGCAAGAAACATCATTCTTTACTTCACGTAACCAAGAGGTCTGAAGATGTCGTTCCGACCTGTTCAAACGTTTCAGCTGCTAACCTGACTGTTCCAACTGCGAAGCAAGAAGTAGCAAAGTCTGGGAACCTTTCTCTTGCCACAACTTCTCAAAGAGATCGTAAGACACCTTTTTTATGTACTAGTATAATCTATCTGGATGACAAATTCGGTAATCTTGTACCTATTCGTGCGTTGTTAGACACAGCTAGTACTATTTCTATCATCTCTGAGGATAAAGCTAAAAGGTTAGAATTACCTAGAGAAAAGGTTAATTCAACAGTAACAGGGTTAAACAATCTCCCTTTACTTCTTAAGTTTAAAACTGCTACCTTCCTGTCGAATGCTGATACAACCTTTAGACAGTGGGTTGAACTCTTTCTTGTAAAGAACTTAATTGACTTTACTCCTTCTAAAGGATTTTCAATTTCCGATCTGAATATTCCTAAATTCGTGCGACTCGCCGATCCAACTTTCTGCGAACCGGGACCTGTAGATGCTCTGATAGGATGTGAATGGGTGTTTCAGATCCTTAAAAGCAACACTCTTAAAATTGACAACCTATTTTTACGAGATTCTGTTTTCGGTTACGTCGCTTCTGGATCACTAGACGATCCTGAATCAGGGAATTCAGATCATTGTAGTTTTGTGTGTGATGAAACCGAGAGTGAAGCTTTAAGTCGTTTTTTTGATCTGGAGAGTTTGGGGATAAAAGATGATCCTACTCTTTTTGAATCTGATAAAGCAATGGAGATTTTCAAACAAAGTGTAGAATTCGTAAACTGTCGCTACGTCGTAAGATTTCCCTGGAAAAGAGATCCCAAGGACTTAAGTGACAATCTCCCAGTAGCTAAAGTTCGTTTCAAACAATCTTTAAAGCGTCTGCAGCGAAATCCAGAATTGCAATCCAAGTTTAACGATATTATTCGGGAATATATCTCCCAGAGCATCATAGAAAGGGTTGAGGATCCTAATTCGATGCCTAATCATGCAGTTTACTATTTACCTTATCATGGAGTAGAAAAGGACAGCTCCACTACTGCATTAAGGCTAGTATTTGATGCTAGCTCACATGAAGCCGGTCAACTTTCACTGAATGATTGTTTGTATATTGGACCAAACCTGAACCCTAATATATTAACTTTGCTTATAAGTTTCAGGTTGAACAAGATTGCCTTTTGTTCTGACATTGCAAAAGCATTTCTTCAGATAGTTCTTGCAGAAGACCAAAGAGACGCAGTGCGCTTTTTATGGCCAAATGAAGATCTGACTGAAGATAACTTCCAGGTATTTAGGTTCCAGAGGGTTCTTTTTGGAGTCAACGCTTCACCGTTTCTTCTTTCCGCAACCATTAAACATCACATCCAAAAGTACGAAAAGGACTGCGCTTCTACGGTGCGTTTGTTGAACAGCTGTTTCTATGTGGATGACTTGATTGCTGGTGCAGACAGTTTTCAAGAAGCTCTTGAGGTTTCCAGGAAATCGAGAGACATAATGCAAGAAGCTAACATGACGTTGCGAAAGTGGATTACAAATGATATGAACTTACGGGAGCAATGGAAGAAAGAAGAATTTGACCTGTATCCAGTTGACTCTTCAGTCAGCCTTGGTTCAAACCTCACCAAAGTCTTGGGTCTGTCATGGAGCACTTCAGATGACTGCTTCAAGATTGAAATACAAGGGCTCCTAAATTTCCTTTTGTCCAACAGAAATACTAAGCGATTTCTTCTTCAAGCTGTTGGAAAAATTTTTGACCCTCTTGGTCTCATCACACCGTTCACCGTCCGAGTGAAGTGCCTACTTCAAAAACTATGGGAGCTGAAAATCCCATGGGATGATCCTGTGCCACCCGACATCCAGCAGGATTGGTCCAAGTGGTGTTCTGAATTGACGTCCCTAGCAGATTTACGAGTTCCAAGATTTGTTCTCAACCTAAAGGCCGATGACCATGCTGATGTCGTTGAGATGCATTGCTTCTGTGACGCCAGTAAGAAGGCATTCGGGGCTGCGCTTTACCTTCGCATTGTCATGGACCAAGAAGTTTCCGTCAACCTCATTGTCTCAAAAAGTCGGGTTGCCCCTCTAAAGGCTATAACACTACCTCGACTTGAGCTACTTGGAGCTCTAATTGCTGCTCGTCTTGCATGTAACGTTAAGAAGATCATTGAAGCCAAAATACCCATTTCATTGAGCTTTTGGACTGACTCACAAATAGTGCTTCATTGGATCAGGGGATCTTCAAAACGATGGAAGCAATTCGTCGCAAACCGAGTGGATGAGATAAAAGCTCTGTCTGATCCAAAGAGCTGGAATCACTGTCCGGGTAACCAAAATCCGGCCGACTTGCTGTCTCGAGGAGCTACTGCCACATCCTTAATTGATTCTTCCCTGTGGCTTAAGGGACCTAAATTCCTAGAGACTCGAGAACATCTTCCAGTTCCTGATTACCCTGTGGAATGTAATGAAAATATTGTTGCTGACGAACTTAAACTATCTAGTGACTCTAATGACCTAACCTTTCTTGCTCTTTCAGGGAACTCTCTAATTGACAACCTTCTGAAATTAAGTACAAATTAATTTACTATTTTAAATGTATTAAGTTATATTTTTAGGTTTGTTAGGGGTTGCAAAGGAGAAACCCTTCAGAAAGGTTACATATCAATCTCAGAAAGAAGGGATGCCGAGGCATTTATCATAAGGAAGGTCCAGGAAGAGTACTTTCATGGTGATATTCAGAGGCTTAAGGTCAGTTATATGGTATCTCCCAGGAGTAGAATTAAATCCTTTTCACCCCTCTTAGATTCAAGGGGAGTTTAAGAGTTATAAAGGACGATAATGTGTCTATTTGTAAGTGTTTATTACTAAGAATCATTAAGGTATACATTGGTGATGATAATTTTGTTCAAGTAGCTGATGTAAGAACCAAATCAGGCATTTTGAAAAGGTCAGTCACCAAGCTGTGTGTACTGCCTCTGGAATTGTAAAATTTCATATTACTTTATCTATTTGCTTATCCATTTTTGAACTTTCATGTTTCTAGATTCATTTTTCTTACAGTGTAAATCTGCACTTGTGTGCAGGGCCGGGCGGGATGTTAAGGCGCAAGCGTGCTGATTTCTGATTGGTTTCCTAAATGGGCCAATCGGGATCGGCACGTGGCGACTGTCCCGCAGCTGCTCTGCACCTATATATACTTTGATCTGTTATTATTCTGTTCTGTTGCTAATGTACAAGTTGACTAGTATTCTTTACAATAAATCTGTAGTTATTTTAATTTGTCGACTTTCATTTCAACACCATCAAAACTGGACTTCCATCTAACCCATTTTAAAAGGTATGAACCTCCTTCTCCTACAACTTTATCATTCTTCTCACAATCAGAAGAAGTATTTCAACGAACCTGGGTATTCATACTATTTCTCATAAACAAAACTTTAATTATTCAAACCACATTTTTTTTTCATCACAGATTTATTATTATTTGAATTACTAGGAAGCTACCACCCCCTGCTTGCTAACGCTCACCAACACCCTAGTGTTTTATCATTCATATTTTTGTTCAAACCCAGACTTGTACAGTGTTAAACAATACCTTTAAGGTATTGAAAATAATAAGAGAGATCCAACATGATACTCAATGTTTACAATTAATGTCGATTAGTTTAAGATATAATGTGTGAAATTTTAGTATGAAATACCATATCTGTAAGTTTTTAGAACATTTTTATCAGTCTTTGAATGATATTTAATTTGGAAAGTACTTTAAAGTAGGGGAGATCAGGCTAATACGACATACCACTTTTTCAAAGCAACCGTAAAAGACTAATTAAATAGATTTCCTGTAGTTTTCAAAGCCAATGAAATGTTTATTTAATGCTCTAACACCCCCTAATTGGGTATATCATAATCTTTCTTTTTTCTTTTTCAAAAACTTACTTTTCTAAAAAAGTAGAAAATATGTCATTTTACCCGATATAAGGATAAAATGACATAGTAAATATTTAGTAGGAAAAAAGTAGTTTTTTTGGCAAAAGCAATTTTATTTGATCCCAAATAATAACTATATTAGTATTTAAGCACTTTGGCATAATCTGTAATTTATTTTTTGGGGAAAGATAACTACCTAATTTAAAAAAACAACTGTAATGTGCTTATCAAAACAAAATTTTAATTTTTTTCTTTCATGGAGGAGTTAAAGTTAACAGAGTATGCATTTTTTTCTGAAGTTAATGTCGCTTAAGATTAAGTTCTGTGGAACATGAGGGACAGGACCTAATTTAGCAACTGAGGATTGTCTATACTAGTTATTAGAATTTTAGAAGCTTCTCCTGAAACATGCTCATTGAGCTTCAGTACTTTTGCTGGAGCAAAGAGATGAACTGAGAACACATTGGGTTGGCCGGAAAAAGGACAGTGTTTAGGAATCCACTCTCCGCATTAACCATGGTAGCAGCCTTTCCATTTCTTTTTTTTAAAGCTCTGATATAGTATTACGTGGGTTTTCTCATAGTTGTCTTTTAACCAAGTCGAAACTTCTTGGTCGTAGAATGTTCTCAGTGGCCCATAAAAGGTCTTATAAACTAATAATATAAATAAGTATTTTAAATATCGACAGTATATGTATGTATATGTATTGTGTGGGTAAAATGACATACTATGTCATTTTATACCAATGATTTGTATGTCATTTTACCCTTAAAGGTCTATTTTTATTTATTTTCAATTTCTCGTAAAACAAAAAGTCTAAACAACTACGTATCGCATGAAATATACTCTTAATTGAACATACATTCACACAAGAATCTTAGTTTAAGTAAATGAAAGAATTTGTATACGAGAAATCTCATTATAAAAACACAAAAAAAAATATTTTGACACTCACGTTTTTTATTTTTGTTCACCACGAGGTAAGAAATGTTTTTCAAACAATGGCGTCTGTTTGTATCGTTTTGGAAGAAATAAAAGAAGAAAAAAAGCGCCTGACATGTGCTGTCATTCTGCTAAATTTCAAGAAAATCGAAAAAGTCATTTTACCCGAGTATGTCGTATTAGCCTGATTTCCCCTACATTTTTAAAACGAGGAAAATCTTGGTTCATCATAAAATATGGCGTCAATTGGTCCTTGTGATTGGATATATTTGTTTGACAGTACTTGCTTTGTTACTGAGACCGTATCCATAATCTAAAAAAATATAAGTACTATTTTAAAATTTAGAATTAAAAAAAACAATAGCTTACTGTAAATCCTCGAAAGAATCCGGACATTTTGATACCAGGAATTTGTCATTCGGTTCAGTAATTAAAAAGTTTTTATCTGGAAACTGTTCACCAAAAACTTTTGTTTAGAATAGAGGGATAATTATAATTAAGTTAAATCAAAAACACTTTACTCTTTCTATAGCTTTAAATCTAACACAAAACTATTGCCATCTATCTGCCGACTTAATGATTTAGCGCACAATTTACACCCCAAGTGTTCCTCCTTAAACATTCAATAGAGCTTCCAACTCTCTCCAGAACTTTTATCCCTAGAGAAATCCCTCTTGGCAGCAAGACCTGAATAAAACCACGAACCTGATGAAAGCCAAGGAGTGTTGCCACGCTCTAAAAGATCAATACAGAAGGGAATATTAGAACACTCTGTCCCCCTAGTAACACCTGTTACGAGAGTAACTACAATGCATTGCCAGAGGCTCCGAGAGAATAGTTAAATGAATAGAGTTTTGAATACAATCGATGTTACACTATTGGATGATTATAGATTTCATGAATGAAGGCTAAGAAAAGGGAGTACTTGAGAAACTATTGTTACTACTACTTTTTCTGTATCATCCACAGGTTGAATGTGATCGAGTTTTTTCTATTAAAGAAATAAATGATCAATCAAATTTAAACAAAATAATAAAAAGGAATAATTTCATTCTGAGAAGTAACATCTTTATATATTTCCCATGAAACCTAATATTCTAACCATCCATTTCAGGAATTGTGTATTGAGTTTCAAATTGGCTCATTTTCTTTAGAAATTAGACAACTGTTATTAAAACTCTTTCTCTAAAATTCTCTTTAACTTTGTCTTAATTTACGATAGATACATTATGCATTTTCCCTCTAATTACTTTTTCTTCATCAAATCTTTAATCTCTAACAAAAATTCATTGAAATTTTTTTATTAAATTAAACTTTAAAAAATGTAAAAATGACAAATTTCCAGTTTAATTTATCGCTGTAAATGTAACCTTTATATTCAATTAATTAGTTAGCTTTTATAAATGCTAGCTTGAAACGTTCAAATATGATTCAAGAGGATTCAAATGGACAAATTCTTTTAAAGCAAATATTACTTTTATAATTATTCCAATATTTAAACAAGCATAAATCAGAGTAATTTTATTCAGCTGTTTGGTAAACACCCAAAAGTCTGCTGAAAATATAACCTATAAAGTGATAAACTTTTAGTGTCTACGTGTGATTCTGAAGTAGTAAATTTTTAACAGATTAAGTAGTAATTTGTATAAATGTAATATTAAAAAAGCCTCCTTTTTTGAAAATAATCCAATTAAATAAAATCATAATTTACATTTATCTTTAAAGCAATTATTAAATACCTTATTGATTGCATACGAATAAGTTTAAAAAACTCCCCATTTATTCAATGATAACCTAAAACATTATAGTGGTCAACAGTGTTTATAAAAGAGTCTATATTTCTTCACTTTTAGCAGTTGTTATGCATCATGAGAAGTTAAGTGTCACGAAAACTTTATGTGTTACTGATTTTGAAGGGGTTTATGTTCACTTTCCATTATAACGAGTTGTTCATAGTTTTTCGTTGTTATTATCGTAAAAAATAGAAACTAGTTCTTTTTTAGTTTAGGATAATATTAGTCAAAATAACTAACAAACTCAATTCTAATTATATCACTTATACCACTTTCAAAATAAACTGCTCACATGTTACTGAATAAGTTTTCAAAATTTTTAAAACGGCTTTTTTTAAGATTAAAAAATGTTTTCTCAAACTTCTCTGGAAAATAAATTTTATACTAGGTTTCTTTTCCTTTCGGTTTTTGGATTTATTATTTTATTTCTAACTACAGGCTCAAATGTTGAGTATAAAGTTTCCTTAACGTTTACTTTTGCCTTAAAGAATTATTTTTTTCAGGTATTCTCAAAAGCACGCCGAGAAACATTTTTTTTTTCTCCTCGGGATTTATTGCAATAATCGTTCTTCCACAATAAATGTTTTTGTTCTGGAAGAAAATGTTTTCATGAGAAAAAACTGTTTTTTCTACAATCAAAGAATAGGTATATATTTTTTTACCGTTTAGTGTGATGTTTACTTTTCTGATTTTTTTTCAAAAATACACGAGCTTTATACAACCTTTAATTACTAAAGGCCTTAAAGCAAACAACTTAACTTAAAATTTATTGCAGCAATATCCTATTAGTGGGAATGTATGAAGCGCCTACATAATAATTAAGGAGTTAACAAGGCGTTTTTATTCAAAGTGAAAAATATGAGAATGTTTAATATGTACTTTCCCAAAACGTTGCATTTTATTCCCAAGAAAGTCAAATACTCTTAAGGCAAAGTATGAAAAAAATTCATGAAAAAATATCATTTTAGTGACGTCAATACCTTAAAAAATATAAACGTTAATTTGGAAAAACGTTTATTCAAAGTACGTAAAAATCGAAATTTTCGAAACAAAATTTATTTTTTTTTAAAAGGAATAAAATAAAATAGAAATCTTGCTTGTTGCATCAAGAAAATTAATATTATTTTGAAATGCACTTAGTTTCATTTTTTATTAAAACAAGTGATTTTCTAAACAAATCGAAGATGTATTTCATACTTCAACGGTTTTGGTATTTGCCATTTTATAGAATGCCTCGGATACGTGTGAAGTTTTATGTATTTTATACATCGCCAACCAGCTTTGGGCATTCCATAAAATACCTTGGTATTCTATAACATTTCGCATTTCAAGCACATGTCTTAACTGAGATATGAATATATGAGGGTGATACTTCACAATCTGTAAAAAATTGACCTCTGTGTGAAAGAATGCTGATATGATCAGCCAAATCTTACCTTTTCTACATTTCACATAGCATAATTAGTAGTTATTTTCAAACTGCATGGCAATTATAAAATATTATACGTACAAAAAAAGTAACAATTGATTTTAGATTGCGAGAATTTTTCTCAAGTTATTTTTTCAATATTCCACTACTACTTGATAAAAAAATAGTTTAACTGGAGGCTTTGAATCCATTGTCTTTTAAACTAAAATGTAATGAAAAAAATATCATTTCAGAATCTCTGAAAGTTTATATTTGTTTTGAAATTCTTTTTTAAGTTTTAAAATCAAATTCTTTCTGAAAATTCAACTAAACTTATAAACATACCTATATAGTTTAAAATAGTTAACGCTAAACTTAGAAACAATTCTAACTTCTTACTTAACTAAACTTAGAATTAATTCTCATGTCCCTATAAAACAAATTTATTTGCTGATAAGGCAAACAATTCCTTCCACCACAGTTAAATCACCAGTTAAATTTAAATCTACACCACCTAACCCCAAATTATCCCCAACCCTTTCCTCACCGCTCTATAAAAACCGCGTCCTCGAAACCGCACTTTTCATTGTGAAACTCCAAAGGCTTGTTAGCTTGTGCTGTGAGCCACCACAACATGGCAGTTCTCCAAGACACCGAGAGGGCTGCTTGCTTAAATAAACAACTGACAGCAACAAAAGCGATGAATTTGGTTTGGAAAGCGGAGATTTAAGACGTTCCGGCGCTTTCATCAAAGGATTCGTAGGAGAGGTTCCAAAGATGTTTATCGGCCTTCCGAGCCATGTTAAGGGACTTGATTTATTCTGAATGAGTTTTCACGTCGTGAGAGGTGTTTTTTCAGTTCTTAAATGCATGGGTTTTTTGGGGTGTTTCCCGCTTGAATTGGATTTATGTAGGTTCTTAAGAATAAATGGTTTGAGTAGAAAGTCCATCTATTTTTTGTGTGAATTTTGGAGTAAAACAAAGAGGCAATGCTTCTCAAAATCAAAATTATACCAAGCTGAGGAGAATTTTCATTCATCGCAAATAAATAGAGGAAAACGGGCAAATTTGATACACAAAAAATATTTCAAATCCATTTTTTTAGTAGAAAAAAAGGACTTACTTAGATATTTTTTCCTAAACGTATCTGAAAGACTTAATTTATTGAAACCAATTTTAAAGTACAACTATTATCATAAAACATAAATAGGCGGTTCTGTATAAATGTGCCTCACATGCGGGGTAGTCTGATACATTGCTTGGGCCACACTGATACAGTGATTAATTTGCTCAAAGTAGTAATGAAGTTACTAACAAAAATTTAGTAGTTTTACATTACATTTTTAAAAATAAAGATTATAAATAGAAAAATAAAAAAATCAAAGTATTAAACGAACGGCGATTTTTAAGAATCTATAATAAAGTTAAATTTTAAGTATTATCCCCTATTGTTAACATGAATGAACGTACTTTTGGTATTCACTAATCTCTGTATTCAAAGTTGAATAGCATCAAGTTAATTTCACTTTCAAAACTTACTTTAAGAGATTTCTCACAAAAAAATATTGTTCACTTGCTTTAAATTTATTGACTTACTGCAGAACGTAACGATTTGATACTTAATGTTTACGCATGTAAAAGCAAATTTTAGAAAAAATGCGACCTAAATAATCCTGGTAGTTTTCGAGATATTAAAGGTGTATCAATAGTACCTACCATGCTCTTTTTATTAGGCTCTACGATAAGTTGTTTCAAATCTAAAGCCGTGAAACTTTACAACTTTATTCCATCTTAGTTTCTAAACAACAATGATGGCTGATGTCTGCAAACTCCGAATCAGTAAATAATTTTTGTAGTGCTAGAGGCGCAATTCTTTCCGTAAAAGTAAAAGGATTTCCTATTCAGGAATGCGGGTTTTAAAGAGAAATTTATCTCGAGGCCGCACCACTTACCGTTATTTATGCAATAGCGTTTGCATTTCTTTTACAACTCTCCTGTGAGAGATTATCTCTAGTTACACAAGCCGAAAAATGCATTTAATGGAGCTAAAATATACTTTATTGAATAACTGACTTGTTTATTTTAAAAAGCTATTTTCATTTGAGTTACCATCGTTTCATTCCACGTTTAAGATAATTTTACCTTTTTTTATAATTATCTACTAAATATTTAGTCACATATGGGTACTTAATTAAATTTATAGTTCTACAAATAAATTAAAGTATATTAAATTTCGACTATTTATTCACATCAATGTTCAAAGTAAAAGGTTCAAATTTGTTAGCTTGCTTTTATTTCATATGATATATAAAATTAATTATTCATATCATATATAAAATGTAAACGATCCAAACATTTGTTTGAAGCTGGAATGAAATAAAATGAATACCCTTAAAATATATAAAGTTATGCATCAACTATTAAATGTATTTAAAGATAATTTATATTTGATCTCTGTAAGGGGAATAAATATGTTTGTAAAATATATGTTGTTATAGTATAACTCGTGGAACAAAATATTTTTTATTTTGCAATGAAATTTTTAACTTTTACACGTATTACCAGTGATTCCTCGAAATACGAAAGTATTATTCTTAGAATAATTTTCGAAGTGGAAACATTTCACTTAAACAGTATATTTAAGTGAATTAAATTCGATGTCTATACATCTTTTGAACGTCAACTTTTTAAAATCCAAGGAACCGAAATTAATTAGTAAAGCTTAAATAAATAAAAAGTAACATTTTACAATACCTTATTTCAGGAACGCAAAAATAGATTAACGACTTCAATACAAACATAATATGGAATTTACTAGGAACGTTTTAGTATTTTTTTGTGTATTCGGTCATACTAAGACTTTAAAAACCTTGTTATTAAACACATCCCAAATCCATCTGTTCTTATTGCATATTTAAATCCTACTCATAATTAATCCCCTCAAATACAACCAACGTCACAATGATAGAGATATAATACCTCTCATCAGTTAACGTAGTTTACAAATTAATTTCGGTAATGTAAACTCACCTCACTATAATCAAGATTTCGTAAAATATTTACTCCCCTCATAATACAATAGCTATTATACATCAAAATATTAAGTATGATATATTTATTGTCATTGGATCAACCATTTAATTATAGCATCCCCTTATCTACCCTACAAATACCCTAAGTTCAATCCTCTCAAGTGACCGGTGGTCCAGTCTCCGCATCCCTGGTGACGGAGCGAAAACCTCCATCCTTGTCGACAAATGGCCCTTTCTGGCGATAAGGGAGCAAAAATGAGTCCTTTATCACGGGTGGAATTCGCGAGGAAGGCGTTTTCCACCTGCTACGTCGCACCGAGGGGATAATGGATGGGATGGCCATCTTGGGGAGAAGCTCTCTCTGGGATGCCGTCAAGTGTAGGGGGATTTTCAAGAGCTTAAAATGTGTCGTCGAGTTATGGAGATGTCGGGGTTGTGGGAGAGGTTTTTGGGTTTGCTCTTTATCTTTTTCAATTTCTGTACATTTTATCTTTTGTACAATCTTTGTTTTCATTTTTTTCTCCCCGTTTTTATATTTTTCCTCTTCTTTTTCTCCTTCCATTTCTTTCCCCTTCTGTTTTTTGCAAATTTTATTGTTTTTCTTTCTTTATTTCTTTCTTATGATTTATTTTATTCCTTTTATTTTTATTGTAATTTTCTTTCTACTTTCATCGTTTCCTTCTCTTTTTGTTTATTTTTCCTTTCTCTTCTTTTCTCATTATTTTTCATTTTAATTTTCCTTTAATCTTCCTTCTCTTTATTTTTCAATTTTTTTTCTTCTTTTCTTTTAACCTCCTTTCTCAATATTTTTAAAAATGTTTATTATTTTATTTGTATTTATTTATCTATGCCTTATTATTAACTTTATTCCTTTTATTTTCCTTTCTTTCTCTTTCTTTCTTAATGTCACTTTCACGTAGTACTTTCTCCAGTTTTCCCTTTTTCTTTCTTTTCTTTTCTTCGTCGATGGATTTTCACTTTCGATCTAACTTTTTCTTGGAATTAAAATATGAGAACTTTTACGCTTTTTATGTTTTTTGGTACAGTCAATTTCAATTTAATTGTAATTCAATATGCAGATTATTATTTACGTTAAATTGAATTTTAAGAATTTATTTTGACGGGGAAATCTTTATTTGTTCAACAGTTTTTCCACTATCAGGTTTTATATGTTTTTTCAATACTAACATAAATTCTTAAGAGTTAAGTGGGTTTTTATTAAAACGTATTTTAAACAGAACCTTTTAATATTCTACGGTGAAATTTTTAACATTATCGTGTTTAATAATTATATTAAAATTTGATTAGGTATTATATTTTTCAAACTTTTCTTTTTAAAAAGAACACAATTTTATATTGCATTAAATTTGTGAATAGTCTATATTGAGAAGATTGGTATTATTAGCATATTTAAAAATATACTTAAAGGATCTATATTAAGTTACATTTTATTTCTATACTCGACATCAACGTTTCTTGAACATAGTACGTCACAAATGCGGAAGGAGTAATCGGTAAACACAAAGCCTGTTGGGTTGCTAGGAGGAGTTTCGGTACGCAAATCGTGATTGAAAAGCACTATACATACATGGGTTTAACAAAATAATCATATTTTTTAATTGACGTTCTTCATTTCACTCAAACTTCAGACACCGCGATGGGAACTACTTTGTTTTTTAGTGACGTCATAAGGTCAACTTAAGTTGCTGTCTAGGGCTGTCTTTAACCTTCTGAAGGTAAGGTGAATAATTCAAATTTGGGTCATGTAGTTTAAGTCCCAAATAGAGGTACGGAATCACCGTTTGTTGTCTTAATTGGATCCCTGGATAATGTTTGCATTATTTTTATGTGTATTGAATTAATTCAAGACAAGCTCTACTATTTTAATATTTGAATAAATAATTAATTCCATATAAAAATATAACTTATTGCCCGATGATTACAAAGATGGGGGGAAATAAACCAAATGATAAATTGAATGATTTCCAATATCATAACGAGTCTGAAATAGACATATTCTTCTATTCACTTTCTATTCAACATTCCCCCTTCAGGAAGGATCAATTCTTTTGACAGAGGAATTTCCCCCTGAAATATCTAGCATCCAGACGGTATTGACAATACCGAAATACCTACAGCAACACAGATTAATCTTCAGAATGCCAATAATTAATATTTGTTTTGCTCGTTAATTACAATCAAATGAGCAAAGTTAAATTAGATTACAGCCTTTTGCCTAAGTTTTGGACCGAAAACTCATCTATCCGGAGAGGTTTGATTAATGTTAAGCTTCCATCTCGGTTAATAAAGTTGAATCACGAGATAATGCTTATAGTTCGTTGGAAGTCTCACAAATCCCTTCTTTAGGGTTAATTTCTGCATAGTTTTAGACATACTTCCCGAAATTTAGTACATTATTTTATGAGTTTAACAAGTGTCACTTCCATTTTCTTACTTTTGAATCTTATTAAACAGCTAAATTTATATATAATTAAGATTTTAGAAATGCATGGGCTCTTATTTAAGTGTTAAAGATAACAGTATTTTTGGAATTTACTTTTCCAATTTAAAACTGCTTGATAGAAAAAAATTATTTATCCGCCGCGCCGGGGAGAAGCTGTTGCCAAATGAGAGGTGAAAACTTTTCCTTTCTGCATAGGAGAATTGGCTCGAGTCCACCACATTTTCATTAAATTAATGTTATAATCGATTGAACGAAAATAAAAGTGTAAGCAGTCACACATACCGTTAGTTATTATCCTCTTAAAACATTCAGTGCAAAGAAAGGAAAGTATAATAAGTTATTTTGCTATTGTTTCACTATTCTTTAAACACGCGTAAATAATTTGGAAAGAAAGGGGAACTTTCACCGTCTTCAGATCAAGATGTTCAGATTTATTTTTGAAATTATTCGAAACTTTAAGAATTTTTTCATTAAATGTAAAGAAAAAAATTAATAAACAATTTTTTAAATTAATCCGTCAAGAATTTAAAACACTGTTGTTAAGGGTTTCAGTATGAATCCTGGTTACACCTAGGTGTGTAAAATTAAGAAATTAAATTATACTTAATTAGAAAAGAATAACCTAAATGTTTAATCTTCTCGACTTAGAAACAAACTGATTTAAATCGCAAACAAAGTTAAAAACATTATCTTTATTACAGTACTGTGTACCTTCTATACAAACAAATAATCGCAGTTGAAAATATTCCTGTACTTTAAAAAACTGCTAAAATTCCATGGATAAATATAAAATTATTTTTACATGATAAAGATGGAGGCCGCCAGATTTTCAATTTTGTTTAATTAATACCTTTTCATGGCTAAAATGTGTGTTAAATGCATAGAATTAAAAACATTTTTAATTTTTTTTCTAAGCTTTACGATAGTTTTGTAAAATAATTTTATTTACAATGAGCTGAAATCAAAATATCTATAATTTATTGATATGCACAGTACATCCCATGTATATGAAACTTGTTTTAATTTGACATGCGGTTCGGCTGGCGTATATTAAAGTTTTCATTTCAAAAATCTATAAAAACGCGTCCATAACAGCTGAAATATTTCTATAATAATGCATAAAATTCATAAAACTTTCCTTGAATGTGACACTTCTGGTAAAATCTTCTGGAATAAAACTATATCTGGTTATCTTAAAACAAAACCATTCCCCAATTGTGTCTTTAATATAAACAGATATAAATTTATCACAACTCATCGATTTACTGTTGCAGACGAAACGTTTCGAAACGCATTACAAATAAATCCATCTCATGAATTCCAGCACACAACACAACTCAACCGTCTCATTTTCTCTGACAAAACTTTACAATTTAATCTCCCAATTCGGAATGAATGTTCCATAATTCGCCAGATTCAATTACAAAACGCAATACTTGGATCTTTTCCAAACCATTTCAAGAAACCATTTCGACAACAGTAGCCATCCAGACATCTTCAGGGGATTCCATTGATCTTTCCAGTTCGATGTCCCTTTCCCAACTACCTCCTACTCATAACGGGTCGTTATTTTTGCTTCAACTTTCTTCAACGAACCCTTCCTCAGTGCGTGGGCGTATCCAACGGGGAAATTGGAAAAACAAATCCTCCAAACCAGCATCTCCATTCACATCTAATAATCTCTTTGCTGACGTCACGATATGACGTCACCCCCGTACGGAGGCCTACGTCACTCTCTATGACGTCGTCTGGTCTGTCGGATAGACAAATTCAGGACGGTATTATTCTTCGAAGCGTCTTTCGCGATTTTTTTTTCTGTTGTTTAAGGGAGAATAATGTTATGTACGGCTTTTTCGGCATTGTTTTCGATGAGGGTTTTTTCTGTTTTTTACGAATCTTTTGTTCTGTTTATTAAATTAGGAATTCATTCTTCTGGAAAAGCGAAGGGGAAGTTTTATTCCGTTTTGCATCTCCTAGAGGTAATTGTATTTTGTATGGGCTTATGTGATGAAAGTGTTTTTTCTTACCTTTAGAGGGATTTAGAAGAAATGAATTTTTCAGAAAAGAGGAAACCGGGATCTAATTAAGTTATGGGTTTATATGCACTTGGAAGTGTGGAGCTTTTCTAAGAAAAAAGTATGCAATCAAAACACGAAGGAAATCATATATTTCACTGCATCGAAATAAAACACATTTCTAATAAAACACAACTTAAAATTTTTCGTCTAAATAAATAAATCTCAAACAATCAATAGCTGAAGTTTCAACATAATAAGAGCTTTACAAAAAACCCTCAATAGAATAAAAAGGCACAAAAGAACACAAAATTAAAGTATACCTAATACCGTGCAGTGAAGGCGTACATAAAGTAACACTAATGAAGTTAGACCTTGCTATCTATTATATGATTAAGTTCAAAAATTTTCAGTAGGTACTGAAAAGAAAAACTTCAAAAAAGTTTGCATAAAAACAATTGTTGTTGTTGTCGAATGGTCAAAAAATGGAATAACATTAGATCGCACCGGGACAATTAAAAGGATCAAAAAATATTCTCTTTTAAAAGCATAAACCATTAATCTTTGCATTAACAAAATGTTTAAAAATTAAATAAGTGTATTCGATTTTCAAATTCTTTTCTAAAGGAAGTTAAGTTTTATACTCAAATCTTCTTTCATATGATAAATTTGTTTTATTCCATTAAAATATTGTACATGTACATATAAACTTAATTTCAGTAATTGATGTAATTTGATTCCTTTTAATTCAGACCATCAGAGTCTGCAAACCTAAACATAACTTTGATAAAGATTCCAAATATTGGTTGAAAAAAAGTAACATGTTCAAAATAAACTCTTTTCAAGTATGGAAGTTTTATAATTTTTTATTTCATTAATTTTATTAATTTATCTTAACAATAAAAAGTTGATTTACAATTCTTTCATTAGCTGAAAAGTGAAAACAGTTTTAGACTTTACAAGACTGCAACCATGGAGAAACCATGGAGAAACAAAATAATCAAAGTAGTTCCCAACACGGTGTCTGAATTTTGAGTGAAATTATGAACGTCAGTATAAAAATATGTAGTTTGTTAAACTCATATGTATTGTATAGCGTCTTTTTATCACGATTTGCTTACCGGAACTCTTCCTAGCAACCCAACAGGTTTTCTGTTTGCGCAGTTATTCCTTCCGCTTAATGACGTCATAGGGTCAGGAAACTTATAAATTTCTTATAACTTATAATTTTTTTATATTATAAATTTCAATTTTATATTATTTCATAGACAAAACTATTAAATGCTTGAATTCCCGTCTTGTATGTGTAAAAAATTATTTCTCGGTGTCCTCGAAGTTATTAATGAATTTTTGGATAATAGTTAATTCATACAGTATCGTTTTTATTCATTTAATAACCATCAAAGAAAAATACTTATTTCATATTGTTTTTTTGTTCAAATTGCTTTTTATCACCATTAAAAGTCCTGAATATAATATCTGGAGTACAAGTTTAACTTAAAGCCGAATTAAAGCTTTAAGTAATAACCGAATTTTCAAAATTTAAAATGTGTTAATGTCCCAGTTTAAGGGACATTAACTAAACTAAATTAGCTAGAAGTATCACAGAAGTAACTCTTCATGTCATCTTCTTAATATTCACTTCTAAATTGTAATTTTTTAATAACTAAAGAATGTTATTTTAGCTGTATTTTCGAAGAGTATTAATATGGATTGATTTTAAATTACATGAATTGTTATGCTCTTTTTAAGAAGATAATATTTTAAGATAATTTTTGATCGTCAAGTTGTTTTTATCACTAACAAGAAGGTTTTACATTATTATTTTTTTGAAAACTAAGAATAATTTAAAAACTTCACCAAAAGAAGCATTGCTAAAAATCAAAAGATGTGATTAATTGTTATTACAATAAGATCTAAAAATTAGGGTATATATATGTGATTTCAGTTAGAATAATGTTTCTTTCCTGAACATTATGTAGTAATCGAAAAAAGTTAAAATGATCGAAAATAGGATGGGTTTAAATATCTCTGATACAAAATGCGAGGCATTGAATTCCTTAAAATTTTAGTGTGTTAAGTTAGAAGCTCTATCCGAGAAAAGTCGTGTTTATCATTCAGTAATGTTATTTAAAACATAATGTATTCATGAAAATGACATAAATTAAATGGCATGATACATTTATTCATTGGTAACCTTATAATTTGTGTCCTTCCATTTGTTCAACATCATTATTAACTCCATCCGACTGATAGTAACAAACCGGTAGCATTTATGTTGATGAATGGGCCGTGCTTCATCTCTCAAGTTGTCACACCAACTGAATGTTTACCCATCAAATGTTATTAACTCAACATCCCACTCCCAAAACGCGCAATTATATAAATCACACTCCCCGGAACACACTCCTCGGCCCCAAAAAAACCTTCTCTCTCTCGGACGAAACTCCACTTCCGGTTCTGGATGGAAGGGCTTCCACAGACCGGAAGATGGCAGTGGCTAGACCGGAAATTGATAATTTCGCTCTCTCGCCTGTGAGTTTTTATTGGGTTTATGCGGTGTGATAAATTTTACAGAATCCCGAGCGAAATTCCGAGAGTTAAAAAAAAATTCCACTATGGAATTTAGCGGAAGGAAGAAAAAATAGTGTTTGTGAGTGCACAGGTTCATTAGGCCGTTGTGTGTTGGTTCGAGAGTACGATAATAATAAACCTTGCTGTTGGGATAACTGTTCGCGGAATTCCGAATATGAGAAAGGGCCACATTAGTTTTGACATTCGAGTGGAGTTCATATCGTAGGGTTTTTTTCCTGTATGGTGTGGAATAGCTGTAACGGAATAGAGCAGTTTTGGGTTCTAATACTGAGTATCATTTTCAAGAGAAAATGTGTGGTATATGGAGTCGTTCAAATGAGGGAGAAAATGCTCATAATATGTGAAGAACGTTGCAATGAACTTTAATCGTAAATGAATTTTCAGTTTTTTAGGATGATCATCAAATTTATTCGTTCTAAGAACTAATAAAGTGGCATTGCTATAAAAAGTCCGTGTGATCTCGGCTTTTTTTTATCAAACTGGGGTAAAACACCCGTTTTATGGCATTTTCTTGCAATCGGCATCTATTGCTATGAATTCCCATTTCTTAATTTCCCCATACACTGTAAAAAAAAATCTTGCCACTTTCCTTGGAAAAACTGTGCAGCTGGGTTGCCCATTTTTTTCAAGTAATGTTCCTGGAAAATAACAGGAACATTACTGTAAAATCAATCAAAAATACCAGTATACCAGTACTTTACGGCAATGTTCCTGTTATGGGCAACCCAGCTGCCCAGTTTTTCCTTTGAACGTTCCAGGATTTTTTTACAGTGTAAGTATCAGGGCTTAAATTGCACCGGAGCGGAGCTCCGGTACTTCTTGGTTTTCAGTAAATATTTACTGATATTTATTCATTAATCAGTAAATATTTGTAATGCTGAAATAGTAGCGCTCCGATACTTCTTTGGTTAGAATTTAAGCCCTGGTAAGTATCCTATCATGTTGTGACAGTTACACATATCCAATAACTGAATAGAATGGGTTACTTTGGAATAACAATGACTGGCAAGTGTCGTTATCCTTTCTTAACACTCATCCTTTAACAACTTAAAATTCTGTACCATCTTGAATTTGCCTTAAAGATTTCTCTCTTTCTTCCGATTTAGTTCGTTATCTTTTTTTTTTCCTCTCTTTTCATGTAAAAATAAAATCTCTTCAAATCCTTCGATTAGAAAATGAAAAAAATACACAATCTCTATATAATCCATCATATTCAATCGTTCTTCAAGATCCCTCTTCAAGTTGGTTTGCGACCACACTTCAATCCATATGTCGAGACTCCCACATTCATGACAGAGATGTGTGTCAATATTTAAGGGGAGCAAGTTCATCAAAGGAGGATATTGACTTGAGAGAGCTGTGGAAGTGTTGGGAATCCCATTCTGGAATAGGAGATTAGTGTAGAAATATCCTTCTCAGGGCCGTTCCGGCCGGGCGTGCTGGCCGTGCCTGCACGGAGGCGCCGACCGATGAAGGGGCGCCTTAGAAATTTTTTTTGACCCCTAACTTTAAGGGGGAAATATTCTATTACGTCCTGACTCTAAAAGAAACAAACCTAAGCAGTAAGCTAGATCTCCTTTACAAAAAAAAGCTTCAAAAGTCGCCTACAAACGAGTAAAGAGCGCCTTACTGGGTTATACACACCCGTCCCCTTAAGAACTAATAATAGGCGCCTTAAGAGAAGTGCATTTTGACCTTTTTGTATGGGGCGCCCCCATCTAGT
This sequence comes from Tetragnatha montana, assembly GCA_963680715.1. NCBI lineage: Eukaryota > Metazoa > Arthropoda > Arachnida > Araneae > Tetragnathidae > Tetragnatha > Tetragnatha montana. Next base: position 15,867,462 of record OY796685.1, read on the forward strand.
GAATCTATTAAAGGGCGCCATCTCTTAACAAACATTTTAACACGCCCGACTTTGAAAGCTATAAGGAAGACCCCTTATAGCTTTCAAATTGTATGGGGCGCCCCGATCAAATAAATATATTCAAAGGGCCCATCAGCGCCCATCCTGAGAGAAAAATTGAACACACCGACTTTGAAATATGTAAGGCGTCTTAGTTAGCTAAACCAAATTGTTTGAGTCGCCCTAATCAAATGGATTTATCAAAGACCGCCAACCCTGCGACCTGCGAGTGAAAATTTTAACATCCCCGACTTTAAAAGCTAATACTTTATTGTATGGGCGCCCCCATCAAATGAATCTACTCAGGGCGCCCAGCGCCCATTCTTAACGAAAATTTAAACACTCCGGACTTGAAAGCTGTAGGAGGCGTCTTCCGAATTGTAATGAATCTATTAATAGGCGCCCTCCTTCGATGAAGATTTGATTCACCAGTTATTAATTGATATCAAGCGTTTGACTCAAATCACATTTTAATAGATGTCCCTTAAAAATTTCTATAATAGGCCCTTGACTTGACGTGCAAAACGTTTTGAAGACGGCTATTGTAAAAAACCCAGTGGACATCTCTTACGTAAATTTGTTAGGTGCACCTGTTCTTGAATATCTCACACAAATAAATTGTAGGAAGCACACACCTGAGGAAATATTTTACAATGTTTTGTTTGTTTTAGGTAATTTTATCGTCATGGTAGTTATTGTAAGGCTCTAGATCAGTGGTTCCCAAACTGTGCTCCGCAAAAACCAAGCTCATCTTTCGCATTAGAAAACACTCATGTAGTATTTTAGGGTTCACCCGTTCACCCCCCCCCACTGAAATTTCGACATCAATTTTTATACAGTTTTCCCTTGAAAATTCTCCAATTTACAAGGAGAAATCTTAGAAGTGTAACCCAAAGGGTCTCAAAATGGATTAAAACACTACTTTTTGTAAAATTTCGAAAAAAATTCTGGGAGAGTACTCCCAAACCCCTTTCGAAATTTCACGTCTTTTAATACCGTTTATCCTTGATAAATTCTATCACTTTCAAAGCGCAGTCCTCATTGGTGGTATAAGGGCTCTGAATAAGGTAAAACAATAGTAGTTTTTTACACCTTAAAAAATTAATTTTCAGAAAAAGGACTCCGCGACAAATTTGTCTCTTGAAAAGTGCTCCGCGACTTAAAAAGTTTGGGAACCCCTGCTTCCATGCAAACACTTGGAGATGGAGAGTGAGGGGGAGAGAGAGAGAGAGAAGTGCTATTGCGACTTAGGTTCTCTGGAGACGGGTGAAGATGATGAGAAGGTGTTCTCATCATTACATTAAAACAAAAAAAAATACTGGGGCTCACAAGTTTGGAAGCGTTCTTGTTTATTTCACTCAACATACGAGGGGGCAGAAAACATAAAAAGTTCCCGCCATTTTTGTGAGGGTGGCCCACAGGGGGGACCTCCCGGCCCCTGATGCCTGAGCCCGGAGAAATTTGACTGGGAGGGTCAGAAGTACTACATAGTTGAGTTTTGGTGTCGTGCTCTTTGGTTTGAAAATGGCATGTCTGCAGAAAGTGAAAGGAATCCGGTTTGTCGCTAGTGACTCACTCCATTTTAATTCTCTCTCCCTCCCACTCAAACTTAGTACATTACATCTCATTAAACTATTATTGTCTGTGTCGCAAATTTTTTGGGAAAAATTACTTTAGTTTTGTTAAGTCACAAAACCCTTTTTTTTACTCCTTATTAGGTTACTTTTTAATAAATAAACGGAGTATAAAAACCCCATGAACTAAGTCAGTGTGATCCAAACCTCCGACCGCATGCGTCCATCGAAGATATTTGTTTTGGTCCCCAAATAAAATATTAAAATGATATCCCACCCTCAATTTAATTTTTTCAGAAATGTGTTTTAAAAACCGGTTTTCAGGTCCAATTTTCCAAACATTTCCAGGGGAGAATCCTCGAACCCCTATTGAAGTATTGCAGTATTTTCTTTTAAAATTAAAATTGAAAACCTCAAAATGGAATCGGTAGAAACTATAAAAAATGAAAGTGAGAATACGCACAGGATTTAATTTTTCAAGTTGGAGGGAGTATTTTATATATTTTAAATTATATAGTGCTCAGTGCTCATTAATGTCTTTTGGATTAGTGCTGATTTAAAAGTGGTTTGTTTAAAGAAGTATTAATCAGTAGTGTTATGTGAGTTATTAAAATTATTTTACCAGTGGTAATTTAAGGCTTCTTCCAGAGCTAGAGTTCTCTATCTATGTATTAAAACCGAATTTGATATTTGAAACGAATTCTTGAGAAAAGAAACCATTCTCATCCCCCTCTTTTAATATGAACAAATTCAGCAATAACACTTTTACATGGGAATTCTAAAATTTTATTGGTCCTATAACAAACTTATCCCATCCCCTTCATTTCCAAGTGCTGGTTTTAAAATTTTAAGAAATTTTGTCAATACACCATGTTTTGACTGAATTTTCATAGATGCTATAATTAAATGGTTCGCTGTTGAAATAAGTTTGGTTTGACATGCCCGTATTAAAATAGTAAGTTGAATGTAATTTTTCTTTTATAATGACTCATGTCCACACTTTTCATACTAAAATTGTTTTGCCTTCGGGTAACTAAAGGTTGGACGACACTGAACCAAGTCATATCCAAGTTGTAAATTTTAATCAGAGATTTTCCCTAATAAATTTAAAATTTTTAATAAACTGTGCAATGCTATGGATATTTTAAGAGTTTTCAAGATTGAGTCTCTCGAAATTAAGTAAACCTATTTCTAAAAATAATATTTAGCCTGTTTTTTCCATTATTTTATAAATTTCATTCAAAAAATTTAAAAAATGAGCTAATCATTATTCTTTAAATTGAAAACTGTAAAAACTACCCACAGTATATTGAAAAAAAAAGCTTAATTAATTTTAACTGAAAACTAATTTTAAATAAATAAGTAATGCCAATATTATTTATTTATTAATAAGTAGAAACTCTTTACAATGACCCCCTGTTATAGCAACCCTTGCGTTACAACAACCGGTGATAAAAGCACCTTTTTATTACAATAGTGTTAATTTTATTCGTTAAAACGTCCGCATTTTGTTGGCTCTATAAGGAGTCGCTTTATCAAAGGTTCTACTGTATCATTAAGTTAGGTAATATCAAATTTGTTTAAAATAATTATTAATTAGTTAAAATTAGTGATTAATTAATTAATAATTAATTAAAAGTAAAAATTAATTAACTTAGAATTAACTATTAATGGGGGTGAGGGGTAAGGGGCGCCGTAATTTATTGGCACGGAGGCGCCTTCATACCCAGGAACGGGCCTGATCCTTCTATTACTCAGATATAAGGGAGTTTCATTTATACCCCCTCTGAAATTCAGGCATTAATCTTATCGGTTTTGAAAAATGAGTTACATTAACTTTGAATCTTATAAAATGTCTTTAACATAAAAACTTTCGTGTGTTAAAAATAAGCTTTTTCCATATTTTGTATCTTTTTCGCAGGTGATCGGATTATGGAATTTGTGAAGTTTTGACAATATTTCCAAGTTGCTTGTTTAGTTATTTTTGGGTTGGGGTTTTTTTTTCATAGTCTAAGAAAGACGTACAGTAACACTTCTTAAAAGTACACTTTAATGCAATCTCGTATCCCTATAAAAACATTACTATTTTAATTTTCTTCACCTAAACTGTAGCCAGTAGACAGTTATAATATAATTTTGAATGATTTGATTGGATATGTCACAAAAGTCATTATTTAAAATTCTTTTTTAATTTATGAGTAAATTTAAATGACACAATTCATGCACACATCTATAAGAAAATATATTTAGTACTTGGACATGAATAAGCTGTTATGGGTAGTCGGGCTTTTAGAGTTGACGTAGGTCGTTACTTGATAATTAATTCATGTTTTAAGTCATTAGCCAATACATGAGAACTTCCTTCAAACTAATCCAAGTAAACACATTTATCCAATCATGCCATCAAAATAATAATATTAGAACAGAACAGTTGATGGGCACTTCTCTGAAGCAAAAGGGATCTTCAGCGGCTCGTAGATTAGTGCCTTTCCTTCCAGAAAAGCTTAACGAATCCTCTTCATTCTATTACCCTTTTGCATTGAGAGTCAATTCGAACAGCACATAGAAACTACCGAGCTAGTTAACCGCCGAAAAGAGAGCAGCAAAGCAAAAGTAGCTTAGCTTAAGCCATGTCTTTTGCTTCTCATTTAAGTGCATCGTACGGAACTGGGTTAAAAGATTGCCATTAGACGTGATCCAACAAATAAGTCCAGATTGAGCAGAGCACGGAGTTTCCTGATTGAGAGAGCACCTAGCTAGAAGAGGCGGCTAAGAGGATTGCTGGCTGGCCAAGAAGATAAGTCTTTGTCACGTCATGTCACGTGTTTGAAGGATTCCTCTCCCCTCATTGAGTAGCCGTTAATCGGGACACGCCTATTATATTGGAAAGCATTGTTTGGAAGCTGTTAAGATTATTAGAATGTGATTAATATGTAAAGTTATGTAAATTTACTTGGATTTTACGAATTTTCGATGTGATTATGAAAATGTTGGTTACGTAAAGTCGTAAAGGGATTTAGCATTCTAAAGTGATTATAAAAAATTTTGAAAGTTTTCCATAAATTCCATTGTTGATGGTTAAAGGTCTCATTATTTTCTTAGGCCAAATCCCTCAAATAATAATCTTAACTTAAAGTATGATAAAAGATATAGTAGTTCACACTATGACAAAATTTACATAGTAAACATATTGGTCATATAGGGACGAACTCCCGTATAACGGTTTCTAGGAACTAGGTCGTTTTACTCCCTGAATCCAAGACTGCATTTCAACCTAGTTTTGAATCTTACTGTGTATGATAAAGATTTTAAATGTTTTCATTCAAACTTCTTATTCTTTTAAAAGTATATAAAGATTTCCATTAATTTTTCATACTTAAATGTTTGAGATACGTCCTGTTTTTAAAAATTTCAGTCTTTATAATTTTTACTTTTATCTAGATGGCATATCGATTTTAAACAATATTAGCTAGGTTTTCAAAACGTATGAGCATTATATGCGTTCTTTAAGAACATAATATTGGTTCATAATAGATGTTCCGTTTTGTAATATTAAATTTAACTGTGCAACAATGGCGATAACAAATGGACTCTCAAGAGGAGTCAACAATAGCTCACGTGTCATGATCGCTGTAAAATATATGCTCTAATTTTGTAAAAAAAGATAGTTGTGATATTTTGAAAGGTGTTTTTCGAACCCCTTTAATTTGTACCTTTGTGTACATTTTTTCACTTTTTAACTTGTACTAGTTCGTACAATATTCATAAAAGGGCGAGACCACATTCATAACATTATAAACAAATAGCTCCGGCATATGGTTATATGGTAACTTTCTTATCTGAAGATATTCTATACAAAAGCAATGTATAATTGTGAGTATCCCGTGATGTATCAAATATAAATATCCACGACGCGACGACGTAATGCTTTTTCTCAAACAGTCAATGTATTTTGCCTTTTCACATGTTCTTACTATTATTAGATACCCTATGTATTTTTGCAACTATTGAATTAGTTTATTTAATTTTATCTGCATCTCATTAAGATATAATTTGTTTCCAATTTAAGCACTTTTCATAATTTATTTAAAATAATACATAAATTATCACCTTTTATAAACTTTCCAAAGGGCTGACTGTATTTTACATCATCATCCGCTCACAGTTACTTACAGCAGCACAGCGTGAACCCTCCCTAACCAATCTATTATTTCTCTCAGCAATCCGGAGCTCATAATCCCCACGAACAATCGATTTCAAATTGCGTTGCGATTCGCATTTAAATGTTTAACTCCCCGACAAACAGTCCACAGCTGAACATTCGGTCTCCAAGCCTCCACTAGTTTTACCCAGAAATCATTGATGGAGTGTGGGAATATGACCTCTGGCTTCACATACCAAGGATGAGGGATTCAGAGATCCATCATGTTTTCGTAATCCCTCCTCCAGGCAGATGCTTCTGATTGGTCGGACCGGAGTAATGACAGGTATTCGAGGATCGCTGGTTGGTTGGACTGTTAGTGTCGTTGCTTTGTTGGGTTGATATAGGTAAATCGATATGATGAATCGGATCCCCATAACCCCATGACAAAGATTCTAAAACGGCCGTTGTTAAAGGTGATAATGAGACAATATTTTATATAACGGGGACTTTAACAGGACAAAAATAACCCCGTTACTGTTTTCATGATCTTTAAATCCTACCAAATTAAATACTATAAATTGGAAAAGTTGACATTGAAATTTAAAGCAATAATAAAATTGTTTACTCAGTAGAAAATATCAAGACTATTTTAAATTAATTTTTAAACCTTCATTTGACATATACTGAGGTTCATTTTGCAGCATGTAGGAACATACATGCTATAATATTTATAATATACATACGCTTGATATAGTTGTTTTGTAATTTTATGTTTTTTCTCATGTACTTTATTCCATTTTCTTTACCTAGAAATATAAGTTCCTTGTAATTTGGTTACCAGTATGAGTTTGTGACTTCTTAATAGCTCAGAGTTTGATTTTTTTTTTCGTTTTCTCATTTAACTCCTTTGTTGTTTTTGTTTAAATATTGTCATGTTTGTATGATCAATTTATATCTGCAAAGAAGAATAATAAATGTTCTTGTTTTTCGTCTTCTTATAACAAAAGAACACCTTTGAACATTTTAACGCATAGTATAAGAGAATTATGTGCTAACGTTGTAAAGCTAAGAACTCAATGTAAAGCTACATTCACTATTTTTATGCACGTTTTTTTAATATTTGTGTGTTTAATGTGTTTGATATGAATTAGTAGGCTGAACTTTTAAGCTTCAATATACTTTCATTGAATTCAAACTGTGATGGGAAGATATAATTCACGAATTATTTTTTAACTGGTTACTTTCTAAGTTAAAAACCTATATAATATTTTTGTTACACAAAAATACCGCCGTTTTATTAAATTTCAATACTATATTGATTTTATTGTAATTATAAATACATAAAATCATATAGTACAGTCTTTTCAAAGATGAAAGATTATTAAAGATGCTCTTCCGAATTTGCTCTTTGGAGTCAATATTGGTTTTCCATTGTAAAGTGTTTTTTTGTTTTATAATTAAAAACTCAATCTTTACTATAATATCTTCAAATAAAAAAATATTTTTTAAGGGGAGAGATCATCAAAGGGATAATCTTCTAACATAAATATTTGACCTACACTTAGCTTTCTAATTACACGGATGTATGAGCTTGAGCATACAAAAGTTTTTCCACTAAAGCTTATAGTGAATAAATTGTTATCTGTATCTTTATAAAGATAGAAAATATATTTAAAATGTGTAGTTTTTCTTTGAATATCCCACTGTATAATTTAAAGGAATACAGTTTGAGGAATAAGAATTAATTCTGCGCCGTGATTTCATTCCAACTCTCGTTCATTAGACACTTCCTTCCAATCATTCTGATTTCCTGTTTTCAATATTCCATATTACTTAATTACTTTATCAATGCTGGTTGAAGGTCTTTTTTTTCAAGCGGATTTCCTTTTGAGTTAAGCTTTAAGAAAATTATTAAGGTTATTTAAATAAACATAAACACCATGTCAACAAAATTATAAATTACTAAAGAAATCTAACTTATTTAGACTAATAAATAGACGAATAAGTAGTTATTTGTGTACACGAAAATTTATTCGTTTATTTAAATTATGAATATAACAGGAAACCCCTCATGAATAAGGACTTATTATAAATTGTAATTTTGTAATGTGTGAAAGTTTTCATGGTCAAAATGGGCTAATTATTTTATTAGAAAATCGGTTAAATGTTTCAAAACAATAAATATTTATAAATGCTTTTTACTTTTCACTTAATTTAGTATTTAACCACATTGAAAACTCATACTTTTCAAGTTAATCTTTTAATCATTATAAAGTTCTGTGCATCCTTGAAAACTGCTTAAACTTTTTAAAACACTTTCACGAGTAAATTTGGTTAATTTGCTACGTTAGTGTTTAATTTTGAATTAAGAAAAAGGGGAAAATCAATACATACAAATCTGTTGTGATAAATATTTAGTTTCTTATCACTAGTTGTTAGGTTAATCAAATAAGTTTTATTTCCATAGAAATGGGGAATAGAACAAAATTTTAATTCAATTAGTTCATTTGTATCGTAATTTGCTCATAAACTAATTGGGGTAATCATTTCATTAGAAAATAGGTTGAATGTTTAAAAACAATAAATATTTATTAATTCTTTTAATTTCTCTTCCACCTCACATACTTCAATAATCAATTTAAAGCTTTATTATTTTAATTTTAGGGCATTTGAAAATGTTTCAAAGCATTTCTACTTTAAATCACAGTAACTTGTCACAAATTCTCTTCAGCCTAAAGGTTTAAAGACCCCTACCTTATTAAAAAAATATTTTACACATCAGAAATAAGGAATACCAGGAATGGTTGAGGTAATTAATTTTATAATTTAAGCTTTTTAAATACTAATCCTTCATTAAATAGGGGGTAATAAAAGAGTAAAACTAATTAAACCAAAATGCAGTAGAAATTTTTGAATGGAATATCTTGTACCTATTTACGTCATAAATAATAGTATTTTTAATTGCGGGTTTTCATAATTGCTTTTGAAAAAAAAAATCAAACGTTATTACATTCTCTAATCTTAAGAGACTTGTTAGGATAAAATCATTCTTTTTTATTCAGGGAGATTGGAAATGAAAGATGAAACAATCTCATCAAATCGACTTTTGGATTTGAAGGAATTTTTTTTTACTGTTTTCCGACTATTAATAAAAATTGGAAAATCCAAGTAGCATTTGATCTTTCATTGCCCTCTGGAAATGCAGCTTTTGATAGTTTAAGTAACTGTTGAAATGTTGTTTTACATTTTGAAATAAAGTCAAAACAATGAAACCATAAGGAGCCAGTTAAGCGTAAGCGTATGAAAAAGGCGCATTATTTGTCGCATAAAACTTTTTTGAGCGATGAACTATATAAAAAATTGGACTAATAAAAAATTGGAATTGGACTATGTAAAAAAATTTGATTCAAACATTGTAAAAGCTACATTTTTTTTTAAATTACTATCTTTTTAGGATTCCAGCAGTAAGATTATCCTCTACTTTTAGTTTTATACTTTAATAACGTTGAATAAACTAGGAAATAATATCAGAACTCTCTTTCTGATATTATTATATAGATTTCATGAAGCATAATGTGGAAAACAACTATTAATACATATAAATAGTTCTGAATAGGATGCTAGTAAACATATTGTTCATAATAATATATTTGTTGTTAGTTACTATAAAATATACATACATGCTTCTACATGTCCTTGCAACGACAAAAAGATGTCCTTCGTATCCAAAAAGTCGATTTGATTAGGTTGTTTTGTCTTTCATGCTTCTGCATATAGTATTCGTTTCATTAGAGTTATATCTCCATGTTATGCATATTTTCAACACATGAGATGGTTTGATTCTCCCATATACAACATTGCATTGGAAATTTAAACTAGCATATCTACCAACCTACAAATTTGAATAATTACTTCCCTGAATTTGATTAACTACGAGTACCCTTCCTGTGCATTAAATTCAAAGCACTTGGCAAGAGGCCAGCCACAATATATACCGTACCTTGGGAGAGAAATATATATTTTAATGCCTCGGTTCCTAACTGGAGGGTACTAAAGCCTTAGAGGTACCCTCGCACATTACTTACAACACCCTTTGCGGTACCGGTACAGTCACGAAAAAAGGTTGAAAACTTTACGCATAAACATTCAAGGTTTATCTCATTGAAAGAATCATAATAATGTAGACAAAAGGAGAAAAGACTGAGGCATTGCTAAGTTGATTTTAGAACCCGTTCGTTAGAAGTGAAAATAATGTAAGGGCCCTCAATATTTTTTGTCACATTAAGAAAATTTAATATACAAAACTAGAATATTTTGTGAATTTAAATAATTAGTGCTATTGTAAATTGTAATGTATATGAAATAAACATTTAGTTCTAGAATAGTCCCAATTGTTTTATAAAAGTACGATTTAAATATTATTTATTTTTGTCTTGAAGCTACACTATACCGATGCATAGATAATTTGAAAATGCTATATTTTAGAATACAAGAAAACTTCAATTGGTTGTATTTAGATCTCAGAACACTCAATACTTTTTCTGCAAAAGGAAGACTACTTTGGAAGGTTACTTTGCAAACCGGGTTTGATTCCATCATATAACCCTCAAACTATGCAAAATGTAAAATATTTTTTACGTAGAAAATTGATTTCAGATATCTTAGATTTTCGATTCATAACATTCATCCCGGCCTATAGCCAAAAAGTTTTGAATTCCTGTTCTAAAGCCAGCCATTATCTGACCCCATGTGTGGTAGCTATAAAATTTACAAGAACATAATTCAATAATTTAACCTTTGTAGTTATAAATACCGGAGATATAATTATCTGCAAGTTAATTTTTCCGTTCGAAAGACTCTATGCCAGATTTTCGTCTCTAGAGGGCTAACATGCGCCCAGTAATCCCCTCACATTCTATAAGCATTAATCTGTCCTTTGCAAAGAGAGACCAAAGGCCACATGCATTCATCAGGGCGAGTAGCGGGAGCGGACTGACAGATCGCTTCCCGCTCACCTATAAAAAGCAGCCACCGCCTACGGCTATCATAATTGGAGGCGCATGCTAAATTGGGAAAGGGTGGTGTGCCTAGTTGCTATTAATAGCGCAAATTACAAATTGGTGGCGGCAAGCTCTTTTTGCCGTTTCGCGGGGTTCAAGGCCTGTCACTCAGTTCTGGGTGTCAGTGGATGTCAATGAGACTGGATCACTCAGTCACTTAGTTCTTAGTTTAACTTTTTGATTCTGAGTTGCATTAGAATCAATTAACTTATTTTAAACTTTTAACTGCAAAAATTATTATTTATTGGCGCCCTGTTTTTTAATTGTGCATTTATATTTACGTACATATCTGTGTCACCTACATGGACCTGGAACTTCAGGGTGACTGATAATGTATAATCGTGTTATTTTTTTGTTTAGTTTTAAATAATAAAAAAACCTCTCATATAACGTGACTAGTTAACTGAAAAGAGAGATTCCCGTATAACGCGCGTCTACGGTTTAGTTCCGTAATAGAGTGTTTTCAGGTGACGTCACAACCGGTTATTTTCTTTTAACTGTGTATCTTCTGTAGGGCTTTTAACTGCTGCTAAGGCCGTTGTTTATCTGTTGCTAAGGCGATTTTTAGGTATGGGATCATGTGATTGCAAATGCTGCAATAGAAGAATTCCACGGCTAGTCATTTTCTGTAACTGTTAACCTCTGTAGGGCAAAAAACTGTAACATCTTCTGTTGCTAAGGCCGTTGTTAGGTCAGAGTCATATGATTGAAAATGCTCAATAGCAATCCTACTGCGGCACAAGTTCAGTCTTGCTTATACATGGCGATATTCAATCTTTTGGCATCAGTTAATCAATTTCTGGTTACCCTATAAGTTATGATATTTAGGGTTGAGATTGGCATTTTATCGTCTAAATTACTCTGCCAACTAAGGAAATATTGCCTTAGCTTAACTTAACCCGCTATAACTTACCGCTAAAGATGTACTAGCTAGTACAATGCTGCAAATAGCATCCATTCAAGCACCACACTTATCCTGTTTCACATTGAGAATCCTTCCCCTCGGAAGGTTGTAGTTTATTTAATGCATTTAAATATTTACGAAATATTTTAATGTCTTAATTTAATTATTTTAAGTGTTGTCTTTTAATTATGTACATCCTTATGTTTTATCCTGTGAAAGAACAATAGAAATTTATGTTTTTTATGTTTACCAGACCAATCTTTTAAAAATTCATGCTTATGATATCTTCACTGGTAGAGTTACTTCACAAATGAGGATCTGGTAGTGTCTGCTGTCATAGTAACGAGACGTTCAATTTTTAAATTAGTTTGCATAAAATCACGTCCCTGCACTAAATACAAGAATTCCCTTGCTCTTTTATGTTCATGTAACTTACTTGTAATCAGGGTTGTTAAAAGTACCAAAAAATAATATTTAAATACAAATACAAAAATATTTGAGAAAAAGGATTTAGTTTGAAGCAAGATTTATAAAAATTGTAACTAAATATTGATACATTGCTTGTAGAAGAAATTGTATACTTTGTATGGCATCTTATTCTTATCACCGCACAACATTGATTCCATAATGATACTGAAGCGGTTTATTGCATCAATATGAAGAAAAATATCATAAGCAGCATTATTTGATAAAAAAAAATATTATATTTTTTAAAGAAAACTTTGTCTCTTTGACGACAAAAACTTCACAAAATATCTAATTCAATATCTTTCATTATAAATCTTTAAAACATTTGGTTACATGGTTACAGAGGTTTAATTCTGATGGCTACACATGTGATATAAAAAAATTTCGACTTTTTTTTAAGACTTTGAATTCTTTTATCTACTGATACCTAGTTTATTTTCAAACCTAATGATAAATTTATTTTATTTAGAAATTATATGAAATGCACGCATTTTAATGATATTTTAAAGCATAAACATCGAAATAATTATGAACACCAATTGTCACATTTATTACTTTTCATAAAATAAGGGATAAAATACATAAAGGAAAGAAAATTGAAACCATGCGGGTACAAAAGCTGAATTTAAAGTTAAGAGTGTTTTAAAACATAAAACACTTTTTAATAAAATTTAAAACATTTTTCATAAAGGCAATCACAATAGCTTAGTATCACCTCTTTTTATTTTGAGACGGAAACAATCTCTCTACATAAAAAAATATACTTATATAGATTCTCTTCTTAAAGGATTCTCCTCAGAAGTCTCTAATTCAAGATTATTCAAAATTCTTATTAAAATTAAAGATTTCATCTTTTGTAATTAAAAATACTTTTTTTTGCTTTTAATACATATTTTAAACCTTTTTTTACCAAAAATATTTCCATCATTTAAAAGAAGAAATAGCCCCAGTCTTCAGAAATCTTGTTTTCTTGACGTCATCCCACTTTATTCATATAAACAAGTCTTATTACTCCTCTAATTTTATCCTGCATTTGCTTTCATGATGTCCGGAACTTCAACTTCTTTACTTTTTACTCTTCTTTAAGTAAGATCATTTTACATCCGTCAGAGACGAATCCGCTTTAGACAAAAAATATTTAAAATTAGTAATAAAAAAATCATTCGTTTCATTTTAAACTCTAATGCTCATTTGTAATAATTTTTTTTCCATGTTGATTTTTTTTTATTCTTGATTGCTCTTCACACCTCCAATCATATGTGTTCCATACATCTAGTGTCACAAATCTTGGATCTTTTTATGAAAGTATCATACGGAATTTTTAAGATGCTTTTTTCAATCTGAAGTTAGTTTATCTTTCTTCACGCTATTGAAGAATATATTGGTTAAGACCTCCTATGTTCTTCATAGTATGTATTTGTATGTTATTTCAACCCAAGTTGTACACTGCAATTGGAATTCTAGTTTGTTGAATAAATATTTTCAGAATAAAAATATAAATATGGTTAAATTATATTAAAGATAGATGTGTATCAAGTGCTTGGGAATATTTTTAATTCTTATTTTGTTTGAATTCATGTTTTTAATTTATATGTTTATTCTTTAATTTAATTATTAATTTTGTAACTTTTAACTATGTTTAATAAGAAAAGGTTTCGAAGTTTGTGTCCAAATTTAATTTAATATTTCTTCTAAACTGGTATTAAAATATTACATTATAAAAATTTTAAATAACAAATGGGTAATTCAATTATGGGTTACATTAAAAATAAAATAATTAATTTTGTTGAATTTTCTACTTTTAATTCCTTACACTAACTTTCTCTGTGCGATTTCAATATCTAAGAATATATCTAAAACTTTTCACTGTAGAAACTTGGAAACACTTGTCTTTTACTCTAACATATTATTCTGTTAAAATATTTTTCTTTTCATTAATATTCGATATAAACATAAAAATGCGCGTTTTTATTTGCAGCTTAATAAAGGATTATGTCACAGTATTCTAAAACTAGATTAAACCTACTTAGTTTTGAAACAAATACTAAAAATACGTACATATTCTCGAAATGTTACAAACTAGGTAAAAAAATTCCATTTCCTCTTTTATTAATCTATCTTAATCCTATACATCATAAATTTGGTCTCATAGAAAGAAAGAGAACGCTGTATATCTTAAAACCATTAGCAGTTATTCAAAATCTAAGAAAAAAAACTTATTAATTCTACTCAAATGTAACTTAATAATTTTTTGTGTTTATTAAGATAAAGGATTTCGTTTTCATAATATTATAAAAGAAGAAACCGATTTTCCATCTACACTAAAATGTAACCCATGAATAACAAAAAAACATAGCAAAACAAGATGGCTGAAACACTTTTGAAATGTCAACTAATCCCTCAAGATCAAAATAAAAAAAATTCCGACATTCTCCGGCTGAATCCCACAAAAAAACGTCATTTTGATAAATTTATTCATTCTTGGCAGAGTCCACCATGGCATTGCGTCTTTTAATGAAAAGTGCATGTGCTTATTTTTAATCTTTTAATAGCTCTTACTTTTTTTCCCTCCAAGTTTTCTACGGGTTTTTATCGTTATTCGGTACCGTTTCTCTCGCTTTGCGAAAGAAACCTTTCATCTTTTTAAGTTAGGTGTGGCATGAATTAGGAGTCATTCGAAAGCATATAATTTGTATTAGGATAATAGCAAGAGGCAGGCATAGAATAGTATTTTTTCTGTGTGTAAGGGGGTGTCTAATGCTGAATGAGAGCACGTAGGGAAAAGTTTGGTTCTTAGAGCAAGGATTGAGGAGTTTTATGGGTTTATTTGCTGTTGGAATGTTAGCCTGGAAATTGGTACCAGGTAATGGGTTTTTTAGTTTAATGCTTCAAACTGAAATGGGAAAACTTTTGGATTGGAATAATTTCCTAAAAGCCGGTTGAATTAGATGGGGTATAATAATAGGATATATTTGAACGGATCTTTTTTTCGGATTCAAGTAAAACTAATATAAGTTTGAGTAGTTTTTGTATCTTTACTTAATATCCATCACATAATTAAGGTACATAATATTGTGATTATGTGTTACTTTTCAATTTAATAAAAATAATGGGTTTTATATTAATATATGTTGAAGGTTTTGAAAAATATATTTGAAATTGTGTTACGTTTTACGCAATGTAGTAAGATCTCATTGGATTGGTTTCTTATCAAATCAAATATTGTTAATATCAGTTGCCCTAAGTTACATCTAATTTGTGTAATTGGTAATTTAAGAAGATTGATGAAAATCAAGTTGACTGAGATGATTTGTGATTGAGGATTCCTTTGATAGCTAAAAGCTCGCTGTATTGCGTAATCTAGTCATTTTTTTTTTCATTTTTCCTAAATTTAGAATTAGTAGATAGATATAACTTATAAATATTAATTTTCTAGTACCCGCCCATTGGATAAAAAAAAATGAATTTTTCCTTATTGAATCGAGGATACTAAAAAAATATGTTCTTATCTTTCATGTTAATTTCGTTCAAATTCATCTAAGGACTTTCGTATTATATCATGAAAGAAATTATAAAATCTTGATTAAGGCATAAACTATAGTTAATATTCGTGTTTTTTTAAACCTGGCTCAATAAACGCAACATTAAACAACCATTTTGTTCATAGCGATTGAGTATTAAAAGAATTATCCAAGTTAAAAATATTATTCTATCCAAGAAAATATATTTCGAGATTGCTTTGTATGTTGTTTTCAAACCCGGCATAATATTTTCCAAGTTATTCTTTTCTTTATGTTTCTGTGATAAAATGTTCGCAAAGAGTACGTTTTGTAGGATAGCCAAGCTATATTTCTTTTTTTACTTTTAAAACGTTTTTTTTACGTGAAATATTTAAATAAAATAAAACAAAATGACAACGCATTATTAAAAATAATCATTTCTATTCCCTTGCTTCTATAAAAGCTTTCCTAAAATCAAACTAAACTTAAAAAAAATAAACTTCTTGAATATTTTTAATGTTTCACACAAAGATTTATTACAAGAAAAAGAGGTTCGCAAAAATAATTGAGCTAATTCAGTAAAGAACATTTCATTCGATGCAAATAATTATTTTCCCTTCATCGCAAATTCCCTTTTAATGATGCATTTTTAAGGGGGAAAAAAATTGAAATTTTGTTTAGAATTATTCTATTCCTATGTTAAAAGCCACCTATTGGTGATTCTTCTCTCTTGATTATGTAAGATTTTTATGTGTTAGGTTAGGATGTTGTATCGCTCTTGTAAACTCATTCGGGAACTTAAAGATCAGAGAGATACTGCTGTGTAAAAAATCAGCGATGTATCTCAAACCAGTGTGATTGTTAATTATTTTTTTTCCTTCCATGTGTGAATTGTTTACTTTTTTATGTGATGGATTTTATTATTCCATAAATGTTACTATTTGAAGTTTTTTTTAGAAATAGTTATTTATTCACAAATACTGCCTAAGTTTTCGTATCTGCCTTATTAGGAAGGGTTTGAAAATGACTTTTCTAGAGAACCAAAGCTTTTTGAAATTTAAAATTTACTTAAAAATACTTATGGGAAAGGAGAGTAAGAGTGCGCAGTCGCGTAAATGTACGCAGATTTTTTTTTTCATGTTGGCAACAATATACGGGGAGAAAATATGATAGTACATGTATTACGGGCAATGTGATGAACCGGGCATTATCAATAATGCCCGAAATTGTGGTGGACAATGTGATAAATTTAATGGCATTTATCAATAAGTATTTATCACTTTGCCCAAAATACTCGGGAATAATTAATAATGACCGGATTCATCACATTGCCAGTAACATATAACATATATACTCACAGCAACATTCAATTTAATGTTTAGAAAATCGTAATAAATATTTTTGGTGACAATGCATTGCAATTCGGAAACGTTTACAGCTTCTTGAAACTTTAATGAACTTTTAAACCTTATTTCCAACCAAGTATCCCGTACTACCCTGTTTTCCCTTATGTCAGTAAATGAGAAACTTTTGCACACATCATATGATGAGAATTCTAGAGAATTCTAAAGAAACATAACCGATATAATAAGTTTTCAAGGATATGTCTTGTTACAATGAATGAATAAATTTAAAACTAACTTTAAATTTTAAAAACTAAGGTAATTCTTATTTTATTCCACTCATAGCGCTTCCCTTGATCTCAGTCAGTCCAACCACCACAGTAATGAAACTTCTCCATGTCATTCACCTTCTGCCGCAATGTTATTAAGTCATCTTGTTCGTTTTGAAATTTATTGATGGCGGAGGGCTAACCGAAAAATAAATCCCAGTCACCGAACGAAGGTAAAACCAAAATAAAGGGAAAGGACTTTTACTACACGGTGAAATAAACGTGTTTCCATCAAGCAACGTTCCTTTTCCAGATAAAGTTTGGAAGAGACAAAGAGTGTCTTGCGAGCGGAAAATTTATTTCCGATCGCAAAGACGAGGGCCATAACGTGGACCGAAATCTGGCATCTCAGACAATGCTTTTCTTCTTGTTGCTTAAGATAGAGAGTCACGTTTATCTTGCTTGCTGTATAGATTCAAAAAGCGGAAAATTGTATTTTAAATGTAGAAAGAATTGTCTGTTTGACTTTGGACGGAATTTTTGATGGATAGTTTGAATATTGCTGTTTTATTGAGGTTTGAGAGTTTACCATAAACATTAAAATATGTTTATGGTAAGAAGTAATAAGTCACTAAAACCAAAAAATTTAAAAAATACTTTATGGAATAATTTTATAAAAATCATCCTAGCAACGTATTAAGTATTCTATTTATTTTCCTTAACCAAATCCTAAGAGGCATTTCACAGTATTTCTTCCATATTGTAGAATCGTAACATCATGCAATATTTAACATAAATCAAAGTTAACATATTTTGTTAGTATGACATATGCATAGAAAAAATTAAGTATGTAAAATGGATACTCCAACATTAGGATTGAAATCTACAAAATATCATTAGTACCATGCAATTCCCTACAAACCAAATACTGAGAAAGTTAATTTGGTAAGCAATTATTTGTTTTCAATGTTTGAACGATAGTAAACAATCCAGAATAAATATTTTAATTACTATTAAATGCGAGCTATTTTAGGAGTAAAATAAAACAAGTCAAAATCAATATTGGACACCACAGAGTCATAATTATGAACACTAAATGTAATCTATCGTTAGTATTTTAAGTTACAGCCAAAAATAACTATGATAATATGCAAGGAAACTTGTCATTGAATTAGCTGACCAAACCATCTTTGCGTGTCGCCCAAACTTTCAATGTCACGAGCGGTATCCCTTCAGCTTTCCCAAATTGAAAGGGCAGTTTAAGAGACACTGAAATCCATCACACAAGATTGCTCCAGTGATATCCGAATGGAAGCCGGCCAAGAAAAGTTCTAAGACGCCGTCCCCGCCCTCGCAAGGAGATGGAAGTAGGCGATTGGCTGTGCAAGAAAGAGCATTTAAACGCCTCGGCAAACGCCCTGTCTTTAAGCTAAAGGATACTTAAGGAGCGGAGTTAAGGATGTTAAGACAAGTAGAGGTTGGGGTAAATGTGCAGAGTAGTTCATAAAAGGATGGAAAAGAGAGTTTTGGAGGTACATTAAGGAGAGGGGTTTGTTTTTGGCAAAGTGCAGTATTATATTTTTCTTGAAAAGTCTCGACAAAAAGTGCTGGAATGTGTTTTTCGGCTGAGATATAAAGTAAACGGTAGGGCTTTTACAAAATGAGAGCACATAAATTATACCCGTGTACAAAAATTAAGGATAATTTATATTTTGGGAATAATGACACGAACCTTATATCCATATCATGAAGTTCATGCCATAGAATCTTCTAAGAGTGGAAATATATGGTCCGGGATCAAATTACCCTAACAATAGTTTAAGGGGGTACAGAGACTCTCAATTGATAACGGAGTTCCATTCACATCCGGAACGGTAGCAGAAACGTTCATGTGAGAGTCATTTAACAAAATATTTCCCGTTATTTGTACCGTTATTTGTATAGGATAAAGGATATTCCTGAACTCCATGCATGATTTTAAGTGTATGGAATACCTTTATGATTTGTTAGGCATTTAAATGAAACCTCCTCAATTTATTTCAGGTGGATTTTAGCTCTTGGATCCTTTATTAGCGGGTGGTAACCATACTTTTTGAAGCTTTCATATGTGTTTGTTTTGAATTATGTTTGGGGACCCTGAAAATTACATTACATGAACTAAGATTTTTGTGGCATTATTCCAAAAATATAATTATCCTTAATTTTGGACACGAGTGTAAATAATGTTTAGAAATTAATATAAACTGTAGAGAGAGAACAAAAGGGAGAATCTTGTGCGTGACTCTGGGTTATTGAGACGTTTATCATTTCTGAAGAAAAAAAAATTAATGCAATTTGTTCATAGTATTCCTGGTGTTATTTAAATTCTTAATACTACATTCTATGTAGGGAATCATACGCCGTACTAAGTACCTAAGTCTGAAATCAGATATACCTATGTTTTATTCGAAAAATGTAAAGATATTCAACAGGAGCTTCTCAGTAATTTATATTCAGTATAGTAGGTTATTAAAAACATTTTATAAAACCTAAAAATTGAATGGCTTCGTGATTATAAAATAAATTATCTTTTGTATCTCAGCTTAAATGTTCTTTGTGCAAAATTCTGTATTATCTGAGAGAAAATATTCATAAAAAGGAATGAATAACAAATTAAAACTTAAAACAAAATTGACAATCTGAAATTTACTTTCAATTATTAATGGATTAATGCTTGGGTAAACTAGGTATCATATGTATATCAAATAGTAATGTTTTATAAATATGTGTGGAAATAAAATATACGTTTTAAAACAACTGATTCTACCGGTAAATTTTATGTATGCAATACTTATACTCAGTATAGTTTAAAGTATGTAAATTATCATCAAAAAATACATAGTTTATAGTTCGTTTACATTTAAGTTGTATCTAAAAATATAAAGCACTTTTAAACAATGAAGAGTTTATTCAAGCTTGTGATAAGTTTTAACCAAATTAAAAAAAAAATTCTTTTTACATTAGAGATGATCAATTTCTGAAAAACTTTTCGTAAACTATACTTTTTCAAAGCATTAAAAAAATGGTTAAATATTAGCCGAATTCTGTAACTTGGTTATCTTATTTACGTGTAACACACACTGATAGCCTGGAGCTCTTTAAAAACTAAAAACAAAAATGCAAAACTTCCTCTTTTGCGTTTTAATTAAATCGCCAAAAGTGTATTTACTCAAGGAATGAATGTCTAGTTAATTTTTTAAGAGATTCTCTTTTTCAGCTTCACTACTTTAAACAAACACGTGCAAGTCCTTAATAAGAAATGTTCAAAGCTAAGATACTCTCGAAAAAATTGCTTCTGTCTGATCTAATTCGAGTTAATTATGCGTAATCGTTTTCTTTCCTTTCAGAAGTGATAAAAAATAGTCTACTCTTACACATTGATGAGGAATTTCGCTCCTTTGAAAAAAAAATACCCCGCATTTAGCTTTTACTTCTCGGTGTCGTATATCTATCTCCTCCTGACCATTTATCTTCCAAAAAGACGCTGAAAAACTTTCGGAATTGACATAAAAACTTGTTTTTCTGAAACTCCTGGAGAGGAACGAATTATTTTAAAAAAAAAACGTGCTAGGAGAGGAAGAAGGGGGAAGAAAAATAAATGTTTGGCAGAAAGAAAAATTGGGGAATCCATGGCCAAAAGAGTGAAAAGATCGTTACCGAATCCGTACAATAAAAACTGGCCAGTTAGCTGAATTGATTTTGGAACGCTGCTTGAGGAAAGATGATAACTGCTGTGGCTCGTCAATGGGAATAGGAAAAAAGAATCCTAGGACGAAGAATCCTCCTTTTCTTGAGATTGACGTGAAGTATATTTTGGTCATTGAAAGCTGTCTTTATGGTGGGTTATTTGATTCACCCCAGGTTGAGGAGAAATGATAATTTTCTTTAAATTTTCCCAGCAATTACAATTTATTTATGTGTTTTTACTTGAGGTTTTTAAGTTATCTTATGGTTTTATTGGATTAACTATTTTAGAATTTGTATTGTCATTATTTCTTTCTTATCTACATTTAGGTATTAGTACTATTATAATGCACAATATTAATTTACTAATATGAACTAGATATCCTTTTATACATCTCATATTATTTAGAAACTATCCTATTTAATCTTTGAATGATATAAAAGTAGTTTCAACATTGCAGTGATGATCTATTAAATAGTACATACCAATCAAAACAATGCTTATCCATTAAACTGTAGATTTCTCTGCTCATAATACAAATACAGAAGAGATGGAAACATAAAATATCATACAATAAAAGAAACAAATTGATACTTTGTTCAAGAACTATATTCTGCCTTAAGATATGGTATGTAACTTTGGAATCTCAAACACTTTTTTTCACTAATAAACATGTCCAAAAACACATTCTGAATTCTGTTTTCTTTGAAACTTGCCCTGACAATTATATACTACTGACAATATTACAAGTCCAACAAAAGGCAAAAAGATGTAACAACCCTAGTTTTCCATATTCCCTCCCTCAAGAACAGATACAATTCCCGAATACCATATAACTACTCAAAATGTGGCTTCCGAAAACAGCCCCACACGTTTCCGCAAAACCTCATTCAATCCTCCCCAGAACACGTTAACATAAATATTGAATTTGATGTGCCAAATCCCAGAGAATTCCCCTTCCTTACGATACCCTTACCCCTCCTTGAACAAAAGAATACCCCAACCAAACTCTAGTAGCAAAGTACTTTCAGTGTTGTTCTGCACGTATGTGGAAAGGTTGATCTTCCTTTGTGAAGTCGGATTTCAGGGTCTTGTTATCCTTTACCCTCTCTCCTACTACGTACTACAGAATGTCTTACTTCTTTTTGGATTTTCTTCTTGTACGCTTACAAACAATGGAGGTATCATGTTTTATGAGCTACGCTTTCGTTTTATGGTTTAGGCCGTTAGGTGTGCACTGGGAAGGAAGATTTTCGGATTTTTTATTTACTTCTGGACTGAAGTGAGCTGCTTAGAACGCTACTGGTCTATGTCCAAAAATGCCAATTTTGAAATAAACATGGACTAGCTGGTTTGACCCGGCAAAGCCGCGTCTTACCAGCTAGATTACGCTCCTTTGGCGCTGATGCGAGCTTCGCTCGTTACTACCACACGCTTGCAGCGCAGTTAATTTTTTTACAATTTATTACTTTTTTTTAAGCTGCATCGTCAGCGCTACACTATTTAATATTTTCAATCAAATTATAGGTTTTTCTAACCACAACTAATTTATTCTTATGCGTCATCTGAAGAGAAAGAAGTACTACTTTAATAAACCTGTACCAGTAATTTTTTTTATAAATCCAATATGCCTAGTAGGTATCCTGTTGCGATAAATCTAGTAAAACGTCAAAAAATTGAAGTTTGATAATTTCAAAGTAGATTTTCTTCACGCTCTTTAAAAGACGTTTTGCCTGTGTTGGTAAAAATATTAACTGAAAACAATGGGGCAAATTGAAAAAAGTTTTTAATTTAAAAATGGAATGCTTTGAAGGAACGTGACACATTTTTGGGTAATCTAGGATTGGAAATCTTTCGATCAAGACCAAGTTTGTCCAAATCGGTTCAGGGGGTTAACATGGGGGCAAAACGAAAAGAACGCATAATTTAAAAATGGAATGTTTTAGAGGAACGTGATATATTATTGGCTCATCTAGGGGTGGAGAGCTTTCGATCAAGACCGAGTTTGTCCAAATCGGAACGGGGGTGCGGCCTGGCGGCCGGCCGAAAGAAAAACCAAATTATTTTAATATATAAGATTTGAGTTCTTCTATAGATTCTTCATTCAGTGTGATAGTTGCCGAAGTCCAAGGGTATGTAGTTTTTTTCCAGACGGGCCCAATATTCCAACCGATTTTTGCTCCGGGGATGACCACTCCCTCCACACTCTAAAAAACTGTTGTTTTAACAGATATTCAACTTTTAACAGCATATCTCCATTTTATGTTAAATTACAAATTTTATCTGTAAGCCATTGCCACTATGTAAAAATCTGTTGTTTTAAGAAATAGTCCAGTCTCAGAAAATCTCCATTTTACGTAAGGTACAAATTTTCTCTGATTAAAATATAAATTTTCTTTTCGTCGCCATATTTTTGTTTCGTCTCTATTTGTTGTGTTTCTTATTCTGAAAGTATACGCATTAATGTTCTTTTTCTTACTTTGGATGTATAATAAAAACCCACGAAATATCCTGAGACCCTCCAAAACTTCCAAGAAATTTTAGGGTTTTCTGACAGCATTTTCTGTTAAATTAGCAGAGTTTTTTTAGAGTTTATGCATACATATACTGGCTTAAAAATGTAGCTTTTTATAACATTTTTAGGTAGGATTTGCAAAAAAATTGTGGGTAATACAAAGTTCCAAGTAAAAAACATGGGATCTGTGGGTCCTCACCCAGAAAGCTTTTAGAAATTTGATTAAACAATTAAATATAGTGTTTTAAAGTTATTTTTGGAAACCTTGAGTGACACTCAGGGTAGACCGCTTATTGTACATACAAACATTTTGAGGGAAAAAACAGCACTTAATACCCCCCCCCCCTGTATATCGTTCTCCTACATGTTTTGATTTTAGTGTTTTGTCAAAGTGGGTTTTAAGTATAAAATTTGTCCTTTCTATCTATTAAGTTTGGAGTGGCAAAATTTGACTCTTAAAAATGCCTTTTAACTCGTTTTTGTCTCCCTTTTCCAAATTTCCATAAAAACAGGTTTCGATTATAGAAAATCTTTAAATATTCAAAACTACATACGGTGCACTTACACCACTTTCTTTATGAGCGGCTCAAATGAACGGGGGACAATTACTATCCATAACAAAAAATTGACGTATTTTTGTTTATCTGTTTTGAAAATATATCCCATTGTGAGGGAAATAATATTTCTTGATGAGTGATATTGCAATGGGTTGGGTTGAACCATAAACGAGATGGTATTGTTTTGTTTATATTTTAAACTGTGTAATTTAATGTTGTATATCGTAACTTAACTTTTCTATCAAACGAAAATTATGTCATTGTGAAGGAAAGTTCCATAAAAACCCTTCATTTTTATTTATATTGCTTTTTTCGATGCGTTGAATGAAGCAATAACACTCATTGAATGGTTATCACATGCATAAAATTATTACTGTACCGAAATGGTTATTTTACATTATTCATAGACTTATACTTAACTATTTTAGATTATAACTAATATAATCATTTAATTAAAAACCTTTATTTCAAATACAATCTATTATATTTAATTTGAAATCCCCTGGGGTTTTTTTTTCGTTTTATACGGTCAGGTAGATGAATTCCTATACAAGAGGTTTATTTGAATAAAAACCTTGCATAAACTAGGATATATTTTACACATTATATATTTCGACAGGAAGATTTTTCATACTTCTATTTCCATATGTATTATTGAAATATCACATCGTTGAAGTCTTAGAAATTATCAGCATTTAAAAAACTCTGACTTTAAACTCCTTCAAAAAATAACACTAGATAAATATATTTTAGCCTTTGGATCTTAGAAACATATGGAAGAAAACTATCATCCCTTCCTCGACTAAAATTCTTATATCTTTTAGTTTTCCCAAACCCATTCCATCTGAATCTCGTTCTTCAAACCATCCCAAAACTCCCAAATAAAACCGAAAAGGGAAGTTGGAATGCAGTTAAAACAAACTACACCAAAACTTCTCTATTTTATGCAGAACAAATCGACAAAACCTCATTCGCATGCACAACACCCGCCCCCCGTTCCCAAACAAGGCTCTTCAAACGCTGTCCACGTGTCCCCAAACCCACATCGATTTGGATCGGACACCACAAGGGAAATAAAAAAAGGGAATAGAATGCATAATTGCCCGCATTCTTGTTTGGGCGCGCTTTCAATGGACCCCAGCTATCGATCAGTTCGGGCGATTCTCTCCTCCCCTCCTCCTCTTCTAAAAAGAAGCTCACCTGGGCACTGTTGGATCGATGGTCGCTTCGCAATCAATGGAGCTTTCCTTTCTTCGGATGTTCATTCTTTTATAGAAGAAACGAGTGGTTAAATCGTGGGATCGGACAAGTTAAATGCGTGGGAGTGAATTTTATTGCGTTTCGATTATGAATTCGCATCTGTGCAATATCGCGTGCAGTTTATTTGCAGGTTTTCTGTTAAAGATACTTTTTCCAGAGATTTTTCTTCAGAGTTTGACAGAAGCAACAATGAGCTAATTTCAACAGCTTTACAATGGAGTTAACTCATTGTGGCTACTAACTCCTCAATTTTTCTATGAGAGTCCGTTCAAATAATACTTAGTAAACACAATATATTTGGTAAACTTTAACCCTCTCTCTTACTTTGTAAGATAAAATAATAAATCATATAAATAAATAGATCTCAAACATAATTACATAAGCGAACTTCCCAGCCCGCCTTTATTCTTTTAATTGTAGGTTGCATCCTCCAATTCGTACGTAGAAAATTTCAATAATACATTATGTTCAATGAGAATTCATCTATTTGTCGTTTGTTTTTCTTATGTGGTCAAAATGCTCAGAACTCCATTGTATTTTTTTCTAATTTTTTTTATTACAAATTTATGATATTCATTTTAAAGTACTAAGAGTTTTTCTTTGTAGCTTGTATTGATCGAAAAAATTCTAATATTGAGGTATTAAATTTGTGTGGCAAGTTGTGAAAACAAATAAGAACATTTTACTTTTTAATATCAATCCCTAATTTATTATTGATTAATAGGTAAGTACAAACTTAAGGTAATTTTCATGTTTTGGTTGAAAATAATCAATCACAATGTATTCAAATCTTTCTAAAATTCTAAATATTACCGTGTAACACCAAGAATTCTACCGAGGTTGAGTTCAGCCATTGAAAATCTCTGGTTCATAAGAAAATCCTTCGGAAGTCGGCTTTAAAAATTCGAAAGTAATCTTTTAAAAGTCCTGAAGGAATTTTCTTTGGTTTCAAAAAAGGTGGGAATATACGTTATCCGAAAAAAGAAATGGAGCCATTTGATAATGAAATAATCAAAGAGATGCGTCTTCAATTCGCGAAATGATTTCCTGGATGAAGGCAGCAGAACAAGCCAGGATGAAGAAGTAAAAAAAATTCTTAGTAAATACTTAACAACACTGGGTTTATAGTCTTTTACTTCCAATATTGACCATCACGTAGAGGGGTACCTAAAGAAATTTTTCGACCTAACAAAAGACAAATTAAGGAAGCAAAAAAAGTTTGAGAACCACTGATATAAATACTTTGCTATGTACCTACATTTCTTTTCTATGAACATTCCATTCGAAGTGGTATTGGTAACAACAACACACATTTTAAGAAATAGTTTTTACCATACATTTTCTCTTTTGCATTTTTAACAAACGTTTCATATGATTCTATTGAAATTTTGATAAATTAAAGGGTACCTTTAAGTAATTGATATTTTTTACATCCCATACATTTTTCCTAGGGTGAAAAAATCTCAAGCTCTTTCAAAATCAAATTTCTTGAAAAACTCTTGTTTCCTCTATATTTAAATGCATGAGCTATGATGATCTCTACTTCCTTACGTTTTAGGATATACGCATTTGCACTTTGAGTATTTTCAATAGCACTGAGTTGTGTCAAAAAAATTATGTAAGCTTCACATGGGGAAAAGTTTTCCAAATAAACACTCTAAAAGAGTCCCGTAAATTTTGTTTTAAAGTGTCGCTAAAAATATTTTGGCATAACGATTTCATGTATCTCCTAAACAAGCAAATCGGAAGAAGAAAAAAATGTCATTTCCTGATAATCGTATCAAGATAAAATTCTTGAAGAAAAGGACAAAAGTTAAAGATTGTAATGACAGTCTAATGGATAAAGTTTGTAAAAGAAAAGAGAAAAGAAAAGCAGGGTAGTGTAATGGGAAGTCATTTAATCCATTAAACGAAAAAATTTAATGTCATGTCAAAGGTTTAGAGCTGATAAATGACAAGAAAGATAAAAATATTTATCAAAGTTTTTAGAAAAAAAAGCAGATCGCATGTATCATCTAAAAATGCAAGTCTTTGAGCTTGAAAAACATCCTTAATGATTAACTTTATTCAGATTCAAAAGTCGGGAAAGATTTAAAAGAAGATAATGTACGTGAACTTTGATGACATCTTCTAAACTGAAGATTTTTCAATGTTAGAGAAGTACTCTTTTTAAAAAATAGGAACTCTTGTCAACTCATCCAGGTCCTCTACAGCACCTTTTAACTAATGATCAACGACTTTTGGTATTGAACTAACTCTAGAAACTCATTAAAGTATGCAATTTTAACTATCCCAACTAGTTATTTGTCTATGACGACGATGTTTAAAGAGCAACTTAAACATTATACCCAAATCAATCACGCTAAGACTTAAAAAACCTTTGCCTCTCACCTTCCAAACTCATTAGCCATTGCGACACACAAGGTACTTTTAGGCCTTGAAAAATGACTCTTTCCTAACAATTAATGCACCTCCAAAGAAAACGGAGTGAGTTTCAGCGAAGCAAAAATACAACCCTATCTCTCTTTAGAGGAAATGCTACACGAGCCTAGATCTACTAGAGATGACAGTCATTTCAAAAGACCGGTCTGCCTCTGACGATCCATCTTCTTGGAGTAATTATCAATCTTGTGTTGGAGTTGGCTTTAGTTTTGCTGGGGCTTTGTGGAGCCTCATGCGTAAGCTGTGAAGTTTGCGTATATGTTTTAACCCTATGTTTGTCATTGTAGTATAGCGCTTTAAAGTTGCTTTTTTAATGTTTAGGGGTTTTGTGGAAGTTATTTCCAGGCCATTTCTTTGTTTATCTTCACGACTTTAAAGGGGGTTTGGGATTCAAAGGGTCTTAATGGTTCAGATGGTTTTTTTTGTCTAATTGTGTCCTTAAATAATAAGAGGCATTTATATCATTTATTCACTGTATGATTTTAAAAACAGTAAATGAAACAATTTTAAAGGATACTTATGTGTTTTGATATCATTGGAAATACTACTAGGAGGGGAAGGGCTTTGAACTTTCTTAATGAGTAAGTCAAAAGAAAAAAAAAGGAATTTGGTTTCTTTCTTGTAACAATCTGATATGAAATTAATCTTCAGTTTTAATAATTATTCTGAGGTTTTATTTGATTTCCCAACATGCCTATTTTTAGGGTATGAATTGATTTTTACTCAACTTTTTACTTTTAGCAAAAAATCTTTTGTCAAACAGTTAAAGGAGGACGATATACTACGAATATTTTTGTAATACCTAATCATATATAGAATTAAGGTAATTTAAAGTCATCAAGTAAATTTGATACATCATCAATTTCAATAACATATGGGCAGTAATAACCAGAGTTCGGTTTCTAGAAATACAAGTGCTACTTTAACATTCACTGGGAGGGGGGGAGGGTATTCAAACCTATAGGGTAATTTTTGGGTGCTACTTCAATTGGTAAAGAGAAGTATACGAACGGAACGTTTTGTGTCGGTTAGAGCAATAATCTACCTCCAATTTAACCCTACACTATCACTCTCATAATATTTTACAACGCATACTTATTTCTAATCCTATAGTATAAGTCATAAATTTTAAATGCCGAAGAGTTAAACAACTATAAATCCAAGGAGAGGGGTAGCTAAAGGTTAAATTAAATTTAACTATTCTTCGTTTGTGCTCCTTTCAAAGTATCATTTTCTTTTCAATCGTCTATAGACAGCTGTCAACATTAATATGGAACTATCAATTTGTATAAAAATTACATCACTTACATCCAATCTATAAGATCCATACCCGAATCCTAAACCGATCCTTTCAAAAGCCTCCTCCTTTTCACAAAACAAGCCCATTTCAAACCAATCTATCTCCGCAAACTAGGGGAATCTCGAACCAACATTCAAGTCGAGCCATTCATGCGATCACCGTTCCGCAGAGAAAAGGGAGGAATCCGGGAACAAAACGGGACCCCAATTAAGAATTCCCGGATCCGGCTTTATCTCTTCCACCTTTCCTGTGCCGTCTGGAGCGGCCGGATCGATAAGCCTAAAATCTGGAGAGATCGCTACCGGACGGGTCCCCGGGAAGTTTCCTGGATCAAAGGAAAGGCTTCCGGCTGGCTAGGGTGAAACAAGGCAAGGGCTTCGATTTTTCTTCCCGTTAACCTGGACTTGTTTGGAGGGGTCGACTTCATATTGTTGGACGGATATATTTTGATACATTTGGTTTTATCTTTGTGTTTGCTAAACATATGCCTTGAAACACGAAAGAATGCATGAGTTTCTGTGGAAGTCGTTCTTAAACAAGCTTGTGGAAAATAATAACTAAACTTCGAAATAATTAATTGGTTTCTGTAAATGTTGTTTCGTTACAGGGATTATATTCTTGCTGGGAAGCAACGAATAAAACATTCCGTAATTTTTTTTCTGTACCTCCATCATTACTGTTTAATTCGAAATAATTCATTGGTTTCTGTAAACGTTGTTTCGTTACAGGGATCATATTCTTGCTGGGAAGCAACGAATAAAACATTTCGTAATTTCTTTTCTGTATCTCCATCATTACTGTTTAATTCGAAATAA
The DNA here is from genome assembly GCA_963680715.1 of Tetragnatha montana. Classification (NCBI taxonomy): domain Eukaryota; kingdom Metazoa; phylum Arthropoda; class Arachnida; order Araneae; family Tetragnathidae; genus Tetragnatha; species Tetragnatha montana. Next base: position 15,897,376 of record OY796685.1, read on the forward strand.
TTCATTGGTTTCTGTAAACGTTGTTTCGTTACAGGGACCATATTCTTGATGGGAAGCAACGAATAAAACATTCCGTAATTTCTTTTCTGTATCTCCATCATTACTGTTTAATTCAAAATAATTAATTGGTTTCTGTAAATGTTGTTTCGTTACAGGGATCATATTCTTGCTGGGAAGCAACGAATAAAACATTCCGTAATTTTTTTTTCAGTATCTCCATCACTACTGTTTAATCTGAAGGTTTAGAGAAAATAAAATAAATGAAACGTCACACTTACAAAAACTAAGAAAAATTTTATGAAATTTTCAAATTAACGCGCAAGTAAAAATATAAGTTACGTGACAAAAGCGTTTTCTGGAATTTAGTAAAGCATTTAATAAGTATCAAATATACAAAAGTAAATTATGCTTATTTATGCTAATAAACTTTGTTTCACTACAAAGATACTTTATACCTTTTTACCAAAGAACCACTTATTAACTTTATTTTTGGATGGGATGTTAGATGAATTTGTAACTGAATAGCTCTGAACAACAATTTATTGTATTATACTAAAAAATTTCCTTCATGACAAAGATTCGTTTGTATCTGTAATACCAGAAAGGAAAATCTGTAACTCTCTTTTTACGAAAAAAAGTATACGTTAACAAAAAAAAACATTGAATAGAAAGTTCCACAAACCCTCACAACTTTTAACGCCATTAAATTGTGTTTTTTTTAACAAAAGTTTCCTTATGAAACTTGTATAAATATATTTAGGTCTATGGTTATTATTGAGCTCCAAAATTGACCAAACTCCTGGGTTCTCAATTTTCAGTTAGAACCAAAGTTTCATTCACCCCAATAAAAGGCAGAGCTAATGAATATACTAAAAGGTGGTGGTTATGATACAGTTCATGCGTTTAATACACAATTTCCCAACATTTTATTCTCGCTAATTATAAATAGCTCATTTTTAACAAAATCGCTAACGACTGCATTCTCCTCTCTCTCTAGGCTCTCCCAAAGTCCGTGGAGCAATGGTCCTCTAGTCCGCCCCATGGGCTGCACGTTCGCGAAGGGGGGCAAGGAGGGGAGCGTCCAGGACCTGACCCGGGATGCCCCCGCTGCCCCTCCAGCCCAGGACCCCCGAATCCCCCTCACGGCCCGACAGAAATTCAGCATCTCCAAGTCATGGAAGGCCATTGCTAGGGCCATGGACCAGACGGGGGTGGCCATGTTCGTCAAGTGAGTACTTACTTCCCTTGCGTCTTAACTTTATGTATGGTATGTCCCCTCTAACGACCTTATTCACCACTAACTTAACCTAAGGTTAACCTGGAATCAAAAGTTCTGATTGGCAGTCTAAAAAGGGAAACAAGTTTTAAGCCAATCAGATTTGTAGAAAAAGTTAGCTTTTTAGATTAGTGGTGAATACAGCTGTTAAAGTTGACCAATAGCTAACTTCTGAAAAACCATTTTTTATAGATGCGTACTTCCAATGAAACAAATGTTCAAAATGAAGTAAAGAATCATGCTTGAATGGAATTTGGTCTCCTGGTTGTGATCATATTTAGTAAAAAAAAATATTAATTTTTTTTCTGTCGCATAAGTTCCATACACCTACGATAAGAATTGAACGAGATACGATTTTTTTTATAGGCGGGGGTTACACAAATGAACTAAAGTTTAAAGTTATTCCCAAATCTACAACGATATAAAAACAATCTCCATGTGGGAACAGTTTTAAATTATTTTCCACTTTAGAAACAGTATTATATATATATCTACATCCAAGAGATTTAAAGTAGAGCTTTTGCTCCTAAATCAATGCAAATCAATGTAATCAATGCAATCAATGCAAATGCATTATTCAAAGTGGTATTCCACGGTCATTTCTTGTAGAAGTATGGAACTTTTTTGTTCGACATAAAAAAATAATGAATATTTTTTTACTAAATATGACTGATAGGACCAGGAAACCTTGTAAGATTTTGGTAGAATCATGGGATCATTCAGAATTTATACTTCGTCTCTCCCCTTCTTCAAAAATCCTCAGGTAATCCTCAGGCTTCAGGGTATTCTGCTTGGTTCTTGTTTTACAGATTTTCAGTTTAATAATAATCAAACTAACGAAGTAGTAGTGACTAATGACTATTACCCTCATAAATTCTGCAGCTGATAATTATCATCACGGATATATTCAGCTCATCTTCAACGAACCCTGCTTTCAAAATCCCTAGTATCAACTTTTTTATTTAGCAACTGGTCCCTCCTTGCGGACCACTTAACCTATATGTACTATTCAGAAAAAATCCTTTTTTTAAATGAGGAGGATCCGTATACCCCCTAATTACAGGTTTATTTTGGTTCACCTAATTCATCTTTTTAAGTACATATATTTTTAGTTTCCACCAAAGAGAGGGTATACTGGCTAATTCTCAACATCATTAGGCTGGGTGATGGAATAAAGAAAAATTTTTGAATATCGATACGCTTGGGGCTCTCAAAAGGTGCGTTACCGCAGCATGCTGATAACTGGAAAAATTATCAAAATAATCATAAAAATAAATTCAAAGAGCGCATAGAAAAACAGCATGTAAAATTTTACAAAAGATGCACTTTTTATTGATGAACTAACTTTCTTTATAGTCTTCACCTTTTGAATACCCCCTCCATAATTACCCATTTTCATTTTCCAAAATTTCTACGTAAATGAATTTTAAATTATGATGCAGGAATGAAACTTCCCAATACAAGTGGCAGCTGTATTTTAAAATTGAAGTAAATTACTGTATGCATTATATATTTAATTTACGTAAGTGAAAGGTTCCGGAAACATTATTTCAATAAAAAAAAACGTTGTATAATGGAAATGCTGAATAAGGTGAAAGAAAATTCAATTAAATTTTACCCTCAGAATAAACACTAAATAAATTCAAAGTCATGTTATGTATTTGGAGGTTGTACTTAATTTTTCTTTACCGAGAAATTTCTTTTCAAATTATAATTTTAATATGATTAAAGATTTCCAGAAGGGGATGAGAAAATGTTTATCAAATTATATTTTGAATTTCACTATGCTTTTTAAATTAAACCCATTCATTTTTAGTAGATAAGAAACTGGGTATACAGTAAAAAATAAGCGTTTTGTTAAATACATTGCATAAAAACAACAAATTTGTTGTATATTATATGAAAAGCATGATCCTAAAATATTAATGTATGAACTATTTAATCTTCTTATTTAGATAAAATATTTGTTTGCGAAACATATTTTATCTTTTTGGTAATATTTTCATATTATTATTGAGGCGAGGATCTCTATCCCTTATATGTCCTATCTCTTTCATTTCTTTTTTTTCTTTCTCTCCTAAGATTACCTTTCCTCACTTACAATATTTACTTTGTTTTTATTAAAATTAAGGTAGTTCTATTTCAAAAGCTTCTAAAAACTTTAAAAATTTATATTTTTTTTAACTTTTAGTCTACATCCAAGAGTACATATTACTCTTTGAAATCCAATTTACAGAAGTAAAAAGTAATAATAACTTTTTCTGTAATTTTAAAATGAGTGATGTTTTTTTACCCCCTTTTTACCTTAATTTTTACCATAAATTGGTTGAAAAAAAATTTCAAAATATTTTTTGTATTTATTTCTAAGTTTTGAGGTAACTAATGATATTTTGAAGAAAAAATTAGATTGTTATTAAAATTAAAAAAAAAAAGTGTTCAAAGGTGGTCGGATACATTTTTGGTCTTACAACACATCTTAGATTCTTCCTCATTCTTTGAAATAAAGGAGTTTGTGACCTTTAAACCCATCCAAACCAACCGAAAACATCCTGCCTATGCCCATTGCAACTAATTACCACGAGTTCCAATTAATTGCCACCCTGTTGGACCCCTTGGAACGTCCTAGACTCCGCCAGTCCGCCTCTCCAAGTGGCTGGCAATAAACCCGGACTAATTCCAAAAACAGAATCATCGCGAGTCCCCGGGTCCGAGGCTACGATAATTACCTTTCGCGCTACAATGGGAAGTCGCTAAATTAGATTGGTATTAATTCCTCGCAGTCTTGTAATCACCGTTGGCTTCTGGGGAAAACTAATTAGCGGTGCGCGATTTTTATTACGATGCATCAAGATATATCATCACGAAACGCGTGTCTTGCTATAACGTGTTGTGTGCATCTGAGCTTTCTAATTACCTTATCAATCCGGATGGCGGCCGTCTGTTGTCGAGAGTAAACATTGAACATGATTATGCTATTTTGGTTGAGAGGGTGGAAGGATAGATTTTTCGAGTTTAATGAATCTCGGGGTTTTTTTTCCCGAGGCAAGTTCTGATAGTTTTTTTAGGGGGTTAAGTGTTGGATAGGTACTTAAAAAACGGTGGGGTAATTAAGGGGATGCTCCTGTTCGATTTTTAAAGGAGAAATTGGAGTTATTTGATCGGATGGATGGAGTTTGATCATAGAATTTTTATTCTGTAAGTGTTTTTAGATAGTTTTCTTTAGGTGATTTAGTGAGAGATATTTTGTTATCCAATGCTGCAGTTGGGAAAAAAAATGTTAAGGGGGACTCGTCTATGTTTTCTCCCCTTTTCTTTACTTTTTTGTTAAACCATATATCGTTTGTTGGGTCAACCCAAATATTTAGAAGGACGGAGTATCATCTCCAATCTCAGCTCTGAGTTACCTCCGTGAGAAAATGGCCGGAGCTTTCAAACTTCAGTGATGATTGACATCTAAAGTACGGTGTATCGAAACAAACTTTTTTTAGGATTTTAATGATGCGCTAGAGCGGAAAAGTTGTCTAAAATGGCAGAGGGCACCTGTGATTTTTTCAGAATTTTCGGATGATGTCTTTAGAATACAGAATATATGAATAGATAGTTTCAAACTTTAACCTCTGTGATAGCAACATATTTCATGAGACATTCATGTTTATAAAATCAAGATAAGGAAAAAAACTCTCACTATTTTGAACCGAACGGCCGATGCGTTTTCGAGGGATAATAAGTTAATATAGTATTTTTAGCGTACAAAATTAATTTTGGAGCTATTATCTAACCAATGTGAAAGTAAGAAAGAACACCTTTTTTTATTATTTTTTGTTTGGTGTGATGGGTTGCAGTATTTAAACTCATTCCTACCAAAAGAAAATAACGCATGGTAAACAACTGATGTCGGTTGAGAATTGTAGCTTCTATACACATACCACTCCAAAGTTTGGTAAATTTAAATGCAATATAAATGCCAACTAATACTCATAAAATCCTGGGGTATACTTTTGAATTAATATCACTTTAAGGGTTATCCTATCTAAAAAAAATGCTGAATACTGAAATTCGCAACAGGATCATTTTCATCCATAAAAGCTATATTAGTTTGAGGTAAGAGTAGCTAAGAAATCTCAATCATAGAATAAACTTATATCTGAATTAAAACGTTTCAAAACTAAACATTCGCTATCTCTCTTAATTACTAATGTATTTAACACCGAACGTTTAAAGTAACCTCGTATAACCATTGCTTCATAAGACGAACTTAACCAGAGAGATTAATATCCTAATAATGCCACTTGTTCAGGAACAGAAAAGCTGAAGCGATATCCATTTGCCACCGCGAAATAGATCAAAAGGGGCGAAGACGGCTCCAGAATAAAAACACGAACGAGCACTAGTGATAAAGTAAATGGAACATTCTACTTCGCTGATCTTCAAGCTACTCCGGGAAGAAAACCCGCTGATATAATCTTGTGAGGACTTACCGAAGCGTCCAACGAGACAAATATCGGCTTTTATCTGGTCTCGGTAGAAACATATATTTGGTAACGTTGTGGTTTGGCGATGCCCGTAATGAATGAACAACAAGAAGAGATTCCTTAATGTCTTTCGGACAAGAGAGACGGGAAGGAAATTTAATAAAGGTATTTGAGGAAGAGCCATTTAAGAGTATTGTAGTGTTTATAGTCTTTATTTGCATGTGTATTAGCTGTGTATATGGGAGGAGCAAAACCAATTTCGGAAATTGAAAACCCCTGTGTTGGAAATAATAGGTGCCATTTACGATAAAACATAAAAATTCAAAACTTGAGTTTGATCAATTAGTATCTTCAAGTTCCACATTCACGTTGAAATTTCGAAATTTCATCAAATTTTACACAAAAATTACTAATTGAGTTTATAATCTTAGAGAATGTAAAAAACAGTTTAAGACCTGAAATGTATGGAATTTCCAACTTTTTAAGCCTTATACAAGGACCGCATGCCCTTTTTCAAACCAAATTTCAAGTTGAAAAAAAAATTTAATCATGTAGAAAAAAATAAAAATCTTCCGAAATTTTGGGAATCACAGGTACAATAAGAGCTATTTACTCATGGAGGATTCGTAAAATCTCTTGAGGGTGTTCAAGTTCATATAATTTAAAACATGCAAACAAATTTTCACAAAAATTTCGGAAAATACAACTACTAACAGATTTGAAACAGCTAGTTCCCAACTTTAAGTTAATTCATTGTGCATTAGGGTAGCTGGTCCTTATTTTTCAAATTGGAGTAATTTTATGCGAAGCCGTCAATTTCTTCCATCATACAAATAAATAATTTTTGTAGAAATTTAGCTCAATCTCTAAAAATATTAACCCGTGCCACGTGAGGGTTCTAAAATCTTGTCATGAGGTAATCGGCAAATTGCGTTATTGTGTGTAGCCAACGGGAGGAAGAACGGAAGAAATTATTTTCATCTACTCCTAGATTGATTAAAAATCAATATTTACGTCTGTATACAAAATAAAATTTAAAATTGTAAAGATTACCTTGATATGAGTAATGAAGAAAAAGTAAGCATTTTTTGGGTATGGAAGGAATTTAAAGTTGAAAACCACATCTGTAAGATCTTGTACCGAATCTATTGATAGTTATATTTTCTGAAATTTTTGCATGTCTTAAATCATATGAACACTGTCAAAGGATTTTACGAATTCCACATGAGTGAATCGCTTTTGTTGAATAATTATTTAACAAAAGCGATTCAAAAATTATAATTTTTGCGGGAATGTTAAGGACTTGCCAAAATTAATGATCCAAAATAATTAAATTTTATTTTCAACTTGAAATTAGGTAGAAATGTTTATTTTAGAAGTTAGAAAACTTTAAATTTTCTTAATAAATTTTTAAAAAATACGAAAATACGAAATTCTCATCTCCTTTTTCAATAAAAAATCATCATAACACGCAACGAAAATAAAAAATTCTAACTTGCTATTAAAACACATTTTACAAAATGGATTATTTTGACTAATTTTCTGAAATCAACATGAAACTAATTACCAGAACCATTTCGTTTTTCCTAAACATTTTTTTTATTGCCAGTCTTTTAATTGACTCGTGGAAATGGAATTTACTGAATTCGCATCAGTTAGTATCAGTTAAAAAGCTAAGAGATCTTTTCAACATCTCTTAAGCGAGTATATCTTTAAATTTACGAGAAAAATAAACAATCTTAAGAACCGAGAAGCTGAAAAATTACATTATCTTATTCTCCGCTTTTGCTAATCACCTTTGAGTAATCACTCACTTTGAAACACGTTAAGAATACAGAAATTGCCTACTCAGTAGAAAATTACCTTGTTCCTAGCGAACCCTGAAATTTAATTACACAAACTTGAGAGTAGTTACAAGAATAATTTAAGTCTTTGTAATTTTACTAATAGATATAAATTAGCTAATTTCTCAAATCTCTCTTAGTTTAGTAACATGGAACTCATTCTCGCGTCTTAATTTGAAACTTAGTTTGAATTAAGGTTGATGATTATGATGCGCAGAACGACTAAACACTTTTATTGTTGTTATGGTATTAAGATAAAAATTATATGACTCAATTTAAATTCAAGGTTAAGTGTTATTACAAGTGAAGGGATCTCTCTTTATATAAAGAAGTTTTTCAGAATTTTTGACAATGGATGGAAATAAGCTCATTTTACCTCAACAAATTCCGCTGACAACCCAATTACTTCAGTTTGACTATTTATCATTGAAAAATCCAAGTTATTATTTTTCAAAATAAAACCAAATAAACATTAAATAGCTTTCTGTTCGAAAGATAATAAATATAACACCTTCAAATTCGGAAAAGGTGTTTAATGAAACTAGTAAATCAATTTATTAATAACTATCATATGGCAGAATCTTCCGTGTTTACAATTTCACCTTGACAAATAACCCCACTTACTCCAAAATTACTGGCATTAATCAATTCCCTGCTTAACCCAAATATTCCCCTTTACAGCGACATTCAATTGCAGGGTCACCCTCAAACCTACTGTCGCATCCCCAGCTCCTCCTGTCACTTTTATACGGGGCATTAATTAGCATTCTTGCCCCCTTAACAACCGAAACCCCATAACTCATCCCACTCCGACCGTTTCACATAGAATTCCACCCTTATAGAAAAGAAAAGATGCACATTTCCCAATTCCACATAGGAAGATTTCCACCTCAGGACCAATCAGAGCGACTTGCAATCCCATATTTGGAAAGACAGTTATCTGATAAACCAATCAGAGCTCTCGCTGACATCTTACGAAGCGGAATCTGGAAACACGCGAAAAAGATCGGAGCGGGGGAAACGTTTCATTTGTCACTTTCTTACCCGACGAAATCGAATCTAGAGGGGGGATGATTCATTTCCCACATTATGCGGAAGCGACTCTCCCCTAATCCTTCAGCTGAAATTGTCACTTGGAGAATTAACTCGGGGATTCGCGAATTTTCTGGAAAATGTTCTCTCACTTGGAGCGTGAGTAATGATAGCTGCCGCTTGATTAAGCCTTTGACTTGATTGTTCTGCGATCTTCCGTTGCATTTTTCATGCCTCTTTTTTTTCCCCCGCCTTTGTATTGCGCGTTGTGGAGAACTCTTTCATTAAGGATGGATAGAAACGTTTAGAGCCTAGATAATTAGTTTCTAGGAAGCTAAAGGGATTTTTAGTTAAGATTAGGTAAAAATCTCGCTAGTCTCTTTCAGGGATTATGGATTTTAAGGCAAAAAATTATTTGTTAATTACTTTCGGTATTCTAATGTAGAGAGGGCGGCATACCAATTTTTAGTTAATTAATTTTGGTTAGATGAGGACACTTAAATTGACCAACGATATTGCACTATATCAAGCAATCAGTCAATCAACATAACCAATTATCAACCAACACTTTACCAACCAATTTTTTAACCAAAATCCAACTAACTAAAAATGGTCGACCGCACACACTACAACAACCATATTTTTTTACCACCATAAGAAAGCTTGTGTCCTTCAATTATAGTGTAGGGTTTTTTTTACTTAAAAGAGTTTAAAAAATGGTCAAATAAAACCTTGTGTTGTCAAACTTTTACCAAATTGTCACCAAATTGTTTTCAATTCCCCCCTGGAATGACATGTAAAACTTATTCAGCAATGCATTTCAAAAAGAAATATTAATATTTAACTGTATTTTTTCTAGAATTCTGGTTTTACAGATTATTTAAAATGATTAACGAACTGAAAAAAAGATAAATTTTAGTCTCCAGCTTACGACGAACCATCCTGTTATTTCTTCTCGAAAATGAGTGTGAATGCTTATTTTTCTTTGAAAACGCCTATCTATAATTTCAAAGAAAAATAAGTTTCGTACAAGAAAATGGAAAAAGTCGGGGTAATAACTTTCCACAAGCAGCTAAAAACGTTTCTTGAAATTTGTTTAGGTGCAACAATAGCAAAACTTCAGTTGCAAATATGTATGATTGATTTTCTATTTGAAAATTCATTGTTGATTAGGATTACATTGTTGAAAAAACGTTTTTGTTATCGTGTTTCGTTTAATTTTTTTATTATAATCAATGTTACACCGATTGTTGCTTTTATACTTCTGATATTTTTAATTATTGAATTATTTTATTTGTTATGGTTAACATAAATCACTAGACTAGAGAGAGAAGTGGCCTCTCCATTTCCTTGGGGGTTAAACTTATTTTTCTTTGAAATAATACGGATGAAATTTCAAAGAAAAATAAGTAATCACGAGAAGATACACCATGGTAGCTTGACTAAAATGGGAAGATAACTTGTAGACTAAAATGACTAAGTGCGGTAAGGTTTATAATTATTTTCAATTATTATAAAGTTTAATTACTATAATGTAGGTAGAATAATGTAATCATCGAGTCATGTTGGTATTAAAACATGTGTGCTATTAATATTTCTGTAAAGAAAAAGAAATTGTATAGCTAAACTTAAAAGTGAAACAGACTTTAATATACAATGCGTCAATTGAGAACACACAAGTGTGGGGCAACTAGGGACGTGTTCAATAATACTCATATGTGTCCCCAAGAATAAAAAATAAGCTTTTACTGAACTCATTAAACAAAAATTACAAAAAGATTATCCGCTTTATTTTTATTTGCTTTACTTCCCAAGTCATTGCATTATTTACATATATACATAGTCTGATATATGCTATATCTATACGCGCTATACCTACACCGCAAAAAATATTAGTAAATATTACACATATTTTTACAGGAAAAATCCTTTCATAAGGTATAAGGGTATTTTATTATTGAAAAATATTGTAATTGTTTATTCTTTACATGAACAGGTTTTACTTGGTTCGTTTCTAAAATTAAGCTGTTAAAAAACAGTTAAAAATCTTAATCCGTTCTAAAAATAGTCTGTAAAAACTTACAGAAGATATCTGTGAAAGAAACAGAAATAAACTGTCGTTCTATCTGACGGTTTTTTTTTTCTGTAATTCAACACATATATTCTCCATTGCAGGCTGTTCGAAGAGAACAAGGACCTGCTGGAGCTGTTCGACAAGTTCAAGCACCTGCAGACGCGGGACGAGCAGGAGGAGAGCGAGGAGCTGAAGGAGCACGCGGTGAACGTGATGAACGCCTTGGACGAGGCCATCAACTCCCTGGAGAACGGGGACCAGTGCATCGACTACCTCAAGGGCGTGGGCAAGAGGCACCGCAAGATCAGCGGATTCAAGAGCGAGTACTTCTGGGTAATCCTCATTCAGTGCATTTGACGTTCGTTGTAGAAAATAAGGGGGGAAGATAACAGGTGGTTCTAGGGAATCATCCACACGTCACGGATTTTTCAGGTCGTTTATAGGATTAACCGGGCATAAAAACCAAGTGTTCTGATAAATCGACTAAAATTATCAAACATCAAAATAATGTATACAATTAAAGTATCTCAACTAGAAGAGTTGCTATTACTTTTTTTAATCGTTATTTAATTTGTAAAGAGTCGCCAATCAAGTACTATTGGCGAGATTTGCGCCAGGGTAATCCTTAAGTACTGTTTAAATATTGTGCGTATTCAGAGGAATTTTTAACTTCCCTTTTGTCAGCAAAAACCAGCAAATCTTGGAACCCCCTTATAATTAGTACGTAAGCAACTACCCAACTGATCTAATTTTTAAAATTTAGAACTTAATTTGAATGAAAATCTAACGTGGCTTGAAACAATAAATGTATTACTTATTTCTTAGTGTTAATAAATAAATTTTCAAAATTGATCTTTTTAAAATAAATTATCTTTGCAAGTTACAAGCGATTGCAAAACTATACGTATACAGTCATTTTAATGTTTTACGCAATCATCACTCATATCCATTTTTTCCTTGTGATGTCACCCTTTTGAAACTAAAATTGAACCCAGATTAGACGTACGTTAAATTTTTTCACTATTTTCATTCGATGAAAATTTAGAAACTTTTTTAATATAGGTAGAAAAAATCCCTTTTCTAGCATTAACAGCAGATAAAAAATGCTTTAAAGCGTGGTGTCACAAAATGATTGAACTCCCCCTACTCGTCATATTGGGAACTAAGATGCTAAAAATATCCACTGGGCATGCACGCACGTGCAATCAAATAATTTTTATCTGATGTGAAATCACATTATTTGAAAAAAGAAAGTCGCCGTAGAGGTATGGGCTCGGGGTAACTTTATGTCTCCTCGCAAGGAATCTTTCTGAGCAAATTTTGTAAGGATTTTGTATATAAACCGAGTAATCCCCGTTCCGTACGATTATCTCATTACCGCTTTTAAATTTCAGAAAATGGAGGCTCCCTTCCTGGCTGCCGTCAAAGAAACTCTGGACGACAGGTACACGGAGAACATGGAGTCCATCTACAAGACCACGATACACTTCATCCTACAGACGATCGTCGACGGCTTCGAAGGGAAACCGCACCAGAACAGCGCGTAATGACGGGTGCTGTTGTTGTCTCATCAGCGGAACACGGAACAAAATAAAAAAAATTGAAAGTGTCGAAATGCACAAAACCGTCCGACGAACACATTTCAAGTGATTATCGAATCACACGGAGAACGCGATGGTCGATTCCATACACGAGGCAGTTGGGTCAGTGTTGGTCACAGCAGAGACAATTTTCTGTGGATATTTTCTCTGAGATGCATTCATTGGTCTGAAATACGAAGAAACTCCATCAGTTCGTTCTGTCATCCCATCGACTGTCATTTGGTACACACATCATCTTGAATGTTTGACGGCAGCCATTTATCATTGTATTTTTTCTTTCAGCAGGATTAAGAACTGTGGTTTCCAACCCGTGGAGCGCTTGTCTCTTGTAGCCTTGGGGTGACATGTCAAATGTAGTTTCAGTAATGGTGAATAACAGAAATAGTATGCGTAATATATGCGTTGGTCAAGGGTTAATTTTATGCCCTCTACATAGTCTATCTCTGGGGTTAGGGATCAATTGTAGTAGTAATTTACTTTATTTTATACGCCACTCTTCTAAACTCGGAAATGTACTACTTAAGAGATTCCCAATTAATTTATTTGGCCGTTTTTATGATAAGGTGTAAAAAATTTTAATCTTATGCCTCACCACACGTGAAAATATTTTCATAATTCTGTATGGAAATATTCATAGAGGCTTTGCAAATGCGTAAGGAATATAAAAGAGAAAAAGGTTGGGAACCACTGGGTTAGAGGTATGAGTTCTTAATGACCAACCATTTAAAAATACTCGATGGCTTTGATATCCAATAAAAAAGCAAGCAAGCAAGGAAGGCAATTTCTTGTAATTCTCATTTATGTGAGTGAGCTAGACAAGATATAAAGTGTTGATACTGGCAATTTTGATAAGTGGCCCCAAAAAAGAAATTCATCAGTGCTTATAAAAATATCCTTTAACACAGGGGTTTCCAAAGTATGGCTCGTCTAATTTCTGAGATTTACAGTTACACATATAAAAGTCTTGGGCTATAGGTACAGGTACAACTTATGCAAAAAAAGTATTGTTGTAAAATTTGTATTTTTTTTATCAATTAAAAGGGTCAAAATTAAAATTATTTGAACAAACCATGATACATCAAAATTTCTTTCATTTTAATACTAATAGCATTCTCATACCATAATGTTTCACCCTCAAATACAGTCGTCTGGCCCCATCAGGGACATTATGAAGTAGTAAATGCGACCCTCGAGCTAAAAACTTTGGAGACCCCTGCTTTAATATCATTGATGCGTCGTCCAATCATTATCAGTGTTGATATGTAATCTAGAGAAGAAAAATGGCCAACCAAACTTAGAAGAGAGTTATGCAACGCCATATGTTGTGATCTGAAAGTATTTTTCCCGTTAACTCCCTAATGAAGAAAAGTGTTAAAAAATATGACTGTTGCCTGTGTTCCCGCCTCAGTGTGTTCGAATTTTTAAAAGAGTGTTGTAGGGTTTCAGTGTTGTGTAGACTGGGACGTTGTGCAAAATCTCATTGCTATATAAGGATCTCTATCATCATGTAAATAAGTGAAGTCACATACCCAAGTATTTTTCTTATTGGTGGGTAATGAGAGTGTAAAAACTTCTTAGAATCATGTGTTCATCATAGAGTATTTATTATTTTGAAGGAATGAACAAGATTAACTTGCTATATCACTTATTATGATTTCATCTATTACGATGAAAAGTCACAGCAAGTAAAAGCAACAACCTAAAAGGTCAGACTGGTGAAAGAAATATCGAAAATTGTGTCCCATTTGCTTAGTTTACGTATTTTTCGTACACTACCTAATGAGCTAGAGTAAAGTGTATTAAACTTCCCTTAGTTTTTAAACATAATAGCTACAGTCGAGTAAAATACTTAAATACAGACTCCTTCATTGTTTTAACCTTGCTTTGTTATCACAAACGTATTGAAAAAGTATTAATGCATAAATCCTTTAATCTTTGCTAATCTTTAAGCCAGAATTTAGCTTTTATGCTTAATTGATTCATCTCTAAAAAGAGAAGATAATTACGTTAAACGAGTTAGGACAGCTCAAAAAAACTTAAAACTAGTACTTAGCACAATTGATCTGTCCAACTTTTATGCTGCTCTCATCTGAAACATTCAAGTATTTGTTTTAAAAAAATTATTTAAATTAAATATTTTAATTATAATGCTGCTTAGGTTCAATAAATTTTATATGCATTTGTCACATAATAACTAAAAAGGTATTTAAAGGTAAGGGTAATTATAAATAATAATAAATAAAGGTATATTAAAGGTAAAAGGTATTAAAGTACTATTAATTACAATGAAAGCAAAAGATAAAATCTTCTAGGGTACTGTAGCAAGCTAATAAAAGGTCAAGCAAAAGAGTACAATTCTAGTTAATTTAGTGATACATTGAGTTGGTCTAGTCATATATTTAGATATGTGCAATAGTTATTTTATTGGCAACAAAATGCAATGTAAGAAAACACAATGCTACTTGGTCAGCAAGTGTCTCCAAACAGTTCTATAAACACAATGCTTTTGAAATACAGAAGAATAGGGACATTAAAATTTAAATAACATATTAGGGTATAGCTAAAATAAATGTTGATCCCCCATGCACAGAAAACTAAATACAATATAAAAAAAAGAGAACGTTCTTAAAGGAGGCCAAGGCCCTACATGGCCTACAGCCCATGATGATGGTGAATATTTAAAATAAGTCCACCAATTTTGTAAAATATTAACGAAATCATCTAGTACCTTAGTTAAGGTAGGGAAAGAAAGAATTAAAAAATAACAGCTGTGGCTAAGTGTAAATCGAAAACTTCAGTTTATAAAGTATGTTGGAACTCATATTTAAGATGTATTCCCAAGTTCCCAAACATTAGTATATAAGTTTGTTTAATCATTAAATTGTCACAAATATTGCTGAAAATTTCAAACTAAATTAAGTGTGTTAAGAGGATCATCATCATTGAAAAGTTCTACAAGGATGTAATCATGTTTTTTTTTATCATCAGCATATTCCCAATGTTATTAAGCGTTACCTTGAACTATTGTTAATGCTCTGTCAATCCAAGAATTGCAGATAGCCTCTAGCTATCCGCAATTACTATAGTAGGCTATGTAAGCCATATGCGTGTAATGCATGTGATGTGAAGAGTTTTGTTAATAAAAACATTTATCTTTAAAAAAATGTTCATTATTCTGAAAATCAGATCAGATTAAGGAAAAATGTATAATTAATCATAGTAAATTTATTTAAAAGAAAAATCACATATAAATAGAAGTTTCTGTTTAAAGGACATTAGATGCTTTTGTTTATGTGTTGAAAGTATACAAGGGGATTAAGTTTATTTAATTTATATAAATTATACTTATATATATATATAAATTGTTACCAATATTTTTTTTCTCAAAATGTTAATTTTTTTTTCTTTGGAGTAGCATGTAGGATTGCAATATAAGTATACTCTGGTATTCTTGGTGTCCCCCTCTCAGTAGATTAAATCTTCTGCATCAGGCCTGCACAACATAGTCCCAAGTTTGTAGCCCAATATATTGTATATAATTTTAAAAATTATAAAATAATTGCTAAAAATCAATAGAAACAATCTATATGTTGTGGATTTTTTGGATGGGCCACTTAATTGATTTCAAAATTCTGAACTGTTTCTTAAACCAATTTACATAAGTAATAAAAGTAATATTCTTCCGTTTCTGCATTACTAAAGAGACAATCGAAAATGCAGTTTGAAAGAGCTATGCAGAACAAACTATCATTGCATAAATTTTTTTAAGCATTTATTTTATATTGTTTTTCAGACTTTAACAAACAATAATGGATTTATAGTTCAAGATAATTTTTTTTTTATTTGCCTTAAATTCAGTCAGCATAATATGACCCAGAGTTTTAATTTAATTGAAGTTGTGCAGGCTTCACCTATACTCTATACTTAACCCTCTGAAGTAAGATTATTCACTCAATATAAATACAAGACTAGACTTATCAGACTTAAGTTCAAGAAGTGAGACTAAATAAAACATAACCTTATAAAGTCTTTTTAGGTTAGCTCTACTGGAACATAGATGTAGAGACAATTCTAAAAGTAACATTGGAATATTAATTTCTCATAAAAATAAAATATTATTAGTAGAGGGTTTGTATAAAAATTTTTCAATCATAAAGACGTCTGGAACTTTTTAATCTTAAAATAAATGCAAAATTTCATGAAATGAACCAATTTTTAAATCTACTAAATATTTACAAAGCAGAGCTTCAATTAAAAAAATTGTATATTTTTTGTACCCAATACAGAACTAGTGTTACTTCTCATAAAATATACTGAGACCTGATAATTATCATTATTATTTTTGTACTTCAAAAGTTTCAATTGGAATTAATTTTTTAGCAGTAAAATTTGAACAGTGTTCATACCTGACCCGACTTGTAATTTGGAAAGAAGTTCAAGAAATTATATTTTGAGATAGATTTCATAGATTCTTTTAGTAACCCCTTTATGATATAGAAATTTTAGTGATGTCGTATATCCTTTGGCCTGTGTCCTGAACTACAGTGTATGTTGATTGTTATGTATATTTGTATATGTCTGATGTTTCATGAAGTAATGTTTGCCAAAGTGAATTTGTACCAATGATACAAAGCTATTATAAAATGCTATAGTAAAAATCATAGAAGATGTCAAAATATATTATATTTAATCAGATTAACACATTGTTTTGCTTCATTTCTCTGACACTGTACTTACTACACTATACCTTACAACCTCATCATATACAGTAGAAAAAATGTGTATGTAACCTATTGCTTAGAAATTGTCCAAAGCATTAATGTAGAAATTGAAACTATGCATGTTTAATTATAACACACATACCATGAAACAATAACATTTGTGCTAACCAGGTAAAATGAACCCACATCTCTTAAATTATTTTGGGGGGAAAAACAACCATGATAAAGATTTTTTAAGTCAATTTCTTTTAAAAAAATATCACAGGATACACTAAAAATTCTAAATTAATTAGTTTTTATAACAAACCAATTCAGTGGTTTGATTTAGTTGTTGATTTTTCCCTAAAACAATATGAGTAACTGGTAATTCCAATAACTGGAGATCTACTAACACCAGGGTTTTTACATTTAAAACACTTTGTTTTAAATATGTTTAAAACACTTTGTTTTAAATATGTTTAAAACACAGCATAAAAACCATGGTTTAAAACACTTAATACTATAACTAAAATATACTTTTTGATAATTTTAAGCGATAGTTCTGGTCTTTGGCATTTAAAACAGTTGAAAAATTTTACGCAGGATGGATAGCCGAAAATAATTCTTAATTATAATAAGAATAAGTAATTCTTTCTTATACATTAGATTGATATTTGTCAGGCAGTTAAGAAAATATTTTGCTGTTATCTTTCCTTTTAAAATAACTGCATTTGATTACTTAATTTTAAAATAATAATATTTTAAAATTACTTGATTTTTTATTGTTATTTTTTATTTGAATAAGTTTATTTCTAAATTTACTATAATATGTGTTACAATTATTATATTTTTATTTATTATTACTTTTTTATATAAATTTTTATAACATTATTTCTTTATTAACCTTATTAATTGAAAAGGTGAATAGGGGACAAATTTTAAATAAAAACATGTTTTCTGGGTTTTTTTGTTAAAAAAAGGGGTTTTTTTCCAACCATGATTAGCACTAAGAAACTTCCTAAAACAGGACGGGTTAAAATGGAAGTGAAACATAAGAATTAAAACAGGTTTAAATAATAGAAGATGAAATAAAAAAGCCATAAAACCTTTATTTAAAATAGCCACAAGACTAATTATTATTTACACAAATAGACAGCTTTGACAGTAAATCATTCAAGTAAAATGTCCTAAAATTTAATACCCTAATTCTTTTTACAATATCTTTTAATTTTGAATCAAGAAAGGTTGAGCACCATGGTTTAAGGCATAATATAGCATGCAGAATCTGACATAATCGAAGAAAATTATAATCAAAGTGTGTGTCAACCAGAGGAGAGATAATATCAGATGTTTCAAAATATTCAACAACAGGTGAACAATCAATCAGAATCTGTGCATAAACTGATTCTAAATCTAGTTCTTTACCATTTAGGTTTGAAGTACCTAAACTAATCAATTCCGTATTTATTTTACCAATTACCTTGGAATGTTTTCTTAGATACTGAGTTAAGTACTTGGATACAAATTCAGTAATTATAAGGTCCTCAGCAAAGACATTCATTTCTCCTTTGTCAAATGGCTGCTCATCCCCCTAAAATGGTTTGAAAATTTTAGTAATAATAATAATACACAAAACTAGCTCATTTTATCAGCACCCATTGAGTTGACACAGGTAAAGTATACTTTATTCACATAAAATCCACACACAATAATAAATTGAGGTGATTGCAGCAACAAGCTAAATGACAGTTTTACACTGGAGTTAGCTTCTTGTTTAATGTTAAACTGTTGTGAATTAGCTTGTTGTTGCTACAACTGATATTGGGAGCAATATAAGAAAAAGTAGAGTTGTTAGATAACTCCCAAATCTTGATTGATAAAACAAATAAATGTAAAAATTACTTATCAAAGCCATTTTATCATTGACATCAGTATTTTGTCTATCATAGTGAACTCTTTACAAAAAAGTAATGACTTTATACAATGATAAAATAAATAGAAGAATGTTGCAAATAAAATAATCAAGAAAGAAAAAAAATACCAGGAAAATTTTGATTGATTTTTCATACCATGATTTTTTATTTTTTGAGTGACCTTTAGGTTATGTTTTGTAATTTGTGTTGTGGATCCATCAATGAGGTCCTTCTTTATGTCTACCAGAGGATCAAAACATATTAATGAAAGGAATCCAGTTGCTTTTTTGATGATTGATGCAATCATTAGTACTTTAATTGTTAATAGAAATTTTCACTAGAGTTCCCAAATTAAGAAAATTGTTTTATCAAGACAACTTATTTTTAGAATCAGGAATAAATCTGCTTATAAGTTTGGTAAAACTCATTTAGAACTTTGGGCATTCAAACCAAACTTGAGCCTCATGAAGAACTTACTCGCATTATCAAATAATGGAAATGGATATTTTTTTTATGCAAGTTTATAGTGAGAAATTAGAAAAATACCTAATGACATCAACTTCAAACAATCAGTTCAAATAGATGAAAGGTAAATTTAAAACACATAAAAATTGACTAATAATTTTTAAAACCTTCATAGGGTTCTTTTTTTGTCATAAAAAGCAATGAGTGGATAGCCTTTCAATATCAAAAATAGCATTATATATTTCTTACCATGTCATCAGGAATTTCTAGATTATTGGAAATCATCCAATTCAAAAGAACAGCAACACAATCTGGATAATCACATGGAACTTTCTCAGAAAAAATCTTGATCATAGTTTCCAATGCACACAATGGAACAGAAGGGTATATTTCTCCTACTAAGTTGTAAAATGAAAATAAAATACACACATTGAAAATCAAAGGTAGAAATACCACTTTTCACTTAAGTTAATCTAGCTTACCAGGTACTAAGCCAGATTGCAAAGACATGACTATTGTGCCAGCAGCCTTTTTTATATCAGGCTCATCATCAACTAAAAGGTATAATAATGCTTGCCATAAAAGGTATACACAGCGACCTGCAGAAGAAATACTAAGGTTAAAATAATAAACAGTTATTAGTACCTTCACGACAAAGATAAACACACATAATAGACAAATAAGTTCATTATTGTTTTCTACATAAACTAGAAATAATTACTGTATTCATTACCTATTATATTTAAAGTGATGTGTAATGATGTTTCTTAATTATTACATGATAGTTAGGAGTGAAAAAATTACATACATAGTTAGAAATTTTTATAATTTCTTAACATTACAATTCAGAGGAGGTTGGCAAAAAAAGGGAGTCGTAGTGGTTAAAAGGTGGAGAATGCCTGGCCTAGATCATTAATATCAGCTCAATATTTATGAAGTTAGGATTCAAAAATCATATTCAAAGACAAAATATATTCAAGTTTAAGATTTTGTTTCAAAATTTAAACAACAATTTACTTCTTGTTTTATGATGATAAAGTTAAAAAAAAACATGAATATAATAGAAGTACTAGTATAGAATTGCATACTTGGAATTTTGAAATCATTGAAGAGAAGAGAACTAGGAATGCTTTTAAAAGCATGAACAGTGGCAATTCTTTTAGAAATACAATTATCAGGTTGAGAACTTCTTTCAATAAGATAAGACCATTCTTCTAACTTTGAAGCCAGTCTGTTGTACTTAAATTCATCAGCACTCTCATCCTAGTAAAAAATGTTAAGAAAGTGAGGAACGTGTGCAAGATTTGTTTTCTATACTTCCAGTAATAAATCTTATTTCCTTATACTACTAATAATTATAAATTTTAATCTCACCTTACTACATTCAATAAGTACTGTAAACAATTCAACAGCTACATGCGTACAGTATACAAGCATAGAATTAAAAACATCTTCCCTATAGGGAAAAATGTAATACATTAGAACAACACTTTTAAATTTTAAAGCCTTTCACAAAAACTAAATAACTTATTCTTTAATAAAACTCTAGAATAACCATGCTTAAAACACTTATGAAAATTATGATGTGCATAAAATTTTAACTGCATTATTTATAAACTTAGGGTCTAAGCTCAATTTCTAAAAATAAAGGATTAGGTACATTACTTCTATTGGATAGGTGGGATTATTTAAAAGAAGGGAGTAGGGTAATTCTATGGGAATTCCTATTCTCAGGGGGGAAAAGTGTTTCCAGCATATTTGATAAAAAAAAGCACATCAGACTTTAAATTGAGCCTTGACCATTTAACTACCTCAATTAAAAAGAGCACTTTACAATATAATCCTTACTCAATTATTTTAATGAATTTTAATAATTTCTGCTTAAATAAAATATCTAAAAAACAATCAAGTTTTATTGGGAAGCACACAATCTTCAGTTAAGTTATTTTTAACTTACCTCTCGCATTTCTTGATGTGATTTAAAACAAAGATAAGTTTCTGAAAAAGATAAAAGCTTAAATACAAAGAAAAAAATTGAAAAGAAAAACAGAATTAAAGAAAAAAAACTTACATCAGCTTTATTCGAATCAGAAGTGTAAGCTGTGAGATTTACATCCAATTTTAAGGAAACAGGAATAAAAGGCAGCAAGTGATAAGCCTGTTTGAAGAAATATAAAATCAGCTATTAAATTTGAGCAAAATACAGTAAACCTTATCTAAACAACCACCACTAAATAACAGCCAAGCCCAGATTATGAGGGCTCTGGATTCCCCCTAATGTTAAAATACCTGTAGTAGGAGCAACCAGTTTTCTTTTATGACAGAAAGCTTTCCTGCTGCTTTATGGCTGGGTTATAGTCGTAAACAGTAAACAGATATTATCACATTTCAACCCATTTTGACAGTTCATTGGGTATTTCTAAAGTTAATAAGAGTGAGAAACTAATAGGTGAGTAAATAAATGGTTTATTGCAAGACAATCCAATTAGTTATCATGATTAGTATGTGATTCAAAAGTGCTTTTAGCTTTTTTCGGGAGTTTTTGGGATCCAGGGACGCTTATATATTTTAATCATATTTTGTTGCGTGTTTTGAAATGTTCTGCAATAATAGCCCTAGTGGGCCACATCCAGTATGCAGGCCAGGGTTGTCCATGAGCTTTAACAATTGGAGAACCATGTAAAATTAAATAAATTTTTAAAGGATGAAATTTACACCCTATTCACAAGGAATGGCAAACTTTCACCCATAATGAACTTTAGATATTTAACTTTCTTATGGCATATTCAGAGTAAACAGAGCATGAAAATAAATTTCTAACTTTTATCCTAATACTAATTGTTAACTTTTTACCCTAATTTATGCATTATGTTTATTGAAAAAATAATAATATCATTAGTTGATTTAGTACTTTTATGAGGTTTAGTTTGCAAACTGTGTCCATTAATTTGTAAAGCAATCTAATGTAGACTTCTCTTTAAGTGACAATAGGTCTCTTAACACCTATTTTTTTTCGAAGTAGGAAGGTTGCTTCTGAAAAGATTTACTGTATAAAACAGTCAGAAACATTACCTAAGAATATTAATTATCAAGATAAAATATTTTCTTACCAATCCTATGCATGATGAGTTGGAGTCTTCTTCCATAATAATTTTCAAGAGCATAACAGCTATATTGCCACAATTGGAAATTACATGCTTTTGTGATACATCTGAATGTTTTAGCAAGGAAGGTCTATGAAATGTATCTAAGAAAACCGGATTAACTGAAGAGTCTGAACTCAATTTAAACAGTGATTTAGAATCTTCAAATATACTTATTAGGAACTTCAATGCCATACATTGTACTGGCACAAAAGGAGCTGATAGAAGTGTATTAACTAGGAGTAGGAAGTTTGAAAACTTAGTGGGTGTTTTAGCTGGCAGCATAAGATTTAGCAGTATGACTCCCAAAACACAAAGATAATGTTCCTTTGCCACATTATAACTAACATCCTCTATTTCATTGAGTAGATTTGTAAAGAGCTGTTTTTCAATTTCATCACCTAGGAATTCAAAAGAAAACAATTAAGGCTGAACTTAAAAAAATAAATACTAAATTTCTTTTAAATTCTTCAGAATAAATTTAGAATTCTTAGAACGGTCAAGAAAATATTGCAGTTTTATAATTGCCAATATATTAGTGCTTGGTGCATAGCAGGAAAGTTAGTGCTAAAAAAAAGGAAACCTCAGAGCTAATCACCAATTGGTTAGTAAAAAATTGTGTCATTTACAATTCATGGTTGATCATGAATAAATTTTAACATAAAATTTCTAATAATAAAAAAACCTTAATAAAAAATAAATTAAATTAAAAAATAGTTTTAATAGTTAAAGAGGTTTAAATAGTCTTTTTACTTTTTACCTCAATTATTATTTTTTTTTCAAGACATTAGAAAAAAGGTCTTCTTACTTAATGAAACGTCCATGTTAAGTACTTGAAGAACAACTTCAAGATATGCAGCTCTTGTAGTGTAACAGGGATTAGTTCTATAAAAATAAAATAAAGGAACAGTTTTTAAAATATATACATATATATTGGATTACTAATGAAAACCATAAGAAACTTACTCAGATGCAAATACAAAATGTGAAACTATCCATCCTTCAAGTTTTTTGTGAAGAGACTCTAGATGTTGATCTCCAAGGCGAGTGCATTGTTTCAGAACATAAAAAATCTAAGGAAATGAAAATTAGCTTCTTATCTAATAACTTAATAACCTTCTATAAAAAATGTAGCAACATTATTTCTAGTGAAAATTTTGAGATTTCAAGAACATAACTATCAACAAAAGTAATTTATCAAAACCTTAAAACTAAAAATATTTTGTCAATTGAGAATGTAAAAAGCATTTTCGTTTTGTAGGATAACTGTTCAAGGCAGCACAAAAGTATCAGCCAATATCATTAGGTCAATATTAGCTTGTCAAAATTATTTCTTCTGAAATATTAGTCAATATCAACAATATTGGCCAGCTTTGGTTCTTGGTTGCCAGTATTGCAAATAATATTTTTTTGAAGGGGAAAAAGAAATATACATTTTGTTTACAGGTTTATTTTAGTGAAGGTTTACTTAGTTACTTAATTAAAAATTACTTAGATTTTTTATTTCATGATTCATTCAACAATCATTGGTCAATATTCACAATATTGATCAATATTCCTGTGCTACCTGTTGTGTAAACTTTCATAATCACAAACTCACCTGTAAGCATTTCCCATGAGCTTCGTTTTGTGAGATGGGATGTTCAGACGGAGACAGACCATCAAATAAGACTTGAAGAGTGGATACTACTTCATTGCGTGGAGTGATAGATGCTAAAGTTTTTGCAGCCATAGTTCGTATTTTCATGACAGGACTGCAGGCAAAGGTTTGTAGGAAAGGGACGAAGGTGCGAAGAGATGTTTCGGATTTTCCGGAGTCTGAATGCAATCTTCTCAGAATCAGTAAAGCAGGATATAAAGCTGGAACTTTACAAACACTAAAAAGAAGTTTAAAAAGAGGATTTTGTTTTGAATCTTTAGCTACAACACTTGAGTTAGTTTTTCAAATAAATTATGCATTGCTACTTAAGCACAGCTATTTAAAGCCTTTAAATCTTAACATTTAGAATTTTGTTGCAATGTTTTGAATTTTGGTTTTAAACAACTAGAGCAGCTCAACTGTTTTAAGGTTAAGAAATTCAGTCTATACAATTTTACTTACATAATATAATTGTAAGGTTAAATAAGTACACTTTTTTTCATTCAAGGACTTGTAGAATTCTTTTGATCAGAGTGGCATACATAATTTATAAAATAATCTATTATAAACAAGTACACTAGCCAAACCTACATTTGATTTTTTTTAAAGAAGTTCATAACCTTTAATTAAAATACACACTAGATAACAATATTAGATTAATATAAGATAATACAGATGAAAATTATTAGAAAATTGTAGCAGAGGTTTAATTCATATAATGATTTAACACTTATGCCTTTATAAACCTTTTAAGTTCTGAAAGGGTTAACTAAAATAAAAGTTTCAACTTAAAATTTTAAAAGGAAGTTTCCCAGACAAGTGGCAATTTTTAAACAGTAAAAAGAAAATACCTGTTTGGTTCTTGCATTAGAATGGATGCACATTGCCTTAGTTCATCGTGCAGAACAGAGTAAGTACCCTTGTAACTGCTAAAGAAAACTTTATCTGAAAATTTATTCTTTTTTGCGTCATCAAAATGGGACACACCAAACATTCTGGTATGCAGTGCACTGAATAGCATAGTTGAAGAATTCCGCACCTTTGGAAAAAGTGACACTTAGCTGTTTCATCAGACACATAAAAAGCTATCTTAATTAAAATTTATGTATTTAAAATAACAATAACACTGAAACCTTAATTCGAAGAATATAAGAAAAAGTTTACTTTTTCTTGAGTCTATGTGTCCAAGTAATAAATCAGTTTACCGAGTTCAAACAATCAGTGAGAACATTCAAAAATGTTCTACAGAACTGAACATTTGAGACTCATGATTGAAGACTGACGCTATCCAAACCAGACTTTTATTCCACATTTTGGGGTTATCACATATTCTAGATTCACCTGAATTTTGTGTTTTAACTATCTGAATTACTTTTAGAAAGATTCTGGTGGTGTTAATATTCTCAGTCATCTACTGTTAATTATATCCTGTGATTTTTGTGAAAGTTCATAAGTCTATAAAATTAAATAAGATTGTTCAGATTTGTGAATTGAATTATTTTAATTGGTATTTATTAGTTTTAAGTTTAATCTTTAGGCACATAAACAGTCAAGCATCATTTTCACAAAGCCAAATAAATTATTATGCCAGAAGTGATTACATCTGAAAAATATTTTTAATATGACCTTTCAGATAAAAATTAACATAACGTAACTCAAATCCTAAGATATGATAAAACAATAAACAATCAGACACATTTTTTTAACTTTAATTTTTACTTACTGCCCAGGATTGAGATTTGAAACCAGAGATTGATACTTCCAAGGCTTTACTTATAACAGAAGACAGTGCATCACTAAAACATGCATCCCGAAATAAAGCTCTCAATATGTTAAGAGCATGAACCTACAGAAAATGATTTTTTTTATTTCATGAGCATCAAATATTTTAACTCTTATTGAACTGTCTTTAAAACTAGTAGAAACTGGAAAACTTATTGAAAGGAACATATCACCTGGACTTATATCAAAGAGGGAAAACAATATTGATTCTCATTTTCTAATATAGTTATTGATTTAAAATTCAGAACATTAATTTTAATTTTTCATACTCAAACTATAAAAACATAATTCAAATGTATTGACTAAACTTAAATATTTTCCTTCAAAAATTTTTAATCGTAAAAAAAAATCAGTCATAAATATGACTAATTCGATAAAATCTTAAAGAACAGGCTAATCATATATTGATCTAAGGGGGCAGTTGCCTTTCCCTGGCCTTTAAAACTTTCCTTAAACTTTAAAGCAGTTGCCTTTAAAACTTTTACTGAAAATGTATGGCACGAGTTGATTAAATGCACTACAATAAATTATTTTTTTTTAATCAAATAGAATAATAGGCAGAGCAAACCTGAGTATCTAAATTATCACTTTCATGTTTAGCCAAATGCAATAACTGGCTGATTGTTTCATTGAAAAACTGGCTCAACAAAATTGTTTGTGAAGCCAATATAGCCTGGAAAAAAGGTTTAAGTAAGAAATATTATTCAGTATATTAGCAACACACAAAGAATAAAAACTGGACATTTCTGTTCTAAAGGAGATTTTTTTAAGGTGAGATTATGGTTTCTTTTTTAAACAAAAATGTATCCAAAATTCAACACTTATGTACGAAGTTGCAATTGTAAACACAGTTTGGTTTAAGAATAATGTAACAAAACAGTAATGAAACTGTATGAATGTATTTTCATTCATTGCAACATAGAAAATAAGGTTCTTGCATATTATCCCGTTGACTGTACCACTGAATCTGAAAACTTCAGCAAAGTCCATTAACTGTTCTATAGCTGTGCTGGTGAATTTGACAGGTGCTGAAAAGTCGATGGGATAATACACAAGTACCAAAAATAATTTGCTTCATATAAATATATTAAGAGGTTTATAAAATTAACTAAAAATAAAAAAAGTGGTTCATTAAGCAGTGTTTCAACAGTATCCAACTAATAGCATGTACATAAACTAATGCAAGTTTATTGGATTTGTAAACAAGGTGTTTCAAAAACCCATTTCATAGCTTTATTTAGAACCATCATTTCTTAGGGTCATTGGTAAGGTGTACCCCTAAATAACTGGCCATACTAAATCTATTGAGCTGGCTTTCAACACCCCTAGTGACAAAAAAAGAAAGTTTAAAAAATTAATATAAAAAATTAAAGGAGGAAGATTAAAAACTTCAATGAGAAAACTGTTTACAATATCATAACAAACCCAAAGAAAAAGGTTTCTTGAAAATATATTAAATATATAAAGGCATATTAACAATCAAAGTTAGTACTTTTCTGAACTTTAAAAAAGGCCCGTCTACAAATTTAGAAACTTCTGCGATTTAATGAGGTTTGATTTCAATGAGTTTGAATTAAAAAATAAAAAATTGCATAGTGAAACTGTAGATGATTCTTAATTTTGGATGGAATTTTAATATTTAAGGTATTTTCATGAAATTTTCTTATGTATATTTGTAATGATACTACAATAATTTTTTCATTAAAGTTTTCGTTTTATCTCCTTTAGTTTTTTAGTATTTTTTTTAACTTTTCCATTTCACTGCTAGGGTAGTGTAAGCCATGTTTAAGAAAAAATTACAAATAAAAAAACTCACCTGTACAATGAAAGGTAAACCAGCACTCCTTCTAGTAGCACACATATCAAAAACTTCCTTTTCACCTTTGATTGCTGATATCAAATCACTCATCCATACTTGGGGCAATTCTCTTAATTTTTCAACACTGCACCTACAAACAAAATCAAAGATACAACCATTTTAATAAGCTTTAACACTAGCAATCACTGCACTTGTTAATAAGTGGATCATATCTATCATAATACATCATATTGAAACGAAATATCTATCTCAAATAGTACTTACCTCCAAAGAGTCTTGCACAATTTTGTGAATCCAACATATGCTTGCTCAATAGCTCCTTTATGCTTCACAGTGGTCATTTGTAGAATAAAATAGTTTCCTATGTCTAAAACCTAGAAGTATTTTATAAAGTTTGAAACTAATGAATTAATGATCCAGAAAAACTTAAACTGATAATAATTTCAAGTTTATTTTCAGATTCCCAGTGGCTGTCCATTGATAAAAAAATATTATTTGTCAATATTTAAATTCTAAATATTAGATGGATAACAATACCAAAGTACTGACAGATACAATGACTGGTAATAAAAGTTACGTTTTCTTATCATAGTGATAATTTTATTTATGATAACAACCTTTTGTTAGAACGAGTATATATTGTTAGTCCCAGAAGGGGTCCCTCTATGGAGGTTCCACAGTATTTAATTGTCTAATAATAACCAAGCTCACCTTTTTATAACTCAGAACTACTTTAGAATCTGAATTATTTTCAATCGGAATATTATAAGCCATGTCTCCAAGTAATAAAGAAATTTCCTTGTGTGTCCTCCAACAACATAAAAGTAGTACTTGTGCAGTTACAGCCCGAGCCTTTGTAATGCTGAACACTTCAGATTCTAAAGATTCTTCCAAATGTGAAGCAGTGACAGAATGACGTCTAACAGCTTTTCGAAGAGATAGTGGTAGTTGAAGGTTTTCAGCTAAAGTTATAATTTCACCAATGATTTCTTACAAAAGTATAACATTTAACAAGAAAAATGGGAGTCAAAATGTTAGAATAAAGCATACCATTATTAATGTCAACAGGTAAATGCCCTTCTGGTGAAGAATTGCAAACAACAGGTTCAACTTTTGTAACAACTTTTAGACACAGAGTAATTACAGCATGTATTAAACTAGTTCCTTTTTCAGAAGTATCATTATCTTCAATGCATCTGTGAATTGACAATAGGATTAACCTTAAGTAGTTAAGGGTATGAGATAAAATCTAAGGTTTACTATTTGTTTAATAATTTATAAGAGCATTGGAACTCTTAAAAAGTGTAATAAGTTAATAAAGAGAAATTATGCATGAAATTAAATTAGTACTTAAGATAAAATTAGAAAAAAAGTGGATTACAAAGAAATTAAAAATTACAGACATGATCAGAGAGTTTAATAACAAATAACACAGAGTTACAACATGAACTCATTCAAACTTTATGACTTTTAAATCTTTAATTCATCATGAAGCATGATAACTGTTAGCTTATATTATAAAAAAAGTATATTTATAAAAGATGGTAACACAGGAATACATAGCAGGGAATTTTACTATTACGCAAAGGGAAGATAGGGAATACTCATAATGGAAAAAGGAGTTACCTGAAGTCTATCTGGGAAAGTACCATCCTTATACTTGCAAGAACACCATACATGGGGGCACGAGCAGCAGCCTCCAATAAGCTTACTTCAGCCACCTTATAGTGACTCATGAGTTCTCCCACTAATAACTCCACAGCCAGAAGAGAAGTGTCAGCAAAACAATATTGATTGGCAGGAGAATCTTGCTTTCTGATGTGCTCCAAAAACACAGAATTAAAGTGTTCATCTTTAACCATGAGTAAAAAGAGGTACCCAGCAGTAACTGTATCTGGAGGTTTTGTACTTGATGCAAGAATAAGAGCTATTTGTAGAGTATTGACATAATAATCCTTATTCTGTAAAAAAAAAAAAAAATAAGAAGCAAAAATTAATGAAGTAAAATCAGGTAAGTTACTTAAAACTGCTTCCCCCCCAATCATTGATTTGGTTGCAGTTCAACATTATTTTAGCCTATAATATGTCATCTTAATAACTTTAAAAAAACACATTAAATATAAATCACTAATACCAAACCTTAACATATTAACTCACCACCAATGGTAAAAGGTTTACACCTCTCTGAGACAATACATCTAAAGATAACATCTTGTTATTTTCATATGTATCTTGTAAAGTATACAACAAAGTTTCAGCTTCAACTGGAGTATCAACTGCAAAACAATGTTTCTTAATGACCATAACTTTCCACTATGAGCATATAAATAGCTATAAAAACATAAAGTTACAATTAATGAGTTGAAAAGTACCAACCAACTGGAAAATTGGGAAATATTAAATGCATATTATGAAGTAAGCTGAGAGCAGTCCCTCTTCTAGGAAAATTTGCACCAGGTTTGAGGCAATTGTACAAAAGTTCTTTTAGCCAATGAAGGAAATCCTACAAATCAAACGAAACGTTGTAACTTATCAGAGGGAAAATTATGTAAGGTATTTTCATATAATTTAAAAAGGCTATAGGTCACATTATTTATTTTTTTAAAATTCATGATTCAAATTTAAAATTTTAATGCAAATGGGTCACAATAAGTTTGATGTTTCATCAATGATTAAATCAATGTAAAAGCTTACAAATTATAAATGACATGATATTCACATATTTATTTCAGACAGTATAAAATATTTAGTGAACAAAAATACATTAGAATTGAGATAATTATTCTATGGTATAAGAGTTAAATGATGTTAGGAAAGCGTTAAAGAAATTGTTTTATTTCATACCATGTAGAGTTTTTTAATGTGAATTGCCTCTGGATGTGGATCATTTGTTTTTTCCTTTCTATCAATCAAATACATACTTTTGTCTATTCTTAGAAATAACTGAAAAAAAAGTTAAGATTCAAAAATAGAATTAATATCAGGATATATTTGAAAATTGTTATTTGTCTAAAACAGGGGTTCCGAACCTGGGGGTAATTACCCCCCGGGGGTAAACACGCTATTCTTCAGGGGTAACAGAGAACAATTTGTGAGCAATTGGTAAATACCGAAGAAAACAAAATCACATTTGGAAATGCCGTGGATCAACATTTATCTGCAGTAATAGAGTCACTGAAGCAATACTTTCCGGATTTAGATAATCGTCAGTCCAACTCTTGGATATTAAGACCATTTTCTACTGATGATGACGTTATCAAAGACGAAGATGTAGCGGCCAAAGTAGAATTTCTTGGACTGCGCGAGAATAGTACTTTCAAAGTAGAATTTCAAATGTATGATCTCAGCAGATTTTGGATTAAAGCAGGTGCCGAATATCCTGTTATAGCTAACAGAGCTTTAAAAATGATAGTACCTTTTGCCACCACTTACAGATGCGAGAGTGGTTTTTCAACTTTAGTTTCATTGAAAACAAAGGCCAGAAACCGTCTCAATGTGGAACATGACATGAGATGTGCTTTAAGTGACACTAAACCTAACATAAAAAAACTTGTAAACGCAAAACAATTTCAACCCTCACACTGATTATTGTTATTAATTCATAGTTAAAATATCGTAATATTGTTGTGTTTTTATGTAGCCACAATGTATCCAGTTTTCTGACTAACTGCTAGGCAATGACAACTTTGTAATTAACAAACATTAGAAT
Source organism: Tetragnatha montana (assembly GCA_963680715.1). Taxonomy (NCBI): domain Eukaryota; kingdom Metazoa; phylum Arthropoda; class Arachnida; order Araneae; family Tetragnathidae; genus Tetragnatha; species Tetragnatha montana. The sequence goes on from OY796685.1 coordinate 15,928,845, forward strand.
TCGCTTGCATTGAGTGTTTTTATAACATTTTAAAATTGGGGTAAAATTTGATTTCCTAACAGGTTGCAGGGGTAGCAGTATTATAAAGGTTAGGAACCACTGGTCTAAAAGATAATAATGCATATCTAGATTGTTTAGATTTTAAAGTTAAGATACACCAGGGCTTTCAATATTATTTGCATATTTTCTCATATTTATGAATTATTCCTTCAAACTACAAAACACATTTAAATAAATTGGTTCAAACAGATTAACTTAGGAATTTTTTTTATGTTTAATTATACTATATTATATTTTAGGAGAGTTGAGAAGTCTATTAGGGTGTATTTATTTCTATTGGTTATTAACAGTTTTAAAGTAGTAATTAATATTTCAGTCTTATCTTCCTGGTAAAAGAAATTGTAGAAACCATGTGAATACATCAATGTATTCATTTAATGAGTTTATATACTATTTACTTTTATTTCATAAAAATAAACTCATCTTTCTTAATAAGAATAGTGGACCATGAATTACATTGAAGAAGTTTACCTTTTTCATGCTGGAAATTAGTCGTTGCCTAAATGCTGGAGCCTGACAGTTAATGTTGTAAGGTAGTGTATTTTTGATCAACTTAAAAACTTTACTTGGAATGGGAGCAGTTGTTTTACCATTTTCGCACAAGAAAGACAAAAAAGACAATCGAACCTGCAAATAAAATTGTATACATTTTGAAAATGCTCCTTTACTACAAAATAGTCAAAAATATGAAACTAATAACAAACCTGATCATTAACATGATTCAAAGCAAATTCAAGGGTAGAATGGGGTAAACAATCAAGTTGGGAGTCAATCGAGTTACTTTTCTGATACTTCATACATGTGATTGCAGTACTAATGCTATGATGCTCTAAATTAAATGAATAAAATAAAAATGAATATGTAAGTGAATAAAATAGTACACAAAATCCATTGAAAATAATAATTTTTGCAAGAAATTTATTTATTTATATTTTTGTTTTGTTTTAATGTATTAAAATAATGAAACTGACAACAATGATATACTTACTTGGATCAAGAATCCACCTCTTCTTTAATTTACCCAATATAATATCAACACTACCTGGGACAGTTTTGAAAAGCTTTGGCAGTAGTTTCTACAAAATAAAATCTGTTCGTTTAAAGTTTGGAAGTCAAAGAAAAATTCAATTAACTGTAGAATAGATTTTTCTTCTCATTTGTGGACTTCTATGAGTAACCACATCCATAAACAACAAATTTAAAGGCTTTAATTTTCTTCCATTAAATATAGTAATAAATTCTTCCAGGAGAGACCAAGCAATCTTCTTTTACAAACTAGTTTTACATATATTCCAGTTCATTTTATTTACTTTAAATAATCCCTTGAATCTTAATTGCCTAATTAGATTATATTTATTTCAGTTAAACACATTATTCGCAAACATTCTTTTGAGGGAAATTTTTGACCTTTCCTACTTCTAACTGTGATTGAAATTTGAACTTTTCAGAATAAACATATTATTTTCTTTCTCATACAAAAAAATAAAGCTCACCTCATTCAATGCAACAGACATTTCTTCACAGTCAGAACAAAGATGATTTACAAGAAGATCAAACCAATTATTTGCTATATCAGTATCAAGATTCCGTTTGTATGATTCAAGAAGGAATGTAGTTATCAACTCACACACCTAAAATGAAGAAAAAACAGGACAAAAAAAATCAGATGCAAGAGAAAAACTGAAAAGTAAAATATTTGTACATAACATTATAAAAACTTCGAGTTTTTAAGTATAAAAGGTTCTTGGAAATTTATAGAAATCCAAGCCCTGATGATAAAGCTTCATTTATACTTTACACCAGCTCATTAAAGGTTAAATACCAACATATTACTCACAGAAGAAACTAGTGACGGTTCTTGCATTGCATAAAATGAAACTTCTGGGAGATTCGGAAACCAATGAAGAAGGGCTTCAGGTCCAATAAAACCTACAATTCTAGATAAAAGACCATATTTGCCTTCTGAATGATTCGGCAAGTTCATTATCATTTTGCAGAGATCTCTCAGAGGTAAGCTGTTTTTAATGTCTGAAAATAGTGAAAGAAACTATTATGAATTGATACCACATAATTTTAAATATAAGGACAAATGTTTCATTAGCCTTCACAATATGTAAAAGCTTTTAACAACACTTAGGTTAAACTAAAACTATTTTGAGTTATATTCATTCTGTTCAAATTTGTAATTATTTTTATCAAAAAGAAATTGCGAACTTAAGAAGATTCAAATTATTTTGTTTTAGTCAAATTTGTCTACAAAAATGAAATCACTAAATGTAAAGCCAAAAAAGTTTGCTTTCTTTGCTGCTCTAAATAATGGCACAAAATATTATTCACACATTCATTGATTTAAGACCTTGGGGCAAAAATGAGATAACACCAAATCGAAACAGCTACATTAAGAATCTATCTTAATGATGACCATTGCTGACTGCAGTCAATAATTCTGTTTTATGACTAATACAGTTGTATTAATAAGCATTAAAACTTGTTAGTGGTGGTTTTCTAAGTAGATTCTTAGTAAATCTGTTTAAATTTGTAATTAGTTAGCCATAAATTTAATAGTTTAACTTTGAATGCATAGCACATAGCTCAATAAATAAAACTTACCAACTATTAAAGATAAACTGTGAAGTTTAAGAGCTTCAAGAAACAAGTCATAACTAACATGCTTTAAAGCCTGTAGAAATTTGGAAAATACATAAAAGATGTTAATTCAAAACACCACAGGAGTTAACAATAATTTTAATAATTTGAAGAAATTTAATTTCTATTAAGGACATTCATAAAGCATGATTACATAAGAACTATCCATAATAAATTTATTTTAAAATTTAAAGTTTTCTAGTTTCTTTCTTTAATTTTTAAAGCTTAAAATGACAATGAAAAGCTGCAAAACAGGAAGTTTTCTCAAGGCACTGAAAGGCTCATCTTTTAAGGAAATTATTGTATATTTCCAAGTATAAGCTGTAAATATTTCCAATACTACAGTAGGGAGTTCAGATTATATTAAAATCCACAAATCTTTGAAAAGAATAGGATATTTTACAACTGACTGAGTGTTATTAAATATTGCATTCAATCAGTAAGTTAAGGCAATTTGTTAATGCTGAAAAAGAGAAAAAATTAACAAAAATGGGTTAAAATAATTAAAAATTCATGAAGAGAAGTTTAAACAAAATCCTTGGGATGCATAACTAAAACAAAACACTTTTGTATGTCACATGTTCAAAAGAACATTTTTACTTATTAGATAATTTAATATAGGCTTAAGTTTTAGATTTAAATCATTTGTGATTTTATAGAAGAAACTTACTATATCAGATTATATACTGATTTGGCTCCTACTTAGGATACAAAATAGGTTTATGTAATTATTTCTTTTTACTTTTTAATGTAAAATAAAAATGAGTGTAAGAAAATGATTAATCAAATGGTTAGAAATGCCAGAAAACATACTTTTACATAAGAACTTGCAATCACTTAAACTGAAAATAATAAAACTATTTTATACTTACATCAAGGGAATGTTCTCCAAAAAGTAGAACAATATCATAGAAAAGTTTCATCATTCCATAATCTCTAAAAGTCTTCTTAAAAATCTCTAAGCCTTTAGCATTTTCAAGTTCTGTTTCTGAACAGGTTAGAATGTTCCTGAAGGTTTTACAAACTATTATGCATAAAAATATTTTTCAGAAAAATGGAGTTATAGTGATTGTACTTTCTATTTCTGTTCAATTGTTAAGTGATTTGAAGTTTATGGTATAGAAGTTTATTTTGCAGAAGAAATGTGCAAAAAAATATAAATATTTACTTTTAAATATAAAATACAACATTGTAAATTTCAATAATATGCCAGTTTGGTCTTATTGAATTGACTAAATTGAAATTGAGGGACAGTTTTAAAACCACCCCCAGGGTTTTTTTTTTTTTACTTGTTGCACATCAAACTAACTGAAAATTGCATTTATACAAACACAAATTTTCAAGAATTGAAAAAATATCAGTATTTGAGAAGTTTGAAGAGTAAGATTCTCAATAATATTTCAAACATGTTGTTAATGTATAATGTGCATTTTAAAGTAAAATAAAAACAAAAGTGGTTTTTCAAAGAAAATGGGATCTTTTTCATAGGTTTTATAGAATAAAGTTTTTAAACATTATCATGTCTTGTAAACAAGGCAATAGTTGAAAATTCTAGTAAAAAAACATAACACACTACCCTGCAATCCTTGTCCATTGATGAAGAATTCTGATGTTGAACAACAAAAGTTCGGAATCATTTGCACTGAAAGTGCAATATGTTACATGATTATTCAAAATAAAGATAGACATTATTACATTTTAAAACACTTGGAATATAGCAATGATTTTAAATAAGAGAATAATCTTGTAACATAAGAAAAAAGCATGCAAAACCTACCAATTAGTTATCGCAAGTATTTTATTGAACATAATGATGCCAAATAAACTACCCTCATATTCAGAAAGAAATTCTGGAACAGAAACAACAGCCAGAATTCCATTGTAAACACATAATTTCGAGGAGAAACTGTACTGGGATAATTTGAAGAAACTGTTCTCATTTTCATTTAACACATTTTTCTGTTGAAAAAAGGATCTTTAATTATGTAATTTTACAGATTCAAAACTTGATTAAGCTCAGCTCACACTAATATGAATGTCAAGAAATTATGCAATTTATATGTCCATAAAAATCTAAATTCTAATCTAATTCAACATTAAATCTATTTAACACAATTATATAATAGACTTTTTAAAATTTGTTTTTCAACTAAAATAACTTTCAAACATGAAGATTTTTTTTGTCTTTCATTATTAAAAAAAGAAAATATCATTGGAATCAGAAATAGGACATTGCAACTTTCTTCGGAAGAATTTCAGTTTTGTTCTGTTAGCACTTTTTAAATATGAATTTTTCGATAGCTTTTGAACTCCATTCATTTTTAAATTTTCTTAGCTGCATTGTATTTTTAAAGTCAAGCTGAAAAAGTATAATGTTTAGGCTTTCTTAAAAACCAAACAAAATAAATGTTTTGAAATTAAAATTAATTTAAAACATTACTACTAAGCTTAAAAAGCATCTTATTTTAACACATAATAAAAGAGAAAATAAAAGAATTCAGAGTCCAATCTAAACAATTGCACATGAATAGTAACTTAAATACCTATTATCTACTTACAAGAAATGCTTGATCATCAGATGCATAAAGATAGTAGCACAAAGCAATACCAGCCCTTATTCGACAATCTAATAACGTCCCATCTATAAAACAATAATAAATACATTTTAGAATGTAAGGTACCAGAGAATTTCTCCCATAAAGAGCACTATGATGTAAAAAGGTTTTTGAACCACTAGTTTAAATATCTTGAAGAAATAAGAGAAGTTTATGTGGAAAATATTTTTAGACAGTGCTGAGAGAATTGTGAAAATATTGTCCTAAAAATACTTGAAACATTTAGTTATGAAATAACACAAATCTTACCATCAATAAGCAGGTTTTGGATCATATTCACAATAATGGGAGAAACAGCATTAAATATGAGATCATCAGTGCGTAACAAAATTCTCTTCAACTCTGTTGAATGGTTGAAAAAGTTCATGAAAGCTTGCAACACACAGCTGAAGCTGGCATAGAGCTCAACAAGATTGTTTCTAAAATAAATACAGTTATAGTACTTACAATTAAAACAATGAATTGATCAAACTGCTGCATGAAGATGAGAAATACTTACTTGTCATTACTGTTGAGATAAGTCAAGATACCAGCAAAACTCACCCAAACTACAAGAAAAAAGCAAACCACTCAGTTGAATCATAAGTAGCTTTACTGAAAAGGACAATTTAAGGAGTAGATATTTATGGAGTTTCAATTAGACATGTCTCACAGCATTATTGGACCAGGTATGCCTCAAATACTCAGGTTTAAGGACTAAACATTTCATTATTTTTTTATTTACGAAGTTAAAATATATAGGGTAGAGGTTACACCACACAATGATTACTTGAAATTAACATTGAGTTAGGATACTTATCAGTGGTATTACTTGCATTTAAACACTTTTTCACTTGTGACGATGTTTGCTTCTTGCTATTGTAGCAAATATTGAAATGCCTATTGCTTTTGTAGAAAAATTATGTTAGTCTGATGATGAAAACAATCTTCCTTTTTTTCAGACACACTTTGTGCTCCAACTAACCCTTCCAAAAAACCAAAACCTTAAAAATGTCACCTTCTTCATAGCATTCTTGAATAACCCATAAATTTTAGTATAGAATCAAATGTAGCCTGTTAATTATGTGTCCAAAAATATTTGCATGGTTTTTAACAGTGTTTCTCCAGTGGTTTACAATCTCATGGGGGTTCTTGAGAAGTATTATAAAGGGGTTTTCAAAAATATTATATAGGTGTAATTTGAATTTAGGAATATTAAAAATGAATAAAATTAAGCCATGGATCTACACAAAAATTTCAGCATTAAAAAAAAAACTTTTTGCATGTTAAATTTTTAAAATTTTCCTCGGGAAGGCCCCTTTTTCTCATTAAAGGAATACCTCCTTACCTATCGGAAAACAGTGTTCTATTTTTGAGACTATGTGTACAATAATCTATCAGGGTATGCTCGATTTAAACATAAATCAATAAAAGATACACTTACTTTCATGACAATACTTGTCAATTATGTTTCTCTCTAAAAAATATACAATGAAATAATTATTACCTTAAATTTTTTTTTATTACAGAAATTTTCGATATTTTAAGGTACTTCAACCAAAAACATATGTATCATCAAACAATATATTTGAACTAAGTTGATAAAATAAATAAATTTATGACAATTGATGCAAAAAAAGTGAATAAAATAAACCCCAAGGGTAAGTCAAACCTTCAGTTGGTATTTAACCTTGCAGTGCTGGGTGGAAGTATTTTATAACAAGGAAGTAAAAAGAACCTAATTTTTTTAATCATTATTAGATTGCATAGTTTAAATACTTTTTATTGTAGGCCTTAATCTCTTATGATTGCCAGATTGTTTCATTTAGACAAAAAAAAATATAGTGCCGAGCGCTGTTTAAAAAAGTTCTAAATAATATTTTGAATGTAACAGAGATGTAATAATGTAATAAAATATATTCTTACTAATTGGAAAATTTGCCAATCCCATGAGACAATCGGCAAATGATGATATTGTACTTAAGCTCATATGTCGTAGTAGATAATTCAAGAAAACTTCAAAGCTATATTCTAGGGAAGTTGTCAATTCCTCTTTGTAATCTTCATGTAGTTGTATAAAAATACTGAAAGTAAAAAAGAATATAAAAATTTCAATACATTTAACAAGTTTTCATAAAGTACTAAACATTCTAAAAACATTACTGTACTACTAGGGATATTGGTGTAGTGCAGCCTACAACTTTTTAGCTCATCAACATTGGTTAGATGTTAACCAATCAACCTTAGATAACCTTATCAACCAATTTTACAACCAAATTCAACTAACTAAAAGCCATAAGCTGTAGGTATACTACCTCAATTCCTCCCTATATCTACCTTTTTAAGGCTCCATTCTGAGAAAACTTGTAAGGAGATTCATAAAACATCAACCCAAGAATATGAAAGTCAGCAAATGGTGACTCTTTAATACCAGTCAAACAGCAAGAAATCTAAAATACACAGTCCAGTCATTACATAGTAATAAAACCACCAAATATTACTAGTATTATTTAGCAGCAATCCAATTAAGACAATTATTATTCATACCTGTTTCATGAGTACTATTTGCTCAATAGCATCAGAGGACTTGAAAATTGCTTCAAAATTATCTTTACAGATCATTTTACCATTATTTTCTGAAAATACCAAAGAAAGGTTATTTTACCACGACTCACAAACAATAATACTGAATTATCAGAAACTTATGATAGAAAGCATTTGGGTAATTCAAAGAAATTGGGTCTAATTCCAAAAATGGTAATATTCTAATTCTGGCAACCCAGTCAAGGGCGGTTCCAGACCAGATTTTCGGGGGGGGCCATGTCAAAGTCGGAGGGTATTACATTCGAAATTTTCAGTGCCTCAGAAAATTTTTTGAAGAGTGCTTGCTTTTAAGCAGCTTTTTAGGGGATTATAGTAACTTAGAGGATATCCAGGGCCCGTGCCATTGTTTTAGAAAGTGGGGGGGTGAAACATTTTTGTAAGGCCATAATAATACTTGTGTTCGCGAGGTGTTTGGCTCCCAATTTTCCGAGTATAACATAAATAAAATGCGAAACTTTGTTTAAGTTATAAAGGTTTCTTCAGATAATGCTAGCTCGAAAGCAAATGTGGCGGGGTCTGGGGTCCTCCCCCAGAAATATTTGTGAAATTTGGCTTCAAATAGAAGTTTTTCTACTCATTTTTGTACATTTGGTATCCATTGGATAACACCTAAAGAGGGTAACTTCTTACACTCCTAAAATGAGAGGAGAGAAACAAGTTCAAGGAGAAAACAGCAAATAAGTAACCATGAGAAATTAATAGGGGGTCTGGGGGGTGCCCCCAAGAAAATTTTTGAAAATTTGCCTCTAAAAATAAAGTTTCAGCTCATTTTAAAACCACAGAATGAAACTCATGTAAACCACAGAATTTTCAAGGATGAAATTATAAATAGATGCCCAATTTTGAAAAGGGCCGGGGGTCCTCTCCTGAAAATTTTTGCAAATACGCGTATTTAAACTATAGTATTACCGGTTTGAGAGGGCTTGAGCCCCATCCAATGTTAGCTGAAGGGGGGCTAAGCCCCCCCCCCCAATATTTTGTGATGTTTGGATATTTTCTGGTTTTGAATCCCCTTCAAGAGCGGTTATTTGGGGAGAGGGTAATCCACAAAAGGTCTCAGAATGTGTTAAAAATTTCTTTTAAGGGTCAAATTTTAAAAATTTTCTTGGAGAGAGACCCCAAACTTTCGAATTAAGCTGAAATGCTACTTTTAACAGAGAAATTTCTAAAATTTTTCTGGGAGAGATCCCCCAGACCCCCATCTTATTTCGAGCTCGCAATAATTACACAAACTTTTTACATTAAATGCACCTCAAAATATTACACCTTGGCGATATTTAAAGGGGCATGTAAAGAAATTTAATCTATACATCTGATACAAAATTAGATAATGGTTTAATGGCTTAATGGTTGTTTCTTTTAATTTTATGTTTTTTAATGTCTTGTACTGGCCCTCCCCCCCCCCCCAATATTTTATAAAAGTTGGCGCCTATGGATGTCAAAATATTAAAGGGGGGTTTGGGGGTTCTCCCCCCAGAAAATTTTTTGAATTTTAACATTAAGAAAGTGTTTTTTAAGCTATTTGTTAGGGTTTCTCGGGGGGGGGGGCCATGGCCCCCAGGGCCCGCCCCTGAACCCAGTTTGGAACAGCTTAAAGAGAGTTCTTCAGTCGCCATGTGTAACCACAACAACATGATTAAATGTTGTCAGCATAGAGATCTAATAGTCCTTACAGTAGTAGTAATTAGATCTAACAATTATCTGCAAGGTATTCTTGCAGTATGCAATCTACCAGTTTAGCTAACTGGATTTAGGGTAGATAGTCACACCATAACAAATGTTTTTTGAAACCTTGTGTTTTTGACCCTCAGAATTAAGAATATTTCATCCAAAAAACATCAGTTGCTGGTGCTGCTATTTACCCTACATCCAGTTAACTAAATTGGTAAAAGGCATACTGCGAAAATACCATCTACTAATTACTATTACAGTACCGGACCCTTTATCCGGAAGGACCCAAAATCCGGCTCGCGTTCAGAATTTTTAAAAAAAAAATTTTAGTGGGCAAATGCTGCTACGACGTGCAATGGTTCCGTCGCGCCCAAGGCGTGCAACTTTCGGACCCTTCTAAACTTTTACGAAGGCCGGAGAAACGCCCCTTCGCGGAGTAGCGGTCATTAGCGAACAATAGAAAACCCCTCCTCGGACAGGATCGCGCGCGCCCGCTACTCCGCGAAGAGGCGTTTCTCCGGCCGTCGTAAAAGTTTGGAAGGGCCCTTCTCTTCTGTTTCTAATCTTCTCTACGCCTCCTGCTGCTTTGCTATCGGTTCCACCACGACCCACGTGCTTTGCCGGAATTTTATTGCTGGATCCTCTACTATTGAAATGGACGCTCAGAACAACGCAGACGATGTTAACGCAATTTTAATTCCCGTTCATATGATCGGAAATTTAGATTTACAAGAAAGGAAAATGATAGTAGGGAGGGGGAAGCGGGTATTTTGGTTTTACTAAAGCAGCTGCGTCTTTACTGGCGTTTTTTCCGGAACGGACCCGAAATCCGGAAAATTCCGAAATCCGCGACGATGTCGGCAACGAGCTTGCCGGATAAAGGGTCCGTTACGTATTTTATTATCAAATAATAATAACATTAATATTTAGATCTCAATGGTTGTCAGTCATAATTTATTCAATGGGTAAACATGGAAGCTGGAGGACTCTTTCAAAAGATGTACCCCTTTTATGTACCTATTCATAGACGTTGATTGGCTTACTCGCTAATAAACGACATTGGCAACACCATATTTTGCCAAAAATGTCACCCAGGGCCAGTTTTGGTAAATCCAAAGAACCCGGGAGTCTTCCGAAGAAGAAGGGCCTGGTGCCAAAAAATAGCAATAAAATAGTAAATTCTGGCAACCCAGTTCTATAGATGTAGAATTGCTTACACGCCAATAAACGGTATTGGCAACACCAAAAAGTCGCCCAGGTAATCCATATCGGTAAATCCAAAGAAGGTGGGCCTAGGCCACATGTTTAGCGAAATTTGGTGTTGGAAATGCCATTTATTGACGAGTAAGCAATTCAACGTCTATAGCACTGGGTAGCTAGAACGCCAGAATTCACTATTCACTTCAGGTGACCCCCGGGTTCTTTGGATTTACCGAACCCGGCCCTAATGTTGCCAAGGCCGTTTATTGGGGAGTAAGCAATTAACTTCTATAGAACTGGGTTACCCGAATTTACTATATTTTATCACCATTTTTGGCACCAGGCCCTGTTTCTTGGAATTTACCAAAAAAATTTCAGAGAAATATAAAAACACCAGATTTTCTTTTTTTATAAATACAATTCAATATTTAAATACTAACCCTTCCCGTTAGGAGATTCAAAGTACCATTTGGTTATACGGTAATCAAAAACTTCACGACTTTTAGCCGGCATATTATTACTGATTATGTGAGCAACCTTCTTGGAATAAATTTAAACAAATCCTGAAATACTATACGTAAAGAAATTTTAATTTGGCTCGGTAACACACGACACATGGGAGAGAGAACGAAACTCTTGCTTGGGCTAAACGTAAACATGTGTGTTTACAAACAAACTTTGATTGGTTGGTTGATTGACGTTCCTTTACAAATGTGTGATGTTACAGCGGTTACAGCCACAGCTTATGGAAATAATTTTTATTTATGTCATCGCAACTGTAACTTTGATCTCGATCTCACACTCACACATGTAAACAAAAACAATAAATAAAAGATTGATAAAAATTTAAGTTTAAGAAATGGCTTCAATGGTCATAAATAATTACCTACGTATTTCCAAATCAACTTTACATTTTGGCTTAAATATTTCCAAGCACCAATGTAGAAGAATTTCCACCACGTCTGCCTTGTATGGAAAAAGAAATTTTCGTAAATTTCTATGTCATGATAGAGGGAACCCAGTGGATAAAAAATTCTATGAGGAAAATCCTCAACTTGTTGATCGTAAGCATATAAATTGATAGTTTAAAATATTTAAAAGCTAAGATCATCTTCTATAGTATAATGTGATTTTCTACAGTATACTAGGTACTAATCATTTATTGTGCAAAATTACACGTCCATTTATAGCACCCAAGCCCATGTATAGAGGAAATGAGGCTGACCAAAATTGATAAAATACTTAATTGATTTTTCATTTTGTAAAGGGAACTTTTACCTCTTTCTTTAGATCAGTGTTTCCCAACATGAGGCGCATGCCCCACTGGGGGGCAATATGAACTTCTAGCTGGGGCAATTTGAAAATTTCTGACCAAGCTGCCTCCAGGTGGGGCATGAACCACCAGGTTTTATTTACTTTTCAAGAAAGATTTTCGAAAAAAAATTAAAGATGGGGGGGGGGGCATGGAAAATTTAGAGGCTTTGGTGGGGCATGGACCAAGAAAGGTTGGGAAACACTGCTTTATATATTATTAGGGATATAGTTAGAACTAATTTTAGAAACTAATTTTTGGGTCTCTATTAGAGAGAATTTTTATAAGAGCAGGTCTCTATAAGAGCTTCCACTGTTTTAGGGTTGGTCGAAAAATCCTTTTTTCGAAATCCCACTTATGGGTAGTGCAGCCAAATTTCTTCTATATAATAGATAAAACTTTCAGTTCTATACAAAAATTTTTACCTAAGTTAACTTGCATCCCAAAATGGAAAGTTCGAAAATTTAATTTTGAGGTGCATTTAGGTCATCAGCAATTTATATATTGTTAAATACAGCTGAAATCTGTATACATTTTATTGATGTCATTTGGCCCAAAATCCATCCTAAACTCTAGCAAATTTTAAAGAAAATTTTTATTCCTAAATAGCCAAAAATGAGGGAGTTATTCCTTATATTTATGAGTCAAATTTCCAAACATTTTCTAAATCCATTTTTTAGCATGGCATTAATGATAATTCACCAATATTTTATGCTTAAAGTAACTCAAAGAAACAAAAAAATATAAAAAGGGACTTTGAATCATAAACTATATTTTTTATAAAGGTTACTCCCACTTCTGACTGATTACTATATTACATACAAAATAATTCATACTTAAATTTCAAATTTGAAAAAAGTGAGGTAAAAGTCAGGCCCTTTTACAGTACCTTACAAAATCTTATTTTTTGTACCTTAATTAGTTATGGTTTTTGAAACAGCATTGGTAGTCTCAAAATGTATGTTATTAAATTGCTGATTTTTTATTTATTATTATACTCCTACTCTTACTTGATGTAATAACATGCTATTGCTTCATAAAAATAAAAATATTTTTAGGAAGAGGAGAAAGATTACCTGGATATTATGAGGGTAATAAATTTGTGAAGATTGAAGAAATGGTTCCTGAAATAATAGTCCCTGATTTAACTGGATTTACAGTTAGTAGCAGTTTTATATTGAGAATGTGTAGTTAGATCATTTATCAGTACTTTTCTGTTATGAATCCTGTTAATTGTGAAATTGTCAGGAATTGCCTGTGAAATTGTCAAGGTACTTCACACACTGGTTATTACTAAATAGAAAATGAACCAATTGCAGTAGGTAGAAAATTCAAATTGGTACCAAAACCTATAATTTAAAGATATATGTGAAATCCTTCGAGAATCTTAAATATCTTTATAAAAATTTGGTGTTTTTTTTGGATTAAACAATAAAAATGAATTTTCTCCCCCGAGATTTTCCAAGACTCATTTTGTTCTCTAAACAGCTAAAACACTTTAAGATTCATAACAAACATCTCTTCTCCCATTGCCATAGGGCTAAAAATGATAGTTAGTAGTCTTAACCTACGCATTATTTTTAAATGTCTGAGTGTTTTTGTTATTCTTAAAAATATATCTGCTCTATAGGCAAACAAAATACACAAAACTACTTTATTCCTAACAAAGATTAAAACCAGTGTTTGTGTAAAGGAACCTTTTTACAATGACCCCAATATACCTATAGCTTACTTTACAAGAACCGGTAACTTAAATTCTGATTGTTTTATCACTCGTAATTATATTTATTAAAAACAACTGCATATTGTTGGTCCCAGAAAGGGTTGCTCTATCGAGGTTCTATTGTAACATCAAATTAAAGGTGTTAAAAAAATTAAACAATTGCCATTTCATAAAAATCCTACTTTTATTGCTCTTACTTTATTGAATAATGAATTGAAAGGAAGAAGTAATTTCAAGGGGTCTAATATTCAAATTTGAGAGAGAAAAAAACTATCTTTGTAAACTAACATATTTAACTTTTTGCAGCTCAAGCCTTATGTGTCTTATCGGTCAATGAACGTAGTGCAAGAAAAATTTACCCCTGAAGATTTATTTGATGCTATTTACGCTCCGAAAATCCAACAAGATTTTAAAGAAGGAAAACTAGACAATGATGGAAATCCTTTAGAGCCATCTGAGGAAGAAAAACTAACTGCACAAGAAGCATGGATAAAAGCTAAAAAATCTGGAAGTGACCTATATGGTTAGCTCTGTACCAATTTAAAACCTTGCATTTTCATTAGAACTCAAAACAATTTAAGCTCATCTTGTGATATTAACTAATAAAGGTTATCATTTTCCACTGAGTTGGATTACTTTGAATGTTTTAACTCTTACATATATCACAAGTCCTAAAAATTAAAAGCAATGATTTTAAAAATTGATTTACTGTGATTTCAGGTAGATAAGTTACAATTTTTAAACATTTAAAAGTTGAAAATTTACTCCTCCTGCTCCTTATCTGCCAGTTCAGCCAATTTGATGGAATTTTGTTCTTATGTACCCTACCTGGTGTCAAAATTTCTTTTGAGAAACTAATAACTACTCTGGACCAAAGCACCTGGTCCTACAATAATAGAACCTCAATTAGCAGATAAACAAAATTTAATAATAGCGAATAGAAATTTTGTAGAATGACAATTGTTACAAAAATGACTTTTGTAGATTTCCAGCAAAATTTAGCATTATGTTTACAAAAATCTGATTATTGAGGTACAAGAAACTAGAAATTTACTATTTCTTTTATCTACCTGTAGTGCAGACATGACATCTAACATCCAGAATGTTTTTTCATAAAAGTGTAAAAAGTGATAATATTCAGTATCATAAAAAAATTATGGTAACTAGAGAAAAAGGTGCAAACATTGTATAAGTCACAGTTGCATCACTAAATAAATAAAGTGTACCACTCCATGCTTAATGTATCATCCTATGATTCCATATATAGAAATAGTAACCCCATTGGACTGGGTGCATTTGCACCATTTTGTTTACATGTGTTATCAGAAAATGGCCTTTGACCTCTATGCTGACCTTTGTTAGGTACAAATATTTGAAAGTCATTATCTTCAAGGGATGTCTACATAGTTGGATAAAACAAAAAACTATCTGCGCACACAAAAATTCCTTCAAATATTTTCTGCAAACTAATTAAGTGCCCCTAGTCGTTTGAATTTTGACTTAAAAACATAATAACAGTCCCATTGTTTACCTATACTGTAATAATGCTTCATAAGCAAAGTATGAAAAAATCAATTTATTTACCAAAAATTTAAATTATTTGAAAAGATTTTCTGCAAAATTCTAAAACTAGCTATGCTTAGCGTGCACATGTGCTTCTATATTATCCAAGTTTGGATGTGGGATGTCTATTGGATTCCTGTAAAGTGGAGGAAGAATAGGGTTCTCTACAGGTGTATCTTTAATGGACAGTGGACACCCCTTGACAGTTTAATGACTTTTACAATTCTGTAGATCAGTGTACCCAGCACGTAATTCAAAAACCCATTCATATGGAATTGGAGCTTCGATGAAATGTGCATGCGTGTGGACTTGATTTTTGCTGGGGGGGGGGGTTTCGGAAATTTTAATAAAATTATACCTGAGAGCAGAACCCGTGGACTGCTGCATGCAACACAAGCACGCTACCACTGCTCCACTAGGGATTCAGTAACTATAAAACTTTTTCAACCTTGTTCCTTCTTTTTGTTCACACGCATGCGCATAGGTGCTCACTCCAATCCCATGTGGGTATTAGAAATAAGCGTACCTAGTCCCTTAATTCTTTCTTTTTCTGAATTAATGATACTGCTTCCTATTATCGCATAATAATTTTATATAATATTTGTATTGATAATTAAATTATTTTTAAATAAGTAAAATTAGGGTGTAGTAGCCCCTGATTAAATTGTGGCCCTCTAGCTGATTAATTTGAAACAATACGATTCATAAACATAGTAAAAACTGCTATCAGGTAAGTAGTCTGTCTACCACAAGATGAGCTCTGGACACGAGCGCTTATTTAGGAAACACTTTGATCCAATGCGCATGCCTGTGAACTTGATTTTTGCTGTTTATTGGAAATTTTAATAAAATAATAAACTGAGGATAGAACCCACGAACTGCCACATGCTACGCAAGCATCCTACCACTGGGCCAACGGAGATTCAATAACTTTAAAACTTATTATAACATCTTCTTTGTTTTGACGCATGCGCATGGCGAGACCAAAGTAATTCCTTACTAAGCCCTATAGCTCTGGACTAGTTGTCTGGTTGTGGCGGTTGCTATAGAAACATACCAGTTCATTTTAAATACAGATAAATCGTACATATTATGAATTGGCAGGGATTAAAGCTGACAGAGTTTTATTGGCACAGTCTTCTCAGAATTGATGCAGTTGCACGTATATGTTAGAGGCTAGGATTAGTGAACTGTTAAAATAATAAACAAAGATGACTAGTGATTCAATGCAACAGTTTCCCTTGTTGAAAATGAGGAGTCCTATTGCCTTGGCGCCATAAAACCCTAAACCAACCTATTGCCTTGGTAAATTTGATTCTTATGGAATCCTGTAGAGAAAAAGGTATGTTAGAACTGATTTTTTTCGTAATTATTGACTGACTTCTAAATTAATTTTAAGATAAAGTAGAATGTATACAATGATGCTGAAGAAAGCTTATTTGAAATTATTTTACAAGGATTTAGGAGGTTGACCACTTTACCCACACAGAATCTTAGATTTTCCAACAGTGGCTACTGAAATGGGTTCTAATAGAAACAGCAATAATTTTTAATTTGAATCAGTTTTTCTTTATAAATTGTGGGTTGTACATAGTGGCTAGTGATTTTTCATTTTCCCTGACCAGAGGACAAAATTTCCCTAATAGTTATTACACTTAGTATACAAGTTTTTTTTTTTAGAATCCTTTTTGATCATATCAGATATCTAAAACAGGTTATAATCTAACATGATTTAAATAAACACTGTATTATTATCTCAAGTTGCTCAAAGTAACCTTTCAATAAAAATTTACAACCTCATAAGTTGAAAATACTGACTAAAATCAAGAAAAGCAAATCAAGTAAAATTCCTCTCAAATAGGCTAGTGTTGGCTATTGGTTGGAAACTATCAAGTCTTATGCTAAGTCAAATTAAATATTCTGATTTTAGTCTAAATATACATTTTTCTCAGAAGAATGTTGTTTTAGAACTACACAATCATATGTACTCAATTTCATCCATAAACTCCCTCGTATAGGCAGAAAAAGAGAGGCGGCCACCATAGAAACAATTTGGAGTACTTTTAAAAAATTAATAAAAAATATTTTTCCCGATCTAATTAGGATTTGTATTGGTAAAATCAAAAGATCCAGTTAACCTAAAATAAGATCTGTTTCCAATCAAATTGATTGATATATATTGAGAATTTAAGAAAATTTTCCTTAAAAAGTAGCCACTATACCCACATTTCCTTAACTTATGGAGGACAGTGTATATCCTTCTTAATCAGCATTCACATAGAATGGCAATCTTATATAATGAGGACTTATTCCCGGCAGAGCTACTGTAGTCAAACTCAGTAAGATCTAATTTATGCTTGCCATTTATACTAAAAGTTATTCTTAAATTATAGATTCTGTAAAGATATAATTAATATAGGACAATATGAAATATTCTTTGGAAGTAAGGCTGAAAACATTTAAATTGAAAATGGACTCAGACTTGATTGAAATTAGACTTAGATGTATCAAAACATTTTAATCATACTTTTTCAAAACAAGGGTGTATTATTACAGTACAACTGGTAATGTTTTTGTTCCACAGATATAATGTAAAATGATCATGTAGTTTGATAAAGTAAAATTATTTTTTTAAGTAAATACTTTTAACATTTTATAAAACTTTTCTTGTAGATTAAATATGTAATGATAATATTTTGGAAACCATCATTAAATTTTTTAAAAATTTAATACATTTACATATATTTTATATCATTTACCTTAAAGCAAAACTTTTAAAAAGCTTAAAAATTTCCAAAGAAAAAAAAAGTATTCTAATATTTCTGTGTAAGATATTCTTAAGAAATAATTAAATATATGCAAGAAAATTAATCCTTGTAATAATAGTACATCAGGTAAAAACTATTACATAACTATTAAATGCATTGCAATCAATCATTCTAATTCAAACATCTAGTAACATATATCTCATGAAACATTGTGGATGTAATTGCTCCAGTTAACAGCTTTTGACAATAGGAAAATGAGGACTAAGTGACAGTGCTTCTCTACATTTGTCCTCTCTCTCTTTGAAGCCTTCCAGCATATGTTCTGGATACAAGCTCAAATGATTCCATGAACCGATCCATACACATTGAGAGGCATTTCTGGAAAAGTAAGGCAATCTTTTAAATCCAAATTTTGAAAAACACAAAAGAACTTTTAAGTTTTTATATTACACATAAAAATTATTGCATGTTAAAAAACTAAGCAGGAATGATGATAAATAATATTTTCATTGATTTTTTAAGGGTTATAATAGTTTCTGAAAATTTCAGAACCTAGTTTTTTTAAGATTTAGCACAAATACCTTTCAGCAATGTGCTAACTGTCTCAATCTTATCAGTCAGAACTATAGAATCAATTAATATTTTGAGTCAGAAATAATCTTTCAAAGTGTTAAATTCCTTGGTTTTGGGTTAAATAGTCAAACTACTAGTAAAAAATATAGCTATTTCAAATTTTATAGGAAAATATAGTCTGATATTATCAATAAATTTGAAAAAAAAAACTTGATCCAAAAATTTGGAGAAGAGTCAAACTTATGTTGATGAATCAAATTAATTTGGGTTCTTAGGTATTATACCGTTGACCATGATGCTGAATCCGAAAACGTTACTAAAGCCCATTGACTAATAATCTATAGCTGTGCCGCTGAATTGAACAGATGCTGAACAGTCAACGGGATAATACGTAAGTACCTTAATTTGCATGTTAGGAATATAATCACCTGTTGAAAGAACTTTGATTGCATTGTCACTTAGCTCAATAATGCATTTATTGAGCTATGTGACAATGGGATCAAAGTTCCATGTATTATTCTTACTACATGGAAAACTTGTTTAAAAGAAACAACAAATGGACTTACCTGCTCTGAACTGTCTAAGGAAGTTCCTGGCTTAGTAATACATTTCCTAAAGCATTTGTCATTTATTTTCTGTAAAAATTTTAACATGTTTTACACAGAGTTAATACACACAATCTTTTTTAACAAAAAAATTCTGTAAGTTTCTTTCCCCTGCATCAATTTAAGTCTTAACATGAAAAAACATGTTAACACAATAAAATTACGATGCAACAACAAAACCCATTGCATCGTATGTAACTGGCATAGGCCAGGAAGCTAATGACTAGCCTGTAGGTATTGGTATTTGATAAATCAAAGCAAAAGGAAATGTAAAAAAATCTAATTACTTTAACCTTCAATTTGTAAAATGTTTCTAACCAATAAACAAGCAGAGTAAGGATACATGAGAAAATGGCATCGCGAATATGTAATCATAAGGTTTGGCGACTGATCACTCCTCACTTTGTCACTGCTACTTCGCTAATCAATTGAACGCATTTTTAGGTCCGATCCATAGTGTCTAAGATTTGCAGGGCGCAATCAAACTATATTGGCCAACATTTTGTTATTTAAACATAAAAATATAAAAAAATTAAAATAAAAACTGCTAGTTGAGATATTTTAATGGTGTACTTATTATTTTATAATTTTCTGCAAGTTAGCATAAAACAAGACGCTTGCACCTGTTAATCCAGAAGTACCTACAAATATTTTAAGTCTTTGAAATAAGTGTAATAAGTACTTGATTTCCTAAGTATTTATGCAGTTATTGTTATCTTGGTATATATTGCGATAATTATTAATGAATATACACAATATTGAAGCAGGGAATTTTACTTGTAGTAATTCTTGAGCCAGTAGTACAGCAACTTGCTGTTTGACTGTGTCCATCAATTCTTCCTTTTGAGCTCCAGAAAGTTTACCTTCTCCAATGGAATCCATTTTAAATAACTTTTAGTATAATAAAATGTTTTTGAATGAAAAGGATTATTATAATTTCACAAACAAAATTCTCAAACATACACAATTAACACAATATTTAATTATTTTCTTTTCAACCTTAACCGCATGCTATTCAGTTACAGCAGCAGTTACGAAAATGGTTAGTTTCATTTCCTTAAAAATTTCATTTAACAAGTTGAACAGGGAAGTTGAATCGAATCGACTGAAGAAAGTTATTTATAAAAAACAGCTCTATACTCTGTGTAAAAATATAAATCCTGTATTGCACGCTATGGAGTAGAATGATGATGATAAATATTATTTTATTACATAAATCTAACATTTCGCCTCAGGTTATAACTCTAACTGAAATCATTGAGAACAACTACTACTTTAGTTTCTTCAAATCCAAATAAACAAAGCCTTTTGTGTTCATGCCGTACGTAAACGTAATTTCCTGTCTCAAACATTCGGAACGTTAATTTGTGTAGTTAATTGTTAATATTTGCTGAACTTATCACAATGAGTTTAGAATCGAACGAACTTTTAGAAAGTGATGACGATGACTGTGATTATGTTCCCTCTGAAAAAGAATTACAAGAAGCTGAAAAGGAACTATCTTTCATTAAGTCTTCGACTGTCGAAGCAGAAAAAGAATCTTCATCTGTAATAAATCCTGCCGATGAGAAAGAAAAAGCAGAAAAGATATGGAAGGACTTCGTCAATGACCAGAATATTAGTCAAAAGAAAGAAACATCTTTGAAACCTATGGGTGATAAAAGTGAGCTAAAAGACACTGATTTATCTGGACCGTCTAATGTTGAAGAGGCAGATAATGGATCAGTGGATGAAAAGCCCTCTTCTTCAAACCCTGTAGATGTGCAAAATTCAAATCTTAAGCCCACCATGAAGCGGAAAGGCCTTTCCTCAGTATTTGATAATTTGAAGTCTAAAAAAAACAAGCAAACGATTCTTCAAAAATCCTTGAGTGACTGGAATGAATTTAAAAAAGAAGAAGGCATCGAGGAAGACTTACGTACATTCAATAAAGGTAAAGGGGGATACATTAATAGGCAGTCTTTTCTTGAGCGAACTGATATTAGATCATACGAAATTGAGCGAGATCTCAGACTGTCAAAAAAGTAATGTGTGTCTAAGCTGGGCATTTTGAATGAATAAATTTGGAACAATATGTTTATATTTAGTTAATTATTAATTTTATTTCGTATTGTATAATGGTACTGTACTAATCTTTCCTTATAAGATGTATAAATTGTAACAACAAAAAATAAATTAACTTTTTTTTCTAATAGGCATTCTTATTTACTCTATGTTCTGAATCAGGGTCTTAAGCTTAAGGCAGGAGAATAATTCGTTTTAGAGATCCTATATTGTTGATTGTTATTGCGTTACTCTTGCTGATTTTGAATGTTAATTGTGCAAAAAAGGGTAAAATGTTGGTGAAATAGTAATGGCATTAAACCATTAAATGAATGAATTACCAAATGAGAATGCACTTAAACCTCGAGAGCAACCTCCTTCCATTTCAGTCCAGAAAAAATCGGTGTTTAAGTTTGATTAATTGGTTAGTTGTGACATTTGCTACAGCACGGGAGTCGAGTGGTCACTTAAAAGGGGTAAACATATTATATTCACAGGGAAAACTATTTTTTAACTTATGATATGATAGGTAAAAAATTTGTAAAACAATAGATTCTTTTGCCGTTACCTAGTATAAAAAGTTCTATAAAACTTTAAATACTAGTATAAATTGGGAGATGATTGATGTAAGCAAAAATATTACAGAGGGGGGGATACAGGTTCAATCCTGTTATGTCTCGTTAAATATTGCCATGCTGTTATAGAAGCCTAAGATTAAGAATATCTCCAAAAATGGCAAACCAACTGATTACTTAAAATATGTACAACTACACTGATGCCAACAATAAAAAACAGGGTTCCTTGGTTGTGTCACTGTATCAGAATTTATTTTTTTATAGTATTGATTAATGACAAAGACTAATGGATACGTATTCACCACTAACTTGAGATAAGGTTAATCTGGAATCTAGCTATTTACACAGATCTTTAGTCTACCAATTATAAAGTTTGATTCCAGGATAACTTTTAGGTTAGGTTAGTGAATATGGGAGTAAATGGTAAATACATATAGTTTAAAATTAATTTTAATTTTGCATTTTATAAAATACCTATTCTTATTCGGTTTTTATAAAAATTCATATTGAAAGCGATTTTTAAGAATAAATCAGAATCACTTTCTATTGTAGCAAAAATATTTTGTTTCTTATTTTTGTCCGATTCCTACTGCTTCACAGTTCATAAATTGGACACTTTTACATTAATGTAGGAAGCATATTAGAGGAGATAACAAAGTACTCTGATTTTTTAAATTATAAATTTGTATTTTATGCCTGAATGCATTTGCTTAAATTCTCACATTTTGTTCTATTTCCTCAAAAACTATTTTAATGATCAACTCTTGCTTTTACATCAATTTCAGGACCAGTTTGTTCTATTCTAAGGATGGATTAAGAGGTTAGGTAATTCAAGGACAATGAAACAAAAATTAGTATATACATATATTGAAACTATGTGTAATGAATTGGGACAAGTAAGAATAAAAAGAAAGTAAAACATAACATTTTATTAGGAAATGAAAATCCATTTTTTAAAATGTAAAATATTTTGCATTAATTTTTAAACTTTGACAATGCTTTGTTAAAATGTCTGATTTGTTCTTCTCAAATTCTTATTTTTGTGGCCCAGTTAATTTCCTTTCTAAAGCTATGTCTATTTCTAAAGCTTCTATAAATATAACCCATTTTGTTTAACTAGAGTACCTAAACAGGTTCTGTTAAACCACGGATGACTGGATGCTATACAGGCTGATATTCGGAAATCATTAAAAATATAGATCGTGACAGCTAATCTGGTAGAAAGGATCTGGCAAACTAATTACAGAGTTGAAGGTGGGGCTTCATAGCTTGTAAATATGTCTTTGGCGTGAAAATGGAACGGGAGATCTACACAAAAAAGTAACGTAAGCCATCAGCCATACTTGGATAAAACTAAAACCAAAAACTGCGCACAAAATTTTCTTCAAATTAATTAAGCTTAAGACATTATGGCAGTCACATTGTTCATACAATATTGTGATTATGTTTCTTAAGCAAGAAAAGTACAAGAGAAATCAATTTATTTATCAATATAAATTACTTCAAAAGAATTTCTACAAAATCCTAAAGTTTTCCGTGCTTGGCGTGCGCGTCTATATTATCCAAGTATGCCATCAGCTAAACTTTAATTACTTAAGAAGTGTTTTTAATTCAATCACAACTTATTTAAAAGCATTTTATTAATTTTTGTAAAAATATATAAAGGTAATTAAAACAAATTTATAATTTCAACACAATTATGACGTTTTCTTTTAGAACTTTAAAAGACCTCTTTCCGGAAGCGAAAACCAAATTCATCACATTTCGTGTGCAGTGTTCTGGCTAATTCATTAGGGCCACAGAAAAAGACTGTGACTTTTCCTTTCTGTTGGGCAGCTATTGAAGTGAATACCTGCAAGAAAAATAGTCATTACAACTGTAAGGCTTTAATCAAAGGAATTAACCGAGCAGTTCTCAAACTGTGGGGCACGCTTTTCAAGGGGGGGTCACGAGACAAGGCCCCCCCCCCCGAAATTCGGACTAAATGACCAAAAGCGAGTTAAAACCTGTTTTAAGGGTCACATTTTAAAAATTCCTAGGGGGAGGGGGGTGGAAACCCCAGACGCAAATTCTAATTTACGATTTTATTATTTAACCCAAGGGCTTTGAAATAATTTCGTCCTTAATGGAGCAAAAATCTATGTATGGGCCTTGCGATATAAATTACTTAATTTCTTTTAAGAATATTTGGTTCCCGCAGAACTTAATCCGCCACTGGTGACAATATCAAGACCAGTGGCGGTTACAGGGGTGCCATGCATCCCCGTTAATTCCCCAAAAATAGCTTAAAATTTAATTCACATCTCACACTAAAATAACATTAAATTTTTTCCGAAGAATAACCCCCTACCTATTTCCCTTGTGCAATGATTGCTGACCGGTGTTCTTCAGATCAAAATCGATCAGACAAGGGTTTTAAATCTGAAAACTTTACGGATTTTGGAACAATCCGGAATTTGGGATTCCGGATAATGGGTCCCTCCCTCTAATTTTTTTTAATTGTTTTTTTATGGCGCAAGGCCCACAGTTGGACAAATAGCGCCAGACTCAAGACAAAATCAATTTAAGTGTGCGAAAGCTCTTGTCAGATGTACTCTATACATCGGTAGGTAAAATTATTAAAATGTCCAAGTTAAAAAAATTTCAATAAACAAGTTGGATAAAAGGTGATGAAATATACATGGTTAAAACTTAGATATGATATTTAAAACCAATGAGATTGGTAAAGTTAAGAACAAGTCTAAAATTTGATGAATTGTGATAAAACTTCTGATATATTAAAGTTTGAACGTTTAAAAATGCCATTTCTTTGGGAATTAAAAATTGGACAATCACAGATGATATGTTTGACTGTAAATGTTACCCCACAATGAGAACATTGGGGAGCCTGCTCCCCAAAGAGTAGATGACGATGAGTAAACCGGGTATGGCCAATTCGTAGTCTGCTGATTATCCAGTGGCGAATCCAGTAGGGGGGGCTGTGGGGCTGCAGCCCCCCCCCAGAACCAAGACATCCCAGTTTTGGTATAGTTAAAAATTGCAATAACGTTTCTTTTTTTAAATTTTGGTAGTAAATATGATTACTCCCTGACTTACTTTTCCGTGATATTTTTTTAGCAGAATCATTATTCTTCAGGGTCTGTAACCCTAGTCATTAGGTAGGTTTTGAATTTTTTGAAAAAATTTTCGTAGGTAGGTATTTGGAATTTTTTTTCAAAACAATTATATAGAAGGTTTTTCGCCGGTTTTATGTTTTTGAAGGCGCTGATTACGAATATCATATTTGCTCCCATTTGGAAGGTCGTCTTCATATTCAAAAATCACAAAAATTTTCGATTTTTTGCTTATATTTCAAAAACTACAAGTTTAATCTCAATTCACATCATAATCTCAATTCACATAATTTCAAGAAAACAAAATTTCACTACTTAAATTTGATTTTCTGAAGAGTGGTTCTGCCGCTAGAGTGTGCTGAAAAACGGCGATTTTTTGGTCTTTACGCAAAAAAAAGTGAAAAACGTGCGCTTCTAGCGTCTACAAAATGAAAAATATTCACGTTATCAACACAAATTTTATCTAATGTGAAAGAGAATTTAATTGTCTATTCATAATGTACCCTACATTATTATTTTTTGTGAAGGGGGAGAATAAAACTTTCGCGTCTTACATCCAAAACGAACTCTTCCCAGATGTTAATCAATCGGAAATTCAATCATTTTTTTAAATTCATAAATTAAATTATGGAAGTGCGTTAATGACTGAATTTATATGTTTTTTACATTGCTGAATCCGAATTTTAAGTTTAAAAACCCGTAAAAAGGCAAAAATTTAAAATTTATTTTGCATTTTTTGATGTGAAGGTGACCTCTTAAATAAAAATAAACTCGAAATTTCCATAATTTAATTTATAAATTTAAAAATTTATTAAATTTCCGAATATTTTATTATGGTGTTGATAAAAATATTAATGAAGTGCTACATCGGTTCTTAAACTGTGGTCCGCGGACCCCCGGGGGTCCGCAGCGTCTTCCTAGGGGGTCCGCGAGTAACCCTGGGGAACACTCAAGACTCAAGTTACCTTTGATTTGAGTGCTTCCCAAAGATTTTAATATGAGGTAAAACACCACTTGAGTATGTACATCAATCCCCCTGAGAGTTTTGACTTTGATTTAAATTTTTTTCCTTGAAAATTATGTGGTTTACAAGGAGCTGCTTTCTTTAGGTGTAACAAAAAATGTCAAAAATTAATTAAAATAGTAGCTTTTTGAAGCAAATTTTCAAAATTTTTCGGGGGAAGACCCCCGACCCCCCCCCCCCATTACTACTTCAAGTAGATGTAAAATTTTAATGTGGAACATTAGGGGGTACCTCAGGAATAACGTTGAGTCAACCCCCCCTGAACTCAAATCTGGTTACTGCTCTGGGTGTTTAAATCTTGGGGGAACGTGAGGTCTGACTGTTACATAAAGGGGGGGGGGCGGAGATCGAAAGTTTAAGAACCGCTGAATCGCTAGATAAATTAAGCCAAAAGAGCCGAGAATTACAAATTTTATTGTAATGTTTTCAAATTTAAAATTTAAATAATGATCATGTAAGTAAAAATAAAAAATATTATTTTCAGTTAAAAAATGTGTACCTTATTTGGATAGGTCTTAAAGATCACAGTTTTTTGCAGTGTATTTTAGTACCATATAAAAAGTCTTACATAATAGGAGTTAAGACATTTGAAACTCAGCCCCTCCCAGACAAAAATCCTGGATTCGCCACTGTGATTATCACTTCCTCCCGTCGATTCAAAGTAGAATCTCGGCGAGGAGCAATCAGTGGCATGACCATCCCTCTAATTGTTTTCATGTAGAAGTTGTTACCTTGTTCCAGTCGGGTCGTCCGGGCTGCGTCCTGCTCTTGAGGCCGGTGATGAGGTCGCGCTTCTCCTTCTTGTAGAGCAGGTCGAGGGCCATCTGCAGCCCCACCGCCTTCATGTCGGTGCGGTGCAGGGCGCTCGTGATGTACATGTGGATGTCCAGGAAGCGGTCCTTCTCCTCCAGCTGCGCCTGCTCCACCTCCAGCTCGCTCAGCAGGCTCACGAACCACTCGAAGGCGCGCTGGTGGCGGTTCAGCCAGAAGAAGTCCACCTGAGGAGATTATTTACACATCAGTTTAGGACACAATACAACTGCGTGGATGTTAGATCACATACCAACCAGGCACATCGATATTTATTACCCGTCCAAAAGAAATAGTAGTTTGTTCTCAGTCTTCAAATGTTGCGTTTAACCCTTTCAGTCCTGACCGGCTTATCGCCCAAAACTTTCTATAGGATTTAATGGAAAAGTCTCAGGCGGTCAAGGATTCAAAGGGTTTAAAGCACTTTAAATGACACTCATGTTGAGGGAAGTGGGAGTAAGAACTTGTAAAAATACTAAATTGAATGATTATTTATCAATAATAATTTTGTGTTATAAGATGCCATTTTTTAATTCTCCAAAATCTCTCTATTTATTTATTTATTTACAAAAAAAAAATGATGAATTGCCTAAACCACGCAGGGCTGGCTTGTCATCTAATGATAAGAAAAGGAATTATACTAATAAGACTATTTACAAAAGATCAGTTCTGTTAATGTCTCTCAGAAAGTCACCGACTACATGCATAAGATTTTTTGAACTATTGGCTTTAGTTAATAATACTTGAAAAGTTAAATCACCAGCTGTACGAAATCCTGCTTTTTTTACGAGTTTTTCCCTTAAAGAATCATACTTTACACAAACAGTTGTTAAATGTTCTATTGTTTCAGGTACTTGACATATGGCACAAAGAGGAGAGTCTAGTAAGTTTAACTTGTGAAGTAAGCTTTTTGTGGGGTATGTTCTAGTAAAAAGTCTAGCTAACAGTACATCTGTTTCTCTGTTTTTAGACCATTGGAGGTTAATTTCTTCATTTAAAATTTCGTGATCGGGATAGTATTTGGAGTTTAACCAGGTGATTTTGGATTGATCTGAATAGTATTTTCCAACTTGCTTAATTATGTCTTTTGATGATACCCATTTAAATACTTGACTATTTTCGTTTGCAGATGTGGCCAAAGAGTCTGCTTCTTCGTTCTCTTTGATACCGTTGTGACTTGGAGTCCAGATAACATTAATTTTCTTAGCTATTTTACTAGCGTTTTGTAAGGCTTTGTGTATTTGAAGGACTATAGCTGAAGATTTTTTGGACACATTTGTGAGGGCTTTCAGGAGAGATTTGCTGTCTGTTAGAATAATATATGATTCATGGTTTTCAATGAATTTATCTATGGCAAGAAGAAGGGCCATAGCTTCAGCACTAAATATGCTATTAACATTTGATATTCTATTTAAAAACTTTTCTTTACTTTTAAAGTTAATGCCTGCTATCGACGTGTTACTCCTGGTTTTAGAGGCATCAGTAGCAACTATTGTGCAGCTTTGTCTCAAATTTGTAATAAAATCTTCATATAGATGCACTATTTCAGGTTGGGTGCATGCTTTTTGAAAGGGGAGATCAGACAGATGAAATTCTATGTTTCCGGAATAGATTATAGACAGACTTGGGTGAGGAACAATATCACTGTGGTCGATGTTCCAGGAAGTGAGCAGCCTTTTGATTTCGTTCAGATTGAAAAAACCTCTTATAGAGGAGTCGTTTAAGGTTAGTCCTCTCATAATATTTTTGTAGACTGGAGATGAATTTCTAAGAGAGATGTGTTTGACATAATATGCAGAGCTTAAGTAGTTTTGACGGTCAAAAATTGAAGGTTGACCACTGATTTGCCTAAGAATGGGTATAGGGGTCCATTTAGGCAATCCAAGAGCAATTCTAAGGGCTTCATTGTAGATGGGTTCCAACAGATGACGGGATGATTTACAGTCATTTGTTGTTATGATGCTTCCGTATTCAAGACTTCCTCTAATAACACTGTTGACAATCTTGATCAAGTCATTTGTGCGAGCTCCCCACCTATGTGACGCTATTGCCTTGATTCCATTAAGTTTTTTAAATGTTTTTTTCTTAACTTGTTTGAAATGATATTGGAAGGTCAAATTTGAAGAAAAGTGAACTCCGAGTATTTTTAAATTTGGAACCCATGGTATGTCTACTGAAAAAAGACTAAAGTTGAAATCAAGATTTAATTGGCGTTTAGAAAAGTTCATAACTGCACATTTCTCAGGCCGAACCTTCAGTTTAAAATTTGAGCACCATTTCGAGAATTGTTCCAGAGATTTTTGAATTCTATTTTTCACCACCTGTAAGTTATTTCCACTTGAGCATATGAAAATGTCGTCAGCATAAACGATGCATTTAACTCCAGGGTCTAATGTGCTAAACAAATCCTTCATGTATATTGTAAAAAGAAATGGTGACAGAACACTTCCTTGAGGAATACCTCTGTTGTTCGGGGAACCACTTGAAATGACACCTCTCCATTTTACTTTTATATTTCTATTTGAAATGAAGTTAGATAACCACTTCCCAGCGTAACCTGAGATTCCTGATTCCAAACATTTATATGTTAGCCCGTCCTGCCACACAGAGTCATACGCAGCATGTATGTCTAAAGCAACGAATAAGACAAAGTCATGAACATACCTGATGACGCTAATATCGTCATAGAGGAGTTTGAGGGCCGTCTGGCTGTCCCGGAGAGGTAAAAATCCGAAGTGATTCTCATTAAATATCTTGTTTTTTTGGGTGTGATCGATTAATCTCTTAAGTACCATTCTTTCAAATAGTTTACACGGAACTGAAGTTAGAGCGATTGGGCGATAAGATTCTGGACGATCAGGTTGCTTGCTTGGTTTAAGAATTGGAATTATCATAGAGGATTTCCATGACCTTGGTATCTCACTATTGAACCAGATATTATTAAAAACTGCTAACACTTTCTGCAGGTTACTGGTAGAAAGGTTTTCAAATAGTTTGATAGAAATACCGTCTTCCCCTGGAGTAGTTGCTTTGGTGTTTTTGATCGCTAACTTGAGCTCATCAATGGTATATTCCTTATCAAGCAAATGTGCATCATAAGAATTATTTGCAGTGAAATCAAACGGAATTCTTTCTAAATCATCAGAGTTTGAAAAGAAGGTTTCGAAAAGTTCAGCTTGAGCTTTAGGATGGATTATTTTGTTATTTTTGTCATCGAGCAAAACGTTTTGAAGTTTTTCGTTGTTTTGTTGACGATTATTTATGGTTTTAACTATTCTAAATATTCTCCCTGATTTAGAGGCTTCATTACACGTTTTTTCCCAATAGCTCCTTTTAGATGCTTTTATAGCTTTTGTGAGTAAGGCAGACAATTTCTTATATTTAATCCAGTTCTCACGGGATAGATATGTTTTAGCGTATCTCAGGTACCTTCTCTTCTGCCCTAAAAGAAAGCTACATCTTGAATTCCACCAAGGTGGGTTCGAGTTTCCATTTATAATCTGTTCCGATTTGTGGGCCTGTAGGCTGCTTTGACATTCTCCAAGAAAGGATTCGTAATCAAAATCATTATTTGAGTATTGATTTAATGAACTGTTCAAATCTCTTTTGATGTTCTCCCATTGATATCGATAGCGAATGACATTCGAGGGAGTGTTCCAACGGTTGTACGATATGCAAATTGGGAAATGGTCCGAATCGTAAGAGTCGGAGCAAACCTCTAAAGATAAGTGAGGATAAATATCCGAAGAAGATAATGTAAGATCTATTAGTGTGGAAGAGCCATTGTATGACAAATGGGTAGGTTGTTTTAGGTTTAGCATACAAATATCATTTTCTTCAATCCATCTAGCTAATATATCCGCTCCAGGAGAGTTAACAGTGGCTCCCCAGCATCTATGACGGACGTTAAAATCTCCTAATATTATGAATGGAGGGTTTAGGCAGTCCAGGAGTGAAGTAAGCCAATCTGAAGTGAAAATTCCTCTAGGCGAGTAAATGTTAACTATTGTTAATGCTGAGCCCTTGTAATCGATTTGTATTGCCTGTACTTCATTATTACTTGTTGGAAGTTTTAGTTCAATTTTCTGCGCTGTCAAATTATTGTTAATAGCAATAGCTATGCCACCAAAGCTATTTGAACTGATTCTATCTTCTCTATAAACTTTCTTTGATGCAATGTGGAAACTTAATGTAGGTTTTAAGAATGTCTCTTGAAAACAGAGGACTGAAGCTTTTGAAAAAGGAGTGTTCTGCAACCAATGAGCTTTATTTGATATACTTCTACAATTCCATTGAATTATGTTGAAAGTTGAAATTATTGAGTTAGGATGAAATTTTCGAATGAGTTGGTTGCACGTTAAAGTAGATGGTTCTTATATTAACTAGGTTAGTTGCATATCTGTAGCTTCTCTTGGGTTAAAATTTCCTGCCGTATTAGTGATTGGGTCAGTATAGCTGTGTTCTTGAAATATTAGGTTTGATGGACGAATTAGTGTTTCATTAATCGATTTTTGCGAAGTTTTCCGTCCTTTTCTTTTTCGTTGTTCAGGGCTACCCTGGTCGACTGTTTCTGGCTCATTTGGGGCTCTTGTTAATTCGGTAACTTGTTGAATTATTGAAGACTGAATTTCTTTCAGAGCGGATGTAAACATTTCTGCCTGTGCACTTAGGATTTTATTTATTGTTTCTTGGGTTTGGACCGCATGGTTTTCAAGGATTGATTGTAATTTTTCTTCAGTTATATACTTTTTTGGTTCTGTCTTAGATTGAGTAATGGAGGAGTATGATTCTTGTGTGGTGAATTTGTTTTTATAGTATTGTCTCCTTGCTTCGGTAAAAGGTAGTCTATTGAGGCACTTAAATTTTAGGAACAAATATTCTTCTTTCCTTGCAGGACAGGATTTGAAATCTGCTCTGTGGTCCCCTTCGCAGTTGCAGCATTTTATTACGTTAGAGCAATTATGAGAGTCATGCTCCCCTCCACATTTAACACACAGTGCGTTTGACTTGCAAGTATTTAAACCGTGATTGAATTTATGGCATCTTCCGCACTGGCGGGGATTATCGATGAAGAGCGAAATTTTCTGTATCATGTACCAAAGCTTTACTTCAGGAGGTAAGTAAGTGCCAAAGCTGGTTACAAGGACAGTTTCGGTTGGGTTGATTGCATTTTTCACCTTTCTCGTAAAGCGTCTTATTTCAAGACAATTGATACCATTCATTGATAGCTCTGCTGCCAATTCCTCCAGATCAACTTCTGTTGGAATGTCGTAGAGAAGGAAACGAGAAGTTATCTTTTCCATTTGCAACCGTGAGTTGGTTTCTACTCCACATAGGTTTCTAACTTGGAGAATTTGAGAAGCACAGTCTAGGTTTTTAGTTATTATCAACAACTGCCCGTTTTTAGTAAATTTACATTCTTGGATATGGTGATAATCTGCAATACAGCTATTCAGTTCCTTTTTTAGACGGTATGGGTGAGTTTTAGGAATACCTCCATTCTTAGAAGAAATGAAAATAACAAATTCTCTAGCACCAGATTCATGACAAAACTTTAGCTGATCACTATAGCTTGACTGGTTTACAATAGAAAAATTAGAAGTTTCATGAGTTTTAAAACTCTGAGGCACCGAGGCCTCGCTATTCATATTCTTCTATCAGTTATAGTTAAAGGATTAACTCAAAAGTTTATTCTAATAAACAAATAATCTATGCAAACTTCACTCTAAATGTTCAATTGACTATATATTTACAATCAACAAAAAGAAAGAAAGCAGGAATAATCACCGGCAGCAATGAAAAGTCCTTAGAATCTCCGAAACAGAATCAGAACAGAACTCACATCATGCTAGCTAGCCATTTTTTCTCCTCAAATCTCTCTATATATAATGAAGATCTGGGTGGGTGGCTGGCTGGCTGGCTGGGTGGCTGTGTACGGATCAGATGTGGCGTAATTACTCCTAAACTACCTGAACGATTCGGACCAAACATGGTACACAGGCGAATGGGGACGGGGGAAAGGCAATGGCACCGGTTTCAAAATTCTAAAATCACCCCTTCACCCCCTCTTACCCTTTTATCAAAAATGTCCTTACTTCTCCGTTAAAGAAGAGCTGTTTAGCTCGCATTGTTGCAAAGAAACCAACAAAAGCAATTTTATGCATAAAACAAAGTTTTTAAAGATAAAACCGGACTAAAATTGTTATAAAAAGGTTATTAATAATTTAAAAAATTGAAAACTGTTGTTATAAAAACTTTTGACGGTATTTTATTACTAAAAACTTCGTTTTCCTTGAAACTTTAAGTTGAAACTGAATGTTTAGACTGTTAAAATTAATCTTAATAGTAACAAAACTTTAATTATTTTAGTGTAGTTTTAAGAAAGTTGGTAATAAAAACTAGGTCAATTTTCATTCTCCATCATTATTTTTTCCATGATAGCGTAACGAAATTTTATTCAATTTAACAGCAGGAATGTTAAATACTTATTCCTTATGTGATTGTTTTTATTTATTTATCGGGAAATTCGTCAAAATAGCCAAATGGGAGCATTATCAATTTTTTTTTTGGAGTTGTTGACTAAATTCCTCTGCGGGATTTTTTCCTGATAATTAAGTAATATTATGGCGATGAAAGAGGTACCGGGAACAACCAACACCCTCTATATACAAAGCCTGACAACTACGTCACTGTGACGTCAAAGGTGGCGGAAAATTGCTAAATTTCCCATGTTAAGTCTATGGAGCATAAAAACTTACTTTCTTAACTCCTCGCGTTATGTATGCCTTCAAGGCTGATAATACTGTTCTGGAAACTCAAAATCTTTCGTTTAGAATCAAAATTTTGTCTCTTTTGTACAGTTTTTTTGTATTTTCATTCAGTATTTTAGCCTTAGGACTAACATGGCTTTTAGTTCAGTTTGCAAATAATGAATGCATGTCATGTAGGTTTTGCTCACAATATTAAGTTTATCTAGGAAATTAAAAAAAAATTCACTAGTAAAATAAAAAGTAAAATCTATTAAAAATTAAAACAAATAATTGAATTTTTGAATTCTTCCAACAGTAAACAATTTATTTAATTACACTAAATTCTTTAATTTATTATAAGATTAAACTGATGTGAATGAAGCATTATATTTATTGTTGCGGGAAATGCACTAGTAGCACTAAGTTCTAGTTAATTCTTCTGATTTGTATTTTTACATTTTTCTCAGATGGCATCACGTTTTTGTTTGTTGTTCCATCAATTTTGTTAAATTAAAAGACATTTTTGATACTTTATGCTTACTTCAGATTTCTACTTATTAAACTGTAGTTTAAATAGCGATAGCCATTAAAAATTAATATCACAGCGTTTGTTTTTACATCGTTACATTAATGTTAATAACAAAAACCACGAATATTCCTTGTTCAGTGTTACATATAAATCATGGCGTCGTTTTGCATGTGACGTCAAAGGTGGCGGAAAGTGTGACGTCACCCACCCGAGTTGTGAGGCCATTATATAGAGGGTCTTGGAACAACGGGAGGAAAAAGGTACCGGGGACATCGGGATGAAAAAGGTACCGGGAACACCGGGATGGGGGGAAAAGGTACCGGGAACAACGGGATGGATAAGATGCCGGGACCTCCGGAATGAAAAGTATTGGGAACACTGGGAGGAAAAAGGATCCAGAGACACCGGGATGATTGGTAATAGCTGATACAGAAATTTATAGACATGACAACTTGAGAGAGAGCATCAAAAATAATTTTATACACTACACCCGTGCAAGGCCGGGCAAATCAGCTAGTAGTAAATAAAAATCATGGATTATAAAATAGGATCATTCTAGTGAATATAGAAATGAAATGGTCCTATTTATTTGCTTTGCTAATAGAATTGGAAATCCATTTCTTGTTCATAAGGAGCTCTAGTTACTGGAATTTTTGCCTGGAATTGTGTAATTTTGTATTTATAGGGAATTTAAGTTTCCATCTATCCACAGCTAAGGGATAGTCATCATTTAAAAACAATTTACCGATTTATCCTACCTACTGGTTTATCAGATGCTGCATTTTTCTGTTTTTTCATTACAATCAGAATTTTAATTCAATCTGGAAATCCCAAACGTATATTGAGAGATTTACCTTTTTCAAATGTAAGCTGGAGACTGGCAAAGGATCTGACCACTTGTGTGTGCAGCTTGGGCAAGTATGCCGGGACTTCCTGTACTGATACATGATGCTTTGTAGAATGCTGGCGAAGGGGGTCACACCAATGCCAGTTGCTATCAGCACCGCATGCCTAGCCTGGAAAATATGACGAGTCGGGGATCCGTAAGGGCCGTCCAAGAGGATCTGAAAGCAAATTAACTTCTTAATATCTTGTCGCTTTCCCTAACTTAAATGAACCCTAAGTGGTAATTTCCTCGAAACATGACACTCTTGTTATTGTACTCACTACTACACAGAAGTAATAAGTACATAACTTTAAGACTGTGTTTTAATCAAAGTGATACAATTTAACCTCCGAGATTGGTTTAGACTTATGTCACTAAGGGTGGTTACTTTAAGCAAAGCTGTAAAGTCGGTGGCCAACTAGACGAATGATGCCAGAGAAGTTTGAAATTGTGACCTATGAAAAACTTTCTGAGGTTGTAATTGATACCTCTTTCTGAACAATTCAAATTCACGCGGAAATCTTAATTCTACACATATCATATTTACAGATTCTACTCGGCAGGATATTGGCGAGAGCTCTGATCATTCTGCCGGAAGGATGCCATTCCACCTGGAATGACTAGTTGCTAAGCGAACGGTTGGATTGGTCCTTAAGAAACTTAAGTAGGATCTGAAAAATATCCATTAAGATTTCAGGATGAAGTTGAGTTGTTGAAAGAGAACAATCAATTGTGAGGTCAGGATCATTATCATGCGTTACAATTTCAAGCTTCAAAGGCCTTTATTTTTCTAGTTAGCCCAGGGAGATTCGTTAAATATTTTTTTTTGCAATTAGTTCCATGGTTTTTTTCTAACAAGAGGTATAGAGTACTTACTTTCAACGGTTGCTGTGTAATGATGACGTTTTCCGCATCAGTCTCCCTCTTCAAATCCTTCATTTCCTCCTCCGTCGCCAGAATGTCTTTGTCCAGATTGATCTTGGCCTCATCGTCGTCGTCTTCAGGGACGGTTGGCATGACGATGACCGTCTGGCATCGCCTGAGCCCGCGGCTGGCCACCGACACCCGCACCGACTTTCTCTTCTCCTTCCGGAAGGTCTTCAGCGACCTCCTCCCTTCCAGACTGGCCTCCAGCCGGCTGCTGTTGCTGTAGCCTTCCAGCATGCTCTGGATGTCCTGCTTGTTCTTGCGCTGGATGGCGCGGCTGGCGGACGAGGAAGCCAGCGACGTCCGCTTCCAATTGGCGGTGACGCTGACGTCGCTGCGGGGCGTGGCGTGGGAGGTCCGCTCCATCTCGATGATGGTCTGCGCGGAAGGCGATTCGTCGGAGCAGAAGGACGGGTTCGCGTAAGTGCCGCCCACTTGCGCCGACCCGTTCTGAAGGTCCGCCCCCGTGGGCGTGGAGCAGGTGAAGGTGGTGTCGAGGCGAGGACTGAGGATGATTGCATGGTGCTTGTTGTTCCTGAAGGCGATGCTGCTGTTGGCGGAGCTGTCAGAGTAGAGCCCTCCGCTCCTGGGCAGCAGCTTGGTGCGCCGGCGCAGGAAGTCCGGCAGGTCTTCAGGGTGCTTGGCGAGTTCGTCGCTGAGGACGGCCTCCTCCTCTTCTCGCTGGAAGTAGTTGTAGAGGCTGTTCGTCCACTCGCCGACTCCGCGGATGTGAAGCCAAATAACCTCTGCCAGGAAAAACACGAGTTTTAGAATGCTTGTTGCTTAGAAGTATTTGTTAGAATGTTTGTGAAGGACAAACTAAGATGACAACTACTATTTAACGGAGATGGGCACCGCCTGATGGGCCAAATTAGGCTCGGTGTATTTGATTGATTAAAAACGGGTTTGTGACAGAATCTTGGTGAGCCAAATTCACCGCAGCCAAAGTCTTGATAAAGTGATTCCAATTATAATGGATCACTTAATCCAATCCAACCTTATAAATAACCCAACTCTTGTTGAGGTTATCCAACCAGGATCTAGTTACCATCCCATTGGGACTTTTCAAGCTGAATACAGCAGTCTTCGGTAAATGCAAAAACGCTGGGCCTGGGGGACGTTTTTGACCAAATTTGGTGTTCCCAATGCAGTTTATTGGCGAGTAAGCAATTCAACTTCTATAGAACTGGGTTGCCAGAATTCACTATATTCTATCACCATTTTTGGCGCCAGGCTCGGCGTTCTTCCATGAACCCAGTCTCCCAATTTCCAAACAATTGAACCAATTCCTGCTTCCTCGAATGATATTTTCATTAAAAATTTGTACCTTACCACTATCTGGGCGAATGTGTAGTGAATCTTAACTTCCCTTTTTAATTCACACGACTTACGAAGCACAAGTAATGGTATTTCACAAGTCACAAGAATGGATTAATTGACAAAGTGTAAACTCCTTTAAGGTCCAGCCAAACAAAGTAGAATCCCCCTGCGACAATCATAAAAATATTAAAAGACTTAAGTCATAATTGTCAGTCAGGGCACTGCCTTAAAAACATTCTCAAACATTTCCCCATAAATGTAATCAAGATTTCGTTGCTGAAAATCGAAACATTTTCAAAAAAGACTATGTACACATCACCAATTTTAGTGAACCACGCAGAGAGATTAACGATTTGAAAGAAAGTCAAATTTAATAATGGAGCTGAGGTGGATTGGTTAAGCTACACAGTAATATTTGTTGGAATAATGCTTTATCTCACCATCGAGTTCAGGTGCACTGCTGACAGTGAAAGGATGCCACTCATACTTGGCGATAGTTGGAATACACACAAAAACGTAGTCTCCAGGTCTGTAGTCAAACTTGGGAGGACGCTTTACAACGAGCTGTATGACCTGAAATTAAAAAAAGGAGCATTTTTATACATAAGACAATGTTTTTGCAAAAGGCCTTAGGAGACATCCATACATTACGTGAGGTCAAAAGGGGGAAGGGGGGTCCAGGAAAATATGACCAGGGGGAGGGGGGAGTCAATTAAAATCTCACGTCAACTTTTAGTTAAGAAAATATACGTTTTTTTCTTTAATATTTTTTAGCACCAAGTTTAGAAAAAATGCTCAGATTAGTCACAGCAGCTAAGCATTAGCCAGTCAGTCGTGATAATTGCAAGTTAGAATCATGTTTTCGATTTCAACGTGTTTTTGTATCAAAATTTTGCAAACTGGATGGTAATTTTTATGCCGTTAAAACAAAACTAGTGGTTGAGAAAATCTCACGTGGGGGGTACAGAAAAATCTCACTAAATCTCACCAAGGGGGAGGGCAAAATTTGGAAAAACCACCTCACGTAATTTACGGATGTCCCCTCACTTTATATTGAACATGACTCCGGAATTGGAATATAACAAAGACCGTGGTTCGATCCTCTGGGTGGGAAACGCCAACTCGGCCTTTTATCCCTTGGTCAATAAACCGAGAACCAAGCATGTTTGGAAATTAAAAATTGGAGGTCTCGCGTTAGGCACCTCAAGGCCCTTGATCACGATAACGAATATGGGCATCGTGGCTGTTGCCTTGTGACTTCCCCAGGTGTAGATTATAGGAAATGAAATATCGTTCAACGAATTACCAGAAAATTGATTTCCATTATTTGCGGATTTAAGTGGAAAAAACAAACTTTCAAACTTAAAACGTAACACAGTATATATAGATAGTTTTTGTCTTACCTTTGATGGTAGAAGTACTCCCTGTTGGACATAGGCTAACCTAGCCTTTGATAGATTCCTGCTAAACCGAACGGCAGTTTCTATTCCAAACAGAAGTGCGGGTCCCAAGAACCATTTCCAGAAACTCGGTCCGTGAAGGATGAGAACGATCCAATAAAAGTAAGACAACATGTGCAAGATGTAGAATACCTGAAAATAAAACCCAATTTACGTACGTTTGGATTTGAGAAAAAGGAAATTTTAAAAAATTTCTAAAATTAGATTGTCATTGGACATTTTTCTTTTTTAACCTACCTCAAATTTTCCGCTTCTTCTTACGAAAGGCATGGCGGATATGAACAATACGATGTACAGAACCAGCAGTATCCATCCGGTGATGCATGCAGATGCTCCCACCCATCCTATTCCGGAACGAGTTGTGAAAAGAAGTTCGTGAAGAGGGATGTTTTTCTCCTTTGACACCAAATCTGAAATCAAAATTAATTAATCAAATTTCAATTTGTCATATAGCAACTCAGTTCATATCCATATTTATATTTGTTTGTATAAAAATATTGTCTGATAGTAAAAGGTAATCCATTAGATCATTTTTCATTTAAAAAACATCAAGATTTTTATTTCCCTTCTACTTAGATTTCAATTTCTTTAACCCTTCAGTGTTCAAAATGTTGTATTTATGTCAACTTAGGAGCGTAAAAATGGGAAATATGTTTCCCGACTACAAATTGAAGTTATATACTTATAGACCGGGAGCCAGCAACATATTTTGTCAATAATTTCCTCTCAAGCGATATTTGGTGGACAATTTCAGGGAGTTGTATCATAAAGCCTGGTGAGCGTCAGCTGCTTGTCCGTGGGTGGGTTGAGCGGTGGGAGCCCCCCAAACACTCCCCCCACACAAAAAACAACACAATGAAACTAGCCATAACTTGAAGTATTGTGGAAACCCAACCGCTTCATTCATTGATAAGAATCTTTGAGGAAGACGCTCCAAATGTAAAACGACCAGCTGACGTCTATTCCACCGCCCTACAGCCAGCTGACGAATTTTTTCTTCTAGATATTGGGTCTACTATAATGTATCAAAGTTTTAGCCGGGAAGAAATGACTGAAAATTTTAATTTTTTTTTTGTGTGGGGGGGGAGTGTTTGGGGGGCTCCCACCGCTCAACCTACCCACGGACAAGCAGCTGACGCTCACCAGGCTTTATGATACAACTCCCTGAAATTTTCCACCAAATATCGCTTGAGAGGAAATGACTGACAAAATATGTTGCTGGCTCCCGGTCTATTAGTTTTAAAGTTTTTTCAAAAGCTAAAATTATGTTTGACTTCATTTCGTTTGGAAAGTACAATGTAAGCTATAGTTTGAAAACATCTGAAGAATAGGTTATTTCTTCTCTTATCAAAAATCACAAAAAATTAAAGCTGAACACTTTAGGTTTTCCTTTAATACTGACTACGAAAAAAGGTCTTACTGAAGTTTGCTATGTGCATGACTGTATGCAGGATGCTGTAGAACATGATGATGCATCCCGTCAGCTTGTGGTAATAGATATGGTGATCGATGGGGAGGTACTTCGAGTATCCGTGGGTTCGCAACCACGTCAGTGTTTGACGAAGCACCAGAAGCACTACGAACGCCGATGTGAAATTCAAGCACTGCCCTGGGAAAATTGAGAGCGAAATTCAAGATTCCATTCATAAATAACATTTTCAAGGATTTTACTCCTCTCCCTGTCTCTATGTCACACATTTCCACACTTCATGAACCCCTTTTCCCCCTTGTGGTAATATAAAGAAATTGAAGAACTTAAAGATTCCTTTCACTCACTACTGTTGGGAAGGAAGTTAAAAAGCGATCAGCGTGTTGGTGAATTGCATGGCGCAAAAAAAAACCCGATTGGATACCTCAAATTAGGCGTAACAGAGGAGTTGAACCAGAAGTGACTAACTGCCGTATTTACCGGTAACTTGACCGCCAGTGAAACTTCTGATTGGCAGATAAAGAAGGAAAACTAGTTCTCCGCCAATCAGAGGTTTGACTCCCGGTTAACCACACCGGTCAAGTTACCGGTGAATACGGGCCGTTAGTGCCTTTTTCCAGTTAGCTGAAGGATATTAAGTATGCAGAAAATTCTACGATTTCATCTAGTTGTAATAATTTTCTTCAGAAAGCAGCTACTTCTCTTTACTTTTGATTATTATTAATAAAAAGAAATGCAGCTCCCAAGCTTTTTTAAATGCTTCAATATATTCTAAATGAAGATTATTAAATCATAGAATTTTAAAGGATTAACGCATGAAGGGTTTCTTAAAAGCCGAGTTTTGTTGCGTACTGTTCAAAATAACATGAAGGAAATCTACCTTTTCAACTCATTCTTCTCATGAAATAACAATTGTTATTTTAAAACCAGACATTTATTGAAATAATTTTTCTTGCGGCAAATTGACTTTTCATATTTTTAAAGAAAAGTGTAGTTCAGATTTTGGAGGGTAGATAAGTTAAAAAGTTCAAGTAAACATTGACGGTGAGAGAAAAATAAATTATGCGATACACTAACACTAAACCTAACCATTTCCTCATTAAATGGTCTCTTGAAACTGCCCCTTCCAAATTTTTACTCAGTGCTGACAAACGATACAACACTGATGCACCTCATTCATTGAGAGTATTAAAACATTGACGATGGCTACCCAGGTAGCAGGGGAACATCTGTGATGTAACATTGGTCAATATCAAGAGTATTGATAATGGTGGACGTGGGTTTTTTTGTCCCTTTTTGATAAGCAATGTCTGAGGAACGATATTGGCCAGTAAAATATAATACTGGACATTGTAAACAATATTGGAAAACATTTTGAGAGGATCGTTTTGAAAAATGCCGATATTGACAGAACGATACCGGTTGGTGTTTTGTGCTATCTGGGTATTATACTTTCGATACAAAAATTAATAACCATGATAAAAGCAAAACTCACCACATGCTCTAGCAAGAATAACGTAAATATTGTGGTCCGCGTACTGATAACCTCTGGTTAAAAATAGTATCAGATTGATGACAAAGAATATAAACAGGAAAAGAAAACTTGTCCAATTATTTCTGATATGCCTCTTATTGATTTTTCTTGACTTCAAGATGGGCCCACTGTTTCTCTGGACTTGATCTTCCTTAGGGGGCAAAAGCCACCGTTCAATGCTACAAAAATTAAAGGATCGAAATTATCGTAAAAATTATGCTTCATCTATGATGAAGATGGCCAATGGAAGGCATACTTGTAAGTGAGGCTTTCCATAAAGGCTGGCTGTCTTTCCAGCTGATTCTTGAACTCGGTGAAGTTGATAGCTCCGCTACCGTCTGTGTCTGCATCTTCGAAAAGCATTCTAGTCAGCTCGTCGATTTCTTCCTCTTGGAACCGAAGTCCATTTTCCTTCATGTTTTCGCTTATCACGTTGCGAAGCTCTTCGAACTGAATACTGCCAT
Organism: Tetragnatha montana; assembly: GCA_963680715.1. Lineage (NCBI taxonomy): Eukaryota > Metazoa > Arthropoda > Arachnida > Araneae > Tetragnathidae > Tetragnatha > Tetragnatha montana. Next base: position 15,971,027 of record OY796685.1, read on the forward strand.
CATCTAAAGAACGAAAGAGCATTTCTTCAGTTCCCATTCATTACAAAGCATTTTGGAAAGTGAAACAAGATAACAAACATAAAAGTGGTGATTTCAAGAGTTTCAAATTTCGTTCTGTATAGATTATAAATACGAAAATGGTATTTAATATGTTGTAAAATTTGTTTTCTAATGACCGGTATGGATGTTCAAATAAAAAAAGGAGAGAGGGGAATATTTAATGATAGTAGATGCGTGTGCAACCAGTGAATCACCAAGTTTATTAAATCAATGTTTTAATTCACACAAGATAGGATCGGGTGGGGGGAAATGGGTCTAGTGGGGTAATAGGTCTAGAGATTTTAACAGTTTATATTTATAAAATTTAATGTTTTTTTGGCATGCTGATTTTTATTGAGACTCAAGTAATATCAGCATGCCAAAAACATTAAATTTTATAAACATAAACTTAAAATCCCTAGATCTATTTTACCCCCTAGACCCATTTTTCTCCACTCGATCCTATAAAAATATAGAAGCGTACAATTAATTATTTTAGGGATCACCTGATCCCAGAGGTTCCCTAACATTTTTGGTCCGCAGTGCCCTTTTGGAAGCTTTGGTTCAGTTTGGGAACCACTGCCTTAGTGCTAAAACCTCGAAACTCCGTGAAAACTGCCTTTTTATGTATTGTTCAAAATCTAACGCTGATCTTTTAGCTTGGTAATTCACTGATTGCACAAGCAAGCATCTCCTGCTATTATTGATAAAGAGTTCGAAAATTAATGAATTTTAAAAGTTCCTGCATGAACCTTCAAGTCATAAAAACAGAGTGGAAAAATACTGTAAAATTTTAACTATACATAGTTTTGTTGTTCTTTAACCTCTATTTAGGTAAACGAAGTGAATTTTTGTTGACGTTGGCTTGGATTGAGAAATCTTGGAAATCGATTGATGCCATGGAAATATGAAAATATATGGACCTTTGGCAGAAGATACCAAACGACAGTGATGTATACGTTCCTCATTGAATTATATCATCGTAGCTCCTTTACGATAATATTTATTCCCTTCCAAAAATCAGAATAAAGGGGACTTACGTATTATCCCGTCGACCGTGACGCTTAATCCGAAAACGTTATTAAATCCCATTGACTTTACTGTTACTGTGCCGCTGAATTAGACGGCTGCTGAACGGTCGACGGGATAATACGTAAGTACCGAATAAATATATTCCATTTAAAATACTTGATTTAGGGATCAAGGTACTATTTTAAAAAGCCCAGCCCCTTAATGTCAATAACTAATCTTTCTAGATATTTAGTGGTATACGAATTTACGTATTAGACAAATTAAAACCCATAGACTGTACAAATTCAACGTGAAATGAGTTTCAAACTAAATTTGTTTCCCTTGATACTAATTGGATATTTTCTATTTACATTGAAGATGTCGAAAAATAAACCACCATCTTACCATTGATATCATACACTTTGAAGAGGAACTCTAGTTTCTCAACTGTGCTCTGCTTTGCAAAATCTCGCATAACCCGCATAAACTCCTCCAGGGATATGGACCCTGATTTGTCTGCATCAAATACATGAAAGGTTCTCTCCACGAAAAACATCTATATAAAGGATATATATTTTTAAAATTCTTTAAATCAAGATGGGCCGCGATCTACCACCCCACTCCTTTTCAACCAATTTGGACTGCAATTATAATTTTTAAGCATAACTAAATTGCAAAAACAACTAATTTCCTATGTGTTAAAGAAATATCTCAAATGGTTCCCAAGTAAAGATCATTATTAATTTAACATTTCATAAAAATAATTATCAAAGAAATAGGTAAAGGATACCAATATATCATTGAGAAATTAAACTTACGTTTTTAGACTGTACAATTTTCTTAAAACTTTCAATATTGATTTCTTTCTCACTTCCAACTGCTTGTTTAAAAATTTGTTCCACACGATCCAAGTTTTCAGGAATCAGGGTCCTTGCAGAACTGTTTAAGAACAAAAAAATATTAGCGATTAAACAAATGTGAACATTCTCAATTGTATTATCTAAAGACTGTAATTTGAAATTTCTGCAACTGGTTAAAACTGTTCATGATACATCACGTATAATTTACTTCTAAAAAAATCAAAAGTAAAGTAATAAAGTACTTATATAAAATTTGAATGTTGATATTGGACTTGTTAAAGAAAATATTTATTAACTTACCGTGATTGCTCTAAGTTTGCTATGAGCTCCATGTTTTCTCCTCAGAACTTTTAAACCGATAAAATCATTGGCCTAAAAAGATCCAAAATTTAATATTTTAATATATTTTGTTTAATTGTACAAATAGATCCCTCAACAGTTTTGATATTTCAACCAAAAGTTATAAAAGCTCTAATTTCAAAAAAAATTTCTAAACTTTTTATCAAGTCGCCGTTCATTACAATTCTTACTTTTTCTTTAAAATAAATGTTCCACTTGCTATTATAGTATAATCTGCCACATTTTTTGGTGAATCATATTACTATCGACCTTTATTGACTTCATTGTCATTATAAAATCTTTCGAGAAAACTTGGGATTTAAAATCTATGGGAGATGAATTAAAAAATTAATAATAATTCGGAATGCATTATTATAATTATTTAGCTATCGACTATTAATAAGACTGCCTCCAAGAGTAATTAGCATAAATACTGTGATGACTTACCTAATAATTTATAAATAAATTAAATTTATCAATAAAACTATATTAAATGCTTTAAATTAATGAGTGATTGAATAGTTTAAGACAATCTTAATAATCGCAAGGACCACCATATAACTCAAACAAATAATCTTTTAGATAGAATTTTTTAATGAGTTGAAATATCATGATTTTCCATTGTTGATTCTAAATGCATTATTGGTGACTATTTTAGTACACTCTATAAAATGACTGAAAGTAATCCGGAAGTGTTCTTTCCAAAAAATAATAATGTTAAAGGTAATTGAAATGATGCAAGAGGCAAAGGTCACAGAATAAAAAAAGAAAAATTCACAGAGAGGGAAAATTCAAATTCACAATTCAAGTATGTTAGAAGTAAAAATTCTTCCTTACCTGTATCTAGTTATTAAACGCACAAGAGCGTTTTTTCATAAAAGCAACAGCAAATATCAATTCATGCTTCCCTGTAACTCTTGAGAGTTCAAAGGTTTAGATGTCACTTCCTTCTAATGAAAATCTATCTCTACATCTTCCATCACACAGAAGCTAAAAAAGTAGGAAAATAAATATTATTAAATTATTCACTTGTTTGGATTGGAGTAATATATTACTGTCGTTGGTTCGATTCCGGCCTTGGCCTGGGGGTATTTTTTCTCTCTCTCTGTGTCAGTAAAAATCTATTTGTGTCTGTCTTACTTGACGAAGGTTTATGACAAGACCCTTGTATCAAGTACACAAACTGGAAAGTATATGTAAAACCAATCCAATACAATATATTACTCCTACTTCAGTAGATTCGTTTTCCTTCATATTTACTTTCAAATCAATCTAGTTTTGTATTACAAATAAATCATTTTGCGAAATTTTGACTACAACGCAGAATATTTATTTTTCAATCATTAACTATGGTGGAATCAAGCTTTTAACCCTATTTTCCACAACTCACTAAAACTAGGCATCAACCTCGTATTCAAATCTTTTAATTTATTCTCTATCTATTTTAACTTCTCCTATCTTTTTCTACTCAATAAACTATCTCTAGAAAAGATTTGAAACAATCTTAATACAATTTAAAGACGTTATTTAAAAATATAAGCCTGATATGATATATTCTTCAGAGAGCCTTTTGAACGAAACGAGGTATCTTTTTAGTAGAAATTCTGTTTCAAGGAAAGGAACATGATCGTCGCAGTTGCACAGCTCATACCAAATATGTCAAATTTACGTAAATGCAACTATAGAAGTAAACGAAATTTGGCCATACATGACAAAATTGAACAAATCTTGAAAATTTGTGCTGCTTGGGTAGAGACCAGTTAAAACCATCGGCCCAGTTCAAGGTTAATCAGAATGACTGTTCAATTAACAAAGACGGGTCTACACAGAAGGCTACAGAAGTTTGGTGTCTATGTTGTAAATGAATGACTTCAAGAATGTAAAACCATCCCATCTCTTTCTCGCTAGTAAGAGAAAAAGAACCGAGAGTTAAAAAAGTTAAATCACATTAGTATAAATTGATTAAAACACAAAAGCTGGTTAGCATTTAATAAGGGTTTTAAATAATTATGATAAAGTAGGGACTGAATTTTACTATAATAGAAACGGAGAACTGAGAGAATGCATGTTGAATTTTCAGCCTTAAAAATAAAGTTCTTTTATGAGGCAGGGTGGGAAATATTGGCAATTAAATAAGTGTATCTATTTACGCTTAATTATTTTTTTTCTAACTAATCCATCTGTATAATATGCTCTTATCTCCCCAATTTGCAATTTGAAAGTCTTCAAGAGATTATTAGAATAAGTTCATTATACCAAGATCAATGTTTTATCTATGGTTTGCATACCAAAACTTTTGTAATTTCTATGCGATTGAACCCCTGAAATTGTTTTGAGACTATTCCAAATAATACAGTTTTACAGGAAGTTTCCAACACAAACTCTTCATCTTTGATTTTGTAAACAAAGTGTTAAATGCTCACAAAAGTTATTTACAATGGAATAAACATTCGCCTTCCATTATAAGTTTCATTAAAAAGCAAAAGCAAATCCTTCAAAAAATATAACAATTCTTACCACTCAAAGATAAACAACATGGAGACATTTTCCAAAACAATCAAGCAGGGGAATCCGTCATTTGGTTCTCCATCATTATACTGGCATCCTATCTAACAACCGTCTACTCAAACTATCCTCTCAAAACTACAAGAACTCAAAATGAAGCGATAACATCCCCTTTCACTTCAAGGTCAACCATGTTTCTTTTCTTTTTTTCACTGGGAACACCAATAGATGAAAAAAAACCCAATACCTCTAGAATCATTACCAATCCATGCACGTAAGTCAAACTCACTAGTTACTATTGTATCACTATGGCTCTCATATTGCCAATTCATTGTTCGTGGGATCTATGCTTTGTAAATATGAGTGTAATAGGTTACAATAATAGACACGAAGATTTAATAGTGTGACCAGTTTTAGGCTTCCGGCCGAAAGACCTTGAAAACTCGCCAGGAGGATCTTAGACAGACAGAAGGTCGGTTATAAAGCGTCAACATTGGATAGAAACTTCTTTTGGAGATTCCCAAAGATGAGGGGTGAAAGTGTGATGGGTAGAAACGAAAAACCAGTATTTTCACTTTTGTTAGCAAATCCCTACAGTATAATTATTACGTAGATCCTCAGTGGGTCACGTATTGAGATAGGATATGGAGTTCTGATTCTTAATGTTGCATTAGGGATAGTAAAGGAGCGAAAGTTTTAGTTTTGCTTTTGGTGATATGTTGGTTTCTTGATTTATAGACTAACTAGAATGTTTTGCGGTTTGAGATAATAATCATCTTTTTAATGGTAGGAGCCAATTAGTTTTAACAATTTTAATGAAATGACGATTTTTGCTTTTGAGTTGTTATATGTTTAAAAAAGATAGCAATTTAAAAAATTGAAGTTAAATACATTGGTTAGTTTAAAGGAATTAAATTTTCTATATTTAATTGTGATTTGAGACAATAAAAATGAATGAAATGTTTTTCCAGAAAAAACCGGTATTTCCCCATCAATGCTTTTCAGAAATGTTTGGGTTTTATTAGAAGCTTACTATTAAACCTAATATTGTAAAGGGATCTGGTTCGAAATCCCGACAATCAGTTGCCCGACAGGTACGTTTGCCTGACATCATCATCATCATTGCCAATGCGATACAAGGGGAACGAAGAAAGTCAAATTGTCGGCCAAATGAACGTCGCGTCGGGCAATTGAGTGTCTTGTAAATGAACGGATTATGTTATAAAGATGCTAGGCAGCATCAATGACAGAAAATCATATAACATTGTCAAACAATATTGATAATATAATCAATGTGTACTTTTGAAATGGATAAGTTAATTTTTTTAAGTTTAGTTCCAACTAAATTCCAGTGAAAGAAACTAATAATTTTGAAACAAACCTTACCTTATAAGACTTTTGAAACAAAAGGTTTAGGAATTTATATAAAACATGTAAAACTTCAACAAAAGGTGTTTTTTTAATATCTTAATTCTTTTTCATGAGAGGAATACAATATAATGAAGAATGGTACTTTTAGAAAACATAAGCCACAAAAAGTGCTACCTGTATTCTTGAATCAATATTTATATTTCTGCCATCTTAAAGCAATTATCCTTATTCTAAGAAATAATCACGAGTTATGTTGGTATAGCGAATTAAAATTGTCTAGGAACAACATAATAAAGATGGATACAGTACGATGATAAACCTTTTACCAAGGAATAAAATAAACGTTACTTGAAAAAAAATATCAAAGTACTAACTAAGTGTCAAAGAGGAGAATAAATTTAATTATTTTGGGACCAAACACCATGAGTAGATTTACGGGAACATGGGAAAGCATTAAATTACCCACCCAGTTTTTTTTTTTCGGATAGGGGCAGTTCAAATTTTACACAAGCATTTTTTGGACATTTTTTGAACCCTTCCTCCTTTGTCAGCAAAATTAAGCCAATCACAAACTTTCTTCTTATAATTACGTGAGAAAACTGTGACCTCCCAACAGTTCTATTTTTATTGTACAAAAACTTCATCTAAGAAATTGTTCGTTGTAAACAATCGTCCTAGTACAATCTATCTGGAACAGGATGCCCCCCCCCCCAAAAAAAAAGTATATCCCTATAGGGAGGTACTTTTGGGAGGCATACTGATCATATATGATCCTCTTCCTACATCCAGCATGCCAAAACCTTCTAAACTCTATCAAAATATAAAATATATAAGTCACTATTTAAATACAATTAGAGAATCATAAAAGTTCCCTTATAAATCTGATTATATTTTAAAAGTATTAATCGAGACAACGTTAAGTATGTAAAGTAAAATATAATTTTAAAGTTTAAACCAAATTGTTTAGTTTCAATACATTTTCAACAGAGTTTATTTTCATTAATTGCACCATTTTTTAGGATCCTCAATATGAATTTTGAAATCAGGTAACTTTTTTTCATATATTTAAAGATAGAGACCTGACAGTGACAGTATTTCATTATATAGGGGCAAATGTTTCTGTCAATTTTATACAAAAGATGGCAGCATGATGTTTCAATTTAGAGCTCTAAAGGAGAAAACCTTTCATGATATGATGAAGATGGTACAGAAGAAACTAACTTTTTGGATAGTGGTGTGGTTCCAAACTATCTAGGATTGCGGTCCATCTATTTGAAACTAAATCCTTATATTATTAAATCGATAACAATAGTAGTTCATCATAAACAAAAATCATAAACAAAATGTGAGAATTTTAACTTTGCTTATTTTTTGCTGTTTTATAGAAAAAATGGATTTTTTTCGAAATTTCCACGCATTTCTTTAAAGCGTTTGTAAGCCTCAAGATATTAATTGATTAATTTCCGGTTTAAATTATGGTTTGATGGCAAAATCAAGTTTTGCACGGTATTACGAAACCCAGTTGATACCCAGTTTTCTTCCTACCCAATAGAGTACATTTCTTTCTCTCTCGTATTTTATCTTTTTTAGCCTGATATTCCTTTATTTTTTCTTCTCCTTTGTTTCGTCTCATTAATATCTTTTGTGTTTGTTTCATTCTCCATTTTATTTTTTCTCTAATCTTCTCTTTTTTCTCTTTACTCCTCAATTGAATTCATTTACTCTGCTTTTGCTTAGATAGAAATAGAAAGACAAAAATAAAAAAAAAAAAGAAAAACAGGGAAAGGGATTTAAAGAGAGAGGTAATAATAATAAGAGATAATCTCGTTGATATACGCAGTGCCAACTACTTTTTCTAATTTCCCATTTACAATAAACGCGGATTTTTATTTACTATATTTTCATAGTTCATTCACATTTTGTATTGTGAAACCCATAATTATCATATACTTTTTTAACGGGTGAAAAATACACTGAATATAAAATCTGTAGTAAAATTTAAAATTACATTAAATTGCTTTCAGATAAAACCTTACTCCAAAAGAAAGCAAATAAAATAATGAAATCCTCATTTTTTTAAAAAACAAAATATATTTCTGGCATTTTACATGAAATTCAATGAAATAGACTTAATAACCAAGTCACCTACACAAGATCCCCTCATCAAAGAAAACATGCACAAACTCTTTGGATTCTTGAGTAAATATTCATTTGAATACCAAGATTTATTCTAATTTATGAAAGGTTTCGCATCTTCGCAAGTTAAACTCAAAAATTACTCTCCGGGTTCTTTCTATGAGAAAAGATTTGCATTTAGACATTTTATTCATCTTATGAAAGTTGCGAACTTAAAAGAAATTTGCATTTTGTTCCGATGCAACTTTAGAAACCAGCAATTATCCTGATTCTTTTAGTATTTACCTGCCTTCTCGTAGTATTCAAAATGATGACCAGAAAAAACTAGTTAGTCTCCTAGAAGTGTGGATTTAGACTTTGAAAATCCCATATTTAGTCTTTAAAAATTCATTTATCTTGGAAGAAATCTTTTAGATGCATCTCAAAGGTATAGGTTTTAATGTATATTGCTCTAAATATTAAATCCTCTCCTTTAACTTTTCACAAATTATTATTTAAGTGAAAACTACTGAACACTAGATTATTATACCAAAAATTAGTTTAATGAGTTTCCCAGTCATTAAAACTTATTTTTAAATTTTGTGGTTATTCATAAATTTAAACACAAGGTTGACAAGAATTAAGTTTAGTTTAAAAGGATGCTATTTCGGGAGTTAAATTTTTAAAATGTCATTGATTTAGGAAAATATTAAACTATTAAAGATTCATAAGTACTTTATATAGTGTTCTTTAAAACATGAGAAGACGGCTTAAAATACTAATGCATCGTAAAAATGCACTTATTCAAAAAAATTATGTATAACAAATCAAATGGGCAAAATGGTAAATGGGCGTTTAATAAATCCATTCATTCATGCATAGCTAAAATCTAATAAATTGAATGCACAACAACTATAAAATAAATAAAACATTGAGTATCTCTCAATTCTAAAAGAAGAAAAAAAAACGGTTTTTGGTCAACGGTTTCCAGAGAAAGCTTTTAAATTACTGAACCGAATGACACATTTATGGTATAGAAATGTCCATATTCTGTTGGATTTTTTAAAAACATTCTCAATTTTAAAGTATTTCCATTTTTTTGTAGATTACGGATAAGGTTGCAGTTAGCAAGTACTGTCAAACAACTTTTTTTTTTATTTATTTACATTACAGTATTATCTATTACTTATTATCCATAACTACATAGAGTGTTTTCAGGTGACGTCACAACCGGTTATTTTCTTTTAACTGTGTACCTTTTGTAGGGCTTTTAACTGTTGCTAAGGCCGTTGTTTATCTGTTGCTAAGGCGGTTTTTAGGTATGGGGTCACGTGATTGCAAATGCTCCAATAGAAGAATTCCACGGCCAGTCATTTTCTGTAACTGTTAACCTCTGTAGGGCAAAAAACTGTAACATTTTCTGTTGCTAAGGCCGTTGTTAGGTCAGAGTCATGTGATTGAAAATGCTCTATACAATCACAACAATCAATTTACGCCATAATTTATGATGAAACAAGTTTTTTCCACGTTTTAAAATTGTACTCCAAAGTACTTTTCAAATTAAATGTAATTCAAAGGTTGATAAAATTATTCTTAAAACTTTCAGGTATGCAATTCCATACTAAATTTTTATACATTTTGTCTGAACTTATAGTTTTTAGTCTGATAATCGAAATTAAATGTAAACATTGAGGTTAATTAAATGTAAACGGGGGTTAGTAATCGATAGTGAGCAGGTGGCGGTACCTCCCTAGTAGATAAAATCAAAATTTCATCCATTTCTTAATCCTATCACTTGTGCTAAATATGCACACTATCCTTATGTTTAGAAAATGGAGGAGAAAACAAAAATCAATGATCTTGGAAAACCACAAAAGCTTCCTTAAAAGTATATCTTATTGAAATCAAAGTAAATTTTGAACAAAATACTGAAAAGATGGATGCGATTCAGGATTTCTTTCAAACAACCGTTAAGTAGTTGGAGAACATGGCACAAAAGTAGCTTCTCCCAATTTAGAAATTAATTATACACAGAAAACATAATTATCCGTCTTCTCCCCATATCCAATTTTAGAGAAGAGATAAAAGATTTCGATCAACAAAACACGTTTCATTCTTTTAGTTTTCAATTTTTCCCTAAAGTTTTTCGATGTATTGACTGTTCTGAAAGCCTTTTATTATATCTCCGCTTTTCTGAAACATTTTGTTTATTATAAAACACATTGACACACAATCACTGCTCATTTTCACTGTTTTCCAATTTCTCTTGGAGCTACTACGCAGAGATAACATCAGCTGTCACAAAATGCGGAATATGATCGATAGTATGTCGGAAGAGTACTCGCAAGAATTATTGATTCACCTGAGCCTTTTAATCAATGAATTAGTTGGATGAAAGTTACCGACGGTAAAACTACGCTATCATTTAGAATAAAGGAGATAATTTTAGATAGTTCTTAAGAATTTGTGTATTAAAATTTATGCACAATATTTATATAAAAATGGTTTCTTCTATGATGATGGTTTCTTTGTTTAAATTTTTGATGAGTAATATGCATTATGGTAAAGAAACATATTTTATCATATTAAAAATAAACCGTGAAGTATTTCAAGAAATTCATAAAAAAATACCAAAAAATCAGAAAGGTAAATATTTTTTACATTATTTTTGTTTGAAAACATTTAAATGTTCATAAATGATAAAAGATTCATTACTTTTACTAAATACTAATATTTAGCAAAACAGAATTAATTATATTTAAAAATATTTTGAAGCATCTCCTTTCCACAAATACGTGCAATTAAAGTCTTCAAAACAGTAAACATTTTTAAGGAAAATGTTAATAATTTTTAAAAACACCTGATTATATTTTAGATTTAATCTAACTTGTTTTTCTTTTCCAAGAAAACTTTGATTACAGACAAAAAACGTTGCAGTTTTCTCATTGACTTTTATGTGTAGTTTTCTTAGGAAAGTATCAGTTTTTGATTGTTAGGACCATAAGATGAAAAATGTTATTTTTTATTCTACTGCGCGTAAACTAAATATCTAACCACTTGTCAACTTTTATTCCATTTTAAATGCTGCTGGGAGGAATACAAGAATAACATTTGTATTTAATGAAAATCTGCATATTTTGTATAAAAATAGACGACGTTTCATCAAAGACTTGGCTTTTCCACTTATGAGTGATTACAGAACAAATGAGTGAATAAACAGAGTATAAACAATGAACTTAGAATGGAAATAGAAAAATATCAGTTCAAATGTCTAAAAATTTATTGTTCCAATTAAAAAAAATATTTTTAACTATGTAAAAAGAGCTAAAAGGGTTGGGGTTATTCCATAACCCCCGCGAGTCTCAACGTTCGCCCGGTAGGCGCGAGTCCCACCGGGTTATATAAAATATGCATGACTTACTCGTTTGAGTTGGTCGATTACAATTTAAAGACAGAGAATAACAGCAAAATATAGGTACTTTTAAAAAAATTGCGAATTGATACTTAACCACCATTGTACTTAGGTAGCCAAAAGTATTATGTATAACGACTAAAAAAGCTCACATCTCTAGAAACCGATACTTCTAAATGTTAAAATCTATACCATTAAATCAGACTAGATAAAAGTTTCCTTAAAAAACCCACCACATCTAGATACAATTCAAATAGAATGTTTCAACTTGGGGGACAATTTACATAAAACGACAATAAAGATCTTTTAAAAGGAAACCCAACTAGACGTCACTTCTTTTTCGGCTAATAAAGAATAATAATAAACATTGGGAACTATTCAAATGGAAATCGAAATTCAGTTAAGCCTATAAGTCCCTCGTTCTACCCCGATATCAGGATTCTCTTGATTCCGGGTCAGAATTTCTTGGACCTTGACGAGCACTGGTCGACCCACTTTATACTAGTTTCTCCCCATCCCGAAATTGGAGCCTTGCTATCTTCATGCCCGCTAGAATTTATCCTCAAATAATATCCGCATTTTTTTCTCTGGTGCGCAATAATTCCTCTCTTCTGTCCTGGCTTGTTTTCCCATTTGGGTTTGCTAAAAAACAGGAAAGAAGTACGCGTCTGAAGTTCTGAACTCAAGAAGTTTTTTTTTTTTTGCCTCGGCAAGGTCTTTTTATTGGAGAAGCGCGTGTATTGCAAAGTCGATACTCTGGCTAATGTGCTTCAAATATGCGGAAGAAAACTGGAAAAAGCGACGGAAGGAAGCAATCTCAAAAAGCGTTTCGTATGGGTTTCGATTTTATTGCTAGTCTTGGTTCCGTAGTCATCTTATGTGAGGTCGTATACACCGGCTATAAAACAGTTTTGCCTTGTAAATTACGCTTTTACATGAACCAGCTTCTGAGAAGAGAGTAAGCAATATAGTTTCCACCTTTCGAATATTTGAGTGGTCTTATTTCAATACGAGGAATTTGATTTTTTTTTTTAAAGTTGACACACAGATTTCCATCAATTGCCATTCGAGTGTATTCAACCTTTTTCGGAAAAGAAATTTTGAATGCTATATAGAAAGCTTTAAAAGAAAGTTTATGTTAAAAAAAAGACAGGCACAGGTAGTGGTGTTCTAGAAATATTTCAACAGCAGTCTTTTATGCATCCTAAGTACAAATTAAATTTCTTTTAGAGTGAGAGTGTGTTTACTAACAAACTACACCAAGGTTTTATAACATTTAAAGCTTGTAGATAAAAATTTTAACCGATAGAACATCGGATTTGTTATATGGGGAGTGACAGGGCGCAATAAAAAGTTGTCGATCTTGTGAAAGAAACTTTAGATACTGAATAGTACTTCTAAATAGTACAAACAAGTACATTTATCGTACTGATGATACTGTTATGTTTTTTGGACATAATCTAACTTTGAAATACTGTGAAAGAACCAGCAGTTTTTTACATATTTGAGGTTTTAACCTCCCTTAAAGTAAGAAAGGAGCTTTGGGAGGTAAGATAAGATAAAAATTAATTTATTTATGATAGTTAGATACTTAACTGTAGCTACTACACCCAGTCGCCAAGTAACTATAATGTAACTTTGCTTTGAAAGCAAAAATGATGATTGCTCTAGCCTTCGTGCCGTTTAAAGAAATCAATGATTACATTGACGCTTTAGCCTCTGAACTACCAAATGAACTTCAAGACCAATTAAACTGGTTCCAAGGTACCTACGTTGGAAGAGCTAATAGAAGAGGAAATGGAAGACGCACTTCTCTGTTTGTTCCCGAAATTTGGAACATGTATGACAGGACTCTGAATGGAGAAGATCGAACCAACAATCATTCATAGGATTCCGATTGCAATACGAATTGAGAATGCAACACCCCACTATATGGAAACTGAAAGATGGACTACGTTAAGTACAAAAAGGAAGGGACGCTCACTTTGAAAAGTTACTAGCCGGATATGAACCAACCCCCCAAAGCTAAAAAAAATACAGAGATGCTGACAGGAGAATAAGAGAAAATATTCTTAAATTTGATTCTATGTCCAATATAGAGTACCTGAGTAGCATCGCTCACAATTGAAGGGTTTGGTGGATGAAGGGGTTATGTAACAAAACTGGTAAATTCAGTAATCGAGATTTGCGCCAAATTTAGGCGATAACCATTTCAATGTGAAAATGGCTTCTACCAGCACAGCAAGGATTTAGATGTGTAGGTAATATTAGTAGTAGCTTGGTGGAGATCCGATCTCGCCAAATTTATCGAAAACCTCGTTTATGGAATCTGTCCCAAATGTAACATAGCCCCTTCATCCATCAAACCCTTCAATTATCAAATGGATAGTTAAAGTTAAAATTGTAACAATAGGATTTCAAAACTTGTTTTTAAAAATGAGGTTAAATGTAAAAATTCACAGAAAAGAAGTAGAAATTGAGTGTAGTCATAAATAATTAAAATACTTATTTTTATTATGTGTATAAAATTTTATGTAATTTTTTATAATAGTTACTAAAAAATCCTACAGCCTCATCTTTTGAATTTTTAGAGTTGAGAAAAGTAAAAGTTATGCTACTTAAAAATTGAATATAATTGTTTTCCCCCCATAATTGGGTTTAAAGGTGATCATTTAATTATTAAGTAACTAAATGCAAACTTGAATATAGAATTCCATGTCAACATTATAAATAAATTTTGTAGAAACATGCATAATGCTAAAATTTTCAACTTTGAGTGAAACATGATCCCAAAAAATAATCAGAATTTTTTTTCCAATGTTTAGAAAAATGACCAAGACATTTAAGTCAAAATTTGTCTAGTAGCTCATAAAAATTTCAGAATGAAAATATCTGGCGTTGAATCGGCCGCTCCCAAACGGCCGCGCTTAATAATAGTAGACCTATCTGACGCTGTCGTGTATTTTAATTTTATAGTTCGGTAATTCACATATTACTTAAAATCAAATTTTTAATTACAATAAAACCATAACGACGATTTATGAGCTTTCAAAGTTAGCATACTACCCGCTTTGGGGTACTCTCCCCTAATCTTTATTTTTCTTTACGGTGTTTTTATTTATTATGAAAAATTTCTTCGTTGTATTGGATAATTTTGTTTTACTAATCTTCTTTAAAAATCAATGTGTTATCGCTAGTAAGAAAGAAAACAACAAAAATAGCCATGACACTACTTAGAATTTTTTCAAGACAATATGAAACAGTGTAATAAAGACTTACCAAGAATTCAATAGCAAAAGCAACTAATATATTCATATGTTCTTAAATCTAAGCCTTATTGCTCATGAATAGAGGAAAAACACATACGACGTAATATCACAAGTAAAAAAAAATTATGCCTATCCTGTAATACTTTTAGGAATGTTTTTTATTTACTGAATATAACTTTCTAAAAATTAAGACTCTAAAAATTTCATTTTTCTAGTATTATATTCGATATTTTTTAAACAGAGGGTACTTTTTTAAATGATGATTCAATACTTACAATTTAAAAAAAGGAATTTTTTTTTTTTACAAATTAAGGTTTTAAGTATGTGGTTTTTTTTTCTTTACGTTAAAGCATCACAAAAAGAGTAAGCTTAATGTAGTAAATGTACTTATTTATATTAAAGAAATAACAAGTATTATTAACTTTCTATACATTTGTTATTCTGGCATAATACATAAAAAACCTTATTTTATAAAGCGTTGAATTCAAAGAATGAAGTATAGTTTCTGCGAAAAGGTTATGTTTTTTTAGTTGTTGAATAATGTTTATCTAGTAACAAAATCTCAACAGTTCTTCCTTTTTTGTGCCAGAACCTGTTTTTATTCTTCTAAGCAATGTAAAATTAAACACAGCACATCTATTTTAGTAAAAATGTTATAATCCTTTTAACGTTTAAAAAAAAGCTATTTGTATTGAAGATGTAATGGACTTTATTTTGATCATGCTGAAATGTTTACATTCTTACTCATTTCGGGAAAAATATACTATTGTAGTTATTTCCTATGGTTTATTAGATGCATGAATGAACATATTTAAAAAATTCAAATTGCATTTAGTAGAAGAATATTTAATTTTACTTAAAAATAAAAATTTCTCAAATGAGAATATTTTTTAGGAGAGGGAATGGATAAAAGAGCTTGGTGTAATTCGTATTAGATAGAGTTAAACCTCGGGAGAGTTAGATTACAAATAGATAATAATATATAGAACAGTTTGAATTACTTAAAATCACAAACAAATATTCAAACCACTAAAACCTTGTTTTTGTAGTTTTTCGGATTACATCAAGGAATTCTAGATAACTTTTTATCGCATCGATTTGTTAACTTAATTTTTTTCAAAGTTCTTACACTCACGCATCAAAATAATTCATTTTATCACAAATAAGTGGTTTTAAATATTAACTCCTGGTGGATTAAACGCTCATTTTTATTTAATTCATTCGTTCAAATCAAATAAATTTTTAATCTTAATTTAATATTACTATTAAAAATAACATGGCAAACTACATAATATAATTATAAAACACAAATTTGAGGGAAAATATCATTATACTTAGGTGACCCGCCGTTCAGGTGACAGAAATCAACAGTTAATATATATGTAACAGATAAAATTAAATTACAATAATCATAATTAACTGATTCCAAACTTATGATTTTTCTGATTTTTCCTGTAAGAGTAAAGTCATTTCTGTAAAACTTAATGATACATTTTATAACAAATCCATTGGACAGTTTATAAATCCAAAAGAGACATTTGCAACAAATTTTACTAATCATCAGAAAGAAACGCCCAGTTCGCCAGGCAACTAAACATGTGTTTACCCAAGAAACTAATAACCAGAATATTTCTTGCTTCTTTTTAACGATAGATCACGTAGCCCAATCATTTACACCAACACTTGTTTCTCGAAAACAGCCCAGTTTATGGGTGAAAGCAACTTCAAAATGCTTCTAAGAATCTGATCTAAGGGGACCCAAGGGATAGTTAAACGCTAAGCGCTGGTACCCAAGTAATTGATTTAAGTGTTGCACAGTTGGTAACTGCTGGCCGCTCTTTCTTTCGGTTCAACAATGAGTGATTAAGGATTTTTTTCCGTTATTGGAAGCTTAATTGAGCCATAAAAGGCAGAGAGCGGATTACGGCTTAAGGATTCTTAATGGCTCGCTTAGAGTGTGTATGTGTGTGCTTGGATTTTCTTCTGTAAACTTTCTAATTACTTCATTTAATTATAAAAATATAGTAGTTTTGTGAAGTGTTTACTGGATTTTGCTATGATAAAAGAAGTTTATTAAACTTAGTGAGCCCCTTGTGTTTGAATATAAAAGCCCTGATTGCTGTAGGAGAATTGTAAATTTTTATATTGAAGTAGCCAGATTCTATGGAGTCCAGTCCGTGTAACAACAACAAGATGCAGTTGTGTGGATGCTTATTATTGCAAAAACGCTTCCTCTGATAGGAAGCTGATCCAGTTTCCAATTTACATGAAAAAGGAAATTAACTGAATTTCCTTTATCGCCTCTCCCGAGCACATCTTAAGCTACTTGAATTTTACATAATATGACGACGTTTTACTTAAGCCTTTTCTTTTTTTTGTATTTTCTAGAAGTCATTGGACTCATGGAGTTGGTCTAGTTTTCATTAGACCAACTGGAAATTAGAAACAACAACAATAACACTAATAAGTTGAAAACTCACCCCATGACAACGATGAACTATTGTTGAAAATTCGGTTCTCAGTTTCACCCGTGGAACGTTTAAATCCTTCGAATTTCTCATTCCATTGTAAATTGAATTTATAAATGTTTAAATTGTTAAAGTTTGTATTCATCCTTCCAAAAATATTACTGGTAAAGCTGTTAAAGCAAAGTAACTCCTTTTCTGTCACAAACAGTTTAAAGGAATTGAATAAAACGTGTTTTCTCATAAAAATAGGGAAATGTCGGTATATATGCATTAAAAATATTGTTTCATTTTAAATTAATCGAAAGCATTTTTCACTTTGATGACTTTTTTTGTTAACAGATGACTATTAAATATAGTACGAAAATTTAATTTCGGACACATTTCAATTTTATGACTTTTAATTAGTACCTAATTCGTTTTTGAAAGAAGTTCAGAGGTTTTCGGGATTAAGCCTTTGTTTAATTGCTCAAATAGAAAATTAAATAAATATTATCGTATTATGTTATATTTATGATAGAAAAATCAGGAAGAGCATCGTTATCTTCCACATTAGGAGTTCTTGATAAAATAGCCTTTGTTATCCATCCCATTCATTCCTTTATTATGATCCATTATGCAAAAATTTGGAAGTAGGCCATATTTTCTCTGTGCGAAATTAAAGTTATGGGATAAGGATGTAAAATATCGACTATGTCATTAAATTAACGCACTTTAAAAAAAAAGAACAGAACAATACCTCATAAAGAAAGAGAGAGGTGATATCCCCAAACGCAAAAGATTTTTTACGGTAGAATACCCCTGTGATGACCCTATAAATTTAAAAAAGGGAATTATCTAGAAGTAAGAAAGTTTTCAGAGTTTGTGTATACTCTCTGAGATTGTCTTTGTAAGGGGCATAAACGAAGTTGTACAGTTAAGTAAAGGAGCGGTTTCCTTCTATTTATAGGTACGTAGAGGTGATTTGATGATGTCAGGAGAAAAAGATTTCAGGGCTTACAAGCACTTTGGCAAAATATTTTCTTAAACGAATTGTATTCGGATGCTTTTGTTTTGTAAATTGTGTTACAATAGATATCTGCGTGCTGCTTCAAAAGGAAATTTGGCTTTTTATAGTATACATATTAATCTTTTATTAAAATTATGTACATAACTAATCTAATAATATGAAAATATGGTTACGTAAAACATGAACACAATGTAACCATTTACTTGGAAGTGATATTTAAGTAAAAAAAAGGTTATATTTAACATTTTAAAGACACGCATATTTTTATTTCATCAGATTTTTATCATATTTTTATTTCTATCCGCTTTGCGGATGAAGCTTGGATATTCCAAGTGGCATAAGACAACAACAACATCAGAAATACCTTTACAGGATTGGTAAAGCTTTAAAGCTTTTAATTTTAACGAGATAAGAAACCATTAAAATTTTAGATATTTGATAGGGTGAAAAATTTCCAAATTAAAAATACTTGTCAAAACTTGAAGAATGTAATAAGAAGGAAAACTATGAAAGGTTTTTAAAAATTAGTTATAATATCTTTAGTTCGTGCATAAACCAAGAAATATTTTCAAAATTTTCTAAAACCTGTCTTATTTCAAAACCTTTTTAATTGGCAATTATGTTTCGTCACTTTCTTGAAACAGCTTGTTATCTAAATTATATGGTTATTGTTAACGTGTTTTTGTTAAGTGGAACGACGGCTAGATGGAGCCGAGGGAAAAATTGACCAAAAATATAAAGAAAGGGGGAGTTATTGAACCTTAGGGGATTGGGGAATGCTTGGAGACACGGCCTTGGCTTTGTATATGACCATTGACTGCGGCCAAAGTACATCTAGTACACAGCTCCAGATAGCTTTAACCATTGAGGAGAACTAGAAGTGGAGTGAGCATTCCCATTAAATCGACTCCTTAAAAGAGTACCCGGCATTAGCAGGACTTCTGGAGATGAGTTGGCGCATTATCGCAATTTTAAAACTACTGCAAGCATGGCTTTAGCTGGGTGACGAATCGCGACACCAAGAATGCACGAATTAGCAATACTGCACGACATAACAGTTCGGCGGTGAAAATAATTTCCAGTAACACTACCTTCACGTGACGGAGGTCACGTGTTTGCAGTCATCACGTGACTGTGGTCGTAAGCTCTCTTTCTGGACTTATAGCCAGTCTTTAGGGTTACCATTTCTCACTTTTCTATCTCTCCTCTGTGGCTGATGGAAAAGTTTCAGTGCATGCTCGAGCGTGCTCACAAACTTTTTCTAATGGATTTAGGTGATCTCGAATTGAAAGTTGGCCTCCATTCTCCATTACTAACGTTTGAATGGAAGTTACGATATGGCATTGAACGAACAGTCAACGTGAATTCTATAATAATATATTCGTTTTTCTTCGTCTTTTCTTCGTTTCGTCTGAAATTTTTAATTCAACCCAAATAAAGCTTTGGTGTGAATTAATTTTATTTCTTTTCTCTATTTACTGAACAATGTCCTTCACAATCGTTTTTAGATATTTGATATCCAGAAGAGGAACTTAAACAACTCAATGTTTCATTTTTCCTTGTTTCCTTTCTTTTGCCGAAGTTTTCTATCGAAACATATCTTGCTTCTTGGAACTGAATCCTTTTAGATTTTTCGATCAAGCAACGAGTGTTATTTTTCGATGTTTTTTTACCATCTTACTCCACTCTCGTAAGAGCTTTCTATTGTTGGTTGGAAAATATCACATTAAAGGGATGGTATCTCTGAGGGCATTCAGGCATGGTTACTGAGCAAGATATTCAATTCAAGATCAAATTGATATTTTAAAGAGAGTAAAATGTATTAAAAATAAGGAAAGATGAGTAGTTATTTGGAAAGCTGCAGAAACGTTTTATAGAGCGTTTAGGTAAGATAAGATAGTTTAAGATATTATCATGATTTATATGAAATATGAAAGACCGTACCTTCCCTCCCTAACAATATTTTCTTCATTTTTATATGACAATATTCTGAAATTTTAAAAATACATTAAAATATTTATACAATACTTTAATAAAAAAATACTAAACCTATCTACAAATCTATTAACAGGAAAGAGTAAATGGTTCAAAAAATTACGAGACAAAAAATAGCTTTTAGTGCCGTACTTAGCTAAATGCATGATAAAAGCATTTTTTATAAAACGTAGAATATTTAAGTTCTTTCCATCTATATATTTAGCTATAAAAACTTATGTGTAAAAAAGCAGTATGGCTCAGCTCAATCAAAATGGTGTTATATTGCTATATTTAGACACTTTTTAAATATAAAATTTCATAAACAGGAGCGTGAAAATATTAGATATTACTTTTATGGATACATTGAATGATGCAAAAACAAGAGAATAACAATTATCCCTAACACAACTCGATGAAGCTTTTGCATATTAAATCATATTTAAGTATAAATTTAAATTTAAACTGATATAATGAAAAGTAATGTTTTTCTTTTTTTTTTGGAATGGTAACTAAGATTTTATATATTAAATAGGCATTAGTATACTACTCTTACAGGCTTATTATTGTACTGGGTGTGTCTAAAAAAATTTTTTTTCTTCGGAATTTCAAAGCTCACGGGTGTGAAATAGGTCCCTATTGGTAGCACACATTTCACACAAAAAATGTTTGAAGTCAGTCGAAAAATTCGTACCCTTGCATCAAATACTTTACAGTTTAGAAAAAAATAATTCGTTGTTTTTTTACAAAACATAACAAAATAAAACCCTCACAATTAGTCTATGCTATTTTATAATGAACTACTATTGTATAGATATGTTCTACGTTTCATGACCCCTCGTCTGGGGGTCTAATGTTAAAGAAATTTTCCAAAGTTCTTTACCTTCTAGACTTATAAGTTTACGGTTCGAAATCCAAGGCAAAAATTTAGGTTTAACTAATTTACTAATATTTCTTGTTTCCTTTTTCAGTATATTCTATAAGATGCACCTTTTCCGTACCTGCCATCATCTAAATTTCGAAAAAAGTTTTACAACCACCATATTGTACTTTTAATTAACTTATAAAACTGTCTCACGTTCTAAAAAACCTCAAAATAATCCAAATTAAGCTTAACTAAAGTTTTAATTTTTAAAAAGTTATTTGTTCTAACCAGATTATTTAATAAAAAGAAATGGTTCACTTTTCGTCTTCACAGAGGAAATTTTATAAACTTCTTACAAAAAATAAATTATTATTATTATTATCATTATTTTACAAAAGAAATACTAAAAATAACCTTGTAACAATTTAGTTAGTTCTAGTCATTGATTAATAAACTAAACACCGCTTAAAATGATGAATTTGTTATGCAATGCCCAAAAGTTAAAAATACAAAACCATAAAAACTAAAACAAAAGTAACGAAACTGAAGAATAATCATAATTATTAAATGTGATTATCTTTAATATTTACTCAAACCATTTTACACATTATGCATTTCAACTCAATTTTAAAATAATGGTTAAATATGCTTAAGTTATAGCACTCTATACTGTCCATAATAGTATGATAGTAATAATGTACTCATTTAATAGTATGAACCGAAATGCGGCTTCTTATTTGCTACTTTATACTTTATTTACAAAAACAAACCACCCCGTGATATAACTAATAGATAACACCTTTCTTCTGCATGTTTGCATTTTAATTGAATTAACAACTCTTCGTGTAGCGCTAGCGACCTTTTATTCCGAAATATAAAACTATTTATTCCAAGAAGCACTTTGGTGCAAAAAATATAAAGTTTAACTGAATAACACAATTTTTTTTTTGCGTAAAAGGCAATAATATAGCTTACTTTATATACTGCAAAATAAATAGTTAAGAAATTGTGCTACCCAATTTGTATAGTTAAATAGTTCTCAAATAAATGGCCGTCAGCATTATGAATACAATCATTGAACAACTTTGGTAGTACGAAGGTTGAAGTCTTCAATGTTTGAGTTATTTGAATGTCTTATGTATTCATTTTTACATGATGATGTCATAGGAAATAAACTACCAAGAATTCCTCCATAATTTACTGAAGTAATAATGCGCATTTTGGAGAGTGTCAGGAAAAGAAGTGAACTTTTTTAAACCACTCTTTTAAGGAAATTAAACGTCACAATGTGAAGTTCTCAAAAAACAGGGAAGGAAGAATGAAAATCCGGAAATGAAGTTTCTAAAGGAAATATATTTTCCCCGTGATTAAATCAATGCAAGGTAAAATAACAGTTGGCAATTCTATTTTATGCTTCCTAAATTTCAAGGTTGAAATTCGTCCTCAAATCAAATCACCACTTTAACGGCCGTTTTCACCGGTAACTTGACCGGCTCGGTTAACCGGCAGTCAAACCTCTGACTGGCGATGGCGGAGAATTAGTTTTCGTTCTTTAACTGCCAATCGGAAGTTTGACTGCCGGTCAAGTAACCGGTGAATACGGCCGTTTGACGACAAAAGAGATATTTTAAGCTGCCTCCTAAGTGAAGCAGTATGAGTTGGTTCTAGTGTGTATCTACCGGCCGTATTCACCACACCAACTTAACCTAGAATCAAATTTTTTGCCAACTCTGATTGGCTTAAAACTTGTTTTCCTTCTTCAATTACCAATTACGTCCTGTATTCAACACTAACCTAACCTAAGGTTAACCTGGAATCAAAACTTCTAATTGGTAGTTGATGTTAAGTTTCTGTTTTTAAGAGGTCATCTTCAAAATGCAACAACAATAATTTTTTTCTGTCGTTTTTATTGTCGAAACGTTTCTATGGTTGAAAATGATTTCTATATTAGTGTCCCTTTGTTAGTCAGGTTTTAAAGATGATATCTTAGAGTATGAAATTTCTTCCAAAACACACGTATACTTACTTCAATTTGAAGTTTCTTAAGAAATTTTTAGTTCCGATTTCTGGTATATGAATATTTAAAAAAAAAATGTGTCTGCAGAAAAGTCTTAGAAATAAAATACTAATGTCTAGAAATGATGGAATTTTTTATATAACCACCAAATTTTTAATGAACCTCCATAGTCTTTATCAGATTACACCGACATTAGCCAAAAGGAAATTCTATCTAAACATTTTATAAAGTTGAAAAAGTTATTTATTTTCTTATTAAAACTTTTAAGAAGCTGATGCTTCTTAAAATCAGTAAAAAAACCTTTTTAAATTGAAAATTTAATTACGTTTTCGCTTAGTTTCATTAAGCAAGTTTAAGGAATGTCAAGGAAGTCAATCATACACTAGATATAAATTAAGAATATTATTCTAGTTACACTTAACTTACAGAAGAAATGGGAAAAATAAGATTAAATCAACCTTTTCACTTCAATCAAATTTTTCAACCCAAGGAAAATTATTGTTTTTATTCCTCCTTCAAGGGTATTATCTGCTTAAAGGTTTTAGTTACTTCTATGTGTGACCACACACGTGCAAAGCTCTGAGAAATCTCAATATCAAAACTAGTTTTGTCTCTTATGGGTTTTATTCCTATCATAAAACTGGGATTATTTAATAAATTCTGGGTGTTTTTTAAGGTCGATGCAAAATTGTTTGCTAATTATTTCCAAACTTTCTTGAATCTTACAATAGAATGAGAGGTAACGATAGACGGAATAAGAAAAAATAGTTTCTGTTTTCATTGTATTTGTTTCAACATGTTTTCGGACCCACTGTTTCGGCACGTTCCACCCCCAAATAAACTAATGAATATTTCTGTTTTTTTACAAGGTTTTATTTTAATATCATATGTCAAAGAAATATATATGCGGTATTTTTGATTTTATCCATGTTGGGAACTGGCAGAGCATAAAAATCTATATTGACTAGTGGAGTCAAATAGAAAATAAATCTTTTTAAATTTTTAAAGGAATGTATTTCATATGTAGGTAAATAGAATAGGAATAAATTAAGTTTTAACATACACTAAAGTTTATATTTTAAAAACTTTATTTAAGGAGCAGTATATTTTTATATCTGTGTATTCTAAGTAATAATCTGAAGCCCTTCAAAATTAATTTTAAGAGCAAATATTTAACGCCTCATAAAGTATGTAATAAAATTTACAATTTAATTCAATATGAAAAATGTATAAAAGAAATTTTGACAAAATATTCATATTATTGAAGTCTTTAAAGGGTACTCTTAGGAAGTTTTTTTTCTATGTTAATCAAATAAATAACACTTCAAAGATGTAAGAAAAAAACCTCATAGCATTAATTTTTATTACACAAATCTCTAATGGCATCTAAATTTTTTTTAAATGAACCATACTAAAATTTAATGTCTTTGAATAAACCAATGAAATAAGAATCAACACCGTAAAAAAAGTAAATGTTTTATGCTAAGGAAATTATAGATTTTTCAGTTCTTAATAAAATGAACGTTATGCAAGTAAGTATTAAAATTTTACAGGAATTACTTATTGAAAATAATACATCTAATTAGCCTTTCAACATCATGAAATACGGCATAAGCAAATAAATTTGTCTCTAGTGAATGAGTAATTAATTTTTAAAGAATTGTTTCATTAATAATTCTATTTAAAAGATGAAATAAATTTTTCAAATAGATCTATAAACATTAATAACTTTAACATTAAAAACTTTTGAAACTCAAGATTAATCAAAATCAGATCAAAATAAGTTTTTATAAATTCTAATTTAAAATTTTTATTTCTATATGTAACAGGTCTTTTGGAATTTTTCTCTTCGTAAAATTATCAAAGGGAAGTTACATAAAGTTTAATTTGGATTTCAAAAGTATTTATCTCTGAATTAAAAAGAAAAGTTTACTTTAAGAAACTCTAAAGCAAGTTCCAGAAGGGGGTATTCATAAAGATTTAACTCGAAAACCCTCATTTTTTATAATTTACAATTATAGGCATCAGGAAAAATAAATTTTACTTACTTAGGATTTTTCAAATAAATATTTTCCATTTTCCGGCAAAACAAATAGTTCAGATGTCTATATCAGTTATTGCAAAATCACTTTAAGAGACAGTACTGGTATCTACGTATCTGATACTGATTTGGCAGATGCGTAAATCAATGGTTCGATTTCCCCTTAACATCCTTTTTCCGATCTTTGTGTATCCGTCGGAAGTTCTATCAGCCTTGAATGAGCTGAAACTATATTGAAGATCAAGAGTATTTCCCATTTTTTGCAGCGTCGAGTTTAACAAAATAAGAAATACAGGGTGTTTCAAAAGTTCCTTTCACGGCTTTTATTTAGAAACAACGTATCCTATGGTCATGGAAGTAAGGTCTATCCTTAGGTAAGTGACCACGGAGAATCCATTGAGATGACTTACAGCGTCTCTAGCAGAAAAATAAAAAAGCTACAAGAATTAATTAAAACTCTAAAGGAGATAATGTAGTGAAAACTTCAATACGAAACGAATATTGTCGCCAATATTATGAAAAACTCAATTGAAAAAAATTTCATAAAATAGCGTGAATATTCTCGCAGATATTAACATGTGAAAATATCACTTTTTCAAGCCTCAAAAAAGAAAAAAGTTAATAAATCAGCAAGTTTTTTTTAAAATTAAGTGTTGTCTTTATTAACTAAAAAACCCACAAAACTACATAATAACACTGAAAAACTTGCAAATTTAAAACTTTTTTTAAGGGCTGAAAGAGTTTTATTTTCACATGCTAATATCTCAGCAAATGTTCACGATCTTTTCATGAAAAGTTTTCTAGTGAGTTTTTCAAAGTATTGGCAAAAATATTCGTGTTGAATCTTTAACTCTATCTCCTTTAGTTTTTTCTTTAATTTTTTATCATTTTTATTTCTCCGCTAGGGGCACTGTAAGTCATCTCAATGAATTCTAGATGGTCACATACTTAGGGGTAGACCTTACTTCCATAACCCTAGGAGACGTTGTTTCTAAATATGTAAAAGTCGTTATAGGGACTTTTGAAACACCCTGTATTTAAATTATGAATGAATTTCTTGTAATATACAGGTGCATAGGAAATCCTGTTGCAAACTTTGAGGGTTGATAGAGCTTATCAAGACGAACAAAAATTGCAACGGAACATGGGAATATAAATCATGTTTAATAAGTGAAAATGGGGAAATTACGTCTGTGTATCAATGTGCAAAGTGATACGAGAAAGAAACACTTCGGGAAAACAACAAAAAAACTATTAATCGCAGGTATAGGTACAAAAAGATAGTGATGTCTAAAGCAGTGATTAAAACCTTTTCAAATCTTCTATCGTTAATTTATTGCTATTTTCATGTTTTAATATTGCTCATTTTATATACAGTAACATGAATGTGTTTTGTAAGAAAAGTACATACCCTAAATAAAAAAATACTCTTCCGTGAATGAGTTTTAAACATATTGAAAAGTCCGTACTACCTATAAGGGAAAAATAAGTAAATTTCTTTTCCCTCAGAACAGGATGAATCCACTATACCTATGCTGTAACCCTGAATCCCACAAAAGCTTCTATATTTATTCTTCAATTTTTTTTTCAGATCTTGATACTGTTTCCCAGAAATGTTCAATGTATTCGGATAGTAATTGGTTACTTTTTTGGTCAAAAAAACTATAGATTACACATCTTATTTTAAATCCATACATAATCAGCTGTTTAAAAAAACGTTAGGCTTTTAATCTTTATTTCAAATACCGTAAAAAATCCTTCCCAGGAATTGAGATTAGATAGAAAAACCATGAAAAAATATCCCTTTGAATCAATGGTCGAAAAAGTTAAAAGGTCCTCTAAATCAGATTATAGGCTTTTTGTGTTGAAGCAAAATGATCCCATAAATGAAAGTGGATGGATTCATTCTAATGGGGTTTAGTTTTCTCTTAAATTCTGTAAATTTTTCTTGTATGTATTTATTATTTAAAAAATCATCTTGGTCAGTTTTTATTAAAAAAAATCAAATATGTTTTTATAGTTAGTAATGGGTTAATTATTTTCTTGCTTTTCCTTGTATGATCATGTTTCAAAAATATAGTAGCTTATTTCAGGACTATAATTGTGTATTTATCGAGTATTTGAAACCCATCTAGTGCATTTTACCATGGCCACCTAAACTAATAAGGCCGTAGAAGCTTGAAATCTGAGTGATGTCATGCCTTCTCTTCCACGTCATCGACGCGTTTAAGACAACAGCGCAACTCCAGTCTGGAATCTTGATCGCCCCACCCTTTACAGCCTGATTGGTCTCCACAACTACGGTGAAAACGTCACTTGAATTAGCCACACCGACACACGTGCCGAATATTTCAGATGGGAGAAAGTTTGATCTGAATTAGGATTGATTTGGCTTAGGATTGCTAAGAATTACTCTCCTTAATGACAGATGGGGTTAAAGAGCAGAACAATCCTGATCTGAAATTTGCACACAATCCTTGGATTGGACACCTTAGATTGGACCTAAAACCAGCAAAATCTTTCTGTTGATGATAACATTGTAAAACTGATCGAAAAGAGGAAACATCAGTTAATATTTACCCCCCCCCTCCATTGTAATCGTAAATTTGAAGGCTTAAAATATGTCCGATCATGAGTTTTAAACCAGGCCCGATTTTTACAATTTTATTTAAAATTTAATCATTAAACCAGATTTTAGTAATCACTGATCAAATATGATCATTAAAATTAACTCTGCATAAAACCATTTTCAGGTCTTAAGGGAAACCTCTTTTTAGTTCTGCAAAACGAAACTACACAACATAAAATTGTTTATAATAGAGCACGGAATCAACTTGAGGTTCGCGATCTCTAATTCACTTTCTCACTTCTGAAATATTCGACACGTGTGTCGGTGTGGCTAATTCAAGTGACGTTTTCACCGTAGTTGTGGAGACCAATCAGGCTGTAAAGGGTGGGGCGATCAAGATTCCAGACTGGAGTTGCGCTGTTGTCTTAAACGCGTCAATGACGTGGAAGAGAAGGCATGACATCACTCAGATTTCAAGCTTCTACGGCCTTATTAGTTTAGGTGGCCATGATTTTACCCTGTTCGGTTTTTTTCGAAAGTACTTTGAACTTTTTAACCTACTTATTTTATGAGTTGTACAATAAGAATATTAAAAAAGAAAATTTTAAAGAAATTACTTATTTTACTAAATTAATGGGGATAACGATGCCTTTTTATAGTTGTGAGAAAGTTGTGGGAATAGGGGTGACTTTAAGAGACTAAATCTGTCTCTTGTCAATTCAATAATATTTTTTATTAATTTAAATTTCTTAATGGCATGATTATAACAGCTATCATGATTTGTCTTTTTGTACATTTATGTAACTTTTGATCAAGAATTTTCTTTTAACCTCAGCGTTATTATTTATTTATAAAAAAATGAAACACTTTCTCAAAAGAGCACTGTATATTTTCAAACATAAACCAACATCTATCTGAAGATAGTTTAATTTAGATTGACGTTTCCCACGATTAGTTATAAAACTTTCAACCCGTTAATTCAACTAACTTCAATTACTATTAATTTTTAATGGATGAAACAAACAAACAAGGAACTAGTATACTCTCCTGTTAAGGGAATATACGTCTATAGGAATTTCTATCCTGCGCAAGATATTCTGAAATCTTGTGGTTTTCTTTATGAAACCAGTGAACTGTCAAACTCAGTAATTAATTCAGATAATCAAGATAGCATGTTTGCTCAGTGGGAACGTCCTCAGGGCTGCCGCTGAAAATTTCAGTGCGTCGAAGAACATTTGTTTAGATAGTCAATTACACTCTCCCAATACACTGTCCGAGGATGGATATTCTCATGCCTGGGAAACATTAATTTCAAAAATGTCTAGACGCTTGCCAGGAAGGAAGGGTGGAACTTGTTCTTATCTTCTTTGACTCTAGAGATTTATCTTCCGATATTTAATTTCGGTTCTGGGCACGCTTTGAATTTTTGTGTGAATTTGTTTTTTTTTTTAAACAAATGAGTGGGACGATATGAAATCTTGGTTGCTCATCGTTTATCACTTTAAGAGAAAGTGCTGTCATGTGCAGGAACTGTTGGATTAGTTATAAATTTTTCGGTAGGAAAGGGAGCTATTTTTGGATAGTGTAGGTTCATAAGTTTCTATTTAGGAGAAAATATTTCGCAATAGAAGAAACTCAAAGTTTCGGAGAAAGTACTCTCGGTGAAAATTTCCTGAAGTTAAGGTAGTTGGAAGAGAAACTAGAGTTTATATAAGCAACCCCTGAAGTCGGTTTCTGAGACTGAAAATAAATTTAAAACACTACTTGAGAGGTTTTAAGAGTAATCGTTATACTTCCTGGGCAGCGCTAGCGCAGGAACATAGATCAGTGGTGTAACAATTTTGGTCAATATCGAGAAATGTCAGTCATTTTATGGAATTTTCAATTATTAAAAAAAATAAAAAACATGCTAAACAAAACCATTTGAATGAAATAAACCTATAAAAACAAGATTGGATTTTTTTTGCTTTTATTCCTGATTAATGTCAGAGAAATGATACTGGCCAGAAAAAAACATTATTGGGAAATGTCGATGATATTACTTATATTTCTGAGGGAGTCATATGGACTGAGGCTAATATTGACATACGATATTGGCCTGTAGTTTTGTGCTAATTGCCATTTATCTTTAGGGTAAGAAAAATATTATTATCATAAATAACTTTTTCTTTCACTTACCTTTTATTAGAAATCGTTATTTTCTGAAATAAATAAATAGGTTACCCTTAGTAGAATTCCTTTTCGTTTACCTAAATTGTCAAACTCTTTAATTTATGCATATTTTTATTTAAACATTGGTGAATAGCTTCCTCTTAATTACCTACCTCTCTTTTTATCCTTAAATGCAGGTGAATATAGTATCCTAAAGGATGGTGTCTTTTTTCGTGCAGTTTTTTAAACAATATCTAAAATTTAAAATGCATTTTCCACCCATTCTTTAATGTTTAATATTAAAGCATACGGTATTCTATAAATAATGGTGTAGTGTTTGGATTTGCAACCAATAGTATATTTTAACTGATATTCAATTATAGGTAAGTGAAAATTTAAAAAATGTACACCTATAAAAAAATTGTTCCTTTCAAAATAGTTTTGAACCAATCTAAGAGCTAATTTTGCCAATCTAAGAGTTAATTCAGAGTTCTTCTCCTCTTCTTAATACAAATAATGAAACTGTTTTAAACAAAAGGTTTTTCCAAGACACCATGATTCAACTTAAATAACTTCTCAATAAACTTTAAAATAAATAAAATCGTGCCTACATAATAGTAATACAAATAGTACATGTAATACAAATTCTCCATATGACTATGAAATATCATAATACCACCACTCATTTAATGTTTATGATTCTCAAGAGACTTTTCACCGTAGTAGTTAACACGGTTAGTAACCATACCGTTCAGATAAAATAAGCATTAATGTAGTTAGTTCAAAATAATGACAATTATGTCATCTATTCAGAGCGTCGTCTCTATTATCGGTAGTTTTAATTAATGATAAGCACAATAATATTTACATATTAAGTACTAAATCATACAAATTACCAAAACATAAATTTGACGACAGGTTTAATGACCTCTATTTATGATTTTATTACTTAGGTATGTTCTGTTTTGTATTTATCATGTGGGTTAAATTTCGTACAGATTAAAATTTAGAAGTCTTTTTTTATTTGACTTATTTTTCAGATTTTCATAATAACACTAACCTATTGAATGTGTAATTATGTATTTCCCTAAATTAAGTATACATACATGGGTATATTTAATTTAAAACCTAAATTTTTTTGTATACATTGAACCTAAAAATCTCTCATGATAAGCATTGAAAGAAACTTCCTTTCTGGATAAAATAATTAAATTAAAAAAAAGTGCATTTAAACTAATTTTTGTTTGTAACAACAATAGGATATACTATATCCTTCTTTACCAGAAGGTTCCCTAAGGATAAAAATACAAAGCTGTATAGTAAACCGAATAGCAAATACTCTTTAAAGAATTCAAATGGTCAAAGTAAATTAAACTCCCATTTTCCCGACCTATTAAACACCTCGCAACCGTCAAGATTGGTTATATTCCAGCCCATGCAAATTAAACCTGTCGCATATTAGTCGTAACTACTCTTTTAACTAAATGAACGAGGCTGCATTTAATCCATGTTTCAATACTTCTCTTTTGCTTTCCTAATTGCTCTTTACTAATGGCAGCGTGAAGATCTAGAAGGACCTCCTCTTCTAATTGGGTTTAAATTCCTTTTGCCTGTGCGACAGGCGGCATTCTGGCACGGTTTTTGGCGAACTCCCGGACTCCGGTTGGCGACTGTTGCTCCCGTTTCTCCGGAGCCTGAAAGATCCCGTTTCACTCCGAATCTCCAAACCCTGAACTCAAGTCCGGGAAAAGTCGTCGCGAATATGGATTTCGGGATGGAGAAGTTTGCAAAGTTCGGTCTACTACAGTGTTCACCTTAGTTTTATAGTAAACCTATCTGTGTGGGATTATTTCAGTCTATTTTATGGCAACTCTCTGAAAGAACATTAAAAGTTTACTTAGAAGTTTGAAACTAGGTCAAAGTGCATGTATCTGTCAATCTAGAGATGGAAACAAAAATGCTATTTTTGAAATGGAACTTTTGAAGGAAGGAATTTGTAATCAGTGTTAGATAATGTCAAAATATATAAACTTAGTAAGTTGAGCAGTTTATACGATATGCTTACAGGGATTTTCTCCTGATAATGACTTAAAGTTTTCATGGCGTCAGAAAAAGACCATAGTTTGTAAATAGGATCTGAATCGTAACAGTTCTTCTGGTAAAAAATAATAATTCATAGCTCCTGCATTATTCCACAATGCATAAAATGGTATAGTAAGAGCTTAGAAAATTAAATTCACATTTGGTGCTTCTTGTAGAGTAATGATAACTCGGTTTTTACATTGATTCCTTTTTGGTTGCGACTAATTGCGTAAAAGTGGCGAAAGTGGAAAAGAACGAGTGTTCGAAAGGCAAGGAAGAGAGCGAAAAGAGTGGGAATGCGATGGCCGTTGAATTTAATGACAGACCGCCAGTTATATTCCCAGTTGGCGACGTTGTCAAGCAAGGATACCTATTCGTCAAGAGACCTCCTAGGAAGTACCTCAGCAAGATCAGGGTGAGTTCACTCTTCATTAATCCTCAAGAAGCATGAGATTAACCTGATACTTCTTAAAACTTTGAAATGATTTTCTGTTTACATGTGGAACTTGAAACACGTGTTTTTTGCGTCGTAAACATTGATTTAAACTATTGTGTAGGGGATACAGAAATTTGATATGTTACCAAATCAGTATGAGTTTTTTATTCTGCAAGAACCGTGATTTCTCATTAAATAATTAAAGGTTTTGAGTTTCTCTTTACTCTATACAGTTGGAAAAAAAATTTTCATTTGCGTTCTTATTTCATTCAGATTATTTTAGGTGATGTTTATATTGAATTTTTTCAGTAATTTTTACGTACTTGGGTAGGATTACCTAAAGGTATTTTTTTAAAAATTCCAACAAAAAACAAAACATATTTAGACTTTCAGTAAGAAGTATGTTTCGATGCAAAGTTGTCATATAGTGCGTGCAGATCAAATTTATACTTCGCCATCATTTTTTTTTTAATTACACTAAAATTCCAGTCAAGGTGACCACCATATTTTAAATTGCGCTTTCATTTTAAACTTTCGGATATATGAAGTACGTATAAAAATAAACAAGTTATTTAAACCAAAAAAAAAAAATTAAGACTAAAAGAAATATATGAATTATGTAGATACTAGGTATCTTTCCGTAGAAGTTTGCAGGGAGTAACATCATAAAATAAAAAAAAAGTTGTGTATATTTTTTATCTCAATAGTTTTAAACAATAGGAGAGAGTGTGACGTCACTATGCTCAAAACCACTTCCGTTTATATAGTTCAAACCGGATATAATATTCATCTTAAATGCTATTAAATACTCCGAAAGGGTTCAAGGGATTCCTGGTCAAAGTAACATGTTCTTCCGATTGAACTCGTCTGTAAAACGTTTTATAATATAATTTAATTTACATATTTTTTATTAATCTATGAAAATACTATAGTTGGAAAATCTTAATTTAAAACTACCCAAAAATGTTTGAAACAAATTATAATTTCCATTTGAAGTTCAGTGTGTGAAATATGACAAAAGATTTAAGAGGAAACAAAACAGTTTTAAATGTACAGATTCCTTAAAGGAACGGTAAAAATACTATTAAACTCGCATTGTATCTCTTAAAATATACAGGTTGTTTCAAATAGTGTGTAACAATAGGCTATTTTCCTAAATATATTTCCCCGAGACACATACTTCTAAATGCACATTTTTATTTTAGAGATGAATAATATCAACTCCATGGGGGATCTACTAAAGAAAATACAGAAAATAATTTTTTAGACGGTCCCCGTAGTTTAAAATTTCCAGTTATCAAACTTTTCTTTATTATTTCCTGAATCAGACCTCTCAAATCTTCAAAATTCACTCAGATATTGAAAATTTAAAATTGGTGACTTACAACACTTTATGACACCCTTTATGAGAGCAAAATAGGGTTCATCCACAATTTTAAGTTGAACTTGTTTTTATGCGATGATAAGAATAACTTCAAAAAAATTAATGTGTGACAACCCCATAAAAATTTAAACACCCATATCTCAGAGAGTTTTGGAGATTTTAGGTATACTGTCTGATTCAGGAAATAATAATGAAAAGTTTGATAATTGGAAATTATAAACTACGGGGCCGTATAAAAATTCCTTTTCTGCATTTTCTTAGTAAACCCCATGGAGTTGAAACTAGTCTCATCTAATTTTTCACCTCTTAAAATTAAAATTTGTAATTGGAAGTATGTCTAGGGGAAATATTTTAGGAAATAGCATATATTGTTACACTTTATTTGAAACACCCTATTTAGGTGGATTTATTACTTACCATTTTGTATTCACGTAAGTCACTTTCCAAGAACGTATTCTTGAATTAAATATTACAAATGAGATATAGAACATTTTTAATTCCATAGTACAAACGATTTTTTGTTTCATGTCGGAATATAAATAAGGACAAGTCTAAGGTTTGTTTTAGAGTTTATTGCGTTTTTTGCGTGTGTAGATTTTTGTAAGATTTAAGTAAACGCGAATTCCTCACAAAGTATGTTTAGTGTGTGTAAAATAATTTTTTTATATTGATGGAATATAGCTGCTGGGCTAACACAATAAAGTAACTAGTAACAAGAACGTACTTGTACAAAAATAAATAGAGGAAGCAGAATCAAGTTTTGAAGTAAGTAAATTTAGTTTGGAAATTCTATCTAAATAAACTTGAACCTGAGCTGAATTGTCATTTACGTATTTTGAAGGATTCTCTCGAGACAGAATATTTTCCATGGGTAAACAAAATAAATTAAATCAAAGAAAAATGTAATAAAAAATAAAATAAGAGAAAGAATGTGAAGTTACACAGGGTGTTTCGTAAGTGAGTTTGATGGATTTTATTTGGAACCAACGTCTCTTAGGGTGATGGGAGTAAGATGTAGGCCCTAGGTAAGTGACCATGCTGAATCCACTAAGATGGCTTACAGCGGCCCTGGTGGAAAAATTAGAAAGTTAAAAAATAATTTAAAGCTAAAGTAGATGGAAAGAAAACTACAATTGGAAAATTGTTTGCAATATCATGATAAACTCACAGATAAAAGTTTCATGAAAATATCTGTAAAATAGCACTTTATCATTTTCACAGCATGTGAAAAAAGCACTTTATCAGGTCTCAAAAGAGAAAATTTTACTATTTGAAAGTTTTCAGTGTTTTCATGTAGTTTGTTTTTTTAGTTAAATAAAGACAAATTTTAATTAAAATATCAAAGAAACTTGAAAATTAGCGAACTTTTTCTGAGGTCAGAAAAAGTATTTTTCACATGCTAATATGAATTGAATAAATATTTAAGATATTTTCATGAAAATATTTGTGTGTTATTTTATGTGTAATTTAGAATCGAGTCATATTAACCCGAATATTAAGACTAGGTTGACAAATATCCCTTGGAAAGTAAAATTCCTTGTAGGAGTACATATTTATGTGACTTACCAACAATGTCATGAGGTTTCATTAAAATATCTCTATTCAATATTTTTTATAAGTGATTGAAAAAAATTGTGTCAAATAGAACCGAACAAAACAGCAGGTTTAATACAAATATTATACAGAAGTAAAAATATAAGAATATTTAAGTATTTTAAGTTCCATTATTCATTAAAGAATTGTGTAATAAGTAATTTTTATCCCAGACTTGGGGAAGGCATTCTAATTTTAAACTTACCATTTAGTGGTTTTGGTAGAAACACAGGAGGTATTAACAGCACCCAACCCTAAATACATTTTATCATAATTACTGTGAAATCTAGCATCCGCCCCTTTCTGCCATTAACTTAAGATATTTTGGAATTTAGACTTTTGTTAAGGAGTGGTAGCTACAGTATTACAGTTCCACTGGAATTAAAAATAGTTATGTAATTAGTTTCTATACTATGATGTAAGGTGTTGATAGTTAATTAATGAATTTATTTGTCTTTAATAGTCATATTTAAGTATTTATATTTTAACTTTAATATTACACGCAGTAATTGCACTTAAACTTAATTGAAACAAAAATCTTGATGTTTAAAATATTTTTTCATTTAAGAAATCAGTTCGGGTAGATAATTATTCTTAATACTTCAAATTTTTTATAAAACAATTTTTCATCCATCTTTATAAATTCAAAAAAGAAAAGTATGTTTAACTTGTCTGGATTTAAAAGAAAACATATGTAGCTGTCTTCTTTTGTAAAATTACTTCCCTAAAGACTTTTATAAGCAGTTAAAAATATTAGTATTTCGAAAATGTATTTTCTTTTATGTACGAGTTACATAACATTTGATAAAAAAAGGCAATACAAATATTTAGATTATATTTTTAAAATGTTTCTAGGGATAATTTCAATATGGGGCTTCCATATTTGAATTAATAAAATAGTTTAATTTAATTATATTTGTTTATTGTGTCAAGTGATAACTTTCGGTAATCTCTTTAATTCGCGAGATTCTAAAAACTTATTTGCAATACACAAACGAACAGAACCTTTTTTTTATGGATTTAAAATTAGTCTTTTCTTTGAAGATAGATGAAAAACTACCTTCATCACTTCTTATTTTTATTCCAGAAATTCTTTTTAATATATTACACTGGTTGCAATGATTTAATTTTTTTTCTTTTTAATTCGAAAGTATAAGGAATAAAAGTAAACATTCAAATTAGTAAAATTCTTTGAAGGAATTTTTTTGGGGCTGTTTGAACATGTTCAATCAGGTAGTCATGTCTCTACGAAAATAAGTCAATATTTCCTCGATCTTTTTACAGTTCTCTGGAGAAATCAATTACTTAGGCCAGTTTAGAATTTTCTCCGAATCACAAAGTTACAGTGATTTCGTTTTCTAACATCATGATAGGATGATTTTAAAAGATACATTCTCCGTGAAACTCGGGATTTTCAACTGTTGCAAGGTAAGAGAAGAATTAATACATGCAAATGATGTATGCCTTCTACTAAAGGAAAAAATATAGACGGCGTTATTTTGTTTAGGGTACTTTTAAGAAATATTTTATTGTTTATTAAATTTACATCCTGAATTTAAAATTTTTGAATTAAATTGAAATTGGTGTCTTTGTTGATAGGTAATGAGTTACAACATGTTTGATAAACATAAAAATTTGCACTTGGTGAAATTATCCCCAGTACAGCAGGTATAGTAATATACGTGAAGTAAACATAATATTTTATTATAAAGTGTCGAACACTACCTTCTATGTATTGAAAGTAATACGTGATATACGGGATATTAAGTTATTAAGCCCGGTGGCGTAGAGGAAGCGCTTTGCGCTCCCACACCACAGGCCCGGGGTTCAAATCCCGGTCCACGGGCAAGGCAGACTCAGCCCTTCATCCCTCCGGGGTCGATAAAATGAGTACCAAGGTTACTTGGGGAAATCAAGAGGGGGTTAGCATCAAGCTAGCCACTCCTCAGCTGACTGTGACTTTCAAGTCGCACGTTCTGTAACAGTTCAGCTCATGGCCTCACCAAGTGAGGCTAGTTATACTGGAGTTTGAAGGTCCAACGACCTAGGTACTCCCTCAAAAATCCCCCCCCCCTTGATATTAAGTTATTAGTTCCCTCTCATATACAGGGTGTTTCAAAAGACCGTTTCACGGCTTTTATTTGGAACCAACGTCTCCTAGGGTCCTAGAAGTAAGGTCTACCCCTAGGTAAGTGACCCTGGAGAATCCATTGAGAGTACTTACAGCGCCCCTAGCGGCAAAATAAAAAAGTTAAAAAATTAATTAAAAAACTAAAGGAGATGGAGCAAACACCTCAGTGAGACTATTGTTGCAACTGTTATAAGTAACTCACTGAAAAAAATTTAATGAAAATATCGGGAATATTCGCGGAGATATTAGCATGTGAAAATAGACGTTTTTCAGGCCTCAAAAAAGGAAAATTGCGGAAATCTGCAAGTTTTTCATAGCTATTATGTAGTTTTGTATCTTTTTAGTTAAATGAAGTGAAATTTTAATCAAAAAATCAAAAAAACTAGCAAATTTTTGAAGTTTTTCATTTTTGATGCCTGAAAAAGTGCTATTTTCACATGCTAATATCTCCGCGAATATTCACGATATTTTCATGAAATTTTTTTCAGTGAGTTACTTATAACAGTGGCAACAATAGTCTCACTGAGATGTTTGCTCCATCTCCTTTAGTTTTTTAATTAATTTTTTTAACTTTTTTATTTTGCCGCTAGGGGCGCTGTAAGTCCTCTCAGTGGATTCTCCAGGGTCACTTACCTGGGGGTAGACCTTACTTCTAGGACCCTAGGAGACGTTGGTTCCATATAAAAGCACCCTGTATATTCTCAAGATGTTTTCTATGTTGACTATTTACCATATTTAGTTCGATGTGCAATTCAGCATAGAAAGTAGACTTTATCGATGGATTTAAATAATACTGAGAGTATAAAATATACAATTACACATTTTTTTTGCTAGAAATCTTAACTATTATAATTTGCAATGTTAATTAAGCAGTTAATTATTAGATTAAGAATCAGAACTTCACTTATTATTTCAAAATTAACTTAATTGGTGCATAAATTCTTCCAATTGTAAAAACGACTCCCTTCAAAAAACATATTGGTTTTAATGAATGAAAATGATTGATGATTTAACGCATATTTCATGGTACTCGACTTTTTCCATTACACTATCCGCGAAGTAAAAAATAAAAGAGAATTGAAGAAGGAAAATGATCTTAAGTGATATGTAGAAAAACTATAAAAAAGTAATTGTTTCCGTAAACTTCTGTTGTTGATAAATGGTTCCTCTTCTTTAATTTATTGAAGTAGAAATACTTTGATTTATGAAAGCTTTTCAAAGTTAAGCACCTTGTTATCCCTTGGTGAATGTTCAAGGAAACAATTACAGGCATGAAAGTACAAGGATAGTTTTAATATTTCTTATCTAGGTTTGAAAATCAATAAGGTAATTGATATAAACTAGACATGTTAAATTTTAGCATATACCTACTTATTCATTCATTAAATATTTTTAAGATCCAATCACAGTTTTGAGTGAATAACCACAAAAAAATATTTTTAATGCATATATAAATAAATTGTGCCATTAAATACTTGAGATTATTTTAGAATAATTATTTGTTTAAGGTACGAATTTTAAGTTTTGAACTAATTAATGCACAAACTTACTTCGTTATTAACTATTAAATAAACTAGGTAACAATATTTTTAGGTTTAATAAAGGGATACACAAATTTATTAAATATCTTTTTTAATAGCACCACTTCCACATTTAATTAATAATATTGATTACAGTAATTATTTTAATTACACTACATTGTGATCACCTTTGAATAATTTACATTATCCTATTATGTCATTAATGACATAATAGGATAATGTAAGTAACAATTGTTACGAAGCAGTAATAACAAGTTTAAACTGTGATGTGGTTATCATAAGCATTTAAAGTTATTTTATGAGTGTTGGAAAACTAACGTACTTAAAGTGGCCATAAGTGCCATTTATACAGCATGTGTTTACAAATCAAAATCTTTCTAGAATCTCTCTTAATGAACATTAATACAAATTGTTCCCATGCATGTGGCAGTTTTCATTATCTTTATTGCTCAATTACATATGACAAATCTTCCGTGTCACCAACATGGGAAATATTGCCGCCTTTAGGGATCAAGCATGCTTCGCCGAAACGAGATTTCAGCGTACAACCTCGTTAAGGTTGCTTTATTTTCCGAAAGCTGAAGGCATTCCTTGTTTGACATCTTGAGTTGGAAAGAGTCTCATAACAGCAATAAAGAGAGATGCACAATGGTTTCAGATGAGTCTAGAACAAAACTAAATTAATAATCACTGTAATATAACGTGTTTCTAACTTGATAAATGCAAACCGGAACTCATTAAAGAAAAGTTGAAGAAGGCATATAGATTGTAATTAAACAACAATAATATAGGCGTTTTCAAGAGTACTTTCTAAAATCTTTTTGAATTCGGAATTCGTTTAACTTAGAAAGCAATGCTTGAATCAAATTATCGTAGAACTGATTGGAAGTTAATTAAAAGATTCAGAGCAAGTTCTTTTGAGTGAAAAAAAAAACTTTAAGAGTTTTCTTTCACAAAGAAAGGCTGGAAGGGGGAAACTTTGGCGATGTGGGGGTACTTAACTTTACTAGTTTAGTTTAAGCGTGTATAACGCTATCAAAGTAATTGTAAAAAACGTATTTTGGTATAAATCGTGTTGGGCTATTTTAAGGATTCGTTTTTGATTTCCTATTGTTTTCCCAAAATGTAAAAAAATTGGGTTGAGACCAAATAGTTTTCGTAAAAGTAG
Organism: Tetragnatha montana; assembly: GCA_963680715.1. Classification (NCBI taxonomy): domain Eukaryota; kingdom Metazoa; phylum Arthropoda; class Arachnida; order Araneae; family Tetragnathidae; genus Tetragnatha; species Tetragnatha montana. The sequence continues at coordinate 16,011,374 of OY796685.1, forward strand.
ATTAATTACGAATTTTTGCATAAATTAATAACACATTATAGTATATCGAAATATTCAGATTACCAATGCTATTTCGTGCAAATTTAAAATTCACAAATAATGTATATAAATTTTAAATTATTTTCATAGGAGGGTTCTTCCAAAACGTTCTATAACTGAGTTTCTTTGATTTAAATAATGTCAATACTTTACGATTACTATCTATCATAACATATTTGTAAAAATTAATTTTGAAAATAAAATATTGGTGATAGCAGCAAAATATATATCTTTAATTATGTCAAGTGCTTAAGAAGTATAAATAAAAAAGTGAAAACCTTTGGGTCGAACTAGAAATTAATCTTAAATTTGAAACAAAATTTATCCGATCTTTTAAACTCACTAAAATCCATGCTTATATACGAGTGTAAAAAATTAGTTTTGTAAAGTGAAATAAAAAAAATAAGACAAATCTAGATTATTAATAAACTTCTGCAATTGTTTCTACTTTTTTTTAAAAAAGTGATAGCTTATTTTTGTAATTTTTACTGTAATGTTTGGTTGAATAAATATTTAACCAATTTATGAGACGAAATGAAACTTTTAAACATTAAAACCACTTTAAATCATAGGTTTCTTTTTAAAAAATAAAACCTATATTTTTTTTTCTCTAAAATTGTCACATTTTTTAAAGTGAACTGTGACCAAATAGTTTCTAAAACTTAAACCTTTAGATGTATACATAGATAAACCATTCGTTCTTGAGCGATCCTCTCTTCGGTTCAATTTCTACGTACCACTCATCCAAAATACATGAATTGTCTTCAGGTATAGGTTGAAGGTAACACTCTTTATTTACGAATTTGTGTTGAGAGAGCAGTGTGGCCTGTTACTTAGAGAAATTGCTTCCCGTTGAAAGAAGCCTTACATGACAAATGAAAACCTTCACTCTCGACACAAGTTTTCCAATTAATGGCATAAAACGTCTTTGGTTCTTTCTTTTTCTTCCATCTGCTATAAATACGAGGATTCTTTATTTACTCTCATTCCGTCCCTCTTAGATTTTCTATAAATATAGCTTTAAAGCGGTTACATACAGATACAATATGTAATGGGTAAAGACAGTTTCAATGAATACAATTTCTGAATGTAGAAGGGTTTTTTTATTAGAAAATATTTTTTTACGGCTGGTACTTGGAACCAATCCATTCATACATCTATCTCTCAGGATGTTTTTTCAAGATTCTTTACATATAGTACGTATTGCCCGTTAACACTAACTTCTTGGTGAATAAGAAGTTCAAGAGACCTTCTGCAAAAAATTGCAGTAAATATGTTTTTTTTTTTTTTTAAATCAATGTTTCTCCTGATTTTATGACTTTTGAGACGTGCTTCGGCTGGAGTTAGTACTTACTACTACTTAGCGTTACCCAGCGGACATCTGTAGAGGTAGATGACTGCCGCAAAAACGTAACAATGAGTGTAGTAAAAAGAAAGTTAGTATGATTGACATTTACTGTACCGAAAACTGTCATAACTTTCAGAATTATGCGGAAACTGTTTTTGAATTAAGAATTTTACAGTTTCTTATGAAAAATTCACAAAGTAGAAATAATCTTCGTATAAAATCACATAAAATAATCGGCGCTCTATTTTAACACGTCCCCTCCCTTGCTCTGCCATTAGAAGCTTTGCAGTTCTACGCGGTACTATGTATAGAAATCTTAAGAACCACATACCAGTTAACCAAATTATAATTTTGATAGTTATTTTTTTTCTGTTAAAAAAATAATTTTTAATTGCCGGAAATCTTTAGTGAAGTGAAACTTATATTAATAAATTTAAAATTTACAGATTAAAAGGTAAACTAAATTTGAAGTTAGTGTTTTGGTTTATAGGAAAGCTTGTTTAATGTTCTATAAAAAGTCATAGTCTTCCATGTGGACAAAGTGGTTTTAGTTGACAGTATTTAATAAGAGATATAACTTCAGAGCAAAATAAAACTTCTTAAACTTATTTAGTCTAATCCAAAACGTATGTGGATCTTAACCTTCCTTTAATCTATTTCCCCAGTCCTTCCTTCTTGTCCCCATTCATAATTTTATTTTTCAGTTTTAATCATATGTCTTAATGAGAAGTAAAACAATAAATGTTCTCTGCCTTTGGAAGGAATTCGCCGTTTGCTTAATTAACGTGTGTTGGAGAAATTTATACATAATTACTAACAACAATAAAATCACGATAAGATCAAAAAATGAAACAACAGAACTGCTTTTTAAATGCCATTAAACATTTGTTTTAAAAGGAAAGTATTTTTCAAGGCAAATTTATTTTTCATTAATTATAGATGGTCTTAAAATATTGCTAATTGCTATAATCTTTCAATTAAGCAGATGGGATTTTCATTTTAATAATAATTAAAGTTTTATTTTCGTACATAAAAAAATCTGTCCGATGTAAACTTAATAAGCAAAAATAATCATTAAAATTGTTTTAGGTTTTTGGAAACATTTAAAATGCTGTTCAAACATTCCACTAAAGCTATAATTTAATAAAATTATATTAAATAAATATAAGGGAAGCTCTACAATTTTTAAATGTGTATGAAATTGTTAGGATTCTTTTGAAAATCTTGTTAAGATTTAAAAGATGAAAATGAGTGAAGAGACTTGATGATCACGTCTTTAAGAACGTTTTTACTTATTTGATAAAAAGAGAAGTGAGGCAGCTTTGAATATAATAGAAATAATTTTAATATAATATAATAATTTTATTATTTAAAAGTCAACTTTTATTTATTACTTGATTTTAACAATAGGTTCCCAAACACTTTCGGACCACTACCCGCTATTTAAGAAGAAACATTTCTACAGCCACCTTACAAATTTTTGCCTTCTTTGGGAAACACTGATACAAATTTACACAGTCTTTCTTTACATATTGGTGAAGGAATCACCCATTAATTTTTATTAATTGTTAAATGCTTATCTTCAGTTGTTAAATAATAATAAATTTGTGATGGAAATGTGTTTTATTTGGGATTTTTCCGATTATGTTTGTGAGCTGAATGCATGTATATTTTTAAAATATTGATCTAGACAATGGCCAAATTCAGAAAATAAATCACAAAAAATAAGTAGTACAACAAAAAATATCTTTCCTAAACATATGAAAAGAGAAAGTAGTACTATTTTCAAGAAAGAACATAATTTTAGATTATCAGAGCTTTGTATTTATTGTAATCTCTATGGAAATAGTTAAAATTCATTTTGTTTACTATTAATTCTATAGTAACTTTACTTTATAGGTTTGTGACTATAGGTCTCAACTATTCTTTTATAGGTAGGTTTAATAATATTTGATTTTTAAATTGCAAAAAATTTTTTGAACATATTTGCATATAATTATGAAGAAAAAGCTTTAGAAAAAATTTCTGAACTGACTTACTTACCTAAGCCCTTCACGCCGCCCCACTGAACAGTTTGATAAAAACTATTTCTCTGATTGGATTTAAATAAAAAAAATATAATTGCTTGTAAACATAATTTTTTGTATCTTCATGAAATTGATGGTTAAATTTTAATTTTCAAAATTTAAATTTTTTGCAATTTCCTTTTAAACAGTTTTACCCACAAATATTTACAAACTTTGAAATATAAACGGATGCGTTTTAACATATTAGGAAATTTTCCTTATTAGCATGAACATCCATTCGAAAACATCTCAATAAAAACGGGAATCTCGAATAAGTTTTATTTCTTGATAAGTAAGTAAAAGAGAAATTTTCTTACACAACAAAAAAAAAACATATTAAGTTAATTCATACAAGCATTCAAATCTATAAAACTAATTTTAAACCCAGTTGAAAACATTCGTTGCAATTTAAGAAAAATCCTTTCACTACCTTGTCTTGCAAAGCACCAATTATTGCTAAAAATTAAAAAAACTACTTCTTTTCTAAAAACCTGAAATTACTTAAGTCTTCAATTAAAAATTTTTCATTTAGAAGATTTTTTTTTACATCAAAAGCAGAACTTGTCTTCAAAGATTCTCACGCCGAATTTTCAAAAGTATAAACTGAAAGTTTGATTAAAAGATACATGTGAATATTTAACGATTTCCCTAAAGAAAATAAGTAAAACACTCTTAAAAATCTTGTTACCTCGCTATTAACTCTTGAATTATTAAGTTAAACACAAGAACAACCAGTATATTTACTTTGATTTCTAATTAACATTTCGTCACTTGGGGATAGAAACCACCATTTCCTCCCAGTTTGATAATTTTTCTCACAACTTGTGTTATTTAATAAATGATACATTATTTGAATTTTCACAACTCCCCAAAGATATAAAATATGATAATAATTCAGTACAGGGATAATAGTTATAATTAATTGATATCAATTATAATTAAACCTGATCGATAAAGTAATTTTAAGTGTGTAGTTTACCAAGATAGTTTTTACTTAACAGTCTCTCTCCCTCAGATTAAAAAAAGTTTTTTTAAGTACCTATAAAGTTTTTGTTCCTGAGAGAATTTAAATCAGTACTTGATATTAATTGCAATTTGGCACAGTGCTTGAAGATAACTAGTTTAAAGATATTTTCAAGAAAGATAATTTTAGGCCTTGGAAAATTGTGTAATGTATTGAATAAATTATGTAAATTTTAACAAAAAATAGCCTTTTAGGGCTATGCAAGTATTATATTGTATTTTGCAGCAAACTAAAAACGCATATAAAAATGTTAAATTTTTTTATTTGAGTCATTTTTGGACATAGTACAAATATAATAAATCGTAATTATAATACATATTAATGAATTTAACCACACTAATAGTGAACTGTTATAATAAATCTCTTCACTGGTCCCGGCTGAACAAACATTTTTAAAAATCATTCAGTGAACCTCCAAATGTTATGAACTTTTTATCATATCATATATTCAACATATTGATATTTGTTCAATATAACTGTGTTCAGCTGTATTTTATATAAAAAAGAAAGAAAAAATTAAAAATAAATAATTAAACAAAAAGAAATTTATTAAAAGTAGAAAAATTAATTGATATTTAATTTGGATATAATAGAATTAATAATCTCTCAATTTACTTTGAAAAATTAATAATAACTACCTAAATATTCTAGATATTTTAAATTTATGAGTTGTCGGTGTGTAACTGATATTTCTAATAAATATAAACTCAGGGTAATTGGTTTTCTGTCAAAATTCGAATACAATATTTATTGCAATTGAGGATACTTGGAGAGAATAACTATGCCTGGTATGGAGAAGGACAAAATTCCCACCATGATGATTTAATCCAAAACAATAATTTGTGGTGTTTACAAATTCTTCAAATGTATTGATTTAAAGTAAATACGCCAACGTTGAGATATGAATAGTCATCTTGAATAGAGGAAACGTACGCCATAACATCACTTTGAATAGCTTTTGGAAATCTAGGAATAACTAATCGCACATTTATTAATTTCATTGTACCCAATCACCAAGTGTCAAGTAGTGACAGAGAGTTCCCGTTAATAATGTTCCAAGATTGAAAAGCTGTCATGCATCCAATCTCCATCAGCCAAATTGTGGTAGAAATTTACACACTCCAGCATCCACTTTGGAAAGGCTATAGGTTCCTGGTTGCTTCCTGGTTGCTTTCCAGCCAAAACTGGTACAAAACGACATTAGCAGCCGAACTAATTCCATTTTGGTCAGCTGAATTATTGTAAAGCAATTACAACTTTCACCCGACGAGAGGTTTCTAACAGGATAATCTGCGAAAAGAGTTATGTTCTGGCATATTAGATTCGTAAGGTTTGCCGGGTTGGTTTAATGCGCAGAGGAAATTTTTGGCTTTGACGGATCTTTCTTCCATTCGGGTGGCTTTGGGAGCTTAATTCTCCTTCATAGTTTTCGCAGCAGTGAGTTCGGAGAATAACACTGGTTGATTTATGATTTTCTTCTGTGTTATTTAGCGCGGAGTTAGGGAAAGGGATAATTGTTGAAGCAGTAATGAGAGAGAACTCCAGCGGGGAGGAAATAAAAGGAATGAATCGGTTAATTGTTTATTGGTTGGGGGAGATAATGGTGTTTGAATGGGAATAGAGAACTTACTTGTCTAGTTTTGTTGGTTGAATATATTTTTAGTTAAGGTAGTTTGGATCGCTAATTCTTTTGATCCAAAGAACTAAGAAAAACTACACTATAAACTAGTAAGTAGAACTTTTGTTCTGGTATAAGTATGTCAGCCATGACTGAGTTTAAGTAATTAAATACTTTTCACCCTTTGCTTTCTTTTATATTCAGTGTGGTTTTCAAATTTATTTTTAATTTAGTGTTGTCATAGACTTAAACACTTCAATCTTTTGTGTGTATTATACGAATATTGAACACTTAGTTACTTATAAATATCAATAAATCAATCAATCAATGTTCACAGAAGTAATAAACGGACGATTGGCAATGATTATCGAATCTTAAAGAAATTAGAGTTTTTTCTCTTCTTACGGTTCAACGCAAAGTGTCTTTGTATCTTCGTATTAAATCCACTCTGCTCAATCAGGATCAAATTATTTTATCGTTCCTCAAATTGTTTTTGAGATCAGTATGATAAATCCTAACTTTAACAGTAAAAGGCTTTGAATGCGCCTTAGAACCTCAAGCTTTTATAGAGCTTCAGTTGTTCCTTTGTTTGGCAACAATTGATGAAGTGGACACTCTGAATAATTTTATGGATTTTACAAAAAATATATAGCTAGTCTTGATATATAAAATCAATATCCATACATTAATGCTTGATTTGAATTAACATATTTTATCATATTTAAATAATTAAAACAAAAAGTCATTCTTATGTACTAAAAATACTAAAATTTTATGATAAATTCGTTACTTATTAAGATGAAACTGGTAAATGAATGCAAGCAACTCCATCTTCCTAAAAACAACAAATACTTCCATTTAAATATTCAGTTACATAAACGCACTTCTAGTACGTCTCTGAAGTTGTTTAGCTTCGTAATATGGATATCAAAAGTGCTGTTTCATTTGACATAAAACGTACAAATTATGTATGTTTAGAAAAAAATAAGGTATTAAATTTCGCATGAAATATATTCTGATCAGTATCTTTGATCTTATACTTGTCCTTAAATTATTCGAAAAGAAGAACCGAAATGACTAACGCTAAAATTAAGGAAAACATTGAAAACATAATTTCAAATATTTTGTTTCTGAAACGCTATTTATTTCATCCAATTCAAATATTAGATTCACCCAAGAAAAGTTTACAAGGCGTAACGGCTTTATATTTCCCTATGTTCAAATAACTTCAACTATTTCGAAATCTTAACTTTTCAGGTTACTAAACTGTAGTTATTCAAGCCTCTTTATGTTAAAGAAGCTTGAAAACTAAATAAATACTAGAGTATGAACATGAGAGGGTACACAAACAATTTTAACCCTTATTCAAGTCTTAAAACTTATTCCAGATAAAGTCAATATTAGAAATAAAATAGGGACAGTTACGCGTCTATAAAAAATAAACATTCGTCTATTAATTAAAAAAGCATTTTAAAATTTATGTATTAATAGATCTTTCAAAAAAAAATATCATAAATATTTGAACAGATATTATCATGAAAATATGTATTAGCTTTTGAACTACTTTTTAACCCATCTTAACATACTAAATTCCCTGTCAATAGGTTAATTATTTTACTAACGAAATATTGAAAAATTAGAAGTACTATTTCTTAAAATAGGAAGGTCTTTATTTTTCAAGCACAACGCATCCGTCAAGCAAAACATTTTAAAACTCAAGAATTTAGATCACAAACTTTCAGCATAAAAGGTAAGAAATAATTTTAAATTAGAATTTTTAATATAATGACATGGGATTTAAATTTAATTTGGGATTTTAAAGGTTTTTAAGAGCTATTTTCAATCGAATTATAATTCCATGATGTAAGTATGTTTCCCAGAATGTAAAAAGAAAACAATAAAAACTTATTTATTTAACAGGCCGTGTCTGTAATTTTCAAATGAGAGAAATACTGAGAAAAATACTGCAGATATCTTTACTTATCTCTTTTTATGGTACAATCTTCGCAGATTTATCACGACCTCCCAGAAAACCAGCAGTTCGCGAAACGTTGGCTTTAACCAAAAGCTGTTGTAGAAAAACTTTTCACATCCACTCATCTGTTTGATGATGAGAAGGTAATTACTTTCTCTCGTGTGAATATAACACGTGAAAATTAACATGATTAACTTATGCCGGAACTGCATGATGTAATTTGAAAAGAAAGTTCGAGGAGATGAAGTGTGTATTTATTTGAATGTCTAAAGTTAGATTATAATATACACAGTAGGCAGTACAGTGATTTACTAAGCTCATATTTATGGGCATCAGATTTTGGAAATATGTGAATAAAAAGGAATTTTAGGTGAATTGAATACATTCAGTACTTTTATCCTTCAATCAAATCCATTATTTACTTTGAAAATAATTAAAAAATATTATTTAAAAAAACATAAAAGCATAAATGTTTCTGGAAGTATGAAAACGGAAAATAAATCTAAGGGAATTCAATTCATTCATTAAAATTTACTTAAGAAAGATTATAAATAGTATATGTTTTACTTTTCTGGGTAAATAGAGCTTTTATGATCAGTTTTTTTTTCATTAGAAACTTAAAACCAAAACAAGATAGTGCTAAAAATTTATTTCAATTTAAATACCCACTAAGCAATTAATCAAGCGAAGGTTTCTAATTTTGTGTTTATTTTTAGTTCTTTAATTTTTTAAAGTCAAAAACGTAAAAAAAGGCTTGACTGTTTTAAGCCTTCCATTTCCTATTCAAAAAGCACAATCTTTTCATTAATTTTCCAGAAGAGAAGTCATCATTCTCAATCCGTTTCAAAAATACCATTTCACCCTTTGAAGTATAATGTGATGAAGTTCATACATTCTATACAATTTTATTCATGAATTATTTTATTACTAAATAGTAATAAAAATACTTTTAAAAGCTATAACGACGGAATGTGACTACACTTTCTATTGATAGTCATGGAAAGGATATTAATATTATTCAAATGCGATGAAAGACTTCCATTAGATGTGTTAAAAAGAATCGAAACGTTCGAGTTCAATGTACCTTTCACTGAATAAAATCCATTTCATTGAATACTTTCACAAGAATCATCTTCAACCATCCATCCATTCATTCATCCACCTGACACATAATATCCCCCGCAACAATTCCAAGAAACTTTCGAAGGCACCTTTTCGGACAACCACAACCACTTTAACAATCTTAACTCTTCTGGACGCATCGATTCATTGTGGAAGCCGCTAGTAGGAGATCCCCACATCCCTTTCCTTCATAAATCATCACGCGATCGAAGCGGCAGAAACGATCACTTAACAAAATGATGGAGACCGGGGGCCAGCGGAGCGGGAAGCGGTTTGATATGCAAGGTGGTTGGTTTCCCGCTCTCTCCCCTGGCTGATTGACGAAATATCTCATGTAGTACTATTTTGCTTTTTTCAATTTTTTTTTTCCGTCCTGAGTATCGCGGGAGTCGTGTTCCTAAAAATTAGTTTCTGATTTTTTCTTCTTTGGAAATCGATAGGGGAGTTTGGGGTTGGAACTATCTCTCTCTTGGGATCAGTGGTGGAGACATTGAGAGGAAGACTGTGGAGTAGATGTTTTAAACTTTGAAGATTGGATTCTTAGGTTCCATTGATAGGCATGTTTTTTTGAGAAGGCAAAAGTGAGGAAGTGAAAGAGATGAAATAAGTAAGAAGAGGAGATGATAAATAATAAGAAAGAAATAAAATAAGGAGAAAGAAGAAGAAGAAAAATATTGGATTAATCTCATCATTGTACTTCAAATATGAACTGAGATCAATAAGTCACTAACAATAACGGTTTGTAAATTTATAATAAAATTAATAGTATTTGTATTTCACTCTTTATAATTTCAGTTACGTTAATCTAATCCTACATAGAGTGTTTTCAGGTGACCTCACGGCCAGCTATTTTCTTTTAACTGTTAACCTTTTGCAGGGCTTTTAACTGTTGCTAAGGCCGTTGTTAAGGGCGGCGGTATCTGTTTGCTAAGGCGGTTGTTAGGTATGGGGTCACATGATTGCAAATGCTCCAATAGAAGAATTCCACGACCAGTAATTTTCTGTAACTGTTAACCTTCTGCAGGGCTTTTAACTGTTGCTAAGGCCGTTGTTAGGTCCGAGTCATGTGATTAAAAAATGCTCTATTACTCCGTACTTTAATGATACATTATAGCTTCTTCGTCACGGGAAAGAAGGAGTTAGTTACAAGAGGAATAATGAGGATTTTTAAGATACTTCCATCTGAATGAAAATGTTTAAATAACTTTTAGAATTATGTATGGATAGTATTGAACTTTTTGATTATACATGTAGATTTACTATTTTTCACACAGGTGTACTAAATTTCTTATCAAGGGGGCAGTTTTGTTTAGTTTTTCTTTCAATTTCAGGAGATTTCAGTTACTGTAATTTCGATGTATAAATAAAAAACAAACCATATAAACTCATATTTTACAAAAATTATATACTTTTTTAATGAAAGAGTGTGATGGTTTTCCAGAAAGTAGATGATAATTATAGACGGATTTTAAGATGTCACCTGGAGTGCATACTTTAATTTGGTTTTAATTTCCCGTATACCCCAATTTTGTTATCCCTAAGAGGATTGATGTGAGGAAGCCTTTATTTCTGCGGATGCTCTTAGCAACTTAGCTCCAGATTTAAGAATGCATTTATAAATAAAACTTAAAACTACGAATTAAAAGAAATGCGAAGATATTCAATCCACATAGATTTATCTTGATTCTATCTATATTATCGTATCTCCAGATCAAGCAAGTATAGGAGATTCTTAATCTGTTAATTCGTTGAGTCAACATTTTCTAGAGTTATTGAAACAAAAATATATATGTTTTTTGGTTTTTACCTCTGTTGTTCGTTTCATATGGTTCTTATAACTTATTTCAAAAAGGAAAACCGTATAATAGTTATTTTTATTATTTCTCTCAGATAATGCATTGTTTTGTCACAAATTTTACGGTATAACCAACTGTGATTATTAATAAATTATATTGAAAAGGGCATGGAAATTGTGAAATGGGAATTCTGAACCCGAAATCTCACATTTCTCACATTGATCCAGTTCTAAATATTTAATCTGTAGATGCTGAGGTTGAGGAATGATAAGGAGAGATCTATATTTGCATAATAGTAGTTAGGTTTGTTATACTGTAACGGTTAAAATGGACCTCGTTATAGCGGCATCATTTCAAATGCGCCTTATCTACATTGCTCTCACCACACCTTATGCATAAAGTAGTTACATAAATCTGATAAGCTAGGATGCATCCCCACTCTATACTTCACGAAATATATCATAAGACTGCATGCAATACGAATGGATATTGGTAAATCCAAATCAACATACTATTTTACGACTACACTTCACATTAGTGTTGGTATTTGAGATTTTAATTACGTAAAGTTTAACCAATATTAATACTATCGTCATATAATTCAGAGTTTTCACAGCATTATTAGTACTATTAGACATAAGTTTGATTTTGGTTATAAAGTGCGAAGATAAAATATTTAAAATTATTCCATAGAGTGTGCAAAATGAAGCCATTGTTTTGAAACAAACCTAAACCAAGCAATTTGGTTGATAGTAAGGCAGTACACAAATTTGATACATAAAACTAAGAAAATAATGTTCTGAATCAGTTATCTCCATTCTCGATTGTTTCACAGTTTGGAAAACATTTTTATAAATACAAAACTGAGATAATTTCAAATAAAACTGTTAAGTATTATAGATTTTACATCTAAAACTTGCTATGTATAATTAAATCTTATCGATCAATTATTATTATCTTATCAATCTTAACTAGAAAATGAATAACATTGGTGCGGCAGTTTTAATATGTATTGAAAAGACATTTGGATCCTAAGTACGCTATTACGCTACTTAAGATATGAGTCTGAGTTTCAACAACCGTTATATGATGATTAGATTGCAAAATGACCATACATGGGAGTAAAATGGCCACAATTAGATAATTCAACTAAGTCCAAAGGTCTATTTATCATCTCCTAAAATTTTAGTGCATCTCGTTTTCCAATTACCGATATTTTAACTATGTAATACTTTTCTGTGATTAAGCTTATAATTAACTCTATCTAAGTTATAAGTTTAATGCGATGCTAATGCCCTAATAAAGTAAGAAGTTTAGGAAGGGGGAAGTTTGATGACTATTATGAATATTTAATAATTAAAGTTGACGGATATCAAAGTTGCTCTCCAGTGCAGTGATGTTCAAATATGAATTATTTTAATAAGATATAAAAATTATTTAAATTAAAGGGTGGCAATAATGAAGGTTATAGTATATTTAAAGGGTTATTTTTACTATTTTAAATTTAAATAATCCCAAGAACATTATTTTAAGTGTCTGGTGTTCAAATTTCATAGTACACTCTTCATAGTTCTGCCATGCAGAGTACTTCTGTTTTTTTTTTATCAAATTACTAAAGAACTTAAAAAAATTGATTTCAGAAAATCCAAATTTATTTGAAGTCTTTATAATAATGTAGATTCTAGTTAATTATTTTCGGGATATAAAATTTTAAACAATAAGTAAAGTACGATAGAAATTAATTTTGCCTTATATTCTTCGTAGAAAAAAGACCCGTCATTTCCAGTGAAAATAATTTGGTTACTCCGGTAGACAGAGGATTACCCAATCTCTCATCACCAGACATTTTTATTTGCATATCCTTCAAAGTAGTTTATTTTAGGGTTTTCCAATTTGAGAAAAAATTATTTCTCTTAAAAAAAAAGACGTTATAGTCATGATAAAAGGCCTGGTTTTGTGAAACTTCTTTTGTGATGAGTCCAGGTTGTTAATTTTATTGAATACATTAAGATCTTGTCAAAGTAACATTTTAAGTGAAATTTCAACATTGTTTGTACATTGTTACATATTTTATACTTATTAAAAAACCCCAAATATTACTTTTTTCTTAACAATTAGTATATTAATTTAATTTTGAAACTATATAAATCTTTTAACATTATGACTGTTTAAAAAATATCGAAAGATACTTTTTTGTTTTAAGAAGTTTAAATGTTTGTTTTGGGATAACACAAAGGATATAAATTTAGCGATACTTTCCAAAACGTAAACATTAATGATTTCTAGGCTACAAAAAAATATGTTTTTAATGTTATCCAATTTATGTGTTTCATTATTTAAAATTGTTGGCCTGTGTACAGACTAATTTTCCTGACCCTATGATGTCACTACGAGGAAGCAAAAACTGAGTAACCAGAAAGTCTGTTGGGTTGCTCGAAGGAGTTTCGGTATGCAAATTGTGATAAAAAAAACCGTTATTTATACATGGGTAACAAACTAATCATATTTCACTTAAAAAACAGACACCCCGCTGAGAACTACTTTGTTTGTTAGTGACGTCTTAGTGTCAGGAAACGTTGCTGTTGAGTATAGATTTATACAGGCTAACCCTTTTCTGAATAAATTATGGAATACATTTGAAAACTTTTCCCGCTAGGATCGCCCCAAACCCTAATTATAAATGTATACCATACGTATTGTAATAGATTTAGTGCTTTAGGCTTTACCAGCAGTTAGCTATTGCCATCTATCGCTTTGATGATTTCGGAATCTTAGTTAGGCTGTATTATTCTTAGTTAGTTACAGTTAGTCGTGACTTGTGTAAAAAAAGTAATTTCTGTTGGTAGTTTTCATTATCTATTGTTGGATTCCAAAATACTTTAATGAGCTTGCCTTGACATAGAAATAATTTTAAAAATATCTTACCACTACCTCAAAATACAAAACAATTATTTTGTTACAAGTGTATCTTTCATAAATAATAATCATTAATTTCCTCAACATGACCTTACATAAATAAAAATACTTATCCTTCCTTAGATAAAACATAAGATGAATTGCAGCGTTGGCGAATCGATTTTCTCAAATCACAGATCAAAGAACGTGATAGATTGGTGCCACACAATGAGATGACATCGATTCTTTTTCAAGATTTTTTCTAGCAATCAGAAAATCGTTATATAGACTTACACATTGAACCAATGACATTAATATCTTTAGGTTAAGATCCTTTTCCAAATCTTCAAGGTCGAGCAACATCTCTTCTAGGATATTTTTTTAGTTTAGTGAAGGGGTGATATTTTCCGCTTCATGGTCATAAACCTTGTGGGTTTTGATAGATGTTCTGGATATTTTTGATTTAAGACCTTTCTGGTTTCAAAGACAGGAAATATATAAAAAGAATGGTTCAACTGACGCAGTTTTTAGTTTTAGTTCGTATTTCTTATAATTTAAAAGTTGTGTAAAACATAGTTATTGCAGGTTTCTTCAAAGTTAGAAAATAATTATCTCATCCTATTCAATTATTAATATGATGGGCCAAATGACGCCAAATATTAAGGCTTTTATTAGCAATATCATATTAGTTTATTAGTTTATTACAAATCAAGAAACAAGAAACAAGAAAGGTTCAAATTAATAAAATATGAAAATTTGTAACAAATGGATAGGTTTAAGGGGTAATTAACCCCCTAAAAACGTAAAAAATCGCTAAAAATAGCAGGACTTGTTATACCCCATTTATTTCACTTATTTTTGAAGCAATTCATTTTTAAAGGGTACTAACCGTTCCCCAAGGACCCAAATTTAATAATGATATGCAGCAAAGATTTTTAGGAAAAGCGGTTGAGGAATTATCACCCCCGAAGCACCCGCGGAAGGGTTCGGAAGACTCTCTGAATCGCACTGGCGCACGCGCGCTCAAGAAACATGGAACACCTCCATAAAACCGGCCAGTTACTTTCGAACCAAAGAATTTCTACTTAGGAAAAAAGTATAATATACTAAAAATGTCATTTTTAAAATTTTCAAAGCATGAATATAATTTCTTGAGCACGCGTGCGCCAGCGCAATTCAGAGAGTCTTCCGAACCCTTCCGCGGGTGCTTCGGGGGCGATAACTCCTCAACCGCTTTTCCTAAAAATCATTGCTGCATATCTTATTAAATTTGGGTCCTTGGGGAACGGTTAGGAACCTTTAAAAATGAATTGCTTCAAAAATAAGTGAAATAAATGGGGTCTAACAAATCCTACTATTTTTAGCGATTTTTTTACGTTTTTAGGGGGTTAATTACCCCTTAAACCTATCCATTTGTTACAAATTTTCATATTTTATTAATTTGAACCTTTCTTGTCTCCTGGAGGACAATTTGAAGACTAAAGCAATGCTCTTTGACCCTGAAAATCGAGTTCAAAGTTATAAAGTCGTCGAAAAACGTAAAAAGTGGGAGGGGCTGTTCCCCGAAACTTTGAGGCTGATGGAGAAAAACGGGGGTCGGATTCGGATTCAGGGGGTAATTTTACATCAGAATCTGCTTTCAAAGTTTCTGTGGCATTTCGACCCATTTTTTTTGTCGCATAGTGTTATTCGAAAATTTTGCATTTTTCAAGCAAAATTGTGCACCCAAATATTTTAAAAATAAACATTAAATTTTCTTTTTTTACTTTTTTGAGCTTTTATAAAGAGGTTACAAGCGAGAATATTTCTATAAATTTTATTTAAATATTATCTTAAAAATTTCGGAAAATGTTCATTTTTAAGCATTTTTATAAACTTTGAGCTCGATGCGCGAACTGAGATATTAACCGATTTCAAAAATTTTTGCGCGGTTTTTCATTTTATTACATAAGACCACTTTTGCCATAGGTATCTTTTTGAATTTCGAAAAAAAGTTTTTTTCGCTCCACCCTACTATGCACGTTAGAGTTAAGGATGCTAATACTTAATCATACTTAATAGAAAATGTATACTGTAAACCTGGTTTTAATTTAATGAAACATCTAAAATTTTTATTATGTAAAATACCTCACTAAAAATACCTCAAAAATTGAACAAAATATTTCACATAACTGTACATAGTAATTCATGTTAAATATAATGATTCGTTTTTTATTAGAGAAAAACCAGAAATCTATAGTAAATGTAATTATAATTAAGTTAATTTACTGTGGTGTAAAATTGCGAAATAATTTGGGCTAAAAAATCTAAAAGTTTTAAACAGTTTACAGAAATGAAATTCGAAAATAATTACATCTAATTAGTTACTTTTGCTGGTTAAAAAAACTGATAGTTACATCCTTTTTATAATGTACTCGTAAAACTTGTTTAACCTCAATATATTTGAGTTAAAATTAAGGCTAATACTATATAATAATCAGAGAGTCCACTTAATCTAATGCGTTGGTTTAATAGCTGTATCGAAAGTGGGTTTTCTAAGTTAATTACGTTGGAAGGTTTGAGAAACTCCAATTAAATTTCACGAAAAATACTACTATGGATTATATTATATTAATAGCGACGAACTGCAATTTAGTGGGAATTAACAGAAGGATCAATCAAGAATACTACTCAATTTAATTTCTTATTATTCTGTTGAATCATTCAGAAAACCAATATATTTATATATTGTCACTAAACACTACGAAAAATATAATTGGAAAGTTTTTTATGTAATAGGTGAATTACTTCTGTGAGCAAAATGTGTGAGAACACTTAAAGTTCTATTATATTAAAATTTCTGATTGATAAACCAATACTTTTTGACTAAGCAATATTTTTAGGGTCATTAAAAACATAAATATTGTTAAACTTTCATTTTTAAATCGGTATCTGTTTATGAATTGATATTGCTTATATATTTTTAAAAACATTTTAGAAAAAATCATAGTTTTTTAGTTAAAGGTAGTCTGTGAAAAAACCCAGAAATGATATCAATGGCAAATGAGGTTTAAAATTCTAAAAACAACAAAAGAAAGAATTTCAGAAACCTAAAAAAACCCCAAGAATTCAGTGGTTAAAAGATTATCATATTACTCCTAATGGCAAAAAAAAAAAAAAGAATCTCTTGAAAATGAATAATAACGCAGCAAAAAAAATTATTTTCAAAATTATAAAATTTGGGTTTTTAACTAGAACCTTTGCAGTCTTCAATTAAAATGTAAAGTGAAAACAACGTATTTTGGTTAAAGAAATTTTCCTCCTAAACAGATAGTTAAAATATAGAAATTTACCATTTTTCTTCAATGATAGATTCAATTGCTGTCTACTACAATACATGAAAAAACACTGGAAATTTGATCTGTTGGCGGGACTTAAAACGTAGTTTTTATACTAGCTCCTTCTTTTTTTACCAGTAGAATTCTTTATGGGGCTTTCCTTTTAGAAATTCAAGTTTTAATATGAAAAATTACTTTATATTTTATCACTGAAAGCTAAAACTAGACATGTTTTGGTCGAATGTGAAGAAGGGAATTCTTAAGGAATGAAAAATGAAATAATTTATTGAAGGAATGAAATAATATATTCCGAATAGGTGGGATACACAATCAATTAAGTAGCATTCAAACATACGACAAAATCTTAAAATCGCTGTTCTTGCTTCTGAAGTGCATCAATATGCTAAAAAATTAATTGAAATATATTCAATCATAACAGTTATAAACGGTTTCAAGTATAAATATTTTAAGGTTTGATAAATTGCGTTTAAATTTCCTTTCCAAGATAGATATTTTTCGAAATATAAAAGCAATAACAAAAATGCGTTCTTTTTCGGTTTGGGTATGGGAAAAAATGAAACATCTGTCTTATCGTAATGAAACTTCTTGGTGAAACTCCACGCCTGCTTTCTTTCTCAAAACTTGAAAGCTTTTACTTCCACCAAAGTTATGAAAAGGGGAAAAACTAGGGGTTTTTTTAATAACCCCCATCCATCTTATCAGAAAAACCTCCCTTCATTTCTGAATCAATTTATTCTATCTCAGTTCACCAGTACTCCACTAAAATGTTACATCTAAAACCAAATGATTTGGAAAAAAGCAAATACTAACTCAATAACAACATCCTTGTTGTTTATCTAATTAGCCTTCGTCGCTGTTTGTTTTAGAACATATCCTTCTTCTAACCAGGGACGGATTTGAATAATTTAAGAGAGCAATGCACTAAAACTATAAAAAAAGCATTGAAAAAACCCATGGTGGTAATGCCCTTCGTTTATTAAATTCAATCCGCTTCGGATTTTCTACTTTTTCCCGCTGAGTTAGGCTTTGGAGAGCAAACGCAATTGGTGCTGCTTTTAGAAGTAAGGCAAACTTAGAGTGCAAAAGCACTGTCTTGCACTCTGAGTTTGACTTCAAAACGTGATCTCAGACTTTGGTTTTTACTGTAACGGGTCCGAAAAAAGACTTGACTCTGATCTTGTCTCATTAGCGAGTCCGATTATTTTTTTTCAGGTTTTTACTGTGTTCATCAATTTCACTGTTGCCAAGTTAATTGAAATAATCGGGTTTTCTGTCTGCCACTGCTCTTGTGTTGTTTCTTCTTTTGAATACAAGGCGTTAATATTTCTTTTGTTTGTAAAATAATTACAGATGATAATAAGAATTATGGAGAAGAAGAAGAAATGAAGAGAATGTAATTAGTGAATGGTGTTGAATTATTTATTTTGCTGAGAATGAGGAAGTCTCATCAACCATGTTTACCATAGTTATTTCATATACTTAGAATTAATTATAAGTTACTCGGAAAATATTTCAAATTATTATACTATAAGGATTTGATATAAAAGTATGATATGAATACACGCATTTCTTTTTCTCATTTTAAATATTCTTCTATTTAAATTAAAACAGTTTCACTTTTTGACGTGTTGTAACACGAATTCTTGGAAATTTGGTTGAAAATAAAAGTAATGATGTTTTGGTTTCGTAAAAGTATATTTAATAAAATTTTCAATTAGTATTTTAATTTATTTTTTTATATAAACTGGTTAGATTTTTATGGCCCAAGGGCCAGACGGTTGTAAAATAAATAACCCTGTTTGAACCTAAGTAGCGTTGGTTCTAGTGGACAGATTTCAATGAAATATGGTACTTTTATAATGTAAACTATTAGAGATACGAGAAAAATATCAACGATAAAGTTGTAGAGCATTGTCTATTTTATACAAGAATAAAATCCGAAAAAAGTGCGCTTTTTATCTGCGATTTCGTACATTTAGCCCCACTTTACGCATGGTCAAAAAAGTCTAAGTATGCTAATAAGATTTTTTTTAACAAAATGTATGACATTTTATGCTTATTATCATACCAAGCATACAGATTTGCATATTGAAGCTACAAGGTGTCTTTATTAGTGATGGGCAAAATCGACAATTTTAGGTATCGAATACTTTGGTATCGAATACTTTTAGGTATCGAGTATTTTCAAGTATCGAATACTTTTTCTATTAAAATTATTGATTAAAAGATTCAATAATTCTTAAAGGATGCACATGAACCACCATTGTGCTATCTATAAAATCTATAGATAGGGACAATCTATAAAAAAAAACCCTAAAAATTAATGAGCAGCGAATTTAAAAGTACATTAAAACCCAAGGCTAATAAAATTAAAAAAAGAACCTTAATGTTAACCACAATTCGCTGCCTGAAGTACTCACCGCATGAGCAGAAGCTATAACGCGAGCGACGTGAATTTTTAATAAGAAAAAGAAGTATAGTACTTTTAGTGGTGAGTAATAATGATTTAAGTAAATGAGAATTCTTTTGAAGTAAATGTGTTATGAAGGTTCCTTTTCTTGAATTCTGTAAAAGGAAATCAAACTTGAAATTGGAATGGTAAAAATGGGGTTCATAGATGGAAGTTTTGTAAATTCAAACCCTCTCCGAATGATGTATATGTATACTAATGTACGGATCGTTCCAGTTGTGAAGGGGAAATTGTCGCATTGGTTTTGCACCCTTAGAAAACCCTTAACTTCGACTTTTTAAATTAAATATCGTATCTACTAAACTTCCATCTATGGCAATTCTTTTAGATTATAGAGAACCTCAAATTTTTAAACTAAATCATAGCTAAAATAGTTTATTCAATGCTTATGTTATAAAAATAAAGTTGGTAACCTAAATACAAAAGAATTAAGATATTTATATTTAAATTCACACACTCACCACTAAAAAGTTATTAAATGAAGACCTTATTTCAGAATTGAAATTTTATTATTTACTCTTAATAGTTTTGCCTTAACCAAATAATACGTTCAGGTTTAATAATTAAAAAGGTCTAAGTGTAACCGCATTAATAGTTACTGTAATACCAGTATTAATTAGTTGATTATAATTAAAACAATAGTTAAGACCATTAAACATAATGTATTTACAAAAATTGACTAAAATATTGGTGACTTTTCTAACCCTAAATCCCATTTTAAAATAATCAACGTCATTCTTCCAATAATTTAGCGCTTAAAACTACTCCATTAAAAGTTCGAATCAAAAGTATTTGTATCGAAAAAAGTATGAGTAGAAGGTTCGATTACAAAATTACAAGTACTCGAAAAATGTATTCGAATAAAGGTTCGAACGAAAAACTACTCATAGTGAAAAAGTATTTGTATCGAAAAAAGTATGAGTAGAAGGTTCGATTACAAGTACTCGAAAAATGTATTCGATTACAGGTTCGAACCAAAAACTACTCATAGCGAAAAAGTACTCAATAGAAAGTTCGAACCCTCAGTACTTATGGGACAAAGAGAGAGTCAATGTGGAAAGAGTCAAGAGGTGGATCGCAAAGCGCGAGGATCTTCGGAGCGATTTGGCGGGGGGAAAAACCAAGGCCACGTCGAATTTCGATAGCGGAAGATAAACGACTCGGGTTTGAGCGTTGCAAAATGAAAACAGGCTGTGTTTAATCTACAGTATGTATTTTGAATATTATTTCATTGAAAAATTTAAAACGATATATGTCAATAAAGTATCGATACTTTTTTGGGTATCGAATACATCCGATACTTTTAGGTATCGAATACTTAAGTAATTGGTATCGATACCTGCCCATCACTAGTCTTTATGTATAAAATAGACAATGCTCTACAACTTTATTACTGACATTTTTCTTGTTATCTCTAATAGTTTTTGAGATAGGCCTACGCTAACTCCTAAACTTGCCGCTATAGGGGCGTTTAAAGCAATATCAACAGAAAGAGCATAGGGGTAGACACCATGTTTATGGAAATAGCTCCAGGAGTTCTGGAGTAAAGGCTGTGATAATCGTTAAGACTGGACATAGGCGTAACGAGGGGGGGGGGTTATTGGGGTTGTAACCCCCCCCCATTACATCGACGGTTTTTAAAACATGAAAAACTGAAAAAGTTTCCTTTACAAGGAAGGCGGTTCACAAGGAACTGTTCTCTTAAGAACTAACCCAAAGGGCCTCAAAAGAAATTTAAACACTACATTGAGAGACGAATTTTTAAAAACATTTTGGGGGAGAACCCCCAAACCCCCCCTCTAAAATTTTTACGTCTGTTATACTGTGTTTTTCCCTTAAAAGTTAAGCGCCTCTTAAATGAAGTTTTCCCTTCGGAAGTTTTGTAAAAAAAAATTCTATATAATAATAATAATAATAATAATAATAATAATAATAATAATAATAATAATAATAATAATAATAATAATAATAATAATAATTTATTATTTCAATTTATTATTTCAATTTGGACAGTATAGGGTAGTGGCACCAGTAACTGACAGGGCACCAGTAACTGACACTTTGAGATTAAATTCATAATAATAAGATTTGTATTGTGAACTTGATATAAATCATGGTCTCTCTTAATATTTTAGACATTTATCTTTAACTTTATGCAGTATTTATTTTATACCAAGGGGTTTTAAGTTTAATAAATTGAGAATTCCCATTTCATGTTAAGAAACTTCCGATTTTCAGAGGTTGGCTTAAGGCTGAAATTAAGGACACGCATTTTTGATTAGGGTCTAATTTAATCAAATTTTCTTTTTGAAACCTATTTTAACATGAAATGTATTTGATAATAGTACATAAATTCATGCCACAGAGTTATTTTTGTTAAAAAATATTTTTTTATTTATTTTAAATGGGGTGTCAGTTACTGGATCTAAAAAATGAATTTCACCAGTAACTGACATGGGTGTCAGTTACTGGTGTTTTATTGAAATTCAAGGTAATTGCTTGAAAATTCTAGGGAATATGGTGGAAGCTATTTAGAATAAAGTTGTGCAGTTAAATTTTTAAAATTTAATATTTTTCCAGTAACTGACACCCTGTCAGTTATTGGTTCTGCCCTATGTCAGTTATTGGTATTGGAATATAGCAGTGTTTTCATTCTGCTTATATCGCAACAAATCATTAGATGGTAGGAAATAGAATGGATCATTTTCACAAACGATTTGTAATTACATTTTTTAAATACTCAGAAACCAACTTTCCTAAAAGTAACATTTAAATTATTTAAGTAAATCAACTATTTTTATGAAAACAGATAGAAAACTTTCCTCTTTGTTTGTATACTTATAATTTAGTTTAAATATAATTTGTGTACAATTTTCTATTAATAAACTTATTAATAAACTAAATTTCTTATTAATGTGAAATTGTTTGACTTAGTTAGTATCATTTTTATGTAGTAATATGGTATGTCTTATAATATCCCATAAATGGCCCTTTTTAAATGTATTTTGATTTAAAATACCTTTTTTGCCTGATATTTTCCTTCATATTTTGCAAAATTGCTTAAAAAATAAAATATTTGTTTCATTATATTATGTTTGCTAAAAAAATAATGTAGCATACAAAAAACAGCTTATTTATTAAAGGTATTTCAAAGTGTCAGTTACTGGTTCTGCAGGTGTCAGTTATTGGTTCCAAAATTTTCACAGGGTGTCAGTTACTGGTGCTTCGACCATGCCAACTTAAAAAATATTTTAAAAATAGAAAAAAATTACTTAGACTAACAAATTGTGCTCTAAATAAATATTGAAACTTCATTTAATTTTTCGGAACAAAAGGTTTTTTCCTGGATAATTTTAGTAAGTAGCAATAGCTAATTATTTCAAAAATTGCTCTTAAAGTGTCAGTTACTGGTGCCACTACCCTATATGGGAAAATTTGAAAAGAACGAAACATATGAGTCATCTGGGGGTTAAAACCCATTTAGATGACCAAAAAAGTTTTTTCTGATATTGATGATAAAATTGACAAGAAGATAACAAAACAAGAAAAAAAAAACACACACATACACACACAAAAAAAAAATAATAATAACATACAAAACGTACAAGATTATTTTTTTTTCTTGAAATTGAAAAGAAAAATATATACCTATATTATGAGCCATTTTTTAAAAGAGAGTAATATATTGAAGGGGTTGACTGGTCGGAGTAACACCCCTCATGAGTCAACTCTAGTTACGCCACTGAGACTGGACACCCTGCATATTACTGTGACAGCGATTGTTACTGACTCGGGTAGTGGAGTAAGACCTTCGACCGGTTGAATTATAAAAGAACAGTAGCTACTATATCACACATTATGAATTACCGTATATAATTCGACGGCATAAAAAATTAATTTTAATCTTCCATGGGAGTATTACAAGCTACTGTTAATCAGATGCATATGAGATGCTGATAGACAATTGTAATAAACCTTCAAAATGGTGAAAGTTTTCACAAAACATAATAATCTAATTTATTTTAATCTTCCCATTTCTGTAATTGCAAGGACATAAATCTTCAATGGGCCAGAAAACGGGTCAACTAGGACATTAAAACAATTTTTAAACTTTGATATAAAATGCGACCCTTCTTTATAAAACTCCTGAAAGGAAAACCGGCTACCCAGTTCCAACATGTCTGAGAAACCAATTTAAGCCATCGCGTTGAGAAGAATTAAATCTTCCACCGGCTTGACAATGAAGAAAAAAAGAATAATCGCACTTGTAACTACCTCGCATCAACATAATGGGTGTTTTTTTAAATCGCCGAGCTTGTCCAAACGCAAAGGCGAGGGCATTCCGACAGATTTACGATGGCATGGGCCATAACTGAAAAAGGATGACCCATAAAAAATATTTTATACTCAGCTATCTTAAGCGTCATCTGCTGAGGCCCTCTCCTCATCTTTTAATCGTCTGATGGATAGGAGATAGTTTTCACTCAATTCCCCGTCACTCTTGTCTGATAACAGGCAGTTTTTAGATTTACTAGAACCACACTAAACTATTTTTTTTAAACTGGTGAATCTTTTTTTTTTTTAGTAAATCGGGGTTGCCATCAGTGAAGGCTCAGTGAATTTTCTATTTTATGTGTTGTAACTCGTATAGATAAGGTTAAAAAAACATAGGAGGAGGTTAGAAACGTTTCGTTAAGTTATAAAATGAAAGGAATGAAAGGAGTAAAAAAAGGAGAAGTTGAAGGGATAGAATGGAGAAGAATGAGTTCTGTGGTCATGAATAAAGAAGTTCTATTGTGTGGGTGTTTGTTGGTGGAAAATCTTATACGAAATGAATGATGTAATATAAAAAAGAACCATTTAAGATCTTTGATTTATTGGCATATTTATCTAAATCCTTACTGGAAAATGTGATGTATCTCTCTATATTAAAAAAAAGTAACAGTCGCCGCCGCTGCCGCCGCCGCAGCTGTTTCAGAAAATCTTCACTTTGACAATTTTGAATTGTCACTATGCAAAAATTATGCAACGGAAATTATTGAAATTTTGACCATTTGTAGACAAATGTATGAGGGTCCTTTTCGTTCCCATAGCTAATTAATGAGATAATTAGTTCTGGAATTATTTAATGTCAAAGTCGAAAATTATTTTTTTCTGCTGCGAGTTCGCCCCCAGCAAAATCTATTCGCAGCAGAAATATGATTTTTTGCAGCCGCATTCTCTTAGATGTGAAGTTTTGCACCTCGTCGCCCTTTTTTCGAATTTCGAATTAGTTTTGGAGTAATTAAGTTTTAAAGTTTCGAAATTTTTGACGGGTTTTCGGTTTTTTCGTTATAAAAGAAAAACTAATCACAGTAGAACTATGATATTTTAAACACACATACAATTATTTTTTATAAAAATATTGGCGTTTTGTTTTTCAAAAAATTCTAATTAGTTTTAGAGTTATTAAGATTCAAAGTTTTAATTTTTTCTTCTCTTTCTGTTGCCGTTCACTAGAGAAACAGGCGAGTTTTATGATGAGTCTAATTTCTTTTATTTTCAACAATGTTTTTTCTACAAAATGGTTGATGATTATTAGTAGACTTGCTGGATATTTCTTAACATTTCGATAAAATTATTGATAAGCTAAAAAAGGAATGTATTTCAGCAACATTTTTGCTGTTAATTTAGGGGAATGATACGAATTAAATTATTTATAAGCAAGAGAGAGGTATTTTCGGTATTACAAGAGGCTTAATTATTAAGTCGAGAAGAGTGTTAGGCTGGATTGTTGAGATGAACAAGCGAGCTCTGCTCGCTAAGATCGCGAAGCGATCTGAAAAGAACTGCGAAGCAGTTACGGGGGTTGGTGAGCGATAGCGAGCAGGGGACCTAGTTGTATATTTATTAGTATTTATACCCTAGTTGTATAAATTTAACTAACATAATTGAAATGCGCCTTTTAAAAATCTTTAACTAATTAATGTATTAGCTATTTTTTTCTATTCGTAATGTGATAAAATTTGCATCGTTAGAATTTCCTTATAAAAAACATTTCACAATGTTTTTATACTGTCTGAAATAGTTGGTTATTTTAGTAGCCTGAGTTATTAGTTAGTGATATGAAAAATACTGAGTAAAATCTTCACAAATGAGAGAAATGAAGTTACTTTGAGGAACTTGAATTTTTAAAACCAATATATTTCATTCTTTGAAAGAAAAGATACTTTAAATTCTTCCTTTATTCTTAAAACCGTAATAATGTAAAAGGCTTGTGTTATAATAAATCTGGATTATCTACCCAGATTAACAAAAAAAATAACTAAAAACAAATCAAGAAGTATTACCATCAGACAACTCTCTCGGCAATCCTTGAAAGGTTGTTTTTATTCGTCTAGAAACTAGCCAAGACGTGACCCATTAACGATAATTTCCCTTTCTGAAAGTTTGTATGTATGCAGTCTCATTACAACCTTCCAACCATTTCCAGTACTTCCATTTGCTTCTTAGTTTCCATTCTTAATGAAACTTAATGCTACTCTCAATTGCATTATAATGCAAGAATTTCTATATAAAATTTAAACAATTTTGAAACTTTGCTTAAACGAAAGTATATTGAACATTGTAGGATATACTAAAATATAGAAAATTATTTAATAATCACTTTTTAAAAAATCCGATTGCTACTTACTGATAAAATAAGGAATATAAATCAGAAGGGATGTATAATTTCCATAATATTAAGGTCTGTTTGCTTTGGGGACTTGTTCGGGACATATCTTTTTCTATTTACTTCATCCATCGATTTGAACCTCTTAAAAATAATTTAATTTCAACGAAATTTTAAGGATTCTTGATCCATTTATAATTATGTAAAAGAAGTTTTACAGCATCAAAATCATTTTTAAAGACTGTTCAAATTGTAAACACATTCCTGAAAGCCAATGCCTAATTAAAATTTTTACAAAAAAATATGTAACCCTAATATGCATTTTTAAATACACTGTAGCAATTTAAACATCTTGGAAAACGTGTTTAAATATATGTTTCCCCTGTACAACTCATTACCGAAACACTTAAGCTGTTACGATAAGCACTTAAAGAACAAACAAATTGTTCTTCTCAATATACCTTATGTTCTTAATTAAATTAGCTAACCACTTATAAAAAAGAAAACTAGCTTTTCACAAATTTATGCTAAAATATTCAAATAGTGGTTCTCTTATCTGAAAAGGATTAATGAAAAGTCTTGATGACCATTTTTCCAAACACAGCTCGTTACTTTACCTTGGAAATTGAAATGAAATAGGTCTACACGAAATAAAAGAATAGGTGCTTAAATGGAGAAAAATTATCTTGGAAGATGCTTTAGCACCCATTCAAAGAGAAATTCTCGAAGAAGGATGGCATACGGATGTATAATTGGGCAATAAATTGTTTCGTCTTAATGAACCTCTTGGGTAAGGAAGAGCACGTTATTGAAATAAAAGTTCTAAATGAGAAAGGGACTATTAAACCATTAAGCCCCTTGAAAACACAAATAGAAAAAATAGCATATATAAGTGAAGAACTCTTAAAAAATTCCGTGTTAAAAATTTAATTAGATGAAATGTTATTTATTTAATCCTATGAGATTTATATTATTAAATTAAGCCTTTCAAATGACGATATAATCATATTGATGTATAATTACAGGGTGTCTCAATAAGTCCACTCAAACTTTGCACAGTCAGATTCTTTGCGTTGGAGTACATAAAATATACACAGAGAACTGTACCTCTACGACGCATAATTTCCGAGAAAATCGCAACAGAAAAAGGTATGACGTCATACCCGGTTTACGCTAAAAAATAGGTATAGAAAACGATAAAATGGTTAATTGGATATGTTTGCAGACTAAGATGCTAAAAATATCAATTGAACATGCATGTGCGTGCCATAGAATGAAATAATCAAGTTTTTATCGGATATGTCTCACGTTTTTTTTTTTTTTTTTTTTTTTTTGAATTTTTGTTGAACTTGTTGAAACACTCTGTATAAAAAGTATAAAAGAATAGAAATTCCATAAATAGCTATTACCCATATTTTCTTTTGGATATTATTTAAAATTTTATAGTACCTACTTAAACATTTTCAAAAAAAAAAGTCAGAATAAGTAGAAAAACTAAAAATGATACAGACTGCAACAAATGACCTGAGAAAGGTAGAAAGCAAAAGTTTTGTAAAGGGAGGGGCATAACGAAAAAGAAGCTAAAACAACTCTCAGCAATTTACTTAGAATCGGGGAGAAAATATGAATAATGCATAACTCTTATCCTAAGAAGAAAATTGATTTTTAACACTTCATTATCATAAAACTGCAACAAAACTTGAGAAAACAGAAACAAATTCTCGACATGTTTTTTTAGAAGTCATTTTTGTCCGTTTTAGGGCATATGAAGCGTTAAACAGGGACATTCAGAAATTTAAAAACTTTAAAATACAGAAGTAAAATTGTTGTATGTATGTAGTACCTTGCCATGAATAAGTTGACAGATAATTCAATTTTTTAAGAAAAACAGTTAAAATAGCAGCAAAAATGTGTTATACATAGATACCTACTAGCTTTTAAATTTTATTTACTTAGTTATTTTAAATATTATTGTCTTTTAATATGTATTAACATCATATAAGTTTTAGTTACAAAATAATATAAAGTAATCTCAAATTAGACTTATAACATCGTTTGAAAAAAATACAATCGATTGATGAAAATGAAAGAAATACGAACCTTGCAACTAATTAATTATTTTTTCTCCATAAAGTGTCGCCAAGTTTTTTCTACCTAATCTTCAAACACGTGACAATACACAACATTTAAAAAAAAGCCCGATAAATATGCTTAGATTAAAACCTCTTCTCATAAAATCTTATCTAAGTTCGAAGTTTTTTTAAAACTAAGTAATTATTTACTAAGATGGTTAACTAGTATTATTAATTAGTGATTAAAAGATGATTAATGATGTTTTCATCAAGATGAAAGTAACAGAATAAACTAACTTGTTACATAATTTTTAGGTACATAGTTATTATAAAAATTGGCACTGATAGATAATGCTGAGATTGGTGTTTCTAAATATAGTTTTATTAATTGCCGAATGCTTCGATTTTAAAAATTCTTCTTTAGAAATCTTCCTTTGAACAACTCGGTAAAGTTTATCGAATAAGCTTGATAAGTTTGAACATTTATAGGACTAGCATCAAAGTAAAGCATTGATTTTTATAAGTATAGGAAGATTAAACGGACAAAATAAGAAAAGCTTTTAGATGGACTCTTTTAAATATCCTCAGTATTAAAAAGAGTGATTTGAAAAAGTAACAATTAAAGTGGGATAAGTGAAAAAAGGGAGTATAGGAAAAATATGAGTTAAGCCTGGATTTGGATTTTTTTATACCGTTTCAGATAAGTGCAGTAGTTCCCTAAGTCAATAGTACTATAATTGCCCTTCAAGAGCTACCCCAGAATTGCCTCTTCTTGTAGGAACAAAACCGGCACCGTTACAAAATTCTTCAATTACAAAAAAAAAAAAAAAAATTAGAATAACGTACACCACATTCGAATATTAACCAGCCCAACTACTACCACTGTATTGTGTCCTATCGGTGCGGGTTTTTATTATTATAGATTTCTTTCATGCTTTCTTTATTTCGTAATAACCTCATTACCTATGACGATCTTTACTCCGATGAAAGTATTGATAAAAGAGAAAAAAAAGTTTCGAATTAATGAGTCAGTTGATGTTTTAGGTTTTTCAATGTGAGTAAAATATGACGCTGATTCCCTTCTCTTGGCAGCATTAAGCTAATCAAGTTGTAACATCGGTGCCTCGAAGATTTCCCATTTTTAGAGTCAAGACGTTTTTGCTGATGCTGGAATGGTAGAAATTACCCCTAATTACTCTCCAAAGAGTTTGCGTTAAGATGACAGCCATTTTCCAGGTTAACTAAAAGAAGAGGAGTCGCATTGCATTTGGAAATATATCGAGATAAGCCGTGAAATAAAATTTTGCTGGTCAAATATTTTTGCAGTTGGAAATCGTCCGGGGAGGTATAAATATGGAGGGTTAAGACTTTTTTCTCGAGATGTAATTGGATTTTAGAAACTAGAAGGTTGTTGGAAATGGGAAAAATGTGATTGGTGACGGAATTTTTGGTGAAACACTTCAAAGGACGATGCAGGCGTGGTAGTGTATTAGAAATAAGGAATCACTCTATTTTTGTTTGTAAAAATTCCTTTGAATGGATATGGTAGGGAAGAAAGAAAGTTGCTTTGAGTATCCTTGTTATTCGTCTCTTAAATATAAAAGGAACATATCTTGAAAATGAAATTGTAAAGAATCCAGCGATTTTTATTTCTTAGCAATAGATTGAAAACAATATTCAGTAAATTATAATTAGTCGGGAGAAAATCTCCACAATTGGTTTTCATTTGGAAATATTTACTAATTACACATTTCTTTGGGGCACACCAAACACTTAAATTACCATGTACTTTTTAGCATTGTAAATTATGTTATCGCTACTTTTTGTGTTATTTCGCTTTCAAAATAATTGTACTTAATAACATTAAAGAAGTGAATAAAAATCTGTAAACTCTGGAACGCTTACTGATATAAATGACGTTTTTTAAACTTTTAGGAATTAAATAAATAAAGAGCTAAGAAAAATAGATATCGATAGTTAAAATACATATAGAATTATTTAATCTTAGACATGATTTTTAATTAAGCATCGTGACTATTAGCTACTAGTGTAGCAATATCATAAATAAGTAAAGTTGACAACAAGCAATTTGCAAGAATCTTAGCAACTTGTTTTAAGACTGACATAAATATAAATAAAACCTTCTAGCATACTTACTTGGATTCTCTCTTTTGATGAATAATAAATGAATCTTATCAGAGTATTATCACAGTGCATTTTAAAGGAGGTTTGAATTATTTGTTTGAAAGTAAGAGCTTTGCTGTTGAATAACAATTAAAACTACAATCATATACAACAACTATACTACAATCATACAATAACCCTTTAAGGATAATATAGTTTGCAGTAAATTATAATTACAAACAGCAATAAATTATTATATTAAATAGTAGATTGTACTTTTATATAAGTATACTAAATAATGTAACTAATGTATACTAAATAAGTATACTAATAAATGTTTAAATTTATAGGCAGTTGATATAAGTTTTAAGGCTGGAATGTTTCTAATGTGTGTATAAGATTTCATAAAACTTCATTCAAGATTTCATTCAGTCATGTATAAAAAACTAAATAGTAAACTCTGTTTTAAGGTATAAAATATGAAAATTTGGTCAAAGTACTATAATAGTGTTATTCTACATTTATCTAGGTTAAGAGGAAATTTATTGTTTGGAAAAGAAAATCAGATTTAGGAGCTAGAATTTCTCCTGAAAAATAAAATACTTAAGTGTAGTAATTTTTCATTCAGTCTTTTATGTCGATGATATTGATACCATTTTATATATTGAAAAGTACTTATCAGTGTAAAATTGACAAGTATTTTTTTAGACACTAGGGGGCCTGCCCCCTGCTCGCTATCGCTCACCAACCCCCGGAACTACTTCGCAGTTCTTTTTAGATCGCTTCGCGATCTCAGCGAGCAAAGCTCGCTTGTTCCATCTTACCAATCACCCCGCTGGTCGGCTTAATTAATGCTCCTTTACAACCGAAACTACTTATCACTCTTGCTGATACATAATTTAATCCAAATCATCCCGAAAGAACTATTGCTGAAATATTACTTTCCTAACTTAAATTGAAAATAAAAGAAATCACACATAGTGAGCTATCGCTCACCAACCCTCTGAACTGCTTCGCAGTTCTTCTCAGATCGCTTCGCGATCTTAGCGAGCAGAGCTCGCTTGTTCATCTCAACAATCCAGCAGAAGCCTTTTCTCCGAATAATTTAATTGAAATGTTAAAAAAATATTCAGCAAGTCTACTAATAACCATCAACCACTTTGTAGAAAAAAGCATTGTTGAAAATAAAAGAAATCAGACTCATCAATAAAACACGCATAGAACTCGTCTGTTTCTCTAGTGAACGGCGAGAAAGAGAAGAAAAAATTGAAACTTTGAATCTTAATAATTATAAAACTAATTAGAACTTTTGAAAAAACAAAAAGCCAATATTTTTATAAAAATTATTTCTATGTGTCTTTAAAATATCATAGTTCTACTGTGATTAGTTTTGCTTTTATAACGAAAAAACAGAAAAATCTTCAAAATTTTCGAAACTTTAAAACTTAATTACTCCAAAACTAATTCGAAATTCGAAAAAAGGGCGACGTGGTGCAAAACTGCACATCTAAGAGTATGTGTCTGCAAAAAATCATATTTCTGCTGCTAATAGATTTTGCTGGGAGCGAACTCGCAGCAGAAAAAAATAATTTTCGACTTTGACATTAAATAACTCTAGAACTAATTATCTTATCTATTAGCTTTTAGAACGAAAACGATCCTCATACACTTGAATAGAAATGTTTAAAATTTCACAAATTTCCGTGGAATAGTTTTTGCGTAGTGAGAGTTCAAAGTGTTCAAAAATAAAATTTTCAAAAGCAGCGGCGGCGGCGGCCGCGGTCACTGTTACTTTTTTTTAATATAGAGAGATAACAATGCTGATTTTAATCCCTGTTGGAGATAATAAGATTTTTTTTATTATCGTGACGTAATATTCTAATATAAAAAGAAGAAGTATATTGCTTTTCTAAATTTATTGTAATTTTTATATAAATCAATAGAGATTAATGCAAGCCATATATATCTAGAATATTAAATAAATCTAGTATATACATACATAATATTCATTTAAAAAAAACCAAGGAAATTTTTATCAAAAGGAATGAACTTCCATTTGGTTTAAGAAGTCATCAAATTGAAGGAAATTTGATATTCAATCCTGGAATCAGGTTTGAAAGAATGGAATGTTAACATCCTCAGGCTGGAATCTATTCACATGTATTAAAAATAGTTGTGTTCATTTGTTGGAAATAATGCTCTCCTACCGAATTCTACTTTTACACGCAAAAGACTCGTTACATAAATATATTGAACGTTCGATACTTGAAACATAAAACCAAAAGAAATTCTTCCCCTGGAGTAATGGTATAGTTCTACATTTAACTCATTCATAAACCGTAATATTGATTTCCTATAAGAAAATCGCTTTACCATAAACTCGAATTAGGCGTCCATCGTTACTTGAGTTTTAACTGCTAATCATAAAAAATCATTTTTTAACGTAGTTAAGGTATTGTGAACTTTCCTCTTGTTTTGTATTTTCAGGTATCATAACGAATATTTTAGGGGTTATGTTTTACTGAATAAATTATTTCAATCTTTTCTACCAATGCCATAGAAACAATTGATATAATTGTGTAAATCCCTTTCTTTTAATTTTATTTGCTGGAATTTGTACTGGGAAGTTTTATTTAAATTATGTGTTGTTTTTGTTTTTTGCGAATTAAGCTACCAATTTTTGCAAGAAATATTGCTGTATAAAGTTCGCTCTTTTACAATATTTTTACTTTAGAAGTATAAAAACATTTAAATTGTTCCACTAAGAAGTTAAGAGAAGCAACATGAAGGAATTAAGTCATTATGATAAATCACTTAAAATCATTTTAGAATCACTTATATCAGTTTCTATTAAAATGAGATCTGCTGGGATTTCCCTCCTATATTTAAGAAGACTTCCCAGTCTAAGTACATCACGTTTTGAGTTGCTATTTTTGAAGTTAAAATATAACCTTTAATAATTTTAATGCCTTTAGATTTGATCAGATAGGACAAGGACAAAAGTGGTATTATGAACCCAATAAAAGCAAAAGAGTAATAAATATAAATCTTGTTCACTATTGACTTAACTAATTAAATTACATGAAATTAAATTTTAACAGGTAAGAAGTTCAAGACAAGTATTCTGAAGTAGTGGTTTTTATAATTTGATAAGTTATGTGCCCTCTAAAATGAGAGTGGTTGATCTTGGATTCCACACTTTCCCCATTAGTTAGAGGGAGTTCATATCATAATTGTCCTTGAATTAATAGAATTAATTACGACAGTTGAATGTCGGTTTATATTTTATCGATTGGTAAGGAAACACCTAAGGTTAGCTTGAAGTGAACATTCTAGAATTCTTAGGGCAGAACTATCTGAGGAAAATTCTTTAGAAATTATATCGGAAAAATCTCGGATACATCTTTTCTCTTATCCCTTTCTCCTGCAGCGGTACTTATAAATCCTCATCCATTATATTCTAGTCCTACTAATCTCTGAATTTTTCACGTCAAACTAAAGTTCCCTAGCTTGAATGAATGGGCTTCCGGCAAAATTCTGACGCCCTTCAGCAATTTCAAGGTCTTCCAGTGGTCAGGTTTCAATACAACCGTTTAAACTCACTGATTGGGTTCAAACTTTCCATTAAGATCTCGTCTCCTTGGATCCTATCTGGCACGTCTTCTCATAAATTCCATCACTCGACTTATTCTTCTTTTTCTCAATTAAATAAAAGGGTCTTTATATCCTCTTAGGATTTTCGGTTATGTAAGGATGTGTTCTTATATTCCAGAAAAATATGAAAGGAAGGCTTTCTTTCCATAATTCCGGTGACAAAAACACCTATTCAAAAAGAATCCTTTGCACCTGGGAATTTACCCTGTTTTATCCAGGGATTCTTCATTTCCCCTTTTCAAACCCTTAATTTTATGATTGTGAGGGATTATCCCTGGTAGCATCTCAACAGAACCGTACGAACCATGGCAGAAAAGTAATGGTAGATACAATGTATATTTACCATATGCATTGTATATTTGTATTGTATATTTTCTACGTAATATAATATGAAAGTGTAAAAGGAGTGTATTCATTTCATCTGATTTTTCTCACCACCACAACCGAAAAAAATTTGTTCCAGTAAGAATATTTATTTTTATTATACCTATCACATGAAGTTTAATTTTAAAACGTCAAGTATCTTCTATTGATCTTAATTTCAGCTTCTTAATACAACTGAAACCTTAAATCTTGACCAAACTTCAAAATCTTTCTAAAAGTTAATGTATTTTATTGCTGCATATTTTATAACTGTGCATAACTTAGGTGACCATATTTTTTATTAAATAATAATTTATAAAAACAACTAAGAAATTCAATCATATTTCTGAATTTATTTTACTATTACTGAACAAAACTATTTTTATAATTTATATGATCCTTAAAAAGTTGTGTGTATAACAATTTGATAATGATTGAACCACCCATACCTGATTTTATGGTTTACTGTTTAATACATTTCAATTTCACAGTTCGTTCACCTCTTAGTTACTATTTGACAGGTTAAAACACTTGCTGTGACAGTTTGACGTGTGTATGTTGGGTATTCGACCTATTGAATATTTGATTAACCCCTCATGGATTATTCACATTGATAAAGCGAGTTTTTTAGGACCTAAGATTTATGACAAAAGCTATATGTTTTTCTTTCGTTCATATCGTTTAAAGACATTCCCTAGGGAAAAAAGTACTGTGGAGCAGCATTGTTCAAAGGGTTTTATGTATGGAGTATGGAACGGAGTTAGGGAGACACCGAACTGGTATTTTTTGAAAGATTACCTATACCTAAACATGAAATATTAAAGTTAATATTTATTTATTCTATAAGTTAAACATTCCTTATACACCTATGATCTTTATTCAATTATATATTAAGTATTTTAAATTCGTAATTACTTATTATATCTACACCATGCTTTTATTAAGTACTTATTGTGAGTTATTGTCTGTGGTAGTTTTTTTTTTAAAATTTGATTCCATTCTTTTACCCTCACCCTTTACCTTTACCCTTTTTAAATAAATAAAAAAGCATTTTAACAGTATTACAAATAAACAACTAAAAACTATTAACTGCATCCATAAACTCGAAGTTCTTTAAAAACACCATAATTTTATAATAAATTCAAAATTCTAATTTCTGTCTAATATTTTTTTCAGGCCACACTAGAGGGAGACATCTTTGTTTAATATTAAATATTTTAGAAAAATAATTGAATATTATAATCGTTATAAGGGAAAAAATAAACAAAAATACATTTTAAAATAAGCATGTTTAATCAAAATTTTAAAAAGTTCGCTAAGAGCCTTCTCACATAATTTTTTAAGCTTAGAACAAAAGTTATTAAAAATAAAAGCCTTACCAATGTCTAAACAATTTTATAGTAATTTCATTGCATTTTATGACAAATATTTTTTTATATAAAATTACATCGAAACTTTAAACAACTGTTAACTGGAACTGTTAAAGATATAATCCTAAGCGACGCGTTAAATATACGAAAACGGTCGATTATGTAAGTATAATGATGCAAACCGTATTTTACTACTTCAATATTTGGTAAAAGTCTGCCCAAACTATCTCTTATCAGTTTCCCTAGACAAAATGGCTCATTTTTATGTTTGTCTCGCCGCCTGAGATTCTATTGGCGGAAGAACGATATCTTGTGTCCCAGTCATCGAGAAGTATTTTGCTCATCCGCCGTCCATATATGCATAAAGGAAGTTATGGCATAGGCAACTGACCCTAAAATGTTCAGCTTTTCCTTTAGCACTGAATGTTAGGATTAAAAGCATCAGTGTCTTACTATCTTCTCTACTTCGTAAGAGAATTAATGCGATTTTGAAGATTAAAATACCCCGTTGAGATGGCGTTATAACTTTTGGAAGCGGAAATGGGAGAAAGTTTTATTTAAGAATGCACTGGATGTCTCGTAAAATAGAAATATAGTAACTTTACAGTTTTGGGAAGAGGTTAAGATGGATCGGAATATGTAGTGGATTGCAAAAGCTTCGAAATTCTTCATAAAAGATGCTTTTATCAGTTTGTTGAAGGCAATGAATTATTTTATGACTGAGGGTTCTACTTCATAGTTGAATATTTATTATTTCATGAAAAGCTTAGATTTCACGAAAATGCCTTAAAAATTAAGGCAAGAGATGCAATAAACAAAAAGTTGTTTACTTGAAGTATTAAAGGAAAAATGGTTCCCCATTTTACTCAATGAACTTATAAAACTTTAAATAACAGATAATATCGAGCGAAGTTATTCAAGTTGGTTTACACAAAAATTATGGTATAAACAGGGAAATGAAATGAAGTCTTATGGTAAATAATTTTTTAATAAGCAAGATTAACCATAAAAATTATTTAATAAACTTTTTACTACGATTACTTTTTTTACTTGAATCAAATTTGAATTTTTAGTTTTAAACATAATTTAAATGATTAATGTTATGCAAAACTTAAAGTATCTAATAACAATGAAATTTGTACTTAGACTATTATAAAAATAACTCGTTCATTGCTATGTGGAAATTATTTTGTTGCATGCCAATAATCATGTATGCTTAAATTACTAACACCCTAATCCAACTAAGAACGAACATTTGAAAAAAAACCTAATGCACATTGACTTTTAAATGAGGGAATAAATTAAATTAATAAATCTTGCTCAGAAAATGTAAAATTCACATGGTTACCAAAAGACTGGGAGTGTTAACTCCAATCCCAATTCATGCATGAATGTCAATTGAGAATAATTAAGTTCACTCAAAGACAAAACCTGACAAACCACTCTTAATATCATTTCCATATCAAAGTAACATACTTCCCGATGAATTTGTGGACTGCCTCTTGAGTCAAGTATTCGAATGCTTTGTTGGAATGCTGGGAATAATGTATGCTAATTGCTGGTTCCCAGACCGCGGTAAAGGAAAGACCCCCTTCCTTGACATGCATCATCATTAACTCCCCGCATTTCAAGGCAAATAAGTAATTGCTTTCACTGAGTATTGGGGAGACGGTATTGATTTGGCGGAGATCGGTGAAATATCCGGATAGGTTTTCAACGTAATTACCTCTGTTTTGAATTCGGTGTCGGTTAAAAACATTTTTTTTTTTGTATTTCGCATTTTTTAGAGTTTTGTAAAATATCTATGTTTGATTCTGGGAACGTAATTGTAAAAGTTTTTTAGTTAGGGGTTGATTCATGTATTGAAAAATGGAAGTAAATGTATAAAATTATTTTTATAATTTATATAAAGTGATTTCGTTTTTATTTTTAGCTTTTAGTCCTTTTTTCAAATAATGTATCTGTGGGGCCTGATGAAATAAAACCACATATTTAAAAACAAAGTTTATTTAACATGAACAAAACGAGTAACAGTGTAACTAACGAAACAACAACAAAAGCATATATATACAACAAAAACAGTTACGGTTAACAGTTAAGTATGATAGGAACGCGCAAGTCCGCCACATCACTCTCCCCCCCTTTCAGATGACAACGTCGTCGATCCCACTAGTTAGCTGGAAAGCAGGTGAGCTGGCTTGAGCCTATCCATCGAAACAACCTTTTGTAGGTTGCCGATTTGAAGAAGGAAAGTTTTGGAGAACCTCTTTACCACCTTGAAAGGACCGTCATACTGGGGTTGGAGTGGCTTTTTTACGGCGTCAAGCCTCAAAAATACGTGAGTGCAGGTAGAGAGTTCCTTGGGCACGAACACTGCTCTGGACGAGTGCCAGGTTGCAGGAAAAGGACGGAGGCTGTCAAACTGCTGTCGAAGAGAAACAATAAAATCAGACTGTGACACAGAACTCTTTTCAGGCACGAAAAACTGTCCTGGCAGTCTGACAGTCTGTCCATATAGCAGCTCCGCAGAGGACAGCTTAAACTCATCCCGAAGTGCCGTCCGTAGCCCTAATAGGACTAATGGCAAGGCATCAGTCCAAGTACCTCCCTTACACTTTAAAGAGGACTTGATGACCCTATGGGTACGCTCAACAAACTCGTTTGACTTAGGGTTACATGCAGTAGTACGAATGTTCATTGCGCCCAAAGTATGAGCCAAAGAACGGAACATTCTAGATTCAAATTGAGCACCTTGGTCATGAGCTATTTGAAGCGGGGCACCAAATCGGGAAACCCAACCCTCCAAAAATGCACGACAAACTGTTTCAGCACATATATTTTCCAATGGAATAGCCTCTACCCAACGGGTGTACCTATCAATGATAGTTAACAAATATTTAAACCCGCGACTTGCTGGGAGAGGTCCTACTAAATCCATATGGATGTGCTGAAATCGCGAAGTAGGGAGCTGGATTTGACCCAAGGGGGTTTTAGTGTGTCGGTGCACTTTGGCTCTTTGACAAGGCACACAAGACTTACACCAAGCGGCAAGATCTTTCCGTATAGAAGGCCAAACATAGCTGGATAAGATCTGCCTTAAGGTAGAACGTGTACCTACGTGTGCAAGATTGTGCACAGACTCGAAAACTAGACGCCTCATAGCAGAAGGCACAAGGACACGTGCCTTGTTTAAAGAAACGTCACAAAAAAGTTCCACCTTTAAGTGGGGAATTTCAATTAACTTAATGACTAAGCTAGTTTTGTTAGACTTAATTATAGATTTTATTTCCTCGTCGGTACGCTGACACTCAGCCATGACTTTATAATCCAATAGATCAGGAATTAACACTTCATCTACCCGTGACAACGCATCAGCCACAAAATTCTGTTCTCCAGGAATATACCTGATATCCGTTGTAAATTGCGAAATGTATTCCAAATATCTCGTTTGACGAGGAGAACATTATTTGGCAGAATTGTGCTTAAATGCGTATATCATGGGTTTATGATCACACATAACATGAAACTTAATACCCTCAAGCATAAATCGAAAATGCTCAACTGACAAATATATAGCTAATAGCTCTTTGTCATAAACAGAATATTTCTGTTGAGCAGGGTTAAGTTTCTTTGAAAAAAACGCCAATGGCTGTAAACCCTTACTAGTTTCCTGGTGCAGTGCTCCAGCGATTGCTGTGTCACTGGCATCAGTAAACAAAACCAGGTTAGAATTTGGGTGAGGATGTGCCAACGTAGTTGCATTAACAACACCCTTTTTACACTCCTGAAATGCGCCTTCCAATTCAGGTGTCCATAAAACAGGATGTTTATCGTTCTTTTTAGCTCCCCGCAATAGTGCATTAAGAGGGCACTGAAGTTCAGCCGCCCTAGGGACAAAGCGACGATAGAAGTTCATAAGACCCAGAAATCTTCGCAGATCCTGTAAGGTCTTAGGTTTTGAAAAATTTGAGATGGCTTCGACCTTATCAGGTAATGGTCTACAACCAGAACTAGCAACAATATGGCCTAAAAACTCGACCTCTTGAACACCGAAAACGCATTTCAAGGAGTTAATAGTAACCCCAAATTCCTTGAAACGACTAAATACTTCACGCAAGTGAGCAAAATGCTCTTTTTCATTAGCACTTGCGATTAGTATGTCGTCAAGGTATGCAAAAACAAAGTCTAACCCAAAAAGCACATGATTGATGAATCTCTGAAACGTTTGAGGGGCGTTACAGAGACCAAATGGTAGGACAAGAAATTCATAAAGACCAAAAGGCGTAATAACTGCCGTTTTTTCAACGTCAGAAGGATTAACAGGAATTTGATTAAATGTACGAACCAAGTCAATTTTACTGAAAATAGATTTTCCAGACAAATTTTGAGAAAAATCCTGTAAGTTTGGGAGGGGGTATTTATCAGGGACTGTTTTTGAGTTCAAAGCTCTATAGTCACCTGTAGGTCTATAGTCACCGTTCTTTTTAGGGACCATGTGCAATGCACTGCTCCAAGAACTCTTTGAAGGCCTGCATATGCCATGTTCAACCATATAGCTAAACTCTGCCTTGGCGGTTCCAAGTTGAGCAGGATTTAATCTCCTAACTTTAGACACAACCGGTTGACCCGTGGTTTCAATATGATGCACTATGTCGTGACAAGCATCAATAGGCTTTGTTTTTACAATGGTGATCTCAGAAAATTCTTTTAACAGTTCATGATAACGAGAATCACCAACAATAGCCTTTACACTGGGTTGATCAGCACGACAGAAAATTGCTGAAATACGGTTTGAATGATTAGGGTCAATCAGTTTTGACCTTTTAATGTTTACTAGTAACCCAAACTGCTGCAGGAAGTCAGCCCCCAAAATAGGTTTTGACACATTAGCAATGGTAAAGTAAAAATCGTATTTTTTACCAAAACCTAAGTTTACAGACATAAACTTTTGACCAAAGGTTTGTATATTAGAGCCATTAGCGGCTTGCAATACATAATCAGTTGCTTTCCTGTGTCCTTTAAAAGACAACGGGAGCAAACTGATATCAGACCCGCTATCAACTAAAAAATCTAATTTAGTTTTATGATCCCTAACAAATAATCGTTTACTCTTAAACCTTCCTGTTTGACAAAGGTCAACTTCATCAGAGTATTCACAAGGTTCGACACACTTATGGGCTTTTACCCCAAATTTTCTATGGTAGAAACATAACACTTTTTGCTTTGGGTTTTCTTTGTTTACATCCTTACTAACATTAGTAGGTTTACTACTAGAAGATCTGTTTTTAGATCCAAGTTCCCTTTTGAGATTTTGAATTTCACCAGATAAAAGCGTAACTTGCTTCGACAAATCATCGACTTGCTTTTGTAAAGAGGGATTTACAACGTTACATTCACTTGAAGCAGAATTTGATTTCCAAAATCATATAATTTCCTAAAAATGGTAAAATGACTGTTTTTAAAATAATGTTTAAAATATCTTATCTTCTTTTTCTTCTTGCTTATCTCTCTGATTGGTATCAGACCAGATCCATGATGTTGTTCGCTTTAAAAATATCGAAGACAAAAGAGGGTCTTCTTTTAAGATCCTCTCGCACCAAATTTTCACATTTAATTAGGTGTTGTGAAGTGGCCTCTTCAACATTGCACTTGGTGCAAACATGGAAGGTCCTGGTACCATTTGAAAACCTGATGGTTTTTAGCTGTCCAGTGAACAGGAGAGCCAAAGAAGGTAATATGAGCTATTTAATACGAGCTACTTATCTATATCAAAATTGTGTACCTCGTATAATAGCAAATAAAAAACACTAATAAATTTTGTATAAAAACTTTTAATGCATCAAGACACTCATCACAGGAATTAGTGGTTTCATCAGCTTATAACCCCATCGTCGTGAAACCTATCAGACTTAATTTTTAAATTGGGTTTCCCAAAGAGCTTGTTATGGATTATCCTATGGTAGCCCGTTTTTAGAATATAAAGTACTGTAAGTCAGTGCAACTATTACAAAATCTATAATAATAAAAGAGCTTTACCACTCACTCACTCACTCACTCATCAATGCACATCAAAATCTACCGGGGCTAAGGATTCGAAACTTGGTAGGGTCAAAGACCTTAAGGTGTATACGCGCACTAAGAAGGGATTTTTCGAAGTATCTTTTTTCTGACCCACAGGGGGGTTTGGAGCGTTTTTGACGTTTTCGAGCCCAGCGGCGTCCCAAATGACCCCAGATCTTTGTTATTTCGCAGGAAGGTACCTAGCAACAATTTCTAGAAAGGCATTTTTCAGATTTTGGATATTCGAATTTTAAGAGGTCTGAATATTCCAAAAACCCGTTTTTGCTGAGCATAAACCAAGTTTTATATTTTCGAAGAAAATAATACCGAGAAATCGATATTACGAATTGAACTGTTGGTAATACCTTCTTGAGAGAATTTCAAAGAAAGTAATTTCTGGATTTTTCGATATTCCATTCTTGAGGGGGTGCACAGGGGTTTGAATATTCACTCCCGTTTTTAGTTTTTGGATCCTAGCACCCACATTATTAATGTGATTGTTAGCATTCCAAGGAGCCTTTTTTGTCCCTTTTCTAAATTCTTATGCTTAGCCTTCAATGTTAAATTTATTGCGGTTATTGCTCTTTCCAGGACACGCAAAACCTCTATTGTTGGAAATATTTATTTTGAAATGTTTTATAACAGGTGAAGTTTTAAAAAATATGATAAAGAAACAATTTTTAATCATTAAATAATTTTTTTTATGATAACCAAAAACCGTTCCACTGAAAAATTTTATTCTTTTTTCTATTTAATCAAATTTAAGTATTTCCAGCAAAGTTCAAATTAAACAATATTTTATCACAGGCATTTTCATTGTCGATTCAAATGATGTTTACTTTTATTTCATGTTTGAAATTTCTTTCAATGAATGAGTTGGTGATAAATCAGCAAAGGGGGGTTCAGGGGGTCTCCCCCTGATTTTTAAAAAAACTATCGTTATTAAAAATGGTTATAAACACTAATTCTAAACCGGTTTTTTAAGATCTTAAAAAAGTATAAAAGTATGTAGTATATTTAATTGTTTTGTATTTCATAAAAATTTAGGGGGATGAGGGGGAAATAAGTTTTATCTATAAACATTGCTGTTCAATAATATATCTTTATTGTGAGCGAAGGCGGAGAAATTTGCCTCAAATATACATTTATACCAATTTCAGAAATGGATGGAGGGAGAAAAGGACAAAAAATAATGGGGTTCAGAAGGTCCCCTGACTTTTTTTCTATTTTGAAAAATTACTCTTTAAAAACGGGGATGGGGATTTCACACATTAAATCTAAACAGGTGGTATTTTTTTACATCTTAACGAAGTGGTATGACATCAAAAAAGAATCCTAGCGGGAAGACTGTTGACTCTATTGCATCTAAACACTTATTTATTTTAACACACAGTTTGATAAGCCTTTTATCCCCCGAGCAACGGCGGGCATATCAGCTAGTAAACTATATAACCATGGAAACAGGTTCTTGATTTACTTTTTTTTAAAGTAGTACTATGCATTTTCTTCGTATTGATATAGTCGAAGTTCAGGAACCAATACAGACTAATATTTTAAGACATAAAATAAGTGGTTTCCCTATAAACACCCCTTTTAAAACCGATAAAATAATCTTATAACAATGCGAGGCCCAGTCTATTAAATGAGACTTAATAACATTATCGCTCATAAAACCAAAAATCATTTTCTGAACTTACATATTTTTGTGTTAAACGGTCGATTTAATACCACGGTAGGTTTGTTACTGATGTACGGAACGGACCTTTTCACCAATTTGTGATAAATTGCCTTTTCTTGGGATTATGCCAACCTAGGCCATTGGGACGAAAAGATAGCACATAATCAGTGTCTTTATCCTCTTGAGAGATCAAGGGTTAAGCTATTAGATTATGGGTTTGGTTAAACATTATTAAACACTGGAATTCACTTAGTAAAGTATTTAGTTTTTTTTATGTGACTGTTATACTGGTTTTAATGAAAAGGTTGTAATTCATATCTTTTGAATATTTGAAAACTAAAATAAAACTTTCTTGTGTGCGTAGGTTAGTCCTCATCGTAGTAGTAGGTTAGTCCTCATCGTAGTAGTAGGTTAGTAGGTTTAACATGGTCCGCTTGTTCACAGAATTAAAAAAAGGTTCTTAAAATTTTTACCTTTGTTGACGTACTAAGCATTAAAATCATGGAATTAGTTTTGACGCATAAATTGTCTAAGATAGCATTTTTTTTCAGCCGTTCTGTGAGAAATGTATCTGATCTCAGTTGACATAATAGTGAAATGCACAATGGGATGATCAATCATGTTGGAAAATGACAAAACCTTTCAAATTTTGAAAACTCAAACAAAAAAAGGCTTTATCCCAAGCAAAGTTTTCCGACCATTTATTGGTTCTTATTTACTCTGTTTTCAAGTTTTGTAGTCCATACATAATAATTTTAGTATGCTTTTAGCTATTTTCTTTTTATCTGACCATTGAATTATTATTATATTGACCATAAATTTAAATCACCATCCGTTATAAATTTGAATCATTCAATCCACATACATGTTCAGAAAAATGTTTCTTAATTGAATCAGAAAATTTGCATTTTTAGTCATACTTTATAAGTATCT
Organism: Tetragnatha montana; assembly: GCA_963680715.1. Classification (NCBI taxonomy): domain Eukaryota; kingdom Metazoa; phylum Arthropoda; class Arachnida; order Araneae; family Tetragnathidae; genus Tetragnatha; species Tetragnatha montana. The sequence goes on from OY796685.1 coordinate 16,055,971, forward strand.
TATTTATGTACATATTTCTTTTTTTGTTTTTTACAGAGTTTACTCTTCTATGCTCAATATTAAAATCTAATTAAATACGAAGAACAATAAGTGATAAACCTTATTTCCTTTTAGTAATTTATAACCGAAATGTATTATATATTGCCTAATCATCCATAAGCTCAAATATTAGTTGCTATACCCCCACATGCTATTATGCAACACTTTTGTGACAAAAGTTGAACCCAGAAATAAAATAGAAACGGTCTGATGACATAAAATGTGTCTCCAACGTAATATAAAATGGAAAAAATCCACACTCACCAATAAAATAAAATTCTCAGAAAAACTCCATTATCAACAATCCTCATTCCGCCCAAACCAAACGCAAAGACTACAGCCATCCATAACCATGACTATAAAATATAACCGTCAGCTCCCCATCCAAACCGATAACACAGCCCGGTATCGCTTTGTTATTCCTGCAACACCCATTCCAGGACACCCCTAGAACACCACAGCAACAGTTAACAAGATCCCGTATGTATTCGAGCGCACGTTTCACTAGGACGAATGGGTCTCGTATTAGAATTCATCCGAAGTGCTGACATCGTAAAGGCGCTTCTTTTGCAGACGCTATATAGTGTCTCTGCAGCCCTGAAGAGGCGTTAACTAAACTATTACCTGACCTCTTTTAAAAGGCACGCGTCGTTTTTGAAGGCCTATTGGGATGAAGGATGAAAACAAAATATCGAATTTTAGCTAGTTCGGCGATTTTTTTTTTTTTTTTTTTTGTTTTGTTGGAGGGACGTGTTTTGGATTCTTTGGTGACTGTTAGGGCTCAAGAGATAAATGTTGCAAGGGGACAAAAGTAAATGATGACATATCTGTAGCATTAAAAGACCTACACTTTAAATTGTACCCATTATTTGTACCATTATTTGTATTTAATTGTACCCATTATTTCCATCTATTTTGTTGTATTTTAGTCTTTTTAAATAAGTTTGACATAGAAATATCCAAGTAATTATTGATTCAAGTTGATTTTTTAATGAGTTGTTGAAAAGCCGTGTAGTACGATGAGCTATAAGTTTATTATGTTTGGTGGTTAAAAATTGTAAATATTGAAAATTTAGATACTATGTACTCTGAATAATATTTCATGTATAAAGTTTCATTTGGAAGCCAGTGGTATTTTTTTTTTTATCAAAAACGCTCGTGTTAAAAGTGGTAAAAAAAAACTTGGCAAGTTTTCCAACCCATCTTGTACTGTCACTATAACCACTTGGCATTCAAACCACTCAAATGTATTTTATCTGTGATGAAAAATTATTTGTAAATGTTTGAAATTAAAATATTTGTGCAGTTTTGTGAAATTCATGAAATTTATTCTTTGATATTTTGCTTTGTATTTTAAATTATTATTCTTATTACAACGGAAAACATCATTAAATGTAATTATGAAAATTGAGGATTTTATCACTAACTCTCTCTGTTTACAACTAATACTTTAGTTCATAACACTTCAGTAAAATATTTTACCGTTTACTGTTATTTAACTCAAAGTATTGACGGATAAAACTTCTTCTCCAAAGTTGTTTTTGTATCCGTTAAAACCCTTAAAAGTAGTTAAACTATTGCTATCCCTTTTAAAGATCTCAAGAAACTATTGAGTTCCTTTAGAGTCTACCGACCGACAATAATAGAAATAAAAATAGTTGTAAGTTTCAGTAATCACAGATATTGAAGTTTTTTTTCTTTGAGACAGTTCTTGTAACTATAAAAATATTTTCTGGGTTTTGAAATCCTTAAAAAGACAATCCAAAATGTTTTGGTTCATTTTATTTTCATTACAAAAATAGTAAAACGAAATATTGAAATACATTGTAATGAAAAGATTGTGTGTAGGCGATGAATTAATAGACAAAAATTTAACAATTTGAAAGATCTAAAAAATATGTTTAACTTATACATATTTAAAAATATGTGTTAAAGGTAGATGTATTTAGAATGAGTGTAAACAGGTGTTTTGGTAGTTAATATTAGTTGAAAAATTTATACAACCCAAGCTAACAGAAACAATAATGTTGTGTTTCGTTTATTTAATTAAATTGATATCCAGGTGATGTTTTGGAGTTGATTAATCTTTTTTAAATATTTTTAAAAAACCTCAGACATAATTTTTAAATATTTATGTTTTTATATAAAATGCATTTACCCCCGGGGCACCCATAAATATTGCTCCATAAAGTTATGCATGAAATACCGCCAACTCTACCCGCTAGAATGGATATTAATTTCAGTTCTTTGAAGCACGTAGCGAAGGGACACACACCGTAAAATGAATAATGCAAACTCTTGTCCTTCCAGCCCTACCGATTTGTCCTCACTCTACTGGGGTTCTAGTCGCTTGTCTAGGGCACTGCAGAGGAAAGTTGCGGTGATTAGTGGACACTAGTGTCCATGAGGTCAAAGCGTTTTGGTCCTGGAGTATCATTAAGGATGCGCTCGGCAAAATGAACGCTTTAATGGTTTAGGGAGATGGTTAATTTAGGAGAGGCGTTCAGTTACGTTGCTGCTTTGTTCCTTTCCTTTACAATGGAGACTAATTTTAAGGTTATTTCATGGAAAATTAGTAAAACGCTGTTCATCTTGTTACGCTGGGTTATTTTTCCCACCATTTATTTTTATATTAATGTTTAATTTTTAGAATCATTAAGATAATTTGTAGTTGTAGGGAAAGAAATGCGTGATTTCAAATATAGTCTTCGAAATTGAGTGAAAAGAATGAAATTTTAATATCATAAATTGCAGTTTGTATAAATGCAAAGGGGGACCATATTAAGTTTCATTTGAAAGAATGTTGCAAAACGTAGCAAATATTCACACAAAGAGAAAATCTGTATTTTGTGTCGTTATATCTTAAGTTCTCCAACTTTGAGTTCAATTGTAAAAAACACCGTAATTATAAATATAATTGAAATATCTTACATGCAATTTTATTTCCCAATTGAATCTGAAACAAATAAAAATAGGAATCAAACAAAAATAGGAATAAAATAATCCTTCCATTTAAAGTAAATCTGTCGTTATCATCGGTGTCACATTTCGTGAACTTTATGATTACATTGGATATTTTAAATGTACTGCGGTACCATATAAAGTTAAAAAATAGTACAAATAAACTGCATCGCTGAAAAAGTTCATCTAAATTAAAATCTTTTACATTTTCCTATCCATCGACATTTTTCTTGCTATAAAAATATCTTATATAAACTATTTCGCAACTAGTTAAAATATCTTTTTCCAACATGTCCTCAAATTAATTTGCTAGCTCTTCATCATTTGACACAAAAATAAAAAAAATCAATAGTACATGACATATCAATTTCCTCCAACCCTCTAAACATCAAATAAAGTTTCAACATGCATTTCTAAAAGAAGATATACCATACCATTACCGACTAAATTGATTAACTTCAGCAAATACCGACCAGTTATTCCCTTCAACAGGGACTATTTTTGCCTTAATTACCGGAACTAGCTCCAGTACTTCCATCGACTTACTGCACCCTTTTTCGCTCACGCGGCAGAACTGCTCCTCTGCTACTGCTCATGAAAATCGAATTTCGACAAGCCTAAATAAACTCCGCACAATAAACACAAACGCCAAAAAGCCTTGGAGTTCTTTGATCCGCCCTCTGCTTCCGATGATAGCGTTTTAACCGTTCGCAACGGAGAACTGTTAACTACTTTATTAGTTCTCCCTTTGGGGGTCTGGAGGGGAAGTAATCCTGGTTGGAAGGAAGCAAAGAGTTCGATAAATCGAATGAGGGGAATTTCGAATTTGATTACCCTTTGCGGCAGGCTTGTGAGCCAATCTTTTGGCGGATCGGTGTGGCAGCTCTAGTTTCAGTATAGCTTGTTCTTTTGATTGGATAAGGGGAAAGGAGCCAATGTTGTTGAAGGTTGTTATATATGGTTATGGGGGAAATAGCTTTAATTACGACGAATTGGTAAATTAGGGTGATTCTGTTATGAATGGTTAACAGTAAAAGAAAGTAATATCATGTTTTATTCAAGGTTTATCTATCATTTGATTTTAAGACTGTCATGGCATCGTTTAGTAAAAAAATGTGACGCTCCTATATGCTGAAAAACTAACGTTAAAAAGGATTAAGTAATTACCTAAGGTTTTTTTTTTGTTTACAATAATATGACCTCTTTTTTACTTTAAAGATTTTTATGAAAGCTTATGAACGCCAAATCTGATTCAGGATATATTTTTTAAAAATTATAGAAAAATACATTTTATTCGTGGTAATATATGAAGATTAATTATTGTTTTCGTTTATTTTAAATTCATGAAAACTTTAATGTTAATTATTTTCAGATAAAAGATGTTGAAGAGGATTTATGTAAAAAAATAATTGATGTTTGTAATTTATGTATATTCAATTTTAGAAGCATATTTTTGTATACTTTCACTCCCGAAATAAAAAAAAACATTAAAAGTTTAACACCGGTAATTTTTTTTCCAATTTTTGATACTGATATACATTATTTACTTAGCCAAAGAAATATTTTTTTTTGTTTAAATTATCCACTCTGAAGCTTTTTGCATATTAAGTTTAAGCTGTATGAGACAGTAACTTTTATTTTTCTGTGTATATTTCGTATTATTAACTTCCTTTATCCTTTATTTTCCTCAATTCTTTAGAAAATAATATCTTATATAATTGAATTTCTTTCTCTGCCTTCAGTTCTAATTTAGAAGAACTAGAAAACGGTGGTGAAAAACGTTGCATGAAAACAACCTCCTTTAGAACTCAAAGGCTTTGTAAGTTTTAACAGTGAAAAATGGTTTATAATGAAACGGAGTTGTTATAAAATTCAATTTAAGAAACCAAAGGTCTTTGAACAGAACCAAAAAGTGTTTTAATATATTTTTCAATTTTGATAATTTATATTTCGTACAAATTTTACACGGTTTATAAAATAAATTAATTAAATCAAGATCCTTCATAACATTAGTCTCATTATTCCCCCCACTGTATATGAAATAAACCAACTAGAAATAATCATAAGAATTCTATGTACAGTAAAATTGTGAGTTTAAAATTATGCTTATTATACTCCAGTAAATCTCCAGTATACTCCAAGTATACTCCAAATCTCCAGTATACTATACTCCAGTAAATCTCCTGGAAAAATTATCTCAAGTTGTAAAGATGTTCATCCGACCTTTATTAGTAGTATTTTTTTAATTCTCAATTAAATACTTTATTATTAATTATTATTCAAAATCCTTACCTTGATTTAAAAACAAAAATAAAAATTACTGTACATTTATATAAATTTGGAGTTTTTAAGTGGAATTAACTGTTAATAAAATTTTGAATTATTTTTTTGTGAAACCAATTAGGAATGAATACTCGTAAGTATATAAAATTAAGATAGTGACATTTTCAAATAAGAACTGTAGTTTCAAATATTAACTGATATCTACTATTTAATAGTTTAAGACTTATTACTAACCCATTTTTAAAATTTAGAAATCTAAGTATCTAATAACATCTAAATTGTGGCTACAGTATTCCTTAAAAGGATAGATAATTTTTATTTAACCCTTTAGGAGTGCGCCATATTGTACATATGGAAAGGGCCTATAAAACAAATCTGCGTACTAAAGGGTTAAGAGTTGGAAGTAAAAAACAAGTCAACATCAGGGATCTTGGTAATGTTCCAAAGACAAAATCTCCAAAAAGATATTTGACATTCTTAATTTGGCAACTCCTTTGTTTCTGTGGGGTATAAAACAGCAATCGAAGAAGACGTAACCTATTTATCAAGCCCACCTTTACTTGTTTAATGCAATAGAATCTAGAGGTGGTTAAATCTCCTTACGAGCTGTCTTTGGACGGATTAAAGTAGGATTGACCCCAATAAGAAATCGACCCCTAATCTCCATGCTCTTTCCTGCCAAGTTTTAAGAGATCCATCAAGTAAGACAAACTGTTGTTATTTCTCCTTCTTCTTCGTAATGTGCGTTGAAAAATGCTCAACGCTCACGCAATAAATTTCAATCAGGAAAGGACCCCCTTTTCGTAGAGCAGTTTGAGCTAGATAGGACTATCTACTTTACAGGGCATTACTTTCCTAAAATGGGGCGAACGCTGTGTGTTTGTTATGGTCTTGATGTTGAGGGTTTAGAAGCGAGAAAAGGGGTTTTTTCCTGGAGCATTTTACTGTTTCTTTTATGTCATTTAAAAGCACGTATAGGGCAGAGTTTTTCTGTTTCAAGTGTAATGAAGTTGGTAATATCCTGTGTTGGTACGCGTTGAAGGTATTAGGAAAGGGAAAGCAAATTTTTGGAAGAATTTTTTTTTTACGGTGGGTATAACTCAGAACTGAACAAAGCTTATGATAGCTTAATATTCGGAATATTGCTTAAGAAAGGAATATAAACCATTCCATTAACACTCTTAAGGGAATTATTAAAAGATGTTAGACATTTGGAAGGAAAAATGTCTCGAAATGTTAAAAAAATGTATGCATAGTAAAATCTATAATTCCTTATAATATTATAAATTTAATAGCATTTTTAGAAATACATTTAAGACAATACCTTTTCAGATAACAGGGTATAGTTAATTGTTATCTACATAAATATTTGTTTTCAAATAAGTTTATGCAGAGTACAGGGCCAAAACTTAGATTAATAAAGAGAAAATAAATATATATTTCTTCAGTGTATTTTACTACTAATTCACTAATTGAAAATGCACAATAAACGGAATAACACACTTAAGTTTAATTAAAGAAATTATATAATTTTATAAAATAACCACTTTCTTAATTTCTTACCCATTATTAGCATTACTATTAGTTTTACTGTAAGTAAAGTAAGTAATTAAATGTACTTTAATAAAATTCAACATCTCCCGTAATGGAGGTAAAAATTCAAAAATAGCTTGCTTCATAAAATTCTGTTTTCTTTTATTCGTTTTCTTTAAATTTTGTGACTGATAAGAGATAGGAAACGTAATTTAATAAAGAGAAACAATCAATTTAACAAAATTATATTTTCCTTGATCAGATAATATCAATATTTGCCCAAGGTAACGTATTGTGATTAGTGCATTGAAGCGAAATAATTATATATTTGTAAATAGAAGCACATAACCCATTTCTCGTTATGCTATTTTAAAATATGAAAATTAAATGTACCCTACTTATTATTAGTTTAAACAGTTTCTTTGAATTAAAAATTATTATTATTCGTATTTATTTTTAATTCGTTTTTTTTCTAACTGGTATAGAACACATAACGAAGCGTCATTTCTTAAATTACTTAAGTTGAACTTTAAGGAAAGGAAAATTATTTCCGTCAGTTAGAGTATTAAAATAAATATATTTTTCTCGCCCAATTTAAAGAATTACTTTTAATGGGGTACTTTTCTTCTGCAGTTCAATTCTTGGAAACTATAACCAACTAACTAAAATGGCACTCGAAGTCAAGATACTTTAAAAACTTATATAAACCTTAAAAGTGATTTCAATCTGAGAAAGTTAAACTAAATCTTAATGAGAACATTCTAGTTATAAGAAGTACTGAATCAAGTTCTAAAAGTTCCCTACACAAATTTGCCGAGTTGAATATTTTACAAGGAATGACTATTATTCACTTTTATGCAACTTCCTTTTAGAATTCCAGTCAGTCAGTTAGTTACACAATCAGTTAAGTGGTGATAAAAATTCTTTTTATGAAAAGAGAATTTCAAAATTTCTCGAACTCCGAGTTTGTAATGTATTTGAACTTAGTATTGGTGGAGCTAAAGGAACAAGTGAGATACATTTAAAATCATTCCAAGAACTGCTTGCATTGAGTCTATTTGAATTTCGGAATAAATCACTTCAAGTTACATTTAAATCAATCCCTTTTCCCGAAACTTATATTTAACATTTTATTCATCCCTTATATTCAACCTTTAACACGAATTGAACTGTACTATGACATTTACCATAGTACAAGAGTACCTAACACTGTCTCGTATTTTTCTTCAATAAACCTCAAAAATAAACAAATATGAAGTTCCATTTATGATATCTTTGTTCATATTTCTGAAATCACATTTTATTCTCTTCCTTTCATGAGAAATAAAAGTAAATTTGGCATGTTAAACGAACAGGTTGGAACTGTTTCAAGAGTTAAGCTATCGAATTCACATGCATGTATAATCCCTGTGTTTCGCACAATCGATCATATTTGACAGCGTTCTGAGCTATACTAAAACTTTGAACTCTATTGTTAAGCGTATATGGATTAGTTTATTTAGCGTGGGTTTTGTTGAAAGATGCTTTTAAGTAAAATGTATTGATTATTCAGACAAATTCAAGGTATGTGTAATGTATTCTTTCAAATTTTGAAAAAGTTTCAACATACATTTCAAAAATCCCCGTTATTTTTTTTTTGCCTTTGAATGTGCAAAATTGTTTATGTTTATTGATTGTTTATATGTATTCCTTTTTATTTTTGTAATAATCATTAATAATTCATAGTCATATTCATTAATAATTATTTTAAATTGAATTTTGTCATTTATTTATGTCTTTAATAAAAATTCTTCCTAATACTAAATGAAGGGATATTAAAAGGAAGATTGTATGCCCTATTTCTCAAGCATTTCAAAATAACTCTAAGTAGTTTCATAATTATTAATTGAATAGTCTAAAAGAACAAGCTAATTTACACTAAAACCATTTATTTAAAATCTCTGAAAGGAGTAAGAAAAAATGTTTAAAAGGATGTATGTAGTTAAAACTGAAATTTTAATTGACAAGAAAAAACTGTTTGTGACTTTATTTCTTACTGATTCAAAGTCTGAAATATGTTTTTATGAACCTAAAACTGGAAAGGATTTTATTGATTAAGACACTTTATCTACAATTGATTTTACTACCTGATACCTTTACCTTTACTACCTGATAATTATCAGCTAAAAGAACAAAAACCACGTTTCATTTTATTTTTTGATACTCTCTTCAAGTATTTACAAATGTAAATTAAGACCTCTATAAGTAGTTCCACGATATTTTTCCAATCCAAAAACAAGTTCCACTCGCTGAATATTTTGTCTTTTAGACGATGTTGAAAAAAACTACTTACCATTTATTACTTATAAATTTACAAAAAATATTTCAGTTTAAAAAAAAATAAATAGCTTGTGAAACTGGAGTGGATGAAATTGTTTAGGTAAATACAATTTCTTACTGCTTTACAAATAAACGAATTGATGCTGTTCACAAACATCCAATTCCACGAACCAAATAATCTACAAGTGTCCATTAAAAGCGAGATTACATCTTCTATTGGGTCAAAGGGGTCGATCAAGAATAGATATAGACCCGACCGAAAATCCAAACGCCCATTCTTACTTCAAATAATCCGCTTACAAGTAATCTCGAAACCGGACCTTCAATACCCTCTACCCCTGAGTCCAGATGAAGTTTGCCAACATCCCATGGAAGATAAGATCCCTCCTTGTGGAGGTGGGGGCGGTGTATTTGGACAGAGTCAACAGCGTGTGACGAAAGTTCCATCCTTCTTGGAATATCTCCGAGTGCTTCGGCTTCCCTTATGAATTATTCAGCCGCGGATAAGGTATCTGGGAGTAAGGGATCTTGAGTGGCATCCAGGACTCCGGACATATTTACAGCGGGACGATTGTAATCGCGGGTGAGATTTGGATTGCAAAACAAAGGGAGTCTTGAATTTCAAGCTGGAGAATTGCTGCTGAAGTTTCTGCCTCTGAAACGAATGCCTTGTGCTTGATGTCATGTGATTTGTTTTTTGCTGAAATGGGTCCATCCAGTTTATGAGTCAGAGGCACATATCTCGTAAAAAATGTTTCTGTTTTTTTTTTTCATTTCTTAACTTACTTTAAACTTTTTATATGAATGATATTTTTTGGGAATCAGATTGTGAATGTTGTCTATGAAAAATAGCTGAGTCTGACAAACTTTTGTTTATATTTCTAAGAATGAATAAGGAAGTGAGTTACGTTTAAATTTCCCGATGGATAAAAATTATTAGGCTGAAAACATTTAATATCAAGCATTTTGAAACCTAGAGTAAAATTTATGCAATCCTTACTCTTAACTTCCCCCCTGCAATTTTAACGAAAGTTTTACCCTCTACTTAAATAAATTTTGATAAAATAATAATTAATTTCAGATTTTTTTAGGCATATTAAAACCAGTAATTTTTAGATATGATCTTTATACTTAAAAAAATGCTAAAAATTTAGTAATAAGGTCATTTAAGTTACTAAACTTTTATACTAAAGTTTTAGATTTTAATAAAAAATATAGATAATATATTTTTGTTTAGATGTTTATCTGCAAAAAATTAGCCATAAACCAAATAAAAAAATAATATATCATCCAATTCAAAAAATAGTTTTCTTACATCTGAGTTAAGTTTTCAATAAAACTCGACTATGACCTCTCATTCTCCTAAAACTTATATCCTTTAATAATACAGCTCTTGTCTTCGAACTAAAATTTATTTTTCCCAATCCTATTTCTTAAAAGTGATCTTAAGTTCAAAATAAAGAAAAACTTCGTTGTCGAGACGCTTCCCTGTCATTTCTGTTTAAAAACCTCGTTTTATTGAGTGGCAGAAAGGGAAACTAAGAATTTTCGAAGACTCCAGAGATTCCGAGGTTCCTAGTCTCTGAGTGAAGTTTGGAATCAGATACCCTGGGATGATGAATGACTTCCTGGCTTTGCCAGCCAGTCTAGACAGATGGTATTACCGTTTTACGTCCATTCAACTATTCAAGCATTTCATTACTTAAAAGTGAACATACTTAAAAGTAAACAATATACAGTGTGTGTATTAAGTGGTTGAAAGAAGTTAGTATATGGTTAAATAACATCTTAAATTTAAATTTAATTTTAGTTAACTAGGGGACTCTGTCTACTGCACACTATCGCTCGTCAACCCCTGGAAGTGCTTCACACTATTCTTTAAGAACGCTTCGCTACTTCAGAGAGCAAAGCTCACTTGTTTCATCTTACCAATCTAGCACTACTTTTAAATCGAAAACCACTTAGTATCTCTTTTGCTTATAAATAATTTAATCTGAATCATTCCCCCAAATAAATAATAAATAAAAAGGGTCTAAAAAATAACTGTTTTATGGAGGAATAATTTATTTAAAATGGATTGTAAGAAGACATTGTGATACTTTTTAAAGGATTCAGTATTTTAATAAAAGATCTCTTTTTGTTCTCTAAAACAGCTAAGCTAAATGACATATCAATAAGAATAGTGCAATGCGTTGACCAAAAATTTTAGTTTTCCCATGATCTATAATTGGTTATTTCAAGCTATAATTGAGAAACCTTTTCCATGTATAAAAAATGATATTTTACTCTTTAGAAAATATTTTTACTACATGCGGATTTCATTTAAAGTAAAACAATATCAATCTTTAAAAACTTAATTCATCAAAACTACAAAAGCATGTCTTTGGAGTTTTTCTAAAGACAGGAAAGATTCTTTAAGTTATTTAGTTCTATCAAATGTAGGAAGAAAAAAAATATCACTTAATAAAGAGTACTTATAAAGATAGAACAATTTTCTCTGTGTTCTAAAAGTTCTTGTTACCAACAATTCAGAAACATCTTTTTAAAAGTATAGATTTTCACAAAAAAAAAAAGAATCGAAGTAGTGTTGAATCGATATCTCTAACAGTGTCTATCCCAGTTTAATGATTTTGTGAGAACGGGGGTCTTCTTCTGTTATCAAACATTCCCTGACGATAAAATTTTACTTAAGAGTGTTCTTGCTTTTATTGAAGTAAAATGGGTTCTACAGAGTTCTAGATATTTTCAGTCATGGAAAAAAGCTTAATCGGGAAGAAAAACAAAAGATTTGCTTTTCAGTATTATGTAATTAAGCATTATCAGATTAAAGGGAATATTGTGGAAGGTGTCGTTAATAGTAAAGTAATTAAGGGAATTTGGAAAGAAGATTTGGAAAAACATTAGAAGTTCAGAACAATTAAATAACTTCCTTAATGGATTAAATATTAGTTTAACACACACCACAGAAATTTATTTTGATTACATAACAAAAAAAAACACAATCTAACACAATCTTTTCTCTAATGCATAAATCTTTTTTGCGAGATGCTACTATTTCCCCCCTTAAAGCTAGAAAATTAGCCTAATTAACTTAAATTTCACTTTCTTTAGTGATAAAACTAAACAATGTAGTTGTAAAGTAATTATTACTTTAAACACTTTAAAATTGCTTGATAAAATGAAAGTTCTATATTGTTATGAAATATGTTTATATATATATATATATATAATATATATACATATATATTACACTTCGCCTGATAAACTGTTTTTTTAAACTTAATACTATTCCGTCAATAAATTATTTCTTAATACATTAAACCTAGTTATAATGAAAGGTTTATGGTTTATGGAACCAAACAAATAAAAAATAATACATTTGAAAAGGTTCGTTTATACCAGGAAGTTCACCATAACTCGGGTTCACTAGAGTGAAATAGTGTCAAGCCATGTTAAAATTTTTTCTTTAATTTAATTTGAGCAAAAAGCCAAGGGGTACAAATGAAGGTGGGTTTTACGTGTACTATGTGTTATGGATAAAATTGTAAATAACTGAAGAATTCCAATTAAGAAATAAATTTTTACGTTTAGATCTTCTTTATTATCAGTTGACCTCTTGGCTTCTAACTCATTTAATTTCTAGACTTCATTGTAAGTATTTTTATTGTATGCTTTTATTGTAGAAGCTTTTATTGTATGTTATCATTTTTTACTTGAATTCAAAACTTTTAGAGTGATTTTAAGTTTAAAAACTTTCACAATCAGTGACAGCAATATACATACTATATTTAATGTTTTTTAATCTTATACATTGTCATGAAATATATCTGAATTGTGAGAAGTTAATGGATTATATATCCTAAATCTAGGTTCAAATGGTATTAAAAATACATAAATCATCATTAGTTGGCAGAAAAAAAAAATTCACACCTTTGCCAGCTAATCGAATCAATTCCGTCATAAATAATTCACCTCTTTAGGGCGTTTTTCTTCTCACAAAGAACCTCAGCGTGAAAGATTGAAAGCTACGATCCATCGTCAGCAAGACTAAAATATCCTACCGGGACAACTTCGGAGTCCCTAAGATAAAGGCCAGAAAAGCCATTCCGGTACGAAAAGAATGTAATACCGTAACTCGATTAAGAAAGGAATTAATAAAAATGCTTCCAAAAGACTTCAAGGGGTGATCTACTGCCATTGCAAAGAATAGTTTCTTTACACACCGTTCTTTTGAGGCAAGGAACTCTTGCAAAGGTATTGTGGGGTTCCTTTTAGTTAGGGTTTATGAGCTTGAGAAAGCCAGGAAAACGAATAGTACTTTGGTATAAGAAAGTATCAACGAAGCAGTATTAAAACAGTCAAATCGATATTTCTAATGTAATTCTTACATAAAAGAATAACGAGTTAAAACGCTTTTTGCATAAGCTTTAAAATCTTATTTACAACTTAAAATGTAAATTATAGCTGCCTAGGATTCGTGTTAATATTAAATATGTTAAGTGTTAGTTTACTGTCATGTTTTAAAATTCTCCAATCAAATGTAGTAGGTAATTCAAAATTTATGGTTTTGTATATGTTTAAATACTTAACTGTAGGTAATCAGTAATTTTACCGATCACCAGGCTATTTTGGGCACCAAAGATAAAAATATCGTAAAAATTAGAGAACCAATATGAATGGGAATATTTATATTAATGGAAATGACAATAAGTTAGAGATATTTAAATCTTTGGCAAAATAAATGTTTTGGAGAATTTTAACTGTATAGATTAAGTTAACGGTATAGAAAAGTATTAAGTTATTTAAATGTTATTTAAAAATTAAATTTTAAAATAAGGAAAGCAGGGTTTTTAGATGATCATTTATTGAAAAAAATTACGTGTGTTATAGAAACTTATTGCCGAGATTACCTATGGTAGTACACCATAATTACCTATTTATTTTTACTTGATCAAAAATCCCTTTAATCTTTAACTTAAAAAAGTACTTCTTCTAAAAACATTGCATTGATAACATTTTTATAACTGTTTAGGTATAAACTGGTTGAAAATCATCTTATGAGACGCATATTGTTAAAATCAGTTATGTGAATAAAAGTATTCCATCAAAGGGAAATTTTATGAGAACCTTTTTAGCTGATGTAGTTAAAACCTTTTACATGAAAAACCTCTTAAATTTTATTATAAATTTCTAAATGTAGTAATGTTGAAGGGAAAAACTTGAAAGCTTTACCCTAGAATTTATCTACAGAAAAAGTAATATAAGAATAAATCTTCACTCCATTAACTTCCCAAGATTTGAATAATATTAAAATTTTAGAAGTCGTAGAGTTTTTTTTAACCCAAGCATATTAAAGAAAACTTTACTCAATGTTAATTTTTGAGTAAGAAAGAAGTTAAGAAAAATAATATAAATAAAAAAAAATATTTTTTATTTTTATTTTTATAATCAAATAAAAGTACCATCAGGTTATTTTGAACTGCATAACAACTTTTTAATAGTCTGGATCAATACTATTACTTGATAATAACTACTAAACTAACTATAAATTGTTTTAAATAATAATAAAATAACACGGTCCAGAATTACACATAATTTAGAGATTTGCCTAAGACAACTATAAGTTAAGAATATAATAGATTTCTTTTTCTATTACCTATTAACAAATAGGTTAATTTTCCATTTACCGCATTCTGCCTTTAATTGCACTAACAGTAATTAGTTCCTAATGCTGTGTTCTGTCCCTAATTAAGGGTTTTCATTCAGCTTATTTATCTTCTTCAGTGAATTAAGCATGTAAAAATTTGTTAAAAATTCACTGTTTAATCTGGTTGCAATGTATTGTATGAGAGATTCTTATATAATCATTGTACGGTTGCATAATAAATAATAGGTTTTGTGTGTTATTGGATGAAAATAAGGGAAATAAGGAATTAAATATTTCTTATGAATTGTTTACATAATAACTAATATTTAATTATTTTTTTACATTTTAATGTCCTGAAAATGTTGGCATAAATTAAAGTATTACTTGTTTAGATGATTAAGATATTTATCTCGTTTAAATTTGTAACTTTAAAACCAATCTCAATCTTTTAATAACTTTGAAGTATTTTATAATCTAATGTTTCAGATTCTGTCAAAATCGGTTGACTTTTCGGGCGGTTCGGACTTTCGTGTTCATATCGTTTAATTAAAAAAAAATTATATTTTTGAAAATGTCGAAATATATTCTAACCATTTTGCGTATCACTTTTATATGCAGTAAAATTTATTGAAAATTGTCCTAATGAAAGCACTATAACACTTGCTTTATATGGGATAGATGATTCTTCCTATAATAGTACACCTTCCTTCTATTAGAAATCAAACTCTTCTTTACAGTATTGAAATTTCAAAAAAAAATATGAACTCATAATTAGTACTTAGCTATCGATTGTCCTTGAAGAAAGAAAAGGTTACCGCTATCGCACTGTCTATATCACTATGCACTGTCTTATGATAATATTGAATTAACATGTAAATCTATTTTCTATTCATGAAGAAGTGTCTTCAGCTTTCCCAACTTGTAATGATATATAAGTAAACTAGTAGGAAAACTTTCAAAAGTTCGGATATACCCCAAAAAAGTATCTAAGGACCTTTATTCTGGCAATTTTTCATCTTCCAACATAACATAAAACTATATCTGAGCGTTATTACTTCGACACATAGCAGAACTTTCACACTATTTACTCACAACAACTCACATCACATCCCCTATAGCCCCCTCCCCAAATGCACATTCCAAAGCCCTTCTGCTCCGAATATTTTCCAGACTTCCGGATAAATCACCAATCACTTCCGCCGCTTGTCGCCGATATCCGGCCCTCTCTGGCCAATAAAATCAGGCGCCTTAAAATATGCCCTCCTCGATTAGATTGGACAAGAAGAAGAAGAAGAAAAGCGTGGTTCGGAGGAAGGATTAATACTTTTTGAGCCCGGCATCCTCTTCATCATTTAGCTAACTAGCAGGAAAATATTTCGGAAGGAAAATTATGTCGGAGGGAATGAAGTGAGGAGAGTTTAGTTATTTTGAGGTGGCTGGGGGGACACCTTCAGGAGGGCGTTATTAATTTTCTTGTCAAGTTTCCTTTTAGAAGTGGCAGGTACAGAATGGTTTTTGGTGCGGTGTTATATGAAGAGGCTTGCTGGTTTTGTCGCAGGAAAATTTATTGGAAATATATTGAAGGGGTGTAAATTACTTGTTGAGGATTGGGTTTATCTGGATTAAGTAATTATGTGGTATTAATGCGGATGTAACATTTCTTCCAGGCAATATTTCTTTCAACCTTGTAACCATCTTAATCTAAATTTTAGCTTCTCTTGTTTTCGTGATGCTTTATTTTGATAGGAATATGGTAATTATTTGTAGGATGAAACGCAAAGTGTAAAAACAAGTAATTTTACAACACAATTGAAATAAACACGTTCTTCAAGCTTTCATTAGTTCTAGTTCACTGCGTAATGGATTGCAATGAGTATGTTTTTTTGAACTTTGACACGAATACTGTTATATTTATGATGAAGTAAATTTTGGAACACACTTAAAATTACTAACTGTACAAGTTTTCTTTTCCATTTTAAAAGTTGAAAATTAGTTGATAAAGATGTATTTTAGTTCACAACCCTAAGGATTTCAAGGCGCAGTTATTGTCTACGGCAATTTGAAATACTCTGAAATCAATTTCAGTTACTCTTGTCACTTAACAACAGTATATTTGCCGATTTCCAGTTCAATAGTTGTATTCGATCGAACGACTAAACTTCTCTATGCAGTCACTAATTGGTTTACTTTGGTGTCTCCCAGGGAAATCACAATAGGTGCTCGGTTTCGTTGTTGTGTTACACTAATTGGATTTTCCCTTATTACCTTAGGAAACAAGGAATAAATTACCAAAGAGACATAGTATAATAATAAAGGAATTTCAGATGAAAAATGTAGTAAATAAAGTATGTTGAAAAGTTTACCAATGAAATGTAAACTTATTATTAAACATGTATATTTGTTTATAATTTGATAATTATATTTCATTACTCTTCTAAAACTTGTACAGTATGATGTAGTAAATGAAGTAAATGGAAAATGATATAAATAGTTCGAAGTAAGTGTGAGATATAACAACTAAATCCATGGATAAAATAAATACATTAGTTACTGATATTAATAAATTATAAAATAATAATACTTAAATATTGGGGGGGGGTAGGTTTCAGCCATCATTATGTATTCGGTAGTGTCAAAAAAGTATCCGGAAATCTGTATTTTTGATAATTACGCAGAAATTTGCGTATGAAGTCTTAATAAATATAATAGCCCTAAACTATCCTCTTTTCTAGAGTAAGATATGAGACTACTCTCTGGCAAAATGTAGTTTATCGTGATATCTCAAGTATCTCCACCAAGCTTGAGGACATTCCCTTCCATATAATAAGATAATGAGATGATAAGCATTTAAAATGTTAAGTAAATTTTGTATCTGAATTGGGTTCAAAGCATCAATTTATTTTTGCAATATCTTTTAAATTGCAATTTTTTGTTAAGATGCTAAATATGTGTATTGTTAAAAACAATTAGTTATCTGTCATATAATAATCTATGTAAAATTCAGAACATTTGGTACTTATAATGGCCATAGGAAAGAAAGTTTACAGCTGAAATCATTAAATAAAACCCTTAGTATTATTAGCATTAAGTTACCAAAAAATTTAAAAGTGGGGCCGGATAATGCATTACAATAAAATAAAAGTCAGTTTTTCCCAGGATGCCGATATTAGGATCCCAGGTATCAATTTTTAAAAGCACCCAATATATATATATATAATATATATATAAAATAGTTGAAAAAAATGGTAGAAACCTTAAACACTTTGACATTTACTGTCTATGTATCACAAGTTCAGCTCTCGTTTACATTTCTGTTTCCAAGGCAACAGGGCTCTCCTCATTTTTTTCAATGGGGGAAATTGCATAGATATATATATACTAACTGGATGGACTGCTCGTATGGCAACGCCCCGATAAAAATGCGACCAGTTGAAACTTTTGGCATCCATTTTGTTGGGCGTATGATTCCTGGAGGTCTGTGGTCCTGTGCTTCAGAAATATGGTTCACTGCTGCGTTGCATATAATTGCAAGAACAAGCAGGTTTTGAAAAATAAGAACATAAGCTTCCATCGGTAAGTACAAACTATTTTTGATGCTAATTTTAATGTTTTACATCCTTTATTTTCAATCTCGTTGTTTTGTTATTGATGGCTTATAGGTTAGGAAAATTGTTTATCCTAATATTTATTACCTTTACAAAACCAAAAACTTGTATCAAAATGTTAACAATTATCTTAGCCATCAATATTATAAAGCAAATTATGTTATCAGTTAATAAATCGTGAAGCTTAGTATATATAATTTATAAAACAAGTGTGATCACCATGATTGTTTATCATTTCGCTTTAAGAGTAAGGAATTGTTTGTTCCTTATGAACCAAATGATATTTTTTCACTACTCAGTTCAATTAAATATATATATATATATAAATCTAGTTATCTTTTAAAACAATTTCAAGCCAGCTTAACATGTTTATAGTTATTAAAATTCATTCAACATTCAAGACTTGTAATACTTGCATCACTTAATTTTTATCAACTTATTTGATCTTCCTAGAAAATAATAAATATCAAAATCTCTATAATTTGTGGAGATGTCATTGATGTGGGAGCATTTTCCAGAGTTGGATATATTAAAAGCTCAAACGTTTAAAAAATACATCTTTTATTTTAAAACAATGACATTCTTAAATTTTGAAAAAATTTTGAAAGAAAATTCAAAACAATAATAAATAAACGTGAATAAATGACACGCGCGGAACTAGTTCAATGTGATTTATCGACGGTGAAGACGAGAAAACTCGTATATCTCCAAAATCTCAACTTTTCAGGAGAGCAAAAAAACTGTTTTTGGGTGCCTATGACTATGGCCATGACACCCTATTTACCTCGTTACGACGCCAATTTCCAAGTTTTTTATTCAAACTCCTTTCTCTCTCCCTCTCACTCTCTTTCTCTCTCTCTCTCTACTTTGTAGATTGTATACATTGTATTGTAATTGTTGGGATTGTAGAGGAACCTCTACAATCGATTTTAAGGCTAAAAACTCACTTTGTCAGCGCTGCAAACACTAATATCGGTGGAGTAGTTTGTAATAGGTAGGTAGCAATAAAAAACTCAATTTCGGAAAAATTGGAGATCCAAGGTTTCTTGTCTTCACCATCGTTATGTGTTGTCAAAAATTAAACTTCACCCAATGATGATTTTATTTTACTTTTGCAGATTTCCTTTCAAAAGACCTGAGGTAGTAAGAGAATGGGTGAAGGCCATCCATAGAAAGGATTTTGAACCAACTAAATTTTTTTCAAATTGTAATTTTAGGGGACATCCATAAATTACGTGAGGTGTTTTTTCCCTCCCTCCCCCTTCGTGAGATTTAGTGAGATTTCGCTGGATCCCCCCTCTCCCTCACGTGAGATTTTCTCAATCACTTTTAAACAAATAAATTTCTTTGAAAGGCCTTTTTTCAGTCTTAATAGACATTTCACTTTCAAAAGTTTAGATACAAATAAGAGTGTTTAAATCAAAAACATGCTCTTAACTCCGCTGTTTTGACTAATCTGCTCCTTTTTTCTGAATTTGTGTTAAAAAATATAAAAGAAAAATATTATAGAAATATTAAAGAAAAGAAATTATATTTTCATAACTAAAAGTTGACGTGAAATTTTAATTGACTCCCCCCTCCCCCCAGGTGAGATTTGGTAAGCTTTTGCTACACCCCTCCTCCCCCTTTTTGACCTCCCGTAATTTATGGATGTCCCCTTAAGATTAAAAATATCTGTTCTTATAACAGCACAATGGACTCTAACCGTCTGACGTCACACGGAACCAACACGTGACCTACTGAGCTTGTGATTGGTTACCACAGATACTACACTAGTAGATCTACTAGTGTAGTATCTGTGGTAACCAATTTCAAGCTCAGTTGTGTTGTAGGTCACGTGTTGGTTCCGTGAAGTCTCGAACCAGATAGGCGGTTAGAGTCCATTGATGCTGAAAAATTAGTTGTGGTAAAATGTGATTTTTTCTGATATAATAAAGATATTGTATTTAATCCTATTCCTTTCTTCATTGTAATATTTCCAAAAAAAAACACTTTGTTCTACATTTAGGTGTATTTTTTAGTACATCTGTTAATACATTTTAAGCTTTTAAATATCTCACCCTAAATATTTGAAGTTGTACTAAAAAGTTGAAGAAAACAACCTAATTTTGCTCATGATTTTTGAAAGAATTGAAGATTATCATTCCTGCTAATTATTTATTTAAAACAACATTCTCAAGATGCAATTTTCAGCATAAAATCATAAATATCTTGAAAAAAATAAGTAAAAACAAACTTCAATAATGTTTCAATTCAACCGTCAATCTAAAAACGCCACTGAAAAACGTGTGTTGAGATTTTAATTAATATTTAAAAGGAAAGGGAGCTAATAAAATAACTAGTGCACTATCTTAATTAAAAACTACATTGCCCTAAATAATCCATTTTTGAGTTTTAATTATTCAAAACCCCTAATATAAAATTTTTAATCGCAAAACAACATGAAGCTCTATGGAGATCTGCGAAATTTCATACGCCCAACGATCTGGCAACAGCGGTGGCAACGGCTGCATTTTTTTACTGTTGAACAGTCTATCCAGTTACGTTAGTATATATATCTATGGGAAATTGTTGCATTGAATCACTAGTCCTCTTTGTTTATGATTTTAAGTTCACTAATCCCAGCCTCTAACATATGCGTGCAACTGCATCAAATCCGAGAAGAAGACCGTGCTTGTGATAGCCAAAATTTCTGCCAATAATCCTCCATCGGCGTTAATCCCGGAAGTGTCTATTTGGGCGGCAAAACCGGCAGTTGCCGCATGCTCCGTAGGTCTCGCGGTTACGTAGCAGTCTTGGCGCTCCAATCAGAACTGTTGCCGGGCAGTTGCCGGGTAAAAAAGAGTAGAGTTTAGTTTTATATTTGCCGGCCAAATAGACAGTGCCTTAATCCCCACCAAATCATAATACGGTTCATCGCTATTTAAAATTAACCGGTCTTGTTTTTATAGCAACCGCCACAACCAGACAACTAGGCGAGAGTTCAACGTGTTGTAGACCTACAGTAATTAGCCATTGTTTAGCCAAAAAATAAAGTAAGAGAGTGTTTTCAGGTGACTTCACGACCAGTTTGCTGTAGGTCAACGCGTATGTTGCTAGGTGCGGCGGTATCTGTTGCTAAGGCGGTTGTGTGATGTCACGTGATTGCAGATGCTCCAATAGAAGAATTCCACGACCAGTTACTTTCTTTTAACTGTAACATGCTGTAGGTCAAAGCGTATGCTGCTAAGTCCATTGCTAGGTCCGAGTCATGTGATTGTAAATGCTCTATTGGTTACTGTGAGTCAAAACAGTTCGCATTTAAAATGATAAACTCGTTTATTTTTCATAAAATAATGAAGTATTTCCAAGTTCTTTCGATGCGATTCATTTGTTGGCATTATGCACAGGTAATAAATCTTTTTGTTTCACTCGGTAGTAAAGCAAATTAAGTAACATGAACACTGACTACCACAAATACCTCCTACCACATCAATCATCGTAGCAGTTACCACCCATAGGGCAATCTCGTAATCGAAGGGCCGAAAGCTCATCTCAATCCTTCAACCCAAAAAGACGTTCATTGCTTCCAGGGGTCATTCCAAGACGAAGAAACTTTGCAAGAGATTTATCAGCGGGACAGTTCCCACGGATTGTCGTCATGGAAACGGCCTCCATCCCTCATTGGGTGTGGAATCAGTTAGATAAATATATCACCGACAAGAATTGGGTCCAACGGCCAGGGATGGGATTGACTCTAAACGTCGCCGCTTTGACTTTATGCGCTTATTTATAGCGCTGTTAGCATTCCAGGCGTAAGCTACACAGATACGAAGATTTGGGGCTTTTTTCCCTGAAGATAGGGATACCTGAGAGGGGATTAAGAGTTATGTGATAACACGCTATGGGCCATTTACCGTAAAGGTCGGTTTGGTTTGTTGGGTGAAATAGATATGAAATGCTTCCTTTAACTAGTAGAAAAAGTAAGACGATTATATGGGTTATTAGTTAGCTTCTTTTGGTGTAATTAATATGATTAAAATAAATGTTTGTAATTTAGGAGAGTTAATGTGCTGTTCACTTAATAAATCATAATTTAATTGAAGAAGATTATGAAAGCATTTAAAATATGTGTAAGGCTATGTGTAAGGCTGTATTTATTTTGGGAAAAGAAAGTTCTTAAGTTCAGTCTTAATGTAGCTGTTGGTAGTAGTTGTCTTTCTATGTATAACATTTATTATGATTATTTATTCCCTCAAATCCCTATATTTCACACCTACTTAAACTATAACCACTTTTTTAAAGCTAAGAATCAATTTTGATCTTTTAAGAACTTACAAAAGTACATGCATAATAATATGTATTTATAACACATCTTAGCTAGAACGATATAATACATTACATAAATTTAAATATTTTTTAAGGAAAAATGATTTGATCGATACATTTGTATCAATTTCTTCGAAAAAAATGTGTAAGTTGTTGTGTAAGTTTTTAAAAACATTATTAAAAATAAAAACAACAGATGCAGGATTACTAAGGATTGTCAGTCTTGTTCTTACAACCGAAAATACATGGTTTTCAAAAAATTCATTCAAACTCTTTACATTGAGTACATAAAAATTCCCAAAGATCTACATTCTATTTACGACTTTTATTTTTTTATAAATGTGAGGCCAAATCCGATAAAAACTTGATTATTCCATTCCACATTGCGTGCATGCATGCTCAATGAATGTTTCCAACATTTAAGTATACCAACATATGCAAATCACCATGTTCATTGTTCAAGTATTCCATAAAGTGCTCTGGTTATTTTTTATCTAGTCCATGCAAGGAATCTGGCTGTGCAAAGTTTGGGCGGACTTGTTGCAACGCCCTCTATAATATCTATCCAACGAAAAAAAAAGAGGAAAATTTTACCATCCAACTGCAATAAAACTTCCTTGTTAAATTCCTTCTTGTTCCTTAATTAAATCCATAAATCAAGTTGATCAGCACCACTGTTCTCTTAGATTTCAAGCAATAATTCACCTCCAATAACAGAACACTCGCTACACGGAACATAAATCACAAAACAAACAGTTGATCCTTCCGAACATATGTACTCCACCCCCAAAAATATCCCTCGTTGCCCACTTCCGTGTTTCATCGCATCCCAGAAATAGCTCCTATAAACCTGCCCCGTTTTGCCTGACATCCCGGTGACCACAGAGAGAACCAAGTCAAGAAACTCCTCCAACCATCATAAATCCGTCCGGTTTCCGAAAATATCCGGCCGGTATATCAGGCCCGGATGACACGAATGAAGGCCATACCTGGATCGTTAACGACAAGCTAGGACTTCTTGGGTCCGTGTCTTGTTTTCTTGTGTGTGTGCGACCTGTAGTCCACTTTTGCCCTGATGCATTTGCTTTATGACCTATTAGAAAGGAAAGACGGTGATTGGTTGGAAATGACTCGTGTTAGGCTATAATAAGAAGGGTTGTATTTTTCTTTCGTTTTCACAGAATTTTGGGTTCTTGGGATTGCTGAATTGAAATTTGTCTATTAACCTTCTTAGGGGTTTCCTTTTCTTTCGGCCCATAGCGAATTTCTTTCTTTTCTTTTTACTAAATTTTTTGAACGTTTTTAAAATTGTTTTGGGACTTCGTTTCTATGTTAGTCATAGTAAAAATTTTTTGTTCTTTACCACCCGAACACCTCAGGTATTTATTGGAGCACCCTTAGGTTAGGTACCTTATTGGAGCAACCTAGGAAGTTTAATAGGTTTTTGTGGATTTTTAGTGGGAACCATTAAGTTTTTTTGTTAAGTTAAATCACGGCTTACTAGATACTTATACAGGCTAGCCGAGTTTTAAACAATGAAAACCATTTGACAACTTTTCCCGCTTGGAGCGCTACAAGACCTACCTATATCACCCACCGCCTTCAACACTGGGAATATGCTTTGCCAGTTTGTCCAATAATGCCATCTGGAAATTGCAATGATTTCAGTACTCGGCTAGCCTGTATAAGTATCTAATAAGCCGTGGTTAAATAATGGTATTGGTATTACTATTGTAATAATTAAAAGTAGATTTTTCAGAAACCACACTCTCTATTTTTGTAAGTGTGTAAAGTTGTTTTAGGGGTAAACAGTTAAAAAGGAAAAAAACACTTATCTCACTTAGTTGGCCTCAAAGTCTCTAAAATACGAAGTCTAAACACGTAAAATTTTCTTACGAGGAAGTTTTTAAATTAAGTATTGGCTGGTCTTGTGTTTAAATACAAATGTGTTTAAATACAAAGGATGTACAATTTCGAGATTTCAGTATACTGAAAATTTTTAAAATTGATTTCTCTCCTTATCTTTAGAAAAAAAATTTCTTGTATAGAAATTACAAGGTTCTTGGGAAATTTATTCAATATAGTATTAATTCGTCATACAAAAACCAAAACCTCCCTTGTATCATCCGTATCTTAAATATAAGATGAAAATCGAAAAAGGCATCTCGACAGAGGACAGATTACAGACAGATAAGTCAACCTAGGGTAGTTTTGTTTAGATTTTGTTCACATACAGTTTTTGTGGCTTTAAGATATTTTACCTAAAATATTTCATCACATGAATTTGATTAATGCGCGTTTTCGACTCGTTTTCCTAAAGCCATATGAGCCCTTTTACACTATAAAGTAGGGAACCTGAAACTTTTAAACTGGATGCGAACATGTTCCTTTTTAGTGAGCCGAATTTTGTTAAATTCCGAAACTGTTCAGTAGTGATCAGCACTTTGATCTTGATATACCTAAGAATTTCGGAATGAACATAACGTAGAAAATATGCCTTTCAAACAAACAGAAAATAAGTATTTAAATAATTTAAGCACAGAGGTTTACAGGAAACAATTTAGTTTTTTTAAGAAATAATATAGGCGGTAAAGAGAATAAAATGGTTTGTAAAGTAGGAGGTTCCCCGAGAGTTTTAATTTATGAACCCCAGCTATAAACTTAAGTTTTATGAAAAGGAAAATTGAAATATTTTCCATTTTGAGTATAAAACTGGTATAAATTATTTTCCAAAAAACATAAGGAGTCTTATACCTTTAATTTATAACATATTTAACTTTAAACGAGGAGGCCCATTAATCAATGTAATATATTAGCTGAAAACTTATGTATCCAATAAATCTCAAAAGTTGCTTATCTATTAAATTAAAAGCTTATGTTAACAGTACTTAATTTTCCTGCAATTCATTAAATAATTAACCATAAAGAAACTCTTCATTACTTATTCGTAATTGCAAGTAATAGATGTTACTAGATTTTTTAACTTTCAGAATGTATTTATTAAATATATTTATGTACTAAACCACTTTGTATCTCTAAAATATTTTATGTTGAGACTAGCAATAAATATTTAATTACAAGCTATATATAATTGCATCTATTGCATGAAACATTTCGCAACTTCACGCTTAATTGATTTAAAATATATATCATAATAAAATATAAATTTCAAAAGTTTGATTAATTTTGTGGTATATGTTCTACATTTCAAGTTTCTTGGGGGGCTAGATGCGTATCTAACAGGAAATGATTGTTAAAAAATACAAGAATTTTTAAAAACTAAAAATATATTTTAGCGATAGAAAAAAGTGTTAAATCATGATTAGTAGGATAATATCATAAGAAATTATTACATGACTTTAAAAGTTACTTATTTTTATTGCTCTATATTAAAAAATAAATATTCTTCTTCTGAAGAAATAAAGGTTAGGTTTTCTCTAATTATTCTTTTTTTATTGTTGGTAAATTCTTAAGAAAGAAAAAGTTTTTAAAGAAAAATATAATCTATTTCGTCTTACAGTCTTAAAAGTAGAAAAAAATACATAAAAAAAAAACTATAAAAAGACAGAGCTTTTAAACCAAGCCTTAACTGATTTTAACTTTATTAAATTGCACTTACAAATTAAGTAGTGCGATTAAGATATTTCAGCACCTCAAGTCTCTTTGTGATTGTAGAAAACTTCTAAACCAAACTCTTTAATTAACTTTTAATGATTAAATGCCACGTAATTTAACTTCTAAAATGATTTTAAAACGTACCTTAATTAGTCGTTCAAGAGCTCACTACGTTCAATTTAATCAGAATTATATATTTCTGATTTAAAATTTTAATTAAGTACCCTTTTTAAGAACGAAACATCCTGCCAGTTAGCCTCTGTGATTAGGCGAATGAAAAAATTTCAACAACAGCTAATTAAAGTCCGAGTTACCTCTTTTTTTCTTGGGGAATTGCTAAATGGCATTCAAACAGTATGATTACGAACCAAATTTTTTCTAAGATAATTTGCTCTTAAGTACATTATCCAAACCCAAATAATTTATAAAGGTTAAATATGTAGGAGATTTGTGTAACTTTCAAAGTTCGCGTTCTTTCTTGAAAAACCCTAATTGTTAATTAAATTAGGTTTATCTCCTGTAAAAAAAAGAATGAGAGCATGAAATTTGAATGACAAAAGGTAATATCAAAGAATATAAATCCGGGCGGATGCGAGAACCTTCTTGTTTCACATAAACTGTTCTCCCTTAATGTGTATAGTAAATTAATAAAATTTATGAATGCAAGTAAAACTTTATAAAATTGGTATTTTAAAAATACTTTAGAAACAATATTAAGAGAAATTATTTTCGAAAAGAATAAATATTGGAAATGATAAATTGCTTTTTTTTTTTTTTTCAGAATCACTAAAACTCGTCAGAAACATGAAATTAAGAATTACAGAGTAATATTTAGTATGGAGTTTACAAAATGATATAGATAATTATATGGTAAAACCAAACTCAAAGGTTTAAAAGGGTTAAGAAGTGGCCAGACGGTTTCATGCACCGAGGTTTTTAAGTTCAAAGTCAGAGGTAAAATCGCTTATCTCGAAAAATAGGACTATCATATTCTTGAATTTTTTTAGGTAAGTAATGAATAAAATCTTAAGAGCATTTAGGTTGAAAAGGGGAGTTTCTGTGAATGTTTATATAAGTGTCGGGGCCTCGCAGTCCCGGAACGCGTCCTCGCGGGTTATAATATACTAGGGAGTTTCGGCTTAAAAAATGCAAAGAATGGTATTAAAAACATGGATTGTCGAAAATATCACCGCTTGTTTAGTGATTAATCAAGAAAATAGAAAATTCGAATTCAAGGTAGCTGCCATTAACTAACCCAACCTCTTTCAGCAGAATTTTAGTCCCCTTTTAAAATACTAATACTTACAAAATAAAAATTTCCTTTTGAGATGATACGTAAACATTTTAAGGACAGTTATATAAAGTTATCAAAGACAGTTATCAAAGTTAATGAAAATTAATTTTGTTATCATTTTTACTGGTTGAGTGATAACTCTAATATGATAAAAATTAAGTTTTAAGCAAAAGGCCGACTTAAAAATGCATAAAAGTAATGAATACTTTGTTTTTTATCAAAAAACCACAATATAGATTTTAACATAATATTTGAAGTCTAAACACTTTCACAGTAAATAATTTAGGCAATTAGATATTAGATCCACAAACTTTGCTGAACTTTTTAAGAGCTTTTTATTTCTGAATTAATGACTAGCCTGTGGCTCTTAAACTTAATGTCATTAGATCCTTGTTTTTCCCATTTAGACCAACGCTGCATTCGGCGTCTATTTCTCTACAAATTCTACTGAAAATTTTCTTTTTATAAGATGTTTTTAATTATAAATTAATGACTCACCTGCGGCTCTTAAACTTAATGCCAATAGAATCTTGTTTTTCTCTAGCTAGAGAGGCGCTGCATTCTGTGTCTATTTTTCTTGAAAATTTGATACTTAAAGGACGTTCCAGTGATTTCGAAAAGCTTAGTGCTGGCATGGTCTTGTTTAATGAGATGCCACCTTCGGCGCTATTTCCACCTTCCATAATTCTACTCCATAATTCTACTCCACCATATTTCTACTCCACCATCCATAATTTTTTTTTATTTTGTTTACCTACTAAACAGAAGATTTGCTACATTTTTGTACATGGCATTTTTCTTCATCTCAAATAGTTTCCGAGATAAAATTCTAACTCCGCTGTCATCCACTGAGGGATGTTTTAATTAAAATAAATGGGACCAATTTTATAGCATTCCTGACCTATTAAAAGTAACCACAGTAGGTCCAGTAGAATACTATATCAAAGGAAATTCAAAAGATTTAACGAATACGCGATAAATTGATACCCTTCCCTTTTTTTGAAGTCTGTCAAAAGTCAATGAAAACAAATAATGTTGCAATTTTTACGGTTAAAAACAAATCCGATACAATTAAAGTTTCGATATTCAAGGAGGCCAATTTAGTTTATCCAGTGACCAAAACCGTAATTGGGGTGAGCATCGGTTCCAATTCTAATTATAGCGTTTGCTTCCTGCGTAATACTATCTAGATAATCACATCTCAGTTCGCTCCATCATTAGGCCGCAAAGCCTGCAGAACAATGATACGAGCATGTAAAAGCCCATTGATATAGATTGCAAAAGCCTCTGTTGACGAATATCTAAGGATCATGCTTGTGTTTAGGGTTTTGTGTTTGAAGAGTTTCAGGATAATCTGATATCAACATAGAATTTAACTGGACTTTAATCGTTCCGATTTCCGAGTTTATAAGTGGTAAAATTGTTAACCCTTAACTACCCGCGCTGGTGGGATTCTAATCACCCTTTAAAAGCTTTACTATGAGTTAGTTATTAACACCTAAAATCGGAATTTAATTGTTGCAATCCTTCATCAAGTACAAAATGTTATTGCTTGCTAACAACATTTCATAATTTTTTTAGGTTATATATTTCTTTTTCTACTTTTCCTTCTATCCAACCCACAGGTTACTTATGCTGAATGATATACTATATTATGGTTGTTGTTATTATTCATTTGAAAGTAAGAGCTTGAGGGAAATTTTTGTACCGTTAAGTTTCTTCGGTGAACTTAATTTGCGATTCTGTGTCATCTTTGGTATGCCGAAACCTAAATTGACTTCAAAATAGTATTGTGATTGCAAAATATTAATTACAAAAAAAAATTATAAAACTTTTTAGGTTAATTTTTTTTTCGCAAAACAGAAACCGAAACTGAATGAGTAGTTGGATACTTTGTACATTAATGAAGGATTGAAGCATTTAAGTGCTGGTTTTAGGTGTTGTGTAACTCATTGTTATTGTATTTGACTTATAAGCAATCATATAAAACAATACCGAAAGAAAAAAAAATTACCGCGAGGAGAATACTCTTCGAGTAGTTAAGGGTTAACGAAGTATGTTTAATGAAAGATTATATTGCTGGGCACAAAAAAACGGTTATTATGCTTATGCTGCAAGCAACTATATTCACTTTACGTCAACGATATCTTTTTGTAAATAAATACATACAAAAACGCTTTTCCATTATAAAATAGGCAATTGAAAGTTATAAATAGAATACATTAATTAGGTTGTTGTTGTAACAAAATTCTAAGTAGTTCATTAAATGCATTAGTATTTGTAATCAAATATGAAATATTTAGAATTGTAATCTTGAGTAGTACTTGGATGCCTAGTGACTATACAGTTTCCTTGCGATAGTTAATATGGTAGGGCAATATCAAAGCTATTGTACTTCATGTCTTACTCGGAAGCTATAACTTTGGAGATACTTTCCCCGAGTGGGCTATGCTTAAATCACGATTCGAAGAATCTTTCAGACATCAAACACAGTCGTAATAAGGGATTCTATGAATTTCTAGTTAAATTCCACATGCAGAGAGATAACAAGATGTATCCTAATAATAGTCTAAACCTCTATTTCGTAGAAATTAGATCAATAAAATAACAATACTTTGATCGCCTACAATCATCTGAAATATCATTTTGTTTATTTATATATCCGTGTTGTCAGAAAATATTAATTGTTTTGAGTAATTTCTTTCATAAAAAAAATCTGCAACATACAATATTTAAAATGTCGTATCTATGGTCATTATTTTTCAACAACATTGAAACAAATAGTTTTAAACATACACCTAAGTTAATCAGACAGTTAGTGTCTCATGCACACATCACTGTGATCAGAGTGACTGATTAAATGAATTGATGAATAGAATGTAGAACCATCAAACACCGTCTGACGAAGTTTGATTTCCGATATAGATAGAATGGTGTCAAAATGAGAACCATTGGGACCTTTGCATAGGAGTTTGAGCTTGAATGATAACCAGGAATTTCTGATACCATATATGGCGCTATTATGCTGGATGTAATTTAGAGATAGCCCTAAGAGATGTCTGATTAGATAACATCTCGTGAAACAAGAGCTATAATGAACTGACCCTCCGGATGTATCACAAAATCACAGCATTGAGAGACAATTTTAGTTAGTTAAATTTATGAAAGAAGAAACATTTGTGGGTGTTAAATATATTTTGTAAAATGAAATACAATTTGGGGTATAAAACGGATGTCGTCATATCCATAATAAAGTGAGAAAAGTAATTGAAAATATTTCCAACACTCGGAAATCAATATAATAAAATGATTCAATTTTATGAAGTTTACTCAATACACAAAAAAAGAAATGGGGTATTCTAAACGAGTAAATTCAAAATGCTATGCTTCTTTTATTTAGGTTATTTTTTGTGGGTTGATAAATTTTTTTTACTGCTTTGCACAAATTTCAGTAAAAGTTGTTTCACTGCTTCTAGACTCTTGTTGCAGAAAAGTGTAAATTGCATTTATTTATTGAATTGAATAAAGGCTTTCCAATTTTACATCACTTCTTACTTTACCATTCTTTTAAAGACTATTCTTAGAATCTTATTTTCCTAGTAACAAAATCAAATGTATAGTATTTGTTGTTTTAAAAATTTTCAGTAAAAATAATACAGTTACATTGAAACTTATATACGTTAGTAGAGTCTCTCAAAGCGGGTAGGGGCTCGTATATTGCCGGATGGAACCCGAGTGTCAAAGGATGAGTATACCGTGAATAACCAAACACTCCCGAGTTTCGATCAACTCAGATAGAACATTGGATTTGTAATATGGGGTGACTGGGAGGAATACAAAAAGAATGGTGATGTTATTAAAAACTTAAGCTATATTCCTCCTGAATAGTTGAAAACTAGTACATTTATCTACTCTTGATAATAAATATAATTTGGACACAATATATCTTTTTTAAAATACTATGAAAAAACAGGGGTTTTTTATATATATTTTTGAATATTTAACCCCCCTCCCTTAAAGGCAAATATAAATATGTATAGTTTAAAAGAGGTTATTTTTATGATAGTTAGGTACGTAACTAATGACTCAAATTTGTCAAGTCATTGGTGAATTTACGGGGGATCATGGGGGTCAATGCCTCCCCCCTAACTTTTTAAGGATATTCCATTTTTTATGTAACCAATGTTTTCAATTCAATATGGGGCACAATGCCCCAAAAAATATATAGCTTGATCCCCAGGGTCTTCATCCTAATTCCTTCCATGTTCTCAACATTAGGTTAAAAATATTAATTTGAGTTGATATTTGTCTCGTTTGTATGCTTACCCTCTTTAGGCCACGCACAAAGCTGTTATTTGACGTGATTTTTATTTCTAGAAATAAATCATTATTTGGACACTCCAACGATATCGTGTATTTTTTAATATAATAATTCGATAACTCACCTATTATAAAACATTAAATTTGCAGTTGCAATTCAAACAATAAGTAAGATTTTTGAGCTTTCATTTTAGGATACTCTCCCCTATATTTGAAAACGAAATATTTCTGATATGATACAGTATATTGGAAATAGTATTGGAATTTATGCGTTGGTTAAATTGGTTTATTTTGTTTAAATTGCAATTAAAGAGCAAGAAGTAAATATTTAAATTCTTGGATTCTATAAAAAGTTTTTAATTTCAGCTATAAATTCGGATACATAAAAATGTTAAATTTAAAAATATGCCCCATGTATAAAAAGTAATATTGAATAGTAATAATAAATAGCTTGCACTCCAAAAACACTTTCGGAACTAAATTTCAGCCTTACTTCCATTTTTACATCAATTTAGATGTGAAATTTGGAAATGTGTCTGCGCCATAGATTTGAATTTACAGGTTATCTTTGAGGAGTTTAAAAAAATATTTTTCGTTTAATTATCTTTAATATTAACTTCATAAAACGAATTTCCTAAATTCACTTAAATGAAGTGTGTTATTACAACTTAAACTTTTCGATTTACTCGAGTTTCTAGAAGTATACGGTCACACAAAATATTTCTATGGAATATATTTTAATTTTATATTTTATCCTGTATGAAAAAAGATACTTTATTTATTTATCCATGAAATTGTGTGATTTAAAATATTAAGAGGGAATAACAGTTCTTATTTAACACATTTAATTTAATTTCTAATTTACTTTATATAAAAAACAATGCTAGAGTATTTTGTTAATTATTTGAATGTGCATTTAAATTATACAAGAACATAACATAAATAATGCAAGATTAAAATAATTTTATAATTTAAAGTCATTATATTATAGTCTAATCCAAATAAGTAATTGAAGCACGATTAATTTAATATCGAAATTTTAAAAACTTTTATCGATATAAGCAATTTAAATATCCTACGTGTTTTATCTGAAGTATTAGAAGAAAAGTTCTTTCTATCCTTGGGGGCTATCTAACATCTTCAACTCATCTGAGTATAGTTGAAGTATTCCTATTTTTGAAAGTACGAGTGGTACAAGTATTTAGAGAGCAGCAGAGAAAAGTCTATCCTGGGATTTTATCAGAAACATTCGCAACTGTTTTAAATGTCTTAAAAAGTCGAAAAAACTACTTAAAGAAAGTTTTATTAAAGGGATTGTTTCATAAAACTTAAAAACTTGTTAAGACCTGTTATAGTTTTTTTTAAATTAAAAATAGAAAAACAATTTTTTAAATAAAAATTTAATAATAAAAGTGAAAGTAATACATTTAATTATAATTTAAATAATAAAAAGCACAAATCTTTGGGTAAAACTTCAACAATTCTCTGTTGTAAATTAAATTGCTTCTGAATTCTTAGTATGAACTCCTCTTAGAAGGAAAATGTATTTATTATGTTATGTAACATAAGATGTATCACAGATGTAGCATAATGATTCAAAAATTATCTCACTATTATATGTGGCTTTAAAAGATTGATATGAAACCATTAAATCTTCGGAGTCTTATATTGAAGACCTTCTTCTCTAAAAAAATAAACAGAAAAGCTTAAAATTATATAATAATAACTAATACTACTACTCTGGCGTTGGGACCTTATAAATCCAACTTAATACACTTATTAATTGAGAGACATTAAAAGATAAAGGGACAAATACTTAAAGGCGAATTGTTTTATTCACGCAACCACTGCACTGGATAGAGGTAGCCCAAGTTAATTAAGGGTTTTAAATTCTTAAGAATAATTTCTATAAGAAGGAGAAGGTGTTTTCCTTTCCAAACGTTTGGCAAGCGACTCTAAGGAAATGCAGGATCAAGCCTTTCCAATCATAGAGGAGCTGCATGTTTTCATTCTCTCTTTCCTGTCGGTTCCTTTCATTGTTTGTGCACCAATTGTTCATTTTAATATAATTTTACTTTGGCCTTATCCATTTACAACGCGACGACGGTTGTACACTAGGGTGGAGCGAAAAAAACTTTTTTTCGAAATTCAAAAAGATACCTATGGCAAAAGTGGTCTTATGTAATAAGATGAAAAACCGCGCAAAAATTTTTGAAATCGGTTAATATCTCAGTTCGCGCATCGAGCTCAAAGTTTATAAAAATGCTTAAAAATGAACATTTTTCGAAATTTTTAAGATAATATTTAAATAAAATTTATAGAAATATTCTCGCTTGTAACATCTTTATAAAAGCTCAAAAAAGTAAAAAAAGAAAATTTAATGTTTATTTTTAAAATATTTGGGTGCGCAATTTTGCTTGAAAAATGTGAAATTTTCGAATAATATTGTGCGACAAAAAAACAATGGGTCAGAATGCCACAGAAACGTTGAAAGCAGATTCTTATGTAAAATGACCCCCTGAATCCGAATCCGACCCCAGTTATTCTCCATCAGCCTCAAATTTTCGGGGAACAGCCCCCCCCCCACTTTTTACGATTTTCGACGACTTTATAACTTTGAGCTCGATTTTCAGGGTCAAAAAGCATTGCTTTAGTCTTCAAATTGCCCCCCAGGAGACAAGAAAGGTTCAAATTAATAAAATAGGAAAATTTTTAACAAATGGATAGGTTTAAGGGGTAATTAACCCCCTAAAAACGTAAAAAAAATCGCTAAAAATAGTAGGATTTGTTATACCCCATTTATTTCACTTATTTTTGAAGCAATTAATTTTTAAAGGGTCCTAACCGTTCCCCAAGGACCCAAATTTAATAATGATATGCAGCAATGATTTTTAGGAAAAGCGGTTGAGGGGTTATCGTCCCCGAAGCACCTGCGGAAGGGTTCGGAAGACTCTCTGAATCGCGCTGGCGCACGCGTGCTCAAGAAATTATATTCATGCTTTGAAAATTTTAAAAATGACATTTTTCGTATATTATAAGTATTTCCTAAGTAGAAATTCTTTGGTTTGATATACTGGCAGGTTTTATGGAGGTGTTCCATGTTTCTTGAGCGCGCGTACGCCAGCGCGATTCAGAGAGTCTTCCGAACCCTTCCGCGGGTGCTTCGGGGGTGATAACTCCTCAATCGCTTTTCCTAAAAATCATTGCTGCATATCATTATTAAATTTGGGTCCTTGGGAAACGGTTAGGACCCTTTAAAAATGAATTGCTTCAAAAATAAGTAAAATAAAGGGGGTATAACAAATCCTACTATTTTTAGCGATTTTTTTACGTTTTTAGGTGGTTAATTACCCCTTAAACCTATCCATTTAATACAAATTCTCATATTTTATTAATTTGAATCTTTCTTGTCTCCTGGGGGGCAATTTGAAGACAAAAGCAATGCTTTTTGACCCTGAAAATCGAGTTCAAAGTTATAAAGTCGTCGAAGAACGTAACAAGTGTGGGGGGCTGTTCCCCGAAAATCTGAGGCTGATGGAGAAAAACAGGGGTCGGATTCGGATTCAGGGGGTCATTTTACATAAGAATCTGCTTTCAAAGTTTCTGTGGCATTTTGACCCATTTTTTATTTGTCGCATAGTGTTATTCGAAAATTTCGCATTTTTCAAGCAAAATTGCGCACCCAAATATTTTAAAAATAAACATTAAATTTTCTTTTTTTACTTTTTTGAGCTTTTATAAAGAGGTTAAAAGCGAGAATATTTCTATAAATTTTATTTAAATATTATCTTAAAAATTTCGGAAAATGTTCATTTTTAAGCATTTTTATAAACTTTGAGCTCGATGCGCGAACTGAGATATTAACCGATTTCAAAAATTTTTGCGCGGTTTTTCATCTTATTACATAAGACCACTTTTGCCATAGGTATCTTTTTGAATTTCGAAAAAAAGTTTTTTTCGCTCCACCCTATTGTACACTGAGGATGTCTTGACGAACCGTTTGCAAATTACTCCCACAGTCTGCCACATAATTGTCTATCATGAATATTAAAGATTCAATATTGTTTGCATAATGCTTCCTTTCTCTTAAAAAAAAAAGATATCCCACAAAAAAAAACTTACTTAAAGATTAACATTTTCAAATAAGAATAATTTTATAAAAGTATATAGCCTCGTTATCTGAAACTTTAATATCTAAAAAAACCTGTATACCTCAAAAAAAAAAATCCCTCCCCTGAAATAAAGTACTGATTAATGTTTTTTAACCTTGTTATCTTGAAAAATTGATATCTCGAATTATTTTCGGGTTCCTTCGATTTCGAGCTATCAAGGTTTATACATTGTCAACCGTTGTAATCTTGAAAAAAAAATGAAAATCAATCTTCAAATAAATCCCCCAAAAGATCTAAAACAGCTTCATAATCTCCGAAGAACCCTTTCTCTCCATCCGCTACATCTGATCAACAAATGGCAATACCTTCCGTCATACACACCCCCTCACAAAAAAAAATCCCTCCACAACGATCCTTCCATTACTTCCCCTGTCTACGAATCCAGCCTCAGGGGACCCTCCAGAACGTCCAAACTCCTTTCAAAGGATAAGCCAGACGACAGAGGCAGTGGAAAGAAGCCGTCCAACGTGAGGCCCATGGCAGAACACGATTCCGGGATGGATCCCTTACTTATCTCCGATTCCGGGCACAGGTTCCCGGTTTTTTCGGGAAAAGGAAACCACGTTTTATTTCCACTCTCCTTTTCTAAAGCGATTTGTCGTCCATAATCCTCGGAGAGAATGAAAAGTCTTCTCAGGCTGAAATGTCTTAACTAGATAGAGGTTTTAGGGTCATTAGTCACTGGATTGCGGTATATTATTTTTGTCGCGACTTTTTTTTTTCTTCTTTTTGCTGTTTCTTTGTTAATACGTTCTTGAAACGTGAGTTATGTTTTACGGATGTTAGAGTAGGTCTATTTTGGGTCTTTTTCTAGGATTATGGCCGGATTTCGTGATGGTTTGATTCTGTTGACTCTTCTGAAGGTTTGTTATAGATAGCGGAGAAACTTTCCGGATATTGCGTTTTCTTCACAAATGTTTCGTAAATATAAACGAGAAGTAAAACGGGTAATAAAAAGTATTTTTTTTAATTTTGTAGAGTACCTACTTTATTACTCGAACCAAAGTGGATGATAGAAAAAGCTATTTTTAACTAATAGTTACTGTTGAGTTCAAAATATTTTTGAAAAAAGACCTTACCATACCTTACCATAGTTATTGAACATTAGGGTGTTTCGAAAGTCTATGGTAAAATTTTTTTTTTCGAATTTCCCAGATGCCCCCCCTCAAGTTGTTACAAATACTAAAACATTATTACCTGCAAATTTTCAGGTCTCTAGGACGATTTTTGACCCCCGCGCCCTTCAAAAGTAGGTTTCCCATGTTAAAGTATAGGGAAAATATTGAAAATATCGTCATTTTTGGTTCTTTTCAATTTTACGAGCCTGAACGCAGTCAATAACGAATTAAAACCTATACATCATCTTTGGGACATCATTGCCTCAAGATCCTATCTGAAAAATATTCCATGGCACCTACTGGGGGGTAGTTACATGGGGGTGAAAAGCGAGCTTTCACCGAAAAACGAGGATGCTTGCCGCGGGGTGCTGGTTATGCTCGCCGGCGTTTGCGGAGGGACGATAAAAGCCTATTTAAGTGTTTATTGAACCTTTTTCCTAAGGTACCTGGTCATTTGGAACCCATCTGGCGGGATTTGTGTCTGGACCCCCCTAGAACGGTCTTCATCCAGCTCCCGCCGCAAGCGCCGGCAAGCATCCTCGTTTTTCGGTGAAAGCTCGCTTTTCACCCCCGTGTAACTACCCCCCAGTAGGTGTCATGGAATATTTTTCCGATAGGATCTTGAGGCAATGATGTCCTAAAGATGATGTATAGGTTTTAGTTCGATATTGACTGCGTTCCGGCTCGTAAAATTGAAAAGAACCAAAAATGACGATATTTTCAATATTTTCCCTATACTTTAACATGGGAAACCTACTTTTGAAGGGCGCGGGGGTCAAAAATCGTCCTAGAGACCTGAAAATTTGCAGGTAATAATGTTTTAGTATTTGTAACAACTTGAGGGGGGGGCATCTGGGAAATTCGAAATTTTTTGAAACACCCTATTGAACATACTTTGTTAAAAAAACATTAATAATATCCTGAAATAATCAAATGTGTTGTTCAAAATGAATGTTTAAAATAATTTTACTGCTCTGGAGAATATAAAAAAAAATAACAAGTTAAAAATGTTTAACAAAGTAAATTTTAAAAAATATATAGAACAATAGAAATTAAGTATCGAAGTTATAAGATAATTTTATTCAATTGGTTATGGATGTTATATTCAAAAAGTAAAGTTGGTAGGACAATTAATTTGCAATAGTTAATATTAGAAGCTGTTCTAAATGAGCATATTTTTAATAAATCATCTGAAATTATGGACAAAATTGAGAAACTTAACAGATTCTTGAATATCATAAAAACTGAAACTATATATAGATACAGTTGTAATCATTTTAAAAGTAAGCTATCAATAATTTTACTATCATGGGTCCATCTTGTGTTACATCTGCCCTAATTATCTACATTTGATAAACATTTTATGTTTTTAAAATATACTTTCTTAAAAATACTAGAAAAAATACATCATGGATAAAAAAATAATTTTAATGTATTTACTTCGTTC
Organism: Tetragnatha montana; assembly: GCA_963680715.1. Lineage (NCBI taxonomy): Eukaryota > Metazoa > Arthropoda > Arachnida > Araneae > Tetragnathidae > Tetragnatha > Tetragnatha montana. Next base: position 16,094,632 of record OY796685.1, read on the forward strand.
CTTATTTAAAATGTAGCTATGTACTTAATTTTTTTGAAATTTTACAAATGTTTACATAAAAGGCCATTAGATAATTGTATCAAATAAAAGAATTTTAATTACAAATCAATTCATCAGCAAAAAAAAACAGATTTGACGATTTTAATGTGTTACAAATGAAAAAATAATTCGATTACTTATATCTATCCAACGTGCATCTACAAGCTTCTCAGATGGCTGAAACATCCCAATCAAATATTCTTCTTCATAAATACTATTTTTTCTTTTATTAAACGATTCAATTAAAACATTAAATATAATGTCAGCAAAATATAAACTTTTTTTATTTATTTAACAAATATTTTGGTCCAAGTTTCACTCAATATAAATCCAATATTAATTGAACTAATTATAAAAGTTAAAAAACCGTTCAACGTACGTATAACTCGCATTTCAGAAACAGGGCGAAATTAACAACTTGCATTAGAATATTAAGACAAAGAATATAAATTCCCAATACCTCAGGCTATAATTCTTATTAATTTAAGAATCAATTTTGATAAAAAAGAAGAACTATATTGATGTGGACAAAGTAAGTTTTATGTTTGATTTTCGATATCAGAAACAAAATTCTAAGAAAGACTTTTCTTTCAAAATCTTAAAGAATTTATAGGTAATTTGTTAAACAAAGCATGCATGAGTGACTAAAACAACTCAAATGAATGAACCTGGAAAGTTGAGAAAATATCCTTTAACAGTTTTTGTCCGCTTATTGAATTTGAATAACGTGCGGTGAGGATATCATTCTTAATTAATTTTTAAGGATTCTTATAAAATCAAGTTGTGTATAAACTTTTCTTATCTTGACGTATTTTTATACTAATAATCCTTTCTTATACTTAATTAACTTGTGTTATTTTTTGGTACCAAAACAAGATAAAATAGAAACCATTTTACGGGGTAATAAAACAATTTTAAGCTATTTGTGTTATACTATATCCGATAAAATAACTGACACTGCTTACTTAATTCTTTATAGGAGTTTGAGCATTTAAAAAATACTTTTTGGCGAATTATTTTTAAAAATTATTTATTTATCAAATAGTTTATCTATTTCGATGGACGTGCACGTTAGAAGGAAGAATTTTTTTCATCTTAAGTAATCACACTTTAACCCTGAAAAAAAAAACACTTCTATAGTCTCAATATGAAAAGTTCATATTTTGTTTTAAGTCTAAGAATACACTGGATGAGCTCATGAAAAATTCCACGGTTAAAATTCCGTTTTCTAGCTTACGGAATTAATTCGTGAAAAATTCACAAAAATGAATGCGTAAAAAGACGATTTTTTTACAGTGAAGACACTTTCTTCTTATCATTATTTTAATTACAGATGAAATATTTCATTATGTAATTCTTTGTAACGATTTAAAATTTTAAGAACATTACCAACGCAGCAGTAATAATATGTATTACGTAATTTGTTCAAGTATATATGTTACGGGCAATGTGATAAATCCGGGCATTATTAATAATGCCCGGGCAATGTGATAAATTCAGTGGAATTTATGAATGGAATTTATCACTTTGCCCGCCTCCACTTCGGGCATTATTAATAATACCCGATTAATCACTTTGCCCGTAACATATACATGAGTTAATAAAATATTTAATATGAGAATAAGGTTTTTAAACAAAACAGGAAAATATCTTAGTACTTTCTTACTAAAAAGAAACTAAACTAAACCAACATATTTCAAAACCAACAAACTTTAAACTTCGTAGACCATTCAACCAAAAATTATTCTCAGTCTTTGTATCAGAGAAGCTATCTAGAGATTTCTCTTGCAATTACTTCCAGTTATTGTAATTCGTTTAAATCCAATCGAAACAAGTTTTTATGGGCCAGTAAATTTAGTTTAAAAGATTCCCTTTTCCCATTTGGAGGAGAGGGACATAAACAATTTGAACTTTTGCCTGAATTCCCTACTAGTTCCACTCAAATTAGTTTGCGCAGAATGAACAAGGTTTTTTTAAAAACCTTTTGGAGAGTGTAATCACAAGGGAATTGTAATTTAGCTTATAGCCTGGCTATTATTTGTGTCTACGTGATCTCGGATTGAAAAGAATCCTACAAATAAAGTTTTATTTGGTTGTCTCATAGTCATTTTCTTCTTTTGAAGTACATATGATTACAGAATATTTGGAATTTAACCATTTGATGTTTCTAAAGCTGGAACAACTTTAAATTTGAACGTGAAACGTAAATTACCCATTTGATGTCTCAAAACTAAAAATAACTACTTTCGATCGTAAAAAAAGTTTCAATGTATTTAAGCTTTGGTAAAAGTATAACACAAATGCTAATTTAAACACAAAAATCACATTTCATTACTTTAATTGCCTTGGAGTATATAATAAACTCTATTGAACCTATTCCTCATTTTCATTAATCAAAAGTATATTTACGAAACCATATTCGTTATGCATATAAAAAATTGAATAAGAATACTTTTATTAATATTAATCATTTAGGTTATGCTACAAAATTTCTGAATCATCAATTTTCAAAAGTTTTTCATAACATCGGATTTATTTTTTACTCAAACATTTTGACAGACCTAGAAAAGTTCTACATGATTGATAAAGTTAATCATATCGTTAACTTTTAGTCACTTGTTGAAACGTCACATGAAATTTAATCATTTTCTTGACTCAAACCTTTAATAAATTTTCTAAAAATGAACCTTTAAAATAAATGCTTTCTGTGGTTTTTTATTCCTTATGAAATTGTATATTAGAGTTAATCTCTGGAGGATATTTTCATATTTTATAACCTGTTACATCAAAGACATCCAACTTTGAAGTATTTGCGTACTAATTGAATCGTAACTTTGAGAAAAAGAATCAGTCCAAAAAAAAAAAGGCAAATTGAATTTCTGTGCTCAAATAAATATCTCAGCTTTGTTCTACACATGAGTGGAAAGAGAGAAAAATAACCACTCCCTATAGGCAGATATAGATCCTTGAATTTGGTGAAAGCGATGTCCATTCATTGTATTTTTATGAAATCTGAAATTTAAGTTAATTTTTCTTTCTTTTCGTATTATTTGAGCTGCAAACTAAGACAAAATAAAATTTGTTTTTAATATAAAAAATGTGTTTAGCTTTTTATGTTTAATGAATGTTTGCATCCAATTATACTCATTTACTCCATTGATAATGCCTTAATGACTCAGTTTCATAATATTTTTAAATTTCATTTGTATTAGTCTTTCTATTTTTCACTTTTGTGCTGTGAACTAATCTAAAATAATTTAATTGTCGATTTAAGTGGTTTTTAATTTTTTTTCAGCTGTAGTTCCACAATTTTGAAAACTGGAGTAAGTCCATCAATTTTTTTTTCAACTGTAAAATATGTTTGAATATACTACTTATATTTTTTCAATAATTGTTCTGTATTCTACTAAATAAGGTCCCGGGGGTATGCAACGAAAATTTCATTACTTATACAGATTTTTATCAATTCTCTCAAAACTTGAATTTCGCGAACTAATTCTCTTTTTTAAACTGATTCAATTAGTTCACATTCTCAAATTCGTAAACTTTATCAGATCATTCCCCACTCCCCTCTCTCTAAAAACAAATTACACAAAACAAAGCCTTCTTCCTCATAAAACCTCATCACTGGTCATTAAACTCCACTTTACTCCCCTCTCATTTCATTTACAACCCCTCTCTCACCCCTTGGCAATTCAATATCTCACCGAAATCCCTGACAGTTTTTTAATAAGAGACTGCAGTCCCCCTAATTTCGACCTTGTTTACACTCAGTCAGCAAAAGAAATGCAAGGAGGGGGGGGGGGGAGCGAAACAAATTAAACCGGATTCCCCCGAATACCCGACGGCAACTACTCGTGCCACGTGAATGACATCCCGAGATACGATCAATGAAGGTTATTTTTAGGGGATACTCGCTCATTTACGTTTGTCTGCGGTGGTTGGTGCCTTCCTCCCCATTCATTCCGCACGGCTGACAGAGATATTGCTTCTCCCGTAAACAGGCGCTCGTCCTGTCATTCCATCACACATCGCTGCCGGAGGTGCTAATGAAGATTCGCTGTTTTTTACTCCAGTCTGCTAGTTTTCGTTTTATAGAGGAATGAAGAACAAGAGATTAATAACTATACTCGACAGCAACGTTTTCTGATCCTATGTCGTCACTACGCGGGAGCAGAAACTGCGTAAACAGAAAGCCTGTTGGGTTGCTAGGAGAAGTTTCGGTACGCAAATCGAGATAAAAATACACTATATTATACATGGGTTTAACAAAATAATCATATTTTTAAATTGACGTTCTTCATTTTTTCTTTCTTCAACATCTTTCTTTTGACGCATGCGCATGGCGAGACCAAAATATTTCGTCTCTAAGCCCAAAGCTAAGTTTGTATGTCATATCCACGGTTGTGTATGAAATTACACTCTCAGAGCATTGAACTATAGCAGTTGAGCAGTTGTTTCCAATGAAGAAGTCAGTAGACCTTTTTATCTCAAAAACTTGATATCTCGAATTTATTTTTGGGTTCCTTAGATTTTGAGGTATCGAGGTTATACCTACTATATAATATCATTTGTGGACCACCCTTTACCCTGCCAAAATTCAGAGAACATAGTTCATTTGCCACATTATAATATTTTGCGAAAACTTATATTTTAATTTAGAAGTTTTAAATATTGAATTTCACATGCGCCACCCCTTACACTTTTGATAATACTTTTTAAATTATTTTTAACTCCAAACGATTTTACAGTAAAATTCAGATTGTACTTGGTCATTATAGCGATAGGGAAGGCAGAGTTAACCTTTTTAGGAGGGATTGTTATCTTTACATATTCAGCAGAAGATTTTATTTAATTTTATCCAAATACTGCATTAACGATGCAAGGCGATCCAAAGGGGTATTTTTCTTCTATTTTACAAAAAGGAAAAATACTAAAGAGGGTTATTCAGTGTAGTTTAGTCGAAATTTCAAAAATGAGACACCAGTAAATAAATATTGTGCATCAAATAATATGATTAAAAAAAGTTCAAAGCTTCGTGTATTTTAGTATGTAATAACTTTCATTTGGGTTTATTTGAGATGTACTTCGAGTTCCTTATCTTCAAGTGCCCTAGAGTGATAGAATTGGTTCTAACCTTTTATTAAGCCTGATGGTACTCTGCCAATAAATTAAACAACGCAAGGCATAAACTTCGGGGTTGTTGGGGGTGCGGCATACAAATAAGCTTAAACATATTTTTTTTCTAACACAGAGGAATGCTAGAAACGTGAGGAGCCGGCTAAAATGCATTATTACCAAAAAAAAAGCTTTATTCTGTACATTCGACGCTGGGAAATTAAGATTAAGATCTGGAGAAGTTTATACGTAATTGAATTTTTGGCAAGAAGTTTACAAATAGATAAAAAAAACCCTCCATTTTCTTTATCTTGATTTTATTTGTATAATCAACTAGCTCTAATAGTTACCAGGGTTACGGTCATTGTCATCGTCACCAAGAGTGAGAGCTCGAGTAGATGTCTAGGTTTTCCTTTAAAATTATTCCATTACAGATACAGACCAACCGTTTCTATCAAATACGAAAATAAATAGTGGGGGGGGATATAACTTTAAAATTAGGTAGCTACATATGTTTCCCAATTGCAGGGATGGTTAAAGATGTTTATCTATTTTTATTCTGAATAGTTATACTAAATCTATTAATTTTAATATAAATACATAACTTCTTCTATCCTAAATGGCATTTATTTAACAATTGAGGTTATGTGCATTTTCCCCTTGACTACATCATTTCTACAACATTCTCGACATTGCCGTCGTACATTAAATGATAAATTATGACTGTTGAATACAGTTTATTCATTCAATCAAGTCCTAAACTAAACTGCTTTAATAGCTTTTAACAACTGTGTAACGACAGCTTAGTAGACTTCAGATTTATTATGCAACGTGAATTACAATAGCTGTGTTTGGAATTAAACTAATGATGTCCAGTTACGTATGTCAGGGAATTAGAAAGCAACTGAGAAATAGCTGAGGTTGCCAAAGCTACAAACTCAAAATGAAGCATACATCTTTCAAGAACCCTAATGTATCATTGAGTATTTTATAAACATAGAAACTCGATACATCGGTGACTATTGTGTTCGAATGCTCTTTAGTCCTCCAAAGCTGTTAATGTACTGAATCTGTAATGATGAAATTAGCATGGAAAAAGTAAGTAAACTTTTCGTCTGCTTCTAAATTGTTTCTAGCGAATTTTTAAACAATGATACTTCGATAAACAATATTTTAATATTGTTTTTTAAACTACTACAGTGATTCTCATGAAAATTCCTATTTTGTTTTCTTGATAATACTACTGAATTATGCATTAATATTTTCCTATTTCTTTTGTTATTAAAAAATAACTTTTGTCGGAGAGAATTTGATTAGATTTATGAAGAAATTTTAAAAAATTAAATGCATTGGTGTGATACCTTTTAAGTTACCTCTTGTTAATCAAATAATTTGAACGAAGAAAACTTTTACTAATAACATCAGTTGAATACTTAAAAAAGACACTGAGTATCACATTAATTACGAATTATATTTTGTTAACATTATTCTTAAGAAATATACTTCAACCAAGTGACCAAATATAAAAAGTTTGAAAATAGCTAACGCAATATAGGGCACAAGTTAATAAGTTCAAATTATAAGTAAGATAACGTTAGTCTTGAGTCGCAAAGTGCTTTCTCCCTTTCAGTCCTTATCGCCCCAATTTTCTTATAGGATTCAACGGCAATCTAGGGCGGTCTAGGACTGAAAAGATTAAACAAAAGAAACAGAAAGCGATAAGATCCCTCCTCCTTAGAGTAAAAGAGCATCTTTAACGAGCTCAGCCATTTGTCAATGAAAGCAAAACACACGTTTTTCTATGCTATTTTTAAAATCTAAAAGAAAGAAGAACTTTTATCGCCAATACCTGTATTGATCGAAAAGATTTCGAATCCAAGGAAAGAAATATAGAAGTGTCTTAAAAATGTTGTCTTCTTTTTATTCGATAACATTGAAGCGGTATGAAAATTTTAGATGATACAACGATACATTTAAGTTTTTAATCTCGTAACTTTTAAAATCTTTTTATTCAATTATTACGAAAAGTTAAATATCACTCTTTATTTCGTTTTTTTTTTTTTAAGTTTCTTATGAGTTGACTTGCTTTAAGGAGGAAACTTTGTGTTTAAATATTGAACCAATAAAAGCACTGATTTCAATTTCACTAACAAGATATTTTGATAAATATCATTGCTAAAGCTTTAACTGGATCTGATTACTTAATTGGAGTTTTATGAAAGGATAATAAGAACTACCGCGATAAAACTGGTATGTTGAAGTAAGCTTTCCGCAATACTTAAATGAATGAGTACCGGGTTACTTTGTCTTAAAAAACTATCAGTAAAAAAGAAATTTTTCTAATTTTTTTAAACACTTATTAATTTTTTTATGGGGATTATGTGATGTATGTAGAAAATGCTCAAAACTTGAAATGCCTGATACCTGTATGTATTTTAATACCTCTGATCTAAAATAAGACATGAAATGTGTTAAAAAACTTTTAAAGATTAAAGATATAACTCCACCCGTGCACAGCCGGGCATATCAGCTAGTATTTTAAAAACCATGACATGGCTAGCATATTAAATACATGATTCCTGATGTTAAAAAAGGAAGAAGGGGGAAAATTCAATTCAAAGTATAAAACACAATAAATCTACTCGAAAATTCTATACAAGTATGAGTTTATTGCTATGAAACAGACATGCCAATAGATAAGCATGTTTCTGCATGGTTTTGGGACCAATGATATTATTTTGAGATTTATTATGCTATGAATATACAATTTATATGCTAAGAAACGCCCCTTAGATTAGAATTCTTGTCCGAAAATAGTTATCAATATATAAAGCGCTTTTAAAATTCTTTTAGTAAGAGAAATAGAAAAGTATTTCAATGCATCTTTATTATTTCAACATATTTATTGTCCAGGTTTGTAAGAGTTAATATTTCAAATAAAATTTACTGTAATGCATCAAGTTAGGAGTGTAGTTTATTCCTTTCAATCCACCATTTTTTTTTTATGGTTAGACTTACCATAGATGAATTTATCCACAAATATTCAGCAAAATATACGGATACTGAAAATACAAAATGTTAGTTACACCTTCTTTAAAATAATATTATTTGGTGAATAATATTTCACCAAATAAGTAGTATTGTAGTAAGTAGGCAGTGGTAGGCACACCACTGCCTTCGTAATTGGAAGATTCCTTCCTAATTCATCATTTAAATTACATTAAAAATTTAAATTATAAATTTAAATAATTTAATTACAATTTAAATTACAACATTCATGTGTCATATCCATACATCCGTTGTACACACACTACACCCTCAATACCAGAGTAGCAAATGCATCAATCTACATAATTCCCCCGAAAATTCATCCACATAAATATTAAAATCCGCATAAATCAAACATTAAATAGCCAGTCTAGACTCTCTTATTGCATTTCAACCAGAGTGAAATTCAAAACAACAAAACCCAGTGCCCCCCTATCCTCAAAAGCACACAAGATACGATTCTCAAAAATTAATCCCCCTTTGTGAGCTTCAGCCGGCGTCGCCGCACTCTTACAAGTGTGCTACGTTGCAGTTTATGGGCCACGACAAAAGTTTCTTCATTTGTCACCATTGTCTGCAGCAAAGAGGACAGCGTTTCCGCAGATCCTGAAATGAAAAGGGATTCACTTCCCTAAGCCAGATAGAATTTTTTTTTGAAGTTGCTTGCGTAATAGATGTTTTTTTATTCAGCGTTATGTGATGCAATAGTTTCGGTTAGAGGTTTCGAATGAATGAAGTAAGTACATACATTTTAGAGAAAAATGTTTTTAAATTCTGCTGTTTAGGCATTTTTATTTCGGTGTTTATATTTTATGTTTGTGCATTAGAACCGATAATTATATTTGTTGTTAAAACCTAAAATAAACAATTTACTATGCAAAATCCTGCTGAATGCGGAAACCACGAAAACTTTCGAAAGGTTTATTGAAATTGAGAAGAGTAATTTTTTAAGTCTAGGAGTAACAAAAACTCTTAACAGTATGTTAAAATTTTTATGTCATTGTACAATTTAAAGGAAATTCAATTTATTAAATTATTATTTGTTTAAATTGTCATTTTTATCGTTTATTTATCAATTATTTACAAAAGAAAATATTTATTAGTTCAAAATGTTCCAGTTAATGAGTTAAAGGTTTTTAAATAAAATTAGCCTTACTATTTTGCATATTAAAAAACAGTTGAATAGTGTAGTACAGTGTTGGGAACAATTCATTAGGGTGGACATACCCGAATCACAATGCATTTAATAAACATGGTTTAGTACGCATATAATAGGAATGAATGTATGGTGACAGTGAATTCACCTGCATGAAAATTATAGAATTCCATTGCACATAAATCTTATTATTTAAATATTTTTAAACCAGTAGGTTTATTAAAATTTTTTTATTTACAAATATTTTTTCCATTTTCAACTAAAAAGCTTTAATGGTTTTTAAAATTTGGAAGGAAAGCTAAAATCTTCTTCTTGTCATAGCAAAAAGTTTGAAATTGGACAAGTGACAAAAAAGACGCTTCGACATATTCTGATGAAATTTATTTATTTTAATGTGGGTGAATTATTTATTTATTTATTTTGACATACTGCGGCCCATCTAAGGGCCAAGCAGGGGGTTACAAAACAAGAAACAAGGAAAATTTCAAATACATACATACATACATACATACAGGAACTAAGGATAATATACACACTAAAACAGAAAAAATATAAATTATACAAATTATAAATATTGTTTAAGTTGGGAAACAAAAGAACCCACAGAATCAAGAAAAGGCAATCTCATTAGGGAGCCTGTTCCATTCTTCAATTATACGAGGAAAAAATGAAAATTTAAACATATCAGTTTTACAAAAATATGGCTTAAACTGAAAATCTTTGGTCTGTCTTAAACGCCTTGTGTTTCTTTTAGTTTGGAAATAATTAGGTGAAATTAGATATTTACCATGAATAACTTGAAAAAAGAATTTAAGACGAATAATTTTACGGAGCACAGTAAGTGGTTGCCATCCAATCTCACGAAGCATTGCAGACGGAGTAGCTGACCAGCGCCAATCGTTGTTAATGAATCTTATGGCTATTGACTGAATACTTTGAAGGTTATTTATCCATAGAGAAGTATGTGGGTCCCAAATTTGAAAAGCATACTCGAGGAGTGGTTTTATATAAACATTAAAAGCCAATTATCTGGTTTCCTTGTCAGCTAATTTCAAATTCCGAAATAAAAAAAAGAGCTTAGAGGTAAATTTATTTATAATGTTTTGGATATGTAGGTTAAAACGAAAATCTTTTGAGAACGTTATTCCTAAATATTTTACAGAATCCACTTTCTCGATAAATTGACTTTTATTTAAGTGATATTTAATAAAATAATAAATGATATAAATGAAACTTGGCGATACTACCTATGAACCAAAAAGAACAAATTCGTACAGAATGAATTTATCTGCTATTTAATCAAGTGTAATTTTAAAGTCGCGTCGGATAGATAAAGCGTTTTAAACAAAAACGTAGAGGTGATATTTCATGGCTACCAACTTCAGGTGGGTATACGTCAGGAACACCCCCTTCGCTGTGACAACTGTCTCAAAGTGAAAAGCAAGGGTTTCGACTTTTATTTAAGGTGGAAATAAGCCGTCCACCGAATATAAAACACTTTTTTACTCCTTCATCCCCTGCTCAGAAAACGGACCATCACCCCGAATCTCTTCAGCTTAGGGGACATTTGATTCTACCTCATTAAACCTATTCAGGATGCGTTCGAAATTTGAGAAAAAGGCGGAACGGAAGCAGGTGTTTTTGCTCTACTTCCCTTTCCCCTACTGTCTTTCTTTTCCATGGTCCTTCACTTCCTTCTGCGGAAACCGACTGTGAAACGAATAGAAAAAGAACAGGTTGGATAAAAAAAATGCTGGAAAAGAACCGGGTTGAGAGAGAAAGTCGACTGGGTAATGCTGGACTTTACTTTTTCTAAGGCGTGCGAAGGAATAGTATTTGACTGCCGAGGTCTGGAGTTCGGCTTGAAAAATGAGAGGTCGTCCATTGTGAATAATAGAGTGGCCACTTTGGGGTGGGAGATTTTTCTGGGTGGTATTCATCGGAAGTTACGCAATTCATGGAGTTTGCAAGTCCCTGAAATATTTATTTGGGGGCACGGACATTTATATTGGGCTTGAGATATGAGTGTTTGGTAATTTTATTTCCTGAATTATGAGAAAGGTTTTTTCTGAAGACACAGGAAAGATATTTCTTCATTCCTTCATTCTATTTATTCTGAGATGACGAGACTTTTCTCACGTAGCATCGCTTTATACATTTTGCTGAAACATACCGCGATACATACCACGATTTCACCCAAGATATTTTCTAAAATATCACAAGTTCCTTGTTTAAATTCTTTAATATGTTTCGTCTTTGATAATAATTCGTTAAATAACCAGCACAGTTTTTAATTTTTAGGGTAAATTTGTTTATTAGTAAAAAGTAATAGTAGAATAATTTTAATTGGAGTTTTTTGGTTTACGTATTATTTTCATTATAAATTTCCCGCAAAAAGTTTTAAAAAAATTCACTCAGAGAAAGGGGCTTTACACTGGTCAACCGTTCTATCGGAGAGAAGTAAAATTGGTTTTGAAGTACTTTTAATGATAATTTTTAAATCATCTTTCACGTTTTCTTTCTGACATCACATTATGTTAAAAAAATGAAATATTTAAACGCTTTTAGGACTTTTTCCATTCATTGGCTTATTTAATAGAGTAGCATATTTCTACTAAATGTAATTTGCGTTGTAATAGATACAAATTGCTTAAATAAAAACAATGATAAAACTTGCTTTGAGTAATTTATAAAATGTATTAATATTGTTGGTTCAAAATCTATTTCAAACTGTTGAAACGCATTTAATTTTAGTGAAAATCTAAAAATACCATGTCTAGACATTTCAAATAATACATAAAGACCAACAAGTAAATTTGAGTATGCAAAAGGATATAATAAAACAACTAACTACTGACATCACAAAAAAACCTTTGGAATAAATTTTCACATTTACATTTATCAATTTATTCCTCGTTCCTTCAGTAGAAAACCAATGAACAACTTGTAAAGTATTTTAAATAAAAATGGAACAAAGCAGGGTGAAAATAAAAAACAAATCTATGAAAACTTTGCTTTTACGAAGTATAGAATCAGTCGGAAACTAATCTTTGACACAGGACGAAAATACTTCCATTTTTTGTAAGTCTCGTATAATGATCAAAGTTTGAACGGGAAATGGCAATTATCCGTGAAGCCAACAAGGACGTCTTCATTTCTCTTTAATGTAATTGGTCAAAATATACTTTCAGTTACATCTAGACCCTATTGAAATCCTTCCGATAGCGAGATAACAGATTATTAACGTCCTGAGGGTGTACAGTTTTGTTTTTTTATTTTAGAAACTCTTCATTTCTTTGATTGTGTTGGGAAAAATAATTTTAATTGATTTAAAGTACCTCGTTTCATTTAGAATATATTTATAATGTGAATTATTATAGACTTTTCTGTGATAAAACATCTTTATACTCATCTGTATACTAAACTTTTGCACATAGTCTTACCATTTTAACAGCCAAATGTTTAAAATAATGAAGAGTAATACGTGTGGGTATTTATACGTGGTAGATTATCTAGGGTGATTCAAACCTCATGGTTAAAAATTAACTGTGAAAAGTTTTTGTTTTTGAGGGGTCGTCTTTAAAATGCGACATATAAAAGTAACTTTGTTACAGTCGGGTTTTTATTGTTCCATTTTAAAGACAACTGGCAGATTTGGTTGACTGTCTTTGAGTAGTCTGCACCCTCTATTACTATTTTTGTTCATTAGCTTTGAATCACCTTGTACCGTCCTACCAGCTACCATCCTAATACATACAAATATGTTATTTAAAACAAAATTTAACCCCCTTGTAAAATCTATTTAATAAAATATGTATACTGTTCGCGCAATAAAACTTAAAACAAGTTTTTAAAATATGTTTTATTGAATATGCAGTTCGTTAACCTACTTTGTGTAGCATCTAAAATTGCAAAAAAAAGTATGTTAAAAATATAATAAGGCAAAATAAAAAAGGATAAATAAAAAAATATAAGAGAATCTTTCTATCCCAATTTTGAATTTATGTTTGGTAGTTATTTACACAAGAGGAAATTATCTTCTTTTAGATAAGTTGCCCTTTTTAAATTGAAAATATCTCCCAAAACTATTTGATAAATGTTTAATTAAAATAAAATAAATCTTTACTTGAAGACTTGATATTTTTGTACTCTTTAATTATCTTAACTATTTTAGAATGAAATACGCTTCTAAAGTAAAAGGTATAAATCATTATAAATCATTAAAATCAAAGTATAAATAAAGTATAAATCATTAAAATAAACCTTCGTGTTTGACTTATTTTTCATAGACAGCACTCTTATTAGAGAAATAATTGTGCTTCATCAAAAATATTTATGAGAAAAGTACGAAACTTTAAAACCTATAAATTACCAACTAACAAAATAAATATTTCATAAAACATAAATCTTTAAATATTCCTCTGCAGTAACGTTAGAAAATAAATATTATTAACTAGTTTAATTAATATTTTTATACTATCTGAGAAAACACAATAAAATTCAAACTGTTTTAAACTTAAAAATCCGTGAAACGATAAGTTATTATTGAAAGAAAACTTATGATTCCATCTTACTAGAATTTTATTTAATTAAATTAATGATTATATTATAACCAGTTTAAGACTTTAAGATTTTCTTTTCGAACTTCTAAAGTTTTCAGGTTTATTTAAGTGAATCGGAATAAAAATAGATAACAAATGAGCATACCCATGATAAGAAAATATTTACAAATGTGCAAAATTCTCAGATAATACTTACGTTTTATTCCTTAAAAATGAATGATACCTGTCAGGTTAGCCCTTATTACAATAAGAAATACAGAAGTTAAAGACATCAATCTTTATTCCAAGCGTCTTACAATCTCGGATCATCAGGATCTCTCGGATGTCTGCTGCGCATTCGTAGTAACAACTATTTATACTGCTTAAAAGGTTAAGGTTTTAGTTAGACCAAGTTACAAGTATCAGTTGTAGTCATTTCTCATGACATCCTTCCTTTTAAATAAAAACATAATTTAACTAAGTTACATATATATTATTGTACTTTCAATAAATTTAAAATTAAATCTATAATTAACAGTCCATTCTTAATGATAGTAGGTAAGTCTATCAGGAGGTCGCACTGCTCTACCGGAACGGGTTCTCAAGGTTGGTGATACACTAGGACCTCTTGGTTCAGGAGCTGGAACTGGCATAGGACTTAGAGCTGGCTGTGTTGATGGTAACCTGGGAGGACTAGGCATGGCAGTCTTCAATGAGTTAGAAGGATCGCTGGGCGTAGAGAAGCTAGGACGCACCGCAACGTCTCGTTCAGGCGGGATGACAGCTTGCGTCGGTTGAACCGCTTCGGCGTTTCTTCTCAACACTCTTCCATCAGGGGTTTTCACTAGATATGATCTAGGGGCCTTCAGTTTCTCTGCAACCTCTCCTTGGATCCATTTTCTGTGGCTTTCTTTCAGTCGCACTTGATCACCTACTCTCATCTCGGGCTGAATTTAGCTGAAATCTGTTTTCCGAAATAAATAGTAACAAAACATGCATTTCGAGAGCGTTTAATTTCATGCAAGTCAATTGAATTATACGAATTGTTACTATCCAGATATTCTGGCACTTCCAAATCATTTAGAGATTTTGCTTTAGCTTTATATTTAGCTTTAGTTTTGCATTGGCGTTCATAATGACCCTTTTTTAAACATGTTCTACATTTTACAAAATAAGCTGGACAATTACGATACTCATGCGTTAGTCCACAACGCCAACAATGCTTAGTAGTACCTGTAGAAAACCTATTTTGATTAAAGTTAGTTCCAGCTTTTGATTTAGGATTAAAACGCATACATGATAAGACATCTTTTTCTTTAAGATCACTATTTATATTCATATCTTTTAGCTGGAAATTAGCCTGTTCGCTAGCACGGCAGATATCTATAGCTTTAGATAAAGTTAAATCACGTTCTGCTAATAATAATTCTCGAACTTTATCCGAATAAATTCCTCTCACAATTTGGTCCCTTAACAAACTATCTTGTAAATTATCAAATTCACAATCAGAAACTTTAGTTCTCAAATTCGTCAGATAAGATTCAAATAATTCATCCTTACCTTGAATTCTATTGAAGAACAGATATCTTGTATACGTTTGATTAATCTTCGGCGAAAAGTATTGTTCATACTTGTCTTTAATCACTCTTAGATCATTCTTCTCTTCCTCCGTCAAATCAAACGTATTGAAAATCTGTGTGGCTGCAGAACCAATTGCTGACATAAAAGTTGCTGCTTGTATTTGACCAGGTTTTTGATCCAATCCTGTCGCTGTAGAGTAGAAATCAAAAGTTTGCTTCCAGAGCTTCCAAGTGCTTGCCATGTTAGTGTCTTGAATCGGCAATTCTTTAGGCAACCGTGCATTATTCATTGTGCTGGAATTAGTCGTCGAGCTAGTCGTCGGTACAGGATCAACCATAATTTCACATCCGAAATTTTAATTCGCCATTTAATTCTGACACCATGTCAGGTTAGCCCTTATTACAATAAGAAATACAGAAGTTAAAGACATCAATCTTTATTCCAAGCGTCTTACAATCTCGGATCATCAGGATCTCTCGGATGTCTGCTGCGCATTCGTAGTAACAACTATTTATACTGCTTAAAAGGTTAAGGTTTTAGTTAGACCAAGTTACAAGTATCAGTTGTAGTCATTTCTCATGACAATACCCATTTAATATTCTTATGAAATAAAATTTCTTATACAAGACCATACACCGAGTTCTTATGACGTATGTTTTTCCGTATATATAGAAATGCTTGTCTTAAATTTAATCTGTATAACTATCATATTTTTAATTCTAAAAAGCGTATTTTTCTTAACAGTTATCTAATATCAAAAATCTTTCATTCTTTTTCCATCTATACAAAGGTTGTTTTTATTTTATGATAAATTTTTGAACAATCGTCCTTTTGATTCTATCAATGCTCATAATTCCGCATGATATATCAGCTGCCTTGACGGAGTGGGATCCTCCCATAGATCCTCCTCAGTTGTGAAAGAAAGAGGAAATATTCACAAAGAGTTTTCAAAAGCAGATTTAAAAGTAAAGAAACGTCCAGAATCGAGCATGCTTACAACTCTTTCACTGTTTGGAGAGATAAATACAAGATTTTAAAGAAATCTTTGAGTAGAATGTAGGATGTGGGGGAAAAGTAAAATTATTCTTTTCAAATAAGAGGGTGAGCATGGAAGCGTGTAAAAGGAGAGGGTTTAAAATAAGTTCATGTCAGAGCCACCTGCGCTTATTTTCTAAGAATATACTTCTTATTAGAAAATATAGCTAAGTCGCATATACTTGGTTCCTCAGGCTTTATATATTACAATGTTACATAATTTTTCTTTTTAACTGAAATTTCCTTTTCTTATAAGGACGAATAATGTACGAAGTGGTATGATTTTAAATCAATGCAAGAACTAATAAAGTGAACGAACCGAGAACTTATTCACTGATTATTTTACACTGATATTTTGGAATGCTAAAGTGGATACATTTAATCTAATTCTCTTATCACAACTTTCAATTTTTTCTTGTTATGTGATTCGTGTTAGAAATAAATCTTTCAAATGAAATGCTGAAATGATAATAATGAATTTTTTAATGCCAATGAAATGCTGAATGTTGTTGAGTTTACCGTTGATTTATGTTTATAACCGACTAAGATCGCATTAACTTCCAATCTTTCCCTTTGATACGAAAAAGTGAAAAATGGAACAAGCATACAGAATCACCAACGAATGACCAACCTCTTTCAAATATTAGCAAGGAGTTTTACGTTATTATTAATAGAGCATTTTCAAACACATGACTAGGACCTAACAACGGCCTTAGCAACAGATAGGTTACAGTTTTTTGCCCTACAGAGGTTAACAGTTACAGAAAATGACTAGCCGTGGAATTCTTCTATTGGAGCATTTGCAATCACGTAACCCCATACCTAGAAACCGCCTTAGCAACAGATAAACAACGGCCTTAGCAACAGTTAAAAGCCCTACAGAAGGTACACAGTTAATAACCGATTAAGAATTAAGAAAATAACCGATTGTGACGTCACCTGAAAACGCTCTATATTAATCCTAACCATTGCATTCTATCATTAATTTTATTTAATGACACTATAATTCAATGATAGGTTTCTAATTTTCTCTGCATCCTATTTTTTTTAAATATTTAAACATTAAATTATATCTTTAGAGCAAGTTTTTTCAAGAATTTGTTTACTCATAGAGTGTTTTCAGGTGACGTCACAACCGGTTATTTTCTTTTAACTGTGTACCTTCTGTAGGGCTTTTAACTATTGCTAAGGCCGTTGTTTATCTGTTGCTAAGGCGGTTTTAAGGTATGGGATCACGTGATTGCAAATGCTCCAATAGAAGAATTCCACTGCTAGTCATTTTCTGTAACTGTTAACCTCTGTCGGGCAAAAAACTGTAGCATCTTCTGTTGCTAAGGCCGTTGTTAGGTCCGAGTCATGTGATTGAAAATGCTCTATTATAAGGTTTTAAAACACATAACTTTAAAATTTTAAAAACCTTATTCCTCACATTATCCAATAATTACTCAACAAAATAGAAATGTATTCTATGTGATGTAATATAACGCAATCACCATCAATAAGAATGAAACTAAAACATAATTTAATTTTTACATATCCTCCCAAGCTTTTACATAACTTACTGAGAGCTGATACAAAAAAAACTAATTAAATTTTACAATTTTTAGTTTTTTCCCCTAAAATTAAAATTACACTAATTCCAAATTAATGATCAAGCAGTTTTTAAATCCCGAAATATCTCCAAAGATAGGAGAATTGTATTTCTGCAACAAATTGATTTTGGATATAACCGCTGTTCTTGACATGAATGGGGCTATCTTCTTTCATGCTTGTCACAAACATACTTGTATCTGAGTTTGAATATTTATTTCAGAATAAGAATGCAATAAATAAGAGATAACCATAACTTGATAGGCCAACATTTGCAAACATGCTGAAAATTATACAAAAAACAGGTAAGAAATCGATAGAGGTAAATTCACTGTGCTATACAATTTTTGTATCACTTTTTAATTTTTTTCGTGAGACATTATTTTGAAAACATATTAAAAATTACTTTTGATGATGTTTGTAAGTCCAATTGAGGTTTCGGTGATATTTTTCATGAACGGGTTTAACTTAAGTTATACTTTGCAGCTTCTTAGCAAACATGCTTATCCCTTTATAAGAAAAATTAATATTTTCTTTCACACTTTTAAATATTATGTTAGTATATTTATTACATTAGAGTGTATGTGAGTTTTGAAAATTTAGAGATTGCGAGTTATAAAAAGGTAGTGGATAGTATAATTATATTTTTTTACAGATATTCTGTTAAAGAAATAGAATTCACAATTTTATATTAATGAGTTTAATCAATTTTCTGATTGAATAATCTTGGAAAGTTTTATTCATTTCTTGTGGATTATATGTCTGTGTGTTTACTTGAGTGAGGGAAAACTGAAGTTTATGCGATCTAAGCAAGTTGTAAATATAAGGAAAAGTACTATATTTATATTCTTTAATAAGAGTATAGCCATTTCTTCTTTAGCGAGTAAAGTCTGCTGATATATTCTTTGAACAAAGCCTCTTTGGAATGTGTTTTTCAAAACAAGAACTTGCACAAACCCACAAACGAAATTTGAAGAAGAAACATTTACGCCACAGACAGGAAGTGAAAGGCAAATCGAATTCCATCTACCTTCACAAAACAATCAACACTCCTTCTCAGGAAAAAAAGCCGTCCCCAAAGTGCGAAAAAACCCATCCAACCAATGGAATAACGGATTCAAATCAGTCCAAGAGAAATTTCCCCCTTCCCAATTGGAAGAGAACAAAGGTGAGGAAATTGGGCACTAGGGAGACGTAGTGGTATGCAATACTAATCAACTCTTACCTCATGAATAGCTTTTATCGCCAATTGGTTCTCTCCAATCAAAAGCCAAAAATTAATTCTTAGCCTGGAAGCAAAGAAAGGTGGCGTTGTCCTAAAAATGGTTGTTTTCTTCCTAAGGGTGATTTTTTTTCCTTTTCTTACTACGGGCGCTTTGAAGTCATCCTTAACTAAAATCAAAAACCCTCTTAGCGCATAATTTAGCGTACTTTTTGCGCAATTATGGTTGTTGTGAAGATCTTTTTTAGAGCCAACGCTATTTATTTTCTCTTTTTCGTTCAGTAATTAAAGAAGAGTAATAGTCCTCGAGGTTCTTGCTAGATGATTAACGATTGTGATCAAAGCACTGCGTAGGAGATAAATTGTAGTTTTATGTTATTGAATGTGGAATAGGGTCTATGGAGATATTACGAAGGGAAGTGTAGTTTTTATCTATTTACATTTTAATTAGCTTGGGGCTCTTTATTTAACGGTTTGAAACAAGAAGTTTTTTATGTAGAAATGCAAATTGCTCTCTTAAGATTACGCATTCTTCCACTTTTGGGTTTTTAAATAAGAAATTTGTGTTTTGTATGTGCCTGAAATATTTATTATCAGAGTTTCTTTTAACTATTCAGGTCATTGAGTTAAGGTTTTCACTTACAGCAATGCATTAGAAATCAAATTGTTTTTAGGATCATATCCTACTTTAGAAGCATTTATGGGTGATTCACATTTAGGGGTTAAAAATATAAAGTTTATTTTTCTAAAACCCTTTTTAAATGTCATTTTAAATTTAAGGAGTGAAAATTTGACATCAACCTTATTAGTTTCTTTACTTATGTTATGTATTGCATTTACACTAAATACTATAAATTTATTTTACTGCAGTATTTTAGACCCATTGATAAACATCATTTGAAAAACGACTTATCACTTACAGTATACAACCATCCTACCATATACCATATACCGACAGAGGGTAAAAGTTTAAATGTAGTATATTTTCAAATAGTCTATCACACTTAACCACTTTTCATTAATTTCGTCACTTTATTCCAAAAGATGAATTCCGCTCCGTAAATCATTAAGCAAAACAATTAAATAATGAAACAAAACGGCCATTCACCTAAAAAAATCAATTAACAGCGTAATTTTTTACGCCCATTTTAATTTTTCTTTTGTATCTTTCTAAGGTTTCCCGAGGCCTACTTTATTACTCTCCATCATCCATTGTGCATGTCCCCAGGAAACTTAAAATTAACATATTCCCAGACATAACGCGTTCATGTTTTAATTAAATTTGGTTTTTAATCACGAGCGCATGTTTGATTTTGACGCTATCTCAGCGGACCCGTTCATAAAACCCACTTATCGATTATTCTGGACACCACTTCCACAGTCACGTTAATGAGAATGCCACGCGACCAATTGTTTCCTTTAAAAAATATTTTGAAAACCGCATTTCTTACGGTTAGTTAAAATTTTCATTAAAAATTTACTCTTTGTCATCAGAAAACCCTAAAGTTCCTCTTTATATAGTTTCAATAGAAGTTAGTGTTGTTTTTTGCTGGATCATTCTTGATTTATCAGAAACATTATTTTGTATTGTTTTTCAATGTCTGTAAAACTTGATAACGTGTATTACGGTTTTAGAAGAAATTAAGTACATAAAAAGACTTCATATGTATCTAAATGCATAAAAAATCTAATTTCATTTTAAATATTTTTTTTCAACTTTAAGTACTATTTCAAAATCAAATTAAATTTTAGAATTATTTTTAGAACTGTTAACAAAAGGCAATTTTTTAATGTTATTGAGTATAAAAGTACATAAATTGCGTTTTTCAAAATATTTTGAGCCATACTGTATCTTTATTAGAGTAGTTGTAATATATAGTTAGAGCGAAAAACATTGGTTTGAATAGAATGTTTTCAGGTGACGGACGTAATGACCAGGTATTTTCTTTTAACTGTTAACCTTTTGTAGGGCTTTTAACTGTTGCTAAGTGACGAGGTAAGTTATGGCGATTGTTGGGTGTGAGGTCCCGTGATTGCAAATGCTCCAATAGAAGAATTGCACGACCAGTTATTTTCTGTAACCGTTAACCTTTTATAGGGCTTTTAACTGCTGCTAAGGCCGTTGTTAGGTCCGAGTCATGTGACTGAAAATGCTTTAAACATAAAATTTACTCACACTGTACAATGAATTGAATTATAACAAATACTACTTCCTTTAAATTATCTCTATATTCATATCTATATTCAAATTATATAAATTTAAAACTTTGAACGTTTATTTTTAAAATACATAAGAAATTTGATGTTCACAGGCCTAAATATTATTTGCCAAATTATAATTTTACACGCCTAATTACAATGTTCTAAATATTATATTACCATTCTTATACAATAGGTACAACGTTTAGAAAAATGAGAAGATGCGTTTTACGTTCCCTTTTTTAGAACATTCCCTTTTTTAAAAAAAAAATTGTAAACATTATAGAAAGACCTAAATAACAAGGTTAGATATTTTGAAGAATCAAGTATCCTAAAATTCAATTTCAGATTCATCATTTCATGCAATCCCGATTTAAAGAAGATTCAGAAGACTATTTCTTTTAAAGTTCCATGAATGGCTGCTATTTCTTGAAATTACATTTTGATTGTGATATCTCCCGGGAAAATTCCCCTCGGAAGGAATCCATTTCTTTCAGTTTTACAAATCCAGTTCTTAAGAAGTTTTGTCCTGAAGGCAGAACTAAAATAATATTTGTAACAATAGTTCGAATCAAATGTTTTTAAAAATGTCTATGCTATTTACAAATTTCCTAACTTTAAGGCAAATGCATTTCAAACCACTTAATTTTTATTATGCTAGAATATATGATTATAAAACTATTTTATTATGTCTTTATGAAATACGATTGTTCAATAGAATTATTATAGGTTCATTCGGATTTCTTCTAATAATATATATAATTTTATGATAACATACACATTTGGTCTTATTATGTGGAGCTATTATATCTCTTTATAGTAACGGTACAGACACAGGTCAGGAAACTTTAGAAGAAATGGTTTTTAAATTTTATCAAAGGATTTATTTAGTCATATCAAATTTCAATATTAACTTATTCTAACATAACTTATTATCGTATCAAATAGTACACCCTTAAAAAGAACTAAACTACTAATGTATTATCAGATTGTTAATAATTGTGAAGATACAAAAATGAATGATATTTCGCTATGTTAGGTATATGAACATAAGAATAAGACATGGTATTTTAAGAAACATTTACACATTTACAAATTTCTTTCGATGCAAGAAAGCAACTTATTAACAACTTATTAAGCAACTTATTTAAGCAACTTATTAAGCAACTTAAGAATTATGGGAGGGTTAGTTATTATATGCATTTATAGTTTTCACTTTTGTGTGTTTGTCTGTTAGGAATATTTTAATCCAACTTGAAGATTTTGCTAATTAGAAAAACAAATTTAGATTTTTCAAAAAGTCCGGAAAGTAGCATTCTTGTAAACAGAGAACCTATTTTCAAAAGTTACTATTATTGCACCATAAAATATTTTATTTTTAAGCGTTCCAAGTACAGATTTGTATATTTAAGATAGTTAATAGGTTTCACTCAAATTAATCACATAATAATTTAATAACTGGTGACAGATCAATGGCAGTATGGAAAGGCTAATTATTTAAAAAACATATTATTGAACTAAACTTACTAAAGATTGAGTTTATTCAGATACTAGCTGATATGCCCGCCGTTGCTCGGGGGATAAAAGGCTTATCAAACTGTGTGTTAAAATAAATAAGAAATATCGTTTAGATGCAATAAAGTCAACAGTATTCCCGCTAGGATTCTTTTTTGATGTCATACCACTTCGTTAAGATGTAAAAAAACCCTTTAAAATACCACCTGTTTAGATTTAATGTGTGAAATCCCCATCCCCGTTTTTAAAGAGTAATTTTTCAAAATAGAAAAAAAGTCAGGGGACCTTCTGAACCCCATTATTTTTTTCTCTTTTGTCCTTTTCTCCCTCCATCCATTTCTGCAATTGGTATAAATGTATATTTGAGGCAAATTTCTCCGCCTTCGCTCACAATAAAGATATATTATTGAACAGCAATGTTTATAGATAAAACTTATTTCCCCCTCATCCCGCTAAATTTGTATGAAATACAAAACAATTAAATATACTACATACTTCTATACTTTTTTTAGATGTTAAACAAAATCTTAAAAAACCGGTTTAGAATTAGTGTTTATAACCACTTTTTAATAATGATAATTTTTTTTTAAATCAGGGGGAGACCCCCTGAACCCCCCTTTGCTGATTTATCACCAAATCATTCATTGAAGGAAATTTCAAACATGAAATAAATAAAAGTAAACATCATTTGAATCGACACTGAAAATGCCTGAGATAAAATATTGTTTAATTTGAACTTTGCTGGAAATACTTAAATTTGATTAAATAGAAAAAAGAATAAAATTTTTCAGTGGAACGGTTTTTGGTTATTATAAAAAAAAAATATTTAATCATTAAAAATTGTTTCTTTATCATATTTTTTAAAAATTCACCTGTTATAAAACATTTCAAAATAAATATTTTCAACAATAGAGTTTTTGCGTGTCCTGAAAAGAGCAATAACCGCAATAAATTTAACATTGAAGGCTAAGCATAAGAATTTAGAAAAGGGACAAAAAAGGCTCCTTGGAATGCTTTGATTCAGAAAATTCTTTTTCGCAAACCTTTCTGGTTGTGTGAGGAACAACATGCTAAAATTTCATAACAATCACATTAATAATGTGGGTGCTAGGATCCAAAGACTAAAAACGGGAGTGAATATTCAAACCCCCGTGCACCCCCTCCAGAATGGAATATCGAAAAATCCAGAAATTACTTTCTTTGAAATACTCTTAAGAAGGTATTACCAACAGTTCACTTCGTAATATGGATTTCTCGGAACTGTTTTCTTCGAAAATGTAAAACTTGGTTTATGCTCAGCAAAAACGGGTTTTTGGAATATTTAGACCTCTTAAAATTCGAATATCCAAAATCTGAAAAATGCCTTTCTAGATATTGTTGCTAGGTACCTTCCTGCGAAATAACAAAGATCTGGGGTCATTTGGGACGCCGCTGAGCTCAAAAACGTCGAAAACGCTCCAACCCCCCTGTGGGTCAGAAAAAAGATATTTCGAAAAATCCCTTCTTAGTGCGCGTATACACCGTAAGGTCTTCGACCCTACCAAGTTTCGAGTCTTTAGCCCCGGTAGATTTTGCTGTGCGTTGATGAGTGAGTGAGTGAGTGAGTGGTAAAGCTCTTTTATTATTATAGATAATCTCTATACTTGGTTTTTGTAATTTCTACAAATTTAATTACTGCTATTAACAAAATTTGGTTTAGGTTAAAAATTTTATTGTTGATTTGAAGGAAAAAAACTTATTGATATAAATAATATTTAGTGATTTTACGATTTTAAATGTTTAAACATACAAGAGAACAATTTTCATAATCAACACTCTCAAACAGAATAATCTTATTTTAAATAATAAGTTCACAATTCAATGTTAAAAATTTTAATCTGACTGAAATCTGCAAAACTATTACTTATCTGCGTAAAAATTAAAGCTTTAAAGTACCAAAATTTATTATTCATCATCATCAGTTTAGCTTTTGTCTAAAATCAATTCTACTGGGAGTATTTTTTACTTATTTGGAAAATTAATGTAAACATACAAAAACTCTTTAACTTGATTAGCTCGTCCAAAGGCTGTCTATTTTGAGAGATAATACGGAGTTCTTCTTTTCTTCGAAAACACATTTAATACAATTAGTAAACTGATATATACAAAATAAACATAAAATATTTTATTAATTTTTTTTTTATGGGGTTTGAATATACAAATGTCTCTTTCAGTAATATACGTATAGACTGTTTAATGGCCAAAAAAAAATGTTGCTATTGTGATTAATGTTGGAATAAGTTATGTTTATTTTAAGGAATATTCGATTACATCATCTGGTAACCTCGTATTTGGGGATTACACAATAAACCGTAAAAGAGTGATGGATTTTTTTTCTCGTCAAACAGATTTTCCTCAACGACCTATCGGATTGCATTTTAAAACGCGGTTAAAGAAAAACAGCAGGTGTTCCAAAGGCTCAAAAGTAGGCCGATTTGTATTCTGTTATTACTATTTTATCATAGGGAGAATTTAGAAAAAGGTTATATTTCCACTCAATTCAAAATGTGTTGTTACAGGGAATAATATCATTTTAGCAATGTACTAGTGAAAAATTCTATTTTGATATTATGAATGTAAAACGGAAAAGTGAAACAAAAGCTAAAATATTTACTTCTCCCAGTGTTACAGGTGTTTCCGGGAAACCGCAGCAACAATTTCCTTTTTTGGCACAATATGGCTCGGGTTATATAAGTAGTACGCCATTCTTTGCTATACCTACCTTAAATTCTTATCTGTCATTAGCGCCTATGGAGTGAACACTTACACAAATATTCCATATTGTCGATTCCCCAAATCCAAGATATGTGATTATCAGGGTTATACTAGCGTTATATTACTTTCTTAAATGCGTACATAAGTTTTTCATGATTCAATGCCAAAATTTAAAAGTAAGCTAGAGTAATTCTTTCAAGAAATTTCGGCATGGGTTTTTTGTTTTGTTTTGTTCATGGTTTAAAATGCTGATATGAAGCCTTCGGGGGGTACGAAGAGCAATCTCAACGAAAGGGGTTTTGAGAGAAACGCGTGTGAAAAGTTTCCACATAAAGGAAACTCAATAATAGTAGCCAGGTATCATTCTCTGCGCTTGTTGAGAGGGAAAGAATGTAGTAGATACAAACGTGAAAACCTTTATAGCTATAGGTTCTTTACAAGTCTAGATTTGGATAACAAAAGAAAAATTATTACGTGCTTGAATGAATAAAAGCCACTAGTATGAAAGGATTTAAAAATTTTAAATCGTTATATTAATTTTTAAAGATGAAAACTTGTGATTCAAGTCGTGGCATCATTGGCTGGCTTGTGACTTCACGTCTTGAGAAAAACTGGTATATAAGAACTGTTACTTTCTCTGCCTGTTCACTTGCTTACTTGCTTACGTTTTTTGATGTTTACTTACTTAATCGTTTATGTAACTTTTTAAGCGCTGCAAAGAAGATGCATTCATTTATCAAGCAAACATTACCATAAGGTCATAATAGATTGAGCGAATCTCCTGATGAGAGATAAGTTAAAGATCAAATTTAAACTTATACAGTTTTTACACAATAATCCTGTTTCAGCTTATAAGCTGAATGGGATTAGAAAGCTAAGGGATTACAAAAGCTAAAACAATTGTACCCTTAACAGGCCTATGCATAAATATATTAAAGTGTAACTTTTGTTACACCCCCTATACAAATTACATAAATACATACAAAGAGAAATTCACTAACTTGAGTACCTCAAAATATTAAAAAAAAGTACTAAAAAACGATAGTTAAATGCAATAAACCTACTTGAATCACTAATACCAAAACAAATTACCCACACTTGGTTTGTTCCTATCTCACCCCTACAACATGAAAAGTGAACCTGATAAAACCAGGGTTTAAACTCCATCCACTGAGCACCCCTACTCAAATCCCACGAAGAAATATTCAGAAGATAGCGAAAAGAACTAAACTAAACCAAAAAGAACTAGTTTTAGAAAGGAGATTCTTAACCAAGACAAAACTAGGCATTAAAGTAGACACTTCCCCCACCCTGCTACTTGATTGAGTAGAGTTGTTTTCCGGCTGGAGAGCTGGATTAGCATAGTTTAAAGACTAGGATCCGATTCTTAAGACCCGTCTTTATGCAAATACCATCTTCTTATCGTTCTCAAAAGCAAATCATTAACTCGGTTAGAGTGCTGTCTCCTTGCGTAAATATCGTCCATTCTGAAGGTAAAACATGGAAGTTGATAGAATTTGGAATTGATTCTAACTGGAAGTCAGGGAATGTATTACCTCGGACGGCGTTCAGCGCAAGGTGGAATAACTTACGCGGTGAATTCTTTTTTGAAGTGTATTTGGTTTGTGATCTACATACTAGAAAATACTTATTTTCTTTTATAGAATAAACCAAACTGCCATAACAAAATGAATGGTGATGAAGTTAATATTATAAGAAGCTTTTGACATTTAAGTGATCTATGGATGTGCTAATAAATTTCTAGGAAAGAAAATAGGATTATTTTCGATTATCTGGGCGCAAGAGATTTTTGTAAAACTTTGCCAGAGTCCGATAAATGAAATTTATCATCAGACAATTAAAATTACCAATATATTTTAAGAACGTTTTACATTTGTATTTAAAATTTAAAAACTTTTTACTTTATTTATGTAATTTCTTACATAATGTATCGGTGTAACCTATATCATAAATCACGTTAATTGCAAACAAAATTATGATTACAAAATGAATTTATGGCTTGAAAGATTGATGCACAAAGGCAATATAAACTAATCCAAATAAGATGTTTACGTAATTAAAAATTCATAGTTTAGATGTAGAAGTTATTCTTATCAAACGAAATTATAGAAATCCAATTACAATAGTAAATACGAAGCCGTTCATGTCAGAAAAAATATGCGACCACGAAAACAATAAGGTTTCATTGAAGCTTATTCAAATCAAAACACTTCCACTTAGTTTAATTCAGCAAAAAATATACTCTGCATTAATTATTCCTAATTAAAATAACCCAGAAGAAATTCTTTTGATTCGAGTTCCTTTTTTACTTTACTTGAACACGTTTTCTTCCATCAACTAGTAAATTAAGAAACTTGAGAAGCTTATGAAACTTCTGGAGTGGATAAATTTAAAAATTAACGATGGAAGCGTGTGAAAGGGTATGGATTATAACAAAGAAAGAGCTCATGAATAACTTTCAATATTGATAAAGTTTTCAAGCGCCAAGTGCAGAAACTCAACTCAGCCTTTTTATAAAATGTATAAGAGTTTGTGGGCCATTCTTTTGATTGTTTTGAAAATTATCACGCAAGTATTTTGATTTCATTACATTTTTGAAGTAGTATATTTCCATTGATATTAGATATTTTTAATTGGTAAAATAGATTTTTGAAGTATAATGAGACGTATATTTTTCAAGAAACCGAATAAAATCACCATTTAAATTGGGAATTTATTCTAATTCCTTTCACGAAAAAGGAAATTATACATGTGATTTAGTTTGAGTTACTTAAGAGATAAGATCAAATGGTTTTGCTAAAAAATATAGAAATCTAAAACTTAGCATAAAAGTATTTTTTCTCTTGGGTTAGGTGCTTTCTAATAAAGGGCTTAAAATTGGCCATTCACATATTGTTGTTTGTTACTATCTCTGGGTAGATTTACTGCTTTCCTCAGAATGAATTTTTACAGTTAGCTTAGGAGCAAAAGGATTGCAAAATGTGGTACCAATTTGCAAATTTCAGGGATAATATAGATAATATTATGTAAGTAATAAAAAACAAATGAGACTCCAAATATTGAAGGGCTTAGTTTGACCATTATGATGTGATAAGCAAATATCACCTGTAGCCATCCAAAAACAATGTCGTGGTAATTTTTTAAAATTTTTTAATTTAAAGGTCTATTAATTATAGGTACTGCAAAAATATTTTACATAAAATATTTACTAATAGTAGATAATAATGGTTTGGTTTGATCAATATGACATCATAACTCAGGTAATAAAAATAATCGCTTAAATTATAATGAAATGTGATAGATAAACACAAGAGCGTCATTAAAAACCTGAGAAATGGGTCCAATTCAAAATTAAAAACTGCCAGTGTGTATTCAGTGAAAGAATACAGACCTAAACAAAAAAAAAAATATTAAAGGTGTTCAGGAAACCTTTGAAAACAGGCAGGTTTCATCAAAAATCTCTTTTTACCGCACTTTAGCATAGCCTTCGAGAGCGAGAAGGCCGGGACAGAAGAATGATGAGTCATCCTTTCCGACGAACGCTACCATTGAGTTTCCATTGACGCGTCGATTTTGGAGGGGAAAAATCGCTATAAATCATAAACAAATGATCGGAAAAAGAAAAAAAGACCTGTGTGTGATGTAGGAAACCAATACTAATGATTCTGAGTGAAAATGTTTACATTATCGGGGAAATATTTTGATAGATGGGATTTTTAAAAAAACCTTGTTCCGAGTACGATCGACTTTCACAAGCTTTATTAGATTAGATTCGGCATAATTTCAGTTAAATTACTACTTGCATTATAAAATCAACATTTTTGGTTAGATTGTATTCGTTTTTGAGTCATTCAAACCAATATTAACATTCGAAAATTTGCTGTTTAGTTGAGATTCGAAGCTAGCTGAACCGGGCGACGTTTTAAATAAAATTTTTCTGTTTTATAATAACAAAAATCCTGTCTTTATTTTAACAACTAATAGATCATGTCCTATCTTAATATTTTTAATCCTTACACAGATAAATATTAACCATATTAACCCCCGCCTTGTAACTTTAAGTAGGATTTAAATATCAAGTGAGTATTCAAAATCAGCCGCTCTCTCTCTTTCTGGTACTATAATATATCTTGAGGTTTATTTCCTTTTTCCTTTATATATGAATAATCTAATATTTGAAATGAATAAATAGGATTTCCATTTTCAGTCAATAAAGTGTACTTATTTATAAACTTTTAAAAGGTAAAAACATGAAACGCAAATAACTGATCCAATAAGTTATAAGCATAACATTTAATTAAATTATTAATATCTATTAAAAAAATTTTATTTTTGGGAGGCAAGATAATACCCCACAAACTTTTATTTTAGAAAAACATATTTGTCTTACTATGTGTATTAATAAATAAGTTAAAAGCTTTCACGTGATCTGTAAAAGTAAAAGATGTTAACCTCAATATTTTTTTAAATCAAACTATATTTTTAAATGTCAAAAAATTGTCTTGATTCAGTAAAACAAAAAAGCAGAGACAAAAGAAAGCAGAGTAAAGCAGAGTAAGTTCAGTAAAGTTCAAGTGAAGTAAAGTTCAGTAAAGCAGAGACAAAGGCGCTTGCTCCAAGTTCCCGCGTACGCACACAGCTCAGACCTTGAGAATCAATCGACGGCTAGGATGACTCATCGCTCCGGAGATGCGCAAGTGGCCAGGCCTGTCTCGTTCTAGAAGGCTATGACTTTAGCTGCTAAGAATGATAGAGGTATATGACCAGAAATACAAAATTCGTGATAAATATTGATTGGGATTTTTTATTATATAGATCCTTTATTTCGTGGTATTTGTCTAACGGTCGTATTCACCGCTAACTTGACCGGCAGTCAAACCTCTGATTGTCGGAAAACTAGTTTCCCTTCTTTAACTGCCAATCAGAAGTTAGAATGCCGGTTAACTGCAGGTTAGGTTAGCAGTGAATATGGCAGTAAAAAAATTATCCTTAAAAAACCGCCCGAAAATGACTTCTCCATAGGAAACATCACAGGCAATCTTAGATAAAACCTTCAATTACATAAAAATAATTTCGGCGGACTTCGGAGCAGTGACCTTCTAAGCACGCATCTCACTTATCTCTGTCACATAAACAAATTAAGTCTCATTCATTCTACACATCAAACACAAAACTCTCATGCACGCAATTCTCCTCTCAGAATAATCATAAAAGCAAGCACAGAATCAAGACTGTGTTCAGAAATCATCATCATGTACGAGAAGTACCAAAGAGGAGAGGTTTATGGCAGTCAATGTGATGGATGGGGCTGTCGCAATCCCACCCCCACCGAGCGAAAAACAATTGTTCCATTTTCATCCTTCCCCGGATGTTGCATTTGTCTCCACTCCTCCTTAATTTTTCATGCCCCGTGATTATTGGCTCTCAGGGCTGCAGAGACGTGAGACCGTGGAAATAGATTGCTAGGTTTATTAATATCACGGGAAGTTTTTTTTTTCTTTTTATTGCCGACATGATGTGTCTTTTGGAATCGGGGCAAGGGTTTTGTATTGATTTTTTATCTTAAACTGTGAAGTTTTTTGTCAGTTACGTTTTATTTTGATTAAAAAATAAAAACGATCATGGCTACAAAATGACAGCAAATTAGCATTAAAAACATTCCCCAATAGTCAATATATTTTTTCGTATGATACAGTGTAACAATGACCAACAAAAAAATCCAATTATTCACGAATTTAAAAATGTAACAGTGGGTTTATAAGAATTTCAAGAGGAACCTAGAGAAAATTTTGCTTTAAAACTTTCGAATTGTCTATTTTGACTAGTGTGAGAAATTTCTATCACTAAAGGACTAAAGTAATGAAATACTGTTTCAAAATATTATTGGAATTTCTTTGAGATACATTTTAAACAGAATTTATAGTCGTACTATACTTTTAGTTAAACTTATATGAATAACATCGAAAGATATGATTACCGTAAAATGTGGTAACTTTGGCCCAACCATCGGAAATAGAGATTATACAAATACGTGCTGTATCTAAATGAAAGAATGTGAATCTCACTTATCCAAAGCTAGAACGAACAGGTAGAAATGTTGTCATGACATCCTCAAAGTGGTGTCAAAATGTCCATATTTTTTAACCATACAACTTTTCTTTGGAAAGGCGATAAAGAACATGATTCAAAACAGCTAAGCCATAATTTTCAACCAGTTATAAAGTATTCTAAATATTTTATTTTCAGTGGCATTATTTTGTTTCCCTTTGTTGTTTGACAATTATTGAATTTTTATTAAGTTGGGGTAACTTTGGCCCTATGGTATCTGCTGGAATAAGTAAAATACTTATTTAGTTTAAGAAAAATTAGACTGATCTGAAGAAGAAAATAACTGTTAACACATTTTTTTCAATTATAAGTTAATATTGCTCAAGACTCAACTCAAACCTCAAAGACTATATCGTGAAGATGAGGTCATTATTGTGAAATTGATGGTGTTCAAATAAATATCAATGTTTTGTTCCAAAAGTGAATTTTTTCCCCAATTTAGGCAATTAATTTATCAAAATAGAAACCAAGAATGTTATAATACTGTTTAATGTTCATTTACGTCTTTTCTTTGAAAACTTTCCTTAGTAACTCTAAAATGAAGTTGGTTTTGTTTAAAAAAAATTATTTATTGATTTTCTTATAAATTAAGCTTGAAATATACTTGGAATAGATTATTATTATTGATACATAATTTAGCAACACTTGTACACGGTATATTATTGGCAAAAGCTAACTCAATGACTTAAATTTTCGATTTTTGAGGTCTGGGCCAAGTTACCCCTATTCAAGTTAAATTTGGCTCCAAATTTCAAAATTAAAAAATATGTATCTAAAATTTAAATTCACTCTTTAAAAACGGTTTATATTACAGTTGAACATATTAAAAACGATTATAAATCAATGACCTTGTCAAATTTGTTTCGATGAACAACTTTTATTTGCTTTAATGTGAAAAAAACAATCCCATTTGGGCCAACGTTACCCCATTTTACGATTCCTAATTTCTTGTAAATTGTAAATTTTATCAACTGCAAAATATAAATGTTTTTTACTGCTTGGGGCCTTTCTAGTGAATTAAAATTATGTTATAAAGATGTGAAATACTACATTTAATAAAGAGTATATCACATATTCTTTAAAATAATAAGATATCAGAACAAAATAATAACTGATTTAACCTGTGGAAGAAGATAGTTTGTTTCATAAAACTTTGATTTGTATCTCTAAAATTAGTTAAGTGTTACCAAGAAAAAACTTAAATGCATTAAAACTAATTAAACTAAAATTTTATGTGCGAATAATACTATTTGAAACTCATTTGCTTGAAGATAGCAAGACTATACTGTCGATTTAATATTGATTTGTTATCATTTTATGGGTATTTCAAAATGTAATGTATTTTACTGTTATAAGTAACCCACATTTATTAAAAAACTCAAACGTGCATATTTGTTATTGATTTTAGATTTATGGGGCTAAGAAACTGTAGCTTATATTCAACAAATAGCTCTATCACGAAACATCAATAACATAAACTAATCAAATAAATAGCCTATTTAATATCATATCTGGAATAGCATTAGAGCTATTCCCTGTAGTTACATATTCTAAACGTTTCAGATGTGGTTTGAATCATTTTCATCCCTGTAATGCGTAATAATCGCTGTATATTCCAAATACGTTTGCCATAGATTATGAACAATGTATTTCTAATCATTATTATCTCAATGTCTAGTCCTAACCCTCGTGAAACTAACTTGTAACATAAATTTGAACACTAGCGTACTACAGATTATAATATTCTGGGAATACGAATTTAAATTTTCCTGAAAACCTTAATTGTGTTTTCAGGTTTTCATTTCCATGAAATGAAAATCCTTTAGCAGTACATACATGGAGTTTAAGCTGGTATACAATATATTCTGTATAAGAATATTTAATAAGAATTCCACATTAAGTCAGAATCCAACAACTTCCTTTGAAGATGGTGATAACGCTTAAACGAGAAACCGGTGAAATTTATACTAAAGCTCTTTATGCCCTAACATCATGGGAATTCATCGCTTTATACCAGCCCGAATAAACCATCTCATTTATACCGATCGATTTAATGAGTTAAACCGATTACGGGGCACTACCATTGAGTATTATAGCTTTTAAATAAATACCAAACCTTAATTAAGCTAATCTATTTCCTTTAAACGTTCGAGTGTGTTTTTAAAGTGAGGATTGCAGGGAAACCCTAAGAGCAAAATGGGGTACTTACTAATTGAAAATAAGTGTTAAAACACAGAAGTGGTGATTACAAAGGCTGTAATTTTATTCAGAAAACTTTAAAAATTAGTCATTAAAGATATATAATGGTAATATTTGAAAATAGAATAAATAAAGTAACTTACATAAATTTTTGAAAGAAGGAATGAAAAAAACCTATATCCTTCTGTAATATCGAAACCCTGTGCCAATATTGAAGGGCGATATGAAAAATTCAGAGATTTAATATTGTTTTCATTGCATTGTATTGAAGTTTTTTTTATCCATATTACAGCTTTTATTGAATGTTTTTTTATCAAAACTAAGAATTTCAATTAAAATCCAAATACATGAAAAGTAGTAATTCATTGTTTCAAAGATGCAATGCGCATTTTGGTTTAAATTTTTAATTTCGAAGTTTATATATAAAATGTAATGAAAAATAATACTGTGAGCAAAACTTTTGTCCATGTATTTATTATATTTCTTTGTGTAAAAGACTGATTTTGCTTATAGAGGGAGAAAAAAACAACTTCAATGCTTTGTGACATAATCAAAACGACAATGTCGCAAACTTAATTGTGGAACATTCTTTCTTAAGTCTAAGTCTAGACATTATTTTATAACCATTGGTTAATATTTCTATTATTACTTAATTTAATAATTTTAGTTCTCTTTCTATTGTATAATAAAAGTATCGCCTATATTAATCAGGGGATGCATTGGACATACAGGGAAATGTGTATAAAATGGAACCACAAGCGTAATCTTATCACTGACCTAAGCAATAAAATTATTTTTAGAACCACCTGGGGACGTTTACTTCATATCCATTATTAACATTGAACTCTTTAAATAGGTGTTAACCACAAGACCTTAATAGGCAATAAAGATATTATACGAGATGCAACTATTTCAAGAATCACTTGTTGAAAGATAAATTTGGGAAGTCTTTTGTAGGGTATATTTAGATTAAGGTATTCAGTAGAACATCTTCATCAGTTCAAAAAAGACATAGTAATATTCGTAAAACACTGAAAGCTGATTTTATTGCCCCATGAGAGTCATAAAATTTATAACCCAGATCTAATGCCAATCTTTTATTATGTTAAACGTTAATAACTTGTTCTCATCATTTTTTATTAGAACGAATATTTGGCTTTAGTTGGGTATTTTAACAATATCTCGGTGAGATTTTGTTTTATGAGATTGGTATAAATCCTTATTTCATTTATTGTTCTTCCAAATCTATAATAAACTAGAAAGGAAGAATGAAACTAATATCACGCTTGAAGAGATGTTAGTATTTTATTTGGGAACAATAACACATGAGCAGAAACGAATAATACACTTTATACCCCTACATTGTTTAGATTTTCGAATAAATATCCAACAAGGAGGGAGATGCGATACGTATTCTTTCAAAATACAATCTCAATTCACTAAAACAGCTTCATGTTTTCAAAATCATTCCTCTTTTTTGTGCACTTTTTTGAACATTAGCTTCAAGGGAGTACGAAATGCGTAAATTTATTACATAAAAGAGAGAAAAGTGCAAAATAAACATCAAAGATAGTTGCGTTCCATTTGGAATTCTTCCAAACGCATGAAATATGTTCCGAGTTCAGTTCCCATTATTTCTGTCCCGAAAAAGCCCACTTATTAGTGAAAGGAAAGATAAAAACGGGTAAAAGTGATGCGTTTGGTCCTTGATGACATTGTTAAAGCCACCTGCCAAAGGGGCCTTACCGAGTGCGTGCAAAGCTCATCCTTCACCATTATGACCGTCATTTTGGTCGCGATGTTTAAGCCTGAGGCTTTATGATCATCTGTACCGAAGGGCTCAAAGGAGAGAGTATCTGTGATTGTTTTTTCTTCTTAGATTTCAAGCAGAAAGCTGAGGGCTTTATTGTGAGGTTGTATTTAAGGAGGAATTACTTACCTAGCTTAAATGTTTAAGAAAAAAGAAATTTTAAAGTAAAAAAATACGTTTTTATTTGAATGAGCTGTGCGGAATAAGGGTGGTTTGAGTTCAAAATTGAAACGGTTTTTGCCTATTGCCCACCCTAATGGTGATTGGATAAGCATTGATAAATCATTATCTGGGAAAATTGGTTCTCCCCAAGAGTTATTACGCAGAAGATGAAAACTGCGTTTGGGAAAAACGAAAGTTACCTATCAAACCTTTAAATTCGTTTTTATCAGAATCAGCTCTCATGGACGTGTATCGTTCTTCCAACAGCATCTTCAACATTATAAAAATTAAAATAAGTTTTTGTAAAATCCATGTGAATTTTTCACATAAGAACAGAGTAGGGGCCGTCACAGAAATCTTTATTGTAACTCAAAATTTTTGGAGTGCTCCATTTTTCCAGAAAATAACATTCGGCACTCTCTCAAATCCTCGTACTTCTCCGTATTGATGCTTACGTTAGCCTTTAAAAGCAGATATCTTCAGGCTAAAAGGGATATCATAAAGAAATATTCATGGCACTTCGTCGAAATTGAGAGCGTCGTCTGTAATAATAGGTCTCTTTAAAATGCTACGACTTTAACACTTTCTGATGCATACTTTAGCCTGAATAAATCTAACGCACGTGCCACAATGAACATAAATACGGAGATATACGTGAATTTTGGAGTGCCGCTACCTGTTTAATTAATAATGCCAAATGAACACGACTAAACCCTCTCGATCTCTTCCAGGCTTGGCACAAGCGCTACTTCGTGCTTCGAGACGAGACGCAAGACCGCAGCCCCTGCTTGGAGATGTACGAGAAAGACGAGTTGTTCGCTGCACCCCTCGGCATGGCCGGCCCCAGACTCATCCTGGACCTTGGTCAGTGCGCCCACATCGGCTTCACGTCCGACTCCAGCCGCTTCCCCTACGCCCTGGTCATCGTGTGCCAAGGCCGGTCGCCCCTGCTCTTGGCCGCAGAAGATGAGCTGGGAGCCAGGTCTTGGCTGTTGGCTCTCGGCCTCATCACGCATAAGGGGAACGCAGGTGAGGGGAATTCAAATGTTAAGTGTCTCTGTATTTTTTTTCAATGATAAACGGTGTTGACTTACTTAGCTTTGCACTATTATCTCCTATGAAAACTGCATTCTTGAGGAAACTAACTGTGAAAATTGCATTTAATTACTAGTTTATATAGTAAATAGGAGGTTTATATCATGTACCACACTATTAAAACAGTTTTTATAGTGTCTTATATCAAAACATAACACTTTTTTGTTGAGATGCTAATTCGATTTTCTGGATTTTTCGCTTCAGGGGCGAATATATCTAAATTTTTAGCGCGCTTTAGTGGCCAAACTATTGATCTGACAAAAAAAAAGTGTTGTAATGGACTATTTTGTAGCTTGTGTTTTACCTAATTTATTTTTTGTATTCAACATTTTCTTGAAATTATTCATAAATCATATTTTTATTAAATCATATTTTTCGCTCTATAAGCAAAAAGAAAAAGAAAAAAAAACATGGGATTAAATTTTTTTAGCGTTTTAGCGTTTGTTATATCATGTTGCACCTTAAGTGATTAGATATAGCATAAATTGTAGTATGATAATTGTATAATTGTAGTATCCCCCTCAGTTGTCTCAATCCCTGTTTTATTGAAAACATTCCAAAATTGCCTATTTTCATAAAAATTGTAAATCAAAATATAAAAATATATATAGGATTTATAAAAATTTGTTTGCTACTTATTTGAAATTACCAATTTTATACATTTATAACTCTATATAAAAGACTCGTTTTATTTATTGAATTTTATGAGAGTGAACAATTTTAGTTTATTAGTTACAGTGTCTAGTTTAGAGCTGAAATTCAAGGTACCTATTCTAACCAGAAAATTACTAATTACAGAAAGAATACTTGAATGAAAGCCATAGAAATTCTATATTTAATACTACTAAACTAGTTATGAAAACTATAATCATAGTTTTATCACCTATTTGTATTTTTCTATAGTTTAGGTATCTATGACAATTGAATCCATATTTAAAACTTTTCGGGTAAAACTTTCCTTTAAATGCTTAACTACTCTCTAACCCAGCTTCAGTTATAAAAAAACTTCAAAATTTAATAAAAACAACCTTTTACGAGTGATTGTTTTTAATCTTGGAGTGAATCTTTTTTGTGCTCTTTAAAAAAAACTTTTACTTTGAATTAATAATGGATGCTTTTCAAACGAGCCATCTGAACACTTGTTAAAGTGGAAGTGAGTAATTAAAAACAAGTTCAATATTTAAAGATGATTACCTGTGCATCTGAAAAATCTCATTTAAGTATCCCTTTCAAAAGTCGCATAAACTTGACTCAGAAACACAGTTTTCGTTTCGTTTTAAGAGGAAAAAATATCGTCGTTTGAGAACTAATTAAAGAAAATATATTATAAAAAATGGTAGTTTAATAATCACTTTCGTTGAAATTTTTTAGATTTCTCACTGGATTGAAATGTTGAAGAATTCTTTTTTTATTTCTATATTTTTTTTCTTAAGTACCAAAGTAACGTTCTCATTGTTTTTCCAATAAGCATGTATATGTATAACCATTGCTTTTATCTAAAAAGTAATTTTTGTATAGAACAGTTATTTTTCTTAATTACTACTTCAGATAACGTTTTGCAGCATAAATTGACACAGCATCTTATGTTTTTCTTTGTACCCCTGCTAACTTAATGAAGATTTTTTTTTTCAATTAAAAAGTACTTAAACTTCTTTTACTTTTATGAGATACTTTTTTTTATAAATGGTAAATAACAATTATAACAAAGAACAATTCAAATAAATAGGCATTTTTAGGTTAAGAATTTATTTTCGCTCTTTGTATAAAATATCTGGTCATGCAATCTTGTTTTTGTGTAAAACACAGTGTATAGGAATAAAATTTACAGGGTGTATCTGAAGTCATACGGAAAACTTAGAGTCGTAACTAACTTGGATGAACTCGACTCATCATGACGAAGAAAAACTGCATAAGAACATGGGGTCGCAAATGGAATTTAAGGGGTGAAAATTAAATAAACTCATCTGCAAATGTACAAACTAAGACAAGAAACTCTGCGGACAGATGAAAACCATTTTTTTATGAGACGCCTGGAGACACTAGTAACAAGAAGGGCAATAGAAACAAGGCACTACTTGCCATTTCGAGCGTGTCCACAAAGTTCTTCTTTCGTCACTGTACTCGATGGAAAAACTCCGAACAATTAACTGTTATTTATAATAGTTTTATACCCTGAACATCCGAGATGTTTGCACATATTCTATGCGATAAATGCCTCCTCTAATATTTTCCTAGAGTGTTTTTTTTCTCTTCTCACTCCATGCATTTGCCTTTTTGAGATTTTCACCCATTAAACGCCATTTGCAAGGAAAAACTGAGTAAACAGAAAGTCTGTTGAGTTTCTAAGAGGAGTTTCGGCACACAAATCGTAATAAAAAGACTCTATACGTATATACATGGGTTTAACAAGCTAATAATAT
The DNA here is from genome assembly GCA_963680715.1 of Tetragnatha montana. Taxonomy (NCBI): domain Eukaryota; kingdom Metazoa; phylum Arthropoda; class Arachnida; order Araneae; family Tetragnathidae; genus Tetragnatha; species Tetragnatha montana. The sequence continues at coordinate 16,134,245 of OY796685.1, forward strand.
TTCTAAATAGAAGTTCTTAATTTCACTCAAACTTCAGACACCGCGCTGGGAACTTCTTTCTTTGTTTTGTTTCTCCAGGGTCAAGTAACGTTTCAGTCTGTACTAGACTTTGGAAGAATCCACGGGAAACCCCGTTTTCTATCCATGCGGAAAATCTTCGTCAAAATACAATGGAAAATTTAGCGTAAATATTCCTTCTGCCTTGTAGGTGGTCACTGCCAGCGTACCTCATTCAACCCGCCGCCATCCCTGCTCCCGAACGGGGGTCGCCTGAACCACCGCAACAAGGCTGCCTACCGGGACACCTGTTCCCTTCCTCAGGAGTCCTCCTCCCTATCCGTCGAGAGCAACGCTGTCACCATGCTGCATGAAGAGTACAATGACAACGACATGGACCGTAAGTCCCGCTTTGTTACAATAAAAATACTAGTTTAAAGTCACTATTAAGAAACGATACTATTGGTACAATTTTTCGTGATAAATACAGTAACAGTTAATTTTTCTATCTTGATAAATTAGTTTGTTAGGGTACGCGCATAGTGCGGCAGATTTTCAGATTCCGAAATCAGGGTACGCGCATAGTGCCGCCGATTTTCAGATTCTGAAAACCAGCGAAAATCGGAAACCAGAATTACCTAGCGTATTTAGTGGAGAGTGCTCATAGTGGCCGACTTTCATAATTCCGACTTTCCGATCGTCAGAATCAGATTTTTGCCGGAATTAAATTTTAATTCCGGTTTTTCAGATTCTGCAGAATTCTCAGATAACGTGGTCATTGTTTATCGCATTTCCATGGAGATTATTTTAACAACAATGCCATTCCATTAAACTTTTTATTTAAAAATTAAACACTCAAATAAAATTATTTTAAACTAAATTTACCAGTTTTAAAATTTAAATTTCGTTGAAATATATTTTTAGATCCTTAAATATGATTTTTAAATAGACATATATAGTTTTTCTTTTAATAATTTTTTATTTGCATTTTGTTTGTTTTTTTCGTAACATTGGGATAAGCATATCTCTTTTTGCGCAGAAATAAAGCTATTTCAGCAAAATATAAACAAAACGCTTTCCGAAGAAGCAGGCAAAATCTGATGCACTATGCGCACTCACCGGCGCTGACAAATTCTGAGAGCAGATTTCCGAAAATCTGAAATCGGGAATCTGATTTCGGAATCTGAAAATCTGCCGCACTATGCGCGTACCCTTTGATTCCCGATTTCAGATTTTCGGAAATCTGCTTTCAGAATTTGTCAGCGCCGGTGAGTGCGCATAGTGTATCAGATTTTGCCTGCTTCTTCGGAAAGCGTTTTGTTTACATTTTGCTGAAATAGCTTTATTTCTGCTCAAAGGGAGATCTGCTTACCCCAATGTTACATAAAAAAAAACATAATGCAAATAAAAAGTTATTAAAAGAAAAACTATAGATGTCAATTTAAAAATCAGATTTAATGATCTAAAAATATATTTCAACGAAATTTAAATTTTAAAACTGGTAAATATAGTTTAAAATAATTTTATTTGAGTGTTTAATTTTTAAATAAAAAGTTTCATGGAATGGCATTGTTGTTAAAATAATCTCCATGGAAATGCGATAAACAATGACCACGTAATCTGAGAATTCTGCAGAATCTGAAAAACCAGAATTAAAATTTAAGGGTACGCGCATAGTGCGGCAGGTTTTCAGATTCCGAAATCAGATTCCCGATTTCAGATTTTCGGAAATCTGCTCTCAGAATTTGTCAGCGCCGGTGAGTGCGCATAGTGCATCAGATTTTGCCTGCTTCTTCGGAAAGCGTTTTGTTTACATTTTGCTGAAATAGCTTTATTTCTGCTCATAGAGCATATAAACAAAGTGGAGTGAGCGGCGGCGCCGCGACTGGTAGAAACCGATCGGGAGAAATAGTCAAAACATCACTCGCTCTCTGGTCACGTGACTGCACTTCTTGATACGGTTTTCTCCACGTTATTTCTACGAGGGTTGGTTTTTTTTCAACAGCCGTTTTGCTCCTGAAAAAAAAGTAGCAGGAATTTCGAAATAATTTTTGTACTGGTAGTTAGGTACATCCTTCAGGATCAATTTGCATCTTTACTTTAAAAAAATCGGACAATTATTCTATTAGTTATCGAATTTACAAGCGAGCTCCATGAACTTATTTTCCGACAACCCATAGAGAATCAGCTTTTCTTTCCCCTCGCGCAATTATCACCTGCCCTCCCATTGTTTAATGTTCGAACGGAGCGATAGAAGGTGAAATTTTCTATGTGTTGGCGGGAAATAATTTCGAGAAGCGCACGTGTAAATTCGATAACTTATCGAAGAAATGTCCGATCTTTTCCAGTTAAGATGCAAACTGATCCTGAATGATGTACCTAACTACCAGTACCAAACTTATTTCGAAATTCTTACTACTTTTTTTTCAGGAGCAAAACGGCTGTTGAAAAAAAAACAACCCTTGTATATGCTCGTGTAAGAAACGGCCCTTAAATAGATTAATATCAGCCACATATATTTTTTTGCAAATATTTTTCTGAAAATTCGAAGTTTTGCTGATAACTAGTAAAACAAAATATAAAATACTAGGCAATGTAAAATTATTTTGAAAATTAAATCTTAATTTAGAAAATTTTATTTCGAAAGAAAAATGAATAAATATTCTATAAATGAAATTTCCTTATAAACTGTTTTAAAATTGAGTATCTTGCTTTCAAATTAAATTATTTGGTACTCTATTTGGGAATGTGAGACATTTCAAATATTTTCACAACTTTAGAAGGTCATTTAAAATACCATCTCAGATTTTTCTTCAGATTAATAATTTAAAAAAATAATTTTCTTATATTAACCCCTAATGGAAATACTAAAAGATATATTCTCTCTTAAAATTAAAGAATGATATTTAATACAACTCAATTTTAAAACTTATTAATACACACATCAAACAATAGGATTTTATTGAATAATTATTTTATTATAAAATTTAACAGCTTACAAAACATTATAATTATTCTTGCTCCTGGTTCAAGATTACAAAGCAAAAAATTAAAGAAGTATTTTAAAATATATATGTTGCAAATTAACAAAATTGCAAATCTTAACAAAATATTTTTTTCCTTATTGACCTTTAAATAAAATCAATTTAGTATTGATACTTCTAATTTTTTTCAAGTGCAGGGTTTCAGTTATTCTTCTTCCAAGATGATGCAGCCTTACTTTTAAATATTGTTCAATGACAGCCATAATTAATAAATTTCGGTGATTTTCCAATGGAGACTGCTCAATTATGTGATTATGTAATCTAGAGAATATATTATTTTTTAGATTTCCAAGAACTTCAGTAATTAGAGTGTGGTAAAAATTCGGGCTTTGAAATTTTCCAGAAGCTTTTACGATTCGGACAGATTTTTCAGATGTTCTGCAGATATGCAAAACATCTCTAGAGGGAGTTAGTAAACCCCCTTTACTTTTGCGGTTTATCAGAGCAGAGTATGAATCATCGCTCTGTAATTCTGCCGAACATGAAAGGATACACATGAAAGGATATTCCTCCCTTTTTTTGTCTTTCTTTACAATTATACGCACAGCACAAATGTCCTACCATTGCTAAATTATTATGAAATACAAGTTATTATATATATATAGCAGCAAGCAATTAAGTATTAGAAACCATATTATTTTCATCAGAAAAAGTTATTTAGTTTTGAAAATACATATAAATCTGTGTGAACAGCCTCTGTACCATATAAAAAAGCAGCGAGGCGAACGAAACGCAGAAACAAGAAGTGCAGTCACGTGATCTCCGGAGGAATGATGTTCTGACTGGCGAAAACGGGTTCACGCGCACTCCACTGTTTTATATGCTCTATGTTTCTGCTCAAAGGGAGATCTGCTTACCCCAATGTTACATAAAAAAAACATAATGCAAATAAAAAGTTATTAAAAGAAAAACTATATATGTCAATTTAAAAATCATATTTAATGATCTAAAAATATATTTCTACGAAATTTAAATTTTAAAACTGGTAAATATAGTTTAAAATAATTTTATTTGAGTGTTTAATTTTTAAATGAAAAGTTTCATGGAATGGCATTGTTGTTAAAATAATCTCCATGGAAATGCGATAAACAATGACCACGTTATCTGAGAATTCTGCAGAATCTGAAAAACCGGAATTAAAATTTAATTCCGGCAAAAATATGATTATGACGATCGGAAAGTCGGAACTATGAAAGTCGGCCACTATGAGCACTCTCCACTAAATACGCTAGGTAATTCTGGTTTCCGATTTTCGCTGGTTTTCAGAATCTGAAAATCGGCGGCACTATGCGCGTACCCTAATTCCGGCAAAAATCTGATTTTTACGATCGGAAAGTCGGAAATATGAAAGTCGGCCACTATGAGCACTCTCCACTAAATACGCTAGGTAATTCTGGTTTCCGATTTTCGCTGGTTTTCAGAATCTGAAAATCGGAGGCACTATGCGCGTACCCTTAAGTTGTTTTTATTATTAAGTAGGTAATAGTAGGGTTTTTTATACCTGTTTTTATTAAAAATGGTATATTAGCATTTTGAGGCATGTACTTAGGGACAGCAAATGAACTCTTAAATATAGTTGCCTTGTAGTTAGTTGTTTTAGAATAAAACAGTTATCTACAAGGGTTGGATGGTTGATTTATATTGCTCCCCCACATTTATATCAACACAATCAAATTTTTTAACTTCAAGATGAAGCCTTCTATTTCACTGATTTCATGTAAAGAAAGATGACAAAGTATTTAAGGGGCATGGAATTCTGGTTATTTTAATTTTTATTAATGACTTATGAGTATAAATGTTTGTTTGTATTTTGACTCTAAAATTCAGGGGGTGCCTTTTAATTTAAGCTGAGGGCACATTTTACTCAAGAAACATTTCTTATTTATTTTTGTTGAGTTTCTAATTCTTAAGAACGTCGAACCGAACATAAAAGTAAAAACTAGTCTTTAATGTCTCACATGATCATGTCTTCCTGATAATCTTGTTTCCAATAAACTAAAGGTATAAAGAAATATTAAAAATTTTACTATGTGTGAATTTATCAAGTCCCCTAAAAATGAGATTAGACACTATTATTATTATTCAAATTATTATTATTACGTGAGATTATACAAAACATTTATCAATATTAACTCAGTATAAATCCAGTCAAAAACTTACAAGGAACACATATTGATGAAAACTTATGCAGACAAAGACCCATATATCTTTCTTGTCTTCCAGATTTTGTGTCTTATTTAACTTAACTAGCCATTCATTAACAGTAGATTCTTTTTGATAATTACCACATTAAGAATCATTAGGGCCTTGGGTCATAATTCTCTTAAAGAATTTGATGCTAAGAGCTTTTCTCTTGCCACTATGATTCATTGTGTAATTTACTTCTTGCTACATTGTCTTGGTGTTTCAAGCATGCCATTTTTAAGCACATATTCATGTTGATTTGTTAGAATTAAGCAAACTTTATTAAGGAAAAGGGTGTTAAACGATTATTTTCTGTTGAATAAAAATTCAGATTAAGCAATTTTACGCAATTATTGGGAATTCCCTTAAAATTGTTTTAACTGGATATTTTATAGAATTAAAATGTTCCTAACAAAGTAATCATGATACGGTAGATTTTCTCGAAGGAGATACCTACTACATTTAAAGTTTAGTAAATTAATATAATCTCCAGTAATTATTGAAGAATAATCATAGCCGCATTTTTTTATTCTGAAAAAAAGCTTGATTTGAATTAACAAATAGATACATCAGAAATTTTACTCGTACATACTAATTTAATGTATTGTGAGTAATTAACTATATATGTTTTCTCATTAGGATCATTTTAATGAATGTCACTGAAAAATAATTTCCAATATACCTTAAGAACTCTTATTAAAATACCGTAATTAGTTTAAGTATTTCACTTTTAATTAATGTTTTCCGTTCCTAAACAGTTTGAATAAATATAAAAATTTTACAACATAAATACCTATCCAAATCGTTATTTTCATACTAGCATAGGTAAATGTTTGATACATAATATGTCATATGTCATTTGGTCATATGTATGCATTTTACACAGTTTTAACCATAGTGTTCAATTAAAATACTACTAAAAATAAACCATTTTCCTGGGAAAAACTTCTTACTAGAAATGGATTTTGATGCAAATCAGGGCCAGCTACAATTCAAATATTGCTTTTAATAGCCATAAATTATTCATGCTTTTAAATGTTTGTATCAGTCGGTCTCTCTCTTTATTAGTACCTGTCACTACAAGAGCTTATTTTAACTATAATTTGTATCCTTGAATTTAGGATCGATAAATCTTTGAGAAAAAAAATATTTTAGAGATTCAAACAGAATGAAGCTCATTAACATTGTGTGTCCATGTCATATATTTTTAAGATTAAGGGTTTTCATAAGATGTGCTTCAAAGTTAAATCATCAAATATTTTAAAAATTCATCAAGTATTAAAAATAAAAAAACTACAAAGCGTTTCAAATGATCGTGAACTTATAAAATAATTATATCAGTCTATCACGTTTCTCTGAATGTTTCTCTTTTCGAGAACTCTCATTAAAAATTATCTTCCTTCCCTTTGCTTTTGTACAATATGTGTGTGAAAAGATATAGCTAAATGAATCATTTAATGATCAATTAGTTATTTACTTTTCAATTAAAAGTGGGATGTTTTATCATCATTTAAGTTGTTTCATCTTTATAATTTAAAAAATAAAGAAGGTCTAAGGAGTCCTCAAAATTAAAGGTTGAAAAAATAATTTTTCTCTGCAAAATCTTAAATCATTTTTTTTTTCCTGAATTATAAATAAACATCAATATCATCATGCATACAGATAAAAATTTAATTACCTTTTAAGTTTTGAAAATAAAAGGTCAATCCTCATACGCCGTAATTACTCATAACGCAACCGCTTTTCCCAAACTGATCAAAAGAATTTACTTTATTTAAAAGGATAGGTACTTCAAAATAAAAGAAATTAACTAAACATGGTTTTTTTTCTGTTAAATTCTCATGTAGCCTCCTCTCGAACCATTACAAACACGAATATCCATGCGTACCTATTGTTTTAAGCATTTTGAAGATTTAAAAAAAATATTCAAAATAAAAACATGATAAAGAAGAAGAAAAATATTTTGGTATTAAACTACTAAAAGAGTAGTACTTTAACGCGTATTTAATAGCTTGGGTTCTTCTTTTCTGTGTATTCGGGTGGAATTTATAAAGATTTTTTTTTATAAAACTTCCATATAAGCTATAGGCTTAAAACTTTACACATGGTTCAAATGTGGATGAAAATGTAGTAATAACTCATTGTTCTGGTTAAAATTGCTCTTTCTGATTCCCAGGGCTTAATGGTTTTTACGTTTTAGGGCCTAGCGTAGTTAAAAATTGATCTAAATACATCGAAATTTCACATGAAGGATACTTTCTATAGTATCTTAAAAACATTGATATTTGAATTTTAAAGAGATTAAAAATTTCCCTTTCTGTGATTAAACCCTCGTAACCACGCTATGTCAAATAAATCAGCAACATCTGTATAATAAGGCAATTGAGACTGTAAATTTTTTAAATATTTATCTCACGGTTAGTCTTCCTCTTAAATCTATAAAGCTCAATATTGGAAATTGCTGTTGATTATCTTAATCAGGAAAAAAACATCGTTTTCTTTTAGTTTTAATGAAAACTTTAATAATAAAGGATAAAATATTTTTTCCTAACTCCTTGTATGCGATTGCTAGGTAATTATACATAAAAGAGTGGAGGCATATAGGAGAGATGAATTATCTAGCTACTCCACCCCAGGTTTTCCATTTTACAAGGAGTTAATAAAAACATGTTATGCTTTTTAGTAGGTAAGTTTTAAGCACATTGGTTTTTAAAACGTTTTTTTTTTATATCATTAACTTACAGTAATATTTTATTCTCATAGAAATTGGGAAATCGTTTTATTTAAATTTTACAATTTTTCTATCAATTCAAAAGTATCTCGTTTTCTGAAATAGTTTTTAATAAATTTTGTCCGTTATATGGGCATTATTTTTCTTATTCCCTATTATCTTATTTTCGCACATCAGAATAATGTGAAAAGCTTTATGGTAAAACAGGGTTAAAAGTTTCAAAAGTTGACCCCCTGTATAAAATCAATGCGCTAAATCAATGAAAGGGTTCCAATACTTTTACTCTTTTTCAAAGTTTAAATTTTTGGTGACAGCGGAACAAGATAAAACCTCCGAAAAAGATAAAATTTCCCGATTCTTTGAAACTATTTGTTTATTGTGCGAAACATTATATTGAATCTTTGATCCTTTGGGTGTATAAATCCAGAAAGAAAGAAGAAAGCGAAAAGAGAGAAAAATTGAGAGATTATTATATTTGTTATTTTTTTTTCAATAAAGTGTTACAGTATTCATTTTAATGGGTTAAGTTGATAAGTGTTATAGTGGTCCGAGGCAAATAACAACATCACGAAAATTAGTGTTACTTTTAACTGTTTTTGTCTCTGTTGTTCACTAATTTAATTTGGATTAAAAAAGACGTCGAAATACTTCAGAAGAAAAATTTTTCTTAGTTCATCTGCTTTTACCATTAAAACCAATGGAGGTTAATTATTTTAACTTGACAGTTTGTGGAATTGTTTTGAGGAACAGGATTGAAAAAATAGGGTCCGTAAAATAATAAAAAAAATATCTTATGTTTTACTATTTTTGTAAAAGGATGAATGCATCTGCACAAAAGGTTAGAAAATTAATTAATAGTTAGAAATAAAGTTGCAAAACCATATTAAATTACAAAAATATGTTTTTCTTACTGTATAAGAACTAATTTTATTTTTTAATGCACAAGATATTGCTTACAAAATGTTACTCCTTCTGAGTTCAACCATTGTTTTATTTCTTCTGCATAAATTAATAAGAGGCTACAGTAATGTTTGAAGAAGAATGAAAAACACAAATACGTTCTTTTAGAATTACCCTCAGCTTCATGTGTCTCCAGTTCATTATTTTGCTAAGATCTCAGACAAAGTTAATTAACTCTAGACAAGAGTGAAAATTAAATTATTTCTATTTGAGGGCTTTGATCTTTCTTATAATTTGTTTTTATAGTTGAATCAATAGGTTGATATAATTTTCCTTGATGGAGTTTTCTGTATAGGGATTTTAAAATAAAATCAATTTGCAACATTAAGTTTGTATTTTAAAGTTTCTCCCATTGCAACAACCTGTAGCAAAGAAATTTCATGCCATAAATACCGTTTCCTCCACAGTATGTAAATAACTGAACATAAAGTCAATTTTAAAAATCTTTAACAGGTGATTACCTAATTGGTCCTGGAATGTTTATCTGGAAATAAAATGTCATATGTTTTTAATTACTTATAGTAGGCGTTATGTATTACAGAAACAACAATATGATAATACTAATTAAGTTATTAGCATACTCAACAGATAATGAGCATTAATTATTTAATTCCTTACTTGGATTCCTCTGTTATAAATAACTTCAAAACATTGGAGAAAGAGGGCTTTCAGGGAGAAATAAGTTGTCGGTACATCATTTTATTTGAATACAGAGAGCTGTAATTTTATACTTCTTCATGTGACTATGAAATTACCCAGTTCCTCTTTCTCTTAAAATCCTATTGTTTACTTACAGCCAAATATTTTTCAATGGTATTACCAGTGTACATAAACATCAGTAATAACAAAAAGTAAACGTAATAATGAATACTTGAGTAAAACTACTTCATTAAAACATAAGAAATAGATTAATACAACGATTTTGAAGTTACTCCGTAACAATTGCATTTGTTTCATTCAAAGAATATAAGTCATATAATAGTCTAGGTAAACTGTGACTAAACCTAAAAAAAAATGCAACAGAAGCATTTTCAATGGTCTTCTCTAGGAAATGTCTTCAGTAAAAAAATTATAAAAATCTAAGAAAATCTGTGTACGAAATATTTAATTTTTTAATTAAAAAAATGGCTGTCAAATTTTTTTTCACAAAATATCAAATAGAAGTGATGGAAATTTGTGATACATGTTAATAGGCTAGTTTATATTGCCAAATTCAAGTATTCTATTTAATTGGGAAAAACATCGTTATGAACTTCAAAAACACTGCAAAAGAATTAATTTCAACAGTTAGTTTTCCAAATAAAAAACCAAAATAACGACAGACTAAAAGAAGACAAAAATCACACTGTAATAATTTTTTTAAAGATTTTCAATTTTATTGGCCAAAAAAAAATCGACTTTATTTAAATTTCATGAGGCATTTGACAAGGTTATTTTTTTTTAAAAATCATAGTGGATGGTTAAATAATTAGTCAATAAATTAATCATATCAACTTAAATTGAAAATCCAAGGAAATTCTTTCAAACAAGTTGAAAAAGTTAATATTTACCAAATATTCGGTATTAAATTATAAAATTTGAAAAAGACATTGCATTTAAAAAATAAAATGTTAAATTTTGTGGTGTAGGGTTGTGATATACGTCTTTAGTCTAAATTTTAATGCTTAAGTTGAATATCAGACCAATTTTGCAATAAAATTTTAAAAAGTGTGAGAAAATTCAAAAAATTAAAACAGTAGGAATAATATAAGTTAAGGCTATTTGAACCCTCTTTTTTCAGTAGATTTACAGGACTATAGAGTTAAATGCAATTTTGATTATTCCGTATAGCTATAGCCTGACTTGAATTAAGGTTATCCTTTGATTTGGAACAGCTTTCACGAAAAACTCTTATTGTGAAAGTATTATATAGAATGATATATGTAATATTAATAATTTTTCGCAATAGTAATCTGTACTTGTATAATTAAGTGGTTACTACATCTGTATTTAAACTAAATCATCGTGAATTGCGCAGTTATTATACTAATAGGAATAATGTATTGTCTACCGCAATTTGAATCTATCAAAAGAAAAAAAAATAATTGGATCTCATTTTTTGTATGATTTACAAAATATGAATGGAGACAGTTTTAACTAAGCCATGCTTTAAGAATTTAGATTGTGAAATGTATAAATCATGTTTCACCGATGCCATAAATATAGTATTGGTAATTACTTGAAGGAAAATATGCATTGCAACATGAAAATGTTCACAATCACAATTTAAAATAAAAAAAAGTTATGATTTTCTGCTTAGATAAGATTCATTTTAAATACAATTTAATAGGTATTTCTAATAGAGTCACATATAATTATTTGTGGTATTTAAAGTAGATTATTTCAAAATTTTATAAAATTATTCACTAAGCAGTATTACTTATCTTTGAAGTTTCTTCTAAGAATTTCAGTGGTTGGTAGAAAATTACAAAATTTGAAGTACTAATTAATGTATATTATATTGGTTTATTTTTAGATTCTTTGCGTAAATTATATAATTTGCCTGTAAGCGAAGCCTTCAAACTGCCTTCTGGAACTATTACCAGGAACTGTTAAAAAATCCATCAATATATCTAGACTACAAAGTTAGATGGACTTACACCTTTATACCATTCTTAGCAGAATAAGTCGCCAAGCTACTTTTAGACAGTTTAATCCACCAAAAACATTTTAGACACTTTAAAAATAAAATAATAATTTTATAGTACTCACCTAGATGAATACGAAGTTGAATTTAGTTGAGAGTTAAATACTATAATGCTTCATTCATTCGCTATTTAAATTAGTACAGTAAAATTTTACTCGCTCGCTTTATGCAAAAGGTAGTAGGGATATATCTTTTTGGTTTTTAAAAGAATTAAATAAAAGTTCCTATTTTTTATGTGTATTAATTTTTGAATGAACAAATACCATTACTGAAGCTTCTGAAAATGTTGTATTTTCATAAGAGTATGAAGAGGAGTTTCAATTAGAATATTAAAGTATTTTCCAGTTTTACTGATTTAAGTTTTATCTTACTTTACAATTTTTATACCATATTTCTGTCGTGTTTTTATTTTTAATATTTTATTAAAAAATGCAAAAAATATAGCCTTATATAAAAAAAGTCTGGAAAACTCAATTTCTTCATTAGTTTTAAATTTTATTTCACTTGACTTACATATTTCAGAATGGAAAATTGTTACCCTTTTTATTACTGTTACAAAATTTAATATATTTTACGAAGTATTGTATCATTTAGCTACTAAAAACAAATTCAGTCTTCTAATATTTTAATGTACAGCTGAAGAAAAAAAAACGTTACAGTTATTTTTTAGGCTTGGCAATTTATCGATGATTTGGCGCTTCTTGCGTTTTTGTTTTTATTTCCGCGTTTTCAAACAACACGAAAATTAGCTCAGTACGATTTTTGACTTTGAAATTACCATGGAACTAGAAGACTGAGGAAGAGCCGTATCGGGAAACGAGTGAAGCATTCCCTGTAACCGCGCCGCCATCTTGGTCCATCTTAGTCCCATAAAAACATTGCGTTTTCCCATGTAAAGCAATGGGTGATTCCGTATTTTATCGTTGTATTTTATAGTAATATTCATGAATATGTTTGTTAAATGATTGCATTCAGTCAAAGAACAGTGTTCTGCCTCATGTTCAGCGGCATAAATAGTGAAGACGATTCTTAGAAAACGTTTTTAGGTAAGTTAAACTATTCATGTTCTAGTTACTTATCTCATTCTGTTCAAATGTGTTTATGCAATAATATTTCTTTATTTTATGTAAATAATGAAATAATTGAATTAAAGATTTATGTAATACTGTTTGAAATGTTAAATAATTGATGAAATAATATGTTTAAGTTGTGTTGCTTGGATCTGTTTAATTTATATGTTCTTGGATGTTACGACGACATGTAAACATTCTTATTTTAAAATATTATTATTAATAATACTAATATTCTTTTTCTTCAGTCTTATATTTATATGTGAAGGCTGATTGTAAATTTCTAGCAGAAAATCCACGGGTTACATTTTAACCACTGGGGAAGTTTCTTATTACATACTTAAAAACAAAGTTTATTTAATATTATAAAATTGTCTATAAAATGTTATAGCATTTTTTAAATTTCAGATCAACAGTGAATCAGAATATGAATTATGCATATAGAATATGAATTTCGAGAATAAGAACTTGACTGTATTTTTAAAATTGTAATTATCTCGACTGCTTAATTTTCTAACTATGATATAGCCCATGGAAAATTTGTATTTTCTTTTTGCTTGGACCCCTGGAAGATATGATGAAAGATTTTTACTATGAAAATCTTTTAATAAAAGATATATTTGCAAAATTTGAGCTCAATCAAAATCTTTGCATTAAAATTTACTTCTGACAAAGTTCTTAAAAATAAAAACAGTAAGAAAAATATCTCCAAGAATTTTTACAAGTTACAAAAAATATTTTGTTATAAATATTATTAATTTTTTGAATAACTTATTTTCCCTCAAATTATCCTGGGTTTTCATACCTATTTAAAAAAGAAAAATTATACAAAATCCTTTCTTTTACTGCTTTTACCAAGTAAGTAGCATGTTTTTTGCTTTAAAAAAATATCAAACTTTACTGTTTTAAACTTTCTTTTGATAAAAAGTTTTTAAAATCATTTACTTATTTGTTTATTATTCTTATATTTTCAATAAAAATTTCTAAAAAGTATTTTTATCTTGTTTTTTTTCTAAGTTTATTGAAATATGTTTAGTGTTTTAAAGTTTTAATAGTGTCAAGAAGTTAAATTTTCAAAGGTAAGTAAAAAATGGTAACTATTTTGTGGGAAATAATAGGGCAATAATATGCCTTTATTTTTTTTTTTTTATAAGTGTGAACTAACTGCCTAAATTTGTAAAGCAGAAAGATCGCGTTCTTCACTTTCATCGCTCAAAACGAAAAGCGCGTTAGAAACGGCAAACATCGTGAATCTGCGCGGCCGCCATGTTACTGCATTAATTTCTAGTCTCTTCATCGGCTTCAGTTAAACCGGTAGCGCGGAGCGGTTATGGCACTTCCTTATTGTACTAGTTCCATGGAAATTACTAATAAACTAATATAAATAAAAAAAAAATTAAAATAATTTAATCATAATATTTATATGCTTATTAAAGCTTAAAAATTTTAAAAATAACCTTATCTCATGTTTCGACAATTTAAAAGTGAAATATTAATGAAAATCGGTTCACTAGTACTGGTAGGTTGTCAGAAATCCGTGTTTGGCAGTCGGGTGTTGGCGACTAATTTCAGGCTTTTAATATGAATTTTTCAGATTTTGACGGTCTGCCATGGGTTTGTTTAACGTCCAAATTAAATGAAACTCGGTGCTGAGGGTTAAATTACTATGATCTTTCATAAAATCGAATAAAAATTGAGGGTCGCCATGAAAAAAAATGCAGTTTTTATTGCTCTGCACCAGAAGACGACCTCTGAGAGAAAAATAGTCAATTAATTTTTTCAAGCATACACTAAATCCTGAAAAATGACACCAAAAGCATCTTTCTAACCCCACCCGTTCTCCCGCAAAGTCTACTGTAACGGTTTTTTTTTCCTCAGCTGTACCAAACTTATTTTATATTCACGAATCTCCCCGACTACTATTCATTAAAAAATTGAGAACTAACTCATTAATTATTAAACGTGTACTTAAAATTTTGAATAATGCTTAGTACATTCTATGTATATATTTTAAGCAATCCATATGTTTTATAATCAACATTTTTCAACATTTCATTCAACAACATTTTTCAAATGAATGTCTTCCATGAAAAAAACTCTTATTGTGTGTAATTTTAATAATCTATTGTTCATTTTTGGGAATATATTTCATCATATATCTCTTTTTTACAGACAGTTAGGTTTGATATAACCTAAAACCATAATTCCCTCTCATATATGTAAAACATTTTGAAATACTCTTAATATTCCTCAATCAACCTTTCTTCATGACTTTAAACAAGTAAAAATCGTAAAAAACTTTTGAGTAAAATATTTTAATAAAAAGGAATCAAGCATAACATAGTTTTTTCGGAAATACTTTTGTCAAAAATTTAGTATCTAAAATCTTAAGTAACTCCTTTCCCTTGAAAATAAAATAACCAAGGCTAGGTTTACGGCTTACAAACAAAGCCATTTTACGTTTAGAGTAAAGAAGTTATTTTTATTGCTCTCAAGATTTTCCTTAACAAATAAGTACATTTTCAATGCAAATGGACTTTGGCACTCCAGAGAAATGAATAATTCATGTTTTACTCCGTCTGATTTCTATTCCTTACACTCTACTAAGCCTAAAAAAAGCTCTTTATTTCAAATGAGAGTTCAAAAGTAGTTAAAAGTTGATAGAGAAGGATATTAACACAGATGGTATTGCTCTTCAGTCAAGGAATCTTCCAAATCCATACAAAATCACAATCTGCATAAAAAATATTGTTTTTAATTGACTTTGCTCTTTAGTCTCACTGAGATTGATGACTACACTATTTTCAAGAATAACCTACCTGAATTTAAATAAAAAAAACAAACAGTTTCAAAAGGTTAAGGGATAAAATTATTATGACTACTATCTGCACATGGCGCACCACTCCATCTGGTCTCCAGGAACACGGCAACAACAATAACAACAACATTATGACCATGACTAATGCAAGATAAATGGGATAATCATAAAAATTTATACCATTGTACGATCCCATATCGGCTTATCTACCCAAAAGTTTAAACTAAATGAATAAATATCAATTTAATTAGGTAATTAAAATTCAACAGAATCGTTAAAACAATATTCTTTGTGAGATACACTAAAATCTAACTGGGAAATAGGGGGAAATAGTTATATTGTGGTCACATGCCAGTTAATTTCTAATTCTACTCCTTCCAGGAGAAACAATATACCTCTATTGTTAGAAATATTCATTTAAAAATATTTTTTTCAAACTAGTAACTTTCTTTTAAAATCTGTTAAAGAAATACTTTTTGATGATTAAATAAATAATTCTTGGATAGTAAAAATTTATTCTACTGAAAAAATTTACTTTTTTGTTCAATCAAAATTAAATATTTCCAGCAAAGCTTAAGGATTTAATAATAAAAATATTTCCTCAGAGGAGCATTTCAAATTGTTGATATCCATTCAACTAATGTTAATTTTTCCTGAAAATTTCTTCCGCTGAGTAAGTTGTTAATAAATCAATAAAAAATATTACATCGGAATAGTTTTTTATTCAATGAATATATTACAGTTCTTCAATTGTGTTGTAAATATAAAATAAGACACTGAGACAAAGGGAAATAAATAAAAATAATTAGAAATTTCGAACGATAGAGAAAATACTAAGGAAATTAAAGAGAACAATGAAATAAAAGCTTTGAAACCTTAATAAAGTTAGTTTGAGGGGCCTCCAGGGGACATGGTACCTCAAATTTAGCGAAAATCGCTCAAAATGTCGATTTTAATTTTTTTAGCTTAAAATATTCTCCAGATTGTTTTGTACATTCCAGCAAAATTTTAGAGCTGTACGACAATTATTTATTGAGATATGAGCCTTTTTGTAAGGTGTCCTCTTGGTATTTTTAGTCAGGCTAGCTCAGTAGATTTATTCTGATATATATTTTTATTTTCTGTCCTCTAATTTAAGTGAAACTGAAGTGAATTGATTCATTCGCACTTAGAATTGCTTGTTTACATTCTGTGCAGCGTTCTGATTCTTATTATATTAATCTTTTCATTATTTTAATTTAAATTTAGCTATCCTTTCGAATAAAAAGTCTTTTTCAAGATATTTATATCGTCAGTTTAAAATCTTTATACTTTTATTACTTAAATTTAATATTAACTATCAGTTGATTCTTCATCATGCCTCGTAAGAAAAAGGGATCTGCGATTCATAGATCCAACATCCAGAAACGATGGAATAAGGCTGGAATCGAAACCCAAACTCATGATTTGGTTGATAATGAAGTTCTAGATTCTCAAAAGGCCTCTGAGCATTCAAGAACATCAACTGGGGGGCCTGCTACTGACTTGCCCCAAGTTCCTGATAGTGAAAAATATATCTTTATTAGTACTGATACCTTAAAAGACCTATTTGGAACTGTTTTGTGTAGCTATTGCAAAACACCCTCCTTGAATGTGGAATTGGGAGAAAAATATGGTTTCTCCCACCAACTAAAACTTTCATGCAAGACTTGTGCATCGAACAGTGAAATTTTTACGAGCAGAAGACTTCCATCTGAAAATTCTAAAGCATCATACTTTGATGTCAACGTACGAGCGGTTCAAGCGATTCTCGACATCAGTGGAGGGCATGCAGCTGTTGAGAAATTTTGCATGGCCTTAAACATGCCCCTTATGTCAAGTAAAACTTTCAATGCTATCAAACAGTATCTCTCTGACAAATATCAGATAGCATCTAAAACTTTACTTTCATCTGTGCATAAAAAAGTTAAAAAAGCTTACCAATGTGTGACAGAATCGGAAGATGATTCTGATGTGATAGACATCTCCGTGTCTTATGACGGAACGTGGTTAACACGTGGCCACACATCTGCGATTGGCATAGGATGTGTCATTGACGTTTTGACTGGCTACGTCCTCGATTATGAGGTTATGAGCAAATTATGTACTTTTTGTTCTGCTTCAAAGAAAGACCTTGGCGAGAATTCACCAGAATTCGCCTTTTGGTACGAGGCACACAAGCCTGAGTGCCAAGTAAACCATTTCGGTTCATCTGGAGCTATGGAGATGAAAGCTGCGGAGGTTTTGTGGTCACGATCTGAATCATTGGGGTTTAGATACACTACGTTGTTATCAGATGGTGATGCAAAAACCCATACACACCTCAACAACAAAAAAGTGTACGGAGCGAATGTTGAAATTCTGAAGGAAGAGTGTGTAAATCACGTGAGCAAACGTTTGGGTACCGGTTTGCGAAACGTTGTCAAGGAATATAGGAGCAAAGGGGAAACATTGGGAGGCAGAGCTCATGGAAGCTTGAAAGAAGAGACTATAAAAAAACTTACTCAGTATTATCAAAATGCTATCATGAAGAACAAAAACAATGTAGCTGGTATGAAATCAGACATTTATGCCACGCTGTACCACAACATTTCTTCTGATAAAAATCCGATGCATTTCAAATGTCCTCCTGGGAATGAGTCCTGGTGCTTTTATCAAAGAGCTCTTTCCCAAAACCTCAAACCAGGATCACATAAACTACACATCGGTACCCCTCTGAATCCTGATATTCTGCCAAAAATAATGCCGGTTTATCAGCGTTTAGCATCAGACAATTTACTAAAGCGCTGCGAAAAGTGCTTGACACAGAATGCAAACGAAAGCCTACACAGCGTCATTTGGAGCAAGTGCTCTAAAGAAACGGCAGCTACTTCCCGACGTGTGGAAATAGCAGTGTCTTCAGCAGTGAACGAATTTAACATGGGTACACTGCAAGCAATGCAGAGTACTCAAAACATTGCTGGCATTGAATTCGGGCTGGAGGCAGCAAAAATTGCTGCTACCAGAGACTATAGGCGGGCCAAACAAAGAAAACGAAAGAGTGAAGCTGCGAATAGAGTTGCCCGTAGAAAAGTTAAACTTGCTTGCATACGAAAAGATAGTAAAATTAGAAAAAAAGAGGGTGTTGTGTATGGTCCAGGGTGTTTTTAGTGTTGGTCCATTTATTCATCTAGCTTTTATTGTTATTCATGTATGTAAATGAAAATTGGCGCAAATTTTCATAGTATAAGATTTATGGTTTTCTATATAAATTTAATTAAAATATTTTAATTATTTGAAAATTTTATATAATAATTAATTATAATTAAATTTTCTGATCATTAGTTTAAAAAGTTGGCCTGTATATCATTGATAAATGAGTATTAAAGAAAATACTATTTTTATTTTGTATTTACTGTTTTATAGATAATTTTTTCATAAGAGGGTTAATGAAATTTATTAATTTAAAAAATATTAATTCATATTTTTCTTCAATACTAATCCAAAGTTGTTTACAAGGGTATGAAGCATTAATAAAAAATATTTTGAGTTCTCTATATTGGTTTTTATGAAAAATTTAGGTCAATTAAAACTTTAAACTCATTTTTCTCAAAACAATAAAATCAATATTTTTGCTTAATATAAAATGCTAAGGCTTTTTTTCTATCATTTCAAATGCTTAGATATTTTATATATGTGTTCGTAATAATATGATAATTAAAGTGTTCTATGGATTTTTAAATCAAGCTGATACATTTTGTTTTAGAAGCTCTCAAACTTGAAAATGTTAATTTTTTATGCTAATTTTTGATATTGTGTCAGAATTTTTTTTTTTTTTAAGTTCTAATCAATCCTCAGTTGTATGGATACAAGGTTTTATTAAGTATGAATAGATGATTATATTCTGAAATTCTTATAAAAAAATAATGAAAATTAAAAGAGGAGTAGCGTTTTAAAAACTGTTAAAAAATTTAACTTTTTTTTTAAAAAAAGTTTAATTTTAAATTTTTTTTATGTTTTGGGTTTTAAATATGTCCTTTCGATTCCTAAGGAACATATTTAAGTAAAAAAATTTATGTTTTTGTCCATAATAAAAAATTAAGCAAAAAAGGTACCGCGTCCCCTTAACCTGTTTTAAAAACCTTAGATGTACTCTTTAAACTGGTTTTTAACACATTGGTTCTAAACAGCTTTTTGTATCAGTTTTACATCTTAAAATGGTATATCCTAAAAGTAGAATTCTATAGAGAAGAGGAAATTGACCCCCGTGCCATTAAATTGACGCACTGGAAGATAATGCTTATTTATTTTAACACACAATTTTAAAAACCTTATTTTACAGGAGAAACGGCGGGTAAATCAGTTATTATTTAGGATAAAAATAGTTTTTACATTTTCTCGGTCTTATTCTTATTATAGAGTTGGTATTTGTAAAAAGTAATGGCATAGTGCTGTTAAAACCTTTTGATGCTTAGTAAGTAGCTAATTAATAGTTTTTATATAATTTACATACATTACTTGCCTAAACGCTGTAAAGTACCTCTTGATAGAAATTTTTTATTGATAACAGCTATTTTTTTATGGATTGATGTGTACATACCGGAATTATTTCTCTACACAGTGTGCAAGAATATTGACTTAAAAATTCTCCATCCTTTAAATAAATTTATCAACTCTCTCTAAAAATAGCATTTCGAAGAACATTATCCTTTTCATCCACAATAAAGCACCATGAATCTTTTATTGACTCTAATGCATTTTAGTGTTATAAACGACAAAAGCTTTTTTGGTACCATCATATTTTTTTATACTTTGTCAAGAGCAACCATTAATCCTACTTCCAGGCAGTGTGTTTTGGCTTAAAAAATACAAAATTTAATATCAGTTTTAAATTTTTGAAGTTTAATGTAAAAATATGAAAAGTGGAGAAAGTTAGAAAATTTGAAGAAAAAAACTCTCCTCTGAAATGGATGAAATATCTTTTTAGTATCAAATCGGTGCCATTGTGAGAATAAAAGGTCAGGGGAAAATGTGTTGACGCCAGGGCAATTTTTTCATTTCACCAGCATCAATAGAATTGATTTTTGCAGGAAATGCTGTTTTTAGTACTGGAGAAGGGTGACACGTAAAAAAGCACTTGAATATAAACTTGAGAACGCTTTAGGGTGTTAAACAAGGCTTCAAATGTAAGTTATACTTAAAATAAAACTTGCACGGGGTTAAAAAAACTCCTTTACAATTAATAGAAATATGACTATAAAATGATGTATTAACTTGGAAAGCATTCTTACTGTTTTTAAATTATATTTAATGAAATAATTTCAAAACCCTTTTCATCAACATTTAAAAATTAATTTTCAGTAATAAAAGTATTTAGGTAAAACAACATTATTTGTTGCAAAATTGATGTATAAGAAATTATGTGTAA
This sequence comes from Tetragnatha montana, assembly GCA_963680715.1. NCBI lineage: Eukaryota > Metazoa > Arthropoda > Arachnida > Araneae > Tetragnathidae > Tetragnatha > Tetragnatha montana. The sequence continues at coordinate 16,155,160 of OY796685.1, forward strand.
GATGATGGCAATGATGAAATGTAATTTATATGTAAGATATGTATCAAATACGTTGTTTTTCCTTGACATTATCAATTTGAGTGAAGATATTGCTTTTATCCTTAATAAAAGTACATTTTTTTATACCTACAACTATTTAACTCAAATGCTGTGAGTGCATTAAAAATATCAACTATTGCAGAGTTCATTTTTCATAAAGCGTAAACGTCTCTTCATGGATACACATAACTGAGGATTTACGATAAATTCTTAATTGAAAATATGGGTTTCGAGACTATAATCCTACACAAGTGGTCAACACAAGGGATTTGTATATTCAAATTAAGAGAAAATATTTCCATCGTGTTAAATTGGGTCCTTTATATTTTCTATACGTAATTCAAGAACACATTTTTAAGTAAATACGTTTTAGTTTAGTGCGAGAATCTTGAAAACAATCAAACTATTGAGAGGCATATCGTTACCTATTATTAACTCTTTCAAAAATATTATCTAATGCTAATTTCCTATTTAAATTGACCCTCTAACTCCTTTCGTATGTGTCATACCCCATCTATTTCATTCATCATTCACAAAAATAAAATGTAAAGGAAAAAGTTATTCGTTTTTGAAGGGATCAATTTGTTTTTGGATAAACTGATGCATGAACATGAACGTCAGGTCATTTTAGTAATCAGATATATAATACATAATATCATAATGTTTACATATTACATAATGTCATTTGAAATTTTACTTTATTAAAACTACATGGTGTTTCAGCAAGTCCGCCCAAACTCTATATCTATACAGTCGGATTCCTAAGTGGTGTACAAAAAATATGTCCAAAAAGATCTTTATCTTTGCTGTTCTTTTTCCGAAAAATGTGACGTCACATTCTATAAAAACTTTATTATTTCATTTCACAGGGCACGCCGATATACGCAGCGGATATCTTCAACATCTTAGTCTGCAAAGATATACAAATAATCATGTTCTCGCTTTTAGGTAAACATTTTTAGTGAAACCGAATTCGGTACGCCGTACCTTTTCCTGCCGCAAATTTCTCGAAAACAATGGGTCGTAGAGATACAGTTCTTTGGACATTTTTTACGTATTCCACGCAAGTTAACTGGCTGTACAGAGTTTGGGGGAACTTGCCCTCTGAAACACCCTGCATAATAATAATCAATACCACACCAAACTTATCTTTTTCGTTTGCAGTGTCGTTCGCCCGCGAGATCTTCCAAGTGTCCGTCAACCCCACCGAGGACTCCCAGCGGCTGGGGATGAGCGGGGACCTTCAGCTGGCCATCTTCAGTCACGGGGTGGGCCTGGCCAAACCGGGCATGGCCTCGTGCTTCGTCGTGTGGCCGGTCGCCTACATCCGACAGTACCTGCACGAGTCCACGGGATCCACGGGGAGGTCCAAGACGACCATCGTGTCTCTCGAAGTGGGAAGGTGAGCAGTTGGCATATCCTGTAGGAGAAATTACTTTAGGCTATTCGAGCTACCATTATAACTACGGCCACCTCCACTAACAAACAGGATTGTGAGATTATTCATGAGATTTTCGTTGCTGGATTCATTCCGTTTGGTATGTGTAGAAAAACCCCAAAACTATAGGTGGCGCGCTGCAGCGCAGAGTTAAACTGGAAACGAGCTAACTGTAACTAAAACTGTGTATTGTACATAAAAGTGTTTGTATATTGGAATGCGTGTTGATTGATTGAATAAAGTTAAGTTGAATAAACGTCGGCTCTGATGATTGAAGTCCACGTCAGTCAATTTTATTTTATGGTGCCGAAACTAAACTGAACCGGAAGCTTTAGATTTAAAATCTAACCGAAGATGAAAGATGAAAAAGTGAAGATGACGACGAATGAGGATTTACAAAAAAAGATCAAGATTCGAGCCGGCGTTAGGCAAAGTACAAGTAAGCTCATAACCAAGATCGACAAGTATTTATCATCAGATGACGTGTCAAGGCTTGCTGGTGAACAGTTTTTGGCGTTCCTTGAGGAGAAATCAGCGGAACTGAAGTTACTCGACGATGAAATATTGATGTCTATAGCTGAGGAAGAAATAGAACAAGAAGTAGAAAGAGCTAGTGACTATAAGGAAGAAATTTGCTACAAGAAAGTAAATTTGACTGATAAGTTACGAACTATTGAGAAGAAATCCGTGAAATCAGATCCGCCGGTCGATCAGAAAAAAGAAACATTTGAAAGAAAGTGTAACGAACACTCGGGTATTAATCTTCCACGGCTTCAAATTGGAACGTTCTATGGAGATCCAAGTAAGTGGCTGGATTTTTTCAACCAATTCAGAATTACTGTTCATGAAAATGACGATATTCCCAAAACAGAAAAGTTTGTTTACCTTAAGTCACTACTTGGAGGAAACGCTTTGACAGCTATTTCCGGTTTTGTGCTCAGTGATCAAAACTATGATGCGGCAATTGAAATTCTAAAGGAAAGGTTCGGGAAACTGGATATTGTTATCAGCTCACACATGAACAAACTATTGGCTATTGAGCCAGTCAAAACTTTATCAAATATTGGAGGTCTACGAAGACTTTATGATCAGTGTGAAGTTCAAATAAGAAGTCTGGAATCGCTGAATGTCACTGCTGGAAGTTACGGTAACTTGTTATGCCCTATAATTTTGCAGAAGTTACCCGAAGAACTAAATATCAAGTATAATTACAGCCGGAGGGAAAAATTTGACGTGAAAGAATTGACAGAGTTTATAAGGAAAGAGGTTGATTGCCGGGAAGCGGCAAACCTCATCTGTCAACAAAACAACGGAGGAGCTCCCAGAAGCATGAATGTCAAACCAAGGTTTCCTACATCAGCGGCTCTGTCTACTGTGACTATAAGATGCGTTTTCTGCAATGAATCTAATCATTCGAAGTATAATTGTTTACAATTTGACGTTCTTAAAAAGCGAGATATCTTAAAAAGAACTGGAAGGTGTTTCTTATGTTTTGGGAAGAGGCATATAGCATTTGAGTGCAGAAGTAGATTCTCTTGTAAATCGTGTCAGGGGAAGCATCACGAATCGGTGTGTATTAGAGGTACGAATAGCACACCGCCCCAGTCCAGAGAGGTTTCTCAGATTTCGGATCGTTCTTTGGAGATCGGCCAGTACTCGTCATCTCAAATTGGTTCTGATGTGATACTCCAGACAGTATATGCAGTTGCTGAAAACAACAACAACGGAAGAAATTGTGTAGTCAGGTGCCTTCTGGACGGAGGAAGTCAGATCACAGCAGTGCGAGGGGATCTCACTAAGAGATTGCAGTTACCGGTGAATCAAGGGGCAAAGTTGAACATTCATACATTCGGAGAAAGAGAGGCCAAGGTCACCCAGAGTAGAAAGGTTGAAATTAAGCTGAGAAATATTATGGATCCTGGCAAGTTTATTGTACTGGAAGCTGTTGAGGTGCCTGTCATTACATCGGCTGAAATAAGAATACCAAATACAGTGATGAGACGAGATCTTCAAAATATGGGAATAAGTTTAACAAGGCCAAAAGATGAAGGTTCAAATTTGGAAGAAATTTCCGTGCTGATTGGAGCTGATTATTTGTGGAGTATTGCTAGCCAAGAAATAAGAAGAATTAATGAAAGTGCTGTGGCCATGGAGACTATATTTGGTTGGTGTGTGCAGGGACGATTTCCTTGTTCGGATCTGTTACAGATGAATGTATGTACTAACTTAACAATTGAAGAAAAACTTTTAAAGAAAGTAGAGGCTTTTTGGGATGTTGAAGCGATTGGAATTACAGCAGGGGAGAAAGATTACGGGACTGAGGATGAGCAGGCTTCGAAGCTGTTCGAGGAGTCAATAAACCTAAGGAATGACCGTTACGAAATAAAGCTGCCTTGGAAGGAGAAAAATATTTATCTGGATGATAACTACAGGGTTGCAGAAAAACGACTAAATGGACTTATTCGGAAGTTTAGGGCAAATATTAGTTTCTACGAGACCTATAAGCAAGTGATAGATGAGCAGCTTAAGGAGGGCATTGTGGAGGAGGTGAATCTGAAAGATCCTGTTGGTGATCGTGTTTACTATTTGCCACATCAGGCAGTGGTTCGCCCTGATCACGCTTCGACTAAATTACGAGTCGTTTATGATGCTTCTTCAAGAGAGCGGGGTAAAGCTTCATTGAATGACTGCCTTCTTCAAGGACCCAATTTGTTACCTGACCTATTACAGGTATTGCTTGGTTTCAGAAAACACGGAATTGCTGTAACCGCAGACATTCAGAAGGCATTCCTACAGATATCAATTTCTCCAGAGGATAGAGATGCCATGAGGTTTTTATGGATTGACAGTAGAAGCACTTTGAAGAACCCTAAAATTGCAGTGTACAGATGCTGTCGCTTGATTTTCGGAGCTACTTGCAGTCCTTATCTACTCGGGGCATGTATTAAACACCATCTGGAAAAATTCAGGGAGGAGTATCCGGAAACAGTTGAAAGATTGGGACATCTGTATGTTGATGATTTTGTGTTTTCTACAGATTCGGAAGAAAAAGCTCTTAAAATACATCAGGAGTCTGTGGACATAATGAAAAAAGCTTCAATGAACCTGGCGAAATGGAATTCTAATTCTGACGAGCTAAATAACCAGTTCAAGAAATCGGAGGCTAAACCGCTAAAAAGTAATAAGGTTCTCGGTCTGGAGTGGAACACTGCAAATGATAGTTTTGGATTCAAGACTAAAGAGATATTGAAATTCATACATTCGAATTCCCCAACTAAAAGGACATTGTTACAAGCAGTATCAAGAATTTTCGATCCCTTCGGATGGTTGTCGCCAGTGGTAATAGAGGCAAAAATGATGTTTCAGAAACTGTGGATCCTCAAGATAGAATGGGATGAAGAGCTGCCCAAGGACATTTCTCTTGAATGGAAGAATTGGTACCAACGACTGATTAACCTAGAAGCCGTAGAAATTCCTAGATGGTTGTTTGTGGTTCCGGATCCTGTGAATGTAGAGTTACATTGCTTCTGTGATGCAAGCCCCAAGGCGTACGGTGCTGTTGTATACTTGACAGCAGCTGATGATTTGTCTCGGCGATCTTCTTGTCTGGTGATGGCCAAAAGTCGGGTTGCTCCTTTGAAGGAATTGACACTTCCCAGGCTGGAACTGATGGCTGCAGTGATTGGAACCAGAGTCATCAGCTCGATACAGCATCAGTTTGCAGGGGTAAAAGTGTTTTTCTGGACTGACTCTACCATAACGCTGCACTGGATCACAGGCTCGTCCCAAAAGTGGAAGCGTTTCGTTGCAAATCGTGTTGAAGAAATCCGGAGAACGAGTGAACCCAGCCAATGGAGCCATTGTCCTGGTCCTGAGAATCCTGCGGATAAACTGACCAGAGGAATTTGTGCCGGGGATGTCTTGAGTGACCAACTGTGGTGGAAGGGTCCTCCCTGGATCACCCTGACTCCTGAGAACTGGCCCACTTGGAACCGGAGAGACTCTCCAGGTGCTGCGGCTGTGGAGAAAGAACTCTTGGAAAGTGCTGTGATTCAGGTAGCCCATGTAAAAGTGGCTGTAGAACCTTTGATTGACATTAACAAATACAGCAACTATAGAAAATTATTAAGAGTAACTTGTTATGTTTTGAGATTCATTAGCAATTTAAGATCTAAAGTAAAAGTAAAGGGTTACCTTAAAATGTGTGAGGTTAATAGATCTTTACAATATTGGATTAGAACTGTACAGGCTTCTAATTTTAGTTCTGAAATTGATCTTATCAAGTGTAACAAACCCCTTGAAAAAGGTTCAAAGTTATGTGATTTAAATCCTATTATTGATGATGAGGGTATTGTAAGAGTAAAAAGTAGATTAGGATTTTCTTCCTTTGATGTGGACGAAAAGTGTCCTATTATTTTACCTCAGGGTCATTTCTCAAGATTAGTTGTTATGGATTGTCATGAGCGTGTGCTTCATGGTGGTATCAATGAAACCTTAGTTCAGGTGAGATCAAAATATTGGATTATAAGGTGTTGTCAGTTTGTAAAGTGTATTTTATATAGTTGTGGAGTGTTTAATTTGGAGGTATGGAAATGACTTGTAAATAGAAACTTTTATTGTGAGGTAATGAAATTTAGAGTTGTTTAAAGTTTATTGAATTCGAATGTTTAAAGTGTAAATATGTTGTTTTATTGAAAGTTTGATAACTATGTTTTAGAGTAGTTTATCTGTATTGAGTGTTTATGTTTTGGGTTTATTTTTAATGGATGCATTCTTAAAGAGATGCATGGGGGGAATGTAGAAAAACCCCAAAACTATAGGTGGCGCGCTGCAGCGCAGAGTTAAACTGGAAACGAGCTAACTGTAACTAAAACTGTGTATTGTACATAAAAGTGTTTGTATATTGGAATGCGTGTTGATTGATTGAATAAAGTTAAGTTGAATAAACGTCGGCTCTGATGATTGAAGTCCACGTCAGTCAATTTTATTTTAGTATGTGTTTCAGCGGAACTTAAGAAAGTTTAAACTTGAGTTGTTATAATGTTCCAGGTCAATGGTTAAGTCATCTGAAAAGAGCTTTTAACATTGTCTAATTCTATGGAGAAATTATCAAAGGGTATAGAGAAAACTCTCTATTAACCATTAATAATTCATGTGAAATGGGAATTTTGAAATGGAAGTTAGTGAATAATTTTTGCATTACACTGAGCACAGGGTGTTTCAACAAGTCTGCTCAAACTCTTAAAATCAGATTCTTTGCGTGGAGTAAGTAGTTCGTAAATATTCCCGGAGAATTATACCTATACGAACCCCAGTTTCGAGAAAATTCCAACAAAAAAAATATTTAACCCCTAGTAGCACAGCTTATACCAAATATGTCAAGTTTGCGTAACTGTAACTAGAAGTAAACGAAATTTTCCCATACATGTCAAAAATTGGATGAATCTTGAATGTTTGTGCTGCTTGGGACGTCACATCCAGTTTACGCTAAAAAAGGTTTATGGAAAACGTGAACATGGTTACTTGGATAAGTTTTCACACTAAGATGTTAAATTTATCCACTGCATTCGTGGAACTTCAAATGAAAATATTAAACTTTTCTCAAATATGACGTCACATTTTTTTCGAGAAATAAAAATGATCGTTGTGGTACAGCTCTTCAGGCAGATTTTATCAACTCCATCTTTCTGAACACAGTTTGGAAGGACTTGTTAAAACATCCTGTCAATATCTTATCAAACAAAGCTTTCGGGGATGGTTACCATTGTCTGTTTTCAGGCGGTCTGCGACGGGAGAAGGCGTTTTCCAGTTCCGGACGCACAAGGGAGCCGAGATCATCCGCGAGCTGAAGGGTATCGTTGAGTTGTGGTCCGCCAGAAAAGCCGTCCTCTCCATCCAGCAATCCGCCAAGCACGACATCTTCAGGTCGTCCCCCAAGGTCTCCAACTCCAGGGGGAGGACGTGGAACTTCACGGGTGAGCACTGTACCTCTTATATTATCAGTACGGGTTTTTTTTTTGCCTAATACAAATACAAATACAAATATAGTCGATCAACTACAGGCTGAAAGCCCAGCAAGGTTGATCCAGTCTATTCAATTCAACCCACCCGATTTCCAGTATTCGTCTACTTTTTCTTTTAAACTCGTCCACCCCACTTGAGTTAACTATCGACTCAGGTAATGCATTCCATTTATCCACTCTATTAAAAAAATAATGCTTCCTACAATCCCGATTAAAACTTGCCTTATTCAATTTTAAACTGTGACCCCTCGTTCTATTACCCGTACAGAAATCTAGTCCCTCTGTGTCCCCTTGTTTTAACATAAACTAAAAGGGTTTATGACCTATAGTATTGGAAGATTGGCGGGTGTGCCAAATAGAGAATCTACCCGGATCTTAGGGGGCCTATTCTTAGGCGTATATGCAGGGTGTTTCAAAAGTCCGTTTATTTGGAACAAATGTCTCTTAGGGTCTTAGGGTAATGGAGTAAAGATGTGCCCGTAGGTGAGTGACTATGCCATTTACAGACTTCAGTGCCTCTAATCTCAAAATTAGGAAGTTTGAAAAAAATTATTTTAAAAACAAAGAAGATGATAGAAGTGCTAAATTAAGTTCTAAAATTGTGTGCAGTATATCATACGAAACGCACTAAAGATATTAATAATGAAAATATTTTTTTCCATTCCTGGTAATTGTATTATACAGTTCCCAGGAATACATTTAAATTTCAAAATTACTCATTTTATGCTTAGGGGACATCCATAAATTACGTGAGGTCAAAAAGGGGTGGAGGGGTTTGGAAAAATCTTACCAATAAATCTCACCAAGGGGGGAGGGGGGTCGATTAAAATCTCACGTCAACTTTTTAAGTTAGGAATCATTAGAGAGTTAACTTCTATTTATTGCTGTCATTTTACAAATTTCGACCGGATGATAACATAATGTTATCCCCCCCCAAATCATTAATAATGTAAAGGCTTTAGGTGCTATAAAGCCCAAAATGCAAATGAATAGGATAGAAAATCATTTTTAAAAAGTTCTAGGTAAATCTCACGTGGGGGGAGGGGGGTCCAGCAAAATCTCACTAAATCTCACCAAGGGGGGAGGGGGGTCCAGATTTTGGAAAAAAAAACACCTCACGTTATTTATGGATGTCCCCTTAGTATATCCCAGAAAAGCCTTAAAGTCTTATAAGTGGTTAACATTTAAGAAAAAAAAGTCATTCGTTAAAATTGTAACCAGGGTCATTCTGGAATGATACGCAAGATGTATGAGAAAAATTAATGATATGCAATTAAATGAAACCTTAGCAAAAATAACTCGAAATTCTTCAAACCGTGGAAGTCGCGAAAAAAATACAAACGCGCAATTTCTTATTGTTATAAAATTTTAAATTTAGTCCATCCAAACCCCCTTTTAACCAAGTTTTCTTTTCAATATTCTCAGAAAATGTAATAAAACATTATGGGTATCATTTCTTTTTGTTGTGGTTTTCTAGTTTTTTAAAAGTTAACTACCAATAAAATGCATATTAAATGTTAACCATATGACACCAAGACTCCTGTATGCTACCAAAAATAAATATAACCCTTTGATAAAGAACTATTCGTATCAATGCACCTTTAAATATTCGTGGAATAATTTTGTACCAGGAACAATCATGGAGATATCAACATAAATTATTCCTGGAAGTAATCTTTGAATATGAATTCACACTTTTTATACGTATTTCTCGGTATAATGTGGAAGATATTTTTATGTTATTACAAATTTTTGCGCAACCAAAATGAACTAAAGCTTCCAAACCATAATTTCTGATCTAAAGAATTACTATTATAAAGTAGAAAGGTGTGTTGAAATTTAAAATATATTTTTTCCAATTCCAGAGAATACAAAATGTAGAAAAATCTAATATATTGCGATCCCAAGAAAGAAACCCTACTTCAGTCCCTTCTTCCTCCCTTAATTTTACTACAATTATAAAAGGAGGGTGACTCCATAGGTGGATAAATATCCCTTTTTGATCCCCTGGATTCTTGCTTGGCGGGGAAACTCAGGGGTAGGAGAAAGGGAGGGAGCTTTCTCAAAAAGCAGTGACGGGGGTGGTGTTTAAAGCCTTGATTGGATCTTTTAACTTCTACACTGTGATGGACCCCCCCCCTCTTAAACCATGGCCACCTAAACTAATAAGGCTGTAGAAGCTTGAAATCTGAGTGATGTCATGCCTTCTCTTCCACGTCATCGACGCGTTTAAGACAACAGCGCAACTCCAGTCTGGAATCTTGATCGCCCCACCCTTTACAGCCTGATTGGTCTCCACAACTACGGTGAAAACGTCACTTGAATTAGCCACACCGACACACGTGTCGAATATTTCAGAAGTGAGAAAGTGAATTAGAGATCGCGAACCTCAAGTTGATTCCGTGCTCTATTATAAACAATTTTATGTTGTGTAGTTTCGTTTTGCAGAACTAAAAAGAGGTTTCCCTTAAGACCTGAAAATGGTTTTATGCAGAGTTAATTTTAATGATCATATTTGATCAGTGATTACTAAAATCTGGTTTAATGATTAAATTTTAAATAAAATTGTAAAAATCGGGCCTGGTTTAAAACTCATGATCGGACATATTTTAAGCCTTCAAATTTACGATTACAATGGAGGGGGGGGGGTTAAATATTAACTGATGTTTCCTCTTTTCGATCAGTTTTACAATGTTATCATCAACAGAAAGATTTTGCTGTTTTTAGGTCCAATCTAAGGTGTCCAATCCAAGGACTGTGTGCAAATTTCAGATCAGGATTGTTCTGCTCTTTAACCCCATCTGTCATTAGGAGAGTAATTCTTAGCAATCCTAAGTCAAATCCTAATTCAGATCAAACTTTCTTCTCCCATCTGAAATATTCGGCACGTGTGTCGGTGTGGCTAATTCAAGTGACGTTTTCACCGTAGTTGTGGAGACCAATCAGGCTCTAAAGGGTGGGGCGATCAAGATTCCAGACTGGAGTTGCGCTGTTGTCTTGAACGCGTCGATGACGTGGAAGAGAAGGCACGACATCACTCAGATTTCAAGCTTCTACGGCCTTATTAGTTTAGGTGGCCATGGTTAAACACTTTAGCGCTATAAATAAAACCAACACATGCAAAATATACTATTTTTCTTTTCTCTCTCTTTTCTCCATTTTCTTCTTTCCTCTATGTTTTTCCTTATTTTTCTCATCCCTAGACTGTGGCTTGGATTAGTTTGGATAACGTTTCACAGTCGATGCAATGCTATATGAAACATTTCTTCCGCCTCTAGTTTAACAAATAAATTCAATGTTATAAAAGAATTATTAAATTTTCAGGTAAAGAAAATGATGAAAAAATTGTTAATCGATATTTGTTTTAGAAGTTTGACATCACAATGGCGGTGGGAGGTCATTGAAATGTTGCAACTTGGGATATAAAGAGGAGGGGGGATATGAAAAACCTTACAATAAGCGATGTAATTTGTGGCTGGTCCCTCAAATAAACACAAAATATCTGCATAAATTTGCACATTAACACATTGACTTCCAACTGCAAGATATCTCGTAAGTTGTCTACTTACCCAGAACGCTTACTACGAGAGTCTCTTTATTATTTGCCATACTTATACAGCTACGAGAAACTCGTAGCATAACAATATGATGAATAGATTTACTTCAGGAAAGGGAATACAAAATCATCAGGTTTGGCTTAAATCAACAGAAAATACAATTATTCTAAGTTTATTCAGAAAAGAAAAGTTTATACAAGCTTATTTAAGCAGAATAAGGGACAACTTTTTGTGTTTTGTGGTAATTTTTAAAACTATCTTCCACGCAAAGTTCTGACCTCTCTCGCCCTCCCCCCCAGATTGGACAGAAGTAAAGCGTTACGTGCCGTTGTGAACCGGAATCGGGAAGTATTCCGTGACAGTCAACGTGTTAATTGAACACAATGCCTAAAACTTTCACTCTGCCCCGCAGGTCGTTCGGCCCCGTGCACCCCCAGCCTGGCGTTCCCGCACCCGTGGCACACGCGTCGCTCGAGCCCCGGGCCCAGCAAGAAGAGCCTGGAGCTGAGCCGGCCGGTGAGCAGCGCGGACGTGCGCCGCTGCTCGCCCAAGAAAGAGCCTCCCCAGGCGGCGGAGGAGGCCGACGAAGAGCCCCGCATCAACTACATCGTGCCCTGCTTCGAGGAGACGCCCTCCCACAGCCCGGCCAAGAGCCCCGCCGCCAAAAAGACTGTATGGATGCAACTCTTTATTACGTAGGATTATGGTTGCTACTTACCCATATGTAGAGTCGGGTTCATAACTGTATGGATGCAACTCTTTATTACGTAGGATTATGGTTGCTACTTACCCATATGTAGAGTCGGGTTCATAACTGTATGGATGCAACTCTTTATTACGTAGGATTATGGTTGCTACTTACCCATATGTAGAGTCGGGTTCATAACTGTATGGATGCAACTCTTTATTACGTAGGATTATGGTTGCTACTTACCCATATGTAGAGTCGGGTTCATAACTGTATGGATGCAACTCTTTATTACGTAGGATTATGGTTGCTACTTACCCATATGTAGAGTCGGGTTCATAACTGTATGGATGCAACTCTTTATCTAAACCACCAAGTTCGCAGTCGGGGCACGTAAACCGTAGTCCCCGTACCCGTACCCGATGCAACTTTTTGTGTTGTAAGAACGGGTTCGTAACTGTATGGAAGTGATGCGACTATTTCTTACTTACGGTAGATAGATGATCGATGCGTTAGGCTTATGATTTTTTGCGTAGGGCGACTGTATGGTTGCAGTTTATCCATATGTGGAGTTATTTTCATAACTGTATAGATGCAACTCTTTCTTGCTTAGGGTGACGGTATGATTGCAACTTACCCATATATAGAAACAGTTTCATTATTGTATGGATGCAACATTTTCTTTTGTAAGAACGGGTTCGTAACTGTATGGAATGGATGTGTAACTATTTCTTACGTAAGATTGATGACCGTGTGAATGCAATTCTTCTTTGCGTAGGGCGACTGTACGGTTGTAATTTATCCATAAGTGGATTTTATTCATAACTGTATAGTTGCAACTCTTTCTTGCTTAGGGTGACGGTATGGCTTGCTTAGGGTGACGGTATTCCCTTAAATAATTGTAATGACGGTTTTGTTACTGTAGAGATGCAATTCTTTCTTACGAAGGGTTGGGTTCATAAACTCTTTCTCTTGTAAGATTGTGTTTACAACTGGTATGGTAATCTTTCATACCTAGGGTGATTGTATGGTTGAAATTCGTTCATACTAATAATTCAGGTTTATGACAGTATGAATGCATAAAATGATGAAGGCTTACACGGACAGCGTCTGTATTTACTAAAGATGAGTTCATCGGGCTGTTAGGGCCGTGTTCAAAAAATTAAAGATATCGAAAACCGAACGTTTCGACCCCAGCTAAAGTGGTCATTATCCTTGATGCCCTATTATTTCTCGCACTTTTATATAAAACGCATTTAAAGAGAATGGTGCTATACAAATTTACTCGTGGTATATTTTTTAAATCGCGTAGTACTATGACCTATCGTTGTACAAAATCATAGTCCTTCTTATTTATATCTTCAGCCCAATCTTTGAAGAATAACTACAAATAATTCGCAAAGAGTAAATATATATATTTTTTGCTAGAAAGCTATATAAAGAAAATAAAAACATGCCCAAAAGCCATTCTATGAAAAGAATACGAATTCAACTTTTGATTGGATGATTAAATACATTTATACATAGTTATTCAATAGGAATGCATTATCGTTATCATGTTGTTTCATTAAGTAACTCTTAAACTAATGATTGTATCAACTTTATTTTCATAACACAATGTTCCTCAAATATTACCCTTTAAATGAGTAAATTTTCCCAGTTTCATTTAAATACTTTTTTCAGTTAAATGAGTTAAAAGCGGGTAATGGGAAATTATCAGAGAGAGAGAGAGAGAGAGCGAGAGAACGTGACTTTTCCTTTTTTTAAAAAAAATATAGAGAGATATAGAATATGGATGCTTTAAAAACATTTAACTCTGCTCTTAAGAGTAAATTCAAATAATAAGACCCGGTAATTCATATTTTAATAGCTTTGCTTTTGTGATAAAAATGTGCAATATAAATTTCTTTTGGCCGAATATTAAACCGAACTTTAGTCCTTTGATATTATTTTAGGGTAAAATATTTCTTGTCAGAGATATTCTGCTTTTTATCGCATAATAACTCAAAATATTAAGTGTAGCAAAATAAAAATCTGACTTTTATCCGATTAAAATGATTTAAGTGATTTAAATATTGAAAAAAAAAAGTATCGAATTTTATCGAATTATGGAATAACCCTAAAGCATGCTGGGTGGGTTTCAGAAAAATGTCCAGATGGCGTAGATCACAACGTTTATTATTCCAAAAAATTATAAGGATGTATTTTGAAGAACAAAACAATTTGTTCTCTGGAAAATACGTTTATTTAGTGGCCTTATATTGAATGTAATATTTATTTGAACGATTTTTCGCTTACATTTTATATTAAGTAGTATTTTTGAAAGTAGCGTTAAAAAATTGGTAATAAAACTATTTCTGTGTTTTAGTGATGTTATTTACTGTTAAAGTGTTTTTCCAACTTTCAATACCTAGTTGTGAAATAAGTTATCGATTATCACAATTCCCTTCGCAAGGAATAATCCATAAAATAGTAGAATTCTGTAGACTATTTTATTTGTATTTTAAGAGAAGAATACGTGCATAAAAGCAGAATAATACTAAGATATTTGAATATTAAACGTAATACAACATGGTCTAAATTTGTTTTATTTTAATTTAAGAATGAAAGTATTTTATAGATTCACATTTAATGCTACCAATTTTAAATGAATGTATTACAAACTGGGATAGATTCAACACTATAGGTATAGCAAATATTTCCCTTCTATCTCAGTGTACTTTTAAGAAAAAAAGTAATTGAATAGTAATTATAGTTTTTGCCTTACTTTGTACTTTATAAAAATACTTAGGCAATTAATTAAGAAATAGGGTAATTACAGTGAAAGGATACGAATGGAATGAGAAAAAGAGAAGAATGTAATTAAAAAGCAATTAAGCTGTAAATAGCATTGTTGGTTTATAAAATGGGCATTCTATTACCACCCTTTAAAAGAGTGGCGATGATTCAGAAAGTCTTGATAAATGAAAAGCAATATGAGTACTAAATGAAATTATTTGGTGTAAATCCAAAAAAGTAATAAAATAATCGTTTGTAACATTTGTGTTTTTCATTTTCAACTTAACATAACGCAAAAATTTAAAATAAACCAATAGTTCTCTTTACTCGTACATTTAAGAGTCTGTTTAAAATTGTCGGGTGTGTTTTTATATTATTATTCTAGACAAGAATTTTACTCAGAGAATGATTGACATAAGTAATTGACGTCAATGATACCCGATAGCTTATTTCAGTGTAGTTCAACAAGCGGGCTGCTTGTGACTCTCGATGAGGATTTTTATGAACCTAAAACAAAAAGTTCTTTAAAATTTAATCTGATTAGTCAGGGGATTTTTACCCAGAAATGTGTAAAAACACATTCTCACAGTCCAATTTCCCATATCTCCGGGTAGTATCCCCGAACCTTGCAGTATTTTGGCTGAATTTTTAAAAAGAACCGCGTTAATATTTTTCTCTTAACAAGTATTAAGTCAGTTTTACAGTCAAGAGACAATTAGTTTATAGTTTATACATATACTCCCCATTTATAACTTCTGCGTTTCTGCTGGTTTAAGAGTGATTTTCTTTAAAAAGTTTATATAATTGAGGAATCAATACCAAATTAGTAGGTACTACGAGTTATTAGAAGTACAGTAGAGCCCCGATTATCCGCGGAATTGGGTAGCAAGGGTACCGCGGATAGCGAAAATCGCGGATAACCCGAAAAAAGACTAAAAATGAGGTGAAAATACGAAAAAAATATTTCAGCATAAGAACTATATGTTTTATTGTACAAAAAAACATGATATGTAAAACTTTTAAAATATGTACAGTACAGCAAAAACCTTTGCTCTACATCTAAATCACTAAAATTTTCAAAATTCAAGTAAAAAAATCAATTAAAATCAAAAATTTTATTTTCGTGGCACTCGCGGATAATCGGGGCTCTACTGTATTTCTGTTGTATATAACTGTTGTAATTTCACAAACGTTTACTACAGAGCTACAGTTTTCGGTCTGTGTATAAAATCCCAATTTGGAAAAGCGAAATTTCCTAAACTGGTTGAGAAGAGAAACCCCTTACCATATCAATCCTGTCGCTCTACCCTGGACCGAAACTTTAATACTTTATCGTGACCGAAACTTTATTTCAGGTTTCGCTTATTGAATCGTCAGTTAGAAGAAGAGGATAAGTCCAAGAAGAAAGTTTTGAGAAAATCGAACAAAACTGTCCTAATGGAAATTTTGCTGTATAACCACCAAATTTTTACTGAAAATTCAGGAACTTATTTAGAAAAAAGTGCAATCTGCGTAAAAGTGCGTAAAAAGTATTTTACAGTTGAAAAAAGTTGATGGACTTTTTCAACCTTGTGAAGGAAAATCCTAAAAACCTCTTAAATTCATCGTTTAAATTATGTTTCCGCTTAGTTCACAGCACAAAAGTGAGACAAATAAAATTCAAAATTATTCTGAAACTCGGTCATTAACCCATTAAACGCCGCTATATGAACCGCTATGAAAAAAATTAATTTTTTGTGTGTTTTGAGATTCAATATGTGTCTCTAATCATATACAGTTTAAATTTTCAAAAAATCTCAATTTCGACCGGAGATATGGTATGTTCCCAAAATGGGAGCTTTGGCGTAAAGTGGGGGTAACGTAAAGTGGGCGTTTTCTCCACCGCCGCAGTGTTACGGGTTGAACGTTTAATTTTATTTGCTAGCTAAATGAAGTTAAAAGTTCCGTAAATCTTTTTCATATGATTAATAAACTATACCATTCTATACTTTGAATAATTTCTATTTGAATTGTTAATAAATTCATAGTGTTTTTTCAAAAAATATTATACTTTTTGTTTGAAAAATAGAATGATTTAGCTTGAATGTTTCTTTTCTTTTTTACCGATTTTAATTATTTTTATGTTTTTTCTGAATTTTATTCAGGTTATCTTAGTCGTTTTACGAACAATTATCTTTTGGACATCCTTTTCTATTTTTTATGTAATAGTCATTATTGAAATGTCCTTGTTCTTCTCCGCTCTAATATAAATTAGACATCACTGAATTTATTCTCTAGCTTCACTAAATCAAAATTATTTACATTAAAAATTTTAATTAAAGTTATTTTAACAAAATTTGGAGGCACCGATGAAATAAATACCTGCTAATCTTCTGAAAATCCACGCGAATCTGATTTTTGTATAGTCTAAAACACATTGCGCAGCTAAAATGAACAGGTATTTTACATTCAACTGAAAATTCTTCATAATCTAAATAAAGTTTCTCATCTGCACTTACTGGATATATATAGTTTACAATGCAGATAAAGAATTCTACACGCATTCCTTGTCCATTCTTCAGAATAAAGGAGGTGGTACCGTAAATAATTCAACACCTGCTAAGCAATAAATCACCTGGTTGTTGATAAACACACCTCTTCTTGAACAACAAAAGGCAGGAAACAAGGGGGCTGTACCCCTTGACAGAAAAGAGGTGTGAATTTCAAAAGAAATGCAATAAACCCAGAGAGTTCCAATTCAGTAACATACCTCACAATACGGGAACGCGCGAGAAATCGCACTAGTCACTTCCCGCCAAAGCTCCCATTTTGGGAACATTCTAAATAAACAGCTGTAAAATCTTTCTAAATTATTTTTTTGACCCCCGGTTTGTTTTGATTTAAAGACAAAACTATTGTTTTCCATATTCACTGGTTTAAATCTCCCGCATTTGAATAAATAATTTTTAATGAACTTATTTTGTTGTGAAGAAAAAAGTGCCAATTTTGTCAAAGTTCGAAGAATTTTTAAAAATAGAATTTAAGTTGCAAACTTTTTGTAAAAATTACTAACAATTATTCATATTCTTGTTATTAAAGGAAAAAAAATACAAGTATGTGTCTTTATTTCTTTTTGGTGAAAAAAATCTTTTAAAAATGTTCCCAAAATGGGAGCTTTGGCGCTTAATGGGTTAAGGCAGTATCAATGGAGTAAGTGAATATGAATGGAGTCAGACATTCCCTTGATAAAAACATTTAAAATAAATCACTTTTAAATTTTATTTTGATTTAGTTTGCAGCACAAAGAATAAGAACAGAAAGACAAATTAACTTTAATTCTAAATAAACTGAAAAAATACAATGAATGGACATCGATTACGCAACTGGCTATATCTCCCTATAAGGGGTAGTTATTTCCCCCCTCTTTCCACTCATGTGTAGAGCAAAGCTTGGTGATTGTTTTGAGCACAACAAGTCAATTTGTCATTTTTGGACGCATTCCATTTTTCAAACTGACGATTCTATTGAGGGCGTTAAGAACCGCTTACACTGTTGCGTTTGGTTGCGGTACAGCAATCCGGCACGAAACCAAAAGTACCTGAGGTGACTTACTACCTACCTAATTGTCCACTTTTGAAATAGGTTTCGGTTGCTGACAGAATGAAAGGACGTCAGTTTTGACCACCTGAGATTTTTCATTTGGTGTATCCGGATTACCGTTCCGCAAACAAACGCAAAAGGGGAGACGGTCCTTCAGTGCCTATGCGAATTCCCACGTTAAAATTACAGCATCGAAGTCTACGGGAGTGCTCGTTCTACATTCCGATTCTTCTTCTATTGCAGGTGACGGCGGACGTCGGGCAGGACGGGTGCGTGCGCACCAAGCACACTCGCATCCTGGGCGCGTGCTCCATCCCCGAGGTGCGCTCGATGCGCGTTGACTGCGAGGAGAGCGGCGACGAGTGCTGCTACGTCGAGGTCGACCGCCAGAAGAACGGGGACTCGCCCCGCCAGCCAGAAGGTAAAGAGAACCCCAGGACGACGTGCGTTGTCGTCTGACGCGCAACAGTGAGTTGGAAGGCTCGTCATCAGTGTTGTGTATCCTTCCTTCCTCCCCTTCCACCTCCCTTGTAGTAGTTGGATTCACATGATACGTTCTCGAGCGGCCCAGCCATTGGTTCTTTGTGTTTGACGCTCAGGGATTTCCAATTGGTAGCCCCCTGAAAACTTACCCAAGGGTGGATTCAGAACGCTTTTTGGTATACTAAATTCAAAAATATTTCGGTGGAGGACCCCCGATTCCCCCTATTTACATCTTAGGTTATGGATAATCTTTAGTCGTTTTCTATGCTGATAAATTAGAAGTTTGATGTTTCGGATTCGTATATCCTCTGTAATTTTTAAAAATATAGATGTAACACTTCACAGTATGTCGTCTCCCATATTAAAGACTTTCCGCTGGAAAAATTAGTCATGGATAAAAAAAGAGCCAGATTACTTTACGGCCCGCCATTCGACTTGTGCTTTCGATTGGCCCACGAGCATTTGGAAGTTGGAAACCCCTGCTCTAAAAAAAAAGCTACAAGAACCAATGGTAGGTGAATCGTATTGCACGAAAACGTTGCATGCGAATCTACGATAAGGGCGGACTTATATGCAGAATTTTTACGAGATAAATCCGTTTGGATAAGCTACGATTTACGCGTCAAGCGTGATCCGCCCTTCTATTCGTTTCTTCAGCTATTCGAGCGTCAAACGTATAAAGAACCAATGAAAAGGGCGAGAACGCTCTTGACGCGGGAATCGCATCGCACCAGAACGTTGTATGTCCATCCAATCTGTGGTTCTGATACAGGGGATTTCGTCTTGTAGAAGTTACCTCTGGTCTTAATAAGGTATCCCTGGGAGTAGACATGTGCCATTAAGCATTTTTAAATAAAAACACTGTTTTCATTACAACTTAACGAAAAAAATTTAAACACTAGATATTACACTAGATATTATATATTATATTATGTAGATTAACTACATTATATGCTAACACGTGTAAACTATAATGAAAAGAGTGCAGTTAAGTTCATTAATACTTTTGTGAAATTATGGTAATTAAAATTTTTCTCTGGTACAAACCAAAATTTATTGCTACTAAAATTTCTATAAATGTGCAGCTTCTCTTGAATTTCTGAAGCAGAATGTTCGAAAGGAAGTTCCAACGTTTCTAATTTTAACTACACCTTGTATCAGAATCTTACCCTAAACTATGTACCCTAGATAAAGATTGAAACTAAATGTAGAAATAAATCCTAAAATTAGACTTTATTGATGTCTGCTATTTATAGCATAGCTTTTTAAGTACTATTATTTGACCTAATTAAATTAAAACGTTGCTATTGTCAAATATAAATGGGTAGTACCTATTTATATTTATTATATTAGTTAGTTTGTTGTTTAATTGACATTTTTGTGTGCAACTGATTCTTTTTGCGCAAGCACTTAAGAAAAGTTGGTATTTAGATTCCTAGCGTCAAAGTGTTTTGAAAATTCACCAAAATATCAAAATAGTTTCTCAATTATTGTAAATTTTAAAACTTCGCTAAGGAAGTCTGCTAAACTATTATATACCTGCTTAATCCAAGGTGCCGAATATTTATTAGAAAAGTTTTATTTTGTATTCAATTTGTTTAAAATATTCACTATATTTATAAATTTTACATGATTGTAAGCTACATTTAAAACCTACGATAAAATCCTAGAAATAGGTGTAAATGGAAACATTATACACGGTGTTTCAATAAGTCCGTACAAACTCGTCATCGATATTCCTAGTGTGTTAGAAATTGTGATTTCATATCCGTTAAAAAAACACTTTCTTTCATTCCACGGCGTATATTTCCATATTTTTAACGTCTTACGGCCGAATTCACCATCAGTCAAACTTCTAATTGGCAGTTAAAGAAGGGACATTAGTTTTCTGCCATTCAGAGGTTTGACTACCGGTTAACCGCCCGTCAAGTTAACGGTTACTTTAATCTTCAAAATTTGCAAATAACAAATGTTCTTCTTTTCCATAATTTTTTCGAAAACTATGGTCAGTAGAGGTATAGTTCTTTGGGCCATTTTTATACAATCCACTCAAGGAATCAGGCTGTGAAGAGTTTGGAGGGACTTTTCGAAACACCCTGTATAAAAAATTGATTTATAAAGTTACAGATACTCTTAAAAACGAATTTCAAGAAAACTCTCCCGAATTTCAAAGTAACATACGTTTTTCGCGTTTAACTATTACTTACCAGACTGCCAGCATCGCTTTCATAGTACACTTCTTCTTTATTCTCTTTTCAATCAAAAAACTATCCCCAGTAATCCCGTCTCACAAGGAACCTTTTTCCCTTCGGATCAATGCCAAAGCATCGCTCATGGAAATCTCGCACTACTTTTCATTTGAAGATGGGCATCCTTCTTCTTCGAATTCAGACGGAAGAGACCTTTTTCGCTGTCAAAACTCTAGGGGAATTTATTTTGGATGGAAGAAACAAAGCCTTGTCGGGAATTCTATTGTGGCTTTGAGAAATGCGACTTCCATCTAGGAATAAATGATGTCCGTCAAAAATTTTACACACTTCTTATCGCAGTTGGAGACATTTTTTTTAGACAGCTTGGGGACCATATTGTTGTTATATGAGTAGGAATGTATTGATAAAAATAATGTTTTTAGAGGTGTCAAGCTGTTATTTATAGCAAGTAGAAATAGGAAAGATTCCTGACCTTTTGATGTTTTTAAATATCCCTTTCATGGGAATTGACATGTGTTTTCTGTATTAGTTTAAATAAGAAACTAAAAAAAAAACATTCCTTTATGGTAAGGTGAATTGCGCTAAAGGAAACATGCTATTTTCTCAATAGAAAAATACACACTTGGCATTTATCACACTTTTACAAAAAGGGGAATTTAATAAAGTGTTCTTTTCCTCAGATTCAACATACGAAACATAATTAATTTTTCATTTTTGTTTTCTATTTTTATCAAATGAAATAACAAAGTGATAGTAAAATGTTTTTCATTATAAGCATTTTCAAATTTAAAATACCTACATTAAATGTATATTTTGAACTTTCGTGTCATCTCATTTATTTAAAGCATATTAATATATTGATAATTTTATACCTTTTTTGATCTGCACATAATAATAATGTCCGATTTAAATTGATGATTTATTATAACTGAACTGAATTAAAAAGTGACAATAATGTTTCGTATGAAGAGGTTGCAGTCTGCTTTAAGATTAGTAATTAGATAGTAAGCCATTAGATAGTAATTTGCTCATTTGCTTTCTTTCAAGGTTACCTAGAAGTATTGCCAACGTAGGAATTTCATGGATTAGCGCATGGATACTTTTCATTCACACTGAATTTTATCATCATCGGCCAGAAGACATGTGCCTCCTGCACTTAGAACAAACCTTGAAGTTCTCTTAACAACATCCATCATCATTTTAAAAGTCAATCATTTTTCTAACATTAAGAATGGAGACGTTGTTGTGTTGCTGCTTGCGTCGAACATACTAAAAACATGGAATACGAAGTTGTAAAAGTGATAAGAAAGAAGTCTTAACTTTTCAGATTTTACTGAGATTGACAAAATAATTTATATAAGAGAGGGGTGGCACATTTGAATTTTGGGCACATTTTAACAACCTGCATTTTTTTGAGTTTATCATTTCTTATTCATTTCCCATGATATCCAACCAAAATAACCAATCGTCAGTTTCAATTAGTGCGTATTCAGATACTACTAGCTCACATTCTTCGAAGTGAAACTGCTAAAATACATACATTAAATTTTTTCTCGTTAGTTTTTTTAATGTGCAAAAAATTCCAAATAATGTTCCCCAATTTACTTTTTCTCACTAAAAACTTTAATATACAATTAATAGTTGAAATATTTCTTGATGTATTAAATTTAAAATTAAAAAAAAATGTATAATTTTTTTTCAGCTAAATTTAATTGCTATGACTGTAAACTTTAATATACAATAAACTTTTAAATTGTGAGAAATTAATTTTATTCTTTCTTTCAAATGCGCCTCAAGTGTGTTCAAATGTGCCTCTCCAGTCTCCACTGGCCACATTTGAATAGAATTTCTCTCCATATATAGAAAATTGTGATACACGTTAATTCTTGATAAATTCATTAAAATGTTAACCAAAATGTACAGAAAGTTGAAATTTAAAGTAATATTAACCAGTTTTTGTGTCAATATATCTTAAAAACACAGAGAAATAGACAAAAATTTAATTTTTATTCAATGTGTTCCTTTCTACATTATTTCGTCTAGAATCATGAAGTAAATAAAAAACACAAAATCATTCTAAAATAAGTATTCTACTTATTTTCCATATTGATTTAATTATAGTTATCCTAAAAGAGACTTACGTTATCAAAAATGAAAGCAGATTTTCTAAAGAATTTAGGTTAACCTTGAAACCACTTTTCTAATAGAATTTAATTGACTTCCTCAGATTCTAAGTGTAAAAATATCTTAAACGTAATTTGTCCCTTAACGATGTTCAGAAAGTATTTTCTTCAATACTTGGCAGTGTAAATAAATATTTATAAATTTATTATTATCATAAAAATCAATAATTATTCTTAACTCACACTTTTCCAAATACAAATTATCTTAATACAAGTGATATTACTTTTTATTAGCTTTTATTTTTTTTGTATCCAATTACATAGTTTTCAGTCAGTCAAGTAGTGAAAGAGTCCAAATATTTGAAAGCTTACTCCAAACGGTAACTGTATATTTAAATCATGTGCTGTTTTTAAATATATGTAAATATTCAACTATTCAATCTTCAATTGTTTGAAGAAATTAAGAATAAGTGTGTAATTTTAAGTGAAATTCAAAACATTGGTGCTCTTATAAATGTATACGCCATTTTTCTCTATTTCAACTGTTTTTGAAATGCTATTTTGGGATATGCTTGAAACATTTAAATGTTGTTGGTAATGGGGATTGAAAAGATGATGCATTTTATCAATGTGAAATGTCAAAATATCAATCAACTAAACACAGCTGAAGCTAACTACGCTAAATGAATGCCTTAGTTGCTCAAATCCTATGAATCGCGCCAAAAAAAAGAACAACTAACAGAATATATTTAAAGAATGATCACTATTTAGTGAAAAGGATGCTAGCTTGCTTCAGAATGCCCTTTCAAAAACTCTATTGTGAAGTATAAATGTTTAAAAACTAGGCAATACTATTGTACATTTTATCTGTTTTTTTTTCTAAAAACTATGTACCTACTGGAGCTGAACTTACTACTGCTCCGACAATGAAGTTATCTTGTGAATTTAGAATAGAAGTTTCATGTAACTACAACTACTGATTCGGTGCTTGTTTTGTTTGTGGAAGATTCTATTGGAGTAAATCTTAGATAGTCTGTGCAAAAACACTATGTTTTATCTGTGAATATTTTTTTATCTTCAGCCTGTAGCTGTTATGTGTTACGACATAGGTGCTGCACAAATGTCAAGTTATTTTACTTGCTATGGCTAAAAATATTGAAGAAAATTAATTTATGAGTAAAGAAGGAATTCGATAAATTTCTAATGAAAAATATTTTGTGAAAGTTATTACATATGTACAATAAATAAATCGAAATTTGTTTCTATCGTTTCAATTTGTATTTTAATTTCAACATAATTTTATTTACAATGCCTGAAATGAATAGGTATTTTATTTCTAGAGGTAAAAGGAAGTAAGAAGCATTATTTAATAAAATTTGTTATAATCCCATGAAGTAGCTAACATTTTTCAAAAAGTCCCACTCACACATTTCTCCATTTCATTTAGCTCATTCGACTTCAAATAATGTTTGAAGAATTCTGACCTGAGCTGTATATAATTATTTTAAAACCATCTCCCTTAAAATGTTACATTTATCGATACTCACGATATTGGCCAACATCAGTTCTATAATCATCGATGTTTCTGTGTTTGCTTAATAAGTACTTTTTACTAAACTAAAAATAATATGCTTCGATTTTTACTTTTTTTAAATAAAAATCGTATTAAAAAATCACCCTTATGGCACATTTAATAGATGCAAAGCCTCCAAAATCTCTCATTTATTTTACCAGAACCCAAACCGTTAATTTGAGGAAAGATTCAATTTTATCTGGGAAATCAGAGTCCTTACACCATGGACAACAGGTTAAAGTCCTCCATCAGCCAAGCTGTCACTAAAGTAAAGGATCACAAAAGCAGTCTGAAGACAACACAACTCATGTAAGTCAATAGCTTAGTACAACCTTAAGGTTCTCTTTTTTGCCAGAATGTGTATTTACTGTACGTCAAGTTGAAAAAGAGGAAGAAATACGATGTCACCCAATGTCATCATTCTTCTTCTTGCCAGAAAGAATATTTGACGGGTCACCATTTCTCATCTGAGACGTCGAATTCTTTTTATAGCAACACTCATTAGTTGCATTGTTCAACTTAAACACCTACTGCATAATCCTACCAATTTTATTTTGAAACAGAAGAAAAAGAAAAAGTTGAAGTAATTTTTGAAATAAAAATATTCCTAGACACCTATAAAACATTCTGCAAATTGGTGAAACGAAATATTTAGAAAAAATGGTGGTAGGGGAGAGTGGGGCACATTGGGACATGGCCCACCTTGGGACACTCCACTTTTCAGACGCAATTTTATAGTTATGAACTCGAGCTTATAGGTACTAATAAATTATCCTAAAATCTACTCTTCAACGTGTTTTGGAATTTTTGGTGCCGTTTAAGTCATTATTTACATCAGTTTTCTTGTTTTGCGCGATGCAAAGTTACAATCATTTGTAGTTTCAAAATAAATTTTTCAATGAAAGAGGTTTATTTATGTTATTATAATTACGTTGAGATTAAAATATGTGTATCCATTAATAATTTAGAAAAGAAAATTTTTTGCTAAACCTAAAAGAGTAAATAAGTTTAATATCCAAAGTGTAAAGTGGGGCACCTTGGGACATGTTAAAATATACCCCAAAATTTTCAAGAATAAAACAAAATTGTTTATTATTAAAAAAGTAAATAATTTAAGAATTTAGAGGATTATAATTTAGAAATTGATGCAAAAAAGTTTCTGGAAGGAAACAAAAAATCAGTGATGACAAAAATGAGGAAATCAGTGAAATTTTGAATGTAAAATATTACTGATGAACAATAAATTTAAGATTCTTATGCATAGTTTTATCGTAATTTAATGTGTTTTATATTATTATTGGAAGTGTCCCAAAGTGGGAGGACATAAAAAGAGGTTTTTTAAATTTGTTATTATAAATTCCCTAAAAGAGATGATTGGTCGGAAATTTTTTTATTAGATGCTCAAAGGACTATATTTAATACATTAGCTGCGTTTGAATAAATAGGACGCTATAAATAAATTAGAAAAATAATTTAGTAAACAGTCTCCTAAGGTGCCCCACTCACCCCTACTATTCTTTCAATAGAACTACAATTCTTTTAATGTATGTAAAATCCACACTGTGCAAAAGAATAATAAATGCGAAGCAGAGACAACGTGTCGTTGGCAACGGTGGTTGTGGTTGTCTATAAATTACGAGGTTCGTCACTTGTTTTCAATCACACTGACGAAGGGGCTCCAAGCAGCCCCGAAACGGCTGTATGTGTTAATTAAAATTATATGTGCATTTTGCCTACGTTGTCTCTGCTTCGCATTTACAATTCTTTAGTTCAATTTTCAATTTCATTAGAACTGCAATTCTACAATATTTAAATAGAACTACAGAGTGTTTCAAAAGTCACTTTCACGACTTTTATTTGGAAACAACGTCTCTTACTCCCTTAATATTTATCTCTTTAAATAGGTCTCAGAATAAAAGTTTCTGTAACCATTGATGTAAATTTTACACTCTGACCTTCTGTTGAGAATTGAGATTTAACAAAAATCAACTTCTGCTAGAATAAAGATAGAAGGGGTTGTAGATTAAATTATTTTGTTCTTTAAAAGATTATCTTTGTTAAAGTTGATGTTAAAAAGGTTCAGAGAACAAACATAGTATTTTAAAAATATTTAAACGTTAAGTAATTACTTTACTTCCTTAATTTATTTAATTAGGAACACTTTTATTCGAAAAAATATATTTGTTTCGTTGTCATTAGTTGAATTTGGTAATAAAAATATAATATTCGCCATTCTACACTTTTTAGGATTTTGGGCGAGTTGCCATTACAATTTTTCGTAATATCAACCATTTCATTGAAAAACAAATAAGCTTAAAATAAAAATTCAAACTCAATCCTCACTTTTGGGGAAATTGAACTTTCTGCTGAAATGTTTATCTCCAGCAAAGCTCATGAACTCATTTAATTCTAACTGGAATCTTTTCAAAGCTATTTCTATAAATCCTTTCCTTAAAAGCTCTCCATTTTATTATTACGGCAGCGTAGGTGTAGCAAACAGAATGCAATGGGTGAGTTGTTTGAAAAGAAGATTGCAAAAATGTTTCTTATTAGATTTCAGAAGTCGGAGGATGATTTGAAAGGCCACATGAACGTTAAATTGAAAGAGATATTTCCGTTTCACATACTTGAATATCCGTTAACCATATCCGTTAATTTTGTTTCATATTTGATGATGAAGTTTATTTAAGTATATTCCAAGAAAAAATATGTTTTTAAAATTATATTCTCTTATAACATTTATTTTTTTATAACATTTATCTTATAAATTTCTTTTTAACATTTATCTAAAAAATAAATTTTTAGTTGGACACTTTTAGTTTTACAATAAAATTTTGGTTTATGAAGTTCTTGGTGGTTAGTGATATTTTGTTACTTAATAATTGAGTTTCTTTTCTTTCTTTCGAACTTATAATAATAATAATAATAATAATAATAATAATAATAATAATAATAATAATAATAAGCTTTATTATTTTCATAACGAAAATTACAACAAAACTGACAAAGCAATATATTTATCACCAAGGGGACTTTTGTCCCGTTCAGGTGACAGATAGATTTAATAAGATTACTATAATAATGCAAAACAAACAATACAATACAAAAACAATATACAAAAATTTAAAATGAAATAACAAACGTTTAATAATAAAACAATATTGGCAAGAGGCTGGTCATTTTAGGTATAGTTGCTTCAATTTAAATATGAAAATGACGGTCTATGTCGTCCAAATTTATTAGGAAATTAAAAAGCTCGCGTTTAAATGTTGAATATATCTAAATATTTTGAAGATAAGAAGGCAAATGGTTGTAGATTTTGGGTGCTACAAAGTAAAAATGCTTCCGAAATATTTCTTTAGAGAAATGAGGAATTTATATATTTCATTAGGTCTTCTTAGAGATACATTTAATTTAAAGTCACAAATTGATTTGTTTCTATACAAAAAAAGGGCTACACGGAATAAGAAGTCATATTTTAGAGGTTAGTAAGTTCAAATTTCTAAAAATATAAGCATTAGATTAGATTGATAGGGTTTTAAAATTTTGAAGCACTTGTTCTGGATCGAAATTAGTGGTAATAAATTACATTTATAATCGCCTCCCCAAATAATAATACCATAATTTAACAATGAGTAGAACCAAGAATAATAAAGTGTTTTTAAAAATATTGCATCTATTTTATTTTTTAGGTGATGAAATTTAACCAATATAAAGCGTAACTTTTTACATAATTCATTTACGTGAGTTTTCCATTTTAAATTAGAGTCAATATGCAAACCTAGATATTTTATTGTAGAAACTGATTTCAGAACATGGCACTGACAGTTAGATTTATTTTCTTTGCAATAAGAAGAATGAAATTTAATATTTAGATTAGTTTCAGAATACAACTTACGCCAATAGCTGTCTCATTATTGAATATCAGACATAAAACTAGCTTTGCTATACACAGTTTATGATTAAACATTAAATTTTATAGAATACTAACCGCCAGCACTTGATGAGTTAAAGACAATAATCATTAGTTAAAAATATGTTAACTTAATTAGCATTATAATTTAAGAAATAACCATTAGTACTTCTTCTAAAATATGTATTAATTACCGGTATTTCTTAGAACTATGAAAGAAATCATATAAAAAAAGTTCAAGACCGTTTTTTAGTGGTTTTGAAATGAATGGAGCTAATGACTTTTTATAGGGACAGAATGAAACACATCAAAATTTAACAAACGATCAAATAAAAAAAAAATTAATACAGTTTTTCCTCGGGCTTGTAAGAGATTATTTCCCTTCAAAACAATAATGAGTTTCTTAATGTATATTTCATAAAAAGTAATGCATTGAGTGTTTCACTGTTGTTTATGATGATGAAACAAAACGCTAAATAGATAAACAAAAAAGTATTTTTGGTCGATCTGAAATGATATTTTTTCTTACAACTATAGTTTTAATTTTTTCTTCCACCAAGGCTGATTTGCTATGCAAAATTGTATAATAATAAGAAAACTGTAAAGTAAAAAAAATATGCTTTAAATTTATTTCTAAAAGTTCAAAATGTTTAAAATTATAATTGTGGAGATAGAGGTATTTAAAAAAACTGTATAATATTTTATTACAATATGGGGTATATTCTTAAACGATGTAAAACTACCAGGCAGTTTGCTTTGAAATACTTTTTTTATAAACAGGAAAACAACCTTATTCAGAATACAAAACAATTATGGAAAAAATACAAGTATCAACATCCAAAAATATTTTACAATTAAAAAAAAACTGGAATATATTCCCTTTTCAAACTGATACAATTTTTCAGCTGAAAAAAAATCATGAAAAATCAATTTAATCGACAGTTAAATAATATTTCTGCTTAATTCACAGAACCAAAAGTGAAAAAAGAAAGACTAAGACGAATAAAATTAAAAATTATTATGAAACTGAGTGAGTCATTAAGGTAGTATGAATGGAGTAAGTGAATATCAATGGAGTCAAACATTCACTTGATAAAAAAGGTAAAATACTTTTAATTAAAACCATTTTTTTTCTTAGTTTACAACACAAAAAATAAGAAAAAATAAATACAAATTAACTTAAATTTCTATTCTAATAAAAAATAATTTTCCAAAATATTTTCAGGTGTACCTCAAAAACCTCCTAAAATATATAAATCGATTTTTAAAAAATATATTCAAGCATAAAACACCAGACATTTTTAACTGCAACTTTCCACTATCTACGCTCTTCTTAAATTTAAGAGAAGCTGAACCTAACTAGATTACTTTGAATCCACTCTTTCATTCCGACTGAATGACATCAGAGGTAAAAAGAAACTAAAGATATGGAAACTAAAACTTCAGATCAATCCTAGTTATTTTCAGAGCCGAGAAAAAGTTTCCTCTAATAAGCAATTTTTATGCTGTGAGCGTTTCTTCGAATTCCCTGTAAAGAAATCGAATATTACCGGATTTCCCTCACTGTAGAGGCTTCATTTGGATAATGCGGTCTAAGAATCAGCGGTATTCCTGTGAGGAGGTATATTTCCAAGAATTTCTATCCAATGATTTTATTTTGGCGTAATTTTCTCATTTCTGATGTATAAGTTTTTATGCCATTTCTCGAAAAGTTGTTTCTGAGCGTTTAATTCACATATTTCAGCTATATTTCGTTATCCAGTTGTTGTTTTTTTTTTTCAAATAAAAACTAGGAATTTTGGGGAAATTGGATTCAAAAGTGTTTTAATAGTAAATGTAGATTTTCAGGAAAACGCAAAATAAGTAAGTCGTCTTTTTATATTCTAAAAGTTTCTTTGAGTTGTTTAAGACTTAATATTTTGTTGATAATTCTGAAAAATTAGATCATTTTATTTCGTGAAGAAAATTCCTGGATAAATACTAATTAAGACATAGGGGTTTTTTATGTTTTGCTATAAGCGAAGAAAAGTTGAGGTAGATGGTGAATTTAAACTGATGAAATAAAATTATTTCCAAGATATTTTGTACAATAATAAGAGGCATTGTTTGACAAATTATCATATTCCTAAAAAATTTTCTTATTAGTTTTTTAATTAATATCATTTAACTAGTATTGTGTATCGCAAAAATCAGTAAAATTTGTTAAAATAGTAGTATAATTTTTGCACACCGTTAAAATGCGTTAAAAATAGGATATTTTTATATATGCTGACAACTTAAAATTAACTACTCAAACTACTCGTGGTTTAATTCCCATTAAAATTTGGAAATAATTTAAAACCCTTTTCGGGGAATTTTTGATAAATCCCCAAGATTTCAGAGAAATTTCGGTACTTATATAATGAATTCGGTTAGCTCACACAATTATCATTTAATTGATTTAATAAATTTTAATTTTTGAACTAATTATTTAATTGTGTGGAACTTCATTTTCAAAAGTTTCCCTAACAATAAATACCTCAATTACATCAGTTACCTAAAACTTCTTACGGAATTTCTATCTAAACTGTTTCCAAAACTTTTAAAAGCTTCAAGAGCTTCATAACGAAAGTCCCACTTTAATATATGACTCGCCGTCATTTTTCATATTTTAAGATCGAAACAAAATAACTACAGCAGGTCGTCAATACCTGTGACCTCATATGCTTTAACAGTTATGAGAGAATAAAAATTCTTCCACAACGTATTAAAGGCTCTATTCTAGATGGTGTCATGTTCTCTATCGCAAAAGTCTAGTCATAAAACACCTTTTAGTAGTTAAAGAGTTGCTTTATGGTTCGTAACTAATTGGTTAGGAAGGTAGAAACATGGAGCTAGATACTCTGTAGGCGATACTAGCCCCAATTATGTCATAAGAGCGAAATGTGTAGAAAGTTATTCACTATAATTACGTTTTCTGGTGTCTTTTCCTGTGTCCTAATTAAAAATTACTGGGATGAGTGGTTTAAGGCAAAATAATTGTATGATCTGATAGGATGGTTTCCCAGCGGTAATATAAATTAACTGATTATGACATGTTTTAACACGTATTTGAACAAAGTTATTCAGCATTTGTTATTAAAAAGTTTTACAGTTTTATGTAGAAATGCTAATAATTATATAGGTATCTTGTGAACGGCAGAATTAATTTACTATATACCGTTTGTATATGTACTATATTTAGGATTTAATTCGCATAAAAAATGTTTTGCTAAATATTGAATAGCACCACAAGAAAAGAATAAACAACTTAAACATAGTGTGAAAATGGGGTTTCTTCTTATCAAACACATACTTAATGTTATAAAAAATGTCAATGTTATAAAAAATGTATGTGTTAGTCCTAACAACTACCAAAACAATAATTAAATTACTGCTATAGAAAATTTTTATTAGCATTTCTTAAAATATTTATTCTTTAATTTCATTCATTTCATGTTTAAAGAACACTGTTGACTTCCAAAATCCGTTTGCTTTTACACTTTTCACTACATATCCTCTTTTCATATAAATATCCAAGTCATAAGAATCGATAATTCTTAAAAGCTTTTCCCATTCTATGAAACACCTATCCTTCTCTCTTCTGATCGGTAATCTCCCTTCGAGTTTATGATGCGATGATCAAAACATCCGATTCAAAGCAGATCAAGGGAATCTATTCTCAATGGAGATCGATATTTTTCTGAGAAATGCGGCTCAGATAAGAGAAAAGTATTATTTTAGAGGTGTATAAAACTTGGAGGTAAAACAAAATTTACAGCTTTCTTGAGAGAAAACTGATATTCTTTTACAACTTTTTAAAATATAGAAAATGTTTTAAATTAAATATAAAAATATTATCTCCCGTTAGGGCATATTTAAGAGCCTACATTTAAAAATACTTCAAAAGTAAACATTTTATTCTTGTTTGCTTCTGGTTGTTTGTACAAAACACTTTACAAGTTTCATAGAAGTTTTTAAAGCTTAATCTTCTTAGAACACCAAAGTTTTATCATAATGTGGTCCAGAAAATGAAATAGTTAGTCCAATAATTGTAGTGGGGTTAACACTACCTTTTGACTCTACCAGTAATCGACGGACCAATTAGCTTTTAAACTAATATCTTTATTTAACACACAGCACATCACTCATCCACACTGACAACAAATACAATCCCCAGCATAACTGATCTCTAACATCCGTCCAACACCTTTTATACAAAATAACTACAGTCATTTCACTTTACTTCATACTGAATGCAAGAGAAGATCCACACAGATATACAAGGCTCGCAAATCAGCGCGAACATTCTCCCCCCGTTGAATTACATTCAAAATTCAAAATTAATCTACACACTTAAGCTAAAAAACCCAATATATACATATTACACAATACAATTAATTATTTACAGGTAACAAGCATAATTTCACAATTGGTCTCTGGAGTAGTCCCTTGGCAGTTCGTACAGTTACCACTCTCACTCTAGAATCCCTACCAGGATGTACTTTCACAACCCTCCCCATTTTCCACAAAAGTGGAGGGGCGTTATCATCCTTGATCAGCACCATGTCATCTACACGAATATCCCTTTGAAGCCTTCTCCACTTCGGCCGCTGCTGGAGCTGCGTGAGATACTCCACGCTCCACCTTTTCCAGAAATGCTGAAACATTGACTGCCTCACCTTCCATCTCTCTCTGTAGGTCAATGGATCTTGAGAAAGGTTCTCTTCAGGAATTGCAGTCAGAGGTTCCCCAATCAAGAAGTGCCCTGGGGTTAGGACACCCAAATCCATCGGATCATCAGACATGGAGCTTAGGGGGCGGGAATTCATGCAGCCCTCCACCTGGGTGATAAGAGTGACAAACTCTGGATAGGTCAGAGATGCTGATCCAATGGCACGTCGCAGGTGGACTTTCATAGACTTCACCGAAGACTCCCAGAGACCACCGAAATGAGGCGCTGATGGGGGATTGAAATTCCACCTAATTCCTTCAGAGGCCAAGTAAGAGGAAAAACTAGAATCCTTCTGAATATAACACTTAAACTTCTTTTGACCTCTTCCTGTACGGTGCTTTATCATAAAAGGACCGGCAAAGTCCACACCTGTGTTATGGAACGGTCTACTAATTGTGACACGAGACTCTGGCAAATCAGACATCATTTGCGTAGCCAGCTTCCCTCTGTGCCTACAACAGGTCACACACTGGTGTACGATTCTACGTACGACAGATCTACCTGAAATGATCCAAAAGTTCTGTCGCAACAAACAAAGAAGCAACTGTGGGGCAGCATGCATGTATTTTACGTGAAAGTACCTTACTATTAAATCTGTAATGACATGCCTTTTGGGGAGGATCACAGGGTGCCGTTGAGATTCCGATACATTGGCATTCTTTAAACGACCACCCACACGAAGAACCCCATTACAGTCGATAAAGGGATCGAGTGACAAAAGCTTACAGTTACTTTTTAGAGATTTTCCTTTTTTAAGATAATCCAGTTCCTCTCCAAATACACTTGCCTGTAAAACTTTAATAACACAATTTTCAGCCGCCTTAAGTTCAGTAGCAGTTAAAAAACCTCCTAATCTCCCAGAACCAGCACAGTTATACAGAAATCTTGTACAGTAGGCCATAACACGGACCAACCTGGACCAAGAGGAATATTTACCCATGAAACTTGGGAACTCTACATCGGTAGCTAGGTTGCATCTAACCTCATGATCAAGCAGTTCCAACTCCTCATCACCATGGGGATCCGAATGAAACCCGGGAATGTACTTACCCAGGCTAAGGAAATCGGGTCCCTTCCACCATAACTGGTCACACAGCAGTTTCTCTGGGGGTAAACCTCTAGATAAGAGATCCGCAGGATTAAGTTCTGACGGCACGTGACACCACTGGAAATCATCAGAAATAGCCTGTATACGAGAAATTCTATTAGCAACAAATACTTTTAATTTTGAAGGTTGCATACCTATCCAAGATAGTACGATTGTGGAATCGCAGTAAAGGAACACCTTGGAAATAGGCAATTTAAGCGAGTCCAATACTCTCACCACGAGTCTTGAGAGAAATTCAGCACCACAAAGTTCCAGGCGGGGAATTGTCAGAGACTTCAGTGGGGCCACCCTTGACTTGCTGCACAATAGGCTCACACAAGTTCCATCCCTGGTTGTACATCTAAGATAAATCACAGCACCATAGGCATCCTTAGAAGCATCACTGAAGCCATGTACCTCCAGAATACCTGGATCCTCAATGCCAATAAACCGCTGTATTCTGATGTCCCGGAGGTACTGGAAAGATCCACTAAAGCGCTTCCATTCGCGACTAACATCAGATGGAACGTCTTGATCCCAATAAATCTTCAGACTCCACAGTTTTTGTAGCAGAATCTTCGCAGCCGAAATCAAAGGTCCCAAAAGACCCAACGGGTCAAAGAGTCTTGCAATAACTGAAAGAATTGACCGCTTTGTAGGTCTACCTTCCTCCACCACTGAGACCGCAAAACTGAAAACATCTTTACCTGGGTCCCACTTCAATCCTAGGGTTTTAACAGAATCATGATGATCTTCTCCAAAGCGATATTCTTGTTCACACAATGGTACATTTTCCATCAATTCCCTTTCATTGGATGACCACTTGTGCAGATCCATTCCCCCTGATTTCAGCATCGCAATCAGCTGTCTTTGTATCTCCACTGCAGTAGGGGCATCCTTGGCACCAGTCAAGATATCATCAACGTAGAAATCCGTAAGAGCAACAGCAGAAGCTAACGGGAAACGGTCTTTCTCATCCATCGCCAGCTGTTTCCGCACTCGAGTTGCCAAGTACGGCGCACATGAGGTACCGTAAGTAACCGTAAGAAGCTCATAGAATTTTACTGAAGCTGTAGGACTCTCCTTCCACATGATGGTCTGGTGTTTGCAGTGGGTAGGTTCAACCCATATTTGACGATACATTTTCTTTACATCAGCCGCAAAGGCCACTTTGTGTTTGCGAAATTTCAAGAGGATGGAGAAGAGATCCTCCTGCACGATACCACCCTTCATGAGGCAATCATTAAGAGACAGTCCAGAAGAGGAAGGAGCGGAAGCATCAAAGACAACGCGAAGCTTCGTTGTACTGCTTTCGGGACGGTAAACTCCCAAATGGGGAATAACATATCCAACAGCATCACCTGAAACTTCCTTCATATGCCCAAGCTCCTCGTATTCCTTCATGAAATTAGAGTACAACCCCGCCATGGTAGGTTCTGCTTCCAATTTCCTCCACACCGAAAGCAATCGTTGATGAGCCGTTCTAGTCGACGATCCCAGCTCGCAATTTTCTTTAAAGGGGAGATTGACGACGTATTTTCCATCTGCCTTTCTCTGATGAGTTTTCATAAAATGTTGTTCACACAGAACCTCTTCGCTGCACTCGCTCTGGGATTCCTCAGCAACACTTTCAAGCTTCCAAAATTTTTCCATTGTTTCACTCAGATCCGAATCCAGGATTACTCCACAGTGAAGAGCAGTACTGGGCTTTGGTACTGATCCACTGACCACATATCCAAACACTGTATTCTGGAGGATCAAATTACTTTCCCTCTGGTGAAATTGACCCGGCTTTAAAAGTTCATA
Organism: Tetragnatha montana; assembly: GCA_963680715.1. Lineage (NCBI taxonomy): Eukaryota > Metazoa > Arthropoda > Arachnida > Araneae > Tetragnathidae > Tetragnatha > Tetragnatha montana. The sequence goes on from OY796685.1 coordinate 16,191,210, forward strand.
GAAAATCTCGGCTCCCAACAACAGATCAATTTTACCCGGGTTGTCAAAATCAGGATCAGCCAAAGGAAGACCATTTCTATCTTGAATTTCCACACTCAAACGTCCTGAAGGATAAACCTCGGTTATTTTGTTTACCATAAAGAGCTCGATGTTTCTCCTGAAAGAATTACTGTTATTAGAAATGATCGTATTCATTTGGTATCGTACAGTCATGGAAGAATCATTCAGGCAAGAAACTGCCAAATTAATTTTCTTTTTCCTAAGCTGTAGACGGTCAGCACAATCCTTCGTTATAAAATGAGACATCGATCCTACATCTAACAGAGCTCTACAAGGTATATAATTGTCATATAGATCTTTAACTAAGCATATAACTGTACTGAGTAAAGTAGTTTTGCTTACCCGGTTTTGAGAGCACGAAGTTCCGACAAAATTTTCACTTGAATGGTTGATGTTCCCTTCACTCTTATTTTGCTCATTGGATGCCACTTTTAACGACTCGTCATTCCTTATCGATCGAGATCTGTTATCTGGCATTTTTGCTGACCTAAAACAGAGCAAACTGTTGTGATTCTTCTTACAATTTTCACAGCTCAAGCGAGAGTCGCAATCTCGAACACTGTGATCTGACGAAAAGCATCTAAAACACAGCTGCGCCTTCTTGATCAGCTCACTTCTATCCATTGGGCTCATCTTCAAGAAGTAATAGCACTTCTTCAGAGCATGAACTCCCGTTCGGCAAGCAAAACACTCCTTACCACTATCCGAGAAAAATACTCTTGGAACATTCCTCTTGTCGTAAAATCTTGAATTGCGTCCGGGTGGAGGAAGGGTTGAAGTTGGTGGCCTAGAAGATGTGAAGATATCACACTCCTCAGCAAGTTGTGCAGGGGTAAACCATTCGTTTCCCTGTTTGAGGGCAATATGACTTGCAGTGTCGCCATTCAAAGTCTCCATCAATCGATCAGATATCATCAAGTCTCTCAATGACTCGAATGTATCCACGCCTCTTAGTTTTAGGTAATAACCAAAACTCACCGCTAATCTAGAGGCGAATTGCACATAAGTTTCTGTCAGCCCTTTTCTTGTTTTACGGAAGTTATCCAAGCAAATCTGAGGTGATGGCTCGAATTCCTTCAAAACAGCCTCCTTAACTTTGTCGTACTTGGAAACATCCGAATCTTTAACATAGATCAACACGCTAGAGGCTCTTTCACCCAAAATATTGATCAGTATCTCAGCCTTGAATTTATCTGGAACGTTCTTCATGATGAAGGCCCTTTCAAGAGATGAGAAGAACAAACCCCAGTTTTCAGCTCTGGTAGGAATTCTTCCAGCAAGGATCTTGACACTTTTAACTAGATATTCCACGGAATCAGTGTTCTCACTTTTTACATCCAAATCGACTTCACTCTTTGCTTCTGCCAATTTCTGCTGTGCTTCTATTAGCTGCAGTTGATATTTCATCTGTTCAGGTTGAAACCTCATCTGCTCCAGCTTTAGCTTTTCAAGTTCAATTCTTTGCTTCTCGACTTCAAGTCTTTGTTTCTCGGCTTCTTTGTCTTCCGCTTCTTTCCGATCAGCCACAACAGATTCCACCAGATCTTGCACATCCTCCAGCTTGTTCTTGTAAACTTCACTCTTGCAGATAAGATCCTCAAGATCAGCTTTGAGCATATTTTCCTGAACTGGCAATCTCAGTTCTCTTGCGACTTCAATTAAGTCTTGCTTCTTTGCTCTTCGGAACATCTCGACAGGAATCAAAAATTCCGATCACTAGCAAATAGACTCACTCCAAACGTCGCTGATACGCTCCGCTCGACTTGACCACAAAATAATGGGGTAACACTACCTTTTGACTCTACCAGTAATCGACGGACCAATTAGCTTTTAAACTAATATCTTTATTTAACACACAGCACATCACTCATCCACACTGACAACAAATACAATCCCCAGCATAACTGATCTCTAACATCCGTCCAACACCTTTTATACAAAATAACTACAGTCATTTCACTTTACTTCATACTGAATGCAAGAGAAGATCCACACAGATATACAAGGCTCGCAAATCAGCGCGAACAAATTGTTAAAATTAAAATTAATGGGGAAAAATAGTTTTTATTGATGCGTAAATATGACCTATACAATAAATCTTAAAGTAAGCATTTTCAATATATCCTAATCAAAATAAGCGAGATATTACGTCATATATTTTTAAACTGAAGTTTATTTAAAAACTGAATAAATATAATTGTATACTTGATGTACAGGGTGTCCAGTCTTAACGCTTATCACGGCAAAAAAAAAAAAGTAAAACTCCTATGCTCTTTCAGATGGCAAAGATGACACACCTTTTAACGCCCCCTAACGGCAAGTTTAGGACAGTTAGTGTGCCTATCTCAAAAACTATTTTGAGATACGAGAAAAGTTTCAGTGATAAAGTTGTAGAGAATTGTCTATTTTATACAAAAAGACACCTTGTAGACAAAAGTGACTAGAAAAAGCCCGAAAAAAGTGCGTTTTTTATCCACGTTTGCTTACACTTAACATGGTAAAAAAAAGTCTAATTGAAGGGCAAACTGCTTCAATATGCAAATCTGTATGTATGCTAACAAGAGAATTTTTTAACAAATGTGATGACGTTTCATGCTTAAGACATTTTCGACTATGCGTTAAGCGGGGTTATGTGTACGAAAACCAGAAACAAAACCGCGTTTTAATCGCGTAGTTAAACAGCGATCGCTGAAATCTTTTTGTTTGATTTCAAAACTTATGAACAATATAATTATAACATTGCATAATAATTTTGTTCAAACCAATGGTAAACTTTTGGATTTGGTTCACATATATATTTTCCTGTTTGTGTGATTTATACAAGGATAGGCTAATGGTAAACTTCAAATAAAAATGACATTTTTTATCACATTCAAATAACCTTCTTACCTTATAATTGAATCTGTAGGGCTCTTCCAAATTATTTCTTCTTCTTATCTTCTCTTTAAAAATAATCTGACAACTGTCAAAACGTTTGTATTACTCATTATATTGGAGATAAAGAAGACAGTTTGACTTTTATCCTACAGAATCCTCACATTTTCCAACTCCATATAACAACAGTGTTTAACTTTTTCGACAATCAAATCTTCGCGCTGAGAAGATTATTTTGAAGTAAAACTTTCTTTGAAGATACTTAGCGTTAACAAGTTGTATGATGATGATAGAGTAACTAGCAGAATTAGTTTTAATAGGATTTTACAGAAGACTTTGACCTTCTGAAATGGATTTTTATTTCTGTACATAGCTTATTTTTAGATAAAAGTTGAATGTCTCTCACAGAAAAATTATTCATTTTCGTAAAATTAAGCATACTAAAAGTTGAAAATGTGTATATTTTTCTTATTTTAAAAGTTTTATTCATACTAAATTTTTTCAATTGGAATTGACTCGGCAAATGTTCCCTCATGAAATCGGGTTTATTAATTAAATTAGGATCATACAAAAGATAACAACCTAGAGAAATTCACTCAGATCTTCGTGTTACTTGATATATATATCCACCACAACAGAACAGTAAAAGTATAGGCTGTTTTGGGTAGAGACATAGTATAATAATAAGCCCTCAGGGCTTCCAGGTCGTGGTGATGAATATCCACTATTCCACGACCCTTAAAAAGGGCTCAGAGGGGATCAATCTGGGAAGCCCTCTGACGATGATACGGATTGGTCACTTCAACGTTTTTATTTTTGGTTTAAATTTGATTACTCAATTATTTCTCACTAATTAGTTTTGTAGACCTCCTTTGGCGGTTTTATTACAGCATTTAAAATCATCTTTGGGAATTTGTTTAGTCACTAATTAAAATAACCTTCAAAAAGGGATTACATTCTGTTAATTTCACACATTCCTATATTTTACCGATACAATATCCTACTTAGACGATAGATGATATCATCCAATCCTCTTATTCCTTAACACAATACACCCGTTCCATTATACAACCATTCCAAATCCACCCAAAGCATGTTAACTCGTGACAAAACCAATCCTTCATTCCTTCCAGGGGGTCCTTTAATCCCCTAGTAAACCCTCCTTCCAAACATCACTGAGGTAAATTATACATGGCAATCTCTGAGGAAGGGTTAAGCAGATAGTTTGCGATGGGAGGGATTAGAAGTATCCATCTGTACAAATCTCTCCGCAGTGCCCTCTCCTTACGAAGAGAAGGGGACACTTAGGGTATGCGTTAAGGACAAAGCTTCTGTCGGCGTCATCAGAAACTGTTGGCCTGGAAGCGAGCATTAGTTGGAGTGTTCTGCCATTATGAACCATGACGGGTTGTTTGTGAAGATGTCTTGTTTCTGTTGACAAAGGAAACTGTGTCACTCGCCTGATTTGAAATTGTACGCGAATATTATTTTTTGTTTTAACTCATAAGCTTGGCAAGCAGGAAGAATCTTGCGATCCTTTTTTACTTTTTGTCTGTATTATTATATTCTGAGTTGAAGTGTTAGCAAATTTATTCCAAAGTTATATTTTTTTTAAGGAAGTCACGAGGTATATCGATGTTGTAAGACTTCGGTTTGTAGTCCCCCTTACCCATTCTGTATAATTATCCAAAAGTAAAAAAAACCACTTGAAGTATGTTAAATTATTCATAACTAAGCTCTTATGAGTTTAATATAATTCATAAAATAAGTTTTTCTCATTTACGTAAATATAATGCTATTCATATAAAATTTACAAGTAAAACTTTCAACCTGGTTTTAAAGTTCTATAAAGGGTAAGTATCCAGTGGTAGGGTACCTTATAGTAAATAAATTTATAGTTTAGGTCTGTGAGAAATATTATGATTAGCAGTCGGGTGTACTATACAATAGTATTTTAAATTTTCCCCATTATGGACTACTACGTAGCTATAATAAAATTATGATACCGTATCAAACATTGTTGATATTTATGTGATATTTTTACTTTTAATTTTAATAAGAACTAGCTGATATGCCCGCCGTTGCTCGGGGGATAAAAGGCTTATCAAACTGTGTGTTAAAATAAATAAGAATTATCGTTTAGATGCAATAGAGTCAACAGTCTTCCCGCTGGGATTCTTTTTTGATGCCATACCACTTCGTTAAGATGTAAAAAAACCCTTTAAAAATGCTACCTGTTTAGATTTAATGTGTGGAATCCCCATTTTTAAAGAGCAATTTTTCAAAATAGAAAAAAAGTCAGGGGACCTTCTGAACCCCATTATTTTTTTCCCTTTTGTCCTTTTCTCCCTCCATCCATTTCTGCAATTGGTATAAATTATAAATGTATATTTGAGGCAAATTTCTCCGCCTTCGCTCACAATAAAGATATATTATTGAACAGCAATGTTTATATAGATAAAACTTATTTCCCCCTCATCCCGCTAAATTTTTATGAAATACAAAACAATTAAATATACTACATACTTTTATAATTTTTTAAGATCTTAAAAAACCGGTTTAGAATTAGTGTTTATAACCATTTTTTAATAACGATAATTTTTTTTAAAAATCAGGGGGAGACCCCCTGAACCCCCCCTTTGCTGATTTATCACCAACTCATTCAATGAAAGAAATTTCAAGCATGAAATAAAAGTAAACATCATTTGAATCGACACTGAAAATGCCTGTGATAAAATATTGTTTAATTTGAACTTTGCTGGAAATACATAAATTTGATTAAATATAAAAAAGAATAAAATTTTTCAGTGAAATGGTTTTTGGTTATTATAAAAAAAATTATTTCTTTATCATATTTTTTAAAAATTCACCTGTTATAAAACATTTCAAAATAAATATTTCCAACAATAGAGGTTTTGCGTGTCCTGGAAAGAGCAATAACCGCAATAAATTTAACATTGAAGGTTAAGCATAAGAATTTAGATAAGGGACAAAAAAGGCTCCTTAGAATGTTTTGATTCAGAAAATTCTTTTTCGCAAACCTTCCTGGTTGTGTGAGGAACAACATGCTAAAATTTCATAACAATCACATTAATAATGTGGGTGCTAGGATCCAAAAACTAAAAACGGGAGTAAATATTCAAACCCCCGTGCATCCCCTCCAGAATGGAATATCGAAAAATCTAGAAATTACTTTCTTTGAAATTATCTCAAGAAGGTATTACCAACAATTCAATTCGTAATATCGATTTCTCGGTATTGTTTTCTTCGAAAATATAAAACTTGGTTTATGCTCAGCAAAAACGGGTTTTTGGAATATTCAGACCTCTTAAAATTCGAATATCCAAAATCTGAAAAATGCCTTTCTAGAAATTGTTGCTAGGTACCTTCCTGCGAAATAACAAAGATCTGGGGTGATTTGGGACGCCGCTGGGCTCGAAAACCACGAAAACGCTCCAAAACCCCCTGTGGGTCAGAAAAAAGGAATTTCGAAAAATCCCTTCTTAGTGCGCGTATACACCGTAAGGTCTTTGACTCTACCAAGTTTCGAGTCCTTAGCCCCGGTAGATTTTGCTGTGCGTTGATGAGTGAGTGAGTGAGTGTGTGAGTGAGTGAGTGGTAAAGCTCTTTTATTATTATAGATAAACATTTTAAAAAGTATATTTTTGAAAAGACAACTATCCACTGGAGATACAGCATTAATATTTGCTTTCCTGAGTTACTCCGATTTTAAAATTTGAGGATTTTTAAATTTTGCATTAAATCATTATATTAAAAGCATTGATTAACACCATAAATAAATAATTGCATAATATGGTGCAAGATAAGACCAATACACACGTTTGTTTTTAATTAGCAAATGTTTTAAGAAGGGAGTTGCTTTTGATATTTTTTCCTATTTTTAGTACCTAGGATATATTTTAATTAATTCCGCGTAGTTTCTTTCTACAGATATAAGTTCTTTAGTAAAAAGGTACCTAAATAAAATATTCTACTGATTTAAAAATAACGGCTCAGTAGAAAATTTAAATCTACTCAAAGTTTCTTCTTTTTATCTGTTTTATAGTTCAACTAAATTTGATCACTTCTATCTTTAAAAGTATACAGAAAAACAACGATGCAGGACACCTTATAGAAGGCTCATTTAGATTTATCATCTGCGGTCGGTGTTCATCTTGGAGGAATCATCCAAAATGAAAAATTCTCCGATTTCCTACCCAAATAAGTAATTCATAGAGGAGGATCACTTATGATGAACATCGAAAGTGAGACAATGTATATTAACAATTTATTGAATCATTTTCTAAGATTGTAGGCCTTAGGATTGTATTCTGGATATAATATCCGAAAGTTACGGCCTACAATCCTGCTTGAAAAGGATTTATATAAATTTTTTATTCAGGCAATGGAAGTGTGTTGGATCTGAACATTGTAGAATCCATTATTGCCACCTATCCACGAGTAGAACTGAAGACCTTTTGAGTTCGGAGTTGGCAGCACGATAGTTATAAAAGGCAGTTGCTTCATTTTTTTTTACTTGCCATTAGCAATTTTAGCTACAGTTTTTTATTTTAATATGTTTAGCTATTATGTAACTAATAAATTGTTTGTTTTTACACATCGTCTCAGTGCTGGCTCCGTAGATCCTTGCACCATATAAGTTCACTCCTCACCATGGAGTTGGGTGACTAAAGAAGTTCCCATGATAACTTTTAGATTATAAAATAACTCTTGGTCATTCTTAACTTTATTGACAGTCTCAGTCAAACTTATATTCAACTTATTTTTTGTACGCTTACTGTGAACTAAATAAGTAAGTACCTACGGATATACTGAACTTAAGTTTTTCAATGTCGGGCAATATTTTTTTCCGATACTCAAATGTCATTCACTTTTACCAAACAGATAAGTACACATCAGGGTAATATTTGAATCAAAAAACTTTTCTTGTAGTAGATGTCAAGCATCTCATAATTTTCACGCTCCAATTCAAAATGTGACACTCTTCTCCTCCAAAACTTCTTAAAAATATATCCCACGTTCAGTCCTCGGAGTGAGGGCAAGCAAATAAAATAATAAAGAGTCCGAGAAAGCAAGGAGAGAAAACAACTTTTGCAATCAAGGCCACTTAGTGGATCGATGTGCCAATCTTTCGCGAAGATTAGCAGAAGATTTGTTGGAGGTTGATCTAAATATAACCACCGTTGGTAGGATATTTGCTAACTGTTATATAACACCTCCGAGTGTTTGTATAAATATCTTTTTGCGTGTGTATTTCTTCATGAAATATACTATTTGTTTCTCGCAGCACCTGCAGATTTATTTTTAAATATCTCCAATAATCTGCTTAGACAAAGAAACCTGGCAGACCTGTCTCCCTGGAGAGTAATAATAACATAATTCTAACACGTTGAGTAGACTTTAATATGAAAAGAGATTTAAGCTCTGGCTGCAAATCCCTTTGTAATATTTTTGGTATATACTAGTTAAGGTAGGTTGAGATGCAACGTTTTGGGGCGACGAAATTTACTGGTTTGACTCATTTGGTCCTGTCATTGATACATCTTGCCGCTATTACTTAAAAGCGTTAAACGTCAAAAATCAGTAATTAATTCGTAAATCGCGTCCCAACAAAACGTTGCATGTAATCTACCCCCGTGTAGAATACATTTAAAGTATAAGAATAATAATTTCTTAGCCAATTCTTTATTATACTCGTTAAATAAATATTTTACGGATATAAAATCATATTAAACATATTAAAATGATCATTGTGATTCATTTCCTGATCTCAAACATGCATAAATCTCTACTCATATGCTTAAATAAAATAATCTCCCTTTTATCAATTATAATTATTACTTACTCTTTTATAACTGTTTCCGCATTTAAATACCAATACATTTAAACAATATGCATTAATGATTTGAAGTAGTTATGCAGCATAAACATAACATTTTTAAATGAATAGTCAGATCAGCATATGCCTATAAGCTCTTATTTCAAATATTAGTTCATCTATATATTTCTTTATATAATTCAAAGGGTATATGCCTGTGTTCATGATATGATTGAGATTAAATGTGGCATTATAGAAAAGGAAAGTGTCAGAACTTCATTCAAGCTTAACTTCCACATTATCCTAAATCAAACTCTCCCTGGTAGGTTATCTTCGCCATGCATTTTCCTTCCTAACGCTAATGAACTTTCCGGTTAAAGCTAAAATAACTTAGAAGCGAGAGAAATAGTCAGATGCATAAATTTCGCTTAGCCTTTCCTAGTTGTCATCTTTTCCAATCTCAAACTCGCTTAAAACAGAGGTTCTTGGAAACTGTTCTCGGTTGGATGGTTTTTTTAGTTAAAAAAAGCGGACGAAGGTGTTTTCTTTTCCTGGGTGTTTTTCTTATCTCAAAATGGGTTTCTTCCATGAAAACAACTCAAAAATTCTTGATTGAAGCAAAAGTAGGGGATGTACGGAAGAACAACTTACTAGTTTTAGTTTGCGTGTAGTTTTGTTTAAGTACGGAAATTTCTAAAAATACCAAAGGTAAATTTAACCTAATTCAATATTACCTCAAATGTTTTTAGTATTATGAATGTTTGAAAACTTGTGAAAATATAACCTAGTTTTAAGTCGCACTATTTTCTTGTAATTAGAGAGGATTATTTAAATAGGAGGAACTAAAAATGAAACTACAAACAAAAAAAAGAAATATCACTTCAGCCCTTTCAGTCTAAAAGGCCAATAATTTCATACTTTAAAACATAGTTTTTCCCTACATAAAATGGTTATAATTTTTCACAAAACAAAATCAAATGTGGAAGACAATAATGGAATAGTAAATACTGAGGAAGTAAAAAAAAGTGTTTAACAGTGTTTTTTGATCAATGATACTACCCTAATAGCACCGTGACCAGTTTGTGACTTTTTTGTGACTGTCACTTGGGAGTCGCGGGCATGACGGCAGTGACAGCTTAATGTCCGGGGCTTGTGACCAAAAATCTGTGACCACTTGTGACTTCCCTGTGAAGTCACAACGTGACCTCTTTGTGTGTAAGTGACGTCCATGTAACGGTGCATCGTCGTCACGATGTGCCGGTATCACATTGTGACCATGATGTGACACCACAGCGTGGTTTCATTCACATTGTGACCATGATGTGACATCGCAGCGTGGTCTCATTCACATTGTGACCATGATGTGACATCGCAGCGTGGTCTCATTCTGCCAAGTCGCGTTGTGACCCCGATTTAACTTCACATTAAGTTCCTTATTTCTTTTACTATTCTATATAAATTAAATGGAGAATTTTATGAATTATATGAAAATTTTAATTTAGCGTTATTATTTTTCTCTAATTCTTGTCAAGTAGATAATTTGAACCTTGTTAATGTTTTAATTAATGTATTCCAAGATTTTTATGATCAGCTATGATGATTTCTTACTGAAATAATTTTACTCTTAATTAACTCTTAATAATTAACTCTTTGTTAATTACTAATCCTTAATTGATAGCCTTTATAAATATCTATTTTTAAATATTATTTATAGTTGTCACAACACTTTCAAAATAGATACCAATAAACTAATCAGATATATGTTTTATGTTTAAATTAAAATTCATTTAACATCCTAAAAAGTATATGTGTGCTATTTAATTTAAAAATAGCTTTTAACAATAATAATTGGTTGGAATTCCAATTTATATTTAAAATGTTCTATAAAAAGTACCTACCTTGACAATACACTACAATGCTATAACTGAAAAAAAAAACTGTTATTTGTTTCTTCTTGCATTAACTTCCTTAATTACTTGTCCTTATTGCTGTATTTCTTTTCTAACACTAAATAATCAAAAATTGTTATTCTGTTATCTGAATAAAGCCTTTCCTCAAGATAAAAATTCCTTTAAAGTTTATTAGATACCTTATATAAATCAAGAAATTTGCTTCTATAGAGAAATTAATTTATATTTGGTCAGTATTCAATCTCTAATAAATAGCTTCTTTTTATAATATGAATTAATATTGGCTGTATTTTCAATTTATAATTATACTGAAATAATTGTTTCTTCTTGCATTACCTTCCTTAATTACATGCCCTTATTGCTTAATTATATTTTTTTATACATTTCAAAACATTTAACAATCAAGCATTGAATTATTTTTCCACTAACTAAGCAATTAAATGCCATACCTTCTCTTTTAATGAAATGCACTCATCTCTACAAACAAAATATGGCACTGTAACTTCAATTTTAACATAAAAATAAATGTTGACTACTTTTTTAAACTAGTGAAAAATAAAATCTTTTAAACCCCCTCCACTTACTATTCATAGCTTTTGCCTTTGAACTCTCACAATTAACATTTTGATACAGTCATAAAAATTTTAAAAGATACAACCACTTTAAAAAGTATAAAATAATTTATTAAATATTATAAGCACAAAAAAGAATGCTTGTATTTTCAATAATGGACAATCTCAATCCTGTAAGGAAAAAGGTTTATATAAGTATTTTCACATAATTCTAACTATATTTTGAAGTTAAAATGTGTATGTTGCATGCATACAATTGCATTAAAACACTAAAAAATATCAACCTAGATCCTTTTAACCCAATCGACAGTTTATATTTTTTATTTTTATTATTTGTTAACATTAAGTTTCATCCTATTTAGTTTCAAATGAATAATTACTTTAAAATACTTTACTTTAAATAATAGTTTGCAAATTTCCAAAATTAAAGAATGGAAGAATTTGTACGATTTTTTTTTCTGATAAAAAATTTAAATATTGCTTAAATAATATTTTACCTTAAAATTTTCATATACCTTATTTTCTACACACCTTGTAATTCTTTGTTTGATATTAAAACTCCTTGATATTAAAACTTGATATTAAAAGTTCAAACCATAAATTTCTATTTGCCTTCTTGCAAACAAGAAATTCCTCCAATAATTTTTTTAATTTTCCAACTAAATTTTGGACATAATATTTGACCTACAAAAAAGTGAACACTTTCTTCAAAAACAAGCATTTAAAGCCAAGGATATTGGCGCAAAGTAAGAAAAACGCGATCGTGAACCGTCCGTCAAGTTGTTTTTTTTGCCCGCGTCCACGCCGTCAAAATGCCAACTTTACAGGCAAACGTCCGAAAGTATATGTATGAAAATACCTTTTTTGTCCGTGGAAATTTCTTCCACGGAAAAGAGGTATTTTGAGGAAAATTGTTAAAAAAGCGGAACATAATACAAAAAGCGGAATTCCGCGGATCCGCGGAAAAATCACATCCCTGAGTAACACACGTTGAAATACGATCGATACATTGAGGTACAATTTTATGAACGTAAAACAATTTAAAAACTCCTAATTTGGGTAAAATAGTATAAGTTACACTAAATATGTTAGTAAATTTTCAAAGAATACATGCAAAAAGAGAATGATAACTTATCAAAAATCCTATGCTTGAGTCAGAACACCAACCAACAGCAATATGGCGGCTTGTTTATCTCGGCCAAGACAAGACATGTCTCAGCTCTCAGCTCGGCGGGGAAGAAGGCGCATGCGCTATGCACTCGCTTTATATCGATATTGGGCAGGCGTGGCCGAAGGGTCACGCTGTGACGTCGCTGAGAAGACGTATCTGTGACAAGCCACACAATTCTTAAATAAATCTATATATTTTTTTAATAATGGTTTAAAAGGTGATTGATTCTTAAAATATGCATCGAGATGCGCGTCATATCCGATTTTCATGAATACACCTCTATAATTTAGTAAATTAATAGGCTTATTAAAAAATTTATAGGTTTGTTAAAAAACACAAGTCCACTTTTTGCTTAATAAATCGATAAATATTATTAAAAATTTTTTTTTGATTTTACTTATGAGTAAAGGACCGTTATGGCAAAGTTTTTCCAGAATTACGGGTTTCCATGGTGATTATGACGTAATTGAGAATTTTTGAAAGCATAATAGAGCCTACTGATCTTTAACGCGAATCAAACTGGAATATTTCCCAGATTTGAGTTCTCAGTTTGTTTACTTTTAAAGTTAGATTTTAATGCTTTACATATTTAGAAAGCTTATAAAAAATGATTCTAGGAATTGGAAAATTTAAGGGGAATCTATAAATATTGCGTTTGTAATTTAGGTTCAAAGAATTTTCGTTTAACTTGAAATTTTTCCCAAATATTGAGATAAATAGTTAAGATTTTCATATGTTGTAGTAGACCTTTAGACGAATAAAAATATGTATCGCATTAAGGGATCGATGAATTAGTTCAGGATTTATAAATTATTCAAGCTTATTATTGTATTTATTATGTATACGGCCCCCTAATTAAAATTGGACCCTGAAAATTTGATAGAATGTGTAGATTTACACCATGAACAATATATGAAAATTTCATGGTCCTATTTCTAAGGGAAGTCCCTTAATTAGCCTATCCGGTGTATTTTAATACTTGAAAAAATCCCAGTTCAAAAACCTGGCTACCTATTTTGATGAATGAAATTTTAGTATGTTGTGCAACTCGAAGAGCTTCGAACGGCTCATCGCATTAATGTGGCGTGTGAAATTAACTAAGCGGGCTTGGGGGTCCCTCATCCCCATGCGCGAAACCGGTAGAGTCGCTGCCGGTAGGCCTAAAACGCTACACGAGGCACGTGCCATGCCAGACAAACTGGCGTGAAGCCTTTTTCTTTCTTTTGACTCAAAAGTAAAGGTCAAAAAAGGCCTCTTCGAGACCTTTAAGAAAAAGGTTTTTGCTAAAAGATATCTTAACATAACAATTATTTTGAGAGAAATTGGAGTTAAAGTGTTGTCAATTTCGATATTTATATACACGCTCCGGTACGAAGCTTGAAACTTTAAAAACAAAAACTAAGAACACTGCTTTTAGAGACATGAAGAATAAAAAGAAATAAACGTTGGCATTTAAAATCTTATTTAGATACTTAATACAAAAGTCAAAATTGTTTATTTGTATATAACCCCTAAAGAAGACTTGCCCCCGAGGGGAAAATGAAAATGCTCATTTTTGAATATTATCATCAGATTATAAAAATTATTTCGAACACAAGGAATAACAGGGTTCTTACAATTAAAATATTAACCCTAAATAATCAAGACTTTTCGATAAAAACCCCATATTTCTTTGCCTCAACTGTAGAAATCTTTTTGTATAATAATTTCACAACACTAAGCGGAGCCGGTGTGGTCCAGTGGCTAGCGCACGCGCTTGGCAATCCAACTGTCCCGGGTTCGATTCCGATGTCCTGGTATCTGTACTTTTGCTCAATAATAAATGTAAAAAAATAAATTACAGGATATGTGGTTAATTTTTTGTTTTAATTGGAAATACAGTAAGTAATCATCTTTGCATAATATTAATAAATAAAATAAATAAAAATTATGAATTTTAAGTCCAGAGCTTTGATACGCCATCTAGCGAATACGTTTTTAAGCTCGCCTATCCATTCACGGCTGACTGATGTGGGTTGTAGTAATCCATATAATGTTATTTCTGCAAATTAACACGATTCACTTCCGTGCTCCCCTTTGGAGATTTAATTAATTACAGATATTTATTAAGATCGATTTTAGACAGAAATTTTAATGCTGATTACAGGTATTTTTTCTCCAAAATTAGAAAACAATTAAATAAAATGAACAATTAATTCAAGTCTGAAATTTCAAAAGCATTTTTCAGGCTATTTTAAGTGAATTTTTCCTTGAAATCAGAAATACCTCAATATAATCCTACTAAAACATGTCGTCACTAATCGGTCACACGGTGAAATCACAGAGACGTCATGGGGTGACGGGTCACCCCGAGGAATCGCAATGACGTTGCTGAGTGTTCACACGATGGCGGTTACAATGTGACCTCTTTGTGTAGTCGCATTTCAGTCACTCTGTGACCTGTGACTTGGGTGACCCTCAGTGACGTTATAGTGACGTCACTGTGACTTTGGTGCTATTAGGGTATATTCTTCCCTTTTTCAAAATATGTTTTCATTTTATCAGTATCATGAAACCCTTTGAATGTGAAGTAAACATAATTAAGAATAATGAAATAGAGTAAATAATGGGTGAATAGAAAAATGTTTAACTGTGTTTTATTTATAACAATTTTTTCTTCACTTTAAAAAAATATTTTACCATCCCTTTATTATTAAAACTCATTGAATATGAAGGCAAACAAGAACTTAGAGTGCAGAATAAAAGTTTTTTTTAACACCTTTTTGCTCTTTATACTTAAAAATTACCACGGCTGTTTTCATACTATTTTAAAAACACGCACACGAAAAAAAAGCATTTCTTTTTCCTCTTCAACACCAAGAATAACCTTCCCATTGTGACTAAACCAACGGAGAAGCCAGAAGGTTTCCATCGCATCCGGAAAACAAGGCGCTATTTTTCAACACCCGACAAACGCTGAGCAATAAATCAGGAGAAGGTGAACGGCAAATAAATTTCGAACGGGAGCTTCTCCCCCCGCTTGACATTCAAACCAGTGCCTCCAGTCCGCTGCCCAAATAACATGTTTACCCTCACCTACCCGGGTAGATATGGGAAGGGGTAATAGATGGTTCCGTTTCGAGTGCCGGAATATAAGCAAGTAAATAAATTGCTGCTGTGGAGAAAGCGTAATGGTGGTTGAAGTCGCTGATGGAATTTCAAACAAAAAGAGATGAGGGGGGGATGGATTGATAAGGATGATGGAATGCTGTGTATTTGCTGTGGATGGAGTGGTGAAAAATTGAATGGTATGGAATTCGTCATGCAGGTACGACTGGTTTATCAAACAACTTTTGTTAAAGTTATTGTAATTGGTTTCTCAAAATCTGGATGTAGTGTAAAGAATATAAATTTTGACTTAAATTCCTGTCACCTGACCCGACAAAATCTGGCATGAAGGGTGTTTTATCAAAAGACCTCCCAAATTCTGTACAGTCAGATTCATAGCGTTGAGTACATAAAAATCCCCAAAGAACTGTGTATCTAAATCACAAACAGAAAAATACTTGACGCCACAGTTAGTGTACCCAATAAATGTTTATGGAAAACAAGAACATAGGTATTTGGATGTTTTTTAGACTAACTAAGCTGTTAATAAAGTATCCACCTTGCATATCAAGGCATGCATGCGCGCGGTGTGGAGTGAAATATGGGTATTTTTTTCTTCATACTCCTAACGTCAAATTTAAAAAAAATACGCATGATTCAAAGAGGTACAGTTCTTCGGGCATTTTTTCGCGGTCAGCACAAGAAATCTGACTGTTCTTGATGAAACACCTCGTATAAAGCCAAACCTTTCAGAATAATCTTAACTATCTCTCATCAACTACCTAAGATTGAATAATATGTTCTCATCACATATTCGGATTACTTAAGTTTATTCACATTGAGAAACACTTTAGGTGTAAATATACAACCTACGAGCTTAGCTTGAATTATTTACTTAGCTTGAATTATTGAAATTTAGTAGACTAAATTTATGTAGACAAAGGAGAGGATATTGAAAGCGATATTCTCAAGTTTCCATCCCTCTCAAATTTGATTTATGTCAAGTATTGCTTAACTATTCATTTGCGTTACTAAGTTATCCAGTATCTCGCATCCTCCGTAAAATATGATTTTGATTATTGATCGACGCTATAGAAATTTTGAAGTTTGGGAAAGCTATTATTAAGTTGAGGAAATGTTCAAACATTTGGAAATTTCGAAGACAGTTTATAGATTCTATAATACAGAGTGACTTTAAAATACATAATTGTGGAAGATTTGAAATTTAAGTGCTAACTGAATCAAAAGTATTCCATCTTTTGAAATCAGCTCTGAAAATGCCCTGAAACTGTTTCTTTTAAGATGTAGTTGTTTCAAATGTATAATATCATTCATTTTTCTATAACATAATACTATTATGTTAGTATTATGTTATACTCTCGTATACATGTATTATGTTATACCGCTCGCCACACTATATTGAAAGTAATATAAGTTAAGAGTAACCTATGTATTATGTTACACAGTTTAAAGGTATAGAGTGAAGGAGTGTGATAGTAATGACTCTTATATATTATTTGAATTTAAAGTTTCCGATGAAATAAAGCATATTACATATTCTGGCTATTATTCTATTATTCAGTTGTAGATCTTCAGTAAAATATTTTAGTTGTATAGATCCAACTGAAGTGGTTCGCAAACCACTTAGCCTCAAGTAGCATCACCCACTGACCACTCACACCCTGTATAATTTAGAACTAATATTCATGACGAAATTCAAATGTGAGAAAGTAACCCATTAAAAGCCGCTATATAAACTGCATCGAAAAAATTTTGTGTTTTGAGATTCTGTAGTATACAACTTCAACCATATACAGTTGAAATTTTCAAAAAAAAAATTTAAAAAATATTTGGACCGGAGATATAATCTATATTTTCAAAATGGGAAAATTGGCGCCCAATGACATAGGTTTTTCCACCACAATGTTACGAGTCGAATTTTTAACTTCAATAGCTTGCTAAATAAAGTTAAAATTCCCAAAATTATTTTCATGTGATTATTAAATAAGTATTTGGCAATTTTTTTTAGATCATGCCAAATCTCTCATTTGGGGAATATTCCATGTATAGTATATACAGCTGTAAAAGCCTTTTAAATTACTTATACACTTTTTTTTAACTTAAACAGATTTTTTTACATATTCTATAAATCAAATTATCCGCTTTCAAATAAATAATTTTCAGTGAATTAATTTTGTCATGAAGTGAAAAGATCCAATAATGACAGAAATATTTATGCACAACATTTCTTATTATTAAAGCTTTATGCTGGTTTAAAATTGTTTTGCTACAGTTAAATATTACAGATCTACTAAATTTGTAAAGATAAATTTTTAAAATCATAATTATTAAGTATTGGTTTGCATTTAATTCCTATTCGCCTCTATTTCGTTATCTATAACGTAAAAGTCACATCCAATATTACTATATTTCGTTGTTACCATAAATAAAAAATTTTATTATAAGTTAGTTTGCTATCTTTATCAATATTTCTTAGTTTTGACGTCCAAAATAAATTGGCAGTAGGCCTGTAGTATGGATAAGGTAAAAGTACCCTCGTTTCATTGAACATTTTAACCACAACTCAAATAAATCTTCCAACAACTTTAAGGTCATGACATTAAAGCAGGATAAAGGGAAGAAGAGAAGCACTCGTTGCCGCATTCAGTGAGAATGTATGCTGGAAACTTGAAAGCAACACACAAAGGAACGGTACTGAGAGCAAACAATTCACTTCAACATGTGTTTCACATAGCTTTTTTTATTAAACAGTTTTGGTTGAAATATGGAGTTAAGAAAGAAGTTTCTTTTGTGGTTAATGCGATCATTTCCCATTTCCTCCCTCCTAGTGATGGGGGTTGAGACGTTGTGGAGATGAGGTCAGATTTATCTTGGAATATTTCGCAAACGATCGTCAGCGTTTTGGAAAAATGAACTCTTTTTAAGAAACCGTACTGATGACTGGAAAGTTTTGGGTCAGAAGAATTACGATGACGTATTTATGTGAAATTTAGAGTCTGGAAAATATTGGAGCAATATAAAAAAGATCAACTACTATATGAGCTTAAAATTTGGTTTTCTTTCGAAAATTTTTTACACAAGGTTTTTTTTTTTTAGAAATACGATTCAACATAATCATTTTATTGCTATTATTGGTGAGACGCAAATTGTGAATTCTAGCTTCAAATAGTTTCTGAAATAAAAATGAAAATAAAAACAAACTGAAAACAAAATTTTGTTATTTTTAGACTCTTATTTCAAATAGAAAACGGTGATTTCTTTCACATTTGATGGAAAAGATGAGTTTTATAAATTCGAATATCTGAGACAAGTGGGAAAATATGAAGTGAAAGTAAGACCACGGAAATATTTCCCTCATAATGCAGGGCAGAAAAGTGTAGAATAAAACTCCATGGAAACTTTTTAAAGTTAAGATATATTCTAAGAAAAATTACTCTTTTTGAAACCATTTTATCCACGACAAAATATACATTCGAAGGAACCAAATTTTACTCTTAAAGGAAATATAAAGCTTGAAATAAATTTATCATCATGTATGAAAATCTGTTTTAAAATATGGGTTGTTAAAAGATAAATTTTTTATGAATGATCCACATTAACTTTATTGTTTGAATACCCCCAGAACTGATAAAAACGATCCCAAAAGTGTAGGAAAACGCCCCAAAAGCACATAAAAATCTATTTCTCTGAGGATTTAAGACTTAAAAAAGATTTAGAAAATCCTGCTTTTCTAAACAAAAAAAACTGCTTGAATGCATTTTCAATACCAAAAGTATAATGTCTTCGTATATCAATTTCACGCGGTGTATCATATAAAGCATTTCTCATTTATCCTATCACTTTATTTACTGTTTCTTGGGTTTTGTGTGTTGAACAATATATTTGGGATATAATAAATATTTTACCATTATACATATTTGTATGTTCCACTTGATTCTCTGCACTCCACTTTGGTTTTTTAAGTTATAATAATATAAAAAATCATTCCCAATGTAACAAAGTGCATACATTTGCTAATATTTTTCATTATGAGAAACCCAGATCTAGTAAAACCAGATCAATGCAGTTTTACTTTTATTTTACACATTTTATCATTATATTACTATATTACTATTAGCATTTATAAGGGGGAAAATCCATTAGTCCGATCAATAATAAATGAGACAGGGGTTTCTCCCTTCATCTTATATTTAAAAACATAACCACATATAAAATATGCATTTTTAAAATTATAAGTAAAATGTATGAATCATTTGAAAAATGGTGTACGATCCCATAGTAGTGTATCATACATTTGTCTTAAAACATATCGAAACCCCTAACCTCAGTTTTCTTAAACATTAAACTTAATATTGTTAACAACATTTCTAAGGCGGGTTGTGATTTAAAATTGTACTCTGTGTGTATTTCTGCAGGGTTATTGGTAAGTACCTGGACAAACTTTGCAGGGTGGTAGAGGGTACCTAGACAAGCATATTTCAAATAAGCATGGGGGGGGCGCAGATGCACCGTTAAAGAGCTGGGACCTAATGTAGTGCGAGAACGTTACAAAAGGTGGTTTTCCCAAGGCCTGTTTAACGAAACAAAACATGGAATAAAAAAAATATTGCATGAGGTACAGCAGTATCCGTACTCTTTACACCATAAATTTGATAGAAATTGGACCATATCCTAAACCGTAGGGTGAGTTTTAAAACGTGTAGTTTAATCTTTTAGCCAAAGAATGGAATGGAATGGTATTTAGAAAAATGATGATCGGGGAAAGAATTTTTAAAGACCATAAAAAGTTTTTTTAACATAGAAGGGTCTTTAGGAGTAAAATTGGGACCAAAGGATGGATGATCAAACCTCCTATTCATCATTATTTTTTGTAAATACAATTACACAAAGGAAACTCCATTCTTTAGTTAAAAGATTAATATATTGCACCTTTTATAACTCACCATTCCATTTTTCAACTCACCATTCCATGTGGTCCATTTTTTGTCAAATTTATGTTGAAAGTAGTACGGGTACTACTGTACCTCATGCAATATTTTTTTTCATTCTATTATGTTTTGTTTCGTGAAACGGGCTTTGGGAAAACCGCCTTTTGTAACACCCTCGCACTACATTAGGTCCTAGCTCTTTAACGGTGCATGTGCTAGCCCCCCCCATTCCTATTCTATATATGATTGTCTAGGTCCCCTCTACCCCCTTGCAAAGTTTGTCCACGTACTTACTAATCACCCTGTATAAACATGTTTTTAAAAACATATGAAATGATACCTTAATTCACTCTCTCTCCCTAGTCGTAAGTTGTTAACATTTCAAAAAAACTTTCAAACTTTTTTCACCATTTTCATTACTTTGAAAGTAATTAATATTTTATTACTGGCGAATAAAAATGAATACTAAACACAGGTATCCTTTGACGTTGTAACATCATTGAAGAGAGTAACTTTTACAAATATAATCACAAAAATCAAATCTCCCCTTTTTCACATTAGGTCAAACTTGTAGGAACCCTTCTTTCTCTCTTAACATTTATATACATTGTGAATGGACCCATAAATTATAAGTTAGATCCAGCACAAAATATTTAAAAAAAAATATTTTCATTTTATGTAAATATTGAAATATTTGTATCACTTTCTCATTTCCCAATAGCACTATCTCTCGTCAATCAAAAGAACTTTCTGAATATGAGTGGCAACCACAAAATATACATGGTACATATCACGAATTCACAGTTAAGTGACTGTCATTTCAAAAGTTTCAAAGCGAAAAAGCCAAATTTTTGCAACCCTTATTTTTATTTATGCCTCAAATAAAAAATATAACACTCGCTGTTCAAAATGGAACGGTTCAAAAAGAATATTTAGCTCGAGTATTTCTTTAGCAGTTTCTATTTATAAGAGAAAAATATCATGCAACTTTTTAAAGTGAATTTTATGCAAAGCTTAGCTTGGAAATCACTCTTTTTTACTCAAAGATAAGGATTTTTTTATTTTTGAATTTACCAAAAGTATGTCTGACTCCTCAAAGCAGTAACCTTTTGATAAGTAATCTGCTACTTTTGATAAGTTGCTTCGAAATGTACATTCATATTCATGAAAGATTGCTTCCAATGTCTGAAAAAGCCAGGTAAAATATATACATCTTTAGTAATGTTTTCTATTTTTACTGTTTTCTTTCGAAAGGAATATTTTACTTTATTGACTTACAATGATAAATATTTGAAGTATATTAAGTAGGTTGACACTATAGAATATATTATTTAATAACTTTACTCAAGTAAAAGTAGATGAAAGTATTTATTTTTAAATTATATAAATTAAATTATTGACAGCATTAAAATTACTTTTTTACTATTGGAACACATTTTATATTTAGTTCCATAAAACCAATAAATATAGGAAAGAAAGGAATTTATTTGAATTGGAAATGTTTTTAAATATTTAATTATAATAAAGATTATTTTTCCAACTGTTTGCATTTTTCCATCCAATTGAATCGTATATTCAAATAAATGGTTCAAGAAAACATATTCCGTCACATTTATAAAGTAATCCTTACACACAATCAACAATAAAACTTACATAATCAACAATAAAACTCTTGATGAACATATTAATATGTTTAATAACCAATTATAATGTTAATAATAAGTATAAATTTATACTGATAACAGTTTTGGTATTGTATGCTCATTTGTGGTTCATATTTTTAACAAGTTATACAGTATACTTCAGCAAGATCTTTGAAGAGAGTAGATGGTGTATTTAAATGTTTATTCTTAATTATTAACACCCACATCGAATTGTGTATATAAACAAGTTTTTAATTCTTTATTATACCTCATATACTATATTATTATGAGTGTGTATATTATATGATATATGCTTTATTTCTTCTAAATAAGCTGATGAATATGTTAAGAACATTCAAGTGTTGAATGTTTACTTTTGTATTTTAGGTAAAGTTAGTGTAAAAATTTTACTTTTGTGTATCACGTTATGCATCTATAGTATTTTAAGATGTTTGGATGATAAAAATGTAACTTGTTAAAAAAAAGTATGGTGTGAACGCACACCATTACTTCAGAAAAATAACACTATTATTTTTTCCACAACCAGTCTGTTTCATTTTTATACCTTTTTTATTACTGAATAAAAAGTAAAGCATAAACGGATAGAGAAATAAGCGTTTTTACTTCGAGAAAACCTTTCTGTAATTAATTATACATTCGTTCCCAAGCCTAGAGGGCGTTATAGAAATTATTTATATTTTTCAATTGTTAAAAACTTTTCAGGAATACTTTTACATCCACTGTGTTTGCCAATTTATCAACTTGAGGTACTGACGCACGAATGTTATAATGACCAATTAAAAACAAATTATGTCATTTTTGTTTCAGGAAGGCGTAAAATATTCTCTCTGTAAGGATGGGTATTTTTCTAAGCGAAATTAAAAATTCTAAAAAGTTTAATAAAAAGAATGTCTGGGTGGGAATCAAAGGAATCAAATTTACACTATTTTGACTGCATTAATCCTTGTAGAAAACGAAATAAATTCAACACAAGAGAAAACTTTAAGAAGTGTAAAATCGTTCGTTTCTGATTTACTAAAAAGATAAAAAATGCTATCATTGCATCAATATTGAATTTGCAATGACTTAAAATTTATTACTACAGAAGTAAGTTCATTTTAATTCATAAAGAAATTTCCTACACTTAAATACTTAAGTTTACAATCTAAAATACCTATCTACATTTAAAAAACTATTTCAATCATCACTTCAATTTCAATTATTCTTACATTTTTTTGTTAGACAGTAAAGATACTTAATAAAAATATTGAATACCTACCTATCAACAATCAACTAATTCTCCTTCTCTATAAGAAAACACTGTTTTTCTACAACAAATAGAGATCCAATAAGCTAGCGCCCACTTCTCATTACTTGACGCTATTTGTTGCTCCTTAACACATCTGCATTCCTCAGAAAACATGGGAACTATCCAGAGAAAAAATATCTAGGAATTTTCGGTGTCTTTCAAGTACAGAAGAGAATTGATTCCCTCTGAATTCTTATCCTTTCTTACAAGTAATGATTATGATGGGAATTTTCCCATTTCCATCTCTACCTACACAGGTCCATTCGGTACCCACGTGCTGATCGTTTTCGACGGTTGTTCGCCATTTTCTTCCTTTGGCCAAGAGATACTTTTTCGGTCGCAATTGAGTTTTGGGGAATGGCATGATTCGGTAGCTATTGTTTGTGTACCCAACAAGGTGATTTCTTCTTGTCTATACAACAACTAGAAGGAATATAAATACCCTAGTAGCACAAAACGGAAAGCGATATAAGAAACTTATACCGTACGTTACCATTTTCCAACACCAAATAAGCTAAAAATGGTCAGGTTTGTGTACACCACTTGGTACCAGAACTTGGGATCCCTTGGGATTCGCTATCTCAGATAACAACAGAAACTGTCATTCCTTGATGTTATTCTAGCATTAATGGATGTTGCCTGATAGCAATTGTTATACAGCGATATTAGCTGATGTTAATCTTAAAAAGTGAATGACAAGGAATGTCAGTTCTTATATCGAGTGGTGTAAAAACCCTTGCTAAGCCTAACCATTTTTAGGTTATATGGTATCAAAAAATGGTACCGTACGATGACCATTATATATTTTCTACATTAATGTTTCCTATAATTATAATGCGGGACAAAAATAATCGAATCTGATATTGCTTATATTTTATTTTTTAGGGTAATATAAACAATATCATTTTCATTTTTGTACAGCATTATAAGTGTGGGAAAAATTGTTTAAAACACATTTAAATGAAGAAAATATATATTGTAATTAACTGTTTTAATTTCAATTTTAAAGGTAATACAAAATTAAATTATTATAAACAATATCATGATTTTTTATCAAGTTAAAATTAAATACTATTAGTTTCAGTTGAAATCTATGAATATTTATTTTATGATGTATAAAATACCCCCACAAGAAAATTTTAAGTTACAGGATTCACAATTTTTTTTGTAATAAAAACATTAAATTGAAAAAAATGTTGGTAGTTTTAATAATTGTTTAATCAATTATTTAAACTTCATAAAAAATGCAAAAGTTTATATTACCATTACTTACCTATTACAAGTTCAAATTTGAACTCTTCTCATGGCCATTAATCTCTATCTATCAAAAAATAATATAGAGCCTAACTTCAAGGAATGAACAAAGATTACAAATAAAAATAGAAAAATAAAGATTTTTATTCAAAATTTAACACATTAAATAAATTAATACATAGAGCTTTGCAAAACTTTTTCTATTCTTCTATATAACTTGTGCGCCAATGCTGTAAAAAAAAACTTTATTAGTTATGTTTATTAATGAAACCAGGATAATTAAAACATAATATTTTGGAAACATCAGTATGTTAAAACTAATTTTTTGATGATTCATCCCATACCTGTATCTAAAAACTATGAATTACTTTTCAAAAATATATTCATTTTTAATTCACCAAATAACTATTTTTTTGAAACATAAATTATCAAGATAGGCATAGTTTCAGAAAACATATGGCAGGTATCCTTTTAAATTAAGACCCCCCAACAAATATAAATATGTAAAAACTATAACAGTAATATACGGTGTATCAATAACCTTGTATTATAAGATCTCTTGTGTGAGGTATTTAAAATATGCAAAATAAGAACTGAACCACTAAAACATTTTTGTTAAATGTGAAGGTTCAATAAAATGTTTTCCTTTTTTTGTAACATCATAGTCAGAAAACATATCTATATCCAAATATCTGTTCTTTCCCCCCATAAATATTGTTTATTGTAAACTGGGTGAAATAATGACTTTTTATGATTTCCTATAAGTTTCTTGAAAACTAGAGGTATAGTTCTTCAGACACCTTTTATATACTTCACACAAGGAATGTTAAAGGAAAAAATCTTAACAATAGAGCATTTTCAATCACATGACTCGGACCTAACAACGGCCTTGGCAACAGAAGATGTTACAGTTTTTTGCCCTACAGAGGTTAACAGTTACAGAAAATGACTAGCCGTGGAATTCTTTTATTGGAGCATTTGCAATCACGTGATCCCATACCTAAAAACCGCCTTAGCAACAGATAAACAATGGCCTTAGCAACAGTTAAAAGCCCTACAGTAGATACACAGTTAAAAGAAAATAACCGGTAGTAACGTCACCTGAAAACACTCTATAAGTAAAAGTTGTAATAGTCAAAATGTAAAAAAAGAAGATAATGCAATTTTAAATTAAGTGAATCTAAAATAGAAGAAATAATTCCTAAAATAGTATCAAGTATTATATTGTTTGATGATTGAAAAAGATAAGACTCCACAATTAATATAACGTTTATTTTACAATTAAGCAATTAATTAGCTTCTTAATTGATAGTTTGTTTGAAGATGCTTTAGGAAATTTTAAAATTTAATTAAATTATACTTAAAATTTAAAACATTTAAATAATAACACACTAAATAAGAACATGTTTTGAGGGACTTTTTAAAAGAAAAAATAAGAAATGTTTTTTTCAACTTGAGCTTCCAAATTTTGAACATCTAATTTTCATGCTAAAGTTTTCCAAAACAGTAAAATTAAAAAACCACTAGACCACGGCATAATAACCCGGAACCTTCATTTTATGTACAAGTAAAATTAAAGCTTTATAGTTACTTAAATTTCAGATGCCTTTTTCCCAATAAAATTTATGAGTAATGATCAAATTAAAAGTTAAGTTTGATATAGGGTTGAAAAAAAACATGCTTTTCTAATATCTTAAGATTTTTTTTCGCTCCTATGCACACCAATTTTTAATGAATGGATAAAAATCAAATGAAAATGTAAGTAAAGAAAAGTAATAACTGTAAAACATTATTTCACCATTGGTAACTATTATTTCTATTTAACCCGTAGCAGGGGATGTGACGTCTCACAGACCGTGCAACATTCCCCCCCCCCTGCCCCCTACCACATGCTGGGTCTACCACATGCTGGGTCACATTTTCTCCTAGCTTCCCCTTTCGTGACCCCTTCTTAACAGCAAGTTTTTACAAGTTTCTTCCCCTCAGTGTAACAGTTTTTGTCCAGACTTACTCAGTAAGCATGGCTTTGAAGCTCGGTCTGCAGAGTTTAATTTATCCTTCTGATCCAGGTTATGCGGAAGCGTTAAAAATATTATATGAAGTTGGGAGTGATTTTAGAGTGGTAAAGATAACTATGAATAAGATTTCTGTGAAAAATTCTAAATTTTTTGCTTCTGAAACACTGATACTTCAGGCCAGGCAGTGTCAAAATTTTTTTGTATTGTTCTACAATGAGTTTTCTCCTCTTAAAACTTGCATTATATATTAAATAATAAAAATAAAACAGTTAATTCATAATAGATGCAATTTATTTTAAATTATAAAGAATTTACTGCACTATGTGGTTTCTATCGAAAAATTTAAGGCTATTGGAAAATTGTCTGGGAAAACTTTTATTTTAATATAAAGTTAAAAAATATATCTTCTATTTCTATGAAGAGAAATGTTCCAAGAACAAAGTTCTGAAATATCAGAATTAGAGATGTGAGTCGAGAATATTCTCGGAGAATGAGAATATTCTGAGAATATTCTCCAGGGGCGAGAATTTTGAGAATAATCGAGAATATTCTATTTTTTGATTAATAAATGAAAAAATGTTTGATAATATGAAATGGTCATATAGTATTAGTGTTGGAAACCTGAAAACAATAACAAATTCAATGAAATTTACCATTTAAAAGTCACCCTACAGTTCAGAGAATATTCTCTGAACTGTAATTTCATTATTTCGCAAGATTTTTTTTAAAATAAGTAAATTTATTTAATACAAAATAAAATATTTTTTAAAATATTCAAAGCAAGTTTTACTGGGAGAAAATACTCATACAATTAAAAGAGGAGTCTTAATTATTTTTATATAGTTGTTAAAAGCAAAGGTAATACCAATAGTTGTCAAACTGAAGGACCTTTAAAATCTGACATTTAGCTAAAATTATGGTAGAACTTTGTAAAATTAGGAGAATATTCTTAAAAGAAGGGGATATCACATTAGAATTATCTGTTGAGAAAAATATTTGAAATAATTTTATAATATTTATTTTACATTTACAGAGAATAATTTATCGGGAGAATATTCTCAAAGAACTCTAAATTACTATCAGATGCAGTTTAATTTACTGTCTACTTAAAAATACTATTTGTGAATGAATAGTTTGTCTTAACTTTTTGTTTGTGTTATGGGGTATTTGCATAAGGGAGTGATTTGCTTAATTTTACACTTTTTTGATACGTTATAGTTTAAAACTCTCAAATATCAGATTTTTATAAGTTCAAAAATATGTTTTAAATAATTCAATTTTATTTTTGCCAAAACACTAGTAAAGTCACGTGATCAAAAAACGTGATTTGACATCACAGCAGCCTCGAAACTAGTGTTTTACTATTTTTCAATGATAACTGGATACTATTGGATGTGACGTCATAGCGCTTGTAAACAATAGTGTTTCTGTTTTTGTGCCAAAACGAAATTTCAAAAATTTATATCTCAGAAACTGGGAAACTCAGGAACTTCATTTAAACGTCATTCTTCATGGGTTTTTTATCTACTATTTTAATAAAATTTAATCTCAAATCGTGAAAATACCTCATTTTAATTCAGATTCATTAATATTTTCCTTTATGAGAATATTATCAAAGTTACAATTAAATTTATATCTTACTCATCTTGTGTTCGTGAAATAATTAAATCTTCAAATTTTCATTCACTAGATAGATATCTTATAATTTTAAGTGTGTCTCATCATTTTTTCCTCAAGAAAATATTCTCATTAAGATTCAACAAAATAAATTCCAGAAAAGCATTTCTCATATGCATAATTTATTTCAAAAAAGCTATTTAAAAGTTGGAAAATCTTAAATTAATAGAATGTAACTGGCTTACTCTGCCTTACCTATCAAACATGTCGTCTTATCAATTAAGTAGAGATTTTAAAATATTTTTCAATTTAATTTGTCTTTCTTTTATTTATGATGACTTCTCATTGTAAAACTTTTAATATTCTTCGAATTTAAAGTTAATATATACCTTATAAAAAAATTTTTTTCAAAAAAAATTATTTAATAGCTTCTAGGAGAATATTCTCGAAAATTCTCCTCTTGGAGAATATTTTCGAGAATATTCTCAAGAATATTCTCCAAAAGATTATTACCGAGAATTTTACATCTCTAATCAGAATCATACCATAATTAGAAATTTTAAAAAAAATATATAATGTTGCGCGGTCTGTGAGACCGCATGCCCCCTGTTATGTTCCTTTTTTTCACCTCCACTGTTACGGGTTAAGGATCTTAAATTATTGCATTCTTTAAAAGGAGAGACAATTGTCTCCCTGAGCTAGCTTGGCAATGACTTTCCTGCCTGCCCATTTTTCGGTCGCATGTGCCATTAAAGGCAAAAAATTCGTAAAGCACTGAAGCTCTTAAAATTTGTGTAATAAATTTTTCTTTTGGACATTTTGAATAGAAGGGAGGCTAGAAGCTCATCCTAAATAGGGTAAAAATTAGAATAGATTTTTATTACTTTTTCATTTATTTTTTAAGATTTGACTGATTTCCTTTACACTGGGGGTTCATGAAATAAAAAATATATTTATTGTACCTGACTTATATCTATCTCCTTGAGCTTCTATGCGGTAAATAAGGCTTCCACCAGCCAACATGGCGCTTACTCAGCTCGACCGTCCAAGAGAGTTCCTCTGAAAGTACATAAATTTTTTATTAATTTAAATTAAGAAATAAAAATGTTTTCATTTTAAAATTTCTCAACAAACAATAGTTTATAATTTTAGCAAGAAATAAACAGATGTTTTAAATACCAGGGAGCTATTACCCCCAGCTCGCTATCGCTCACCAACCCCCATAAACTGCTTACGCAGGACCTTTTGTTAATAAAAAAATTACCAGAAGAAACAATAACAAACTTTCCAAACATACAGCATCTCCATGAAGAACACTCTTCAAAGTTTGAATACTTACTAACTCCATCAATAATTAAATCAAAATGTTTTCCTTAAAAAATATCCAGCACATCTATCAAAATAACTATTATTAATCAACATTCTGGAAAAATTTAAATTCAATATTTACCGCCTAGTTAATCCTTAACTCGTTAGTATACCTAGTGTATTACAGCATCACTAACAAAGTAGTCCCATTGCAGTATCTGAATTTTGAGTGAAATGAAGAATGTCAATTTAAATATATTATTGTTTTGCTAAACCCATATCACCCTTTTTATCATGATTTAAGTACCGAAACTCCTCCTAGCAACCCAACAGGCTTTGTGTTTACCCATTTTCTCCTTCCGCATAATGATGTACTGGGTTAAAGAAAAGTTGGGATCAGCTGGAATAAGAGTCCTCCATTTGGCGATTGCCAACAATACACTATAACTAATTGTTCCGCTAACTTCCGTACCGCTATAACTATACTCTGTGTAAATAGAATCGGCGGCTGACCTTGAGTTTTTTCTCAATGTATTTCTCCTGTGTTGCCATGGTAAAGAATGACGTGAAACCGCCTATTTTATACAGACTATAGGCGACCGCAACGCGAGTCACCAAATGGAGGACTCTTATTCCAGCTGTGCCAAAAGTTGCTTACAAGTATAAACCCAGACTTGTCATGAACATATGACAACATGAATTTGTAAGTAAAGGACTAAAAAATCCATCCATAAATATTGCTCTTTCCACCTATTTTGACTACTCACACTTCACCATACCCCTCCCCCAGAGTTTATGTAAATAACGCTACTTATCCGTTAGCCGGGCGCAATTGTGAACCAAACGCTCGCCAAGCGAAGCATATGACAAAACAGTCAAAACGAAACGATGCGCCAGAGGCAGATGTTCTTTTGCAGGAGGCAACCGTTGGAACAGAGAAATCTTTAATTCATTCTACATTATTTGGGGATTTTTCACTTGCACCCGGCTAATGGATAAGTACCTAAATAACTTTATCAAAAAAGCTAAAATGAAGAAAATTTTATCAAAATAACAAGTTGTGCATATAATTTCAAACACATATCAAATACCCTTTCTTCTCCGAGTCTATTTTGAGGCCCTCAACGAGGAACTGGGTGACCGGAACTACAGGCACTGAAATGAGAGCAGGGCACAATCAGTTAAAATTAAAAATCACACTATTGAACTATAATACTCATTTAATCACTGTCAGGAACATGGAACATAAATGCAGTCTGTACACACAACCCTTACAAAGCCAGATCAAAAAATGCTAGTTAGGTCAGAAGATTTTTTTACACAAAATGAATTGACATTTTAGATTATAATTAAAAATAAGTTTCTATAAAGGAGTTCGAAGTCATGGCCTATAATTATAGCTGTTTTACATGCCTCACAATGACAACACAGCAGTCAGCAATAAAAGCAATAACTGTAACTCCCCAAAAATCTTAAAAGAACTTTTTTCAACTCTAGAATCTTGATAACTTACTCAGATTATTAAATCATTATTTGTAATTTGGCTGACAACTTTTAATTCTCAGTCTTTGTAAGGGTGTGTAGGACATCTGTATTGCATTTGTGAAAGGTTCCTATACAGTATCAGAACTTATAGGTACTTTTCCGTTATAGGGGTAGGGGGTCTTAAAAAATCGCTCGCAAAATAATACTGTTTGGCAACCAAACACGTTTTATTTTTTTTGCATTTGAGTCAAGTTGTTAGTCTTTTTTCACCATTATGGATTTTAAGACTTGGGAATTATTACCGAGGGATAAAAAGTTTGCAAATGAAAAAATTTAATAATTGCCACAACTCCTTTTTAACAGAAAAGTGCCTAGAACTATATGTAGAGGGGATCTAGAGCAGCGTTTCTCAACCGGGGTTCCGCGAGAAATTCGAAAAAGGTGTTAAAAAAATAAAAGATACAAGATCCCCCTAAAAACCCTGTTTTTTAGGGTCAAATTTCAAAACATTTTCTGGGGGAGGACCCCCAGACCCCCCTTTTTGTACTTTAAACTCGATTAGTTAAATTAATTTTCATATTAAGTTCAGCAAAATGAGAATCCTACATAAAAATATATTAAAAAGGTCCATTAAACTTATTAAGTATGGAAAAGATGGGCTTAGAGATAATTTTAGGCTTCCTTCCCGATGCAAAAATCTAGCTTTGGGCCTGATAATTACTTAATTTCCTTAGAGGATATTTGGGTCCCCCTCCTGAAAGAAATTTTTCTTGAAAATACCTCGAGTATGTAGTTGGCCCCCTGCTGTTTGATAGTTAATGCGGCCCTCGGGCTGAAAAGTTTGGAGACCCCTGCTTTAAGATACAGTGGGGGGCAGGGGTAAGGCCTTCCAATGGTTAAAATGTCCAATGGCCGTTAAAAAGGATTATCCAAATATTCAAAGAAAAGCAATTAATATACTATTGCAGTTTTCCACATAATATATGTGTGAACCAACCTTTTCTTGTTTAAAAAGCATAAAAAGTAAAGAAAGAAATAGTCTTCTTTCTATTGAAGACGAGATGTGGGTATGCCTTTCGAAAATAAGACCCAGAATTCAAAATATATGTGCCAAAAACACACAAATTATCACATTAATTAATATTTAATAATTGTTTTATTTTTTTTAAACTTGCTAAAATTGTTTAAATACTTAAAATTGTATTTTCAAAACCTTACAGCTGTATTCTAATAAATAAATATAGTACATAAACGATTTCTTCGTTACTTATTTTTCCGTTTTATGTAATAATTTAATTTAAAAAATAGTAAGAAAAATATTGTTACATGGACGCTAGGGTTCCGCGGAACATGGGCATTGTCGAAAGGGTTCCGTGGGAGTAAAAAGGTTGGGAAACGCTGACCTAGAGTATGTAATAATATGATACTACCTTTATGTAATAATAGATAGTCATACATGGTTTCCAATCTTTGAAAACATTGAAAATCAAGGACTTTTCAAGGGTCTTCTCAAAAACATTTTTTCTCGAAAACTCGAAACAGACATTTAAAAATTATAACCCTCGAGATAACGGTTCTGTGCATTTCTCACTCAACCAGAAACTGGTTCCACCTAATTCGTAAATTTCATAAGAAAGATATAAAAAAACATGAACATGAAACAGAAAATTTTATGATTGATAGTTCTATCTAGTTGGTTCACTTGTGGAACCGATGTAGAGGGTGTTACTATCGTATTTTTGTGATCGGAGCATTTCAAACATCGCCGGTAACTGCGGAACGGAAATTTAGACGAATCAGCGAAAGGTGGCCGGAGTGGATTCAAAATTCAAGGAACACATGGTACAATTCCGTTAAGTCCCTGCTAAATATCACCAATATCCAAATCGCTAAATATATACAAGTATCAACAAATTTTTTATTAATAAACTGAATAGTTATTGATTTAATTAAACATTTTAATTCAGGAGTTTAAAATTATTTTTGAATATTTCTACTTTTTGTTGTCTAAAAGAACCGGGCGATATTTAGCAAGGACTCTAACATAAGTGAACCGTCGCATTTTTCAAGGACTTAAAATTTTAGCAGAAAAAAATTCAAGGACTTTTAAGGACCCTGGGAACCCTGTCATATATGGGGGACTTTTCAGGAGCCTGCAAATAGAGTATTACAGGGTTGGACCTTTGGTCAAGGTGCCTTGCTTTTTGCTCCTCCTTGTAGTTCTATACTAGCGTGTTAAAGTGGAGAAGGTTTTAATTGCTGGGACATACAGTAGTACAAGGGTCATCCAGAAAATGAGTTTTGAAAGGCCCGTAAATAAAAACATAACTGAATGATAATATTCATTTTGTAATGATACAACAGCAGAATCCAACCAAGATTTACTCTTATACAGCAACCTAAAAACTGGAATACCCACTTAAATCTCGCATATTTATGGATCATTAAAATAATTCAATTTGGCGTAATTTTAATGAAACTGATGTAGAAAGCAAATGACAAACATATTGCTGCGTGCTTTATGTAATGAATATTTTCAATCAAATCTTTTGTTTACATTTACAGGCCTTGGTTAACTTGCTATAAAATAACTTGCTATACTAGTCCAAAAAAAATTATCAAGAATTATCAAAATTAAAGATCACATGAACATTAATAACAGCACATCAAAATTTAATTAAGAAAAGATGTACTTACTTGAATTGCCTTCGCCATTTTTGTCGGTAGTTGAAGTTGTAGTTGGTGTGTAGGTTAGGGGTGAAATTAAACACAAAAAAAACCAACCCGACAATTAGTAATTTTTTAATAATAACTATTTCAAACAAACACTGTCCTTGTCATAAAAAAATTGTGTTTCTTTTTTCATCAAAGGATGTTAGTGCGTTGCGTTGAGTAATACCAATTTTTGGGCTTTTTTTGGAATTGTGTTTTTTACCCGAAATCCCGACTTCTTTTGGAATTCTACCCAAATAGAATGTATTAAATTGTATGAAATTTGGGTATGTTGTACATTTTGAGGTCCTCTTTAAGAATATGCTATTGAAAAACAAATTTAAAAAAAGCGTTAACTTGTTCTAAAACACATTAGAGTAGTGTTTCTCAACCGGGGCTCTCAGTGCCGGGGGTACGCCAAGAGCTTTGAAGGGAAGGGGTACTCCATGAATTATTTATTTTTTAACTTTCAATGAATTTTCAATCGGTAATTTTTGTGGGATCAACATATTAAAATTTCAGACGATTTCTGATAAAACTGGAGGATGAATTCCCAAGTTTCGTGTTTTTCGTTTTCCTGTAATAAATCCCGAAATATAGGAAAAACCCTTTAATGAATTGCACATTCTTAATCTGATAAAAATTATCTTTCCAACGATGTAAGACACTTTATTGTGAGTTCCATCATTTTCAAATTTCGAATTTCTCTCTTCCCAATAAAATAGAGTACTTTCCTATAAGCGTCAGTATATTCGTTTCGGTTCCCAAAATTCCTGTGTGACGTAAGAATCGCCATGGCAACCCGTAATTCTGGAAAAACCTTGCCATAACCTTATATTGTTATTAAAAAAATTCAAAAAAAATTTAATATTATTTAATAAGGAGTTATTAGCTTTATTCGGAGTTGTGTTTCGGGGTCGAATTCCGAACTTTTTTTCAAACTTCAATTATTCTCTAAATTACCATTCCATTTTCACAAAAATTGAATATGATCCACTTATAGGTGTCTAGTTTGAGATTTAATCACCGAAAAAACGATACTTTAATTTTAATTGTGCTTAAAACGCCAAATACGGTCATTTCTCTGAAAAGAACAAACGGCCGCCGAGGACTGGATTTTTATCCCAATTTTTTCAAATTCCAGATTCTGCGAGATATTTCATCACAGTTTAAGGGTGAAAGGTCACCGACCCGCTGAAAATTCGTTAAGATGTCTTTTTTCGATAATTAGTGTACATATCGAAAACGGACCTTCAAAGGGGGCCCAAACCTAAAATTACCGGCACAATGACTTGAAAATTCAATATGTTACTCTTCAGACAGCTTATTACTATAAACCAGCGTTGGAAAAACTCGCGACATTTTTAAAATAATTTAAAAATGCGAAAAACTCTCCGATGTACAGCATCCAATAATAGACATTAGAGGGAGGAGCTCAATAATTGTCACCTTAATTATATCCTTGCACCATTTTTCTAATTCCAGATTCTACAAGAGGATTTTCACAATTTAAAGGAAAAGGGATATTTGAGCCTTTAGAAATCGATTAAACAGTATTTTTTTACTCTTATGCTCAGACTCCTTAAAACGCAAGCGAGGTCCACAAAAGCGCAGTAAATCTCATATAAACGGTAATCCAGATACTAAATTTCGATATGTTGTGTAAACAAAAGTATTTCACTCGAATTTAATTTTTTAAAATTAAAAATTTAGTTTAGTTAACAAGTTTATTTTGAACTTAAGAATTTTAGTTTGATTTATTGGAATAGAAATCATATTTTTTTGGTTAATAAAATGTTTTTATAGAAAAAAATATAATTTAAAAAAGTTAAAGAAATTAGTTTATTTTGGTAAATATAGTATTATATGTCTTTTCAGCAAGTACATATACATTTATACCATAAAATTCGATGTTTCTGTGGATGCTCCGCAGTTATGTGTGTATAAAAAACTCAAAACTATAGTGGATGAGAGAAAATTCTGGATCAAATTGAATCCACTGAAAGTAATGCTACAATTAAGAGGGGCATTTTTTACACCACATTTTGTTTTGTATCAGTACTAGACAGTTTAAAAAGGAATAGAATAACTCTAAAAAAGTATCCTAAAATCATAAATACAAAAGTAAAGTAAATATTCTACAGTTTAAATTTAAACCAAGGAATAAGAAATCGTCTAGTATTTTAGATCCTTCTTATTATTTTGTGAATTGACAACAGTTATAAGTAAATTGATAAGTGTATAGTCAATTCTGATCTATCCATCTTAGAATTCCATAAAAAAGCTTGCCTCGCCATTAAATTTAAAGTAAAGTTAACTAAATCAAAGAAAAATGTAACATGAATGGAGCGAGAATTGAGGTAGAAGTTACGGGATCAATTTTTCTTCAGTTGGTTGAGAAAATCGGCTGGTTTCTGGTAAAAAGACTGTGTTAACTTTTTTATGCTAGATTGTCTGCAAAATCTTAAGCAGGCAACTTATTCAGAAAAAACCCACAAGAACGAAAACCCAC
Source organism: Tetragnatha montana (assembly GCA_963680715.1). Taxonomy (NCBI): domain Eukaryota; kingdom Metazoa; phylum Arthropoda; class Arachnida; order Araneae; family Tetragnathidae; genus Tetragnatha; species Tetragnatha montana. Next base: position 16,227,530 of record OY796685.1, read on the forward strand.
AAGGCTGAAAGTTATTTGCAGCCTCAAAAAAAAATTAGGGCCACTCAAAATATTTCTGAAAAGTTATTAAAACTCGATAAAATACTTCAAAGAGAGGCAGTATATTAATTAAAACTTTTAAATAAGTTAATATAACTTTTATAATGTGATTTTTCTTTTGTCACTAAGCATTTCTTTCGAATGGGAGAAAACTCTGTTCTTCCATTTTATACTCAAAAGTTTGAATAAGTTATAAAAACATTTTAAAATAGTCGTACTCAACGAAATTTAATTTGTTCTAATGAAAATTTAGGAATTTACACTTTCAGTCATCTAAGAAAAACGCATACGAAAGGAATGCACTGCTTGAGACACGCGTGACGTGACATAGCTGTGCTAAGCGGACGCCCGCCGTTATATGAGATGATTAGTCGAATAGGAATGTGTAATGTGTATGCCTCCCTCTCCCTTTCCAGGAAGTCACCCTCTACAGATGTCCAGTCAGGCTGTTGCAATCAGCAAACCGGTCCCTTGGTCCACCGAGGCGGCTCCCCTCCCTTTATCTTTTCATCGCTCCGTTTTTCACCCGGCGGAGAAGCACTTTGATGAAAGCCTTCCTGCTTTGGAGGGTTGAAATTGAAAACACGGATTTCTGTTTAGTTTTTGGTTCAAATTAAAAAAAAAATTAATTTAAAGAATAAATATTTTTTTTAATTATAGAAAATATGACAGGAAAGGCACGAGCCCTTATGCCTCCCCCGCACTGGAACCACCACAGCCGAAAAGATATTTGAAAGAAAAAAAACTAATAAAAAAGTAAACCAGGAAGTATTTTAAGAATATTTTAAAACTACATTTAAATAAATATGGAATTTTATGTTTTAAAAATAAATACAAATAAATTTAATTTGTTACCATTTAAAAACAATAGTATTCATAATAAAGGAAGAGAAACATATTTTCCAACGTCCAAATCATGAGGATTCATAAAGTTACTAAAATATATTGTCTTCCCAAAAAGGTTTTTCAATGCTAAGTAATATCAGTCATAATCGTATCTATGACATCAAAATTACTATATGATGTAATATTACTATCAATATAAGTAGATAACAATTTTTGACATAGACTTCGCAATGTAGCTCAATATCATGTGAAATCGTTTCTATGATATATATTTTACGACATCCCACGGTGTCGGTTGATTTAGCTTTTACGACATTGAATTTCCAATTATTGCAAAAAAAGGTTTAAAATCATCATGATATATTTCTTATAGCCTATTTCTTGCTAATAATGTCATTAAAAGTGCTATTTTTTGTCTCTGTCATTAAAATAAATACATTATATCGTACAATATCAGTAGAAGTCGTGATTTTGATGTTTGGGATTCAGTAATATCAGTAATATCAACTCATATAGTGGGAATAACAGTTGATGTCGTGTGCTACCTGGGTATGGCTGACAAGCAAGCGTTAATTGAATACCATATGTTTTTTAAGAATATTTCAACGTGGCAATACTTATCGATCACGTAAGAACAATTATTTTTTGTATAAAATATTTTTTATGGACATGCATTTACCCAAGGGTTTTGAAGAGATTAGATTTGGATTTGGTTTGATTGGATTACATTTATTTCTATTACTCTATACTATATTTTTCTATATAAAATATCAATTGTTGTATTCATTTACCGTGTATTATTTTTGTCTAAAAACATTGGATTTAAATGCAACTGTTTTTTTTATGCAATAATTTTTTTTAATAAATATTAATTATCCGAATATTCAAAAAATTCAGAATTTAAATTACGAATATAAATAAATAAAAATCTTCATTTAAAATACATGCATTTAGCAACCACACGTAACTACTATAGTTTAATAGGTTATAATAGTATAGTTCTTATTTATATTCTTTTAAGCAATGTAAAGTCTGTCTGTCCTAGCAAGGCACGAGTGGCAAACCTAAAATCAGTACCCACAGCAGAAAAAACAGTGGCGAAAAAGCCATAAAGATGGTTATCTCACTTCTATTAGATACCCGATACCCTGCACTCGCCACTGCTTTTTCTGCTGTGGGTACTGATTTTAGGTTTGCCACTCGTGCCTTGCTAGGGCAGACAGACTTTATATGTTATGGGCAAAGTGATTAATCGCGCATTATTAATAATGCCCGAAGTGGAGGCGGGCAAAGTGATAAATTCCATTCATAAATTCCACTGAATTTATCACATTGCCCGGGCATTATTAATAATGCCCCGATTTATCACATTGCCCGTAACATATACAGTAGGTAATACACAAGGTAAAATATCATATTTTTTTTTTAAATATAAACAGCATTTTAATAAAAAATTCAACTGATAAAGATTAGATAGCAGATAGGGAGAAAGCTATACCATAAAACTTTTAAACAAAATGTATTCACTCTCTTGAATTCACTTCTTGACTACGAAAACACATTTTTCAGTGTTTAGAAAACTTAATCTTCCTTTTATACCCCCTCCTTTTCTATTGAGTTAGATTTTTCAGGTAACTTATTTTTTGTATTGGATACTGTTTGTTTCATAGATTGTATATTTCATAGATATTTTATTGTGGAAAATGGTGCATTTAATTATTGCAAGTTCACAAAGAGCTTCTTGTGTGAGGATACAAATGGATGCTGAAGTAAACATGTTGACAATAACATGATGTTACAATATTAAATGATAGGGGTGATTAAACAATTATCTCTGATCATAATGGAAACAATATCGTATATCAGTAAACATATTATCAGATTTAATATGTGTTTTCATAGATGTAAGCCGGCTTTTATTGTAATTATTAGGTAAAGGTGTTGTAGTACATAAATTTTTAGTTTTATAATTAGTATTACAGAATGTATAATTATATAATTGAATGCTCGAATTATATTTAAGTTTACAACTGGACCTCTATAACCCATTGGATGTTTAGAGATTGAGGGCCCATAGAGAGAAACTTTCAATTTCAATAAAAATTCCTCTCCTCATTTCACCTGTAAATTGTCTTTTATAACTATAACGCTCTTTAAGAATACTTTGCAAAAGAAATTTTTCGTTGTGCTTGTACAATTCTGAATTCATTAGTAGTTTTTGAATGCGCTGAGTGATATTAAATTCACGCAGGAAAAGCGTGGGTGTAACAGTTTGAAAAATACCAAAAATAATTTTTTCAGCAACCGTTATTGCTTTAAACACGGCTTACTAGATACTTATACAAGCTAGCCGAGTTTTAAACAATGAAAACCATTTCACAACTTTTCTTGCTTGGAGCGCTACAAGACCTACCTATATCACCCACCGCCTTCAACACTGTGGATATGCTTTGCCAGTTGGTCCAGTATTGCCATCTGGATTTGCAATGATTTCCGTACTCGACTAGCCTGTATAAGTATCTAGTAAGCCTTGCTTTAAATCATCACAATCTCGACCACGTGATTTTTAATAGAGTGTTTTCAGGTGACGTCACAACCGGTTACAGTGGAAGCTCTTATAGCGACCTGCTCTTATAAAAATACTCTCTTATAACGACCCAAAAATTAGTCTCTATAAGAGCACTTTTGTGCTCTTATAAAGACTAATCTTCGAATCGATTCAGCTTATCGAATACTTTTCTGGATCGGTTTGTGTGCGTCACACCAGAATTAGCCAATAAACAAATATCAGAGTATGACAAACAGCACCAAGTAACGATCGCATCTTCTTCTCGCTTGCTTTCGCCCGGGGTAACCGGCTACAATCCCAAACGAAACCTTTCGCTACCTAATGTCCTTGTTGATTTTAGACTTTAAATTTGATAGCATATTCATTTATCTTTCTTTATTTCCAATTTTTTGACTTATATTTAAGACATAAATTTTTCAAATTACATGCAGATGCAGGTGAAATTGATGTAATAAATTTTGTTAAGCATCAGACCTTTCTAAGGAAGCTAAGCTATGCAATAAATTAATATCAAAATCAAAATTTAAAAAGCAAATATTTATACTCTGTAAAATATTGATCTTAAACTTTATATAAATTGAAATAAAAGCAAAAAATAAGGTAATATAACATGAAATTGGAAGTATCAAGACTTCATAAAATAAGAAATAATTGTTTAAAGTGAAGAAAGATCAATTGGATGATTCGAACTGTGTTCTAAATCCCAATGATATCGTTTTCAGGTTGAGATTTCCTCCAGACTTTATAAATTAGTCTACTAAAAATACATCATTGAGGGAATCGAGTCCACCTTCCCGAAGAGCATCAAAATTGATAGTTTAGCTTAACGAGTTTATTGCTTTTAAACGAGTGATATTCTACACTCGAGTGTATCACTCGAAGTTTGCTCTTATAGCGACAAAAAACTCGGTACGGATTAATTACGCTATAAGAGCTTCTACTGTATTTTCTTTTAATTGTGTACCTTCTGTAGGGCTTTTAACTGTTGCTAAGGCTGTTGTTTATCTGTTGCTAAGGCGGTTTTTAAGTATAGGGTCACGTGATTGCAAATGCTCCAACAGAAGAATTCCACGGCCAGTCATTTTCTGTAACTGTTAACCTCTGTAGGGCAAAAAACTGTAACATTTCTGTTGCTAAGGCCGTTGTTAGGTCCGAGTCATGTGATTGAAAATGCTCTATAACAATGTTTTAAATTTCGTTTTGCTTGGTAAAGCGGGTATGCCACAAGGGGATCTTATACTATTAGAATGTGCAGTTACTTACAATCGCTCTCTTCTCTCTGTATTTCAACAAATGTTAATGTACCTGCAAAACATGAAATTGGAGATAAATACTTCTGCATTCTGACATTTAAGAAGCAGCTGGAGTTGTTTTGTGCAGTAAATAAGTGTTAAAAATTGTTTAGGCTTTAGTGAAAGAAAAGAATATGATTTTATTCATTGAATTTTTAGTTACTTCTAATTGAGTTTCAAGTCTTAAAAACTATTATTTAATATATACTGATTGGAAGATGAAACTTTTGTCAAATCGTGTTTATTAAATAGTAAAATTTACCATTATGTATTAACAATTTTCAAATGGTAAATGGAAAAGGTGTAAATGCGGGCATCCCTCAAGTGGCTGTTAGTGGGGCCGAAGACTGGGATGTCAGGGCAGCAGATGTGCAATCTGTTAATATAAATCGGCAACGAGTAGTTGGGGTCATTCTTTCAAGTATTGGGCATGCAGTGTGAGTTTTTTGTGCAAATTTTGATCAGTTCTCAACTGCAAACTTTTAACGAAGTACTCTTTTCGTTCTTATTCATGTTTTTATCGTTAATTTAAAACAAGTTGTAGATGTAGTGTTCTACCATTACTCTCAAACTTCTTAAAAATAATATTGTTGTCTCTAAAGTATATGTTACGGCCAAAGTGATAAACTTGGCAATATTAATAATGCACGTAGTGAGACAGGCAATGTGATAAATTCAATGGCATTTATCAATGATTACACTGGGGAACAGCATTTTCGTTGACTTAGAACTGTGACTTGTTTTTGAATCACTTTTAGCCCCTGAATCCAAAAGTAAAATTAGTTTTTGTCTATCACGTCAACTTTTTGAGATACAGGGTACCCCCAAAATGCCCGAGGGGACAAGAAAGGTTAGACTATCTAAAAAATGAAAATTTGTGGTGAATGGGTAGGTTTAAGAGGTTATTATCCCCCTAAAAACGCAAAAAATCGCTAAAAATAGTAGGATTTGTTATACCCCATTTATTTCACTTATTTTTGAAGCAATTCATTTTTAAAGGGTCCTAACCGTTCCCCAAGGACCCAAATTTAATAATGATATGCAGCAATTATTTTTAGGAAAAGCGGTTGAGGAGTTATCGCCCCCAAAGCACCCGCGAAAGGGTTCGGAAGACTCTTATTGGTTCGTTAGTAACTGGCCGGTTTCATGGAGGTATTTCATGTTTCTTCGCACGCGCGCTCAAGAAACATGGAATACCTCCATGAAACCGGCCAGTTACTAACGACCCAAAGAATTTCTACTTAGGACAGACTTATAATATAAGAAAAATGTCATTTTTAAAATTTTCGAAGCATGAATATATTTTCTTGAGCGCGCGTGCGCCATCTCGATTCAGAAAGTCTTCCGAACCCTTCCACGGGTGCTTCGGGGGCGATAACTCCTCAACCGCTTTTCCTAAAAATTATTGCTGCATATCATTATTAAATTTGGGTCCTTGGGGAACGGTTAGGACCCTTTAAAAATGAATTGCTTCAAAAATAAGTGAAATAAATGGGGTATAACAAATCCTACTATTTTTAGCGATTTTTTTGCGTTTTTTAGGGGGGTAATAACCCCTTAAACTACCCATTCACCACAAATTTTCATTTTTTAGATAGTTTAACCTTTCTTGTCCCCTCGGGTGTAGTTTAAAGACTAAAGTAATTCTTTTTGACCCTGAAAATTGAATTCAAAGTCATTTATTTTGTTTTTTATGCGCATTTTGGGGGTACCCTGTATCTCAAAAAGTTGACGTGATAGACAAAAACTAATTTTACTTTTGGATTCAGGGGCTAAAAGATATTCAAAAACATCAAAAAAATCGTAGTCAACAGAAATTATGTTAAAAATTGTTCCCCTGTGTTATTTATCACTTTGCCCGAAATAAGCGGGCATTATTAATAATACCTGGATTTATTTCATTGCCCGTAACATATATATCTAAGTATTATCTTGGTTAAATTCTTAGGTCCTTCAACAAACTGAAGATATACCAAAAGTTCGAGATCATCAATTGAAAAAGTTTTCATCTTGTTCGGAGTAAATTATACCGCCTCAAAAAATGTCTAAAGGGTATACATAATTTTAAAAGGGATCTTACCAACATAATAAACAAACTAACTTAAGACTTGAAAAAAAGAACCAGGAACTTTCCGTATCTATTGAATAAAACCAACCTATTCAGGAAAGTTTCGGAAACTTCCTCCGATCCTGTGTATCCATACTAAAGACATCATCTCCCAACAAAAAACTATGATGATCCTAATCGATCAAAACCGTCCTCAACCTTCTCTGCTTGTTATTCAGTTTCCTGGGACCTTTCTTGCATAAGACGACGTTACGGTTGCAGTTACCGACCCCCTGGGATGTTGCCAATCTGCAACTACTGTTGCAATATGATCGATGCCAGTCTGGTGGTAAAGGAAACATAAATGGACCCGAGGATACGAGGGTATAACTGTGGATGGTTGGTTTTATCTTGGAGAGGATACATGGGAGTTTTAGCATCCTGGTTTTAATAGAGGATCCTTTAGAGATGGTGTTGTCTAGATGATTTAAAGATGCAATTAGATGTTTCATGAACTTAATGGCTCAGGGTTGAATAGCTCCGGATATGGGGAGAAGGAAATGTCCATGTTTAGGGGGTACTTAAACAGTGAGTTTAGTTTTAATTTTATTAAGCCCATTTCTTTGAACAGAGAGAATCCAGGGTCCAACTTTTTTAACTTTCTTGGTACATAGAGAGAAAAATTTCGGAAAGATAACTACTTGGGGCTTCAATAATAAAAGGAAGTGGTTTAATAAAATTATTCCTGTATCCCTGATTTTAATCTGCAATTTCATTTTATTTAGAAAATAATTTTCATTTATCCATAAATCTAGCAGGTATGTTATGGACTTGACTGCGGGTTTTCAAAAATGAAGACACAGAAAAGGGTTTAATAGTTTTGTATTGTTCAATATTGAATGTAATAAATTTTTACCTTTCTTAAGATCTAACTTTTATAAAATCGTACATAGTTTTGGTTTCTTTTAATATTTTTCCAATGGTCAAATTTGTTGTAAAGTGGTGACACTAAATAAGTCCCAGGGTCAAATAAAATAAGTACTACTTAATCCCCTAAAATGATGAAAAGTTCTCAGAATTAATAAAACATATCCTTTCTCCCAGAAAAGGTTAAAAACTAACAAAGAAAATAAAAACAATAACTGTTTAGGCAGATACAAGAAACAGCTTTTAGTAAATGAGATATTATAAAGTGTTTGGCACATCAAGTGCGACATTTATTGATATGATAAACTAAATAGACATTATGGTAACTGATCTATTGTCACTCTTAAAACTTGATGGAATAATAAGAATAGCCCTCGGTTTGAAATCCTTTAAGACCCTCCTCCTGAATAAGTAATATTCATTCCGACTTTTATGTCCCAAGGAGACGCGCCGGGCATGAGAGACCCTGTTATTTATATAAATATTTACAGAAACTCCCCTTTCCATCATAAAGATAAAAACCAAAACATTAAAGCCAAAACAGCATATGTAGCTGCTTCGAAGGCTACACTTAATCTTCTTCTTCATCAGCACAACAGCCTAGTGCAGGCCTAAGCTTTTTAAATCTGCTCCCTCCAGGCAGTAGGCGACTAACTGCCAGATTTCTCCCCCTGGCACTTAAATACCCACCTAAAATTTTAAAAATGTGATCATCTTTTTTTCCTCCGTAAAAAAAAAATTACTTCTGAATTCGCAGTTTACCATGAGTCCAGGACGTCAGACAATCCCCTTCATACATGACACAATTGTGGAGGTGGTGATAGACTGTGGCGGCATCTTTCATCCGAGGCTTAAGTCGGACTCTTGACATTCATGGTCCTCTCTTTCTCAGGAGCCGCACGGCCCTTTTTGCCTTAAAATCTGTAAGCTTAGCGGATGGAGCTTGAGTATTCCAAGTGGCATAAGAAACAACAACAATTTCTGAACCTGGTGCATAAACAATTTGGACAATTTCTGATATTGCCAGGCACAAGAATTTAGTTTTACTAAATACATATTTATATCATTACACAAACTCCACTGCAAAATTTCATTTAAATTTTTGGTTTCATGTATTATTAACGATTTTTAGAGACATAAAAAAACAGTATTTGCACTATTTACTAACAAGCCTAAATCAAATATATCAATTCCTCGTATAGTCTGCCTGTCTTACTGGAACCCTCTTTATGCGTTGCCCTATAGGTTGGCACCAGTGCCAGGCGGGACGCTGACATAATTATTTGCTCCGATGCGGAGAAGAAAGATGACCGCAGCAATTATTCCGAGTAATGTTTGCCGTTGGGAGGAGGAAGGCTCTTTCCTAGAGGAATATCTGCTGTCCGCGTTATAGCCATTAGAAGGACACCGGACTGATTTCTTTCCGTTTTCTGTTGACTCATTCCATCAAGTGACGGAAAAAGGACTTAGTATGTGTTCTTTGGGGGTCGTCCATTAATGTTGTCTTCTTCTCTTATGAAATATTATCTTATTTTAGGTGTACCTATATAAGTATTTCAAAAATTGAAAGGTATACACTAACTACGTATTATATAATGCAGCTTTTCATTTGAAGAGCTTCCGCTTATCATCCCTTGAAAAAGCTCTCAAACAGTCGACGCTAGTTTTAAGAACTCATAGGGGATACTCAAACTGTTTGTAAAATTGAAAAACATTTAAAAATTGTATAAATATGCAAAGTTGTGCGTCTATTTTTATAGTGCTTCTACCTTTTACAAAATAAAGGGTTTGGAATTTTTTAATTACTTTTATTACTAATTTAATTACTTGGAATTACATTACTTTTAATAATTAAAAAGCAATCAATAATTCAATTGGAATGAATGGTGAAATATTAGTCAAAACGAAGAAATTACACACATTAACTACCCCAGATTAAAAGGTGCATTGAACTTTCTTTCAACCATGGCCAACCTTTTCCCATTTCAAAAGTGTTCTCTTAAATTAACATTCGAATGTTTTCCGTAGCCAATTAAAGGCCTTCGACCCTCCTGGTGATGCCCATCCAAGAATTTCAAAAAATGCTTCCGAAAAGAAAAAGCTTTTTATTAGATTATCTGACACCAATTAAGTCAGAAGTGTAAAAATGAGTTAGCAAAAGCGAGGTTTTTTATATTTTAATCCGTAAATATGTATTTATGTTAACACTGTGTCTGTGGAGATAAGTTGAGGACTATTTTACAGTTAGTAAGAAAGCGTTGACTGTTATATCCTTATATGACGAACTTTCAAGATATTCTTGATGTTGGAATGCAAAACCTATACATACCTATGATAGGAAATTACTTTAGAAAAGTATAGGAAATCCTCTAGTGTGGCTGCTTATTCATGCGTAGGGTGTATCAAAAAAGAGAGTACTTTTTGAGTAGGTATAGGGCTACTTTTATCTTTTAGTATTTTGTGTATGAGTAATATTTACATAATTATTTTATACAATTAAACAATAGGTGTGTTTTTTTAATAAGTTATAAAAAGCCTTCTTTACATTTTTCCACATCTTATATAACTTACTTATTTTACGTGCAACATATACCTCCAATTTATCTAATATAATAAAAGTCAAATCTTATCAGTGGGTGGGTGGCTGGATGGGTGTGTTTGTCCTTTATACAAATCTACAGTTTCCTTCCAAACTGCACCTAACTTGCTATCACGGAAAGCTAAGATCGCCCCTAACTTTCCAGAAAATTCCTCATAGGGCACGATGCCGGGCTTCTCTGGTAGAGTTTAACTTCCTACAACATATTCCGGCAGAAAGAGAAAATTTGAAATTCAAATTGTTGAGCTATGGTCAACCATGTACGGTTTTATCATAGGTCTAATAGCGTTCCTATGGACGCTTTCACGGAAAGCTATGATCGCCCTTAACTTTCCAGAAAATTTCTCATAGGGCACGATTCCGGGCTTTTCTGGTAGAGTTTAACTTCCTACAACATATTCCGGCAGAAAAAGGAAATTTGAAAAATCCGCACTATTACATTTCGAATTTTTAACTTTCGTCTTTTTCGACCCGACCTACTAAATAGCCAGTTAACCATGCATAATAATAATAAAAGAAAATTATATAGTATATGATTTTATCGTAATGTATAAAAGAAAAATTCAAATTTTTAATTTGAATAGCACTCAATGTTAAATTAGTAAAACTTTTATAAATTAACGATTTTTCCTCTAATCTTCATCATCAAATGAATCGTCAAAAGATGAATATGCTTCAATTTGTTGGAGGTTTAGTTGAGACAAAGATCGAGGCTCTCTAATATAATAATATATAATTTGATAAGGAGGAGCTCTAAAACTTCAGGACATAGTCTTCCTGCTTTCTTTTTCGGAACCTCTGGAAGGATATTGATGAGAGGATCCTAAGTTTTCATTGACATAAATAGGAGGACTCTGATTGTGCGGGAACGTTTCCTGGTGTTGAGAACCATGTTTTATTTTTAGTTAAAAAAAAGTTCCTTCGACACCCCACAAAAATCAATTTTATACCAATTTTAGAAGAATATTTAGCCTATTTCATTTTAAATCTCTTTCGGAGTCTTAAGTAATATTATTTAAGTTGAATTTAAATTAAATAAATGCAAAGAGACGTGCATTCCTGACGTTCTTTTCGAGTTTGAGCCAATCTTCAAAAAACTCAATTTTAGAAATGGAGTGAAGCTATGAAATAAAAAATTAATTAAAAATAGTTCTACGCAATTGTGCAGTCTATAACTAGTATCAAAAGTTAGAGGAATAGTGTAAGAATGATATTATTAAAAATTTCGCCTGGGTACATTAGGGCACATACTACTTTTTCTCCGTTAAACTTCTATTAGTATAATTAGATTTTCAAAGCTTTTAGCCTTTCTCTATTATTTCATTATTTCAAATAGAAACAAAATAAAATTCAAATAAAAACTAAGGATTATCATTTAAAGCTTTGTAAGCTCAAACTAAACACAATCGATAAAATTTTAAAATTCGACTTCTTGCTAAAAAGAAAATTTAAAATTACACTTACAAATAAAAACTGCAAAAAAAAAATTCAGAGAAAGGTAGATCATAAATGTTAAGGTTTTGTATAAGAGTATCAAAATCCGTTACCTTTAAAATCCACAATTAGTTGTTTATTGTCATAAACCTCAGGTAATTTGTTGGGGCTTTCTAGCTCAAGATTTAAGCCAAAAGATATTCATTAACACGGAACTAAAAGGAACACATCATTAGTTTTAACTTTCTCTGAAGATAAGAATGATTAAAGTTGTGTCTTAGTACAAACAAGGACCTTTTAAATCTCAAAAGCTATTTCTACCGGGAGTTCTAGAAAGTACATCAGTAGAAATAATAACCTTAGGAATAAAAAGAGTTCGAAAAGTTAAATAAATTAAATAGTCTTTAACCTTTTATAGAATTAATATTTTTATTTAGCATTATATAATCAAAGAATATTTAAACTATTAATCAGGTTTCTGAGGTTGAAAACTTTTATTTCAAGGTAAAACGCTTTTAATGTCATTTTGTTTAATGTGAGATTTTTTTCATTGATTAAAACTTTAACAACTTTTCTTTTGGACAGTATTTACTATATTTATAACTATCCAAGTTAAATAAGTAACAACATTCACACTGTTAAAATATTCTAGAATTAAATTTCCTTTACATGCAACAGTTTCAAGTACATATTTTCCATACAAAACATGAAACTAAGAGTAAATACTAAGTTGAAAAATCCACATATAGTTTGAAAATTACCACATTTATATAAAGTTTTAAAAATATGATACAAAATAATTATTAAATTAAAGATTCAATAAGGAAATTAAATGATTAAATAGATGAAAAATTTAACGAATAAAATATTGTTGCGTAAAATAATATTGTGTTTAATATAACACTCATATTTAAGCTTTATTTTCCAATGCGATAAAGAAAGAGTTGAGTTAAAAATAAAATTTATTTTTCCTTTTGGGTATCCTTTAGAAATAGACGGGAACATTTTTAGTTAGCACTATGGAAGAAAGAAATACAGACTAAAAATACACAAGTATACCTGTCTCGGATACTTTTTATATCGTCGGAACTTGTTACTTTATTCCCAGTTTCCATTTCAAATACTTTATAATACCGATACGTACAGAGCAGTCTCACATTTGCAACAGAAATAGTCTTCTTAAGACTTTTACAAGAGATTCCGCTTAGAATTGTATGGGAAAAGATGACAAAAAACCTAAAAAATGCCTTAAAATGGAAGAAAGGCTTTCTTGCTGAAATCAAAATACAACTTACAACGCAAAATAGAATGTTTGCGCCGTGCTCAGAGCGGGGCTGGGAGAAATTATTATTCCTTTTCATTTTATAGGTGCCTTGAATAGCAAGAAAGAGTGATACTAAAATAATTCAATAGCATGCGTAAATTTTATTTTTTAATCACAATTTTTCCACATTTAATTTTGGAAGCTTTCATTTCAATACAAATATGTTCAAATTATACGTTATAACTATTTCAGAATTGAATAATCTATTTTCTAATTAACTTATAACAAAGTTTGTAGTTTAGTATATTTTTAAGGCGATACAAAAAAAGAATATAGTACAGATAAATACATGATTCAGTATAAAAGGCAATGATTTCATAGTAGTTACCTAAACATTGCCTGCCTTAAATTTACTACCTGAAATAAATTATCCATTCTTTTGATCTTTTAATTTATTACTTAAGTAAAAAGTACTTTTTTATTATATTATCATGTTTTGTTATTCTTTCATAGTATGTCAATATTTTACAAGCTAAGCTATTTTCTGCTTGTTTATATTCATCGTAACATTAGGCAAATAAAAAGGGAAAAATTTAAGTAGTCTACCATCTTTAGAACACTTATGTACTTTAATGAGATAGATTATCCTGCACGCGAATGTGAGAAACTGCTTTAAACAAAATGTAAGTGGAAATCTCTTGTTATTGTGAAATCGATATGAAAAATTGTAAATTAAATAATTACAACCAATAATTACCCAATTATATTTCTTTCAGATTTTTATTCCCGTAAGCCTTTAAGAATATTTTATAGAAATAAATAGGGGTTCAGTGACCGAGAATGTTACTTTTCAAGTTTTTAGTAAGTATGGAGAAATATAATTCTTCACTTTTATTTTGTGCTTTGTCTAGACATTTTCAGATTCAATGTAAGGAACGTAAGTACTAATTAATTTAGAAATAGCATAGCTTTGGAGTCAGTTATGTTAAAGCTTGTCAAAATATGTAAAACCACTGACTTAAAAGACGGTACAAAATTATTTTAAAATATATGTAACACCTCATCTCTTAAAAAACATTAAAAGTTATAATAAACTCGCTGTAGATAGCATATAAATCAATCTTACTCAAACTTATGGAATTTAAACAAGAATTTTCAGTTACTGCTAAAAATTTAAGAAATTCTTCTATCCCTAATTCAGAAATAATTAAATTTCCCCATTCATCCCTTACCCTAGATTTGTCCGATTTTTCATCATGAAAAATTCAGCGAACACCAAAGAATCTCTCCCCAAGCATGAAAATTCTTTTCCACCGCTGTGTGCTTTTCTCCGACCCTCAAAAAGTTTCGCCGACTAAGTCAGCAAAGACAAAGAGATAAATCTCTGAAACACCCTGAGCGGCATCCTGAGATCTTAACTGCAGGGCTCAACGTATCCTCAGGTCAAGTGTCTCGGGTGTAATGAAACATGCAGCGATCTCTCTGGGTCAAGATTGCGTCTAATCAAGCAGGCTCTTTTTGGTTAGATGGAGGCTCTTTATTTGGAAAAGAGGATTTCTTTTCCTTTGTAATATCCTTTTTGAGATTTTCGACTTGGATTGTGAACTTTTTAAATTTAGTTTTTAAAAATAGATTGCATTAGTTAAAAAGAATTTTGGTATCCCTACTTATTTTCAAAATTTATAATTTAAACTTCGTAATTGTGTCTTAAAAATATGTTACATTGGCTTACACAGAGGAGTATATGAAAAAAAAATTTTCCTCTTTCAGTTTGTTCAATAGATTATTTCTTTCATCTCTTTGGAGGTTAATTTTTACCCACACTTTTATGCTTTCTCATAATTTTATTGGGCTGCTCGTCGAATAATAGCAACAGTGCCACAAGCTGGGGTAGAATAAAAAAAACCCATGAAGTTAATGGCATTTAAATTTTTTTACAGATATACAGTAAAACAAACTAGCTTTTAAAAAGAGTAGTACAAAACCACAATATTCCTAATAATTATTTAGGGGTTTTTTTTAAGTTAATTTAGACTGATTGCTTTTAATAAACAGATATTTAAGTGTCCTCTCTTACTTTGATGACTTCACAAAAATTAAAACCGAATTTATTTAATATTCCAAAATGTTTATACTTTTCTTTTTGATAGTACCTGGTTAAGTAACTATTTCATAACTATTCAATCAAAACTAGCAACGGAGAAAACCTTTCACGTTGAAACAACAGTGAAAGAAACGTTTTTAAAGTTTGAGCTCCTCCCCTGAACGTGCGACGGCGACGTATAGTATGGATGACCCCTCACAGTTCACACCTTAATACGATACTGAGCGATATCTGGGGCATAATAGGTAATAACCGGAATTTCTTTACTCTTGTTAAATTGAGTAAATTACTGAAATTGTCCAAGCACCTGAAAACATACAAATAAAGTACTACATGCCCATCAAATATCACAGCAAAAGTATAAGATATGCCCGCCTGATCTCTGACGTCGTCTTTCTTCCATTCGAGTGGCTTTTATTGACCACCAGGACGGATGTCGGTACTTTACCAAGTTAAATGAATCGTGAGAAGCTTCGTCTTTACGATGGTCTGCTTTCACCGTTATTAGTTGCGTTACCTGTTACTCAAACGGCGCCTGGAATTGATTTCTCTTTCCTGAAGGTCCTCATCATTCGCTTCTCCATCTTGATGTTTGGTTTTTTGCTTTGAGATAATGTCGACGAACGGAAAAAGCTTTAGTTTAACTCTTTTAGTTACCTCTGTATGAAATAAAGTAAGGATGTAATTATTTTTTTTTCTTTTTGAGTGGCTTCATTGATCTAACATTACGTTTCATAAATTTTGCTGCACACAGATAAAATGATCTTAAGAGAAATCAAGGTTCATTAAACATACACTAATTTTTTCTCATGTTGTTGGGAAAAATTAGATTGTTTTATAATAATAATATTAATAATGTGAAAAATGGTAGGTGTTGAAAAATGGGTATATTTATAGAAAATACACATATTTTCGTTTTTTTAAATTAAGATACTGAGTCTATTATTTCGTTTTTTTTTTTTTTTTTTTTTTTTGTTATGAAGAAAGTGCTATGTATTTCGAGACAGCCTATAAATGAAGATTTTAAAAACAGATCTACTAAATTATGACTTTCTTTCTGAGGTGGGGGAAAGTAGGAATATGGTAAGAAGTATGAGGGGCATATAATTTGTCAAATTTAGAAATAAGTTGACTGCTAAATATACCTCGTGAATGAGGGTTTGGCCGATAAAATTGAATTTTGGTAGGTTTAGCTGTTGATTAAATCTATCATAAAAAAACTCAGAGAAGAAAATATAGAAATGGATATTGTAAAATACAGAAAAAGAAAAAAAAATCATAAATGATCTGTCAAATAAAAACACACAATAAATTATAACTTATAACGATCAAACATAGTACATAGATAAAAATGTAGAGTTTAAAGAATTTTTCTTACTGTTTTTGGTAAAAAAGACCCCTTTCAAACAAGAATACTTTTTAAAGTTTATTTCGATTCAAAAATTGTTTTAGTTAAGTATTTCTTGGTGAGAAACTAAAAAAAATACAACTTTGCTAAATTATTAAAATAGAAAGGTTGTGTCTAAGTTGTGTTGTGTTAAATAGATGGCAGCACGAACAAATAACTCGAAAATTTTGTCTCCAGTTTGAAAAGTGGTGATGAAATTTAAATCAGTCCGATTCCGATGTGCAATACATTTTCTAAAATGATTCTGATGTTTTTACAAACAAAAAAAAAACTTCATATTTTCTATTCGTTGAAATAATATTTTAAAAATTTTGCGTACATTTTTTCAATGATATTTTTAGCTCCCATCCCCTTTGAGTAGTTGGTACACAAATTAAATAATATTTTGCTTCTCTTTGCTATAAAATGGGAAATAATATTTTGTAATTAAAATAGAATTCTCTCTATGTTCAAAAATAATATTTTTTTCAAAACCAATTCTTTATTTCCCAAACATCTCAAACACAATTTCTTAATTATGTGAGCATTTTTCTTTTGTCAGTTAGGAGCTTTTAAAACAGGGTGGGCATCCTTTAAAAATTAAAACTTAAAACCTAGGGACGTATCCAACAGGAAGGCTAAAGAGTTAGATCCCCCCAAAAATATCATGATTCATGTTTTTTTTTCCAGAAAATCCTGCTGCCAGGGCCGTGTTAAGGGAGGGGCGAAGGGGGCGTCCGCCCCGGGAGCAGTATTCAGGTAATCAAGAAAGGCGCTGAATTTGTGCCCGAATTTTTTTTTTTGCAATTTATTATTTTAGTATTTTGCAATTTAAAATTATTTTAGCATTGGACTTCGTAGATTCTTCAATACTTTCCAACGGAACCACGATGAACGTGTTCAGGGGGCGCCAAATTTTTGCCCAAACCTTATTTTGCGAATCTATCTAAGAATAATGTAAAGAAATTATATTTGGGAGGGGGCGCAAAAAAGCCAGGGGGGCGCCAAAAAAGCCATCCGCCCCGGGCGCGATTTTTCCACAACACGGCGGCCCTGCCTGCTACGTAGAAGAAGCACAGAAGCGGGTCTCTTGGATTTCTCTCACGATTCTCTTAGTCTAAATAATATGACTTAAAACTCTTCTTTAAAACTTTACTTCAAAAACTTTTTGAGGAAGAATAACCAGAGCCTCATCTTTGCTCGGGACTAATACTATATTATCTACTTAAATTTTAACAATGTTTTTACTAAGATTCAAATCAAATCCTACCTTTAAGTTTAAGTGTTCCAAAAAGACATATATGTAATACTAAATGTGCGCTTTTGGGGTCGACATTAAGTATAAATTTTATACAACACCCCAATGGGTATCAAAATGAACTACCAATTAATAATGCTGAAGAAGAAAACAGATGCTGAGTAGCAAAAGGAAATGCTAAAGAGCAGAGCGAAGCTCAAGAAAGAACATATATATGTTGAAGTCTAAAAGGATGATGAAGGGTAAAGGATGCTCAAGAGCAGAGAGTAGCTTAAAAGTAAAAATGGTGCTGGAGATTAAAGAGATTCTCAAGATCTAAAAGATGCTCAAAAGTTAGGGAATGCTCAAGAAAAGAAAGATAGGCTCTAGAGCTGGGATTTTTCCAAACCACCGGCTGCATTGGGCCCGCGGTGCCAGTGAAGCCTTCAGAAGAATCCCCGAAAATTCCACAAAAGTAACTTCATGCATGCATTATGCTGAAATTTCGCACATGAGTTCTGAATGCCTTAAATGGGCATTACATAGAACAATATAAGTTATTCAATAAGTGATACCTACTACTAGTTTAAAGTGCAAAATTTTGAAATATTTTGTTTTTGAAACAAATCATTTACCATGTCCAGTGTTATCTTTTAAAAGTCCTCCAAAATTTTATGCATGGACCCTCAAAATAAATTTGGCCTCTCTGTTCATAACTTCTCACATTCAGTGAAAAAATTGTCATACCACTTTCCACAACGCCGCATTACCTTGTCTTTTAAGATCCGGATTCCAGAGAAGTGTCTTATCACCCAAAAGGGATCTTCAAGAAAGGAGTGGGACGCTGTTATGACTGGGAGGGAAAGGCAAAGGATAGAAACGTTCTCAGTCACCCCCGAAGACGTCTCGTACCGGGAACCCGTCCCCCAGACAGATCAGCCTGGGACTCGACTCAACAAGAGTTCTTTGTTCCCGATGTCTTCTTGGAAGAAGTCCACCACCGCTCACAAAATAACATTCGACTTTGCGCCATTTGTTTTTGCTTGGCTCGAGTGCCAACATTCTCACCTTCTGGATTCGGAGGCAGTGATACCCGTCTTTTGTTTACCGAGCGAAATTCATAACAATATGAGATGCCGCGCTTTACGGTTGCGTGGTTCTTTGAAGTGTGAATAGTTTCGTTCGTTGGTTTTTATTAGCGTTTGTTTGGTTAAATATAGTTGCTGCGCTTGTTTTGGGGAATCGTATGATGGTGGATGGAGTGTGGATGTATTTGGGTTACGTTTGTGGCAAATTCGTAATGTGATTCATGGTCTGATTGTTTAAAAAATTCAGGAGTTCATCTAACAATCAAGATTTATTGTTAGAGAGACAAATATTAGAAAATACTCTATCATTGGCGACCACAAGATAAATTTGTAGGGGTACATTTGATAAAGTTTTTTATTGTAAAAATATGGAAATATCTATCATGAAATCAACCTTTTTCTATAAGATCCTGATGCTGTGTTATTTATCTTTCTTGTAAGCGCCAGAGACGATTAAGATGAACGACCAGAAACGAAATAGAAGCTAATAGCGTGGTAAAAACTAATTAGTACCTAACCTATCATATATGTATCTAACTTTAAAGTGACACAATAACAACAAGAAAGAAAGAAATTTTGTATATCTTTGATTTTGATATAAGAAAAATTATTTGAATCAATAGGGTGGTTTTAAACATTAAATTATGTCTTTAAAAATGCTGCTTATTTAAACAAATGTTTGTTGAAGTGAAAAAATTTTCTATGTGAATTTTTAATCAGTTTATTTAAACCACTCTTTTAAAGCTAGCATGAAATTAGACTTTTCATTACTATCCTCAAAAAAAGTATGATACTATTCTCTAAAGCCAAAAAGTTTTTGTGCTATCAATTTGATATTTGTTACCAAAGGATTTTTGCTATCAATATCAGCTGATGATGTCATTTTGCTCTTAAAGTTTTAAAATTGTATACTTCTTAAATTTAAAA
Source organism: Tetragnatha montana (assembly GCA_963680715.1). Taxonomy (NCBI): domain Eukaryota; kingdom Metazoa; phylum Arthropoda; class Arachnida; order Araneae; family Tetragnathidae; genus Tetragnatha; species Tetragnatha montana. Next base: position 16,247,290 of record OY796685.1, read on the forward strand.
AAGCAACTGTGCACAAAGAGAAAAATTAATTTTTCTCCTACTGGAAAACGATTATAAAGAAAACTGTGATAAATTTTAATAATTTAATAATATGTCTCTTTAACTTCTAAAGATGGAATAGCATTATTTGCACGTCAGTAAAGTTAAAAAAAACATTTCCCACGATAATTCCATTGAAACTCGCGGAGAATTGCAATCAAGGATTTCCCAAAAATAAACATAAATAAAATAAGTAAAAAAAAGCTTTTTTAAAAAAAACGCTTTTATTAAGATGTCCTAAAAATTCAAAAATAATTTTTTGGGTTTTGTGAAATAATTTATTGGGGAGTAGAAAATAACCTTCCGGTAAGTAAAAATTAACTAATTTTCTGATCACTAAAAATAAAAGCGTGGGCGCTAGTAATTTATAATTTTACATAAAAGAAAATGAGAAAAGAGAACTTAGAATAAATAGTGAATAGATAATTACTAGCGCCCACGCTTTTATTTTTAGTGATCAGAAAATTAGTTAATTTTTACTTACCGGAAGGTTATTTTCTACTCCCCAATAAATTATTTCACAAAACACAAAAAATTATTTTTGAATTTTTAGGACATCTTAATAAAAGCGTTTTTTTAAAAAAGCTTTTTTTTACTTATTTTATTTTCTACTTTTTAGTCTTAGAATTTTGCCTAAAATCTTAATTTTTATTCCAATTGTTGGTATATGCAATTAGTAAAACCCCTTAGAATTTAATGCTAAAAATTTGAAACATTACCCCTCTATTTAGGTACTTATAAAATTTTTCAAAGCAAGTCATTTGTAAGAAATAAACTTTTCCAAACACCAGTGAAGAATTTACAAAAAAAATATTCCAAATGAAAGAGATTTTATAATTTCTTTTTTACTGAAAAAGCGCAACACCCCATGCAAACATATTCAGTATTTCTTTAAGCTATAAATAATTCCATCTGAACGAAAGCGAAATCTATAAGAAATGAATAGCAATAACTGTCATAATAAAAGCATCGAAACTCCCATTTATCCATCAAATGAAAATAAAAAGTATTTCCAAGCTTTTAGAACAAGTGGTATAGGTTTAAATTCACATTACTATCTTCGTTAATTATCTTAATTGAAAGGTAATAATTCAAGGTTTAAAGATTGAATATAGTTCAAATATATATTATACGCCGTTGTATAAGTTTTGGGGGTCATATTCCTTTTAGAGCGTCTTAAATTCGAGTTAATCGGATAATCAAAAATACTCTTTAATTACCCTAATTACGGAGATTTTGACTAGCTGACAATTGAATATTGCATTGTCATGAATATTACACTATGCTGCAAAGTTTCAAGGCTTAATATCATTTAGAAGTACCTGACATTTTATGTGCAAGAATCTAAATGACAACCTTAAAATTTGCATAAATTTGTCTTTAATTTCTTTAATTATTTTAAAATTGCCGTTTTGATGATTGAATATAGTAGTACTATGCCTATTACACTATTGTTCCTTTTTTTGGGAGCTAAAATACTTTTTAAGGGTCTCAAAATCGAGTTAATCGGATAATCGAAAATACTCTTTAATTACCCTAATTACGGAGATTTTGACTAGTTGACAATTGAATATTGCATTGTCATGAATATTACACTATGCTGCGAAGTTTCAAGGCTTAATATCATTTAGAAGTACCTGAAATTTTATGTGCAAGAATCTAAATGACAACCTTAAAATTTGCATAAATTTATCTTTAATTTCTTTAATTATTTTAAAATTGCCGTTTTAATGATTGAATATAGTAGTACTATGCCTATTACACTATTGCTCTTTTTTTTGGGAGCTAAAATATTTTTTAAGGGTCTCAAAATCGAGTTAATCGGATAATCGAAAATACTCTTTAATTACCCTAATTACGGAGATTTTGACTAGCTGACAATTGAATATTGCATTGTCATGAATATTACACTATGCTGCAAAGTTTCAAGGCTTAATAACGTTTAGAAGTATCTGAAATTTTATGTGCAAGAATCTAAATTTTTTGCGATAATTTGCCGTTAATTAATTTAATTACTTGAGAATTGTCGTTTTGATGATTGAATGTAATAGTACTATGCCCATTACAGTATTGTTCTTTTTTTGGGAGCTAAAATCTCTTTGGAAGGGTCTCAAATGTCAGTTTTTCTGATAATTAAAAATACTCGATAATTAACTTAATTTTTTGGTTATTGATTAGATAATAATTGGATATTGGAGTGTCATGAGGGTTACATCGTTGTGTAAAGTTTCAGGGCCCTGACATATCAGGAAGTGCCCGAAAATCGAGTTGTAAGATTTCACCCGTGACCTTGGCCCAGAGCAAGTCTAATAAAAGCGTTTAAAAACATGTGATAGCAAAACTAATCTACTTTTTCCCTTCATTTAGTGTCAACCTAACTCCACCTTCTGAAAATGGAATGTACCCTCTCTCCTCTGAGACTTTCCTTCCAGTTTTGTTTGGTCTCGCCACTGAAAAAATGCCACAAATTCCTCAAATGCCTCATAATACCTAATGATGTTAACCTAATTGAACTTAGTCCCTCACCCTCACATGAAGGCAGATTCTGCAAAGATAGGAGTTGCAGTTGAGCGGTCTATATGCATCGCTTAAGCTAAGAAAATGTTTTGAAAATGGAATGAAAATTTTTAATAACATAATTTTAATACATGATCTAGTTCCATCAGGGATGCCCATAAAGGGGTGTAAACACCGTAAATGGTCGAAGGGAATGATCTTTCAAATGAGTCCTTCAAAAAGTCCATACAACTATCATAGTATTGGCAATACATGGTTTTGAAACGTCATTTTAGAGATTATGTATTTTAATTAAAATATGCTAATGTTGTCATTGAAATCACCATTTTGCTGATACACCAGGATTTAAATTTTTGTAGGTGTCGAAGATAATTTTTTTAAATTTTATCGATTTTGAATTAGGATTAAAATAAACTGATTAAAACCCCCGAATAAATAGAAATAGGATTAAAATTAAAAGTAAACCGGTTGCCACAAATGAAAGGAATGAAATGAATTTATATTAATGAAATTAATTTATATAAATAATTGAATTTCTTAATTATTATTTGGGTCGGGGTTCCTGGTATTTAATGTCTTCTTTGCGAATATAAGATGAAAGTCTTTTATTCTACCCTTCTATTAAAAAAAACTAGTTAAAATACATTCTCTCATCCAAAATTATCTTCCAACAAACCTAACCTTGCTTTCGAAACGAAAAGGTCACTCCTTACCTGTAACACAACCCTCATTTAGAACGATTACTGGAAAACATTCGTTCGAGGAAAAAAAAAATCCCCACCCCCTTAAGCCCTCCCGACCTTCGTCCTGAAACCGAACCCTCCACGCAGTCTGGGAGGGTCGAAGGGACCCTATTTAGAACGCGGTGGCACGGTGCCAGGCCACCCCCATTGGTCGTTAATTCTGTGTCTGGCACGGCGCTTAGCCCCCCTTTCAATGTCACAGACCGTAATTCACCCACCTCCTTCATTAAAGTGTGTGTTTTTGATAGGGGCGAATGGAGAGAGGATAGCTCATATATTGCATCAGGAGAGGGTGAATGGGTGTAGTGGGTGGCTGCTGTGACGTTGTGGCGAATGGTTTTTTTTTTGTTGGTGCGCGAAGGAGAGTTTTGCGTCAGAAAGTGGAGAGGCTGAAGATGAAGAGCCTCGTGCAGTAACGGAATAGAGTTTTGCATCATTTCAGATACCTACATCCATCCGGTGGGGGGCAGTAACCTCATTACATTCAGCCAGTGGCGGCGATGGGGTAACGAGAAAAAATTACATAGGGGGATAATGGTATTTTGGGGGAATATGGGGCAGTTTTGGTCATTTTCTAAGGTTAAAAAAGGGAAATTTTTAAGAAATCCCCTTCTTGGGAACCCACCTGTTAACATCCGCAGTAAACCATAGAACTCGAAAAATGCGAATAAAAGACTACAGTTTTGTTTCTTTAAAAAGACAGGAAAATGATATTTCTTTTGAATGTGATTTCATGAATATCTGTTATATTCCTAGGCTCTTTGAAACAGGTAAATATTTTAAGATTAAAGCACTGATTTACCTATAAATTCACTAGGCGATTCTATTGTTTTAAAAGTTGAGGAAGACAGAAGTATCATCAATATAGATAGAACAAATAAAGTATTCAATAAAATAACAACTATCAACATACAAGATGGGAATGTACAGTTAATGCATATTTAAGGTATTCATTCATAGTTTATTGTAGATTTAGGTGGTAAACTTTCGGGGAGTAATCACTTCCTCCTCCTAATAAACTAAATTATACAAGGCCTATTTTAGGGACCCTTTCCCCTTTGGGATGCCACCCACTAGAAATTAAAATAAAACCTCAAATTAACACATTTAAAAATCTGACTTTACTTTTGATACTTGAGGATACTTATTACTTTTAAGTCAAAACTAGTAACGGAAAAAAAACTCTTAGCATTTTAACCCCGAGGGGAAATTTTTTTTAAATGCCATTTCACAAATGTTTGAACTTCAATCCTTTGAAAACAATAACCAATAGTTACTTATTTATTATTATTCACTATATTAAATATTGACTTGTTTCTCATTATCATTGATAGCAAAAATACATATATTCTTATCTTTTGTTTCAGATGATGATGATGATGAATTACAGCTGAGTTTCGTATTCGTGATATTTATTTTGTGTATTCTATTTGGTGCATTTCAATTCAAAAACTTGTCTTGGCAAAATGGATTGAAGTAGGGCACAGTTGTGGAAATTTATTTAAAAATGAAAGTAATCCATTCTCAAGTATACTACTTAAGTTGAGTGTTCTAAAAATCTGATGAGGAAGTAAAAATATGTTTAGAGAAATAAATTAGGGTAGGCTTAATTACTCGAAGAAGTAAATGTGAATGTTCAGTCTGGGTTTTCCATCTGATGAAACTTTAACGACAAAACAAGTGCTTCTTCTTGAAAGTGACAAAATACACGTTTCAGGTTACATTGAATGTTTTTTAGATAAAGATACTTTTGGGTAATAAGAGAGAAAGTTTGTATAGTTAGTTAATGACAAAACTCAAATTTAAGAAGTGCATAACTCCTTAATTTTGCTTTCCTTTTTTTTTGGGGGGGGGTCCACTCGAAAAAAACAGAACTTAATGAAATAGTTGACTACGGTGATTTAATACTTATAAATACGTATTTAGTATTTTATTTTCGGTAGATGACGAAGCGTGAATATTCAGTAATGTATAACTATGGTATAATCTTTTTAAAAATTGATGACGAAATTGAATTAGATTAAGTTAGAGTTTGTAAAGGTTCTTTTCAAGAAAAGCCTTTTTTTATTTTATCCAACACTTATTTTTTACAGAGGTATCAACCGATTATCGACAAACACTTTATCAACTAATTCCAGTGTCGTCATTTAACGGAAATACAAATATAATTGAAAGGTGGTAGGCCCCAGAAAATCAACCAATTACAACCTAGCACTTTATCAACCAAATTCAGTACAGGCCGCGCACATAACGGCAAAACCAAAATTTTATATTTTTTAACAAAGGTCACAACTATAGAGGAGAGGAGAAATAGAAGTGGAGTGAGCATTCCCATTAAATCGACTCCGAAAAAGAGTGCCCAAAATTACCAAGGCTTCTGGCAATGAGTTGGCGCGTTATTGCTTGCTTAGCAATTTCAAAACTATATTACAAGCATGCTCTAAAGCTTGGCTATGAAACGTTACGCCAAGAATACATGCATTAGCAACACTGAACGGAAATAAAAGTTCGGCATTGAAAACAACTTCCAATAAAACCGCCGTCACGTGACGGGTGACGGTGGTCACGGGTTTGCGTTAATTGGCGATCTTTCGTCACTCTTTAGGGTTACCATTGCTTACTCCACCACTATGTCTCCTTTATGGTTACAACTATCCTGAGCTGTTCATAAAGTAGCCGCACTCACCAATATGTAAATAGAAAGCGGCATCAACATTCCCTCCCTACCAGATTACCATGACACGTTTTTCAAACCTCCGACACTGTCACAAGATGTATGCGACATCAAGCTTTTAGAGTCTCTCCTCATATCGAAATCTAATCTCCGTTGTGAAATATCGCGTTCTTTATTTACAACGACCAATTTTCCCCATCAGATAGATCCTCCATTGATTCAAGCGTTGACCCAAAATATGCATCCATTTGATTCCCTCCGCATCCCGCGGGAGTAGCGAGAAAACCGGAGGAGATAAGAGGCGATGATAAAATGAGTGGCATCTTATCCTCGGGAACATAAACCGATCTTATCTGCGGGAAAAGGGAGGAGCTGGTCACTCCCGAGAATCAGCTGTTTAATAATCAACAGTCGCGTAATTGGGAAAAACAGTGATACAAAATTTCCCTAGCATTTCGTTAAAAATCCTTCCATTCAATGTTTATACATTCACTTACAAATTTAGAAAATAATTACTATTAAGTATTCTAAGAAAAATTTCTCTATGTCTATAAATATTAATTTAAAATATTTTTAATATTACTGTATGAATATTAACTCGATATTTGAATACCTTAGAGGGTTTAAAATTATTACATAATATAATTATTAAATTATATTTATTATATTATAGGGGTATAAGTAGTATTTTATACTGTATTATTTATACTATGTAGAAACTTTTTATTTAGGGAAATAGTTTACATGATTAATGTTATTATCATAAACTTTTCATCTGAATAAAAAGATATTGACTGGACAAACAATCTAACTACAAATGGGAAAGGAGCAGAATTTTTGGAAGTAATACAGGATTGTGTTTTGTACCAGATGGTGGGTGAAGTTACCAGGGATAATGGTCAAAAATTGCCAAAATCATCCTTACGTAATTAATGAATGGCCCCTTATATGATACGAAAAATACCATATCAGTTTTATTTATACTATTTTACTTGAAATCCTTTTCCGTTCTAAGTCATTTTGGTTAGTAATTTAAGTGTAACTATTACAAGTACTTTTACCGAAACATTATTATCCTTTATGAGGAACAGTCTGTAGTTAATTTTAGTATGGGAAACAATTCTTATTTTTTACTTTGTTAAAATGAAACCTGTAAAATAAATCAACATGGCTATCATTTAATAGTAGAGGACAGTTAAATTGTGCAATCTATGCTTCAAAGGCATAAGAAGGAGTAGAAAATAATTGAGAAATAAATTAATGTCAAACTGAATTAGTTAAGAATAATTCTCCTTGTTAAACTCTCTAACATTATTATTACCATGAAAATCGTATTTGAATTTTGAAGTGAACAACATACACCCATATCAATCAAACACCATTCTTTAGTTATAAGATTTATATTAATTCAAAACAAAAATTTTAATTATAAATTCAAATCCTGATAGTTATTTCAGTCCCCATTATTTTGAGAGTCCCATGTAAATTTATATCATCGAATTAATATGCCACAGTTGAACCAGTTGTCAGAATTTTCTTTATAATAGAGTGTGGAGTGTTGTGTTTGATGACTTTATTATCGTTTCTCTTATTGAATACCAAATTTCTCTATGGAAGGTAAATAAAGTAATCTATTTTTAATGAGTATTAATTATTACTCTTTGATATATTATATATTTTTTATTAGTGTTTTATTTTTTCCCTATCATATATTTAACATGAAGAATACAACACCTTCCTTTCAGGAAAGTTTAAAAGATTACAATCGTTTTAGACCATTTTATTTGAATCACTTGACAAACTATTAATAATTTTAAATACGAATAATTTCTTAAGTCTATTTAAAAAATAACTTTATGCTTTATCAAGACGAGCAGACATTTATAATAGTTGTATGATATATAATTTAAATTAAGACAAATAAACGGTATTTTTTTTTTTATTTTTTTAATTTTTTTCATTCATTTATTCATTTATTCATTTACATATATATACAGGACCAAAAAACAAAAGAAGAGAAAAAATAATTGTACACTTCGGGGATTTACATCCCTTAAGAGTGCGTTATAAATCTATTTAGTTAATACAAATAATGAAGAATACAAGATACATAGAAAATAATTAATTACAAGAAAATGAGATATAAAATAAATAATTACAATTATGAGGACTGGCAATGGTGTCGATTGCAATATAAATATAAATATAAGCCCGAAGTAGAAAAAAAAACCATATTGACTATATTGAAGAAGTCCAATGAATTATAAATAAAGCATTTGTATTAAATTATATGAAGAGCAATTAGTTCAAAGAATAACTAAAATTTCTGAATTAAATAAAAAATGCTTAAGTTTTTTCTTGAATAAAGTAATCTTAGGTATTATTTGAACATCAATTGGCAAACTATTGTAGTGTTTGGGTGCTAAGTAGAAAAAACATTTGTGAAAAATCTCTTTGTTTGATTTAGGAACATAGTAGATCATGCCAGGGCGTCTAAGATTAACAGTTGTTCTTTTTATACATATATTCGGATTTAAAAATAGATTATAACAATTTTTGTAGAAAAACAGATGTTTAAGAGGAAGTATATCAATGGATTTGTAGGAAACGAATGTTATACTTTGGTTAGTGGAATTTAACATAACTTTTAAAAATTTGTTTTGAAGGTTTTCTATTATTTGAATATTAGTTATGTAGTCACCACCCCATACAGATAAACCATAGTATATCCTAGGATGAACCCAAGCACAGTACAAGTTTTTTAGAAATTTCAAATTTACAAAGTTTTTTAAATGATAAAACTTATACAAAAGAAATCTTAGTGAATTAGATAGGGAACCGATGTGAGATTTCCATTTCAGATTGGAGTCAATATGCAGACCCAAGTGAATTATTATTTCGTTTATTTATCTCGTTTACTGAAAGTTTTGAGATTTGAAATTATTGGGGTTTTTAGGTGAGTTAGTGGTGATAGGATTTTATTAATAAAATCTGTTGTGAGTTTAAAATTTAAATTGCAATACTATGTGGAGAATTACTCACTGATGTATTTCGGTTAAATACTAGAAAATTATAAATAACACCTAAACCTAAACACCTAAAATTCTCTAAATATAGGTTCGTTGATAATTAAAGCAATATTGATGAATTGAAAGGAAACTATGACAGATTTCTGATACTAAATCCTAATATGCTGCCAGAAAGACTGAGTCTGGTGAGCCAAAGACAAATTATATGTAATTTGAATTGGAATTTTGTTCTTCGGTAGTAAACATTAAAGATTGGTTCAACTCAATCAATCTTCACAGCCTAAATATAGGTCAAGTAATAACAATAGGAAATAAGAAGTTTTAATCAATTGTCCAAGACAAAAGAAAGAATGATTTTCCTATTATAGTACTATTTCATATTTATTGTTTATTTGGAATTAGAAAGAAGGTTCTGATCATGCTGACACTTGAGAAATACAATCTATGTATAATTAAATCTTTTAGTTAATATTTTAACTAATTTAATAAAACTTACCATAATAAGGATGTTAAGAGTAGGTATGTTACGGGCAAAGTGATTAATGTGGCATTATTAATAATGCCCGAAGTAGAGGCGGGCAAAGTGATACATTTCATTCATAAATTCCACTGAATTTATCACATTGCCCGGGCATTATTAATAATTCTCGGATTTATCACATTGTCTGTAACAGGTATATAACTATACCCAAACAAAGAGGTTATTGAAAATTAAATTTTCTTTCCTAAGGTGTTATAGAATGTTTTAAATTTCTGAGTTGAAAAGTCAAAGCAATCTTGCAAATGTTTTAAGTAGGTTTTATTTTTTTGATAAACTGCTCATTTTTTACAAATACAAATGTTTAAGGGGATGTACAGCTTTCTCTGTGGTAAAGGGTATTCCAAAGTGTAGTGTTTGGATTTGGTGGTGTCAGGCACTCTAATGTCATCTTACTGCCGAAGGTTTTGGGAATAAGAGGTCTCGCAGAAACTTTAAAAATGCTAAAAAATCGCATGTTTAGTTTATAAAAAATTTGTTTTATGAGGTTTAAGGGAGAAAATATTTTCTTTTAAACAAATGTTAAGTCATTAATAAAGACCTGATACGGGAGGCAAATCCTATTCTATATTTCTAGCGTGCATTTTGGTGATTTAGTTTTTGAATCGATGCATTTATTCCTAATTTTTTATCATGAATACAGATCAAAGTGGTCGTTTATACATAAAAAAAGGAAGCAATTCATCATTTTACTCTGCACTCTGCTCTTAATCTACAGTTTACTTAAACTCCCGCTAAATGGAGAAAATAAAGATAACACTCTCTGAGGGCCCACATCCTGAAAGTCCGCGTTTAGTCACAAAACATGACTTTCAAAAACGGTCATTTTCTCGGGTGTCCTCATTCGAAAGTTGCGTTATCAGAATGACACTCGAGTAGTGCACCCCACGATCTCTCTCTCTTCAAATAAACCATTTAGAAAAGTAAGGGACTCCACACGCGGCTTCTAAAACGGGCTATTCCTTCACTTTTTTGCTGCCAAGGTCGCATCTAATGCAGCTCTTTATTTGTTTGGGTTTTTAAGAAGAGCACAATTTTTCAACCGTCTGATAAGTTTTGAGATAGATGAAAGTAGTTCACTAGACGCGTCTTGAGGCTGGTAGACAAAGAGGCATTCGCGCTCTTTGGGGTCCCGTTTCAGACGAATTGGTGACGCAAGCCTCAGATGGATGGATGTCAAAAAATAACCGTTTTTTAACCGGTTATTTTTTTTTCCTGTTTTACACGATTATTTTTTTTCTTCTGTTCAACCGGTTCGATTTTCTTAAAATTCAACAACTGGTCAAAAACTAAAAGCTACCAGTTAATATTCAAAGTACAAAAAGTGAAGTTGTAAGACTATATTTCTCTTGTATAAAAGTGTTTTCATTTTCAATTATGTATCGAAGGCTGAAAGACAAACAAGAGAGAGCAAATTTCTCAACTTACAACAGAAATTACTAAGCACCTATTTTGAAAATGCAAAATTATTTAAAAACAACTAATAAACTATCCATTTTATCCGTGAATGGTATTTTAGGATCTAGTTCTAGTATCTGGAGAAGGCCACTTTACTTTGAGAAGTATGTAAACACGTAAATTCATGAAAATTGACGAAAACATATATAATTTCTTTTCATAATTTTGAAAAAAAAATCAAATTTTCAAACGATAACAATAACTTAAAAGTAAATAACTCTATACCGAGAGAGTAGTTCTTGAGAAATTAAGGTTTCAAATTATTCCTCTCAACCCATTGTTTCATGCTTATAAGAGAATTTTGAATTAAATTTTTAAGAATCTTGGATTTTAGTATACACCCTTTGTTCAAATATTGTTCTTAAAAATGCTCTGAAACAATAAATTGTATACCATTGTATAATAATTTGCATAGTTTGGAATATGATTTGAATGTTTCATATGCCATAGGTTTAAATCAATTGTTCTTCAATTGAGTTTTCTAATTGTAAAATTGTAGGCAAAATCTTAATTTTTAGCTTTCTGGATGAAAAAAATTAAAACTGTTATTTTAAGAAATTTAACGTAAGAGCTAAAATATAGAGCTCTGACTTATGTATTGTTAATATTTCTACATAGAATTGTTCTTATAGATCAGGCATGCACAACATACGGCCTGTCAGCATGGTTTTTTTTTTGCCCGATAGTCTTCAATGATTCAAAAAACTGTAGTGATTTAAGTAGTTATTGAGTTAAAAACTTGCATTTACTTTGTGAATCTTTTAAGGATTTCCTGAATAAGTAGTACTAACCTGTGGAAAACATTAGACTACTTAAGTTAAAAAAATACAATGGAATCAATAAAATTCAGATGTACCTATTAGAAATTTTGAAAGTATATAGAAATTTCATTGAAGTTCATTCTTTCGAATATCCAAACTACTATTATAAATAATTTTTCCATAAAATCAAATTATTTATAAATAATATCAATGTCATGAATAAACAAAAATTAATTTCGATCAATATTTTGGCCCATTAAATCAGATCAGGCAATGTTTTGAATAATTTATTTATTAAAATGTTTTATACCCATCTTAAATAGGTTTAAAAAGTAACTGATGATAAAAAAAAAACTGACTTTTAAAATTAAAGTTTAAAAACTGTGTACTGTTGCACTTTATGGCAAATAAATTTTTCAATTCTTCAAAATCCAGACGAGGGTATAATTTCACTTAACATTATCCATCTTTATGAATCCATACAATAAAGTAACTATCATTACCATATTTATCACTTTAGTTCTTCCACACTTCTGAAGTTGTATTCAGTTCATTGTAACATTCTCTTAAATCTTAAATTATAAAACTAAAATAAAATGATAATTTTTTTCTTTCAATCCTTCTAGAAGTAGTCCTAAAAATTTAGATTAACCAAATATCTAATATTTACTTACGAGTATACACACAAAGAGTAGATTAGTTTACCCCTAATAGTTCAATATCTCATTAAAACTCGTCCTCTAAAAGAATATTCTTCCTAATGAAATGAGAATTAAGAAGTGCGAGTATAATTTATAAGACTGCTAACACTATCTTAATGAGTTCACAACACTTTATGACGAGACAGTGGCGTAGCTAGGGGGGGGCGGGGGGGGCGGTCCGCCCCGGGTGTCACCCGTCAGGCTATGTATGGGGTGACACCCAGGCCTGTGAGTTCAAGGTCACAACACTGGACAGATTTCCTCCCACTGGAAAGCAGGTGGTAGAAAGAATTTTTCCCCCTGCAGAGGGGGTAAAGACAGGTTGTTGAGATTGTTTACCCAACTGGCCCGTATCCAAGGGGGTGCAAGCATGTCGAATTCATGATTAGTTAGCACGTGGTACGTGGTTTACTGTTTTCGTGACCTTGAAATGTTGTGTTATTGGGGCCTTCTTCCCGTTCTCAAAGGGGGGACATGTCTTATCTCTGTCGAACAGGAAATTGGTTTCGAGGACGGTTGTTTTCATTTGCAGTTGTGTCCTACTTCAGAAATGCGCCGAAAATCAATCTTTGTCAAAGCTGTCGTTGAGGGGAAGAAATGGGGGTTTCGCCGAAAACGACCCCTGGTCGTAATTAGTAAAGGCAATGTCCAATAGTGTGCATTGGATCTTTGTTTTGTAATACCCCACGTCACGTGACTTCGTGTGTGAAGGGGGTGAGATTTTGTGTTTGTACTGCACTGTGTCTCAGATGCGTTTTCGTCGGGATTGTTGATGTGATGACCATTGTTGGATCACTTGCTGGAATTTTTTAGTCTCCTCAAAAGGTAAAATGTTTTTATGCTTATTTGGAAAAGCGAAGGGAGGAATAAAATGAGCTTTTTTCTGTGTTTTGCTAAATAATTTCTTTTGATATTTGTGTGACTTGTGATTGTAAAAGTTAATTATAAACACTCCCAAAAGTATTAAAAATGTTTCCTTTAAAAAATCTTCTTATTAAGGGAGGCAGGGGGGAGCAATTGAATCCCAAGGTTTTCAGTGTTATATGAAATATAGCTAAAGTCCCTTGAAAATTCTGTAACTTACAAGGAAGCATCATGTGTAACCCAAAAAGTCTCAAAATGAGTTAAAACACAACTTTTGAAGGTCAAATTTTAAAAAGAATTCTGGGGGAGAATCCCCAAACCCCCTACAAAATTTTAAAGTCTATTATATCGTGTTTTTCCCATGAAATTTCTGTTGCTTACTAGAAGCGGTTACCCTTTGCGTGTTCCCCAAAGTAGATTCAAATAAGACAAAACACAAATTTAAAGGGACAAATTTCGAAAAATTTTCTGGGGGAGGATTCCTAGCCCCTCTCCAAATTTTGATACCTATTTATAATTTTTTTTCCTTGAAAATTGTGGGATTTGCAAGAAACCGTTCTCTTCGGATGTTACCAAAAGGGTCTCAAAAGGAGCTAAAAAACTACTTTTAAAGGTAACTTTTCAAAAATTTTCTGGGGGAGGACCCCCAGCCCCCTTTAAAATATCTTGATATCTATTTATATTTTTTTCCCTTGAAAATTGCGCGGTTTACAAGGAATCGTTCCCTTCGCATGTTACCCAAAAGGTCTCAAAATGAGCTAAAACACTACTTTTAAAGGAAAATTTCGAAAAATTTTCTGGGGGAGGATTCCTAACCCCTCTCGAAATTTTGATACCTATTTATAATTTTTTCCCTTGAAAATTGTGGGATTTGCAAGGAATCGATCTCTTCGGATGTTACCCAAAGGGTCTCAAAATGAGCTAAAACACTACTTTTAAAGGCAAATTTTCAAAATTTTTCTGGGGGAGGACCCCCAGCCCCCTTTGAGATATCTTGATATCGGTTTATAATTTTTTTCCCTTGAAAATTGCGTGGTTTACAAGGAATCGTTCTCTTTGGATGTTACCCAAAAGGTCTCAAAATAAGCTAAAACACTACTTTTTAAAGGCATATTTTCAAAAATTTTCTGGGGGTAACACCCAGACCCCCCATTTTTACTTGGAGTAGTTATCAAATTTTGACATTATATGCACCATAATGCAAATACTTTTTTTAAGTGATCTAAAACTGGGTATGGGGTTTAGAAATGGCGATGAGTCAATCCTCCCAAAACAAAAGTCTGGTTACGGCCCAGAGCACCACTTTAAAAAAAAAATCCTTGCCCCACAAACAAAAACTGAAAGGATGATCCTGGGGGTGACACCGCGAACTTCCGCCCCGGGTGACACCCACCCTAGCTACGCCACTGTGACGAGAGTTGAAAAACGCGTGAGTTGATAATCCTCATCAGGAATCGCCAAGATAGCAATTCCCATCCATCATCAAAGAATCACTCTGTTGATATAACGCAAGGTGAATAGAGAGGAATAAAAAAGAGGGTTGAAGAGGCTGTCTTTTTAATAATATAGTCTTTAGTTTTATTGAGAAAGTGGGTTGAATATGTTTGAACAGCGCCTCCCTAATTTAAATTAATGATTAGGATTTTGTTGAAGTGAGAAGAAAACATCCATCTTAATCGATTAGGCGTAATCTTAGTAATTAGGAAGAAAATGTAGGAAGTATCGTGTGTTGGGAATTAAGATTTATCTGGTTTCATGTGAGGAAGGTTCGTTTTAAAATACTGGGAATATATATAGATAGACAGTTGAACTACTTTTTTTCTAAAATCAAGGTTATGAATAAATTTTTAAACTGTTCACGTATGTAAAGAAATGAGAACAGTAGAACTATGCAAGCATCAAATATGAAAATTATACGCATAGAGCAGGTTTGTACAACATATGCGTCCCGCCAGCCCTCATTTTGCGTCCCGAAAAGTCTTTAATGTTTCCAAAACTAAAAGTAATTGATAATAGTAAATGATAAATACTGCAATAGCTAATACAAATAAGTGTTAGAAAAATGCATGCACACGGCCTCTGTGTAATAAGTTAGAAATTATTTTAGTTTATGTGAAATTAAACTTCTTCAACTTAAAAAAATGAAAGCATACGTTTTAAAAATCTTTTAAATTCTTTTAAAGAAAATAAAATTCCTTACAAATATTACAAAAACATCCATAAATGCTTTTAAAATAAATTCAGTCTATAAAATTTAGTCACACGTTCCATCCTATGCAATTTTATAAATCTGAGGGGAAAACGAAGTTTTTACTTCCCGTACTTCCTGTCATATTTATATTCCGTGAGAAATCGAATTTCAAAAACCATCCAGGGGGACAGAAACAATATGAAGTAATTTCCGTTTATACAATTTCCAATCATAAAATTCTGACTCATTGAGTACCTCGAATGTGAGGAGTGACAAATTTTGCTTATGAGATTTTGTAGCTGAATAACACGAGATGAAATCGCTCACTTTTTGTGATTTGTAAGCGGGAAAATACTATAAACGTTTGGAAATTGAAGAATGAATGATGTGGGTTAACCAATCATCTTTTCATTAAGTCTAGAAAATGAAATCTCGTTTCGTTGCGTGTTGGAATTTCCTTACTGTCTTTTTATTGCATTCTATGAACTAGTGTTTTTCTAAAAATTCCTCACACCTATAACTTTATTTTAAGCTTAAAACTTTTTCTCACATAGCGCATGGGATAATCGAACACTTAAAGAATATTTTGAAGACTATTTAAGGGGAACTCAGTTCCAAAAATATCTTCACTCCAAATAAGAAATGAGTCATTTATTAAAAAACTAATATCTTATAATAGAGGATACTACGTCCATTATATTTATAAATATTTCGCTCTTTCGGATACATCTTTATCACAGATTACTTGGGGGAAAATATAAACAAGGGTATCTTTTTGTGGTATTTGTTTATAATACTCGGAAAGAAACTTGAGGTTATTTTGATACACGTACCTGATAAAAGGCAAGTGTTATAACTAAAGTATAAGAAATCTTTCTGAGAGAAAAAAGCCAGTTTTTTCTCATAAAAATAATAATAAAATTAATCAATAATAAATAAAATGTTAAATTTAAAATATACAATACATTTGTATGTATGCGTTAACCGTAAATAAAAATCATAAAAACGCAAGAAACAAATTACTGGGTTAAACTCGAAAGGGAAATAAAATGTTATTCTTGGAAATGCTCTTAACAACAACTAAAAGCAAAAGTCAAAAAGTGCTTTCGTCAGAAACAAGTGGGACAAGTACATATGACTGCTTAAACTAGTCATTATCCAAAATACCGGTGACTCTCATTAAGATCTTATTAATGGTGAAGGTAAAAAAAAAAACAAAAGTGTTTCTTTGTTTCCTAGCACTTAGCACATAATTTTGGCTTTACGAAAACATAAAATCATCGCTATTTTTTCTTACAGTTCAACTATTGTACTTGAGAGGCGTTTATAAAATTTTACTTGGCTTCGTTCAGTATTCAAAAACTACATAGATGTGGAGAGACTAGAATTACTCAGCATACCAAAAGTTGAAGTTGTAAGGGCGTATTTATAACAGCAATACCTTTCATGAGTTGTAGGGTGGAGTGGCATTTCTCTCTCTGCCCTACCATTATGTGCAGATGATGATCCTTTCGTCAACCTTGAAGTTTATATTTTTCATTCATTGGTTATTTAGTGAAACTATTTCCTTTCAGTATATTCCTTTTCTGGCATTAAGAAATAGATAGCTGCCTTTAACTTTTTTTTACTAGATTTTGAAACATTTTCTTTTGAGAAACATGGGCGTGTGACAAACTACAAGAGTAAATTTTTTTTGTGTGTGTGGCTTGCATATTGTTGAACATCTACTTTCTCTTTCGCTTTTTTTTAAGTGTATGTTAAGTCATACAGGTTTTTATTCAATGTCAATATACATTTTTTCAAACACTGATGTTTTTAAAACAAATTTAAATTTATTTACTGTACTACAAAGTTTATTTTATGATAAAACTCAAGGTATACGTATATTCTGATTCTGTTTATTACTTTCAAATCCTATTCGAATAATTTATATCTTTATGATTTTCGGGCTTGAAATCGTAAATCTTTCGGAGTGTATCCTTTGTTAAGTCACTTACTGAAACAATCATAATTATTTATTAGAATATAATAATTTTCACCTAATTTTAATTTTTCAAACCTTTTTATAAATTCAAGAAGTTTGTGTAAGGGTAAGCAATCTCTTTAGAGAAGTACTATTTAAATTTTAAATAAAAACAGTGTATTTTTTGCTTTACTTTAAAGTTTTATTTTTTAGTTAAGATATCTAAATAAAATAATCAATTTAAAGGATTTGAAAGATAATAAACATGATCTAAATGTGTTAATAATGAATATAAGGAACATATTTTGTAGTATTTCCGGCATATTAGAGAGTTTATGACATGATTATTTCCCATAAATGATTTTTTTTCCCAAAATTTTCTATCCCATATTATTAATTTATGTAACCTGTTAACATGACATTAAATTATAAAAACTTTTAAACATTTATTGATAAACTGAGATGTTACAGATTCTACAAAATATCAAACAAGTCCCTTCAACAGATAAAAGCTTCGCTTAAAATGATCGCTCGGGCATTCTTCTCCATTTTCAAGGTCTTTCGTGGGTGGATGTTGTGTGTTTTCTTTATCATTGAGTGTCGCGTGTCAGCGGCTTGTTTAGTGATATCCCAAGAAACCATTGCTTAACTCTGGTAGACATCTGAAATGGAACACACAGATCTATCTATTCGGATTTTTAAATCATCAGCTTGTAAGAGCAACATAATTCATTGAGATGATTTTTATTTGGAAATTTATTAAATAAAAAAATACTTTTTAAAAACCACGTTTTTAAAATGCACTAAAAAGTATAAAATAATTTGCTTCTAACTCCTTGTAAAACGAAAAACGTGGGGCTCATCCATTAGATATTTAATTTAACAGCTTCTCTCCGTACTCTTTATGCTTCTTATTTTTTTATTTATTATTGTGGATATATTAGTAAATAGAGTGGCCAATAGAGTACTAACTGTAAATATTATTGCATGAGCCCCACGTTTTTCGTTTTACAAGGAGTTAGAAGCAAATTATTTTATACTTTTTAGTGCATTTTAAAAACGTGGTTTTTAAAAAGTTTTTTTTTATTTAATAAATTATTTTCTGCTTTTTAGTTCTGTGTTCAAAATTTCAAGTCTCCACCTCATCGGGAAGTTAGTTCAAAATCGATTTCTAAATCAGCCCCCCCCCTGGGGGTTCAGGGGAAGCAAATTTAACCAAAAAAACGGCATAATATCGCATTGTCATCCTGATATGAACTGTGTTCCAAATTTCAAGTCTCTACCTCATCGGGAAAATCGATTTCTAAATAAGCCCCCCTGGGGGTTCAGGGGAAGCAAATTTAACCGAAAAAACGGCATAATATCGCATTGTCATCCAGATATGAACTGTGTTCCAAATTTCAAGTCTCTACCTCATCGGGAAAATCGATTTCTAAATAAGCCCCCCTGGGGGTTCAGGGGAAGCAAAGGTAACCAAAACAACGAGATAATATCGCATTGTCATCCAGATCTGAACTGTGTTCAAAATTTCAAGTCTTCACCTCATCGGGAAGTTAATTCAAAATCGATTTCTAAATTCCACCCGAAAGCCCCCCTGGGGGTTCAGGGGAAGCAAAGGTAACCGAAACAACGAGATAATATCGCATTGTCATCCAGATCTGAACTGTGTTCAAAATTTCAAGTCTCTACCTCTTCGGGAAGTTAGTTAAAAATCGATTTCTAAATTCCACCCGAACAGACAGACAGACAGACAGACAACAAAGCGACCTAATAAAAACGTGGTAAAATAAAAAGGGGGAAACGACGTTTTATTATTATTATTTTTTTTAAAATTCTGATACCTAATCACAAACATATTTTGACTCCTGTATTAAGCATGCGGTCTTAGAGTAAGATGTTTAAAATTATTTGAGGGATAAAACAGATAATCTGTACAACCATTGTAAGTTATTAATATTAACAATATAAATGTTTTTTGATTACTTATTACGAGTAGGTGAAGAAAAATCTTAACATTACCCTAAATGGATCCTTATATCAAAATATCACATAGGAGATCTGCTGACTGATATTGAATCGGAGAGAATCCTTATTACTTTAAGTAAAAAAAATATTACATTAATTAGGGATAAGGAGTGTAAAAGAAAGTATCAAAGGATGGTCGTATAAGTTTTCTTAATTTTATTAATAATATCTATTACCTCTTTATTTTAATCATTTTCTCATCCTCATGTATACTCTAGTCTCAGGTAGTCTCAGGCTGTCTCTTTTCGTAATCCGCAACACTGCGGCCGCACCAAAAGTTAACCCAATAAGGAAAATGTTATATAATAATATAATAAGTTTCAAAATTATTGAATCCCCACTGGGGCAGAGGTAGGATACATGCTTAGCATGCGGCAGTTCCTGGATGCTATCCCCGGCTGTTATTTTATAAAACATACACATATATTTTCCAAGAGGAATTTCAACCAACCAATCAGAGCAGACTCAGCTAAAAGTGCTGATTGCCCGGGATTAGAATCTTGTCTCAAACATTATCCAACCCAAAACAACCCTGAACATGCACCTTGACGGCAATGACCATATCATTTCTTCCTCTCTTACTGCATTCCGCATCAATCAAATTTTTTGTTAAGGGGATAGTGGACCTTCAAATAGACAAAATCGAACAAATTTCGGAAAAAAAAATATTTTTTGATTTTATAATACTCAAAACTAATCTAAATAAGTATCTGAAAACAAAATTGAAAAAAGCGAATAAATAAAAAAATTATACCAGTTTGAAGTTTAGTTACCAAGTGTTTTAACACGTACCGAAACACCTTCGAACGGCCTGTTCTTGCACACGTGTTTTTGGAATGTTCCGCGTCTTTAAAACGTTCCTTGCGACAGAGTTTTTAAGAAAATCAAACCAAACTTTCAACATAGCTTCCTAACAATTAGTTGAAATAAAATTCGTATTGTTTAAGTAATTGATCAACATTAAGTTTGTCAAATTCTGGCTTTAGTACCAGAAAAAGTGAACTTTTTATAAATTTTGAGTATAAGTATACAAAATATTTTCTAGCAAAATAACTACTGAACCAAATAACTAAATAATACCAATTTTTGTTCTTTATGTACTTTTGAGCACTTATTTAATACAATCAAAAAGAAATTTGAAAAATTATGTCGCAAGTGAGATTTTTAAAATTGTCCTTAAAAATTTTGTTTTTTTAATGTAAAAAATTTATTCTTTACTTTTTCATAAAATTTTAAATGGATATAAGGTTTTTATACAGTACTGCACTTATGTACCAAATTTAATAATCATGAGGCAATAAATAAAAAAAAAAGGTTTGAAGGTCCACTATCCCCTTAATCAATCAAACCTCGGTAAACAGGACGTGACAATGATATACGACTTATGCCCAAGATAACACACACCATCAGCTCTCACTTTACGCTACCTACAAACTAATAAACCTCAAAACAATTCCGGAAAACCCGGAATGCCATCTTCACCCACAAACTAATTACCCCTCTCTCTCTCTCTCTTTTGTCTCTAACGTCATTTTCTTCCATGGAAAAAAAATCCCGTCCTTGAACAACACCTCAATAAGGTGACTCCTCGCCTTTTGTTCATCGCAAACGGACTTCTGAATGAAATGATACGACGTAAAAAAGTCCCGCATATCCGACGCGAGGGGAATCGACCCTGTATTGTTCGTCCCGTTAATTGCTATCCGCTTTCATGGTGGGGGATGAGCACACGTGGATCTCGACCAATGGGAGCCGCCCCCGCCCGCGCGGTTAGAGATGCCGCCCCTTTGCACGCTCCGTTGACAGAAAGTGCCCCGCGAGACATCCATGATCCGGTGATAGGCATCTATCGGGTGCGGCGGGATGCTGTAATTTCTTCTTTATCGCTCATTTGGCTCAATACTTTCTTTTTAAATAATTTAAGACATGGGTTCCAAACTTTTGAACATAGAGGCCCACATACTATAATAAGCAGAATTTAACACCACACACCGGATCTTCAGTTAGTTTTCATCAGTTAGTTAGTTATGCCTTCTTTAAGGGATGATAACAAGACTTAAGCTTCGTGAGGGTGGAGTTGTGTCACAAACTATTTTTTGTTACTTATTGTTACAACAATAAATTATACGTATGAGTTCATTAGAGGTTAAACGTCATTTTTTTAGAAAATATAAAAGGTTGGATTTGAACCTTAGCGTATCAAAATGTAAAACTTTGAGAGCAGGAATGATGAGTTTCCTGTTATGTTTTAAATTTGACTCTTAATTACAGGGTTTTAGTAATTCTGGGGTAAATTAGAGTTAGATCATCATTTCATAAGAAATAAGGGTACTGTAAGGGGGTACGCTAGGGGCACTGTAAGTCATCGCAATGGATTCTCCAGGGTCCCTTACCTAGGGGTAGACCTTACCTAGGGGAGACGTTGTTTCCAAATAAAAGTAGTGAAGGGACTTTTGAAACACCCTGTATATACAAGAATATGATCCCGAAAGTTTGTATTGCCATAGTATCAAAACTTTGTTGAAGAGAAAAAAATCTTTTTGCACCCATTCTCTGTATTCCCATATCAAAATAGCCCCTTAAAATACGTACCTGATGAAATAACGTTAACAGACCTGAAAGTCCTCTGTCATTTAAAAGTTAAAAATCATTGCTTCTCTATTATTATGCAGTAAGGAGTTTTTGTAGGTAAAAGAACTAACTATCAGTATTTTCTCATTTACAACATAAAGTAAATAATGAGATCCTTGAATAAGAACTTCTATAATAGGGTTAAATATTGGTCTAAATGAGACCTTTTCGTGTTATTTATCTCTCTTTAAAAAAATTATCAGATACACATTATGAAAGCTGAAGTTTTACCTTCTTTGTTAAAAGTTTGATAAAAAAAAACCATTTTGCCATTATTTTACCATAAAGAAATTTTGCTGTATAAAGAAGTTCATGCAAATGAATACAACTTTAAAATGTTTCAAAAATTCTATTGATGTATTCGAACTTCATTACGGAATGTGTGGAAATAATGAGAAATACTGACCAAACGTGAATACTTTTTCAAACTTAAGTTTTTTTGCGGTCCATTTGAAAGCTTTCACATCTTCGTATTTCCTTTATATCTTATAAATTCAAAAAGTTCTTAGAACTTTTCTTTACGAAGACCGTAAAATGAGTTTATTTCTAAAATACCAACCAAATTTAGTTAGAATTCATCTTCAGATTGTATTATTCAGAAAATTGTAAGGAAAGTCAAAAATCTTCCGCTCAATTTAAATGAACGGGAATTTCAAGTGAAAATTTAAGGCTTCGAAATACTTTAAGAATCACAATCATCTTTCTCAAAAGCAATAAAGAGGTTGTTTATAAAAGTTGAAAAGAAATAAGAATGAACTCAATTACCTATTTAAAATTCCAATTTATTTGTCATAAATAAGATGAACTTCAAAAGTTGACCTAAAAGATATGACTAACCAAAATTATTTTCTTTCAGATGATTGTAGTTATTCTCTCATATTGTGTTTCGCTTATTTATGACTAAGTGATAGTCATAGGTAAGCGAAACTCCTAGCGAATTATTAGGGGTACCCTAATTTAGTTTTTTACCCACCAATTTTACTCCACCAATTTCCTTTTCAGAGTTAGCCTAATCTTAATACATTATTTTATTAGGGTATTCTAAATCAGCGGTTCCCAAAGTGGTCCATATGGATCCCCAAGGGTCCTCAGCGACTTCCAGGGGGTCCATGGGCAAGAAAATGAAAATGTGGGGGGGGGTCCACAGCGACTTCTAGGGGGTTCTGTAAGCAAAGGTACTACTTACTATTAAGGTACTATTGTAGGTACTCATGATTGGCAATAAATAATCATGCAAATAAATTTTCTCTCTATAGAGTGTTTTGAGGTGACGTCACGACCAGCTAATTTCTTTTAACTGTTAACCTTTGTAGGACTTTTAACTGTTGCTAAGGAGGTTGCTAGGTAACGAGGTATATGTTGCTAAGGCGGTTAGGCGGTTTTTAAGTATAGGGTCACGTGATTGCAAATACTCCGATAGAAGAATTCCATGGCCAGTCATTTTCTGTAACTGTTAACCTCTGTAGGGCAAAAAACTGTAACATTTTTTGCTAGGTCCGAGTCATGTGATTGAAAATGCTCTATTATTTCAAATATAATTTCTATGAACTAAAACTAGTTCCCCAGTTTAACACATAATAAAGTTCTTCATCTGCCTTTTTCATTATATTTTGTTCACGTCTGACTCTCAATTTGTGAAGTTTTAATTAAATAAAAAGAAAAAACACACACTCCAGTAATGTAGATTTATTTAATTCCTCGGAGAGTTCATTTTCGAGAATCAAAGCAAAACAAAGGACTAAAACGCTTCTGGTCTTTTGTTGACTGAAATACAACATGGGAAAATAAAACAAACTCTCAGTAGTTAGTTCCGACGTTTCACCCAATTCTGACCTCCATTAAAATCCCGAAATATTGGAATACAATGGGTTTTACGTCCGCCATGCATCACTGTCTGGAAGTGCAGTGTTTATCAGGGGGGAGAAAGCAATTTAGGATCCTCTTAAAATTACTTCAAGAGATGGAAGAAAGTGATTGATGGATTTTTAACTGACTGGATTTAAGATTGAATTGTCATTACGGAATAATTAAATCCGTTAGAGAACTTTCGTTTGAAAAAAATTGGGAAAAAATCATGTTCATATATTTCTCTTTAAATTTTTGTCCTTATTTTTTTATTCCGTTATTTCATGCATTTAGTCATCATTATTAAAACTAAAATAAAAATTCAAACATTAATTTTAATAGTAGTTTATTTGTGTAATTGAAGGGGTTTTTTTCGCTAGAGATTCAGGTCATCATATTTTAATGCAAAAAAAGTATTAAATTACCCTACTTGATAATTCCGCTCTTTTAAACAATTGGTTTGCGCTTTTATGTTACTTTTACCCATTCTGTTGTTAATGCGTAAAAAGCAAAACAATCTCTCCGACAAAATGCATAATGGATTATTTAGGTAAAAAATAAAGATTTTTCACATTGTGAATATTATTTCAGATTTATGGAATTTATTGATAGAATTATTTTAAAAATAAACTGTATTTACTTAAATTCCTTCAAACCAGTGTTTTTCTTTGGCATAATGAATTTTAAATTAAGGGTCCTAAAAACGTATTTTAAATTTGACTCCACAGAATATAGTACGTAATGCAGACTTTCAACATGTTTTCAGTAAGAAATTTCCCAAAATATGTAGATGTTTCCTTGTTACTGAACTAATTACTCCACGTTCAGAAATAAAGATGATTCATGTTATTTTTTAAAATTCATTTTAACTTCAATTTCCCAGGATCTTCCTTCGCACCCCACTTCTTTACAAAAGGTCTTAACTTAATGCCGCATAAGAAAAGAACAGGTGTTCTGGGAAAAAAAAGAAGAGGAAACATGGTTTAATCTTTTCAAGGGCGTAAGTGATCTTACCTTTTTGGATAAAAAACCTTTTACCTTTTGGGATTATAAAAACTTGCAACCATAATACCTTACCAGTTTACTTTAATTTACGGTTCATTTAATACTTATTTCTGTTCGAGGCCAATCTTTGCAAATCAGCAGAATTTTTGTCCTGAAAAAATGTCAAATTAATAATTTATGTGATTTTTTTCACTATGCTGATTTAAGGTAGTTTCAGAATACATTACTAATGGATCAGCTGCATCACCAATTTTAAGGTAGAACGGTCCTCTTGCAAGGATACATTAAAAATCCCAACTAAATGCAATTGGAATTTTTCTATCGAAAGATTTTAAAGCAACTTTCCATACGATAAATATCATTCTCGATAATTTTGATAAGAAAAATTAGTGAATATTTTCCAAAACAAGCTGATTTAAATGGAAACTTAAATTGAAGAATAAGAACAAAAAGATTAAAAACAAGAATCCATTTTTTTCTTTGATCTAATTATAGAACGACTAAACGTGAAATAAAATAAACGTATCTAAACATGAAATAAAATACTTTATTGATGTGTATTTTCTTAATATTTACATAAATATGATTCAATAAATCTTGTTAGCATTGTTTTTCATTAAGTTGTTTGTTTCAGTTAAAATTCAAAAGACGGTCAAATTTAAAGTGATGCATTCAAGTTGGATTAGGATTGAATAAACCTTGTTATCTACAATAATATTATAAAATGTTGGATGAGTTTTTTATACATTATAAAGGACGTAGCAGAACTTGTTTGAATTTATAACTTTCAGAAGTTTTTGATTCCAGTCTTTCTTAAATAGCCTATAAGTTTCTAAAGTCTCTTAAAAGAACGTTTCAAAAGAGAAGATTTTCAAATAATGTATCGAGTTTAGTACCCCCGAACCCTCTTTTCTATAGCGATTATAAATAACTAGGCGATACGCTTTTTATCAAGTCTAGTGGGAGAAAAAAAAATTGTCTTACACTTTTGGTAATAAATTACTTCCCTAAAGAAGTAAGGGGAGTCTTTTGGGAGACCTTCAACAAAGGGTTAAGAATTAAATAAAAAGGGGCCCAGCACGCCAATCCCCCATATCGCACGGCCCCAGTTGGCACAGAAGGCTGGCAGCGTCGCCAAGGGTTGGCGGCAAGCATCCTCGGAGGAGCGGAAACCAAAGACATTCTCCCGGCGACTCCAGCAACCCAAACAGATGTCGCTCTTCCTCGTGCGCCGGCTACTTCCTAATTGGAATGGAACTTTGGCAGTGCCGTGCACCCCTCGGTTGTTAAGCCCGCGCGACAGGATAGCTGCACTTATTTGAACGGTGAGTACGACGATTTTTGGATTTGACATTTAGCATGTTCTGAGAGGAGTTTTAAAAAGTTAATTACTATAAATATTCGAAGAGGAAAGTTAAAGTTATTAAAGAAGGGTTTTAAATTTAATTTTAACATTTTGTTAACTGGTGAAAAGCTAGTACATAGCTGATTCTAATTAGTGGATGTAAAGGTTTGAAGGACGAGGAAAAACTTTTTTTTTTTTTAATTTTTGGTGTTGCGGGATAAGTCTCGAAATATAAATTATTTGGGGCAATGAAGTATACTTTTAAAGGTTCAAAGATATTGTGGTGTATTTAGTAGTTAATAAAGAAGCATTCATTTTTCTGAACAAGATACATAAATGTTCATCTCTTGAAAATTATCTTTAATTTCTATCAATATCTATGAAAAAAATAAAAAATACATTTTGATTGAAAAGAAGATCCAGACAAGCTTTTTTTGCTTAAGATAAATAACTGTCATTTGATTTTAACTGACTCAAAAGGTTAAAAAAGGGGCAAAAGATCTATTTGAAATGATCTCCTCCTCCTCCTCTTCTACGAAGTGAATGGGATAATCGTTCATTTCTTACATAAGAATATATTACTTAGACTTTACTTCGTTAAATTAGTAATATTGAAAGTATTTATAGGATTCGATTTTCTGTCTATTCTATAAAGGAGTTAATAAGGGATTTAACAGTTAAAAATATAAGCTTATCTTATATTTTGACCTGTGAAAGCCCTTATTAACTCCTTTATAGAATAGACAGAAAATTGAATCCAATAACTTTCAATACTACTAATTTAATGAAGTAAAATCTAAGTAATGCTAAAATTTTCACTTTTCATTTACCATTCATTCTAGCCTATTGACTTCAAAATACAGA
This sequence comes from Tetragnatha montana, assembly GCA_963680715.1. NCBI lineage: Eukaryota > Metazoa > Arthropoda > Arachnida > Araneae > Tetragnathidae > Tetragnatha > Tetragnatha montana. The sequence continues at coordinate 16,274,483 of OY796685.1, forward strand.
TGATCCTTTTATTACTTTTGGAACAGTAGATTCCTTTCTTTTTTTAGAGGCCATGTTTTGATTATTATAGAGTTAAATACTTAACATATTATTAAACTAAAGCTCCATCAGTTCTTATGCAATAAATATTTTTTTTTTTTTTTAAATAATATAGTTTTGTTAAATGATTTAATAAAAATTAAAATAGTAAGATTTCTATGCTTGCTTGAACTAAAATTTGTAAATACTAATATTTTGTATTATAACGATAAAACAGTTCATTCTACTATTTTATCATGTCTCTCTCCCGAAACCAATAGTATTACTCTAGCTCCCAATAATACTTACGCTTTATTTTGACTTATTTACATATTTCAGTCATGTTTGAATCTCAAGGTATGCAGAGTGCGTACATAAAGAATGTCAGGGTTGAAACATGACATCAGTAAAAGATAACATACTTTAGATAATTGATGTTTTATGGCTGTAGAGTCAGATAGATATTTTCGTATGTGTAATGTAACCAACAACAAAATGTAATGTGTGTCATGTTTACATCATGAAAAATGCGGTACCTCATATCACAAACGAGATACATCTGAGTATCCACTCAAGAAAACAAATAATGGTAATGGTGAACTTCAAGATTTTTCCTTGATTAAGACTTTAAAAGGCGCCTTTTAACCCCCTCCGTCATAATTCTGAGAGAACCCATTTATTCAGAATTCTTCAGCAAATAAAGCGATATCACGTCTATCAATCCTTTCCAAGTTCTCATGAATAACTCTAGCTCGCGTTTGCTGTCAAAGCTTTCTTTATCGCAAAATGTGCACTTAACTTACTACCACGATAAGAAGTAAGAATCTTGTAAACTAAAAAGCGAGTAAAAGCTGGTAAAACGAAGCCGAGAGTTAGAAGAATTCCTCTCCATTCATCCACCTACTCCGACCGGACAGGTCAAAGAGATGGGTAGCACGGAGGATTCACAAAAGGGGGAAGTCTCACTTTATACAGGGGGCGTAAAGCCAAACCCTTATCCCTGGGCGGTCTCCCTTCAAGTGCCAATCCTATATGTATTAAGTGGACAATAGATGTCAGAAGGGAGAAAGGTGCTAGGTGTGAAATGCAACCACGTGCAGTTTCGAGATCCAGGTGTGTGAACGCGAAGAGTAATTGGCACGTTTCGGGCACAGGGATCTTCTAGAATTTTCGGGTGGTATTTGATGGGTTTGTGTATTGTTTGTTTGGTCCCTTTTCTGAGCATTCTTCCAGTGGTCATAAAACCCCGTAGCCTCTCTTTGTAGCATATATTTTTTGATACTGCTTTGAATTTTTTAGTTGGTCTGTTTTTATGAAAAGGACGTGAACCTTTCTTTCTCCTTTTATTTATGCTCAATCCAATGTTAGTTGTTTATAAACATTCTTCACATAAGATTAAAAATCCACTGTGCAAGGTTGATAACAATATAAAATGGAAGAAAAACGTTTATTTGGGTCATAAAAACTTTAAAAATACATTAATCCCCTTCGTCAGCGATGAAGAAGGGGATTGTAGTTATCCCCGAAACAATTGTACTTTTATAATATATTTTTAAAGTTCTTATGTGCAATGTTATTCTCCACATAATGTATCTTTTAAAACTTTCATTGAAAAATTTCATTGAATGATTCTTTATTTCAAATTGACTTTACAATATCACATAGCATAAGATAAAAACCAATACCAAGATGTTTTAAATTAAATTTAGTCTTGTTACTTACTAATCCTTATAAAAAATCTAACTAGCAAATTTATTACATTTGAGAGAAAGACATTGTCTTTTGGAACCGTCAATTTGAAACTTTCACCTATTATTATCAATTTAGGTTACGATATACCTCCTCTACAACGTAACATTATTAACTCATTCTCACTTCTCAAAACTGTAATGAAGTCTTCAACAAACCTTCCTACACTATTAATAAGCTGTCACTTCTAGAATGGACTTTAATTTCAAAGATTTCTGGTACATTGTGTAAATTAACCTAGTTATACATTTAATTATAAAACAACAGCTATATCTCCTTCCAGGCGAACAAGATTTCATTCACTATTTCAATCATCAATGGAACACTCAATAATAGGTTTGCCTACGCATTACTACCGAAGAAATACATAATTCAAACTCAACAGTCAGCACAATAATGCGGTAATGAATAGCTTTCTCTTTTTTTTTTCTTGAACGAGACTCCTGTGCATCCAATTTGCATCACTAGCAGTGGGAAGAACGAAAAAATCGCCTCTCTCCGACTCAGATCATCTTCCTAGAAAAGCAATTACATTCCTAAAAGCTTTTGTTCTTTTAGTCTCGTGTGTCGGAGGATACGTTTCATCTCACTTAAAAGCAGTGGCAGTTGATAGAGACCTTGAGTATCTTCTCTTTCTTTTTTGGGGTTTGTAAGTTTCTTTTTAGTGTGTATTCTGGACAGCGTTAACTGGTGTCAATACACTTCGGATGTAAACCAGGAACCTTTGGCAACTGAATATTGCCGCCAGTGTTCATTAGTAAAGGAGATGTGTTGTACATAAAGGAGTTGTGTGATTTTGGACTTTCAGGATTTTTTCGAACTCTGCTTTACTTAACTTTAAAATTTGGTTCCTCCATATTATCCCGTCGACCGTGCCGCTGAAAATAAAAAAATGCGTGGCCAAAGTTCATTAACTGTGCCCATGACTGCGATGGTCCACGGGATAATAGGTAAGAACCAAAAAAATATAAACTTACAAATATTTTATTAAAATGTAAAATTTTGAACAAAAAACACATTGAGAAGTACTAATAGTACTATTTATTATTCTTTTCCCAATATTATTGAGGGACGTTACAATTTTTGTGTGATAGAGCTTAGTAAAAATATGAAAATGTATTATTTACAATAATTCATATAATTCATAATAAATCTATTGGTACATTATTACGGTATAAATAATTGCAGTCTGCATGTAGGTCAATTGTCCTAAAGTCTAAGTGGACATGACCCAACCCTCACAACAGCCTTTCTCTTATATGCCTTTAGATGCATTGATTTATGTTTTAACTACTACCCATAATCAACTTGCAGGGGAAAATTTTGATAAGTTATGGTGAATAAATTACTTTCACATCTGTTTAATGAATATGGACTCAGTTTTCATAAGATTTATTTTCGAAAAAAAAAAACATTAAGTTTAAAATGGAAATATTTTCTCTCTACAAACCAGTTTGAGTAGTGTGAGAGAAATCAATGACGATTTTTAAAATGTTATTTCCTCCAATATTTCCTTCAAGATAAAGTTAGAAAAGAACGTTTCCATTCATTCTAATTTTTACACTCATATGAATTACTCTATTTAAGCATAATAACTTCTTTAAAAGGCTCTGCGTCAATAGGTTTTAGATGCAAATAAGATACACAGTGAGTGCTTTCGAAATTTGCTACCAATGTCCATAGAATTATCCCACGGGGTTCCCTTTCCAGAATCCTTTAATGTATTGCAGTAGTAAGGCATATAGAATTTTAATTTGGAATTTTAAGGACACCATAAAATCTTTTATTTACCTGACATCTGCAATTTTTTCTGGAATGTATGAATATATGTTTTCTTAATATGCACTTATCCTATTCTCTATTCTCTCGTTATTTTTTTTTTTCAAAAATTATACTAAGAATAAACAGGAGCAGGGATTTAAAAATAATTTTTGGACAGCAACCCTCTCTCAACGGAAAAAAAGGATTGAAGTTACAAACTGAGCAGAACAATTTCCAGTTTCCTTTTAATGTAGAAACTATTGATTTTGAAGTTCGAGGTAACTTTTATTTTATTTAATATCTAGAAAATAATTAAAATCCTTTAAAATTATCTTCAATGTAAATTGCAAATAATACACTTGCAATTTCACTAAAGTCTCTTACTTATATACTAAATTATCGCACCAATATCAATAAAACTTTTTTTATTAGCTACATCATAGCCATGCTGTTTGTTTAACGGAGGCAGTAGCGAATCAAGGATTTTTGTATAAAGGAGGACGACCTCTCTAAATCTCGTAGATTTTCGAATTTAGAAAAATGAATGCAGTGGTGTTCTTCAATTATCATTATAATTCAATGTTATTATCTATTTTTCATAAAAAAAAGATATATTTAGTTCAAATAGACTATAAAAGTTATCTGAAAAACTAGGAAATGATGGGACAGCAGCCCCTCCCTCCTGAACTGAGCAAAACGCATTTAAAAGGATGTAACACAACATTCGTACAACCATCGTTCACCCGATTTCCGGAAAAGTCGTTACTCAAGCTGTTACAATGCAACAAAACAACACGAAAAGATACATAACGACTTCTAATTAACCACACACCAAGTGTTATTTGAACGATCAGCAGCTCTTTGTTTGAGCAGCTACCTCTCCGCGTTCGCGTGGCACAAGCATGTCAAATAAACATTGTCTTCTGCCCCATTTTCCCCTCCCCGCTATTTTGGAACGATCATATTCCGGGAAATGCAGAGCAGCTATCGGCATTATCGTCAGGAGGCGGGGGTGGAAGAGCCTCTCGTTTCTGCTGCGGGAAGCTCGTCCATCATCTCAAGCTTTGGGTTTATTTAAGTAATTTTTTTTTCCGAAAAACTGTTGTCGTTTCTGCACTTTTTTTTAAAAGAAGTCTCGTTTCCTAATGGAATAAGTGCGCCTGTTGTCGAAATCCGCTAGCAGGTTTTGTTTGCGAGGTGTTAGGGAAAAGTTTCTTTACGTTACATGCAGAATCTGTCGTTAGAAAAGAAATTGTGTTGTAATCTATTTTGCCGTTTTCTTTTGAACGTTTTTGCTTCTTTAAAACAGTTATTCTCAAACCTGTGGTTTGTGGGAGGATTACAAAGGGTCATTCCGTTTTAATGTCAACCTACGTTACGTTAGTCACACACTTTTTAAACTTAAAGTGTTAATTTATTATGAAAATCATACTTATACTTAAAAAAGCCATTTAGTACAAAATATTATCTAAATTTTTTTGTATTTTAAGCAAAAAATGTATTAAAGTTTAGTGTGACTAACGTAACATTAAAATGGAATGACCCACAAGTTTCATTAATTTGATAAAGTGTCTTGTGGTTCGTGGGTATGAAAGGGTTTAAAATCACTGCCCCCCCCCCGTTAAAGGAACAATACCATCATATTCCAGCTGAACACTTTTTTGAACTTTCCTAGAGTCTCTTTTCTTATTATTAATCATCCCAATGAGTAGTTTTCAGTGATATCGTCTGATAATAATCATGAACTTAACCGTTTACTTCTTGCCTTTTAATTGATTAATCTTTACGTTAAAAGATGTCCGGTATGTAGTACTTATAGAGATCGTTTTTCAAAAGGCTTTCTTTCAATTTATAAATATAAGGCGCTTTCTAACGAAATAATTAAAAACTTAAATGCAAAAACAATTATAAATATTAAAGATGATATGCATTTTAAGATGCTTGTAAAACCACCGAACTTGTCAGTTGTCACACTTACTCGCTTTAAAATATAAATAAATATAAATGTATCTTAATTAATAAGGGAGAACAAACTAATTTATCTCTCATGCAATAGCGAAGCCAAATTAATTGATGAATCTGAGTGTGTAAAAAAAGCATTCTATAAATTTTACCTACCAGTGTTATCATGCAGCATGCATAGAGAATGATTAAAGTCGAGACTACCGTTTCTGGAGCCGTGGAATCAATTGAAAGTTTTATAATGCCAGAAAAAGGACCAGTGGGTATTTTCTCAAGAAAATCTTCAACTGGTTATATGACTCTCCTTCAGTAAAATTGTAGCAATCAAAAGTGGAATTAAATTAGATTTCTTAGAAAGCACCCGGATAGGTGTCTGTCTCAAATTTTTCTAGTTATATATTCCTGCTCAAATATTCAAGAAAAAAATAATTGATAAAATCAATGATTAATACCAATCAATAACTAAAAGTTTTTCCTTTGAGTCCAGAATGAATAAAAAAGAGCATGGTAGAGAATGTTTCGGTTTCATCACTTGCAAAACCTTTTATTACTATGTATAGTTATGGTTTTTTTAGTCCTTCACTCAGTTTAATGTGCTTAGGAAATACTTTGAAGGAATCATTAACTGCTTTTGAAGCACGATATCGTGAGTGACTTGTCACATTTTGGTTGAGCAACCCTTCCATTGAATTAATTGATGAGATCTAAACATCACTATTGGTAACGCGGACAGGTCCTTCTCATTAAAGTCTAACGAGACACCTTTTATTCGGTAAAATATGCATTCCTTTTAACTGGAATAATGGACTTCAATTTTAAATAATTGAGGGGTGGACTATTTCCGCCTTATACATAACAGCTATTCCTTTAGGCGTGGAAGAAGTTAATTAAGTAGCCTTTAACAAAAGTAACATAATAACCTGCGAGATAACCAAAATAACATAATAGGTAACTAAAGTAAAACATTAGTTAGAAAATAGTTGTTAGTTAATTTTATGTCTACTTACAAAACTGCATAACTTCAAAGAGTGTTTATATTTTAAAGCTTTATTTAAAAGCATTATTTTCTTCTTTTCTTTACTTGGGAAACACCACTCATTATTAATACCATCCTATTACTATTCATGTTAGTTTAAGTGAAAACACAGACAAAAATTTAATTACTTAAGTAGTCTTGCATGAGTGCCACGGTTTACTTGTCAATCAAACGTTATATTTACCGTTTTTCAATTTACACATTTGACAAGCAATTACAAATAATAATCTTTCTCATAATAATATCCTGATTTCGACCTCTAACGTGTTAGTTTAACAGTTAACTGTATATTTTTCAGTAAAGAAGTTTCTGTAAGATGTATCTAAAAATTTTCCTTCCCTCTTGAAGAGGATTTATGTAATTAAAAAACGGTAAAAAAAAGTAACATCCACAATGAAGTCTGATTTCGTTAGTTGATAGGCTATAGTACTTGTTTAAGGAAGTTTTCCATTAACTTTTATTTCATTCATCAATTTAACGAGTAATTTAAAACATATTCTACTTTATAAATTGCAATTTATGCTAAAACAAAAGCACTTAACTCGACCTACTTTAATTACATTTAATACTATTTACATTTAAACCTATTCTAAACATTTTTAAGAATGTTCAAAATGACTGAATGTAAAAAGTAGTATAGTATATTAAAAAAATAAATATGGAATGGTGTGGCAAAAATTAAAGTAGGGGCTAATAATACTTCATTAGCATCAGGTATTACAAAACGATTTAAAAAAAAAAACACAAATATCTCCTTGTAGCTAAGGAAGAATATCGTTCATTATTAATAGTGAGATGTTGTTTAATAAATTAGTTTATTAAAAATAAATTTGGTGGAAAACCATTGAATTAAATAGAAAATTTAAAATCTGTTAAATAGTGAGTGAAATCTGGGCATCTCAATTTTTAAATAAGTATTTTAGTTTGTATAACTCTTATGTTTAAAAAAAAATATTGGAATTTTTTAAATTCTTTGGATTTGCCAATTATAATCACATTTTTCAGTGCACTTAGTATTTATAATTACCTACATATTTAAAAAAAATCGCTCTTCTTTCTAAATGCAATGATTACGAAACATACGGTTAAGAGTATTACCTATAATAAATAGACAGGTCATATTTTAGTGAAAGTTTGGCATTGCTAAATTTGAATAAAATTTTCACCCTACATGGGAAATGTATTTATTCCCTTTTTTAAAATGCTTCAGAACATCATGCAGATGAAATTTATTTAAAGTAGTTATGAACGATTGGTAATGTAGCAGGTAATTATTGCGTATTTTTATTCCAAAATTATTTTATTACTATTGCTATTGGGTAATTACTATTGCTATTGGGTAATATTGCTATTGGTATTGTTGCTATTGGGTGATTTTTGCTGACTAGAGAGGGAGAGGGACATTAAAACCACTGTATAATCGAAAATATTTTGTAGCATGCAAAAATATCCTAATTTCAAAAGTTCGATTTAAAACTCAGTAAATTAATAACTGAGAGAGAAATTTATATCAAGCCAGATTAAATTCCATTAAAATTAAGTTCTGAGTTTTAAAGTTAAGTGTTAAATTAGTTGTTGGGAAGTTGCTCACGAAATTATATAAGAGGGGGTTAACGATTACACTGTTTTTGCTGACAATGAAAGATAGTGGGGTTACTTATCACCAGAAACACCCTTTCGACCTTACGTAGTATAATCAGGGGCCTAACCGCGATCTCATCGCCTATAGTTGCTATCGACAATAGGCGAGCTCGCCTAGCCGAGAACACGCTTTTCTCTAAGCGAGACCTTCCCAAAACGCGCTTTTGGCCCGACCGCGAACCGGTGGTAGAAAAGGATTTACTGATGCCTCTCGCTTTCGTCTCGAGAAGGGAACTGGCCAATCAAAAGAGAGCATCCTATTCGAAGGTATTATTCATCCGCATGAGCTGCAATATCGTTCGCCATCTTGTATTAAGTTTCGAACCGTATTCGGATTTCTTTTACACTTTTGGTGGTCCGTTAAATAGTTCCAAAAAATATAAAACAGCTGTTAATTTCCAAAGCAAGTCCTCAGACATTAATCTAGTACGAAAGTAATGGACATTAGTGTTCGTTTATACAAATTTGTAGGATCAGTGTAGAATTACTTGTGACGTTTTTCCATAGATGGCTCCACTATCACGTTAATGAATAAATCAATTTATAAATGGAAGGGCTATACTTTTCAATTTGTTTTCGTTTCTTAATCGTGTTAAAGTTTCTGAATGCATCCCTTAAGTCCCAGCCATAATGAAAAATTGTCTTCGGATTTAGAAAATGCAAACAAAACACTACACCGCATCACTACTCTTCCCAAAGTACCTAAACCGTGCGCAGACATAGAGAAAGAGTTCTTAAATAAAATACTTTAAAAAGTACAATCGAAGATTTTTAAGCATAACCTCAAAGAATGATAAGGTTAAAAACTAAAAGAAACGTCATAATATAAGGAAATAATAGCAAAAAAACGATACATAGCGTATACGATAATTGCGAAAAGACCTTTACGAGCCCTCCGAAGCAGTCGCTTCGTAGGCGAGGGAAAATTTGCCGTAGGCGAGGTTTCGAATGCTTCGCGGTTCGACCATTTGCCGAACTATCGTAATGTGACGTCACGAGCTCGCCTAGACTGGTTCCATCTCGCCTATTGTCGATAGCAACTATAGGCGATGAGATCGCGGTTAGGCCCCTGAATGGCCCCTTTACTAACAAACTTATAATGAAGTTTTTCAATGGACTTTCCATTCATACCATAATACAATCATTTATCAAAATATTGCTGAACATATCGATACTGAATGAAAGGAAGTAGTTAGCCAAAAAAAAATGACTAGCAGAAAACTTGTTCCGTGACATCATCAACACCACCAACTGTCATGCGACAGTCCAAAACGTCTCCAATCTGCGCGTGTCTCTTCAATGACAAACAACAAGGGCAGTAGTGAACTCTCGTTAGCAGGATGAACAAACGATATAATCTGCCCCCTCTCCCTCCTAACAATAGACCCGCCCGACCTATCTATCACTTCAAGGGCACATATCTTGCACGCGTCTGTAAGCACCTTAAAATGAATTTTTAAATAACCCGTGCCCGTGCCAACTGAATGTGACTGACGGTTGGGATTAGACAAAAGCTTTAAAGATCCCCTGGAAAATTTTGGGAAGGAGTGCAGTGAGTGATGCCCTATCAACTGCTGATGAAAGCGACGTTTGTGCTTGGGATATTCAAAGCGTGCAAATTGTAGGGATGCTCAAGGTGCAAAACGATATATAGCGATGTTCAATTCTAAAACGGGCGACCTCCGTAATGTTCCTAATAGTTTATTGTCTGTTTTGAGTCTGTCCTTGGTTTGTGTGTGGATTATGTAAAGTTAAACGCTGGTGGTAGAAAAATGTCCAGGATCCGAATAGATGTGCCTTTTTATAAAAGTTCTATGCGCGTATTACTGGTTGGCGGTAACATGGTAGAGTAAATGCGAATTTTCGAGATTGTTTGAGTATTGCGGAAGTTTACTCTGTGAAAATTTAAATGGTAATTTAAAAAAAAGAGAGAGGTAGCGAATGCATAAAGTATTTTTTATGTTAAACATGCATTTATGCATTCGCGTTTAGAGGAGTTTTTTTTTATAATCCACAATCGAAAATGCCTTACGTAGAGAGAAAAGAATTGAACTAAAAACACAGTTAAAACTTTAAAAAATGTTGTATTTGAATGATTCCATCCAGGAATACATAAGAATACATACTAAATTCTTCTTAAAAATCCTCATTTGGATTAATATCTTTTAAAATATCATTTTTATATAATTTTTGCTAGTATTTTTTCAGTGTATAAGGAGCAATGACTTCAAAACTGTAGTTTCTCTAATTCACATACTAAGACAAGCCTTACGTAATCAGTCAATCAGTTAAAAATTATTTTCGTTTCAATATTAGTTTTGGTTAGTTCAATGTGTGTTAATTGCCAAAACGTTTCATTAGAGTAAGCATTACTAACATACCTGGAGTGTCGAAAGTTTACTTAGAGAGGAACAGAAAAAGACCAAAAAACGCTATTTAACCTGAATTACTTAATAAATAAAATAAAAGTGAAAAGAAAGATATTAAGAAAAAAAGTACTAATATAGTATAGGCTTTTTACAACGTCATGTCTTAGTCTTAGACTGTGTCAATAATCTCTCGCTATCCTAAAAGAGAAGGGTAATTAAAATATTTTTGTAGACAGGATAAAATTTAAAAAATATGTAACAAAAGTAAATGAGTTCAATTTAGATCATTACGTCCTGTAACATGGATTCCACAATGGTGAAGATTTTTTTTTTTTTCAAATTGCGGAATAAAACCTTAGAATGCTAGAAGAGTTTTCATACTTGAAGTTGTTTAAATATAATATAGAATTTAAAATAATATTTAGAAGATATTTTGTTCTTTTTGTAGTTTCTATTAATTAAATGTTCCTAGTTAAAAGAACAGCAAACAAAATTTGGTGTTTTAGCATTTTTAGGGCTTTTTTCTCTCCATTTGAGCTTTTTGCTAAACGAATTTTTTTCCTCAAACCCTAGTCGTAGTCCTATACCTAATCCCACCTCATTCTTTAGTTATCTCTCCTTATTTATAATTTTTTCTAAACATCGCTGAGGGTCACTATCATCTGCATGAGAGTGAAAACAATCTCAAACAGTACTTTTAAGACAACACAACCCGCTCTCTCAGGGCCGTATCCAAGGGGGGGGGTTTAGGGGTTCAAACCCCCCCCCCCGAAATTTTGACATCAATTTTTTTACTGCTATTTTTCGTGAAATAATGTCTCACATGGAGCAATATCCTCTTCAAGGGACCAAAGGGTCTCGAAATGAGTCAAAACCCTACTTTTAAGGGTAAAATTTCCAAAATTTTTCTGGGGGAGGACCCCCAAACCCCCTCGAAATTTTGAAATCTATTAGTATACGGGTTTTTCCTTCGAGCTTGTGTGATTTACAAGGAGTGGTCCTCTTTAATGTAACCTAAAGTGTCTCAAAATGAGTTAAAATGCCACTTTTAGGGGAAAAATTCTAAAAATTTTCTGGAGTAGGAACCTATAAAAACCCCCTTAACATTTTGTCATATTTATTACAATATACCTTCTTTTTACCTTGAAAATTCGGCTGCTTACAATGAGTGGTGCTCTATGGGTGTAATCTAAAGGGTCTCAGAAATGAGCTAAAACACTCTTTTGAGGGGCAAATTTCCAAAAATTTTCTGGGGGAGGACCCCCAGACCCCCCTTTTACTTCAAATTCATATTGTTTATACAATTTTGAAATTTAAAGTGCATCAAAATTTCAATCCAGTGTTGGCATCTAAAACTTAACATATAAAAGTACCCGTAAGGAGGTACCTCAGAAAATATTTGAGTCAAACCCCCCCCCCCCCCGAAACAAAAGTCTGGTTACGGCCCTGCGCTCTCTGCTTTCAGGACTTCCCGTTATAAATAGACAATCTTGTCCAAAGTTAGCCGCTGAGATACGAGTAGCAATGACAGCTCTGGTATCCGTTTCATCGCGCTCAGATCAAAGAAGATGATATCAAAGCTACACGGCTCCGTGATGATGTTTCAATTTCCTCGATGATATGCCGTACAGATAGCATAATCATCGGGAATTCCTGATGGTCGTGTCGTACTGTTTACGTCGATGTTACGTTCGTTTTGCTTGGTTTGAAATACATCTGTTTGCTGGTCTTACAAAGCGTTGCGAGAAATAGGAATTTAAGATGAATGATATTTGATAAATATTAAACATAGCTCAAATAAACTTAGTAATAACCTATGAAGTGTAAATAAATAACACTTAGAGTAATTAAATTCCATAGTTTATGTAGTTGAGATTATTAAAATATCTATATTCAGTAAATAATTCCATTGTATAAAGTATGTAAATAAAAATTATTTCTTTCTTATCTCTATTACTTTTATCGAGTTACTGAAATTAATATTATTTTACAGAAAGCATCATAAAAATGGCATAGGTATACTTAGAAAAAAAAGGTATCTTAAATATATACTTTCAAAAACCTTTCTTTTATTTTATTATCTTTGTGTCTAAGATATCATCTATTGTGTCATAAAAATTATATTTTATTAATCAACAACTTATTAATATTAATCAATTACTTCACTTCTTTTACATAAAAATGTTAAAAACCAAGTGATCGCGGGACATATGAACCTTTTTGCTGGATTGCAATATTTTCACTTATACTGAAACATTATAGTATCCGTATAATGTTAAAACACATTATCATAATTAATGCAAAACAAAAATTGTACCCTAAACTTTGGAAACACTGAAGATGACTTTCCCTTTTATAGAACTTAGAAATTTGCTGATACAAAGCCCTCATACAGTCATACAAAATCACCACAATCGCAGAAACAAACACACTTGTTTCCCTCGTCCCTTCAAATGGGACCTCTGTCTCGCTTGAGAAGCGAATGGAACACGCAACCTCTTGTTTACCCCTCAATGTTGACCAGATTCCCCGAGGGAGACCTTCGGCCCCTTCGGGTTCGAACCCGGGAGTGCCCCAAGACACCGAGGGCTTTGTCCTGCGGAATGTCTCCCCTCTGGTCCCTCCTATTTCGGTGGAGAAGGAAGCGGCTAAATTTACGACTGCGACCAACTAATAAAATGCTAAGAATGAAAAAAAACCTGAATAATTGTGTGAAAACGGCGTTCAAGTTTTCATAAGGACGCTTGATTGCTGTGGTGTGGTAAATTCAATTTTATTAGAAAATGATTCCTAAATTTTTGGATTATTTGGTTTATAGAAAATTTAAATGTTATAATAGTGAGAGTAGAGAACATTGAGGTAATAGCACTAAAGAAACATCGTACTTTTCGTTTCGGGAAAAGGAGGTCTAGTCTTACATAATCATAAAACGTTAAAATTCATACAAAATTATAAAAAACGAAAATAATAGTAAAATATTCATAAAACGAGGGTAAATCGTGAATCGTAGAAACGGTGCTTCCATGGTCGCTTTTCCAATGCATTATATTAGGATTAAGGATTAAAATTAGGATTAAGATTAGGATTAAGATTAGGATTAGGATTAGGATGTCAGTTTTCAAACCCGTCGTGTGAACTAACTACAGATAGCAAACGTAGAAGTAAAATCCTCATGGCAACCTTGGACAACGTCATGATGATATTTTTTGACTTCCCATAAATGCTTATCGAGAAAATTCGAAAGGTAATGTAATATGATTCAAAATAAAGTTGGACAGACAACGCTTCATAAATAAAGGGATTTCCTTAAATTTGAAGGGCCGAGATAAGTGATCAATCTCTCCATAATATTACAGAACACAATGAACACCTAAGGATTTTCCATCAAATAATCTTCTAAAATATTACAATCCTTTCAAAAACAAAAATCATGATATCCGAGATAAGCTAGTTGTAGAATGTTTCCCTACATTTTTACCCAGACAGTTCATGTCCCCCATTCTTTAAAATTAGTACATATCTTCTGCTGGTAAATAGCCTAGAAAAAATTGTATGTTACAATGGTACTTATTTTATACTAATCCCTTCACAACAACTGTTTTCTTGCACTTAAACAAAAATACAATGGATGGTGAACTTGGCATCTCATTCAGATACCCCATTCACACCATGCTTTTTCAAACTGATGTTTCTTCTCAACATCAGGGGGCACATACAAAGTTACACATGTATTAAGTCAATCTTACTCTCTATTGAATGCAGTTTATGACCATCCCCCTCTATCTATCAAACATCATGCAATCAAATCGCATTAACTGAACGAGTTCTAAGCCGCTGCCATCAGAACGGAAGCTCCATGTGTGGGCGTTGGTTGATGCCACAACTTTTGACATAAAAAGGAGAGGAGTAGAGTAGAGTTGTCTTTCTTCGGACGGTGCATCAGGGAATTGGGTTTAATCCTTTTGTCTTTGGTCAATGTTAACTCTTTGATGTCTGCTCCTTGTCTACGAGCCAAGCCTTGAACTTGGGATGGGTTAGCGACCTTCACATCCTTTTTACTGTATCAAAGGAGATGGAATGTTTTCTAACTGCTAAGTTCGTTACTTACATAAATCAAGGAAGAGAATTTATATTATTTACTAAGAAAGAAGGTTAAGTAATCGTTCATGATCTTTCAGCTAGTAAACATTAACCTTGATCTGTTAAAGCATTGAAAAAAAATTAATAAATTTCTTTCAAGAAGCAATATGGAAGTTTATCTACACTTGTAAACTGTCACTTGGAAAGAATGTGGGAGATTACCTATTATTATTCATATCATTTATTATTCTTTGGTCCTTATCTCAGGCATTTGATATTTACATTTAATTTCTTCATATATTAATATCTTTGGAAGTTGAATGCTATAACGCACAAACTGTGTTCAGTGTTTTGAAACAACTACCACAGTGCATTATATTCTTTCATGTGAGTCCAGAATTATATTTTTAAAAGCATGAGTATTTCAAGAAGTTTATTTTTATTTAACTTCAACCTTTTTATTCAAGTACTAATATCAAGATAAATAATTATATTAAACTTCGAATAATACTTTAATGAGGATATAAAAATATATCTATTTAAATTTGTGTAAAGGAAATATTTTGAAGCATACACTTTATAAATAATATTATTTTCTAGTTACTTTAAAAAAACGCACTCCTCCATTTGAAAAAAATAAATATTTATTAACTAAAACAATTCTTCGCTAAAACAATGTTTCTTCCCGTTGATCTACGATATTTTTTGCATGTAGAATTTAATGTCGTGACCCTTTAAGGACAAAAGCTGTAGCTTGTTTTTGATGTTAATGTAAATAATGTTCATTGTAAAAATAATGTTACAATGCAAAATTGTTGTTCTGATTTAAATATTTATAACCTCAGTCTGTCGACCTTACTAGTTTCTGTTCCAAATAATTTTTGGACTTACGAAAACTCTTAGACGTTTGTACGTTTATTAAAAAGACGATTTTTAAATTTTATAAGTAAACCACTTAGTAGAAGCTTTATGCACTTTATCCTAGAAGAACAATGAGAATATGGACGTAGTTTTGAATCAAATCCCTATACACTAGAAAATGAATTTAACTATCCTTCTTTCGAATCGAATGTGGTAATTTTTTTTATATGCTTTGGTTATTTGGGTTTTTTCACTGGGTCAACCAAACCAGATAATGGTTTATGGACAGTAATGAAAGTTACATGACATTTTTCTAATTTTCAATTACCTCCAAAGCAGAAAAGTGTTGTTTCAAGTATCAAAAAAATTGTAGACGCCATGATATATGAAATTTTGATGACCTTCTCCAACACACAATATTTTATTTTACTTACATAGCTCTATTAAACACCATCTATTAAATGTCGTTCAAATTCTCTAACTAAGCATTCGTATTTCATTATATTTTATACTCAACATTGTTTTGACAGTTTACCCTCATTAACACCCCAAAAAAACACGAAATTCTAAAAAAAAGAGAATAACCTTATTGGAATATATTTGGATATCAAGATTTTAGGGTTGTAATTTTATCTCCAGAGAACATTAATAAAAAATAAATCCTACCTAATAATTAAGAGGAGAGTTTGGGTGTATAAAAATCAACACAAGAACTCTCCCCATTATTTTTCCCAGAAAAAAAAAACATACTTCATTATAGAGTTCCCAATTCATAACACCTAATAGAAATCACAATATTCTTGATACAGGCTCCAAGCGGTTTCCCATTGTTCTGTCGTTCTGTTTTCTTTGTATCAACGTTGGCAGAAGCAGTTTGTTCACCATTTGAGGTGGCAGAAAACCGCCTGGGGGCAATATACAACCAATAGGGTATGATGGATGGACCCCAATGCCGACTCATTTTCTTCTTCTTGACATTAACTCTCGGTTTACACCGGGCAGCGTCTGTTCTCCATTCTTTATCACTCTTCTTGGTGTCAATTCCTGCATGTAATAGATCGGCTAACACGCTTCGAGGCGGAGGTTGCAATTAATTGTACAGAGGCTCGTTTTTATTGTTGTGTTTTCTAGAGTTTTTTTTTCTCTTTTGGAGAAGTGGGTCCGATGCCGTTTCGAATTGCTGTTTGTTGAGGAGTGGATGATGAATTCGCTGGTGGTGGACCTGTTTCTTGAAACAAGTCATTGATAATGTGTTCGGTGGTGAATTGAATCGTTTTCGAGGACGAATCAATTTGCAGTTCGCAAGCGGCTTGTTAGGTAAGAGTAATGGGTGTAGCTTTGTGTGAAGTCGTTTTATCGAAGATTTATTAGGTTTATGGACTGTCGGAGATTGTAGTTTTGAAGTTGGTAAGCTTCTCAAAATAGTTTTGGTGGTTGAAATTTAGTATACAACTCCTTAAATTCACTGGCCTAGTGGTTAGAGTATCTGACTGCAAAGCCGTACGTCTGGGGTTCGAATCCCCGTTTGGCATGGATGTTAGTTTCTGCCCTTGTGTATGATGAATGAATGTAGCCACCCTGTAAAAAAGGGGCTGTGCCTGCGAATGTGTGGGGCGTGGGCTACAGTACTTCACCATCACCTCCGTGGCTTCGGTCCACAGGTGCCCACTGGGTAACGCGAAATAAGTACTGATTTTTGCATGTCTGGAGAAATGACCTTGGTCATAGTGTGTGTTTGTGCTCTGCCATTGGAAATAAAAAAAGAAACTCCTTAAATTCTGGATAAAAAACTGCCTAAGATATATTATTATTGATAAGATATAATATATAATTATTCATAAAACTATTACAAAATGTGGTTATTTTAAATAGGCTTTTTTTTAAAAAACAGATAGATACATGTGAATAAATTTCATATCAAGAATGTTATTCAGAAATAATTTTAAATGACTCAACATAGTTTTAAATCAGGTCTGAACAACAGCAAAATTTCATTATGTAAAAAAAAAAGAAAAAAAATTCTATTCCTTTTTTACATTATCCAATTAAATTTTTAAGCTTATGACCAAATAATAGCAAATTTTAATTTATCTTTCACCTACGACAAGTAAATTTAGAATGCATAACATTATTCACTTAATGAACTGAAATATTTTATTTCAAAAATTATTTTACAGTGTAATCCAGTATTGTACACCGAACTGATGTTACGTTCTAATAGAATATAATTAATTAAGTACCTGATATAAATAGTATGTGATTTTCTTTTTTTAATATTATAAACCTAAATCAAAATTTTCCAACTTTGTTTTCTTTACAACTTTACGTTAAACATTCTAGCAAAATCAATAATTCTAAAACCAAACCCTTTACCAGTAACCAGCACAAACCATTTCAGTGGAACATTTCCTCGAGGCAAAAAAAAAACCCACCAGCAATTTCCATACAAACCCAACTCTAGTAAAAAACCAGTAGCAGCAATCAAAGCACAACAAGCAACCATTCAACTCAACTCAATCCCATCCATCATCCAAACCATCTCATTACACAAAAGCCACCGAGGAATGAAGTTCGAAATTAATGAATATTTCCTCGGTCGCGAATTCTGGAGGAAAAAAAAAGAAATGAGAACACGACCGAACTTGCCCCCCCCCCGAGGAGGCGATGACAATCTTTTGTCAACTTTGACATGACAATGGCCCCTGCCTTGTGAACACCGCTTGACAATGTAGCAACAGGCGTGAGAGGTCAAAGGGGACTCGGGAGCCATTTGTGGGTCATCGAGAACTTGTTTCACGTAGAACTTGGTTATTTTTTTTAAGGAATGAAGTGGGAAAGTGTCAGATTCGTTGTGTGTTTTCTTTGGCAAATTATACTTAAGATAGTTCTTGCTATAATAGAAGTGGGTTGATAGAGGAGAATTTCATTATTAGGATCAGAATTACACATTTCATTTTTTCCCCTCATGGAGACCTACAAAATTGGACATAAAGGATTAATAACATCGGAACGGGTACAACGGGACACTGGAATTAAGGATTAAATCACTTCATCTCCAACTATTTCGATCACATTGATGATTGTAACACCCTTCACAACTACCTCAGTCCAAAAAAAAAAAAAATATTGCCTCTGAAGTCTCTGAAATTTTTTCCACATAACATACTTCCTACTCTTCGGAATAAATGCAGTTTTAACCCAATATCAGAAAACAACTGTTAATCCTGTACAACTATGACCCGTCAAAGAGTTTTATAGACTAGGACTAGGCTTCGACGTATAATATTTTCTTTCCATAGTTTCTAGTATGGTTGATGCCTCAAGTGAAGTATCGTTATCTAACTAATTTAACAAAAAAAACAGTGAAAGATTATTGGTGCCAACATTCCATTACCTCACAACAGTAAAAAATATTCCTAGTAACCCCAAATAACTACTATTAATTGCCCCGCTAAACAACTACCACAGATCCAGCCCGGAAGAAAGCAGGCAAGATTTGAAAAAAGTGCATAAAAAGATCAAAATATAATAATCTTGGCAGACCTAAAACTGTCATGCCTCTATTTTCGTTTAAAATAACCGTGACAAGTTTTTGTTATCTTGCTTTCGCTGTTCTGTCAAGTCGAGAGCCTCTCGGAGAAAGTGAGATCCAAGATCCATATCCTTCACCTCCAAAATGGCTCAAGTCATAACCTCTTGTGAAACTCTATTCCTTTGAAAGGTATAATAACATTAAATAGTGTCATACTTAATACAAATATTTCGTAAATGATTCTTCATTGTTTTCAATATACCATATTGATATCTTGGGTATAATTTATTGATTGCTTAATGTTGTTTTACAAAAAGGTCACATGTTTTGATCTTGTTGATAAAGTCTAATATAGTTTAATTTAACGTATTATTAAATGTAATTTACCTTTTCTAAAATTAGAACCAACTAAAATATAAATTACTCGTAAATATGGGTATCCTCCCAAAAGGATTTAAAACTAATATATATCAAACCTGAAATTAGTTATTATTTCATGAAGTTAAATAATTATTCTATATCTAAATTGTACAATATTTCCTCAAAATATGCATTAGTATTTTTTTTTCATTTATTATAATTATTAAATTTTCCATGTTTTAAAATATTGAAAGATAAATTACTCGTTTCATTAGTTTCTTCATTTCATTTCAAACTTTCTTTAATTGAATTTATATTCTAAAAGATTTATCAACTATACAAAGAACTGTACTTTTAAGCATACGTAAGAGAATGTTCTTTTTACATTTCCTCCAAAATTATAAGATTCGAAACCATTGAATTAACTTTTGTCATTAAAGTGCTTTCAAATTATTTTTAATAACTTTATATTAAAAAGGGGATATGGGGGTTTCCCCCAGGAAATTTTGTTCCTTAAAAAAATGTTCAAACTAGTAATTTTTTGTGTCCAAAAATACAGATTAATTTTCAAAATACTTTGGCGGTTCAGGAAATAACATCTCGCGGTCCGCTAGTTGCCAACCCTTGTTATATAGTGTAAAGCAGTTTTAACAGTTTTATGTCTTTTACCGAAATAATTCTAGGAAAATCTAGAAATAGATGACTTACATAAAATTTAGTTTATGATGCCAGATACGACATTAAACATAGCAAAGAAATGGCAATAAATCATCTGAAAGATGCAAGATGTTGACTGATGAAATGAAAAGAAGATATTCTCGGTTCTCATAAAAATTGGAATACAATACTCAAATGTCACAATGAGGTAGTGAGGCGAGTTTTCCCCACCTCCTTATGACTCTCCATTATCTACTAGATTCATGTGTTTGCTCAATGAAGAGCTAAGTGAATGTAAAACGCTGTATCTGATGATTACAATGAGGACCTTAACATTAATGAGTGATGTCATTAGGTTCAGACTCGAACCCTAATGAATCGCCCTTCTTTGTAGTAACACTGGTAAACAATCCAGACTACCTGAGTGAAGAAACACCCTCGTGCCAAGATGCACCCCAACCTTTCTCAAGAACGCACCTGCCGGTTATTTTTAGGCGTCGGAAGCTGTATTTACAATGCTATTTTCCCCTGCATGCAAGTATCTTTGGATGAAGTTATTAGGTGCGGGCAGCCGTTAAGTGCCCAACGTGTGTCGTGGATGAGGGCGGGTTTACATCCAGCGGTGCGACCTCACCGTAAAACATTCTTTCTTCAAATAACGGAAATTAACCGTTACTTTCTGTACTTTGAAGGAAATATCTTTATTTTTTCTGTCAAATGAGATGAACTTTCGGTTACTTGAAAAGACTTAATGGTTCTTTTAGATTAATCACAGGAAGCAGTCTTTACAACAATTAATATGGTTATAACTGATTTTTTATGTAGACCCGAATGACATTGTGATGTCACCGGCAAACAAATTTTACCCCAAGCTAAAAGAATACTGGCTTCGTTTTATAACTAAACTATCACGAGCTATTTTGACTTGTACGTACTTGTTTTTAAAATGTGTTCCTTTAATGGTGATTTTAAAACTAAACTCATTGGTGCATCAGTCATAGTAGGCCAAGGCCTACGATGCCCATCTTCATTTTCATGACCATGGGGCCTGGTGTGCAAGGCATATGTCTGGTTATGTATTCTAAATTCCTTTTGCTGAAGAATTCACGAAAAAAGACAGTTTTCTAGGCTACTGAAAATTTTCGTCAAAATACAACGGAAAATTAGTGTAAAAATACAATTTTTTTACAGTGCGTGACGTCAAGGGGAAAACGGTGGAAAATTCCCCATCGCTATCCTCATCAATTTAGAATCTGAACCTGTCATTAGTTCTTGGTGCTATGACGTAGCAGCTACGTCAGCATGTTTCCACCGGTCGCGTCGCTTGAATCTCTGCATGTAAATCCGTCCTAAGCCTTCCACAGGAATGTGCTTGTCTTATCTGATCGCTGGCTCTCTTTTTCTCAACCCTGTCGTGGTTGCTTTTTCCTTCAACAGAAAACCATGAATGAACACGTCAGCGTGCTGAGGCTTCCTTCGCCACCTCCGACAATTCACCAAAACCGTTGCAGAAGATGAAAGCGAAACCGAAGAAAACCCGTAGGTGGGAGGGCGGCTATTCTTGGCCGAGGACCTTGCAACGCGTCCCGTAATTCACTCGGTTTCTGCATTAAATGCCCTCGTAGATTTTTCTTCGGCTCAAAAATATCTCAAAAGTTAAACCGAGGAATCATCGGGTACGAATTTGTTACTAACTTGTCGGATGTTTTTTTCTGTGGAGGGGCTGAAAGGAAACGATTATAAATGAAAGAGGTACTCGTGTCTGTGGGTTCTCGAAAAGTGAGCTTCTTTACGATATAAATAAGTTATGAGTGAGAGTTTAAAAGCTAATTAATTACTCGACGACGCACGATTCATCAGAATTTCACAGCGAAGCCATCTTGGTCTTAAGCGCGTGGAGGTATTTCAAGGATGTTTACTCACGATTTGCTACACTAAATATTCAGAGGAAAGATTTATTAACCATCGGATAAGGAGTTGTTTATGTTTTTCAAGTTTATTTATTTATTTCGGTGTTAAAAAAACGCCATGCTTGTATAAAATCTGGATAATGCAGACAAGTTTTGCAGAACTAGGATTGTCCTATTGCTGGACTGCAACGTTTCCTGACCCTATGACGTCACTAACAAAGTAGTTAATTTTGAGTGAAATGAAGAACGTCAATTTAAAAATACGATTATTTTGTCAAACCCAATATAGCGTCTTTTCATCACGAATTGCTTACCGAAACTCCTCCTCCTCCTAGCAACCCAACAAGCTTCCTGTTTACGCAGTTTTTGCTTCCGCGTAGTGACGTCATAGGGTCTGGAAACGATGCTGTCAAGTACGGATCCGGATATCAAATACTAAATTTTCCAATAGGTAAGCTTCTTGACCGGGAATTAGCTGTAGTTATTCAGGAGAAGTTAGTTATAAAATGCAGAGTGTGAAAAAATTGCAGAGTTATTGTTGTTGAAATACTCAATTATAAGTATTTTTAGGCTCTACAATAGCCCTCTTTATTAAATTATCTTTTTAAAATTATTTTATTTCAGGAATAGAATGCGATTTAAGTATAAATATTTTAGCAATCTTAAACATGAATTTAATCTGAGGGCATGTGCAATGTTTTGTTAGTAACTTACAACGGAACAGGAAATTTAATTTAGGACAACTTTAAAAGCTGATGCTCCTGTTTCTATAAAGGAATATTTTAGGCGGATTAATGCTTCGCACATTTTTATACTACACATTTTTACACACCAAGCTTACCAAAAACTGTCTTATTGATACTTAATGTATAACATGTAGTAAAGTTTATACTACTATTAAACTGTATTCACATTATCAAACCTAATACCATTCATATGACAATTAGTTTTCTCACGCATTTAATTCAGATAATCCGTCAGCTCTCGCGTTTATTTGTTTATTTACTTTTTAACTGACGATCAGCATTCTTATCTTGGAAAGATAACAGTGAACTCTCTCTAATCGTAAAAAAATCGAGATCCCGAGTTATTTCCGTGTTATCTTACAATAATCAATCAACATCTTTTGTCCAAATATTTTGTAACCATGTGGTGGGTTTTCTTACAAAACAGTACAAGATTAAATTTTTTTTGAAAATCCACTTGTAACTCTGAGATATAAAGAACTCTTTCTTAACGTCAAGAAACCCGTCTTAACTAACTTTCCAAATAACTTCTTTTAAGTAACTGATTTATTAAGTATCCCCTTTAAAATTTGTGTGGTACTGGAGTAGAAGTTATAAGCAGTAGAGAAAATTTAAGGAATAAATCCGGATATAATTTTTACGAGCTCAGACGGTAAGTAAATTTTTGTTAAAGTATTATTCCGTAAAATAAGGGATAAACATGTGAAATTCTGGTAAAGTATCTAAGAGTTTAATATTTAGTATAACTTTTTATAGCAAATTCTTATTTTTGGGAGGTTATCATTTTGAGTAATACAAGGGTTTAATTTTAATACATTCATATGTTATCACTATCATATTTTCGAATAAATATAAATAATTGAATTCTAGTACCTACTAGTCAAGAACAATAATTGTTTAAACAAATAACAACTCATTTTTATGTATTTTTAATTTATAACATTTTTACAATCAACGCCGCATTTATTAATGTGCTTCCAGTTTAGAATACATTCTTTCAAATGTCTCATTAATGAACAATTTTTAAACAAACTTCTTAAAATAATTTTTGATGTATTTATACTACTTTATTGAATGATGATTATTTACAGTTTATCTTTATGGTGGGTCAGTAAAATATCAAAAAGAAAGATATCAAATTATCTTATTCTAAATAAGATAAACATTAATTACAAAATTATGGAGTTGAAATGAAATTCAAGTATACGTACTGCTTTTCCTTTTAAATTATTCAAGGTCAAACCATAAGTACCTGCTAATGAATAATGATAATTGTCACACTCTATCTGAAACCTCATTTCAAGTTCATTTTTCATACTATACTTTAGAACTAGAATACTGATGTATTTTACGACACTAATTCAGAATAAATACAAATCAAACCATCAAAACCCCTTCTGGTGACATCATTTCAGAACAAGCTCATTCGACACCCCAAGGCATCTTTATTATAATACGACATTGAGAGACGTCGGGCAATGTTTAATTTATATAATCTCACTTTAAGTACCGCCTTGTTTACACCCAATGGTGTTCTTATTCAAAGGCACTAGAGGGGAACTAATAACCAAAATTGATCCGACATTTATTAACTGATAATTGGTGACCTAAAGAGGGAAGATGAGGACGGGTTCACGAAGATATGCATGCCTGTTGAATTTTAAGTAGGATAGTATGAGTATGGTGGTATGAGTGATTTCTCTCCGTGTAAAGGGGAATCATGGGATGGGATAGCACAATGTAAGTAGTGAGAGATCCAAAGATTTGATTGTCAGCTAAATTGATGGGATTAAATTAAGTGGTTAGTTTGGATAAGTGATAACTATATTTAAGTTCTTGGACGCTGATTGAATTTTAAGTGAGTTTAGAATAGTCAAGTCTGTGTTCATCTTCCCAACCTCTTTGTGCGTATTCTGTCTTCAATCAATTTAATCCCTTCCCTTTAACTGATAAAGGTTTATCAGTATGGAATTTTCGGGCTTTTTTGTTCTGTAAAGAATAGATCTTCTTTATAAATATGTAGTGTTTTCCTGTTCATTTATTTAAATGCACAAATGAATATGGAAAGGTAGTACATTAAAATATATTGGAAAGTAATTCGAAGAATTCGTGTACTTGTTACGAACATTTTTGAGCTGAGTGATGTGCTATAGAAATGTCATAGGATAAACCAAATTGTGATTATTTTACCATTTGAAGAAATGTTTCTAAGGCATAAAAATGCATACTTTAATTTTAAGATATTTTTTATGATACGCACGATAAATTATGCACAAAACTTTCTATTAAATAAATCCTTCTTTTTAAATTATTTGAAAGTGAAAATATACGTGAATATATATGAAAATATACGCAAATGATATGTTTTTATACAAAAACTACAGGAAAAAAATTGAATTTTCCAGATTATGTTCAAATTTAAACCAAGTTACATTGATTTAAATCTGGTTTCTATAATCAATTACTCTCGGTTATTGTTAGTTACCCTTCATGTGAGAAACATTCTAAGAGTTCGAAGGAAAATGGCAAAAAAATTAATTATGAGTATTTAAATGTTCAATACTTTCAAAGAAAGGTACATAATTTATACGAGAAAATGTGTTGTTTAATAGTTAAAATGGTTAGTTTACAATATCTGATTAACCCTTCCCTTTGTGTTAATTTTGACCTGTTTAACTAGATTAAAGAACAATCTAAATGGTCTAATAGGAACTTTATGTAATGACCTCATGATTGTGAAATGGAAATATTTCCACCTTATGTGAAAATAAAATTATTACCCTTGTTTTGGCAAAAACAAGCGACTAATTTTATCATGCTATTTATTATAATCAAACTAATGGCAGAAGTAAATAAGTCATTTATCCATTGGAGAAATTTTTTTGACCAACCCTTTTGTCTATCCTGTCCGAAGGGCGTGTCAATCCCCTGGGGGTCAACCTCACCAATTTTAAATCGCCAGTCCTTCCCTATTCCCGACCCTCATTCCTTCCCAGACCCAACGCGACTAATTACATTATTATTTGAAACTATTAATCAAAGAATTTTGGCAACAGCAAGAAGATAAAGCAGCAATACGTTATGAAAATATTATCTTGAATGAGAATATAAACCGGGTCAAAACTGGACGTTTGACCGCTTTCCTGAGTTGATACATGACGCAAGGAACAATAAGACGTCGGATTTATCGAGTTTTTATTACTATTATCGTTATTATTTCTACGTTTTACCATGACCCCGAGAATTAAAAGTAGCGGAAAGTTGCTTCCACGACTTTAACCCGAAATGAAATGATGTCCAATCTCTATACCGCCTTTTTTACCATCGTGTTGCATTGTTTTTTTTAACTTTGTGTCTTCCAAAACGAGGTTCTGATGAGGTTGCAGATATTAAGCATTCATAAGTTATCCTTTCGTTTTCTTGCGGGTTGTTGAAGTGATTTATGAATGAAGGAATACAAAGAGTGTTGTGTATCAGGTGTCACGATTGGAGTGTAGTAGGTACTACATTGAAAAATTCATGAGGGGGGAACTTTTTTTTTGAGTAATTATGAATGGTCTTTATGAGGTATTCTCTTCCGCGTTTTTCTAAACTGATTTGCTTTTTATCAGATCGGTTTTCATAACTAATACATCTATCCTCTTCTGGTTACAATTCGCTTTGAAAAATGATTTATGCTTTCTAAACGAAATTCTAAGATATAATGTTAATTTAATGCAATACATACAATGGCGTTTTATTTTTTTAATTGGCTTATGCAACTAAAAAACATCTCAGATTGTAGTAAACTTATATATAAGGTTACCAAATACGGTCCTTCTCCTTAAAATATGCTATTCAAAATTTTTTGTCCACTTTTAAGTAGATTTTCAGAAAGCTGAAGAAAACGTTCAGAAACGAAAATATAGAAAATTTTAGCTTTAAAAATATCAAAATAGTTGAAATTATTCAGAAACCTAATTTAGTTCAAATAAGTATACGCTCCTTAAAACTACTAGCAATTATAAATTATAGTCTGCGGTACAATTACTAAATATAAGTAAATTGTTATAATGCATAACAAAGTCCCTTCTATTTAAGAAAGTACAGTGATTTAAAAAATAATTTCTTTCAATAGAATTTTAGAATTTATGAGAAAGAATTTTGGGAAAATGTGCTTAAAAACTGTTTTGTTTTATTTAACAGTTTTACATCGACCCTTTACAATTCCTATTTATATCTCAAATGTAAGTTAAGTGTACGTTTTTTTTTTTTCAAAATTAACTCATGAGTAATGTTGCTTTAATAACTAACTCTGAAAAAGAAAATTGTCCATTTCTATTTTTTTTAGATGTTCACTTGAATACTCTCCGGGAGCTTTTAAACCACGATAAAAAAAATAAAACTAATTTAAACTGTTGAGAGACTGAATATGTACAATTTTGCTTCTAAGTTGTAGCAATTTTCTCTTATTGACAAACGTAAAACAGGCCGGGAGAGCTAAACAATTTTTTTTGTAGAAAATAGCACCAAAACGTAGATCCTGTTTACCCACTTTCATGAGGAAATTTTTCTCAGCAACTCCAATTAGAGAGAAAAAAAACCTCTCATGATAAAAATCCGTTTATAAACAAACCCATCTTATCTTTACACGACGAAATACCAAAAAACGAAACGCCGTCCGCCTATTCACAAACCCCACTCGGTAATATTCTTAAGAACCAATCAGAGCGGTTGGCAATCCCATATTAAGGAACAATCCTTCCGTCAAACCAATCACAGCCTGCACCAGAATCTCACCGAGTAGAACTTGTAAATACGCAACCCGTCCTCGTAAAAACAGAAAACGTAAGTGCCACGGCGGGGAAAAAAACGAAAGACAATATTTGGCGACGCATCCTTTCTCATTAAGAACATCGAGCGACGCCAATAAAGTAGGGTTATTAAAAGTAGGGAGGTTTAAAAAAAATCTCCTTTGACACGGATGAATGGAGAAGGGAGAGCCAGCTCCTTTACTAGACGGATTGGCTGGCATTTGGGAAGACGGGGATCAGCAACCCAGTGTTGGAGTTATCACGGGGTGTCAAAGAGGTTGTGTTTTAGGAACAGGCCTTATCTTTTTCGTCACGAACACCTTTTTTTATTTCTTAATTTTGAGGGTGTGACGGGTTTGAAAAATATATTTATCTCCACTTCTTAGTTGTTTTTTACTAGTGTAGATGCCACGTTTGACTAATTTGGAGGAGCGCTGAGTGGGAAAAAAATTGTGTTTCCGAATTGGTTCCGTTAAGTGGGACACGATTTAAATTGGAGTGTTTGTCAACTGTTTTTAAAGGGGATATAAATCGTTTGAATTGTTATTCACAAAACTTTTAAGAAGTGTAT
Source organism: Tetragnatha montana (assembly GCA_963680715.1). Lineage (NCBI taxonomy): Eukaryota > Metazoa > Arthropoda > Arachnida > Araneae > Tetragnathidae > Tetragnatha > Tetragnatha montana. The sequence goes on from OY796685.1 coordinate 16,302,529, forward strand.
AATATTTTCTCTTTTAGAATCTAATGCAGACATATCTAATACATTTTCGCCATAGGGAAATTATTTACAGACTTGTGAAAATATATTGCTTGAAGTTGCCGATTTCCAAAACTCCCCAATATTTTTTTTAAACTTCTCACGATCGTTAGAAGAAAAATTAACATAATATGTAAATTTTGTACTTTGTTTATGTTAAGTGACTTTTACTAATTGCGTCACACATATAAGGGGGAGGGCTCTTTTATGTGAGACGCAATGTGACAAGGCTGTTCAAGTTTTGTGACGTCACACTAAAAAACTATTCTTTCATTGCTATGTTTAAATTCTAAAAAAAAACATTTCTTTCTCTGTTTGGTTTGATATAGAAATAAAAGGGTATTTTCAAGTAATGAAAATGATAGTATAATTTAAATTTTATTTTTAAAAAATTTGGTTAGTTCTTATAGTTTCAAAAGTGTGAAATCACAACGTGGGAGAGAGTTAATGAAATATGACAACCTTTGGCATAAGGGAAGAGAGAGGGAGAGACGTAATTTAAGAATGGATAATTGGATAATATTAATGCCTAATTGATATCGAACAGGTATAAGTATTAGAAATTATTTTACTTTGTTAACGTCTGTAAATGATATTGAATGAAATGGTGAAATTATAAAAATCTAGTACTATCTCCTGTTCAACGTTTAAACTTAAACTAAACTGACGATTTTTTCTTTTATTTCAGGATATTTGCTCTGGATAAGTGTCTAAAAACCAATGAATTCTCAGTGATCATAGTGGAATCAATATGAGGTACTTGGTGTGCTTAGTGCAGCTTTCGCTGATGGCGTTAGCAACTGCTAGGGACCCCCCGCATGTTTCAACTAAAAACATGTACTATCCAAGGTATCGACATGGGATGTATTACGAACGAATGATACCAGAAGACGAAGAAATCAACGTTGTTTTACATAAAGGACAGTCCAAAAAGTAAGTAAACTTGTTTCTCTTTTATTGGTAAATCATAAATCTAGACGGGAAAACTTTGAGTGGAAATTCTTGGATTCTTGTTTATGCTGTTATGAAGATATATGCAAATCCTATTCATATATCTTCCACCTAACACTAAACGTAAATCTGAAATGTTAAAGTTATAATTTGAATATACATTTACTTTTCTTAGTGAATAATGATCAATGAGCAATCTTGCTAATCTTAATTCCTATCTCGGGGTCGGGATAGCAATTCAGTTTATAAAAAATAATTACTCTTGAATAAAAACTACTAAGCTCCCGAAATGTATAGTGTTCCCTTGTCATTATATGCATTTTAGTTATAATCTCATTAGCTAATTAATGAGCATGATACACAGTATTACAAATAAGTCATTTCCAATAATGCTTTACACTTGAGAATTTAATGTTAGAATGGTTTGAACTTTTCATTTTCCCGCTGTTACATTGTCGATAAACAGCAAACATACAATGTACTTTTTCAATTTTGAAGTTTGGAATATCTTTTGCAAAGCTTTAATAGGTGGCTAAAAAAAGTCACCGAATGCCCAAATTTTAATCCAGACAAACCAAACTGTTTGTTGCTTTCTTTTGTATTATATCAAGACAATACCAATAAGTCTACAAAAGTAGAAATTTTAAAGAAATTACTTATAAGTACTTATAAGTAATTACTTATTAAGTAACACCATAAGTTCTTGTTAACTGACCCTAAAGTAACCGAGTAAAAAGTAAAGTGTTTCAATTGTTGAACTACGTGCATTACGTTGAAGAATGTAAAACCAGTGTTTTTTGTTATCAGTTTTTCACGGTTGAAAAATTTACATTTGCAATGTCAGATTTGATTTGTTTCTTAAGTAATTTTTTAAGACTGCCGTCTTTATTCCATTAAAATGGACCGCAAAATGTAAACGTGGATACTATTTGTATTTTAAAGGGTAAAATTTCATATGCTAACAATGGAGGTCACCAGAATTGAATGGTTCGTTAAATATTCTTCATAGTTCACGTCTTTTCAAAGTCATTTTACGTCAAGAAAATTTATATTTATTATGCTTGCTATTAAAAACTTTTATCTCTCTTCATTTGTTTAGAAACGTAAATCGCTTATGTGAATTTCAAATGTTGATGAATGTAAAAGAAAGGTCCTGTGGGAATAGATTTTAAAAGGAATATCAATAGTTTTAAAAGAACGAAGGGGCATTGGTTTCATTGGAAACAGAACATGGATTGAAATTGTAACTGATCACGAGAGATGAGATTAAAAAAGAAATTGATATATTTAAAATTTAATTCAAGTTTGTTTCATAATTGAAAAAATTTCATTTCTGATCCGTCTTGTTGATCATATGTATTTTGAAGTTCTTAAAAACTAGTATACCACACCACTGGACTGGAGAAACAAGTGTGAAGGTCATCAATGGGAAATTTATGTCAGAAGAATTATATTGCAACGTGTGTGTTGAAATTAATACCTGAGTTGCAGAAGCGATGTGAGCATTAGCATGAAGAAACACAATTCCTCTACAAGGCTTTTCTTGCCTCCTATTTTTAATGGCTCACCGCGATTTTCTAACAGTTCCACAATAAGGATTCCCACTGACCTTATTGCCTTTAGTCGTGAATTCCACCAAATAACGATTGCTTTAGTTTGAATCTATTGACCACCTGTCTCTATGATCCGCTGGCAGAAGAGTACGACATGGAAATTCTAAATCTCGAAAACAGATACAAATATTATTTAAAAATGAAGGTTATCATTATGTGAAAGTAAGATTCAAAGGAAATACCCAAATAATCCTTTTCAATAAATATGTTTATTTATTTATTTTATCAATAAAATGTCTTATTTTCGGGAAGACCCTCGTAATTTTATGACATATTGAACTGAGTAGAATACAAGATTACTTCCTAATTTATGCATCAACATCCTTTCAACTTCAAGTGGCCATGAATTGTGTATTTCAACCCATACAACACCAAATAGACCTCTCTCCTGCCGAATTCTCCCATCCACACCAAGCGAGACGGGACCTCCCATCATCTGATTGACACACAGTCATTAGCGATGACGATTAACTCAGAGATTCTTCCCAAGGAAAATTCGCAGAACATTAGCGGAATCCCGTTATCTCCATCTGATCCGCGGAGAATGGGTGCTGCCGTCGTTTTTTCGATGGCCCAGGGTCGCCCTACTAAACTTAGCAACTGTCGCCACTGGCACGGTTTCAGGACGAGACTCTCGTTCTTCATTTTAGCACGATGGTGCTAAGTGCTCTTGGGGGTCCATCTGACACGCTCCCCCCCTTCGAGAAGAGAAATTTATCGTGTGCTGCTTCCGTTTGATGCTCTTGGTGAACTTGGTGTTCTTTGGAAACAATGCGCAGAGGATGTCTGAGTTGTAAACAAGGTGACTGTGTGCTACTTTCGTTTTTCTGTCAGCATTGACGGAGGTTTCGCGGGGAAGTTAAATTCTTGTCTGGAGTGTTTCGTAGTCATCAGGGATTCATTTGATGAGTGTGAGACCATCAGTTTGCCAAAGTTTTTTTGTAAAACCATAATTACTGCTCAGCTAATGATTCTTTAAGATTGATTTTTTTTGCCAATGGCAGATATTTGTGGATGCTATCCTTGTATATCCATGTCTAGCCGAGAATAATACCTACTATATCAAAGTAGGTACTTCTTTGCATTTCCCATGCCAGGACCTGTGGTATATGAAGCTATAAAAAAGTGAAGGACTATTTCCCACGCCATCAAACACATACAATTTCACGCACAATCCCTTGTTACCGCATTCACCCATCTCCAGAGACTGACATCCATGCGCATGTTACTCTATGATTCTTTAACATAATAACTGAAAAGGAGTTAAACCAGAGATTTTCTAAAGATGATTGTAATTGATTTCTGGGGAAAATAAGCCATCGATAATATTTCTTTTATATTTTCAAGGTAGTAATGAAATTATTTTTGAAATGATGTTACAACAAAAAAAAAACGTTATAATTAACCTGGAAAACACCAAAATACCTCATAAAAGACCCAAAAAAGAGGGGTTAAAAACTAAACCTTTGTTTTTACATACAGAGCACATCTTTTATAATTCACATGTACCTCTCATTACCATAACATTTACAAGCATTAAGTAACCCTTTCATTTGTACAGAATTTAACCATCTAGTTAAAAAAAAACATATGTCCGTACAAGTTTTCTTGAACAAGATTCGTCTGCGTGTTATGGGGAACTTAACAAGTTGACACGTTTGAGCCTTAGGAATAAAAATAACACTAACGCAATAAGGATACACGTCGAGCGATTCTAATCAGCATACAAGATTCATTTAAAGAGTACAAGATACCATTACCGATTTCCAGTCAAATTTGCATTCGGTACAATAGTTACATGTAATCAAAGGTGTGTCCTATGATTTGGAGGATGATGATTTTATCTAATAGTTAAAATGAAAGACACTCCCTCTTTTATTGCAATGTTACCTTAAGCATAGATAGACCAGTCTGTATTTTTCAGCTAGCATCGAGTCCGAAGGTTAATCTAATCAAGAAGAAATGTTTGATAAAATAACTTTTTTAAGTAACCGCTATTTCACCGTTTCATGTTTATATTTCACTTTTTCTGGAGGTTTTTCGATTTTAGGAATTTGAAATTTATTTTTTCTTACAACAACTTCTTAAATATTCTTCTTAAATATATATTATTCTTATAGCAGAGTTGTATACAGCGGTTAGAGATAGATTTCCAAATCTGCCGCTATAAATTTCAATAAAAAAAATTGCAATTTTTTTTTGGCAACTTTGAAATATTACTAAAAAGAAATTACCATAAAATAATCAATAGTCTGGAGATATCTATAAATTTATGTATGTTAACTACAGTAGAAACAAGCATTCTATTTTTTATGATTAAAGCATTTAAACTTGAGTTCAATGACAGAAAAGAACTGAGTCATAGTTTAAAAAAAGTTCTTTTTTTTCCAGAATATCTTTTCTTAAGATAAAATGTATAGCAGATTAATTTGGCGGATAAAACTGTTTTGTAAGCAGATCGTAGTATCTCTCCACCTCTATCTTGTCGTAAGTTTTGTCTTCAATCGCTGATCCTAATCTTGTGTAGACGGTAGCAAACCAGACGTATCCATCACTTTACTGGCTTTCTTCTTTGAAGTGTATAACTTCCCCTAAGAAGTTCTGCTAAAGAGGAATATAAACTGTTAAGTATGTACAAAAAAAAACATTTCTACGTACTTTTACAAAAATTTTCATTTTGGAAATTGTATTAAATCATATACTTTTATCATTTGTAATTATCGGAAAGCTTCGTTCGTAAAATTTAAATTTTTTTGTGATTTTTTTAAGAATACTCAACACATATATGACTTATTGCGGATTTACTTGAATATCAAGAAAGCACCACATTGATAATAGCTCATTTTTACATTTCTTATGGAGAAATCTTTCTCTGGCGGCAATAAACTGAATGCGATTGCCGCGGAGGCTCCTAGAGAATATCTGATCAACGATCTTTTTCGAGGCTTCCTATTGGTTCTTTTGAAAACTAAGTTTCATAAAATACTCTTGATCCTACAGTACTTAGACTAAAATGTAGAGCACGTAACTTTTCATCATGATCTGCATCATTAAAAAAGTATAAATCAGTTATGCAAGCTTAAATAGTATATAGTTACATTTAATTAATTTTTAATCAAATGTATTTTAATTAACTTCAATATATTTTATTTCGAAATAGTTTTACAAACAACTGCACGACTAAATTTTTGGTGAAATAAATTATTTCACAAGGCATTCTTTATGGTGACCTTTTTTATGATTATTAATTTAAGTATAATTAAAATATTTAGTAAAGAAATTTTTTGTTTAAAGTAGCCCTATATTTAAACTAATGAATTTAGCGGCCTTCATCTAAATCTTCTTCATTTGAAAGTCAGTAATATTTTAAAATTTCATTCAGCCAGTGAAATATTTTAATTAAATAGTTTAGGAGGAAATAAAATAAAAGGAAAAGCTATTTTTAATTTCAAAAACAACTTTTTTAGGGAATGGACTCTAACCGTCTGACGTCACACGGAACCAACACGTGACCTACTGAGCTTGCGATTGGTTACCACAGATACTACACTAGTAGATCTACTAGTGTAGTATCTGTGGTAACCAATCGCAAGCTCAGTTGTAGGTCACGTGTTGGTTCCGTGAAGTCTCGAACCAGATAGGCGGTTAGAGTCCATTCAGTATTAATTTCATAATAATATAGAAACTTTTCTTGTTTTCACACCCGTCTTCTTTGTGTAAGTGAATGAATGCATTCATTGCAGGGGTTGAATCTTCATGTCTAAAAAGGCTGCTTGATAAAACTCTGAAACGAAAATGACTACCTACTCTTGCTTTGTGAAAACTGAGGAGGGTTTGAAACTTTGACCCTTATTTTTTTTCAAAATATGAATAAGAAAAATATCCTTTGAAAATTTCTTTTATAATCACGCTTTCACACATTATCAAGTTATAACTTTCGTCACGAGCGTTTTCTGTCCAAAATTGCATCTCAAAGGATTCTTTTCATGCTCTCACTTTCAAGCATAGAAAATTTTAACTCTATTTAAAATCTTCTGTTGAAATTTTCAGTGGGTTGTTTTTTTCAAAGAAAAAAGCATGGTCTGAACTTGAAGACGAGAATTTCTCCTTCTGTTCATAATATTTTGACGTGAGCTTGATTTCAGATAATTGAGATATTTTTCCAACCTCGGGTTTTTTGACCTCTTGAAGGTCAGTATTCATCCAAACCAGATGAAAGAAAGAAGAAAACTTCCACAAAAATAGGCTTTGACTAGGAAGTAGTTTTTTCTATGTTGTGTACAAATCTTAAGACTTATATAGAATGGAAATAAAAATTTTATGTACCAATCTAATTTTATTACTAACAAAGAAAGTCATGTTAATTAATTTAGAACTATTGCTACGTGATCGTTAAATCAAGGCGTTCAACATGACATATTATCAGAGACAGAAAAATTCTTTGAAACCGAATGAACATGCCCTTTTGTAATTGTATGAATAAGTTTTGATAAATAAGTTAATAAAAAAAATAACTGGTTAAAGCACCAATACTACACCATTTAGTATATTATTACGAGAAATGTGGTAAATCCGGGAATTATTAATATTGCCCTGATATGGCTCCGGTATTATTAATAATAACCTGTTTATCACTTTGCCGATGACCTATATACCAGTTTTCAATCGCCTCAACTTTACGATTTTGAAAATTTAAAATGATCAAATTCTAGAGATTATATCGCTGTATGCACTGTAACAATTATGGGAGAATAGCCGTTTATGCATGAAATTAAAAAGGGTAGTTTTCTGCAGTAATAGGGTACGGCAGATTGTTTTATTATAGTGTAGTCAAGATCAAAATAAAGAAAAGTGCAAAAAGTTATGACTTGAAATCCTTTAGCAATATCATTACTTGTATGCGTTTCTGCAATGCGTTTTGTTTTCTATTTCAGGTTGTTCTTTATTCTGGATTCTGGATTTGTTCCCATCTCCCTGACAGTAACTCCTTGCTCAACGGAAGCCCATTTGGATTGGAAAATTTCCCACAGCGTATTTCAAAACCACATGGATGCATATCATCCAGGTATTTTGAAGGGTTTTTCTTTTGTAAATATGTTCCGGGTAATGTGATAAATCCAAGCATTGCCAATAATGCCCGAATATGGCTCAGACATTATTTTTAATACCCAGTTTATCATTTTGACTACAATATAACGGTTTTTTTAATATATCTCTTCTAAATAACGATAATTATAAACAGTATACAGCGTACTTGGTTCAACTCGGTTATTCTTTGATAAAGTTATGAAGATGTAGGATTTTTATACCTGGAGCACAATTTTTAACATTTATTGAATAATTACAAGGCAATGCATATAAAAGAAGAAAAAAAAAAAGAAAAGCAAGAGTGATAAAAAATAATAAGAAAAAACCAAGAGTAATTTTAAATTAGACTGAGCTAAATAATAACCGAAATAAAAATAATAACGTCTCTCCTAATTGAGTCTCTGATGCTCGTCCATGGGTTTATGGATTTATTTCCATGTAAAGATTTGTAAAATATCAAAATAATGAATAAGGTAAAATGTTTTCTATGAAAAGGAGAAAAAAAGGAAAATATGATGACAACAAGACTGTCAAATACATAATTGGTTAAAAGTATAATAAAATAAATGTGTATTAACATCACGAATTAAAATAGTTCCTTATATTTCATTGTTCAAAATTGTAAGGAATGCAAATTTAAAAAAATAAAATTTGCGGTTTTTAGAAAATTTTTAATAATATTTTTTAACTGTATATTTAAGAGTTATATTTGTTAGATACTTCATTTTTATTATTTACTAAAATGTTTTTCTGTATACCTACATTTACCTAAAGGGATTTTTCACTTCATACTAAGTGTGAAAATATGTACATTTCTTTCCCAATACATTAGGTTTCTGAATATGGAAATTTCACTTCTCCACTGCACGAAAATTTTAAAACTAGTTCTACATACTGTGTCCTTTTCACCCGCTCAAAGCAGTTAAATGCGTAAGAGTCATTACCAAATTTTCCCCCATTCAAATTAACAAACCAGTTTTTACAAAGAGCCATAACATTAGACCTATAATGAAGCATATACTACCTACACAGTAACCATAAACATTGATCACTAACATTATTGGAGAAGGAAACGTTAATTTCGGATCCTCTAAAAAGTAATTTTCTAATTTAGTATTTACTATTGTTCCTTATACCCAAGACTGGTTTAAAGAAGCGCGTACTTCCTTCAGCCAGGCACATTATCAGACTTTATTGCATTTTCATAATAGTTTTAAAAAAAAAGTTAGAATACAATAGTAAACGAGAGTACGAGTCATTACACCTAGTATAAACATGGTCTGAAAAAGGTAGTAATGTTTCTTTTAAGGATACTTGCAAGACTACCTTGATTTGATGATGCAGAAATATCCTATTCTAGTTACACTAATTATCGTATTTCACTATTAGAAAGTTTTAAACTTTGACAAAAAGCTATTTGTAATGAGATTAATAATATAAAATTTGATATCATTACTTTGCTTTTTCTCCGAATGTGATCCTTACGTATAGTTAAGCGTTAAAAGAGATGAATGGATTTCACATCCTCTCTCTTTTTTACGTATTTTTACTACCCTTCCTTTCATTTTAATTAGGGAACTTATTTAATTTCAATCGATTTGTCCTTGTAAATTAAGGATAATACGTTTTCCATTTAAACATTCAGTAAGTTAAAAAATCAAACGAAGGAATCAAAGGAGTTGAAATAGCGATGAATCTCTGTGTAATTATGCGGGGAAAAGTTGAGTTTGACTGAAAATGAATGTTGGAGCAGTTTTACTTGCGAATTTTATTTAACTGTCGTTGAATACTTAGGAAACCATAAGTACAAAAGTACGCCTTCGCCCTCTGTTTTTTCGTTCTCAAATTTGCTCCTTGCTCCTAAATCCTTAGGAAAACATTTTCTTTAAATTGTGGCATTTTGCGTAACCTTTTACTGTAGTCACACTGGTGTCTTTTAACTAAAGTGAAAAGTTCCACAACACATAACTAACATTGAATTATACGTTTTCTACTCTTCAACGTAAATATAAATATTGATCTTGAAAAAAGTATTTAGGTGCTTACTAAGTTCTTTAAATAAACATTTATATTCATAATGAAGTAACAGCGCCATCATTTTCGTCACTTTAAATACCTACTAACAACCATTCTTCTCTTTATAAAAACTAATTAATTAATGCAACTTCCCCTCATTTTTCAAAAAAGACGACCCCATCAATTCCTTTAACGGTTTCCGTAACCTTTTAGTTCCGCGAAAAACACCATGGATATTTTTTTTTTGTGTCCAAAACCGAACGCCCTGCCAGACCTCAGCAATGCAACGAGACGGAACAAATGGCTCTTTAAAAATAGGGAAGAATATCCGAAGTGCTCCAAAGGATTCTGTAACGCGGCGTTTTCAAGCTCATTTGCGGTCGTTTCTTTTGTCTCCGTCGGTGGTGGTGGCAGGAGAACACTTCTTTGCCACACACGGAGTCACTAATGGTGATACAGCGAAGCAAATCTGAAGAACTTTTTGCTACTCACTACTGTGAAACCGATAATAATGGTGACGAGGAGAGTTAGCAGGGTGGATGACTTGTCTTGATGACGATTTGGACCCCCAGAGAGGGGTGGTTGTCCGAAATAGTCTGTAGGAAATGGATAATCTGTATCGTCGAGGAGTGTGCTGTATGAGCTTCTTACAATGTAGATGGTGTAAGTCATGTAGCGTCGTCTGGGTTGTATGCTTTTCTAACAATTTGTATTTTTGGAGTCGTAAATTTTTCCGAAGCGTTTTGCTACTCACTGTGAAACCGATAGTAATGGTAAAGATTAGTTTGGAGAACTGTCTTCAGGACGATTAGGACCTCCAGAAAGTAGTAATTGTCCTTGATAAAGTTTGTAGGAAATGGATTAACCTAAATTGTCAAAGAGTTAAATTGTCAAGAGCTATATATGAGTATATAAGTCCACTGAACTTAGTTTTGTTGAGGAACTGAACGTTTCCTGTTCAGAGGAGCTTGTGTTGGAGAAGTCCTTTTGGGGGCGTCTCTTATGAGACTTTTGATTTATAGACAACTACTACACAAAATAAAGGATCTATAGAGAAACCAAATCCATTTTAACCTCAAGTTTTGTATTTTAGCACGTATACCATTGTAATTTTGAGCTACTCTAAGCTTAGAATATTTTTGCAACTCGAATTCTACTAACTGTGGAATCGGTAATAATGTTGAAGTGAAGATATAGAATCAATGAAAATCCATTCGTAATGGAGCTACCATATCAACGTGGTAATGTGTGTTAATCTTGAATTCCTGCATGAGGCGTGTATTGCGTCATACATACAAGAAAGCTTCTCAGTAAAGTGTCAGTTGATTGTAAATTAAGTTTGTCTTATAAATTATGTCGAAAATCAAATCGAAAGTTAAAATTTCATTAAGAATAGATTTTTACTTCAACTATTTTACCTGATTATGTAACCAAAATTTAAAGTCTAGCTTCTAATACCGCCGAATCCAGATCTATACCACTGGAGATATTTAGGAGACCCTTGGCATATAAGACAGATAGGCACACATTGAATTTAATTAAGATTTACCTAAAATTTAACACAAAAATCCAGTTTCTTCTTAGAAAAAGCTTTTCTTTCTGTGCATGCATAATTTTACTTAATTTGCATTCAAATATAAACCCACTTTACTTACTGAAATATGCAATGTTGAATATTTTATTTTATTCTGCGATTCTCAGAAGTCAACAAGAAGTTGTTTTAACTGGTAGAATGAATAACTTTATAACCAAATTGTTCCCACAATCATTTATTCTGTAAACCTGAGTGTGCTTACATAACTGATTGTGTTTCATATAATGAGAAATTTGATAGCAGAAGTAAAGTAAACACTACATTCCATATTCCCCTAACATTAGAACAGATGTTTTCATGAGGCTACATACATTTTCTTTTATTACGTAGGAGTAAAAATATAAGTAAATAACTTGTTTGGTATAGATTTTGTTGTAATCTCAAGGATAGAAAATAAGTTTTTCTTCACTATTGGCTATTTTATAGTAAGCTGTACTTTTCTTTGCATGTTCTCATTCTATTTAACTGTTTTTCTTTACTCTACATCTACAGACAACTTTGCTGAATAGAGAAACATTAATTATAGTAATACCACTAATACCATTTTTTTCTCTAAAAACTTAACTCATTGACGCAACAGCCCTAGTGTGCCAAGTACTATGATGCCCATTTTTTTCTCGTGACCAAAGGTACTCAGGGGTGCAAGGTGTAAGGGAAACACCCTTAATAATTTATAATTTTATCTTTTGATAAATTAAAGCGTTCTTCGGTATAACTATGCCCAAATTACTCACTATTTTTAAGTTAGCGTGTTCTTTAAATTTTGATAAGATATACTATCTCAACACATCACCTGATGTGATTAAAAAGATTATTTTTAGTATGTGACCTTGACACACATTCCATGTATAGTACTACTTAAATGGGGATCATGCTCATTTTTTAAATGAGCATGTTAACTAAAATATATTTCTGCCAGGTTATTTAGGAGAACTGAAGAGTTACTTTTATACTTCAGGAAAAATCGGAGAGTAGGACATAGTTAAATTCAAAAGCTACCCTAGACTTAGACTGAATTTAAGATAGGGAATTCAAGATTTGAATTTCCACGTACTGTGAACGAATGGGGTCACAAAAATATTCACAGGTTACATTAGGAAACTTGACGACGATAATCCATTGGCTTTCTTCCAGAAGAAAAGTATTAAATCTCTCAAGGTGCTCACCGGCACACACACAAAAAAATGGTCTGTACATTTGACCAGACCTACCTACCGACTTGCATTTCGACGTGCTGAATCCGAATCTGAGGTGCGTATAGCTCTTAAATTCTCAAAATTTCGAGTAAATCACGAAAACTCGCTAAAAATCGCGAAAAACTGCAGTTATGGAGATGAAAAAAATTTTGTGGACCTGTGGATCGAGTTTGATTTTAATGTACGTTCCGCTAAATCTGAATCTGAAGTTTATTTGACCCATTAACGCTAAAAAATTTGAGTTAATTGTGAAAGACCGAAAAAAAATTGTAGTTATGGAGATGAAACAAAAATTGCAAACAGATACTACAATGATGAGGAGAACGATAGGAATGCGATAGCTCGCTCTATCATACATTTAAACCCATCCTAACACTTCTCCTGTCGTGCTTTCCATAATCTCTTTAGCCTTACATAGGTTTAAGTACGGACTTTGTTGTCCATTAACTCATCAGCAGAACAACTACACTTATTCCAGCTACCACAAATCATACCTGACGTAATGTTTCTACAAGGGGGTTGTGCTGATATTCATTGCCTGCCTCACTTGATGTCGGGTCCCATTTTGTTCTAAAGGGTCCTGGTCCCCCTCGACACCTGGATGTCAGGCGGGGAGGATGCTAAAAATAGCTTCATAATCATTTGTCTCCGCAGCTTCTTGTGCTCTTTTTCTGCAGAGGCTTCCCGATGAAGGTTGAGCTAACCGAACACCCCATGCTGAAGCTGCATCGAGACACGAGAAGGAGGATGGAAAAATCCAATTCCCCTTCTGTTTTTGTGTGTTTTCTGCTGTTGTTTCTCGCTCATTTTGCGCTTGGCAGCGGGGACTTTCTTTTTTTTCTTGCTCCTTGTGCTTCGCTCTCGATCTTACGTGCCTCGTTTTTTTTTCTTCTTCTCCTTCGAAATTATTCTGTCTGGAATTATGTTTAAAGCAAAATGGATGGATCATATTTTTAAACGTTCGGTTTGTGCTCTCCGCGCACTTTTTGTTGCTCTCTTTCTTAGCGCCCGTCTCATTTGGAGAGCTGAGAGTTCACTCAACTCTCTAGAGATGGCGGTGCGCAGAGTAGACGGTTTTGGTTTTTGTAGCTGAGATCACAGACAACGCGACAAAAATCATTAGAGGGAAATTGGTGACAGGTACCTGATTAGCGAACTTGAAACCAGACTGATTCACCTGCCTTTTCATATTGACCTAAAAATGGATACGTTGTCAAGTTGTCATAGTGATAACTACGAACAAAATAACAATCTTACCCATTCATTAAAAAGTTTTGAACATAATTTTCTTAAAATTATCCTTGCTTACTACGCGTCTATTTTAATTAGATCTATACCTTCAAATGAGTGGGGTTTTATCCAATTGAGTACAAATGGCAATCCTGTAAACAAGGTGGGTTGGAGAGTTTTTTTACCCAAGTGCGTTCTTCATTAGATGTTTAACTTTTCCTTGGATTACAAAAGTAATTTAGTTGCTTACATTTAAGTTTGTTACGTTTAATTTTCAATATTTACAATTATCATTCACCGTGTTTTTACTTCAAGGCTTCTAACCCGCTCAAATGGGAAGCATAATATTGGTATCACCACGTGGGACCGTTACTACATACTTTCGGATTAAAGCTCTTGCCTCCCTGAAAGTAACAAAATTTTTGGTTTTAAAAAATAAATATAATTATTTATAATGAATTTTGTGAAACAGAAAATCAATTGATGGTTATTTAAATAGTATTCAATCAAGAAGTTAAAAATTCTACTCGATTATTTCTTTTATATAATTACAAGTAAACACCTAAACATATTCATGTAAACCCTTTAAAAGTTATCAAGTGCAATTGTATAAGTTTTATGGAATCATTTTACCCTTTACCGAACCTGTATCCATCCACAGATAAATTTTAAAGCTTATTAAAAATGTAAATAAAGCTATGGGAATGAGGATAGAAGATTCCCTTCAAAACTGAATAGAAATTTAGTCAGTGACTAAAGTACCAAGGAACGGCTAACATATGACGACAGATTTTATAGCTCTATAAAATTTGAACTCCTGTTGATTTTGATCTTAGTATCAGTAAAATTTAAAGAATGCAGCCCGCCTTACTTTGAATATATTAACATAACTAGTCTTATAAAGGTGATATGAAGCAAATGTTAAATTGTAGATGCAATCTAAAAATGTACTAATATTAATAGTATCTTATGTTTCATAATAAATTGATTAATTCCTAAGCAGATATAGGTCCATAGATTAAAATGTAATGTTTGAACTTGATTATGCTTATATAACATAATTATGTTAATCAAAAATAAAAGAAATATTGAATCAATAAGTTTTAATTAAGTAATAAAACACTAAAATTATATTTTAAGTAAACTGAATAAAAACAGAAATCATTAAAATTAAAAGCAAAGTTTTAAAATTATTTATAAAATATTTAAATTATGAATATCCCATCAATCAAAAGTAATAATCTTCATTCCTTTGATAACACTATTAGCAGCTTTACATCCGTAAACTAGCAGAGAACAACGATGCTTTATCCTCGCATACAATCCCTCCGAAGTTGTTATAACTAGAAAGAAATCCACCATTGGAACTATTCTTATTTCAGTCCCAGCTATTATTATTCCACAATACGTCTCTCAATAGTAACTGATCCCCCATTGTACATTGTGCGAATTCCATTCTTTGGCCCTGATCTTAACGTCAACAAAGCAGCCTGGAATCATCAACCATACATTTCTCGAGGCACGCAATGAATTTCAGAAAAAAAAATGACTATGCCAGCCTTCAGATAATAACAGATGAGACCCCACTTTTTTAAATCTGCTTTCAAAGAGTATTAAGTTCTTCGCGAGAAGATCATATACGTGCCAATCTTGATTGTAAGCCTTGAAAATCTATACTTTTTCTCCAGCCTCTAAAATTATCTCTCCATGCGCCTGCGCAGAACATATTAACCCTTCGCGAGGCCCCCTTTTCCAAAAATATATTCGAAATATACATTACAGTTAAACGTCTGTGTGAGAGTGTTTTTTAGGGAGAACAAACAATCCTAGAGAAATGAAAACTTGTGGTGTTTTTTCTTCGGATAAGTGACGAACGAACTTGGATTCTTTTGAGTGAAACTCTTTTACAGCTTCTCATTACTTGGGCTTGAAAAAAACTTGGCGTGGAGCTGTGATTTACACGCGTTTAGAATAGAGCGAGACTGTTCATACGTATTCATGAGTTTCAACCAGGGTTTAGGCAAGAAGTGTGAAGGAACTTGAGGTTTTTACTGTGTATGTCTTGGAAAGTTCTTATGTTTGCGTTTGAAATTCAAAGGACATCTTTTATGAAGTTAATCGTATTTGGGTCTTAAGTCTTGAAAGAGTGTTTAATACCTGTGAGCTAAGTGAAACCAAATGTGGTTATTAAGATTAATTTTGATTATATTGCCACATAGGTTTTGATCAAGACATATTTTAACGTCATTTCCTTTTAGCACTAAGTTAAGAATGATATAGTGGTATATTAAATAGCAGTCCATAGCCATATGGAAAGAAGTAGTGCCAAAACATAATATGATAGACACATAAATAATGAACAGAAGAATTCAAATGGAAAATGTTTTAGTGATAATATTAAGAACTTAAATAATTCTCTATACCTACATACCTACATAATGTAACACAAAACTTTTTCCAGTGACTACTTGTTTATAAATAGTCGAACTCCCAATTCGCATGTTGTGTGTGTTTGCTTTATCTATAAAAGATTCCAATGTTTTGCTTTCTTTCCAATTAAGAACTGTATACATACAACCTAATCTTAGACGTTCAGAAAAAACATTCAAACAAAAGGAGTTAGACTAGGACCATCTATTGTTTAAAATTATTAAGAATAGTCCTAATGTCAGGCTATAGGCTATAAAACGTAACCTTACTTAGAATTGAAGAAGAAATATTGCTCTAAAGAAGGATGCTGCAGCATTTCTTGTACTTAAAATGAAAACTACAAGTTTCAGTCCATCATCAATATTTCTATATGGTCTTCATATATCTTCCCGAGCACGCAAGAATATTGCCTAATGGCTATTCCCCACTCTTGCTACAACGGCCATATTACGCGGCGGTAAATCATACAAGAACCCAACTCAACAAAACCTCTTCCCTCCGAATCCTACCATTTGATTCAATAATAAGACTTGTCCGACTTCCATGAGGTTACCACCACCACCTCCGCGTAATTTACGACCCGAATCCGCGTAACTCATTCTGCGGACAAGGTGTACGCAGCGTTTACGACCCGGCTTACGCGAACCCATCCGATGATATACGACTCCGGCCGACTTATGCTTCGATTATTCATTCATGCTTTCCACATAAAAAAAGCCGTCCCCCATATTTCTTTTCGTCTCTTGTGCTAACGCCCATAAGCGAGCCCCTGACAACGGAAAATATTTATGCCATTGGATTATTGTAGCCAATGCAGTTTTACATAGCTGTATATTCAAGAGAATGGACCAAGGTCTGTCAGATGTTTGAATGTATTTAATTTAGGCTTAGTCCAATCTGAGGTTGTTGTCCTGTAGAATTTCATTTGCATGAGGTTTTTAAGGGTCAATAGTTGAATATTTATAGATCATCTTGATCCTGTGCCCTTCCCTAGAACACATCCTAAATCTGTATCTAAACTTCGTTGTGCAGAACTTATATTGCATCTCAAGGCAATTCCTATGGAGTATGCGTTATAACTTAACAACAGATCGACATAAACTTAGATTACTTTCTGAGCCCAGGTTTAAGTGTGACGTTTAATCTCCATCAATAGGAATATCCAGCATTTTGTTCTACTTCCTGGTTTCTTTGTTGTAATACTTTTCTGCAGTGCTAAGTGTACTTGAGTGATATTGCCTATTGATACAAAGGGGTGCAACCTTTCGAGGAAGTTAATACAAAATGAAAATTGAATTCATGAAAATTGAGGATGGGTGGATGTTTTGTTTGTGTCAAATCTTGTTCGATAAATCTTAGCCCAACCTTCAAAATTCTCTCCCAAAGGTGTTCAATCCACATCCTCCTTTCAATTAAATAAGTAAATGCAAACTGGCTGTAAATATGTTTTTACTGATATCCTCTGTGAACCACCTAATGTAAAACTAGAACAAGTGCGTGAAAGTTCATAGTTCGTATGAACCTTCGTTAGCCATCACACTACATTGAAAAAGAAAGAATTCAATCAGAATATTTATTTTCAAAACAAAAATTAATGAGTCTCTAAAAGTTGACAGTAATTGATTTCTTTAAAATATGCGTTCTATATCGGTGATTTGAATTTACATTGATATTTTTCTAAGACGTTTAGTGTGCGTGGGTAAGTTACAATTTAAACTGTAACGGCTTAAATGGGTTCAAAGTCAATGAACTTGTAAGGCTTTTGCAATGACCTAAAGAGTTCAAGAAATAGATTTGAATTTTCTCTCAGCTTGTATTACTGGCTAATAAAATAATTTTGTTTTTATCATTCGTTGTATCTGAAAAAGTAGTTGTTTTTTTAAAATTAACTTTGGTAAATTATATTCCCATAAAAACTGCACCTCAGAATGTTAAAAAAAAATTAAAAAGTCGTTTGAACCATGAAAAAATAACTATCTACCATTTCATACAAACAAAAGAATGATTATTACAGTTCCTTTGAGAAAATTAACTTCGGTATGATAAAAATTAATAAATAAGGAATCGTCCAGCATGTAACGAATGCATCTTATTGAAGACGCGAGAAAGTTATAATCCGCCATGATCCATCAGTCACCTTCCTTTCCACACATCTCATCCCCAACCATCTTCTTCCAGGTTCAGACTGGACGAACCACGTGATGCGTCCATCCTCTGCCTCCCCCTCGGCCACCTACTCTGGTCGAGAGCGGAGCACCTACGACAACCCCCACGCGCCCCCGGGGACCTACATCCTGGAGCTCAAGTCCAGCATGGACGCGCGGGTGCAAGTCCTGCTGACCATGCGTCCCGTGTCCCACCTGCCCTTCCACCCTCCCTTGCCCCCGGACCCCGTAGTGCAGATAGAGAAGATCAAGAGGAAGGGGATACTCATATCGTGGAAGCAGGTGCTGTCGGATGGGATCGAGTACTGTGTGTCGCTCAATAGCAAGTGAGTATATGCGATTTGATGCAATTCCTCGAAAACTTGGGTTCACACTTACCTGTGCGCTTTCAACTTCTCGCGATCAATCTTTCAATGAGTGATGGAATCAACTCGTTGAAATCAGGCTGGAACAGTAGGGTACCCCACTGGTCAGGAATACCTGGAAAAGTTAGGGAGTTTTAATTTGACAAAAAAATATATTTCGGAAGCATTTTTACTTTTTAGCACCCAAAATCTACAACCATTTGCCTTCTTATCTTCAAAATATTAAGATATATTCAACATTTAAACGCGAGCTTTTTAATTTCCTAATAAATTTGGACGACATAGACCGTCATTTTCATATTTAAATTGAAGCAACTATACCTAAAGTAACCAGCCTCTTGCCAATTATGTTTATTATTAAACGTTTGTTATTTGATTTTAAATTTTTGTATATTGTTTTTGTATTGTATTGTTTGTTTTGCATTATTATAGTAGTCTTATTAAATCTATCTGTCACCTGAACGGGACAAAAGTCCCCTTGGTGATAAATATATTACTTTGTCAGTTTTGTTGTAATTTTCGTTATGAAAATAATAAAGCTTATTATTATTATTATTATTATTATTATTAATATCAGGGAATACACGAGTAGTCAGGGAAAATTGCTTTTTTTGCCTGAAACTTGGAAAATAATACAGAACACCTGGGAAAAATTATCAATTTTAATGCCTGCGTCTCATGTTGGGCTCTGGAAAAGACTAAATATGCATTTTATTGAAAATATATGGTAGAAAGCACAATAAATATCTGAAAAAATGCCTTGGATATTGACCCGAAAATCTTCAAAATTAGCCTGGAAAAGTCAAGGAACTTAATTTCCGAAATTGAGTGGGAACCCTGAGCATTAAGCACAAGTCACCATCATCAATTGTCCCCAGTAGATCCTTAGGTCGAGCCGTTGCACAGACTTTCAACTGTTTGAAAACGAGAATGAATTCTGAAAAAGCTCTTAAAAGAGGATACAATACTAAAATATTGAGAGGGTATTTATTTAGTGTTCACTGTATCATATAAGAATTTGAAAAAAAATCTTCTCTAGGAAAAAGTATACGTATTTATTTTTCATCAACGATCCCTTACAAGGGAAATATCATGGTAATCGGACCCCGTTTCTCTTCCCAATAAGACTGAAACCTGTGAATCTACCTTTGCACGTTCTCCAACAAAGTTTTTTTTTTCTCAAAAACAGCATTCAAAAAGTGAACTTTTGATGTATCGCATTTCATGAGTTCAACTAAGATACAGTCATACCTCCAACCACAGATATGCTTTCCAAAAGCATCCTTCATCCATTACGAGTTCATTAGGCCTCGTCACACTTAAAACATCCTCCGCTTCCGGAAGACACGCAGCTATTAATCAATTTAGAGCTAGATACACTCGATAACTATCCTGTGGTGTTCCTCCTCCCACATGAATCATGTATTTCAATGCTTGTTGCAGATAGTAAAATACGTGACCACAAATTGCAATGCAGAAGGGTTCCTTATGAGCAAAACAAACTTTTACATTTTTGAGTGCAATAAATAAGGCTCCCTCCCACGCTGCTGCTTTGAGAGAGTTCCTGCTGGAGCTTTGTATCAGATAAACTTTGGATGAAAGAAGGGGTTGAGAGGTTGGGTATTTTTTGCGTAAGTACACTAAGGTTAGTCTTTGTTGAGTTAAACGCTTTGGATGGAGTTGGGTTCAATTCTCTGGTTAAATTTACTGAAGAGATTAATTGTAAAAACAGCTCTTGAGGAAAAAAAAAGGAAAATATTTTTGCGGTGATGTTTAATATGTATTTTAGCAAATGGTATTTGAAGGGAAGATGGAGAGTAAATTGTACTTAATTATTTTCTACTGTAGTAACTACATGCCTTCTTGGTTTTTTCTGCATTCAGTCTCTTACCTCTAAAGACAGTATAAAATATAGTTGGATGAATTGAAAGTGCAAACCCTTTCCCGAATCATTTATCTTACATTAAACTCAGTGAATCCCTGGCAAAGTAGCTAGACAGAAGGTAGTCTCTAGTAGTAACAAAAAGGTTCCTATACATATAAGTCTTATGAATTGAAATGTATGACAAAGAAACTTTCTTTGTGCAAAAATGGTGTTCTTTAAAAGAGATCTTGGCTGACAATAGCTACTGGATGGTTATCGTTAAGCGTTTTTAAAAACGATGTGAATGACAAGTCATGACAGTACTTACTAACGTGGGGGAATTTAGGTGGGAGCAATGCCTCTCCCAACTTTTTAAAATATTTCCATTATTAAATACCTGTAAAGGACGTTTCCAGATCCCCTAGCAAACCACTCTAACCCTCAGCTACCAAGATCCACATTTTCCAAACTGGTGTGCTAATTTTCGCCCGTAATCCATAACATGCCGATCCCTGTTTCAAACATAGAGACCACCTTTAGCATTGCAAAATTTACAGGATATTCTTCTTAACGATATGGTTGTATTGTATACAAGTTGATTTGTAATGATTTGTAAATTTCTCTGCACGATATAGGGACAACTACAACTTAATGGGGACTCAACAGGGACATCTAGAACTCCAATAACGATCAGTTGTAAATAATACTAACATATCATTTCTCTGCTACACAGGGACAACTACAACTCGATGTGCTCTGCAATGGCCGACCTCTCCAGCAGTCCCTCTCACCGGCGCCTTCGGCGTCGTCCTGCCGGCAGCTCCTACCTTGAGTGCGTGGGGCATCACACCTGGCACCACTTCAGGCGCTTGCACAAGGCGCAGACCTACTACTTCGATGTGTTCGCGGTGGACACCCGCACCAACGCTTCCTCAGTGTACGTGGGGGTGAGCGCTACCTTCCGGGGGAGCAGAGACCCCCCGGTGGCCAGGGTCAAGGACGGCGTGCTGTCCAGCTTCGCGCTGGACCACGGAAACGGCTACGAGGTGGAGACTAGGTACAACTTGGGGAAGAACCCTGGTGAGTAGATGATCTCTGTTCAATGCTGGGGAATTTAAAACCCATGGGGAAAAATTAGAATTTCAAAAATTGGTTACTCAGAATCACCCTGGAAAGTGGGTCGATTGAGGCTGGTACTATCACAAGTTGCCAGACGGGTAATTGTGGACAAACAATTTCATGTAGAAATAAAAATCGAGTGCTAATCACCATGCTTTAACTTATTTATAAAAACTGGGTAAAGCTGGGTATTTGAAAGTTTATTTTAAAAAAACTGACAACAAAATTTTGTTACTGTCCCATTTTGAAGGCAGCACTGGAAAAGGGCGGGAAAGTATGGATGTAGCGGGTCATGGTGAAAATAAAATTCTCCCTCATGGGAGGTCAATCTGTGGAAGCTCCCTGATGACAACATGGATTGATCCCCACAATAGATCATTTTCAATCACATGACTTGGACCTAACAACGGCCTTAGCAACAGAAATGTTACAGTTTTTTGCCCTACAGAGGTTAACAGTTACAGAAAATGACTGGCCGTGGAATTCTTCTATTGGAGCATTTGCAATCACGTGACCCCATACCTAAAAACCGCCTTAGCAGCAGATAAACAACGGCCTTAGCAACAGTTAAAAGCCCTACAGATGGTACACAGTTAAAAGCCCTACAGATGGTACACAGTTAAAAGCCCTACAGAAGGTACACAGTTAAAAGAAAATAACCGGTTGTGACGTCACCTGAAAACACTCTATGGTTATTTTTGATTTATTTTGAATTTATGTTTTTTTTAGTCACTTTTCAAGATGGTATCCAATTTTTGAGATCTTGCAAAGCTGAGAAGAAAATGTATCAAGTTGTTATTTGAGAAAACTAGTTATTATATTCTAATAATAAAATTAATTCACTCAAGGGTCATTCCATGTCAAATAAACGCAACCTTGATGTCGCCGATTTCCATGATTTTTGGCTTATAGGTAGTATCTATGGAGTATATGAAGGAACAAAAGTTAATTTTTTAAGAAGTTTTTTAACGGAATTTTTAAAAATGCTCAAAACTACCAAATTTTGTGATTTTTTCCATCTCTATAGATCGCAGTGGTTCCAACAGGTGGTCCGTGAGACCATCGGAGGTGGTCCGTGAGAAGATTCATAAACTTTTCCAAAAAATGTGTGGAAAAAAAAGTTTTCCTTAAAAACACACATGAAATTCTTTCATCATTTATTAAGAAACATACAGGGTGTTTCCGAAGTCCGTTTCACTTTCACGGCATTTATTTGGAACCAACGTCTCCTAGGGTCATGGAAGTATGGTCTACCCCTAAGTAAGTGACCATGGAGAACCCATTGGGACGACTTACAGCACCCCTAGCGGTTTAAAAAATTAATTAAAAAAACTAAAGGAGATAGAGCAAACACTTCAGCCTTCAGCGCAAATATTGTTGCCAAAAAACTGACTGGAAAAATTTCCATGAAAATATTTTAACATTTACTGAGATATTAATTACCACTTTTTTGAGCTTTAAAAAAGGTTAAAAAAAAAAGGACCGTCCACAAATTTAGAAACTTCTCCGATGTCATGTCGACGAATTTTGAATTCAAACATAAAAGAAATCCCATTTTTGAACTGGAGGGGATTTTTAATTTTGGGAGAGCCCCTAAGAATCAGTTTCCCCTACTTCAGATAAGGTCAAACTTCAGACCCTTTCTGTGGAATGAATGCATTGGAAAAAAAAGTTAAATTTTTAAAGATAAGGTTCGGGATGGTTCGCACGAGGTTCAAATGTAAGTGAAGTGGTCCGCAGACATATTCGAGTTGAGAGAACCACTGCTATAGATCGTTTACAACTCTAGAACGAATTAAGTTCATTTTGGTCTCATTTTAAAGGTATTTTTATGGGTTTTAATGTGATATGTAGTGTTCGGCACTAGTTAACTAGAACTAGTTGCAACTAGTAGTTAACTACCGATCAACTAGTAGTTAACTAGTAGTTGAACTACTTTTGGTTTAAACTAGTTCAACTATTAGTTGAATTACTTTTTTTAATAACTACTAGTTAAAACTACTTTCAATTTTCAACTACTTTTTTTAAAATTTTTATTTAAAATTTAAAAATTTTCATCAAAATATACAAAAAATTGTACTGCCATCTATAACTGCAATGTCATAAAGGCCTTTTTTTGCGCGAAGCATACACTTTTTTGTGATATAGAAATAGAGATGTGACGTCACAACCGGTTATTTTCTTTTAACTGTGTACCTTTTGTAGGGCTTTTAACTGTTGCTAAGGCGGTTTTTAGGTATGGGATCACGTGATTGCAAATGCTCCAATAGAAGAATTCCACGGCTAGTCATTTTCTGTAACTGTTAACCTCTGTAGGGCAAAAAACTGTAACATCTTCTGTTGCTAAGGCCGTTAGGTCCGAGTCATGTGATTGAAAATGCTCTATTAGAATTTGGGCAAAAAATAGGTTATAAAATTAAATAGACTAGTTAACTACTTTGAGAAACAGTTAACTAATAGTTGCAACTAGTCCCAGGAAAAAATAGTTAACTACTAGTTGCAACTAGATTTATCCAGACTAGTTAGTAGTTGGTAGTTAACTATTTCTTGACCACTAGTTGCCGAATACTAGTGATATGAAATACTTACTATTTGGAGTAAAAAAAAAAATTTTTGTGTTTAAAATTTGAAATTAAATACCTGAAAAACACCCGTAATTTCTGAAATAAGCAAAAAAAAAATTTTCAAAGATGAGTTAAAATCTTAAAAGATATCCAGCCATGTTTTTTGTTTATTTTTTTGCTATTAAAGGTGTAAAAATACTTTTATTATATTTCTTTCAATTTTTTTCTTCTAGGCCCGTTCATAGTCTTCGTCCAATCATGCTCATGCGGTCCAGTAAACGTCCATATCACCCAAGGAGGTTACTCCAAACAAGAAATTATGTCAACCACCGTCTTTTCCATCAAAACCTTACACCTCTCCCGGCAGATGGCAGCACCACAGAACAGCAGCTCTTCCTACATGGCGATGTCCATTCGCTCCACCAACAGCCACCAGCAAAAAGTCCGCGTCTGGATCAGCGGGCGACGAAAAGCCGTCAGCCCCTTCCCCATTCTTCCCGAAGACCAAACGATTCGCGTTTTCGGCTCCCTCACGACATGCTCCTCCGTCACCTTGGGCTGGAAAGTCTCGGACGAAGAGCGCGTGAAATACTGTCTCTACCGGCAGGAAGCGCGCGAAGAGCTTCTGCGGCGGACTTACGAAGAGCCGCAGAACTTCTGCGATCCGCGGCCAGATGTCGCCAGTAGGCAGGTCGTGGTGTGCCGGCGGTTCCACAAATTCAGCAAGAGCCGCTTCAACAATATGATCATGCAGAAGGCGAGGGGGCTCAAGCCCGGGACGCTGTACCTTTTCGAACTCGAGCTGACGAAGGCGAAAGGCAATACGCTGTCTTACGTACAGACGTGGGCCACCACTTTGGACTCTTGTGCACAGAATCCTAAAAATCTTCGATGACGATAGGATGTGGAGGGACTTTTTTTGAGGGTCTTAATTTATTACCATTTTATGGTGGCCGTCCGTTGTGAAATGCAAACTACCTATTTTGATACATATCGATAGACAATATGTGGCCAAATGATATCGATAAAATATTTTATGTAAATATTTGGTTTTTAATACTTTAAGATCATTTGTACAGGAATGGATCTGTAAAAAAGATATTTTGAGGCATGAAGGTTATTTGCTTTAAGTTTATAAGAAACGTAAGAATATAATATACAGGGTGTATCTGAAATGGTACAACAAACTTTGAGGGGTGATAGTTCTCATCAAGACGAACAAGAATTGGTATAGAAAGGGGAGTCGCAGATACGCCGTTAAGGAGCTAGGACCTAATGTAGTGCGAGTGCGTTTCAAAAGGCCGTTTTTAGAAGGCCTGTGTGACGAAACAAAACATAATAAAATGAAAAACATTATTGCATGAAGTACAGGAGTATCCGTACTACTTAAATCCTCAAGGTGATAGAAATTGGACCACTTGCTAAACCGTGGGGTAAGTTTTAAAACGTGCAATATTCATCTTTTAGCCAAAGAATGGAGTTCCCTTACATTAGTGTAATGGTACTTAGAAAAATGATAAATCGGGGAAGGAATTTTCAATGATCATACATTGATCATTGAAACTGTATGATCATTGAAAATTCCTTCCCCGATCACCATTTTTCTAAGTACCATTAAGGGAACTCCATTCTTTGGCTAAAAGATGAATATTGCACGTTTTAAAACTCACCCCACGGTTTAGCAAGTGGTCCAATTTCTATCACATTGAGGATTTAAGTGGTACGGATACTCCTGTGCCTCATGCAATAATGTTTTTTATTTTATTATGTTTTGTTTCGTCACACGGGCCTTCTAAAAACGGCCTTTTGAAACGCACTCGCACTACATTAGGTCCTAGCTCTTTAACGGCGTATCTGCGACCCCCCTTCCTTTACCAATTCTTGTTCGTCTTGATGAGTACTATCACCCCTCAAAGTTTGTCGCACCATTTCAGATACACCCTGTATAGGAAAGAAAACACATCAATGTTGGTTGGCTTGAAGGATGAAAAAGACTTGAACCTTGCAATCAAATGTTTCTTAACATATTCAGTTTCTTCATGGAACATAATTTATTACAATTCATTTTTTTTTGCTAAAATTATTCATGTGTGTAAATACTCATTTGTAGATCCTTCCTTAATTGTCATCATTATTACCCTTTATGATTAATTTTATTTGAAGTTAATATAATCTAGAATTCATGCGGTATTTAAAATCAGAAAAACATCAAACACTAAACAGGGCATTCAAATTTATGTCCGAAAAATTAAAGGACAATTTTTCACACAAATTATTCATCGCCAATAAACAAGGTTTCACAGGAATCCAGTGCATCTTATTTATTAATTAATAGCCTTTATTCAAATAACATCTTATAAATAATCTTATCTGTATTGTATTTATCTTTCATTGTGGGTATGTAATACTAATTTTTGGCATTTCAATTTCTCATTAGCTTAGAAGACTAAATGTATTGGAATTTTAATAACATAAATAATTTAATTTATATCAAAACCTGTATTAGTTGAATCATTCTGATTTTTCATACCCAACAAGATCTCAACACTCATAGAAATTTTTAACAGGCTTGTATCAAATAATACTTAATGTAATATTAAAATTTTTCTTCCTCATCATATAGTATTAGTGGACTTTTTGGTCATATTTGTATAGGAAGTATAATGTATTTTATACTTAAGAAAGCTATATTTTAGCTTGTATTGAATATTTCATGACCACTGTAAATTATTTTTAGAATTGTCATTAAAATTGTGATTGACAATGAGTTGTTATTTCATTTCCACGGACGTAGCTATAGCTTTTACAAGGGGGGGGGGGTCCAAGCGTCCAAGAAACTTCTTTCAGAGGGTCGCAGTGGACAGTGTAGCTAAAACAGGGTTTTCCAACTCTGGTCATTTTGTGCGGCCCGCGAAGCTCCCTGAAACCCCCCTAAAAAGTAGCTTTAGAAGACTTTTTTTAGCATACTAAAATTTAAACATGTTTGGGGAGGACCCCCGAACCCCCTATTTACCCCCTATTACATTAGGAGTAGCTGTGGTCGGTCGTTTTCTATGGAGAAAAATAAAAATTTGAGGTTTCGAAAGGGAGGTTGTATACTAGGGTGGTCGCTAATAACATGGGGAAAAAAAATTTTCGTTCGATTTTTCGCGGCACCCCCTCAAAAGGTGCCATTTGATGTCAAACTAATATTCTGAAAGTTTCAGACCAAAAAAATAATATTTCGACCCCGCGCCCAGCCGTCAAAGTTTCGAAAAAAACGCGATTTTTCACTAAAAACAGCGCGTTTTTCACCATACAATTCGAACCGGATATAGTAGAAACAAAAACAAGGATTAATTCTTTAGATAATTTATTATGCTTCAACTTTTCTAATTGAAACTTTTTTGTGTGACCCTTAGATCAAAAGATACAAGGGAGATTCCTTACACCACCCCCTCAATATCAATCTTTTTTGGAGAGAGGGGATATTTTCTATTATTCATTAAATATTGTTTACTGGTTTAATAACATGAAAACAATAATTTTTTAACCATATAAGTGTGAAATTTTAGGATGTAAAGTGAAAAGAATTTTTTGAATTATTTTTTTTATTCCAGATAACAGTTAATAAAAAATACACAAAATTAGGATTATTATTCACACAACAGCAACACATTTAAATTAAACATTTGAAATTTACAAAATACAATGCAAAATTAAAGAGGCAAGGGTTTAGAAAGAGTAGTTTTTTTGTCTAATAATTAATAATCTAATAATCTAATCTAATAATTAATAATCTAATAATCTAATCTAATAATTAATAATCTAATAATCTAATCTAATAATCTAATCTAATAATAATCTAATAATTAATAATCTAATAATAATAATTTTCTACACTATAAAATAACTTGTAAAAGGTATTGCTTCTCTTCTTCGTCTTTAGTAATTGTTGTATTAAATTCTTGCACTAGTTTAATACTTCTTTCAGCAGCATCATTAACAACTTTTAAATTTTTCACAATATCAAATCCTTTTGAAAACTCGAAGTTAGTGCACCACTCATCTGGATCAGACTTTAAAAACTGTGTCGAAATACCTTTTAAAAAAGTTTAATGTAAATGGAGTAATAAAGCTATCTAGTTCTTTGCTTAAAAGAGAATGTCAGTCATTTAAATGCACTTTCAACTTCACTGTTCTATTTTCTTCATTATAGTTTTGGTTCACATCATTTTTGTAAGACAATACTTTTAAAGCCATGGTAATTTTTATATCTTTATTTAGACTTTTATCAAAAAACCAAATGCAATTATTTCAGGGTTTAAATACCATAATTGGTTTATAAATTTAGTAAGTACAACTTCTGATACTTCAGCATCTGTTTTTTATAATTAATTAATGATTTAATTAATTTTAAATCTTGATTCAGAGCTAATATGGGATCAGTAGAGTTAAACCACGCTTTTACATAAATATTTATGATGAAAACACAGGATAGTTCTAATTGCTTCCCTCACTTGGAGGGTTAAAGTAAACTTGTTTCTAAAGATGAAAATTTTTAAGCAATACATTGCTTTAGCCATCCATCTAGCGTGATGAAGAGCTCTAAATGATATCTGATGTGGTTTTGAAAACCCAATAAATATCAAACACAGAAGTAACAGTTCCCTGTAGTCTTCTCTAGGAAGATATTTTGAGTTTTGCAACTGCTCGGTTATGAACTTCATATAGAAGTTGCACTTACTAAATTTATAAACCACTTATGGTATTTAAACCCTGAAATAATTGCATTTGGTTTTTTGATAAAAGCCTAAATAAAGATATAAAAATTAACATGGCTTTCAAAGTATTGTCTTACAAAAATGATGTGAACCAAGACTTTTTAAAAGGTATTTCGACACAGTTTTTAGTCTGATCCAGATGAGTGGTGCACTAACTTCGAGTTTTCAAAAGGATTTGATATTGTGAAAAATGTAAAAGTTGTTAATGATGATGCTGAAAGAGGTATTAAACTAGTGCAAGAATTTAATACATCAATTACAAAAGACGAAGAACAGAAGCAATACCTTTTGCAAGTTATTTCAGTGTAGAAAATTATACCCGGACAAAAAAAAAACCCTACTCTTTCTAAATCCTTGCCTCTTTAATTTTGCATTATATTTTGTAAATTTCAAATGTTTAATTTAAATGTGTTGCTGTTGTGTGAATAATAATCCTAATTTTGTGTATATTTTATTAACTGTTATCTGGAATAAAAAAAATAATTCAAAAAATTCTTTTCACTTTACATTCTAAAATTTCATACTTATATGGTTGAAAAATGATTAATTTGATGTTATTAAACCAGTAAACTATATTTAATGAATAAAAGAAAAAATCCCCTCTCACCAAAAAAGATTGATATTGGGGGGGTGGGGTAAGAAATCCCCCTTGTATCGTTTGATCTAAGGGTCACACAAAAAAGTTTCAATTAAAAAAGTTAAAGCTTAATTAATTATCTAAAGAATGAATCCTTGTTTTTGTTTCTACTATATCCGGTTCGAATTTTATGGTGAAAAACGCGCTGTTTTTAGTGAAAAATCGCGTTTTTGCGAAACTTTGACGGCTGGGCGCGGGGTCGAAATATTATTTTTTTGGTCTGAAACTTTCAGAATATCAGTTTGACATCAAATGGCACCTTTTGAGGGGGTGCCGTGAAAAAAATTCGCACTTTGATTTTTAGCGACCACCCTATTGTATACCTTGAAATTCCCCCTGAGCGTATAGCAAGGGGTTATGTGAATTTGTGAACTTAATCACAAATTTTTGCGGTTAATACATGCTCTCAAGCAAAAAAAGGGGGGTCTGGGGGTGGGGGTCCTCCCCCATAAAATTTTGTGAATATTGATCCGAAAAAGTTCTATTTTCACTTATTTTTTGGATATTTGGGACAGGGACCTTCCTGTTTGGTTGACATATAGATATGGGCAAAGGGGGGAGTCTGGACCCCCTAAACCCCCCCTTATATACATCCATGTTCAATTCTATTCTGAAACTAGAGTCCTTTATGTCTGTTGTAGGAGATGTGATAAATTACATGAGGTAATAAGAAGTATTGAAATGTTACGAGAGCAGTGGCGGCTCGTGAGTTAATTAATAGGATGCATGTTCACACCTGTTTATAAAAATTAGAATTTACAAAATATCTAGAAAGAGAAGGGATGGTGGATCAAAATTCATAAATCTAACTTCTTTTAGTAGAAACATCTTTTTTGGAAATAATTTTAAAAATCTAAATTATTCAGTTATTCTACACTTGAGTTTATAAGCGATTGGCAGCATTCATGTTTCTTTGCTTTTTGAGTCAGGTGTGCTAAATCAGTTAAACCATAACCTACCCAACTCGATTCACCATTTACTTTAACAAATAAGAGACAAGGAAAAAAAGAGTGTTGGTTAATTCCTATGGTTAATTCACACCCGCACATTGTCATAAATATCATCTTTAAATTCTCTTTTAAAGTCCCTATCTTTTCCTTTTGTAATTTGGACAATGGTTAGATGAGGTGTTGGTCTTCAGTTCTTTATTTCAACTTTTTTTTCCAGCGGCAATTGGGGAAAATAAAGATGCTTTATCTCAAACACGGAGATTTTACTTAACGCCATTACTTAAAAGGCATCCTAATTAATGACAAAAGAATTAAAAGATTTTAATGAAAAGATTTAAATTATTTTAAAAAGTGCTCTTACTCGTACTTTCCAACAAGCCGAAAACATCAATTCAATCAGACGTCAAAAAAGAAAGCTGTGCCTCAAAAGTGAAGGGTGATGCGGACGCAGGGGTAGCAGTGACATTTCAAAAAAATATAGGATTTTTGGAAAAAAAATATAGGAGTCTTAAAAAAAACACGAAAACTTTATTCAGGGTTCATACACTTTTTGAGGAAAAAAATTCAAGGACTTTTCCAGGCTACCAGATGAAAAATTCAAGGCTGGCCGATATTGTTTGCAACCATTTTTTTAAAGTAGTACTTATGTTTCATTCCGTGCAACTTTATCTATTAAACAGTATAATAACAGCAAATTTTCATAGAAGTTCCTAGCTACAAAAAAGGTTTTGAATAAAAATTTAATTAAGCTATATTATATCACAAAATATTTTCATGTAATTTTAAATAAATGAACCTAACAGATTGAACCTGACAGATTTAAATTTAAAAAACCCTACCTTATACTTTCAATAAAACTGTAAGTAATCATCAATAGTTAGTCTGACTCAAAATGTGTAAATTGGGCAGAAAATGAAAAACTGACAGGAGATAGAAACTTTAGCCCAAGAAGTTTAATTTCAAACCTAAAAAATAACTCATATGGAAGATTTTGTAAGACTTTCTTTCTGATAAATTTAAATAATGCTTAAGTTATTTACCTTAAAATTTTCATATACCCTATTATCCTCACACCTTGTAATTCTTTATTTGATATTAAAACTCAAGTTCAAACTATAAATTTCTATTTGCATTCTTGCAAACAACAAGAAATTCCTCTAATATTTTTTTTTAATTTGCCAGCTAATTATTGGACACATTTGAACTGCAATAAGTGAACACTTTCTGCATAAACAAGCATTTAAAGCCAAGGTTATTGACGCAAAGTAAGAAAAACGCGATCGCGAACCGTCCGTGAAGTTGCTTTTTCTGCCCGCGACCACGCCGTCAAAAAGCCAACTTTACAGGCAAACGTCCAGAAGCATGTATGAAAATTCGGGATTTTTCATTTAAATTACGTACCGTTATATGATTTCCGGACTAGGGAGAAACTTCCCCGTTCTCTAAGGAATGGAACGTTTT
The DNA here is from genome assembly GCA_963680715.1 of Tetragnatha montana. Classification (NCBI taxonomy): domain Eukaryota; kingdom Metazoa; phylum Arthropoda; class Arachnida; order Araneae; family Tetragnathidae; genus Tetragnatha; species Tetragnatha montana. Next base: position 16,334,571 of record OY796685.1, read on the forward strand.
CAGCGCGAATTTGAGTGCGCCGAGCAAAATTATAGGAAATATAGGAGGCTTATCAAAATATAGGAGAATATAGGAGGTTTTTTACTAATTTTTCAAATATATAGGATTTATAGGAAATATAGGAGGTCTGCGACCCCTGCGGACGGGAAGCGTATTCCTTTTCCATCGACGCTGCAGGAGATTTGGCGACTGTGCCAACGCGAACGCATCATCGGTAGCGATTTATTATTGCTAAAGTCTGTCTGTCCTCGCTTGGCACAAGTGGCAAACCTAAAATCCGTACCCACAGCAGAAAAAACAGTGGCGAAAAAGCCATAAAGATGGTTATCTCACTTCTATTAGATACCCGATACCCTGCACTCGCCACTGCTTTTCCTGCCGTGGGCAGTGATTTTAGGTTTGCCACACGTGCCAAGCGAGGACAGACAGACTTTAGCTAGCTTTTACTTGTTGAATATTTATGATAGTATCCGCTCTACTGTCAGGCTTTTATTTATTACGTCTGAACTACTTTCTGTTACGTATTATTTAGATTTTTTTCAAAGCGCACATTCCATTTTTGATTTGATTTCGCTTTAATGGTACTAACGCGCTACTAAGATATTTATACGCTTTAGTGTTCATCAGTGTCGTAGTAATAATAATTATGTGCTAATCTGGAATTCATGCTCTCTATTAAATAGTAGTAATACCATAATATTTACAGGGTTCTAACACTCCCTTCATTTTTAAGGACTATAAAATTCCTCGATTTTATATTCTACTTCTTCAAAACTCCTTAAATTTCTTTTACCTTTAGAAATTAAAAATGCCCTGCTGTAATTTACCAAAAAATATTGTGCCCTCAAGCTGTTCCTGCCCAAAACTTGTAAAAATGTATAATATAATATATAACTTATTAAATTTGACCAATACTCCAATATTATTTGGAACTAAAAAGCTGTAAACTAAACGCAATTGGAGTACTTAACGAAAGATTAAGCTTTTTACAATACTGAGTTTAAACTAGTCTCCCTTCAATAGCCTTCTTAAAAAACATCTTCAGAATTTCACTGAAAAACTTTAATTGATGCAAAATACATTTTACTTATTCTAAAGCATGTTATCAACTATAGAAATGAGTCCTTTAATAATTTATTTTCAATAAAAGGCGGTTTTGTTTCAATTTTGTGAGTATCAATCAAACTTTATTTAATTACTCTACCTAATTTTAGAGTAGGTAACTGTGTTAATTAATGTGATGATGATGCATCCATTTTTGTTTACAGATGATTTAGTAAATAAGCTTCATAGTGCTATTTTTCTCCTATCTGTGATCCTTAGTAGTTCTACCTGTCCTGATTAGCTTTTGTTTTTCTATCATGCAATTATCCACTTAAATAAATTATGTTTTAATGATTAAATCAGTAATTATATCTCTAGAACCCTTTTATTTACAAGTCTTAATAGCAGAATGGTTCGAAAACAATTTCAACTGACTGTCCTAGTAAATTAGGTGTTGTATCTGGGTTTTAAAAACTAAATTTTGATTAATTTATTATCAGCTATAAGAGTTACTAATGGATTTTAATTTTACAAACTAAATAAAAATAAAAATAAATAATCATTTGCTTGAAAACATCTATTTAAGAAATAAACTGACTGAGCTACTTAAGCACATGAAAAGGAGACATAAAAAACATAAAGATTACGAAGAAGAATCTCGGAAACATAATCCGCGGGCAGCTTTGGCGCTGTTGATTTTTCATGCGTCACGCCAAAAGCGCGCTTATCATTTCACTCTGGAGAAATCTGCTGCAGCGTCGATGGAAAAGGAATACGCTCCCCGTAAAGATAAATTTTTACCATAGTTTTTTATTCTCGTTATAAAGGTTACCGTTACCATAGTTTTTTTAAATTCATTTTCATTCCCCCTGATCCTTATCATAGTTAATTTATTGTTTATTACTCTTGAACTTGGAGAAATGTATTTTATGACTAGCTCTATTTGAATAAAAGAAAACGATACTCAAGGTTATATATTTCCTCCAATGAAATTATACTTCCAAGATTTATATTCTTTGATAAATTCTGATCGTTCAGCATTTTTCCCATCGAGCAAGTATTTCAAATTTGTACTGCTACTGGATAGACTGGGATATATCAGTTTGCCGTTAGTAATAGAATGCTGTACGCGAAGCACTTTAGATGTCGTTACTTTGGATTCCTTTTTCATTCGTTTGTTAAATGAATTAACTATTGGCCATAGAGTAAGTTTTTCCCCCCTTCTATTATCTTTAGAAATTTGATGAGGGATTGTGATTTTGAGCTTTTATTCTAATTCGTCTTAAGAGAGCTGAAATAAAAAAACATGCAACTAATTAATGCTAAAAATACCTTTTTTTCTATTAAGAAAAGTTTGCAGAAAATGTTGACTTTATTTTTATGTGCGCAGAGAGTTTTTGGTTTTATTCAACTATGCATACCTGTTTATTCAAAACAGGCAGTACAAACCAATATTCAATGAAAATACAAGTGTCTTTTTTAATGTTTACATTTTAATTAATTTGAATTTAAAAGTAAAAGCAAATATTGAAAAATTGTGAAATAGAAGTAGAAAGTTATTAACTTTGATTTTAACTTAAAATTAGTCGCTATAGTGAAAGCATTTTAGTTACGTTAATGTTACAAAGATTTTAGTTTGTTATTATCCCTTGTGTAAAGAATCTGAAAATTTTGAAGAAAAAGTAATCCCCATCTACAGGGTGATTCGAAACTAATGGACAAAAAAATGAAAAACCACTCTGAATGAATTCAGAATCTCTCTGGTTTGGGTCAAATCAAATCAAATTCTTCCCGGGTCTAGTGGCCCATCAAGCGGTGCCCACATCTCCGGTTCATTAGCTTGGGGTGCTGATTACTTAGCTTGTGTCAGGCCGAATGGCTAGCCCGACGCTGGACCCCCAGCTGATTCCCCAAACAAGCTTGGTGCTCATTTTATCGACCTCGGGAGGATGAAGGGCTGAGTTGACCCATGACCAGCTACCCAAGCATCAGGAGCGCAAGGCATCGAACCTGGGTCGGTGTCAGGCACGCTGACCGCGGCCACTCTGGTTAGGGTAGGCAATGAAAAATCGGTTATTCTGGGAAGTAAAATGTGAAGGCCAAACGTCATTGTTTTAATTTTAACTTAATTAAGCGACAATATAATAATTTCGGTACTGTTTTTTAAATTAAAAAATGAGAAGTGCTGTTTAAAAATTATAGATTATTTCTTCAGTAGGGGAAAATTGGTCTCGAATGCCCGATACTACCGGTAAATTTTGGGTCCGTAGTAGAGGTTTTTTTTTTTTTAATTCAGTACCATACTTAATTACATCTTATTATTCTATTCATAATATACTAAGCAAGCTTCTACTATGGAATAGGAGCTAGTTACTTAATGAATAAGACCACACTATGAGTAAAAAGTAAAGTTGTTTAATACGACGTATCAAAAGATACAGGTCAATCGAACTGAACCAAACAAGAATTGTGATAAGACAAGGTAATACGCATCACACGGTGACGCATGCGCCGTCAGGCGCGTGCGGGATTCACAATAGTTAGTCTTCTTCTTCTCTTGGTATTACGTCTTAGAATAGGATTCCCACACTACTATTTCTTTGTTTTAGCATTTCAGACAGGATAACTACGAGTGAGAGTGGGATATTTTTGAGGAGGTTGAAACGGGATTCGAATATTGAAACAAAGCCCCTTCTTGGGAGCAACAGAATGCTACAACGATGAGTGAGTTGGGTTTATGTTCTTATAACAGATTTTTTGAAAATTCTGAAAGTCCTTTAGGTTCAAAAGGTGTCTTAAAGTTAATTTCTCTATACCCAGTGATATAAATTCATTACATCCAGTTTTACTTAATTAGTATAAAGTTATAATGTAACATTACATTTAACTTCCTAAATTTTTCTCTCCTGAAAAGGGGTAAATCCTTAATAGGGTAGTGGCACCAGTAACTGACAGGGCACCAGTAACTGACACTTTGAGATTTAAATCATAATAATAAGATTTGTATTGTGAACTTGAAATAAATCATGGTCTCTCTTAATATTTTAGATATTTATCTTTAACTTTATGCAGTATTTATTTTATGCCAAGGGGTTTTAAGTTTAATAAATTGAGAATTCCCATTTCATGTTAAGAAACTTCCGATTTTCAGAGGTTGGCTTAAGGCTGAAATTAAGGACACACATTTTTGATTAGGGTCTAATTTAATCAAATTTTCTTTTTGATACCTATTTTAACGTGAAATGTATCTGATAATAGTACATAAATTCATGCCACAGAGTTATTTTTGTAAAAAAATATATTTTTATTTATATTAAATGGGGTGTCAGTTACTGGATCTGAAAAATGAATTTCACCAGTAACTGACATGGGTGTCAGTTACTGGTGTTTTAGTGAAATTCAAGTTAATTGCTTGAAAATTCTAGGGAATATGGTGGAAGCTATTTAGAATAAAGTTGTGCAGTTAAATTTTTAAAATTTAATATTTTTCCAGTAACTGACACCCTGTCAGTTATTGGTTCTGCCCTATGTCAGTTATTGGTATTGGAATATAGCAGTGTTTTTATTCTGCTTATATCGTAACAAATCATTAGATGGTAGGAAATAGAATGGATCATTTTCACAAACGATTTGTAATTACATTTTTTAAATACTCAGAAACCAACTTTCCTAAAAGTAACATTTAAATTATTTAAGTAAATCAACTATTTTTATGAAATTAGATAGAAAACTTTCCTCTTTGTTTGTACTTATAATTTAGTTTAAATATATAGTAATTTGTGTCAATTTTCTATTAATAAATTTTTATTAATGTGAAATTGTTTGACGTAGTATCATTTTTATATAGTAATATGGTATGTCTTATAATATCCCATAAAGAGCCCTTTTTAAATGTTGTATTTTGATTTAAAATACCTTTTTTTGCCTGATATTTTCCTTCATATTTTGTAAAATTACTTAAAAAATAAAATATTTGTTTTATTATATTATGTGTTCTACAAAAATAATGTAGCATATAAAAAGCAGCTTATTTATTAAAGGTATTTCAAAGTGTCAGTTACTGGTTCAGGAGGTGTCAGTTATTGGTTCCAAAATTTTCCCAGGGTGTCAGTTACTGGTGCTTCGACCATACCAACTTAAAAAATATTTTAAAAATAGAAAAAAATTACTTAGACTAACAAATTGTGCTCGAAATAAATATTGAAACTTCATTTAATTTTTCGGAACAAAAGGTTTTTTCCTGGATAATTTTAGTAAGTAGCAATAGCTAATTATTTAAAAAATTGCTCTTAAAGTGCCAGTTACTGGTGCCACTACCCTATATCTCAACGATGAACTTCTGGGTGGTCCATGGCTCAAAAATATATTTTCTAACCCCATTTCATAAGATATGAGCTAGAGCTCTGACTGATTTGTCAGATGACTGTCATTCTCATTATGGGATGTCAGTGTCTCTGCGAATGCTCTGATTGGGTCCTTGAGTGGGGGGTGAAATCTTACGAAGTGGGATTAGAAAATGTGCGGCGCAAAATGGTTGGGAACCATGGCATTGCTATTAGGTGCATCGCATCGCATCGTCCTATTCTTTTTGTAAAATCAATAGATCAATAATGATACCCATTAATATACTTGAAAGACTTAATACCTGAGGAATCGAACCAAATCCTTGGGACTATGGGGCAAATTTAGAAGACACGAAGGAAATAAGCTAGTGATTCTGGGGACATACTGACCCTGATTTTCCCAGATACACCATTTACCGACCAAAAAAATGGAATTTCTTAAAAGTGTAAAGGGGCATTGCCTTCCCGTGATTTCTAAAAATCAGCCCCCAAAACAACGACATCTAGATTCACTTCTGTATCGAACACTGGTTGACATAGAGCTCAATCATTCTAAGACTCTCCTAACTATTAAGAAAGCCACCTTGGATCTCAGATTGTCAGTTCTTTATTTTCATACTTAAAAATCTTTCCTTTTATCTACCAACTATATTTTATCTGTGTTTTATTCTAATAATTTGTGGCTTTGACCAACCAGGCCATGAAGCTGTAAGTATATTTTTAATTTCTCTAAACGGCAACGCGGCACCAAATTATGGTTATAAAAACCCGCAACTAGTAACAATCAGTCGAGTAACGCCGCGCCGTGAGCTCTCCTTCGAATGAGGTGCGTCGTGTTTTTGGATTCGACACCGCAATATCTTTCTGTATTGACTTTTCAAGACCGATGCAAGAAAAGGAAATGAAAAAGTGAGTATTGTTCCTAACTTTTGTTTTGTTTAGAGTATTGGATTACAGATGTAGTGACTTATGAGTGACAGCCAATATCTTTAAAATCTTTAGCTTAAAAAAATGCACTGCGTGCCCCACCGAAATCAACAAATAGTATTTTTCTACTCAAAACGCTCAAAACACCAACTGATCTCAGCGGAGACATTTTCGCCCGACTTCTGGCCAAAGCCAAAAGCCACTGCACCCTAAATTATCATACTTTTTAATTGTGTTTTCATACGGCCATAGTAATTTTTTTCCATTTATTGTTCTGATGCTTAGGGAGTTTGCGGTTTTCGTGTCTCTGCATATGTAGTTCATGCTATTTCCGTATTTCACTCCTCATAATTCAAATTTCACTCTTAAAATAGTTAAGGAGTAATTTTACTCCTCCAAAAAAATCCTAGTAATGACACTGGTCTTGGGTATTATTGCGTTAACCATCCCATTAAGTCTCAAATCTGTATTGATGGCCTATTACTTTTAATTAATTGTATTTTTGTTATAAAATTGGTTGATAATTAATATTAGTTGATTAACTGCTTGGATAAAGGGGAATATCGTTGGGCTAGTTCTAGTGTTAGGGCGAGCGCGCACGGGCGACATTTGTCACGGTGACAAAGACAAAAACAACGTTGCTAATTCTGTTGTTAGGGGCGGGAAATAGAAGCATCCAATAGAAGCATTCGCACATGACATTACTGGAGGATAAAAACAACGTTGCTAAGGCCGTTGTTAGGTAAAGTCATGTGATTGAAAATGCTCTATTGTTTTCTAGTGATATTTTTGATACTAGTAATCCTGGTCGCCGTGACTTTAGTCACTCGTGCGCGCCCAGCCTTATCGCAGTTTAGTATAACTGGTCTCTATTTAACCAAAATTAACTGGTACAAATTGGTTCGCCGGATCAATACCCGCCAATCTGTCTTCAGATTCAAAACAACTCCAAACTACTGTAGTTGATAAAAATCGATCCTAATAACTAAATTGGTAACTTCAAACTTAAACGACTGTTAATAAAATATTTCTCTGCAGGGGATCCGGCCACCGGAAGGATCTGGCTTGGATCGTGGCGCTGGCCGCCTGCGCCATCAACTTCATCATGGCTAGGCTCTCTAATCATGGCCAGACTGAGCCGAATGTCCAGCATCCTGTGCGTCTCCTTCATCGACGAGTACGGCGTTGACCGGAAGAGTGCCTCCATGCCCTTCAGCGTACGATCATCGATATGGAACTTGCATGTCCGGCATCCTGTGCGTCTCCTTCATCGACGAGTACGGCGTTGACCGGAAGAGTGCCTCCATGCCCTTCAGCGTACGATCATCGATATGGAACTTGCATGTCCGGCATCCTGTGCGTCGCCTTCATCGACGAGTACGGCGTTGACCGGAAGAGTGCTTCCATGCCCTTCAGCGTACGATCATCGATATGGAACTTGCATGTCCGGCATCCTGTGCGTCTCCTTCATCGACGAGTACGGCGTTGGCCGGAAGAGTGCCTCCATGCCCTTCAGCGTACGATCATCGATATGGAACTTGCATGTCCGGCATCCTGTGCGTCGCCTTCATCGACAAGTACGGCGTTGACCGGAAGAGTGCTTCCATGCCCTTCAGCGTACGATCATCAATACGGAACTTGCATGTCCGGCATCCTGTGCGTCTCCTTCATCGACGAGTACGGCGTTGACCGGAAGAGTGCCTCCATGCCCTTCAGCGTACGATCATCGATATGGAACTTGCATGTCCGGCATCCTGTGCGTCTCCTTCATCGACGAGTACGGCGTTGACCGGAAGAGTGCCTCCATGCCCTTCAGCGTACGATCATCGATATGGAACTTGCATGTCCGGCATCCTGTGCGTCGCCTTCATCGACAAGTACGGCGTTGACCGGAAGAGTGCTTCCATGCCCTTCAGCGTACGATCATCAATACGGAACTTGCATGTCCGGCATCCTGTGCGTCTCCTTCATCGACGAGTACGGCGTTGACCGGAAGAGTGCCTCCATGCCCTTCAGCGTACGATCATCGATATGGAACTTGCATGTCCGGCATCCTGTGCGTCTCCTTCATCGACGAGTACGGCGTTGACCGGAAGAGTGCCTCCATGCCCTTCAGCGTACGATCATCAATATGGAACTTGCATGTCCGGCATCCTGTGCGTCTCCTTCATCGACGAGTACGGCGTTGACCGGAAGAGTGCCTCCATGCCCTTCAGCGTACGATCATCGATATGGAACTTGCATGTCCGGCATCCTGTGCGTCGCCTTCATCGACAAGTACGGCGTTGACCGGAAGAGTGCTTCCATGCCCTTCAGCGTACGATCATCAATACGGAACTTGCTGGGTAAGAGGGACTTTTACCATCTCTTTTAAGAAGTGTTTGAGTATATGATGTAAAATTTATGGTTGGATGGCTATAAAATATTAAGATTGACTTCTAAGGGTGTAGTAGTATTGTGATTGGGGTACGGAAAATTTCGAAAAAATTAACATGCTTTATACTACAGGAAGTATTAAAAAGTAGCTTGGATCACTTCTTGCAAGGGTACCTATTCGAAAGGTTAAAGCTTAAGATTCTGATAACAATACGTTAAAAGTTAATACACTAGTCTTGCATCATGCTTATGCGTTTTCTTGTGGTTGTTTCATGATTTAGACCTGTTTATCTTGTGCGATAAAACAAACTTTTTTTATTTAAGGGGACTCAGTATCCAAATTTGGCCATTAACCGATTTTGAGATTTTTGGTTATTAATTATCCAAAATTTCAAACAGATTGGTTAATTGTAAGTTTAAAAAAATTAGGTTTTTCAAAAGCACTCTTAGCTTATTTTTATTGTTTCGGTTTTAAAACTTACGTTAAGTTTTCCCTGCATTCATGAAATAGCCATAACTCGAGTCTAGAACAACTATACCTACAAACTTGAAACTTGGGTCATTCTATTCATATTTTGTTTATGTTTAAAATTGTATGTATATTGACTAACTTTCTTTCAAACAAGTAATCAAAATCTTTAAAATTAAGAAAAAATGTAATTAATTAACAATACACATTTTTGTAATTAATTTAAATTTTATAACAACTGAACATATCCAAATAAACATGCCTGTAAAATTTTAAGTTGAAATTCTTATATTATCATACGGAAAAAAAAATATTCAGCATTGGTGTTTTGGGATTTTTCTAAGAACTGTCTCGCGAACGATAAATGCATATAAATTTCGCCTGCTTTATAGTGCAATTCAAACACTAAAAAATCAAAATAATGGAAAAATTAAGGTTATTTGCTTGATTTAAACCCAGACTGCAACACAAAGAGGCCCGCTGCATTACAGTACATAAAAATGGATTCAAACAGTTAAATGAATATAATCGAAGAATTAAACAAGTCTAAATGTATAAAGAGCCAGAGTGGCCAGAGAGCTCAGGTCTCAAATAATTGATTTAAAATGCTACTTTGGGAGGGATTTCCAAATATTTTTCTGGAGGAAGATTCCAAACCCCCTACGAAATTTTTCCTTTTATATTCCGCGATGGGTGTAGTGGTCACCGTGCCTGGCTACGAGCGTTACCGACGTAATCCAAAGAGTCTCAAAATGAGATAAAGGGTCTCTACCCCACCCCAAAACAAGTCTGGTTAAGGCCCTGTCTGAATAACATAGGATTTGTGTTTTTGTTGAGCCTCTTGTGTTCTTATAATTATCTTAATTTTGTAAAGCCCTTCGGAGGAGAATCTTGTATTTTGACTGTTTGTAATTGGAACATCTGATGGTGAACCCCTCTAAAGATAGGGTTCACAAGAAAGTAGTATATTTACATGTGAAACCTAACTTGACCTGTTTTTATTTTTATAGGCCTCCTGGCGAGTCGACCCACCTTGCCATACCCTGGCAAGATTACAACTCAAAAGCCAGTCTGCTCTGGAGGTCTGCATTGCGAAAGAACTGGAGGACTCGTGTTCCGTTGTCTGCAGTTCTCTGGGGAACGAGACAAGTTCGTTTGCAATTTCGCAGACAACGTGGAGAAACCCTTGAAGAGTCCTTTTCAAAAGGTATGATTTTCAACTAGACGGTAGAGACCCTCGCTATGTCTTGTTACTTTTCGTAGTAGTTTCGCTTCCGTGAGTTATTAAATAGACTCCTTTAAAGGATTTAGATCATAGTTATAAATCTGAATATTTACCAGTGGTTATCAAATTGAGGTAGCCGCTACGTATTTTGTTTTTAGCCTCATTAGTATTATTAAGACTTCATTAAAAACTTGCTTCTTCCTTACAAATATTCTTATGGTCAAGAATGGGAAGAGTTCTTATGGTCCTGTCTCCATCACCGACGTTTCGATTATCTTTTCGAAATAGTAGACGCTGCAAAATAGCCTAATGGATTTGAAGTTGGTATTTGAAAGTAATTAAATTATAATAGTTTAGACCTGAAAAAGGAAATTTTGTAAGTTTTTTGACGTTAGAGTTAAATCTTTTTATTGAAGCCCGAGTTATTATCTTAAAGCCCGAGGACGTAAAAAAAAAGTTCCTTTAATATATTTTAAGAATGAATCTTTCCATTACATGGAATTCCTAGAATCAAAGTTCCTGTATTACATGGGCAGTCGGAGGTTCAAATGATTGGCATTGTACCGAGTCTAGTGGCGATAGCGCTTATGCACACTCTAGAAACCTTCTGGGCCGGCTATGCCTAGGCTGGGTGACCGACCGCAGCTACCTGCCCCTCCCTCGCTACACGCTGGCCGTATTTAAATTTATTAAATTTAGGGTAATTTTAGGTAATTTAGGGTAAATTAATTCTTTCCCCTCTAAATATCTGTCTGCGGATTCTGATGGTGGTCCTACTTAAAGATAACTTATATCTCCATTACATGACAGTGTGCAATTTCACATTTAAGAAAATATTAAGGAATTAACAAGTTAATTACGAATTATGAGTTTTTCATCCTTATTCTTTAAAACATTATTTACCTATTTATCTAAGGACCACATAATATAAATTACGATGTATTTGAGAAGAACACCTTTATAATATATAACCTCGTAAAATACACTCTAAATGCTATAACTTCACTCTTATATGGCTGAAAAATTATTGTTTTAATGTTCTTAAACCAGTAAACAATATTTAATGAATAAAAGAAAAAATCAATCTATCCTTAAAAGATTGATATTGGGGGTCAGGTAAGAGATTCCCCTTGTATCTTTTTATCTACGGGTCACAAAAAAAGGTTCAGTTAGAAAAGTTGAAGCTTAAACTAAAGAAATCCCTATTTTTGTTTCTACTATATCCGGTTTGAATTTTATGGTGAAAAACGCACAGTTTTTAGTGAAAAATCGCGTTTTTTCGAAACTTTGACGACTGGGCGCAAGGGTCAAAATATTTTATTGGTCTGAAACTCAGAATAATAGTGACATCAAATGGAACCTTTTGAGGGGTGCCACGAAAAATTAAACGAAAACTTGTATTTATAATTAATTTTTTTATTAATTAATTAATTATAATTTTAAATTATACTTCTTGTGTAAGGAGCATCAATTTCGTTATTTTATAGCCGCAGCTTCTATACGGCCTTTGGTCCCCAACTTTTCATGATCGGGCTTTGGGGTAACTATTTCTATTTAAGTAGTGCTATCGGTGTTGTGGCCTCAGTGAATGTTGGGTCAAAGAGAGACCCAGATGTGAGAGAGTGGACCACGATGTGGTCAAAGATTGTGATTGATAGTGATCTGTGTGGTGTAAATATCGTCGTAACTCAAATAAACCTATCTTTTAATAAGCCACGTGCCTGATTTATTTTAAACTTCATTTCGAAAATATTTTGTTGAGAGATTTGCTTTATTTTCCAGATGTTTCATTTAATAAAGGTAAACATTGCAACCCGAGTGTAATAACAGAAAAAAAAAATTTCCTTTATATCTTCATTCATTTTTACATTATTTAGGTTATTTAATTTTATGATGGTGGTTGAAATATTTGGGCTTGGGACATGAAGTTTTAGGATTGGTCCGTTAGCTTACACTTGAGACATGGATTACTTTGGGATGGGACTTTGGATTTTGTTGGACATGGACTTTGGGATTTGAAACTTGGACTTTGGGATTTGAAACTTGTAGTTTGGGATTTGAAACTTGTAGTTTGGGATTTGAAACTTGTAGTTTGGGATTTGAAACTTGTAGTTTGGGATTTGAAACTTGTAGTTTGGGATTTGAAACTTGTAGTTTGGGATTTGAAACTTGTAGTTTGGGATTTGAAACTTGTAGTTTGGGACTTGAAACAACTTGGACTTTGAAACTTGGACTTTGGGATTTAAAACTTGTAATTTGAGATTTGAAACTTTGAACTTGTAGTTTGGGATATGACACTTGAAACTTGTAGTTTGGGATTTGAAGCTTGGACTTTGGGATTTGAAATTTGTAGTTTGGGATTTGAAATTTGTAGTTTGGGATTTGAAACTTGTAGTTTGGGATTTGAAACTTGTAGTTTGGGATTTGAAACTTGTAGTTTGGGATTTGAAACTTGTAGTTTGGGATTTGAAACTTGTAGTTTGGGATTTGAAACTTGTAGTTTGGGATTTGAAACTTGTAGTTTGGGATTTGAAACTTGTAGTTTGGGATTTGAAACTTGTAGTTTGGGATTTGAAACTTGTAGTTTGGGATTTGAAACTTGTAGTTTGGGATTTGAAACTTGTAGTTTGGGATTTGAAACTTGTAGTTTGGGATTTGAAACTTGTAGTTTGGGATTTGAAACTTGTAGTTTGGGATTTGAAACTTGAAACTTGTAGTTTGGGATTTGAAACTTGAAACTTGTAGTTTGGGATTTGAAACTTGAAACTTGTAGTTTGGGATTTGAAACTTGAAACTTGTAGTTTGGAATTTGAAACTTGAAACTTGTAGTTTGGGATTTAAAGCTTGGACTTTGGGATTTGAGACTTGGACTTTGGGATTTGTGGGATTTGAAATTTGAAACTTGTAGTTTGGGATTTGAAACTTGCAGTTTGGGATTTGAAACATGAACTTTGGGATTTGAAACTTGGACTTTGGGATTTGAAACTTGGACTTTGGGATTTGAAACTTTAAACTTGTAGTTTGGGATTTGAAACTTGTAGTTTGGGATTTGAAACTTGGACTTTGGGATTTGAAACTTGGACTTTGGGATTTGAAACTTGAACTTTGGGATTTGAAACTTGAACTTTGGGATTTGAAACTTGAACTTTGGGATTTGAAACTTGAACTTTGGGATTTGAAACTTGAACTTTGGGATTTGAAACTTGAACTTTGGGATTTGAAACTTGAAACTTGTAGTTTGGGATTTGAAACTTGTAGTTTGGGATTTGAAACTTGCAGTTTGGGATTTGAAACTTGAACTTTGGGATTTGAAACTTGGACTTTGGGATTTGAAATTTGAAACTTGTAGTTTGGGATTTGAAACTTGTAGTTTGGGATTTGAAACTTGTAGTTTGGGATTTGAAACTTGGACTTTGGGATTTGAAACATGGACTTTGGGATTTGAAATTTGAAACTTGTAGTTTGGGATTTGAAACTTGTAGTTTGGGATTTGAAACTTGTAGTTTGGGATTTGAAACTTGTAGTTTGGGATTTGAAACTTGGACTTTGGGATTTGAAACTTGGACTTTGGGATTTGAAATTTGAAACTTGTAGTTTGGGATTTGAAACTTGTAGTTTGGGATTTGAAACTTGGACTTTGGGATTTGAAACTTGAACTTTGGGATTTGAAACTTGAACTTTGGGATTTGAAACTTGAACTTTGGGATTTGAAACTTGAACTTTGGGATTTGAAACTTGAACTTTGGGATTTGAAACTTGAACTTTGGGATTTGAAACTTGAACTTTGGGATTTGAAACTTGAACTTTGGGATTTGAAACTTGAACTTTGGGATTTGAAACTTGAACTTTGGGATTTGAAACTTGAACTTTGGGATTTGAAACTTGAACTTTGGGATTTGAAACTTGAACTTTGGGATTTGAAACTTGAACTTTGGGATTTGAAACTTGAACTTTGGGATTTGAAACTTGAACTTTGGGATTTGAAACTTGAACTTTGGGATTTGAAACTTGAACTTTGGGATTTGAAACTTGAACTTTGGGATTTGAAACTTGAAACTTGTAGTTTGGGATTTGAAACTTGAAACTTGTAGTTTGGGATTTGAAACTTGTAGTTTGGGATTTGAAACTTGCAGTTTGGGATTTGAAACATGAACTTTGGGATTTGAAACTTGGACTTTGGGATTTGAAATTTGAAACTTGTAGTTTGGGATTTGAAACTTGGACTTTGGGATTTGAAACATGGACTTTGGGATTTGAAATTTGAAACTTGTAGTTTGGGATTTGAAACTTGTAGTTTGGGATTTGAAACTTGTAGTTTGGGATTTGAAACTTGTAGTTTGGGATTTGAAACTTGGACTTTGGGATTTGAAACATGGACTTTGGGATTTGAAATTTGAAACTTGTAGTTTGGGATTTGAAACTTGTAGTTTGGGATTTGAAACTTGTAGTTTGGGATTTGAAACTTGGACTTTGGGATTTGAAACTTGTAGTTTGGGATTTGAAACTTGTAGTTTGGGATTTGAAACTTGGACTTTGGGATTTGAAACTTGGACTTTGGGATTTGAAACTTGGACTTTGGGATTTGAAACTTGGACTTTGGGATTTGAAACTTGGACTTTGGGATTTGAAACTTGGACTTTGGGATTTGAAACTTGAACTTTGGGATTTGAAACTTGAACTTTGGGATTTGAAACTTGAACTTTGGGATTTGAAACTTGAACTTTGGGATTTGAAACTTGAACTTTGGGATTTGAAACTTGAACTTTGGGATTTGAAACTTGAACTTTGGGATTTGAAACTTGAACTTTGGGATTTGAAACTTGAACTTTGGGATTTGAAACTTGAACTTTGGGATTTGAAACTTGAACTTTGGGATTTGAAACTTGAACTTTGGGATTTGAAACTTGAACTTTGGGATTTGAAACTTGAACTTTGGGATTTGAAACTTGAACTTTGGGATTTGAAACTTGAACTTTGGGATTTGAAACTTGAACTTTGGGATTTGAAACTTGAACTTTGGGATTTGAAACTTGAACTTTGGGATTTGAAACTTGAACTTTGGGATTTGAAACTTGAACTTTGGGATTTGAAACTTGAACTTTGGGATTTGAAACTTGAACTTTGGGATTTGAAACTTGAACTTTGGGATTTGAAACTTGAACTTTGGGATTTGAAACTTGAAACTTGTAGTTTGGGATTTGAAACTTGCAGTTTGGGATTTGAAACTTGGACTTTGGGATTTGAAACTTGGACTTTGGGATTTGAAACTTGTAGTTTGGGATTTGAAACTTGGACTTTGGGATTTGAAACATGGACTTTGGGATTTGAAATTTGAAACTTGTAGTTTGGGATTTGAAACTTGTAGTTTGGGATTTGAAACTTGTAGTTTGGGATTTGAAACTTGTAGTTTGGGATTTGAAACTTGGACTTTGGGATTTGAAACTTGGACTTTGGGATTTGAAACTTGAACTTTGGGATTTGAAACTTGGACTTTGGGATTTGAAACTTGGACTTTGGGATTTGAAACATGGACTTTGGGATTTGAAATTTGAAACTTGTAGTTTGGGATTTGAAACTTGAACTTTGGGATTTGAAACTTGAACTTTGGGATTTGAAACTTGAAACTTGTAGTTTGGGATTTGAAACTTGCAGTTTGGGATTTGAAACATGAACTTTGGGATTTGAAACTTGGACTTTGGGATTTGAAATTTGAAACTTGTAGTTTGGGATTTGAAACTTGTAGTTTGGGATTCAAAGTTTGGGTTGTCAAGTTTCAAGTTTCAAGTTTCAAGTTTCAAGTTTCAAGTTTCAAGTTTCAAGTTTCAAGTTTCAAGTTTCAAGTTTCAAGTTTCAAGTTTCAAGTTTCAAGTTTCAAGTTTCAAGTTTCAAGTTTCAAGTTTCAAGTTTCAAGTTTCAAGTTTCAAGTTTCAAGTTTCAAGTTTCAAGTTTCAAGTTTCAAGTTTCAAGTTTCAAGTTTCAAGTTTCAAGTTTCAAGTTTCAAGTTTCAAGTTTCAAGTTTCAAGTTTCAAGTTTCAAGTTTCAAGTTTCAAGTTTCAAGTTTCAAGTTTCAAGTTTCAAGTTTCAAGTTTCAAGTTTCAAGTTTCAAGTTTCAAGTTTCAAGTTTCAAGTTTCAAGTTTCAAGTTTCAAGTTTCAAGTTTCAAGTTTCAAGTTTCAAGTTTCAAGTTTCAAGTTTCAAGTTTCAAGTTTCAAGTTTCAAGTTTCAAGTTTCAAGTTTCAAGTTTCAAGTTTCAAGTTTCAAGTTTCAAGTTTCAAGTTTCAAGTTTCAAGTTTCAAGTTTCAAGTTTCAAGTTTCAAGTTTCAAGTTTCAAGTTTCAAGTTTCAAGTTTCAAGTTTCAAGTTTCAAGTTTCAAGTTTCAAGTTTCAAGTTTCAAGTTTCAAGTTTCAAGTTTCAAGTTTCAAGTTTCAAGTTTCAAGTTTCAAGTTTCAAGTTTCAAGTTTCAAGTTTCAAGTTTCAAGTTTCAAGTTTCAAGTTTCAAGTTTCAAGTTTCAAGTTTCAAGTTTCAAGTTTCAAGTTTCAAGTTTCAAGTTTCAAGTTTCAAGTTTCAAGTTTCAAGTTTCAAGTTTCAAGTTTCAAGTTTCAAGTTTCAAGTTTCAAGTTTCAAGTTTCAAGTTTCAAGTTTCAAGTTTCAAGTTTCAAGTTTCAAGTTTCAAGTTTCAAGTTTCAAGTTTCAAGTTTCAAGTTTCAAGTTTCAAGTTTCAAGTTTCAAGTTTCAAGTTTCAAGTTTCAAGTTTCAAGTTTCAAGTTTCAAGTTTCAAGTTTCAAGTTTCAAGTTTCAAGTTTCAAGTTTCAAGTTTCAAGTTTCAAGTTTCAAGTTTCAAGTTTCAAGTTTCAAGTTTCAAGTTTCAAGTTTCAAGTTTCAAGTTTCAAGTTTCAAGTTTCAAGTTTCAAGTTTCAAGTTTCAAGTTTCAAGTTTCAAGTTTCAAGTTTCAAGTTTCAAGTTTCAAGTTTCAAGTTTCAAGTTTCAAGTTTCAAGTTTCAAGTTTCAAGTTTCAAGTTTCAAGTTTCAAGTTTCAAGTTTCAAGTTTCAAGTTTCAAGTTTCAAGTTTCAAGTTTCAAGTTTCAAGTTTCAAGTTTCAAGTTTCAAGTTTCAAGTTTCAAGTTTCAAGTTTCAAGTTTCAAGTTTCAAGTTTCAAGTTTCAAGTTTCAAGTTTCAAGTTTCAAGTTTCAAGTTTCAAGTTTCAAGTTTCAAGTTTCAAGTTTCAAGTTTCAAGTTTCAAGTTTCAAGTTTCAAGTTTCAAGTTTCAAGTTTCAAGTTTCAAGTTTCAAGTTTCAAGTTTCAAGTTTCAAGTTTCAAGTTTCAAGTTTCAAGTTTCAAGTTTCAAGTTTCAAGTTTCAAGTTTCAAGTTTCAAGTTTCAAGTTTCAAGTTTCAAGTTTCAAGTTTCAAGTTTCAAGTTTCAAGTTTCAAGTTTCAAGTTTCAAGTTTCAAGTTTCAAGTTTCAAGTTTCAAGTTTCAAGTTTCAAGTTTCAAGTTTCAAGTTTCAAGTTTCAAGTTTCAAGTTTCAAGTTTCAAGTTTCAAGTTTCAAGTTTCAAGTTTCAAGTTTCAAGTTTCAAGTTTCAAGTTTCAAGTTTCAAGTTTCACCCCCGGGTGTCAGTTGGAGTTTCGGGGTTGGGGATTCTCGAGCGTTGCTCCGTGCCCAGTTGGCTGGTTTCGCGCGAAACCAGCCAACTGGGCACTCCGCCCTTGCTCTCGAACCCGAGGTCGACCGTAGGGTGAGTTAGAGTTTCGGGGTTGGGGATTCTCGAGCGTTGCTCCGTGCCCAGTTGGCTGGTTTCGCGCGAAACCAGCCAACTGGGCACTCCGCCCTTGCTCTCGAACCCGAGGTCGACCGTAGGGTGAGTTAGAGTTTCGGGGTTGGGGATTCTCGAGCGTTGCTCCGTGCCCAGTTGGCTGGTTTCGCGCGAAACCAGCCAACTGGGCACTCCGCCCTTGCTCTCGAACCCGAGGTCGACCGTAGGGTGAGTTAGAGTTTCGGGGTTGGGGATTCTCGAGCGTTGCTCCGTGCCCAGTTGGCTGGTTTCGCGCGAAACCAGCCAACTGGGCACTCCGCCCTTGCTCTCGAACCCGAGGTCGACCGTAGGGTGAGTTAGAGTTTCGGGGTTGGGGATTCTCGAGCGTTGCTCCGTGCCCAGTTGGCTGGTTTCGCGCGAAACCAGCCAACTGGGCACTCCGCCCTTGCTCTCGAACCCGAGGTCGACCGTAGGGTGAGTTAGAGTTTCGGGGTTGGGGATTCTCGAGCGTTGCTCCGTGCCCAGTTGGCTGGTTTCGCGCGAAACCAGCCAACTGGGCACTCCGCCCTTGCTCTCGAACCCGAGGTCGACCGTAGGGTGAGTTAGAGTTTCGGGGTTGGGGATTCTCGAGCGTTGCTCCGTGCCCAGTTGGCTGGTTTCGCGCGAAACCAGCCAACTGGGCACTCCGCCCTTGCTCTCGAACCCGAGGTCGACCGTAGGGTGAGTTAGAGTTTCGGGGTTGGGGATTCTCGAGCGTTGCTCCGTGCCCAGTTGGCTGGTTTCGCGCGAAACCAGCCAACTGGGCACTCCGCCCTTGCTCTCGAACCCGAGGTCGACCGTAGGGTGAGTTAGAGTTTCGGGGTTGGGGATTCTCGAGCGTTGCTCCGTGCCCAGTTGGCTGGTTTCGCGCGAAACCAGCCAACTGGGCACTCCGCCCTTGCTCTCGAACCCGAGGTCGACCGTAGGGTGAGTTAGAGTTTCGGGGTTGGGGATTCTCGAGCGTTGCTCCGTGCCCAGTTGGCTGGTTTCGCGCGAAACCAGCCAACTGGGCACTCCGCCCTTGCTCTCGAACCCGAGGTCGACCGTAGGGTGAGTTAGAGTTTCGGGGTTGGGGATTCTCGAGCGTTGCTCCGTGCCCAGTTGGCTGGTTTCGCGCGAAACCAGCCAACTGGGCACTCCGCCCTTGCTCTCGAACCCGAGGTCGACCGTAGGGTGAGTTAGAGTTTCGGGGTTGGGGATTCTCGAGCGTTGCTCCGTGCCCAGTTGGCTGGTTTCGCGCGAAACCAGCCAACTGGGCACTCCGCCCTTGCTCTCGAACCCGAGGTCGACCGTAGGGTGAGTTAGAGTTTCGGGGTTGGGGATTCTCGAGCGTTGCTCCGTGCCCAGTTGGCTGGTTTCGCGCGAAACCAGCCAACTGGGCACTCCGCCCTTGCTCTCGAACCCGAGGTCGACCGTAGGGTGAGTTAGAGTTTCGGGGTTGGGGATTCTCGAGCGTTGCTCCGTGCCCAGTTGGCTGGTTTCGCGCGAAACCAGCCAACTGGGCACTCCGCCCTTGCTCTCGAACCCGAGGTCGACCGTAGGGTGAGTTAGAGTTTCGGGGTTGGGGATTCTCGAGCGTTGCTCCGTGCCCAGTTGGCTGGTTTCGCGCGAAACCAGCCAACTGGGCACTCCGCCCTTGCTCTCGAACCCGAGGTCGACCGTAGGGTGAGTTAGAGTTTCGGGGTTGGGGATTCTCGAGCGTTGCTCCGTGCCCAGTTGGCTGGTTTCGCGCGAAACCAGCCAACTGGGCACTCCGCCCTTGCTCTCGAACCCGAGGTCGACCGTAGGGTGAGTTAGAGTTTCGGGGTTGGGGATTCTCGAGCGTTGCTCCGTGCCCAGTTGGCTGGTTTCGCGCGAAACCAGCCAACTGGGCACTCCGCCCTTGCTCTCGAACCCGAGGTCGACCGTAGGGTGAGTTAGAGTTTCGGGGTTGGGGATTCTCGAGCGTTGCTCCGTGCCCAGTTGGCTGGTTTCGCGCGAAACCAGCCAACTGGGCACTCCGCCCTTGCTCTCGAACCCGAGGTCGACCGTAGGGTGAGTTAGAGTTTCGGGGTTGGGGATTCTCGAGCGTTGCTCCGTGCCCAGTTGGCTGGTTTCGCGCGAAACCAGCCAACTGGGCACTCCGCCCTTGCTCTCGAACCCGAGGTCGACCGTAGGGTGAGTTAGAGTTTCGGGGTTGGGGATTCTCGAGCGTTGCTCCGTGCCCAGTTGGCTGGTTTCGCGCGAAACCAGCCAACTGGGCACTCCGCCCTTGCTCTCGAACCCGAGGTCGACCGTAGGGTGAGTTAGAGTTTCGGGGTTGGGGATTCTCGAGCGTTGCTCCGTGCCCAGTTGGCTGGTTTCGCGCGAAACCAGCCAACTGGGCACTCCGCCCTTGCTCTCGAACCCGAGGTCGACCGTAGGGTGAGTTAGAGTTTCGGGGTTGGGGATTCTCGAGCGTTGCTCCGTGCCCAGTTGGCTGGTTTCGCGCGAAACCAGCCAACTGGGCACTCCGCCCTTGCTCTCGAACCCGAGGTCGACCGTAGGGTGAGTTAGAGTTTCGGGGTTGGGGATTCTCGAGCGTTGCTCCGTGCCCAGTTGGCTGGTTTCGCGCGAAACCAGCCAACTGGGCACTCCGCCCTTGCTCTCGAACCCGAGGTCGACCGTAGGGTGAGTTAGAGTTTCGGGGTTGGGGATTCTCGAGCGTTGCTCCGTGCCCAGTTGGCTGGTTTCGCGCGAAACCAGCCAACTGGGCACTCCGCCCTTGCTCTCGAACCCGAGGTCGACCGTAGGGTGAGTTAGAGTTTCGGGGTTGGGGATTCTCGAGCGTTGCTCCGTGCCCAGTTGGCTGGTTTCGCGCGAAACCAGCCAACTGGGCACTCCGCCCTTGCTCTCGAACCCGAGGTCGACCGTAGGGTGAGTTAGAGTTTCGGGGTTGGGGATTCTCGAGCGTTGCTCCGTGCCCAGTTGGCTGGTTTCGCGCGAAACCAGCCAACTGGGCACTCCGCCCTTGCTCTCGAACCCGAGGTCGACCGTAGGGTGAGTTAGAGTTTCGGGGTTGGGGATTCTCGAGCGTTGCTCCGTGCCCAGTTGGCTGGTTTCGCGCGAAACCAGCCAACTGGGCACTCCGCCCTTGCTCTCGAACCCGAGGTCGACCGTAGGGTGAGTTAGAGTTTCGGGGTTGGGGATTCTCGAGCGTTGCTCCGTGCCCAGTTGGCTGGTTTCGCGCGAAACCAGCCAACTGGGCACTCCGCCCTTGCTCTCGAACCCGAGGTCGACCGTAGGGTGAGTTAGAGTTTCGGGGTTGGGGATTCTCGAGCGTTGCTCCGTGCCCAGTTGGCTGGTTTCGCGCGAAACCAGCCAACTGGGCACTCCGCCCTTGCTCTCGAACCCGAGGTCGACCGTAGGGTGAGTTAGAGTTTCGGGGTTGGGGATTCTCGAGCGTTGCTCCGTGCCCAGTTGGCTGGTTTCGCGCGAAACCAGCCAACTGGGCACTCCGCCCTTGCTCTCGAACCCGAGGTCGACCGTAGGGTGAGTTAGAGTTTCGGGGTTGGGGATTCTCGAGCGTTGCTCCGTGCCCAGTTGGCTGGTTTCGCGCGAAACCAGCCAACTGGGCACTCCGCCCTTGCTCTCGAACCCGAGGTCGACCGTAGGGTGAGTTAGAGTTTCGGGGTTGGGGATTCTCGAGCGTTGCTCCGTGCCCAGTTGGCTGGTTTCGCGCGAAACCAGCCAACTGGGCACTCCGCCCTTGCTCTCGAACCCGAGGTCGACCGTAGGGTGAGTTAGAGTTTCGGGGTTGGGGATTCTCGAGCGTTGCTCCGTGCCCAGTTGGCTGGTTTCGCGCGAAACCAGCCAACTGGGCACTCCGCCCTTGCTCTCGAACCCGAGGTCGACCGTAGGGTGAGTTAGAGTTTCGGGGTTGGGGATTCTCGAGCGTTGCTCCGTGCCCAGTTGGCTGGTTTCGCGCGAAACCAGCCAACTGGGCACTCCGCCCTTGCTCTCGAACCCGAGGTCGACCGTAGGGTGAGTTAGAGTTTCGGGGTTGGGGATTCTCGAGCGTTGCTCCGTGCCCAGTTGGCTGGTTTCGCGCGAAACCAGCCAACTGGGCACTCCGCCCTTGCTCTCGAACCCGAGGTCGACCGTAGGGTGAGTTAGAGTTTCGGGGTTGGGGATTCTCGAGCGTTGCTCCGTGCCCAGTTGGCTGGTTTCGCGCGAAACCAGCCAACTGGGCACTCCGCCCTTGCTCTCGAACCCGAGGTCGACCGTAGGGTGAGTTAGAGTTTCGGGGTTGGGGATTCTCGAGCGTTGCTCCGTGCCCAGTTGGCTGGTTTCGCGCGAAACCAGCCAACTGGGCACTCCGCCCTTGCTCTCGAACCCGAGGTCGACCGTAGGGTGAGTTAGAGTTTCGGGGTTGGGGATTCTCGAGCGTTGCTCCGTGCCCAGTTGGCTGGTTTCGCGCGAAACCAGCCAACTGGGCACTCCGCCCTTGCTCTCGAACCCGAGGTCGACCGTAGGGTGAGTTAGAGTTTCGGGGTTGGGGATTCTCGAGCGTTGCTCCGTGCCCAGTTGGCTGGTTTCGCGCGAAACCAGCCAACTGGGCACTCCGCCCTTGCTCTCGAACCCGAGGTCGACCGTAGGGTGAGTTAGAGTTTCGGGGTTGGGGATTCTCGAGCGTTGCTCCGTGCCCAGTTGGCTGGTTTCGCGCGAAACCAGCCAACTGGGCACTCCGCCCTTGCTCTCGAACCCGAGGTCGACCGTAGGGTGAGTTAGAGTTTCGGGGTTGGGGATTCTCGAGCGTTGCTCCGTGCCCAGTTGGCTGGTTTCGCGCGAAACCAGCCAACTGGGCACTCCGCCCTTGCTCTCGAACCCGAGGTCGACCGTAGGGTGAGTTAGAGTTTCGGGGTTGGGGATTCTCGAGCGTTGCTCCGTGCCCAGTTGGCTGGTTTCGCGCGAAACCAGCCAACTGGGCACTCCGCCCTTGCTCTCGAACCCGAGGTCGACCGTAGGGTGAGTTAGAGTTTCGGGGTTGGGGATTCTCGAGCGTTGCTCCGTGCCCAGTTGGCTGGTTTCGCGCGAAACCAGCCAACTGGGCACTCCGCCCTTGCTCTCGAACCCGAGGTCGACCGTAGGGTGAGTTAGAGTTTCGGGGTTGGGGATTCTCGAGCGTTGCTCCGTGCCCAGTTGGCTGGTTTCGCGCGAAACCAGCCAACTGGGCACTCCGCCCTTGCTCTCGAACCCGAGGTCGACCGTAGGGTGAGTTAGAGTTTCGGGGTTGGGGATTCTCGAGCGTTGCTCCGTGCCCAGTTGGCTGGTTTCGCGCGAAATTTCAAGTGGGAAACTCGCTGGTGGTGGGGTCGTTGGCCGACCGGAGGGTCAGTCGAGGGAGGGACTGGGCCCAATGGGACCCCAGTTGGTTGGCTGGTCGCGAACCAGGGTACAAGGGCACTCCGCCCTTGCTCTCTAACCCGAGCACTGTAATTAGCATAAATACAGCCTAAAACAAGTGGCCAAAAAGAACAACTAAAAATCTGAACATCGAACACAAGGGTTCGATTCCCTCAAGAAGTGTAGAACATAAAATTTTCCTAACACTAATACTGTTGTTGGGGGCGGGAAATAGAAGCATCCAATATAAGCATTCGCAGATGACATCACTGGAGGATAACAACAACGTTGCTAAAGCCGTTGTTAGGAAAGTCATGTGATTGAAAATGCTCTATCATTACTTACAAAGTTAGTTCAAAATTTCTAATAGAGCATAGAGCATTTTCAATCACATGACTCGGCCTAACAACGGCCTTAGCAACGTTGTTTTATTCCTCCAGTGACATCATGTGCGAATGCTGCTATTGGATACTTCTATGTCCCGCCCCTAACAACAGACTTAGCAACGTTGATTTTGTCCTCCAAGTGACGTCATGTGCGAATGCTCTATTTTCAATCACATGACTTTACCTAACAACGGCCATAGCAACGTTGTTTTTTTCATCCAGTCATGTCATGTGCGAATGCTTCTATTTCCTGCCCCCTGCCCCTAACAACAGCCTTAACAACGTTGTTTTTTCCTCCAAGTGACGTCATGTTCGAATGCTCTATATTCGTACTACTCTGTGTTGGGTTGGGTTGTGGTTACATATATTTTCCGGTATATATGCTTGATCTCAAGGATCCGCTACTCTGTGATTCGTACTTGTTGTGAGAACAAAAGAATAAAAGAGTTTCTGTTTCCATATAACACTTATCGTTTGGCAACAATTTAGCCGTGTTGTTGTTTGGCAGAAATAGTAAATAGTTTCGGGTCATGGACGTTAGACGTTAGTAGTTGAAAAAACGTTAGTACGGATACGTTAAGGTTATAATGTGATTTCCACTAATTATTTTGGTTCTTAATGAACTAAACACTAGTTTTTTTTATGTAAAATTTGTATTCAGTTTAAACGTTTATCTCAGAGTTCTTTATTTGGTTCTGAACTTAAGCTCAATATTGATTCCTTGGATTTCTTCTAGCATACTTGTCGATGAACATTTTCGGTAAGTAACGACTCTTTTTTCTTGAAATGTTTCTTATGTTTGTTTAGGTTATGTTTTGTTGGCTGACTTAATCGTATTATATATATTTATTTGATAAGATCATTTATTATGTCAAATCTCATCCCGCCTTTACTAGTAAGGGGAGCAGTTCCTGTTCCTGTACTGGATTAAGTTATTTTAACTCATAATCACCTAAGATATTGATTTTTTTAATTTTGATATATGTTATTTCTCATTCTGAAGTTTTGGCCATTGAAGGAGTATTTTTTGTAAACAGAGTTATAGGTAGGGCTTCATCATGCAGGGAATTTCTTTCACTACACCCTGAATCCTTGAATTATTTAGTACTCAATAGCTTTTAAATGCGAGATTCTAATTAAAGAGTAGACAGTTCTCGACTAGTTACCTGCTTGTTTGAAGGTTGAATGTTATTTTTTGGTTGATATTATATTTTACGCTATTTCCCTATATTGGTCCCAGGGAAAGTTTCTACTGAGCAATAAATGAAATTTGGTTTACAATTTTATGTATCGTTGGAAGGCAGTCCTTATAAGTTTAGAACAACTGTTGTAATGTTGTTGTTGTTGTTACTTATCTCGGAATTGTCTAGCAAGACAATCCCCATGAATCCGAAAATATCTAAAAAGTCTAAAAACAGTTGTGAGTCTAAGGACTTCGTCCTTAGTAAAACCCAAACATAAGTTTGTTATGTAAGTACGTTAGTAATGTATTATAAAGGTTAAAAATGCATCAACAATTAGTTATAGTGAAGCCATATTTCAAAAAATTTATGGATGTCCCCTTAACAAATACAATTAAAATCATTATTACTGTTGAGGTATATTTTTAAATGTTTTGGACAATTTATCAGAAATCTCTTGTGGCTTGTGCAGGCATATCGAAAGGTGGGGGAAAATTAGAGCTGAGCAGTGAAGGCGAACAACTACGTGCAGGTTTCCAACGTGCACGGCTATGTTTGTGTGCCTCTGGGGCGATGGTAGTTTCCTTGAAACATCATGGGAAGCAGCATTTCCATGCGTTCCTCACTACAAAAGCCAAACTGGTTTACAGCTGTTTGCCTTCCCTGCTCAGATCTAATTTATGTCCACCTTGTAAGTACCTCTGTTTATATTGTACAAAATCCTGTGTTGAAGTAGGGTTTAAACTGGTCTTTTGACTTTGTATCCCTACAGAGGGAAGAAAGGCAGATTTATTTCACTTCTGGTTTCTAGTAGATAAGGGGCTATTCATTAATTACGTGAGGATGATTTTGGCAATTTTTGACCCCCCTACCCCCATGTAAGGGTACGTAAATTTTTCAAACCCCTCCCCCTATTCTTACGTAAAATTCCATTTTGTTTTTCAAAATAAAATGTTCGAAAAGGATCAATCCAATAAAAAAATACATCAATATTCCTTCATTTCTTAAAAAAACAATTAAAGCTTCGATAATAAATACTGAGATCGACAGGATTTTTAAGTTATTCTGGGGTTGTTCAATAGTAATTTGATTAGAGTAATTGGAATTTGTTTACATTAACTTGGAAAATCTTACATAAGAATGGGTTTGACCCCCCACCCCCTCGAGACCCTTACGTAATTAATGAATGGCCCCTAAGCATGTCTATTAGAGTGGATTGAAATTTGAAAAACAAGCAATTTCCTGTTTTATGGTTCTTAAGTCTGCTTAAATATCCACAGAAGAAACTGATACTACCTAGAAATCAATTTCATGACTAAGTACGTATTTCTACAATTTTTGCTTTTAAATCAAAATTTTAACAATTATCTGATTTTCAATACTATTGGCCACCATCTTGAAAATAAACACTCTTCCCTTGATTGTATAGGGATAGACTTTCCTGTCTAAGTTCATTTGATAGATTTTAAAACTGATGAAAAATCTTACGTTTGAATTTTTTTCCGCGTTTGGCCCTATTTTGAGCTATTTCTCACTACTATTGCGAGTTGCGTCATTAACTAATACTTTTTAACAGTTTCAAACTATACCTAACAGTGGCTGTACTTAGTAGAAAAAAGCTACAAGCTATTTTTACCTTCTGAACATCTTTTAAGATATATTTAAGCAATAAATAATCGGTATAAAAAATGTTTGCTATCTACAACTTGATTATAGGCATAGGTGTATTTTTTCTAATATTTCTAGATTTCAAGCTCAATGCGCAACCTCTAGAAATTGTTTGATTCCCTCCAAATTTTGCACATGTCTTATTGATACCAATACACAATTTTTGCCACCCCAACCCTTTGAGATTTCGAATAGGTACTTATTTTAACCAAGACTGCTTGTCTTACTCTTAACACCAGTGGTAAAGCGTGAGTTGCAAACAGCTAAATCTGATTGCAATCTAGCTAAGTTCAATTCCATCGTAAGATTTATTTTTAAAGTTCTTTGTATTGGTTCAAATATGGATGAGTTATCAATTTATATAGCTCTTCCCTGTTCACAACTCATTTTTCCCCACTGATGTAAACTTCATACTAAATTTTGTAAATAAATAGCATTTCATTATAAATGGATGGATCTCTTAATGGCAAACATAACCCCTGATATTTCTTTGTAGTTTCCTATGGCAGAATTTATCTTTTCCCGTGGAGAAATATAGTTGTCATTCCCAGCTGGCTGTTCACATCTGAATTAGACTTAAAAAAACATGCATTAAATATTTTGTTTAACTTCATTTTCTTATTATACTGCCGTCATAAGCAAGAACGTCCTAAGTCCATTTTTCACATTTTGAGATAATCGAGTTTTTATACCAAGTACTCTGCCATCCATCTCGCTGAAGGTAGCGGAATGCTTCTTTCACCATCTTCTTCCGAATCTACCACCACACCTTGCCACTACGTCACCAATCGTTTAAAACCTCATGTGTGGGTGACACTTAGTTGTTATTGTCTAAATGGATGGACATAGGACGTTCTAGCTTAGTAACATGCAGATAGGACAGCGTGATTCTATTTGAAGCTAGGCTAGAATGTCTTATGTCCATATAACACTTCTCAGTGAGTCAGCTTCAGGGGGTTAGCTGTGAATACAATGAAATGTGACAAGTTTAGTAACAATATTCTTTATTAAACATGAAGATTGCATTGTTTAGCATAAAATAATTCCAGTCATTTTGAATCTTTTTGTTAATCCCAATACAATGAAATATCACAAGTTTAGGAAAAAAAAGTGTTATCAAACATTAGGATTGCATGATTGTTAGATTAACACTAAATATTATTTGTAATTGTAATATTTCTTCCTTCAAGCCTTACAACAGCATTTCAGTCGCTACAAATTGTAGGTATCACAAACAAGTAAATTAGCAAATGGGTCACTTGAGATCCTTAGTTAGCCTGAGGGGTGTTTTCAAATATTTTAAATTCACAACTTTATCAACATGAAAAAATATAAAATGAACGAATTATTAAAATATTAATTTAAAATTCAACTAGCAGAGTGTGGAAGCTTTTAGATAGAAGAATGTTGAGACGAGTTTTAAAATTTAAACTAACGTTTAATAAAGCTAAAATCATAAACAGACAGTTACATAACATCATTAATACTTATAGATAGGGCAGCATTGGAGAGAGAGAGTAGATCGAAAGTTCGAGGTAGGCTGTATTTATGCTTTACACTGTAATTAGCATAAATACAGCCTAAAACTAGTTGCCAACAAAAACAACTAAAAAACTAAACATCGAACGCAAAGGTTCGATTCCCTCAAGAAGTGAGAGAAGGTATTTTCCTAACACGAATAAGTAATTTATGCAATTTAAGTTACTATAATATTATAATTTAAATTTAGACTTGGCTGATTTACGAACTCTTGTCACTTCTACTAAGCTAGAAAGTCCTATGTCCCTGAATTTCATGGACATAGGACATTAGCTTAGGATGACCAGCAAATCTGGGGAAATGGACATAGGACAAAGTAAATTTTTATGGCTTTCTCATGGTCATAGGACTTTCTAGACTAGCTCAAAAGATGCGCGTGACCGAGATCTACAAGACCACGTCCTTATCTAAAAAAGTGAAAAAATGGACTTACGACGTTCTAGCTTAGGACGGCGGTATAATGATATTTTTTTCTGAGATCTTATTGTTATTATGTGTAAATTTTCATGATCATTAACTTTATTATAAGTTGAGACATTTGATTGTTTTGGACAAATTATCAGAACATTTTGAGCTTGGGCCTGGCATATCAAAAAATATTTCTAGGGTCGAAGCTATTGTTTTTTCGCTTCCCCTACAGGTGGTAAGAAAGGCCAGTTGATTTTGCTTGTAGTAGAGAATGTTTGGTTTACAATAATTGCTGCTATATTAAGTCTTAAATGTCCCTATTTAAGTTCATTTAAACTTAATATTTTAAAATAAATACCATTTCATTATACACAGTAGGATCTCTTTAACCCAGGAGGAAGCACGCTACTTTCTGCTGTTACACGGGCATTGCACAAGGCCTCTCAGGCCCTGCGCACCGTTTTCCGTTCTAAATGTTAATCCAAAAATTTTTATCACCTGAAAGTTTAAATACATAATTTAATCGTTCAAAATGCATAATAACTTATTTTTAAGTTGACTGCTTTTTATTAAGACTTATATATTATGACTAAGAGGAAGTGTCCAAGATTAGCTTATCTTGCAAGAGGGGCTGATTCTTGCATTTGACCATTTGTTTGGACAGTGGTGTTGGGGACAACAACCGGTTTCCAGGAATCTGACTGACAAAAGAAACCGACTGCTTTTAGAACTTTCTCTCCATGGAGGGCAGCCAGCAGACCACGAATTCTTTGGAAAGATACGAAGGGAAAACAGGAAACGCAATGGACTGTGTGCAGAGATGAATGACGCTTGTATTCTACACAAAAGTCGTAACTCATTACCATGTGAGTTACCCTGTTTTTTGGACTTTTTCGTATTCTACTCCTCCATAAGACCATGTTTCATGTAGTAAAATGTAACCCTCCAAATTTGGGTGGTAAGTCGAACTCAGTCCTATTACTCAGTTCTCGGGCATGCAGAACGAAGTGTTTGGGAACCACTTTAAGAATCTTTTTCGAGTTTTCGACTATTCCCCCTTAAAGAGGGTTCAATGATTCATTTTATATCCAAAAATGGAGTCGTTGCGATAATTATTAAAGAAATGCCAATTAGTTTTTCCAAAAAATAGGTTGACAATCATGTTCGTATTTTATTTGATAGATGGCAGCACATTTTCGCTATTTCGTCTTTAGACTATTTAAATCTCTTTTTTTGAATGGTTAACGAATTTGTACGAATTATTCCTTTTAATTTGCTATTATATAGGCGACGCTAGAGGTTTGATACGCCCTCTAGGGGATGCGTTTGAAAGCTCGGCGATCAAGTATAGTCTTGAGAATATTCCTATTGTTTTGTATGTGACTGTTAAGTTTCATTTAATAAATAGCGATGAATAAAGGAAAATTTTTTAACAACACAAATTGTTGTGTGCCCGAATGCCATTCAAGGGCTTCAAGAGATGTTCAGCTGAGTTTTCATCGGTTTCCGCATAAAAACAAAAATTTATGTATAACAAAATTTTGATAATGATTATAAAAGTGTGAATGTACGCCAAGAATGGATAAGACTTTTTAGATTAGGCAAGATAATTTCTAAGTACTATGGTTGTATGGTTCCAAACACTTTGGAAAAGTTTAATTTCTTTAAATTTTTAAAAAATTGCCGAAAAAAATTTCAATAAATCAATTAATAATTAATAGTAATCGAGACTTTTGATACACACATGTTTATAGGCTATTTTTCAGTGCTGAATACGAATATTCCATTTAAAATTTAAAAAATTTAAAATATCAATTTTTAAAAATTATTTGAAAAAATAAAACATTGCTCAAATCAAAACCACAAAATAACTGTAAAAGAAGTATTTCAAATGGTTTTCTCTCAGAAATTAATTAAATAATAACATACTAAAATTGGAAGAAAATCGGAAAATCAAATGGGTTTTTTTTTTTCAAATTTTCAAATTTTTTTTGTTCTCAAAAATCGACCTTTTTAAAAAAATTAGTTAAAAACGTTTGAAGCATTTTAGTCCAGTAAATCTACTGTAAAAAGGGTCGAACCTGAAAAAAATTGCAACATAGTTTTTCAACGGTTTTCACTTGGAAATTACCTCCAATAATAACATACTAAAAATCGGACAAAATCGGTCCGCGGGAAGTTTAATTTTTTTTAAGTTTTTAAAAAATAGCCGAAAAAATTTCAAAAAATCAATTTGTAGTAATCGAGACTTATGATACACACACAGACATGTTTATAGGCTATTTTTCAGTGCTGAATACGAATATTCCATTTAAAATTTAAAAAAGTTTAAAATTTAAAATTTTTAAAAATTATTTGAAAAATTGGATATTCGAAAAAAAAACCCAAAAAAAATCGCTCAAAACCACAAAATAACTGCAAAAGAAGTAATTCAAACGGTTTTCCCTTAGAAATGACTTAAATAATGACAAACTAAAATTAGAAGAAAATCAGACAATAAAAAGTTTAATTTGTTTAAAACTTTCAATTTTTTAGCCTCAAAAATCAACATGCCAAGGTAATTTTTCCATGGATATTGTAGTTAAAGTTATATAACAAAAAAAAAAAACAATTGATGATTAAATCATTAGTTAATTCATTAATTTATTAAAATGAACATTAAAAATATAAATAAATTAAAAATTTAAATTATTCAAAATAGATTTGATTGAATGATTTTACCTTTATTTTTAATGTTCATTTTAATAAATTAATTAATTAACTAATGATTTAATCATCAATTGGGGATCTTTATGTTATAACCACAGTATCCATTGGATACTGTGGACTACTTTTCCATCGGATACTGTGGTTATAACATAATTAAAGATCCCCAATTGATGATTAAATCATTAGTTAATTAATTAATTTATTAAAATGAACATTAAAAATAAAGGTAAAATCATTCAATCAAATCTATTTTGAATAATTTAAATTTTTAATTTATTTATATTTTTAATGTTCATTTTAATAAATTAATGAATTAACTAATGATTTAATCATCAATTGTGTTTTTTTTGTTATATAACTTTAACTACAATATCCATGAAAAAATTACCTAGGCAAATGCCGCAAAGGTTTTTAACAGGACTTTTAAAAAAGGTCAATTTTTGAGGCCAAAAAAATTTGGAAAAAAAAAAAAAAAAAAAAAAAATCAATTAATTTAGTAAGTAAAATAAATTAATTTACTGTCCGATTTTCTTCCAATTTTAGTATGTCATTATTTAGGTCATGTCTAAGGTAAAACCGTTGCAGATACTTATTATCCAATTTTTGTCAAATAATTTTTAAAAATTCATATTTTAAATTTTTTTTTAAATTTAAAGTGGAATATTTGTATTCAGCACTGAAAAATAGCATATAAACATGCATCATAAGTCTCGATTGCTATTAATTGATTTTTTGAAATTATTTTTGGTCATTTTTTAAAAATAAAAAAAATTAAACTTCCCGTGGACCTATTTTGTCCGAATTTTAGTATGTTATTATTGAGGTCATTCCCAAGTAAAAACCGTTCGGAAACCACAGGAATTTAAACAAATGTGTAGGTAAGTGAAAAACTCTAGTCCAAAAGGCGTCATATCGGTCACAACACTTTAAAATTTTATTTAAAAAAATTGAAAGTTGTTAAAGTTTTATTTTTGCTCAAATATTAAAGAATATGCATAGAAGAACATAATAAAAATACTTTTTAAGGATTTATTGGTTAATATATCTCCCAAAATTTACTACGAAAGTCGTCGTTCACCCAGAGAATAATGATATCAGCTGGTTTGCTTTACTTGATATAGCATAATGTAAACAAGATTCGTAGCGCCACCTAGCGAGTGCTTGCGCCGCCATACGAATTTTCAAAGTTGAAGATCCTTTCTAGTTTCCAGCCAGGCGATTTGAAAGATTCAACATTCTTCCATCTGTCGACACATTCAATCAAAAAATGTCGCTCATAATCCTTAAAGATTTTCTGATTTGCTTTCTTTTCTGTACGTTGTTGCTAGCCATTCTTTATTTTGATTTTGAACAATTTTTAAAATGTCCGCTGCCGCGCTTGGAACAGATCTGATCTTGTTTGTTACGTCACTTGGCTGAGTAGCCAATCGCATGTGGTCGCACAAGTTACCACCAGAGTATAGTGGAGTAGAATTAGGTCGAAAAAGGGCTTGACCGTGAACAAATTACAACAAAAGCAAACTCTGCGGGAAATGGTAGGTGACATGGTCCTAATCAACATACTAAAAATATACATCCGTACTAGTGGTAGAAATATGTTTTTTTGGCCGCCATCTTGAAAAAACAGCCAAAACTTTTTTTCATCAAAAAAAGTCGTGTAAGGTATCAAACTGTGGGGAATTTTGTGCTGAAAGATAATATGATTTTTGTTTTTCTTAAAACTCATTAAAAAGTAAAATTTTTGACCAAAAACGCAAAGCAGATACAATGATAAAGGGCCCTCCCTCCATACTAAACGCATCTTAAACGTTCTAAACTTTTTTAAAAACACTACTTTGAGACAAATGGTAGTTGACATGGTTCTAATCAACATACTAGAAATATACATCCGTACTAGTGAGGAAAATATCGTTTTTTGACCGCCATCTTGAAAAACACCAAAACACATTTTACTCCGTAAAATGTCTTGTAATATATCAAACTGCAGGGAATTTTGTGCTGAATAAGAGTCTGATTTTTGTTTTTCTTTAATTTTAATAAAAAATAACTTTTTTGACCGAAAACTGATAGCAAATTCAATGATTTGTGAGAGATTTTGAAGATATGCAAAAGTTCATGAAGTTTTTTATCCACCACAATCCATTTGCTCCTTCATCAAGTGGTTTATGGAATATTTTTAACGGAATAACAGATAGTGAGAACAAGGTTAATGTAGAAAATGCAGACATCATTGGGCGAAATATACAAGAAAAACTAAGAGGCAAACTTTTCAAAGAAGCTACCTGTCTAAAATCAGACTTGGCAATTACACTGAAGACACTTAAAAAGGTAGTTATTGCTGGAGAGACTCGCCACATTGATTCACTCCTTTTAACCCAAAGGATACTGGCATATATCTCCTTAGAAAACACCGTTCAAGATGCGAGACATTTTTTTAGGTACGAGTTATCGACTCTTCCATCTGCTTTATTTGACCACAGTACTCAGCAAATGAGGAAAACTGATAAATCTTCATTAGCCAACACCTTAGATTTGAATTTAATTCTCTAAAACCAATCGCATCCCCATTGGATCTATTGCCTGGGGTACATTTTCACACAGAGTTATTTACCCAAACTAGCAAGTCCGCTCATCATCCTGAATACTTAAGACAGGCTGCCCTAGAAGTTATTAATAGTATTCCTGTTGAGGCTGTCCTGATTTACACAGACGGCAGCAAGAATGATGAAGGATGCACTGGAAGTGGGGCTTTTATTAAGTTCGGCAAAGAGGAAATATTTCTTAAACGTAGGAATACTGATCACGGCTCCGTTTTCAGTTCTGAGCTGATCGCCATTGACATGGCTTTGGATTGTGTCACAAAGAGACATTTATCTGGAGAAATCTGGATACTTTCGGACAGCCGAAGTGCAATACAATATCTGCAAAATTGGAAACAAATTGGGGATCAAAGAGGAATAAGAATTATGGAGAAACTCAGGATCCTCTCCTGCTCCGCTGTCCTCCATCTGCAATGGATTCCGTCTCATGTTAATTTAAAATATAACGATATTGCAGATGAAC
This sequence comes from Tetragnatha montana, assembly GCA_963680715.1. Taxonomy (NCBI): domain Eukaryota; kingdom Metazoa; phylum Arthropoda; class Arachnida; order Araneae; family Tetragnathidae; genus Tetragnatha; species Tetragnatha montana. Next base: position 16,369,065 of record OY796685.1, read on the forward strand.
TGGCTAAAGAGGGCTCTTCCATGATCCAGGATGCTGGGGATCCTTTAACATACCTCGAGATATTCTCAAGAAGCAAGGCCTCTGTAAACAACTCCTGGAAGAAAGCACCAGAACATCCATGGTACTTAAGTGAGGGTCCTGGAGCACTAATTCATTTTGTTGGTGACAGGAGTGATCAAACTGCTTTGGCTCGCCTGTACACCGGACATCTAAAAACCATCAGGTTTTCAAATGGTACCAGGACCTTCCCTATTTGCACCAAGTGCAATGTTGCAGAGGCCACCGCTCAACACCTAATTGAATGTGTAAATTTGGTGCGAGAGGATCTTAAAAGAAGACCATCTTTTGTCCTCGATATTTTTAAGGCAAACAACCTCATGGATCTGATCTGATTCAGATCAGAGAGATAAGCAAGAAGAAGAAGAAGAAGACACCTTAGATAGGATGAATGTAAGTGGATTTCAACCTTCTAATATCCAACAGAATACTTCTTACGTTCTGGATGGTGTTGCCTTAATTCACCAGATACCATGGGGATCGTATAAAACATTTGGTGATGTCATGAGACAGTACGAATCGTATGTCAGCAAAAAGTATGGGACAGTGACAATAGTGTTCGATGGATATGGAAAATCCAACATTAAATATATATGGAGCACAGACTACGCTCAAAGCAGTCATCTGCCATTGACGAAGACTCGCCAGTTAGGCTGAGCGCGCACGAGAGACTTTTGTCACGGTGACAAAGACAAAATTGTTGCCTTGGCTATTGAAACAAGTTAGAGTGCGCGCACTAGGCGACGTGACACTTGGCCGATTGCCAAGAATTTCTTCATTAAGATCCATTGTTTTCTAGTGATATTTTTGATACTAGTGATACTGGTCGCTGTGACTTTAGTCACTCGTGCGCGCTCAGCCTTATAGTCAAGAAGAGTAAATTCCTCTCAAACTCTCAAAATAAACAAAGATTCATAAATATGCTAGGGAATTATTTTCAAAGAAATGGCCATTCCGTTATTCATGCCGAAGGAGATGCAGATACGTTGATTGTTAAAGAAGCGTTAAACCTAGCACAGGAGAAACAAATTACAGTTGTAGCTGATGACACCGATGTTTTAATTTTACTACTATATCATTCGTCATCAAACATTTTAATGCAGTCTGCCCTACAATCGGATAAAGTTCGCGACATTCAAGCGATGCAAGGAGATATTGGAGAAGAGGCCTGCAAAGCTTTGCCATTTGTCCATGGGTTAACTGGATGTGACACCACCAGTTCATTATTTGGAAAAAGCAAGTCTTCGGCTTTAAAAAATATAATAAATTCTCAAATATTGTTCTAATATGCTTCCCAATTTGGGTCTACGGAAATTACTAATAAGGAAGAGTTACTGGAAATGGGCTGCAAAGTTATTGTGTCATTATACGGAGGTAACATTAATACCAACGACTTAAATAATCTTCGTTATGAAGAATATATGAGGAAAATAGCTTCAGCTAAAAAAGAATTTGATATTGCACGTTTGCCTCCGACACAAAATGCTGCAAAATATCATTTACTTCGAGTAAATTTGCAGTGTTTTATTTGGAAGAATCTGTTCATGCCAAGCCCCGATCCTACGCTATGGGGTTGGCAGTTAGTTGAAGGCGAATTCCAGCCAATATTGAGAGATAGAAGTCCAGCACCAAAGGAGCTTTTAGAAATGATCAAATGTGCATGCCAAACTACAGCTGATGAGCCATGTTACAGTATAAAATGTACATGCCGTCGATATGGACTTTCTTGTTCCGTAGTTTGCAAAAACTGTTGTGGAAAGAACTGTAGTAATACAGGAGACCTAATTAATACTTATGAAGATGAAAATGATATTGGACTATATGACAGTGTTGATAGCACCTATAATTTGTTCTTAAAATTTTTTAATTACATGTTTAATGTTATATTTTCAAGCTTAAAACTATCAAACTTGAAAGTAGTTAGTTTCCTATTAAATTTGTAAAAAAAAATCAAAGTATCCTAGAATTTTGTAACCTAGTCCAAATCTAATTAATAAATGGTTGGATTTTTTAGACATGGATATGTTATTAATAATTTTTAAGTATCATATTCTCTTTCAGCACAAAATTCCCAACAGTTTGAGGAATGACTTTTCATGTAAATTTTTTTTTCAAGATGGCGGTCAAAAAATCGCATTTTTCCCATTAGTACGGATGTATATGTTTAACTGGACCATGTCACCTACATTTGCCTCAAAATAGTGTTTTTAGAAAAGCTAAGGACGCTTATGGTCCATATAGTATGGAGGAGGGCCATTTATCATTGAATTTGCTATCAGTTTTTGGTCAAAAAAGTTCTTTTTTATCAAAATTAAAGAAAAACGAAAATCATATTCTTATTCAGCACAAAATTCCCTGCAGTTTGATATATTACAAGACATTTTACGGAGTAAAATGTGTTTTGGTGTTTTTCAAGATGGCGGTCAAAAAACGATATTTTCCTCACTAGTACGGATGTATATTTCTAGTATGTTGATTAGGACCATGTCAACTACCATTTGTCTCAAAGTAGTGTTTTTAAAAAAGTTTAGAACGTTTAAGATGCGTTTAGTACGGAGGGAGGGCCTTTTATCATTGTATCTGCTTTGCGTTTTTGGTCAACAATTTTACTTTTTAATGAGTTTTAAGAAAAACAAAAATCATATTCTCTTTCAGCACAAAATTCCCCACAGTTTGATACTTTACACGACCTCTTTTGATGAAAACAATTCTTGGGTGTTTTTTCAAGATGGCGGCCAAAAAAACATATTTCTACCACTAGTACGGATGTATATTTTTAGTATGTTGATTAGGACCATGTCACCTACCATTTCCCACAGAGTTTGCTTTTGTTGTAATTTGTTCACGGTCAAACCCTAATTCTACTCCACTAGTAAGTGAAACTCAGTTGAATATAGGAAGTAGAATATCGATTTTTCACTCTGTCTGAAACTCAGTCTCACAGGGTTTCAATTACTACGCGGTTAACTCAATTGTTTAGAATACAAGCATCAATTTCTTTGGCTTAACTGAACCGATGGTTATTTTCTAAAATAATAGAGACATAAATTTAGGTTTCAGATTTAGCTTGTTTTTACAGAAAAAAGGAAAATTGATTTTTGTATTCTGGTGTCTTTCATGTTCACTTTTTTACAGATGTAATATGTTGTCTTTTTCGGGGGAAACTGCATAAAAAATTTATTGAATCCGCATTCAATGCCTTCTAAATCTTAGTGAAAGCACCAAGAATGTTTCTGGTACCAAATTTTCCCTTAATTTTAAAATGCATTTCGAATTTTATCCCTTAAAAGGTTTTATTTGTGTATTTATATTTTATTGAGATTTTTTTTGAAAAAGTTATTTTTCCACAAGTCTTATTTCCATTGTTAGTACTCACAATTACTAAAAAATGAAAGGAATCCCAATGATATGACATATTTTTCTTAGCAAAATGCAAAAAAAGCAATTTAAAGTAACAATTTAATTTAGTGGGGTTTCCTTAAATTTCCTTTTTTGCAAGAAAAATTATGGATACTAGTTACTTTTGGACACCTCTTTGGTTATAACTAGTGTGAATCCTCATAATTTTGGAAGCATTTCCATTAAAACAACAACCTAACTCGGAAAATAACATACCCACTCTATTTAAACTTTAGGAGGTGATAGGTGGAAACCTTTTATGCAGATAGAGTTTCTATGAATCGCGGGTTAAAGCAAACTTAACTTCTGATTTTCCCTTGTAGTTTTCTGGTTGAAAGTTTCTTCCTATTACCATGAAGAAATTTATCGTGGATAGTTGATATCCCAGCTAACTGCTTTCATCTGAGCTTGGCATAAAAAAGCAGGTATGAAATATTTTGTTGGGATTGTTTAGTTATTTTAATCCGTCTAAAATCTTATTTTTATTATGCATTAGTTTTCAAGATCACTTGCTCAATGTATTTTTAGACCCTAGTAATTAAAAAAATAACTATGAAATAATTTGTGTATTGATAGTAGTTTCTGAAATTGTTTTAACATTTTTGTGGGGACTCGTTTCTTACCATAGGCGTAACGAGGGGGGTTATTGGGGTTGTAACCCCTCCATTACATTGACGGTTTGTAAAAAACATGAAAACTGAAAAATTTTCCCTTCACAAGTGAACTATTCTTTTAGGAACTAACCCAAAGGGCCTCAAAATGACTTTAAACACTACATTGAGAGATGAATTTTTTAAAAATTTCAGGGGGAAAACCCCCCCTCTAAAAGTTTTACGTCTGTTATACTGTGTTTTTCCCTTGAAAGTTAACCTCTTAGATGAAGTTTTCCCTTCGGAAGTTTTGCAAAAAAAAAATTGCTTATATTATACCTATATTATGAGACACTTTTCAAAAAGTAGTAATATGTTGGAGGGGTTGACTGGTCGGAGTAACCCACCCATAGGTCATCTCTAGTTACGCCACTGTTTCTTACATCAAACCAAAGGTATGTGGCCTATCAAATTAAGGGCCCATGTTATTAGAATTTTAAAATAAAAATATGTTTTAAAATCAAGGGGGATACTTTAGGGAGTACCTTGGTCATTAGACCTTTAAACTCCAGTATAGTGGGTGAGGCCATGAGCAGAGCTGTTACAGAACGTTTGACTGAAAGTCACGGTCACCTGAGTGGTTATCTTGATGCTAACTCCTCTTGTTTTTCCAAGTGACTTTGGTACTCACTTTTATTGATCCTGGAGGGATGAAGGGCTCAGTCTTCCATGCCCGTTGACTGGGATTTGAACCCCGTGCCTGTGGTGCTACGCCACCGGGCTTCCATGTTTAAAAATACACTTTATTTTTTAAATTTAACGATTTAATTTTTTGCCTTAAACTTTAAGGCAAAAAATTAAATCGTTAAACTTTAAGGCTTAAAGTAATGTAATACTTTATTTGGTAAATACTGTTTTGCTAGTATTTTAATGCTTTCAGTAAAATGCATCTCCTTAAATAAAATAATAGAGATTATTCAAAAGTGATATTAAAATAAATATTACTGTTAAGTTTCTGAATTATTATTTTTATTTCAGAGACTGACCTGTGAACAATATTGCTGATTTGAAAATAAGCAATAAAAGGACATATTGTATGCTTGTCAAAATTGACTGTGTTGTATATCATTTTAAATGAATTTTATTAAATAAAATATTGACTTTTTTAAATTTCTGTTTGAATGAGATTAAAAACTGATCAGGTTAAAAAAGTTTTACATGTTTTAAAAATTGTTATACAGGAGTGTTTTTAATGATTTTTACCCTTATAAAATTAGGAAGGCTAACTCAGGGTAAATTACCAAAGGTAAGTTGCATTAGCATCTATACAGGGTGTATCTGAAATGATGCGACAAACTTTGAGGGGTGATAGTTATACTCATCAAGACGAACAAGAATTGGTATAGAAAGGGGGATCACAGATACGCCGTTAAAGAGCTAGGACCTAATGTAGTGCGAGTGCGTTTCAAAAGGCCGGTTTTAGAAGGCCCGTGTGACGAAACAAAACATAATAAAATGAAAAACATTATTGCGTTAGGTACAGGAGTATCCGTACTACTTATATCCTCAACAGGCATGTGATTGCTCCAGAAAGAAATTATCTGAAAATTTTTAGAAGTGTCTAGATGAGTTACAGTGCTATATATGATTTCAGGAGGGCCCCAAATAAATCTGTCTAGAGGTCCTTTTTTTGGGGGGAAATTTTTTGGTAAAATTTGCATTTTTATAAACTTAATGTAAAAAAAGTTGTGAAAAAGAGAGTTCCAAATACAAAAGGGGTCTGGGGGTCTTCCCCCAGAAAATTTTTGGAAATTTGACCCTAAAAAACAGGGTTTTAACTTGTTTTGAACACCTAGTCAGATTTTTTTTAGGGGGGGGAGTCTCCTGGCTCCCTCCTTATATATCTGACTAAAATCAACAAAAATGCGATCTGAGAGGTTTCCCACTAAATAGGCTCCTCTGACAACGAAAAAGTTTTTTCTGCATCGCAATTACAACGAGAAGCCAACTTCAACTAGGCGCCCGAACTTTCGCGAAAAATCGCTATTTTTCGACTTTTTTCCGGAGAATGTGATCTCGTACACCGGACTTGTAGGCTTCTGACAACTCTGAAGTTGTTTTTTTCTACATCGCAATAGCAACACAGGAAGCCGCCTTCCAACTTGGCGCCCGCGGCCGACCGAGAAAGCAGTCGCGGGAAGAACGGGACACTCCGCACGCAAAACGAAACTTGCACGAAAATCGCGATTTTTCCGACTTTTTCCACGAACTAGTCATTTTTCTTGGAAAAAATCTGGAAAGTAAGGATTATTTAACAAAGGGATTATCTGAAAAAAATTCAAATCAGTTCGCGGACCGCAGGTTGTGCATCACAAATTGAGCGGAATATAAAATTTCAAAAAATCGGAATTCCGATAATCAATACCTTTAAAATCAGCGGATTTCCGCTAATTAGCGGAAAAATCACATGCCTGCCTCAATGTGATTGAAATTGGACCACTTGCTAAACCGTGGGGTGAGTTTTAAAACGTGCAATATTCATCTTTTAGCCAAAGAATGGAGTTCCCTTACATTAGTGTAATGGTACTTAGAAAAATGATGATCGGGGAAGGAATTTTCAATGATCATACATTGATCATTGGAACTGTATGATCATTGAAAATTCCTTCCCCGATCATCATTTTTCTAAGTACCATTAAGGGAACTCCATTCTTTGGCTAAAAGATGAATATTGCATGTTTTAAAACTCACTCCACGGTTTAGCAAGTGGTCCAATTTCTATCACATTGAGGATTTAAGTAGTGGATACTCCTGTGCCTCATGCAATAATGTTTTTCATTTTATTATGTTTTGTTTCGTCACACGGGCCTTCTAAAAACGGCCTTTTGAAACGCACTCGCACTACATTAGGTCCTAGCTCTTTAACGGCGTATCTGCGACCCCCTTTCTATACCAATTCTTGTTCGTCTTGATGAGTACTATCACCCCTCAAAGTTTGTCGCATCATTTCAGATACACCCTGTCGAATTAAATTGCAAGTCTTCATTTATAAAAAAATACTCATGTTTGTGCAATAATATAGCATATGTATGTTATGAATAAACAATTTTTTTAAAACAAATAGTGAAAATATTAATATACAATCTAAAATATTGAACAATTTAATACTTGACATGTAAGAGTGGATGTAAATAAAGTGTAACTTTGGATTTTTTGCAAAAAGAATACATGTTACTTAATGTAAAAATTTAGGTAGCATGTTTGTCCTTACTAGTTTTTGAGATGGTATATCATAGAACGTAAAGCTTTGAAAACAGGATACCTGATTATAATAAAAATCTAATTCACACACTACATTTGATATAAATTATATTTTTATTAAAATTCTAATAACAGTTTTGTTCTCTCAAAAACTGGTTAAGGCAATATTATAGTTATTTACATTATATCAGTGGTTCTTAAACTTTTGATCACTGCGGCCCCCCAAGACTTTGAACACCCAGAACAGTAACCAGACTTGTATCAGGTGGTTGACTCAATGTTTTTTCTAAGGTACCCCATAATATTCCATATTTATGCTAAAATTTTACAATTGGTTCAAGTAATAATAGGGGGGTCTGGGTGTCCCCCATAAAAACTTTGAGAATTTGCCTCATAAAGGGGTTTTGTTTTAGTTCATTTTGAGACATTTTTAGTCACACCCAAAAAACAGCTCTTTGTAAGCCACAGAATTTTAAAGGAAAAAATAGTATAAGTAGCAGTTAAAATTTAGAGGAGGCCGGGGATCCTCCCCAAGAAAAAGTTTTGAAATTTGCCCCTTTAAACTAAAACTTTTTGTCTCATTTTGATAATCTTTGGAAAACTTTCAAAGGTAACTTGAGTGTTCCCAGGGCTTAAATTCTAACCAAAGAAGTACCGGAGCGCTACTATTTCAACATTCCACTTAATTGGGACATCTCCGCTTAACAGGGGCGTCATTTCAGTTTTTGGTTGGAGGGGGGCAAGGATGTTTTTAAGTGGGGCTGGGGCCCAAAAATTTTGAAATTTAGCCTCTTTTTACATTTAAGGTACATCCAAAGAGAAGGTACACTGTATAACATATGTGTGTAAGAATTTCAAAAAGGGGGGGGGGTCTGGGGGTTCTTCCCCAGGAAAATCCAAAAAGAACAGTTATTCGTAAAGCATAGAATTTTCTAGGTAAAAAAAGTTATAAGGAAACTTCAAATTTTCATGGGGGGGGGCAAGATTCTCCAGTAAAAATTTTTGTAAACTCTTTGGGGTTTCATGCTCTTTGGTTCCCAAAGGGAACCGCTTCTTGTAAGTGGCAGAATTTATCAAAGGTCAGGAGGGAGTTTGGGGGTTCTCCCCCAGAAAATTTTGAAATCTGACCTTCAAAAGTAGTGTTTTAACCAGCGTTAGAAATTGGGAGAAAAAACCCACTGGTCCGACAAACTAAAAAGGACAGGTTAAATATATAAAGTAATTATTGCACTGAATGTGAGTACCAAATAGTAATGTTAAAAATCAATACATATTAATAATATTTTTTCTTTTTGCCGAAGGCTCCCCTATCCTATATCACCACATTTCGGGTTCTGTAAAAAATATGTACTTGCTTCACCAAATGCAATCATCAAACGAACTTAAAATACCGCTATCACTGAACAACTCGTCTAAATGATTTTACACGTGCTCGAGAAATCACTGGTCCGGCGGACCAGTGATTTTCTGATTCCACTGGTCCCAGCCGTTTTTTAGTTGTCCCGGACCAGCAAAACACCCCAATTTCGAACGCTGGTTTTAACTCCTTTTGGGACTTATTTAGTTAAATTCGATGCTCCTTGTGGATTTTCAAGGGACTTGCAGCAATTTTTCATTTAACAGTGGAAACCTTGGGAGGGGCACTCTTGTCTTGGAATTAGTCGCCGAAGGGTATGGGTGTCCTTCCCTTTGAGGGTGGGGAAAACAAGGTCGTTTGCAGTAGCGGATTTCTAAATAGGCTAGCTAGGCTGAAGCCTACGGCGGCAAATTTTCATAGGCGGCAAATTTTTGACGGTGGAATTTTTTTTCCGCAAAAAAAAGGAGAAAAGAAAGGAAACACAAGCACTGGAAAGACGAAGAACGCTCTTTTCAGATAACCAAAATCCCAACCCCCACCAAGGGCGGATCCAGACCAGATTTTCGGGGGGGGGGCCATGTCAGAGTCGGAGGGTATTAGAAATTTTCAGTGCCTCAAATTTTTTTTGAAGAGTGCTTGCTTTTAAGCAGCTTTTTAAGGGTTTATAGTAACTTAGAGGATATCCAGGGCCCGTGCCATTGTTTTAGAAAGTGGGGGGGAGGGGCGAAACCTTTTTGGTAGGGGCATAACAATACTTATGTTTCGCGAGGTGTTTGGCTCCCAATTTTCCGAGTATAACATCAATAAAATACGAAACTTTGTTAAAGTTATAAAGGTTTCATCAGATAATGCTAGCTCGAAAGCAAAAGGGGGGTTCTGGGGGTCCTCCCCCAGAAAATTTTGTGAAATTTGGCTTCCTATAGAAGTTTTTTTACTCATTTTTGTACATTTGGTACCCATTGGATAACACCTCCTAAAAGATGAGGAGAGAAACAAATTCAAGTAGAAAACAGTAAATAAGTAACCATGAGAAATTAATAGGGGGTCTGGGGGGTAACCCCCAAGAAAAATTTTGAACATTTGCCTCTAAAAATAAAGTTTCAGCTCATTTTGAAAGCATGAACCACAGAATTTTCAAGGATGAAATTATAAATAGATGCCAAATTTTGAAAAGGACTAGGGGTCCTCTCCCAGAAAATGTTTGCAAATGCGCCCTTTTAAACTATAGTATTCATCTATTTTAAAACTTCCCAAAAGAGAACAGCTTCTTTTAAGCGGAAGAATTTTCATGGGAAAAACACTCTAAAACAGATGTCACATGTCAAAATATTAAAGGGGGGTTGGGGGTTCTCCCCCAGAAAATTTTTTGAATTTTAGCATTAAGAAAGTGTTTTTTTAAGCTATTTGTTAGGGTTTCTCGGGGGGGGCCATGGCCCCCAGGGCCCCCCCCCCTGGATCCGCCACTGACCCCCACCCATAGAAGTTTTGAGTAGTTTGATTCAGCAAAGTAACAAATCTATTATTCAATGCTTTGTTTAGACATATGGGCAACCTCCAGCCCGCCTCTCCATTTGTTTCGGTCCGCGGAACATTTAAAAAATTGTCATGGAGAAGAAAGAAAGCCTTCAAAGAGTCTCAAAAGGACTTAAACACTATTTTGAGGATCAAATTTCAAAATTTTTTTTGAGGGAGAACCCCCAAACCCCCTCCACAATTTGGAAGTCTGTTACATACTGTTTTTCCTTTGGAAATTCCTATCATGGTAAATTGTTTGTCCCAAATAATTAGTTTCCTTAATCAACATCAGAATTGTTTTGAAGGAATAATTCAGGGGCGTCATTTCAGTTTTTGGTTGGGGGGGGGGCAAGGATTTTTTTTTAAGTGGGGCTGAGCCACGCCGTAACCAGACTTGATTTTTTGTGGGGTTGACTCAACATCATGAGCTCTAAGTAAAAATGGAGGGGGGAGGTCTGGGGGTCACCCCCAGACAAATTTTGAGAAATTTTGCCTCATTTTTACAACATTTAAGTTAAATCCGAGGAGAACAGTCCCTTGTAAACCACATAATTTTCTAGAGAAAAAAGTTACAAATAAACGTCAAAGTTTCAAGGGAAGCCGGAGGTCCTCCCTCAGAATTTTGTTTTTAACTTCCCTTTAAACTAGTGTTTTATCTCCTTTTTAACCTCATTGCGGAGCACTCAAAGGGAACCGCTTCTTGTAAGCGGCATAATTTTCAAGGGAAATATACCGTGTAACATACATATGTAAAAATTTGAAAGGGGGGTCTGGGGGTTCTCCCCCAGAAATTTTTTTGAAATTTGCCTCTTAAAGTAGTGTTTCAGCTCATTTTGAGGCCCTTTGGGTTACATCCAAAAAGAAAAGTTCCCTGTAAAGCATAGAATTTTCTAGGGGAAAAAAGTTATAAATAAACGTCAAATTTTCAAGGGGGGCAGAGATAAGCCCCCAATAAAAATTTTTGAAAATTCCCCATTAAGCCAGTGCTTTACCTCCTTTTCAAACTCCTTGGGGTTTCAAACTCTTTGGTTCCTAAAGGGAACGGCTTCTTGTCTAAGGGACAGAATTTTCAAGGGAGAAACATTATATAACAGACATCAAAGGTCAGGAGGGGGGTTTGGGGGTTCTACCCCAGAAATTTTTGAAATTTGATCCTCAAAAGTAGTGTTTTAACTCCTTTTGGGACTTTTTGAGTTAAATCCGATGCTCCTTGTGGAAGTTACAAAATTTTCAAGGGACTAGCAGCAATTTTTCACTTAAGACTGGAAACCTTGGGGGGGGGGCTGCCCCCCCCTAAATGACGCCCATGGAATAATTGCACATTATTTACTAACAGTTTTGATCAATTTTTTAAAATACATATTTTCCAGGATTAATAACACTAATTAAATTTTTAAAAATTGAGTTTTATTTCATAAACTAGTTTAAAAATCATGCACGGTTAATTAAAAAAGTAGTAAAATCCATATGGAATGGTAAAATTCGTAATGGAAAAAACAGAGATGGATCTCAGTTATTTCAGTTTGTTTTCAAAAGATGGCGGCGCCCATGAAATTATCAACAAATTTTGTTTATGTGCATTTTCATGCGCAAGTTTTAAAAACTTCTTTAGAATTATAAATAATAGCATTTTAGGAATAATAACTCAACTATTAAATATATTTTTTGTTCTTGTCGATGTCTTCAAACGGTGAAGCAAATGTAAATGTAAAGTAAAGTGTATATTTTGATTTGTATGAAAACATTGATTGATTAAGTTATTATAATGCGCATTGCAATAAAGTACTGTTTTTATGGTAAACGGGATAAGTCAGCGGGAATTAAGTTCATTCAGCTATTGAAAAGAAGCAGGGTTAGGCTGATAGAGAGTGTAATTAGTCCACTGAAAATAGTGAAAAAAAGGGCCGAACTTCGGACAAATAATTGCATCAAAAAGTTTCTCAGCGGTTTCACTTAGGAATGACCCCCAATAATAACATACTAAAAATCGTACCATGGGAAATTTAAATTTTTAAAAATGGACGAAAAAAAAATTTCGAAGAAAAGCAAAACAGTAATATAGACATGTGATACTTTGTACGTTATTTTTGAGTGCCGAAACCGAATATTGCCTTTACTTTAGAAAAAAAAATTGAAATTTCAATTTTTAAAAATTAATTTGAATAATTAGCTATGTGAAAAAATTAAAACCCCCCTGAACACCTAACAAAAAGGTCAAAAGAGATGAATCCAAGGGTTTTCATTTAGAAATGACATAAGTATTAAAATACTAAAATTTGAAAATTTTACGAATTAAAAAAGTTTATTGTTTTTTAAATTTCATTTTTTTTTTGGCGAAACATTTTTTTTTTTTTTTTTTTTCAAATTGGTTCCCTAAACTCTTGAGGCTTTTGAAGAGGTCATTTTTCAGTGGATATTGTCCACAGATACAGGGTGTCCCAAAAAAGACTGACGCATTTTAAAAATCAATAACTCAAAAACTAAAAAGATAAAAATGTGCGGTTTCTTGCCCTCTACTTGTTAGGCCAAAGAATTTTCATCCCAGAATTTTCGATTTTAGTTCCAAAATTTTAACTAGATGGCAGCACAAGAATTTTTTGAGGGATTTAGGGAAAAGGTATCGGAATAATCCCTGTTACTTAACTTGTGACAGAAAAACCAAAGTTTGATTAAAAATCGATTCACAGAATCGAATGTTGTTCGATCCTGAACGAATCTTATTCGATTCTCGGAAGATTTAAGATTCGATCTAAGGAAAATATTAAGATTTGGGTTACGCTTTGAATCAGTTTGACAACTAAACCAAACTGTGGTCCTCCCCTTAAGACGGATCTCTCATTTCAGCCAATATTTTTCAAATTACTGAATTTGATTTTGTTAAATACGCATTAATTTTTTCTAAATAGGTGAAATCCAAATAAATTCTTTAAACGTTTATTGAGGGAATGAGAAGTTTAGATTATAGAAGAATAGTATATGGTAGTTTGTGCTACGATGCACATAACAGGGGTGATTGTGTTCCGAGTGAATATCCTAGATTACCGGGTTTTCTATTAAACTTGCAAGTTTCTATGGCTGATGTTGGTCAGATAGCGTTGGGTGGGAAAATGGGTCTAGTGGGGTAAAATAGGTCTAGGGATTTTAGCAGTTTATATTTATAAAATTTAATGTTTTTGGCATGCTTATTTTTATTGAGACTCAAATAAAATCAGCATGCCAAAAAAACATTAAATTTTAAAAATATTAGCCGCGTTCACAACAGCCATTCTACCGGACGAAAGGCAGAGAAAACCGGTTCTTCTTCCACCGCTCTCCCTACGCAGGGAATAAATCACTTGACTATCAGTTGGAAATTCTCTCCTGGGCATTAGCAGTAGTAGGAAATGTTTTAATTGGATCAACTCTCGTAGACAGCGCTCTCGCGCGCTTCCCGCATTTCTACGAGCTCGTTCGCTTGTCACGTGATTCTTTCTACTGGTAGGACGAGTGCTCTTGTGAACGGGCTATTAAATTTCCTCACGGCTGGTTTTCGGAGATCCCTTTTCCCCTACTTCTTTAGCTCTTTCTCCGGTTGAACAGGTTGGCTGTTGTGAACGCGGCTATAAACTGTTAAAATAGCCAGACCTATTTTACCCCACTAGACCCATTTTTCCCCAACCCAACCTACTCATAATTCGAAAGAGATGTGGGTACATTACATATGCGAGTAGTGATGGGTGGGGTAAAATAAACATATGGGGTTAAACAGACTATATGAAATTTATTATTTTTTTGACATCCTGATTCTTCTTGAGCAAAATAGAAAAATCAGCATTCCAAAATGAAAAAAAGAAAAAAATATATAAATATATTCTGTTTAACCCCGAAAGATCATTTTTCAGCCAACCAACCCTATTTTCACTAAAATAATAGTTTAAAGAAGTTCCGCACTTCCACTGAAATTCTTGCCAAATTCATCCACTTATTTAATTCCGAAAATAAATGTAGTTTAAATTTAGTGTAACTTAGTCTGATCGGGGCCCTTTCTCAAACACCAAGTCAAATTTAATATCCCCTCTATAAAAAGTTATCTCAAAGATTATAAAACTTTGATTTCCCTTTAAAATATTTTACATAGTAACCATCCTCTGAAAAAAAGCAGTGAAAAACGCTTCATATAGAAATTTTAAATAAAAAAGTTTCCGGTTAAATGTGTATAACCCACTAGATTAAACAATTAATGGCGCAGCCTTTGTCAGAAATCATGTTCTAATTTTCCATGATATTCCTTAAAAATAATTTCCAATTAGAACTCAAAGTTCGATTTCCCAAAGATTTTATTATTTAGAATTAAATCCAAACAATATCTCCTCTGTGCCATAAAAGATCAATCAAACAACCAACTAGCTAAAGCATTTCAATCTAATTCGATTCTGAAATCGATTCTATCTCTCAACTTCGATTTTCCTACCACAAGGCAATAGCAGGGATTCCGCTGACAGTTTGTACCTAAATTTCGGGAAAACTTCTCGTGCTGCCATCTACAAATGCATTTTGGAACTAAAATTTTGGGTACGAAAATTCTTTGCCCCCCTGAGTAGGATGCAAGAAATCGCATATTTTTATCTTTTTTAGTTTTCGAGTTATTGATTTTTAAAATGCGTCAGTCTTTTTTGGGACACCCTGTAGTTATATAATGGAAAACTGGTAGAATTAACTAACGCTTAACTAATTAGTTAATTAATTAATTTAATAAATTGAAATTGGTGAAATATGGGACTAGCTTCCAAACAAAGAAAAACAGGTAATACTATGGCATCCTTCATTCAGAACTTTTTTCAATAACAAGTAAAAACTATAAATAACAAAATTTTTTCAGAAAAAAATTAATTTTTTTGAAAATTAAAAAATTACTATATAAACTTGTAATACATGTTTATAGGTCAATTTTTAGATGTGATGCCGAAAATGTCATATTTATCAAATAAAAATTGAAATAGCGCTTAAAATTTTAAAAAAATTCTTAATTCTGTAAAACTAGTCCCTACACCTGGAACAAATTGCAATAAAAGATTTTTCAACGGTTTTCACTTAGAAGTTGCATAAATAAAAACATACTAAATATCGGACAAAATCGTACTATAGAGCATTTTCAATCACATGGCTCGGACCTAACAACGGCCTTAGCAACAGAAATGTTACAGTTTTTTGCCCTACAGAGGTTAACAGTTACAGAAAATGACTGGCCGTGGAATTCTTCTATTGGAGTATTTGCAATCACGTGACCCTATACTTAAAAACCGCCTTAGCAACATATACCTCGTTACCTAGCAACCGCCTTGGCAACAGTTAAAAGCCCTACAAAGGTTAACAGTTAAAAGAAATTAGCTGGTCGTGACGTCACCTGAAAACACTCTATGGGACATTTAATTTTTTTATAAAAACAGGCAATATGAAGTAAAAAATTCAATTTTTTTTATAAAGGCATGTAACACATGTTTTTAGGTTAATTTTCGATCAGGATGCTGAAAAATTTTAGATTTTTTCCATAAAATTTGAAAGAGAGTTGAAAATGTTTTAATTTTTAAAACATTCTGAATTATGTAAAACTAATAGTCCCTACACCTGGAACAAATAGCACTTAAAGTTTTTTCAACGGTTTTCACTTAGAAATGGTCTGAATAACTACATACTAAAAATCGGACAAAATCGTACCATAAGAAATTTAATTTTTAAATTTTAAAATATTTGTTAAAAATTAAAAAATTTTCAACTCTTTTTCAAATTTTATGGAAAAAATCTTAAATTTTTCAGCAACCTGATCGAAAATTAACCTAAAAACATGTGTTACATGCCTTTAAAAAAAAATTAAATTTTTTACTTCATATTGCCTGTTTTTATAAAAAAAATTAAATTTCCCACAGTACGATTTTGTCCGATTTTTAGTATGTTTTTATTTATGCTACTTCTAAGTGAAAACCGTTGAAAAATCTTTTATTACAAATTGTTCCACGTGTAGGGACTAGTTTTACAGAATTAAGATTTTTTTTAAGTTTTAAACTCTATTTCAATATAAATAAAACATTTTCGGTATCACATTTAAAAATTAACCTATAAACATGTATTACAAGTTTATATAGTAAAATTAAAATTAAAATCTTTTTTTAAATTTTTCTGAAAAAAATTGTTCTTTATAGTTTTTACTTGTTATTTAAAAAAACTTCTGAATGAAGGATGCCAAAGTAATACCTATGTTTACTTGTTTGGAAGCTAGTCCTATATTTCACCAATTTCAATTTATTAAATTAATTAATTACTGGTTTTACATTATATAACTATCTGTGGACAATATCCACTGAAAAATGACCTTTTCAAAAGCCTCAAGAGTTTAGGGCACAAATTTGAAAAAAAAAACCATTTTTCACAAAAAGGAATGGAAATTTAAAAAAAAATTAAACTTCTTTAACTCGTAAAATTTTCAAATTTTAGTATGTTAAAACTTACGTCATTTCTAAATGAAAACCGTTGGATTTATCTCTTTTGACTTTTACATAGCTAATTATTCAAATTAATTTTAAAAATTGAAATTTCAATTTTTTTCTAAAGTAAAGGCAATATTCGGTTTCGGCACTCAAAAATAACCTACAAACATGTATCACATATCCATATTACTGTTTTTCTTCTTTTTTTTTCGAATTTTTTTTCGTCCATTTTTTTAAAATTAAAAAAAAATTAAATATCCCATGGTACGATTTTTAGTATGTTATTATTGGGATCATTCCTAAGTGAAAACCGTTGAGAAACCTTTTATAGCAATTTGTCCGAGGTTCGGCCCTTTTTTTCGCTATTTTCAGTGGACTATTATAATATCGGCAAATAACGATTTAAAGCACGATAATTTACGCAAGCGAACATCTCTCTAATTTCTCTAAAATCCTTCATTGTGTGTCTCCTTTCTTCATTTAATTTAAAATCTAAGAGTCGAAAATCAACAACAATCAAAAAATGCGGGATAGTGTCGGCTCTAACAGCTCTCTTTTTGACAAAGCTGATTATAAGCTTCTTAATATAAATTCTAATAATTTTACAAAGAAAATATCGGGAAAAACTTACCAAGCAGTTAATTCATTGCAAAAACGAATGAAAATTAAGGTGTCCCCATCAATTCCTATAAACGTTCCGCTTAGCGTGACACTCATGAAGGCAAACGGCAATCTGCGCAGTACATACAAACTTGGCATTAGCTCTTCATGGGATAATGCGGAACGGTTTGAATTAATCATAAGAGTTTAAATCTTGGAAGCATGGGAAGTATGATTTTATTGGAGGAAACATTTAACCTTGAATAACCATTGGTGAATGTCTGATGGAAAGAAAAGGGTAAAAATGAAAAAGAATCAAATTTTTGTGAAAACCCATCTTTATGGGGTTTGTTGTTGCTATACAAGCATAATGCCAGCCGTCACTCGTCATCTACAGTTGAAATTCAAGCTAATCATCCGTTTCACTTGAGATTTTGTATTTGATCCCACTCTTCAATCCATTGGGGCTGTGAGTAATGAGAATAGACTGTTGAACCTCGTAAAATATAAAAAAGTAAAAATGTTTTCAACTGTTAAATTTATGATTTCCGCAGAAAGTTCTGGCTCAATGGTTGCGCGTAGTAAGTAGTATTCAAGCTGCGGGAGGCTGCATCGAAATTAAGGAGTTACTATAGCTTCTGGATGGCCAAAATACCCGTTTCTCTGGATAATTTGATCAATTACATTCTTTAACTCATTCTTGAGGTAGCGTGACACATTTATAGTTTTCCACAAATTTTGTGAACCATTCGTGCAGTGTGGATTCGATTTTATAGTAAACCACATAGGTGCAAGTTTGCAGGTTGATCCTTATTTCCATGTTTCAAATGTAACACTTTCAAAGCAAAACAAAGGATTGTATGAATACGAAGAGTTAACATTGTTTGGAGTACTACGGCAAAATACTGTACAGCACGTCAAAACTGGTGGGCAAAAGAAGGATCAAGTATCACAAGATGGATTCATTCATTGCAGTGGCGTAACTAGAGTTGACTCATGGGGGGTGTTACTCCGACCAGTCAACCCCTCCAACATATTACTCCCTTTTAAAAATGTCTCATAATATAGGTATAATGTCAAAATATTTTTTGCTAAACTCCCGAAGGGAAAACTTCATCTAAGGCTTAACTTTCAAGGGAAAAACACAGTATAACAGACGTAAAAATTTCAGAGGGGAATTTGGGGGTTCTCCCCCAGAAATTTTTTAATAATGCGTCTCTCAATGTAGTGTTTAAATTCATTTTGAGGCCCTTTGGGTTACGTCCTAAAAGAACAGTTCCTTGTGAACCGCTTTCCGTGTAAAGGGAATTTTTTTAAGTTTTTCATGTTTTAGAAACCGTCGATGTAATGGGGGGTTACAACCCCAATAACCCCCCCTCGCTACGCCTATGATTCATTGTAATAAAAGATGCACATCATAGATGTGTGATACAGAAATAAACGCTAAAGATGTATTTGCACAACTGTTGCAGGATTACCACGTGCTGGGTCAAAATGTTTAGGAGTAAATTATTATTTCCATGAACAGACAAGTGTGCATTCACCTGTCATGAATTCGGTCGTATGAGAAAGGCCATTAAAAGGTGTGGTTCCGATTTCCATAAAAGTACATTTAAATGAACGTGTTCTAGATCTAAAGGTAGGTATGAGGACATCCATAAATTACGTGAGCTGTTTTTTCCTAAATCTGAACCCCCCTCCCCCCACGTGAGATTTACCAACAACTTTTTAAAAATGATTTTCTATCCTATTCATACATTTGCATTTAGTGCTTCATAGCACCTAAAACCTTTACATTATTAATAATGTGGGGGGGGGACATTATGTTGTCATCCGGTCGAAATTTGTAAAATGACAGCAATAAATAGAAGTTAACTCTTTAATAATTTCTAACTTAAAAAGTTGACGTGAGATTTTAATCGACCCCCCTCCCCCCTGGGTGAGATTTGGTGAGATTTTTCCAAACCCCTCTCCCCCTTTTTGACCTCACGTAATTTATGGATGCCCCCTGTTAAAGTGAAGTGTAAATTATTTAGCTAACCTAATCTCATGTCTTCTCATTTCTCAAATACTTTACTAATATTTTTTCTTGGAAATTCCCAGAAAAGAGAAATTAACACTAATTTTTAAATAAACTTTTATTTCTAAAACTAATTCTATTCTATGAAATACAAAACTGATATGTTTTTATAATTTAAATTTTTAAAAATTCATTTCATTCATTTTCATTAAACCAAAATGAAAATTTTACAAAATAATCTCAAATCCCAGACTCTAAGGCAAGGGTTGGCAACTGGTGGTCCGCATCCGGACCGAGGGAGGTTATTTTCTGGACCACAAAAAAATAGTTTGAAGATCATTAATACGTTTTCTTAGACATTAAAAATTAATTTGACCCTCTTTTAAGGGTCCAATTTCCAAAAGCGCAGCTGTGATCTCTTAGGTTCTATGCAAAAAATAATAGTACACATATTTCTATGTTTTTGAGCAGTTTAGGATTTTTTATAAAAACTGTTTTAGTTGTTTAATTTCTGTGACATCCTTTAGTTGAAGTTATTAATAATATTTTCCTATAGAAACATGAGGTTACAGCTTTTAAAAACCGTTTTTACTTATTAAGAAAGCCTTTTTTTATTTTAGATTTAAATTAGGTCTTGTTTCAAAAATAATTTAGAGAAATTTGAAGATTCTTTGAAGTATTGTGAGTATAGGTAAATAAGATATCAATACATTACTTGGGAGGCATTAAGAAGTTACAGAAATGTGATTATTGAAAATTTTATGAAATGAAAAAATATTTCTTAAAATTATTTTTTGTAATAACACAAATTGGTCGCAAACGCTAGTGATTAATAGGGGAGAGTGGGGCACCTTGGAACACTCCACTTTTCAGGCGCAATTTTATAGTTATGAACTCGTGCTTATATAGGTACTAATAAGTGATCCTAAAATCTACTCTTCAACGTGTTTTGGAATCTTTGGTGCCGTCTGGGTCATTATTTACATCAGTTTTCTTGTTTTGCGTGATGCAAAGTTACAATCACTTGTAGTTTCAAAAGAATTTTTTTAATAAAAGTGGTTTATTTATGTTATTATAATTATGCTGAGATTAAAATATAAGTATCCATTAATATTTTAAAAAAGAAAAAGAAAATTTTTTGCTGAACCTAAAAGTGTAATTAAGTTTAATATCCAAAGTGTCAAGTGGGGCACCTTGGGACATGTTAAAAGATACCCCAAAATTTTCAAGAATAAAATAATTTTTTTTTTTTAAATATTAAATAATTTAAGAATTTAGAGGAATATAATGTAGAAATTGGTTCAAAAAAGTTTCTGGAAGGAAACAAAAAAATCAGTGATTTACTTCATGAGAAAAACAAGGAAATCGGTGAAACATTTGAATGTAAAATATTATTGATGGCCAATTTTAGATTCTAAAGCATAGCTTTATCATAATTTAATGTGTTATTTTCCTATTTTTCAAAATAACGTAAGTTTTTAAGAGGATTTTTCAATTTGTTATTATGAATTTGATGAAAGATAATTGGTCGGAAAATTTTTTATTAGATGCGCAAAGGACTATATTTAATACATTAGCTGTGCTTGAATAAATATAACGTTATAAATAAATTAGAAAAATAGTTTAGTAAAAAGTGTCCCAAGGTGCCCCCATTCTAAAATGCTTTTTAGTTCCAAAATTTTTTATAAGACTTTTGTCTTTGAATGGAAAGCAACATAAATATTTTTTCAAATAGTGTTTATTTTTCAGATTACTAGTTCGATGGCAAAACTAAAATTCTTATATTGGTCGATGTCTATAGGAAATTTTATTAACGGTGCTGTACCCAAGGGGGATGGGGGGGTTCAACCCCCGTCACAAAATTTTGATCCCTATTTGTAAATTGTTTTTTTTTCCTAGAAAATTCTTCGGTGTACATGAAGCGATCTTCCTTGAGTGTGAAATTTCAAATGAAGGGTCAAGTTTCTCGGAGAGAGGACCACCAGACCCCCGTTTTTTTTTCTAGGAACTCAGTAAGGCAAAAATGAATTTTACATTAAGCGTAACAAAATTTCAAAATTACCCAAAATTGTTCGAAAACACATCTCTCCTACCCCACGAAGCAAAAGTCTAGCTGTTATGGACCTATTTTGAAAAAACCCTAGTTTAGACAAAGGCTTATTGTAGACTGCTATAAACGATGATATCAAAACAACGTGACTGTACGGATACAGAGGCGTCTATTTTACTGCGTTTAAACAATCAAATAAAATTTTACTAACACCTTTTCGTGCGGTTTTATATCACTTTGATGTAAACTTTGCTTGAATCATGCCAATCTCGCAAAACCACGAAAGTAAAATAAAAGAGGAAACATTCTCCACCAAACGGAAAAATGGGCCCAGTCGCCAAATTGACAGCTGACAAAACGCTTTCGAGTGTTCAGTCACAGAAGTACCTCTCTCCGTCCCTCTTCTTATTATGAATGAAGTTGTATTTCGTATTTAAGCAGAACTAACCCATTTCTGGTGTTTAAAGCTTAGTGCATGCTGTGCTAAACAGGACATTGAAATTTAATCAGCTGTGGTCATTCACTAATTGGTGAGTGGTCCTTTTTAATAAGAGTATCATTTTACTCTTGCTTTTGGAGGGGATACTAGTGTGTCCATTCACTCAAGGAGTATATTCGGAATTTTTTAGGTAAGTAGTAACTGCGTTTAAAAGCTACAAATATATTTGTATTGATTATTTTTATACTTTACTAAAGATTACTTTTACCCTTTTAAATTACCTCCTTTACACGACACTAAATTCTTCGTATACTTAAAATTTATCTTTCCAGCGCATTTTTTGCGTGTAAATAGACTGTGCAGTAATAAAAAATCGGGGGGGGGGGGGACCCCGCAATTATTCGATCCTAAATGATAACGTTATCATTATCATTATTGTTTCTATCATTAATATAGTATTTGTAATTTTTTTTATTTCATTTCCAAAGATAGTTTCTTGAACACTGCCTTTGTTACTTTTTTTGTATCATATACATATTTTAAAAAACTTATGTATCCAATAATAAGGAGAGATAAATAGCCTTAATATATTTCCAAATGGAAATTTTAAGTAAAGCCTTGTGAATGACACATACTTATACACATTAGGAAATTAAAGCAGTTATGAACAAATTGCTTCTTTTAAAGTTATATTCTCTGAAACTTATGTGTCTACAACTATTTAATAGATGAATAGGAAAAAAGAGTAAAAAGTAGGATTGAAGGACATAAAATATAAATCAAGGTATAAAATACATAGTTGAGGAAATTATTTATGCAGATAGTATTTGAAAAAAGAAGTATCAAACAATTAACCACGTATATCTGCAGAGAAAATTTTAATGGATTAAGCATAAAAATAATATTTTTTATTTTTATTATTAAACAATTTTTACAAACATTAATTTAGAATGCTTACTATAATGCTGAAGATTTGGCTTACTTTTAAATCAGCGGTTTCTAATTTTTTTTCTCCTTATAAAATCTGAAAATAACCGCAAATCCTTTCCGTAGTTAAAACGAATTTTTAATTTTATGTTTGAGTTACAATCAACAATGTAAATTATCAAATCCGTCAATAACGTCATTATGCAAATTGGCCTAGTTATTTTTACGTTCGGTTTATAAACTCAGCCATTACAATTTATTTCCGTGATTCTCTTCTATTTTCCTCCAAATCATCGAATTCCAGAAAACAATGACTTAATGTACAATATAGGCAACTAAACAAACTACTTTACTAAACAAACATTTATAGCTTTCTCAGTCTTCAGATATGATCCACACATGGATGCCTGGTTTGACGCTGTGTATGAGCGTTCTGAACAACACCAGTATGGGTCCACCTCCTGGGGACCCGGGGACAATTTCCAACTTCCCATACAAAACTTACCTAGATGCGGCCATGATGCTTCTAGAAGCGGCGAAGAGGGGAGCTCCTAGAAAGAGTGAGTAGAAAAACTAATCAGAGTATGGGACCCCTATCAATAATTGTCAATTTTAAAACCTGTTTTTAAACGATTGTTGTTCCACTCCATTATAAATGAAAACAAAATAGATATGTTGCTTATTTTCTTTACATTAAGAGCTATAAACTTTTGAAACCTCAAATAGAGTATTTTCAATCACATGACTCTTCCTAACAACGGCCTTAGCAACGTTGTTTATTCGCCAAGTGACGTCATGTGCGAATGCTGCTATTGGATACTTCTATATCCCGCCCCTAACAACAGCCTTAGCAACGTTTATTTTGTCCTCCAAGTGACGTCATGTGCGAATGCTCTATAGACTAAACTGTACTAGTTTCTTGGAAAATTCTTGATTTTTTTTTAAAAGTTTTGGTGATAAAAGAAGTTTTACAAACATTTCAATTAATTTAATTAAGAAACTCTTAAAATTCGCTCCAAGCATAAAAAGAGAAGTTGTCTTAAAATTTATTACTTTTATCTATAGATCGTGACATCACTGAGCGTGCAGATTATGATGACGATGAAGTTGATGACATAGAACCAGGTAGAGAAAGTATTTTTTCTTTATTTGATAATGTAAGCATTATGTTTTAAAAGTAATTACGCTTTTTTTAATGAACCCCATCATTTAATTTCATTTCTTTTAAAGCTCCCCTCAAACATTCAAACTCAAAAAATAGTACCATAATCATTTTATGTCTATAAAAGTTAACTTAAATTTCATTATTGGTATTGATTGTTTTTTTTAAATCAAAACTCACTGACTTCACTTAATTTATCTTTAAGAAAACGAGTAAAATTTATTTTTCTCCCTACATTGGAATTAAAATCAAAGGTTATCTATTATGTGAGAAACCGTTCAACCATATTTTTTTAAATTACTAACTTGGTTATTTGTGT
Organism: Tetragnatha montana; assembly: GCA_963680715.1. Taxonomy (NCBI): domain Eukaryota; kingdom Metazoa; phylum Arthropoda; class Arachnida; order Araneae; family Tetragnathidae; genus Tetragnatha; species Tetragnatha montana. The sequence continues at coordinate 16,393,222 of OY796685.1, forward strand.
TGAATATAGATGTTAATTTATTTCATGAACGAACATGTTTAGATATTTAAAAGTAAAAGGGACGTGAAAAAATATAATGTTGAGTTTTTATGATTAAAAATGCCATAACTATAAAAAAAAGATTATTTTCTGTTCGAAATACTGAAGATTTCTATACAATGAAGTTTGAGATATCGAGAGTATAGGATCAAACCTCCAATACAAAATTAATTAATCTTGCATGAAGAAAATACTGATGGTTTTCTAACTTCAGGAGAACCGGGGTCATTTCGACCAGGGCAATGTCCAGCCAATCCCATCGACTGTGAGGAGCTCCTGACCCAGTGCGGAGCTTGGAAGTCCGGGGTGTACCGCATTTGGCCTCGCAGCAGAGTCAACACTTGGGGAGAGGCCGGCTTCGACGTCTTTTGTGACATGGACACCGATGGAGGAGGATGGACGGTAGAGTATTCAAATAGCATCTTCATCGACACTCCTATCATGGGTGTTTCAACAAAGCCCCCCAAAACTCTGCACCCAAGATTCCTTGCATACATACAGTAATTCTATAGAAATCCTTACTTCTTAAGTAATATGTAGCAACTTCAGAAATACATAATAAATACCCAAAGAACTGTACCTGCACGGCGCATATGTGACGTCACATCCGATAAAAACTTTATTTCTTCACTTCAAAGAGCGCATTTGCATGCCTCGATATGCGCAGTCGATGTCAGCGTAAAAAAAACAGTTATTATAAAACCTAATTGATCTGGATAGAATGAAAGTGGTATAAGTCCGTAAAAACGTATAGTTTTGAGTAATTGAAGGTTTTTTCTAACGGCGCCTGTGTAGTTCCTATGGAGAAGGCATTTTTAGGCAGCTCTTACAGGCCACTTATTGAGCTTTAAACTTAGGCAACTACCACGTTAGGTAAAAGATCTTAAAAGAAGTCCAAATCCATACATTTCTCAAATTTTGTATTTTTGGACTACCTCTTCCATCCTAAACATCTTACACGCAAATAACTGTGTTCTGGTTTTACCTGATATAACATCATTCAATTTTCTCGAAAACTATGTATTGTAGAGGTATCGTTCTCTAGAAATTAATAAAGGAATGTGACTGTGCAGAGTATGGAAGCCTTGATGAAACATCATATATTTGAGACGTTGAATACTAGATTCCCATTTGTGAGCTGATGTTTGATGTCAAACCAAGGATATCATTATTGGGCAAAACTTGTTGTTGTATGTGTAATAGTAGTTATAAATTCACAAGTAATAATTGACAGAATATCTTGTTTTGTTTTAGGTAATTCAAAGAAGAGACGACTTCGGAACCAACTCCGATTTCTTTTTCAAAGGATGGCAGAGTTACAAGTTTGGATTTGGTGACCTAAATTATGACTTCTGGTTAGGTAAGTTAAAATATTTTAGATTTTAGATAAAAATTCTTTTTTTTTTTTTAATTTATTTTAAGTTTTATGTTGTAACTACTTTATAAACCTTTCCATACCGTATCTTAATCTGGAAATTAATTTTAACTTTGAACATATTTTTTGAGATACTTAAATTACATTTTTTTAAGGAAATGACAAAATTTTTGCCTTGAGTAATCAGAGAAACTCAATTGTACGGTTTGATCTGTTGGATTTTGAGGGAGATGATGGCTACGCATCTTACGACAATTTTTACATAGAAGATGAAAACCAAGGATACAGAATACACATTGGAGATTATAGAGGAATAATAGGTCAGTATTTACATCCTGTGGGAAAAATTGATCTCCTTTGACCAATTTTGTTTTTGTATCTCAATATCCATGAATAATCTGAAGTATTACTTACAATGGGCAGACAAGTTTTGCATACTTTAAAAATCAAACTGAAAATTTTCCAAAAAGATTGTAATGTTTTTTGTTTTGATATTGCCTTTTGCTTGGTGTATGAAATAGTCCAATCTAGCTTACCAGTTTTTCATGATCAATTTAGGGTAAATTTTATAACTAATATAACTGGCGTAAATTACAAACTAGGATATAATCCATATTTTGAGTAATTTCTTCTCGAAAGTGTTCGCGGATTTATATTTGATTTATAGTTCAAGTTTAGTATTTATTCCACAGCTTCTTAGCACACATGTTATATTGCAGGAGATTCGTTTAAAGGTCACAACCTGATGAAGTTCTCCACTCGCGACCGCGATAACGACAACAACCCCAACCAGAACTGCGCCCTGCTGTACAAGGGTGGATGGTGGTACAACAACTGCCACACCGTTAATCTGAATGGGCTGTACCTGAAAGGCAACCACGACACATACGCCGACGGCGTCAACTGGTATGGGTGGAAGGGATTTCGGTATTCCCTGCGAAAGACGGAGATGAAGCTGAGGTCATCTGCTTTCATTTCAAGAAGAAGCGATGGCGATATGAATGCTTGGAATTCCACTGGTTTGAGGGGACGATGATCTACAAAAAAGACAGTTGTGTGAATTTCGACTCCATAATTTCAAAGTTCTTCAATATTTTTTTCGAGTTAAGAAATAATATTCAAAGTTCTGCTATGCATTATAATCTACATTGAATGTTCTGTATCCATTATACTATATTTTTCTTCTCATTTCTTATTTGCTCCTTACATTTTTGTAATAGACGTACACACATTATTTAAGCATAGTTTTGTTAATTTTTTAGCCCCCTTCGCTCCCTTTTCAGGAAAATAAGTAAATAATTAACCCCCTAATAATTACGTAAGCAATTTCTAGACCTCACCATTTTATGTTAATAACTATCAACGATATTTGAAATGTTCAAACATATTTTTAATGAAAACATTTTCGTCTTGAAACAAAATGTGTATTTAATTTTTTAATATCTAATTAATTTTTATTGACATTTTTTAAATTTAATTATTTTTGCAAGTTGAGATGTGAAAATATTGCTTTTTCGTCGTACATGAGCATTATCTATTTCCCCCTTCTTCAGTAAACGTAAACGAATATCAAATCCTTTCCCCTCTCAGGTGCTTACGGGTAAAAGACAGCCTTTAATTTAACAGTCTTTTAAAAAGGTTAGGAAATTTCACAACTTTCTTCGATTTTCACTTTTTTAAGAAGTATTTAATACCAACATTTTGTTCTCAAGCATTTTCATAGCTATACCCATTGTATCTAAGCATACTTATCATTTGTTTTAGTGTCTACATTTATGTGCCGTTTCATGTTTTTAGTATCGTCATTTTTTTGTAATAAACTGCTTTCAGAATGTGATCTTTTCAACTTGTTTTGCAGCAGGTGACACTCACATATGGCACGTGCTGGAATCGTAAGTAAAGCGTTCACAAACGTCAGATGGTGACTTAAAATGGTGTAAAAATTCTTGCTACAAATGGAACAAACAAAAAATTTGGAAACTTTTTTTTTACGTGAATTTTCGCTTCCTCTGTACATTTTTATCTTATTTTTATTTTAGAAAGGTAATATATGTGAGGAAAAAATTTACTTAACTACACTTTTGACACTTTCCCTTCGATTTCTATGTAGTAATTAATGATCTGTGTAATAAAATGTGTTTCTAGAATCTAGATCCATTCTTTGAGCTACATCTTTAATTTTTGTTGTTTCTCCATACTTTGTTTTACATGTAACAATTTTGTACTTTTTAGAAAATCTTGAGTATCTAATAAAAAAGGAAAAGGTACACATATTTCATGTATATTTTTTTTTACTGCAACTTATTTGCCTAAAAAATCCACTTCTCCATCACTTCCACTTTATAAATTACACTTTTAAAAGTTCTTTTTTAGTTTTTAGTAATAGTCACCATAGAAATTTACCTTCATTTTTTTCAAGTTAAAATAAAGGTAGAAGATGTTATATATTCCACTATAAAATTGCTTGAAAAGACTACAAACTTCCAAAACTGTTTTAATTTATCAATAAGTATCAGTATCGAAAATTTAAACTAACATAATGCAAATTTTGATAAAAAAATATATATTGAAGTATTTAGATTTAGAGATATATTGTTATAGTTATGAATTTTCATTGCATAAACAGCTTTTTTATTCGGATAAAAAAGAAATTAGGTATATCCCTAAAAATAAACAATGAAATTTTAAGGTATTACTTTAATATCAGTTAAAAAAGTATCTGATATGAAGTCGATTAAAGATTTCATAGATGACAGCACGTTAAATTACACAGTAAGAAATAGTTTCATCATATCTTAATAGATGGCAGCACCACAATATTTTGAGTGGTGCCTCTTTTAAAAGAGCTTTTTTCGCAGCAGAAGTGAATTTTTCCATTGCACAAAATGAGAATAATTTTAGGATACTAACTCAAAAATTTAAATTTTCTGATTGATGGGTTCGTAAACAATTTTTTTCATAATTTAATAATTTAATTATTTTTGCAAGTTAAAAGAGATGTGAAAATCATTTATTCCATAGACCGTAATGTTAGCGTTTTCTTTAAAAAATTCCTATTAAAAATACAGAACGTTTACAGTAAAATAAAGGTACTTATGATATTAAACATAGCTTAGTTGTGCTTTTTACAAAGTTTTAAATTTTAAATATACGTAATATATTATTAAAACCACTCATTTTTAAATCGGAACTAAGACGAGGCAGCCATGTCTTGTTTGTTTATGTTTTGTGTACAGTTTTTGGCGGCTAATAAGTAAGTAAACTTAACTTTTCATTTAGTTATTTCTTTGTTTATAATTATATCGTTATCTGATTAATGTTTCTCGTACGGTTGTGCACACAATGTTCTTATAAATTAGCCTCAACATGGAACAAAATAAAGTGATCCAATAGCTTTCAGTCTGTCTTTGAAGTACACAAAAACTTCTCACTTTTTACTTAATCCTAGTACATTGTTATTTATGCTCTCTATATTTAGTATAGAAAGAAATGTAAAACTAGAAGAAATTTCTACTGAATGATCAATTGCTGGGCAGTAACCTCTATGATATTTATCTATAATCTCAACCATGTTAGAGAAGTTTGATGTTTTTGCTTAAACAAAACTATTATCCTATGCTATGTTTTTGGCGTTTTTAAGTTTTGCGAAATCTAAAGCACACATTAGTATACTTTATATTAGAATTTGTTGGTAATAAATGCTGGTTCAATTCCGTTAGAGTCCCCGCTAAATATCGCCCGGTTCTTTTAGACAACAAAAAGTAGAAATATTCATAAATAATTTCAAACTCCTAAATTAAAATGTTTAATTAGATCAATAACTATTCAGTTTATTAATAAAAGTCAGAAAAATTTGTTGATATTTGGATATGTTTTGCGATTTGGATATTGGCGATATTAAGCGGGGACTCTAACGGAATTGTACCTAAATGCTTGTAGTAGGAGGTCTTTCATGTGCCATGATTAATATAAAATTGAGCTTCAGTCTCACAGCTTGGTAATTGTTATCAACAGCTTGGTAATTGTTATCATAATTTATACAGTTACAAGTCCTTATAAGTTTTACTCTTAGTAAAATTCCTGTTTGAATTTAAGGTCGTCTTTTCAACAATATTATAACAATTATCTTGTTAATTTTTGTGAACTATGTTTGATTTCAGAAGTAGGAAAACATAAAACTGGGTGAGGTTTGTATTTGAATGTTTATTGGGAACATCAATTACAAACTTTTCTCGGTTAACCGGTTCATCAGAAGAGTGTTCAACTGAAAAATAACTATGTTGTGATATTTCTAACATTTGGTATCCCAAACACTTTGACGATATTAAGCGGGACAGATGACATAATATTGTACCAAAATTTTGCTATAATTTGTCCAAAGTTCAATCTTAAATTTTTGTTTATCTGGTGTTATAATAAAACTATCGCCAGAAAAAAATGTAAATCTGTGTATTATTGAAGTTCTTTTCTTAAAGTTTCTATGTTGGCAAATTGGTCAACACCTTAATAAACAAGTAGTACTCAAATTTTTATGTACTTGTATTTTAACTTTATTTTGTATTGCGAGAAATTTTAGTAGAAAGTGTGATAAGACATGTTCAAAACTGAAAAATAATAATTATATTTTTTAGTCTTATATCAATATATTGTTATAATTTGTTATTTTTTATGAAATATGTGTTGATTTCAGGAGAAGGAAACTGAATGCCACATTTAAATTTACTAACCTTCAAACAAGTTTTTGGTTGACGGCTTTAACATAAAACTGGGTGAGGTTTGTTTTTGAATGTTTGTTTGGATCATCAATTACAAACTTTTCCCAGTTAATAGATACATCATGTGGAAAATATTTATCTACCTATGTCTTAACTCCTTATTATTTGTAATATTCATTCACCTTATATTTGTTCATTACTGTTTTTCTTAAAGATATTCATTTGTAATAAAGTTTAGAACTACTATATTGTGTTTTCTTTGGGAATTCAATTTGTTACAGACAGTATTATATACTCTCAATGACTAACATCATCATACCAAAAACCTCCATTTCTTTCTTTGGACATACAGAATTTGCCTTAGGGGACATTCATAAATTATGCGAGGTCAAAAAGGGGGGGAGGGGTTTGGAAAAATCTCACCAAGGGGGGAGGGGGGTCAATTAAAATCTCATGTCAACTTTTAAGTTAGAAATTATACGATTTTCTTTTTTTTTTAAGTATGAGAAAGGAAAATCATTTTCAAAAAGTTGTAGGTAAATATCACATGGGGGGGGTCCAGATTTTGGAAAAAAACACCTCACGTAATTAATGGATGTCCCCTTACGTTAGTTTCTGTTCTTATATTGAATACTTCTTTAGAACCTTTGGTAAGACAAAAAAACTTATAAAAATCAAAAATTCATTTTTCCATATAGGTATCACTACATTGCGGGTGATGATTCTGTTGTGTTTGAAGAATTGGCACATAACCTTCATAAAGTGCAAGGCTCTCCTTATGGTGTGTTAAGCCCAACAACATCTGTCTGTTATATTAAATGTTTTCCCTAATGGAAAACCCTCCCACCTCTACTCAAACTTGGATTTCCCCGTTCCCAACCACCTAGCAAAGAAATACATACTATATGATGTCTTATGGCACTATATTACCATATGTCACAATTTTCTATTTTCGAAGACTTTTCTTGATGTGCGAATAAAAAAGTTTTTATCTCGAAATTTTTCACTCATCCCTTTAGTAGTCTTTGAACCCTGGCTTGATACTAAGACCACTGTACTAAAAAGTTTTAGTCATCAATTCAAATGAAACAATACTGTTAATAAAATTAAATTATCTTTTAATTACACCCATCCTTGGAGTATTTAAAATACTATACACAAATTGAAATACACATGCCAAATTTCATTGTTTTAAGAGAACAAGTATGCACAAGGAGTTCAAATTTTTTCATTACATAAACTCACTTTAATGTCTAATGAGAACATAAATATTATGGCAACTTTTTACATGCTGTGGTTTTATGAATCACTTATACATAAAAAAATAGAGTTATATTCATTAACATTTCAGATATATTTAAGATTTTTAAAAATTTGAGATGAGATGATTTACTTGAAATATTTATGAATTAATTTAAAAAATTAAAGTGAAATTTTAAAAGCATGTGTGCCATGGTAGTCAGTGATGCTGCGGCTAAGGTCCAGGGGGTCAAGGTAGTGCTGCACCAATAACAAAAATCTGTTAAATATTGCGATCCATAGTTCTGTCCTCGTTCAGTTCAGAAAGGTGCAAAAAAACTACTACTTGCAACATATCTAAGCACCTGTCACATCTTTTACTTGTTATATCTTTAACCAAGAAATAACAAGAAAAGTAATGTAGTATTCTAATGAAGTTTAAATAACATTTGGCATACTGTTACAAAGATTGACCTTTTAATGGCACGTAATTTTAAAAATATAAGAAATTAAGGAAAAAGATATGAGTAATATTTATGATAAGACTTTAAATGATTCATAAGCAATTGATAGTTTTATTTTTCAAATACCCTTTTTTTCTCGATCGTTAAAAGAATCAACATAATTTGCATTCAAAATCCAAAAAATAAAGTTGGACAACCCTGTGAGTGAGTATTAATCTGATAAAATGCTAAAAATATAGTAAATTAACAGTAAATGAAAAGTTGGATTAATGTGTGTTTTGGTTTTGCTACCGAAAATGTAAACAAATTATGGCTGCATCCGTCTGCTTCAGTTCCGCGATTGGTTCCGATTTTAAAAAAGTGATTTTAGTAATATATTTCATATAATTTATGATTAAAAACTTTATAAAAAGAAAGAATAAGCTTTGTTTAATAATATGTGCAGCCTTTTATATTTGAAAACTTCCCATATTTTTAGATAAAAATTCTTAAAGAAAACTTTAACATTGCGGCCTATGGGACTGGTGCTGCATTTGGTGCTTCACTTCCGGTAGCAGACGGCGAGTGGGCGGGGCATGCAAACCACCTATAAAGGAACAGTTTGTTGATATCTAATATATTTTTGTTATCGGCATCGCTTTGAAGATTTATCAATCTTTTATTTTATTACCAAAAGATTATATATTTTCTCCTTACTAATTCAGTACAGATTTCTTCACATTCAAATGTTTAAATTTTTGAACTCACTTTAATGACTATAATTGTATACTATTGGAGAAGTTCATTATCTTTCTCTCTAAGGTTTACCGCAAACCTTTTGCGGTGTCCCTGCCACCAATTACTGTAAGTCTAGTAATTCTTTTAACCAAAAGATTGCTTCCTTTATTTCTCTTGTTTCCAGAGCTGTCAATACTTTCTCCAATAATGTTATTCTTAAATCTAAAATTAATTATATTAAAAGAAATAAAAAACCTAATAAAAATTAATCGTCTTACCATATTTTTACAAAGTAAGCCTTCGGGTTTCCAATATTCTTAAAAAGCTTGGTTTTAATACTGTTTTTCTCATTGGAACAAAATTACTCTTTCCATCCTTAAAGACCTCATTGAAACTTTTGACAGGTGTGGCATAGCATATAGAATGTTTTGTTTACGTGAATTATCTTATATTGGTCAAACTAAATGTGCTCTGAAATTTTGAGTCAAGGAACCTGAGAGTTGTGTAAAAAACAAGAATTTGAGAAATCATATATTTCCAAGCATGTTTGAGGTGTAAATCATAATTTAAATTGGTCTCCGCCGGATATTATTATTTGACAAAATGCAATAAAAATTATGTACCTATATTACAATAGACAGATACGTTAGACGTTTGGGACTATTATTTTCTGTTTTACTCTCAGTCTTTTACACACAGCTGTTGGATTTTTTTTTTAACTTTTGATGATTTGAATTGATAAAAATTATTAAATAAATTTAAAATACGAACAATAAATTAGAACAAATTAATTTGAGTGAGTGTAGTAAGATGACTTTTCAGTACTAAGGATTCTTATTATTAATAGGTAATGTAAAAAATTAGCAACCTTCAATACAATACTGAAGACCCTGTAAAACCTTTAAAAATCCTTTTCTCGAGAAAATACCTAGTAGTATTTCATCATGTAATAATTTTAAAAATAAATACTTATTATACCGCCGGATATTATTATTTGACAAAATGCAATAAAAATTATGTACCTATATTACAATAGACAGATACGTTAGACGTTTGGGACTATTATTTTCTGTTTTACTCTCAGTCTTTTACTTTTTACACACAGCTGTTGGATTTTTTTTAACTTTTGATGATTTGAATTGATAAAAATTATTAAATAAATTTAAAATACGAACAATAAATTAGAACAAATTAATTTGAGTGAGTGTAGTAAGATGACTTTTCAGTACTAAGGATTCTTATTATTAATAGGTAATGTAAAAAATTAGCAACCTTCAATACAATACTGAAGACCCTGTAAAACCTTTAAAAATCCTTTTCTCGAGAAAATACCTAGTAGTATTTCATCATGTAATAATTTCAAAAATAAATACTTATTATAAAACAATTAAAACATAATTAATGAAATTAATATATTTTGTTAGATAAAATTCTAAAAGATATTAATTATAATTCACTTGTTTGCACCCATGTATATTTCTTCAAAATATAAGAAAAAGAGGTATGGAAGTTTCCCAACTTCAAAAGGGGATTCTAAGCAAAAATATTGAAAACCGAAGTGTCGGAAGTGTTAAATATACTATTCAGGAAAAGACATTCAGTAACACTTTCTAAGAATTCAATCTATCTTCATTCTTCAAAGGCAACTACGTTCACTCGCCATTATACATTCAACATTTGAAGAAAAAACAGATATGGAAAACCACGAACTGTGAAACAATTAAATACAAAGAACATGGAATAATGTGTCTGCACTGAAGAATAAAAAGCCTCAAAGTAGCAACAGATTAATGACCGTGATGAAACTGTTCCCACCCTGGGTATAATCAGCTTAGTCTGCGTTGGTTGCCGACGTCTCTGCTCACAGAATAACGGGTTTTCAAATCACATAGTATTCATCAACACTGCCAGATGAGTCTCTGCAATTCCCTATACAGCCTTGTAGCAATTGCTATCAACTTCTTGCTTGGCCTTGTTACATGATTTGAACATCTGGTGAGGAATAAGCATAATGTTAAACTGATGTTTCTTTGAATAGAATGTAGATTTTTTTTGTGTCTCGTTTGATGTATTCGGATCTGTCTGTAACAGTTTCCTAAGGGATAAGTTGTATATTTTTTGTCAATTTGGTATGCGTTTAGTGGGTGAATGAGAATTGAACTCTAAGTAGATAGTGTTAGAATTGAACTGGTAAATAGAAATCTAGAATAATGAGCTTAAAACATGTCAGGAATAGCAACTCATATTACAGTCCTATTTGGTTATCTATCTTTAAATTGAGGCGCTTGTAGAAACAACAAGCATGAATGCTAATCGTATGAAATCTTAAAATGTGTAAATAAAATTTTATTGAAATATTCAATGAAATTTATAGAAAGCAATCAATCAACAAACAATCAAAGTAAAATTATCCACCTTTAACGGGCGGATGTAAGGTGGACCACGGGAAAACCTCCCCCAACCTTTATATGATATTCTCTTTTTCTAAAGTTTCCCACGCTTCTAAGGTTGACAAAAGGAAAAATACTTATACCCAAGGATTGAATATTCTTCTGTTATCAAAACATTTTTTGAACATTTTCTTACCCTATTGAACATTGAAGAGCAGTCATTCACAAGCACACTTGTAGGCAGCAATTATGATATCAAGGTTTTTTTTAAATGGCTTAATAAGATTGGATACTTGCATAAATTTGAAAATGATTTTTCAGAACTCTACTTAAATCGTGATATGTGTTTCACTAACTAGATTTTCATTCCTACTACGATCCAGAAAGCGTACAAATTGCTTTAAAAAAGAATGCATGCTACCAATATACATTACGAGGGCATAGCTTAATTCCAAAAAGTATTAAAAAAACTATAACAACGTGATATGATTACAATCCGTGCCTTTTACCCCTAGTATATGTGATATTCGTAGTAGGAATGGTGGTGATATTCGTCCCACCCAAATCCATGCAAAATTCCTTTTTTTTTTTTCACTCCTAACTAAACCTGATTAGAAAACATAAAAATTTCATGATCATAATGTGATAAATAGATCTATTCCACCGATAATAAATGTTAATCCCAGGCTAACGCCCAATCTGCTTTTCATAACACTTAACTCGGTCTCCCTCACGAATATCAGTCACGCTCTTAACACTAACTCACTACTAATCAACCTGCTCGTCTTGACACATTCCCCGACCCACATATACTAAAAGGTGACAGCCTCATTTGCCTCAGTCTAACGAGCCGTATCTCATTGTTAATCGTCTTGGAGAGGCATAAACCCTCACGAATCTTATTCGAAAGACGGCTACCTGAGACTGAGAAGAGACAAAAGGGATGGCTTTGCGACTCGCTGAAGATGATATGGAAAATTTACAGGATGAGTCCAGGTACTTATAACAGGCTTGTGTGTAGTTTGAAGAATTTGGGAAGATTCGATGCAGATGGATAATTTTGTTTGGGTATATACTAAGCCTCTTCGGGTTTTTAGAGTTCTTTGGTAACCATAATAAGATAAAGCTTTCGAATAAGCTTTTAGTTAATTAATTTTGATCTCTTGCTTTGTGAGTTGTAAAGCTTCTTTCCCCTGTTTTCCTTTTCCTTAACGGAGAAAGGTATACACTCAAGCATGTCCATGGAGATTTCAAATCACAATATCTATAGTCAATTAGGAAATATAGTCTTGTCTGACTGATAAAACAAACCGAAAATAAAATGTTTAATACCGCCTACAATAGTCACCCATTGGATTGAAAGTAGTTTTAAACATTTTTAGGCTACTAAACATACAAAAAAGTACCAAAATTCATAGAAAAATACAAAAAGAAAATATTTTAGCAAGAGTAATTAATATAAGAGATTCAGAACAAATAAACAAATATTAAGAGATTTTTCTCTTACTTGAATGTTTTTAATTTTCCAACAAAAATAGCAAATACACATTAGAGAACTATCAAACCTTTCGCATTTTTTTTTCAAAGACGGAATGTCAATATTACTTTATCTACAATCATAAGTCATAAATACGAGAAAATACATAATTTTTATCACATAAATTCATGACTGTGTCTGAAATAAATATCCCTTCTACCATATTTCTTTGACCTTTTTTTTTTTTGGTCCAAAAGAACAATCGGAGGGGATTCTGATAACACGAAAGGATCCCTAACGCCAAACAGAACAATTTTATACCTCTTTACACAATGTACAGTTAGAGCTAAAATCCTTTAGATTTAATCAAACCTAAAAATCCGTTAATAGCCTCCAAAATTACATTTCTACTCGCTTCAAGCCATCACGAGATCGAAAGCGAGAGTCTTTTATCTCACAGTCCATTGTCTCCTCCAACAAGCGAAGCTTTGTCAGCTTTGAACCGAATTCAAGGCCATTCCCTTCTGAGTACAATCTTTACGAAGGAATAAAAGACTGTCTAATAGCCCCTAAACACTTCGATCACGCTAGGGACGTCGAGGTCTTTTGCTAGTAATCCTCCTTGAAAGACAAACCTTTTGGGCGGTAGCTGCGTTCGGATATGCAGTTGTTGACACTGTGGAAGGGTGTATGCACCTATGGATGGATTCTCGGTGGACGCCCAGTGTTGAGGTCCTTTCTTTCGGGTGACGCTGGGTGTTGTGTGAAGGAGGTATTTTGTTCTTTTGAAGAATCGTTTGGAAGCAGGTGGTAGAGGAGATGAGTCAGATGGGCTTTTCTCTCAATTGGATGTTTTATGTGGGATTTTCTGTATGGGGATAAGTAATGGTGATGGAGGAAAGTGTTTGCTGGTGTCTAGAAATTGGGTTATGCTTTTTTTTAAGTTTACCCACGCAGGATTTTTTAAGAAGTATTTGGGTGATAATGTTATAGCTATGTGTTGTGAGAATCAAGGGAAATATTTTTATACTTGTGGATAGAGAGAAAAAATAATAGGTTCTCCAATAAAATGATTTGACTGATGGGAAATAATTTTGAGCGAACCTTTTTCAACAGTTTTTGACTCGCCCTTACTCTTCATGAATTCTAGAATCCTGGTATTCATTTCATAACAGACTGTGTTCATATATAGATCTGCTGATCGATTTCACAAAAGAACAGTTTTTTTTTTTTATAATTTATTTCAATTATTTCACTTCAACATTCAAATAATTTCTGATTAAATAACACATGGAAAATATAATATACATTAGTAGACAGCATAATATTTCAGGTCTGAAGATACTATTCAGACTGCAAGTTTTATTCGCCACTATTTTACTTTCATGGATTTTTTTTTGGAAATTTTAATATGTATATGTGTTAGTCTTATTGGTAACCAAAGTCATATAAAAGTATGTAGGAATTGAAAAATAAAAATACTGAAAAAATGATTATGTTAACTCAAAATAGGACTGCTAAAGTCCCAGAAATAAATTGCCAAATATCAATAAAAAGTAAACTCTGAAAAATTCCTGTCCTTTTACACACCTTTAAAAGGTCCTTTAAAAGAACACACCATTTTAAAAGGCACAACCTATTCATCAGCCTTTCATATTGGCCCTCTGGCCCTGATTGAGAGTTGGCGAAAAGAAATATCGTGCCCTGTTTTAGCGAGTTAACTTTAAAAAAAAAATTTAACATCCAAAAATAGCTAAGCCAAGTAAATTTTACGATACACACAATTTCAAAGCTCAGGCCAATCACGCGCCAGTATCACTGCCCCCTTGAACAACCTTCAACTCATATAAAGTCAGTAGATCATTGAATCCAAGATTCTCCGATGGGAGCATCCGAACCCTATTCATTTTTCACAGCCCGCACGAAACGCGAATACTAAACAGATTCCCGAACCAAAACACATGCCATAATAAAAACGCAATTATTACAAAGAGATACTCCGATTCCCATCGCTCCTGTAATAATTGCTTGACATCCTGCACTTTCCACCGAAAAAATAAATCCCTCTCAGAAATCCGTTCCGCTCCGGATTAGGGAATCGGAGGGTGGAAATGGAGAAAGCAGTAAGTACAAATTATTAAATTACTGCTTTGAGGCATTTTCTTCAATTTATACTTATAGGATTTCCATACCCAGGCTGTATAGTTTTTAAATGAAGGTTGGTAGTTTTATTTTAATTTTGAACTATAAAAAAATCTTTTATAAAGGTCTCTCTTACCTCATGTGTAGTTTAAAACTCAAATTAAGATTATGAAATGTGATTTTAGTCTAAAAATTTCCAGCTCTACAATGCTCTGATTTGCTCAGCTCCATAAAACTCCGACAAACCAACCAGCCAATCTGAGAATTTCTGCAATGAGAATGGAAAATTTAATACAACTATAAAACTGCATTGTAAAAATAACAGAAAGTTCAAGTTATAGAGGTCACAGACTATCCCTTTACTGACAATCAGTAAAAAATGCTTAAGTTACCTTTTAACTATGTAACCAAACGTTGATCTACCCAGCATGAAGTTTTAATTTTTAAAGGTCTAATTCATAAGCATGAAAACTTAAATTAGCTAAGCTACTTAAAGCAACTTCTTTAACTCAAGTTTAAACGTCAAGTTAGGAGTTACTTAGTTTGAACCGTTTAAAATTATCCTACGAATGGTGAAATATGGTGTGCAAATTTTACCATTTTACTTTTAAACATGCTCTCTTTTTATTTCTATCATAATAAGTTTCAAATTACGGTTAGATGTTTTTAATGGACATAATTGTAAACACAAGTATCCTAGTAAGTATTCTAAAATAAGTAACCAGTTGTCCATATTTCTCCAAAAATCCAGTACACCTATCTAACATTGAACCATAGACCAATCCATTTTCCGTAAGTTCACTGATTCGGCACTTAATGCGTTTTAAATCCTTTTAAAATTCGTTTCCCGAAGAGGGAGCATCTTTCTCACTGTCCAAGCCAATCTTGTGGATCCACAGAGCGTAAATATCGGAGGAATGGACTCTTCCAGTGGACGATTAGCAATATGCGCACGACTTGAAAAATTTCGGGCACTACCTAACTCCCTCCGAAGGGAAGCAAGTGGCATTTTTCGGAAGTCGTTAAGGATTAGGACAGATGGTCCATGCTATGGTTGGTGGCTCCTCGGAATTGTTGGTGGACTCACGTACCCTAAGAAATGATGAGGCTGTTTTGCTGTTCCGCTCGAAATGTTCTTGCGATTGTCGATATTGTCCTTTTAATGGGACCGAGGTGTCGTGATGCATGTGTTTTATTTTGGATTTGTAGGGTAAGAAGTGGTATTGAGAGAATAAGGTACTGATTTTGATGTGAAATTTCAAGGTTGTGGTACTTTATTTTCTCATTTAAATGCTTTGTACTATTTTTTTCGCTTTGTGAATGGTATGGAGTTGTCATCTGAATCTATTTCAGTTGTACTTACTGAAACATAGTTGCAAGGTATTGAGATCTTTTGTTGAAAACCAGGAAAGCTAGCTGTTATTTTACATGTTGGTAGTGATTATGAAAAAGTATCCGATTTAGCAACCCAACCTGAGAGAAAGCCTCTTCAAATATCAGATAACCTTAAAACTCGTAAACAAATATGAATTCATGCACCATTGTTCAGTACTATATGCAAATAAGAGATTGAAAGAGTTTGTACGAGTTGATGTGTCGTATAATAATGAATATTTTGTTTGGCTATTTCAGACTACGAGATGTCTTGACCGCTATCTAGGCAGTGTGAACTGGATCCATATCTAAATTCAAAATTTTATCGTTTTATTGATAATAAACCAGTATTTTTTTTGTATGGTGTTTTTAACTAATCGTGGATCATCCTTCACACATGTGATTCCTTATTAAATTGTTTATTCAAAACAAATCCGGTCCTTTTCTTACAGATAACCTTATTTTCATTGATGTTAAGATCTACAATGAACTTAAACATACATTAAATGTACTGTAAATTAAAGTAAAAATTGTAGATAATGTTCCAGGTTTTAATATCTACTTTGATGAAATAATATGCACATTTATTTAATTTTCATAAACTGATAAGTGTTTTTAGATAAGGATCTTAAACAATATTAAGACACCTCAAATGACACCTAATCCTAAATAAGTCCAGGGGAATAAAAAGGGGAATAAGTCCAGAAACCAAGTTTTGAGAAAATCGGGGGGGGAAAACTGTATAAGTAATGGATATTGTCGTTGTATAATCACCAAATTTTTACTGGAAATTCAGGACCCTATTTATAAAACAGAGCAATAATCGAAACAAATATAAGTGCATTCAAAAATATTTTACAGCTGAAAATAGTTCATGGACTTATTCCCTTTTCAACTTTATGAAATTTCAACAGAAGAAAAATCTTAAAAACCCCTTAAATTGAAATTTAAATTATATTTCTGCGTAGTTCACAGTACAAAAAAGAAAAATAGAAAGAGAGACTAAGACAAATAAAATTCAAAATTATTATGAAAGTGATTCATTAAGACAGTATCAATGGAGTAAGTAAATATGAATGGAGTTTCCCTGGACGAAAAAAGTTAAAAACACATTTTAAAAGTAAATTTTATTTTGGTTTAGTTTACAGCAGAAAGAATAAGAAAAGAAAGAAATGTTAATTTTAATTCCAAATTAAACTTAAAAAAAATACAATGAATGGACATTGATTTTGAAAATTCAAGGGGCTATATCTGCCTGTATAGGAGGTAATTATTTTCCCCCTCCTTTCACTAATGTATAGAGCAAAGCTCGGATATCTCTAGTCTTTATTTTTTTGGACTTATTCCCTTTTTCAAACTAGCGATTCATTTATGATTTTCCTTTCATTGACCAAAAATTAACTCCCAGGGATTCCCTTTTCCCCTCATTACAAAATAATTCAGTATTCTCTCGTAGTAATAAATTTCAAGCAGATAAAAGCTCAATAATTGGAAGAAAAAAAAACAACCACAAATTATTTTAGTAACATAAATTTCAAAATCAAGACAAACTCGAAAGCTTGAACTTCAAGTGCAATGAACTGCAGTGGTACAGTTGCCCTAGTACCTTGAGATAATCAAAACTAACAAGTCCATTAGCGAAACTGACTTCCAGTTACCCTTCATTAAGACCCAAGAAGTATCAACGGTCCCAAACAAGAATCATTACACCCGACCTTTGACAACAAAACAAGACTCAACGCGACAAACACATCCATCTCAATGGGGACCGCTATCATATTCCCAACATACTTGGAATGTCAATTAAAAGCAGAGGGAGAACAGGAGTCGAATCTGCATAGCCTGTTCGAGGTTAACCGCCACAAGGGCATTGTCGAGCCAATGGCAACCCAGGAAACGACTTACCTCACCCCTTGACCTGATTCTTTTGCTCAGATGACACCGAGCGTTTTGGTATGTCTGTCTGATAGTACTTCCCACATGGCTCCGTTACATCGCAGTGTCTGAGGGTTTTCTTCAGGAAGGGAGGGTTGCTCGAGCCCACACTCATGTGGGAAGAGAGCTGTCAATGAAAGTCGCCAACCTGTGGGTTGTCGATGCTGTTGACAAGTGGGGTTGGTCCAGTGAAAACATGTGAATGGGTGTTGGTTGATGATAATGTTTTGATTGCGAAGTCGTATGGGTATGAGTGACTGTTGTGATGGATTGATCTGATTTTACAACTGGTATTTCGTTTATGGTGTTACAGATAACTTGTATCTGTGATAGGCTATCTGCATATTTCTATTATGGAGAACCCATTTAAATGTCGAGTTGTAGATAATAAACACGATCCGATAAAAACTACATTAATCATCATGTAATCAACTTTGAGAGATTGGAAAAGGAAAACTTTTGTTTATTTTTAAAACATTTTCAACCACCTTTATTAGTATTTTTCTTCAACAAATTGGCCAAATTTTTAATATCTTTATTTTATCTTTTCACTACTTTAAGTTTGGGGTAACATTGTGGAGACATTTATCATTAAATGACTATCCTTTTAACTTTTTCTACTATCCCTTTTTAAAGGTGAACTTAATTTAGTATTTTTCTTTATCCTTTCTTTATGACTATCATTTTAACTTTTTCTACTATCCCTTTTAAAGGTGAACTTAATTTAGTATTTTTCTTTAAAATGTAAATGAGGTAAAATCCAGTTAAGAAATTTGCTGCAGTTCGATAAGATTGTTAAGAAAAGTATGGTTTTTGAAGATCAGTTTATTAGATGTATCTAATTGTTTATTGTGTAAGTTTTCAACAGAACCTATATACTATGAAAATTCATCCATTGAACATTTAAACAATTTACGAACACATACAAACCCAAAGAACGAAAACAACAAATTAAAAGTACAAAATGAACTGAAACAGAAAATAAAATATCAGTATAAAGTATAGTTATGGAGCACTAGCAGAGGAGAACGGGGGTCGTCCATGATAAGAATGAGATAATCCACTTGTTTATAGCCTCAAAAATGTACTTAACTATATTATTTTTAAAAATTAAATAACGTTTTTTGTACTGTGATCCCTTTCTATAAAATCCATGCTACCCGGATTTAAATCCTTTGATATTGTTAGTTGATTTAAAATGATGAATTAATGGAACTTACAAATTAAACCGGAAAAAAAACATGACTTAACGGAAAGGAAATGTTTATCTTAATCTATTATGATCCTCCCGTGTAGTAGATCCTTACAATTCTGATGACAGTTCCTTATAAGTTTTTCCATAAACTTGTTACGCTTACTTTCTTCATCCATTGTGACGCAAGATAATATTCTATCTCGATGGAAATACTAACCTTAATACATCGCTTTTCGTCAACGGTAAATGTGAAAAAAGGATCAACCTCAAAACGCCAAGAAAAAAAACCATTCTGATGCTGGTTTTGAGGCTTTGTAAGAAGATTGCCTTGAAGGTTTCCTTCTGGAAGAATGGGCGGAAAGTCTTGTGTGCCCCTTGGACTTAACAAAACAGCGTTTGGTGACTATCAAAGAATTTATTTTTAAATGTAAATTCGCGTATTTAGTTAATGAAGATGTGGCAACGAAATAGAGGAGTAAAAAAAAATAATTTTTCTTCATTTAATTTAATAGGTTAGCAAAACATCCCACATTTTCTCAAAAGGTATGCTGAGTGCAAATTTATTTTAGAGAGAAAAGTGTATTTCTTATTCGGTGGGGAGGGGGCTGAGGCATTCCGCTTTAAAAATATCTCCACACTCTTATTGATGAAAGTTATGATTTAATTTATGTTACTGATTTAAGAAAAAAATAATGCTTCTATAATACAATAATATTGAGCATACTTTTAATAAAAGATATGTATTTGTAAAGATTATTTTTATATTCATATTAAGGTTTCTATGAACTTCTTGGAAAAAAAATTCAACTTCTAATGTTTTATGATATCGAAAAATAACTAATTAACCTGTTTTTTCTGAGGGAAATTTCCTACTTACCTTATCACACATGTTTAATAAAGATGAGAAAATATATTTTGTGATTAAGGGGTAAAGAGTTTCGAAAAGTATTTTGAATGAACATTGGGAGGGGCAAGGAGGGAAATTGGGTAGCACCCCTGAAATTGGGACTAATAATGCCAAACGATGCTTATACATCCTATCAAGTGGTAGTTGTAACCACCACCGATATTAACTGAGGAACTTCACAAATAGGTCCCATTTTCTTTGTAGACGATGAACTAAAATGAACAATTTACAAAACAATGAACTCACAGACCTACGTTTCAACGACCGTTGTCTTCAGTCCAGTCCACCCTCCAAAGTTCACATCCCAATGAACACACAAGCATTGCGTAATCGCCCAATTTCTTCTTTTACACGCGCCGACCGATATGTTAATTCCCATCCTCTCTAAAAAGACAATCCACCCTAGTAGACATCGCCACCCTTCGGCGACTCAAAGAAAGGGCGAAGACGTCGTTACGGGAGGGATTAGAGTTACCGAATATAATCGACACACATTTGTCCCGAGGCGGTTGAGCTGTACAGCAGCACGCATCGTGAGTTCTCTGGGGACTCAAGAAGCCGTGGAAAAGCAAAAGTGACTGCGAAAAGCGAATTGGAGCTTGGCAGGAGTTGATAGTCCTAGGCCGATTTGAATCTAAAACCTTCGTTTTTGTTGGATTTAAGCTGTTTACCGTAGGGATAGTTTTTATTGTTGTGGAATTTTTGTCTAGTAAAAGTATAAGGTCATAACTGGCTATTCACCTTATGGAACGTTATGCGTAAGAGGCTTAGTTGTTTTAAGTTTTCTTTGTATGAGATAGTAGCGGTCGGATCGCTCAACATTTTTCTATTGGCGTTGAAAGGGTTCTTAACATGGGAACGAAGTGTTGCTACCTGCAAATACTTACGATAAAGCATACCTTATTAAAATGCTTTAAAATTTTTAATATTTACATAAAACACACCAATATAATGATTTAATAATGTGATATTACCATGCTCGAATGACCATTTACAGTTCGGGTATGTTTCATAAGAGTAGTTGTAGATTATTCTTTAAAATCTATTTTTGATTTGCTTTGAAAACTAACATTACTAAAAGTTTTGAAACTATCTCTTGTACCTTTTAAAGGGAGCTAGATTTTAGTTTTTTAAAAGAGTAAACAGTACGATATGCGAAGGTCTATACGATGATTGCCAAAAATTATCTGCATATTGCCTTCTTTCCACTGATAAAAATTAAACTCGTGTAGATTGATATAGTTATAGAAGATTTTTTATTAGCCATGGTCCAGTTACTTTCTAGGAAAATTTCGTACACTCAAACAAATTTTTAGGTATACAAAATCTACAAAAATCCCATTTTCCACACTAAAATTAAATTTTCAAAGCTTTGTAAATTTTCCAGTATTGTGTTAAATGAGTTATTTAAAATTGGGTAAAAAAAACTACGTTCTCCTTTTATTTGAATAATTTTCTGAGTATGTATTAGGGTGGGCCGAAAACACACTTTATTTTTTATTTATGTTCTAATAGCGCGAAAAGGGTGCCACTTGGGTCCAATAAGAACGGTGTAAAATAGTTTTTCGATTGGATAATATCTTAGGCTCCCGCATCGCACTTAAAGTTTGAAAAAATTGATGACTTTTTTACAAAACAGCTAAAAAACCAAAGATTAAACTTTCAAATATTGCTCATGATTTTTTTATGAGGAACTAATATAGTTATAGACATAATGCCTCAGGTTCCATTCTTCTATCACTCTTTTTTCGTTAGATATAATTTTTTAAAATTAAAAGAAATTATGTAAAGTTGTTTTTCCTGCATTTTTAAAAAGCTAATAACTCTAGAACTATACAACTTAAAAACCTGAAATCAGTCCCATTTTGTTCGTTAATTTTTTGTCTTTGATTTGGTGTGCATAATGACCATCATTTTCAAAAAGTTTTTTTCAAAATTTAAAAAAAGTGAAAAAAAAATTAAAAAAATATTTTTTTTTTTTTGAAAAGATATTAAAAGCATTCTAACTCTTAAAATGAACATTTCTACCAAATTTCAAGTTGAAAATAAAATTTAATCATGTATAAAAAAATAAAAATAATCGTAATTTAGGCAAGTTCCTCAAACATTCCCTAAAATTATACAACAAGAGCGATTCTCTCATGGAGAGTTCATAAAATCGCTTGAGGGTGTTCAAGAACAGTGTAAAATATCTTTTGCCCCTGCTTTGCACTAGAATTTCAGAAATTTGGGTAAAAATAACCAACTTTTACTCAGCGTAATTTGAGAAAAATTGACAATTTTTCTCAATGCAGGAAGAAAAGTTATTTTTCAATACTGCTACTCAAATGTTGCAGAATAGGTGACCAAAGGGTTAGTTAAGAATAGAATTAAATATTTATTTAATTAATAAAGGTCTTTAGCCTTATTGCACTTAAGATCATGCAATTTTTCTAGGAAAACACAGATTTAAACGCTATAGAAATGAACTAAAGTAAAAGTTGGTTATTTTTACCCAAATTTCTGAAATTCTAGTGAAAAGCAGGGGAAAAAGATATTTTACACTGTTCTTGAACACCCTCAAGCGATTTTATGAACTCTCCATGAGAGAATCGCTCTTGTTCTATAATTTTAGGGAATGTATAAGGGACTTGCCTAAATTACGATTATTTTTATTTTTTTATACAAGATGAAATTTTATTTTCAACTTGAAATTTGGCAGAAATGTTCATTTTAAGAGTTAAAATGCTTTTAATATTTTTTCAAAAAAATTTTCAAAAAAAAATATTTTTTTAAAATTTTTTTCATTTTTTTTAAATTTTGAAAAAAACTTTCTGAAAATGATGGTCATTATGCACACCAAATTAAAGACAAAAAATTAACGAACAAAATGGGACTGATTTCAGGCTTTTAAGTTGTATAGTTCTAGAGTTATTAGCTTTTTAAAAATGCAGCAAAAACAACTTTACATAATTTCTTTGAACATTAAAAAATTATATCTAACGAAAAAAGAGTGATAGAAGAATGGAACCTGAGACATTATGTCTATAACTATATTACTTCCTCATAAAAAAATCATGAGCAATATTTGAGAATTTAATCTTTGGTTTTTTAGTTGTTTTGTAAAAAAGTCATAAATTTTTTGAAACTTTAAGTGCGATGCGGGAGCCTAAGATATTATCCAATCAAAAAGCTATTTTACACCTTTCTTATTGGACCCAAGTAGCACCCTTTCCGCGCTATTAGAACAAAAATAAAAAATAAAGTGTGTTTTCGGCCCACCCTAGTATGTATACTATAAAATGGTAAGATCTTGTTTTGGAAAAGTTTGTGTGCTTTCAAATTTTTTCTTAGCCTAAAATCCCTCTACGGACGTAGAAAAAAATTTTCTATCATTCTACCGATATGCAGAACATGATGATTTTAAAAGATTCATCCCCCATCACAAATACTTTCTAAAGTTACATGGTAGCAAATTCTAAAAAAAGTCACACTCCCCTCACTTACGAAAACCTTTACGCAGGTTACTTCAATCATCCATCAGACTTAATCATTAAGTTGAAGTCCTGTCTTCATCCATAAATATTTAATGCTCCAGTAGACGTCGGTGTAAATTTTCCGGCGTCAGTTCTCCACATTTCCCTACGAGTTAACGCTTCCGCATGTACCCATCGCGTCTCACTGACTTCTTGTTGGAATTAAAAAGCAAGAAGATGTAGTTAAAAGGCATTGATTGTTGAACGCTTGGATGATCAACCTTCGGATTTCGGAAAAAAGTTGGAACCGTTACCTGTTGTGACTAGACTGAGTTGAAGTATAACTATTTTGTTTTTGACTTCTCTCCTAAAGAGAAAGATGGTTTTTTATGTCTGCTGTGTGGTTTAGAGTTTTCGGGTCAAGGTGAGGAATGATTTTTTTTTATAAAAGAGAAAGGGGATTTTCGGTTTTTCTTAGAAATATTGAAATTGAAGAAATTTTTAGAAGTGATATCTAAAGTTTTAGTTTATAGAAAAATCAAATATGAATTAAAAGCTGTTTAGTAATCTCAAAACAAATTTGTTGTCAGTTCATTAAAAAAATTTAACTTTCGATACTTTTATAATATAGGAAACAGCAGACATATTTTAATCAGGTTTTCGTTTTATTAAAAACATTGCAATAATTCTTGAAAAAATAGCATACGAATTTGCTAATCAATTAATAGAACAGTAAAATATTACTAGAGCATTTTTCTAACTTTTCAAAGTCTTGTTACAATATAATGCCATTTTAATAAAAACCAAGGTAAGATAAGAAAAATAATTCTTAAGTGACAGATTTATCTTAAAATAACATTAGTGTATTATTTTCAAATTTGAGCTTGGGTTCTTAAGAATTAACCATCACTAATTTCAATAAAGTTTTATATTTATAAATCTGTAAAATACAGGGTTCACAGTTCCCTTTTAAAGAAAGCAGAATAATTATTTATTTTTATAAGAGCCCGCGCTCGGAATTATTTATGCATGCTGCGGGTCTCATAGTCAATACTAAATACAAAGTATACATTTTCAATACCATTAAAACTATGGTTCGGAAATAATTTTGAACCGAACTAAGTTACCAGCTTTCCTCTTCTCATAGTAGTCTGTAATAGTTCAATACCATTAAAAATATTTTTCGAAAATAATTTTGAACTAAACAAAATTACCTGCTTCCCCCTTCTCAAAATAGTATGTATGATTAAAATGAGCTATGCAGAGAACTGCTAGTGTTTAGTAATAATCTTATCGCTTCAAACCTAACCCAGCCTGAATTTTTATGGAATCTAAGGCAATACCGGTCGGTATAGAAATAAAGGACTGAACAAGAAGCCTCCAAGGTCTTCCCTTTCGAGGTGGACTGTCGCCCGGAGATGACTGACCACTGATGGATACCCAGCACTCGGGATTATTCATCCATTCTTAAAAGCGGGTCAGTAGAAACCTCTATCGCCGAATGCGCTTCGGAGAAATTATTCCGGACCGGAATCGAGGCTTCTGGGGCCCCTCTGGCAGTGGACAGTCTCTCTGTCCCCGTTCTCAAGGAATTCGAGGTTTTGAATATTCGAAGGTGGATGAATGAAAGCCGAAGGAGGAAGGATGATGGTTCGAATTGGGAGGGGAAGACACGCTGTCTGGAAGGGCAAGAGAACTCACAAATTATTCTTCATTTATTAATTAACGGTGTACATTCGTTTAATATTGAAATTAATTATTTAAGTAGGTTTTCTTGTGTACACGTGATGTTTAATTTGATGTTAGTAAAAATACTAAAATGAATTCAGAGAGAGAATCTCATCTTCGTCCCCATATTGCATTTTAATATGAAATACATCAATGGAAATTGTAAATGTAGGCGAAGCATCTTTAAATAATAGTAGGCATAACTAAAAGGTAAAAAGAAAAAAAATATTGTTGAGTTGGAAAAGTTAGAGATTTAAACGCATTAGCCTCCCATTTTCCTTACACTTTACTTCACTAACCAACAACTTCAAAAGATTTTGTGCTGGTAAAAAAAAACTTGATTTACTGGCAACTTGTGCAAACTAATTGTTTGTTTTAAGCAAGCTGATTAATGTTCCATAGATAGGTTAATAGGTTTAATGTCATAGATTAGTTTTACCTTTTAAAAGTCAATTGGTGCCATCGGCAAAAACGAAATTCTCCTTCTTCACGCAATTAAAGAAGTAACTAATTTTTAAATGAAAATTTAAAAAAATATTCTGACACTCACAGTAATTGCATTTTACAAGAGATATTGAAAATAAACTTATATTGTTTTATCGTTCGTTTTTTAAAGGTACTATAGGGTAAAGGTCTTAGTATAGCTAAAGTTCTGTATTAGATATTTGTGTATTAAAAGTGTCTATAAGAAGACTAAAAACAACTCCTTTATTAAATTATAACAATCGGTGCTCGTTCATACTGTTAATTGCTTGATAAAAAACATAGAAGATAGTGTTTTATATCTCTGAAAAACTGAAGACAATTTCCGAAAACCAATCAAAATGGCAA
This sequence comes from Tetragnatha montana, assembly GCA_963680715.1. Lineage (NCBI taxonomy): Eukaryota > Metazoa > Arthropoda > Arachnida > Araneae > Tetragnathidae > Tetragnatha > Tetragnatha montana. Next base: position 16,419,205 of record OY796685.1, read on the forward strand.
TTTTCTATAAAATGAACTCCATGCCCTTTACCTCCGGTTTACACATCCAAAAAATCATAAAAACAATAAATCTTCTTTAAAAAATATGAAACACAAACTTCTCCGAGGTCATCCTTCAAATACACACATTTATCAATATCCTTGGAGTATGTTTTGGTCAAGAAGCCTCTCAGCAAATCCCATCTGAACTTCATCCCAAACGTTCTACAGCCTGAGGGGGGTCGAGTGGAGGTGAAGCCGAAGAACATTCCTTTGTCGACATCCAGGCACACTGACCTTTGGATGAGGTTAGCAGGGAGCATCGTTGTTTACGCAGTTTAGGGAGATACCAAGTGATCTGAAAACAAAAGCAATGAGGTGTGTTTGAAATTTGGGCTGTGTTTGATTGTTTTGAATAGGGAAATGTAGTTAACCCTTAACTAGTCGCTCCAAGAGCAGGTATAAATTTATCGATATTTATTTAAGTCTGGGTCCCAGGGAAATATATGCCAAAACCTAAACCTAACCTAAGGAAACTCCAGTCTAAACATTGGAATACTATCAGACGAATAGAACTCCATTCTTTAGGTGAACTCTCTTATAACTCATCCCAAGGGATCGACAAGTGCTTTAATTTCGATGAAATTTATGGTGATAGTAACTGACACTGTATGTTCCTTATAAAATGAATCTTTTCCCATAATTCTGTTTGATTTAGTATTGAGGTTCATAAGAAACTCGTTTATTGGATGGATCTCACAGTACGGTCTAGCTCTAGGACCTCAACATTGTATCTCCGCCCACCCATTCCTATCCAAAACTTGCTTGTCTAGGTCTACTAACCTTTACATTGAATTCTTAAAAACTCTATATAAGGTTTGCTTATCATACTGTTTTTGTATTTTCAGTTTTCAAAAGGTACTAATTATTTTGATTTTTTCTTTGAAAACAAATTTCCCTTCACAAAGTTAACGTTTGGTTTCTTAATATCCCGTTGAACCTAAATTTCTTTAATAAAACTATACTTAATATTTTCAACCTAGAGAACCTATCATATAATGTTTGAAAATTCATAACCTACTAAAAAGTTGTTGTGTGATACTGTATCTACTAGAGATAAAAAGCGTGTTAATTCCGTAAATCACTTACAACTACAAATTGAGAGTAATTTCTATCTTTTACCTTCAGAAAAGAATAAAAAAAAAATTAAATATGCAATTTTGAAAGGAAATTTAAATGTATTCCAAAACTTACTGTATGAACAGTTTTTCTAATATAAAGAGTGAATTTATGAACAATTACTTACTTGTTTTGTTCTTGGTTTAAAAAAAGTATGGAAAATATACGTGAACCAAAGTAAACTATGACAAGACAGACAAGGTATAAACAATACAATTTTGCATTATTTTTAAAAAAGATTGTGAATTATCTCTGTAATAAATTACTTATCCACGAACTAGAGACTATAATTTTCTTTTGAGACAGCTTCAATAAAACACAAACTATTCGTTTATCTACTGATATATTCGGATATCTCCACTTCAAAACTATTCTCTATTTTCCACTTTAACAATTAAAACTTGCAAAAAAAGACAATAATAGTGTTGGTAAATATACTAACGCTTTAAACATAATAAAAGACCTTCTTAATAGTACCTATATTTGTGAAACTTTCATACACCTTCAGGATACCTATAAAAAGTTCAATAATACTTCATTCTTATTTAAAATCCTACAAAAAAAAATATCTTAAATCAAAAACTGCAATAAATTTTTCTCAACCAAACACTTCATTCCCATTTTCCACCACCAACATTACTTTCACACAGCCCGAAAGTCAATGCCTCTTTCAACACCTCTAAAAGCATAATTTTCAACTAAACAATGCATCTTTAACTCAACTCAAAACTATAATTGCAAACTCGCACCTCTAAGCACAAATCCCAACCATCTCTGCTCCATTCCACTTTCTTCTCTTTGCGATTACATCCAAATCACATCTCCTGGGTCGTGACAAGTATCCAACTCAGACAGTACACGAACTTTGAAGACTATTCTTACCGAACACTCCTGATAATAAACCCCTTCTTAGAGAAGCGGAACAGGTTCCATTTTCGTAGAGGCTTAATCACGTGATTTCATCAAGGTCGAGGGGTTGAAGACTTCTTGGGCTGAACCCCATTAAAAGTTTTATTGGCACCCCCCAAGGGGTATACCACGATGCTTGTGGTGTGTACTAACGATGGTCGGAACCCGTGGAATGAACCTTTATGGCCACAGGTGCACGATTTTCTCTGAGGGGGATGGGTTTGAGATTTTGAAAGGGTCCGGGGAATAGCCTAGCTTGTTAAAGGAGTTAAAATGAAATAAGTAATACGTTTTTTTCGATAAGTTCATAGAATGGTTTCGAATTCGTCATTCTATCCAAAAAGTTCTTTGTATAGTTTTATGAATTATGGAAATGTTAGTGTAGAAAATGGTAGCTTATTGTGATTTGTATATTCAATACTGAAAGATGATTATAACTTCTCGTTACTGTTTTAATCATCTAGTTCTGAAACAAAGTTTTGTGATATTTTGTCTATATTTTTAAGATATTTTTGTCTTGTATATTTTAATGATATAATAACACGTATATTTTATGAAGATTGTTTTAATACTCTTCGTTTTGCTGACGTCATAAGAAATATTTAAAATTATCAATCTTCCCATATTAGAAAACATTTTTATCACTATGGTTATACTTTCAAGTAAAAGTATACAGAAAATTTATTATTTTTCATCTACAATTTTTTTTACCTTGAAATGAATTAAGAATAATGATAATTTTCGGATGAAAAACTACGCTTATAAAAGAGCTTTTTTTTACGATACCCCCCAATGCTTAAAAATAGTTTGAGCAAAATTTGAATTAGTTCAGTGTATGTATAGTAATTTCTTCACAAAGAAAATACCTTCTGCGGATATAAATAAAACCGGATTTCCACTGGTCTATAGATTTAACATTGTGCGCCTCTTAGAAAATAGGATATGCAGGAAAAATAAAAGGCACGATCTGTAACCCATTGCAATTTATAGTTTCCTTTAATGTTCGGATATCCCGTCCTTCAGGCTCTGGGGCATGGAAGAACATTCTCACGTGAAGGTTACGAATATCTGAATGCATGTCATGTGAAGGTGTTGTGAGAAACATAAGAATTAGGAGCCGTGAACTTCTAGAATATTCAATGCTTATGTAATTTTGTAAAGTAATATTGTAGAAAAATACTCTATTTTGGTTTTATCAAATAGTTTTAAATATAATTAGCTTTATACATTGTTATTTTATACAAAGTTAAATTCAGCTGATACATGAATACTTTCTTGAAATAAGTTTTTTTACGGGTTTATATTAAGTGCTTAGGAATATATCAAAATAAATTAAGCCGATGAAATTAGTAAATGAGAATTATTAAAATAATTTCAAACGATTTTAACAAAAACGTATTTCTGAATATCAAATGAAAGCAAAACAAGCTAATAACTTTATCAAAATTACCGATGTATTTAAAGGTGAGTAAAATTAAACGTTTTTAATCAATCTTTAAGTAAAATTTCACAATTTTAAGTTATTAGTACTGTTTTTGTTAAATAAAGGTATATATAAATGAAGTTTTAAAGTAATTTTAAATTAAAAAAGAGTAAAGGACAAAATAAATTTGTCAACACAATACGGTAATTGCTTGTAATATTTAAATATTAAAATGATTGTGGTAACAGATTACTGTTATTACTTCCTGATTATAAGCTAGATAAATGAAACTGACAGGATACAAGAGCAGGAAAAACGGTTTTTCAATATACAATCCTCTTAGATGAGTTATCCTTTAAATCTACAAAGTTGAAATCTTGACTGAAAAAAAAACTGTAGTATAACAATGAACATTTAAAAATGATTATAACAAATCATTTAGCACGACTTAAATAGCTCTAATGGTGAATACACATAACAGAAAATAAAACTTTTTCGATTAGGATACTGTTTATTCTCGATTTCCCGTTCAGGTAAGAAGCTTTCTCACGTCCTAAATTTTCAGAACACATTTCAAAGTCTCAGAACTATCATCAAGTTATGACATTCGACCAAAAGGAGTGGAAAAGCCATCAAAAAGGTATTTGGGAAAAGAATGGAGCTGTTTTTTTTAAATGAGCAGTTTCACGGGGTTTATTAAATCTGCTTTTTAGGCCATGGCGTGGAGTAATACGGCTGTTAACTCGCTTATTGTCTCCACAAAGCCCATGTATTTAAATAATGTACTCGTGTCGCACAAGTAATGTCTTCTTCACATTACCCTAGAAAAAGAAATGGTCCTTTTTTTTATTTTCAAAACAGTCGGATAAGTAGAGTTAAATTTAAGCTTGGAATGGTTTTTATAAGAAAGGTGTGAATATTTTTCCTTATGCTTAGAAGAAAAGTTTTAAATGTTTTCTTTGAATTTGTTATTTCAACAAACTGTGTAAACCTTTTGCTTAAATTATTCAATACTATTAATATTATTAAAATTATATTACTTAAATACAATATGTTTAGAGCTCATTGGTATGTTACAGTTTAGTTTTACATCATAAATGTATTTTTATATCAAAGACGTACAAACTTTTTCATAAAACCTCAAATCTTCTATTATTTTAATGAAAGTTTCTATTTATATTTGTAAGTTAATTCTGATAGTCTTGCATATTTTTTAAAAGTTCTTTAATTTTCGGTTCATATAATGATTTAATGCTTTAGTTTCTAATTAAAGCAATGCCATTAAATAACCTGAGATAAAATTTCATTGTTTCCCCAAATCATTCGAAAATATAATTTTCCTGATTTCTACAATCTTTCAATCCAAGTTAATGAATGTTAAGTCACTTTAATGATGTAATTCAACTCCATTTATGGTATTAATTCCAAATAACTAAAATTAGTTCGACATTAAAATGTATCAAACGACAGCCATCAATCCCCCATTCACCCAGCATCAATAATTACACCATTCAGCACGCATCATCACTGCCTATAATGATCCTTTCACACTACTTAATGAACCACGAGACACTTCCAAGGATGTCATCTCTAAAAGGCACCTAGTTAGGCGCTCGGACAATCACCACATTTTTGTTACCCCAGTCAAGTCTTAGTCAAGGGCGACTTCAGAAACGGGGCCACGGAATGGCTGGATAGCTTGTTACATGGCCGACCGTATAGGTAATACTAAGTAGAGTGCAAATCGATCATGTCACTGACGTGGTGAGTGGGATTCTAATCAAATCATTGATGCTTTATGCTTGCACTTGCATTGATGCATTGATGCTCTCTCTATTGTTTCTTTCCTCTACGTGGCCATAATGGGCTCCCCAGCCACTTCAACTGGAGCGGGACGAGGTAGCAATTGAAACGGAGTACAAACTTATTTTTAATCGGGGTATCGAGTATATAAAATGAAATTGGAACGGAGTTTCTTGGGAGGATGTAGGGTATCCCATTAATTTGGAGAGGGGGACTCTTTTGTTTGATGTAGGTATATTAATTTAATTTGGCTTCATGGTTGAATGCGGCAAGAGTGCATCCTGTTTTTCAAATTGCTTTGAATTTAATTTAAATGAAAACACGGCGAAATCTGTTCGAAATGGCGAGTTTGTTCTGGGGCTATTAAACCAGTGTTTGAAGTTTTTGTATTGTTCTGTTTCTAGTGACACTGATGAGACAAAGATATTTCAAGCTGTTTGATTGAACTTTAGATTATTTACTGATTTAGAGTGATTTTTATTGATGTTTGAAAAAATTATCTTAGTTAAGATACTTCATAACAGATTCTGATTTCACCGATGACTGATGGAACCTTTGAAAGTATTCTTAAAACTACTCTAAGATGATATTCTATAATTTCCATAAAAATATAGTCATTATAGTGGACTTATTTTTTAAGTAATCAGTTTTTCGAGTGATATAATTTGGCATAACATTTTCTAAGATTAAAAAAAACCTATTTCAGTTAGCACTTTAATATAATTTATGAAAAACAGATAAAAAAAAGTAGCAAACTCTTATATTTTGTAATTCACTTACATCCTGTTTTTCTATAGGTACTTTAACAATAAGTTTTGCGAAAAGTGAAAAATAAGAAAACTGAGATTGAAAAGGCTATTGAAAAGGACCATGGTCGGATACATTAATGAATTAAGTCATACTATAAGCCCTTTATAGTATAATCAAGAATTATAACTATAGCATTTGTGTAGCATAAATGTATTACATTTTTATATGAAGTGAAAAAAATAACATTTTTTTTCAGTACTTACACATTTAGCACATACAAAATTATTATAAATGTTTAGAATTGCTATAAATGGTGATATGTTCAGAATTACCTTTCATTTATTGCTATATACATTTCCATTTAATTCCACGTGTATTTGAACTTTTGAACATTTGAAATCTTTAAATTGTGCAGGCCCTTATTGCCTTCATTACAGCCACCTGATGACCCTAAATAAACTTAAACAGATGCCACAAATACAAGCAACCCTTTAACCACACATTAAAACCAGTATTTTTTTTTTCAAACCCACAAATTCCGGCCTAAAACACAGAAAACCTCACCATCCCCTTGGGCTGGCCCGAATTTAGCGAAGAAGAATAGGCAGCACCCGGAAAAACACATCAGATGACCCGTCTTAATATGCGGCGAGAGCTAGCTAGAAGTAACCCCGCTTATACCTCTCTGTGCGTAGAAGAATTTCCACTCTAACCTACATTCCTGAGACACTACTCATGGGCAAACTCACGTTTATCATCCATCATTCTTTTCCCACCCTTCTGGACATAGGAACCTGTTGTGCCACTTAAGAATTTCGATTTTATACCGGCGATTTTTTTTTTTAAAGAGTTGGTTGTTGGTTGCTTGTTTTGTTTCTTTCGGCATCTTAGGAATTTCGAAATCTAATGAGTCCGTTCAATTATCTTTTGTTAACTATCGCTTTTACTACTTGATGGTTAGTTTTTTATTTTGTCCTGGCTAGGTAGGATTTGTGCTCCAGAAAGGATTTTGGTTTTTATTGTTTTGTTATTCAAGTGATAAATTAGTTTTGGAGAAATGATGTTTTTGATCTTGATGTGTTCTTTTGTGGGGGGGGGGATATGAATTCTTAAAATTTGTAGATTCAAACTGCAAATATGAAGTCAACGTGGTTAAGTGCCGTATAATATTTTTTCCATTTTCATGAGATAAATTTCATATTGTTATTTATAAAAATCTGATGCTATTAACTTTTAAACTTTAAATTGATAGTTTGAATGTGTTGAATAATGACTGAAACTTATTTTGATTACATAGGTTGCTTACTTTCGGACAAATAGTCATTATGAAAGGAAGCATTTTGTGGTAAAGCATGAAAGCATGTGTTCTTAAGCATGAAACCTAAAAACTTAATACCTATGTTTAGATTTTTTTAACTAATGGAAGCTTTACTGGTCATTTAATTTCAGTTGATTGTCATTTTTGTTTAGTATTATCGCCATTTTCACTTTTATTGAACAACTTCATCTTTCCTATCAATAAAAACAAACGCAAAAGAAAACACATAAACATATGGCTAATTTTTTTTTTAAATTTTTATACATGAATCTATTGAAGTTTTTAAAATTTCATATTGTGCATTTGTTTTGTTATATTATTTAATCAAATGGTTAATTACATGCTACTTTCAACAGCATGAGGAAGTCAGGATGTCTACTGTCTACCCATAAAAATTGAATGGCTTGATGCTAATGTTAGGTTTAGTTTTTTATCAAAAAGTTGAACCACATCGTGAACACAAAATCTAATATATTACCTAAAATTTCGTGACTCGTGATACTTTTGTCATCTTCGGTGCAACGTCCTTGTACTTCGAGGGAAAACCACGATTTTTGTTTCATGAATGTCTATGAGGTCATCGGCCATCGACTTTTCTTTTCATATTTTCAAAAATTAATTTGAAAAATCTAATATTTTTAAATACATCGAACTAAATTTTTTCTTTAATATTTGTTTCAAATTTCTAGAGATAAAATCATAAAATTTTGTTTCGAAAAATAAGTCAATCGGGATAAGCAGTTATCATTTTCATATGCAGGAAGCTTTTGGAATGTAGAATTATAACTTACCACGTTAAAAACAAAGATTCCTAGCATTTAATATCTGATTGAAAAGTATAATCCATATAATTATTTTCCACAAGTTATGAATATAATCAGATAAAGTCATTTGTATTGTTATTTTAGACTATTCTATATGGGAACTCAATATTTAGGAAACAGCTTCATCCAGAATATTATAATCCACTTAATTAAATTCTTCAATAGATATTAATATAATATCAGACTAATCCTTTTTATTAATTTTGAGTAATCTAAGGAAAAACAATATTAAGGAAATTTAACGAAATAGCTCGATCCAAAATATTGTAATACATATACCGAATTATTTTCCATAAGGTAATGAATACAATCAAAGACAACGTATGTTTTTACTTTTTAATCTTTATGGGACATATAATTTAGAGAAAAGTTCGATCCGGTCTGAAAATTACAAAATAAATCTTATACAATATCATTGATTTATATAGACGACATTAGTGTGACGTCACTTGCTTGTTTGGAAACGTTGATTCTATCCGTGATTGGTTCCGTGATTGGAGGTAAATCCGTACCAATCCGTACGGAACCAATCACGGATGGAATCTACGTTTCCAAACAAGCAAGTGACGTTTTGACTAATGTCGTCTATTGCCGTCGTATTACTTATTAGCATTTTTTTAAACAAACTGAATATGATGATTGGAATTGAATGAAATCTTAAATTAAAGTTATTACCATTACAAATATAAATTTGATGGTCTTAACATCACTCGTTAGTATGCATTTTTATTATTCTCCAAACAGTTTTTTGAAGTTTAACATCTGTTTCTTGATATTATCAAAAATGCTCAAGCAGGAAATACCAATAAGATAAAAGTAAACTATAATATTAATATATTCACTATAATTTATAATATATTAATATTCTAAATAATATATTTTTTAAGTTGAAATCCTTTACCAAGACGAAATTTTTAATTTAATGTAAAATAGAACTTAAAATTAAGATCGACTTTACTCATTTTTACTCTTTTGAATATATTAAAATAACTGTCACATATCTAGGATGTAAGACAAGCCTTCGAGAAGAACCCCTATCCTAGAATAGAATCCAAAACTCCCTTCATGGATCGGAAGAGTCGTCATCAGGTCAAGCGGTCAATTGACCATACGTCTCTTGTGGGTATTTTTTTTATTATCGTTCCGTAAACTATATCAGATAAACACAGCCGTGCGTCCCTTTTTGAATGAACCAAGTCATTACTCAAGTGAAAGTGGATTCTTTGTTAATACTCGGTTTCTATGCCTTTTCTTTCATTTGAAGTAAGTCGGTTATTGATATTGTAGGTGTTCACAATGTTGAGTTTTCACTCTTGGAGTGCGGGAGAAAAAAGGATATTATATGGGTGACCGGACAAGCAGTGATTGCGTTTGATTCCAATCTTGCTGAAGAAAGTTGTTTGTGTTGCTTTTTCTATTATATTATCGAACGAAAAAAATAAATTATGAGTTTACACAATTGTATTGGTTTTCTTAATAGCCATGTATTGAGTCAATAACTTATAGGACAAGTGCGATTTTTATATTGGTTGCTTTAAATATAAAAATAATTTGTATTATAATTTTTAAGTAAACTCCTATTGCAAAGTCAATACTTTAATTTTCAAATTATAACATTACTTATAGAGTGAATTGTCTTCTTCACTAAAAAATACAATATATATCTAATAATCCTTAATTCCAAATTTTGTAAAAAGTATGCGTACTATATATTACAGGTGAAATATAATAAAATATATAGACAACAAGATAGTAGAAGGAATTCCAAATTAAAGGAAGGAAATTAACAGTTAAAAATACATTAAAAATTAGTTTTCCCACCTTTTTCTGTAAATTTAATACAATAAACGTAGTTACATTTATTATGAAGACGTTTTATTAAATTAAGTAATGGTATAAAGGTATTGAAATTTCATTAAAAAACATATTAGTTATGAAATTGTAATACGTAATTTATTTAAGACATTCTGGAAGGGTTTACATTCTAAATGCATTATTGATACCCCTAAATTCAATAAGAAAATTTTTAGGAGAAAATATTTGATCATACTAAAATTTAACTAAAATGTAAATATCTTAAAAGGATTTAATGTAGTAACAAGTTTTAAAGTTTTTATATTGCATTATAACTAACTGCTCTTTCTCATCATTTAAAGTAAATATTTGCAATAAAAAAAGCAGAATGAGAATTATAGTTTACTTTATTTGGGAGGATAATTTTTATACTTTAACTTGAATACAAAAGCGATTCAAAAATGAGCATAAGCTTATTAATCGAGAATTTTAGATAAACGTTAGGCACGCAAACTAAAAAAAATACCTGAATTACGTAAAGCTAAAAGAAAGTAGGTCTTGTGGGGGAAGGTACTGAATACAGTTACTTATAACTTGAAATGAAGATGCAGGTTCCAAACTCAATTACTTGAACAAGGAGTAAGTGAACACGTAATGAACAAAAGGGACACACCGGAAGAAAGCGCTCTTCGGAAAGGGAAGAAGAAAGAGAATAATATACCGCTTCTATCCGATTAACTGAAATTGAGCACAATCTGTGTGAAAACGTTTCATTAACCTAGATGCGGAATTCGATTGTTTGGAAAACATTAACCTAGAAAAAATTAATTTTTGAAACAACGCTATTAAATGAATGTTATCAAGTTAAAAGACCCGCTCTTTCCATTTGATTAGCTTCCAATGCCAGGCAGATAAATGTTTTTCGCGAGCAAAGGAAACTCCTGTAGTTTCTAACAGAAAGTTTTCTAGATTCAGTTAGCCTGATTACTTAGATTACTATAATATTTTGTCAGTAAAAAATATAAAAGTTTCTTACTTATAGTTGACTCTTTATATTTGAAAGCTTAATTTTAAAATTCAGATTATAAATTTTTTGATACATAAAGTGCTTTATACATTTTTTAATATCAAAACTTTTAATGAGAAAATAAAGTTTATGCTTATTTTAGCCATTTTACACATTGCATAGTTAAACCACGGCTTACTAGATACTATACAGGCTGGCCGAGTACGGAAATAATTAAAAATCCAGATGGCAATACTGGACAAACTGGCAAAGCATATCCACAGTGTTGAAGGCGGTGGGTGATATAGGTAGGACTTGTGGCGATCCAAGCGGGAAAACTTGTCAAATGGTTTTCATTGTTCAAAACTCGGCTAGCCTGTATAGTATCTAGTAAGCCGTGGTTAAACGCTTAAACTTGCATTACAAAGAAATACTACATATTCATAATTTGAACCTTATACTAAATTTTATCTTTTTGTATACAACTAAATTGTAACAATTTTAATGTTTTAAAATAAATATTCGATAATAAGGGAATTAATAGTATAAGGGTGTTGCCATCTATTGAATTTAAATTTATAATTCTCAGTAATTTCCATTTTAATTTTAAAATTTATAAAATGTCAAGTTGTGGTACTTAAAATATTTTTGTATAAGTTTCTTATTTCTGTGGACTGAAAAATATTGCACGAGAAATTCAGTAAACGAGAAGAAAATATTTTCTTGATGATGGAATAACAGCTTTTCATGTAACGTAGTATAAGACGTTGAAATAGGTTATAGGCCAAAAGATTGCATCAACGTCTCTATTCTCGAGTGTGATGCCACACGATCTAAACAAGGCTCCGGTTTATAGAAAAGGATGTTTCAGACTGACCGCAATATTTTCCTTTTCAAGCATTATATAAAACTTCGCTACATCATCTTTTTTTTAAGAAGAAACATAATTATAAGGGCACCTTCTTGATTTTTTTTCAAATTGTTTATAAATAAAAATTTAAGAACACATATAATAGTGTAATAATCATACCGAATCTACCATTTTTCAAAAAATAATAAAAAATAAATTTTTCACAAAATAAAACTATAAAGTATTAGATATGCCTTAAAGTATTTTGTTATAAATAGAAAATTAAAATTGCGTATATTCTATTAGGAATTCGAGGACAAAGAATGTTCACAAACTTACTATCAAACTAGTAGAGATACCTACTTAAAACTTTATGAAATGGTTCTTTATTGAAATTATAAAAAGACCTTTGAGCATGATGATCGAAGCAATGTTTTCATGCTATTCATAAGAAAAAAAAAGATAATCACTTGAGTAGTAATTACAATTATTCATTGATAAAAGTTTTAGGTATTCGTATAATCTCCAATTTCCGAAGTATTTAAATGTTGCATTCTTTTTTACCAAGTTCAATATGCATTATATTTCATTCGGTTTTTCCTGTTAAGGAATTTTTCCACTTTTTTTCTATGATGTTTTCTTATGTCACATTAAATCTAATTTGCAACAACAAGTACGAACGGAATAACTGTCTGAAGGAGAAACTAAGAGAAAGCTATTTTAATCTCAAGTTTCAAACTAAACTCTTTGGAACAATAGCCAATGAGGGCCAAGGCCTACGATGACCATATTCCTTTTTGTGACTGTGAGTTCCCCAACATGCTTGGTTTTCAGTTTATCTCAATTATTCTCAAGCGTCACATTACACATATTTCCTCTAGTTCTTAAAAGGGTTGGAATATTGCCTGAAGATAGTAGAATTAAGATACACCCAAATATTTTTATTAGGTTTTTTTTATATCTACTCTACATTCCTAACTTATTTATTCAAGAGTCTTCGTATAATAATGCCACAATCCCCCATATTTATTTATTTTTCAACTTATCTGAAAAAGCAGCTAATACACATTGGGCTTTACCCTAAAGAAACTAAGGATAATTTGATTAAACTTACTTACTTTACTTAATCAAACTTATTTTGATTGAAACTTAGGATAATGAAAACCCACTATCAAAGATATGCTAATGCTAACAATCAATAAATAACAAAAAGTTCTTTAAAACAAGCACAAAATCCGAACTATTTTCAATGCATTGTGTCTGGACTGGAAGTACACAATATATTTTTTATATCCCCATGGAGAAGGCTTCCTCCAACCTAAGGAATGAATTGAATGACGTCACGTTCAAAGTCAGGGGGTATCCCCACGGGTTTGATCAGCCGTATAAGCTAGTATAAGCCGACCCCCTCCCTCCATGAATGAAATCCCCATACACACACCCCAAGTCACCTACCTATACCCCCATTCAACAAGTGTCTCTCCTCCACCGGAACTCCTATCGGGGAAAAAAGGGGGAAACACACGCACGCAAAAAACGAATCGAAAATAACCCCCAACATAATAAAAAAAGAACCGAACCTGCAAAACGAGTTCCTCATGCGTTGCTATTAAGATTCCAGGTAGGAAAAGGTAGATCCCTCCCCCTCCCCTCTGCGTTCGCCGTGCCGAAGAAGCCCGGCCATCAGTCGGCCCAGTCTTGCTGAGCGTGGAAGAGAAGAAGTCGTGTCGTTGTTGTTGTTTGGACGGTGTTGTAGTTGTTGCTGTAACCTGTGGATTACCTCGTTGGTGGATTATGGTGTCGTCTTGGTGATAGCGTGGATTGTGTTTTGTTACTAGTGTGGCGCTGTTATTTTCTTCGAGGGGGGTGAGGATGGAGCTCAGGGACCTGTGGCGGTGCTCGTGTCTGGGGGTTGCTTTGTTTGTGGTGGTGTGCGTTGGATTTAGCCAGGTGGATGCAGCTCAGGTGAGTGTGGAGATCCTTTCAATTCTATTTCTTAGGCAGTCATTTCTCTTTCTCCCAGTAGGATATTTAAAGAAAAATTATATTCTCAGTGGTGTATGTTCAATCTTATTTCAGGGGGGGCAAAATATCCTCTAAAATATTTACCATTATCAGGCCCCAATCTAGATCTTTCCTAAACCCCCCATGCATAAAAACACAGATTCAATGTAGCTTTTTAATACATTTTCAGGTAGAATTTGCTTGTAAATAAACTTAAAATTAAAAAATTGCGAATATTTTAGTTCTAAGCAGAAAAGGGGGTATCTGGGGGTCCTTCCCCAGAAAAATTTTGGAACTTCTTCCCTAAAAAATAGGGGTTCAACTAGTTTTAGAACATCTAGTGTGAATTTTACCCCCCTTATACACGCCCCTGGATTTTCTAAATTTTTGTTAGAAAGAGTGAGATACCTTTATAAAAATTGGAGATGAAGAATTTTTTTCCTAAAAAGATTCTTCGTTCCCCCAAAGTTTGAACACTGCGGTCTTAGGGTATCAAAGATTGAAAATAATCCAGGTTTAAAAAAAAATGCGATTTTTGGAATCTGGGTTTACATTAAGTTTCCTGTCAAAAAGATGTTTACTTTTTACTTCGTAAACTAAATGTAAAATATGAACTCAAGTTCAACCTCTATTGCTTTCACTTTAATTCTTTATAGGTACTTTTACTTTTTAATTTCGGTTTAAATTCATTAAAAATGTAGAAATGAAGATTTTTATAGCCCGATTTCCTTCCTATTGAATATTATACTTCTTCAAAACTTATATACAAAGGCACAAACGCATTTTTCTGATCCCTCTATTTTCAATACTTCAGCAAAGAATGCATAAAAACATGATAAAGGCAAAATCAACGTTGAATTTGGTAAAGTTCTTAATGAAATAAAGTCACAATGAATTTAAAAAAAAATTATTAGGCAAAACTAATTTTAGTGAAAACAATCTAGGTCAAATATTATTGTTGAGAATTAAAGAAAAGGAGTTTTTGTAAAGAATTTTTCAAAACATTTTTTAAATTCGAAAATCAAGTTAGGATTTAATTTTAACTGTATTCAAAATTTTTCCATTGCTACTGTTTTATTTTTAATACTGATTTTTTTAAATTTTAATACGGAATAAAATCTTTATTAAAGTTCTTATTAACTTAATTTTTACAGCTTATCTAGTTTTTCTAGTGCATAGATAAAATTAAACAAGCACACAATTTCTATCCATTCCAAATATTAATCTCCTACTATTTGAATGAAAATCCATGTTTGTAATTTTTGCAATTCGACTTTATATAGCAAAGATTGAAATTGTACATAGTTTTTTTTCATTACAATTTAAAACAGAAGAAAACTTGAACAACAACTTATAAGGATAAAAATTTCAAAATTTATAAACTCATAAAAAGAAATGTATAATTACTCATAAGGTTGCATTGATTTTCGAAGCATTATTTAAAGTAGCTACTGAAGATACTAAAAAAGATAATATAAGGTTAAAATACTGCAATGAGTCATGTATTTAAATTTTAATTTTTTTAAAATTACTAAATTTACATCCTGAGGTTTAAGAAAAAAAAATTTACAGTAAAACTTTACTAGGTGATTTCCACCTATCATTTTAAAATAAAATATTTCAGATATAATTATTGATTTTCAAAAGGAATACATAAGGTAATTTTTTCAAAATAAAAAGAGGAATTAAATTGTTTCTCAGTTTAAAAAGGATTTAAGAATTATTTATAACAACACAATTACAAAATATGAAAATAAGAACAGGTTTCAATTTACTTTTCCCTAGCAATTTGACTTGAAAAGGAACGTGTTCTGTACCGATACATGCCTTAAAATTCTCTATTTACAGATATACGTATATTTATTTCATTTTAGTGAAATATAAATTAAAGATTTTAAAAACAACTTTGCAATCATAAACACTGTAGTTGTTTGAAGGTATATTTTAAAACATTATTGTTATTTCCATCAAAATTGAGGCATTTTTATACTGTTTTAGTATTTCGAAAGGTAAGAATGTCCCAGATTTTCAAAATTTAAGCCTTTTTTACTTGGAGCTTTTCTAAGTGTATAATGAAAATGAGTAATTTTGTCTCAATACTAGGATCCCATATTTTTAACTGTGTTAAGTGTTAATCAAAGCATTTAGCTTTTCTAACAACCATAACTGAACCTTTAGAACCTTTAATGTGCCCCCATATAGTTGATCTTGCGTATCCCTTGGTTTAGGTCATAAGAACGATCCATTTCTGTTTGCCACTTCATTTGGAGCCTCATTTCATTTGACCTTGCTCTTCACAGAAGTATCAAAGTGGGCTCATATTGTATCCGGGTCTAAGTGTTCGATTGTTTGAATGACAAACTGAGCCGCTCTCAAATTACAATCATCCCCTTAAGGCTTCGATGATGTGTAGATAAGGGTCATTTTTTTCTGTACATTTTATGTCATCGAACAAGGTACTACTATCACCATGAATAAGTCGGTTTGTGTCGTCGCTGAAATTAAAAAATAAAGATTACCGAGTAGTAATGGGCAAACTGATTAGTTTAGGTAGGATAGATTAACATGTGGAGGGTTGTGGTATTGATATTTTGAAATAGTCAGACATATTTAAAGTACTATTTTAACTATGTTTCATAAAACTTTTATTTTTTCTCTTAACCAATTTCGAACTAGAAACTTACATTGATCTATTGTAATTTACTTGACTCTCTTGTCAAAATAAAATGTATAAAATTTCTAAATAACCAAAGATAAGAATACAATAGAATGTATGAGGTGTGATAATATTTTTAAAAAAACCCTCAAAAATTACGTTTTTAAAATAAACACGGGACTAATAGTAATGATATTTACTCAACTAGAAAGAAAATATAATTTCTTTACAAAACCAGAAAAGAAGTTCAGGTCTCTCCCACACAGTGTAAAAGTTCTATGCTACTTACAATAATGAAAAAAGTTGTTCTAATTAACGTATAAAAATTAAGACTTTTTTAAGAACATGGAAAAAGGCACTATAACATCGGAATTCTTTTCATCATGACCAATTTTAAATTATGACCAAAAAGTAAAAATTTTACTCAGTCTTCATGATTTTTAAAAATATTTTATTTGGATTTGATCATCTGCAAACTTTAAAATCTCTAATACTGAATTCATCTTTCCACTTTTCTAAAAAAAGTACATTAGTGGATTTTTATTTGTTCGCCTAATTTGTGTACTCTTACACTAAATAAGTAATAAAAAGAAAATTAATTCTAGGTATAAAAGTAATGTTTTAACTTTAATTTTAAGTTAAAAAATTCAGAATGCAAATTTCCATGTGACCTAAAAATTACCAAATATTATTGACACCATCACAATTTTGACCTCCCATTTATCAATTCCTTCCAACTCAACATCATATCTAATTTCACCGATTTTTCCATTCCGAATCACCTCCCATCATTACCAGCCAAGCAACTCGAGAATTGGTGAAGCGATAATTTCGAATTCTTATGCCAACCTGAGTTTCCTGTTTTGAATGTCCTTGAACCAGCCTCGGAAGAGCACTTGATTGGGCTCTTTGGCGTACATACCTTATTCCCATTACACACCACCTGCGAATGTTGGAAGAACCGCGCGTAAATTAGGCAGGAATTATGAAGAACCACATGATGCGATGACGCGTGACGGAATCTTGATTCGATGCAAATATGTTGGGAGTGAAGAAATAATAAAAATGTAAAACAGTATGCTAAAACTACAATTACATGCCCCCCCCCCCTTTGTCATTTTTTTTCAATTCTTAATACTATAAATTTCAGTCTGTACTTTATAAGTAGTTTACTTTGTAAGGTTAATTCATCTTATATAAGTAACTTTTTTCTTACGTTCTCTTAATCTTTATATTCTTTATACTATGTAATATAGCTATGATTAATGAACAACCTAGTAATGGTGATATGGCATGACAGAAAATCGATAAATTATAAATATTAATGGTTTGAGGCAAAATATATTTAGTGTACAATAACTATATAACATTAATGTAGGTAAAAGTAGAAGTAAAGAAAAGAAAGATTAATTTTTTGGTTTAGTCGCAAAATTGATACATTTTTATGCGTCAAAAGATAATGAAACTACTCGTTATATAAAGCATTTCCATGAACTAACAGTGCTTAGTAAATGTTCTTTGGTTGAACTCTTTGGAGACAATTACCACAATAACATATTTTTATTTCTAAATGACACCAGTTTGATGAAATGCATATAATTAATTTAACCAAATCTTATTTTATGTAAGCGTTTTTACAACAGAAAGATTTTACTTCTATTACCTACGCATAGCCTGACTTTCTAAACATTTTGTCTTGTTTGGCTCACTATGCCCTAACAGGGGCTTTTTGCCATAAAAACCAAACCAAACTAATGCTTAGTAAATAGTTATCGAAATTATCTATCTCTAATATAAAATCGCACCTCTATTAGGACTATAAAAACTAAAAACGCACTTAAAAAACTGTAAGTACACAAGTATAAACACACACATTTAATGTACAAATAAATCGTACATATTTAATTAATTTCCTACACAATAATCAATAAAATACAATTACTGTTATCAGTTAATTGCCCACACAACTATAGTATAAAGTTAATTCATCTTATAATCCAAACAACTCTAGTATCTTTTTTCATCTGACCAGGCATCCTACACAACTCTATTACTTTTACTTCCTCAAGCAGTAACTCTACTCCAGTCGATGCGTCCTTACAAACATCATTTTACCACCTTCCTCCTAGTTCTTAAAGCAGGAAGGTAACTTGGTCGGAAATTATTGAAACATCCTCCAAGGTTTTCTTACAAAGAAAATGAAACTCCCAAAGTAGCACAAATAATGTGTGGGTTCCTCCAATAAAAGTTATTCCTTCTTCTTATTGTCCATTACAAAAGTTGCCAATATGTATAAACGTAACTTCTCATTGTTAAATAACTTATGGGAATAGGGAAATGCTTTTTATCTCATCAATTTAAACTATTTCTTTTTATGTCTTCATCTTTAAAAGGGTTTCAATGAAAAGGAAATGCAGACTTTTCTTCCTTCGTTTGTTAAGAATCTTGAAAAGGAATTTTATTAAATGTTCCATACACTCTTTTTGAAAGGTTTAATAGACTGTTTTTATTGATGTCAAGAAAGATGATTGGAATGATAATGAAAAAAAAAGATAGAATTTATTATTAATAAATTAAACTACTCAGTTCAGATTTCTTTTTAAGAGAATTTTTACTTTTTTTAATAATTCTCAAGTGTTTCAATCAAGGTATTTTCAATAAATTCTTGTGGTGGCTCTTTGATATTAACTCTATTATTAACTGTTTAAGGATACTCTTTCATAAAATTTTATGGTGTGGGTATGTATAGGGGGTGGGGTTATTTTTAAAATCGCTTTTTAAGCTCAGGTTTTATTTATTTATTTAATTTATGTAAGGTTAGAAAAATGACGTACTTAAAAAATTAAATGTAAAAAAATTGAGATAACTGCCTAGTAAAGGAAAAAGTGATGCTATAATAGGGTAATTATAGTATTAACTTGTGGAGTATAGGGTCAACTTTACAGTGAAAGAGATGAAAGTTACCGTATTATACGTTCCTGTCCATGAAAAGGCTTTACAACTAACTCACCAAAATGTAACCAAAACTCTTTAAGAATTCCCCCCCCCCCCCCCAAAACGCCTATTCCCTTTTTGTTCTGATGGTATCAGAGATATTTGGTGTAAATTACAATCAATCAAATCAAAGGTGTTGAGTGTCAGGAGAAATATGGACTTAAAAAATCACTCATTATAAGATGGTTAAAGGAGGATATTTAAAAACGGTGGGTGAATGAAACAATTGGTTTGCATATGTATATTTAGAATAGGCATGTTTACCTTGGCATGGAACACCAGATAAATACCGAGATTTCCACCGATTTTTAAATGTTTTATCTGTATTATTTAATGAAATTAAACTTTTGTTTTGTTGTTACGTTCCGAACAAATCTCTTTTATACTTTCAAATAAAAATAACCGGTAATTAATTGAACTAATAGAACTAATCCATATACTTCTTTATCATTAGTTAAATTTCAAAGTTCAGTTTAATAAAACGATATACAAGTTAGATTTTTTAACACTAACTTAAAATTCTTACTGTACTCCAATTCAAGTTCTACTTTTTTTAGTTCACATGCACAGTTTTATGTTGACTTTATTCAGTCATTTTGAGATGTATAATGAAATTAATCATTAAACACCAAACTCGCATAAATAAAACAAAAAACTTCAGTACGAATTCGGCCATTTTTTTTATTATTGTTAATTTTCTAAAAATCTCTCCATGCCTTAAGGGCGAGGTTGATTGCAAATCCATCCATTCCTTGACCTGACATCAATGATTCTAGAATTTTCAATTGCGTCAAACCGTGAAACAATAGTAGGGACTACTCGAGTTCGACTAACAAGTGTCGTTTGCCTGTGATTTGCGAGTGGCTTTACTGACCCGGAAGAACGTTGCGAAACTTACCGGCTTGCTTCTCCTCGGAGAGTGATGCTTTGTGGACATAGCGTTGGCGATTGTGTGGGTAAAGTTAATGTTTTGACCTCTATTAGTAATCGGTTTAGTGGCTGGGACGTTTTCTCTGTTTACGGAAAGTATGGGAGATTGTTAATATCAAATTAAGAGTGTTTGCTATCTTTTTGGGCCGTTCAAATATCACGTAAGCAAGTTTTTGATCATTTTTGACCCCCCTTGTCAGCAAAAATAAACAAACCGCAAACCCCCTCTCATAATTACGCAAGAAAACTGCCCGACTCCCCTTTTGTTCTTTTTTTTTGTACGAAATCTTTAATAATGCTAAGATATCTGAAATTCATTGTAATCTATAGAAAATATTGAAAATAAGACTTTTAATACCTTCAAGTTTTCTGTGATACTAGAAAAACCTATGATTTACTTCGATGAGTTAATGAAATGATTGAAGTTTGTGTTTTGAAATATGTAGCAAGGAAACCGGAGTTCATATTATGCCCATAAATCCTAATGGCATGTATTTAATACATTTAATATTTTAAGAATGGTATAAGAATTTATAACTAATATTTTCGTGTTTTGAAAGGTACACCTAAGTATTTTTATTAAATCCTTTGTAGTAAAAAATGTTATCTATTAGGTAATAAATATATATAATTTTAAAGCGCAAGAACATTCTCCTTTCGTTAAAAGAAGTCATGTGAAAAATTTATATATTTTTTTCAATATTTTAAATTATATTTAACCGTTACTGTATATAATATAATATAGTATAATATAGGTGGTTACATATTAAACCACCTATTATTATATTTAACCGCAAAACCATTACGGTTTTTTTGTACTCTTAATCCTATGATATATTTAAATTCATAATAAAATTTCATGATAGTGAGAAATGCCAAGTGAGATCATTTCAAATAAATAATATTCAGTCTTATTTTGCAACATTTTAAAATTTTAATAGGGATTCCAAAAGATTTTTTTACAGACAGAGTAACAGGAAAAAAAGGTTTCTCAACCTCAAAATAATTTTACCGTTTTTTATACTAATAAAGATTAACTGTAATTCATTTTAATGCATGAAGTAAAAGGGATTAAATTTCATAAAAAAAGCTTTCCTTCCGTGTTCACGGATGATGGAATAAACATATGACTACTTTATTTATGTATAAAAGGGATTTGAAGATGATGAGATACATATGATGTATAAGCTTCACAAATCCAGTAATATACCGTAATTCCTCCATCCATGCACTACAAAAGTTTCAAAGGGAAAAAACTTCTGTATTCTTTATAAAAGAATTTTCAATTAAATTATAATTTATGCTAGAATTGTGGTTGTTTTCCCGAATATGCATTTTTAATCAACTAAAGAAGATTATTTTGAACTTAAAGAGCTTTAGTTTTGATAATTACCGTAATGTGAGATGTAACTGCGTTGGTTTTGTTTAAAATTTTTGTGTGAAAAGGTAATTGATTATTAAAAAGTTTTGATCGATAATAATCTCTTTAAATCGTTCCTTTTATTACTATTATAAATGCATTTTTATCAAAACTAAATATTCGCATATAAAAGTTATAAGTTGTGTTATTAAAATTTTTTGTGTTAAAATAATAAATACAAATTTAATGGATTTATTTTTGGGAATTTAGTTCAAGTTGCAATATATCTATTTAAAATATGATATAAGAGCAATATTTTGATTTTTAATATTCTTCTATCTTTAATACGTGTAATTTAACCAGTAAGGTAAAAGTATTCCAGAAATTCCAAATGATATATTTTATGTATTTGTTATTTTTAAATTTTTAAATTTTTATTTATGCTGAAAAGAATGAAAATAAGCATATTTTAAAACAGGGTGACAAAATCGCTGGAAGATGATTCAAGTGTTATATTTATTTTCCCTTTACAGGAAAATACCTTTTTTAAATATGCGTGAACAAATTTCACAGTCATTCAAAAATACTTTATGATAAAAATATTTTTTTTTATCATTAATTGAAGGAATATTATTTGTTCTTAAAACAATCATGGCCTTCTTATAAATATAACTTTATTTTAAATGTTAATCTTTATATTCCATATTCAATTTAAAATATAAATTTTTATTCAACATTTTCATGTGTGTTTCGAAAGCTTTTTCCCTTTTAGTAAACTTCAAAAAGGACTATTTTTTAATTCGTCTTATAAATTTGTGTTGGAAAAGTATTCAGAATTTATACTATTTTATTCATTTTTAATTCAATTGTTTTTATTCAAATGAAACAATTTTGTATCGATGTGAATGTAGATAAAAGAAAACCCACAAGAACCTATATTTTTGAAGCAATTCACAGGAAGAGAAGCGACAAATTTCAATAAAATTCTCGTAAAGGCGTATAATTTCCACTTTTTTTCCGGAGAGAAATATAAAAACCACCCTTCCACAGATTCCCAACATTTTTACGATTGATTTCCATAAAATTTACACCCAGAATTCCTCACTACGTTCCTCTAAAAACCCCATGTAGCGTGAGTCCAATGAACCTATAACTCTTTTTTCTTCAAATCATAGCTGCATTGGCAGGTTGCGCAAATCAGCAATCAGCAGGATTCCCGCGCTTCTGTGTTAAGGAATCCGGTTGTCTTCCTCGCTGTCTTACGAAACGAGAAGCCGGCTCAAGGTCAAGAGGAATTAGTGCCTTGAGGGGCTACACAATCCTAAATGTCCCATAAGATTGTCTAGGAGGAAGTTAGACGTGTAAATGAACCTTTTTGTATGAGTTAAGCGTACTAATTGTATCACAGGCTGTTGAAGTGTATCATGGTCATCGAAAGTATCACGGTCATAAGTAAGGGATTTGATGATTGTGATGAACAAAAATTATACATAGTTCATTTAAATTCATGATTACTTAGCTTTTACAAAATTAATTTTTTTTTGGTGCCGTAGAACTGATTTTGAATATGTTATGATTTAAATTTAAAAATGAAATCTATGTTTCTGCAATAGTGCTACGTTTGAATAAAATGTTCTTTAGATTAAATTTGAAAGAATTTGCAGTTAAATATATTTTTCGAAGTTCAAACTTTCTCCAAATAATCCAGCACAATAATCCAACGTTGTTCTTCAGGTGAATGGGGAAGCTCATAAAATATTTATGTTCAGAATCTGGAAATAAATACTAGTGTTTTTAATATGGATATAATTTTAGATTTTGGCTAATTTTTGAATCATATGGTATTTATAATACAAATTAAATCTAATTTGTTTTGTCAACTACATTTAAAACATCTGAAATAGTTTATAAATAGCATTATAGGATATAAAGGAATCTCCTTTATCATCCCTCATTCTTAAAAGTAACAACGATGTCAACAAGTAAATATTGTTTTACTAATCTACAAAATTCCACCTTGATGATTCTTCTTATTATAAATGAACATGGAATAAATAGAATAAAATATAATCAATGAAGGAAATACAATACAAAACATTATACCTATATGAAATACAAAACAAAAAATTTCATATTCTCGATCATCTCCTTTTAACAAGTTTAAAACAATAACTTTTTTAAAACTAAAAAAAGAGGGTTGGCGGGACTGGCTGGATGTTTTCTTTTTTTGATACTTAAATTTGTGTCAACTTTATTTACTATATTTAATAAGTTTTTGTTTCATCAAAATGAATATTTCATACATAAACAATGACTTTATTGGATAAAAGTATTCAATTTCTCCTGTATTTCTAATTTATAATATTGTGATCGAACAAGGATCTTTCTTGTTGTAATTACCAGCTTTATTCAATTTGCTCAATCGTGTGTATGTGGTATGTGCGATGACTTTTCTACTTATTCCACCTCCTTCAACTAGGCATGACTTTATTCCAGTCACGTCATCACTGTCACACAGTTAATCTTAGCTTAAAATAATACCCAGTCATGCACAGAGGCGTTTATTGCAGACATTTATGATTAGGTAATTTTAAAGAAATTGTTTTTCTTATCGTCTCTGGGGTTTTTGACTTTTATTTAAATAAAGTTTAATGTTTTTAAGTCTTCAAAGTTATATTTATAGACTCTTTTATGATTTTATATACCTTTCACTATGATTTCTCTCCGAAATTTTAGTTAATTAGCATTAATTAGCCTTCACTTCTACAAAATCTTTTTAATTCATTTATATACATTTGTTTTTATTAATATTGTGTTTGTAAAAATGTTTATGTACTAATTTTACTTTTTAATATTTTAGGGAAATGCACTACTACAATGTCCAGATGGTAAGTTATGATTAATAAAAGATAATAAATTATTAATAAATTGATGCTGAAATAAATATTTTATTTTCTCCTTAAAGTAAAACGTTATGAAATTTTAACATAATTATACTAATTGAGTAATTCGTTGGAAAGTGGTGTGTTACATTGATAAATACCGGTATATAATACACTTACACATACCTGTTATAGATGCAAAAAACTTTAATGTAAAAATTTCTTTAAATGTGTTCTTTTTGGGGTCAGTTGATAGTAAGGTTTAAAGTTAAATTGTGCATTCACTTCTACTGTTCTTCCATGTTATACATTTTTAACTATAATTTCCCTAATCTTGTGTAAATTTACGATTTTATTCATGTAAAAAGTTAAGCAATATTTTATACTTCCTTCGTTTCATTCAGACTTTTCAACACTCGAACACATAGCAAATATTTGTCCTTGAACTTTTCCTTTCATCCCCATCTCTCTATTCCCCTATTCTCTGCTTTTTTTTTTCGAGAATTTCAAATCCCCCAAAACTACCACAGCCTATCTCGAAATGCCGAAGAACAATGACGAGGATTCCAATGTCAAGAGCGATGTTCCGGTTTCTATTGCTGTAATCATCGCCTTAGAACAATCAGGTGGAGGGGAACTTCCTTTGTCCATCGAAGGAAAATAGTTCAGCTGGTATTGATAGAGTTAATGGTTTGTTTATGAACTCCCGAGAAATGATTCTGGGTAAAAATATAAGTAGGAAATTAATTACACAATAGTTTACACTCAAATTTGCTCAAAATTCAAACAAGGAGGATGTATTAAAACAAACTTGGAATTTATGATGTTTCTGCAGAATCCTGCATCTTTTATTCTGTTCAAAATTAGGATTTGACATTAGAGAAGAATTCTACAGAACTATTTTGTGTAGAGGGAACGTATCTATTAGTGTTATTATGCTTTTTTTGCTGGATAAAAATGTGGAACATTTAAACTTATAAAAGATTTAAAACATTTAAAATTAAAGTAGTACTTTTTGAATAAACTGAACTTTTTTTTAAATGGGTATACAGACGGGATTTAATATAAAAATCATATACTCTACATCTTTGATATTTTAATTAAAAATTTAAAATGTTGTAATTTAGTAAATATATTTTATCGAATCCACCTTCGAAATGGAATAGGTCCAGTGTTTTCTCTTTCGACCCTTTATTCTTGAATAGGAATTAATGAAAATTAGGGAATTCATGATAAATAGACAGACACCAACAGTGATCGGCTTCAATTCTCTAGTTGGTCATCATTATTTGTATTCGTGTGAAGGATGAGTTTAATCTGATCAGACATCTTAACTGACTTTACTTTATTACGTAATAGTATTATCTACTAGCATTGATTCTTTGTAAGAAACTTCTCCTTCATCCTTTTCTTATAAAACTTCTTTTACATGCATCTCTTCTATACTAAAGGCATGCATTTGAAGGACATTACTTTCAATGCCACATTTTTCCAACCTGCGAAACCTCTCATACTTAAAACTCCTTCCTTATATACCCCAGCATTTACAGATTCCTCATCTAACCTCCGAGTTGATCATCATCATCATCATCTTCCAGAACAAGTCATAAATCAGACATTCGCAGACCCTCGAACACATCTCACAGGGCCCACCAACAAGACAGATCAACGAACTGCGTTTACTTCGGATTTCTCTTCGGCGTTTCGTGGGGGGAGCAGGCGGAACTAAAGGCTCCTTCACACTTGGACGGTTCCGAAGGCAAAAGCGTTTCTTCGCTGTCGCTTGTTCAGGGCCATCCGTCACATCCAAGACGCAGTAATCCGGACGATTATGTACAGAGAGGGAATCCGTTGATTTTTGAGGGTTTTTTTTATGAGGAATGTCGCTGTTGTTTGGTTGTTTTGTTTATGTATGTTGGGGGGAACTCATAAGAAGTCGGGTTAGGATAGAGTTGTATACGGAATTTTTTTTTTTTCATTTTAGTGGTAAGCAAGGACTTGTATTAAGTATGGTAGGAACTGGATGCCGCAAAAGGGAATTTATTCTTCGTTGTTTTTCCACAAGGGTTATATTTTCCTGAAATATCATTGTTGTTGTGTAAAGAAAGACCGAAGGAATTTTTGGGTATCTTCTTAATGTATTAATTAACTGGATTAAAAGTAAATTTTTGGGAATGTAAATGCAGAAACTTAAAGCTGAATGGATGATATTTGAAGGTTGATTGAGAACGCTAAAAGATTTAATATGGTAGATATGTAAAATATTGAGTATTTTTTTCAAACTTCCACCTTTTACAAAAAAAATAAAGATTCTTACTTAGTGTTACGAAAGAAAAAAATTACACACCTGCCTATTCCCTTTATAATGAATCGAATGGAAAATTATCAACATAAAGTATTTGATATGAATAAATTAAAAATACACTTATATATATATATGTTACGGGCAATGTGTTAAATCCGGGCATTATTAATAATGCCCGGGCAATGTGATAAATTTAGTGGACTTTATGAATGAAATTTATCACTTTGCCCGCCTCCACTTCGGGCATTATTAATAATGCCCGATTAATCACTTTGCCCATAACATATACATTTAATACCTAAAAATTTAATCACTAGCTGAAATAATCAGAACTTCTTACACTATGTTCAATAGAAAAATCTTTTTAACGTTATCAGCGTCTATAAGGCCAGGTAATTTGTAAGTATGAGTTCATAAAAGGTTCGTGAGACCTAAGAACGGGACCATTATACCTACAGTTCATAAAAACGTTGGGGTTATTAAAAAAGGGGGTTCGTAAAACAGGCGTTTGCTGTACCTTTGTATAAAACGTACTAACTTAACAAATTAACTGTTTTTTCTTCCAAAAATAGTTTTATTTCTTTCTGCATGCTTAAGAATAAATTATTTTCAAAGGAATATAAAACAAACACAATGTTAAGTATTTTATAAATTTGAATTAAGCTTCACTAAGTAATTAGTTTTGTGTTTAACTACGTGTTTAGTTTTTTAAGTGATTAATTTATTATGAATTTACGTGATATCTTACTTTTCAATAACATATTTTACTATATTATAATTTGTAATC
The DNA here is from genome assembly GCA_963680715.1 of Tetragnatha montana. Classification (NCBI taxonomy): domain Eukaryota; kingdom Metazoa; phylum Arthropoda; class Arachnida; order Araneae; family Tetragnathidae; genus Tetragnatha; species Tetragnatha montana. Next base: position 16,446,958 of record OY796685.1, read on the forward strand.
TAAAATTCAAATGCTTACTTTTACTCCAAATTTTGAACTGTGATAAGTAATTAATATGCAACACTTTCTCTGACAAACATACACCTAATTACGTGCTTTAATTAGTGTCTACTTGTCACGTAATCCATGTATCAATTTGTTTTCCAAACATTGTCATACAATTGCCTCATCAACTACTCAGAAGGTGTTATTTTGAATCAGTCATTTAATTAGAACAAGAGATTAAGCTAATCCTCTTTCGGAAAAAAGAGACCGACACCTAATCTACGTAGACTGTAATTATGCTTTTAAAACTCCTTAAGTTTGTCTGCACGACTCACCGAAAAAGAAGCCGATTCTATTTGCTTGGATTCAATAGTGGGATGAGGATGACCTAAAAAGATAGGTCACACATGTGCTAGGAACGTGTTCCTTCCATTAATTAAACAAGGCTAAAGGCGTGAACGTTCAAGGAATATTTTTAGATATCAAACGAAATTTTTATTATTTTTAATGTTTCATTCTAAATTTGTTTTTTTACAAAAATATCTACTATACCTCAGTAAAATACAGCTCTTACAATGTAAATGTTCAAATTAAAATGGAAGGTACTTCAAAAATTAAAATTACTAGTAAACACTATTTTTAAATTTTTTTAACGAGGACTTCTATGAATACTTTTATTACTGAGCTATCCCAAAATTTTACTTAATACTATACTTTTCACAATTTTCGGTCAAATGCATGCTTGCAGTTTTAACATGCTGCGAGTAATGAAAGATTAAGAATTATTTTAATCAACAAAATATGTTTAACTTACACATATTAATACTGGAAACAGGAATACTGATTTCCATATAATTGTTTTATTACGCTGCTTAGGGTAGATTTTTAAACTAAGAATTTGTGTTTTTTGTGTTTTTTTAATGTGGTTTGTGGAATCTAAGTTTTTTGTGGGATTCAGTTTTCCTATAAAAATTTAGGTGTTTAAGTATCTCAAATGTTATGTTTAAGTTGAAAATGGTATATTTATTAGACAATTTATCATTACAATTTACATAAAGTAACAATGCTTGGTCTTTTTTAAATTATGAGTTACTTACAGATTTTTAATACTTTCATAAAATACTCCTCCTAAAAATAGCATAGCGTTTTTAAAAGAGTGAATTAATTTTATTATTTCATAATTTTAAGCTATACAAATCACTATCTCAATAGCTCAAGGAACATCAGTTTTTAAAACTTTTTCAGAGAAATAAAACTTATCATCTGTTGGATAATTAGGATTTCCCTCTATCCCTTATAGTATATGATTTTAGATGGGTTTTTTATTCTTAAAACTTTTGTATTTTAAATGCATAATTCTGTAAGAAAACATATTATATTAGCTAAATGAACGATGCCTTCATAGGCTAGTTCTATAAAACTGTCCGAGAATTTTGATTATAAGGAGTTTTTTTAAACTGTATAAATTAAGGATCCTCTACCTAAAACTACGTAAATGACATTTATTCAGTATCCCCAAGAAATTTCAAGATAAGATGTGTGTAAAAGTTTAGTTGTAATACCTAAATAGGAAGGGGAAGTATTGCATTACTTCGAAAAAATCATCATAACTAATCTCTTGTAAAAAATGAAACCAGCAAAGAAAAATATGTAACATTTAGTTGTCTCTATGATGGATGAAAGGTAAATGAAAATACTTCCAACAGAAAACGTAAAAGCAGATTGAAACGAGGTACAACATCTCAATCAATACACACCTCAATCTTACTTTAGCTATTTGCCTTAACTATATATTTAAAAAAAGAACAAACAAGCATTATTTGAAACCACTCTCACGGAACGATCAAAACAGTTACGACCGATAACACTACTTTTTGCATATAACGAAGCATTAAAACCGCCTAATTGGTCATCCACTTCCTTCCAAGTAGCGAGAGGGGAGCCACAACGCTTTCAATTTCATGACATGTTCATTGTGGGAGCACAATCGACTCTTTTTGTCCATCGAGTCTAAGGTCAGTCTTTCGGTTTCGTTTGATGGGTATCTCGCAGGTAAATTAGGCGGAAGTGATCGACCTTCTATTGTGTATGGAGGGAATGCCCCCATAAGTGTAACTGTGGAGGAAAGCGAAAGGACCGTGTCGAGGTGTAAGGGGCATTTCACGGCAGTTGTGACATATCCGTAACATCCTTGTATTTTATAAAAATTTGAGAAATGTTTAGACTTCTGTGTAATGTTATGTAACATATTAACATGGATTACCATACAATTTTTTTTTAAAATTAACATTTCATAAAATTTAGAAGCTGTAAGGATTTTAATAAGGATGGGATGAAGACACTACGATGTGTGTTACAAATACTGTGTAAATAAACAAACGTTAAAAAGAGTTACAGTTTTAAATCTTTATACTTTATAAAAATTTGAGACACTTTTTTAAGAGGTTATGTATGTTAATTTTACGTAACTTGTCAACATGAATTAGCCTAGAAAATTTTTAAAATATCGAATTTGTATAAATTTTAGAGATTGTAAGGACAAATAAGGTTTGAGTAACGACTCTAAAATATGTCACTGGTACTGTGAATGCCCTGAAACTAAACATTTTGCTGTTGAATAGCTATTTGTTTTTTCTTCATCTGATGAAAATGTTTCCAGATAGTATTAAATTTATTTAAAATATAATGGAATTTAGAATAAGTTAAGAGATGTCAAAAGGCGACATTCTTCTTAAAGCTTCATTTAAATTAATAAATCACCACAGCTTCCATTGAGGTTGCTCTTGAACTCCCAAGTCCTTGAAAATTGGGAAATTAATACATAAATAGCTCATTAAACTTTAAAACAATTAACACTATGAGTCATACGAGCTAAGCCATTATTTTAATAAACTCTTATAAGAACAATTATCTTAAATAGTTAAATATTTATAGTTTATTTTTAAATCATTTATACTTTTGGTGAGAAGTAATGGCTATCGATGTAGTTGTTCCTTTGGCAATTAATTGAAGCAGCCCATAACCATCAACTATGATGAACTACTGATGATTCAGTGGACATATTTCTAAAATAATGATTGTTATTTTTTGTAAACATGGCTTCTATAATCTATATGCCACTTATCCTTCATTACTCTTAAAATCTTTCTGCCATGGATCTGATTTTATTCCATTGTAAGATGTGGATTATTTGATTTAGCTATTCGAACTTGAAACATTAGTAAAATCAATTGCATTGGAGAACTTTGAAAGGATTTTTAACTACCAAAACATAATATACTCTTTTAATAACTCTTTTGAAAGATATCCCTCTCCTTGGTATAATTTTATTTTTTCTGTAAATTTGATTTGGGTAAAGTATTATAACCTAGTTGCCTTCTTACTCGCATATCTTTTTAAAGATATTTCAAGACATAAAGGTTTCCAAACATCTTTGTCTCGGTATATTACAATATTAAATAAGGTTGCATCATAATTTCGCCTTTAAGAAGATAAAAGAAACAAACACAAACTATTTTTCTCCCTCTAACAAAGATTAGGGAAAAGTACTTAACACTCAAATCACAATTTCCATATTTACTAAGTTCAATTTCATGCAAATTTAATTCAAAGAGTGTTATGAATAATTCATAAACAAAAGCAAAAGCTCCCCCTTCTAGACTTTCCAACCAGTTTTAAGAATTGCATAAACCACCCAAACTTCTCCATAAAGCGGATATTACATCACCAACTTACGAGGAAATTCCCATATAAACCCTTACAATCATACTCCCACAATTTAAATTCCTCAAACCGCCAAGTGTCACCATGGTTACCTTCCTGATCAAGAAGGAAACAATCAGAAAAAGAAAACTATCAAAAACCCGCATCGATCACAGTAGGAAGTAAGACTGATGGCTTTCCGATCGAAACTATCCGATCCTTCCCTGAGGCATCCGATCGTTTTGCATAGTTTTAGGATGAATGAAACGGGATTTTGAAAAGGAATGAACTTCCTGAGGGAATGATTAACCCGCAAGGAGGGTGCTTTGGACTCGTTCTGCCGGCATTGAAGTCGTTTGCTTATCGGTGGGGAAGTAAAGTGAAGTACTCGTGATTTTTTGCTGTATCGTGATGAAACTTTGTTGAGGCAGTACTTGGTATGCATGTAGATGAAGTTGTTTGGATTATTTAAATTAGGGATTTCTTGGGCGTGTTATTAATTATTGGGATGTGGTGTGAGTCAGAAAAGTTCAATGAACTGTTTCCTTTCATTCTGGTGAGTTTTGGAAAAGAAATAGTGATATTGTATATTTGTATAACAGTAAAAACCATGAAATGCAAAATTACCTTTTTTATCCTTAAGTACTGATTTCTTATCTAAAGAGAAATTTCTGAGTTATTTTTCAAAGAAAAAGATAAAAAAAAACACAATTTTTTTGAAATTTTAATAAGTTATTTAGTGTCTATAAAAATTTGGTTTACTATGGATATAAAGGTTTTCTGAATATATTTAAAAAAAACTATTTTGATTTAATCTTTGCTAAACCATTGATATGGGAAGAATTTAACCTCAAAAACATAAAATATTCGTGTTTTGAGTTTATAAGAGGAATAAAATCTGATTTCTTGAGCAATTATTACATTTATGCAATAATACACCCTCTGATCCCTTGGGAAGAACCCCCAATGAGTGAAAAAGGATTACATACATATTGAAATAATTATGACTTGAATTTCCGGCCATGACATGGTATATGCATTTTTTACGCTCGAATGATGATATTTCTTACGTGCTCGGAAATCAATTAACTAAAACAACTCAAGCGTCAAGTCAATAACTTTATCATGTCGTTTATGGTAAATTATTTCCTTTTATATCCAAATAAACAGAATCAAATCAAGTGAAGACTTCGTGTATAAAGCTCATCTTTCATGTACTACAATTTAAATTAATCAATCTGATATTCTTTTCGAGCATTAAATCTTTAATTATATTTATTTCCTAAAATTTTTGTTTTTTCTTAAATCAGAACAACTATAAATTCTAAACACATTAATATTACGAGATTCATAGGTTTACGGGATTAAAAAGTTAAATAACTAGGTTTTTACAAGCCTGATTTAACTTAGGATACTTCAAAAGTTCTCAGTAAGATTTTCTTTTGAAAATAAAAAGCTTAGTTTAGAATAAATGAACTTTTCCTGATCGTATAAGTAATATAATGTTACATAAATATGTTGAGTAATGAATTAAAACCTTCTTTAAAAACTAATTTTTGTAAAAACTACTAAACAGATTCATATTAAACCCGTCATATAGTATTTACCTTCTAATTATATGCGTTAAAATTCATATTATTTAATAGAACATTTTATTTATTATAATTATATATTTTTATTTTTATTTTTAAGATAATTTTTATTTACTGGTAAGAAAAATGAAGTATAAGAAAAAAAAATTCTCTGGAAAATTTAAAACCAAATGGAATGCTTCAAAATTTTAAAGTATAGTCATTATATTTAACTCTTTCTTACAATCGCCAACAAAACTAATAAATCTGAGATTAACCCTAAAAAAGTTCAAATACTCTAGTAATGTAATAACCGTAATTAAAACGTCATATACTATGACAATAAATGGCTCAAAATCGCAACGGAATCCTGTTAATTGTAGTATAAATCCTATAAGAATAAAAGCTTAAAAAGCTACGCAAAAAGTAAAAATAAAAACTCTTAAGAACTCTTCTTACAAATATTACAATACACAATCCGAAACACCGCCTATCTTATCTTATTTTACGGAGCTTTCCCTGAAATAAGTCTCAAACCGTATTCCCGCTTCTCTTACATTTGTTTCTAATAAAGCGACAAAACGTCACCCTATTAAATAAGACACTTTCTAACTCCCTGAGAAAGACTCCGTCTCAGAAGGATGCGTCGGGAGTCATGGTCCACTTGGACCACATCCTCAACCTCCAGTGGATATCAGATGAGACACCGGTTGGTGTCATTCACATATGCACTTGCATACGGAAAGAATCTGAGCGTGCAATCGCTGCACGGTATGGCTTCTGCCACGGAAATTTCAAAAAACAGAAACCTCTTGAATCGTAATAAGATCCGTTCAAATGTTTTTCATTCACAAGTAATTTTCCCTTATGAGATATTTCCATATGTCATCTCTCTCTATAATTATGACATCTATTTCTCAATAATTTAGAAGTTGGTTAATGTAGAAACTTAATGATTAAATTGCAGTGGGAATTATTTATATGTATTTAGATGATTGATCGGAAAAATCAGATTTTGTCAACAAAATATATTATGCATCAATATTGAAAATAATATAAAGGAGCTCCCAAATAATGGTTTTTACATTTTAAGTAAATCAATACCAGTATTTGAACTTTCATTAATTTTAAGGTAAATATAAAACTACCTCATTTATTTAAATTAATGCATATGAACTGTATAATTATTGGATTAGAGAAAGGATTATGATGGGTCGTCATAAAAATGGTTTGCCTTGTATTTTAAAAGAACTGAAAGAAAGGGTGAGGTGGAAAAAAAAAGCATCAACAGATAAAAAGAAACTTAGCATATTCAAATGTGTAATTATTTATTCAAAATTAAATTTGTGCGATAGAAATAAAAAAATAAAAGATTATATGCGTTGTGTAGCGTGACAAACAGCAGTTAAACCAACATTTGGAATATTTTGGAATATTTATCAATTCAAGTTTTTTCTACGTTCATTGTTTTCACTTTTTAGTTGAGGTGATACTAAAAAAGATAAAATTACATAATTGAATAGGATTGTTTTCGCGAAAGAAGGGTGGTGAATATGTATTCTCTCTATTTTTCTCAAACATGTCATAAATGAAAAATGTCAAGTGAAAAGAAAACAACCATGATGTTATAACCACATAGTTAGATTCCCAAATAAAATTTACTAACAAAAATTTAATTTTCTTAAAGAATAGCACTTAAAGAGTCTTCTCTGAAAAACACAAAAGAATTTAATTAGAACTTTTTCAATTAAACAAAACAAACACCTATTAAACACTGATCTAAACTAAATTACTGCCCTTCCGGTCAGAGCGTAAAAAAGCATTCAAATGTGCTACGCTTAATTTAGTTCTTTAAAGGGTGGTCTGAAGGAAAGTTGTCCTCATTGTTCTTCGATGTTCGAAATGCATTGAACTTTCAGTAGAGTGAACCTTTTCCTTCAATTTCTTTGCTCCAATGAGTCTATGCGAAACGATAACAATAGAAAGCATGCGTTTGGGCCATTAGTTTAGTTCAAAGGGCAATATCATGATGATGGGTACATTGGTTGTAAAAATATTTTGATTTTAAATTGAAGTCGTCATGAGGCTATTTATAAAAGTTTCCGTGATATCTTACTTGTAACATAACCTCTGTATTGTATATGTTTTAAAAAATATAATCTCAGTTACTTTTAAAATATTTTTATCTTACTTATTTTTAATTTTTTTATTGAGAAATAAAAAAATAATATTAATCTTTAAAAGTTTACCAATATTTTTAAATTGTCAAAAATTAATTTTCATAAAGCCTTCACTTTAATTTTCTTTTATAAGTTAAAAAATAGCATTTCTTTATTGTTATTATTATCTAATATCAATTTTAGTAATACTTAAGAAGTTTAGTATTCTATTCGTAGCAAAACTATTGAAATTAAAACAGTAAATAGTTGTTTGAAAGAAAAGCATGAAAAGCATGCCATGTTTGTCATTAATATTAAAACTTGATTTTCTTTTCAGGATGGACACAAAATAGTGATCAATGCTACAGATTTTTCAATATCAGAAGATCGTGGAGAAGAGCTGCAGAAATTTGTAGAAGGTAAAAGACACCTCAGTTCTTAAAATTATTTATTTATTTATTTTCAATATACTGCGATTTAAGGGCCAAGCAGAGGGTCACAATCAGCAAACGAACATAAACAAACACAAATTGCAAATTGGCTACTTAACTGTCTATACCAGACCATATGCTATGCAGTAGTTGTAGGCCACCTGTATAATGATCCTGCGAATGTAAAAATGTGTTCATTCTACATTTATAGCATATAACCCTTTGTAGACCAATAATAAATAAATATAAATATGTTTTAAATTTTTTTATACAAATTATAATGGTCAGTTTCTGGTGCAGTGCTCGGATATTGGTGTACTTACCCTAGATGTAGCATTTAAAACTTTGTTATCATTCATGTCTAGTTTTCACAGAAACATGTCAGAATAGTATTTAAATTTTTTACCTCAATTAATTATGAATTTAAAACATACACGTGATAAAGTAACCCGCACAAATTCTTCTACATTTGAAAACTCCTTGAATGTAACTTGATTTCTTTTCGACGAAGTGTCCACTAAAAATTTTTAAAGAGCGATCAAACAGGGGACAAAAGGGTAATATTTCATCACTTGGATAAAATTTACAGCCGCTGCCACTCTTTTCCGATAAAACAGACGCCATTTGACCTCCCAATCCCTGTTTTACAGTGTTAGTCCGTTGCTTCATTTGATTCATCGCTACTTCATACATTCCATAAAAATCGTTCCGCTCTTTTGCAAGCCCTATTCCTAACATAGTTCCTTACTTTCACTTCGCTGAGAAAGTGAAGCCGTCATTTCTTTTATTTCTTCCTTAGAATTCACGTAACAAAAGGCGCGTTTGGGGCCAAACCTATTAGACGATCCGGTGCCGCTTTATTCTGTGAAACGCCTTCGTTTCATAGGGTGTCTTTCAATAACCGACATATTGAGCGAGCTTTTCGGTAACGTAAATGCATATAGGTCAGCTTTATCGGAGAGGCTCAAGACAATCACCTGTTACACATGTGGGTAATGGAATAGAGGTTGTTTTGTTTGTCTTCTGCTTAATTATCAGAGTAATTTGGTGATTTAGAAGTCATTTATTGGTCATCCCTGGCTTTTGGAAAGCCATTATGTGCTTCTTCACAAAGTTATATGATAACATTCCCTAGAAATTCTTCTATTTAAAAATTCAGGGTTTTTTTTTCGAGGGGAGGGGATTGGTTATATTCATATCAATCAATCAATCATGGGGGATCAATGGGGGTGGTATTGATCGATGCTTTGCGTTATATTTTGTAAATAATATTTGTTATGGCAAGATGATGATTGTAGCACAAATTATGCAAGTAGAAAATAAAAAAAAACCTTTTTTTATGGCATGATGATTTTAAGCATGTAATTTTTTCTTTCGTCAGAGCTAAAAGAGTTTGAAAGACATGAATTTGGTTAGCATGAACAGAGAAAAAAGACAAGAATCACAAAAATGATGATCCTCCAACTAGCCAAAAATACGGAATACTAGTTAAACCATTAATGGGAACATTGGATTGCTATTTTGGAGACAATCAAAGTGCCAAACAGTAACATAAATGAAATCTTGGAGGATATTCTACAAAAAGGAATTTTAATTAATTCAATTAATTAAAAAAGAAGTCTGATACAACCGTGGAGTTTTATTTAATAATGGGCTATCAATTTATAATTTTGGTTTTATTAGTATGAAATAAAAAGCAAATCCTAATGAAATTCCTTTAAAGATAACTTTCTGGTTTTAAAACTATCGTAAAGAGTGAAAACTGATGAGCCATCTATACTGAATATTTATGCTTTGCTTAATTAGATATAATAGTATGTAGAAAAAGCACTCAAAAAAATTCTATATTCGCTACCGATATAAAAAAGATAATATTTCAAGATTTTATCGAATGAATGTTCCAAAATTATTCAAACATTTAATAAGAGAAAAGTAAGATAATAATATCTAATAAGTTAATAAGATCTCTTTTTGGGGAACGTGCCGGTTCACAAGATCTTGAGTCAGGTCAACACACTTGATTGCTTCGTTTCACTTTTTATTAAAAAAGAAAAAACATTTTTCCTACTCCACTACAATACCTTAGGGTTGGTACATTACTTCTCGGTTTGAGTATTGTTATCAATCAACCGACTCGAGTGCTAGAATGTTAGCAAACGATGAGAACAATCGCAATTTTCTTTTCTTTTAACATGGAATTTGACACCAAACTCCCCAGTTCAAACAGATTTCCACCAATAGATTTAAGCCCTTTTCGAAACATATTAAATTCTTTCGAAACATATTAAACTTAGATTAAAGGAACACCAAAATTATATTAAAAAACAGGAATTAGATAAATCTTCTATGGCCCAGCACTCTTGGAATTCTAACCATAAATTTGATTTTGATTCTGCGTCAATTCTGCTGCCTTGTAATAGACCCATTGACCTTGATTTTTTGAGGCATTTTTGATTTATAAAAACGCAAACTCTCTAGTAAATGATTTCTCAAGCGTGCCTCCTCTTTCGGATATTTGGAAGGCTTAATACTTTATGACTCTCTGTACCCGAACATGTAACTTGATGATTTGTTGTGTCTTTTGTGTGCTCACTGTAACTGTTTTTTTTAAATTATTCTATTTATATTCTCCGTCAGACTGTTGGAACTTATACTGACGAAGGGGATCTCAAGCATTCCCGAAACAATTGTCTATTTTAATGTTTTAAGTTGCAAATAAAAATCGTTGTATTTTAAATATCATTCATATTTTGCAACGTATTGGATTTTTATTTTGATATTAAATTCTGTTTACCTGTAACAGTTTCGTGCTACTTTCTATAATTTATTTATTTCTTTTTATAAATAAAAGAAGATAAAAAAAAGAATAATTGAGAGTTTATTGTTTAACATAAAAATGTTCCTTTTTCAGGAAATTTCATTCGCTATAAATAAGTTTTGATTTACTATTTGAGAAAAAAAAATAATGTAGTATTTAATGTGTCTTCAGAGTGTAACTTTTATATTTACTTCCAAGGTATGGCAGCGAATTATCTCTTGTTGAAAATTTTTGGCAGAATAATTACACCCAAAGCCTGGCAGCTTCCAACCTGAAAGATGTCGGTCAGAAAACCTACTGGTTAGGTTAGTAACTTATATATTCAGTCATAAATATAAATGAGATTCTATATTTACACAATTAGATTTCTTTTACTTTCTAAGGCTAAAATTCTGTTAATACTTTGACGATGATTCAAATGTAATCTGATTAATAATTTCAGCTTATCATTAATGTCAAATTAAACTGGTACAGTGGAAGCTCTTATAACGACCTGCTCTTATAAAAATCCTCTCTTATAAAGACCCAAAAATTAGTCTCTATAAGAGCACAAAAGTGCTCTTATAAAGACTAATCTTCGAATCGATTCAGCTTATCGAATACTTTTCTGGATCGGTTTGTTTGCGTCACACATGAATTAGCCAATAAACGAATATCAGAGTATGACAAACAGCACCAAGTAACGATCGCATCTTCTTCTCGCTTGCTTTCGCCCGGGGTAACCGGCTAGAATCCCAAAACGAAATCTTGCGCTACCCAATGCCTTTGTTGATTTAAGACTTATTTATTATTTTTTTAGCGTTTTAGTTTTATGTAAGCATCCGAACATTCTAAGGAAGCTAAGCTACGCAATAAATTAATATCAAAATAAAAATTTAATAGCAAACACAAATATTTATACTTTGTAAAATATTGATCTTAAATTTCATAGCAAAAAATAAGGTAATTTAACATTAAATTGAAAGAACCAAGAATTCATAAAATAATAAATAATTGCTTAAAATGAGGAAAATTCAATTGGGTAATTCGAACTGTGTTCTAAATCCCAACGATCTAGTATCCTACTGTTTGGATATCATGGTAAAATATACAACCAAGGGTTTCAGTTAGTTGATTAAAAAAACGTATTACGGGTAACTGCAATTTCCATAATCCATCCCTTTGCCTTTGACGATTGAGGGTTGGTGATCGTTTTCAGGTTTAGATTTCCTCCAAACTTTATAAAAACTAATCTACTAAAAATATATCTTTGAGGGAATCGAGTCCACTTTCCCGAAAAGCATCAAAATTGATAGTTTAGTTTAACGAGTTTATTACTTTTAAACGAGTGATATTCTACACTCGAGTGTATCACTCGAAGTTTGCTCTTATAACGACAAAAAACTCGGTACGGATTAATTACGTTATAAGAGCTTCCACTGTATATACTAGTTAAGGAATGTTCATTTTATTAGAGTAATGAATTCGTATTTAATTTCTTGGTATTTCTAATTTGTACCAAATTATCATAATTAATTCATCATTTATAAAAATTCCTACTTTGAAAAATTCAACTTAATCGAACTACTGTCTTTAGCTGTTTAAATATGTCGTTAATAAGTCCACTTCCCATAGTTTAGAGAAATTCCTTTAGTTTTTAATCTTTAACGTAATTAAATTCTTTCAAATCTTTAATTCTTAGCTTCATAAAATTTAAATCTTTAATCCTTATGCTTCTCCAATTTTAATCTTTAATCCTCAGGTTTATTACATCTTAAACTTTAACTCTAAAGTTCATTAAATTTTAATCTTTAATACTGAAGTTTATTAAATTTTAATCTATAATCCATTAAATTTTAATCTTTAATCCTGAAGTTAATTAAACTTTAATCCTCAAGTTTATTAGAATTTTAATCATTAATCCTTAGGTTCATTACATTTGAATCTCAATCCTTAAACTTCTTCAATTCCAATCATTAATTCCATTATATTTAAGTATTTCTATAGAATTTGGATAATCTAATTATAAACTTCTCTCCTTCGACATAAATTTTTCTCCATTACTATATCCATTGTGCTGAATAATAATTCCTGTTTAGGGCTGGCGACAGTGGACGACCTGTCCACCAACACGCTGGAGTCTGCGGGCGGCTCCTTCATCTCGCTCTACATGGGCTTCTGGGGCACGGAGCAGCCCCGGCCGCAGGACGGAAGCTGCGTGCAGGCCACTCTGCAGGCGGGAGTGCAGACCTGGCGCCTGGCCTCCTGCGAGACGCTCCTGCCCTTCATGTGCCAAATGGAAGCATGCCCCACAGGTGCATATTAATTTACTATATTATAACGGGTGCCTAAGCGTTTGAGGTTGGGCTGTCCATAAATCCCGCTTAGAGAGGCTTGAACAAAAAGTAGACATATTATTGGTAGGACAATGGTAGGTATGGTGTTACACTTTGTGACAAAAAAGGGAAAAAAGGGGTAGAAAATGTGGAGAAAAAAATATTCCGACATCGCTTATGACGGTCAAACAGCTTACGCTTAGAGTCCATTTTCAATGGAACGCGACTCTAACGTAACGTAGTCTTCCACGAACAATATTAGTAGTCAAATAATGATTGTAACAATCATTACATTTGGGTCTCTATCACTTGTATGTGTCTTTGAACTCAGTATTGAGTTGGACATGGACATGTAGGCAGATCACAAAGCAGGATCCCAGAACGACTGATCCAAGTTTTCATTAAATTTTTAGCAGAAAATAAAATACTGCTACTGATGCATCCCATGCACTCACTCTACAGTAGATTTTAAGTGCATATTGGTGCATAAAGTTTTAGTAATGCTTTCTCCGAACCTATTTCTGAGAATACCATTAACTCTTAGAAAAATCCTATGAATCTAAGAAATTAGTTCCCATTTTTTATCCTTTACATGAGTTCAAATATTATCAGTTAGATTTAAATGAGTTAAATGTGAAAGTTTTTAATAAAAATTGTTTGAATGTTTTCAGGGTCGTTTTTCTGCAGCAATGGAAAATGCGTGAACAGCAAGTGGAAGTGCGATGGTCAGGATGACTGTGGAGATATGTCCGATGAAACAGACTGCCCAAGTAAGTACTACTACTCTACCAGGTATACTTTAACATTCGGAAACGCTCTTTTATTATTGTCGTTTATAATGTTCTTCACCTTTCGTAGACCTCTGTCGCTACCACTTCAGAAGCTCTGGAGACTCCATTCAATCCCCCAATTATCCAAACAAATATGAACCCAGCTCAGACTGCAAATGGACTTTAGAAGGAGCAGTCGGAACAGGAATTGTCTTACAAGTACGCTATTTATTTCATATAAGAAAAAAATGAATAATAAGCCTACGTAGAGTTCCAAGATTGATTTCAAAATGAATAGTACTCATTTTACTTAAAGAGTTCAAGTTAAATGTTGAGTGCTTAATAAAATGTACTGATGTATTATATTTTCAGTTTTCCGATTTCGAAACCGAAACAAACTTTGACACCGTTCAAATCTTGGCCGGTGGCAGGACAGAGGAGTCGGGAGTCAACTTGGTCACCCTCTCTGGAATGCAGGATTTGGCCGTCAAAACTTTCACGACTGCTTCGAATCTTATGATAGTCAAGTTCCGATCAGACGCGTCTGTAGAGAAGAAAGGATTCAGAGCCAGCTGGAAAACAGGTGAGATTCTTGTAAAAGAGCGGTCTTCAGGATTAACATTTTTATGGACTAATAAATATTTTTAATGCTATATGAGGGATGAGGTAGACAAATTTTGAGTTAGTGAGAAGTAGACACAAAAACATTAATCGTCATTGTCTTAGTTTCTGAATTACAAACGGTTGGTTGGTCACGCTTGAGTAAATACATTTACATTTGCTGTATCAATTGAGAAGCCTATGACTCATATCCCTTAATGAATTATGCAACACGCGCTAAAAATGTTTTAAAACTTGGTTGAAAGACAATAAAAAAAGTTAAAAATAGGAAGATTTTAGTTTTAAGACCTTTTTTTCCCTTTTCATTTACTCAAAGTGTTGAGTAGTAAAAAGTTGTTTGAATTACAATTCGTTAAGCGATAGCAATTGCTATTTTGTTTTGATGATTTCAGTAACGCAGTATTGATTTAGAATGAAAGGAATAAAAACAAATTTCTTCTAGTTGTTTTCTAGAACCCATTATAGGTTGTGATTATATCCATTCATTAACTTCTATGTAGAATTATACGCAATTCGTTTGAAATTTTGTTTCACATTTAATATTAATTTCTTTTTTTAATAGAACCTATCAAATGTGGAGGGGAACTACTTGCAATGCCAAATGCTCAACTATTTAACTCACCTCTGTATCCACAATCGTATCCAGGTGGACTGGAATGTTTGTACATAATATCAGCTCCATCAAGTAAAATCATTACTCTTGAGGTAAGTTCTTTATCATACCATAACAGTTGAATATTTGCTCAATGAGGGAAACGCATGATCCTTAAATATTTAACCTGCACATATTTTTAACGAGTTCAATGTTTTAAAAGTTTATTGTTTTCTAGGTCTTAGATTTTGACTTTGAACCAGAGAAGGATTTCCTGTTCATCAGGGATGGAACTTCACCATCAGATCCTCTGCTCGCTAAGCTAACTGGAAGTGCAGAAAATAACCCACAGTTTATCATGAGTACTCGAAACAAAGTATATATCTATCTGCAAACCAGTTATGGAGACAGCAGGAAAGGCTTTTCCATAAGATTCCGTGCTGGTAAGTATTTTTATTAATCCGTAAATTAACAATTCAATTGTATAAAAATTTATCGCAAAAGTTCAGTATTTTAGAAAAATTTAGTTTATGTGTTCTTAGGCATGATACAAATAATATGGTTTGAAAACACTTTCAGGTTGTCATGTGGATCTAACTTCAAACTCAGGAAATATATCCTCCCCGGCTTATGGAGTGGTAGATTACCCTTCAAATCAGGAGTGTACTTATAGAATCACTAGACCTGGTGGTGGACCTCTGTCTTTAAGGTTCAACAGGTTTGAGGTAGCAGACGATGACATGATTCAGGTAAACAAAATGTTCTTTCTATATATTATAAGTAAAACTAGTTCATGTTACCTTTCTTAATCTTCACTTAGGATTTTACATTATAAACACTGTAAAACATGAGCTTCTTAGAGTGACAGTGTTAAATCAAAATAATAAAATTTGAGACTTGGATTAAAGTTTCCTTTAAACTCTTCTATTTAGAAACGTTATTGTTGTTCTAAGTCAAAAAATGAACAAAATTGGCCTGTAATAGCATTAAGAATAATGCCTTGTTCATTAAGACAACACAAACGATATTATAAAAACTTTCATTCCCTTAAAACTAAAATGAAGGTGGACTTAATCCACTTTCATTATAAGCAGTTCAAAGGAATTTGTATATAATCATTGAACATATTTGAAAATCAATTGAAATCTAATTTTTAAACCCATTAAATATTTTAATTTGTCTCTAGAAATGAAATAATCTATGATCAATCAAAAGTAGTAAAAACTACTTTAAATTTATAAAACTACTCTAGCGAAATCATTTTGTTTGCAAATACGATACGAGACAAATGTGTGAACTAAAAGTATGTTTTTTCTATAGGTATTTGATGGGCAGTCATCGACAGGAGTACGACTTCACCCCGGAGACGGCTTTAGTGGCAAATCGAAACCTTCCATCACTCTGACTGCCAGCAGTGGAAACATCTTCGTCAACTTCGTAACCAACCCCATGCACACTTCGTCTGGATGGATGGGAAGCTTCAGTGCGGGTAAGAATACAAAAAGTCACTTTTACCACTTCAACAAATAGATGAGTTCTAGTAAATTATGTATGAAGTTTTCAATTACTCTAATTCTCGAAATCGGTCCTAGATTGTCCTCAGTTGTCTGTTGGAGAGAGGGCCATTGCTTCGAGTAGAGAAACGACGTTTGGAACAAGAGTGATGTACGTATGTCCCATCGGTCAGGAATTCAGCACTGGCGGCGACAAGATTCTTGCAGAGTGTATGCAAGGTGGTAAATGGAACGTCAGTCACATTCCTCCATGCCAAGGTAAGAAAAACATTTTTGTTTACATCTACAAAATACTATACTAGATTAAAACGTTTCTTGTCAGTGACATCACGGGTTGTAGGGAGAAGCTTCGATTAGAAGTCACACTTACTAGCTACCTGAAAAAGACAGAGCGAGCGAGAGTCATTTCAGACTTATCAATTAGGTATCTAGATATCTAGAAAGTGTGACTTCTAATCGAAGCTCTTCCCTTCTATCCGTGAAGCCGATGTCAAGAAACGTCGTAATCTAGTATAAAAAGCTTTAAATTTTACTATCAAAGTTTGATAGTTGTATTTTTACAGGATTTTAATTGTAGATAAGATAAATACAGCCTTAATTACTTTACCTACAATTTCCTACAGTGGTGTTACACTCTTCTGTGTTTTACGTTAAATATCGCAAAACATGTATTTATATTATCTTTTATAACTTTTTTTTAGAAAAGTACTGTGGCCCAGTCCCTCAAATCGACAATGGATTCGCAGTCGCATCCACAAACGTAACGTACAGAGGAATGGCCACTTACCAGTGCTACGCAGGGTTCGGTTTCCTCGGAGGTAGACCAACCGAGACCGTTCGATGCCAAGAAAACGGACGATGGGAGAAACTACCCACTTGCCTCGCATCGTCTTGTCCACCTCTTCCCGAAACCCCCAATGCCATCAGAACTATTCTAAATGGAGAAGGCAGCAGATATGGAACTGTCATTCGCTTTGAATGCGAACCTGGATATTTCAGATCTGGAGCTCCGGTCCTCGTGTGTACTTCGGATGGACAGTGGTCCTATGAACCACCTGTGTGCAATCGTAAGTACATTAATCGCAACTATTTCATTCTGTTCAAAGGTTCTGCATCAAGGGCATACGATTTTCTACACTTTTCCCTTCTCCGTTACCGTAGTTTCGTCAAATCTGATATTTTTCCACCTTACGCTAGTACGTTTCAATAATAATTATAGCATTTTTTTAGCACAAGATTTACTTTCCAATATGGAATTAGCTAACGAAAATCTCACAGCATGCCTTAACTGATATGTAAAAATAAAAGAGTGGTGTTTACATTTGCTGCTTCGCTACCAAGGCGACGACGTTTAAGATATGGACTTAATATGTTTATTCTAAGTACAAGGACTATACTTCACATATATTTTGATTTTGAATCATTTTGTGAAGTTTTTTTTTTCAAATTTAGGTGTAAAGTGTCCTGTGCTGCCTGAAATAGAGAACGGATTCCTTCTTGACAAAGATCGAGAATACTTCTTTGGAGACGAGGGAAGGATACAGTGCTTCAAAGGTTACAGACTGGAAGGAAGTCAAACTATCAAGTGTGGTGCTGACCAAAAGTTCACCAACCAATCAGTTTGTAAAGGTAAACATTTACTATATTAATTAAACTTTCAAATATAATACAGTTTCAGATATTTATTTATAGCATTGTTTTAATAAGGAATATTATATGTAGTTTAAAATCATATCGTTTGTTTCAGATATTGACGAATGTGTATCTTCCTCTTGCGATGCTGCTTCCACAAAATGCAATAATACTGATGGGGGATTTTACTGCAAATGTAGAAAAGGATTTGAACCTAATATGGGTAAGTACTTGTTTAAATCTTCTCATTCCTTCAATTTCCAAAATTATCTAAAACTCTCAGTTGCCTTTTGGGCAATGGGAAAAGTTGGTAAATAATATCTCCTGGGGGTTTTGCAGAGTGGAAGTTCTTGGAGAAATTAAGATATTTTTCCTTAGAAAAACTCTTGCTCTCTACAAATATCCATACTTTATCATACAAATTCAAACACATAAATGAAATAATGAATTTACTTAAGAGAATATAACAAGTAATTTGGGATGTAATTTGTAGATGGGTGAATATAAATAATTTTTTCTTTCATAATGGGAAACAAGAAATTAAATTTATAAATTTGGACCTAATATTTAACCTAAAAAAGTTGATTATCTCATTATATTATTGGTCATTTTAGAATGCCGTCCTGTTGGAGACTTGGGTGTTGGTAACGGAAACATACCCGACAACCGCATCAAAGCGTCGGGAACAGAAATCGGCTACAGCAAGAACGTAAGAAACTATTAATTTCAACTCAACAAACCTTCAACTATCAAACAAGTAAACGAAAAAAAAAAAAACTGAAAAGCTTTAATGTAAACGGAATTTTTTTTTGCAGGGTGTACGACTGGATAATTCAGTTGGTTGGTGCGGTAACATACAGCGTCCTGGAGAAAACTGGATTCAGTTCGACTTGCGAGCTCCCATCGTACTGCGAGGCTTCAGAACTCAATCAGTTCCGAGGCCAGACGGATCTCAGGCTATTCCTTTGTCCGTGCGTATTCAGTACAGCAATGATTTAGCCGACCTTTTCCGAACTTATGGAGATCCTTTCGGACAAGTAAGTGATGAATCTTTAAGTTATTAGTGAGTTTGGTTTATAAGGAAAGTTAAAAATAAAATACAATAAAACTTATCAAAGATGTATGTAGAATGGAATTGTCAATTACGTTAAACCTAAAGAAACCAACTCAAGTTATAAATTTTTCTATTTTATGAGTTACAGGGAAGTTTTCAAATTTTAGATACTTTTAAAGCTTTTTTTGATTCCGTGTCGCTTCTCTCTGTATTTGTACATACTTAATCGATGCAAATATAAAACATTGTAAAGTTACTTTGTTAATTAGCATTGAAATAATTTACTCTTTTATAATTTAAAATTGTATTCTTTTAATATATTTCATATCAGAATAGGAAATAACATGATGATTTTCCCCTTCAGCCCATTGATTTCCGATTGACTCACAATGGAGGTTCAGGCCTTTCTATCGTCAGTCTTCCAATGCCGATAGAAGCCCGTTACATCCGAATACTAATCATGGAATATGTTGGTGCACCGTGTGTGCGAGTAGAACTCATGGGCTGCACTCGCCAAGATTGTCATGGTAAGGTCTTAAAGTTATAATTACGAATAACGTAAAATAGAGAGAGTTAGGCTAATGTAAAAATAATGTAGTTTTGGGAGGCTGTATATTATTTTATTTAAAACGATTGTGGCAGAGTCCAAAATTGTGAAATTTAAGAAAAGCATGAACTTTTAGGGATTTCTTTTTATATCCTTTATTATACCTATAGCATAGCAGTTACCTGAAGTCAAAATCCAAAAAAAAAATCGTCATAGAAGCAATAAGGATGCTCTTGTAGAAAACCTTCAAATACTCAAAATAAGTTCGGTGGACTTGCACAACTGTTATACTAAGCTACTCAATATGTTGAGGCAGTTTGTATTTTTAGAGGTTTATAAGGATATAGAAAGATAGTGTTATAAAAATTGGATGTTTTTACAAGGCTTATAAAAGCTTTTTAAAACCTTAATTCAATTGCAGAATAAAGTTAAATTTTGAAATTTAGAATTATTTCCATATAAAAAGTTTTATTTAGTTCAAGGTGCTAACATTGATATTTACATAAACTGGATTAAAAAAGTTAATGACACGTCACCGAAAACTATCAAAACTACTTTAATTTATATTTAAATCACAAATTGATGGGTCGCATATGTTACTCTCCAAACAGATGTCAACGAGTGTTTGGAGAACAACGGAGGATGCGACCAGCGTTGTCTGAACAACGCAGGAAGCTACAACTGCCTCTGCAACGTTGGCTACGAGCTTTACACCAAGAACGGAACGAGCGGCTTTTACATCCCTGAAAGTGAAACAGGCACGAAAGTTGGAGACCTCTACGCTATCAACAAGACTTGCGTTCGTAAGTATTCCGAAATTAGCTCAAACTACTTTTATGAACGATGCTCATGCCATGAATAATGTTCACTGAAAACCCCTTTTTTCAGCCAAAAGATGCCCGATTCTCGAACCGATCGAGAATGGAAAAGTGCTCGCAACTAAGAAGGAATTCCATTTTGGGGATATTATTGTCTTCCAGTGTGACTTTGGTTACGAAATGTCTGGAAGCTCCGTTCTGCTATGTAACAGCAATGGTGTTTGGAACGGAACGCTGCCATCTTGCAAATGTAAGGATTTTTCTTCCTCTGTTAATATACAAAGTATTACTTTACAAAACGTATATATTGATAAAGTTCAAAGTAAACATTCCTCACTATTGATTGCATATTTTTACTTGAAATTTTAAAAGCATGAACTCAAAAAAGTGTATAAATATGAATTCAAATAAATACATTCATAAATAACTTTTAATCGAACATTTGCTAAAAGTATTGCGTTGATTTTTCTCTCATTCTAATACATATCTGTACTATTTATATACGTCATGTAATATTATAGATCAATGAAATTTACTTTTGCTGTTTAACTAAAAATTAAAGTATGACGTCATAACAGTCGATATGAAATCTACTTATTACTTGATTAAAATAACCATTTTCATAACAGAATAAAAGTGGAGTAAGCTGAAAAAAAAATTTAATTTATCATAGGTTTAGATTCTTTAATAGATTAGTCTTTCTTTTTGTGGTGCACTTTCTTAATTAACATTTCAAACAGCCTGTAAAACAAACTCTAGAAACGATACAGATGCAATTACATAGTAAAATCTTCAACACAACAACTTACTTAAAATCTCGCATAGTTGCAAGTAGTTTAATCAAGAATTTATACAATGTCATCCTTTTTACTCCAGTCGCTCACTGTCCTGTCATCAACTCTGATTCCAAACAAGGACTGGAGGTGGAAGTTCCAGAAGGGATGGAGTTGGTTCCATACTTAGAAAACGTCACCATCAGTTGCGATGAAAATGGAAGGCCTCTGAGACCCACGGCCACTTCAGGATTCCGTCAGTGTGTGTACAACCCGGAACCTGGAAAACCAAGCTACTGGCTTTCTGGTGATCAACCTATGTGCCCAAGTACGTTAAAACAAGAGTATATTATTGATCAAAAATTAGAATTACAGCATTCTGTTCAAATTATTTAATTTTTTAAGATAAGATCACTTTACTTCACCAATCACCATATCATATCTATTGGCAACTTTAAGCTGAAGTCATGTAGAACAATTAGGTCCTATGCATACCTGTAAAAACAAATCCCTGATAAAAATGTTAGATCACATACCATACCTGATATATTTTAATTGATTCAATAAATTATTCAACAACTTCAATGTGACTCTATATAGAAGTATCAAACTACTACATTTAAAAAGCTAGCCTGATTCAATCTTTAAACATTAAGAAACAAACGAACCATCCATAAATGACTCCAATTGACACTATACCTTCTAAAATTTTTGTACTTTAGGAATTGACTGTGGAGTTCCTCCAGAAACAACTGGTGCCGCCTACGGACAATACTTAGATACTCGGTACCAATCCAGCTTTTTCTACGGATGCGAAGAAACCTTCAATGTGGCAGGAAAATCGAGTTTTAACGACAACGTAGTAAGGTGTATGGAGGATGGAACATGGGACTTTGGAGACCTCAGATGTGAAGGTAAGATTTTCCCACTGAATCTGAATGACTATGATAAAATGGGACACATTTCCATGTTTGTTTTACGGATTCGCATGAGCTAATCACTAAGATTAATTTGATAGGTCCTGTATGTGAAGATCCAGGACGACCTCCAGATGGTATGCAGATGGCTTCCAGTTATGAACATGGCTCTGAAGTTTTGTTCAGTTGTGAAAGACCTGGATACATACCTTATACAACAGATCCCATAACGTGCTCAAAGAGTAAGAAATTTCTATCCCAATTTTGAAGCGAAATTTGGAGTATAAAATGTTACCTGTGAGATATTTGTTTGTATACGGGTATTTTTACTTGAGGAATTGCACATTTAATACAGAAAGCAGTATGGTGAAAGAAACTAAAAGGTGTTTTTTTAGATGCTGAATGTAAAGTCATCAAACCATTGGGATTATCTTCAGGAGAGATTCCAGATAGTGCTATAAATGCAACATCACAGAGAGTCAATTATGAGGCAAAGGTACCTATTTATTCACATTTTTCTATGAAAAATTAACTGTAGTTTCTTTTTACTTATTTAACTTAAAATAGCTTATACTTCCATAACACTATCTTTTACTTCGTATTTTAAAAATATTTGGGCTAAAATAAACATATTATCATCATAAATGTCAGTCATTCAAAAGAAAAAAACATTTAACACAGACTTTTTGAAAATTAATTTCTCTCTATTTTCCTCTTAGAACATTCGACTAAACAGTGCAACTGGATGGTGCGCCAAAGAAGAAACCTTCACTTATGTCACTGTGGATCTTGGAAAAGTTTACCGTATCACATCTCTTTACGTGAAAGGGGTAGTCACAAACGATGTCAGTGGAAGACCAACCGAATTACGATTTTTCTACAGAGTAGGAACCACTGAAAACTTCGTTGTTTATTTCCCGGTACGTTTCACTAAACAAGTCTTCAATTTGCACTTTCATATTAACCTGCATTGTTATCATAAGACCGGGAAAAACACCTTTATATAGTTCACATGTAATAGATGGCTTTATAAATTTAATACAAGAATTACAAAGTTTTTGTTTAAAATATTGCAAATATTACGATATTAATGTAAGATGTTTTCTTTAGAATTTCAATCTGACTGCAAGAGAGCCTGGAAACTACGGAGAACTGACTCGTATTGATCTACCACTCAGTGTTCGTGTCAGGCAAATCATCTTGGCTATTGTATCATACAATAAAAACCCCTGTCTGAAATTCGAGCTGCTCGGCTGTGAAGACACTTCTGATGAAGTTTTGCTAGGATACAACAGTGGTTACCCCATCTGCGTTGGTAAGTAGCTTTTAGAGAATTTAAAACAAAAAAGCCTTTGCTACTTTAATATTTCTATTTAACTAACTCGTGGCTTTTTTAATATTTCAGATCAGGAGCCTCCTCATTTCTTGAACTGTCCCGAGAAGCCAATCATTGTCGCCAAATCGGTTAACGGTCTCCAGTTGGTGAACTTTACGGAACCTACTGCTGTTGACAATTCCGGAAGATTGGCAAGATTTGAGGTGAAGCCTGCTGGATTCCGGCCACCGGCTATGGTGTTTGAAGATATGGTGGTTCAATATTTCGCTTATGACTTCGATGGAAATATAGCTGTCTGTTCAGTCAACATCACAGTACCAGGTATGATTCCCTCATCAATACATAATAATCAAATAATTTAGTCATATTAGAAAAATCTTACATCTTCAGTATAAGGGTACCTGGTACCTCAAGTAATTTAGAGCTATGGTTTCAGTTGAGGTATTGAAATAACTTGATTTCTTGAATTTAGTGATTGTTAAAAAGATGGAGGAAAAAGAAAAAAAGGGAAAGTAAATGAGAAAATTAAGAGAATGACTGATGAATAGACGACATTAGTCAAAACGTCACTTGCTTGTTTGGAAACGTAGATTCCATCCGTGATTGGTTCCGTACGGATTGGTACGGATTTACCTCCAATCACGGAACCAATCACAGATAGAATCAACGTTTCCAAACAAGCAAGTGACGTCACACTAATGTCGTCTATTAGGATGGAAGGGAAGTAAATGAGAGAAGAAAGATAAAGACGTAAGAGAAAGTAAATGAATTAAGAGTAAGAAATGAACACTATAAAGTATAAAGCATAGAATTAATACTTTCGAGCATGAAATTCAAAAAATCAAGTCCCCTCAATGTCTCAAATGAAGCTATACTAGCTCTAAATTACCTATCGTACCTTTATACTAAAGATGTAAGATTTTCGAGTTGTGACGTTATCAACATCTTGTTGCTAATACAAATTCTATATCAAACCACTTTTTCCACAGACGACACACCACCAGCCCTTGCCTGCCCCCAGTCCTACGTCATCGAACTGGTCGAGAAACAGGAGAGCTACCAAGTCAACTTCGAAGAGGTCCGCCGTATGGTCAACGTCTCCGACAAGTCCGGGGAGGTCAACGTCCAGATAGCTCCCCAGAGCGCCTTCATCTCTCTAGGGGGATACCGGAACGTGACCGTCATGGCCACCGACAAGTTTGGCAACCAGGCCACCTGTCACTTCCAAGTGTCCATCCAGGCTGCCCCTTGCGTGGACTGGTCCTTGGAGCCACCGGCCAACGGAGAGGTCAACTGCGTGCCAGACGAGAATGGACATCGGTGCGTGGCCACTTGTAAGAGCGGATTCAAGTTCACGGATGGAGCCCCTGTGAAGGAGTATCAGTGTACTAGTGGGAATGCCTGGGTGCCTGGGAGTATTGTACCGGATTGTGTGTCTCAAGGTAAGTTTCATATCAACTGGTTTCTGATTTTCTTCTTCAATTGTACTATTTAAAAAAAATATAAACAGAAAAAGAGGGTTTTAAGCAGAAGAAAGAGTATTCTTTCTTTAGATGCACTATAAAAAATAGAATAATTGAATTACATTTCTGAAGGAAAATTATCCTGAAAATAATTATTGAGATTTACAGTTATTTAATTTGTGAAAAAAAATAGTTTAAAATTTATTGGTGGAATATATTGAGTGATTTATTTCTACTCTACACAAAAGGCATTTATTAGATTTTTTATAGTTCGGTGTAATTATTCTATCAGTGGGGATTTATGCTTATTCCCCTAGAATCACAGTAAATTCTCCTAAATAACTGAACTAATACTAATACTATTTTTAAAATTTATGTTAGGAAATTCACTATCCTTTCTACTGTTGTCTATTCTATACTATACTGACTACTCCTCAGTCGATGAAAATAGCTCTAATTTAACTATGACGTTTAGAATCATCTTTGATATGTTTCAGACACTGATGAAGCTTCATACGACGTCGTTGCTCAAATTGAATACAGAGCCGGAGGCGCTGTATCAGGAACTTGCTTGGAGCAGTACATTTCTTACGTCAGGACATTCTACGGAAACCTCAACGAAGTTCTATCAGGACGTTGTTCGGCTATCAACGTGAAAATGGACATATCTTTCCACAACACTACTGTTAAAACCATCGCAGAGAACACGGTAATAGTTTTTCAAGTATCATTCATTTCGACAAAGCATGTTTGTTACAAAATCTTCCCATTGTGATTATAATCTAGAAAACCTAATTTTTTTTCTCTATTTCAGATTCTGATGGCCTATACTTTGAGGATCAAACCGGCTGTCAGCCAGACGCTGTTGTATGATTTGTGTGGATCTACTCTTGGACTCATCTTCGACTTGAGCGTTCCCAGTACATCAGTCATCATCGAACCTATTCTGAACATAACTTCTCAAGCCGTTGGAGGTCAATGTCCAGGCGTATTAGCCATAAGGTCTTCTGTTGACAGAGGCTTTACTTGTGGTATAGGAGAGGTTCTCAATGCGAATAAGGAAGGCCAGATACCCAATTGCTGTAAGTATTATTTTCTATGAATACAAAAGAGGGGATATTTTAGAGAATGTTTGGAGAAGTTGAAAAATACAGCAGAAACATTTTATAATGTTTTATAGTTTTATTTTTAAGAAATAAAGTTTAGGATTTTTTAGGAAAACATAATACCCTGGATGAGTTTTTTAGTTGAAAAGTAAAAATAAAATAAAAGTAAAAACCTTCTGATGTCCAGATATCTAGATACTTAGATAGATGACAGTAATGCAAAAGCACTGCGATACGACGCATTGTATTTGCTTTAAGTACTACGACTCTAGTCACCTGAATAATTAGAGATTTTCTCTATGAATCAGGTTGTCCTAAATTACTCAGCTTGACAGCTTATTGAATTCAATTTGCTTAATAGAAATGTTGTGCTGTCTTTAAATTAATGTTGTTTAGATAGTTGGATAGCACTCCACATTGATGAATAACTTCACATTAAACCTATTTTATACTTTAGTGCATTGTCCTGCTGGCACATACGCTTCTATGGAAGGAGGTTGCCTGTTCTGTCCACGAGGAACCTACCAAGACCTAACTCACCAAGCCGAATGTAAGGTATGTCCTTTGGGAACATTCACGAGACAAGAAGGCAGCAAAAGCGTCACGGACTGCGTGTGTAAGTGCATTTCCATTCTGAACTATGTACATATTAAATTACATTTTAATATTCCACTTATTGACTCACAAAATTATTTTACAGCTGTATGTGGCTACGGTACCTACTCGCCAACTGGTTTAGTGCCTTGTCTGCAATGTCCAAGCAACACATACACTGGTGAACCACCAGTTGATGGATTCAAAGAATGCTTCAAATGTCCGGCCAACTCTTACACTTATTCTCCGGGATCGAAAGAACCTTACGAATGCAGAGGTAAGGACTTGAATGCTTTCCTCCAGTGATAAATTCAAAAAGCTTTTCTTCATTTCATTAATCATGTAACAGAGCGAGTTTTCATTGAGTTCATTCCTGAATTTTCTCGCAGCTCGATGCCCACCTGGTATGTACTCTGAGACCGGACTGGAGCCCTGTGCCATCTGTCCTGTCAACTTCTACCAAACCACCGAAGGAGCATCCACGTGCTTAGAATGTGCCTCCTCACACACTACAGCAAGGACAGGATCAACAAGTCAAAACGACTGTATACCCCGTAAGTCGCACTCTAAATAACTTTAAGGGTGGATAGACAAAGTACGTTTACACGCGACACGATTCACACGTCTACCACATTCAAGGGCTGGTATTAGTTCTTGAAATTTAAAACTTTTGAAGCAAGAGTCAATAGCAGAACCGACCCGTTCTTGATGGAAAACTATAGAATGAATGGATTTTAATCAGGCAAGCTTTCTATAGTCTTTTATACTTGAAGCTAATGAATCTGTCCTTGTTTGCAGTGCGCTGTAGCAGCCAGTCGTGCCAGCATGGAGGCCTGTGCCTGGTTCAGCGGCACCAGCTCTCCTGCTATTGTCCAGCCGGGTTCAGCGGTCAGTTCTGCGAAACGGATGTGGACGAGTGTGCCAGTCAGCCCTGCTACAACGGAGGGAAATGTACCGACCTGCCTCAAGGATACACTTGCGAGTGTCCTCCAGGTAAGTCAGACATTTTTAATTTTCATTGGTACCTCTAGCAGGACTTGTAGACCTTTGGACTGGTTTTGCAGGCGTCCAAAAATTAGTGTCTACTGCCAATACTACCATACTACAAACCTTCAACATATTCTTTTTTTACTTATTTACAGGATATTCGGGTCTTCAGTGCCAGATCGAAACTTCTGACTGCGCAAACAGCACTTGCCCAGAGCGTGCCATGTGCCAGAACCTGCCCGGCCAAGGCAACTTCAACTGTCTGTGCCGTTCTGGATACGAAGGGACCGAGTGCGACACCACTGTCAACCCATGCACGGCAGAAGACAGCCCTTGCAGCAACGGGGCCACCTGTGTGCCCTTGCTGCAAGGAAGGTACAAGTGCGAGTGTCCTCCTGGCTGGGGTGGAAGGATGTGCGACGTCAATATTGGTAATGCACAGTTCTAGTTCAGTTTTATGTCTTATTACATGCTTAGAAAGCCCTTTTTATTTTAGATGGTATGGGATCTTTAAATAGGCATGTTTTTGTCCCACTATATCTTGAATACTTAGGGTTGATACCGCTGTATTAAATGTCTTCTTTAAGATGATATGAATTAGACCCTATTAAATGTTTGTTTTACTAAGGATATGAGTAAAATTGTCTTATTTCGTTGTCCAAAGATAATTGTTATTTGAATGTATCGAAATTATAAATCTTTATTGGAAAGTTATGCAACTGTAATATTTGGAAAACTTTGGAGGCGAGGTTTAGTGTGAAACGATTTTTTGAGTAACTAAAGCCTTTATCCGTGTGTATTAAATAATATTGTTTTACTTTCCAAATTTAAATAAACTATTTCTTTTAGTATAAATATATCAATAAGTTTCCTAACATAATTTATAGAAAACGGGAAAAAATGGATTCCTTTTACAAAACAAATTACATCAAAGCATGCTCTTTATACAATTTTTACGTTTCTCACGTAAAACCCTTTCCATAGACGACTGCGCGGAGGAACCCTGTCTGCTAGGTGCCAACTGCACAGACCTGGTGAACGACTTCAAATGCGACTGCCCGCCCGGGTTCACTGGAAAGAGGTGCGAGAGGAAGATAGACCTGTGCTCCAACAGCCCCTGCGTCAACGGGGTTTGCATCGACAGGCTCTTCTTCCACGACTGCGTTTGTCACCCAGGATGGACAGGACTGACTTGCGAAATGAACATCGATGACTGTGTCAGCAACCCGTGTCAGAACGGTAAGCGGTAAATTTACTTGGGAGTTGTTTCTACAAGCTACAAAAAGTACCTAATATCGCGCGTGAGGGATTGGGAAATCAAAGTGCTTTCAACGCCTCTATTGGCATTAAACCGTTACTTGTTAAATTATTACAACTCTTTAATGAAAAAATGTCATAAAATTACTAGTTTTCTTAAGTACTTCTGGAAGATTTTGTTTAGAGCAGTGGTTCTCAATTCAAAGAAATTAGCAGACCACTTTACTAAAGTATCACCACCGAACCTTCTATCTCTTTGCTTCTTAGCATCCCTGTGCTCTTGATTCTCTCTCTTTCCTTTTTCTCTAAATAATCTCTTTGCTCTTGAGCATTTCCATGCTCTTTAGGACCCCTTTTCTCTCCAGTATCTTTTTACACTTGAGCATCTCTCTCTGCTCTTTTGCATTGGTTTGCTCTTCAGTCTTTTTATAATTTATGCCTTTTTATCCACTGTCCTTTTTACCTATGCATGGATTGGATATATTCCACGAATATCTTAGTCCCTCTAGGTGACCCCTAATTTTTGGTAACTATCATACCACCTCACTTCTTCGCGGGCCACTTTCAACGATCTCACGGTCCATAGATTAGGAACCGCTGATCTATAGCATCCTTTTCATTAGGGCACACCTTATACTAAACCTACAAAACTCACCTTTGAAAATCATATCTTCCTTCTACAGGAGGCCAGTGCGTGGATCTCCTAAACGGCCACAAGTGCGTGTGCGACGTGGGATTCACGGGCTCTCGGTGCCAACACGAGATCGACTCGTGCGAGTCGGAACCGTGCCAGAACGGCGGCACGTGCATGGATCACCTGGACGGCTTCTCGTGCCTCTGCAGGCCTGGCTTCGTCGGGGTGCAATGTGAGGCGCAGGTGGACGAGTGTATCAGCGGACCTTGCGACGCGGCTGGCACAGAGAAATGCATCGACGAAGACAACGGGTTCAAGTGCCGTTGCAACCCTGGATACATGGGAGATCTATGCGAGGTAGGTAGTTGCAACAGTATAATTCTGTATGTATTGAGTAGAATAGTGGCCGCAGCTTTAAAAAAGAGTCCGCCAGCCTCTGGAAGTTGCCAAGTTAACAATGTTTCATTGCTGATAAATTGTTGAACTCCGCCAGTTTGAAATAATGGATCATCAGTAAAATAGATCCAACTTGGCAACTGCTATAGAAATTTGACAAGGTGGCTTTCTTCAGAGCTAAGCCCAATTGTGGTTGAGAAATAATTTTATTGGTCACTTTTTAATGACCAAGCACTGAGAAAAATGGCGATTTCAAATCTGAGAACATTGATAGTTTCATTTTGGTATGAAACTGTTTGTTTCAAATATGAAAACTCAATTCTTTCAATTTTAAAATACCAGAAATACTAAGTTTCAAACAATTCACTACTCACCACTAAGATTATTTGTATTTTTGTTTAATCTTTGCAGTTTATAATTCTCGTCTTTACGTATAGCTTTAACTTCGCGCGAATTTAAAAACGTGATTGCCCGGCTCGCTCAGATGCGGCATCACACTCTAAATACAAGTAGACTTGTCGCGTTCTGATCAAATACTGAACCATCGGAAGTGGGTAATTTTGACATAGGTCATGATGTATCATTCTTGAGTACCTACATATTTTCAGAAATGACTTTATGCATGTTTCAAACTTGAGTAAATTTGATTCGGAGCCATTTTGAGTTTATGAAATACTCAGATTAGAGTATTTTTTACTCACTTTTGAAAATGCCGTATTAAGAGTGTGTTTTTTTAAATGCTAGCTGTGCTAGCCAATACACCAATTAGATTGGCTAGCATTTTAAGACAACCAACTAGATTGCTAGTCACTAACTCGATTGGCTAATAACTTAAAGCCAACCTTCATAAAATACTTCAATCCACTATAAAGTATTAACTTTGATTAAGCTCTACCATGTAATCACATTTTACTTTAACTGAAGATTAAAAATATGTTTAAGGAAATTATTTGTGTGTTTTTAATCAGAAAGTGTATTTGTTTAGATTAACATTGACGAATGTGCCTCGAACCCTTGCCTCAATGGTGGTTCATGTGCTGACAGCATCAACGGATTCGTGTGCCAATGCCCAACTGGATGGACTGGGGACAGATGTGACGAGGATGAAGGAGGCTGTGATAGAGAACCTTGCCTAAACAGTGCCAAATGTATAGATCTCTTCCAAGACTTCTTCTGCGTGTAAGTACTGCATCCACATTCTGTTGTATTGCAAAAAAAAATGTGTTCAGCGTTGTATGAAGTTAAGTTGTATGGGAATGACGTTAAAAAGACGGGAAAGTTTTATAGCAATTTTCTTGGAACTCAGGCGGTTGTTCCATTCAAAGGTCAAAAAACCCTTAAAGACTTAATTAATTCCCTTTTCCAACCTTCTTGATACCTTTAAAAGCAAAATTAATTCATATGTTTAAGTGTTATGATTGTTATATTACTCCTTCTACTGATAGATATACTATATTTAGAGTAAAAAACTGATGTTTCAATGAATGACAATCGACAATTATTTTTTCCTTCAAATCCTGTTTTAAGCTTTAAAATTATTTTATTAAATTGTTAAAAAGCACAAGCTTAATACACAACAATGTTTAAGAGAAAACCTGCATTTCAAACTAAATCTGTTTCTACGGGAATCACGCTATACCAGTTGTAACAATTTTCCAACTGTGCTATACACGGTAGCCTTATAAACATGGAAGTCTTACTAGTGGTGTATGTGACCACTAGAACCTATCACATTCCCCAAACAATAACTCACCATTCATAATTTTTATCATTAGGTGCCCCTCAGGAACAGACGGCAAAAAATGCCAAACCTCTCCCCAGCGCTGCATCGGCAATCCCTGCATGCACGAGGGGCTGTGCTTTGACTACGGCAGCGGACAGAACTGCTCCTGCCCCTTCGAGTACACCGGTATCGGCTGCGAGTACGAGTACAACCCGTGCGACGACAACGTGTGCGAAAACGGTGCCACCTGCACTAACGTGGAGGACACTTTCGTGTGCACTTGCCCCTCAGGGTTCACCGGGAGGTACTGCGAGGAAGACATCGTGGATTGTACTCCGAACTCTTGCCCGACCATCGCTACTTGCATCGACCTTACCAATGATTTCTACTGTAAATGTCCGTTTAATCTTACTGGAGAAGATTGTAGGAAGAGTAAGTGGTTATTTTTAGTGGCATTTTTTTTTCTTTCAATTTTTAAGATTTATGTTTGAAGCAAAATACAAAAAGAATGGGATAAAAGTGTTTAAAAATTATGGCTTAAAATTACGGAGCTCCTCCATCCTGATTTCCCTTATGTTAAGGCAAGAAGCAAGGCCTCTGTAAACAACTCCTGGAAGAAAGCACCAGAACATCCATGGTACTTAAGTGAGGGTCCTGGAGCACTAATTCATTTTGTTGGTAACAGGAGTGATCAAACTGCTTTGGCTCGCCTGTACACCGGACATCTAAAAACCATCAGGTTTTCAAATGGTACCAGGACCTTCCCTATTTGCACCAAGTGCAATGTTGCAGAGGCCACCGCTCAACACCTAATTGAATGTGTAAATTTGGTGCGAGAGGATCTTAAAAGAAGACCATCTTTTGTCCTCGATATTTTTAAGGCAAACAACCTCATGGATCTGATCTGATTCAGATCAGAGAGATAAGCAAGAAGAAGAGAAGAAGAAGAAGAAGAGGAAACAGTCTATGTTTTTTTTTAAATATTCTGTTCGCACAAAAGATTCTTATCTATCTTTAACTATCTATATTTTTTCTGCTTAACTTTTTTTTCAGTTCTAATGAGTTGTTTCGTAACATAATCCCTTACTTTTGAACGCTTTCCACCTGTAAACCCCGTAAAAATATCAGATGGGTATCATAAATCAGTTCTTATTACCGTTAAAAAAATTTACATCTGTTCAATCAACTGTAAATTTTGAAGCATCTTCTAAGATAAGACATCTAAAACTATCATCTTTCCTTCTTTCAGCTGTAAATATTGATTACGATTTGCACATAAATGACGAAAGCCACTCATCAAGTGTTGCTTTAGCTGCTCCATTCCTCTTGAATTCTAGAAGCCTATCCATAGCCCTTTGGGTGCAATTCAACAGCCCCAACTCTAAAGGAGTGTTCTTCACATTATACAGCGTAGAGTAAGTCTACATTTCTATATTTTTGATCGTAATTTGCTAAATAGTAACTTGCTGCTACTTCTATAGTTTATTACAGTTTTCTTTTGTGTTCTCTGAAGAAAGAGAAAGAAAAATATATATTTCAAAAATTTAACCGATAGATTGCGACAGAGCGAAAGATAACTCCTTGAGATCGAACTAAAAACAATTATGATCGTTCTACTGATCGATCTTGATTGTTTTTAGTTCAGTTTTTAAGAAGTAATAATGACATCTAATTAATTTTGGAACTATTCTTTTATTTCAACGAATTCTCACTACTTCAGGAATACTCAGATGAATTTTCACGTTATTCTTACCAATGATTCTTCTTTAACAGCATCTTGAAAGGGAAGTTTAAATAATTACAACCTCCATTTGGACAACTTTATCAAATTTAAAAAACGTAATCACAGATAAATTGAAAAAAAATCCAAGCTCTGACAATTTTTTGGCTAATGTAAGTTAAGTTCTCTTATGCCCTTCACTGGCGAGAAAGCAATTTAGTTTCCACAGAACCGGTTGCCAGAATCCCCTACTCTATCTCTTGGTGTTAGGCTTGGATTCTTTGGATTACCCTCAAACTTGATAGGTCCATCGATGATTTTATATCTTTCTTAACATTTTCAACAATTTCTGACATTTCCCCCCAGATCCGCCCATCAGCCCATCGGCAAGCGCGTCCTGGTGCAAGCGGATGACACCGGGGTGCTGGTGTCCCTCTTCCCCAACGCCACCAACGACGTTTTTATGCGCTACCTGGAGAACGTGCCCATCAATGACGGCCAGTGGCACCACCTGGTGATCTCGTGGAACGGCGAGGAGGGCTCGCTGACCCTCATGATGGACACTGCGCTTGCAGGCTTCGTCAGCCAGTACTTGTCTGGAGCCATGCTGCCCAAATAGTAAGTGAATCAATGGTTTTTAAAAATATCATAAATCTTTGGTTTCCAGACTGTGCATATGCAACTCTAATTATTCCGAATATTTGCCTTACTCCTTTTAATAGGTTTGTCTTCCAATTTTGTCGGAAGATCCCTACATTACCTTTTTACGAAGTGTTATAAAATAACTGTTTTCGCTTCTAGTGGTTGGGTCAACTTGGGAGCCCCTCTCAACAACGAAAACAAGGCTATTGCTGGTGCCGGCTTCCATGGAAGAATCAGTAGAGTCAACGTTTGGGATCGTATCTTGGATGTGGCCACGGAGTTACCAGTTCAGTTCAGAGATTGCAGGAACGCTCCTGTACTGTTCAATGGCCTGTTGCTGCGTTGGACTGCATATGACAGGTAAATTAACTTCAATACTTCATAAATCTCATATCTATGTGATACACGGCTAAGAAATTTCAGTAATATTTAAGTTTTACGTAGTTTCTTTCGTCTTTTATTTCAATGGTATTACCTGGATATATCACTCCTATACAAATATAAATAATACTATAGATTCAAATATTAATAATTCAGTTCAATATACTCTACTTTTCTGAAATCCATCATGGAATCTTGCACTGTCTAGAAAAAATAATACGCAAAAATATTAGTAAAATAAAACACTATTGAATATTTATTTAATTAGTAAATTATTTAAAAGTCCATCCTTCAATACACAAAATAAAACTAACTGGAGATTTTTCATTCTGATTTCATTAGGGTGGTTGGTAACGTAGAGAGACAGAGTCCAGGTATGTGCGGAGAACGAGTGTGTCCAGTCGGGTACACAGGGGACAACTGCCACATTTTGCATAAAGACAAGACTCCACCTCAATTGTTGTACTGTCCACCAGACAAGTGGGTCATCAGCCACAAAAAGTCTACTTCCATCACTTGGGAGGAACCACGCTTCACTGATGATCTGAGAGCGATTAACATCATGGAAATGAACAATCTGGAATCAGGTATGTATTAAAATGTATCTATGATAATCAATAAGGTGGAAATTTAACTGTTGGTTATTATAATAAAGCTGATAACAAATTAATTTCACTCTTGAAAAATTTCCTAAAATATTCCTGGAGAAGATTCCGTAGCCGGACTTAGTTGGTGAATCCAAGGCAAACATGAGATTGATGCTTTGATGGGTTGCCAGAAATTGCAAACGGATATGAGCAAAAATTCCGCATTTAAGGTTCATACATTTTACTAGATTTGGCAACATATCTTAGTTGGCTAACCAGGCCCACGTATGAAATCTGATATCAATAATTTTAATCACTCTAAAATTTTTAATTTTAATAGTAATATACATTGTATTGTAATTGTATCTTGAAAAGGATTCGAACTATACTTTATATCTAAAATATATTTACATATAAAGTAATATATAGGGTTTAATAATTAAGATGTTTTAATTTGGTTTTGAAATCTTTTACAGGCCAATCACTTTCTAGAGGAGCTCATGACCTAACATACGTGGCTACTGATGACGCAGGAAATACTGAAAAGTGCAGTTTCCGAATCAACATCATGAGTAAGCATGCTTGCATCCAGATATAAAGCTAATATACCCCTTCAAAAATATAACCAAAATTAAACATGCTTGGCATAGCAAATAATTGAAAAAGTTCATAAACCCGTTTATTCTTTCAGGTGAGTTCTGTACCATTCCTATGCCTCCTGTTGGCGGTCAGCTTGGATGTGCTGACTGGGGACCAGGGGGTAACTTCAAGGTGTGTACAATCACCTGTGACGATGGTTTGGAATTCTCTGAGAAGATTCCGCGATTCTACACTTGTGGAGTGGAAGGGTTCTGGAGACCAACCAGGAATCCTGACGAGCCCTTCATTTTCCCAGCATGTGCCAGTAAGTATCTGGCTTACTTATATTCAGTTTTTAAATTTATAGGTTTTACCTAAACTGTGCGAAAAACATATTTAGTAGTACCAAATTGCATAGTTAAATTAGTAAAATAATCTGGAAACAATTAACCATTTATCTTAATTTCAACAGGAGTAGAAAGTGAATAAAAATATGTAAGGTTCAAAGCTGTTTAAATTGAGAGGTGTATAAAATAGATGGAGTATTTCCCATTTTTGTGGATACTGTTTTTGTATAAATGCAATTTTAACAAGATAAACTTAGAAAGTAAAATAAGCGAAAAATGTTCTTAACTATGCGTACTGATAAGTTCATAATAATTGCTAAAAAGAGGATTTCTGATAAAGAAGGGTTCACAGGTTGGAACAAAATCATACACATTTCCATTGCCAAGTAGGTAATCATATATGATGACGTTTGACTCCTCTGGTTTTGGCTCTTCTTTTAGCCAATGTTGAGTTCCGTAGTCAACTTAGCACGATTTTTTTACCGTAAACCTCGTACGCTAAATATGATTTCCCACTAAATATGCTAACATTCTAGGAGTGAATATAACGAATATTTCATTTTGCAAAGTTAAAGTGTTCAATCAACTTTCATAAATTTCCATTAAAAAATCGACTAGAAGTGAATCTGACTACTTTTCATACCTATATACCCCAAACAACACGATTCCTTCCTCCTTCCAGCCAAGAAGCAGGCCAAGCGCATCTTCCGCATCGCCATGGACTTCCAGTCGTCGGTCATCTGCTCGGACTCCGGG
Source organism: Tetragnatha montana (assembly GCA_963680715.1). Taxonomy (NCBI): domain Eukaryota; kingdom Metazoa; phylum Arthropoda; class Arachnida; order Araneae; family Tetragnathidae; genus Tetragnatha; species Tetragnatha montana. The sequence goes on from OY796685.1 coordinate 16,483,685, forward strand.
CGCAAGATCCTGCACGACCGCATCAAGGACAGCCTTCGCCGGGTCAACGAGGACTGGAACGTGTGCCTGGACGACGGGCCGGACACCAACTGCGGAGACCTCAAAGTAGTCGTCAAGTGCAATAAGCAGTCCAGGGGCAGGAGGCAGGTGGAGAACAGCGACGTCTACACCGTCGAAGTGTACTTCCCCGCCAAGGAGTAAGCCATCTTTTGATTTGCTTTGTAAAGGGCAGTTGTTTGCAACATGACATTACTCAATTGGACCATCAGTTAAAGGGGGGAAAGTAAAAAAAAAACAAGTTTTGAGAAAATTGAAAAAAAAGTAAGTTCGTTTAAGTAATGGGAATGTAAAGTTTAAAAAAGTTTATGGACTTATGCCCTTTTTTCAACCTTATGGAATTTCAGCTGAGAAGAAAAATCATTAAAATAATTTAAATTGACCTTTTAATTATATTTCTGCTAAGTTCAAAGAACAAAAGTGAGAAAAGGAAAGACTACAAAACTGAGCTATCATACTAACAATTATATAACGGAGTCATAAAGGAAGCATCAATGGAGTCAATCATTCATTGGCTTAAAAAAAGGTAGAAACACATAAATTAAAAACAAATTTTGTTTTGGCTTAGTTTTCAGCACAAAGAATAACAAAAGGAAGACAAATTAACTGAAATTTCAAATTAAATTTTAAAAAATGCAATGAATGGACATTATTGATGCATAAGATATTACTAAATTTAAAAAAAATCTAACTTTATTCAAATACATGTAACGTGAATTTTTAAATGTTCTCATTAAAACATTTCTAGAACAATATAGAAATGATCAACAATCAAACTTACCAATTGTATTCCATTTCTTTTAGTGACCCAGTAGTGAACAAGAACAGCCAAGAGCGATCCACCGTGCAAGAAGTTGCAGAAAACGCCATTTTGCAGAGGTCCGCCTTCGATGTTCGAAACATCTTACCCAATGTCTTACCCGACCTGACTTCCTTGAGAATGGTCACGGACTATTCTTGTCCCTTGGGAGAAGTTGTCATCGGGTCTAATTGCGGTAAGCTAATTTTATCTAAGTATTTTTTTTTTCATTTTTACCTAGCCAAACAAATTTATAAGATGGTATCAAATGAGTTCTTTTTTGTGTTTTTAGTTGAGTGTGCTGTTGGAACTTACTATGAGAACGCAACTGCAGAGTGCCATTCTTGCCCCGTCGGGTTCTTCCAGAATGAAATGGGTTCTCTAGCTTGCAAACCTTGTCCTTCCATCGCTAATAGAAGAGGAACCACTCAATCTCTAGGAGCTAGATCTGAAGATGAATGCAAGGGTAAGTTACCTATCATTAACGGTTTTGGCACACGACCATCTATATCTAAATTAGAGTCATTAGTCGGCCCCCGGTTTCTTGTATTGCGCATGCTTGACCGTTTTTAGAAACTTTTTCCAATGCATTTACAGTGATCTGGGCCTATAGACGTTATCACTAACATTTGAGTATCTACTCTGTCAATATTCTCACAGAGGTTACGGTTTTAATTTAGAGGTTATAAAAATTAATAGTTTTACCATTTGTTTTAAGTATTCAGCACAGCTACAAACTCATCTTCATCAAAGAAATTTCTTATTTGCTTAAATATTTACCGGTGGGTACTGTAAAAAACTTTTTAAAAGGAATAAATAAGGAGGCTCTCTAACTCCGGTGGTTTTATACTCCATCTATTTACAAGCTTATACCACCGTTTTCTACACAAAAAAAACAAACTCAGATGAAATAGCCAGATACTTAGTACTAGAATTGTTTAGTACTTAGTTCTAACTAAGTATTAAAATGACTGAGTTTTTAAAATTTGTTACAGAGCATTGCTCGGCTGGAAGTTATTACGACGAAACTGTCGGTTCTTGCTTGCCTTGTGGCTATGGATTCTACCAACCTGAAGAGGGGGCTTTCAACTGCTTCCCTTGTGGTGCAGGCCTCACAACTAGACGTAACACAGCGGTTTCCAAACTGGAATGCAGAGGTAAGTCTAAAAAAATTATAGATGCAAAATGGCATGTGTAAGTAATGATACTGGGCTCAACTAATGAGGTATTGACTTTTGCAGAGGAATGTCTTTCTGGATACGAGTTGGATGAGAACGGTGAATGTAAACCTTGTCAGAGAGGTTCTTTCAGGTCGAGAGGTCTGCCAGCGTGTCAAAAGTGCGGTGAAGGAACTACGACTAAAGATGTAGCTGCAACCAATGAACAGGAATGTTCATTAGGTAAATTTATTAAGCTTTTCTTCCAAAATATTAAGCTAATTAAATTTTAAAAAACCGCAAAAATTATAAATTCTTGTTTTACTTTTTCATTTTTCCTTTCGACCCTCTTGCAAGTTCATTTGTGTTAATCTTTTAATAAGGTCAAACATTTATTGAAAAATGTGTATAATTGTGAACTGACGCTTTCTTGCATTAACAACTTTTTAAAGAGGTTAAGGAATTAAAAACAAAAAAAATGTCTTATAAGTATAAAGGGCTTTTTAGTTAAAAAACTACTTTGCACAGTTGTTGAGAAAATTTATGTTGGCTCTTATCGTTTAAAAAATATTATTAAACATTTTCTGTATTTTGTTGTTTAATTACGATAAAAAAACAATGAAAATTGATTTCAATACTTTTACACCTTACTTCTTAAAACTTTATATGAATAAATGATTTTCTGTAGTAGATACTAAAAAGAAAACGATCAGCTAAAAGGTTTTTGTCAATTACTCGATCATTAGTTCCTCACAGAAACTTCACCATTCACTTGAGCAGAAACTTAACGGTCGAGTTTTACACGGTTACAGTTACTATTATCACCATTAAATGTAGATGGGCTAAAATAAAAAAATGGCGTATAAAATTTAAATTTCTACCTTAAGACGAAAACATCTCACGCTCAAATATACAATTAACAACTTCTTCAACTCAATCCCGATACTCTCTTCCAGAAATCTGTAAACCGGGTATGTACGTTGACTCAACAACACAAACGTGCGTGCTGTGTCCCAAGGGTACCTACCAAGACAAAGAGGACAGGATGCCAGAGTGCATAAAGTGTCCGAAAGACACAACCACCGAAGATGAGGGTTCCACCTCCCCCCGCGACTGCTCCAACCCATGTGAAGTGAACGGGGAGAAGAGGCTGTGCCAGGCCAACGCTGCTTGCAACTACCACGAGGAAGAAGACTTCTTCGCTTGTGAATGCCTGCCTGCATATGTGAAGGACAACAACACGCTAGAGTGCATTTGTGAGTATTAGTCTGTTTTTGATAGAAGATATTTCATTCACTGCTCTCTTTCAGTATAACATAATCACAATGCATGTTTTCTAAATATTCCTTTATATGATAAATTCGTATATTATTATTACTAAGCATTGTGCTTGTTTTAGAGAGATTTTATCATCAGTAATGGAGCATTTTCACTTTTACGTTTAGTAAAGGTACGGCAATCAGGTGAAGAATCAAAAGTACCTAAGGTGACGTTTTTGTTTGCGTGGGATTCGTCATTTGGAAAATCCGTATTGCTGTACCGCAACCAAACGCAAAAGTTGAATCGGTCCTTTAGAACTTTAGTGTTCATGAATCCTAAACAGTTAATAAATTGATATTACCTTTAGGAAGAGTTTGAAGAAATTATGTACAAATTATTATAATTATGGTTATTATTATTAATTATAATATTATAGATGCCAATTATTATAATTATGGCTTTTATGAAGAGCTAAAAGAATGGAAAAGGTAAACCACATTTTGGGGAATATGGAAAATTTGAATACATTAGATTTCCTTAATTTATTACTTTACTGACTAATAAGTGCATTTAGGTGTATACATTTTGTGCATAGATAAAAATAAAAGATGCCGAATATCAATAAGTATAAAAGTAGTTATTTTTATAAGGGTAGTTTACTCTTGTGAAAAATTTTGTACCGAAGTTAGAATATCAAAACTCTTATTCTTTCTTCTAGTTATCTGTGATAACTATTGTGAAAACGGAGGAACTTGCGAAGTGAACCCTCTCACTAACCGACCCAAATGCATGTGCCCGGCCAACTTCTTCGGAAACAACTGCACGGAGAAGTCCGACTTCGTTTACATAACAAGTGGCATAGCTGGATCAGTTATCGTCATTATCCTCTTGGTGCTTCTAGTATGGATGATCTGTCACAGGTAATAAGGATTCTTAAGAAATCTTTCTCTTGTAAATTCTTATTTCTTAAAATTAAAATTAAATTATGTTATTTTTAAGATACTTGTCTGTCTAAACAACATTTATCAATTAATTTGTGTACAAGCCCATCGTTATTCTCATAACAGAGGTAGGTCTCTGGGGTGCAAGGTGTTAGGCATATACCCTGGTTATGTGGGCAGCCTATCCCTAGACCTCTAGTGTCTAAACAACAGAATCCAAATAAGTGGTATTTCTTCCCATGCAAAAGAATTCAGTTTCCCAAATTCATATTTTAATAAAATATTTCTTTAAACAAATTTGTATTACTGTTTAAATAACTTTATTAATCTAATGCTATTTTCATAATAATATTATTTTTCATATTATTTCTGATACTTCATAATAATTTTAGTCTCGATATTATGTAATGTATTACTATTTTACAAATTAGGTGTTTTAGGAATAATACCATAATTATGTTTTGTGCTACTTATTCCTATCTGCTAGCCATTCCTAACTAAAATTTCAAATTTGAAAAATATTCAGTCTCCTATATCTATTAAGAGGTGCACATTTTCAATCGTAAGATATATGCAAGAACTCTGATTGGTTTGTCAGATGGTTGCCATTTCTGATATGGAATTACCAGTCCATCTGCGAACGCTCTGATTGGTCCTTAAGTGGAGGTGAAAATCTTACAAAATGATTGACTATAAACTAATTAATGGACTCTAACCCCCTATCTGGTTCGAGACTTCACGGAACCAACACGTGACCTACAACTGAGCTTGCGATTGGTTACCACAGATACTGCACTAGTAGATCTACTAGTGTAGTATCTGTGGTAACCAATCGCAAGCTCAGTAGGTCACGTGTTGGTTCCGTGTGACGTCAGACGGTTAGAGTCCATTGGTTACCACAGATACTACACTAGTAGATCTACTAGTGTAGTATCTGTGGTAACCAATTGCAAGCTCAGTAGGTCACGTGTTGGTTCCGGGTGACGTCAGACGGTTAGAGTCCATTGGTTATGTCTGAGGTTTCTGTCTGTGAGAGATGACTGCAATCACAGTTGAGCGTTGACTTTCAGGTCCACTCGCAAGAAGAAGATGCAGAAGATGCCAGAGCCGCACATGGACATGACAGGATCGCAAACCAACTTCTTCTACGGGGCCCCCGCACCTTACGCGGAGAGCATCGCCCCTTCCCATCACAGCACGTACGCCCACTACTTCGAAGACGAAGACGATGAAGGATGGGAAATGCCAAACTTTTACAACGAAACATACATGCAAGGTAAAGGGTCTCAAATAGGTATTGAAATGAATTTCATTATTACAATACATCAATTTTAAAGAAGTCACTTTATAAAAAAAAACATAGATATTTAAATTGAAGCCTTCAGGATACAAAGGAAAAACTCAATTAAAAGTAGTTTGGAGAAAAACGTGTTTGAAACGTTTCCTATAGTGGGATATCTTTGGGAGGGAAGATATCCTCCCCTTTGAGAAGTAAAGAGTGATTTTAACATGAAAAACATAACTTCAGATTCTATGAAGGGTCTAAATTCAGGTGACAAAAAAATATTTGATTCGTTGTTGAGTTTACTTTTTGTGTATGGATGGTTTCAATTGTTTCATAATCAGAAAGCTAGCTAAGTAGAGTGATTATGTCTGTTATTAATTCATGTATTTTTTAATGTCAATTTAATCATAAATATTGTGAATGGAAATTTAATGGCAATTTCTTTCCAGATGGGTTTCACGGGAAAACTAACACACTAGGACATAGTAATGCCAGTATTTATGGAACCAAAGAGGATTTGTACGACAGGTTAAGAAGACATCAATACCAAGGAAAGGGGAAAGGAGGTATAAAAGATATTTTATTTATCTTTAGACATTCCTTGTATTATTTATGAAAAATCTATTTAAATAGACATTCTGACAGAATGAACTTATGAATTATAAATGCAATATAAAATGAAAATCATTAAATATTTTTAAAGAAAATATGCTTTTCTTTATGTTTAAAATTTTGATTAATTTCTTCTTAGATGAAAAGGACATTTGTAACATAAATCAAATGGTGTGTAACGTAAAAGTGTATTGGTCATTTTATTGAATGTGACTTTTAAACCTAAAAGTCAGTTAAATGTTTCAAAGTAAATCTATTTTCTTTTAGATTCCGCAAGTGAAAGCGAGGAGCACCCTCATTAAAACTAGATAAAAAATTCATCGTGTAGATGTGTTGAATGGAAACCCTCATATTCATCAAACTTTAGTGTTGTGCTAAAATGAAAAGTTCACATCAGTAGTCTGGACTTACATTAAACTATCAGACGAAACTGTGATAACTTGCATTAAGCCTCACCGGATATATGTGAAGATAGAACTTTTATAAGAATCTCCTCAACAAAATAACCTTTGTGTCAAAAGGAAGACTTTAAAATGACACAACTTCTTCAAGTGTTACTAGCGGTGTAACAAATTTTGTGCTTGGTTAGAGAAATACTCTAATTTTGTGTGTTTTAAAAGCTCATGCTGTTTTATTGTATTTGATTTTATTTATTTTAAAGAGTTTTTATTTTAAATTATTCTGAATAGAATTCTATCCAAAAACTTCAGTTCAAAGAATGATTATTTTTAAAAAACATATTACCCTTGACTTTTTTCTTTTGTAAAACAAACTAATATTTTCTACATAGGGCTAGTCACACAAATATTTATGAAAAATAAAATTGGTATAAAATCTAAACAGTGCTAATTTGCTGTTTAGAAGGGAATACAAATTCTGTTGTTTATCATGTAGGAAAGGATTTGGTCTAATACAAATACACATTGTTATTGTGCATAGCTTTTTTCCTCAAGAAAAAGAATGCAGCTTGTAATTTAATTATATTTTGTACATACTGTTATACATGAGAGGATATTTCATATTTTTGTAACTGACAAACTGCAAGCATTTGTTGAATCTAATGGCAAAATATTTCATTGTATGTTGACTTGTTATTAAGGATGTAGATCATTGCTAATAAAGTGTTACTACTTCCTTTTAAATTGTTTTTTGGTTTTAAAGAATTTTGTCATTTTAATAATTATAATTACGAATATCAAATAATTGTAGTTTTTAAATGCCTCTGGAGGGTTTTCTATAGGGTGTCTACAACACATACAAGGGGATTTACAAAATTAGTTTCTTCATATAAAATTCTAAAAAATTTTCGCATTTTCTGCTAACGATAACACCTTTAAAAACTTTTAAATATATAAAGCTAATATTTTTAGTTTAGGTGTTTCAAACTGTGTTAATCGGTCAATTTATTCATCGCTTATCAATTCAATAAAATCTTCAGGCTATTGCTCTCGTTTTTTACTAATCTAATTAAAATCACAGCAAATAATCTTAAATTAAAGCAGAGAAAAAATAGTCTCTGATATTCAGTAATACATCATTTTCTTTCTTTTCCTTCTTCTGCGTCTTCTCAATCTACTCCTCAACCATGGAATCGCATATTCGGTGGCAACAAAAATTCCCCCGAATATCAGACCCAATAGTAGAAGAAAAAAGGGTCCTTGGAGGTCTTCTAATGTCACTGCCCTTTGACCACCAGAAACGTCTCCCATGGAATAACATTCTCCTACTTGAGGACTGTACTTTTTCTTCCAGTGACTCAGAACTCCACTTTCTTTCATTTGCTGAATTCTGTTGAAAGGAAGTCTCGTTACTCATACAGTTTACAAAATTAGGTTCTTTTCCGTTAGCTAGACTGAACAAGTAAAATAAAAGTATTATAAAACAAGTAATAACAAACTGCTATTACTGCCCATGCTTCAACTGTCGTAGCATTAACCACTTCGTTCGCATAAATTTAGCGCATTTGTTCTACTAGTGATAAGCATTTACCTTGACTTCCAGAGTCGTCTTTCGCAATCTATCATTGCACAAACAACATTATGAATTATTTGATTTTGAAATTTCTTCTCTAGAAATTAATTACTTTACATAATCCAAAACTAAATATTGACGTGATGGTTTGAATAAAACCTATTATTCTATGCTATGCTGGGAAAAAGGAAGCCCTTGAAAACATTCTTGTCTCCTGATCAATTGCTATGGAAGTGCTTAGTGCACATGCTCCAGAACTTACAGCTGAAATTAAATCCCATTGAAAGTGCGCAAAGCTTAAAGTTCTGCCATTGAAGAAGCCATAAAACCTTAAACCTAACCAAAACACTATCTACTGAATATGGAAGGGCATTACGATTACGTGTAGTAGAAGTACTTACTCTTCGTTGAGTAACCGAAGAAGTGACGATCCTCTCCTCAACCCAATCGCCAGTTGCATATTGGAGAAGTAATTTGGAGGGATGGTGACCCTGCATCTTCCGTGCTCCTGGTAGTCTTTATCCACCAGGCCTCTCAGGTAGTTCAGGTCATCCACGTAGACGGACTTCCCCTCTGCCACGCTGTCCACGGCGCAGCATCGATCCGTGTCTGTTCCCAGAAGAGTGAAGCGGCGTTTGTTTTCAAGAAACACCTCCCGGACACGTCTGTAGATTTCTACGTTGGATTGCTGAAGGGAGGAAATTATGTACATGAAATTGTTAAAGTGTGGTACTTCGCAGAGAGATTTTTGATTTTACAGGTTTTCCAATGAATATAAAAGGATAAACAATCTTACCGTACTTGGACATTTTAGTCCCGAACTTACCATTTTACCATTTCATGTCAAGCTGTCGGCTATATCTTCTTATTTCTACTTATATCTACTTATTTTTCTTTGAAAATGGCCCTGTGTTATTTCAAAGAAAAATAAGTTTAACCCCAATAAGTAATAACCTTTCAACAATGCGCACTGTAACACTGATAAGAATTTTAAGATGAAATTTATAAACACGAATGAAAAAGATCTCAACAATGAATTCTCAACAATCATAAATATTTGCAATTTCAGTTATTTTCATTGTTGCTAATAAACAAACGTCAGAAATTTATTTTTCAATCGTTTAATTTACTACTGCTCACTTTAAAATCATTTTTAGCTGATTGAGGAAAGTTATAGTGCCTTCTACATTTTCTTGTGTGAAATTTATTTTTCTTTGAAGTTATAGAGAGGCAGCTTCAAAGAAAAATAAGCATTTGCAAGCATTTTCAAAAGTAGATCACATAGTTCGTAATAATATGATGGGGAGCTGGAGACTAAAATACAATGTAAAGTAAGATTTTTCTCATCAGTTTGTTGATAATAATATAAATTAATACGTAAAACTTGAACTCTACCCTACTATTCCCTAAAAAAGATATATTTCATGATGACATCTCTAGTATCCCAACCAAATTTTGGTGACTTTCCAGGGGAAAACCGAAACCGCCGGGACAAACCACTTCCTTGCTACGCCAGAGAAGTTTCAAGGAAAAAGACTATTACAGTATTACACACATTAGATAAAGATGAAATATGTATTTTTTTTCTAGAAAAAAAATTGATGCTTAAACTTAGGAATACTACCAGGATCCCTTTGAACCCGTTGAGTGGATTCTGTTTGCTCCTCATGGGTCCCCGAATTTCATTTTCCTTCCCCTGGACCCCTTGAAAGTCTTTGTCCCTGGGAGTCCATAGTTACCACTTTGAAAGCTAGTGATTTTGACCACTTTTATTTTACATCGTTCGATTTATTAACATATTTCACATATTAAATCCCTAAATACATATTTTTTCATATTCATCAATTTCAATCATTTCATATTATATCAACGTTACGCTCTTTTGTAAAATGTAAATAGAAAACTTTACCCGTGACAGGAAAAGAATACATTTTAATTTGCACAACGAATAAGTGCTAAATAACTATATATACCTAATGATTTTAAAATTAAGATTTTTTTCATTTCAGAATTCGCCAATGTTTTTTTTAAATATTTTCTTAATTCTCCTGGTTATTTAAATTACACATTTTATAATTTTTAATACATATTTTTAACTTGAAAAATTATTATCTGTAGATATTTCGCGTATTAAATAACATGGAAATCCCCACCGTACTCATACTCATCAAAATACTAATGGGACTACAACATACTCAGTTCCTCATAGTACAAAATCTTAATAACAATATCATAGTAGGGGGAGTGTTTTTGGGTAGTAACTCGAGCGCGTCAGATAATCATAGGGGGGATACCTTGCATGCTTTTGAGTAACTCCACCAAATATAAGCTCTCTATGTTGGTGGGTAAGTTTAGAACAGCCCGTCAGATTTGTAAAAAAAAATTAGTTACATGGACATACTCGAGCGCGTCAGATAAAGATAAGGTAGGTTAGTTACCAGCTAAAAAGTGTACATTTTCTAAAATCTGCCGATTTGAGCGGTGGGCAAGGGAGTGGGAGGGTTACAAAGTTGCAAAGTAAAGCCAAGACTGGTAAGACGCTATTGCTCTTTTTGAGAAAAATGTACGAAACAAAATGTTTATGGACTAGTAGCCAGAAAACTAGTCTCAACTAGTTGTTAACTGTCTCTGTAGCCAATCTGACGCCCTCAAGTATGTCCATGTAACTAGTTTTTTTTTCAAATTTTGACGGGCTGTTCTAAACTTACCCACCAACATAGAGAGCTTATATTTGGTGGAGTTACTCAAAAGCATGCAAGGTATCCCCCCTATGATTATCTGACGCGCTCGAGTAAATCCACATTTAGCATCATGGGCTCCCCTACTATCAGACCAAGCCTTTAATGTAAGTATAAAAACAAATTTAACTTTTTAACTAGCAACACTATCATTATTCTTACTTCGAAATCCTCCATAACTGGACACCCGATCTTGGAGGTGAGGGACAGGGTCTTATGAGCAACCAGTTCTTCGAGGCTCTGCACGAGCCAGCGAGTGTCGGGGAAGGCCAGGAAAGCGATGAGGTTGGCGCTGTAGGTGGTGGTGATCACCATCACCGCCAGCCACCAGGTGGACATCAACATGCGGCCGGAGGTCATTTTGGGAAGATGGGTGCCACCTAGAAGGAGTTGAACAGGGGACACGTTTAAAACTAGTACTTAAAATTCAAAAACTTTAATTTCAAGTGTCTGACGATTTTTAGGGATTCTCAAAATATGCACAATTACTAGAAAGACTATTAGTTTTTTTTAATTATCTCTCTTAAAACTGTCTTTTTTTTTTCTAGAAATACTTATTTTACTTTAAGGAAAAAAATATAATCACTACTGTAGCAATTTTATTCATTTGTTAGTTACAAAATATTAGCATAAAAATACCAAAAGAATTAAAGCTACAAACATCTCGAAACGAATTTTTTTGTAACATACATCCTTATTTCACTCTATCCTTCAATTATTCTAGCCAAATTTTTATTATAAAGTTAAATTTTTGATGAGAATTAAATCTATTAATTCCTACAAATCCATTTATTTTAGCTACAATCATAATCTGGATTATTTGTCAAGCATCGATATATTTGAAATTAATGTTACGATGCGGCCATTTTGCTAATTTTGTCAACAGCTCATTTGGTGTTTTACCTTGTTCCAGCATGGCTCCATATATCAACCACATGCATCGGAAGAAAGATGTGAGATGTTTCTGAGTTCCACTAGCAGACCGGAAGGTGGAACTAAACACGTGCATTTTGTGCATGACGAAGCTCACGAATATGGACGAAATTATTATCATTACCCATACCTATATCGTATATAAAATATATAATAGTGAATTGCCTAAAATGTGGATCTTCTTTTTATAGATAGTTAAAATTAATAATTTTTAGGATGATATTTTGTGTATGTAGAAAATAATGAATATATATTAAGTTTTACTTAAACCTCAATAAAATTGTGAAGTCTTTATACCAGATATTTTCTCTCAGTTAATAAATATTTATTCAATTCAGTTATTTTTAAGGTTTATACTTCTAAAGTTCAATTAGGTAAATAATATACTTATAACACTTAATAACTTAATAGAATAGCCGGAATTACAAACCTCCTTGCTGTACAACCTCAGAAATATAAATGCTCTTGGAGTTTCGGTAGGCATAGCTACCAGCATACCATGCCTAACATTATCCAGGGGAGAACTAAATTCAATTGCTTCAAACCGAGATGGAGTTATTGTAAGAAATGGTACCATATCTGCCTCCTGTAACGATATAAAAATTTTGTATTAACTTTTGATAACTTTCCACTTAATCTTTAATTAATAATTGTGTAAAAAGCCAACAACTAGAGAAACCCCACACTTCAGAAACAGGAATATAGTAAACTCGATAGCCAATCTCCTGAGTTGGTAATCCTTTCGGTAATAGTAAGGCTTGACTTCATAGATAGATTTTACTTTTTCTAAGAACATTGCACAATATTACTCAATAAATAGTGTAAAAGTGATGTTAAAAATACTTTTTACCCCTCTCATAATCATTCCCACTGCTCCAGTCCATTCTCCATTTACTTTAGACCCCCAGTCACCATTAGGAGCCGGTAAGAGGTGATACCTATTCAAGATAAAAAAAAACTCGTGTGAGCCAAAAAAAAAAAGAAAGTTTATTATCATGTCAATTGTGCAAGTTTAAAGAGGGTAATACTTACTTGAAACTGAGTCTTTGACTAATAAAATTTATGATTTCTTTGAAAACGCAATCTTTTAATTCGATTTCTCCGTCTGTTTCATTGAATTCCAGGTATGGACTGTACTGAAGGTAAAAAAAAATAGATAGTTTTAAGTAGTGCAAAAAACATCTAAAGTACCTTGAGTGCTGTGTAATTTATTTCTCTTGTTCTGATCCCCAATTTCAGGATATCATGAATTATCAAAAATTATAACAAAATGGCGTCGTAAACAGGTCCTGAAGCCCCAAACGATTTAAAAGGTTAAAGGAAAGGCCTGTGTAAAAATGTATTTAGAGAAGTTCTGTTTTTACATAAATGAGGCTTCTAAAGTGTCAAATCATAGATTTACTTATGACCTGTACGGACATTTTTATAGCCCTTAATTGTGAGACCAAGAGATTTATACTAAGATCGAGAAGTCTGCGGAGTCCTTTGTGTACGTAATGAACAACATTGATTGAATCAAACCTCATGGCAAAAGGAATTCTTAAGAACGAAAAGATCAGTAGTGACCAAGGACATAATGTGGAATTGCTCACTCTTGTGGCTGTTTGTCTCAGTTTTTAAAAAACAAAATAAATGCCGTTCACGTTTTAGGTAACCCTACCAAGCGTATACCGACTTTCTTCACCAGATTTCTCAAAAGAAACTATTTAACGGTTATATTAATATCCAGTTTATCAAATTATTAGTGATATTAAGGTATTCAAATAAGCTGTTACTTCAACGATATTTGTGTGAAAAGAATTACATATTCCCTCACATCTTTTTACAGAAAATAATTTGATGCATTAAAAAGCCTGAAAAATTTGAAAAAAAGTGACGTTACCTTATTGATAGCTATTCTCAATGTCATCGTTTCAAGATGGAGAGGTTCTGTTCTGATAAGACCCGTATCGTTTCCCCAAACAGCAACTGGCCACAATTTTTGTGTACCTTTATCAGAAGAGAAACTTTTCCATATAGTGTACTCATAGGGCGAGCAACACTGCTTCTTTGACAGATTCTTCTACAATAAAAGTATTTTGTCATGCATCCTATAAGTAATATGCAAAACCTATTTGATCCTAACAGAAAACTAATAGAATACCATTGTTTGACCTAAAATTTTTGGATGAAAATTTCATTTAATTTATTTCACGAAACAATATTTTATTTTAAATTAAAAGTATTTAGAAAGAATTTACTTCAACTTCATCCAAAATGGCGTTTCCCAATATCTCGTCTTTAGGTGACAAAACAGAACATTGATGTAAATCTGGATGATTATGGAAGCCAGTAGGCAACATCTGTGAATAAGAAATAAAATTTACTCCATAAATTTCAAGTAAAATGATTGTCCGTTGTTTATACATATTTAAAGAAACCTACTTCAATTGCAGCCGGGCAATCGGATGGTCCCGTTGAGTCACCGCTCACTACCACTAAATCTACTTCATATGCAGTTACGTTCAGAAGGCGGGCTTGCCATTTATTGACATTGTCTACAACCAGGATTTTGGTCCTCAGGTTGTGCATGCTAGTTGTCAAGAGCTGAAAAAAGGGATGAAAGAACGCGAAGAAATTATTTGGCACCTCAGAACCTGACAAGCTTTTGAAAAGAATTAATTTGTAACATTCCACATAGTTCATTCAGATTATTAACTCAAACTATTTTAATACCCCACGAACTAATTCTCCCACGCGACTATACTAGACTGCAACTTAAGTTGACCCTACTACGTCACTCATAAACAAAGTAGTTCCCATCGCGGTGTCTGAATTTTGAGTGAAATGAAGCACGTCAATTTAGAATTATGATTATTTTGTTATACCCATGTATTTATAGTGCTTTTCAATCACGATTTGCGTACCGAAACTCCTCCTAGCAACCCAACATGCTATGTGTTTACCGATTTCTCCTTCCGCATTTGTGACGTACTGGGTTCAAGAAACGTTGCAATCTAGTATAGTTTAGGGTTAAAATAAATTTATCGGATACACAGGTATGGTTTGTTTTACTGCATACTATCTACTATCAAGGAAAAACTAGTTCTACAGGGACAGAACAAGTAAAGTTTGTTTTACTGCATGCTGCCTACTATCAAGGAAAAACTAGTTCTACAGGCAGAATAGGTAAAGTTTTTTTTTTACATATTTGGCGACTCCGATAGATCAGAAGGTTAATTATTAAATAGATTTATTTACAAGATTGAATTTAAGGTATAATCACAGAGATGCGTACAATTGGAAATCAAATCTTAGACTGAATTAAAACTTTGCATGAATAATTTTTATGCGAGATCCCAACAATGCGTTCACGCGTTTCCGTTTGATAGCACGGATAATGTATTTTAATTTACGTGAAGCAAGCGCGATGCTGAACACATTGTTGGGCCGCTGCACACTCCCCCCGCAGTGTCACCGAAAGGTTACAAATCGCTTTGGAGGTTGTTTCCCGATTCGTCCCGAGCGAGTGGTGGTTGTGGGAGACGGTGCTAAGCCTGAAGGTGATCCACGATCCGTGTCTGTTCCAGCTGTCATCTGATGTTCTGTACTGTCGGTTGCTGTTGTCCTATTGTTGTTGCTGCAGTCGCTTGTAAGAAAAACTGGTTTGAGGCGGTCAAGAGATACAGTACACTTTCGACCTTTAACCTCGATGTCGAATGTTTTTTCGTTGCGTTTTATAACTTTATATGGTCCATCGTATGGAGCTTGTAAGGGTGTTTTAACTGCATCATGTCGTAACAAGACGTGAGAACATCTATTGAGGTGTGGATGAACGAATATGCTGGTTGTTCCATGGCTAGAGGTTGTAATCGGACGGATATTTGCAAAAGATTTCTTCAAATTTTCAAGTAGTTGTTTTGGTGGTGTTGCAGTTATTACAGGTGCCGGTGAGAATATTTCTCCTGGTAAACGAAGGCTTTGTCCGTAGACTAAATCAGCTGTTGTTGCTTCTAAGCCTTCCCTGTATACTGAGCGAAAACCCAACAGGATTGTTGGTAATGCCGTTGTCCAGCTTTCTGTATTACAGCACTTGAGGGCTGCTTTTAACGGGCGGTGGAATTGTTCAATCAGGCCATTTGCTTGAGGGTGATATGGCGATGAGCGGATTCTTTTTATTCCGAAGAGATTAAGAAGTGAGCGAAATAGTTGACTTTCGAATTGGCGTCCCTGGTCTGTTGTGATACAGGAGGGTACACCGAATCTAGCTATCCATGAGTTGTAAAATGCTTCGCTTACTGTGGCCGCGGTGATGTCTTTGATTGGTATGGCCTCTAGCCAGCGTGTGGCTCTGTCTATCATGGTCAAGATGTACGAAAATCCATTAGATGGTGGTAACGGTCCCACGAGGTCCAACTGAATATGGTCGAACCGTCCGTAGTTTTCAGGAAAAGATCCCAGAGGTGTACGAGTGTGCTTATGCACTTTTGACTTTTGACACGGGATGCATTCTCTTGACCATTGTTTACAATCTTTGTTGATGGAAGGCCATATGAATCTAGACGTTACCAGTTTGATTGAGGGTTTAATTCCTGGATGTGATAGGTTGTGTAACTGCAGAAAAATTTGCTTCCGAAATTGCTCAGGAATGTATGGTCTGACTTTTCCAGTAGATATGTCGCAGTAGAGAAGAGCGGTTGAGTTTGGTAAGGCCATTTGTTTAATTTGCAAACTTTCAGATTGTAGTAAATTATGGAGTTCTGGGTCGTTTGATTGAGCTGCAGCTATGTCGTCATAGTCGATTGGATTTGGAAGAGAAATGGTATTAATGCGGGAAAGTACATCTGCGACGATGTTTTCTGATCCCTTGATATGGTGAATGGTCGTTGTGAATTGTGAGATGAATTCAAGTTGACGAGCCTGCCGTGGAGAACTTTTATCGGAGTGTTGTTGAAAGGCAAATGTCAACGGTTTGTGGTCCGTGTATATAACGAACTCTCTTGCCTCCAACATGTGCCGGAATTGTTTCACGGAAGCGTATGCTGCAAGCAGCTCTCGATCATATGCGCTGTAATTGCATTCGGCTTTCGAGAGTTTCCGTGAAAAGAAAGCAAGAGGTTGACACTCCTTGTCCACTAGCTGCATGAGAGCTCCACCTATGGCGAAGTCCGAGGCATCGACCTGAAGAACTAATTTAGCATCGGGTTTAGGATGGGCGAGTAAAGTTGCATTGGAAAGTAAGTTTTTGCAGTTTTGAAATTCTGTTTCAGCTGTGGGAGTCCATTGGATGGCTCTATTATCATTCTTCTTACTCCCCTGCAAATAGCTATTGAGTGTTGTTTGATTCTTAGCTGCATTAGGCAGGAATCGACGAAAGAAATTGAGTAATCCCAAGAAACGACGGAGTTCTTTAACTGTTTTTGGTTGGGGATAATTGAGAATTGGTTCTACTTTCTCTGGGAGAGGTTTGGTTCCCTTGGTGGAGATGTGATGTCCAAGGAATGAGATTTCCGGTACACCCAAAGTGCATTTAGAAGCGTTGACTGTTATGCCATATTCATTGAGTCGTCTAAACACAGTGCGCAAATGATCCTTATGATCTTTTTCATTATCGCTAAAAATGAGGATGTCGTCAATGTAGACGTAACAAAATGGAAAATCTCCCAGGATTTCATTCATAAACCGTTGAAAGGATTGTGCAGCTCCGCAAAGGCCAAAATTAAGGTAAGGAAATTCAAATAAACCAAATGGTGTCGTAACGGCAGTTTTGGGGATATGATCTGGATGAACTGGTATGTGGAAATAGGCTCTGACAAGATCTAGTTTAGAAAAAATATTTTTACCGTATAAAGCGTTAGAGAAATCTTGGATATGAGGGATTGGATATCTGTCTGGAATGGTGCAGGCGTTTAGTCTTCTGTAGTCCCCCACAGGGCGAATGCTCCCGGAGCTTTTGAAAACCACATGAAGTGGAGATGACCAAGGAGATTTGGATGGACGGCAGATGCCGTGATTGATCATGTATTGGAATTCGTCCTTCACTGCTTGATAGACTTTTGGATTCAACCGTCGTGGTTTGCTGAAAACCGGTGGTCCAGTTGTTTCAATGTAGTGGAGGGTATTGTGCTTGACCGGTTTTACCGTTTCGGTTATATTTGTTAAATCAGGGAATTCAGCCAAAATTTTGAGAAATTGGTTGTCTCCGGAAATGAGCTTGATTGCGGATTTAAACTCGAGCTTAGCTGTTGCACCCTGAGTGGTAAGCTGAGTGACGCTGTCTAGTAGTTTGCGACGCTTGAGGTCTATTACAATGCCATAATGTTTTAAGAAGTCTGCACCAATAATTGCTACTGGCACTGAGGCTACTAAAAATTTCCATGTGAACTTGCGTCGAAGTCCAAGGTCGACATCCAATAATTTTGTGCCGTATGTGTTGATTTTTGTATCGTTTGCTGCATATAATTCTAATGGGTCAGGTTTTAATTTCTGTGCTAATTTTGGAACTGGAATACAAGATACATCGGAACCGGAATCAACTAAGAATTTGATGCGGGATTGTTGATCGAAAACGAAAAGGCGACTAGAGTTAGAGGCTATCGACGAGTTGGTCGCCGGCATTTTTACTCCGACAGCCGTATCTAGTTTTCCTGGTCATGAGAAAACGAACAGGGCTTTGTGCATTTCCTAGCCGCGTTCCCAAATTTTAAATGGTACCAGCAAGGTGAATTGCCAGGTTCTGTTGGACGGTGCGGAGACCTGTTATACCGCCCGCGGCTTTTGGAGCGACTTCTTAAACGATTGCGGGTAAGTCGTTCTACTTGGCGTCGTAATGATGCTATTTCTGCACGCAGCTCGCTGTTGTCCAAAGGTGACTCTCTGGTTGGGTCGGGATCTGGACGCTTAGTTGAAAATACTTTTTGATCCTGGTGAAATGTAACCTCCGCTATTTTGTCTGCCATTTTGGCTTGATCATCGAGAGAGTTGGAACTAACGGAGAGAATCGTTTGTATTTCAAGTGGCAAGCGTTGGCACCAGATGTTTCGCAGGAAATCATCCGTTACTGATCCACCCGCGAGTTCACGCATCCGGCGTAATAGATGTGTCGGCTTTTCATCTCCTAGTGTGATATCGGAAAGTAGCTTCCTAATTCGAGAGTTTTCAGATTCCGCATACTCTGAGATGAGGCGTTGTTTCAGTGCTTCGTATTTGCCTGTCGGTGGAGGATTTAAGAGAATATCCGAGACTGCAGAAAGGATCTCAGGACTAATGACTGCAACCAGATTGTTGTACTTGGTCGAATCCTGAGTAATTCCTGCCAGGTCGAAGCTACTGTCAACTTGCACTAACCACAAGCGTATGTTTTGGGTCCAGATTGGTGGCAATTTGAGAGCCAATTTTGCAATCTGCGGAACCGTGGTGTCTTGAGTGGAGAGTTGTTCCTCAATAGGCATTATGAGAAAAGAGATGAGCCCTTGAAGAGTAGATGAAGACTACCAGATGAGAGACGAAGAAGCGAAGACCGATGCGTCCAGTGAGAAAGATGAGAAAACCCGTTTAGACGAGCGACCAGGCAAATGGTTGAATGATTGTAACTACCGTGATTCGTAGTCCGGGTCACCACTTTGGCGACTCCGATAGATCAGAAGGTTAATTATTAAATAGATTTATTTACAAGATTGAATTTAAGGTATAATCACAGAGATGCGTACAATTGGAAATCAAATCTTAGACTGAATTAAAACTTTGCATGAATAATTTTTATGCGAGATCCCAACAATGCGTTCACGCGTTTCCGTTTGATAGCACGGATAATGTATTTTAATTTACGTGAAGCAAGCGCGATGCTGAACACATTGTTGGGCCGCTGCACATACTTTAACCGTAATCACGAAGCTGGCTCAGAGAAATCCTAGATTTATAAAAATTGTACCTAAGTTTAAATTTTTTACTGGCAAAATTTAGAATAAATAATTGTATGTATACCAACTTTTAAAAACGGTCACTAGCGTACCAGGAATTATCGTGTGAGTTGGATTCAATAACTGACACTCTTAAAGATAATGTAATCATTACGAAAGCCAAATTAATTTTCGCCTTTTCATATTATTAAACAAAAGAAGGCCCTACACACATGTTAGCAGAAAATAAAGGTAGATAAATAATATTTCAAAGTAACTAAGATATTTGGTATTACCGAAAAAATTTTCTCCATAAAGAAGATAACGCACCGTTTTTAGCAGATCGTCAGCTGCCGGTCCTCCTCCAAGGGATACCAAGTACCTTCCTTCGTCCGATAGATCTGCCATGTTCCACATCGCAAAGAAACGCTCCACAGTCTTCAGAAAAGATGCTCCTCTTTTCACTTGTAGATGAGACATCCTAACACTGTGAGAGTTCAGCATGACTGATAGCACAGACCCATCTGAAAGATTAGTCGTAACATACCTTTTGTGAATTAATGTAAATTTGTTTTGCTGTTTTACTACAATAGTTAAACTATAATGTTTCTATGAAAAAAGTAATTTACTAATACAAACTATTAGAGCAATTAATTTTCAATTTTAAGAGTTGAAACCATTGAACTATAATCTTAAATTGTTCTTTTTTATTAAAGCAGCAATTTTCTCATTCAATTTTTTTTAAATACGCCTTAAAAATGTAAGACTGTCATTAATTTTATAAGCTTAATCGTGTACATTTTTCTCACAATTATCTATTACATTCTTAATAAAGAATAATAAAAAGGTATTCAGTGTTCTTTTAGAAGTTTCCAAATGAATGCTATTCTAGTAAAAAAAGTAGAGAACTGCGTAATAATATTCTGAATATTCAATTTCCAAAATAAGTATCATTAATATCATTGCAATAACGCCAATGGCTATTTAAATAAGAAATTTCATTTTAATAAAAATTACTTAAAGTTTTCAAGCATCAAATATCCCCATTTTCCGGCTTTAAACATTTAAGAGATATTTATCAAGGTATATTAAAAATATCTTATTCCTCTTACTGTCTCCTCTTCCTTCGTGTAGTATGATGACATCGTGCAAATACTCGTCTTTGAGGTAATCAAAGACGGCTTGCTCGTGCATTTGGCCGGGAGATGCCTCACACGAAGCTGGACACGAGTCGTCGGTCACCAAATGGGGCAGACGGTAGTCGTGTGCATTGTTGTCTATGCCCTCCCACTGGACTGAGCCAGTGGTCACTGCAATCACCGCAATAGTGCCTTCTGACACCCAATGACACGCTGAAGAGAAATCACATGTTCTATTTCACCATCTAAAACAGCTATCATTCTTACTCTACAGGGTGCTTCAACAAGAACACCCAAACTGTGTGCAGCCATATTTATTGCGTGGGATACATAAAAAAATTAACAACCCAAACTTTTATTGGGGGGGGGATGCGTCAGAAAATTTATGACGTATCCGGTGTGGGCAAACAAAAAGCCTATTGAAAACAATAACTTAGATATTTGCATAGATTTGCAGACTAATATGATGAAAATATCTACCACGCATATCGAAGTATGCGTGCACTGTGGAATAAAATAACTTTCTTCATACATCGAATATGGCGTCACATTTTCTCAAAAAACTGCCAGTCATAGAGGTAGAGTTATCTGGGCATTTTTTATGTACTAAATGGTAAGGAATCTGGCTTTGCAAAGTTTAAAAGTCTGTACAGTCTTGATGAAGCACCATGACGTGTATTAACTAATAAGTTAATTTTAGAAAATTGTTTGGATTCTAATATTGTTTTTGACGGGCAATTTTAATTTTACCAAACCTAACCATTTTGTGTAGTAAAAATTCTTTTTAACATGGTTAAGTATCTTTATTTTAATATTTTATATCTTCAATACTTGTTATTTACTATAGAAAAAAATTAGTTAAAGTTTAATCGTTTAAGTTTTACTTTCGTTTAAAATTTAAAAAAAGCATGTGTTTCTTATTAAATGAAAATTACTTAAATGGAAATATCGAAAATGCATATGATAAATAAAATGTAATATTGTTTAAAAGTATTGAACACAGTTTTAAAACTATTGAATATTGAAGAGTATTCATAACCAAAATGAATATTGGTACTTAAGCTGTTCTTAAAATATAGATATTTAGATATATGAAAGGTGCTTCAAAAATGTTGAAGCCAAACTTAACATGCAGGTCTGCCATGCCATGACAAACAAGATTTTCATAGTAAACTGTGTCGACTTAAAGGACAATGTTCGTCAGCGAAAGGACAACTTTTCACTTTTTTATTCTACGTAAAACTTCAGTTATTATAACATATTCGGAGAGAGCACTTCCAAAATCCCCTGTAAACCAAATTTCACTAAATTCTGCCGGTAACACTCCTTCTCTCTCTCCAAATATATAATAATATTTGAAGTTTTTCGTAGAATAAAAAAGTCAAACGTTGCCCCTTTGCCGGCGAACATTGTCCTCTAGCGGACACAGTTTACATTTTCGGACATGAGTTCCTATAAAAATCTTGTTTGTCATGGCATGACAGACAAGCATGTTAGGTTTGGCACCAACCTTTTGAGACACACTGTGGATACATAGAAAAAACAAAGTTGGTTATTAAAGTGACAAAAGCTGGAAAATTATTAAAGTTAATTCAATTTGATCTAAAGAATGCATGGCTAATTTTTAATTAAAACCAGTTTAAACTTAAAAATAAAATATTTAGATAAGTTCATTTCCAGCTTTGATTTTTCTTCAACATAATTCCAAAATATTCCACAAACTGAAACATAATGTAAATTTTTAAACATTTACCATCACTCAGATCATGGCGAACATGATAAAGCTCGCTGTTCTTGATATGGAATCGGGGTGGACGCACATAATCAGTAACGAAATGTTTTCCAATCGCCCTCCGAGCCAGATGGAGAATATTCGTTACAGGTTCTTTGCAAGGGGCAAAGAGAACAACTATAACACATTAATTAAAATACATTATTAATGTGATGTGAATATAAGTTAATATTATCTTATAGATTCAGCCACCCAAAATAAAAAATTTTAAACTAGATAATACGACAATTGACTTAATTTGTGTTGATTTTCCCTATTCATACGTGTTTGTTTATCAAAGATAAACAACTATTGTATTCTTAAAATGCAAAAAAAAAAATTGTTGCTATTTGACATTTTCTTTTCCTTATCGTAGAGTCACACATAATCTGCATTCAAGTACGGTTCAGGCATTATTGTATTTCCTTTACTAAACATACCCCTTTGAATTTACCGAGAACTAATAATGTGAAAGAGGCACGGGCCTCCCTCCAAAATTTGGACTAAGTGTACCAAAACGAGTAAAAACCATGTTTTTTAGTTTCAGAAATTATCTGGAACCTCAGAGCCTCCTCCGTTATTACTTGTAACTCCAATATTTACAACTTATTATTTTTATCAAAATGCAAATCCTACCAAAAAAAATATAATAAATTCCTAAAAGTGTATGTCTGAAATTCAAATTAAGTATACCAAAACAAGTTGAAACCCTATTTTTAGAGTCAAATTTCCAAAACTTTTTTGGGGGAGGACCTCTAGACCCCCCCCTTTGGTACTTGGGTAACTTCAGCAAGATGTTTAAATTCTATTTTTAAAAAAATTATTAGCCCCCATAAACCAAATCCTTGATCCGCCACTGATTATTATTATATTATTATCATTATTGTTTTAAGATCACTATTATTTAAGATCAATATTTTAAGAAAATTTCATTTTTTCAAATCCTTAAGAATTTTTATCCGAGATGTTAAACTATTAATTTCACTGTTGATAAATAAAAAAAAACTTTCGAAGCATTTTTTTACATAAATCTATATTTGTCACTAAAGGAAATATTTCTTAAAAATTTAAATTTTTTAAACATGGAATATGTTTGATAGTACATCGTATGTGATCGGCCCACACGATGTGACAAGCCCACAAAATCGGCATAGGTAGATAAAACTTTTAGCTTTGTTATAGTTTGCGTTTTCAACACTTTACTGATAGTATAAATGAATCTCATTAAATTAAATCAATGTATGTAAAAAATACTTACTCACTGACACTTACTCACTTTAATGCTTGTGGTAATTACCACAAAAAATGAAACGAAAATGCACAGCCATCCCGATTTTAAATAAAAACAACTGACACAGAAGTATCTTTTCTTATACTCCATATATCAACTAATCAGGAGGTTCATTCTGATGAAAACTTCTTGTAGTCCTTTAAAAAAAATCAGGGTTTATTTTTAAAGTGTATTTCTAGGTTATAGTGCTTCAATAAAATAATTTTGTTTTAATTAATTAAAATACCAAAAGTAATAAAAACACTCCTAATACGTATTCTGTACTAACACTTATGAAAGATACGACTTAATTCTATAAATTTAAAACTGAACTAACCGAAAAATTATTTATCTATGGATATCAGTTTTATAAAAAAATTTTTTAAACTTAGTGGTTTAAATAGGAAGAAGCAGTGTAAAGAAATTTCAGGAAATAGTTGGACCTCCACTTGTTTTTAGTTTTTACTCTTACGTGAGATTTTAGGATGCGAGGTAAATTAAATTAGGACGCTATTAAAAAAAGTTAAAACTTTCGTTCGTCAATTTCAGTTATTCTTTTGAAATTACTATTTTCTTTTGCTTATATCACTTTAATAACTCATCAAAAATAAACTCCGAAAAACACTTAAGTGGATAAATTTTTCTTTGAAAATAAATTTGATTAACTCAAACTTCAAGCAATTTGTTGGAATTTTAGAAAATATCGGATTATAGAGCAGCTTTGGGTAATTCAAAGCTGAAAGGGCCACCTGAAAAGGTTGAATTATCAGAAATTTTAAATCGAAAAGAAGCAACGACATTCAATAATAAATTGAAGGGACTAAGAGAAAACTTCGAATTATTCACGAATTCGAACTACAAACGTTCGAGTCATAATACATGTTGGACTGTACTTTCATAATTTAGTACCCCCTACAGTTCATGTGTTTCAATTTCATACATTTGACTTACCTTGAATTTTCAATAAATCTTGTGTCACCATTCCCAATTTTTCACTGAAGAGTCAAAATGAAAATAAACCACTCGAAGAACCAACTTCGATAATATCATTTTAGTGACGCCATAGAAGATTCTTAATTGCTTATATAATACAAGCAGTGTTTTGGGGAACAAACTGTTGATACACAGTAAGCACGAACATCCATTTATGCTATCACGGAATCTGATGTTTACCACAATGATAAAGAGCTATAGCAAGTCAAACTGAAAAGAACACTAGTAGTTTTATTTTAATTTCATTCAGGTGAGTAGGGAAATGGGAAAATTGATTTTCGTCAATCAACGGTGTTTAGCTTCTATACAGGCGACTTCAGAAAGTCCAGGTGTTTTCAAAGGAAATCATTATTTATTGATACGATGCAAATGTGGTGAATATATCATTGTTAATGGCTTTTACTGACAAGAAAGACTTGATTGTGACAAATGCATCAAACGCAAGTGTTTTTAGTGAGTCAGTAATAGATTTTGGGTGACAATCGAAATGTTTATGATAGTTGTTTGAACCAATTGGTTGAAATGGGGCGTCATTTCAGGCAGCAAAAGTATAACAAGATGGCCTTGTAATTATGATGTGAAAGAATTTTTTTAAAGGTTTGTGCGTGTCGTGTTGTAAGTCTTTCAATAGGGAAAGCTTTGTATTGAAATGATACTTTTCGAAAACAATCTACAATAAACAATTTAAATATAATATGTACTTCGAGGGAAAGTTGGGTTGTGTCTCTTCTCTAGAAGTATGTCTGTCAATAATGTACGCCTAATAATTCTTATGACTGATTTTGCGTTTCTAAGCCGATCAAAAACAACTAAAAGGTCAAAAGTGGTATTGGTATTTGCTGCATTTAATAAACTAGAACACTCATAATCCGTTTTAGAACCCAAGTCCAGGGAACTTTTACCATATCAAATCGAAATTATGTAGAGGTAGAATTAATTGCTAACTTCATTTTTAAAGTTAATAAGTTATAGGAATGACTAGTTCTCAATTTAATTGTTTATTTCTGTGCGTGCATGGGTGAGTATTTTAAATGAGTTAAAGACCATTATCCGAGTAAATGTCATACTTAGAAGACCAATTTCAGAATAATTTTTGTGTGTGGGGTAGGCACGGGCAATCAATATTATAACCTTTTAATCCAGATAAGGCAGTAGCTAAAAATATTATTTAGAGAAAATATTGATTCTATGGGGTTTTCAAAGTATTGAAGGGAGCAGTATGCAAGATTTTAAATATTAAACCTGAGTGAAAAACGGAAATAGGTGAAAAAAATTTCCAAAAAATTATTTAACACCACTGTTTGGATCCTAAATATACATCTTTGAGGGGGAAAATTATAGGCGTTTTTTTAATATGGAAAGTTAGATTAGATTTTCATACATATAATTCTAGAATTTTGCCATCTCAATATCAGAATGGTTTATCATTTTAAAAAGTTGAATCAAATCCCCCCTTAGCCTTTCTTTTCTCTAGAGAGAACATATTTAACTTCTTCAAGCGCTCATTATAATCTAAATCCAATCTCCTTCCAATTATCTCAATCCAAAACAAAATATTCAAAATTCTTAATCCTCAACCCTATCCAAATAATTTTAGAACCCTTAGATTACTTCCAATTCGACACAATGCATATTTCCGTATTTTACTTCACCTTTTTCGACATAAATCTTTGTGTAACTTGCGTAATCGTAGTTACAATACTAGATCAACTGCAAGCTATCAGATACCAAAATTTTCCAAAGATATATTTTCTAAAAGTTTTTATTATCTTGCACCTAAATTATACAACAGTTTACCTCTAAATTTAATTACTATTACTAAATATTCCACTTTTAAAAGAAAACTACATGACTTCATAATAAATATTGACGACTTGGATTCATATTTTTCCCTCAATTGAAGCTATCTATTTATAATCAGTTATCCAGCTTATTGCCATTATTTATTTACTCATTTTCTTAAGTTGTTATAATTTTTTTTTTCATTTATTTTGTATTTTATGTAAAATTCATTCTCTGTCGCCTGAACGGGAATAGTTAAATTTCCCCTTGGCGTCAAATGTTTTTTTTCCTTGTGTTTTTGTAAAAAAAAAATTTGTGCAGTAAATAAAAAAAAGTTAGTATTAAACTGGAAATACCCTTGATAATTTTAGTAATCCTTTGCTGAACCTTTTCAATTAAATGGATGTCTTTTTTCTAATATGGAGACTAGAATTGAACCGCATATTCTAGATCAGGCCTCACCAAATCCATATACAATATACATTCTTTCCATATGTGGACTAACCAATCCTCATTACAAATTACAACACGATGAAAAGATGTACAGGAAAAGTTGCTGGATGGCAGATGCTAGCACCATCTAAACTGGATAGAGAATGCAGAAAATTCCTCCCATAAGTTAGAAGAGAAGTATTTGTCTAATAATTCTAAAGGAAGATTACAAATTGATAAAATCTTCTAGATTAGAAATTCATTTTTTTTTTAAAGAACCAAATATTTTAAAAAGCAAACTCGTAAGATAGAAGTTCTCCCTACAAGTTAATACACCCAGTTCAAGTTTTACCTATAAAGAGAAAAATACTTTGCAATTCCATGTCAGTTTGTCTCAAAAAAGGTTTTTATGAACCAAACCATATTTTAACTATGTATTTGGTTGGTGATTAAAGACTTTAATATTCCAAAAGTGAGGTCATCTTTATGATGAGAAATACCATCCAAATAAATATTCCTAAAAAAAAAATTTTTATTTAAAAAAATATTTTACCCTTTGTGACTAACCCCCCCCCCCCACAGTTATATAAAAATGTTTAAGTAAGATATCAAAACTCCCATCATAAATGGTAGTTAACATAACATTTTAGCTTATAAAAACTACAAGACAATTTTTTTAAGTAAAATAATGTCTTATATAAATGAGTAGTGCAGAATTGGGAGCCCCCATTTTAAAAATGTATTTAAGAAACTAATCAAGCGAACATAAGGCTTGAATTTAAATTTTTTTCCAAATTTCTCTTACTTTAGAAGTGCATTTAAAAATTTCACTAGAGGTGGAAAAATTCATTATAAGTAAAACAAATATAAAGTATTTTCATTTTTTTAAAGTGGATCAAGTCATCTTTTCCCTTTCAAAGTGTAGATCAATTTAAAGAAAGCTGATACAGAATATATTAAAAGTCCCATCTTTAAATTAAGCTGCAAATTGAACAATATTTACCTTATTGATGATGTAGCTTCACATTTTTTATGTATATCAGTTTTATATCAGTAAAAAATATCAGTTTTAAAAAAATTAAGTCATGCGTTTAGCGCTTAAAAAAGTAACCAAAAAAATCAATTCAACCAAAAAGAAACAAACATCTTTTCAAAAAGGAATTACTAAACAAAAAAAATATTATTATATTATTATAATGCAACTTAAGGATAAGAATCACAATGGAGACGAACATGATTTTAGTAAGATTTAAAAACACAGGATTTCTTCTACAATAAACATTTTTTTACAGAAGACTAGAAAAGATGAAATATAAAAAAAGACTTGAGTAAGATAAAAACATTTTATTTGTGTTTCTTTATTCCACAAGTAATGGTGCATCCTTTTTAATGTTATACTTTTTAAAAACTTTAAATGCATCTGTAATTTTCAAAACAATGAAACAAACATGTACAAATGGTGTTACATATCATGATATGATCAGAGCATAAAAAAGTATATACTTTTATTAAAAATATAGTTCTTATATTTGTGCTTCACATAAATATATCTCTTTATAAATACTGCTTAGCTTTGTAAATACATATAAATACTTTAAAATACACTATATGTGAAATCCACATGCATGTTTCCATACACATATTACAAATGAGGTGGATAGCTAAAATTCTAAGTATAAAACTTTTGGAAGACAATCATATATACACAATTTATGTACAAGCATGTATAGACCTTTAAAAATAAAAGGCAAGCAAAAGTTAAAAATCATTTAGGGTTAGACATTAGAAGCTGGCATGCTCTCCAAAATTTTTTCATTCTTCAAAACCATCTGAAAACAAATAAACATCAAGCATCTATTAGTTAAATGTTAAAGCAAGTTTTTTTATTATAGCTTTAATATAAAAGCAATAATTGGTTATAAAATTCAATGAAGATTTGTCTCATAAAGAGTAACTGATTCAATAGAACTTATATAAATAAGCTATATCAATCTTTTATGAATATTCAAATAAAATAAACCATGCAATGTTCTTTGTGTAGCTTTAAAACAAAATCAAGCATGCTTGAAATATTAAATTCAGGGTTATAGCAATAGTTAGAACACAAAGATGTTAGTAGAATTAGAATAGATTCAAAAACAAGCTTTATTAAAAATCGATACTAACTCTTTGAACTAAAAAATAACATGATTAAGTATGGATTGCAACATTAAGCTTCAGGACAGCATTTGATGTATCAGGATTTCAAATAATAAGAAGTATGCACTTTTAATTTAAATTAGTTGAATCATACACACATGAAATACAAACTAAGATTTAACTATTTATATTCAAAAATTTAGTTCTTAAATTTTATGTTAAATGCATAGAAAACTGCTTAGTTTCCTTTACAAAGATTATGCTACTGCAATACCCAAAATAATCATATCTGTATCGATATTTTTAAAAAGTCTACTTTGAATCACTAGTCTTGCATACCTCCTTCATAAGAAATTTTTCTTCTTCAGTTCGATTTTGAGATGCACTTAATATAGCTGAACTACCAAAAATTTTTTCACTGAAGTTCATGGGACATACATAATCCTCCAGATCTAACTCATTCTTGTTCTTGCGCTTCACTAGAGAAAATGCATTTCTCTTTATTGTCTGGAAAAGAAAATCATTCATAAATTAGGAATAGGTTAAGACACATCATATTGTAAAATTATAAAAACATATAAAGTAAAACAAGCTAGTTTCAAGCCCTACCTATCCAAAATCTCTGCAACTAACTCTGTCTAGCTAAATTAATCATAATTTCATGTATCAGTATTTTGAACTTTAGTTGGTATTAAAGAAACACATTCGTAGTATATGGTTACTTATAGGTAGAATTATAAGTAAATAAGAATACTAGTTAGTGTGAGTTTTGTGTAAGCACAAATTATGCATCTTATTTGAACAAGGTAACAAGTATCACCAATTTTAGAAGTATAGGTCAATTCTTCACATAACCTGTACAAAATAATTCTAAATGCAGAAGTTAAATTATACAAAAAAATTACTATGCCACTGACAGTCCAGTCATAGAATAATATAAACTTTAAGTAAATTAAAGTTGCTTGTCAGTCCATAAAATTTCAGTAAAGTGTATGGCAAAGCTCTTTAGGATATATTTAATACAAATGAATCCTATTCATCATTGTTATTTTGGGTATGAATTGCATTTCATACCTTCACTTTGGCACTAGGGGACAGAGGAGTACAACTGGGCTGAGCTTCCCACTCTCTCTTCTTTTGCATGATCTCAGCACCTATCAGCTGCTTAAACTGAGTGGAAAGATGGCGCCTCAAAAGAGTTTTGTTCGGTGGAATGTTCAACAGTGTGGCCATCAAATCAGCATTGAAACGAGGCTCATACAACTGAAAAAAAAAGGATATTATTTTTATGTTTGATAATTGAACATTAAAATGTTAAGT
This sequence comes from Tetragnatha montana, assembly GCA_963680715.1. Taxonomy (NCBI): domain Eukaryota; kingdom Metazoa; phylum Arthropoda; class Arachnida; order Araneae; family Tetragnathidae; genus Tetragnatha; species Tetragnatha montana. Next base: position 16,514,161 of record OY796685.1, read on the forward strand.
AGTATGTAAAGTAGTACGTGTTAAAAATAACAGGAATATTTTTAAAAAAATATCTCCAATGTATAGTAAGCAAGGATGCAATAAATCCAATTATAAAATTTTTTCATCATGATTATTAGTTTCTAGAACTTACTATCTTCTCAAAAAATAAAATTAGGGAGTTTTAGAACAAAAATCCAAGATTAAAGAGAGTTACATGAGCTGTACAATACCATTAGCCCACCATGGACTCCACTGCCTCGTAAGTTCGGGGCATACTCAGAAAGATCTACCGTTCTTAGCCATTCCATTACTCTGTGATTCGTCCATCGACTAACACAACTTGGTATATTCTCCTATAATATAGTAAACTGTCATTAACCTCTTTATTTTATCATACAGTAAAAACATGCTGTAACCTAAATTAATTAAACAAGCAAAATTTCAATTCATTGACTCTATGAAAATGTAAATAATGTACTTACATCATCAGGAAGAGAGCGCCTTCTTAAACACAAGGGATCAAAATTGTTCTCCCTCAATACTTGAATGCCAGTTTTTATGCTTATATGGTGAAGGAGATTTGTAACTTTAAGAAGAGACAAGTCCTCCTATGGAAAAAAATCTGTATTAAATCTCATATTATTTTTAAAATGTTTGAAACACTAAAAGAATGCAAACAAAACTTTACAGCTAAATATTTTAATATTTATAACATTTAATTACAAATTAGTCCTACATATTTTCACCATATTATTGGAAACTTCTTAAGGGTTAAACAAGAGTATTCCACGAATAGAAAAGTACATACTAAAGTTAGATGATGCAGCATTCTCCCATCTACTCGAGCATCATAAAATGCATCTTTGTACTGGGGCAGCCCAATGTCGTCAAGCCATCGCACAACCCACTGGTGGTCAATTTTCCCAGCAGGTTCAATAACTTCTCCAGTCTGTTCTTTGGCACCTGAGATGGCTAATAACAGTTTTTTGCGATGAAGAGGATTCTTGATGTTAAGCTCCTGAATATATCAAAGATCCTTAGTTATTTTTTTATAGTACATAAATAGGGAATTCCACAATTTACACATAGAATGATACAAATAACAAAACAAACAATCCACCAATCACAAGCAGACTAAATTTAAAAATAAAACATCCTACATGATTTTCAGAACTCTTAATGACAATACTCTATAAAAATTGTGCATAGTAGAAACAACACCAGAAACAACAGCAGTAAAATTTTTCTATAGGATATAATAATTACAACTTACTTTCTCAAAATCACTAACAGAAGCTTTTAACAACTGGTCTCCATTTTTTACCCACTTCTTACAGTCATTCACATACATGCTAAGTCCTAAACTTTCCAACCATTCGCATATTAGTCTTGAGTCCCATTCTGCAAATGGTTCACTGACCCTAAAATTAAAACCATCAAGAATATGAAATCTAACCAACTTTTTTACTATGAATAGCTACAATTAATTAAATAAAGAAAACTCATATAATTCATAATTACAATATAAGATAAATACTCTAAGCTTCTACAAGCTTCACAAAATAAATGTTATATTTCTAGGTGAATCAAATAACAATAATGTACAAGATTTTTATTATGTGTATGTTAATAAAAATTATTTTGGAGGAGTCAAATATTTAGAGAACTAAGGATTTAAAAATATTTAGATCTTAAAGATATTTTTTACAGCAATTATCTATAAAAATGTTTCCTAAAAAAGATAAATTTCCATTTAAAAATTAAATACATCACAAAATATTTATCAATTATTAATGTTTCTTTTAAACAGGGCAAAAGAATTCTTTAAATTTTTCATCCTGTGTTTAAATTAATTAGAGAGCAACTAATTTCAATGGTTCATAAGAAATGTGATGGGAAAGAAGAAGATTAGTTGGTTAATAGAATGAAAAAGAATACAAATGCTGAAATATAAGTTTGAAAAAATGTCACAGTAACTCACCTAAAACTGCTTCTTTTAGACTTTAAGTCTTCAGACCATCCAAGTCTTGGGCCAGCAGTAGCCCGAATTCCTCCTCTTTTAAGTTCAGCTGCTGAGGAATTCAAATTTTCTGAACCAGATCTTTTAACTCTATAAATAAAGAAAAACAATAAATTTATAATCAATTTAACTTTTTCGTCTTGAAAAATAAGCAAATCCAGCTTTGAAAAGCTAATAAAGCATATCCGTTAAGTTTCTCTATAAGAAAGACAGTAAAGAAAATGTATTTTAGAACTTTGGTTTCTATTTTTTTAAAAATCTAATAGGGTTTCTGGAAAAAATAAGACTCAAAATCATAAAACTACCAACATCTTAAGCTATATTTTATGGTAAAATTATTGATAGTTTAATTAATTTTATTATAAATGGTTTATGTAATTATAATAGTTATTTTAAATAGTTTATGTACTTATAATAGTTATTTTAAATAGTTATAATTTTTTAAACACTAAATACCAAGAACAAGTAAGACCAAAAAGTTCATCTTTCTTACTTTCCAAATATTTTCAACAGTCCTTTGGATTTCTCTTTTGGGGCCAGAGAAGGTAAGGGAGACGAAGTTCTTCTATTACTAGGTTGCTGAACTTTCGGAGATGTAGATAACTCTTCAAACTTATCGGGTGCTAATTTAAGTATTGTTGAGATCAAATTATAAGATATTTACTAACATCAATTTTATTTTATAATTCAAGTTTCAAAACTAGGTTTTAGTAAAATAAAGCATAAAAAAACATACTGTACAAAAATAAACTAAGCTATAGAATTTAGAAAAATATTTACAAGCTTTGAGAGCTTATTATTAATTTTTCCAAAGAGAACTTTTCAATTAAAATAAATAGCAGAACAAAGGAGATGTTTTATAAACTGAGTTTAGGTAACAAAATAAACTCATAATATTAATGTACACTGGAGGAATACACATAGGAAGGGAAACAATAGGTTTGAAGAGTATAATTTTCTAATTAAATTATATAGGCAAATATTAGTACTAAAGAAAAAGTCACATTTTTAATAACATAAAGGATTGTAGTATATTCCAATTGAAAGTATAGTTAAAAGGAAACTAAAATGAGTTATGAAAAGTATATGAAAAGTAAGTTATTTCATAAAACTAAGTTTTAGTTAAGGAAATTATAGTTTATTGTTAGTTTGTTTATTGTATTATTATATATAGTTATATAGTTGTTTTAACAATCAAACAATCTGGAGTATTTTGTTGAAAAAAAGAACACCTAAAACTTTTTTACAAAACTGCAGTTTAAAAGGGAAGTACTTTTTTCAAAAACAAATAGTTAAGTCCATGCAAGAATAAAATTATCTTGAAAAAGCTCTTCATGCAATTAACTTGACTGTGTTTCATGCAAATTAGATAATATTAAAAGAAATTCAAATTAAAAGCTCACATTTGGTTACCCAAACTATTTGATTAGTAGTCAGCGATTAGACCATGCAAGGGGGCTTGTTACATGCAAGAGTGCAATTGGGGAAAAAAGCATTGAGTGTGAAGAGACCATCACCTAGTTCGGGTGCACTGCAGCTTCTTTTGCCCAACCTCAACTTAAGAAATCCTTTCCCAAAAGCCATGCCTGAGGGTTTCGTACGCACAGGCCGGAAAGCTTCATAGTTTGGATGGAGGAGGTTGTGAAAAGATTGGGAAGTCTGACCTAAAACACACCACACACATGTAATCCACATCGTGAGGGGGAGAACAGGGAGTGAGAAAGTTGATCAGTCCGAAACAGTACCTAGGGTCATGCCTGTTGACTGAGATTCCTGAGGAGATTTCGCGTACTGCTTGAGAATGTCCGCTTGATGAGGACGAGGTAGTGTGGAGTAATGTCGCTTGGCAGGGGGAGTCTAGGTTGAGAAAACAGGAATATTAAATGGTTGAAGGCAACAACAATAGTTTTGCAATTCTGGGGACATAAAATGATTGGAGTCAATGATAGTAATAGTTGGACAACTTTTATTAGCACAAAGTTACTAAAACTATAGTCTACTTGTTAAAAATCTAGTATTCAGTTTTATTAACTCTATTAGAGAGAAATTGACAACATATAAAAAATTGAGAATGAGCCTTCAGAAATAGAGAGTTAAAACATTACTCAAGTGTTTCATTTTTTAATTACATAATATAGTGACAACAATAATTTGAATGGTTTATGCAATTACATTAATATTAATTGAAGGAATTTACCACTTTGTATAATTTCAAACCATGTAATAACTACTGAAATAAGTAAAACTAATTTATACCAGAAAAAAAAACATTTTAAGAAAGTAAACATAAAATCTCATTACTTTTTTCTTTAATAATTAGAATAACTTTGAGATATTGTTTTAGAACCAAAATAAAAATTTTTACATAATACTTTAATAAAAAAACAACATCACAGCAGCTTTTAATATTTTAAAATAACACAATTAATTTCATATGTTCAATAAGAAATAATTTTTTCACCTTCTGTGGAGTAGGTGGATTGACATTTTCTGAGCTGTTATACCTATGGCTATTTAGACTAGAGAAGGGACTTGGGGACTCTCCTCGAATGGGGCTAAAAAGGGGGCTGGAAATATCTCCTATCCTGGAAGGAGACCTTTGAAAGTCTTCATGTATGGACAAAAGAGTCAAATTAGGTTGAGTTTGCCTAGGAGCAGGAGGTGGTTTCTCTGCTGGGTTGAAGTCAAAAGTTAATCCCTATGGAAGATAAAACACAGGTAAGTAAAAAGGAACAGATAAAAACAATATAATTTTTCCCAGCAGCATATTTTTAATACAGTAACGGACCTCTTATCCGTGTCCCAAAAATCCGTAATGTTCAAAAATCCGTAAGGTTTTCCGAAATCAGTTTTCTTTTTTAAAGATCCGAATCCGAAGGGATTCAGCGTGTCCCGATGTACTCCGTGTCCGCGATCCACTCCCGCCCTTTGTAGAGCAGAAGGAGCGCCGAGACCGATTCTCGGAATGCGGACGGAGTATTGTTTCATATCAGTGGGAGGGAGAGGAGAGCAATTTGAAAGGGACCACGAAAGGGAAGGGAGGGTAACGATACACACGCAATTCTGTTAATGCGGTGTTTTGAGGCTGGAAAACCGGTTTTACCCCGGTTTTCGGGAAAATGTTCAAAAATCCGTAAAATTCGGAAATCCGAGATGATGCCGGTCCCGAGCTTTACGGATACGAGGTCCGTTACTGTAACATGTTTAAATAAACACAAACTGAAAAAATAGATCTAAATTACTAAAACTATTGATTGACTACATACCTTATTTATATAAAATAATATATTTTTTTGAAGTTATATATATAACTTTCATAAAATTAAAACATGAAATTTATAGAGTTCTAAAAAAAAACAAGGAAAATATATAGAAATTGAGTTATGTAAAACATTTCCAATATTTTTAAAGGTGTGGTTTTGCTTCAAATACTGAATTTTCTTATAATCTATAACTTACATTAATATCATCTAAGTCACAGGTTATGTTGTTGAAAGCAGAAAGATAACTTTCTTCCCCAGTAGGTATTTTATTTAGTAGCAGTTCATTACCTAAAGAACAGAGAATAGTAAAAGAGACTATATTACAACAAATATTCAAAAATACAATCCGCATAGCAAAATAATTTATTTCAACTAAGACTAAAGAATGTTAACAAAATGTACATCATTCATAAATATAAATACTTACTTTTTCTGGATGGATTTGATAAGACTAACTCATGTAACTTTTTATACCGGTTTAGGGATGTTTTCATTTCTTGTATTCTTTTCTCCTAAGGTAAAGTTGAGATATAAGAATTTATAAAAGAATATTAAATATTTTTTCACAGTGACTTAATAAATATTAACTAATTTGATACAACATGATATGGATATTTTGGGTACATACTCAATTGTAAAATGCAGATAGTAACTAATTATAAAATATTAATATCTAAAAACTGGTATGATAGAAGGTATAACTATATTTTATAGATAACAAAAAACTTTAATAAAACTAAATAAATAGGGTATACTAATAAAAATGTTCTGATTTCAGTAGAGGAACAACTACAAATTTGTATAACTCGTACGGATTTGCCAATCAAAATATTTTTACAACAATAGGCAAACTTGCAAACTTTCTTCAAGGAGTTAAGAATAAAGTCAATCTGATCATCAAGTATTAAAAGAGTACAAGTGACTTCAAAGGTAATCCTAATGTACAAAATTAAATCCTATGGAAAAGGAACTAGTAATCATTAAAACAGTTCTTATTTTTCTCCACAATTCTTACTTTTTCATCATTAGCAGCCATGACAGATGACAAAGCTCCTTTTAGTTTTTCAACTTCAGAACCTGAGCATTAGAAGTTATTAAGATCCAGTAATTTTGAAGTAAGTTTATGATATGTTAAAAAAGAAAGTTTCTCACTGCATTCAAAGATAGGTGTTATGGCTCCATTTCTCATTAGCTTAGACTTAAAAGTTGCCAAATCTGCTTCCTTTTCAGCCAAGCAAGCACATGTTAGGATAAGTTCATTCTGCAAATCAAAAGAACCGTGCATGCTAATGTTACTGCTTGAATAAGTTCAGATTTTATAGGTTCATTTATTTATTTTGAAACTTTTTATGAAGAAATCTTTAAAATAGTACCTCTAATTTACTGTTTCTATCTTCAATTTCTCTCTTTTCATTTTCAACAGCTGATAATCTTAATCTCAAAGCAGAAATTTGAGCCATCAATTCTAGCTTACTGCTTTCTACAGACGATCTAGACGTAATTTCCTGGGGGGGATATATTGGTTTAGTAGATATTACGATATTTTTTAAACATATACTATAATATTTTAATTCCAAAATTTTTTTTCGAATATATTCAAAATGCAAGAGAGTTATAACAACCTGAAAGCAAGCATACTTGCTGCTAACAGCAAATTAAGAATCATTATTGCCAACAAAAAATGAGTAGAGGTGAAAACGGTATTTAAGGTAGAAGCATAGCTTGGATAATAAATTTAATACTTTATAAATTAGCAGTTTTGCAGAAAAGGTTAATTAATTTGGGGAGAGAGAAAAAATAATAATCATCTAATGTAGCAAAAATATCTATCTACTAACTTTTCTCAGTAAAGCTTCAGAACTGTCCAATTGTTCTTTACTCATAGACAGGGAATTTTCTAGCTCCATGATCTTTTCGTTTTGAGCCTCAACTTGATCAGATAAAACATTCACCTGAAATAAATTCAAAAAGTTAGATACTATTAATCTTTCTTCCAATTTGCTTTCTGTGTCCTTCTAAAAGGAATGAATACTTTTCAGCAGATAGTCATTGAGTGAATTGCACGTAGAATATAGTTCTTATACGAAAATCCTCATTTCAAATTTGATGTTAAATCAATCAAAGCACCATATTAGCTCAAAAATTATTTTAAAAAATAGCATACATGATACTAATCTAGTGTTAATCTTTTTATCAGTTCAAGGTGATACCAAATTTTAAATGAGAGATTGCTAGATAAGATAAAATGTTTTTGGCAAACAACATTGTAACATTTTTAAGCCTATGAGGTATGCATTTCAATACTAAGGGTAGATTTAAATTAAAACAAAAAACATAATCATTTAGTCTTTTTATTTTAAATTATTTTTATAACCAAAATAACTTTATTTAATTTAGCGCAAATTTAACCTTAAGATAATAACAAGGAATAAACAGTCTCCTAATTGAAAGAAAACCATGAAAAATACCTGTAAGGTCAGTTGATCCTTTTCCACTTCAAGTTGGCAAATCTTTTGTTGAATATCATCACTCTCATACGTCACGTCATTGCTCTGAAACAGAATTTTACTTTTAGCAAACAGAGGGTATTTAAAAAAACTGTAAGGTTCAAATGTTAAAAATTTCCAACATTAATCCAGTAAAATTTTTAAAGAAACTTTTGAGTTTTTTCAATGCTGTTTGGCAATCTCACTTTAAAAAGTATTTTTGCCTAATTTAGAGATATAACCATCCAACAAGGGATAAAGAAATTAAAACAATGAGAGAAAAATGATTGAGGATTCTACAAAAACCTAGAAAGGCCTTTTTGTAAAAGTATGTTTCATCAAACACTAACGAATTAATTAATTATGTGGTGTAAAAGTAAAAGTGATTCCTCTCTGTGTTTTATTCAATGCGGTTTTCCCAAAAGCATTGATTAAAAATATCAATAAAATCTGACTCGTTTATTTCTTCCAATAAAACCTTGCCTGATTTTAAAGGCATAATAATAAACCTTTAATGTTTAGGATGCCACTTGTACTAGAGAAACTTTGTGACAAAAAATTATCTAACCATTCTATAAGTAAAATTTTGCAAAAGGTACATATTTTATTTTTAGTTTTGCTAATATAAGTTGCCTTTAGTTTCTCTTAATTTTTCAATTGAGATATTACACTTCTGCTATTTGGCACCCATAAATGCAAGTACTAAGCCATTTGTATAATATAATAGAATAAAAGATAATTGAAGGAATGAAATAAAATATAGGGAACTTTAGGATCAGCCGGGCTCAAGTGCCAAGGTTCTAATAAATCGCCACAAATAATCAAGTCCCAAAATAAACACCAATTAAAATATATCAACTAACAGTGGTGCTTTTAATAATTTTAATGTTTTTATATGTAACTTGTAATTGTAATTTTTTTGTCGTTTAGTTACCAATAAAGTCCAATTAGGTATTTTTGCACTCGGCTTATCTTAAAGTACCAAATTTAATTTCCGTTCAGGTCCCATCCCACACTATTTAGTTTCAATTGATCCCACTAACAAATCATCAATTAATTGAACCCATTCACTTGTGTGGGTAGAAAGAAACTTTCCACTCAATAAAAAGAAAACCACGCCTCGTTTCAGAACTAGAGCAGGGCTTTCCCCTTCAACCGCTGAAAGGCAACCCACAATGGCCGACATCAGAAAAGGCCTTGAGACTCCCAAGAGCGGGTATAGGATCCGTTTAGATTAGAGGGAATGGGATACAGAAATAAATAGTTCCGGGGAAGGAGAAAGTCAAGAGGGGCTGCAGCATAAATAATAGAAAGAAGATCTGGTCGTGACCTCAGAGGAGAGAGCGACAAAGAAACAAAAGGATGGAACGGGAGAAAGAGAGAGAGAATGACGCACGCGGTAATCGTATAATGAATGAACGAATGCGGCAAGGATAGACTGGACACTTGCAGACGCTTCGAGTCACAAACCTCCTTTTTATGCGTTGTTTTTTCTTGTTGGGTTTTTGCGAGGAAGAAACAATGTTCAGTGAGCTGAAATTTTTTTTTACGTTTTATAATTTTACCAAGAAGCCATAACTTAGTATAACATTCTAGGTTTTAGAATGGTTTCGTTAACTTACAACTTTTTAACATTAAAACATACTTAAGAAACTGAAGCTACACTACTAAAAACTAATCTATAAGTTCCCAATAATTTATTAATAATAATATAATAAAACGTCTAAAATTCAATGCAATGGCTTGAGAAAGATAATTGTCATCCTAATGACATTTACAAGAGCAATAGGATATTTTTATTCATGGTCGTACCGAGTAAACTCGTGCAAGGTCGGCGACAATTTGTTTTATTGTGTGGACTATTTTTCATTTATATGTTTGTGTTTTATTTATGTTTTGTGTTTTATTTTTCATTTATATCTTCTCCAGTGCATCTTTTAAATTTCGTAACTTAGTTTTCGGACCAATTACATATCAAAATATTTTTCATAAAATGGAATGCAATAGAAAAGAGGTATTCGAATTTTAATTATAGATAATTTAGTAAAAATCACACCCAAAATATTCTAAAAGGCAATAGAAAATGAGACAGGAACCTTTTGACTAGAAGGAAGCAAATCAGCAACCATAATAAAATGGAAATAAAATTAGGTCAGATCGAAATCATTAAAAAAAAACTTATTTTCACATGTAAAAACTTCATTCATAAACTTGTTCTAACGGCGTTGAATGATGACAATGCCTAAAAGCCTGATAGAATTGAGATCAACAAACAATATCTCACAAAGCAAATCCTTTTCTGATCGATTCTTAACAAAATAGAATTAACGAAACCTGGGTTTATTATTGCTCATGCAAATGACCGTACTACACACTTAAGGAATCAGGTTAAATAAATAGAACTTTTACAGACTGCATCAGAGAACATAAATCATTCTTGGCACTTAAAATTTTCAAACACACTGTGTGTGTTTACTATAAATAAAACCTTATAAAAGCAAACTGTAAGATAATGAAGCAAAGGTCTAGATATCTCAGATCTAATCTGATAGTTTTTATGACTTTCACTAAATTGATTGAACAAAATTATCCCTTTTATCCTAAGTATCTTAATATTTGGTGGAATCCTTAAAAATATTATGTATAGATGTTGACGGTTTTTAGTATTTTAAGTATATCATTTTGGAAATATCAATTATACTAGTATATTTTTAAATCCATAAAACTTTTAGTTTAAAAAGGTAGAAAGTATAGGTCGTCTTTTTATGGTAATTTAAATTATTGTTGGAGTAGAATTAACTCAAAGCGAGTAATTTACTATTTTAAGATATAAATGGTTTGATTTTGTGGTAAAATGAGCATAGTATATCCTGTAATTTTCTTCTATTATTATTAACATGAAACCTATCTAATAAAAATAATAAAATCACAGAATGTTTCCTAAAGAATAAAAATTAGCATTGCTATTGTATCAGTAAGCTAACAAATATTTAATATGTAGGTAGGGGAAATTATACTGCCCAAATTTATCATAGCAAAATATCAAAATTCGGTACCGCCAACAAAAACTATGCAAAAATAAGTTGTAAATCGGTGGTGATAGTACATTTAGAAGTTATTATTATATTTTTATAAGGATGCAGAATTACATGACTAGTATACCCCTCTGTCGTAAAGGAATCTCAGAGGAAAAATATACCTAAGAAAATAAAAAAAACAAGAAAATATGCAGCTGGTTTTTAAGTAGCTGTCCCTGCCCTCTCCACCCTTCACACTTCTAAAAAAATCTATATTACCCCTTCCTTCAAACTACTTCTTCCTAAAATTAAACACTACGTATTTCCACAGCTTATCCTTAAGAATACCCCGGGGGGAATAAGTCTAGCGCACTCCTCGATTTATATACGGCAGATGAAGCAGGAAGGAAAGAAAATGGATGACACCGCTTCCGGCTTCAATCTCAATGACCAAGGAGTCCTCCCCTCCACGAAGCCCACATTAAAATAGAAACACAAACGACGAGTTCCTTCCCTTTCATAACGGAAAGATCCAGCCAGCGGTATAACTCTCAGATGAAATGAAATGGGGATTCTCTCGAGTGTCCTGTATAAACGTTTCTCTCTTTCCCACGGAGATAAGCGCGAGATGACTTCCATGTTTAATGTATGGTATCATAAAAGCCTGCTTATGGAAGAAAGCACTTATGAGCACGTCTTTTGCTGGTATGAAGATAATTGTTTTCCCTTTTTATTAAAGCTACTAGAGAGGATTGAGCTAGGATAATTTTTTTTCTACTTAAAAAAAAGCATAGCTCCACACTTTAGATGTCAGGATCTTAAAAAATGGACGGTGAACTAACTTTTTGACAGTGTGAAGTTGATATTTTTAAATATAGAGCATTTTCAATCACATGACTTGGACCTAACAACGGCCTTAGCAACAGAAATGTTACAGTTTTTTGCCCTACAGAGGTTAACAGTTACAGAAAATGACTGGCCGTGGAATTCTTCTATTGGAGCATTTGCAATCACGTGACCCCATACTTAAAAACCGCCTTAGCAACAGATAAACAACGGCCTTAGCAACAGTTAAAAGCCCTACAGTAGATACACAGTTAAAAGAAAATAACCGGTTGTGACGTCACCTGAAAACACTCTATAGGGGGGAAGTCTCCATAAGCTAAAGAATTAAAAAAAAAACTTTCATGTTATGAAAAATTGTAAATATTTTAGCGAAGAACGTTTTCAACAAATACAAAAAAGTAATATTTTTAAATTTTAATAAACTTCTGGAGAGTACTTTCATGGGGTTAGTTTTTTAATAGGCATTTATAGATCATAACAATTCGTTTAATTTTCACTAACAACCAATTTTTCTTTACTACATTACTTACATTAAAATAAACAGTATAGAGACATAGTTATGGTGCTGCACCTGAACCAACTTTAAAACTGGTTTCGAAAGGTTGATTTCTATCATTATTTCATACGACGAAGATATTGTAGGACATGCAAACAAACCATTTAATTTTTTTAATTACTTTTAAGTCATAAGTATTTAAATTAAAATCACTGTAAACACAAAACTCTAACAGCAAATATAATTTGAAAAAGGCTGTAGTTGTTACAGATAATTACTATTACTTTTTCCTGAATTAAATAATTGCTACATTAAAACTAATCTTTCAGTGGTCCTCAACTAGAAGAAGTTAGTATAGAACAAAAGTTTAAACTAAATTAATAAAATTATTTTTTAAAAAATTGTATTTTAGTTTTGTCAAGCCTCAATAGGGAGTTATACAGCATTCACAATCAAACCTCTGGATAAAAATCCCTTGTAGGTCCTAAAGGTAACCTTTGCACTTAAAACTGGACAATTTTAATACATCAAATAAAATAAATTAAATCTCTTCAACAGCCTCTTTCTGCTTTTGAGCCTCCATTTACTCTTTATCATAATTTCTTTGCACATCCCAATACCTTAGGACTTAATCTCTACTCATCATTCACATAAGAAAAAAGAGTTACACATGTTCGTTACTTATTGGAACAAAGAATGTGCGAAACGGACGTTTAAATGAACGTTTTAATGAATGTTTAAATAAACGTTACGTTAAATACCACACAGTTAATATTTATTATTTTTCTTTTGATTTATTTCTTCTTTTTTGTTGTATTTATTTATTTTTCTATTTTTTTAACTAAATAGTGAGTTATTTGTACCTTATAATATCTTTGTTTTCGTCTTATGTCCTTTTTGTGAGTGTATTGATGTGTTTGTATTAATAAAATTTGAATTTGAATTTGAAAAATAGATTATCCTAAGAAAGAATCCAAGACCGACTGTGTGGTACAGCAGATAATTTTTGAGCAATACATACAAAAGAGATACAGTTTTTCAGTAAAAACTACAAAATTGTTTCAATTATTTTTTTTCCTTTTACTACACGAGCCTTCACATGCGAAAATTTCCACGTTGAAAAAAGTAGATTATTCTCATCTTCTGTGAATCTCTTCGCCAAGAAAAAAACCTCCTGAATCTACAAATTTTGACTAATGTCCATCCAACAAGAGCTTTCCATTCCTACAACTGGATAAAATCCATTGATGAATGATATCCCCATCCAACATCATCCAACCCATCTGCCAACGCCGCGTAATTTCATAAAACAAAAAAAGAACTCCACTCGTCACTTGGCACGCTCCTCCTCAAGAGAGTCGTCAAAATGTGGTCGAGAGGGGCATCGCTCGAAGACGAGCGTCTACTCTGGAACGGAATTTCCCTGGGCAGCAGCAGCTCAGCCCCACAACTGCGCAACAGATGCTTCCTGTCACAGGGATTTAGATGGGAGTGGGAAGAATATCAACTAGAGAGTGCATTCGCTGTAAACCTACGTGGCCAAAGTGAAGATGTGGTGCAAAACGTGGGAGTTTCATGGGATGAAGGATTTTAAAGTAGCGAAATCACTCTTTCTAAACGAAAAACGATAAGATGAAGGGATAAACGAATTTTTCTATGAGAGAAGAGTGGAAAAAGGGATTAAAATTAGAATAAAGAAAAAATTTCTTAAATGAGTTTTTGTTTGGTTGTTTTAGAAAAACTTTCAATTCATATTCAAGTTGTCATAATTTGATAATAAGTAGGAAAAACTATTTCAACTTGACTTAATTACAATTGCTCAATACTATTCCAATATATTTATACATAGAACCCAATATTTGTTTTATTAACTGAGTTAAGGAATAAAATTAAAAGGTTTTGGGGTACTTTACGCGCATCATCACACCTGTAATCGTAAACGAACATTTTATTAAGAAACATTTAACTAGAAATGGGGCTATGTTCTGACCAATTTTCATCTAATGAAAGCTCTTTCATTCAATTAGACAAATCCTTCTACAATAGGGAAAAATTAACATTTTCTAAGTCACTCATAAACACCAAAGGTAAGGAAAGCCATTTTGTGAAAAGGCGCTTTCGATGGCAGGAAATGTTAGCACGGTCGCTCCAAAGGGGAGAGAGGCGCAAAGTGCAATCTATTTCTCTTGACTACGGATGGGGAGAGACTGGAAACCTTCACGTTAGTTATCAGAGCAAAAAAGAGGTGAGGAATATGAATGTTGGACTCTCGGAGGCAGGTGACAGAGGGTTTATTGGTGAGTGCAGGAGGTTCGTCTTGACTTTGAAGGAGGACTTGTGCTTGAAGCCGACTTATTCATTCATTCAAGTGATTTTTTTTTTCTCCGTAGATAAAAATATTTTCTTTGGAGAGTTGGGCTTAGAATTGGGATCAAAAAGCAGTCGAGATAAGTTATCTAAATAGGCTGTGATTGTCTTTCACGCGACAGGCAAGAATGTCGTGTTTTTTTGAGTAGAGATATCCTAAGAGTGAAAGCCTTTAAGATGTTAATGCTACTCTACTGAGAACTAGTATTAAAAGCATTTTCACCTCAGTTTGAAACCAAGCCAAATCCATTCACATAAATGAAGAGAGGAGGTATTATAAAGTTTAGAAGTTGACATGATTTTCAGTAGAGAAAACACTAAGAAGATGAGAAAACTGTAGGAAACATTAAAATTTAGGGGAGATTCTGGTCATTACTTTTGTCTTAAAAACAATACACTTTTTAAATTTCAATGGATGTTGGGATGTCACTCCCGCTTAAAGTTAAGCCATGAAAACCGAAAAGAACTGTCCTCTGCAATGGAAAAGAAAGAACAGGTATTAGAAAAAAGGTGGGTTACCAAGATCATATATTTTTGCAATACTGCATTTCAAATATCTTTCATCATTTTTATGTCGGGTGGCTTAAACGTTTGTGCGCACGGATAAAAAGCTCCCCCCCCTCAATATCCATTATATTCTTCCATTTAAGCAACAATACAAATTGTTCAAAAAAGTTTTTAAAATATAATTATAAACAAAATACAATTACATATGTTTTCAAAGTAATCCGAATATTCGGTCTCTTAACCAAGAGAAATATATAAACTGATTGACAAAAAGCACAACTTCCGAGTCCGATGACCTCAATATACCACTTAACATAAACGCAAGTGGAAAGCATCCCACGAATTCTTTGATGCAAAATATTGATGACGAAACGCAAATACTTGACGTGAAGCCAACAATTGTGACCCCCAGTAGCTGATGAGGTGAACTCATCCCCAACCGAGAGTGATATTTTTAAAGCCTAGCGACCCATTGACTCGCATTTTAAGTACGTAGTAAGTAAAAAAAAACACGGAGTAAGGTACAATATAATGTAGGAAAAGGGAGAATTCCAAATCGCAACAGATTTTATTGAAAAGATTATACAAATGATGATGCTACATAGTTTTGATTTTAAAAATTAGGAATACTAAGCGTTTTTAGGTAATTTTATAGATTTATTTAAGAAGGTAATTAAGGAATCTAAAGAAGACTCACATTTTTTTCACATGTTTTTTTTATTAATTTTAGAGACCTATAATAGTAATTTCTACTAACATTACTTAGTAAAAATTACTATATAAGATATAAGATATTTATAAAGGTTTGTAGTTTTTACAAAAATAACTGTGAGGGAATAGTTTAAATAGCAGTACGATTCATGCAGTTTAGTAAAAGGAGATGAGCTCTAAAATATTGTAAAATATTTTTAAAAAATTCAGGAGTATAAGTAATGTAAAAAATGATTTTTTAAGGGTACTTGAAAACTACAACAGATTTTAAAAATTTCTAAAGGAATATTTAAAGAGTCTTGGTATTTTATTAATATGCCTCTTATTGAAAGTGTAATACTAAAATGTATTACAACTTAAGACACATATCATATGATCTTACTCCATTATAAACATCACCGACTCATTGAATGAAAGAAACAGTATAACTACAATGAAAAGGCTTTGTCAACAAATATATGTTTACAACTGCCACTTTGTGCCAAAAGCGTTCGGAATTCTGTGGGACGATTGAGATGGATCGCATTACACAAGCTTCTCTATTTACACGCAACAAATTGTTCGGGACTTGTTTAGAAAAGGCAAAATCCACAACAACGTAACCTCAGATAGGTGACTTCAAGCAAATCGCCCGCGGGATGAGGAAGAGATGAGCCGAGATGAGGGGAGTTTCTTAGGGTGGGGGGGGAGATGGAGGAACAGTTGTCGGGGTGAGAAAAGACAGAAGAGAAGGGGGACGGAAGCAGGAATGAAAGGGAGCTTTTTACACTTGCCGCACATGTGTTGATTCTTGTGGATAGGATTTGTTGCAGAGATGATGAGAGAGATTACGTTTAGGAGGGGGTTTCTGTAGTAATAAACGAAAAGAAAATTCAAAGAAAAAGAGGGAAAATTTAAAGAATTCTATGAAAAATTTTAAGCTTTTACTTTTAATATAATTAACATAACAAAGAAACAGTTTGAAGGGGAACCAAACAGAGAGACAGAAAAGACATCAGAAACGTTTAAAAATATTTGAACAAGATTTGTGGGGGAAATAATAACCCCAGCTGTTTTTTTTTAAAGTGATAGTTAATTTGATTTTTATATAAGCTCTTATCTGTGTAATTGACAGCAAAGGTGCTTCATAAAAATGAACTAAGTCACTATAAATGCAATACAAATGAGGTAGGGTTTTTTTTTTCAAGAAAAAGACATATTAGGTATTGAAAACAATTTCGATAATCTTGTTAAATGTTTAGTTGTTTACTCCTTAATTAATCTTTTAACAAGTAGGAAACAGGTTTTATTCTCACTTTTATAGAGGCTAGTATTTTTAAACTAAACATTTTTTAACTTTAAACAGAAGTTTAGCGTGACGACGTTAATTTGTTAATAGAATGTGACAGGCGAAAAATCATATTCTTCATCCTGAAGTTTATCAATACAAGTAGTATTCTACGGCCTAACAAATAATATGACACCAGAAACAAATTGAAACGCTAATTACAGTTCACGACAAAAAAAAAGTGTGACAAATGGCACTCCTTATTCCGCTTCTTCATTCATAAGCCGTAACAAATTATGAAGGTCACTGCTTAAATTAACCACAGGAAAAGGTCGTCACATCATTATTTACACTAATTAGGACCTCTAACTAGTCCAACTAGTAAAGCAAAGTAGTGTAAATACATCATTTAACATTATCATTATTAATTTTTTTAGTTCGTTTTTATTAAATACTTGGAGATACTCTAAAGAGTTAGAGTGTGAGTCTTCGAAATATTGTATTTATTTTCAAATAATTGAAAAAAAAATGTTTGCTAGATTTATCTAGGAGACTACAAAGAGCTATTTGAAATGTCATATATATCATCATATTAATATCATATGTAATTAATTTTCTTTGAAATGTCCTAAGATTTAATAGGAGTGTTCGTTTTTATTATGTTTTTGAATGATTTGGGAAAGACAAGCAAGAATACTTAGGGTATTAAATCTAATTATATTTAAAAAAACACTCAAACTTAGGCAGATTGGTTGTTAAACAATCTCAAAAACTCAATTAAAAACTAATATTAAATTACTCATTTAAAATCTCAATTAAAATCCGTTCAAATGAAAACAAAAGAGTAAGGAAAAATCAAGAAGAAACTAAGGAGCGATACTGAATCCCATAACATGCATTTTTAAAAAGGCTTTTGAGTTATTAAAAGCTGATTAACAATTCTAAATTGCATTCAAGAAAAATTTTGGTATCCATTTAATAGTTTTCGTAAAATTTTTCAAAAACTGATGAGAAAAAAAAAAGAATACGAGGTGGTAAATGCATACGAAACCAATCCATATCTTAAGAAAATTGCAAAATCTCCCCAAACGAAAATCACATTCACAGAAAATGAAAAACCGTCAGAAACTCAAAAGAACGCGACTCACCGCATGCATCTGGTAATGAGCCAATGCCTGCTGCGCCCCGCACCAATGGTAGGGCACGGGCAACAGATTCCCGTAAAATGCTGATTTAAAAAAAGTTTCTGTGAGTTCTCTACAGTCGATTAACAACTCCAATTGCATTCAAGATGTATAATTTTGCTATCCATTCAATAGTTTTCAAATACACTCTTTCAAAAACTAGTGAAAAGAAAAGTAACGCAAAGTCTTTCATACCGACAAGTCACAGAAAATAAGAAAACGTCAGAAGAACGCGACTCACCGCATGCATCTGGTAATGCGCCCACGCCTGCTGCGCCCCGCACCAATGGTAGGGCACGGGCGAGGGCGCCCCGCAACACGGGCTGCGATGCCCCCACCCGGGCGCCGCCCCGAGGCAGTCCACGGGCGGCATGCTGCCCCGGTGGCCGCGGCGGCTGCTGCACGCCGACGGCGGCCTGCGCCTCACGGGCGGCGGCTCCGCCTCCTCCGGCCCCCACGCCACCGGCGAAGTCCGGCGGCTGCCGGACGGGGGGCATGGGGACGCCCGCACCCGCGAGGGGCTGGGCGTGGAGCGGGACTTGCGGTGCTGAGGGCGCGGGTGGAAATCTTCCTGCAGCAAGTTCTCGTAGCTGGAGCGGCGCTTGTCCGGCCGGGGCGGCGAGGAGCTGTCGCCGCTGCTCATGTCTTCGTACTGCGCCACGATGCTGTGGATGCCGGCCGGGTCCCGCGGCGGAGGGGTGGGCGGGGCGCCCCGGGCGGAGAAGTACATCTCTCGCTAAAAATAGGAGAGCTTATTTCGTCCCGCTCAGGAGAGTGGAGTGGATGCTTGAGGAGAGGCACTTCTCTGCGGCAGCGGGACAAGCGCGCGACTGTTGCGAGGAGAGAGGATGACCTCGAGGTCACAGAGGCGGGGGCGGCGGCGGAGGGGGCGCGCGCAAATTGAGGGAGAAGGACGGCTCGCGGTCTTCTCCATGATGGCGAATGACCGAATAATAACGGGAAATGAGAGCGTATAACGGCTTCACAGTGGAAGGGTTGGATGTAATTTTTGACACATAGCGACTACTTTAGTTTACTCCACAATGGTTTTGGGCCATTTGGGTTTATTTTCTTCCCATCCGATGGTATGTCACCCTCGATTAGTCCAGTGATTTGAATAAAGTTCCACTTGCATATCAAAAGCTAAGTGTATATTAACATTTTTAAATTTGACTCTCAAATTGGTCCTTCAATGGTGCAGTAAAAAAATGAACAAGGCACTCTATGAAGCTGACATTATGGGATGAGTAAAGGAAAATCAGCCTTACCAGTTTACTAATTTATTGAAAGATGATAAATAGTTATCTGTGATCATTATTTTCTGAGTTTTATTTTTCGTACCAAAAAATAAAAATATTTTTTGTAACACTAAAGATCGGCAAATCGCCCCAATGGAGATATACCTCGATTAATCTAAAAAATACTGAATTTTAATGATTGGAAAGCATTTTATTGCCCGAGCAAGATATTCCTTGCTGGAAAAATGATTGAATTAAGTTTGATCACTTCAAGTTTGGAGTTTGCTTGAATTTTTCATTATTTTATTTAATTATCAATAGAAAGTTTGATAATCGTTGGATTTTTCCCAGCTTGAAACATCCAGCTTAAAAATTGATTGAAGTAAGCTTGAAACAAGTCTACAAGTTTGAAATTTCAACCATAATTACAGGAAATCTCAAACTTGAAGCAAGCATACGTGCTATCTGGGTAAGAAAAATCAGTTAGTAATTTTCTTTTCTTTATTTCTTTTTTTTTTCTTTTCTTAATTTTTTCGTTTTAAAAATTTTTGTTTGACGGAGAGATCACTTTGTGCAGAGTAAATTTGATCGGAAAAACAAATTGGTTTGAATAAATATGGGGATGTCCCATAAAGAATGTTTTAGCTAAAAATGTTTTCATTGATAAATTCTGCATGCCTATCAAATACCACACTTGGAAAAAGCACTAACGACACAGTCAATAGACTCAGAAGGCTAATTGTCCTCAAGGGCTCGACTTAGCGATTGTTCTAAACGCAAAATGAAGTGAATGAAATTCTTCAGCCAAAAAATAATTGTTACAACTTTCAAGAACCATTGAGAACAAACCTCAAGCGCAAATTTAACACGACACTTATTATTTTATAGCATCAAAATATTATAAGATTATTTCATTTTAACAACTCAGTAAATAGAAGAAAAAAAGATTTAGTCAAAACTTTAAAGTACAGTTTTTAAAAAAGAAAGAAATTCATTCGAAGAAATACTTTTCCTGGCATCCATTTAAAATATATATTTTAAATTATTAGATAGATTAGTTACATTATTCTTTCATACTTAAGGATGTATTCGTGTAGTAGTTAATCCTTTTTAGCTTTTATTTCTTCGTTTTTTTAAACTTAAACCAACATCTTGACTTGTTTAATCGACATAAGCTTAAAACCTAAATTATTCTCCAATGCATATAATCAATTACAGATAAAAGTCAAAAGGAAAAATATACATTTTTCCGCTCATACTCAACATTTTTACTCAGCAGTGGAGCAGTGGAAACATACTCAGAACATTTTTAAACCCATTATAAGCCAAAGTGAATATAACAAGTTTAAAATTCGACACAACATCCCCCATATACTTATCAACTTGACCTCAACCATTATTTTCCCCATCAAATCCCGTTATGAGTTTTCATCATTCTCCGCCACATCTAAAACCATATGCCATAAGAGACTTTAAAAAGGGCCATAAACGGAACGACTTAAAAGTCTTGAAAGGAAAAGGCGATACAGACCGTCATTTTTTTTTCAACTGCACTTAATGGATCAATGTCACAGTGCAAACACTTCCACTTAACAAAGAGCAGTCACTGACACTGAAGGAATTATGCGGGACACATTATATGTGACGCACGTGCTTTATCGGGACCTTCCGGGTATTGTTGTCCGATCAAAGAGTACCGTTATTATTTTGTGGAGGCACACAAGGGGTACAAATCTAATGCTTTGCTAATCATGGTCAGCATTAACAATTGGTTGCTAGTAATCAGTTCGAATGAATTTGTCGTATTAATTTAAATTGTCTAAGTAATTACCATTTACGAAACTATGCATAGAGATACAAAAGCACCTCTAGTGTAAAGGCCGAATTCAGCTTCAGGAAAACAAATCAACCAAGTACCAAAACGTGTAAACCAAATAAATCGTGAAATTCAGAGAGTAGTGTTCCAGAGGTCACGTTTTATTTATCACACACAAATACACTCAGCTTTTAGTTTAGAGATATTTTAACTAATATATAACACATTTTTTTTTTGTTGATATACATTTAGACTCAGAAAGGATTATTCAGCCCTAAATCTAACTTTACACGTAATTAGTTGCTCAAAATATTTTTTTTAACAAAATATATTAAATTAGTTCTTGTGTACCACTTCGCAACAGAAAAGAGAAGTTATATAAGTTCAGCCCCATGAATCTCTTTGCTGAGTAAATTAATATTCGTGCAATATATCAATAATTACTTGAGTAATGTTGTGTTTGTTATGTTATTAGCACTATTTAGTCATTAAAAAACCATTACGATAAGAGATAATATTCAATTCACAAGTTGCAATCTAGTCATCTTATTGTTGTATTAGCCCACACAACAACAACAATTTTAAATCTTAAACAATCCAAAATATTTTTTATAATTCAGAAACCCTGCAAGAAAAAGCAAGGCCTGGAAATCCAAATATCAAAAACCCTCCACTTTATTTTAAAGAAGATTAGCGAGATATTTTTTAAAAGAAATACAAAGTTTTAAGCGAAACAATTGTTCTAGAAACCCTTCCCAGATACTCAAACAACCTTATATCCAAGCTGGACAAACAAAACTCTTCGTCAAGAGCACACATGGAAACGGTTAAGGAAATTCAACTCGTCACAAAAGAGCATTGTTGGTTATTCTGACGTCAAAATACGAAGGCCGCAAAAAAAGGAAGCAAATGAAGTCCAATTAATAAAGCGGCGCGGCGGTAAAAAGGAGCAAGCAATATACGGACACTGAGCTGAGGCAATGACCAAAAGGAAAAATACTGGAGTTGGAGCATGTAAAGCAGTGGAAATTTATTTAGCTATGACGAAATAAAGAAGGGATTTTTGATGTAAACGTTTTATGCTTAAATTTTTATAATGGATGGCAAAGCATAATTTGATTTTTTTTTTGACGCAATAGAAATTATCTTACATTGAAAAATATCTAGTTACTAAATTTTAGCCATCTAAATTAGTTTTAAATTTACTTATTGAACAAACTAGCTTCACATTAATCATATATAAAATGAATCGATTTAAATGAAAATAACATGGTAACCTTCAAAACCTTTAAATCTAATTGTATAGTTCTCACTTTTTGAATTTTTTGTATTTTTTATAACAGTTTGATGAAATACACAAAAGTTAAAAGTGATTTTCAAACGAAAAACAATCTTCCTTATTTTGAAAGACGAAAAACCTAGACAAAATATTGTTAAAACTATAAAAGCACAAATTCTTCAGTCGTGTCTATACAAGTCATCCTAGGATAAACATACCGGTCCATTGGCCGACACAGTTCATCATCCCACATGCAAATAAACACGAATTTAAGTCACAACCACTCACTTATAAAGAAAACTATGATGCTAAGAACTTCCTCATCACGCCAGTCCTACAACGTCCATTGCCCACTGCATGCAAAAAAGCAAGTGAAGCGCAAAAAGCGAGTTCTCCGAAATTTCGGAGAGATATAAAGGAAGCATCTTTCTTCCCTCTCTGTTTATTCTGCTAAGATAAGATGAGACAAGCGTTGACACGGTACTTTCGCTCCCGATAACTAGACATCTGCAGGTACTACATATGGAGATAAAGAGAGACAGAAAACTTCATTAACTTCTTTTAATTAGACCTCCCCGAGGTTTTTTACCGGAATACATGAAAGCAACTAAGTTAACAGAACCGGATGTATTGCAGGTTATTTTATGTATCCGAAAGATTAATATTCATTTTTTTTTAGATAGACGAATCATATAAAATACCAAGACTAAAAAGTAATAATTAGAATGTTATTGTTATATGCAAGCTGTCTGAACTCGCGTCCCCTGGCAACATGTTTTAGATTCATCACCATAAACCCCCTTTTAAAAATATTTTAAAGTATGGATATGGAAACACCCGCCTTTATTCGTAGAAATAAGCAAGATAATTTGAATCTACAGGTGGTCTGCCTCACACAATCTTTTTGTGTTAATGCCATCAATGAAGGGAGAGACGATCATCTGCTAAAAATTTCAAGATATTAAATAGACTAATGAAGGTCTATCTATAAGCTCGTACTTGAAATAGTTTTAACTCCGTTATACAAGAAAAATAAGACCTAACAAGGAAGTTGTGGCTCAGACGAGACCGGGAACTACTGCTAAAAATTTCAAGATACTATAATAAAATACTACATTAAGATCAAACCCATAAATTTAGATTCAACTAAATATTTTCTCAACTAGCCAGTTGACAATAAGTTAAAAATGAAAAATATCTTAGAAAAGATCCAAATTAAACAAAAATTAAAAAAAAAACACATTTTAGCAAAATTAACAGTGAGCCTAAGTATTTGAGTAAAGGGTAGTTAAGTTGGAAAATGAGAGAAGTAGTACATTAACAAATGTAAAGAGCTATAGATACCATCTTAATTTCAAAACTGAATAAAACCAAATCAAAATTTAGATGTACCTTAAACTTCAAACTTAAAAAAGGAACAGCAAACGAACCATACCTCAGGTTCGCTAAGGAAACGCCACAATTTTACCACACACGAGCCAAACGCTGAGACACCGACTGAAATATTACTCCCAAGCGATAGATAATATATACGATGGATGAAGATAAACTCGGACCATTCACAAAAGACCTACCTACCTGAGACAAGAGTTGATTACGCAACCACTTTGAAAGAAAGAGAAGCGTGTCTTTATCAAGGGGCACATTCCCATTATTGTCTTGCTCCTCGACGGCGGATTTTAAGCTCTTCGTCAGGAACACTATGTCAGACGTTCCTCGCCAGCTGCCGGTTTTGGACTCGCCGTTCACAGGACCTGCGAAGAAAAAATTTTTAGGGTTGAAATTATTTTTATTAGGCATATTTTATGTTCGGAACGAGCTAAAAGCTAACGGAATTTTTAGCCCGTACATTTATTTGTGTAGGGAAACTAGATTTTAATAACTGGGATGTTTTAGTTCATTCACCCCCGAAATGAAGAAAAAAAATTAAATTATATGTAATCTCTAACAGTACATCTATATCTGTAAACTATATTATCCAGAGATGTTTATACGGGCCGTTCAAATATAATATAAGCACCTAGTTCAAATGTAATAAGGGGACGTCCATAAATTACGTGAGGTGTTTTTTCCAAATTTTGGACCCCTCCCTCCCCCTTGGTGAGATTTTGTTGGACCCCCCCCCCCTCCCCCCACGTGAGATTTTCTCAACCACTAGTTTTGTTTAATCGGCATAAAAATTACCATCCAGATTGCAAAATTTTGATACAAGAACACGTTGAAATCAAAAACATGATTCTAACTTGTAATTATCATGACTGACCGGCTAATGATTATTTGTTTTGACTAATCTGAGCATTTTTCTAAACTTGTGCTAAAAATATTAAAGAAAAAACCTATATTTTCTAAACTAAAAGTTGACGTGAGATTTTAATTGACTCCCCCCTCCCCCCCCCTAGTAAGATTTTCCTGGACCCCCCTCCCCCTTTGACCTCACGTAATTTATGGATGTCCCCTAACAAGCATCACCTATGGGGAGGAAGGGGGGTTGCTCTTTACTTATTTTTCCTGACAAGGAGGGTATGATTGGTGCTTACGTAAGATACGCCAAACAAACACTGCATTTTTGAAAAATTCTTGTTTCTTTCATAAATAATTTCAAAATTAAACCAAAAATAAATTTTACAAAACAAATAACAAGCATTTTGACTTCACAAGGAAAATTTTAACGATAGGTTTAGTGTTTATGGAGCACAATGAATTTCTAGAATCTATGGAAATGGAAATGAACTCACCAAATGATGCTTAATGTATGAGGTCACTCACATTTCTCAAAACTTGTATCAAGTATTTCCAATAATGCGATTGTAATGAAGGATACAGTATGTAATCATGTAATAACGAAATAAATCTCCTTAAAAGCGGAAAAAAATAAAATATTGCTCTCAAGCCACAAATCCTTCGTACACAGTATGCCTGCTCTAATCAGTTGATTTATTTTCTTTGGGGTTCTCATAGAATTTTCTTTATTGTTTTTATATTAATTTTGTCTTTCTATATGCGTTATTTGTTTCAATGTTATCTCTGTTATAGTATTTTATTAAATGATTTTTCTGCCAATTTGCTCTGCTCTCTGGTGTCTCGGGAATTATTGAAAACGGCATTTTAAGCAAGTCAAATCAGAAATGCTTCTGTTTCGAGAAACACTGTACAAAAAGCTTTTTGAAAGTTTCAAAAATTCCTCATCAGATAAACATTTGAAGAATATTCAATGCAAAACTAACTTGGAGGAAGGAAAACTTGGGAGGAAGTATAAAAATTCTTCAAAAAACTATACAGATCTAGAGGAGTTGGTATTAAAGCTGTCGAGGGAGAACTGAGAAAGGCAACCCAAAAGAAATAAGTTTTTCTTGATTACTGTATTTATAATAAATTTATTCTTAAATTTTAATCCGATTTTATCACATATTATAATAGTTGACTTGGTGTGAAATTATTGAAACAACTTTACTCATTCTTGTTAATATCGCTACCTATATTTATTACAATGTCGACATATTATAATATCTCATTCTTGTTAATATCGCTACCTATATTTATTACAATGTTATTCATCATAAACTAACCAAGGTTACTCAAGCCAACGTGCAAAATTAAATGTTAAAAATAGCAATGTCAATTATCCAGCACGTTAAAGACCACCATTAGTTTAAAAGCACCGTAGTTTTTCTTTTCATTTTCTTCACATAATATGATAACTCTGTACTTGAGATCGTATAAATCATATAGTGGGGTCGCTTATGTCATGTTTCGATAAATTTTTGGCAGAAGCTTAGTGAGTGGTATCATTCGATTCGTAATGACGTCTACATTAACGTGGTACCGGGTGTTTTTTCCGAATTCCGTGCAGGGGGTTTCTATGACGTCATGAATGCAAGATGGCCGCCGCAGGAAAAAAGCTGTAAATGGCGATCTAGGGATGTTATCGGAACTATTTTTGGACAAAAAGCTCAGAAATATATATTTTTATCGAATAGCTACAAAAATAAGCATCTAAATCGGTTAAAAATTGCGTTTATGACGTCATAACCAAAAAATGGCTATTTTCACCAAAAATACAGTATTTTGTCATGTGATACTTTAAAAAGATAATATTTTCAACGTGAATGTAATGAAAATATGTTCATAATAAAAAAAACAACAATGGAAATTTCATTGGTGGTCACAAAAGGCGGATATGACGTCAGAAATCCAAAATGGATGCCACACAGAATAAAATTTTTTATTTTTTTATTCAAAAATTTTTTAATTGGGAATTATTACACTTATATGAATGTAATAAAGGTATTTTGAGGATAAAATTTAACAAAACATTTTAAAATTCCTGAAAATAGCATCGAAATATTAGGTGTGAAAGACAGAACTACAGTATTTTGTTATGTAATACCTTAAATAGATGCTCTTTTCAACGTGAATGTAAAGAAAATATGTTCATAATTAAAATGCCAGCAATGGAAATTTCATTCTTTTTCACACAAGGCGGATATGGCGTCAGAAATCCAAGATGGCTGGCATGTAAAATGAATTTCTTTAGTTTCTTATTCCAAAAAATTTTAATTGGGAATTATTTTATCCTTAAAATGACTTTATTACAACATTAATAAAAGTATAATAATTCCCAAATAAAAATTTTTGGAGTAAAAAACTAAAGAAATTCATTTTACATGCCAGCCATCTTGGATTTCTGACGCCATATCCGCCTTGTGTGACAAAGAATGAAATATCCATTGCTGGCATTTTAATTATGAACATATTTTCTTTACATTCACGTTAAAAATAGCATCTATTTAAGGTATTACATGACAAAATACTGTAGTTTTGTGTTTCGCACCTAATATTTCGGTGCTATTTCCAGGGATTTTAAAATGTTTTGTTGAATTTTATCCTCAAAATACCTTTATTACATTCATATAAGTGTAATAATTCCGAATTAAAAAATTTTTGAATAAAAAAATTAAAAATTTTATTTTATGTGGCAGCCATTTTGGATTTCTGACGTCATATCCGCCTTTTGTGACCACCAATGAAATTCCCATTGTTGTTTTTTTATTATGAACATATTTTCATTACATTCACGTTGAAAATAGCATCTTTTTAAAGTATTACATGACAAAATACTGTATTTTTGGTGAAAATAGCAATTTTTTGGTTATGACGTCATAAACGCAATTTTTAACCGATTTAGATGCTTATTCTTGTAGCTATTCGATAAAAATATATATTTCTGAGCTTTTTGTCCAAAAATAGTTCCGATAACATCCCTAGATCGCCATTTACAGCTTTTTTCCTGCGGCGGCCATCTTGCATTCATGACGTCATAGAAACCCCCTGCACGGAATTCGGAAAAAACACCCGGTACCACGTTAATGTAGACGTCATTACGAATCGAATGATACCACTCACTAAGCTTCTGCCAAAAAAAATTTTTACACCATTGGTTTTTGACACAAGCGACTCCACTAATACGTCATAAAATAAGTTAATTCTTGCTATTTGTTTTCAGCAAAGCGATTGATTGCCAACTCTAGTGTACAATTTGAATGCCTTGAAGCGCTCCATTTCCGAAAGGTTTTTGGAAGGCATGTCGTAATTTACGCGACGCCTTTTTAATCAACAAAAATGCGGCAAAAACCTCCAAACAAACTCAGATTCTAGGATTTTAACTGCTTGTATGAGGAATACATAGAATAGCTTACCTGTCAAGCACAGAAATAAAATTACCATTTATAATTTCGTCCATTTGCCTCAGCGCGGCTGCAAGGACTCGACTCGCATCCAACTCTTGGACAAATTCTTCATTCATGTTCGACATTGGTGCCTCTCCATTAGTTACGTCCGCCTAAATAAATATACACGAATGAGTTTCACAGGTATATAAAAAAACCAGTTCCCCTGATCCAAATAGTTCAAAGCTGAATCATTCCAAAATAACTATCGCATTCAAATGGCGAGGGTGGAACCTCAAAAGCCTATAAATGAGTAGGAATTATTTCCGTCCGAACAGTAATCCCGTTAACCTTTTCAGACAAACCTCAAAACCAGAATGACGTCACATTCTGAGAGAAGTAGATTTAAAGTTTTAATGGGCAAGCTGAATAGAAAGAGGTGTCATTATAATAATATAATTCGCAGTTAACACTGAAATAGGGCAGTAAAGAATATTTAACACAAAATAAAATACTATTTGAGAATTACTCAGTCTCTTTGAGTCACAAAATTTTTCTATATACTTATACAATTGTTATCAAACGAAAATACTCACTGAAAAACAATCCAAGTCTGAGACAATTCCCTTTTAACATAAAGCTACGTTAGAACCTTATCAATTTACATACGTATGTCCTAGATACGATAGATTGACACAAATTAAAAAAATAACAGACACCTATCTATTCTTCTAAATCTAATTGACAGTTTTTCCAATTGCTCGATAAATTCATTTTAAACACGGCACATAAGAGAAACCCGTCTTCTCCATGAAACTCGTTACTCGTGAGATCACGAAACACAGCGATCATCGGCTTCAAGTGTAAATCTATTTGAAACTCGAATAATAATGGAACGAAAAATCGGTCAAGAACGAGGACAGGTTCGTCGCATGTGGAGGCGGGAAGAGCGAACATTTTTCTCCACACGAAAAACTTTCACGAGACAGGATTCAACCTCTGTCAGCGACGCATTGACGTGACTTAAAATTTAAATTTTACAGCATCTTCCCCAATTTTTTCTTTTTTCAATTGATTGAAAAACTCGATACCATGGATCATAAATGATAATCCTTTGATTATCTTTTTGCTACCTCGTCTAAATCATTCCTATAGCTGTCTCAAAAATTTGAGCCAAGTGTTAGAGAATAGAAATAAGGAGCGGAGAGGGAGATAGAGCACTCACTATAAAGTCTTACTTAAGTTTCAGTTGATATCAATGAAACGAGTCAGATGTGTATCAATAGGATCTTTTCTATAATTTATATTCTATTTTATTATGTGTAGTTATCCAATAAATTGAGAGTCTTGCCAACAAAAAGTTGTATTCTGAGGTAGAAGTATAACAAACCGTCGTAAAAGTACGGAAAAGCTCTAACAGAACTACAGAACGTGAAGTGAAATAAAATGACGAATAACTGCCGGTTTTATACTTACATTAGTAGGAAAGTAACAGCATCAAGACATTTAAAGGATGATTTAAAAAAGTATAAGAAAAATTATTTTTTAAAGAGAAAAGTCTTCCTTTAATGCGATTATTCTTAGTTTGTTCATTAAAAATTCCCGTTTTGTTTAGTTTAATGAGTACTGAGTATTGATAGTTTTATGTTAAAACAAAAACCCACAAACTTTTTGACCGAAGGACCATATAACCTTAATTAACTCTTCTTAATCTCTCCACACTGATAGTTTTAGTGGGGTAACTAAGACCTTAATCCGGAAATGATTTTTTCCTGCGAGTCGCCAACTAACCGGTCCGGCAGCTTTCTCTCTTGCGTGCGCTCGGGAGATTTTCATGGCTTCCTATTGGTCCTTCCCGACAGAGCAAAAAATAGGAAAGAAATTCGCAATCGCATGCGATTTTGCCGCACTTGCCGGATGCATATAAAGCCGCCAAATTCTGTCATTTCCGGATTAAGGTCTTAGTTACCCCACTAAAACTATCAGTGTGGAGAGATTAAGAAGAGTTAATTAAGGTTATATGGTCCTTCGGTCAAAAAGTTTGTGGGTTTTTGTTTTAACATAAAACTATCAATACTCAGTACTCATTAAACTAAACAAAACGGGAATTTTTAATGAACAAACTAAGAATAATCGCATTAAAGGAAGACTTTTCTCTTTAAAAAATAATTTTTCTTATACTTTTTTAAATCATCCTTTAAATGTCTTGATGCTGTTACTTTCCTACTAATGTAAGTATAAAACCGGCAGTTATTCGTCATTTTATTTCACTTCACGTTCTGTAGTTCTGTTAGAGCTTTTCCGTACTTTTACGACGGTTTGTTATACTTCTACCTCAGAATACAACTTTTTGTTGGCAAGACTCTCAATTTATTGGATAACTACACATAATAAAATAGAATATAAATTATAGAAAAGATCCTATTGATACACATCTGACTCGTTTCATTGATATCAACTGAAACTTAAGTAAGACTTTATAGTGAGTGCTCTATCTCCCTCTCCGCTCCTTATTTCTATTCTCTAACACTTGGCTCAAATTTTTGAGACAGCTATAGGAATGATTTAGACGAGGTAGCAAAAAGATAATCAAAGGATTATCATTTATGATCCATGGTATCGAGTTTTTCAATCAATTGAAAAAAGAAAAAATTGGGGAAGATGCTGTAAAATTTAAATTTTAAAACATAATTGAAAAAAACTGGAAGGGTAGTGGAATTTGGTAGGTTATTTAGCTATGGTTACGGTTTACTAAGGCTAGTAGGTTATGACGCAAAGACAAAATATCACTCAGATCAGAACACATTCCCACCACGAACACATTCCATTATCAGAACACACATTCCACGCCTAAAGGCAATAGAATCCATTTTACAATATACGTACTTACACGTTCATGAGTTAAAGGCTGAGCCGTATTTAGGCGTGAGCAAAATGTGCTATAGCACAAGGTGGCTGAATTTTTGAGTTACAAAATTACGGCAAGTCAAAGAAATCTACACTGGTGTCCAAAAGTTAAGCATAATGGACTCTAACCGTCTGACGTCACACGGAACCAACACGTGACCTACTGAGCTTGCAATTGGTTACCACAGATGCTACACTAGTAGATCTACTAGTGTAGTATCTGTGGTAACCAATTGCAAGCTCAGTTGTAGGTCACGTGTTGGTTCCGTGAATTCTCGAACCAGATAGGCGGTTAGAGTCCATTGGTAATTATAATGACACAAAGCTAGGATACCTCAATACCCTCATGCCATAGGATTTTTTAAGGTTTAAGGATCACGCATTCCCAACTGCAAAAGATCTTATGGGATGAATGTCATTGATAAAGAGCAAAGATTTGTGCCACTATTCACATAATTACCAGTTATTATGCTTCAGCTTTAAATTTTGAACACCAATGTATATTGCACATTTGCAAAAATAATTCATTTCACAAGAATTCAAGAATTTTCTCTTGCATAAACATATGGGAAGACTCTACCTTCTTTTCTTATACAAACAGGTGTGTCTTTTTTTAGTCTAAGTAATGTCTTTTAATTTGGTTGATTTTTCAAACAGATTTGGAATGTACGAAAAATTATTGTCTGGATTCATATTTATATTTTGTTGAAAATGCGACACTTTTAGCCTAAATTCAAGTAGATACTTAAGTAATACTATAGAAGTAGTAGTAAAATTTAGTAGTTTTCTCAGCATTAAAAAGAAGTTTCAATTCTGATAAATACATAACTCAAAAGCAATCAGGAACACTATTAGTCGAAATAATATTTTAAAACAGTAAAAATCTATCAAATTCAAAAAAAAAAAAAGATGGGATCATGCTCATTTTTTCCCTAGTCCATAGTAGATAAGAGAAGTAAACAGACTTACTTCAGACGAATAAAAACAAACAGACCGACCGATTGCGCTCAAATGTATAGTTGAGAACACAACAGCCCTAACATTTACCAGCTATTCAACACCCTTCAATAGCAGACACTCAGGTGAAAGTGACAAACCCACACCGCGGCATTGGCGGGCAACATAATGAGAGAGACCTCAAGAGAGGGTGTTGTTTCCCAACGCTGTCTGTCTTGCAGGTGACAATGCAACTTCGGAAAGGTGACGTTCGTTTAGGAACGCCAGTTCTCCATTATTCCAAGAACTTTCTCTCGCTTTCGTTCCGTTTCACGCTCGGGCGACGCGAAATGGACGACCACAGAATGAATGGAACGACACAAAAGAAGAGAAGGAGAGGGATAAACATGTGTCTTGGATGGTCTTTTAATATGGATGCGCTCGGTCGATTCGCTGATTGATTCCAATGAAGCTGAGACGTTTATTCTGCCTGCGGTCGGTTCGAAATGAAATGGGATACCGTTGTCTTGACTCATCCACATGGAATAATGTGACGAGAGACAATGGAGAAGAGTAATATTCATCTTTAATTCAAGATGTATATGGAACTTAAGGCAGGCACTTAAAACCAACGATACAAACCCCCTCCCCCATGGATAGATGTAGGAAGGAAGATGCGCTGCCCTTAATGGCTATTGAATAACCCATTATCATAGAAAAAATGGAATGTTTTGACATAGATGGAGGAGACCCTCATTCCCTGGACTTAACAGTCCTTGTTGAAAATTTCCCTTAATGGTCAACGAAGTTATAATTACTGTCCTCACTGTACTGAAATTCAACTTTCTCCTGAAGACCATCTTTTCAACTGTCCTGCTATACTGGCCCAAGCTCTTCAGTATCGATCTGGCTCCCTCGCATCAACTCCTCTATTCTTCAAGGGTTGTTTATGTTGCTGTGGCTGTCCTAGATACTTCCGGTCCTATTTGACTCCTCTGCAACAATTTCTTAGACAATACAACAACAGTCCTTGTCTGCAGACAATTCATAATTCCTTATGAAGAGACTACTGTCGCAATTTGACAATTCCTATTTCAGAAGGCATCAAGACGTAATTGACGACTTGTTGCCTATCAAAATCTTAAAACTATAATGGTCCTTGTTAGGCAATATAACATGTCAAGAAATAAGCTCCAATTACGTCTTCTGAAATAAGCATTGACAAAGATAGAAACGTTAGCACAAGCGGTATCACGAAATGAGCTTGCATCTAAGTACAAACTTTTAAGTTACAAAGTTACTAATTTTTCCATTTACTTTCGAAGATTTCTCAGTATAAGCACCTGTTAATTTCTTTTATACAGAGTAAAATTAATAATATATAATGATTAAATTGATATGAAAGCTGAAAATGTCATCAAGTTTGCAAACCTCAGTTAACCGAATCTTAAACATAAACTTAAAATGATTTAATGAATATTTTTGATATTTTGTGCACTTTAAATATAAAATTATCTTTTATTTAATTTGTTCTCACGAGCTAAAATTGTATTATTTTTCCTTTTTAATTCTTTGTTTTTTATTTTCTTAACAACATGCTCTGATAAAGCTCCGCGCACCAAGTTGACGACCGAATCGTCAACCATCAACTTCCATACAGACAGGCAACATGGTTGAAAAGTAAATATATCATGTTGACAACCAAATTGATTGTCTGTGGGAGCCTTTAGTTCAGTGTTTCCCAACCTTTTTCGGTCCATGCACCACCAAAGCCTTTTTAAATTTTCCATGCTCCCCATGTCCTTTATTTTTTCGAAAATCCTTCTTGAAAAGTAAATTATACCTGGTGGTCCATGCCCCACCTAAGGGGCAATATGGTTGAAAATTTTCAAATTGCTCCCCTAAAAATCCTTTTTGCCTTCCGGTGGGGCATGCATCCCACGTTGGGAAACACTGCTTTAGTTAAATGTTATTATTACATAAAGAAGAATCAACTGAAGAGAGAATAATTCACCTAAAGAGATGCATGTTAAGAAATACAATGAGGTATTTTCACGTTTTGAGAATAAATTTTATTGAAATAGTACATAAAAAACCATGATAACATTTAAATAAAGTATTTTCATAGCCTAGTTTCTGAGATATAAATTTTTGAAATTTTGTTTTGGTGCGAAAACAGAAACACTGTTGTTTACATGCGCTGTGACGTCACATCCAATAGAATCCCGTTTTCCAATCATTGAAAAACAGTAAAAACACTAGTTTTGAGTGCGCTGTGACATCAAATCCTGTTTTTTCACCACATGACTTTACTAGTGTTTTGGCAAAAATAAAATTGAATTTTAAATTATTTAAAACACATTTTTGAACTCAAAAATCTGATATTTGCGAATTTTAAACTATAATGTATCAAAAAAGTGTAAAATTAAGCAAATCCCTCACTTATGCAAATACCTCATCTGCTAAAACCAGTAAATAGTGCAACCAACTTCAAATTCCTAATAACACCATAGTACCAAATCCATGAAGCCTTACTATTAAGGTGGCAACTAGACAGATTGGGGAAATTTTGGAAAATCTGGTTAAAAAGTGTGGAAGTGCTCACAAGAATTTGAAATAAAAGGAATAAAATGAACAGCAGATGTCATTTTTTACAAAATATTGAATCACTATTTAAGGAAGGATGTTCTTTTCTTATTTGTTAGCAAGTCATCCCTAACAACCAAGGGAATACCCTATTTTACATACATGAAATTTTTTCAAATTTGTCTAACTTTGAGCCTAAAAAAAATATAAAGGAAAATTTTTTACAGCTTAGCTCTCTGTAATTTCATAAAGTCCATACATTTACCTTTACTTTAATATATAAATGCATTGTAATTAAACAATTTTGAAATTTCAACCCTCATGTCCACTTTTGCATGGAATGGCCAACACTGAAATACAGCTCTGTTTAAAGCTTCAATAATTGGCAGTGTAGTATCTCTAGATTGGTGAATCTTCCTGTGAAAAAACTTGCTGAGAGTGTGGAGATAAGTGGTTCTAGCTCAGAGTCCTCAATTCATTAGACGTGAATTAACCTTGAGATAATTAGTAATAAATTGAGAAACAGATAGGTACATGAAAGAGTTAATACAATTGACTGTAAATGTAATGGAAATGGAATCGAATGTAAATGGAATTGAAGGAAATTTTTTAATTATGCTTTGCTCTTGATTTAAAACGTCTCAAATATTTTATAACTTGAAGAAAGATAGTTTTTCTCAATCATTATTAGTAGTATTACTTATTAGAATATTTGATTAAGAAAATCCATCAACAAGGAAACAATATATCGTTTTCTCGGATAAGGCAATTCAAAAACACTTAAAATTGTGCTGATGTTCTTAAATGTTTAAACATTTAGAGAGAAGGTTCAAACAAAAAGGATAGAACAACAAGTTTTGTGTGAAAACTTTAAAACTATCGTTTTAACTGGAAGTTTACAGACCTGATTTTATATTTTGTACCTTTTCTTTGTTTATGACAACGCCATAACAACCAGGTGTTAGTAAACAAAATGACGTAATAGATTACAGTTACATTACAGTGGTTACGTACTTCCTTTTTCTTTTAAGGTCAATTTAATTTTGAAAATGTCACTAAAAAATTAAAGAAGTAAAAAGAAAAAAAAAGGTTTAGGAATTAAAATGATTAATAATACATCATTAACTTACTTTGCGTTTAATTTTGTAAAAATAGCACAGAGTAAAATAAAAGTTATAATTATACCTACTACAACTTCTCCTTATGATTGTTTATTGACATTTAGATTTTCAATTTGTTGTTTTCTCACATGGGTTTTGGTTTTATCGATTTCGATTGCGTCAACATTTTATACCGGATCTTGATATTCCTGTTAAAAATTTAAAACCCATATCAGTATGAAATGTTCTGAAAAGACTCTACAATTTACTTGCGTTCTCAAAAATTCTAGAAATGAAGTTTTATATTTATGAGAGGCGGAAAAAATAAGATAGTTCAAATATATCACTTGGAGATCTAATCAGTTTTTTAACTTTTAATAATGTCTGGTACTTTATTGTGCAAACTGATTCAACGCAAAACATATGACACCCTAGCAAAAAAACACACTCTCATTCTTTTATTTATTGGTTTTGTTGTTATTTTCGCCTCTGCTTTGAAATTTGGTGAGGTGGGTATATCAGATTTACTAATTTAATACTTGTTACAGAGTTTTCTTATGATTTTTTCTTATCTTATAGGGATTAATTGGGTATTATCTGTCAGTATTTAGGTCTTTAAGTACAACAAATATTAAAACAAGAATTTGGTTTTTGGATTAATGGGTTTAAAATTCTGAATGATATGAGAAGGTTGTAATGCATTCATAACCACTCCTGCCATCATATGATGAATTATTAAATTGTGAGATGTACTGGTGCTGCTAGAAACAGTATAACCACATGTAACATTGTACAGATTATAACCTTGAATATCCATCTCGTCTCCCACATAAACTAAAAACTTTTCTGGAAACTTTTTCTCTGGGAATTTTACATAGTTTTAATAGTATATTAATTAATCCCTTAAAGGGATGGCTGAAGTTTTGTTCATTATTTTATCTGCAGATTTTAACACTGTAAGTTTTGAGGGGGAATATCTCCAAAATATAAACTATATCAAACATCCAAAAACATGTTAATTTAAAAATTCCAGATTTTGAGTTGCTGGTTTTTTCCATTGCTGTAAAAAATCAATAAAAATTTTATGGAGATTTTATGTGCAAAATATGAAAAATTTCCCATAGTCATTGTTTTTTTGTAATTACTATATGGATATGCCCTCACCTGGATCAGGCAATGATCAGATAATCAGGGGAGAATTTAACAAGTCATTTACAGAGCTCAAAAGGATGTAGAAAATCAAAGTTAAGTTTTAAAAAGGCATTTCTAAGAGAGTGAAAATAAAATAAAACATTTTAGACTGAAAATGTATTTAAGGAAAAGGTGGTAAATGTTTTGTTGTTTTATTTTCCTGTTGTGACAGGAGCAAATTGGCCAATAATGTTGCCACGTGGGTTGGTGCAGAATATAGATGGGTTGTTTGATAATCCGGGGAGTCAGATAATTGAAGTTATACTATACTAGTTTTTATTGACATTAAAAATTGTACATTGTATCCTCTGAACGGTCGACGGGATAATACGTTAGTACCAATTATTTATATTCATTGATGGCCTTCTCATCAAAGTCACATATACTTTATATTCTTTTATAGGCTTTGATAAATTGGAGTACTGAAAGCTATGATGCTGTTTTTAGTTCCTATAGCAACAACATTCTTGGGAAGAATTATAGAAATATGTATGTACAGATATTCTAAACTTTTATAATTTGGTGCCAATGTTAATGCCAATCACCACATTGCTTTGAAAAAAAATTATCTTGCGTTGAATAAAATAAGTGAGCTCCGATTCTAAACAATATAGCATGTTTGATTTTATTAAAAAGTAAGGTAGGTACTTATGTATTATCTGCATGTCATTGTCAATCTTGGTGACTTTTCTAAAAAAAAATGAAAACAAGTAAGTAATTAAAAAAATTCAATTGGCTTAGTAAAGGATTTTTTAATAAAACACCATCAAAATATATAGCAAAAAAACTTTCTAAACACTTAAGCAGTTAATTGCTGGCATGAGGATAATACGTAAGTACCAAAAATAATTTGTGCATATTTTGATTAATATTGATCTTGATAATCTTCCAATTTGCTTGTATTAATTCTCATTATTGATAAACTGTCATTGTTGGCTGCAGTACAATTTTATCCTTAAACGGGCTTATAAATGCCCTAGACTTTTAAATTTTTCACTAAATATGACAGAATCAAATTTTTTGTTTGGAAATCTTAAAGATGTCCTGGAAGCAAGTAGAAAAGTGCCCTTATTCTGTTTTGTGTACGACAGGTTGTGCCAATTTGTTCCTATTGATGTTGTCTACACATGGGTCAATGGATCAGATCCAAAGTTTTTGAAAGAGCTGTACAAAGCCAAAGAAGAGTATGGCTTTTTCAGCCCTCACACAAAGTAGGTTTTTTTAGCACTTCCCAAACTTAAAATAACTATATAATAATAACTGTTGAAAATAAAACATTTTAGGTATTTTTATTCATGAAAACAACTTACAAATTAATTTAACATTTATGCATTTACTTTCTTAACAAAAACTTTTTCATAAAGGCAAACCAATTTCAAATACAAATTTTAAGGATTTTAGAAAACATAGCCGCATATCTGCTATGGGGAATATATGAAAGTTTATCTTTTACCTAGGCTTTTAAAAGGAAACTAGTCTTTCAGCACTTCAGTCTTTCCACAGCCCATTAACAAATTCAAATTGCCCTATTTTTAAAAAATCTAATTATTAATATTAATCTAATTTCTTAAGCTTTCCATGTGCATATTTGCTATATCTTTAACTCAGGTTGAAAATATTTTAACCACAGAGATTTACTTTGTGTCATTACATATAGACATATAATCTGTGAAGTGCATTATATTATAACTAAACCATCCTGCAATACATCTAAACCTAAGTTAGGAACTTTTTTGAATGATTCAGAAGCATAGTAGGGGAGTTATTTTATGTTAACATGAATAAATCCTGGAATTGTAGACTTTCTGGCTTCTTATTCTATCTATTAAGACTACTGTAACACATTTTTTTAATTTTGTTGCTAGGTATGTTTAGTTGGAAAAGGTTTACAAATGTTCCAAATCATTCAAAAATTCACATAATCACAAGAGAGCTGCAAAAATAGAAGTTGTCCTCACAAAAATTACATGTCCTTAAACCCATAGTAGATGTTATGGCATGTCTGCATTGAAGAGAATAAAGAAAAACTAAATCCATAATATTTGATTTTCAGTTTATGTATACAGAGGAATTATATAAACAATCTTATGATTATAATCACTTACATTTAATGGAACTATTATTTACTTTTTCAGTTGCTCATATTCAAATTGTGTCAAATCTCATATGGTTCTTGTAAGACCACAAATTCCAAGTTCTGTATCACTGAGTGAACTTGAGGAAGCTGATCCATTGTTTCAAGATCTCTCTGGGACTTTTGTTGTAGCTTCGGAACTTTCCAACCATGAAAATATAACAGTTCTAGTTTTCCCTGATATAAGTTCAGGTATGTTATTTAAAACTAGGTATTATTCATGGGGAATGTAATTAAAGAGTTTGGTTTCCCATGCATAAATATAACAATCCGTTAAAAGAGAGAGAATATCAGTATTTTGCATACTTTGTCAAAATTAATTATATTCTTTTGAGAAGTCAATGGGTGTGGCATCTCTCTAAATTTTAAAATTAAGAATCAAATTTTGGAAAATAATGATTTTTTCATCATTTCATCATCAATCATTTCTAATCATCATTTTTTTACATTTTATTCATCTTACCTTAATTCTCGCGATTTTGCAAATAAAATTTCAAAAACCAATTTATTTTTTTTATTTTGGACCTCTTTAATGATGCTCTTATAATAAATTCATCCAATTAAATTATGTTTAAATTCATTGTAGCGGACAAAGTTGTGTCCAAAGGAATCTTCTATTTATATGGACTGAACTATACCCTCAGTACAGCCTACATGACGGACCACTGGGGATCTCAGAATACTGCTTTAATGAATAACATGTTTTTACTGACGCAAGTACCTTCTAGTCACTCTAAAAATGATATAATTGAGAAATTTTCTGTTGATATAAGATCATCTATTTCACAAGTGAGTAAAAATTTCAATTGGTCCTATATATTTTGCATTCTTTATATAAAATACTGGACTGTTTGAGAAAGTCAGACTTTTGCAGTCTTTTAAATTAATAAGTAGGTACTACAGTGCAATTTAGATAACTCAAGTGTTTTAAATTCATCATAAAAATCATCAAAATAAAAAACAGAAAATTGACTTTGCAGGGGATTAGGTTTTGTTTTCGTAGGATGTCAGTCCCTCTTTTTTTTACAAGAACGGATAGGTTATCCAAGAACGTTTAGAATTGATCTTTTGGATGTAATCAGTATTGTGAAATTGTTTTTTTTTAATATTCAACCAGGTATTTGAATAAACCACAATTTTGAACAAGAATTTAACGATAGTGGAATAGAAAAGATAGTGATAATTTGTAATAAGTAGAAAGAATAGGTTATTTTTTTCAACCATTAAGTGTGGACCAGAAATAAAAGTTCAGAGGTAATTTCCTTAATTTCAAATTAGTGGATGATAAGGTAAAGTGTTTTAGTGGTACTTTCAGCTCTGAGTTATCCAAGTTGCATTTTATAATACTGAAAAGTGTACTTATGTATTAATGCCTCCGCAGCTATTTTGAAAGTGTTTTGATTTTAAATAAAACACTTTATTTAAAATTTTATCTGTAAAATAACTATTTATCTAAATAACACTTTATCTGTAAAATAAAACGCTTTATTTAAAATCAAAACACTTTCAAAATAGCTGCAGGGGTGTTAATACGTAAGTACTCTGAAAATATCTAATTTGAATTCAAATAGTATGTATCCTTTTATGAGCCAGATTATAATAGGACTTCAGCTAATATAATATTGTATGCTAATATAATATTTTGCACATTTATTAGAAATCTTATAATTATTTTCTGTTAAACTATTTTTTATGAACTTGTTTTCTTTACCTTCTAGGTTTTTATTCATGAAGATAAAAGTTTAGCAGTTCTGACATTAGTAGATTCTGACTCATTGAATTCTTTTATGAAACTGAATAACATAACTTTTGAGAGTAAAGTTTCATCTGTGACCTCTGCATATTTAGTAATTGAGTTACCATCTGTAAGTGTCTGCTCTAGTTTCTTATTTTCTCATCAAAATTATGTTACGAGAAAATAGTTTGATGCTTAAACAAATGTTTCTCTTCTATTTTTATCCCTTACTTGCACAAAGAGGATCCCTATAAAATATACCTTTTGCATGCCATTTTAAAAACTATTCCTTTAGTTCTTTATTTTGTACTAATACTTACGATATTTCTACCCATAAAACTGATCTAATTTATCAATATTATATTAACCTCAAGAATTTATTTTACAGGATCATGAAGATATATCTGCCAGCCGTTTCACTGATAATGAAGTAAGTGTTATTTTTTTCTTCCTATGAGAAATTATTAATAATTTGGTACTGAAAATATGCTTCTATTTTAGGAACTAAGGTATTCTTTACGTTCTCTTGAAAAGCATGCTCCTTGGGTTCAACATGTGTACATCATCACAAATGGACAAATTCCTTATTGGTTGAATTTAGATAATCCTTCAGTCTCAATCGTTACTCATGAAGTGAGTTAAGTATGCTTCATTTTTTGATTATGAACTATATTGAGGTGTGATTTAAAATGCTATAATTTCTTCTTCCAAGAGGTCACTTCGAAATTAAATGAAATAAGACTATGGTTGATATAAATTGTTTAACTTATTCTGAATTTGTAGTACTAATATGTACACTATTTATCTTTGTAAATATACTAATGAAAAATAATTTAACTTGGGATTGATTTTTTATTTACCAAAATGTAGTGTTCGGCACTAGTTAACTAGAACTAGTAGTTGCAACTAGTAGTTAACTAGTAGTTTAACTACTTTTGGTTTAAACTAGTTTAACTAGTAGTTGAACTACTTTTGGTTTAAACTAGTTTAACTAGTAGTTGATCTACTTTTTTTAATAACTACTAGTTGAAACTACTTTCAAATGTTCAACTACTTTAAAAAAATTTTTTGTTTAAAATTTTTATCAAAATATACAAAAATTACACTGCTATTTATAACTACAATGTCATGGTAGAGTACTCAAACACCATAACCAGAAATAAAGTACCGTTTTGAGCGAAGCATAAAGTTTTTTGTGATATAGATAAGAAAGATGTATTAGAATTTGGGAAAAAAATAGGTTATGAAATTAAATAGACTAGTTAACTAGTAGTTAACTACTTTGGGAAATAGTTAACTACTAGTTGCACCTAGTCCCAGGAAAAAATAGTTAACTACTAGTTGTAACTAGATTTTCCCAGACTAGTTAGTAGTTGGTAGTTAACTACTTTTTTACCACTAGTTGCCAAACACTACCAAAATGTTATTTTAAGTTCATTGTCATCATAAAGATTGATAAAAAAATTTATTTTCCTGTACTTTTAATTTAGGAAATATTCCCAAACAAAAGCCATCTTCCAACATTTAGTTCACCAGCCATCGAATGTCATCTCCATAGAATTCCAAATTTGTCCAAAAAGTTCATTTATTTAAATGATGATGTCATGTTTGGCAAAGACGTATGGCCTGAAGATTTTTACACTCACACTAAAGGACAAAAGGTATGCAGTGGGATGGTTGTGTTTCATTAAAGTTAATAGGAAGTTAAAGACACCTTTAGGTACTGACTTCAATCATTTAAGTTTCTGTGTAATTTTAATCCAACATGTTCCATATTCTATGAATTTTAGTAATTATATTGTAGCTATTGATATTTTTTATTAAGCTACAATAGCATTAATCAAATAGTATTTAAATTTAACTTTCTTTTGTCATCTGGAACTCATTTATTAAGTTGGGAAGGTATTGATAGGGTAAAATTAGGTGATGTTCATGGCATAGTTTGAAATTTATGAATCCAGATGACAAATGATCTTGCAGCAAATGCCCACTGTTAGTAACTTCTGTTAATTGTTACTATAGTCTCTTAATTTCTTTTGTTGTTGGGGCCTGAAAACAAAAAGATTCTAACTGAACTCTAGTTCTCAATTATACTATGCTTGGGTGCAAGCTCGTATACAATATGGTATATTGATTTGGGGTGGGGACTATTTTTCTAACATCAAACCCTTATTGACTTTACAAAAAAAAATTTTACGCTACTTTCCTTCTAACAAATTCTTAAATGTGCGCCAGTTATTTATTCTTAATAGTCTCATGTTCTTGAAGAAATTCCCTGACTGGGCCACGAAAAACGAAAATCCTTCATACAATCTTCGTAATCATAAATATTATCACACGCCTATCCCTCACAAAGAAATCTATAAAAAACACTTTCAGTATCTCTCCGTCACTTTTTTTAACAATCTGCCTAATGAAATACAATCAGAAACTAATATTAACCACTTTAAAAAGCTATGCATTGCATTTATCTTGGATATTAATAATATCGAGTCTCTATTTTAAATTTGTCAGGTATACACATACTTTTATTATCTTAAACTAGTACTTAATTGCCAGCCAAGCCATTATTATTATTTTTTTTATTTAATATTAAAAAGTACTTATTTTTGTTTTTTTTTTCTTCCACTATCTCTTTTTTTGTCCCATCTTATATTTTTATTATTTGATATTCTGTGACCCCATGGACGGGTGTTTGCCCCTTTGGGAAATAAAATTCATAAATAATTTGGGACATCTATTGTGTTGTATGTATTTATGTATTAGTTTTGTTTTGTTCTATTGTTTCTTGTTCTTGTTAATAAATTTGAAAAATTTAATAAATAAATAGTTATGTCTTCTTAAGCGCTGTAAGCCACACAGGTTTATACATATTTAGA
The DNA here is from genome assembly GCA_963680715.1 of Tetragnatha montana. Classification (NCBI taxonomy): domain Eukaryota; kingdom Metazoa; phylum Arthropoda; class Arachnida; order Araneae; family Tetragnathidae; genus Tetragnatha; species Tetragnatha montana. The sequence continues at coordinate 16,557,774 of OY796685.1, forward strand.
TTTTTACTTAATTCCTAATTTTTGATTTGATTAGAATCATTCTGATTCTATTCCAATAAAAGTTCATCCTTGGATATCCTAAATTACTGATATGGTTAAAAGTTTTGATTAAAAAAAACATGTGTAGTTGTATGATTTTTTAGTTTTGCTTACTCTTGTGTTTTATATTAGTATTTTAAATCGAATTTCTTTTACTACTTATATAATCATTGTAATTCTATCAGACATTTTTCATTAGTAGTTTTTTAAATGGTTTAAAGTTGCTACTTTATTGAAGTAACTATCCATCTATTCATTTATATAAACATTCAGGTTTACCTCTCGTGGCCTGTTCCAAACTGTGCCGAAGGTTGCCCTTCCTCCTGGATCAGAGATGGTTACTGTGACAAACCTTGCAACAACTCGCAATGCCAGTGGGACGGGGGAGACTGCACAGCTGACAACCCCATGCTATCCTTTCAAGCCGCTGGCTTGCATCAAGAATCTGGTGTTACTAACAGCTATTATGCAGTCAGAGCTAGTAAAAGTAAGGAGTTCAACAACTTACTTTTTTCATTCATTTCAAACTACTGTATGAATGTGTTTTTATTATTATTTTTCATACTGAATAATCCATTGGAATCAAGATACTAAACTGAAATGCCTTCTTCATTTTGTATTTTTCTCATCAATCTTTTTTTTTTTCAGACTTTTGCAATGCAGAGTGTTCAAATACATGGTTGGCTGATAGGTATTGTGATAAGGTAATACTTTTGTAATTTACCCTATCAAATCATTCAATTGAGGCCTTTGATGCAAGTACGAGGTATCTCCAGTTTCAATTCACATTTACTTTAGATGACTTTTGTAGATATCTTAAATGTCGGTTTGCTTTAGGGTTGTATAAACTTTGCAAAGATTTGGGAAAATACTTGATGCAAAACAGCAACCCTTGTATTTGTACCATGAGCCCTCTGTGCATTAGAAAATTTAACTTTGTTATTTCATTTTAAATATTTCAACCAGAATCTTTCTCTATAGATTTATTAAAAATTTAGCTACTTATTACTTATCCTCAACCTTAAGAATTTATAACCCACACTGCTGTACTCACTCAATTAAGTCTTTGAAAGCTGAAATGATGCCCAGTTTTTTTTAACCCCATATTTGGCTACAGTCAAAGATCTGCATTTTAAGGCTACATTGATTGGAAATGTATTGCTGAATTGGCAAATCTACCTGTGAATAAACTTGATTTGAAAGTGGAGATACCTGTGTGTGGCTCTTTCCCCAAAGACCAATTTTTGTTAACTCTCTAGTTGAACTTTTCTTATGCTTACTGCTTTTCTTTGTATAGTGGTTCGAAATTTACTCCCCAGTTTATAAAGTTAATTTAACATGAGAAAGTATCATATCCAATAATTCAAAATTAATATTTTTTTTTTTTTTTAATATTCAAGTGTTGTTTGTTAAAGTTTATATACCTACACTTCTTACCTTTCTTGTCTTCTTTTATTACAGGCTTGTAATGTGAGAGAATGTGGCTTTGATGCTGGTGATTGTGGCGTGAAAAGTTTTAATGAACTTTCACAGCTAACTCTGAAAGAAAACCAAACAGAGTATTATTTACCAGAGGGTAAAAACATCTTTTCAATAAGTTTTATGTTGCTTCTTTTATTTTAGATTGTAGTTACACCCTTACTTATATAAAGCCTCAAAGGTCAATTTTTTTCATTGTGGTATTATTAACCATAAAAAGCAACTCATTTTTGACTTGAACTGCTAAGTAAAAAATTAAAGTACTGTAATAAATAACTGCACAAGAATAAAAGTACCAGTAGGATTTTAATGTTGAAATAATTAGTGTCAAATGTTTCATAAAAAAATTTATCTTAATGGAAAAAAAATTGTATAATGTTTATTTTAGGTGAATATGTTGGTTATTTCAACTTGACAGATTTTCTAACATCTAATCGGACTTTAAACGAAGGCTTTTATGAAGAAAACTCTGTCATACGCACAATAGCTATTTCTTTAAAGTACTCTGTTATTGGAATTATTCTTTATCCCAATAGAAATGCTACAACTTTGTCTGTGGTCTTAAAAGGAGATTTTCAACAAAAACCTTTTGAGGTCAGTAGGATTTTATTCTGTTTCATCTTTTACATGTTGTAACCTGAAATAAATTTAATATTCTCAATCTTTAATGTAGTAACAGCTGAAAAAATAAACTTAACATGGCTAAATTTATTTTTATCCCAACTCTGTATGTGCTACCTATTAACTGAATCTTAAGTTTATGCTCTTTTTTGCAGACCAAGATTTCTATTCATGTTTTAACTATGCCCAAACTATCTGAATCAAATGAAAAGTATAATAATTCTTTCACCTATCAAACTGAGGAAAGCTTTACATTTGAAGAATTTTCTAATGATATTAAGTAAGTTAATTTTCCAGGTTTTTTTTCATAGCAGTTCATACAAAATTCTTGTCAATAACATCTAAAACTGAATGCTTAGTGAAAAAAAAACTGCTATGAGTAAATTGTTCTGGTTTGCTATTTTCATAAGAAATACTAACTGGATTATTTAAGATTCCCTAAGGTTGTTGCTACTCCTCCTCATTTGTTGTCCTCTTCTTTGTATTCCAATGTTAATGTATCAGCTTCTGGATTTCCTGTGAATATTGTTAAAGAAATTGATGAATTGCAAAAACTAAAAGAAGAAGGTATGTTTGTAGTCTTAATTCTTATCATCCCCTAAGTAAGTTGTTGTAACTACTATGTATCTCAAAGCTTTCTTTAGCATTTGGTGCCAAAATCAACAATGTAAGGTTAAAGTATTTGCTGTTGAATTTATTTAAAGGAAGCTGTAATGTAAGAATAAGCTGGTTTTAGCAAATAGTTGGAAATAGTTTAGTTTAGAAAATATCAAATTACTTCTTACAAGAGAAACCAGAATATAATAAGCAATAATTTCAGGATTAATTCCATTCTACTTTCTAAATTTCTTTTTACTGCTCTCTCAATTTACTTTTTTCGAGAGTTTACAGATAACTACTTTGATGAGTCACTTTGAAGATGTATTCTTTTTTAGTTAGTAAAGCGCATATTAATTAATTATATTTTTCATAGGTGTTCTTTTGAAATAAAATAAGCATTAAATTCCTAAAAGGCATTCTGATAAATGGATTTTTATTATTTCTTCTTGGTAAAAGCATAAAAACAAATGTTAACAAACTATATTAGTCATTTAAGGCCTAGAAATTTCATGGAAAGAAGAAATTAATTTAAAGAATTTTGAATTTTACTGTTTGTTTTTTATCTAGATTTGTTAACTTTGTTTGCTGTCATCTGACATTGTAAAATTATCCGTTTAAGTTGTATACATTTAATAATTGCATTTATTTTTATCTTCTCTAGGTATTTTGACAGGAAAAGGATTTTATGATAAAAAGAACCAAATTATAATTAATTACATGCATAAATCCAACAGAAATTTTCCCAGTTTAGTTACTGAGAGCATAAAAGAAGACAAAAAACCTGAACTGGTTACTGTATCTCCTACAAGAGAATCCTCTGTAAAAGTACTATCTAAAATAGATTATGATGCCTCTATTAAGCAGTCTAATGTGAAGAAACTATGGGAGAATCTGAATAAAGTTGTGGATCCCAAACTTATTAGGCAAAAATTGTTAGATCCTTCTAGTCGGGTTACAAGAATAGCTAGAAGATTGGCAGAAATTCCAACCATAGTAACTCGAGGCCCTCTCCAGAGTTATTTTAAACATGTTCAAACTGGAACAACTGAAAAAGTAGGTTTGAGACATTTAATAGTGTTTGGGTATTTTCAAATTTGTACATATAAGAATTTAGTTTGTTTGTTTTACTTATAAAGAGTGATTATTCCTAATGCCGTCAGGTACCTAATTTTTAAACTGTTTGTTTGATGTATACTTCCAATTACACAAATGTTTAATATAAAATGAGGTTGATGTTTTAAGTATTTTTCCTGGTTTTATTCTTACATACTTGGTAAAAAAAATTGTTATACTAACAAGCCAAATAAAAAACCATGTGTATGTACAAATACCATTTTTCATATTTTTATTTATTATTTTTTTGTTAAACTAAGCCATTTAAAGTGAAAAATGCCAATAAAAATGTAAAAATTTAAAGTGGTACTGCTCAATCAGTTTTTGTTGCAGAAGTAATATGATTTTTGTTTGACTTGTTAGTGAGTGAACATGTATTTACTCATCATAATTGTTAAATTCAAAACAGTGTATAAAATTAATTTTTCTGTATTTTTTAACATAAAAATTATTATTACTAAAATGCTTAAAACATTTTTAATTTCATTGTGAGCATTTTTGTAGTTGGAAGTATGCTTCTAAAAGAAATGGTATAAAAATTGTCCATCAGAGTCCATTAGGAGAAGACACTGTATAAATATTAAGTTGAAATGCCTAGGGCATTTTTCAGTTCCATATTAGTCTTCAACAACTTCTTTTCTTAATTTTATGTAATGCTTATTTTTTAAGTTTTCTTTTTTACATCCTAAACTCAATGTTTTGTTAATTTTCAAAATATTTATTTTAGCCTCAGAGTGCAGAAAAAGGAACTCCAGTTACATTTAATCCAACACAAAGACATTTATTAGACACTTTTGGTGATTCCTTAAGACATGTAAACAAACTTTACAATGAAGCCTTTGGATTCGAAGCTCGCAAAGTTCCTTCCCATATAGCCCATTTCGTTGACAGAAACGTAATGTCCAGACTTACAAATAGGTACTAATATTTTTTAATTTACCAATTGTGACTTTATACTGTAATGTTTTTAATGTACAGGATTTTGGGTATGAAATAACTGAGTAGTTTAAAACAACTTTATAGGAAAACATCTATCATTTTCAAAGTTACTTTTCTTATAACCTTGATTAGTGCAATGCAATGTAATCTAAAAAGCAAAAGTTTACAACTTTTTATGATTAGGTAAACTCATGCTCAGTTATTTTATCAACCATTAATACTGAATATATTTGCTCAGTTTTTTATTTGTACAAGAGCATTTTCCCCAAAATTAAGATGATTTTATGTTAGTTACAGTTAAATAAGAATTTTGTGAAATTTTTTAACATTTTCCTAGTTTTTTAAATAGTTTTAACCAAATTTTATTGTAAGATAGTACATAGTAAGTAGTGTACTTTCAGTTTAAAATTAAATATCTGTCTTGTAAACCTTGGAAATACAAAAAAATTAATTATTTTAACAGTGTGCAACTTTTGTCTCTAAGTATCTGAATTTATCATACTCTAACCATTTAAACCAGAGCCTTTGAAAAACCCTTTTTTTAAAAATACAAATATAGTTGATCAACTACAGGCTAAAAGCCCAGCAAGGCTGATCCAGTCTATTCAATTCAACCCACCCGATTTCCAGTATTCGTCTACTTTTCTTTTAAACCTGTCCACCCCACTTGAATTAATTATCGATTCAAATAATGCATTCCATTTATCCACTACTCTATTTAAAAAATAATGCTTCCTACAGTCCCGATTAAAACTTACCTTATTGAATTTATACCTTATAAACTGTGACCCCTCGTTCTATTACCCATACAGAAATCTAGTCCCTCTGTGTCCCCTTGTTTTAACATTTTAAAATACTACTTTCTTCTGAAGTTACCTTTGCTTTTGTGAAAACAACTTATTTTCAGGTTTGATAATGCTTTTGAGGTGACATCATCTCATAAAATTCGAAGTTCTAACGATATGCAGTTTGCATTTTCATATTACTATTACCTCATGAGTGAAATGGAGACAACTGGAGCCTCAGATATATTTGATAGTTTTGATGTAGATAAATCAGGGTAAGTAAACTGTGTTTCAGAGTCTGAATTTCAAATACTCAATCTGAACAATCTCAATCTGAACAATTGATTTTTGTAAATTAAATCTTTTTGGTGAAATGATAACTTATGCAGATGACTCAGTTCTATTATATTCTTGTCATGACTTAAATGAACTAAAAAGACAAATTGAATCTGATCTTATTTTAATTAGAAAATGGTTTTTGTCAAATGATTTAACTCTTAACTTAAATAAAACTAAATATATATATTTCACATTGCAGGAATGCTCTATTGACTTAAATTTCAAATTTCACAGTAACACCTGCAATGCTATTCAAAATTGTAACTGTTATTCCTTGCAACGCGTTAATACCATTAAATATTTGGGTATTCAAATAGATTTTAACTTGAAGTGGAAAACTCACATAGGTGATCTATGCAAAAAACTACGCTTTATTTTAATTAGATTTCATCACTTGAAGAATAAAGTGAATAAGTTGTTCTTAAATACATTATATTATTCTTGGTTTTATTCTCTATTAAACTACGGTATTATTGTCTGGGGAGGAGACTACAAAACTAACTTATCTCCATTAATCTCCCTTCAAAATAAATGCTTTAAAATTTTAAACTACAAACCTTCGACACCCAACCATTTAAAATCTATAAAACTTCTACCTATACGCTACATTGCTTTCTTTCGTATGATTTATTTTTTATATCGTAATAAAACAATATGTGAATATAAAAATCAAATTTCAGAACGGAGACCTAATGAAATATACCAAATACCGCGCTTCAATAAAGAAATCTTCCGCAAACATTTTTGTTATTTAGCACCTAAATTATTTAATGGATTAACTTTAGACCTACAAAACATCTCAAGTAATAAAAAATTTAAGAATTTGTTATTTGATTTCTTATTGGTCATTGATGATTTAGATGTCTTTTTTAAGTTATAGAAGCAACATGTAATTTTAATGCCTATGCTGTTTTGCCATTTATCTCTTTGTATTTGTCATTTAAATTGTGTTATTATTTTTTTTTTTTATGTACATATGTATTGTGTATTAGTTATATTTTAAGACACTTTTTTTTTTCGATTTTATTTCCTCATCTGTACTAAATTTGCTTGTAATAATTTTTTTGGTCAGCTAAATGGGCATGTGCCCCAGTCTGACTAATATGCCTTCCCCCTATTTTCGATTGTATCGCTTTGTACAAAAATGAAATAAATTATTATTATTATTATTATTATTATTATTATTATTAAAAAATATGAATGAAGATAATCAAATCACCTATCCTATCAAAATGTTTCATTCTTAATCTTTCAGAACATGGTCTGATCGTGAAATTCGAACTGTTCTTGCTCGACTGTATGACCTCCCATTAGATTTTTCTTCTGTATCTGGATTCGAGCAACTTATCATCAATTGTTCTCTTTCTGCACCCACTGAAACTAGTGCTGTAGCCTTACAAAACGAACATTATTATGAATCCAAGTTGGTGAGCTATTACATTTACCTGCATTAATCAATCTTAGTATTTCTGGCTCCCCTTGAAGTTTGTGTATGAAAAATTTTTGAATAAAAAAAGTTAACTTAATTAGACTGCAAAATTTTATTTGTCTTGAGAGAAGGTTTCATGATCTCTAAATATTCAAGGGGCTGATATCAACCATTTTGTGAATTCCTTTTCTTTAAATGTATCCATATATGTTTTTGTAACTTGCTTTTTTTTTTTACTTTGCAGCCTCTAGTCACCAAGTCATTGATTGTTTCCTGTCCCCCAATTTCCAATGTATTAATCCAGCATTTTGGGACTAGGAAAAAAAATTCATTTGAAGTTGTTGGAGAAGAAGAAGTTGCATTTAAGATGATACATAACAACCTTTCTCAGGTTTTAGGACAAATCGATGACCTTAGAAAACACCCTAAGTATGTTTTAGTTGCATTTCAAAAAATTTGTTTGATGTTCAGTTGGGTTCCCTAAGTGCCTGTCATATATACTTAGCACTGAAAAATCTGAAGTTGATTAATATATCTTTGTGGGATTGTTATAAAATAGGATAATCAAAATCGAGATAAACCATAAAAGTATTATTACATTTAAAGTAAATGTGAATTTTCTTAAACTTTGTTCTTTTCAGAAAATTTGTGTGCTTAAATGATAACATGAACCATGGATCTCATGAAGCAGAAGTAGTAAGATACTTTCACTCTCTTTTTAAAGTATTTTGTATCAAAATATATGAACATATTTGATCTATTAATAAACATGATTCTAAAACAAAAGGTAGTCAATTTTAATCAATCACAAATTCATATTCTAAAGAAACTACTGCTCTAAATTTTAAGATTTCCCTGAAGAATTCTTCTTTTTTATGTTAGCAATAGTTTTGACTTTCTGTGAAAACCAAATTATACCTTAAATCTTTATTTATTAAAACTCATAATAATAATTATAAATTTCTTCATTTATGATGCTATAACTTTCCTTTTTTGGAATTAATATATGTTTGGTAATTTGGTTGAAAACAATATCATGTAGTATATTCTAAAACTGATTATAAAAAAATATCGAATAACAATAAATGATTCTGGCATTTACTACCAGTCTATTTTGCTACAAATAAGAAATTTTTATTTTTCTTTGAAAATTATTTCAACTCTATGTAATAATGTAATTTTACTTTTTAATATTCTTTCAGATACGAGCTGTGATTCAAGATTTTTATGAATCCTTATTTCCAATAAAGTCCCAGTTTGAGCTTCCTCCTGAGTTTCGCAATCGTTTCTTGTATATTAAGGAACTAAAGGAATGGAGATCCACACGTGAAACTATTAGATTTGTGGCATACTTTGCCCTAGGCATTCTGATTGTGTTTTCACTGATATCATTTTATAAATCAGAGGTATATCCTATTTTATTTTTCAAAGAAATTGAAATCTTTAAGGTTTTGATTTGAATTAAATAGAATTCAGAAACACCAAAACCTTCTGTTTGAAATCAAATCTAGGATTTAATTTTTTTTCTTTTTTTAATGCTTTTTCTTTCATTCTGTACTATCCTTTAAAAATATTAAAATTAAAGTTGTGCAAGTCAAGCCTGCATAACATACAGCCCACAGGCATGTTGTGGCCCTCTAAGTTTTGAATGATTCCAAAAAAAAAAAAAGCTTTTAAGGTAATTTAATTGTAACTAACTGTGCATTTATATCACAAATCTTTAAAGATTTGAAAAAAAAATAAACTGCAGAAAAAATGGTGAACCATTTAATTCACCCTTTACAAATGAAAAAAAAATTAATTGAATATAAGATGCACAAACATGCAATACATGCAATAAGTATCTTTGGAACATAAAACTAAATCATCATTTTCTCTATTATACCTTTCTAATGAAAAAAAAAATTCATTAAATATAAGATGCACAAACATGCAATAAGTATCTTGGAACATAAAACTAAATAATCATTTTCTCTATTATACCTTTCTTTATAATTAATCTTGATATCATGAGCAAACAGTAATGAATTTTGATCAATATTGAGCCTACCTAATTTATACTTTGTCCCAATGCAAGTTAAGTTACCATAATTTGACCCATAACAGTTGATGTTGGGTAGGCCTTGTGTGTGTCACTCCTTTTTCTATGGTGTTTGGATTGTCAATCCATTTTATTGATTGTAAAAATTTTATTGTTTTTTTTAGATGAGAACTGTGGAAAGATATCCCAGGTTGAGAGAAATTCAGAACAGAAATAGACATTTAAACATATGAATACATTTTTCAAGTGCCAAGCATATTTTGCAACTGTTATTGAACAAAAGAAAATTTCTGATTTTGTTTTGCATATAAAGTTGTTTTCTAAGTGTTTTAGTTTTTAAGTAGTTTTTTTTTTTAAGTTCAGAATTATAGCAATTATTATTATAGCAGAATTATATTTTTGTGCTGGGTTTTAATGGGAAGATCTTTCGATAAGGTACAGTAAACTGCATTTTTCTTTTTCATTTTTGTATAATACTGTATCTTATACAAATTGCAAAATGAAGCTATATTGGCTATGATGTAAAAAGTGGACTTTGCTAATTTACTAGCAAAAAGAATTTTGTTTACAGAATTATTTATTTCATGTGACCAAATTTTTTTTCTATCAATAATCTGCATTTATTTTGCATTAAACAGGTTATTCAATTTAGTCATTTTTGTTTACATACAAAATAAGGTTATTTATTATTTTAGTATTTGTATAATTTAGAAAATTATTTCCCCTTTTTTAATTTGTGTTGTGTTCTCCCCATTCGAAATCATTGCTATGATTCAAAGGCTATGCTATTCCTCCTTCTCAATTATACATAATTGAAAAGTATTAGGTATCTTCCAATGTTATTAATGAATAATTTAAATAGATTGGTTGTTTCAACTTTCAATTTTAAAAACTTAATAAAAGATAAGTATAACTTTTGTATCAATTTTCCATTAAAGGAAAGGAAAAATACTCTTTGATTATTTATTTTGGTTGTAAAATAGAGGCTTAGTGTTATTGTACTTTGATATAGTGTGTACTCAAAATACCTCTAACTTTCTTTTCTAAAAAAAAACCTTGTAATGTCATTGTAATATTTTCTCACTTTTGTTTTGTTGTGACCTCTTTATCTTAATAACATGAATTCTCAAGAATTTTAAACATTTCTTTTTTAGAGTGTACCAGTATTTCATTTTTTTATTGCTTTAATTTGATGCTTTTGCTAATTAAAAGTCAGTGCATTTATGCTTAGTTTATTTATATGTATTTTTTACTATATAAAGGTATTATTTAATGGATTAATAAATATAATTTATGGAAGTAGTTTTAGATTATTCCTTTAAGATTTTGTTGCACTTGCTCAGATAAGTAGACCTAAAATATAAGCAGATACTTTTCTATACAAATGTAAATATTGACCCTACTGTGATATTACTTTTTTATTCTGAAATGTGCTGTATATATTATAAATCCACTATATTTTTTTCTTCTAATTTTAATTAGTGATAAGTATCCTAAAATGCTGGCAATCGATCTGAATTTTTTTCATAAAATATTGTACTTAAACCATTAATTGCACATTTGATGTAACCTTTTAAAATTCTTAAATAATATTTTCATTTGAATAACTACATTCATGCAATTTTTTTTAACTGTTTTAAAGTTAAAATATTTTTTGACTCTTATAAGTGTTATTTTCACTTGTATTTTTTATTCCTAAATGTTTTCTTGTATTAAAAAAGGCTGCACATTTTTAAACATTGTAGCTTATTTCTATTCACACTCTGTCCTTATCCATATAAAATTCAATTTTTAAGCTAGTCACAAATAAGTTAAAACACTTTTATAATTCTCTTAAAACATTTAAGGGAAGTAAAAAGTTTTTTTTAAAAAATATTGATATAATAGATAGGAAACAATAATTTTGTATTAACTACAATTGTGTCTCATCGAGAAAGCTCTAAGCAGGATCACCAAAAAATTTGTTCCATCGTTAATTTTTATTTGTATAATTTTTTAATATTCTCATTAAAAAGCATACACATTGAATTTAATAAAATAGTTCACATGTAGTAGTCCAGTTTCATACTCTTGAATGTTAATTTTCACACATTCTGGTAAATATTTTTTAAAAATATAATTAAACTCCACTATTTTGCTGTAACAAGATTTGATGAATTAGTAACAATGCAATTTATTTAACAAGAAAAGTGAATATTTTAACAATGTGTTCATATATATTTGTTTGCAAAACAACAGTAGTGTGATTCTCTCTTTACTATAGCACTTGGTCTTGACTTGATATCAAACATTCTCTTGAATTCAATGCAGTCTTAATTGATTTATTGTTTGTGAAACTTCTGTTCTTAGTTTTTAATTCTCTCTTAATTTTTCATGGAGTATGTGGTGCATGGGATCCGTTCATTTGCCTGATACTCAACTGCCCGACATTCATTGCCTGACAATTCGGCTTTCTTCGTTCCCCTTGTATTGCATTGGCAATGATGATGATGTCATGTCGGGCAACTGATTGTCGGGATTTTGAACCAATCTATATAAAGGAGTGTCTCATTTTTTATAAAAAGGTTTTCTAATATGTAATGTTTCCTGATGTAATTCACTGTAAAATAATTATAAAAATTAATATTTATTTAATTTTTCTTTATGAAATGATATCAAGAATTATTTTTATCTAGCTGTTCAGTTTTATATTTTATTTTAGAGAATTTCTTGTGATTAAGTTCATTACATTATGAAATTAGTATCATTATTTATATTATTGCTTGAAAAATCTGTTAATATGTATTTGTTGAAAATAAATGTGTACTTGTATAAATTCTAGTTTTTTCTCACTCAATTTAACAACCTTTAGCATATTAAAGTCTATCCCTTTTTATATTAACATCTTTTCAAGATCAAATTGAGCTCAGATTCTATTCTTTTCCGTTCTATAACTTCTTTAAAACTCTGGTTTTTATTCTTATGTTTCTTGTTTGTATGTGCGTGTTTAAGATAAAATTTAGAGACATCTGTCTTTACAACACATACAAAATTTCTTAAAATACTTTCACACTCCAAAACCAATCCCCTTTCCAAATTCTATAGCTTTTTATAAAAACATCCCCTAACTTTCTAAAATATCTCCTTATTCCTTTGTGTGACACAGTGTCTCAACTCCACAACAGTATATAATGAACAGCATCTTTTCTTTTCCAGTTTCTGTGCTCCTTGACCCTTATAATTTTTCTTCATTAATAACAATGATACTGGTGTTCAACCAGGAAGGTAAGAACCATTCCTATAGATTTTTCTAAAAATTTCGTAGTAACTCATATTTATCAGCTTTTTCATTCCGATTCATTAAACCCATTTCCAATTATGAAATTTGGGCGAGTGGTGTTTCTTCTTGATAAGGCCATCACTTCTCTTGAGGTTAGAAATGAAATCCTTTCACCTTTGCTTCCACCAACTAACATTGATGAGTCTTCAAAATTCACAATGCTCTGTAAAGTAAAAGATTGTGTTAAACATAGCCTATGAAACTTCATTGGGTTGGTAGTCAGTTCATGAGAAATCATTTATGATGCAGGGTAAAACAAGAGATATCCTTAGATGATTAAACTTTCTGACCAAAAGTATCCGGAACGCCCCTAACAGCATCAATGTGTATTGTGTTGGAGTGTTTTTGATGGTTTGGCCTTTTTGTTCTTGTGGCACTTACTTTAGCTGTGAAGTATGCCTGAAGTCAATTCCTACATCCACCTATCAAAAACTAGTGGAAAGTCTCTCCAGACATGTGCAGGCTGTCATTTATGTAAAAGAGGACTAACATCATATTAATATATGCCTCTGGACTCTGTGTCTGTACCAGTGGGTGTCCATATACTTTTGGCCAGGAATTGTATAATGATGAGGAATATAAAAATATAGTCTCAAAGAACTTAATTCGATATGAGTAGAATAACCTACACCTGACCCCTAAAACTAATTTTATACTATTATTATTTAGTATTTTAACTTTAAATACTATACCAGGAATGTAAAAGTTTGTAATCATTTCAATTCTTGTATACATTATAGATTTGAAAAATGCATGTTGAAAACACCAATCTGGATCTTAATTTAATAACCGGAGCGGATGCAAGGAAAACGGTAAAAAAGTGGATATTTAAATTTAAGAATTTCAAATGTTTGTTTAAAAATGTAACTGCTTTTAAAAATATTTTTAGAGCTACACAAGTTTGAGTCTTGGTGCCCTACAGTGTGGTGTGAAAATGCTTTATATTTTTTGTAGTAATTTTTCAAAGTTTTCCAAGGGTTAGATTATTTCTTCTACAAGTTTCAGTTTTTTACACAATATAATTCATTGGTTTACTTCGCTGGAACTAATGGAAGATTTTATTGCTATTTGCGTTAAAAGAAAACTCCATTAATTCAAGCAATAATCTTCTGTTAAATGTCTTGAGTCGTTTCCGCAAAATAGCAAATTAAAATCTTCTAAATTAGAAAAGTTCAATTAGCTATTTTGGGGCACCGACTCAGATTCCACTTTTCCCATTTCAAGTAATAAGTCATATTTAGAACAACAACCTTTTTACTTCCCTACCAGACCTCTTAGTTCCTGTTTTTGTTAAACAGTCAATCTCTTTAGTCCTAAGTGAATCGATTTTGCACCAAAATATTCGAGGCTCAATAACTTGATTCCGTTTTGAATAAAAATTAAACAAATGGCCAAAGAAAGGGAATATACATCGGTGCGTTATTTATCGAATACAGCGTTTCCATGGTTCCACACTGCAGAGTGACTAACAAATATTGCGGCTAACACAACTCAGCACGAATCTTGTATTGAATTCTCGTTATTCCCTCAAATTATGCGTTTTTCCCTTTAAACTTTTCGGACACGAATGATTTCCATGATAGGATCTAAAAAACTGACGAGAGAATCGGAGCATTGATTTTTATTTAGAAAAAGGATTTAAGGAAAGGAAAACAAGTAGAAAAGGCGTGATATATTTTTAAACAATAGTAATTCTACTTTTCTTCTCCATGGTTAGGAAAGATTGGATCAATTTATTCGTGATTCGTAAGTGGAAGTGAACTACAGTGGACTCTTGTTATAAAAAAAAGATTATCTAAAAATGCCTCTTCCGTTTGAGAAGATATCCAAATCAAATTATTGCAAATTGTTTTTAAAAAATTTAAAAATATACATACAGAAATGTAATGTGAAATTATTATTCAATAAGTATGATATAAATAATTTAGTTGATGCAAAATAAAGAATAAAACAAATTTTAAAATTACCTACTTATTTAGACGTATGCACATATATTTTATTCTATCATTCGTGATTTCTTACTCTATTTTGCATTTACGATCCATGACTGTGGAATTTGATATTTTGAGTTCAAAGAAAACAATATGTGAAACGGAATTACAAATAACTGAAATAATCATGTATATCGTTTTTTTTTAATTTCAAAATCTTCTTACCTGCGTTCTTCTAAGAAAATCAATCCCCAACGTGATATCGGATATGAAGTTATCCACTAAAATAATGAGGGAAAAAGATTATCTAGGGCTGAATAGTATGTTGTAGTAACCAAAGATAGTAAAATAGCTGTAAATACTTTTGATACCTCGGAAAATATATCCAAAACATGTGTTCATGTAGAAAATTATTTTAACCGACAAGTTTTAAAATTAGTTTTAATTATATAAATTAAAACTTTGATGCTATTAAAGAAATCGATAGAAATAAATTATTTTTCATGGTGTCCAAAAAATACTCTATGTTTCTGAAAAAGGATTTTTTAACCTTTTAATATCCAGTCTTCACCCGATTTTTATTTATAAATTTTCAGGGTGTAAAAATTAAGTGAACTAAGCTAATAAGAAGCACCAATTCTATGTTTACAGTTTCACCAATACCATTAACTTTAATACATTCAACCAGCGATATTAATAATATTCAAGGGTTACCAATGTTAAATTGAGCAACTTGTTGCCAGGATCCAATGGTCAGGTCTACGTATTTCACCTTTCCTTTAAGTTCTGGCTGATGCAATGACAAAGGATTAAATATTTGACTTGTATCTGGAATTATCTGGTCTGCCAATCTGAAAAAAAAAATAGTTAATGCTATTTTTTTTTCGAATTGAATAAGTATTTCATGCGTAGTTTTACACAACACAATCTACAGCTCTATATTTTCCTTGCTACTGCATATAACAACTATAACTAATTTTTCATTTAGACAAATTTTATGTACATTATCATATTTTCAATCATTTATGTTTTATAGACGTTGAGGAAACATTGCCTAATAACCGATGCTTTAAATCGAATTTGTAAGAAAACATTTATAGAAAAGGGGGGGTTGGTAATGTTAGATAAGTTTTTAACTATGTTATTTTAAATTGAAAACAACTCTCATTTAAAATGTACCGAGATCCATTGTGTGGCGCTTTATTGCTCATAATAAGCTAAATCCTTATACAAACCTTAATTTCTTGACAAATTCCATAGACATAGTTGATACTGTTTCAGAAGTGCTAATAAGGGCATATGAGGCTATTCCATTACACTGGAAAACAAATTAAAAAACTTATTTAATATAATGGCTAAAATTTTTAAAACGTTCGGAAACACTGTAAATTTATTTGGCAAGTGATGCATTCTAATAAATCTATGAATAATCAAATAATGTCATTCAACTGCAATCTTACTTAACATCTTAAACGTACCATAAACTAAATGAATGCTATCAAGCATTAATCGAGCACTTCTTAAGTACTCACTTCGCATCGTATGACAGGTGGCACGTGCATCCTTCCTATACGGGTGTCCTCATCAAAAAGAGAGGCCGGCAGACTCCCCAGGTAAGAATCCCGCCGAGGCACTGGGTTTCTCGGGGAGTTGGTCAGGCTGCCGTACACCTTGATGGGGGTGCTCTCGTAGGCCGATCGCCCGGATCGAACCTGAAGAACACAAGTCTGATGAAAACTTGATACTACGTGTTTCTTTTAAGCTCTTGAAGAACAATTTATTGAACACTATTTCGATATATTTAATACTTGATATGGTATCCTTTATACCAAATTATGCTTATTACTGCAAATGATTTATTTTATACGTTTTGAACATATTTTGAATCAGTGATTCTCAGGTTTTTATTTTTTTTTCTCCCGGTGCCATATTTATAATAGTTCTTCGGAGGCTGCGTTAATTTTTCACTAAATATTGTTTGAGATCAAGACAAAAATACAGATATTTATAATCCCTCATCAACCCTTTAATAAACAGATTAATATTAATTATAAATCGCCTTAAACAAACAATGAAGTGAAAAATTAAGTTGAAAAACAAGGCAAGCCGCTCTCTTAGCTGGAAAAAAAAACCAATGAAAAAAGCTTCTTAACACAAATAAAATAATAACATACTTTTAGAATTAAGTTTATATAAGGTACCTGACCAACAAAGATTTGTTTCAAATCGTTTGTAAACTCATATTACGAAACACAAAAGAATGGCATAAAGCAAGAAATTAACAGTACAAATTCCACTTTGAGTGCAATTGTTTGCATGCACACCTCTCTACAACAAGTCTTTCTTAAACACGTCGAGTCAAGGAAGATCCCGCGATGTTAATATACTATTTTGGGATTTTAAAATTACCTTCCCGTATGTCTCCGTAGACGACTCCACGTTGGTGTTCTCCCGTGTATTGGACTTGCTCTGGTTCCTCTTCTGCTGTCTCCGGAGCGCAAGGAGACGAATGTCCACTTCTCCATCACTCATCCTGCTTCATCCTGAACATCAGAGGAAGGATTTCTCCACCCCTGAGGACGTAGAACCACTTTGAAAGGAGAATCTATAGCCGCGCATTCTAAACACTTTTAACCATTGAGTAAAACCGTGAGCGTGATATTTAATCGTCAGTTAATGATAGCTGTCCTCAACTTGATGTAATTTTAAAAATGGAATAATATTTTTGCATGATTACGCGTTAAATACACAAATGTAAAAATTAAAAGGGCTAAAACAAATCAAATTTTAAAAATAGAATGAAACTGTTGAGATAACGTTTTGATAATAGGCTCAATCCTCCACTTGATACTAGATATAAATAAACATAATTCTAATATTTATTTGTACGTTGGGTTACATTACAGAGATATCCAATATGAAATTAAGAATCAAATTAAATTTACGTTTTGTTTAGAAAAAAACCTAAATATAGAAAAACTGAACAAAATACCGAATGTATGAAAATAATAGACAGTCTTTTAAGATAGCTTATTATCCTTGTGCCCATGTCTCCTTTGTTCTATTGCCAACATGGAAAAAATCCACTGCGTACTTTTACCCGACTACGCACTCTTACCCTTCTTTCCTCCATGTTAAAAAAAATACTCCAAACAAAATTAACCCAAAACACCACACTTTGTAATGTACCTATTTAAATTCTCAATAATTTTAAACTATGGAAATCTACTTCATATAAAATGTTTCATGATAGATGCGCATAACGTAGATAATTATATTTTAAATATATAAAGGTTTTGTTTGTATTTTAACTAGACAGCTCTAAAATGGTGATTTCTTGGTCCTAAGATTTACAATCAAGATTAATCAACGAATCATTTATAAAATCCTGGACACACATTATTTTATTTTGATACTTCGGCATTTTAATTTAAATTTCACAATAATTGCAAAAATACTCTCGAAATAAATTAATGAGCAGTAGATTGAGCAATAATCATAATATCTATATGAATTAAATCATCAAAAAAGCATCCAACCGAAAAACCCAGTTTTGTAGAATGTCAATGTCATCAACTTTCACTCACAACGAAAACAAAAAAAGAAATGAAAACATACCTGACACTGCACGCAACAAAAATTCTCAATCGAGACCTAAAACTCCATAAATCCTCTCTTGGAACGCAAGAGAATGCTGTTATCCAACCTCCTGTCTCACTTTAACGTGGGACAAACACAGAATTTCTCCATTTCTCCGCTACAGCCACCCTCATGTGCGTGATAACACTATTCCTACACAGCACGCAATCAGAGCTCTCAGCTACCTGGTTTAATCTCAACTGCATTGTTCGGGGCTGTAGATAAGACGTTCCTCTAAAATGACTTCGAGGAATTCGGATACTAGACATGGGAATCAATCAAAGTTTTTTTTACAGTTTAGGGCGCATTTTCATTAAAAACAAGCAATTCGCAACCCCACTCTTATAGTCACGTAAAGTAACCATGTGATTATTTTAAATTAAATTTCCTTTTGACTTTGAAGTGATTGAAGGGTATTTACCATTGGTGTGTTTAAACTAACATCCTATGAATAGTGGAAAATTTTTCATTAAATTTTACATTCTCAATTTTATTTTGTTTCATAAACATAAAATTAGGTAAGGAAATTTTATTGAAGTTGTATATTTAAAGCATATTTTGCAAAGAATTCTGAAACTTATCTTTGAAATATTAAAAGTACAAACTTTAAAATTTGTTTTAGTTTATTCATAGAAATATAGGAAATGGAAAAAATATTTGTATCGATATGGGTTTGGAAGAAACTTCATTTGTTATGGTTTAGAATGATACTTTATTTAGTTAAAAATGATCATTCAATAAATTTCTCAAAAATTATCCTTCCTTTCAATTTAACCGAAAAGTATGACTTATATTTAAATTATGTTTCGCTCTTCTTGATATTTTCAAAGATATTCAGAATAAAAAAAATTTGCTATCAGCCAGTATTTGAAGTTTTGTTTCTTTGTTACAGATATATTAGTTTACGTTGCTACAGACTCCTCCAAATATAAAAAGATTGTATCGAATGACGTAATATCTTTTTAATGGCACCGCAAAACTATCTCACATCAGTTGTAATACGCTACTATTTTTGTCTGGCGCACTAAACGAAAATAACGGAAATTATTCATGCCTTAAATTAAGCTGGTCTCACTTATTTTCCCATGAAATAGAAAAAATAAACGATCGCACGTGTTCCGCTCTAGACAAAGTTAAGGTCACGTAAGAGGGGGAGGGCGGCTTTGTCTTTGACCGACTGACCATTTCAATTCGCCCCGCCTGGATTCGTTATTAATAGTCTGCTTAAAAATCGATGGGGTATATACAAAACATCCATTTCAGGTTGAAGGTCATATAAAATAGGTGTGTCAGTATTTCTGTCCCTCAGAGAATTCTACAAGTGAAGAAAAGAATTTGGTGGCGTTTTAATGAAAGTGGTATTTTATCGTTTGGGATTTAGTGAAAAGAAGAAACTCCAAACAACTTTTTTCACTGCAATAAATTAGTTATGAAGGAAAAGCACCATTTAAAGGTGCGAAGTTTTTTTTTACTGCATTAAACTGAATGCCAAGGAAAAGCGGCATTTAGTGGTGTAACATTTTTTTTACTGCAATAAAGGATTTATAAAGGAAAAACAACTTTTACAGATACAGTTTTACTGGAAAAACATTTTACATTGTTGACATTAATAAAGAAATTTTAGCGAAACAAAACAGGAAAAGGTATGATTTGCTTTTCTTTCTGCATGCAAGATTTTTTTTAAGGGATAAGGTTATTTTTAAGGAATAAAACTGGGTTATTAAATGTAATAATATTTTTTAATTAAATTAAGTAAATAACTAATTAAAGTAAAATTAATTAATAAAGTAATGTTTTCAAATTTAATTATTCGATAATCATTTCCATAAGTAAAAACAAATTGTAACTGAGCCCCTATTAGTGTTTTAGAAGTTAATGTGCGTAGTACAACCAATACGCAGTATAGTATAACTATTAAATACGTAGTCGTAGCACAGTTGTAAGTTGTTAATTATATACTTTCCTCTGAATAAGTAGTCATCCCTTCATTTTCATTACTACGAGAAGTAAAAAAAATTATGGGTATTTATAAGTTTATCTCTATTCTAAAAAAAGTTTTTGGTAAACGGTTTCCAGAGAAAAACGTTTTAATCACTGATCCGTATAACACACTTTTGGTTTCAAACTGTTCGGATTTTTTGATGAAAATATTTCCCTTTTTTTTAGATTACGGATAAGGTTCCTGTTACAAAGCAAGTACTGTCAAACATTATGTGACCAATCACATCAACCAATTGACGCCATATTTTAGGTTGAAACTGAAATAATTTGTTTTTCACGTTTTAAAAAAGTATTCTCTAAATTAAATATCATTCAAAGACTGATAAAAGTATTCTAAAAACTTACAAATTTGCTATTTTATACTAAAACTTCACATATTTTATCTGAAATTTATAACTTTTAGTTTGGTAATCGGAATTAATTGTAAACATTCAGTGTCATTAATTGTAAACCTGTTGTGTCATCTAGGTTTTGTCTCTTATTATTTTCAATGGCTTCTTAAAAAGGTATTATTGTTTAACAAATATGGGTTTAAACAGATATATGAATGATAAAGCACTTGGTATACTAAAGAGTTACTAGGCGGTACAATGTTAAATTTAAAAGATTAATTGGTGTACATTTTTTTTTCAGAATGTTGATTAACAATAGTTTATTAGACGTGCTGGATATTTTTAAGGAAATCGTTTTGATTAAATTATTGATAAGTTAGAGATAATAAATATTCAAACTTTTAAATTTTATTCATGAAGATGACCTGTGACGTATGATGTAAAGTTGGTTGAAGTTTCTTCTGTTTTTTTTTTCTGTATTAATATGTTTTATAAATAGTTAAATTCAGTGAGCTGGGTTTTGGGGGGATCCAAAAGGTCCTGCGTTAGCAGTTTACTGAGGTTGGTGAGCGATAACGAAGCAGGGGGTGGTAGCTCCCTAGTGTTATTTATATTTATCATACTACTCTCTAGACACAACTAGTAATATGGTAATAAATTGACTGTTTATAAAAAAAATAGTGACTTACTATTTTGTTCATAACTATCTTTTAAGATATTGTGATTGAATTTCATTAAATCTCCTTAATTTTAATAAATAGTTATAAAACTAAATCTTTTTATCCTGTATCCATAAATTAATGTAGAATATAAAACTTTTCAAATTCAAAAATAGAAATGAATTAAAAATTCATTACCCAAAAATTGACTAAGTTCTAAAAAACCTCATTCAAAAAACATAATTTGTTTCCTAATCTGACACTATTCAATTTTTAACTTTTGATGTAAAAAATTCCTTCAAACTTGGAACCAAAATATTTTGTTTAAGCCGCTAATAAAAATATTCCAAGTCACTAAAATTCACAAAATAAAGTAATAAATGAAGCTAATTTCCTCCTACCTGTGATCTCCTTTCTTTCTTTCACCCGTGTTTGAGCGAGATGAATCCGGTACTGACAACATGAAAACAAATACTGACAGCGTGATTCGTTGTTATAGCAACCCATGGGGAACGATGGGAAATTAAACAGCGTCGATAGTTTCGATTTTCCCTACTGTCTCAGATCTATTTTCTGGTTGAACTTAGTGCCCTAGTCCTAATAGTGACTATTTAAAATGGGTTCTCGTTTTTAAGAAATTTTCAAAATTTACTTTTTCAGAATTAGTTTCACTGACAAAAAATTTGATAACTTTGTTCTTAAATTCAATATGATATGAGTTAATTTTTTCTTAAAGATAAATGTCATATGTTTGAAAGAATAACAGACTAAAAAATATACCTGTGTCTTAGTAAATCAACATTACTCGAAGTTTTTTCTTTCTACAATATTATCAACGATATTCAGGTTAATGTAGGTTTATAAATTTATGCCTTTCAAAACAGTTACCCTCATTCTTAGCTACCATGGAAATAAAATTCATCTAACAAAATAAATTTTTAAAATATAAATTACAGAATTTATGTTTTATGCCAGGATTTAATTCTAAAAGAATTATGCTGGTTTAACAACGAGTGTTTTATCAAAACTAACACAAATAAAAAATACTATGTAAATATTACTTGCCTTATACTAAATCTCCAGAGATAGGGAAGTTTAAAATTGTATTAAAGAGAAATCTGAAATTATTTAGCTGGTATCCAAAAAATACTGGTCGTATATAGAAATAATGCAAAGAACGATTCATCATTTATTGTTGAGTAATGAAATCATTCGTATTTTACCGCTGGGATCACGTCACGTCACGAGAGGCGGATAAAAAAACTTGATCCTCCAATAGCCCTCCGAAAGGACAGATTGAATGAACACGTCACAGCCAATCACAGATTTGTGACCACCAAAATCCCAAATAGCAATGAAAGGTTTAAAAAACGTTGGCATAACCTTACCCCGCCAACCCATTTAACGTTGGCGAAGGGTTTTCAGGACAACCCCGTTAACCCTACGGCAAGGTGAGGCTCACCTTGCCTAGTTGACGCTAATTAAGGTTTCTGTAACCCTGCCAAATCAACATTACGAAGGGTTTCCAATTCAATGGTAAGGCATCACAGGGTTATAGGTATAGGGTTTATAGGGTTAGAAAAATAACCTTCCGAACACCTTATTTTTGGAAGGTTGAAAAAAACCCTTTAATTAACCCTACTTAAATAGTATTTAAGGTTTATAGCACCATGTACTAACCTTATGATATTAACCAATCCTTAAGGTTGTCAGGATAACCCTGCGAACACGTTAAATCCACCTTCAATGAGCCTTAACAAGCCTTTTAGATGCAGGGTTGCGGAAAGGTTCCCATATCAAGCGTAATAAGGCAATTCCACGGGTAACTGACTGACATTTTCTAAGAAAAACACTTAGTACTTAGTAATTTTCGTCCCAAAAATAAATTAAAAACAATTTCCACCCAGTTTATCTTGTTAGTTAAATCTATAATAGCAGAGTTAAATTTTCAAATATGTTGTTATTTCTATTTTTGAAAAATTTTAATCAACAAGGTAATTGGCTGACATTTATGAAACATTTATGTCAGTCAATTACCTCGTTGATTAAGATTTTTCAAAAATAGAAATAAAAACATATTTGAAAATTTAACTGTGCCATTAGATTTTACTAACAAGAAAGCAATATACTGGGTGGAAATTGGTTTTTTATAATTTATTTTTGGGAAGAAAATTACAAAATACTAAGTGTTTTTCTTTAAAAATGTCAGTCAGTTACCCATGGAATTGCCCAAAACAGGTTATGAATTATGGGGTGATACAATGTAAAGATTTCAGTTTGGAATGGGGTTCACCAAATTTAGCTTTATGTACTTTTTCTTAGAAGTTTCTTAGTTGAATTTTGTCAAAATTGCTCCTGAAATATTTCAGGCTATATTTTCAATATTTTTTATATAAATAATAACATTCACAATCACAAAATTTAGCAAAAAAAACCTGTAATTACAAAACTTTGCTAACCACATACTCAACTAAAATGTATAACTTAGAAAACAGCTTGCAAATCTTAATTACTTAAAATGCAATAAATAGAAGCAAGTTCTTCAATCTGATATGAAATCCTTACCTTTGAAATGGTCCTCAACAACCATGTGAATATTGTAAATTCTTAAAATTACCATATTTTAGGCTGATTTTATTTAACTAAATTGTACAAAATAGTGTTAATACTGTATATTTTCTTAACTTTGAAGTAACTAAATAACCTCCTTTGAAGCAATTGAAAATAATTACTAAGATTTACATAGTAATGAAATTGATAAAAAACTGATAAGCACAAAATTTTCAAAACACCTTTTAAGTGAGACAAGCGAATTTAATTTATTTGAACACAGAAACAAAATTGCACAAGCATTTATAAATAAAATATTGAAAATTTTGCTTTATAGACAGGACTCTTTCACACTTTTTCTTTTTCATTTCTTTTGTCTCTGGAAAAAATATAGTTTGTTTATTGATTAGTTATACTGTTTATTTAACTGTATAATGAGAATTGCGCTTAAGTAATAAGTTACATTTAAAAGCCTTACAAAGCCTTACATACATTTAAAAAATTCAAGTCGGCCAATACTAAACATATTAAATAAATCATAACTGAAAAACAGTTTCATCATACCTTTTGATACTTTTATTCACTTAATTGCATTTTAAAATTGATATTAAGTCATAAAAAATTACCTTCGAGCAATCCTGAATTTTGCGTGAATGAACTAACAGCATCCCTTAATTGATTTTCCTTAGTCTTTTCCTTATTTAGTAGACCTTTTTCGATACTTCATGAAAACCTAATGAAAAAAAAATGAACAAAATCTCTACACTCAAACAGATATATTAGTAAAAAGTAATATTTTTTAATGTCCAAATTAATCAACTTATATCTAATTTTTTGTTGTCAAACATTTGTTTAAACTTTTATCTATCAGTATCAACAACTGAAATTTCACATTTCCATGTTAAACCATTAATTATTTTAATTTATTTTGATGTTTCCATAACTGAAAAATGTTTTAAATAGACATTTTTAGGATTTTTCCCATTAAAATATATAATTTTGAGGTTTTTATCTCATTTACAACAGTGTGTGAAGCAGATATAATATCTGGTAGAGAAAAATTTAAAAAATATGTATAATAAAAATCCCAGTAAATTTTTAAGTCTAGTAAATATTGTCTTATGAGTTATTCCATAAATATTTTTATTTTAATGTAAAAAGTTTTAAAATAAAGGCTTGAAAATAAATTATTTGAATTTATTTTGGCGTTTTCATAGCTGATAGAGTTTTTAAATGGACAATTATTGAGTTTTTCCTATTAAAAATATTAAACATTTTGTGGTTTCCATCTCATCGTTTCAAATTGTTAACTAAACATATATCAATACAATTATACTGACATAAAAGCCGGCGAGTTTATCTCTCTATATATAATGAAGGTGTCCCTGCCTGCCTGCCTGGGTTCCTGCCTGGGTTCCTGGGTTTGTCCGGATCAGATGTGGCTCAATTTCTCCAAAACTACCCGTCCGAATCGAACCAAACTTGGTACACATACGTATGGGGACGGGGGAAAGACAATGACATCATTTCCAAATTTCTAAAACCACCCCTTCACCCCCTTTTAGGCCTTTTTGAAAAAGTCGCCTTACTTCTCCACTAAAGAAGATCTGTTTAACTCGCATTGTTGCAAATAATACAACAAAAACAATTTTAAACATAAAACAAAGTATTTAAAGATAAAACTTGGCTAAAATTGTTTTAAATGTTTTAAAAAGGTTATTAATAATTTAAAAAATTAAAAACGGCCCTTATAAAAAACTTTATAACAGTATTTTCTTATTAAAAACTTCATTTTCCATGAAACTTTAAGTTGAAATAGAAAGTTTTAAGAATTAGACTGGTTAAAGCAAAGATTACATCATGCAGTTTTTTTAGAAAGTTGATGATAGAAACACTAGATCAATGGACTCTAACCGCCTATCTGGTTCGAGACTTCACGGAACCAACACGTGACCTACAACTGAGATTGCGATTGGTTACCACAGATACTACACTAGTAGATCTACTAGTGTAGTATCTGTGGTAACCAATCGCAAGCTCAGTAGGTCACGTGTTGGTTCCGTGTGACGTCAGACGGTTAGAGTCCATTTGTTATTTAACCTTATAATTTGTTTCTTTGGTGTAGTTTAACGGGATTTTTTTTTTCAATTTAAACAGGGGGTATTTACAAATTTTGGGATTTCAAAAGTCTGTAATAATTTTAATGGATTTTTTTCACTTAGAATGGATAATTGGGTAACTGTCGTAATTAAATGTGCAACACCGGAACTGGATGGTTAGGTTAGATTTACACAGTTGGAACCGGGAGGGAAAAGGCACAGGGGGCACGGTGATGAAAATGCACCGGGAACACCGAGATGAAAAGGCACCGGGGACACCAAGATGAAAAAGGCACCGGGATATGAAAAAATACTGGGAACACCGGGATATGAAAAAATACTGGGAACACCGGGATATGAAAAACTACCAGGATGATTGGTAATTATGGTTACAGAAAATTAGGCATGTAACTTGAGAAAATTTTAATAAATTGATACGCTCCACCCGTGCAAGGCCGGGCATATCAGCTAGTCATAAATAAAATAATGAAAACAAGCATCAAAAGTTAACAAAGTGGTTAAATAAATGAATAAATAGTTATAAAAACACTTACTTTTTATGTAAATACGCTTCACTTAATATGTCCAATTCAAAAAGACCGCTGCAAAAAATGGCGCCCGTTTGTTTTGGACATCATCCTGGCGTGCTGATCGTGGATTGGCTGGGAAATTCATGCGTGCTTCAGTAACATGGCATGGTCTCAATAAGGTTTCAAAACCTTTCTTCCCCTTGCTCTTTCAATGATTGAAGGAAACACCTTATTCATAACATTGGGAAAACGTTATACGGCAAACTTTTTTTGGAACAACTCAACTGGGTTGGCAGTACAACCTTTCTATAACATTTGAAGAGGGTTGTATAGCAAATCATGTTTTGGGCCAACCCAATACCAATGAAATGAGAAGGTTAGCCATAAGGTTACATGCTATCTGGGATGTACTGCCTACCTATCTGTCAATCATTGAGTTTCTCGAGCTGCCCTCACACCTGTACAGAATTTGAAAATAGCCTTGTGGACCCTCTGTTAGGATATTTCTCTGTGGTATCTATCATACTTAATTCGGGAGGACTCGTGCACCTCACTTCACTAAAACGCACGCTTTATATTCCCAAAAAAATTAGTAAATGTAAAAATATTTTTATGAAAGCAAATAAACAATTAAAAAGATTATCACAAAGGACAATTCCCGCATTTTTTGGAAAAAGAAAAAATGCATTTATCCAGTATAATAAAAATCAACAATCGCTTTGCACTTGTTTCGAATTGAATGACGTCAGATCTGTATCGGCCCTACTTTAAAGTAAAAATTAACAATGGCTTTGAATCCTAAACCATTGTTTTAACTTAAACCAACGTTTTAGGTAATGTGACGTCACATACTGTTTTCGCGCCCTTTTTAAAAGTCAAACTTTGAAATTAAATTAAAAAATTAATGAGCATTCCAATTGAATAATTTTTGCGCGCATATTCCTCTCTTGGATATCTTTATCGAATAAAAAAACTAAAATAAAAATGCGGGAATTGCCCATTAGACATATTTTTATAAACATCTTTCAAAGAAAGAAATATTAAAAAAGAATATGGAAGTATTAAATAATGAAAATATAAGATTTCTTTTTTGAGAATTACTAAAATGGTCAGAAACATAAAATTGAACATTTCAAGGTAATTTGAGTTTGGTGAAATCCCATGCCTGGCAAGATGAAAAAGCGGAGAAACGTTTTCATGCACCTAGTTTTTTAGGCTCAAATTCAGAAGCAAAATCGCTTATCTCGGATAGGCACGGTCGTGGTTTCATCCATTTTATGCTGAAAAGGGGAATTTCTGTGAATGTTTTTATCTCTCCTTAGCATTTTACTGAGAACGTATTTCCTTACGTATTCTACATAAGTATAGTTTTTGTTTTGACACTTTGAAGAATCGTCAAAATAAATAAGGATGGATAGTAAAAAATAATTTCGAAGTGTTTATTTGGATGGTAAAACCGGCAGTTGGCACTAGTTGGCGCATGCGCCGTAGGTCTCGCGGTCCCGGCGCTCCAATCAGAACCGTTGTCGGGCAAGTGCCGGGTAAACAGGACTAGAGTTAGAGATTATATCTGCGGGGCAAATAGACAGTGCCTAATAATTTTTTAAATTAAATATTATTTCTTATTCTAAAAGGTCAGAAGAAATATAAATATGCGACACCATACTAAATATTTATATTCAGGGCCGGATTAACCATGTCGGGGCCCCTAGGCAATGCACTCTCGGGGGCCCCTTTTCTCTTACTTTTTCCTTTCTAAAATATGTTTTAAAACCACATCGCAATATTATTTATAATTATGCTTTTACTACAGTGAGAAGCAGCGGCGGATCCAGGATTTGTTTTTTTGGGGGGAGCTAAGGCTAATTTTCATAATCCAATTGTATCTTCTTGATTATCTAAATATGGAAAAGGTAGTGAATTATCCTGTTCCGACCACTAAAAGGGGGGTTTGGGGGTCCTCCCCCAGAATTTTTTTTTTAAATTTAAGTAAAAATACCCACTTTTCATTTTGTTTTGCTACCCCTCATCCGATTTCGGATATCGATTTTATGGTAGAATTTTTGTGTTTTGACAAACTTAATATAAAACAGTTGTAATAATAGAGTTTCAAGTACTAAGGGGCTCTAGGGGTCCTCCCCTAGAAAATTTAAATAAAAAAAACACTGCCTCATCCCAATTTCGGACATAGATTTTATGGTAGAATTTTTGCGTTTTGACAAACTTATTATAAAATACAGTTGTAATAAAAGTACAAAGGGTACAAGTAAAAGTACACACAAGTACCAAGGAGGTCTGGGGGTCCTCCCCCAGAAAAATTTTGAAAATTTGACCTAACAGGGTTTTAACTCATTGTGGTGCATAAAATTCCATATATTTAGTGTAAAACTTCTCATTTTTTTTGGGAGGGGGGGGGCTCAAGCCCCCTAGCCCCCCCCCTGGATCCGCTAGTGGGGAGAAGGCTTGTTATTCAATAACAAAGCTCATAAGCTTCATAATAAGAAGGCTCATGTTCAATAAATTTTTGTTATAAAACGTTAGCTAAACCAAACCATATTCAATAAAAAAATAAAACAAATCAAAATGAACGTATTTTTCATTATAGCATTTATTTAAAGAACAAAAAAATTAAAAATTTACTCTTCTAATAATATGTATAGGGATAGTATGCAGTCCACGGCCATGAACAACGTCCGATACCGGATTTACTCGCAGCAGTTCAAGGGGATTGACAGGGAACTGAAGAACAAAACATCACCACTGCTCGCGATGTGCAGACTACAATTAAGTTATGAAATTTCTTATTTTAATGAAATTTTTTTACCGTGAACCACCGGGGTTCTGTATGAACCACCAGTGCTTTAAACTATGGAAAAGTGGGGAACCGGAAGAAAGAACATTAAAAAGTTAGGAATCCTAAGTATATTAAAGAATAATTTTTTTTTCAAAACATTAGTTTTTGTTTTTTGCATTTCTAGCATGCAAAAGATAATTTTTAAGCTAATTTATAAGGAATCTGAGAGGTCCGTTTGTGGAACCTTTTTAGACGATTTTTTCATGGGCCCCTTGCTTAGGTCTGGACTTGCATAAATTTTTTTTTATTTTAACTCAAAGAAACATTTCAAGAAAAATTCTCTGTGGAATGGGTGCCCATACAAAAGGGCAAAGGGGGCCTATGTGCAGGCCCCCCTCGCGATCCATTTTAGAAGTCACCCAAATGAGTTAAAACATTTATCATAAGAATAAAATTTCAGAACTTTTTCTGGGGACTCTTAGACACCCACTTTTTGCTTGAAATTCCAGTATTTTATGCAAGAATTTTTGCATTAAGTATACTCGTGAGGGCCCCTTTGAAATAGTTATGAACCAACCCCTCATAAAAATGGTCTAGTTACTGCTTGAAAAAAATGACGCTATAGTACTTGTATTATGTTGAAAATAGTACTTGCAAACATTTTTTTGGACCCCTTCCTGAATTCAAACATATGGGCACCCACCCTCTGGGGACGGGGCCCCTAGCTGACGATGGGCCCCTAGGCAGTTGCCTACTTTGCCTATTGGATAATCCGGCCCTGTTTATATTAAACATTAATTTACATTATTCAAACATGAAATCTAAAGAAATTTTTGCCCCTATTTGTTTTCATTTTAATGTTAAGTAATATTTTATATTAATTTCTTCTAATTTTGTTTTAAATGAGAAAATCACAAAATCACTATATATCTAAAAACTAAATTTAAAATCTTCGGAAAGGAAATTGTAATACGTCGGTGAAGTCGTGACGTCATCAACATGGCGCTGGGGACAAACAAACCCAATCTCTATGGCGTTTAACATGGGAGTGTTAAAGAATATTTTTTTAAAAATATTAATCGTCATTTCTGAGGGTATAGAACACCTTTCCCGCATAGTTAAAGGTATGGCCAACATTTATAAACAATCGGAGTATTTTTATTTTGCTTTTCTGTTTGAAAATTCAACGATAACATTTTAGATCCATTGGTACCAATGGAGTCTAACATGATAGTGTGAAAAGCAGTGCTGAAATTGCCCACATAGCCAAAGTGGACGAAAGATTGTCTACTTTTCATCCACATTTGATCCCAACGGGGATGATCCCATGGTGTACCAAAAGTGGACGGCCCAGGGACGTCTGCTTTGGGATGAGCGGGGATCATCCCAAGGTGTACCAAAAGTAGACGGCCCAGGGACGTGTGTTGTGGGATGAAAGAGGGATGAACCTGAACCACGCTAAGGTCACGTGATCAAATCAGTCTGGCGAAAGGAAACGCGTGTAGATGCTGTCTTTTTTAAGAGCTTAAAAAATGTAACTTACTTTATTATAAACTTCTTAAATTATTTCAATCTGAAACAGGTAAGTGTATTTCTCGATTACATTTCCTAATAACAAGTAATCTTTAGATTAAGTTGCAATTTTCCAACTTGTAATAATACTGTATGTGCGTTAGTCTTAAGTATGGTATCAATGGTTTAGATTGTTAAATATTAGTCAAATAACTGTGTAGAAGCGATACGTTTTTCTTTTCTTTTTTTTTAATGTGTCTCTGTTTCATCTTTTTTCGCTCACGCCTTCTAATTTTTATATTTTACCTTTAAAAAGTTACCTGTTCTCTGGAAAAACTTTTAAATCTCATTTTACACACTAGATGGCTGCCCCAAATTTACATTTTTTTCACTAAAAAGTACATTATTTATTCTTTTATTCTTATTTTGTAAAATGTATTTTTATGCATGATAAAGTGGGTTTTTTTATTTACTATTCATCCTTGAGCCATTCAGAAAGGAAATGTTGTATGCTAACTCTAGCAAAAATATTTATGATTTATTTTTAAATGTAAATAAACTGTTTTTCAAAAAAAGAGAAAAAAAAAAGATTTTTAGTTATTGAATATGTTTGATACATTTTTAAATTTTTTCTACCCATTGTTTTTCTGTGGGAGCCCTTATAGTTTTGTCGTGTGCATTTTTTATTCTGTTTAAATTATAGAAATGTGCATTTCATAAAATGTTATTTTTTTCATACATCATGAAGTGCTTTTTATTTTCTATTCATCCTTAGCAAAATATTTATGATTTATTTTTAAATACAAATAAATTGCTTTAAAGAAAAAAAATTTTTTTTTAGTTATTGAATATATTATTCTATTAGGTTTGTACTATCTATTGATTCTTTATTTCATAGAAGTAAATATATTTGTAAAATGTTAATAAAAGCGTTTAAAAAAGGATTTAACGTTTGATACATTTTTAAAATTTAGTCTACCTATTGTTTTTCTGTGAGAGCAACCTTGTAGTTTTGTTGTGTGCATTTTATCTATATGTTGTTAATATTTGATTCAATAAAGATATTTATTTTTCACTCAATCTGTTTACTTTTGTGATTCCAATCACACTTGACTGATGATACCTTATTTTTTATTTGTAGCATAAGTTTCTTTCTATGTGGAAGAAAGTTATGACCAGAATTTTTATTTTGAAAATTTGAAGAGTTTATAAACTAAGATTATATATTTTAAATTTTTAATTACTATTTAACTCATTTAAATGTTGGAATGTGTTTAATAAAGATGAATTGATTGTAATATATATTCTGTAAAAATACATTAATATTTATCAGTTTAAAATACTTCATAAAGTATTTCAGTTAACTATTAAACTTCCATTTTACTTATTAAAGTTTTTACACATAGAGAAATAATACTTTATAATTTCTATGATGCAAAATATTTTTAATTAATTTGATATTATCTAATCTCAACAAATACTAGTTGTTTTTATCATGAACTGGAATTTTGCATAATCATAATTGGGTTGATGAATGTTCAATGAAAAAAATAAAAATCAAAATTAAAGAGAAATTATATAAACAAGGTGTTCAATTTTAATGTATCTGATAGCTTACTGTTGAACTTTGTTTTAGATATGCACACTTCGAATCGCAAAAATTACATTTAAATAGAAAAAATAATAAAAGCACTTGAACTTAATTCATTACTTCATTTTTGTGATTAGAAGTGTGCATTTAAAACAAAGTTCAACATTAAACTATCAGATCATGTTAAGAGTGGACATCTTGTACAAAATAAAATAGTAAATATTAAAAGTAGTCCATCCAAACGGACGAAATTCGACGTAATCGGATGTAAACGGGATGATCCCAAGTTCGTCCCAGGTACGGCCATTTCCCATCAAAGTAGACGTCCGCGCAACGCTGCGGCAACGTGATACAGTGTGACATTTGGATGAATAGGCAACGTGCGCGGGACGTAAATTGGGACCTAGCGGACGTCCTATGGATGAGCCGATTGACGGCCCATGGATGTAAGCAGGACGAACTTGTGCTGTCTGGGTGGAGGGGGACGCCGTCCCCCGAAATGATTGGACCGTCCCCCGAAATATTTTTACCGTCCCCGTTCCCTAAAATATTTGTTTCCACTAAAAAAAAATATAAATTTAAGGGTAGATTTAAATACGAAAGCAAATTTATTTTTCGGACTTAAATTCCCATTCGAATGAGTGTTCGTATCGCCTGTCAGCGTGCCAGCAGTCTCCCAGTATTCCGATTCGCAAATGCATTCGTATTCGGATTTTTAGGGTTAAATTTCCAAAAACTTTCTGGGGAGGACCCCCAGACCCCCTTTAAATAATTTAATCTTTATTACTCACGATTTGCTGTACAAAAAAGGAGTTAAAACCCTGTTTTGAGAGTCTAATTTCCAAAAATTTTCTAGGGGAGAACCCCCAGACCCATGGGCGTAGCCAGGTTTCATGTTAGGGGGGGACAAGGATACTTACCTTTGCTCTTGATGTTGCGAATACTAGTGACTAGGGGTTGACTCAACATTATTTCCCAGATACCCCCATACCACATGGCGAGTACTTTTACACGCTAAATTTTAGGGTACTTAAACAAAGGATTTGAACTTTTGCACACCTAAAGTAAAAATACTGGTAATGAATGTGAGCTTAAAAATGGAGGGTCTGGGGGTCCTCCCCCAGAATTTTTTTTTTTTAAATTCGCCCCTAAAGTAGTGTTTTAGCTCATTTTGAGACTGTTTGGGCCGAACAGAACCGATTCTTGTAAGCCACACAATTTTCAAGGAAAATTATGTACTATTGCTTTAATAAAGTTTTTAATTTTTTTTTACAAACTGAGAACTTAGGGGGGGGCAGCTGCCCCTCCCTGCCTCCCCCTGGCTACGCCCATGCCCAGACCCCCCTTTTCATACTTGGAACTCGATTATTCACAACTTTTTTAACATTATGTTGAGCAAGATGATTCAATTCGATTCACAAATTTTTAGCCCCCAAAACCAAATCCTGGATCCGCCAATGCACAATAGTAACACAAATATGAATAATGTTTTTTTTTTTACTTTCCCATCAAAGGTTATAAAAATTATAGTAACAGCATTTGTGCTTTTATTCTAGCATTTAAAAAAATTTTCCATATTAGCCCCCGCACTTTCCCCTAACTATGTACTATGCAATTTTATGTGATCTAGAATTTGATTATCAATTCGAGTAGGAACCAAAAATTAATCATATTTTATCCTCCATCAATCATCTACTCTGTAAAAAGGTGAGTCCCCCCAAATATTTTTCTCCAATTTCTGCACTGGTGAAAAGATATTAGTTTTAGAATATTGTCCTTCGTTTGTTAACTTATAAAACCACTTTACAGTATATTTTAAGGTATGTTAATCATTTAGTAACAAGTATAATTTCGATTTTCGGTCTCATTTTTTAAGATTGTAACAAGAAATTTCATCTCCATTTGTTTATCATGCGAGTGTGAAAATATTTGGTTTTATATATAATATTCAACGTTCTTTGGTATATCATACCACTTTTGAGCATAGTTAAAGGTATGTTTATCACTGACTGGATTTTCTTAGTAACTGCCCAGTGCCCATCCTTTTCAACCAGATTTATTGTCAACCTTCAATAACGTCAACGTATAATAACGTCATATTGTCAACGATCAATAAAGAAGGTTTTAATTTTTTTCTAATGGCAGGTAATTTTTAAACAGTTACCTACAGCTTAACTAAGTTCATTAACCCAGATAATGCCGAAGCAGTACTTATTTTGCGTTACCCCAGTGGGCACCTGTAGACCGAAGCCACTGAGGTGAAGTACTGTTGCCCACGCCACATTCACACAGGCACAGCCCCTTTTTACAGGGGGGCCACATTCATTCATCACACACAAAGACAGAAACTAACATCCATGCCAAACGGGGATTCGAACCCCAGACGTACGGCTTTGCAGTCAGATGCTCTGACCACTACGCCAGTGCGTCTGCAGAAGATTTTAATTAAAGTTATAAAAATAAAGCATGAGACATGTATGCCATTCCACGAATATATATTTCCAATAATATGGCATTACATGGGACCAGTGGTGTAACCAGAAAAAAATTTCAGAGAGGCGTATTGATATTTCTGGAGGGGATGTGGGGTAGTTTTAGTGGTTTTCTATGATCAAAAAAGGAAAGTTTCAGGGGGGGGGATAAATCCCCAAAATCCCCCCCCTCTGGCTACGCCCCTGCGTCAAGCTATTATTGTGATTGACTAAACATTAAATTTATCCAATTATTAAAATTGTCTTTCATTTTAATGATAATTTTAGGACTGAAAATTCGAGTGACATCTGTTTCTTCCAGGCGACTATGTCTTATGACTTATTTAGGGGGGTCCATGGAGGACCAAGAAGTACTGCGAGGGCGACTATGTAATTCTACATCATTCCTAGCTTCTCTCTTGAATCAGCAATTAATCATTGGGGTTTCATTTCATCATTTTGGGTCGGTATAGGATAGGGATTTTTTGACAGGAAGAGGACAGGATATTTGAACTTTTCAATTCAACATTCCCTCCACAATTTGGAAGTCTGTTTTACATAGTGTTTTTCCTTTGGAAATTCTGCCGCTTACAAGAAACGGTTCCCTTTGCGTGTTCCCCAAAGTGGTTTCAAAGAGATAAAACACTAGTTTAAAGGGGAAAATTTTAAAAAATTTCCTGGGGGAGGACCCCCAGCCCCCTCGAAATTTTGACGTCTATTTATATTTTTTTTACCTTGAAAATTGTGCGGTTTACAAGGAACCGTTCTCTTCAAATGTTACCCAAAGGGTCTCAAAATCAACTAAATCACTACTTTTTATAGGCCAATTAAAAAAAAAAAATCTGGAGCTGACCCACAGACCCCCATTTTTACTTGCAGCTAAGATTGTATTATGTGCACACTGTAAAAAAATCCCATAAAATTTACGATTTTTACCTGGCAGCTGGGTTGGTTGTGGAAAACGAAGTAAATCCATAAAAACAACGGTATTTTACCTTGTAAAACAAAAAACATGGATTAAAATGGTAAAACACCATTGTTTTTATGGATTTATATCGTAATTTTTACGGTTTTCCCCAACCAACCCAGCTGCCAGTTTAAAACCGTAAGTTTTACGGGAATTTTTTACAGTCAATAGGCGGCAAGTTTTAGTTCAGCCTATAGGCGGCACATTTGGAAATCCGCCACGGCACATTTTCGCTAACATAAATATTCTAATGTTCCTACAAAGATGAAACGAACGATCCCTCATGAAGGAGAGCTACACTTATAAAACGAACGTTTCCTCGGAAAGGACGGAAAAAGAAAAACAGACGTTTCCTCAATGACGAAAATAATCCGGCAACAATGCTGCCGGAAAAATTCCGTTTTGTGAAAAGATTTTTTTTACAGTGTTAGTTAGGTCATGATTAAATTTTAGACTGATTTCGGTTGGTAAAATGGAGTCGGTGAGTTTTGCAAATAACAAGTTAGAATTTTTTGTGTTTCATTCTAGAAAGAGAGTAAGAAATATATTTCAAACAGAAATTTCACCTTAAAATAAGTCTGAATAAAAACTATTGTTTTATTTTTGCATTTTCTTTAATATAAATGGGCTCGTTAACAGGGGCGTAGCTATAGGATTTTCCTTTGAAAAAATGTATTACTGAATAACAATAATTTTCCGTAATTAGTTAAATAAACTTATAATTTTCACAACTCTTCTAATTACTTCTCTATATTAATTAATGGTTAATTTATTAGTAAATAGTATAATGATTAAGATTAACTACTACTTTTAACTCTCTTTTTCGATTCAAAGTTCTCATCTATATTAAAAGTATTTTCCTTATGTGCAAGGCTATCAAAAACAAAGCGAGAGTTTTTCTGTGTGTTAAACCTATTGATCGCACTCAAGCAGCTAGTAATCACTGTCCTCCTGAGAGTCAGGGGGGATGTTCGAGCTTTGTGTCGAAGGTTGCGACACGAGCGGGGGGGGGTGACTGCGTCCCAGACATGTAGTCCGCAGGAGCTGCAACTACATGAAGGGTGATGGGGACTCCAGATCGGTGGGCATTGTAGTATCCGTTGATCCACGGATCGCCTCCATCACGCACAACTGGCTGAATTTGCGGACGTACGTCCGGGCGGCAAATTCTCCCTCAGAAAGTTTTGTAAATTTGCCCCTTGGAAACAGTGTTAAACTCATTTTTGGTGCCAGGCCCATTCCTAGAGTTTTGTTTCGAAAGGATTTGATGCAACAATATTTACAAGGTTCCTTTAGAAGATCTTCTCCGTGTTCAGTTTTAGAATCTTGTAGAATATGAATCTTGTTGCACTTAATAAAATGCAAGGATTTGAGTGAGCCTCATGTAAAAATAGGGGGTTTGGGGGTCCTTCCCCCCCAAAAAAATTTTTTTAGAGATCTTTAAAAGGAGTATTTTAGCTCACTTTGAGACCCTTTTGGTTACAACGCCGGGCCATGGTAAAACGGCGCCCGGGGTGAAAGTACCTCATTGACGGCTCCCCTCATTTTTCATTCCACGTCCCCACCTTCAAATGCAGGAAGATTTATCTAAGTATTCAGAAGCGTATTATAAGTTCAGTTGCCTGTGATGATTCAAATACATCTTTCAAGCCTTCTTTTGTATCTCAGTTTTCCAATGCTAACCCTTTAATTAGTGCATATGTTGT
Source organism: Tetragnatha montana (assembly GCA_963680715.1). Taxonomy (NCBI): domain Eukaryota; kingdom Metazoa; phylum Arthropoda; class Arachnida; order Araneae; family Tetragnathidae; genus Tetragnatha; species Tetragnatha montana. Next base: position 16,595,260 of record OY796685.1, read on the forward strand.
AATGGGTGACGCAGGGTGGTTCGCCCGAAAAATTTTAGATTTTTGAAATGCAAAAAATTGTTTTTCAGGCACTTTTAAGGGGTAAACACCTAAAATAGGGCCTAAAAACTTGGGTCTGCCCCATAGGGGCTACGCCCCTCCTCGTTAGTATTATTTTAATGATATTCTTTTGAAAAAAAATTGTACTTAAGATACACAACAAAGCACTGCACAGTGCTTTGTTGTGTTCTCTAAAATTGAAAACTCTACATAGATTAATTACTATTAAAATTAATTACGATAAAGAATTAAAATTCATAATTCATAAGATTTTTTTAGAACGACATGCAATTCTTTAAAAATTTCTTTATTGAATGTAAGGCTCTTTTTTTCTACTCACAAACAGATATTATAGTATAGATATACGTACACTATAAAATTAACAGATATCCGAAATGTAAACTGTTGAACTATTAGAGGATGAGGATTTTCGATACATCTCATCCCTTCACCATCTTCCTTCTCTCAATTTTTCAGCACGTTCTGGAGTGTACAATTTTCCAATTATAACTCTGAAAAAGTGAAATTATTAGATCATATTAGGCATTCCTTTTTTACATAAAATGATCAAATAAAAGTACAGCATTAAATAAGTTAAACTGGTATATAACACGAATATTATCCTTACTTCCTAAAGAACGTGGGCGTATACTGCACCAGGTAATAAAACAGTAGGTTGGGATGCATGGCTATCCAAGCTTCGTCTAGTTTATGAGCAATGGAAACAGCCATCAATCTAGCACAGCGATCTGTGGGCATTCGTCTATCGACAGGATTTGTAGGCTTTCCAAATTTCTGTCATTCCAAAATAAATAAGAAATAATTAAATTACAATAAGTCATCTACAGTTTTGTAAGGTACACACACACCAGCGTATCCCAACCTTTTTACTCACGGAACCCATGTGACAATACTGTTTAAGATAACCTTAAAGTGTACGTTTAACAATGTCTTATATCACTTTAGATTATTACTAAAACTAAATTTCAAAAGTCGTTCATTCTAAGATTTATGCAATTGGTAAATTATACATTACCATAAAATTTAAATTATTACTAATAACTCCCTATTCAATATTAGAGCTTGACCTAAGTAATAAATAAAATTCTCAAATGTCAAACTCAATTCAAAATGTCAAAACTGAATGATTTGTGAAACCATTGGACATTATGGTATTTTAAATTTTGCTCGTAATATCTATAGTTTTATGCTTGGAGAATAAATACTCCCTAAAAAAATTTTTTAGTGAATTTCACTTAATTAATTGGGAACTAACACTTTATCCCCAGGAACTCAGAAATTTTTCTTTTGTACCTTAAAATGCCGTCAATGATTACCCCATATCCAAAGCCCTGTTAAATGAGGGGCGGGGGTCCTCCGCTGATAAAACTCCTTAAGAATGCTTCACGGATCCAGCTTTTGATTTAAAGCATGCATAAAGAAAAATAAATTAATATTTTTGTAATTGCATACTTATGGAACTGTATCTAATTTTTCGCCCTAATATCAATTTATATTGATCTCATATCAGTTTCGCTATTAGAACTAAGCGAGTTTTTGGATAATATAATAAAGAAATTATTTTTACTTTATCTGGTTACTTTTTAATGAAACCCTATACTTGATATGTTGTACTGTTACTTACTTCTCCAGGATTTCCAGTGAAGGCATTTTCCAGAAAGTGTGAAAAAATTGGACCTGGACAAACCATAGTTACATCAATATTTTTTCCTGTCATTTCAGTCCGCAAAGTTTCAAAGTACCCCTATTAATAAATTGAAAGATAATATTCAAGGAAAGAGTGCTGGATTTTATTATTTTCATAAACTGAAATTATTTAATAGAATTTAGTTTAATTTTACATTATAATTTCTGTATTTTATAAAAACACATAGTAAATTTGTCTTAAAAATAACTTACAATTATGACACAATTGTAGTCAAAATTAACGTAACATTTTAGTGCTTTTAAAAAAATTATCAGCTGATAGACACGACGTATAATTGTTTCAAAATTATCTTACATGAAGTGCGTGCTTTGAGCCTGTGTATGAAGCAGATGATGCTGCGCCTATATAAAATGTTTGAAAAAGTTGTAAAACATAAAATAATTATTTAAAATCTACCTAATTTCAAATAAAAAAACTTAGCCCCTACCCATTTTCCCCACACAGCTGCTGGTTACAACAAAATGTCCCTTTTTATTTTCCAAAAAGTGGGGTAGTACTTTTCGAGTGAGGTTTAGAGTCCCAAAGACATTTATATCAAATAATTCCTTGTCCACTTTAACATCTATTTCTCCAAAGGGAGCTCGTTGAGATCGTCCAGCATTATTAACCAGTATATCCAGCTACAGAAAAAAATTATGTTGTTAAAGAAGTTGAGTGGTTTCGTTATTATTTTCTAAAGAAAATGGTAAATATATAATGTTCTGACCTTTTCGAACTTTCCAAGTACCCTAGCAACACATTTTTCGTGTGATTCGAAGTCTGTCATGTTGAAAGGTAAAACAAACACGTCTTCTTCCATCATTCCTTTCTCTGTAAGGAAATCGGATTTTGGTACTCAAACTCATCTTGCTTGTCAATGAAGTACACAAAATAAATCTTAGGTTTTCTATTTCAATCGAACATTAAATAATAACAAGCTACTTTTATTGGACGTTGTGTTTTTAAACTAAAAAATTGCAAGGAATATTAATGAATGTCTAATTAAGCAAAGTTAGGGAACTAATTCTTACCGATACACTTGTCCTTTACTGCATTCAGTCTTTCTTCACTGGTCCCGGACAAAATAAGTCGAGTTTTGTAGCGGCAAAGCTCGTAAGCCAAGTTTTCTCCGATCCCACTGGACGCTCCGGTGATCCATATTACTTTCCCCTTTAAGTTATCTGCAATAGAAAAAATATTGTAAAGCTAAATTCATAATTCATGCATCTAAACGAGTAAGCAACATTCTACGATAAAAATAAATTGTCTCGAAAAAATTCTTCGATAGTGATTTAGTGAAACTCCAAAAACCGCTCTCAATAAAAATATACATTCTTAAATTAAAAACTAAAATCAAGAGGAACACAAAGTGAACAATTAACTCAAGCTTTAAAAAATACACACGAAAAATACATTGTAGTTTATCCATAAAGCAATTAAGAAAAAAAACCATGATGTTACTAAATTATACTTACTGGTTATATCATCCAGATAGTCGTGAATATAAAGAGTTAAATCAGCATCGACTTTATATAAGTATAAAAACACAATTATTACCAGCAAGAATAACGTTGCAAGTAAAAGAAACATGATGTGGTCTGAAAGGCACAAAACGAGAAACTATTTGTAGTTCTTTCCGCAACCCCGCTATCAAAGTGGCGGCAATCGATAGAAAGCTTCTTAGGGGTTGATAAGCTTAATTTCTTTAAGTGAATTTATATCTTTAGATAAGCAACTAAATTCAGTCTTCCCATATGGCGGCGGAGTACGTTTGAGATGGTACGCAGATGACATTTCTAGTTCGGATAAGATTCCTGAACAAGCTGTTTCCCCACATTTGGGGGAAAATGTTTCAGAAACACAGCGTAGGAGACAAGACATGGACATGAGTAGGAAAAGTCGACCAATTCTATTTCGAAACGGACAGATGTTGTAATATATTAGTTTCTTGGATTTAAATATCCTTAATCTTTTTGTGCTTCGATGCAATTACCGTTATCAGATTCTCACCTCGAGGAGATAAAACTGCTGGATCTCGATTGAGGCACAACTCGAAAAGCAAAAATTAATTATTAAATAAAATTTCAATTGTCAAAATTATGGTCAATTATGTTAAAATAATTTAAAAAAAATGTGGTCCCGTTAAATAGTTTCACAAATTCTCAACCCAACCCTCTCGGATTTCTACGAAACTTTTAGAAATTGGTATTTTCTGTGATATAAATGGGGAAAATGCTTTTATAATTAAATTTTCTTAGTAAGTTTGTTTGGTTTGGTTTGGTTTGGTTTTTGGTTACATATATTGTCCGGTATGTGTGCTTGATCTCAAGGATCCGCTTATACACCTTCGTCAAGTAAGACAGACACAACAGAATTTTTACTGGCACAAAGAAGGAAAATACACCCAGGACCCAGGGGCGAGGTGAGAATCGAACTCACGACGGAGCAGTGCGCAGACTGCTGGCGTGAAAGGCAGAGGAGCAAAACCGAACAGGCCATCCCGTCCCCCAGTAAGTTTGTTCATTAAAACTTTTTGAAAATTCGAAGAAAATCCAGCTTTTGGCTCTATAATCTTGAATAACTCCGGTTTTATTTTCAACCAAATAAAATGTATAAACACTCGTTTTAACGGGGATTTTACAAGGTTTCTAATAACCAAAATACACATTCAAGAATGAACGATCTTCCGAATTTCTACTCAATATGTGTAGGCGCAACACGAAAACCTTGAAAGTAACAGTGGCGGATCCAAGGGGGGGGCAACAGGCCTTTTGCCCCCCCCCCTTGGGCTCAGGTACTTTTTTAAAAATTAAGGTAAGAAAAGAAAAAAATTGTAAGTGGGAAAAAAGATTAAAATATTGAACACTAAATAGGAAGCATGAAAATGCAAGTCAATATGGGAGGGTACTCTCAAGCGCAGATTCAGGGGGGCTACTGGTCAATTGCACCCCCATGAGCTCGGGCTATGTGTACCAAAACGAGTTAAAACACTGTTTTTTGGGGCAAATTTCCAAAATTTTCTCGGGGAGAACCCCTAAACCACCTTTTGTATTTATATCATTATTATTTAGAATGATATAAATGACGTCACGCTCGGAGGGGGTGGTATTCAATTTGTGACAAGGGGGAGGAGGGGCAAAAGTTATGACCAGTGGCGGCTCGTCCATAGGGGCTGCGGAGCTGCAGCACCCCCAACCGAAATTTCCCCAAATTCCAATTTTTATTAGCTTTAAAATATTTCAAAAAGGATACATTTTGTCCCTTTATTCTTCGTGATTATCCCTTTTCAATTTATAATTCTCTGTTATTAGTCATAATGCTGTAGCTCCTCCCCCAGAAAATTTTTGAAATTTGGCTACAAATAGTAAGTTTTTTTAATCAATTTTTGTACATTTGGTACCCATTGGATAACACCTAAAGAGGGCAACTTTCTTGTACTCCTAAAAGGAGAGGAGAGAAATAAGTTCAAGGAGAAAACAGTAAATAAGTAACCATGAGAAATTGATAGGGGGTCTGGGGGGTAACTCCCGAGAAAAATTTTGAAACTTTGCCTCCAAAAATAAAGTTTCAGCTCATTTTGAAAGCATGTAAACCACAGAATTTTCAAGGATGAAATTATAAATAGATGCCAAATTTTGAAAAGGGCTGGGGGTCCTCTCTCAGAAAATTTTTGCAAATGCGCCCTTTTAAACTATAGTATTCATCTATTTTAAAACTTCCCAAAAAGAACAGCTTCTTTTAAGCGGAAGAATTTTCAAGGAAAAAACACTCTAAAACAGATGTCACATGTCAAAATATTAAAGGGGGGATTGGGGGTTCTCCCCCAGAAAATTTTTGAATTTTAGCATTAAGAAAGTGTTTTTAAGCTATTTGTTAGGGTTTCTCGGGGGGGGCCATGGCCCTCAGGCCCCCCCCTCTGGATCCGCCACTGACCGCGAGGAGAAGAGCTATTGACGTCATACGATGATGCTGCGGTTGTTATAGAAACGGATTATTCCACTGAATTTTGGGGGTGATGGTCACTTGGCGCTGGTTCACTTGGCGCTAAAATAAATGTTTCGAGCCAAATCTTTCTTTGGATTCTAGAGTAACGGATTTTGGGATTTCCTTTCGCATTACATCTGATTTGATTAAATATTTCTAATCTGACCTTTTTCATCAACTGATCTGATCTATTTTAACTGATCTGATCTATTTTAGATGATCTGATCTTTTTCAACTGATCTTAAATTTTTCACCGAATCTGATCTATTTAATTTGATGTTATGTGATTTACATCAATTTACCTGATTTGATTTTGATTATTTCATAATTTTTTGGATTTATAAGTTACCGTGTTCATTAATCTTTCTTTTAAACTCTCAAGTTACTTATCATATTTATCCTGTCATGTAGTTACCTTTAATTTTATTTGATCTGATCTGCATCAACTAGTCTGATCTATTTCATATCTGATCTGATCTGATTTTAGAAACTTTTGTATTCATTTGCGCCTTACATTTTTACAATTCTTGCAACTTGTTCATTGATCTTTTTTAAAACTTTCAAGTTGCTTATTATTTATCTTATTATGTAGTTATATTTAATAAAATGACAACATTCAAAATTGAAAAGACTTGGAATTCTCAAGCACGTGCTGTAGTTCACAATGTCACGGAGTTTTTTTGAGGAAAAAAAGCACCAATTCTCTAAAAGTGCCCATTGCAAATGCCATCAAGAGGATAGCCCAAGCAACAGGAGTTTCAGAGTCGTCAGTTAAGAGGACATACAAAATATAGAAAGCGATTATTGGAAAAAAGATGGGTTGATCGAAGATATTGTAAACGAACTATAGTGATAAATTTGTCGGACAGCGATTCAGAATCTTTGTCAAACACTGACAGTGACTCTGACTGCAGTTCTAGTGACAATGAATCGCATTAGATTGTATTTAAATGTTATAAAATATTTAAAAAAAAATGAATAAATATTTCTATATTTTGTCTCTTTACAAGTTTCTAATGCCTCATTTAAATTTCAATTATTGTAATTAAATTATAAAATTATTAATTTAAGTGATATGAGCTATTTTATATAAAACTAAATGTAACTAATTCACTCAAAATAGCAATATAAAAGCATGCTAAACGTACAAAAATGTTTCATGCCTAAAGGTATTTCCGATTTTTATTAACAAGGAATTTCAAAGATAATCTATATTTTAATGTAGTTTAATAAAATATGATTATCTTTATTTTCATTTGCGAAACGCGTTTTCTCATTCGCCAAATGTACGCTTAAAAACCTAAATATTGCCGTTCAATTCATACCAGCTTCCCTCTTCTTTTGGACTCGTCTACTCACGGCAACCCTGTTCAAAGCTCTTCTCCTGGCGGTATGTCAACCTCTGATGGAAAAAATGTGTCAACAAATGAATCCCTTTGTCAACTACAGAATCAATTTTATTTCATAATATTTTTTATGAAATTAAATAAATTAGTACTCATTGTACAATACAGTGTCCATTCTTAACGCTTTTTACGGCCTTTACTCCTGAACGCCTGGAACTATTTCCACAAACGTGGTGCCCACCCCTAGTAAAAACGCCTACGCTCTTGCCTATATCAAAAACTATTAGAGATACGAGAAAAACTTCAGTGATAAAGTTGTAGAACATTGTCCATTTTATACAAAAATACACCTTGTACACAAAAATGACAAGAACCAAACCCGAAAAAAGTGAGTTTTCTATCCGCGTTTTCGTACACTTTACCCCACTTAACGTTCATGGTAAGCGCCATGTTTATGGAAATACCCGCAGGCGTTCTGGAGTAAAACCCGTGATAAGTGTTAATAATAAGTCCTACATTTTTTTTTGAACGCATCACTTCCATTCTAATTATAATTCAATCCACATGTAATATATAAGATATTTTTCTACGCAAACATTTTGGAAAGTCTCTATCCCCGAAAATGTCTACATATTTTGAGGACGGCTTACCTATTTGTTAAATGGAACTGGAATGATTATAGAGCATTTTCAATCACATGACTCTGCCTAACAACGGCCTTAGCAACGTTGTTTTATTCCTCCAGTGACATCATGTGCGAATGCTGCTATTGGATACTTCCATTTCCCGCCCCTAACAACAGCCTTAGCAACGTTGTTTTGTCCTCCAAGTGACGTCATGTGCGAATGCTCTATTTATGTTAAATATCTACATTATTATTTTGAGGACTGCTTTATGCAAACTTATATTTCTTAAGGAACTGAAATGATGATTTGTGTTTAAAATGAACTGAACAGGTTATTCCGTTTTGAAGGGAGCTGAAGTAAGTCTCCCTAAATATGTATATAAATACATATCCATAAAATTAGTGAAATATTCAGAAACAGTTCCAGAACAAGGGCAACCCCCAGCTGCTGTGGAGTCCATTCGGAATCTGACTGGTCGATGTACGGCCACTACAAGTTTTGCTTCATAATTATTGGTAAGGAAACAAACTATTTAAAAACATTTTTTAGTTTGAAGTACTAAATATCCTACTTAAAGTGTTTAATGTAGTAATCTTACCTTGCTAACTTATTTTTATGACTTCACTGCAAATTCGTGTAACGCTAAGTAACCATGATAATAGGGACATTCCTGACGAGGAGAAGTTACAATTTCTTAGAGGATTAATATATGTTAATATGTACTGGAAAATTTTTAGGTCTAGCATGATAAATAAATTTTGGATGAAACATCCTGGGCCCTTAACTAAACTTTTGTTTTGTTTCGGAATGGGAGTACCCCATCATGTTAATGCAGTGTATTTTTAAGTCATTTTGAGACACTTGGGGCCGTCCGCCTTTAAGCAATGAAATTTCTTACATTAAGATCATTTTACGAAATCCTGTTCGTGAGCAGACTTAAAAGTGTTTAGTTTTCAACCAGAGTTTAAAGGTGCTTTTGATTACAAAATTCAATTGCTTTTTAGTATGGCATTTAGCTGTTAGTTTATTTTTATTTATCTGATGAGAGGATACATCTTTTTGTGACCCTCTACAGGTTTATACTGTAGTAGCTATAAATAAGTCGCTTCTCTAGTATCTGCACATAACCACGGGAATTTCCCATTGGATCCATTGTTGGATAAATTATTTCTGCGCTTAAAAATTTCTTCAAATATTTTCTGCTAACTATTTAAATGCCCCCAGTCGTTTGAATTTTGACTTAAAACACAATGACAGAGTCCCATTGTTCACCTAAATACTGTAATAATACTTCATAAGCAGCAACAGTAATAAAAAAAGCAATTTATTTATCAAAATTTAAGTTATTTGAAAAGATTTTCTTCCAAATTCTAAAACTCTCTGCGCTTGGCGTGCGCGTTCTTTTGTATTATCCTAGTCTGGATGGATCTCTTGCTTGATTTTGCCACCGTTGTGTTTTATGCGAACTCTTAAGAGATTCATTTTTTTTAGGTTCTACTTACGGAAATGACTTGTAAGAAGGCGGACCCAACATCCAAGTCCGACAGGACCTTAAGAAGGCGGACTCGACTTTAAAGTCCGGTAGCTTGAAATCGTCTCGGCGATCGTCTTTGCGTGTCCGGTGAGTTAACATGCTTTTGCAACCTAATTTGCACGAGTTATATCTAGTCTGTCTACCATAAATTGAACTCTCGTTTACATTTCTGTTGCCTAGGCAACAGGACTTTCATCATTTTAAACGGGGAAATTTGATACATTGAATCACTAGTCCTCTTTGTTTATTATTTTAACAGTTCACTATACTCGACAGCAACGTTTCCTGAACCCAGTACGTCACTAAGCGGAAGCACAAACTGCGCAAACAGAAAGCCTGTTGGGTTTCTAGGAGCAGTTTTGGTACACAAATCGTGATAAAGACTATTATATATGTACCAAATAATCATATTTTTAATTTGACGTTCTTCACTCAAAATTTAGACACCGCGATTTGGGAACTACTTTGTTAGTGACATAGGGTAAACTAACGTTGTTGTCTAGTATAATCCCAACCTCTAACATATGCGTGCAACTGCATCATTTCCGAGAAGACCGTGATTGATTTGATCCCTGTTTTAAAATGAACCGGTGTTGTTTCTATAGCAACGGCCACAACCAGACAACTAGGCCAGAGCTCATCTTGTGGTAGACGGACGAACAGTACCATATAAGAGTGTAAATATAAATAGATGGTCCTAGGGGAGAAAGAGTAATCTCGAAGTTGGCTTCCGCGATGAGGTTTCTGTTACATAAGCAAACTACGAGATAATTTGTAATATGTTTTTTATGATAAACATTTTTTAGCTTTTGATTAGTTATTTTAAATATGTAACATGATTTTAAAAAATGGCTCTTTAGACCGGAATCGTGGGGTAATCAACTTGTTAAGCAGAAATCTAAAAAAAATAACATCCGAAAATATTTAATTTAGTTTACTACAAATAGAATTGGAATATAGCGAAAATTACTAATTTTTAGACAAAATGAGCAAAATTCCAATATTTAATAGCATCTAAGTTTCTAGAATAATTTCCCAAGTTTTTAAAAGATATTTAATTTGGAAAGTACTTACTTTAAAGTAAATTTTAAAAAGTGAAATGCATTTGTATTGTCATAAAATATGTCGGTCGTTGATTGGATGGATATTAAGTTATTCGACAATTGCTTGCTATTTACTAAAACTAATTTCACTATTTATACATAAGGAAAAAAATATTCGGCATTGGTGTTTTTGAAAATTGCTAAGAACCTTTTCCATTAACGGTTAAATACATAGTTATGCTTAGAAAGTTAATAAATAGCCTTAAAATTGATTACTCTACCAATGAAATAAAAAAAACGTAATGGTTTTTAACGCACATATAATCCAGCCTTTTCGATACAGGATGTTTCAATTTGGATATCCTTCAATTTGAGGATTCCAGAGGTAAACCTTTTATATATTCCCTCTAGACACGTACTTCCGATTGAAAATTTTCATTTTAAGAGGTGACAAATAAGATGGGACTAGTTTCAACTCCATGGGGGCCTACTTAAGAAAATGCAGAAAATAAATTTTATACTGCCTCCGCAGTTTAAAATTTCTCATTAGAAAATGTTCTTTATTTCCTGAATAAGGTACAAAAAGTTTAATCTCGACATCTTCAAAACTCACAGAGATAGAGGAAAACCTCTATAAAATATTTAGCTTAAACGGGATCGATTAGGGACTTTTGGCATATCACTTACAATGATGTCTTCTAGGTCTGTACCAATTTTCAGCTTTGTGCGAATGTTTCCGAACTTTCGCCTTTTTTTCGTCTATTTTGACCGGACTATTTAGCTGAAAGCACCTATGAGTTAGTGAATGAAAAAGGTTAAGTCAAAAACAACTATTCAGACTTTTAAAGTAGATTTTCAATCTCGTTCTCGTTTGTTGACTTAATTATTATTTGTGATTTGTGTTTTGTTAAGTCAGATATATATCGTTCATGAATAAAGAGTTGAGTTAAACTTAAAATCTATGCTTTTATTGTAAGAATCTATTTTTGAAAAGTTTTACTCTTGGGGGTAGGATGGGTACACTATTATGTTAGAGCAGGAAGGTTTCAAAATGTTATTTTGAAAGTTTCAAATGTCACAAGAGTGAATAATCACTTGGATGAACATTGAAAGTGACACTGTGACACAGTAAATTAGCTTTTAGGGGAACGGGGTTCGGGTCCTTCGCGAGAAAAGTTTTGAATTTTAACGGGAAAACGTGATTTCAAGCTATTTTCGGGGGTTCCCGGGGTGCATGGATCTCTCTGGGAGTTGATCGAGTTAATACTTGGGTTAAATTTCCGTAAACTGCAAATTTGTGATTTAATTCGGTCTTATAAATTTCACAAATTAACAACTTACGAAACGTGTACGCATTTTCCCTCTTGTTTTTTTTTTTTTTTTTGCGAATAATACAATTAAAAAAAACACCTAAAAGAGCAGTTCTACCTCGGTAAGTTTTCCAATAGTTCAATCCCTGTGTTTGCAGCACATTTGCGTACTTTACTGGAGTACAAATGGATAAGATTTCTAGCTTCTACAAACAAACATTGTCTGCTAGCCATTAAAAAATCCCCTGGTTTAGGAGATATAGTCCGGCTTTTTATGACAACTGTCGAAATTAAAATCCTCAACAGGCCGGCCGTGAACCCATTTTCTGTTTCAAACTCCTGTAGATAAAATTGTTTTTAATAAAATGGCGTGGATCTAAAATATTCTTTATGAAGATAATTCAAAATTTTCCTTTAATGCTAATCAATCATTTAATCTCGTTCCCAAAACATACATAAGTGTAAACCAGAAATTTCAACCAATCAGGGAAAACTTTTCGAAAAGTGAATAGGCAGCGGAAAGAATTAAGTGAATTTTTCAGCACTTGGTTCTTTCAAAGGAAATAACTTAGAATGGACCATTTAAATAGGATATCTTGGCCTTTGTAAACGTGATGTTTTTAAGAAGCAGAAATTTTGAGTTTGATATTCAGTTATTTTTCGCTTTAATTCTCAATAGATATCAATAAATTTGCTTGGTAACTTATATCTTCCTTTTAGCTTAACTGGATCTTCTTTTGATTTTACTAATTAATATACAAATTAGGTCGGATGATCATCTTTTATATAAAAATATTTTCATAATGCATAAATTTATTTTTTGAACTGTGGGGCTCGTCAGTCTCCATTTAACTCTGCATCTTAGGATAAAATGTAATGTACATTTTAACTTTTTTTAAAGTTATTAAGAATTGTCAATCATTTAGGCTGAGGGTAAACTTTTCTGTTTTTCTAGTATTTTGCTCAGGCCCTGATTTACCATTAGGCCCGGGTCTAGGGGCCCCACAATTTGAGGGCCCCCTAATTTTAAAAAGTTAACAAAAATTTGTAGTAGAACTATTTATACTTCCTAGAATGTTTTTTCATTACTTTTTTAAATTAAAAATTAAAATCCAAACTTTTCAGCAATGTAGAAAAACGTAAAAGATAACCGAGAACGTGTCTGACCCTGGCAGTGAATATTCCCACTACGTAAACAATTACTTTTCACGCTTCTACATTAATATCTAGCACCAAATGAGGAGGCCCCTTCCTGCATGTTGGACCTAGTGTTCCAAATTGGGCCCTGATTTTGAAGAAATGTTTTTGAAAAGTTTTACTCTTTGGGTGGGATGGGGACACTATTACTTATAGAGCAGTAGGAAGGTTTCGAAATGTTATTTTGAAAGTTTCAAATTTGAGCTAACAAAATTTAATTTTTTTTTGTAAAAACTGTCCTAAACCACTCTTCTCTCCTATTTTAATTTTAATCAAGTTATGGGGTGAATCCTAGTTGATGGGTACACGTTGGCGATAGATGACGTAGTTGGAGATAGATTGCCAAGTCTGGCGATCGCGAGCTGAATGACGAACGGTAATGCGCGATTCATCTACAATGACGTAAGAATGCGCTCTTGTGTTTTGCGTTGTATTGTAACATTCCGAAATGGCCAATTGAAGAGTAATGACGCAATTGACTCGGAAAACCAATAAGCTATCATGTTGCGCGTTAGATATGCGCTTTTTTTCAAATCTTGTGATCTCTGCGCATTTTAAAAATAGGTTTTGATTCAGATCTGGTAGTAGTAGTGTAGATAGTGGTAGTAGTAGTGTAAGTAGTGTAGACAATGTTTCTAGCTTAATTTATCGCACGACATACAAGATGTCGGAATTATATTATTATCGTATCGTAGTATTACTGTCTTCAAAATTCGTCAATAAAGCGATAAATACTTTAAAATATGTTAAATTTGTTTCCTTATTCAGTTTAAGTAGTTTAGACAATGTTTTTAGCTTTCCGCAGCGAAAAAAACTTGGCGCCTTTCGCATTTGGCGACAAAAAAACTTCGCGCCAAAAACGCGCCAAGGTGTACCCATGAAATAGGATTTTACCCAAGTTATGATGCAGAACTTGTGGTATATTTTGGACACAGAAACTTAGGGACCATTTTTCATTACTAACTCGTTTATTTATGTGATTCGCCAGTTTGAAAAAGGAAATGTGAGTGCAAAAAATGGTAGTGACTTTTTATGCGCGAAAAATCTCAAAGCTTCGGTCTAGTGTCTACCCACATGAGTGTAAGGAGAAAAAAAATGTCCATTAATTATATTTTTTTATTATACTTGAAATTTAGGTTAATTTGTCTTTCTTTTTATTCTTTGTACTGTAAACTTAGACGAAATACAATTTTATTTTAATTTAAAAGTTTTCTCCCTTTTTTATCTAACGACTCCAACGATATTCACTTGCTCCATTGATAGGTCCTTAATGACTTAGTTTCATAACAATTTTCAAATTTATTCGTCGGAGTTTTTCTATTTTTCATTTAAGTGCTGTGAATTAAGCAGAAACATAATTTAGTTGTCGATTGAAGTAGTTATTCAGATTTTGTTCATCTGAAATTTCAAAAGCTTGACGAAGGAAATAAGTCCATCTACTTTTTTCAACTGTAAAATATTTTTGAATGTACTAGTTTTTTGATGATTAATCTGTGCTCTAAATAGGGACTTGAATTTCATTTTCAGTAAAAATTTTGTGGTTATACAATGGAAATTAAATTACTTATACAGCTTTTTCTTCAATTTTCCCAAAACTTGGTTTTTGGACTTATTCCCTTTTTCTAACTGACGATTCAATTTGTATGCAACTGTTTGCGTTTACTCGACAGCAAGGTTTCCTGAACCCAGTACGTCACTACGAGGAAGGAGAAAATGGGCGATCACAAAGCATGTTAGGTTGCTAGGACGAGTTTCGGTACACAAATCGTGATAAAAAAGCACTGTATATACCCGGGTTTAATAAAATAATCATATTTTTAAATTGACGTTCTTCATTTCACTCAAAATTCAGACACCACTATGGGAACTACGTTGTTAGTGACGTCATAGGGTCAACTAATGTTACTGTCTAGTATAGTAGAGGTTATCCGCAAAAAGTGCAATCTGACTGGATTTGCCCTTTGGAGTCATCATGTTGATTTATTTATGAATTAGTATGTTAAGGTACTAGGTAAACTAAGAAAAAAAATAATTGGCGTAATGGAAATGCTTGTAATATGTTTAAGTAATATAATTTTTAATTTATTATTTTAAGTAATGATATAATGAAAATATAAATTTTCAATCTCCTCATTTCTTATAGCAAAAAGCTTGGTGTCATCCAAAATGGACAATTCTGTCGTAATACATCCTGCAGATGAGCATAAAGGTCAAACATGAGAAAAGGTGGCTTACAGCAGCTTGGTTGATTGTCAGGAATTGCAAGATGTAAAAGAAGATGTGCAAAAGAAGGTAAATTGTTGTAGCGATTCGGACTTTCCGTCAAGCAGACTATCTATGGTAGGTGAAAAGTTATGTTCAGAGCTGATGCCTTCGTTACATATTGTCTGTTTTCTTTTTATGTATCTTTGTACGTAAATAAACGTTAGCCTTCTATTTGAAACTTCTAGTAATGATTGTCTATTAGATCACACATTTCACTATACTTGGTTGCAACGTTTCTTGAACCCAGTACTTCACAAATGCGGAAGCAGAAATTGGTAAACACGAAGCCTGTTCGGTTGTAGAAGGAGTTTTGGTACTGAAATCGTGATTGAAAAGCACTATATATACATAAGTTTTACAAAATAATCATATTTTTAAATTGACGTTCCTCATTTCACTCAAAATTCAGACACAGCGATGGGAACTACTTTGTTTAAGAGTGACGTTGTAGGCTTAATTTAAGTTGCTGTCTAATATAGTTAAATTTCCATTAGAATTTAACATGCATGTTATCGAGAAAGTATATCGAATCATTCTGTAACTTACTAGTAGATTAGTAAATGATTAAGTTAAACTTCAATTAGGGTGTTTTTTTCTTTTCAATATACATTTAGTGTTGAAAAAGTTTTAGCTGATTGAGGAAAAACTTATCTTTGTAGAACTTTGAAGATGTATAAGTTTTTAGTTATAAAAAAAATCTTCAGTCTTCACTCTTCAATCTTTTCAGTCTTCACACTTCAATCTTTTCAGTCTTCACACTTCAATCTTTTCAGTCTTCACACTTCAATCTTTTCACTCTTCACACTTCAATCTTTTCACTCTTCACACTTCAATCTTTTCACTCTTCAATCTTCTCACTCTTCACTCTTTTCAGTCTTCAGTCTTTACTCTTTTCAGTCTTCACTCTTTAATCTTTTCAGTCTTCAATCTTCGCTCTTTTCACTCTTCAATCTTTTCAGTCTTCACTCTTCAATCTTTTCACTCTTCAATCTTTTCACTCTTCAATCTTCTCACTCTTCACTCTTCTCACTCTTCACTCTTCTCACTCTTCAATCTTTTCACTCTTCAATCTTTTCAGTCTTCACACTTCAATCTTTTCAGTCTTCACACTTCAATCTTTTCAGTCTTCACACTTCAATCTTTTCAGTCTTCACACTTCAATCTTTTCAGTCTTCACACTTCAATCTTTTCAGTCTTCACACTTCAATCTTTTCAGTCTTCACACTTCAATCTTTTCAGTCTTCACACTTCAATCTTTTCAGTCTTCACACTTCAATCTTTTCACTCTTCAATCTTCTCACTCTTCACTCTTTTCAGTCTTTACTCTTTTCAGTCTTCACTCTTTAATCTTTTCAGTCTTCAATCTTCGCTCTTTTCACTCTTCAATCTTTTCAGTCTTCACTCTTCAATCTTTTCACTCTTCAATCTTTTCACTCTTCAATCTTCTCACTCTTCAATCTTTTCACTCTTCAATCTTCTCACTCTTCACTCTTCTCACTCTTCAATCTTTTCAGTCTTCACTCTTCAATCTTTTCAGTCTTCACACTTCAATCTTTTCAGTCTTCACACTTCAATCTTTTCAGTCTTCAAACTTCAATCTTTTCAGTCTTCAAACTTCAATCTTTTCACTC